>CM034548.1:28424200-33424200 GCA_020055645.1 Tomocerus qinae
TATAACCCGGCGTTTATTATAGCAATTACAGTATGCATAACTAGCAATTACTCTTGATGGTATTAAAATATGTTATCCAGTAAACCGAGATAATTTCCCTGGAAACTAATCCGAGATTTACGGTATTCGATGCAATGCGGGAGCATAAGATATATTTAGCATCCACATACAGATGCCAGATTAATGGATTTACATGGTAGAAATCTATTCAGGTCGTTTTTTGGAGACAACTTAAATAAAATTGCACTCTATTCAAGACCCAAATCTTGTCGTTATACACAATTTTAAAGCATCAGATCAAGAAGAAAATGGGTTTTCTGTCAAGAAAGGTGATAGTTAAATAGTGGTGCCAGTATCTCTCAACAAAAATGCTATTATACACTCAGCACAAAATTTGTTCCCTAAAACTGCATCTATTCATTCACCACTTCACAATAAATAAAGGAATATAAATTGGAAAGTAGGCATCTTATAAGTGGTACGGAAGGAACGTGCTGTGCCTCAAACAATTTGATTTAAAACTTAAGTATCTAAGAAAATATAGGACAAGTGAGTTTGTTGACTAGTTGAGTCTTACTTGGTGAATTAATATTTTAGCGAAAGATAATGCAATAAAATATTTGCTATCATAACATTGAGATTATTATATTGCATAACATTACAATGTAAACAAAAGCAAAAGCATCTCTAGTAAAAAAAATTGTACACGTTTAGAAAATCAACTGCGTGTCAAATTTCTAGAATAGTAAATATTGCAACAGTAGGAAGGGTTGCGTATAAGATGTCGCCAAATATTGATCAAGATTAAATCTTATGAATATGCAGCAGCTACCCTTAAAAGCTATATTGGTGAAGCGGTTTGGCAAATGTGTATTTTTGACTGTAGGAACAGAGATATTGTATTTTATTGTAACGTAATATCGGAATTTTCCTTGTGGTCTTATCTCGTCAGGGGAAAGCACATTTTATGGTCAGGACGTCAGTTTGTGAGAGCATTTCCACTGCTGAAACGGTTTCACTGTTTTACGAGTTAACAAGGCATGACGCGCTATAGATAAAAACGGAGTCTAACATTTTTACATCTCGCACTAGTCTTTTACAAATCAACACTATCCGAGGTTAAGTATTACTGTATGCTACGATGAACTCTGCACATTCTCTATTCTAAGCTTCTTGTAACAATATACGTTTACCGTAAAAATAGAAATACTTGACACCGGAAGAGATAAGTGGGCTCACTATTTGTTAATTGTTACCTAAAGAGCACAGTTCTCCCAATAATAATTCCCCTCAACGTAACTATTGACTTGTACGCTATTGACCCATGTGTATATCCACTTTATGCCAATCATGCATAAGTGCGTGATAATATTATCTGAGTTATCACGTTCTGCTGAATATGTCATTTGAAGCAATATAGTTTCAACCTGAGAATGAATATGAACCAAACTATAATTCTGCATTGCTATACTTATCTGGTTAATGTTGACACTATAGTACCCATTCAAAAATGACATGCGAAGACCACAGTAGAATACAACCACCAAGTAATGAGAAGAAATTGCAAAAATTCTAAACCCGGTAAGCATCGATTGTAAACAGGGTCTATCCAGAAGGGTGAAATAAGGGGCTTTAGAATAACTTCCCTCCAGCAAATGATAACATTCCAATTTTTTGGCCCTCTGAAAGAGTAAATGTTTTTTACCCTGGGGATTGCAGTTTCGCTTTTACTGCAACGTCACCTATTCACAATCCACGACAAACCATCTATTCAATCCCTTCTTTGCCTATCATGAGGTCCTGATGTTACATAACAATGTCAATTGTGCCATGAAATCCATCCTTCTATATAAGTGATGGTTCTAGTTCTGGTACCTACTTCTACCACCGTAGAGAACCATGGGAATATTCAAACTGACCTAGGTTAAAAGCACTTTTCATTGATGGATATTTTTTGAAATTAACCAATTACATTACAGATTTCCATAACAAAATTTTATGATTTCTAATAAGCTCCCAAAGGGTACATACAATTAATGAAGCAATATTATATGAATATTAAATATTGTGCAGTTGAGTTAAATTGAGTAGAATTCAGTCGAATTGAGTCGAATATTGAGTCAAACCGAGCAAAGTTGTTTAAAATTAGGTAAAATTGAGTAAAATTAAGTCAAATTGAAATAAATTGAATCAAAGGTCAAATTGAGTTAAATTGAGTAAAATTATGTTAAATTGAGTAAAATTGAGTAAAATTATGTTAAATTGAGTAAAATTGAGTAAAATTATGTTAAATTGAGTAAAATTGAGTAAAATTATGTTAAATTGAGTAAAATTGAGTAAAATTAAGTAAAATTAAGTAAAATTAAGTAAAATTAAGTAAAATTAATTAAAATTAAGTCAAATTGAAATAAGTTGAGTCAAATTGAAATAAAATGAGTAAAATTAAGTAAAATTAAGTCAAGTTGAAATAAGTTGAGTCAAATTGAAATAAAATGAGTAAAATTAAGTAAAATTAAGTCAAATTGAAATAAGTTGAGTCAAATTAAGTAAAACTAAGAGAAATTGAAATAAATTGAGTCAAATTAATTCACATCGAGTTAAATTGAGTAGACATGGGTAAAATTAAGTCAAATTGAGTAAAACTAATAAAATTAAGGCAAACTGAGTCAAACTAAGTCAAATTGAGTTGGTCTGATTAGGTATAAGGCTAGGTTGTCAGTCACTCTAAATGGGGGTGCGGCAAGTCCTTTTAGTCTGACTGCCCCCAGGCTAAAAGATTTCTGAAAGCCGTACAGCTGTTTGTGTTTCCCTTCAAAATTTTTACCGGAAACTCGTTGGAGAAAATCATTAATTAGTTATTGTTAAAAGTCCATTGCCATCCTGTGTGAAGAAATCTAAAGATCAGCTTATGAAAATTATAGTACACTGCAATTTTGAATCATAAAATATATAGAAATATGCGGATCTTAGTTTCAAAAATTATTGATGATAATATTCAATTAACCGCTTGTGTAATAACTACGGGCTAATTTTTGAATTCCGGAAACTGAATCAGTTATATTATTTTTGGTTTTAAAAGTGCTGTTGTTAATACTTACCAAACTAAACAAAGAGGAATGGTGTCGTAAAAGAAAGTGGGAGCTAATCTTTCCGCTGCTTATCCATAGACAATGTAGTAATACTACTTATATAGTCGGTGGGTTTATCCACATCCAATTACAGACAGAGGCATCTACTCGGGTGCAGAGCTCACATTATAAAATATAATTGAGTCGGTGTCATCGCAGAAGCTTTATGTCATTCATTTGGCTATTCCATTAAGTTAATGCGTCTCTTACGTATACGTTAGTTACATACTAACGTGAAATGACACTTATTGTTTTACCTTATGCAGAGTATCTGTAGTCTATATTTATGCTTTCACAATACGATACATGACAATGAACGTTTCTACCCATTAAATATTTTCTCTCTCCATGCTACCAATAGCACAGCAATCCAGAAACGCACGTTTCGTGAACATGAAATAATTGCAAAAACTAGTTCGTTCTATACTCATCACCTCCCACTCAAATGCCACTGCCTGTCTACTCGAACAGATACTATGGAGGGCTACAATTAGTATCTATCTATATCACTATAATGTCCTGCTATGCATAGCATGCGTATGCATGGCTGTTGTGGCATACTGCCAAAATCTATGAACTGTAAAAGCCTTACTTGGAATTGTAATGTTGTAGTTGTAGGGCGAATTAGTCTGTTTCGTCCAATATATACCCTTAAATAAAGTATCGTAGTTTGGCTAGAATAATCTATGGCTGTGTAGCGTGTAGCTCCGTTAACGTGTCTTCTCTCTCCGACCGAAATAGCCCATTCAATTTTTAAGGCTCCTTCATGACGTGACAGTTTATGCGTGTTCAATCATACTATGATTTGCATTATTACACACAGATACTTTCCCATTGCATTGTTTGTTAAGATTGCTTTTTATTCAATTAGGACTAATCACTTATCGTTAGTCGCTACACAAATGCTAAACTCATATAATAATAAAGAGCATGTCAACCTACATCAACAATTGGACCTCCTAGCAATTCCTTAAATTTTATGTCATTTTCTATTTGTATATTCTAACAGATATTTGGCAGTCCATTAATCGAAACAATTAATCTACCATAACATAATGCTGCTAGAAATATCTGTTTTACATCATATTTGAAAGATCTATGACCATTAGTAACCATTTACCAATTGCTTTGCAATCTTCATCATTTACTGCATAGGACAATCAAAAATTAATTATATGGGAGTCTATATACATCTGTATATACCCATCCCATGTAGTTTTGCATTTTAAACAGTTTGCATGATTTAAAAGTGCATGAGATTGCTAAGAAAAAGTATTTTAATCTGAATACCCCAAAACTTTATGTCATTACAAATTTTAGCGTCTAGCTACAGCTGTTAAAAATTGTAGTATACTAATAAATACAATTTTAGCTGCTATAGATGTCTGTATATATACTTTTTAACTAAACTAAATTATGTATATGTTTAGAAACTGGGTTAAATATTTGTATATATAAAGATATTATAAGGAATGGTAATAATAGCTTATTAACGATCGCTGGTTTGATATAGTTCAAAGTGCAAATGTATGGATGCGTAAAAGCATCTGAAAATAGTTACATAACTAATCTTATTTTTCATTTATTTGAACCATATAGAGTGATATGCATTTGCATTTGGTAGATTACGTTCACTTAATCACCGAGCAGTCACCCAACTGTAATGAATAGCTACTAGACTACACTTCTACACAACAGACAACTCACCGCATTTGCAAATTTTAAACGTATACGAGTTTCTTCCTTTCATGGTGACTGCTTGTGTGATAAACTACTGTGACACTAGAGCTTAACCCGAAATACAGAGACGGACTCTGCGCTGTCTGAAGCCGAACTGCATTGTAGTTTCTGTATGGATTACATAATACAAAACCAACCTTCCAAAATTTAGTTTAGGTATGTCAGTGGCAAAATTTGTGTTTCTCTTGCATTTGGTATTGGTATCTGCTTTTTTGCATTTAATTACAAGGTGACATTCTGCCGAGGTCCTCTGTACAAATCCTTTATGACGGCTAATGAATTTACGTGCTCTCTAGCTCTCTTTCTGCTTAATTAGCTGAAATAAAGCAATGAAATTGGATGATAGACACAGGATGGTGATGGGGAGGGAAAATGATAAAACGTTCTTTCGAACAGGAAGCAAAATCATTATTTCTGTCGTCAAAAATTAAAAGTATGATAAGTACTACTAGATACCGCTATTGGAATGGGTTAGTGACAAGCGAACCATGAATAACCGAATTAAGTACACGCCTCGAGTTGCATTTGCATAAACGTTGCATTTGAACAGCTAAAAGCTTTGTTTGATGTAACCCTAATTGTTGGCTTGTATCATAACCCTAGCCAATAACAGTTTTAGCATCCCCATCTACGGATACTTATTTGCATTTTAGTATCAGTAAAATAATTTTTTATTCTTCTCAGACGAGAATTTTTTCAGTTTTATAGATATTCCAGAGACTGATCATTTTTCGGCCTTAACTCACGGTTTAAAAAGTTCAAAAAAATTTCCGATGACCTCCAAACGCCAAAATTTAATCCGACCCTGCCAGGATTCGAACCTGGAATCTTCTGATCCGTAGTCAGACGCGTTATCCGTTGCGCCACAGGGCCACATTGCAGAACGTAGCAGAAATATACCATACTTGACATAAACGTGTTTTTCAGGGACGAAAAGGAGTTGAGGTAGTTCAGTGCTAGAGACGCCGTTACATAGCCTAAGACGCCCTCCACACCATCTGCACTACTCCACCACCCGAATGCACGTTACAGAAACCAGGCCGCCTTATACGTACTACGAGGAGATGGACAGTTGATGTGCGTTCCCTCCTCTTCCTCTAGCACAGCAGAGAGCAAAGAGTACAGCATTAACAGACATCCCATCCACAAAGTACGAACTGGCTTTTGTATTCTGTAACTCTGTACCATTGGTAAATGTTACACTCTTACACTTCACTGAGATCGCATAACAAAGTAACAACTCGTAAAATATCAATGGATTGTGGTACATTGGTACATGCTTACAACTTGCATACCTATTTAAGTTACATTTTATATATCTTTGCTTCACTATCCACTCAACAAAAATTATTGCTTATCTCGCTGCCCCTTGCTATTTTATAAGTAGAAAAGATATAGTTTATATTGAATTGTAAAATACATTACTGCTGCGATGCTCTATTCAAAGTACTCATTGCTGCATTTGTATTGTAATAGTTTATTTATATACATAGATAGCTACATTTTGCATTATAATACTCGTTAATTGGACTGGATGTTATGTAATGTACTTCTTATGTGTATGTATAGTAAACTTGGCAGAACTCTACTTGCTAACTCGCTCGGTCTCACTCATCTGTCCGTTTCCCACTCATTCTGCCATTGACCAACCTCATGCGACACTAAACCCATCATCACTATCTTTCTGTTAAATACTAGCAGGATATCCAACTGTCGTATTTCAAATAATTAAGTCATTGTCACTGACGGATTTGAATTCCATTTTCTGGCTTTCTACTATCATTCAGGATTGTCAATTGGCACTTTATATGGCATCCGTCTAAATAACCAATGACCAATGCATCATAACATAACAGTTTGTCTTCCATGAAACCGTAGATTGTTAGTCGTTCATTTTCATCACGTTAAATAACGCTTTTCGTCAGATCATTTTCTTATTCATGACTTGAGCTATTTTCCATCAGATTTAATAATTCTAATAAACTGAGTAAATTTTCAGCAGAAAGCTGTAGTTTTCTATCTACATCTTTTCTAGTTTTTGTCGATGTTATATTAAATAAACCCTTTTACAATATTTTTTCGATCAGTTCTGATAAAACAATGAAACCATTTTGAGTTTTGCAGTAAGTAGATCTTATGATCTCAAATTGGGTTTAGACAAATGAGGTTTTAAAACCAAACGTTTGTTGCTAATCAATGAAATAACAAATAAATAAATTTGAGTTTACCTAATGTTTTTAAATGCACCCTCAACCTCAACTATAGCACGTCTTGATTTCAGGCTATCATTAATAGCAAGTTGGCTCTTCGTCTTTCTCGACTCTGCTGGAGTAAACAAAGAAAGTCGCAGCTGGGTAAAGTTGCGGGAGAAAATCGTGCAGCTTCCATTTCCATGTAGTAGCAACGGTGAAATGCATGGAAAAAGCTTTGCCGCGTATTAAGTGAAAGGAAGCTTTCGCTCTAGCAGCTTATCCTGCTACCGTTGGAACTATTTGGAGCCTCGTAGACCAATGCTGAGCACAGTGCATGGAGAGAAGATCTTCGTTGTGTGACAACGTCTAGTGGTGTAGTACGGAGTACATTGCGATGGTAAAACTCGTGAGCAGTTCCTTTTGCCTTACTGTATTCATGAGACTGCTGGAGTCTTGGTTTTCATAGTTTTATACATCATTTATTTTCCTGCGTGCTTATGCCATGCCGAGTCGATCACATCAACTTTCGAGTTACTGTATATGCATAACCTACGGTTCTTAGCTGAAAGCATCGGGTATTTATTTGTATTAAGACATGGAAATTTGGTTTAGATTTTGTTAAATATAACCCGACAAACTTCAATGTAAGTATTTAGTGGGAAGACAGACTGTACACTCCTGTAGGATATTATAAACAATTAGGAGTTACTGAATTTCATTAGTTTAAACCCAGAAAGAAGGCAGAAAAGGGTCTCTGTAAAGTAGAAATGTACTAATAGACCTCAAATAAGCAGAATCTAGATCTAGATGCATCTTTGCTTTATTGCATTCTCCGTGAAAGGCAATGAGATAAATTACATTATAGTAAGTAGATTACAATATAGGTATTAATCAATAATAAGAGATCCGATTCAGTCATAGTTGTCGACAGATTCTTAAAAGTAGGACATTTCTGGTAACAGTTGTAATTTCATTACGAAATCGGATTTTGTCGAGCTATAAGTCACTCAAAAGTGAGACTGTATATTTAAGGTTGGCTTGTCTGTTTGGAATGAGATTGTTTGAGAGTATTCTTGAGTGTGTAACAACAAACCACAATTTTTCGTGCGCTGAGATCCTTATATAAACGAGTAAGAAAAACTCCTGGATGCGATTTGAGCTGTTTCAAAAATCGGACAGAACCGTGACATAGCTCATTTGAAAGAGGACACTTTTTTGAGGGCATATGTTTCCGTTTTTTGTAGCATATTGAGAGAATGCAACTTTGTTGCATTCCCTATTTCTCTGTTTTCTTCCCAAATTGCCCAGCAAGCAATAGACTAATTTGCATTATCTATTACTTGCTGGACGGAGTTCATTTCCCTCCTCACCTGATTGGTCAGGTACTGTGAGTGCATGTGTCCCTACAGTGCATATGACACTGACAACAACAATTATAATATGAGCATAAGAAAATCTCCTCGGATTTTCTTATGCTATGCTGATAACCGGCAGACATTTTTCTGCCCTGGACTCTCTTTTTGTCTTTCGGCTGGTACACAGCTTTTCCGCCCACAGTGGCATTATTTTGAATTGTCATCATCATTTCAATCAAATTCATAATTTCTATTATTGTCCCTGCCCTGACGTTATTTGTTCAGTCGCTTAAAAATAAAACCCGATAAAATTCTACGGCTTGCTTATAGCCCTTTTCTTTAGTGCCAAATACGTTCTTTTGTGTATTCATTTCGGCACATCCTGAGTAAGAGAAATAGTGGACGTACTCATTCCCACCAACTCTGAATCTTTTACTCTGACAAGAGCTGAGCGGACCCGTGCCCCGGATATTCTCTTCACAACCGTAATTTCAACTTGGTAACACATATCGAAATCAAACAATAAAAATTTCATTCAATTATTATATCAAATCATATTCATGAAATTGTGTGTGATTCTGGCGTGTCTAAAAATTTACCTGAAAGTCATATACGTATATTTGAGTGTGTTTTTCCTTGCTATATAAAAGTGTCAACTTCAATGGGCTATATAAATATTATTGTTTCAATTACGACTCATTTCCTTTTTACACTACAGTAAGGTGTATTTAGTAACCAAATGGCACAGTTACATATTTGTATTTGAAACCGTCAGATAATTTATCGTATATTTTCAAGTTTACATTTCCATTTGATTTGTGCAATTTAACCATACGATCCGTAACACTAAATTACAATTCGCAATTAAACTCAGCTGTGTATTTTTGAATCAGCACAGTCATTTATGTTTCAATCAAAGTACGTATTACAATTCTGATTCCGATTGCTCGTTAAAGTGTACGTTACACATTCTGTTTTGTTCGTATTTTGAGTCAAAAGTCAATCAAAGTTTATGCATTTCGTTTTTGACATTCAAAATCATAATAATATAGCCCGACACACACACATTCTTGATTTTACTAGGAAAATTAAGTCACCAAGTAGTAAATAATTTCTGCATGACTTTATGTGTTGCCAGTTGCTCATGCCAAGTAACAAATCTACAAATCATTTAATGCCAAATGTTTTCAGGTCTACCTAGCAAGTCATTACGGTCGAATTACCAATTAATTTGTATTTTTAAAGCATTTTGATTTTGATTTTCTCAGTTAAATTAATTCAATTCGATTTTTGTTTTGTGAAGAGTGTCCGCTTATTTTAAAAGACACTGGGCCAAGTATAGTGCACCCATCCGTAGCTACAATTTTTGTTCATTTCCCCAACAGTATCTTTAACAGATATTTTTGTTCACGAAGTAAAATATTATTCCTGTGTATAACATTTTCTTTTGTTCAGTTTACTTTTGGCTCCGAGAGTCTTATCTTTTTCAAGCTTTTGTCAATGCTACAGTACATTCACTTCTTAATTCCAGCGTATTATGCTAATGCTGTACTAAAAGCGTAAAAAGTCGAAGTATACAATTAATGCTAATGATGATTGTTTACCTATGCTCGTAGTTTAACCTGCCTACGTAATCTTGCAATTCGTCGTGCTATTTTGGTAAAGTGCTTGCCTACCTACTAGATTTCGGTCCTAATAGACGATCCTAGCTAACGACTACTTGAGTAAATTACAAATAGTAACTACTCCACGGTACGTATGCAATTAAATATTTTTATGCATGTCCTGGCTTACTCCACCAACTGCTTGACGCATATTACAGCCGATATACTGCCACTTGCATAATACACTATCACTGGATCCCAATGCATACGCATAAGCTAATATCATAGTTGGCCTTATATTATAGCACATACTACTAGCCCTATACTAGCCTGCTTATAGCAACGCAACTTATTACACCAGCCATTTATATCAGTAGTAAATTGTAGAATTTTTAGCTGCTTTTCTACAAACAAATAATCAACAGACAGCATTAATTTTCTATTATGCCTTTGCACATTCCAGTGACCATTCAACAGATTTTCACGTCACCTTTAATCAATTATGCGCTCATAGCCGTTTATGCTGATCAACTTCCAATGAACGAATGGGATCATAATATGTGCTTGTCTATTGCTAGTTTGTACAATTCCAGACAATTTATTCAATCTCCTACTCTTATGGCCGGTTTATTGCAGGTAGCAAAGCAACGTAATTACAAGATATTCATGATTAATATCGAGTCTGTCAACGATGAATAAATTTATTAGCGCTTAAACAAAATTCAAAAGCATAGTTTTTCAGCTTTTAGCGTATCATTTATGCCAAGCGAAATAAATAACGTCTCGCGACCCAGTATTCTTAGCATATACCTCTTCAGTTCCCATTAATTCCCCTGCGTCACTATATTCAATAATAAAGTCCACTATCCAGCCCTTAGGCAATTATTCAATTATTGTATCACGATCGTCTGTTGCTTACCGACTTGTAGTTACAAATATCCCAACTCCGGACGCTACAATTGCAGTCGTAAAGGCAATAGCTAACGTGTTCACGAATAAGGAAAACTTAGATCCTAGTGTGGCAAACGCTCAACTTGCTGTTGACATTAAAGTTAGAGTCATCTAATTATAGTTTAGATTTAGTTATTCAACATTCCTTTAGTTCATTAATTTCCATAGTTTAGTTTTCATTTCTTTTTCACCATGGCTGAACGCATTGCAGAATTAGAAACTGAATTAGCTCGCGCTTTAGCACAAATCAATGTCAACGACGAGGAGATGCAACGCTTACGTGCCCAAGTAGCCGCCATTCCTGCCCAAGACGCAAATGCTAACCCAAATGCAATTCCAAATGCTAACCCAGTTCCAAACGTTAATGTAGCAATGCCATTGGCTAATTTAAACCCAGGCAATCCTGTAGGAGCCGTTAGATGGCTGCATCATGAAGCACTAAATCAGCTTCGTCATTTTGATGGCACAACTAATGTCGCCGAGTATTTGCAAAGACTTCAGATGGATTTAGATAACATGGGCCTTAACTCACAATGGATTCTCACCAACTTCGATCGCTTGTTAGAGAAAGACGCCAGATCATGGTGGTCAGCTAATTGGTCTAGTGTTAGTGCGCGCATCACGGCTGCAAATGCCGATCATAACCAAATCTGGGATGACGTTAAAGCTTCCATTATTTTATTTTTCGATCATTCTAGCCAGAAAGCCATCTATCGCGCTAAGAATAAGGCAATTAGATTTAAGTTAGGTGATGATCCACAAGCCTACGTCACTAGTAAATTGGAAATCTTAACGAGCATTAATCCAAACATGACAGACGAAGAACGAGTTAGACAATTGTCCCAAGGCATTCCATCTGATCTACAAATGAACATGGCTATGGTTACAGTTTCAACTCCATTAGAGTTTTTAAACACTTTGCGCAAATTGTCTGAAACTTATGCATCGCAAGTAGCACGCACCCCCTCAGTAAGTTCACAAGGTTCAGCCGCAGCCCCTTCTGGCAATTCCAATCGCACTAGTACTCATATGGACAAAACTCAGCCATTCGAAAATTATTTGCGCGGTGGAGAAAATCCAGTTAGATGCACGTTTTGCAATAAACTCAACCACACTTGGGAAAAGTGTTATCCAAGACTTAGAGGCGCGCTTCCCTATGATCAGAATAGTCGCCCATGCGCATTTTGCAATCGTCCTGGACATTGTTGGTCCGAATGTAGACAGCGTTTAGCTGCAGAGTCCCAAAATAATTTAGGGCCTCAAAGTTCGAATTGGCGTCAAAGCTCGCCAGTTTTTCGTCCCCAGTTTCGCCAAGGCAATTCAGGTTATCGTCCCAATAATTCTTATCGCCCCAGAGCGCCTTATTATAACCAGCCTTATCAAAACCAACCAAATGCGCAAAATAATTCCCAATTGCCGCAAAATCAGCAGCAACCCTCGACTTCTGCTGCCGCGCAGCAAATAACTCCGGTTACGCAGTCGGAAAACTTCAAGCGCTGACGAAGCTTCCCATGAGTGAATCAAATGTAAATAGTTCTTCCATTAATAATAGTAATACTTTAGTTTCTACTGATAATTCACCTTTTTTCAATAAGTTAGATAATAATAATTCCAATAATGTTAGTTTAGTTCCTTCTCTCAATAGTTTAGTTCCTTCTATTAATCCCAGCTCCTATGCTGATGTAGTTAAGAATTCTTCTTCAACGATGCGTAGCCCTATGTTAGCATCTAAAAATAATGATCCTATATCTACAATTGCTAAAATTAAGTTGCAATCGGCACCAGTGCCTGCACCTTTAAAACCAACCAAACCCTTACCCAATCATTTAGCCAACTATAATTGGAAACATGCTATCATTAGATCAGATCAATCATTTAATAGCATCAAGGCTAATTTTCAAAGTAACGTTTCTAAACCCAATCATGCAGCTTCAGAAAGCGGAGCAACATACAATTCTGAGTCTAATTCATTTAGTTCCGAAGCGACTCCAGTTACCCAAGCTGAGCGTGGAATTTACCCAGTACGTTATCGAGCACGAGGTAGAAGGCGCGTCCTTAGAGGATGCGAAGTTTTTGTTGAATCAATTAAAGTCCCAACTCTTACGGATACTGGCGCTACAATTTCAGCCGTTAGCCCCCAAACGTTACAAAAACTTATAAGTTGCGCTCGTCCTGACACTTTTCATAGAATTTCTAATATCGAACCATTTCGAGTTAAGTTGTCAGTTGGTAAATTCAGATCTATTCCCGTTACGCAGCAAGTAGAAATGTTCATCTCTGTTGATGAAAACAAGGAAATTCTTTGGAGATTCTTCATAGTCCCTGGACTTAATAATTGTATGGTTCTAGGAGTAGATTGGCTTCGTGCATACAAAGTTCACCTAGATTACGAAAATGGTAAATTTTATTATGGCATCAACATGAACTTAGACGCTCCTAGAAAGCACTTGAAGTTAGCTGAAACTAAGCCTATTCCAATTCCAGTTTCATCTGTTCAGTCTACTAATCCCGCCGATTCACTTTTAGGCGAAGAATTCGATAATTCAGACTCAGAGTCAACCTCATCAAGTAGTAGCTCTCTCCCAGCCGAGTTGTCAGCCGCTACTCCAGAGTCAAACAATAAGCAACATTGTAAATTGAGATTAATCAATTCAGCAGTTCTTCCTCCGAACACTGCAGTTAGAATTGAAGTTTATGCAAAGAATCCTCCTACTAATGATGTTCTCGTCATTCCTGATAAACGTCTTCGTTTTTATAAATCCGTTACAGTAGGAAACTCCATAGTCCACTTAGAAAATGACAAAGGATTCACTTATATTTGTAATTTCTCCTCTCATGTAGTAAAATTAAAACCTGATGCTAGTATAGGAAATTGCGAAAGTTTCACTCCAGATCAAATCGTAGGAGACTTAGACAAAGCTGAGGAACACATAATTTCTAATCGTTCCACCATTTCCTCTGAAACCAAAAGCGATTTAACAGCTGATCAATTGCTTCAATCTTTATCTCCTGAATGTCAGTCCTTCGCAAACAAAGTTACATTAGGAAATAATCTCAACGACGAACAACGTTACAAGCTGTACGAATTGATAATGAGTTATCCTGAAGTTTTTAAGCAGCATCCAAACGACATAGGTTGCACTCATCTCATTACTCATAAAATAGAAACGCATGACAATATTCCAATTAAACAAAGACCATATCGCTATTCATTCGCCGAACGCGTTGAAATAAACAAACAGGTCAACGAAATGTTAGAAAAAGGAGTCATTGTGCATTCCAATTCTCCATGGTCTAGCCCAGTAGTCCTTGTCCCAAAACAAGATAAAACTACTCGCTTTTGCATTGATTATCGTGCTCTTAACGCTAAAACTGTTGTAGATCGCTATCCATTACTCCGTAACGACGATGCATTGGATTGTTTCGCTGATGATGAGTATTTTTCTGCCTGTGACATGGCTGATGCTTATAATCAGATTCCAATGGATCCTAGTTCTATCCTAAAGACCGCCTTTATAACAGGAGACGGACTATATCATTTTACGAGAATGGGATTTGGTTTATGTGGAGCTTCCCAAACTTTTCAAAGATTAATGGACGCCGTGTTAGGTGGTTTAAAATGGACTGTAGCACTTGCTTACCTCGACGATATTATTATTCATAGCCGTGATTTTGAGTCCCATCTTGATCATTTAGAATCAGTTTTCATCGCTATCGCTAACGCCGGTCTTAAGCTTAAGCCAGAAAAGTGTAAATTCGGTTGCGATAAACTTAAATTCTTAGGTCATATAGTTTCAAAAGATGGCATATCTCCTGATCCAGATAAATGCAAGGCCGTTAAAGAATTTCCAGTCCCAAAAACTGTTAGAGACATTCGTTCTTTCGTCCATTTATGTGGCTATTATCGAAGATTCATTCCACTGTATTCAAACTTATGTAAGCCTCTAAATAAACTAACTCATAAAAACGCGAAATTTGAATGGAAAGAAGAGCATCAAACTGCATTCGAGAAGCTTAAGGACATTTTATGTTCACCAATGGTCATGGCATATCCAAGAGATAACGTTCCAACACGTGTCTACACAGATGCATCTAAGTTAGGACTAGGTGCTACATTAGAACAGAAGCAAACGGATGGCACATGGAAAGTAGTAGCTTTTGCATCCAGAAGTTTAAAGAAAGCTGAGGAAAATTATCCTGCTCCTCATCTTGAGTGTTTAGGAATAGTCTACGCCATAGAAACTTTCCGTCCCTACATCCATGGCCGCTTCTTCACAATTGTAACTGATCACTGTTCACTTTGTGCTCTAATGAAAAATAAAGACCCAACAGGTAGACTTCAAAGTTTCGCTTTACGTTTAATGCCATACAAATTTGATATCGAGTATAAGTCTGGAGCTAAGCATAGGAACGTCGATTCCCTGTCGCGAAATCCAGTCGATAAGCCCAATGAAGATGATAAAGAACCACTCGATTTCACTGAAAATCTTCTAGCTCTATCCATCGATCAAGATGCTATAGATTCTTCTAAACTTGCAGCTCTTCAAAGAGCAGATCCAAAGCTTCTCCCTATTATTGAAGCTATTGAAAATCATGACAATAATCCCGATGAGTATCCACTTGACCCACGTTATGCTTCCTTTGCAATTCACGATCAAATCCTCATTAGATCTAGTTTCGATGAACAAGCTAACGATTGGCTATTAGTGGTTCCTTCACGTCTACGAAAACGAATATTGACTACTGTCCATGAGGATGACATTGGTCACTTAGGTTTTCTCAAAACATGGAAAATTATACAAGCACGCTACTATTGGCCCAAAATGTATCGTCAAACAAAACGTTTCATTCTTGGTTGCCAACTTTGCCAATTTCATAATCGGCCTACCGTAGCTACTCGTGGTCCTCTTCAGCCAGACCCACCACCTCTTCGACCTTTTGATAGGATAGGTCTCGATTTTATTGGTCCTTTTCCTACTACCAAAAGAACTTTAAACAAATACGCTTTAATTATTGTTGATCATTTGACCCGTTATGTCGAAATTGTCCCAACTAAGACCTGCGAAGCCAAATGCGCAATCAAAGCTCTTGAGCATGCTGTAATTTACAATCATTCAATTCCGAGTAAAATCGTTTGTGATCAGGGCACACATTTTAGTTCTAAATCTTTTAAGGATTACTGCGACAAGTATCACATCGAAATATCTTTTGCATCTGCCCACAATCACACCACTTGCGGTGTTGTAGAACGACACAACGATACAATCAAGCGCATAGTTAAGAAATTTGTTAACACTAAACACAACGATTGGGATCAATACATGCATAAAGCTAAGTTCTTCATTAATATTACCTACCACACGGAAACAGGCTTCAGCCCTGCGCGTTTACTTAAAGGTTTCGAACCCCGTCTAAACTGTGACACTATCTTGCCAGAAATTGACGCTCATTTGTCTGACGATGAACCCGAAGCTCGCATTACTAGGCAAATGAAAGCTCGCGCTGAAGCTCGCGAACGCACAATTAAGTGTCAACAACTTAGAAAACTTAGATGGGATGCTAATCACCCTCCAATTCAGTATCAACCTGGTGATAAAGTACTCTTGGTAAATTTAACTCGAACTCCCGGTCTCGTTGCAAAATGGTTAGCCAACTGGCGTGGTCCATTCGAAATAGTTGAACAAACTGGTCCCATAAATTATCTTATCAGAGATCTTCGTTCTCATTCCGCTGGCCGTCTTCGTGACGAAAACGTTCGCCATTTAAAACTCTATCACGATGAGTTTGAGGAAAGCGATGTATTCTACGAAACCGAATGGGAAGATAATGATATTCCAGATAACATGCGTCCTTTTATGTCGGACAAATCTTATTTCAGTTCCAAAGCTGGTTCTGTTGATTCCATTTATGTAGCTGCGCCTATTCCAAAGTCTCTTGTTCCTACTATCACAGGCACAACTTTAACTTCTGGTAACTTCTGAGTATGTACAACCTCGTGACGCTTCTTCAATTGCTGCGCCATCAACTCAAGCCTCTGTTGCTTTAGATAGTACAATTGGTTCTCAAAATTCGGTAGTTTCTTTGCCTATTTCCGCTGATTCTTCGCAGTCGACTTTAGGTAATGACGTTACCCCTAGAGCTCAATCAGTCATGTCAATAGATTCCAGAGCATCCTTTCAGTCTGCTAATTCAAATCCAGACAATATTAGCCCTCCTGTTAGTCCAGATCAGGCAATTAATCCAAATACTCCTCCCACTGCTCCTCCTAGGCGGAAGTCAATGAGTCGCAATGCTACTCCAATTCCTCCAATTAATTTAGAAACTTTAAGTGAGCATGAGCAAGAGGATAGTGAACGCGAAGAAGAGCATGCAATACCACCTATTCCAATACAACCCATTCCAATAGAGCCTGATCCAACAGACTCTGATGCTTCCAATACATCTCGTAGAAGCGCTCGCGATATGCATGCGCCAAAAAGATTTGATCACTCTGATTATGGTCACACTGTCCGTACAGCTTCCTCTTCAAAGAGGGGAACCAAGGCTTCATCCGCCCGAACTGCAGTAGTGAAATCAGTCGCTAGTTCTGTCCCTACAGCTTCTAGTTCTAGAATTCCATCTTCTGTTGCTACAGCATCTAATTCTAAAGCCCCATCTTCCAAAGGCAAATCTAGCAAAGGTTCAAAGAAATTAGCTGGCATGCATTCTCAAGAACGTAGTAATTCGGATAGATCAATTAAATCTTCTAATTCTGATTTTATACCATCACCTCCACTTCATGTAATACCAACCCCTCATGGGCCTATTTACGTCAAGTTTGATAAAGACGCTACAAAATCAGCAGTTAGCAGTAAATTAGTTGAGTCCCTTAAATCCAACAAATACAATTTAAAGGTCTGCCTTTTGAAAATTCCTGAAGTTTTTGACCTTTCGAAATGGGCTCTATCATCTGATCATAAATATGAGATAGCCAAAGAATTCGCACGTTTCGATTTTCCAATTAATGGTAAACCAATTTTGGCTGATTACTTCATTCTTAACAATCTTCCTTGCGATATGCTTTTGTCAGTAGATGTAATCTCGCGATACGATTTGCATGTCAACGCCGAGACCAACCAAGTAGAAGTAGACGCAAAATCTACGTGGTTACGTTATGGTGGCGAATACATTCCACTATCCAAAACCAAGGAATCCACTATAGATAATTATAGTCTAGCCCTATCCCGTAAAGCCTCCTCTGTAGCTTCTTCTGATTCAGAGTCAGACTCTCATACGGTGGCTAAAATAAATCCTGACGCTTACACTAAGTTATGGTGTCAACAATTAAAAGTCCCACTGATCGATTCTTTACAATTGTTTCAGTTTCCTTTCGGAAAGGTTCAAATGTACATCACGAATCGGGCCACTTTTTCAGCAGTAAATCCAAAGTTCTTAAACAAACTTAAGAAAATGAATCACGCTTTTACTATAGTTGATAAACCAGTGCCTCTGAAATATAGCTTAGCTTGGTTGGGTACGCCATCATCCGAAGACATAGTCACTGTTAAATCAGGAGCTGATTTTGCGATTCCTTTGGATAATGTTAATATCACAGCAAACTTTCTAATCGTTCCAAGGTTACCATACGATTTAGTTATTGGATCCGACGTCATAGACTTCTATAAAATTACTGTCAATCCAAAGAACGAGAAAGTCAAAGTCAATAACCCTAAACACATATCTCAAACAAATCCGTCAATTGTTGCAGATTATAGTTCAGATTCTGACGATTAATTTCAGTCGTAAAATTGTCAATGTCCTTCCATAATGCTTCAGCTTGTTCCCATGCTTCTGCAATAGCCCACGTTATCAGTTAGATGAATAGCTTAAAGCGTTTCGTTTGTAGATCATGGACGACAAAGAGCTTGGAGCTGGTCGTGTTCGCGAGGTCCCTTCGTCTCCTAAAAGAGCTCGCCTGGACTCAATTCTAGCGACCCCTATTCATAATCCAGTCACTCGTAGTCCCAACCGCGAATTTAAATTCCGAGTCCCACTTCATATAGCCCGAATGCCTTGGAAATTATACTTCGAACGATTTCGTGCTCTCCCACCTGAGGAAGTTGAACAAATAATCCATTCGTGGCGAGTATTGGAAACTCCTCCTCCCAGACCTAAGCCTTCATACCTAGTGCGAGTAGAAAGGGAAGAGTTGAAAAAGTTATCTCGGAGAATGTTTCATTCGGATTAGTTATGTCGCTAATTGTCCCTCAACCTCCTTACGACCGGAATGTTTTTGATTTGTCTCATCGTTGATCTCACATCTGGATCTCAACAATCCCATTCTGTAATTCCCATGATTTAAAGTGTGCATGTCAATCAATTACAATCTAATTACATGTACATTGATCATTAATTTCAATACTATTTCATTTCGATTTGCATTGTATAAAATTCATTAACATTTAGTAGTAAGCAAATTATGTCACAAACATTATTTTGTATTCATTAAGCAATGACACTCGCTTCAATTTTCTGTCTGTACCATGCCACCTTCGGTCGAATTTTGTACAGTCGATATTTATTTGTCCCATAAAATAATCAGTACTTGACCATGTGTAAACAACATCTACGTGTAATCCCCCGGGACCAACGCAATCAAGCGTGCAACCCCCCGATAAAAGATCCGGGGAACGCGAGGGCATGAGAGAATGCAACTTTGTTGCATTCCCTATTTCTCTGTTTTCTTCCCAAATTGCCCAGCAAGCAATAGACTAATTTGCATTATCTATTACTTGCTGGACGGAGTTCATTTCCCTCCTCACCTGATTGGTCAGGTACTGTGAGTGCATGTGTCCCTACAGTGCATATGACACTGACAACAACAATTATAATATGAGCATAAGAAAATCTCCTCGGATTTTCTTATGCTATGCTGATAACCGGCAGACATTTTTCTGCCCTGGACTCTCTTTTTGTCTTTCGGCTGGTACACAGCTTTTCCGCCCACAGTGGCATTATTTTGAATTGTCATCATCATTTCAATCAAATTCATAATTTCTATTATTGTCCCTGCCCTGACGTTATTTGTTCAGTCGCTTAAAAATAAAACCCGATAAAATTCTACGGCTTGCTTATAGCCCTTTTCTTTAGTGCCAAATACGTTCTTTTGTGTATTCATTTCGGCACATCCTGAGTAAGAGAAATAGTGGACGTACTCATTCCCACCAACTCTGAATCTTTTACTCTGACAATATTGAGTGAAAGTAGAAAAAACTTGAGTTGATAATGCTTTGCATGTAAATCCCTACTCATACCTTTTAAACTCAAACAAGTTGTGCCCTAGAAAGAAACATGTAGATTCTGAATAATATGATATCTGTAA
This sequence comes from Tomocerus qinae, assembly GCA_020055645.1. Taxonomy (NCBI): domain Eukaryota; kingdom Metazoa; phylum Arthropoda; class Collembola; order Entomobryomorpha; family Tomoceridae; genus Tomocerus; species Tomocerus qinae. The sequence continues at coordinate 28,444,532 of CM034548.1, forward strand.
CTGTCTCATTTGTATTGGTGAACTGTACTAGTATCCCTCCGAATCAACCAGCCAGCCTTAACGACAAGATCCTTCCAATTTGTTCATGCCATCATCCTCGTTGTTAAAATTAAAGATAATTGATAATATACTGAGTCAAATGTAATTTCCTAGTCACCATAATTTGTTAGTGATTGAATTCAAAATAATATCCTAAATTTGGGTACATTTCTTATACGAAGATAAAATAATGACTTAAAAAAGTAAACTTGTTACCTACTTAATTACATTGGTAGCTTTTAATTTCCGTAGTTAATACAGCAAAGACATCCAAGTTTTTTTAAAATCTGTTTTAGATTGTAAAGCAGTGCAGAAATAGATTTCCTGCCAGGTAGGGAGTTAAGAAGGCGGTAGGTGGTCGGTTTTAGGAGCAAACTCTTCTTTCTCTTCTGATATATCTAAAGTTCGGTAATGTCTTGAGTCAAATCGTTGTCTATATCAACTGCACATTGTAGTAAGTAAGTAGTTAAGATAGACATGCTACTATAGTCGGAAAGACTGAAAGCTGGAGAAATTTTAGGCTCAAGAAGATGCCACTTCTGGGAAATAAGACAGGAGAGAGCAGAGTGGAGAATGGGTTTTAAGTAAATGCAGTACATCATAGCATTTTATGTACTACATGTAGTTGACTCGCCCAACTTTCTCTCATTGTTGGTTTATACGCAGAGAGTGGAAGGAAAAAAAAGAACGGCCATTTGAGGAATTACTCAATATATCTTCCTGGGATTCGCCATGCAATAATGTTTTGTTTGACGGCATCAGAGGATAAATTTTACATTCAAACATTTGTCAGTTCGTCATTTAGAGCAATGATGGGTAAAGGAAATGAACGTCCCAAAGAGTCATTACATTATATATTGACTTTCCTAGAGATGCCTAATTCAAGCTAATAATGACTATAGTGTCTACTGACGCATGTATTAAAGCGGTCCAACGACAGAAAAAGATCTAGGGAAAGCAAACTCTTTTTCAATCAAGGAAAAGACCAAAATTGAAGAACGTGGCTCTCATACATGCTATATATAGTTGCACCCTAATGTGCACTTACTACTTGCATTGGTGTAGCTCTCTCTGGTCTGGGCTCCTTGTTATTCCATGATATCACCATTTTCTAGAAAAAACGTGCAGAGCACATTACATAGTCAAGTGAAATCATGCGACGTCAGGACGGGCCACAGAGATGCAATAGACAACCAAGCAATAAATCGATAGTTTAATTCTTGAATATCTAAGGAACTGTCTTGTCGTCCTCGTTCGATGTACCATTAGCCAAATACAACCATGCACGCGTCCTTTTGTACATTACAAATTCTTGCCGGCACCGTTACAGACAACTTTCCAATTACACTTTCGCTAGCCATTTGCAAATCGTGTTTATGATGACGACCTGTCCTAATTATCTATGTAATTAATTAGCATATTTGTAAATCATGTGCATGTAAAGTAAAGCAATATTGAGTCAAGCTAAGCTAAGCCATCAAACAATTTCACTGTGCCCCGATAATTGCTGATTTCCTCGGATACTTAGATAACCTTTAGTGTAAATAATTTGAAGTTAACCTACTGATGTTCCTATTTTCCACTCCAATGCACGTTTAGGACATAAAAATATGGGAACATTTTTGTCTCTCAACTGTGCCAAGATTTGAGACAGCCTTTCATACCTTTAACAAATAATATGCACTAAAACTTACTAAACTATCTTGGCCAGTTGCCTGTAATTGCAAACTAAGCCTTTGGTGATTTTTATTGGCATCATATCTTCATGGAACCTTGATGTGGCGTAGCCTTGGGCTTTGGCGAAATTGCATCGTTGTCACCAAAAAGGAAAAAGAATGAAGATTTTTATCAAGATGGAAACCAATGATAGTATTTAAGTAAAAAATAATTGTCCGTATTTTAAACAATTAGGATTGTACATCATATTGTAGTTTGTATTAATCTCTATACAATCACAAAAGGTAGATTACTGACTTACTGATTACTATATTGAATAATGTTGAGATCTACTTGATAGAAAGATATAGATAGTGTAACCTATGACAAACTGGATATTGACACTATAAACATACACTAAAACTGAGACGATATTAATATTTACTGTAAATGAATAAGTCAACATTATAGTCAACAATATGGATTAATATCTAAATAATAGACACCAATATTTTTGGCTATTATGTAAACTGTATTGCAATAATGTCTTTTAAGTGCATCATGTAATAACTCTTTATTCGTTTATTTTAGGCATCCCATGTAGTGTTTATTGTAATGGCAATATTGTTTTTTGGAACACGTAAACAGTTTGCTGTAAACGGACAATGACATGGAAAGGGAACTGTGATGGAGAGACAAGGGAGTCACTTGTCCCTCTTTCTGCCTGAAGGGACACTCGAGTGATATACTACTTTTCGCTTTGAACGTCCCACTGTCTAACAATCGAACATGAATAATGAATCATGAGTCCCTAAGGTAAAATCAAGTTGTGCCAAGCCCGTCCCAGCAGAAGTATATCAACCTAGTCACCTACATTGCATAACCTTACTACTACATCATTATGTAGTACTAGCTCGACATCATTGTTTTACTGCTCGTAATAATCCTAATAGTATCGTTCATCAGCTCATCTAACCATTTAGTGGAACCTTTTTGTAATGCTGTCAGTTAAATACCACTGAAATAACACAAGAGCTAAAATTTATTCAATGCCATCGAAATGGGATTACGATTATTCAAATGCTAGTCTCAAATTTTTAAAAAGGAGGAGTATCAACTTGAAATTAGGAATTTTTCCAGACGAGTTTATTCATTGTGCTAGTTTTTAATCATTAATAACTTAATGCTAATTGTTAACGTGTTAAAATACTCATCAACATGCATAATATAGCTCGTTCACTTCAGACTAATGCATTGAATCTTCCCATGGAGTAGACAACATGTAATTTATTAAGCATCTTTTGTTATCTCAATCAAAATGCTTTTGTGTCTGTACTGTTTGTCAGTTTATATTCCATCTTGTCTAATAATCTTGTAATATCCACCGTTTCATACCAGAGACTGAATCTCATGACTGATGGCTAATAAACCCATAGATTATTCTTTGTATTAGTATTGCATCTCTTTGTTCTATAAACCATGCTTGAAAACATGTTTTGTATGTAGAATTTATAATGTGTCTTCTTGAAATTTGTACGTTGCATTATTGGGAAATACTACTCAGCTTGCAACCGACTATATTAATTTATGCTTTGCAATGCTATAAAGTACTATGGAAAACAAAACAAGGTTGAATTTGATGCAAGGCGAGTACAATAAATGTTTCTGCTCTATTTGCCTATCATTAATCTGAGTAATCACATTTCTGCATGGAGAGTAAAATAAGCACTCTGTTAATTATCTAATGCACTTGTACGCAGCATGAATGCAAGGTCCCTATTATTATGTAATCTGGCATACTTTTTGAAGTATGTACTAAATAGAGATGAATGTAGAGGATGCATTTTCCTTTTTCGGAGAAATAATAAACTACTAAATCAAGCCGCCGAACTAAATCATATTTGTCTGAGATCCCATGAATTCTTCTTCAGATTTAAGAGTCCATGAAAAGAGAAGAAAAGGGAGAACCTCGGATGCATTCAGGAGCATCTCGTACTAAATATTGATTCACGCAAAGAGAAACTCCGAGAACGTTCGTGCTTTGGCCCCACGTTCACTTTCCGTTTGGTTCAAATTATTCGAAAGCTCAATGTACAGTCCTCTGGTGAAGATTAGAAGAGACAGGAGAAAGCTTTGGAAAATTCTCGTTTGCCTTTTACTACAGAACATGGAGCTCCGATCGGATCTATTTCTCGTCAGTTTGCATAATGTTCTCCTTATGCCTATTTTGTGTCTTGTTCATCTTGCACTATTAAAAGTTAAAAATATAATAGCAAGAGCAAATTTATTCCATGAACTCCCATTGTGTCTAAAATTCTTTTGGATATAATATTTGACAGAGAACTCAATCTTCTGAATTGGAAAAATCCAAGTATTTACTGTAGGTACATTTAATTAGCACTTAATCGTTTGACGTTTGAATTGTGGCTCAATTAAAAGCCAGCAATTCTCTTTTCTTTTGTTTACTAATAAATCACATTAACCCATATTAATATTCATTTAATTGTTGCTAACAACAAACATCATTAAGCTTTAGTTTCAAGATTTATGCAAATTATTGTTTGGATATTTGGCGAAATTATTCCTTAAACTGGATTTACTTTTTATTGTAAAATGAATCATGATTTTTCAAATTATCAACCTAATTTTGCGGCAAAGTGAGAAATGTCTAAAAAATGAGCATAGATATAATTATAATTACTTGTGTTTCAAATTAACATTGCCAATGAAAGACTTCATCTATTTTAAGTACTTTTTACCATTACTAATATTGTTTCCCATGTTTCCCACATTTTCAATTTACACTCTGAGCCACTAAAATCCTTTAAAATGTTTAATATCAAAGTCATTGTAAAATGTGTAGTAAAACTGGAGACATACTGATTTCACAAACTTAAAAATAATGGACATCTGTTGGATGTCATTGGTAACTCAAAAGTCATAACTATGGCATGTAAGATATGAATAGTAAAAAAGTAATAATACTTCCGCATAAAGTTTAGATGAGAACTATAGACAAAAAGTTGTTTTGACAAGACAAAGACACAGATAATGCCTGCATTAAATTATAATTAAATAAAAAGCTAGTTCAATGGAAGTTCTGTACGTAACGCCTAGGATAATTATTCTTCATTCCGTCAAAACTTAAGTTTCCTATCAAAATTCTGTATAGTTCATTAGCGGAACAATGCATCAGGGCTGTTGCAATGGACAATCTAGGGCATCGGCAAGATGGTGACTCCTTCATATAGACTCAGAGTTCATCCTTTCTAATTTGCGGTACCTTCATTCCCATTTGATTCGTATAACTTATTGCCCCTTCCCTGATCGTTAATTCATTCCATTCTTCTACTGCGGCCTACAACTGGAAACTAAAGCCATAATTTATTGGCCGAGTTATAAATATGTATGTAGGTAATATTAATTTCTACATAATAGCTGCTCTACATATAAGTTTTGCCAGTGTTGAAACTAAAAACAATACTTTCGTGTCTGCACATCATAAACTTTAAATATTTACATTCGCAGCAGAAAATACAGTTAAAATTAATACTGCCATTTTAAAATTTAATAAAATGTCATAAAATTTTTTTTAAACTTATGGACGTTAAAATTTAAGGAGCAGTGCGTATAGAAAGCATAAAAGCATAAAGCATAAAGCTTCAAAATCCAAAGGAAAATAATTACATGGAAAGTCTCCATTGAAATGCATAAAGAATGATTCTTAAGGTACCACCAAACTATCGTTCTGTTGACTAGGATTCTTTAGAAAAGAGTTTATTGCAAGAACAGGTAATTATTTTCTACAGATTATTGAATGAAAAATGGCTTGTACGTAATTCCAAATGGAAAGAACAGAAACAGTGTCCCGTGCAAAAATCTGCGTTGAAAGTCTTGAGAAAGACGGAAAGGTTGTAAAGGAAAGTAGTTTAAAGTGAAAGCCGGGGCGAAAAGTGCATAAGGAGCAAAATGGCCCAAATAGAACCTGCGGTGAAAGGAGGACATGGTTGTGGCTGGATCTTTGGGTAATAAACTCATTGGAATTAAAGAAAAGCTTCAATATTCAGGTAAATAATGATTATATATAATTATAGATACTAAAATTGAAACGATATAAAAAAAGGGAAACACGGCATGAAAATTGATTCATTGAGGAGTTGAAAAGGATTGAAAAGGAAGAGGAAAAGAGTAAAATAGGAGTGTAAAAACGACGACAGGAATTTATGTCGATTGCACACTCTACTTCATTGTTCATTGACTTATGATATTGGTGAAAGAAAGTACAACAAAGTGGGACTTGACTTGTGTCAGTTTCACTGCAGTGTGGAGACATGTGAAGCGATTAGAAGAGAGGAGTAGGGAAAGGGAGACTTATTTCCTGTATTATGTGTGTGCAGTCAATCCATAATAAAATACCTAAGTATGATTTCTTAATTGAGCTCTAAGCTGGCCCACTTTCTCCAAGGATTCTTCCATTTACATATCAATTCATTTGAAATGAACTCTGGTGACATTGCACAGGAGAGTTGAATGCGAGACAGACGAGAGAATGAAAGGAGACTCGACGACCTCCAGTCCAACCGTCGTAAAAGAGTCAGAAGGAATGGCTGTCGTTTTCACTCGAAATACACTCGTTTGAAAATGTTCCATCTAACTAAACCATTTCTTCGTCGGAGAACTTCTAACTATAGGTAACTGTTCTCCCTACTATATACGAACTAATCACTAATGCATGCTCTACTATACGGAAACCAATATGCCATAGATAATTCCTTCCTATACAACTTACGCAATGAAGCAAACAACCTTTAAGAAAACGGTAATAATAGTCTATCCGTCTAACTTTAACATATATTAGAATTTTATATAATCTCTCCCTATAACCTAATTGCACTGAATGGAAGCCCTAAATACTATTTCCTTCCAACTAAATACAACAACCAGGCAGATGTACAGACAATTTCATTATTAAATAAATAATTGCGTGTACATGTGGAATTGTGTAGTTAACTAACTCTGAGAGATTGTACTTATAAATAGTCTGAGTATTGTGAAAGCCTTGTATTCGTGGACTACTTAGTAACACTTTAGAGGGAGAAAGCGATGTTACAAAATTGCAATTCCATATTACATAGCAAGTACTAATTGTAAGTTTAACGATATGAGCATGCACATTTTAAATGAAAGCCAGGCTTTCTATTTCAGGCTTATTGTAAAATCGATAGCTATGCAAGATGAATGAAGTCTACACACATGCAGTTGACTCTACGGAAATAGCTATAAACTGCTTCAACGAATTCCTGTTTCGTGTATTCGTGTTAGTGTGAAGGAATGTTTATCAGAGAGTAGCCGGATTTACGACGACACAGAGTTCTCCCGTTTCAATCTCACCTGTGCTTTCAAAATTCATGTCCAAACCACAAACCTCAATAGGGCTTATGTAAATACACAGGACTTTGTAAGTCTGCACTCTGGCCTCTACTTATGTACCATAATGTATTTAGTCATAGCCTCTCCAGACCCACTTCTGCTAATATTTATACATTCATGACGTTAAACTAATAAAACGGATGTGATTACATGTAATTATGACAGGTTCTCTGCGTTTTCTATCTCCCGCAAGCAATTGGATTTGCTAACATCCAGAAGGGAATACACAATTTACTTTCTGCATGAGCCACTTGGTTAACCATCTCCTAGCCTGTGGCTCCCACTTACATATCGCCTCACGTGGACAGATAAACTTTCCCTCAACAGATTAATCTGCCCTTTGGTCATAAATTCCTCAACTTCCCTCCCAACTCCACTAAAAATTTACAATTCTCTATCATACAAACGACAAAGCTTCATGGCATTTGTCTTATCTAAACTATTCAGTCATTCCTCTTCTATCATTCCTTTTATTTGCCTAATGATTAAAACTTAATCGATTATCCACGCCATGCATTACAATAGAAGATACTCCATGGAAACTTTTTATATTCGTACAATTGCTTCTTTTAGCTTTCTTTTGCAAAACGTATTATTACATTATAATAAAAACGTCTTATTCAAATTATTTTTAGAAATTAGTTGCCGTATCACTCTATAATGTACGTTTTAGAATGCTTCTTTAATTTTTAGATTTTATTTAATTCTTTGTCACCCATTTGAAATTGGTTCAGTTTTTAATACCCTCCAGTGTATACTTATCATTGTTGGAGATGTTGCAGACGCTATTACTAGGACTAAAACTATTACTTGCATGGAATACTTTATAATTTGCAAGGACGACTGCTGTTAAACTTTTATCGTTTAACTTTATAGGTACATAGGTAGGTATTCTTTTTATTACATAAATATTTCTTTTGATGATACTCAAGATTGTGGCAAATTTTGCTAATAAATAATGCTTATATAAAAAAGAATAATAGGTTAGGTTTTTTATATCTTGGTAGGAGTTGTTTCGCCTTACTGATAATAAATCAGGACAAGTGTGAAGGGTAAAAGATGCACAATTTTTTACCATCTTGTATTATTGAGTATGGCTCCTACTAGTTAAGAGCATTACTAACTTTTTACTGGTCCATTGCTTGCATTGACTTCGGTGAAACTAATTGCATTGCATCTGTATATGAGTATGTCTAGTATAGAGTGAACTCACAGAAAACAATTATTATGTAGTGTATTCAGTGTAGATGTAAAATGTAAATATGATGTGATTATATCTAGTAGTAAGTGTAAGTGTAGCCGTAGGTAGCGGAACGTATGGTGGCGAGTCGAGTGTGGGAACGAGGAGACAATAACACAGAAGTGAAGAAGATGATTTGGCGAGCAAATGGATATGAGGGTGTTAATAACAACAGAATGGGATAAGTTTTTGCTCATAGATGAGCAGAAAGATGAGTTGATGTGAAATATTACCAGAGCTAATAAGCAACCTAAATCCTCGTATCGTGTCTTTCTGTCCCTGAGACTCCATTTTTCTTCTCTTGTGTATGTGAGAGGAAACAATTGAAATTGGATTGGACTTGCACTGCCCTGATTCTTCTTTCTTCCAAGTGGCTTAGACTTTGGCTGGCTGCCGTCAACTTTTTTCCGTAAGGTCTACCAGGTTTAATCTAAGGCGCTATAACCAACACCCTCACAATGCTGCGATCTATATCTCTAGTTAAATAGGGCTTATAAGGTCCATGAGAAGTATGCGTCCGAATAGGGTGGCTAATGTAATGTCCGTAAATAAATTCAATTTTGGGTTCCCCAGGAAGCCCAGCTCAACTCTTAATAGTATGTATGCGCTATAACGGTCATAGTTTTTTATGGCAGTTCAATTTTTCAAGTGCATTACTCCTTCCACAGCTATATACACCGTATTCCCAAAAAATATCACTATAGGTCACATTGGACAAATTGGCAAAATTCAACCTAATGCAATTTTGAAAAACTATATTAAACCAAACAAAATCTTGTTTATCGAAGGATATTTGTTTACCTGATGTGCATCCGTGAAAACTTTGGTTAAGCTTTTTGAGTTGTCTGCAAACTCAATAATTACAAAGTGATCGATTTTTACCGGGGTCTTTAAAAATATTGCTGCAATTCTTTCAACAAATGGTCTTGGCACAATTAAGCGTCGTAACTGGTAATATTTCAGTATATATCTTGCATAACTTAGTCAATACTATACGTGATAAATTCATTGGCCGGCAATTATATTTCTAGAATGTGAACATTGCATTAACTATTAAATTTAGTATTATTAATGCTTAGAAAAAAGTATACCATTTGAAACGAGATGTCAAAAAGGAGTTTTCTTTTTAGATATTTTAAGTAGTAATTATTCCCAGGAGAGGAGAAAATAGGCCAAAATGGAGAATTGCCAGTCGTAGCTGGCTGCTACAATATTGGCACACCTTCTGGCAATTTTACAAGTTGTAACGTGTTTGTGCTGCAGTATTGGGTCACCGAGTGAAGTAAGAAATAATTTGGAGATTACGGTGCATATAGTTGACAGTCAACTTAGACAGAAAACTTGATACGGTAGTAGAAATGGATGGGTCTAGTTGTGTGCTTAGCTGTACGTTGTTTGTGAACAGTGAGTCATTGAATCCTAATGACGAAGATAAGTCCACTTCAGGCAAGTACAATTTTCCCCAAGTGAACTTCTAAGAAAGATACGTACTGTCATTGTTATGAGATCCTCCTCCTTCTATACATGTCAGTAGGTCTACATTCTTCACTACACTTTTTTAACGGTTAGCATTACATGTAACGAGGTAGCAATAAAGATAGGTAAGTGGATGTCACTACAATTTAATACCATTGTTATATGAGCCTGCATATAATACTCTATCTGCACAAAAATCACAAAAATAAGTGAATCAAATCAAGATTTGCCCTACTTGTCAACGCATGTAAATGGCTTCTAAGTAAATAAAATTTTGATCTCCTTACTTTACATTGTACTTGTTTATTTTCAACTGTGTGGACTTTTGTCAGAAGCACTTTAAAATTTCTTTGCAGATTCTTTATACTTTTCCAGAGTTTGAACACTCAATATTGTATAGCTAATACAATATTGGACAGCCTTAAGTATTTACCAACAATGTCGGAAACACGACAAATGCTGGGTCGAAAAAGAGAATAATCTGTATAAAAATTGGCATTCTCAGAATCGCCTTACAGGACCCATCAGAAAATCCTGTCAACCCAAAAGAAAGTTAGCAGGGCAAGGCTGGAGAAAGAAGAGACATTTCCAGTTCGACTTTCTCCAAATTTAGTAGTGCCTTTGCCAGAGCGTATGGTGTTAGTAGCGGTTGGTAAATAGCTTGGGCTATTGCACTCTATGAAGTGGATTGTGATTGTATTCATAGGCTGGGATAGTGAGAATGCTGAACAAGCTGATGCACCACAAAACAGAATGTCGAGCATTATAACAGTCGCAGGGAATATAAATCACAAAGGATGAGCGTAAGAATGAGTCGAATGAGCCCCTATAGTATCAGATCGAATTCGACACCCGAGCTACACATAAGAAAACTACCCAGAAGCTACTCAGAGGAAACGGAGAGAAAAATAGCAAGTAACCGCAGGAGATTTCCCACATGTCATGTCATGTCATAAGCTCAACTAGATTTTTGACTTTGACTTTTGACGCTGCAGGAAATGAATAGCTATTCCATGTCTTCTCCTATTGTTAGCCTTTCTCCTTCGCCCTCTCATCCTTTTCCGCATTGTTGGAGAAAATAACTACGTATTACTATTATAGGGATTCCTATATACCGGGAAACTTACATGCATGCCAAGTTAACTAGGAAAAGTCCTACAATCACTTAAACAACATGATATTAAAACCAATAATGTCCACCACTATTGACATCTCACTCTAACTAGGTTATCTCACGTTTCACCTTTAAATAAATGATTTCCACTAAAGTAATATTTTCTAGTAAATTGTCAGATAATGTCAGAGGACAAAGCAAAGCATTATCAAATCTTTCCAATTTGCTATACTTATGTGATTCCCAATGCGATTTGATATTTTTGTTTTGTATAGACAACTAAAAACTGCAGCTTTTTGAAAAATGTTCCATAGCCTTATAATTCAAAAAAGTTCAAAGCTACTACATTTGTTAGAGAAGGGTCATTACCTGTTTACTAGCAATAAGGAAATACATTGTAATATCATGATGTACCCATAATACACAATGATAGTGATGATTAATGATAATATACATACAATACTGATACAGATATAGTAGTATCTTGAATAAAATGGAAATGTGGTCTTGTTTAAATAAGGAATTTTTGTATGGAGGAGAAAGTAGAAATAAAGTATCCATGCATATTACATCTCCCATTGCTTTTCTTAGAGTTATTTGAATGGGTTTTGGGGGGTCTCCCATTCTTGTTATAAAGCCTAGAAGACGGGAAGTAAAAGAAAGCGTTGACAAGTGTCTGTTGAAGAATCTCATTAGAAATGGGATTTTCTCACGACCTAAAATGGAGCCACATGTTATTTAAGTAGAATTCTCTCTGTATCATCCACAAACTGATATTTTCACTCAACACGGAATGTTTGGTGTGGTAGGAATATTTATGTTGATGTATATCAGACACGGACTTTCTTAACCGGGTGCCTACACACATTAACAAACAGAGATAACACTACAGCCTATTTGACTTTTATACCCCACAGCACATTCAACCACAAATACTACTTACAAAATGCGGGTAAAATCTTTTCCCTACCATTCTCTTTGGTCTCGACTTCTCTGGTGGGGAACCGTTATAGGTTTGATACACCGAAAAAAGGATACGTGCCTAGAAAAACATGATACATAAGCACTGACCCTTGACAGTACTTATAATAACTGTAGTGTTACTGGTCCTTCTACTCGCATGTCGCCTCTCTGTTGTTGCTTTTGCCAAAAACTACAAACAAATGACAAAAAATAACAAGTACCGACAACATTCACAATCTGACAAGGGAACATCAGTATAAAACAAACCTGGTGATATGTAAGAGAGTGGACATTGCACTGACATTGAGTGGGTATGAACAAATACAGCGCTACTATTGTCAAGTCATTCACAATTTCACACTTTTGATGACCAACAAGTAATAAACATCAGAAATGTACACCGAATACTTTTAGAAAGGCCAAAAGGTGAATGGGCCATAAGCTGTCATGTTTTCCCTTGGCAGTCTTCGAGGTCTTCCAAGAAGAAAAAATATCTTTCAGGTTCTGAGAGTAAAGGTCTGTGACAGACCTACTTACAGCATCTTATTTGACGAGAAAGTAAAATCCTTTTGGCAATACCGTAAATACAGATTAGACATACCAACGGAAATACTTAATATCATAGGGTTTTGATATAGATACGTTAAACCATCAATTTACTTCACTTTTTGAATTTAATGGCATTAACCATATGTACTACTGTTAAAAATAACCTTTCAAAGGTAGATTTATAAAAATCTGTTCATCGTTAGTACCGCGATTACTGGAAGAAATTGCGATACTTGAAAGACCCAGAAATAGAGGTTTAAAAATTCACAAATCATTTTTCAGAAAGTAAAGCATGCTAGAATTATCTACCACTTTTGAAGTATTTGCAAGCATGCAGTAACTAGAAAATAAGCTATACAACGCAAGAAAATATTACCAAGAAGTAGAAGGCTTAGAATTTTTTAATCTACATCTAGATAACAGTGGTGAATATATTGCATTTCCTTTCGGGGAAATTGCCAGGGATTTTTTGCTTCAAAACCCGTCCCGTAAACTTGAAAATACAAAATTCAATATCCAATACACATGATTATTGTCTACCTTTCGAAATAGAGTCATACATACTATAGTGGATAATAAAATGAATTGCATTGTCTTTACGTTGGGCAATCGATAGAGAAAGTTGACTTTATAAATGTACCCATTCATGCTTTTTGATTCAAAGGTTGCGATTTCACCAAGCTATATTTCTATATAAGCTATATTTCACAATATTTGTTCATTGTCCATGAACTACTAACCTGACTTGATGTAGTACCTGAGTTAGAGATAAAACAAATCTCTCTTGTGAGGTAACTACGAGATGTATCTATTTTTTAAATTTTAAAGAGTATAAGATAATTGAATTACATACAATATATAAATTGCATAAAAAATCAGAAATCATAGACGATGAGATTCACCAACCCGCATGGGGTGTTTAAAATATTAGACAGATATGAGCATGTAGATTTCCGAATACCAAAACCAATAGATACGTGTAGCAGCATACCAAAGTAATTGATCCCAGAAGAAATATGCATAGGAAAAACTAATTATACTGTATCTCACTAGAATATTTGCAATTTCACTTCCGCTAACAACATGCTCCAATTACAGGCGTGCCAAATATTTATTATTTTGGTTGTATAAGGCTATACATAATATTACAATAAAGATAACCTATTTATTGGGTTAACCATTAGCATTATAGTATAAGAAAACCGGATGTATTGGTGAGCAATTCGACTAGTCTTATAATATAGGTCACTTGTAATAGGAATGAAAGAATATTTTGCACTGCATTGGATTCACAAAATGCATGTGGAATTTATATTTTGAAAAGATTGGAAAGGTTTGTGGAAAACATGCCAGTTTGCCAGTTTTTTTGAGGACAATGTATAAGGGAGTATCTTATAGAATCTGGATAGAGATTCTGGTTTTGTTGAAGATTCAAAGTTGTTGTCAGGCTAGAAATTACTCCTCAATGGATTTAAGTCGAGGTTATTTGAAAACATCTCTATTATCATTTACAATTCTTGAGGTCTTAACGGGAATCTATTGGGAACGGGGACATAAACCAAATAGAGCTTGAGAGGTTTTTCGGATATTTGGTGAAAGCATTCCTATAGCAGACTTGAGTTTCGACATAAATCTAGGACTAAGAGGACTATGAATATTTTGTGAATGTGTGTGAGGAAAACGCGCAATTAGCTTCTTTGACAAAAGCAAATATAGAGTGCGTTTATATTTGTAAAAGATGGGATTTTAAGGAGTTGATTTCTTTGGTATAAACATAATATTATGTTTGTAAGTTATCCATATTCGAAATTGCATGTGGCTGTACTATGAATAGACTAAGTACATAAAAATTTGTCATTATTTTGCATGGAGGTCTATAGGAAATGTAAAGAAGTAGAGAGTCATATTTTATTATAGTGCGAATCTAGGTCTATGAATAGTAAAGTGTTCCGCTTTCTTCTTGTATGTAGGTAATTCACGTTTCGTCTTATCTACAGTTTGAATAGACTTGACCTGACTTTCACTCTCATCTCTTCCACGCAGCCATGCAGAGAAGAGGGAAGGAAAAGCATTCTAGAAAGCCACTATTGAAAGATCCGACATTCACGATTCTGCAAACTTCATGCAAATTCAAATAGTGATCTCTGTCGCTTCTTTTTTTACGTTTTCCCGATTCTATTCATAGGAAGGAAACCCACACTAGTACTTATGATTAGCTCCGAGTTTTCCATGAACACAAAGTACATGAGTCAATACGGAGCTGACAACCGAACAACGGACAGAGCCACACACTACATTTCCCCTTTACAACTCCCTCAGCCAAGTTTCCTCTGCCTCCCGGTGTGCCTACCAACGACTCATGAATATTAATATTTTTAAAGTTACTTCTACATGTGCACTAAGCTCTTCCTCACTTTCACAGACTTTCCTCCCAGATTATAATTAAAGTTTTTGTTTAAAATTATCTTGAATATTCATCATCCTCACAAAATAATTCATACCCTAAATGTAGGTAACTATTCACTTACTATATAAAATGTACCTTATATCCTTCCCTCACTGACGTACCTCATTATTTAATTTGTAGTAGTAGCATCTATTAATAATTTAAAGAATAGAGTATGGATTACAATAGTTCAAAAATCTTTAACAAAATAAACTGTATTATTTTGTTTGAAATATCCGCATTTGTAAAATTATAAAAGACAATGGATTTATCTGCACCATCTGTATAAATAGAATTTTGTATCAAGAGAATAGGTCAAGTAACAGGTGCGTTCCTTCCATTAGAACCCTTAAACAAAATTAGCCGAGTCGGAAAAACAACGTTTCGAAAGTTCTACTAGTGCATAACTATCTTAATTCGTAAATGAGTTGTGCCATCTCCAGGAACTTTTACTAGAGACTGTTGGTAGCCATGTAGCAGGGAAGTTTTCTTAGAGGATAGTAAATAAGTAGATTTTGCCTTTATTACTTAATGATAAAGCTTGGCTTGACAGGGCACTGGTAGTAATTCCCCTCACAAAGACTCCACACTGTGGAGCTTCAAAATGCCAATCTAAAGTGTCGGAGGATCCTGAGTTATTTTCGTCCTTACCTATGTCTCGTTTGCAGCAACTAAATTCTTCCTAACTATTCGACACCTAGTATCTGCCATTTCTAAGTAGTGTTTAATAAGTATACATACATATTATAGATTTTTAGGCTTTACTGTGTTTACCCTAATTGGGAAAGAGATATACCACTCGGAGAATTATAGCAGTATATGTACATAAATAGTCAATCGATATTAATTCTAATATAAGTATTAGGACACATCCATCCAGCTATATTTGGTATTCCATTTATTACAAAAATGTATGTGTTTTTGTAGATACTGTTTCTTTGGGTAACACCGCTCCTACTCTAGGAGATAAGATGTTCGAAAAGACGAAAAGTTAATACAAGGCAGAAGAGAGCGAGAAAAAGTTGCGTTTTCAACTTACAGTTTCAACTCCGACTTAGAAAGGATTTGCCATAGTCTTGTTGGATACTTTTGGACTCTGAATCTTTCTTCTCCTACTCACCTATCTACGTCTCAAAACGAAAATACTAGCATGCGAAATACTGAAATCTATCATCAAACCAGACAGAAGCAAGACAAAACTATGTACCGTTAGATAATAAAAGTTAAAAAAGAGAAAAAAGTATCCCAATGGAAACTGAACAACTCATTTCTTCTTTAGTTTAAATTCTCCTGTAATAAAAAAGTTCGGACTCGAGTTTCCATCAATATTGGCAGATTCCAGTTACCATACGAATAGAGATCAGATTTACTACAAAAATGACCAAAGAACACTAATCAAAAAAGACCATCCCCACCAATATATACATTTCCAATGAATGAGATTTTTAAGTAGGCACTAAAATACAACAAAAGCACAAACTAATTCTTCACTCTCAGTTTCCATCAATGCCTTCTGAATCTTGTGAATCTCATCTTAGGTGGAGAACCGAGACGATCGACCCACATTTTCTCGTGCCACGTCATACGTTCGCTAACTCTCGTTTGTTTAGATGGATACTAAGGGGCTAATACTAAAGGTTTTTGAAGTCCCACTCGAATATATCTATCATCCGTAACTTGATTATACTAAAAGGTCAGCAGCTCTTTCAAAAAGTCTGAAAACATCTCAAAATGTACTTATAAAAGGAATACAAATATTTCTATACAGTTGTATTTAAAATTCAATTACTAAAGAAATTCTGGGTAGTGACATCCGCTAACATGTAAAAGAGCACAACGTACACGCAAAAAAGGGAATCCAATTTTTCTTACAACGGCTTAATAAAAATCCAAATTAGTATATCATAAATTGAGTGCTCCGCAAATGTAATTTCCTCATATTTCATAGAAATTGGAAACTGTGGCATGATTAAATTATATTCCCTGAAAAATGTCTAACGTAGTTTAGCTCTGAAATAACAAATGGTAATAAAATAGATTTACAACTAGCTTGGTATTTAAAATAAAATATGCATACCAATCAGACGGTATATTTTTACGATGCGAAAGTATCTAGTCTACTTAAATGGATTAAAATAATTAAGTGTAAAATGATTCTAAAACGGTGATCGTAATAAAGTAGGAAGGTTGCAATTTATTGGCGTCGGTCTATGTTACTTTTCGTTTTTATTGTAGTACGTGTTTACATGACAGTAGACAAAGGGTGGTCGATTTGTAGTGCAATTGCACTTGTAAAGCTACATGAACGCAACAGCGTAGTAAGTACAAGAATGTGCTGAAATAGAATCTTTTGTAATGACACAGTTTAGGATTGGCAGTTTTGGCTTTGTGAAGTTTTCTGTGGTAATTTTAGTGATACATTTAATGTCATCAGGTCATTTCATTAGCCATTACATACGCATAGCTTTACTTTAGTGTTGTGTCCATTACAATAAAAGGGCACAAAGTAAAGTAAGGTAGTCGATTAATTGCGGTAGGATATAGGGGATCTAAAATAATAGGCTGTACAAATAGAAAGTTGGAGAGTAGGGGAATGCATATATGTTATGTAAATGTGTGTCTAGTTCCGCATGACTATATCCCTAGTGGATTTTATGTAAGGTCATTGAATGTATAGGAATAAGAGACAATGGATCTCTCAATAAAGAACAAATGAGTTTGCCCATCGACAGTGCTTATTCTACATTCGAGAAACATTTGTAAGTATAAACAAAAGATTGTTAGGTTCTGTCTACAGTTCACTCACTCGTAGGTTGATCTCAAAGAGTCCAAATAAATCGGATTTACGGATCTCTAGGACCAGAAGTATATTTTTCCTTCCCTTGTTCCAAACATGTATTAAGCCCTAGCTAATTACTTACGATTAGACAGAATCCATTAGAGTTTATTTTACTTTTCCAGGTTTCTAGATTCCTGGACATTCAGAGCATACTTTACTTACACTTACCTTCAACATGTCTGTATAGAACGAATTCCTATACAAAGAGTTCGTATAGATGATGCCTTAGATTTTTTGTGAATAAAGGAAACACTCCATTTATATAGACGTTGTTAGTTTTGGCCAAACAAACAAAGATACTATAACTACGTAGCAACACATAGTTTTTATAAACGGACGGAAAACAGGGACTGCAATGATAATGTCACCCACCGTCTGCACACGTGCACATACTGAGTATTACTTCCAACGACTCCTCCAACTCTGCTACACTAAACAAACGAACTGTGATCTTCTGAACTTGTTACGCAACTATTCCTACTACCACTTTCATCTCTGTCCGTGATCTTTGCTCTACGTAGCGTATCCGTTACCTATTAACCATAATTATTATGTCTTTAAAATTCAACGTAAGCAGAAATGCACTTTGTACAGCGCTACTAAAACCCATTGAGTGCAATTACCTACAGAATGATATGCGTATTAGATGAGGTAGTACTATAATGAGGATGTATATGGCAGTCACATAGATTTTTAAGGAAGAAAGAAACTCCTTTAACGAGGAAGAATCCTTTTTTACGATATTCTTTTACTAACATGATCGTAAAGATGATAATGCTCCATGCCGCCATCAATAAAAAAGATACTGTGTGGCAGTTGGTCTAGCAGTATAAATGCAATGCAATCACTTATTTTCATTTTGACGATTTTTATAGCGTGCAATATTACGCAGAAATCCGAGGCAACAAATTCTTCCCGGATACATATAAATTAAATGGCCCACTTTGACTTATGACAGAGTTGAATATCGATACACATATTTTCGTCATAAAGACAATATAGAAGTTTATAAACTATATGGAGTCTAAAACCTATATGGATAAGAATGTCACCTACATGGTAACATTTCGTTTGGATTTTATGCATTCGGATGGACATCATCGGAATATCTCTTTTTGGCAAGTGGAAAGCGCATCAGGAATTACGAAGTTACTAAAAATGAATAGGATGAATATTGTAATCCTTATACCTTTTGTACTTTGTGGTACCTATATAGTACATAATACTGTAAATGTTAGACACATACTTATATTTCGTTATGTAACCGACTCAATAAATCGTCCATTATTAAAATTATTTGCAGATTGTTATGTGGAGTTTATTTATTATATGGCATTATTCAAGTTATATAGTAATTATAGATTTTGTGGCATGGTAAGTACTAAATGGCCAACTTAATCTGGTCTCATAATGCCGAATATTGAGAAATGAAATCATGGCATGGATTTACTAAGGCGTGGGTTTTATCAAAAGTATTGTAAGCCACGTATGCGTACAGTGATAGAATATTATATGTACAATGGAGATTAAAAGTACTGGGCCAGGTACCTACTCTTAGCCTACAATGGTGCTCGATTCTAATAAAAGTACGGCTACGTGATGTAAGTGGAATTCTGAAAATGAGTAATTTTGTCAATGAACTTTGGTGGGCATCAAATCCACTGGAGTCTGAAGTAGACCTCTTCCATGTAGTTTCTCCTGCCTCACACACCCATTACATCTGGACAAGGGCATTACTACCAACAAGAGACAGACCAATGTAACCAAGCTCTTGCCCTTATCATTACTGAGTTAGATACATCAGGAGATAAATGATGAATCTTCTTAAGACGTTATCGATTACTCCAAATGCTCACATCTTGGACCACGTTATTTGCAATGGGATTTCTTAGATTTCTTTGCCATCTAAAGGTGTTTTTCTTTCTCTGCTCTTTTAGATATCCGAGATCGTGCCGTGAGCCCTCCTAATCATCCACCCTAATAGTATACCTTCACTATTACAGATACACTCCTACTAAAAGTGCAACGCTGTAGACTATTGATAGACATGTCCTGCATAATATGTGTAGCAGTTCCGTTTAAACGCAGTTCCCCTTATTTCCTATTGATCTTCAGTTGTTTAGCTGCTTTTTGTTCCCCGAATAACATAATTATAATTCTAAACAGTCTTAATATCATTCCTTGTAACTATTTTCATTCTCGATTTAAAATTTAGATTATCTACAGTACTTTCTGTTCAGCATTATTAACTATTTTAAAAGTGTAAATGTTTTTCCCAATGGCTTCCAAAATGCCATTTCCTTGTCTTTACATGAATGGCAATAGGAACAAATAACTTTCAGGAAAAAACTCCTCGTTGACCCTGTCAGTAATTATATGAAAAAAAAACTTAAAAAGGAAAGTAAAATAACTTTTTAACCATGGACGGATTTTAATGAAAGTAGGTATGGAAACCCGCCATAGTATATTTCCAGAGGTTTTTTGAAAGAGCAGTAAATTCTCAGTTCTTCGATTTCCAAAGCTCGACGAAGTTTAGAAAAGTGGGTTTTATTGGGTTTTTGCCAGAAATAAAAAGTTATTTCGAAAATCTGCTCGGTTCAAATTAAAGAGATTATAAAACTACATTTTGAGGGTATATCAAGTATTTCACTCTTGCAAGAGTGAAATACTTAACACGCATGTTTTTTCGGAATTATTTTCCGATTTTGTGTGTGCTTATACACATCATAATGTTGTTGTATTATTTATTGTATTATATGACCCTTAAACTCTTTTAGAGGTCATTATTATCCAAAATAATGCCTTTAGCGACATAGGCGTCCTTGCTGCTTTCGATTGATACCTCAGATGGTGAAATTCTTCACAATACCAAGTTTTGACCTTTGATACCGGGCAGGGGTCCCCAGGAGTGAAATACTTAATATACCCTCAAAGTGTAGTTTTATAATCTCTTTAATTTGAACTGAGCAGATTTTCGAAGAAACTTTTTATTTCTGGTAAAAACCAAAAAAACCCCAAACTTTGTCAGGTCTTTTGAAATCGAAGAACAGAGAATTTACTGCTCTTTCAAAAAACCTATAGAGATATACTTATGGCGGGTCTCCATGCCACCTTTCATCAAAATCCGTCCAGGGGTTCAAAAGTTATTTTGCTTTTCTTTTTAAGAGGTCTTTTTCATATAACTACTAACAAGATCAAAAAGGATTTTTTTCCTGAAAGTTGTTTGTTCCTATTGCCTTTCCCCACATGTAAAAACAAGGAAATAACATTTTGGAAGTTATTGGGAAAAACGTTTACCTATATCAAATAAAATCTGTCTATAATGTTCAAAATCACAAGGTCTTTTTTTCCATTTACTATGTGAAGTTTTAGAAATTACTTTAGATATGTGACATAATGGTGACCATTATTTCACAAAGTCATAAAACTTTGTTTTTCTGTAATACAGACAATACAGAATAAGGTTATGTATCCTTGTATAAAATTCAAAGCATTGTTTCGACTTTCTACTAATTTCATACTTAAAATACGTTTTATTACAGTGTAGTAAAGGGACATTAATTTAACAGTTTTATTATCAGGGCCGGTCCCAGCTTTGACAAGGCGATAGTAGTAGACTCATGGCGGAGTGTTTTTGTATATTTTATTAACTAACGTGATGCACGAATATTTATGTTTTAATGAACTAAATAATACTAGTAAAAATGAACATTTTTCTAAACATAAAATAATATTACATCGGAAGTTTAGATTTTTAAAAGGACCAAATTATGTATTATTGTGTGAAAAAGCTAAGCATTGTTCCTTCAATAATTTTCTTCCAATTGATTTATAATTTACAAATACTGAGTTGTGTTTTAATTGAGAATTCTACTCTATACTTCTAATTCACTACTATTAGTGGATCCAGAATCAGACATATAGGCCTAATGAGTATTTAGAGAAGTATACAGAGACAAAGTAAGACATGTACGTACATAACATTTAAGGGATAATAATCAGGTTCCTTAAATTGGATGCTATGCTGTACAGGGGGAACAATTTCTTAGGGCTCCATTACATACCTAGTTGAATTATTAGTACCTAAAATAAGATTTAAAGTATACTATACCTTTAAGTGTGCCATTTTTGTAGATAGGTAGAATGGTATTCAAGCTAAGAATGCAGTAGGAATTAAGCAACACGAGGCCCCTGACGGAATAAAAATAAAAGGACTCGCTAGCTCTGGGTGTTACATTTTTTTGACAAGACTACAGACGTTAATTTTTTAAGAGATAATAATTTGCATACTATTATGTGGAGTAAACTGTTTTAACTGAAATAAGTTATGATGCAATAATGCCACCAACCAACTTAGCTCATTTTTACAGTATAACCATGGCCCACCCCTGAGTGGATGCTCAAAGCGCCATTCTTTTCCGGCCCTGAATATCATCGACATTTAAACTTCTCTGATATAAAAGGTGGAAGACAGTTTATGACCACTATAGCTTTTCGTCAATTTGCACGACAACTTCAACGAATTTAAAATTTTCCATTCTTCGAAACGCGAAAAATGTTTTGCAAAATATTATTATATTTGGCCGCTTTGGCAGCAGTCATAAACATTGTAGATGCGGGTAACTTGTATATTTTTGAAAATGCATAATATGTAGATGTAAAAATATTTAATTAATAAAATATACAATTTATATTATATAATTGTGTTATGTCTTAACGCAGGAGCGGTCGGATGTTGGCGCAAAGCATTAAATTGTGCACCTTCCAAATGGATAGACCCAGATACGGTAAGTGAATCTTAATTCGACAATCATTTTCTTATCTATTAGTTTCTAGAAGTAGAATTTTTACTTAAAATGAGTAATAGACCTTTTCGCGGTTTCTCGATTGGTGGGCCAGTGGTTGAAGTTTACTAGTAGTTTAGTAGGAGTTTCTGACAAAGGTATAAATTACTCAGAAACCAGAAGAGATACGAACAATGTGTAAATTAGTAGCAGGTTCCGCAACTATCCTACATTTCAGTTTTGAAAATCTCAATCTTCTACGATTCGTAAAACAGGAGTTCTGATTTTTCTACTAAAAAAACATAGAGAAAAACCATTATATTCCACTCAAAATAAGTGGTTTTTCCCTGTATTTTTTAGTAGAAAAATCAGAACTCCTGTTTTACGAATCGTAGAAGATTGAGATTTTCAAAACTGAAATGTAGGATAGTTGCGGAACCTGCTACTAATTTACACATTGTTCGTATCTCTTCTGGTTTCTGAGTAATTTATACCTTTGTCAGAAACTCCTACTAAACTACTAGTAAACTTCAACCACTGGCCCACCAATCGAGAAACCGCGAAAAGGTCTATACGCAAGCGCATATATATATATACTACAGCAAGCCGTAACAGAAGCTTGGCTGAGTAAAGGAGACAGTGTGCACATTTTTGGTTAAATTATAGTTAAAATAGATTGATTTTGATAATTAAAGATGACAGTAATTTAAGTTAGATCAATATTGATGATTATTCAAAACCAACAGCAAGCCGTAACAGAAGCTCGCCTGAGTGAAGGAGATAGTTTTGCAAATTTTTGGTAAAATAATAGTAGAAATAGATTGATTTTGATTACTAAAGTTGACAGTAATTCAAGTTAGATCAATATTGATGATTATTCAAAACCTACAGCAAGTCTTAACAGAAGCTCGCCTGAGTAATGGGGACCGTGTGTACATTTTTGGTACAAAATAATGCAATCATTAATAAAATCAATTTTCATAATAATCTAAATTGAAACTAATCAATATTGTTTAATATTGGCTATCAAATTCAAAAAAAATCAAAACTGATAGCAGTGACTATCAAATCCAAAACAAAATAAATGGGCTAATATTGACTGTTAATTTTAAAAGAAAACAAGAATAGATCTGTTGAATATCAAAACAAATAGAAATTTCGAAAAAGGTAAAATTGATTATAAAATTGAATACAAATAGATCTATTTTGATTTAAAATAGGTTTCTTGGTTTTTGATTCTTAACTATGTAATTGCAATTTTAGTGGAAGCAGAATGAAATATTTTGTACTATCTAGCGAACAATTTATAGGACACGATATTGAACTTTTTGCTGACCCATTTTCTAATTTGACTATCAAAATGAAGACAAAGTGAGCGCGCGGTATCTCAGCAACCAATGGTCCGAATTACCCCAGAATATGGATTTTCAGTAGTCCATAGGCATTGTTTTTACTAAGTTTGGTCAATATCTGTCATTGCATTCGAAACTTACCGTGGGTACGGACGGACAGACTGTGTGATTCCATAAGCTGCCTTATTCAGACGAGCTAAAACGACTGTGTACAATAATGGATTAATATTATCCCCCAAATGAAATCGTCATGCTTTGTAAAACAAAAGCACATTTAAATTTTCAATTTAGTCTCGGTTTTCATACCACTGCAATGGTTTTAAGTGTATAAAATTGGTGTCATGATTTGAAATCAGAATGCTCAATAATCCTTTGGTGCGCTTTTACAGATTTTAACAACAAAGTTTATTATTACCGATATAGTGAATGACAATGGTTTACGGGGAGTGTAATTGGTGTCTATATGTTTGCCAACAGCATGCTCAAAACCTCCTAAATGCACTAACACATAACTGGTTATTCAGAATTATGTAAAAGTAGTCTAGGATCTCTATCTCCTAAACGGAGACTGCTACGGAAATGAGGTGACACCCATTGGAAAGAAGATAATACATGTGACAAAATAAGATTTAAGAATAATTTTACTGAATTTTATTTTGCAAATTAAAAATCGGGATGTTCGAAGCCTAAACTCCCATGTTAAAATTCTCAATTAAAAATAAAACTCCCTTTTAGTTGTAAACTTTTGTTTCCAGCTTTTGCAGACGCTGTTTCCCGATTTTTAATTTAAAAACTAAAATTCAGTAAAAATTATTCTAATTTCTTATTTTGTCGCATGTTCTTTCCAATGGTGGTCACCTCACTTCCGTAGCAGCCTCCGTTTAGGAGCTAGAGAGTCTAGACGTCACTTAAACGTTTTCGTGGGCCCGAGCCCGACAATGCGTTTTAAATATAAATAATAGTCCCTCGGGCCGGGAAGTCCAGCCAAACCGGATATTCTCTGCTTTGGTTGAAGAAGAATGAAATGTTTTGTACTATCCAGTTAAACATTTATAGAAAACGCAATAGAACATTTTGACGCCCAAATTGTAGTTTGACTATCAAATTGAAGAGAAAGTGAGCTCGCGGTATCTCAGCAACCCATTGTCCGATTTGAACCAAAATGAATAGGGTTCGTCATAGGGCCATTACCAATGTTTTTGGCAAGTTTGGTCAATGGAAATGACCAAATATTTACATAATCAAAGTCACAATTTTTCTAAATACCATTCATTATTAATTAACTTTCTATACAATACTACACGGTTTTCTATAACGTACCATGCAAATGTACGACTGTTCGATGAAATTTCTTGTCTTACAAATTCCTATTTTCCCTGCCAATAATGGCCAAATGATTTGACTACCTGTGGGATAAACACATGTAAGACGAGTCCGGGAATCGACTTAATTACGTTTACAGAAAACTATTGACATGTTTGCAATTAATCATATATTTTTTCTGTAATTCTGTTTCAGTGCATCAAGCAAGATGCACATTGCGATATAAAAAATAGTAAATGTTGCGCCTACCTTCGTTGTAGGAATTATGGTTACGAAGAGACTCGTGGCCTATTGCTTTTCCTTCCTTCCATACCGATTTACGGCGCATGCCGTAACTATTAGGGAAGGTTATTTTAACGTAAGTACATTTACCAATTAAACACACATTTCCAAAACTTTTATGATTATTAAATCAATTTTAAATGGACAGAACTAATTTTGATACCATGTTTTTTACTTTCAGGATAATTTAAAGAACGGCAGGAAACAATCTATTTCCACTGTTAAAATCCTAAATTGATGTAATATAATAACACAACAATAAAATTGCACTCTATAGCAACAAAGTGATAAATTGTGTCTCATTATTTCTATTATAATTACTTTTACAAACTGTAAAATAATAGTATATTGCAACCAACTGTTATTAGGTAAAGTTAGTCTCTATTTCCTTTTTCTAAAGAGTTCGTAGTAGCTAAAGAATAGGCCATATTCACGAGGAGAGTTCAAAGTTTAAAACTATCAAACGAAGACATAATGAATATCAAACTTAAAAAGACATCATTTTTAAAGAACGAAAGTGCAGCTAAATGCATATAAACAAATGGATAAGAATAGTGATATTCTTCAATCAATCTCTCATTATATTATTTATTATTTTAAATGAAATCAAGGTAATAAAATCAAGCTATTATTCCGTAAGAGGTAAATACAGTTTAATTCATCCTACAAATATACTGAATAAATAACACACATTGTCTTACCTGTTTTATTATTAGTTACTTAATAATTTTGTTAACTGCATTAACGGACTAGATAATTTGTGGTTTAGAAATTATTTATATTTATAAATGTCTGATAACTACTGATAGTTGGCGTATACATAGTAGTCGATGTCATCTAGCGTAGACGTGAATTTGTTGAGGATAAAGTAGTAATGGTGGTGGGAAGTAGTGTTACACCAATTCTTAAGGGTGAAAGAAGTTCTTTGATAGATACTGCTCTTTGGATTTAGTATGTGTAGATGTCTGAATGGAGAGATAGGAGTTGAATTGAGACAGACTGTAATAATGAATTTGTGTGATGAAAATCTTCGTAAAACTAAGGTTGGTGGAGTTTGGGACAGGTTTTGAAGCTGTGGTGATAGATGTTCTGAGGAGCTACTTAATTCCTCACTTTAAGTTACTTATGTATCTACATTATTGGTTTTCGTTGTCTTGTCACGCAACCCGACCATCAGGATTCTCCACTTTCTCTTTCACTAAAATGCTGATCGTGAGCTTTCACTTCTATTGTTGTAACAAGTCAGATGCGATTAGCGACCTAGGAAACCGACTACATGAAACGCAAACTGGAGTCCAGCCATCTGCTCATCTCTTTTACTCTCCTACGCTAACTACACACCAACTTACAGATTATGAAGCTGTTTATTACACTTTTGAGAGGTAACTAAAGATACTGAATCTTCATTAGCTAACATTCGTCGTAATTACTTTGGAACACATCCGATCTCCTCCTGGAATGGAGTTCAACTCATAAGTGTACAGTCTCTACACGGATAAAGTTGTACGCTCTCTATCTGGCTGTATGGTGAAAGCAAAAGAAAAGTAAACTCTCTGCTCCGTCTACCTGACTTGTTAATTTCTAATACTTCTATTCCGCCTAAAAATAAATTAGTTTACAAAAGTCAGTTTACATATGAGAGTGGTGTAATTTCATGCAGCAGCTCAAAGTTTATGACTTCATTTGGATTATGCTCAGTCTTACTTTCTGCATGAATCAGTATTCTGCTAATTTGGTTTAGTTCAAAAAAAATTACTGAAATTATTTAACTGACCTTCCAGGAAGGCATGATAAGTCCATGTGAGCCATCAGCACCCCCGGAGGTTTGAGCCGTCGAGCTGGTAGCCCCATAATTCTGTTGGTTCCCTGTCAGAATCTTCTGGGCGTAGGAGCTTCCAGCTTGATATGCTGAGCAACTTAATCTCATCTTTTCCCCTGTACATAAATCCAACAAACTTTTATAAATTTAGTTATCAAAGTACAAACTACCAAACTATGTACACTCACAACGATTAATACCTATGTATAAAACATTATTGTTACTAATTTATAGTTATCGAACCAACGCAATTTATCCATGAAATATTCATTTTACAGCATGTAGTAGTAGGAAAATACAAAATCATAGTTTGCAAATATAAACGTGCATATAAAATCTATAAAAAGCTCTCCATGCAAACACTTTCACAATTTATTTCATAGACCAGCTCATAAATAATGTTTTATTCGGTTACATCAGTGTTAACTTATCAATGCTGTTATACGAATTATACTCAGAATAATTATATATTAAGAATAAGAATAATTATACTAATATCGAGAGGAAAACAGGATTACAATTGAAAACTCTAATAATACTAAATCAAAGTGTACGAGATAACAAAGATTGGATTTTGAATCGACTGCATTGCAATTCATTGAATCGATTGGATTTGCAGATCGCTAAAAGATAATCTTTTAAGAACCCTATTCAATGACTCGTAAATGACCTAATAACCTTATAAGAGCTTAAGTACATAGTGAGAAAAAAGTCTTCTACAACTTAAAAATAGGTTTAATTATTTATAGTTTATCGATTATAACCTTAAAATACCAGGGAAAGAATGGGAACATTTTCCAGCTGGAAAAGCAAGAAACAGAAAGGGTAAGACCGAAAGAAAATATACCAGAAATCTATAAATTTATTCCCCCCTTTGACCATTCCCCAATATTTCCTACTTTCCAGTGTCCAACAAAATTTGGTGGGAAATGGAAATAGGTATCCAAAACCTGTAATTGTGGTAATATTAACAAGATTGGAAAGGTTAAAATATTTTTTGATACAGTAATTCCATAGACTAAACGTATGGAAAAATATCCATATAAGATGCACAGAACAATGTAGTAAAATGGGGTCCAGTTTTGCCCTTTAGCTGTGTTGACTGAATGCCCTATACCACAATTTATTGGATGAATGTGAGAATAGGAGGAGCGTAGGAGGAGTGAAAACACATGCCACATGATTTGCTGCTATACCATATGATTTCCATTACCGCTGTTGTAGTTAATACGAAATTTTTATATTACGCAGAGTTAACACAAGCAAATGTTACATAGTACAAGCAAGTGATCATCGCACCAAAAAAAAATTTTAAATATAAATGGGAGGTCACAAAAAAATGTGTAGCTTGTGAGAGAAGTAGAAGGGATTATCCCAATTTGAGTCTATACTCATTACCAAAAACACCGGAAAGGAAACAGAAATGGTTGGAATTGCTACAGCTGAGACCAGAAAATGTTGGAAATTTTAACGTTGTTTGTGACCAACATTTTCATAAAGATTAAAAAAGTAATATTCGATTGGTGAAGAAAGCATTGCCCTATAAAAAATAAATCCACACCATTTGTCTGCGATTAAAAATGCGAATGTAAAAACTAGAACATGCGATATGGCCATGCGAAATACTGTTTTGGGATGTCCTGCACCACTGACAATATCAGCAAATAATTCTCCCGGAAATGTCCCAGGTCATGGATTTCATAGGTATTCAATATACTACAAATATTCAGCATTTTACTATTACCTTTTTCCCTTTTAGCATGTGGTTTAAAAAATTTGTGTATTAGCACAAAAGTTATAGTACTTATTTATGCTATAAATCTAGAGTTTTACAACCCAAGTCAACAAATCATCTATACTTGGCTCCAATGGTGAATATTTGTGCAGCCATTACGTTAAAATCCAAAACGCAAGTCGCCCGACCTCTGTCATTGCCACTGGTTCAGCAGTCAGCGAATAACGAAAATATTTCTCCCAGGCCTGCATTATTGAAGTATTAAACTATGTATATATTAATTTTGTATTTTGTTTGCACGCTGAAGTATTAACTTTTAATAATTCTAAAATAATAGCCATTACTTATGAAATGTATTTATGGTTCGTAGAAGCATCAGGCCAAAACATTTGTTTCAAGATTCAGAAGGTCCGAAAACAGTCAATAGTGGAATGACAGAACAACATACTGCTCTGATGCATCGTAATAAAGCGACTAAGAATTGTACTATGAAAACAAAACAAAGTTAGACTTTTTACGGAAACGTAAAAAGCTGCCAAAAGTCAAAATGGAAACTACACAAACGAATTAAGAAATCCAAAACATTAGAAGAGAAACTAGAAGCGATATTCGAGAAACATTCTGGATTAAAGGAGATCATTATGTCACAAGTACGACGTTTCAAAACTAGGAAAAATCTAAGGTACACTGAAAAGGAGAAAAGCATCGCTATATGACGTTATATTACTCGTGTGGATCTAAAGGATATCGGTGTTTTTAATTTTACAATTTACGATTCTTAAACCAATTTTTGCAATTGAAAAAGTTTTACCAGGTGACTATTAAAACATTTTAGGACTCTTCTACATATGGGACTCAAATTACCGGCAATTTCCACAATTCATTTTTGGATGACCGATTTTGAATTTGGGGTCGGACTAAACCATCAATTACTTGTATTACATAGGATTATTTGCCTTTCCTTCTGTATTCTAGGTCCTTTGCCTATAAGTAGTAGTTCTTTTATTTCCATTCAATAATCTCTGATTTTTCGGTAATCATAGCGGAAAGAACTGAGAATTGAATATCCGTTATGAAAATGTAATGATTTAGGTTAAGCAAACTTCATTATACTTACAGTAATACAATTTAAACTTTCGCTGTCTTCGGGCTGATTCTGTGTCGCTGGCTTTACGAAAACATTAGTACCTCCCACTCTAAAATGAACATCCAATCAGCTCAATTTCAGCTCAACTCAAACTGGACCCCTTTTACTAAGCAGTAGCTAGACATCTTAAGTAGAAAAAACAATGTTTTTTCTGCTTGTGATAGTTTAATCTATGCAGTAATTCAAGTATACAGAGCTGAATTTCGGAGAGAATTGAAATTTAATTAAGCATTAATAATTAAGCATATATTCCTGAGAAAAACTTTGGTCTTTTTAAATCAAAATCAATCAAAAGTGACACCATTCACAACAAGGGTGAAATATTTTGCCATTTTGATAAAAAGTTACTTCTTGAATTCAGAGGGGGCTCCATCCTGTAAAATCCTTCTCAATACACCATGTTCACTCCATAAATGGAATATAACTGCTGCTAATTAAATCCTTTCAACTTATTTAATGTAGTTTTCTGCTTGCTAATAATTATCATGTACTTTATGCAGACTGAGAAATAATGCTTTTTGATCAAAGAGAAGTGACATGAATTAACTGCACAAATGAAAATCATTTTTCTGTACCATTAAGTTCACAAAGAACCGAAAGTTGAAAGGCTCAGCCACCAACTTAAAATGATAATGGATAAATGTCACAGGGCTTATATTAAATATAAAATCCAATTTGCGGACATACTTTTAAATCGTTCAATGATAGAAGTGTGAAGTGCCAATGAACAGAATAAAGATCAACAAAGTACAATATTTCAATAAGTTTTCATTATACTTGTTCTAAATAAATAAAAATAAAATTAATGAGGTGATATTGATACATCGTAATCCTAAAAATATAATAATAATCAGAACAGTAGCAAAATAACTCCATGCTTTAATAGTGAACGGTATCTTCAGAGTGTGTACTTTTACACAGCTGCATCAGGGAACAAAAAAGGACCTTTTTTGCCTTTTAACTTTTTTGCCTTT
Source organism: Tomocerus qinae (assembly GCA_020055645.1). NCBI lineage: Eukaryota > Metazoa > Arthropoda > Collembola > Entomobryomorpha > Tomoceridae > Tomocerus > Tomocerus qinae. The sequence continues at coordinate 28,475,700 of CM034548.1, forward strand.
TTATAAAAAAGGTATGAGTAAGATATTAAAAAGCAGTCCTTTTTGCCTTTTTACATTGACTTCCACTTTATATGTAAATTAGGTAAAAAGGACTACTTTTTTAGAAAAAGTACTTTTTTTTGTTCCCTGAATAACTGCATAGTATAAAGGATAAAAGCTACATAATTTGTAAGAGTATATGTATTGCAGAATAAATATGAAGTACCTACACGATAAGTATTAGTAATGATTTTAGAAATATATTTTGTCTTATATAGTTAGGGATCCCTTAGGTACCAGAGATATTTTGCAGCTGATCGAGATAGGAATTGTAACTTATCTAAAACAGAAATTGGCATTACCTTGTAAGATATTATTACTATTATTAGCCTAGCAATCTACCGAGTCCATCGGATTTGACAAATCATACGGCATATGGGATTATAAGTCAGCTCACTGAATCTAATAAATATTTTTATTGACATTTCATGTTAGGATTAATCCTTATAAAGCTCCGTCTTCTTATGGTTCTTTCACTTGGGTTAGCTTTGGTGAAAGGGAAATGGAGAATTCATTTGGTCCATTCATCTGTGAATCGATTTAGTGAACAAAACATGCACAGAATGAAAGGACGTAGGTACTTGCATTGTACAATAGAAAATACTAATAATATGAAATATTGTAGTTTCATTCTTATAGTGTTTATTCCAGACGTATGCGAATGTTTCAGTTACAACTCTCCAAAGCAGAAGTGCTTGAGTAGGTATATCTATTGTTCGCAAAATTATAACATTTTCATTCAGCCTTCATACATATCATGCATTTAGAGTGCCTGAATCATTTTTGTTGTTCAGAGTTGTAACAATATCTGCAACTTTACATCTCAAATATCTTCATACTTCTGTAGCCATCATCAGGAATGTCCAAATATGTTCTCTCAAAAATTTCTATTGTATGTAACTTCTTCAAATATCTCAATATAGTACAATTAATTTACAGAATAGGTATAATGTATGGTTTATAGTTCCTGGCATTTGTAGATATTTATTGGGAGTGCGAATGTTGAAGGCAGTTGCATTATATTTTCATTAAGGAAAACAAGATTGGCCATTATATACTCCGATCACTTCCACTTTTGCTATAAAAATTATTGTTTCCTATCAGATAACCATTTCACGAAATATGAAGCTGAATCTAACTGTAACTAGTCATTGCATTGTGTTTGAGATTAAGTTAACAAATCATTTGCTCTGTTTGCGAACTCTGAACCCGACAGGGATGGGGTACAAATGATGCCATAAAATAACCGAATAGGCTTACTAATGGGAATGTAGGAAGAATATATTCCTTTTAATACTAGATTTTAATTCTACTGTGATACCTTTGCAACTTATCAAAAAACGTAATTTAAAAATGAATCAAGTCTTTAACTTCAAATTTCAATTGTTTACTTTACTATAAAAAGTTAGCAAAAATGACCATCAATTCAAAAAAGTCAACAGTCCGATTATTAATTCAGGTGGTCCATTTGCAAGAGTTGGTATTATGTAGAAATGAAACACTAGCACAGTTTCAGTTTGTTGGAATTGTATTGAAGCTCACAACTAGAGCAATGCAAGCAAGCTCCTTTTTCAACGTTGTTGAAAATTGGGCGATGTCATTTGCAATTGCATTATACTATAAGTCTTTTATGTTTATGTTAAATATTACTGATGATTGATGACATTCACCCTAGATAATTGTTCTAAATAAAAAATTTGCCAGATGAATATTTTTTGCCGACCAGCATATTATAGATAAAAATAAGCACATCTATAATGTCTCGATTTGCAAACGATGTTTTGTCTTCAAAAACCAAGAATCGGTACTTGTACAGCAGATCTGATTTTGGATGCCCTCAGTCACAACACATCACATGGATTTATGAATCTTTAAGTGTACGTAATCATTTTCCAATCCAATTTCAGAGCCAGAACTGACTGAGCAGATCGATTTGTCTACTAGAAGTTGAATGGAGATTTCAGGCTTGGCTAGCAAAGCAAGCTGTTGTAGCATTGTGCAAAATGACGGGAGAAAGCGGAGAAAGTCAGAGTGATGGAAAGAGAAAGGAAGAGCAATACTCTCTCCCACAATCTATATTATATGCCGACGTTCATACGTTCATTCTCCTCTCCAATTCATGAATTTATTTATAGCCCGCATCACAAGTCTATAGATTTCATCTGCTTGGCTACATTATTGTAAATATCTGCACAGATAAGTAACGAAACGTAAATATTTTGCGGATCCCATTTCTAACAGACGAGTCCTTATATCTTATCTTCCATATTTCTTTTTGTTTGCAGACAATACATTGACATTTGGCAGCTCGCTCCTTTTCCTCAAATACACTTCACCAGCTACAAATATGCAAAACATCTATTTTGAAATTTTGTTGCTTTAAGCATCTTTATATGCATTCATTTATATAGTATAGCATACAGCTACACAGAAGATGCTCATTGATGTGGTGCATGTACTACGTAGCATTTGTAATTACAAACTGTGTTGTAGGAAAGTAATTCCCTGCCCAGCTGTAATTGCCAATTTACAAATTGATTGAATATTCTCAGAATTCAATTACAAATGTAGGTACTTGTAGTGCTAAATGAAGTAAGAGACTTCAAGATATATCATAAGTAATGCAACATCATTTTTACTGCAATAGACACATTTTAGAAAAAGCTATCTACTTGAACGTATAAATTTATGAATGTGTCCTATATATGAACATTTTATAGATGGGAAGCAAATTCGGAGAATTAGACTACCATTTACATTATTGTAATGCAGTATACCTACATAGCAGCAGTACTCATCATGATTCCTATCACTTAGTGGTGCTTAATGGGTTTTCTATTTGTGACGTGAGTATAGAAAACGTAGATAATGTATGCATAATCCATAATATAGAGGAAAAATCATCATCGCACGTATGCAGTTTGCAAAAAAGAAAATTTAGTACGAAATGGTTAAGAAATAAAAAAGAATTATTTTGTGTTAGGTTAGTTTGATGGACTACACGTAATGTAATGGGAAGATTGAACAGAGGATAGAGAATGGCACGGAAGAATAAATATAGTAAACGGGAGTGAAGGGAGAGGAGTAGATTGGCTTCAAATGAACCGACTTAGATCAGTCAGAAAGATTTTCAAATGAATAAGGAGCTGAAAGTAAATTGAATGAGGAGGGCGCCGTTGTGGTTGCCGTTTTCGAATAAACTTCTTTATATGGTAAGCTAACTAAGGGAAGCAACGTACCTTCACGGCGGATTTCAATCAAGTACGTGCATAACAGAAACTGATTTTGATGTAGATGCTAACTACATAAACTACTTACGGGGCAGAATAAAGTTACACACACGCACCGACCGAAGGAAAGTTGGATGTTTCCCTGGTTTACCTACTTTGTACTTAATGTAATGTTCAGACACAACCAACCAGAGTTGAGGTAAATATAATACAGGACTGTCAGTTAAGTGGAACATGGATTTGATTCACTATTCCACAACTGAGTATTCCTATAATGCCCGATAGTCTTTTAGTCGGTGCTTTTGCCACAGTTTCCGAATATATCAATAGACTCTGCATGGAAAACACCTACACATTTTACCGAATGGAGAATAGACCGTATTCATAAGTAAGTAGTTCCTGTCACCCATGCTTTGCTCTCTTTTCTCTTTACTTACTTCCAAACTGTTACGTTCACTTACGATGTAATCCTCCAAAACACCATAAGTATATATGCAAATAAATATTACTTGTCCTATACCACTTCACAGACGGGTGATGGGTCCTTTCTATCCTATCCCATGGCTTTAGTGTATTTCTATGTTCGATATAGCTTTTCCAAAGTATCAATACCTATTTCATAGAGATGGGCATTTTGGGAAATTCATCTACCCGCTTATTCATCTACCATACAAAATATTATACACAAAATAATTCTGAAAATGACTGTCAATTAAATAAAAAAGCCTTTTGATTTATTTATCTTCCATTACAGAAAAAGCATTACGAAAATCCCAAAATGAGGTAAAATAATTTTATTGGATTCAAAACGAAGAACAAAGAAGACCTGCATTTGAATTGACTCTATAGGTTAGAATCAAGAAACAAACAACTCAAGCTCATCTCTGGAACTTCGAGTCTTTGTTCACCCACTCGTTGATATATCTTTATGCTATAGTTTCATATTTAATGCAAGACTAACTTCCAAACCCATCGGCTTAATTTCAGGCTCTGAGTATTTTAGAACGGAACAACATTGTCAGACTTGCTTTAGGTTAGAAATCTACCACAATGGAAGATGGGATGACATCAGTATGCAGAAGACTTTTTTGTTCTTCCCTAACCCAAACACCTTTTGCTAACCAAACTGCTACAACGTCGACTTAAAGACGCATCCGTGCAAAAATTGGCATAAAAACTGACTCCGTGCTAATGCGTTTGTTTACCTTATAAGTAGGCAATCATGTGTTGGCCTCCTTTGTTTTTCTTCTTGATTTTTATACGCTTCCTTCCTCAAATTGAGATCATGTCTTTCAACTGGCTTATTAGGTAGATGCATCTTATCTCATCATTGATCTGAAGATCCTCAAGTACACTTTCCAAGTAAAGTAGTGTCAGGAGCCCACTTATTCAGAATGCAAGTGTATGGGGAATATTGCAATCATTCAATGCATAACATTCCCTTCAAGATTAAACTATCAAGATATTAAACAACACAAAATAATAAAATTACCATCGCATATAGTATATAGCTATGCATGTTGCAATGACTTTCTCAAGTTGAAGAGTAGTGTTCGTTCGGTGTATGCCAAACTACTTACAATCTTTCGGTTGATTGAATATTCAGGATTCATCTGCGTCAGGTTTGGAAATCTTTTTCATAGACTACCTTTCTATATCTTTTGAGGAAGAAATATCTACAGATCTTAAGAGATATTCAAGAATGCTATTCTCGCAGCGTAAACACTTGAGTTTATAGATAGCAATGCTTACATGCCTTAAAGTGTAATATTTATGACGATATTTTATGTGAAATGTTACAGATTTTATTGGCTAGTCTGGTTAAATGGAATATCTTTGTACATACATATGTAGTGCCATAAATTTGTAGCTGCGTATGCAAATATAATGCACAACGACAGTAAATTTAAGCACTAAAAAGACTCCTTTCCTCTGATTTATCTCTAACTGGATAATATTTCTGAACATCTTTACGATCCACAATTTCTAGGGTACTCACCACCTTTATCACATACTATACATCGTTACCAAAGTATAAATTCTAAGAAAATAGAACCTTGTAAATGTCACTATACTTTTATCAACTTTTCCAACAAAATTGACATATTTCTTATAACTTTTGCAAACTTAAAATTCGCCTGATAATGTGAAAATTGAAAACTGGACAGAACAAAAATATTTGATGTCATTCTTCCGAATGGATTTTGAAACCGTCCAAAAGATGTATTTTATAATTAAATTTTTAATCTTTACCGATATGACTCCAATATATTTTAGTATCATTAAGCTTCTAACTTTAGGGCTGGAAATATTCGAACAGTATGTTCAAAAAGTATATTTTTAGTTTTTAAATGTAGAATCGAAAATGAAAGACATAGAAATGAAGACTGGTTATAGTCAGTTGTAAAATTAATACCATTAGTAGGAAATAATGTAAGTTTAGTGCTTTTCAGAACAGAGATGTAGTTAGTTATTAGTTGAAAGCCAAAAGTAGTCTTTATATTCTGCGGATGTGCTTACTTACTGATGTGTGGAATGTTACATTTATCTGTTTTGATCTGAGTACTTACAGTAATACATTTCAAGATAAAAGTGCCGTAGGCTATCATTTAACTAATGAAAAACAATTTTCGTATTGATAAGCAAGTGGTCCTGCTTGTGTACATTGTAAAGGTATACCCTAGCAATAACATAAGATAAATTCGCATCCGAGAAGCAGAATCCATTCTACAAAATAATATCTTGCCTACTAAAGATAATACATTCATTTTGTTAAATGGAAAAGTGAAAATAATCCCTGGTTTTATTCCCGAGATATATTAGTGGGCGACTATGCGGTGGAATTCCTATTGGCAAGTCACAGACAGAGAAATAACTGAGAGAATAATTACTACGCTCGTGGTGAGACTTAATATGTACCTAATGCTTAACGATTAAGACAGATCGGGGATGCACATTCAGCGAAGGAAGTTTGAGGTTGTGGTGAAAACATTGGTAAACTAAATCGAAATTAGTTGTGTTGTGCTTTAAAGGTAAATGTGTTTGTTTTTGTAGCCATTCAACCAGGATGTTGGAATACTTCCTTGGTTAAGCATAGGGAACGCAGACATTGATCTGATTGTGATCTACTTTGGATTTCTAAATAATTGATACCCAGACCGAGTTAGATCTGCTAAAGAATGATCTTTTTTCAAATCTAACTTTCCTACCTTAAAAACTTTTACACAACTGTGCTAATCCCCTGTACAGATGGTTACAAATCCATCGTTATCCCTTGGTGAACTTGTCATTAGGTTTTTCCAAAGTGTTGCCTTAAAATAGCCAATAACTTTTCTCCAACTGTATTCGATAACAAAACATTCCCTTTACTCAATATATTTACAACTGTGAAAGAAATTATGGAATTTATAGCCTTGTGCACTAGGAAAAATAAAACCTTAAAATCATAAATGGTTATATTATGTATTACTAAAAAATATTTGCAAAAGGCTTGCGTCTGTTGAAACGGAATTTTGAGTAGTATTTTTGGCAACCTGGTTGATGTGGAGCTAATGAAATCTTAGTAATAAATAAAATCCATAAAATTTCAGATTTTGTTGAGGCCATTTTTAGTTGAAATAATTCATGCTTTTAAAAGAGGCTGTTTTAAGTCACAACTATTTGAATGGAACGAATTTTTGATGTTTTGTGTACCTCAGGAGTGTAAACTAAAACTATCATAGCCATTTTTGATAGATTTTTTAAGATCAGATGGAAGTAGCCATTTGGGGGTTAGTTTGATATTTAAGTGTTAAGCATGTTGGGTGTAATAAAATAATGAAATCTGCTGTTCTTCCCTAGCTCCTACAAAAACCTGCTCAGTTATGGGGGAATATGTGTACCAAAAACGAAAACGAATCTAACAGAAATCTGTTTTGTTCTGGAAGGAAAATAAGGAAATCAATAATTTCATATTTATTTTTACAATGTTTCGTCGTTTGTACATCGATGAATACGTTAAAAATTTAGTATATGTATACATTTTATACTATACCGAATCTCAATGCTATCTGGAAAATGACATGTTCAAGTAGAATTTTTTCAGTTGGATTGTTAATATCAAAAGGCATGGCTTGAATTATTACATGAGTACCTAGGTGTAGTCTAGCGAGTGAGAAACAATGGAAAATGCAGACGTTCCTTCATTGCATAATATATGCTGTCTCATGTTTTTCACAGTCTCAATTCCATTGTGTTTCATACATATCTCGCTATTAGATCATTAGAAATTAAAATTATTTCATATTTATTGGAAATAGTCATCCAAAATGGCATCTCTACCTAAAATATTATCAATATCAGAATGGAGGAATTTCATTTCACTACTACTCGTGACTCACTAGAATTTTTTAAACAATATAAAACTACCTAAATACTATTGTATATAAAATATGCAACCGAAGAGGGTAAACTATAAGTAGAGTGTATATGTTATGGTTAGATATGAATTACTGTCAGATGATTCCTGTCATTCCTATTTTATAGTACATGTATTTAAATATGGATAAATTTTGGCATTTTCTATATTCTACTTATAATTCCGTTTTACGGAAATATGGATCCCTGTAAGAATGCGCATTGTGTTAGGGAAAGTAGGTGAAATAAAGGCACTTATGTATTTCATTTTATGTAAGTTAACTTGTGTGTAGCCGAGACACGTATTATTATGTATATTGGGTGAGTAGTAGCGTTGGTTGCATGGATATTTAAGTTGAATACAATGTCTTCTTTCATGGTGCCTTACTTCCCATTCCTCATCTCCCTAATGTTAATCGCCATAGTCATCACAAACAACTCAGCCTATGACAAAGACACTGGGTACAAAAAAGCCGAAAGTGAAAGACTCTCATCTAAAAGAGGCATTGACGAATCTCTTTAAAGCTCTCATCATTGTAGATTCGGACTGACGACAAAACGGCTGCACACGTTTCCTCTCATCTTCATATTTACATTTTATACATACCTTATTTATTCATACCAACATACCTTGGCCTGCTAAGCCGAGTGTATTCTCTCAGTATTAAGCTATACTTTCTGGTTCAATTGAGAACACTTACAACTTTAATCGTTATACTGCACTCGCTCAATACCATTCCGCTCTGCCCCTAAGATATCAACCCGACTCCACTGCATATGTACATATCTATTGTACTAACAATGTATCCCGAGGTATAACTGCACTATATACCTTATTTTATTCGTTTAGATTGTCTTTGTACCGTATTCACTGAATATGCATACTAATAGGGACTCTAACTGGGAAAGCGTTCTGTTTTAAAATGCAATTTAGTATAGTATGTATATTATAATATCTAGATATTAATTAGGAGTAAAAATTAGGAGTAAAATTAGCAGTCTTATAGGTCTAGCCCATTCAGGTAATGTGTGGTATGCTCTCTTCCGACCCACGACTTGTGTACCTGACGTTGTTAGTCGTTAAATATAGACTGTACTGTACACGGACGGGTGATAAGAGCATGGAAATGAGGATAGCCCAAAGCAAGTGCCGGCGGGCATTCATTTCTCTAGGACTAATGTCCAGCCAAGTGGCTTGCAACCACATGCATTGACATCTGTATCACCCAGGTTAATTTTAGGATAAGGATTTAGGTAGCTTTTTACTGCACTTAGGGAACTTAATCCGCCCATTTCCATAATATCCATGGATAGTATTCCCGTACTGTTCCTGAACTTCACCGAGCCAGAATACTACCCAAGCTAGCAACCACTGGGAAGACCTATGTCATATTGGTCTAAGCAGTAATCGAAAGTACGATCAGCTAGCAGAGAGTCCGAGGACACTCCACCATTCTGAGCTGACTAGCTCCCATTCTGAGCTGACTAGCTCTTGCCAACTAAATATCTACCACCTGATTGTTACTCTTTCGTGATAGTTAGTCATCCAGGTAGTAAAAATTAATTAAAATGAAAACCTTCAAAATTCTGCTGCATTTGCTGTTATGAGAGAAATTTATGCCTATAAGGGCTAAAAAGCTGACGCTGAACTATATCACAAACTGTTCAATACAAGTATAGCCTAAAAAACATTTTGATTACATTTTCGAGACATACAAGCATTGTCCTTGTCCATGATACAGAATATAAAAGAATTGTTGATTGAAAAAGATTTGAATTGCCTGATTGAAATAAGAATGCTACAAATTCCGCTCAGATTTTATTACAAAAGTAGATTTAAATCAAGGTTCAGTTGCATGGGCTATTGGAGACTATGGAGACGTTGTAGATGGTAAGATTGCTGGAAATAATAAACCATTTACGGTTTAATTTGTATACTTTATACTACTAGTACATTTCTCCAGTCCACTACTAGTCCATTTATATACATGGGTGATCGATCTATCCACAAACAAGTATATAATTTCTAAATATTTGTGCACCTCCAATACTATTATTGCTAAACCATCTCCGTTATATACTTGATTAGCAACATATTTTATTTAGTTGCTGAGAGGCAAATCTGTAGTTGTTGAGAGAAACTAATTGCTACAATGGGTCAGTTTGTCATACTGATTCCATGTATTAAACTTGCCAACAAATTATAGCGATTATAATTTGACGCTTTTGAGAGTTCTTCAAAAGAGTCTTAAAAACAGCTAAATGGCATTTTGAGGAAATGGAGAAAGAAATTATTTAGTAGAAAAAGGTCGTTTTGTATCTCAGTTGGTGGAAAAGGATAAAACTGTTTTAATATCTCTACATAACAGTTATTACTAGATAGGATGATAGGATTTTATCTTGGACCGTAAATAGTGGAACATGAAACGTGTTATTAAAGAGCCAGAAGGCAGGTGTTAACTATGTATTACATACAAAGATTTGTAAGCATAACCAGGTCATCTACTTATATAATACACTAGGGGCTGCTGGAGTGAAACAAATGAAAGTAGGCACCAATAAGCAAATGATAGCGACTACATTACACAAAGAGATGCGGGGTGAATAAAACAGCGTCTGGGTACTAATTAAACTACTTACACGACTTACAGTAGTGGAACTTGGTCCTTATGCTACGAGTCGACCATGCAAACCTTTTCTTCCTGAATACAAATTTTTAGCATCATTGTACAGAAATCATGACATTTTTATAGATATGCAATTCTGTAGGGTCAGAATTTGCAGATCTTCAAAAGAAAGTAGTTCTATAGAGATATAGAGTAGTACAAAGAACAAAGCTCCTATGACACAATACCAGCGGTGTAGATGTAGCATTGTAGTACATACAGCCCCAAGCAAAGCAAATAAAATCTAATGAAATTACATTCTGTTTCCACCATACAGATAACAATACTTAACCCAAATTCAGCATTTATAACTCAATTTATTATCTACTGTAGTGCACTTATCATTTATTACAGACACAAGTCCTAATAGATACTTGTAATATATAAAACAATTTCCCTTAACAACGGAAGACAACATAGATCTGATAATCTGTTTCGTTAGAAAGATTACTTTTTACTTTGACATGCAGCAAAATTTATACTAACGTTGATATTAAAAACTTGAAACACAAATGCTTGAAATGGCAACAGTATGAACTCAAATGGATAATCAAATCATTTTCAAGATCTAATAACAAAGCATACCTTAGTTTTCAACGAATACATAAACGTACATACAATAGTTTCTCCGAACTAGGTGAATCAATCTAAAAGAAAAACCATATTATTGGGTTGCAGATTACATTTGGAAAAAGAATAAAATATATTTCGTTTGTTCAATACTTAAATATAAATTTTTTCATTCCTGCATTGCCCGGGATATGAAATTTAGACATGAAATTGTATCAAGCAATCTCGCCAATGTGTACCATAAGCGAATAATTTAAATGATAAACACGCTGCCAGGTATTATTCCTTTGCAAATATCCGCCGAGCAATTCACACCAAACAAGTAAAAACGCTGGATAGCGTAAGCGGAAGTATCGCGGAGTAAACTTTCCGCCCAGAATAAAAATGAGGTTCCAGGGGTTTCCCCAGAAAAAGCGTTGTGGTACACTATTGGATGATATATAGTATACTAGGTATACATTTTAAGATGGGAAATATTTCTCTTCTTACCTCAAAATTAATTGTTAATTGAAAAAGTTGTATGGTTGAATAAAAATTAAACTTTTCATTGTATATACATTCATTACAAATGGACAAATGGGACATTAACAGTGTCAATCGCCATTTTGAAAAGGGGATATCCATTCTGCCTCTAGCCAGAGCATCATGTGTATGTGTGACCAGCATTGGGGTGACTGGTCTAGTAAATATTTTTTATTTCCCTGCTACGTATTCCGAAAATATTTACGACCATTAGTACCATACTAGAGTACTATACTACAAAAGTACTTTGAATGAAAGCTTTTCTACATGCATGATAATTTGGTGCATTCTATCGGTGTGCAACATTTGTTGGAAATGTGAATTTATTAGAAACTTGCAAGCGGAGCTGACACTTGACTAGAAAATTCCTACAAGCTTTGTGAAACTTCTACATTGATTTCTCTTCTTCTTTATTACTCGCTATTCGTTTATTTGTACCACTTTAAGTCACAATAATTTGTGGATTATCCAAAGAAAACACAGAATCGTCACATTTGTGCATCTTTCATCTTATATCATGAAAATTAAAGCCTGTTTATCCGTTTGAGTGTACAGAGTAGATAAACCAAATAATATTTGCACAATTATGGTATGGTATGTTACATAAACAGTGTTAGTGTTGTGGGTGGTCTAGGTCTGTGCATGCAGGACCTGTATCACGGTATCCGTATTAAGAGAGATGAATGATTGGAGAGAAGTAAATGCACATCGTGAAGTTAGTATTAAGCATGAAACATTCAGTGATTGATTACCTGCCCCGTCAGGACATTGACGATGAGATTAGTGACTGACTGTGTGCCTGTCCTCCTCGGGTAATGCATTTCTTTTTATATCACGTGGCAGGCAGGGGCACTGTTATGTTATGATGTTACCTCTCCTGAAGGCTCCCTTATGAGTTCCCATCAAATCAAATCAAGCAATCCTTTCTTGCGGAAGTTTCATTTCCTATAAATATCTATAACTACGCTTACCAAAGATTTTCTCCGCATTTCGAGCTATCTCTTCTCAGTCTGATTTACTTTACTTGCTCATCTACCCCCAGTCCTCAATGTATATATGTAAAAGTGGGGAATTAAATGATTTTTTCCCGAAGCGAACTTACAAGTGTAGTTAGCATGTGGGAGTGTGCAAGCAACAATGCTTCATGTTATTTATGCAACTCTGATATCTAACTAGACATGCGAGCATAACTTTTTCTATAGCCGACCCAAAAGATGAAGGCATGAATGACTAGAACAGAATAATACGACTGTTTTCATCTACACCTTTCCAACTTCCAGTTTTGCCAACTTTTTTCCTCCTTCGTTAAAACATTGAGTTTTACTACTTACTGTAGACTTTCGCAAAATATTATTTTTCCATTGAAATCTAATGCTTACCGTGAAAGGAAACAATTCATACTTCCAAAGTAACAAAAATAATAAATGTCATACCAGTTGTTCACAAACTGCAGTATTCTTGCTTTTTAACTCTATTCCACGGAAATGTTGTTAGCAGGCTGGTCTTATCAATCCCTACTTTTATTCTCTAGAAATCGCCTTTGATGGAACTATTTGAAGAAAATCTATAGAAATCAAGTGGACAGTGTAGTGGCCGTTTTTATCTCAAGTTCGCACCAGTCTGCAAGGGCAGACTATAAATAGAATAGACAGTTACAACAAAAACATAATCAAAAGTTAATTATCAGTAAAATGGTCTTCAATGTCTTTTATGGTTTTTAGCTCTGTTTCTGTAAAATAATGATTTCAGATTTATTACCTATACTAAGTATCAGTCAATAACATTGGTAGCTTATTTAACAAAAAATGCATCACCGTAGAATCACTCTATAATATAAACGTGATCGAACTATTTTTTGGATGTACGGATGTTTGTATGTACGCCATATATATAAAAACTATACTATAAATAATCTTTCCATAATATAATCCTAGACTTGGAAAAAATTACCTATCTATGTTTGTCTGGTAGGAGAGCTTAGGAAGCCTGCATATACGACGTAACGCAAAATCCACTCCCTCATGTGTAACGCAAGTTTTGACTGCAACACATTTGAGTACCTCCTCCTCCCGTCAACTGCACACGTAATATATGCATGTTCCTTAAAAGCAAATTGCGAAAGCCCAATTAATGTTTTCAATAATGTACACCAACGCATACCTTCATGTGCTAAATTTAGTACATGGAGGTATGCGTTGGGGTGGATTATTGAAAACATTAATTTCTCAAAACAACCCAAATGCGTCGTTTTATATTATTGCGACATCAAAATAATAATAGAAATTTACATAAGAAGGTTGAATAGTGGTGAGTCATGATTGAATGGAAATGATTAGTGAAAGGGGGCATTTCGTAATGATCGTAATGTGGCTTATTAAAAAGCATTTGAAAACTTCTAATCCAAATTGGTTCTGTTATATCGACAAACTTATTTAACATTTTTTATTAGAGCTGGGTTTACTTTTTTACTACTCTCTTGATTCCTTTGGCAGTTGGTACACCGTTTTGTAGAATTAAATAACAGTCTAACTAACGATTTATTCTTTAAAAATATTTAATCGTAAGTTGTACTCTTAGAATTTGTACGTTTTTCCAAAATCCCAAGGAGAATCTTATTTTTCTGATTTATAAAGGAAGATTGCTTTTTGGTGACTTTGTGGGATTTTTTTCAAAAATGGAGTCTTTCATTATTCCTTGTATTCGATGCTACGATCTACAGTTATTATTTTGGTTTAGGAAATTCTTGGTTGGATTGGACATAACGGTGCGTAAAAGTTAAAGTCCCACAGGTACTTCGTATCTCAGAATATTTAGACGGGACCCCCAATGTTTCATCGGATTTTTACCGGACATGACATGGAGGTCACGTTCCAACCCTCAACACCCCCCGAGGGGGTTTGCTGCATTATGAGATTTCACCGGTTTTCGATAGATATCGACCCCATAAACAAAACCTACCCACCTTTACCCATTTGCAATGATAATTCTATGATATACATGCATAATTGGCACTTTTTTTAAGGTACCACCCTTAAGGGGGGTCAGAAGGTAAAGATCCGATGAAACATTGGGGGTCTCGTCTAAATATTCTGAGATACGAAGTACCTGTGGGACTTTAACTTTTACGCACCGTTATATCCAATCTTACCGAAATTCTTTTTTAGCAGGAAGTTGGGGCTGCAGCTAATTTTGCAACCAAAAGTATATAAGCTTTGTTACTACAAAGTTAACACAATAACGTAAGGGATCTTTTCGAAATTGTTTTTATTACTGTGTTGGGTGGCCTGCTGAATTTCTCTGGAATGCTAGGTTTGCCCTTAACTGGGTTCACTAGTAATATTATAATGTTCTATAAAATATAAACATGCGTTTATTTTTCCTTTCCATTTATCATTTCTAATACATGATCTCTTTATTGGAAATCACAAAATATTAAAATTCAATGGCAAATCTTTATTGTTCAGACTCTTTCTCGTTTATTCTTGTTGTTTAATGGTATTTTTGTTTTTTGTGTTTTTTTAAATGTCTTTTCGTGTTATTTCTTGTATTTTCATGTTCTTTCCTGTCTCGCATATATGTTACTCAGGTAAGTTTCGTACTGGCAATGGCAGTTAACATTCATTAGACCTATGACCGGCTCTCCGTCTCCGCCAGAGGCTAATGTGGCTATGGGTTATATGATTTCTATATAATAAAAATTTAAGCCAAAAAGCCTACTTATGTTGTTTGTATGTTAGAGGGAGAGGGCGGGAAGCCCCCTTAAATCTGAGAAAAACATCTACGTTTTCCAAAATGGTTAATCGTAAGATTAGCCGTAAGATTTGTCAAATACTTTTTGGTACCTTCCCTCTTCTGTCAAATTCCTGGTTGCCACGAACTACCTTTCAAAATTGAGTCACCGATGCTAGGGGCTATTATCATGGATGTTAGTATTATAAAAAATGGTATTAATACGAAGTCCCATCAAGTAATATATAAATTCAAAATTAATGAAATTCTGATTTTGGTTAAAAGAAACGCTACAATTTCATTGTTGAGTTCAGCGCTTACAATATTGAGGCTATAATATTATAGCAGTACTTGAGACGACCTTTCGAGTGGTTTAAGCAGTCTCAATCTACCTGAAGGTATTTATTTTAAGGTTCGAAATTTGAGGGGTCACATCATCATAAAAGACACTATTTGTAACGAATTGGGGCAGTTTGAACAAAGTGATGTAGACATATGGGTCATCTGGGACCACAGTACGTATTTTTGTTCAAGGCTAGACATCTTAGTCTATAGGTAAACGATATAAACGGAGCCTATATAAAATAATATTAGACTGAAATAACATTTTGTAATTTATAATTTCAAAATGAATCAATTTAAGACTTGTGTCACAAGAAATGTTGTCATTTTAGTTGTTGGTTGAAAATGTCTAATGTTATGATGTCAGGTAGTAGTCCATGAAACGAGCTTTCGAACGGTATACGACTTGTTAATAATATCTACAAGGAAAGTATTTCTTTTAGGGTTTGAAATTTGAGGGCCATATCATCATAAGCGACACTTTTTAAAATGAATTGGGGCCATTTTATCATAAGTGACAAAGGCCATTTTATCATAAGCGACAATTTTGATTTTATTGTATTTTCCTTATTTTTTCCGTACTGTAATGAAAGTTTAGACTTTATATATTGCAGTATATAGGTATTTAGCCTAGGTATTTTTGGTATAACCCATATTGATATAGGTTGTTGTTTGACTTAATTAGAGACGTTATTGTAATTAAAAGGCTACTTGCACATATGATGTACTACGTTATTACCATGTATATAAATCTGAAAGTCATTTTCATTGTAGTCCATTGCGCTTGGAAAATTAAAAGACATCTCTAGCAATGAATTTTATGGTTTGATCTATTATGCAACGTTTGAAAGACAATTTATATGGAATATAACAAAATTGTCGTTTATGATCATATGGTCGGAAGTCACTTATTAACCACCAAGTCAGTGTCGCTTATTACGATTGCATGCTCTCTCAGCAAAATAAATATTTCCCGTGTATCACGAAGGCTTATGTGAATCGAAAGTTTCGCGTGAAAAATTATTAAATGATATTTTCAACGTAAAGTTGGTGGATTTTCTTCAAGCCTAATATGATGTTTATTAAAGAAAATGTAATTTTACTCAAATATTATTTTATAAGCCATCCGTGTCTGACTAAATAAAATTAGTCAGATGGTAGACGACTATTTAGATCACGCTAAAGCCTAAAACAAAGCCATGATAAATAAATTTTGACGAATTTCTGTCTATCATTATAACAGTCATCTATTAACCAATAATTGTGTAAATTACCAAGTTGTAGAATTTAAGCTTTAAGATGTGGGCGTGAGCTACAGGTGAAAACTAAAGAATAAATGGTAATTTTATACATACTACAATATAACTTCGATACCTCTTGCTATTAGTAATAATAGTAAAGAATATAGGAAAAATATCGATTTGCATCCTAAATATAAGCAATGTCTTTTTGTATATTATAATAAAATACTAGGATCTTGAATAGTGTGTAGCTGATTTTCGTCTTGAAATTATAAATACATAGTTGGAAAATAATTGCTCTAAAAATTGTAACAAATGTAAAGTAATAAGTATAATAATTTTCAGTGCTATGTGTAAATATGCAAATAATTGTCAAAACGAATGGAATTTTTGGAGTAGCAAGAGCCTTTAAATTCTGTTTTAGTCATGCTGCACTTAAAAGTTCAGAGAAGCATTAATACAAATCCTTTTGATTGGTGTAAATGGGGCTGTGAAAAATGAGATGAAAGAAATGGTTGGAAGGAAAGAATATGCAGGTAGCGTAATTGATTCGGATGTGAGAGGTTTGCTCATAAGTCGACAAAGCTGAAAGTGTGACTCAAGTGTGTTCTAAGCGCAAGTTTCCGTGAGAAGATGAGTCTGACGCTGCTTGGGGTATAAGCCACGGAGTATTGTAGTAAATTCTTGCCAAAGAGCTGCTCTTGTGATGTGACCTCTCTATAGCTCTGTATATAGACAATCTTTGTCGGTTCGGCTTTGAAAGAAAGAAGTGATACTATAAGAGAGTCCAATCCAAATAAATAAATCTATTTTGGCAGATGCAGACTCAACTAGACTACACACTCCTCTGATATAAGTCTTTTATTTGGATCTTTGCCTTTTTCGGGGAAATTGATGTGAATACTTGTGTTACGAAAGTTGTGTATTGGTCTTGGAAGTTAAGTAGCTACTTGTGTTCTGTCGTTTGTGTGTGTGAGTGACTATTCACTATTTGCTGAGTGGACTGACTGAGTGAAAGACCTAATATAACATATTGTAACATAAATAACAGTGTACACAGTACAATAGAATAAAGTCCTACACTTTACTACCGTAAAAATAGGAGCCCCTACTTTATTATAAATAAAAATCTTATTATAGGAACTACCAAGTATATTTTAGCTTACACAATCCCCTTAAACCAAACCAAGTAGCCTTGTAGGTCGAGTAAGCTTTTAAATTTCCATCTTAGATAAATCAAATAGAGTACAAATATACTACAAAAACCAATTCATTTTTAAATGACAAGGATTGATGAGCAACTACATTTTCCCTATTAGGAGCAATCAAATGATCTATTTAATTAAGTATTTATAAACTATTTTCTGTCAAAACCATTTTACTTGCAAATATTTCAACATAACTTCTAAAATCCTAATTTATCCGGTATTTTATTACCTATTTTCTTTGGAAAACGGTACATACTTATTTTAAAAGAGGAATATAGAGTGTTACATATTAGAAGCATAATGCCCTGATACATGGTAGCACCACAAGTGAAATATTTATTGTGTAGTTGTACAGGACTGCTAGGGTGGATAGATAGAGCCGGTAGATACAGTGCTGCAATTCAATACAATGAACTGGTAGATGTTGGCTAATCCTATTGACTTGACAAGATGACTTGGCTCATTGTCAGCTCAAGCCGGTCTCTTGTCTCCATGCTACTAGGAGACTACAAAGGCAAAAAGGGAACATAAAGTTAAGATCAGCTTTAGTTTACTTAGCTCCGTTGCTTGCTCTTCTTATTTTACAGAGCGAGCTATGTTTATTATACACAGCCTATCAGTCGAAGGTACGGATGAATGGAATCCTATTTAGACACACGTAGTAAGTAACCCACATCCACAGTCTCAGCCAATATAGTAGTGGAGGCATTCTCTGTCCGAATATCTATCACTAACGTTGTAATTCCTATCTAATACTCAGCCCCTTCAGTATAAACGACTAATTCTTGTTTCCTGCATTGAAATGGCAAATATTGTATGTTGAGCAGAAGTAAAGCAATTCTCAGTACTTTATTCTTTTTCCTGTATGAAATATTATGAATAAGCTAATTGAGTCAAAAGGACCTAGCACTTTAGCATGACGCCTTGCTTGATGATGTTGGCTGTGTTGAGTAGGAGTCGAGTGGGAAGTCCACATCTCTCTCAACAAAGGCATATGAAAGTACAATCGGGAGAATTATTTTTGTGAGAATTTTCGCTTGCTTCATTCCACTTTGTTGTTGTGTGTCCTTTCCCAGAGTAAAGTCAGATGAACTATTAGCTAAGTAAAAGTTCATTTTAGTAATCGGCAAGTGAGAGCGATCCAAGAGTCAAGTGAACGAACGCCATGAGAAAAGCTGTGAAAGCAAAGCACCAGCATAGGATTATCTTCCATCATCCTTTCCTTTCATCCTACACACAATTCCTTTCCGGTCGTGCAAATGACGTGCAGCTTCACTACATAGATGGGAATTTTTATAAAGTATGATCTATTTGCTAAGAAGGCTATTCTCAATTCATTTAAGAACCATTTGTTGACTTCTAACTGAAAATTTGATTTACGCCTCTACTTTTTCCTCACTTTATATTTCCTTGCATCATATCTTGTTAGCCTCATTTCTCAGCACATCATTTATTTCAAAGAAAATTAATTCTCAGAATTTAGAAGGATTGTTAAATTATCAAAATGTAGCATTGTGTAATGAAACAGACGAATGGCGACAGCTATGACAATTTTTATCCCTAGGTACTTTTAAGCAACTACGAAAGGTTAATCCAAGACGCTTGAATTCAATTATTCTCAGGATTGAATACTGTCAATTTTCATTCTTTTTTGATACAGAATAGCTTCTGATCCTATCTTTATTTGCATGTTGATGTCGATGCTTGCTTTATGTGCTACATAAGTATTCATTACTAACACTAACAAAGCTTAATTTCGTGTTACAAAAATTTCCCGTATTGAAGGCCTAAATTTGTTTTTTTGTATTCACGTAAAATTTTGCTAAAAACATGATTCTTAGATGTTGAGTATATTTTCAAATTGTGAAGAGAGTGATTGCATTGTCAACTTTAAAATGTAGTTATGAAGATTGGGCCTTCCTACTCAAATGTCGAATTTTTTGTAGAGATTTTAAAAATCCTAATACTCTTCGCTGAGCCATTTGTGCTGCATTATATTCAGTCAAGCCTAGCACACCTCCTTGAATACATGTACGTGATTATTTTATGTTTGAGTGAATTATACAAGGCAATTTCGACGGGACGGAAACTATGATGAAATGCATTGTGCAATTATTATAAGGAACTGGGTGCAAGTATATAATTGACAATTTCTTTGGCATTGGTAAACAAATCATTTGGGTGAATGATCAAAGAAATGTACAGACGGAAGGGAAGACAAAGCAAGAAAAGCCAACAGAAGTCGTCAGAGCGAAAAGACGAGCGTAACTGACAGACGACTTCTGGTTCACAATTCAATTCTGTTAACAGAATAAGAAAATGTCAACTTGCTTGCACCGTAGAAGTGTTTGTTCAGTGCTTTCCGACTCCCGGTTTGGTTTTTGCAGAATGTACTAAAATTTACGGCATTCCTGCACCGTAAAATACAATGCTAACCGACCTACCAAAAGACATTTTTATTTTGTTCAGAAAAACTAAAACTGACAAGTGATTCTAAAGCAGATATGCATTTCCCATTCCATATAGTCAAAGTCAAATTTTTATTTATTCAGCTGTAATGAGATAAGCAAACTATTTTATATTTGCATTAATGTTTCCACCGCATTGTGCGTTATTGTGCAAAACAAAAAAAAATCCTTCGCTCAAGAAACTTGACATTTTATAATGTAACTACGTTTGTCTCCTGTAATAGGATACATGAAAAAATAAGAAATGTCATTTTCAAAAAGACTCTACGACTAAAGTTTCCAAATAATTGTAAAAGTAAAAGGTCAGAAATCTATTTCTCATTTCTAGTTGAAGAAATATTTGAGTAGCTAGTACAGAAAGGGGAAACGGATACATTGTATGGTTACAGGAATAGAATAAGAAATACATGCCTTCAAACTAAATTTAGTAGCAAGTATTTCATTGTTTGGTTGGGAAAGGATATGCTGGGAAGTCAGGGAAGTATCCATTTTATGCAAATAAAGTGGTAGAGTTGTTTTATTAATGTAAATAGATTAAAATGGGTTGGAGTAAATATAAGCTTAAACATCCTGCAGAGAAATCCAAAATTGGGCTACCTCCGGTAGATACATGGACAGAAATAGAAGTGGAAATTCAATTTTTTGCAGGATACAATAGAAAGTAATATCAGAAAGGCACACTCATTGTTATCTATGACTTATACGTGGTCTCTAGAGTCTGTCCTCACCCCTGATTCGATTTTTACATTTTCTTGTTCTGAACATTGTAAGTCAAAGGAAGTCTATAAGGGGCATCATAGACAATAAATGGGTAAAGCCCAATATAATAAGTAACGTAGTGTATGAAGGATGAGTTGTGTTTTGTATAGATAAGTGTATTCCACAATCGTATATTTACTTTGCAAGAGACATGACTCGATTAACCCTTCATCATAAAAGTGACTGACTGAGAGTTTGTTTTGAAAACACTCATAACTTCCGACGAAGACTCATCTTTGCTTTCACTTTTTGTCCTTTCTTTCTAAACTGAAATGCACCTTTGAGAATTCTGTGCAAATAAACAGTCTGCAACTCCAAATGGGTTTATATGTTTATATAGTACTTTTACCAGTTTTCTGTTACTTACCATAAGGCTACTTAACTCATTGTAATTTATATTACATAGCTAGTTAGGTATGCTAACAAAAAATTGATGTAAACAAAAAGATGAAAGTAAATGCCATTTCCATTTTATCCTCCTGGTGGGACAGCCTAACAGATAGTACAAAGAAATATGCATTTAAGCCAATCTCAACAAATTCAAATGAAATATTACACGAGTTTAGCAACATCAGCGTCTTCTTCCTACTTTTATAATAGTGCCTGTATAATAAGTAGAGTAGATTGAAACGGACTCAGTAACTTTCCAGAGTTGAAGCCCCAGGCTTAGATTTTATTCAAAATACTTCAGACAAGTCAGTGATAGTGAATGCAACGATATATAGATTTACTTATGCATACGCTTATGAAAATTTCCTTCTGACTCCTGGCTTATAAATATTTAACTTGAGCTTAATACATTCCACATCATCGAGGCTTCATGTTATTCATACTCTTAACCAGAATAATATCCCTCTAGGAAATACTTCGCGGAAGTCAGTACATTAGAAAAGACAGCGTCATGTTGACAAAGGAGTCAGAGTTTCCCAAATATATTACATTCCCTTGCATTTTTCTATCCTTTTTAATTGGCAGTCTTACCTACACACTTGACAGATTTTTTTTGGAATTTTTTAAACATAGCTTAATTAAAAGATAATTTGTTATCATTACATTTCCAAACTTATTAAACCAAAAAATTATTTGAATATTTTGTAGTAATTTGTAGTGGATTCTTATTGGATGATTTACAAACGTGGTTTAAAACACTCACAAAAATAATAATGACCTTTCAACTTTCTAAATGTCAACCTATTTTAATAGAAAAGTAAGAAAATGTAGAAATTCATGCAAATTACAGATATGTTTGATGCGCTTGGTACTCTCCAGTAGCATTTTATTATCTTCCTAATAGCCACATTGGTGAATGCAGTAACAAGAATAGTTTTATTGTTTCCCTCACCGTCACCCCTACATAGAAAGTAAAATGATATTAGGTAGGAGAAAGTCTATATCGTAAATTGGAACAGTTGGAAGTGGAAGTTTGTTGGAAGTTGGAACACAGAAACTACCTAACGATGTTTCCTCATAATATTACGTATTTATATTTCTATTGAACTTCTATTATGTAGGCCAAGAAAGTTGAAAGGCCCCAGTAGGCTGAAACCAAACCCGGAGGTGTAATGTGGGTAATGTAGCCAATGCAATGGAAGACGAAGAAATTGAGCCGAGTGGAGTAGACTCTTTTAAGTCAACAGTCAACTGGATAGTCTTAGAAAAGAAGAAGGGAAACCACCAGAGTGAAAGTAAAAATGTTACTGTTATGTTATAAGTTCCACGGCATCAGAAATTATTAGACTGAACAGGAAAAGTGCATTTGTGTTCTGTTTTGCGTATCGAAATGGAAGACAAACAGATACTGTACTACCAATTTCAAACTAAAGAAAGTGAATTTGCTGTACAGTCACAATGACATACCAGACAGGGAGACAAAACATCTTCCACAATGCATCACAAAATCCTAATGCTCTTAGGGGTAAAAAGTTACAATAAAAGTTGTAGGATAGGGTGAACCAATTTTCAAATGTACTCACACAAGAAAAGGGGCAAAGACTCTTCTCATTTTGCCTGGGAGAAGAAGTGATTTTTTGTCATGATAATAAGTCTTGTGGATCTCCCATCGCTCAAGGAACTTTTTAACCGGTAATATTACCGGTATCTAACTCCGCTCACTATCAAACCCTTTTTAATTCTATCGATCAATAGTTGTTCGGCGAACTGATGTCATTCATAACTGCCGATTTCTCAAATGAGATACTATGTACATACATGAAACCAGTAAAGTTTGCATGTGGGGAAGAAAAAGACATAAATTATGTACAAATATTCACAACGCAGATAAAATATCTTAGAACATGTAACTGAAATTGCCATTTGGCATTATTCATGTTAAAGATGTGTCCGAAAAAGTGTTTTCTTACAGTTACATCCAACTTACTGTTAATTGTGGCTATCTATTTTCATTATCGATTACCTTTTTGAGCAACATTTCAAAAAATATTAGTTTCCTCTGAAATCCACATTAAGCATCGGGATAATAAATCATTTAGCAGGAACTTATTGTTTGTCTCACTGAATACCCATTGGAATTTGGAGAATAGCTGAAGGGGTGACACGGAATCAATAGAATACATAATAGTCTGCTTTTAAAAAGGTGAAGTTGTCTAGAAATGTGTCACTATCTAGTAATTCCATTACTATTTTAGAAAAAAACATAAAAGAAACTGTCACTCTACAGTGATATGTAGTCTACAGTGGAATCTGTATGTAGTGATTTGCTACCAAGGCCACCAGAACTCCATCAGTCGTTGAATTACTGTAGAGGGTTGGAGTTTCAAGTCGGACTTTGTATAGCAACTTTATTTGCATTTTGCTAAGAATTTTAAGGTAGTATTTTAACAATGTATTTGAGTGGGCAGCAAATAGGGTTTTGTAACAGAGATTTGTAAATGAAGGATGTAATGTATTAAAAAGATTTAGTATTAAACTGGAATTCATTGTGAATGATTGAATAGGTAGCTACATATACATAACTAGAAAGCGAAGCAATCCAATCAGTCCAATTGAAACATTTCATTTCCTATTGCCACAAAAGCTTTCAAGAGGTTTGGCCTGGAATGAATGCAAGGATATAGATACAATAATATAATGTAAGAACTATGATTAGTTTTCACTGAGCAGCATTATCTGTGCAGTACTACGAAGTATACGTAAAGTAGCTAGTAAGTAGTCCACCTCCTTTACATTGTATTGAACATATTTTCACATGAAGTTAATCAATGTGTATCTATAGCTATTACTTCTGGAGGAATATAGTCTTTTCGATGCATTACTCAAAGTAGGAAGTAGAAAGCATTTGACTGAGTAAATCAGGAGTATTTTGTGTTCTCTAAATGGAGGTTATTCTGTAGAGTTACCTACATACATTAGGGCAAAGTGATAAGTAGTGAGCCATTGCAATCATTCGGACGAATGAGAGAGAGAGAGAGAAGTAAGTAAACGGAGTAGAAGGGTTGGTATGTAATGTGTTCGGATGGAAAATGAGTAGTTATGAGTTAAATGTAGGAAGAGTATATGATTATTCTGTACTTTCTATCAGTATTCAGCGAGCCAGTCAGTTAAATACACTTTCGGAAGATCTGATAGTATCGCAAATCTGAACTGTAATAACACTACTAGTACGTAGTAAAGTCGTACATAATTCTATCACCAGGCAAACTAAATGGAAACAGTATCAAAGGAATCAATAGGACGCAATTTTGGCAAAGACCCAATGCTATCAGTAGAATAGAAAAGGAAAGAACCCTTTTCTTCCCTTCTTTTTGATTAAAGATTCGTTTCTGGTTTTTATGCTATAAGGAACATATCTAAGTGAGCAAAATAAACAGACACCCTACCTATAGATAGCAAATATTAAACTCGTTTTTAGCATCCATGATTGGTTAGCTTTAAAAATGTATAATTCAAACATAGTACAAGTATCACCTAATTGCTAATCTGTTGTCTGAGTAAGAAGGAGAAGAAATAGGATTAAAACATTGTTCGCCAGTGTCTACTTAGTACAAAAATTCCAATGCTTAATCTATTTATATCAAGTATATAACGTTTTATTAAAATTTAACAGGATGAGCTGGTAGACCACAATTAAGTAGGATGAAGAATATTGGAGGAAAATATTACAGAATTGAATAAACTTTGTAATTAAATCAGGCATATTTCTTTACTCTTTCCCTTTGGGAAATTGTTTCCACAAATGAAAATTTATATCCATTTACGTGAACCAGACTGTAGTGTAAATAATCCTAGAAAATTCATGTCCACACGCTTTCAACTACCTCCTTCCGTTAGATACCTTCGTACCCACTTGGCTCTTCTCCAGAATTGAGAATGCTAAACAAACAACTTAAGATCCGTCCTTTCGTTTTCAACAAGAGAACAGGATTGGCTCCGTTTTTCTTTATATAAATAAGTAACATTCCTAGAAGGGTCGATACTGTTATAATATATTTAACTTTTAAATTTTTCAATTAGTATTTCTTCCTCTTATAACATAATAGTTTGTGTAAAACAATTTCCCTACATTGTATAAGAGCAACTTACTTGCACAAAGGGAGTCCAATTGCAATATTTTGAACAATTCCTAAAGAAAATTCTATCTTTCGTAGCGTGCACTAAACTTTTATTTGTATCATCTTTTTCGTCCCATTTTAAAAAAATGCCTAGCTTTATTATATCGTTGTTTCTTATGGCGTGTAAGATTACAAAATGTTTGTACAGTTATGTTGTTAGATTCTGCAATGATTTTCATTATGTGAGAAATAAATCAGGAATTTAAATCTACTTAGTAGTACTTGCCATTCAATTCAATAAATTAGTCCTTCTTTAACTTATTGATCGTGAAATAAAGGACATATTGCATAAGGGTGTGAATGATGTTATGAATTTGGGATTGTGCAGAAATGCATAATGCAATGGTGTTGCATGGGCAAGAGTTGAAAGCAATTTCATTTTTATTCATGGGGCCATTAATCGTGAGTTAATTAAATTTGAAAGAGATGTAAAGGGACATGTAGCGTTTTGATACATTGCCATTGTATAGGGACAGAGTTGTGGAAAGCTATAGATAGCAGTATAAATTGATTTGTGGAGGAACATGAAAAAAATTTGCTTTTGCATTATTCTGTACAGGGAAAGAAGATGTGAGTCAATCCAGTCCATAAATTCTGTCAAGTTTATAGATGATAGAGATGAATGAAAGAGGAAATGCTGAGGAGCCAAAGTCTCGGTTTAGGAGTAGCGCCATTCCAAGACATAGATAACACTATTGAACTCTAAACACATTGCTCTACCCTTAATATGAAAAATTAACTTGGGAAAAAATGCCAAGGTCCTAAGATCAATTTTGTATAAGGAATTCAGTGTGTCCTGTGCACAATGGACAAGACGGGACGGGGAAAGTCGGGAAGAATGCCGTGCAAGTTAAAAGTTTTGCTTGGAAACTCACGGTTGAATAAGTACGTACACAATTGAGGGCTTAAATGTTGAACTTTGGGAAATGTTATGTAGCATCTATACAATATGTACATAAAAGTGTTTGTAAAATGTACGTAACCCATGGCTTGGAATGGCAAAACTCCAGGCCAAGTCCATTTGGTCTTTTAGGAAGGTGTCGATTGAAATAGAGCATGTGGCCAAGACCCTGTTGAAAATATGGAGACTCGGGATGTGAAAGTCAGACGTTTTATATATAAACTAATGCAATGTTGACGCTGCATTTCTTGCAGGCATAGCAATACATTAGGCTAAGAACACAAAGTGTACGACAGGAAAGGAGAGCACAAGATCAGCAGAAGGTACATACACACAACAACATATTTCAATATACATACATCCAATAAAAATGGGTTACGGAAACGTGGAAGAACGTTCTATGTTTATACCTATAGCTTTATATTCCGACTTTTTATTCTGCAAGACAAAGTGCTAGGGCTATAATTGTAGGGAGGGATCTCATCTATTTCCAACACTAGTAATCTAAACTCTCCATTCTGATGCGGCGGCAGTGCCATAGAATAAGGTGCAAATGTGCATTATTAGGTGCCTTGAACAGACAGAGATGCTGAATACTACTTATACGTACTATACTCTAAACCGTGCATTGTGTATATAAAGTATTATTCTGGCATTCAACTCTTGTAAAGAAAAGATATATAGATATACCAGATTCCGTACGTACACACTTAAGGCCAAGAGTCTAAACAAACAGTTGAAATCGACATCGGTGAATGCAGACTTATTCGGCCCAGTTTAATAACAAGACAAGACGTCCTGCCTGCTTGGTGTTCTTGCAGTTTCGTCGGAGTTTATTGGAGCGGCCGTGAAATGGAAAGCCACTTGGGGTCTTGCAGACTCTTGATTCACACACAATATATTATATACCATTTCTCTCGTATACACAGTCTCCACTCTATACTATGCGTCTTAGTCCCCCTGACAGGTGACGCTGATTTACAAACTTGTCAGACAAAAACTACAGAGACAACTTAATTAGTGCAGTCGCCAGAAAAAGTGGATCTTGAGATTCTTGACTGACTATATAGATTTGTCTCTTCTGAATATTCATTTACGACCACATTATTACTAGTATATGGTATAGTGCGTGCAATAGGAAAGAAAATACAGTTCAATCTGTGTAAGTGGAATAGTTGGGGTCGAGGTGAAGGAACTTGCAAAAGTTGCCAATTGGACTAGGACAGAGACATTTCTGTGCGGAGACAAAACACTCATTGTCAGCTTGTTCAGGGAAAGTTTCCCCGTCCTCTTCCTCTTGCGTGTCTTCGTCTGTTATGCTATGTATTTCCAGAACAGTCCGTCTTCCCTTGCTACTTGAAACTAAATGACAGTAACAACGTCTGACTAAGAGCGACTTTGTTTGTTCTCCCTTATTGTCGTCGTCAAATTCAGATAAATAACGTAAATGGAGTGTGGGAGTTAAGCTGACATCATAAAAGTCATCAAATCTCTGCACACATCACATCCGGTTCATACACACTCTCTTCCCCATTGTCTTCCACGTTAAGTCATACAAGTCATCCCTTGTTCTCTCCTATCCCTCTCCTCTTCACTCAACTTCAAGTAGGCATCTTCAATGTGTCATAGCAGAAGAATAATATACCATCTCCCTTGATATCCCTCTACCCCATTCCACACACTATTTCTACCTACCTAACATTGTACAAAGAATTCTGACGACAGTGCACCACTATAAATGATAATACCCTCAATCTATACAATATACGCTACATCTCTATGATACACACAATTGGAGCAAAGAATATTATATCCGCATACTTCTCCATTTTTGATACACTGAGTTGTTTGGCACAGTCATTTGTATTTTTCGTTTAATCAGACTGTTTATACCAAAAAATAAAATTGAACTTTTCTAGCTCTACCATTTACGACTATTATATTTGTCGTTGAGCAGCACTTTAGAATTGTCATTGCTCAACAAAATGAGAAATAGTAATGTAGACACTTTCAAGCAGAGAGTATACCTAATCCTCCAAAAAATAGTCGGCTCAACCTACTGTCAAAAATGCTTTTTGCCATTTCTACTATATCATTAGAAAGTTGCAATTGCAAGAGAAGAATATTGATACCGATAATAATTTCGAGGGCCAAATTGAGAATATTCATCTCTATCTAAATAATATTTATTACAGTTACTACGTATAATTATATGTAGCCCATAAAAGTATTTTTGGAAATTGGAAGGTTGAGACCTCTTCCTTGGAAACTGTGGGCTTAACAGACACAAAGAAAACTTAAGAAGAAATTATGCCTATTGTGAAGAAAGTAGGTTACATTGAAACTGCGCAAAGAACCAGTGCATGGTATATTACTTGTTCTATGAAATCAAATAGCAAGTTACGTGTGCTAAAGCCATTCAAATACAATAATGCATCTATGCGTAATTTGAAGTATTGATCCCTTAATAACGGCTGCAATTTCTGGCATTTTGTGCTACATTATACACTTAAGGCATAATTTTCGACATGAATTAAAAATATACAGCCAGAAATTGTATATATAGTTCTGTAATATATGAACCAATTCACGGAACGATATTTATTTCAAAATCTCTGACAAAGTGGATTGAAACAGATCGATTTTCCAGAAAGATGTGAAGTGAAATTCAAATCTTTATGATTTTTGTGTATATTAATATTTGGGGTAAGTTGTGAATGGTTGAAAAGTTCAGTCGAGTGGAAATGTAGTAAAAACGGTAGTCTGTATATAGGTGGCTAAGTAGAGATTCGAGCAGAATGTTGCCAACCCACAGAGATGTTTCAACTAATCCTGTAAAAGTGTCTGTGTAACAGTAATGGGTGGCAGTTAGTCTGCAGCTTGTCCCCAATAATTCTTTTTTGCTCGATTTGTCACAAGGAATTTATTATGGATATGGGGCAGAAGAATATGACTATATACAGCCCGGGTTGACCTTACACCATGAAGATCAAATAGTTCAAGACAAATCTATATAGGACCTAGCTGGGATTTCTCCATAATAATTTATAGTCTTGAGCTTATATTTAGCCTGTCCTTTAGCCATCAATAATATTAGTATTTTATGTGTATCACCTACAGAATAAAAATGTCATTGAACAAGATAAGTGTTTTTGGATGAGTTCTAAAGGTAATTCTTTCATTTAATTTAGATAGCATGTTGTTAAGTGGAATTTGATATTACCCTGTCAAATCTTTCCGGAGTACATTTCAGAAATGCCAGGAGGAGACTAAAATGTATACCAAAAATAGCTAAAAGATTATCAACATGCACGCGGAACGTGGACATGTAAACTTTCCCTCAAACCATTTCATTATAATAATTCCATAAGTGTCAGTATATCACATCGCATTAACTTGATATATTGTCACATTGCTATAGAAATCTCATCCAATAACATTTTAACATACTAGCATCTTGTCCCGTCCCACTTTATTATTATTACTCAGACCAGGAATGGATTTCTCATCCTGAACTTTTACTACTCAACGTATTAACTGTATAGATTTTCTGATATTGGATCCTGATTGAGCATTTCCGCTCAGATGGAAGTAAGTGTAATGACTACACGTAGTGCTCAAACCACCTATTATATATTCACTCACATCCTTATACATGGCAATTTTGAATACCTAGATATGTATGAACTCGAGTGATCGACCGTCCTCCTAGGTAAGTGTGTCACAAAATGTTTTTCTCATTTCTGTTTAAGTACTAAATAGTTTCCCTTGCGGGTTTTTATACTTTCGTCGTCCCCCATTTTTCGATAACATACATTGTTGTACTAAACAATGTGGATTCCTTTTAGTCTTTGCTGAATTATTCATTAGGGTTTATTATTACCCTTATAAATAGTGAAAAAATAGAGATAATATGTAGGCTAGTGTATAATGTTGAATACAGAGATTTTATTCACGGAACAAAAACTGCGAAAATAAATTGTTTGGGGTCAGAGAGATGCATCATTGATATTGAGTACATAAATTATGTACACACGCATTGATGCATCCTATCCTATGGATGTTAGCGTTAAATCTTATATGCCGTCACTAGTAATACGAACCAGTGAATTGTGACAAAATTTTATGAAGTTATCACTTAAAATTAGTTTACATACCTATATAACAACCTGTTAAAACTTTAAACTTTCAAGATTGAGGTAGGAAAGTGTCTCCAGCAAGGAACTAGTTTCGTTGGGATTAATTCCGGTAGAACAATAAAGACAGCAAGGCACCGAACAATAAGTACTGGTCACAATTTCGATATGTAAAGGCCATTTAGCCATTTGTCAAAAAACAATATTTTTTCTGTGAGACTCAATTAAGATTTTTAAAAAGCAACTAATTTTATTTTTGGCAAAACCCAGTCTTTGACCCCTAGGACCATGTCTGGGAAAAAAGAATTTTCAAAATTGCTAAATTGCGTAATCTCTGATTTCCTAAAAATTAAAATTTGAAAGTGTGCATACTCTACAAGTTTAAGTAGTCACTAGGAAGTTACCTTAATAAACCATTGTCCTATATCGGGCCTTAACTGCGGAATGAGGAGGCCAGATAAAATGATTTTTGATAACTTTGTTGTAGCATCTGATCCTGCAGGTACTTTACGTATTAATGATGGAAATAATGGAGAAGAGACTTGTGGTTTTTCAATGGATTCCCAGCTTACAAAAGGATAATAGTGGTTTCAATGTATAAAAACCTTTCTATGTAAAAATTGGCTTAATAAAAAACTTAAAAACAACATCAAATGACAATTTGATGTTGTTTTTAGAACTTTGATAATTCAGTAAGATTTTACCATGTCTTATTCATGTTAGTAACCATGGATGGTTTTTGTCAGTACTTACAAGTTTAAAAGGACAAATAATTTTACATCCATCATATAGTCAGCAAGAATTACTAACAATTTTGCTGTACTTATTGTGCAACTCATCGGTTCACATCGCAATGACAGCATATTAGATTTAACGCTAACATAGGGAATAAGACAAGACAGTATTCTCCATGTTTACGTTACCCAAGTGAAGCTGGGATTTTCTTGCTGTTATTTTGCTAAGTACTCAAAAACAGTGAGCTATAGGGCAAAACAGAAGTGGAAACATTCACTTCTTTCTCTGATTCGGAAGGATGCATCAGTTATTGTCAACCTTAATGCTTTGAAAGTGTACTCGAGTTGAGTATGCCGGTTTCCACAAACGTAAAAAATGGAGCACATTGAGCACGGATGTTGGACAACATTAATTTGCAGTCATCATATCGAGACTTGTACTTGTCATTTTTATTTAATACCGATATTCAAATATTGTTTAAATTGCACTGGTAATTTTTAAAAAAAATATACATATGCCTATATAGGCAGTTTGTGGAGATAAAATGAAACAGAGTGAAACTATTTAATTCAATATGCATGGAATTCAAAACAGTAATAGAGGCAATTATGACAGTATTATCCACCAAGTGTATAGAATTAACCTCAATTTAAAAGAGAAAATCCATTTTGGTTTGGTACCCAGACAAGAGAGAAATTTGTAATATATATAATTAAAATTTGTCCACGCCATTTATACTGAATCACCCCTTTACAGAATAGAATAGGAATTCTTCTTCGATATCGGTAACGCATATTATTCGAAAATACACAAATACAACTGCCTTTTACTTATAATACTAGATGTGGGTCCATTGTTCTTGTTGACTTCCAAGGACTTCTAACCTAGATACTGTTTAATTTCAGAAATGGAGAAGCTCTCATAACATATTATCCTCATTATCTTTGTTTTAAAAAATGTTCTTTTGTTAAATTTTAACAGCAGAATAAACACAATAATTGAGCGAATACGATAAACATCTTTGGCTGCTGTTTATACAAGTTCTTTAAGATACGTAAGACGGTAACATACAGATAAAACTATATACAAGACTCGGATTCTTGTATGTTTGCTTAGATAATGGCATTATGTCTATAGTTTCAATACAGGGTTTTGTTCCTTGGTATTTCATGGGTCAATAATTTCACCCTTGCAGAATATTAAACAAAAGCCCCTCCGAGTTACGGTTTGTGGAGACTAAATAAATGTTACAAATGAATCGATCATAATATATTTGAATGTATTTAATAAAAGGAAGTCTTACATAATACATAAGACGGTAGAAGGGGACGTGTCAAGGCTGGCGTTAGTGGACCCAGCCTTCAGGTTGGGAAATCAAATTGACTGTTGCGAGTGTAAGACAAATCAGAGAAAAGTTGGTTGTTTCGGAAGGAAGTTAAGGGAAAACGGTTTTTAGTAATAGACCTAACTAGACGTGCTTTTTAATTGTGGCTGAAAGCTTAAGCTTGAACGGATGCAATGAAGTAGAAAAGTTGTAAGCTTTCACTCTGCGTGGGCTGCTGAGAGGCTTTCAAAGAATTTTGTGCACACAAGTAGCTAGTCTAGCAAACATTCTATGTAGATACTTGTCAGTGTTGTCAGTGGGTGTAAGCAATAACGCATTGTACAGTGTTCACGGTACGCTTCATAAGCCTCTGACTTTTTCATCCTTTTTTAAATCACATCCCTAACGCATGAACACGAAGAAAATGGAATTCACCTCCTTTGGCATCAATCTCATTTGGACTAGTTTTTCTTGGAATTGGAAAAATATTATATAGACATTGTAGAGATGACAAATGAAATGAAAAAGACCAAAAAGGAAATAATGTACTTGTTTATGTTTGAAGAATACATACGGCTTGAACTGAGCAAAGTATTTAGACCAAGTGCAAAGTCGACTTTTATCTAGATTGGCCCTTTGAACTGACATAACGAGTTTTAAAAATTTACATAAGCGAATGTAAAGCTGAGATCTCATTTAAATTAATGAGCTCTTTTGTATTGCAAATAAATTCAGCACTCAATTAGTTTTACAATAGTATCAGTTCAACAAATTTCAACCACTATACTATTTGTTTCTGTTTAGCTCCTGACTCGCTTCGTATTTCAAAAGGAAAGGGGCTGAGCAACTGTATAATGAAGGAAATGACAATTCATTTTGTTAGAATACATGCCAGGTGCTTTTCTATCCCCATACAACTCTCTTCAAATAAAATTACTTTCCGCCCACGGATAATTATAACACATTCATGTTATTTTGAGTCGAGATAAACGTAAAGAAATTGTCCAAAGAAGCGTATCAATTTATAATTTACCTTTTTAATATCACACAATATAAATTTAACCATTTTCCAAGTAACTCTTCTTTAGGTTATCGCATTTTGAAATCAAACCCAATCTTTCAAACCCTTTCGAAATTCCATTTCAGTAATGCTTGGGGCCTAGTTCACAGAAATCCTTTTATGGCTTAAAAATTAATCTCGATAGTTTTTCCTCTTACAACATCCAATTTGGAAATATAAATAGCCCATAGATCAAAATTTTTGTCATCCTCCTCCCTCTCTTGGAAGTTACCCTTTATTTTGAGTATATACTAATACATTCAGATTGTAAGAGTTATCCATGATTAGTCGGAGTAGGAAAAAGCATGTATTTTACTCATAGACAATTCACGCGCAACAACGCAATGTAAACCAGACTGTGCCAAATCAAATTTCCACTGCAGCAGACGTTGTGGGAAAGAAAATGTAACATCTTAAAAAGTTATACGAATTAAATATACTCACTATAAAGTCAGTAATTGTTATCTGCCGTATCAATGTTATACCTAAAATGTGTTTCTCTTATACTATCTAGTGTGGTGGACTTTCACACGGCAGTGCAGAAAATACGTGACTGAGTCAAATCCTTTATTGTTACAATAAAACTTTAGTTTTCTAATTGTAAAATGCAGGGGCAGTTTCCATGTGCATGGGGCAAGCTAAGCTATAACATCAACTGTGTCAGATGCAGGCAAATGCACATGACAAGAAAATAGTTGGGCAGATGTTGTGCTGCACTTACACTTAATATTACTCTGTGGGCAAACAACTAGATGAAAATGTATGAACCCAAATACACTGTCATGTACATACTTGACTTTTACTCATTAAAAAACAAGACTTTTCACTACTAGTAAATTTTTAAAACGGACACTTTATTTGTTACATTTTTGTAACCTCTAAAATTCTGTACATATTTTAAACGATATTTTTGTAAGCTATATATTATAGGGTTTTTAACTATTAAATATTACCCAAGATCATATTTTGTATCTGTATAACAGTTTATACCAAATTAAATCTTTATTCTGAAAGATCAGTTATAAAATAATTTATTTCTAATGTTTTGTCACCAATAATCACAATTTATTATTATCACATAGCTTGGCTAGTAGAGCGTTCGGAGCTCTAGGCCACTGCTGTTCGGACTCTCGGGTTCGATCCCTGCCATTGTCAAGGCTGTTTATAGGGTTTGCTTGCTGGGTGACATTTCGGCTCGGTGAAAGTACGGGGATGTCATCCGTGGGAGGGGTGGATTAATTTCCTTAAATGGCGTAAAAACCTGCCTCGTCCCTAAAGTGCCTCACAAAAAGTAAATACGCAACACTCTACTGGCACGAGTGTATATACATCCTTGGAAAGGCGGGTGGGGAAATCTTAACTGAGGCACCATACACCTGTTAAAACTGGATACAAATTCACCTTTCCTTAATCTGCCTAGCAGAAGGACTAGAGTCATGGGAGGAAGAGCGGTGGCGAAACTTACGAGTGAGCTACTGATTCAGTACCGTGGTGTCTGAAGGGCCCGTAAAGACTATAAAGCTGTACTTTACTTTACTTTACTTTATTGTAGATTTTTCAATGATACTGATGTCTGTTGAGATATTTTAGGTATAATTTTATTTAGAAGAATAGTTCTCACTTATTGAGTTGGTACAGTTCACCAAGTCGTAAAGATCCACACGTCGAGTTTGCATTGCTAATGAAAGTTGACTGGGAATACGACACTAAGAGTCAATAAATATTTAAAGAGTATACAGAGACTGGGAAGAGGAAAAGTCTGCGAGGGGAGGGAGTGGAATGAAGATGTTTCTCTGACGAAGACGGTGTCAAGAAGACACCAGACCTTTTTGAATAGCTACATTATTTACAGACAAAGATACCTAAGCATATAAATTAAATCTCATTGCTTAAATTATATTGAAATGCAGAGTGTGTATTAATAGAGGATATAAGAGTCTAAGTTAAGTCAACGGCTGACCGACGGACAGGTACTTGAAAGGTATTCCAGAGTTAAATGTGTTATGCACGGTAGAATGAGGTTTAACTGTTATTAAGGGAGGATATGCGACATGTACACATAAGATTAATACAGGCCATTAAGACATTTGGAGGAGAAATGCCACGAGCTTTTATTTATTGCATAAATGAAAGATTTGCATCATCTTTTCCTTCACTCTCCTTTAGTTCACATTATTTTACACTTTACTTGTCTTGTTCTTATGCAGTAAGTAATTACACTTCCTTCCTAACCAACCTTACCACAAACAACTCAAAAGCAATCTTTCTTTTAATCCCCTCTGCCTTCCTCACTCTCTCAGAATTCTATTTCGTGTATATAATTCAGATAACGCTCCTAGTTAAACCAGTTCAACTTAAGTAAAGTCAGACCCGGCTTTTGTGCAGATTTAACTGAATTCTCCTCAGTCAACGCAACATCCTATAAACTTATAAGTATAAACAAAGATTTTACTCACAAATACACGACCTACTTCAGAGAGAAAGTGTAGTAGATACATATGCCCAAACAAGTTCAAACTCCTTACAACTTTCCATGATAGTATGTACAAGGAAACTAATCGTAATCCACAGTATTACATCTCTATAGCCCACCAACCAAACTCTGACAGATATTTAATATTCCATTTAGGTATATGTATACTATACAAAACCATTTCCCATTTTTACATGTATACATTGGCGAATCACACTTGGTCGTGACCTGGGAACAAGACGATATATAATAGTATGCAAGATGCGTAGTTACCTTACCTACTCGTTTCCTACTATTTTAACCAAAAAATTTGTTCCTATTATACCTACCAATATATGAATGAAGCAAGGGAACATACAGAGTTTCGCTCCTAGGGCCTTCTGTTCAATTTTATCATAGTTTGTCTATAGAAGTTTCTATGCTATGCAAAAAATAAATCGAAGGAGTATACTAATGTAAAAAGTATTACATAATGTATTATGCCAGGAACTGTCCATTAGCTACACACAATTTTCAACACAATATATTGAATATGCAAGACTATTCCTCAGACAGAGGAATTTTTGATATTTTGTAACCCCAACTAAATAAAATTCTTTCAGATTAAACTACTCTCTATAAGTTGTAGTTGTGATGGTTATAGTTATTATGTGGAAAGAGAGAAGAGGATGATGGCATGGAATTTAGCTCAGGCCTTGACTATACGAGACATACATTGATTCAAATTGCAGATATAAAAAGCAGAGCAGACATTACCTCGACTTTATGTAGTATTCATGCAACTACAACTCTAATACATGATCGTTAAGGCACTTCAAGAGAGCTGGATTATAAAGTGCTAGACGCCAGATCTTATATACGAACTGAACACAAAATTGTCAGACAATACAGTAATATCCTCTTCTTATTTTGGCTAAGGCACCTACCTAGTTATGTACGTTATATTAAAAAGCATTAGTGAACCACAACCACCGCACCTAATACTCTTCCTTCCTCAGATCAAATCAGACCCACAAAACCCTATCCTACTTACTTAGGCATCTTCACCACACTATGTCACATCTACAGCTATAACTTCCCAAATATTATGTCTCCAGTCATCTTGAGCTGGGCATAAAAGAAACTACATCTCACTTACAAACCTAAAGGACAACTTATACCTACCTACCCTTCTACACTGAATATTACATTAACAATAAGTATCCCTATACCAAAATCGAAAATGGAATGATGTTGTAAATTTATGTAAATAGTTACCATTGTGAGGAACCACTAGCATATTGTACACCTATTTAGGTGCATCTATAGTTCAAAACAAACTCTATTTTCTGTTTTTAAAGCGATGGACGGTATCAAATAAATTGGCTTCGGTAATATTGGTTTCACGATTAAAATTTATGACTATTTATGGCATTGAAATTCAGAGAAAGCGAAAGAAAATGATTTCTACATAATATATAATATCCTAGGGACAGTGAAAATGTTATTTGTAGCATTTATGTAGATCAATAATTGAGAAATTGAGATTACCGATATTTTCATAGACAAACGAGTCACACAGACCGCTGCAATTCCAGTTTAGTCTAATTTAGTCCAAATTACTCCTATTTGGTCAAATCTGGCCCAACTTTGTCCAACTTAGCCTATCTTAGTCCAATTTAGCCCAACTTGCACTTTACTAATTTTAACGACAACATCCACGCATACATACTGTACAAAATTTACCACTTTTTAGGCTTTTTTACCATCACAGAGGAAAAAATGCATTTAATGGTAAAAATGGTACATTTTAGCGATTGATTAGACAGTTTAGTACAGATACTCTACACTTCTTTAAATATAGGGGTTTAAAACTTTATTTTCCATGAAATATTTCCAATTACCCCCTTAATAAATCAAATTTATTTGATTGTTCACTGAAAGTTATAAGAATGCTACTAAAACTAATGTATTAGGCATCGCCAATTAAAATTGATATGAATGTGCCAATTTAATCGCAATTAATTTATCAATCGGTAAATAATGGCTGTTAGTGAATGTTGAATCCAACTCTGAATAATGAACACTTATCAATTTGTGACAACAATCACCAGCTGCTAAGATATTTCATACTTTCGCACCAAATTTTATTCAAAATTTCAACACGAAATTTAAATGAAACTATTTTCTACCATTTATACCATTTATACCACTTGCCACTACTTTTAAGGTAGTAGTATTTAACGTTAAATACCATTAAAAACCATTTACCACTGGTAAATGGTATTTTGTACACTACATATAGACAAACGTCTTGGAACTTTGGGGACTAAATTTTTAAATGATAGATGTACGCACAACGAATAACTTAAGGATCTATTATTTCGAACATAATCAGTGATTCGTCGTTGCATCCGCAGTGATACAAATGGGTCTCTAATAGCCTTAAAAGGTATGTCTGATGTTAGTCTCACGTAAAATCTGATAGATCACCAGTGAGCGGGTGTAATAGGAGTGGCAGTATTGACCATGGTAAGCAAAATAAAGTTGTAAGATCTAAAATTAATGAACATTTACACTTGGTTCAAATAGATACACGTATCTATTATGTTTATCTTAACTTTTGTGGAATGAGGAAATGTTAAATTGTCAATATGATGTGATATTTGAAGAGCATTTTGTGTCACTTCTCTAGCATGTTAGTTAAAGGAACAACAAACTGCAAACTTCCCATGTCGAATGTGTCGTACTTTATCGCTAAAGTTTACAAATAGTTTTACCTACTCTATATTCCTACTTCTCCGTAGTCTAAACAGTGCATCTTACTGGAAACTTTCTTTCACTTTCCCACAACTTTCACGGAATCTCATTATAAATTTCAGTTCCCTACAAGCTCAGTCTGGCAATAGGCAGAGTTGCACTTCATACATTATACATTATTACACTTGCCGTACAAACTCAAATACATTATATATTATATTCAAATCTTGGATCAGCTTTTCTGTTGCTGTTGTAAATCTTAAGTTACACTTTGTAATTTTAATGTAAAAATGACCACAATGAAAAATTAGTATTTAAAAGTAGTAGACTTAAAAAGCCAATAAGATCAGGCCAATCCAAAGAAACAAAAATTTTAAATCAATGATTTGGATTAATGACGATTCTACTATGTATTCTGCTAAGTATGGCATTCGATATAATATTGTACAAATATGGCCAATAATGATACCTTACTACATGTGACACTAGCAGTAGAGGTGCAAATGCATGTTGAATGAGTCCTGAAAATGAAAGACAGTGGAAGGATGTAAACTTTGAACGTCCTGATAAATAAGTCGGTAAGCAATGGATGAAAACTCAAAAATTGCACCTTCGGCAGTAAATATCCGAGTTATGTTTGTACCAACTTTTATGCAGATCGACCAAGTTTTTGCTGTACAAACCGTAACTTGAATGTTTTACTTGACATCTAGTTAATATTCTTTACGAGAAGTTAAATCATTAGATTCCATAGTGCAACCATATCTTCCCGTTGAATGGCTTGTAAGCTTTCTTCTTACTTTCTACATAGAATGTTAATTAGAAATGCCAGATTTTGTCAAAAAACATTGTGATAATTAACCACATTTAAAATATTCTGAATCTATAGCATTATGTCTTTTTGCCCAGAACAAATATTTAGTCCGCTCACAACTTTGTCTGAAAAACTAAGTTTACATTACAAAACTATGCAAATTAATTGTACAATTACACAGTTGGAAACCCAGGGTTAGTCTTTGGATAAGTAGTGTCTCCTCTTGAATACAAAGTGGGGTGGAAACTAAAAAATTTAGGCTGCTCCCTTCTCATTCATTTCAGTTTCAACCAGAGGATTTTGTATCCCTATTACTATGAGACTAGTGAAAGTTTTGGTCTATCTTTAAGCACCTATAATATATCTACACGCCTAGTAAAGTGTTACCGACTTAAACATTTTACATTGACAGAATTTGTTTTCGTCTTTTACAGGCGCTAACAAACTTACATGAGATTAATCAGATATTTAGTGCCTGAACTCCTTAATATATCCAATTACTCACAAAGTTTATCAGATTGTTTGAGTTAGTGTCATTAGAGATTTTTTGGGGAATCAAAAGATAAAAGTCTTTTTCAATGTAACAAATAGTTTCATTATTCTGATGCCTAAATATAACGGTGTGAATAAAAGGGAAGGCATAAATTATATTATTAGAAACGAGATAATAAATAAACAAATCATTTTTTACTAAACGTTATAAGATTAAATGATTTAGAGGAGGAAGGTTTAGAGTTTAAAATATGCACCACTTACAAATGTACATTATGACAAGGAAAAGAAAATTAGAGCTCGATATTTGGGAGACATTGAAAGATCTATGTGTGCCTTTTTTAATGCTTTTATGTTGTGAGGAGTGAAGAGAATCCATGGAGAAAGGAACAAGATTTTCGCTGTATTTGCATTATGTTTCTGACGTAATCTTCTTTCAGACGGTGTGAATGCATTTAGTGATGATAATGTCATCAGGATGTTAGTTTCCACGGAACAGACGAGTAGCTAGGAAATCCTTTCTTAAGGCAGCCTGGTAAGGAAAAGGAAGTCAAAGACGGGTTCTTAAAGCCAATGTTTTTATGGGAGTCGTAGCTGGGAGCAGAGAAGGGAATCTAAATTTGATTAATTTCTCACAAGACATTATTTTGTTAACCGAATGGCACTGGTCTGTGAGTGTTAGAAACTCAACACGACAATCTTTAACTAACCTACATACACTCCATAAATCTTACATTATCTATCGATGTATCCCTGATGACTACATCCAATAGAAGAGCTATATATACTTATGTAGGTAGTTATACGCTTATACAAGTTATACACTGAGTATGTATAAGGTTTGCCAAAACAGTACAAATTCTCTATTGCGTCTATGGATTAGATAAAACTATAGCGTGATGTATTATTTTATTTCGCTAATTTGACTAATACCTTCTCTTGAAAGTGCTTCGTAGCATGGCTCGACTCTACTCATTCAATTTGCAACGAATTTTAGGTGTTTATATAAATACTAATGCTAATGACCATGCTGACTGAATAATACAGATAGGAATACAATTATTACTGATAGCATAAAATGACTAGGCTTAAATCCTCAAACGCACGACTCTAGTAATGCTGGAAACTTGCTACTGAAATTACAGACTAAAATACTACTACTACATGCTCTCAAGTGTTAGCTTACCTGTGCATGGAAACTTTCCCTTTATGACCATATTATAATATCATATGGGAATAATAGTATAATAGTATAGGTGTAATAAAAGTTTCGAATTAGCATGCTTACATTATATAAAGGAGATAGAATAATAGAGCTACAATGCAATGAATGGACTTACACATGTAATTAATGCTTGCACACAGTGACTGGAGTGTTAGGTACGTACAGTTAGTGGTTATTCAAGCCATTGCACATCACAGTCGCTCTCCTTCGAACATTTAATCAATCAAATGACCTATAAAAGCCAAAAGTGCTCACAAGCCAATAATACTTTCATTTCCCCGTCTTTAATAACATCACTCATATAGATGTATCATTTGTGTCCCTCCCTTTGTCACAATGATAAAATTATATACTCTTGACATGTTAATCGTAACGTGTTCGTAACTATTACAATTTGCCTACAAACTCACAAACCTTATACGAAGGAAACCATAGCAGTTTGACAGAGAGCTAGAACAATTCGGTTTGTCCGAACATTTTATGTCTCTACCTTTATCTGTCCTTCAATAATACAGCAAAATGGACATAACGCTATCTGCTTCGCATTATTATTTTTCCACGTTTTCAAATGCTGTATGCAAATATTTTTTGAATTATTTAAAAGTTCATTAGTTTGAAAAATAAAGATAACTCAAGAATTTTTGTTTATAGGCTCAAAATGTAGCATTTTACATCTACGACGAAAAAAGTTCTTAAAAGTGTGGCAACATCATTTTAAGTTACTATACTAAAGTGCATTAGACAATGAAAAGTGACATGAACATACATTATGACAAATATAATCTTGTAGAAATGTGCAAAATACAAGTGAAAATGACTTACCTTGGTATTTTTCGGATTTGTATATAAGTCTGGCAGATTAAGGTGACAAAGTGTCGAAGTAAGTTTGCTGACGATCAAGTTCAAGTAGATAACTGTGTGTGAGACTGCTGCAATCGCAATAACCACAAGTCAGACACAGACAACAGAATGAATGCGTAAAAATGCGCAAGAATGCATGGTAAAATGTCACGACGATTCATTATTACGTTTCTGTGTCTAAATAAATCATTTACAGAATACCAAATCAAAGTTTTTAGATAGTTCCACTTGAATTTGTAATAAATTTGATTTTAATTAGAATTGTTATTCCAAATATAGCTATAGATGAGATTTGCGTAGTGATATTATATATTTATAACTTTCCTATACTATCATATCGACTTCACGATAAGTTAAAGGTTATACTAGAAGCTAATACAACTAGTATAGTGTACACTCAGATAAAACAGTTCTAACTGTAGTAAGTAAGGTAACGGTCAAAGCTGGTCAATATTTCTTTGTGTAAGTATTGTTTTAATGTTCTTTAAGTAAGCAGCACAAAATCCATTACGAATGAAATGACAGTGAGTTCGAATTGTCTGGATATTGTCTGCTTTGGGAAATTATAATTCAATAGGATTAATGAGAAGTAGGTAGCTAAATGGCACTTAAATAGCACATTCAATAAAAGGCCGACAAATCTCAATTCAGTCTTGATAGTAATGGTAGGTATGTCTTCTTTCCACTAATAACTATAAGGGAAATGTTGTAATAGAGAATGTGTAATGTTTATAAGGATTAAATTCCATTGACCGATATATTGTGTATACTATTATATTAAATTTGTTTTTATAACTAAATATCTAAACTGTTATGGATTTGAGTAGGAAACGAGATTCTTCTTTGCGGAGATAGTTTATGCAGTAGTATGATTTGTTTGCTGTGTTTTCACTCTATATTTAGGTATGTAGTAAACGTGCTGACCATTA
The DNA here is from genome assembly GCA_020055645.1 of Tomocerus qinae. Lineage (NCBI taxonomy): Eukaryota > Metazoa > Arthropoda > Collembola > Entomobryomorpha > Tomoceridae > Tomocerus > Tomocerus qinae. The sequence continues at coordinate 28,519,126 of CM034548.1, forward strand.
GATAGTTGAAGAAACTCATTGATAAAGGAGATTCCGGTGCATCCATAAATTAAATAGTTGGTAGAAAGGAGAGATAGTTAGGTTGAGAAGGAAGTGTTTCAATTTGTATGCAAAGCCAAGTTGAAAGAAAAGTTTTGAGTTGGTTATAACGGGGAATGCCGTTTTCTGAGTGAGAAGCCTCTGCTAAATATTGATGGGTTGAATCACTAGGACCACTTTGCCCCTCGACTCACTCGTTTCATTCAAATGGAAACTACATGTTATAAAAACCACACCAAACAAAGTAATTTTTACTGTTGAGTTAAAGAGTTGATCGGGATTCTTTGTACGTCAGGACATAAGCCACGGCTATAACATTATATAAAGTAAATTCTTACAGTAGTATGACAAAGAGAATATGGCTGGCTACTAATTCACAGATATTGCCAGGCCACGGGATAAATTTAAAGTAGCCTTCTGTTGCAGTCAGTGTCCTTACTACTACGTTGACTTCAGCACTCTATTAACATAGCACTCATTAGACGCCAAAAAATAAAAGCAGCTTTTACTTTGCAACGTTTGTGCTATAAATTTAGAATAGTGTCGTTTATTAGGACAGTTAAGTAGTGTACTTGTAAGGTACGGACTTGAGCTGCTGTAGTACAAGTTGTGTTGCTACGCTAATTGGAAGAAATAACATTTTGGTTACAGGGAAGGAAAAAGTACCTCGGACGATGCACCGACCGACTTGTAAACAATCCGTTCTAATAAACGATAGCGTTTAGGTATATTGGGCTGCTTGCAGTACAAGTGTAAAGCCCTATCCTATGTTTGAAAGGACAAGTTTAAGTCATTGTTTATGCCACAGGGCACTAATATCCCTTTTCATAGGCTCAAACAATTTTTTTTGTATTTATAAGTGAAGGTACTTCTGTGAGACAGGGAAAGCAGTAGGGAAATGAACGGTGAGTGAACTACACACGCACAAGTCAAGAGTGCGTTTTTACACGGGAATGTATGTCTTACAATAAAATAAACATAAAAACACTTACAGGCTGAGATGCATTGTTAGAAATTTAAATATTTACAGCCGTTTATGAAGATTTACAGTTTCCAGGTACGAAGATACTTGTAGGAAAGACGGAGAAAGAAATGATGCAGAATTCTTTATTACTTTTTCCGTGGGTTGGTTTTTATTATTTTTTCCTTTTATGCTAACACTGTCTATATAAACAGATGAACTATTATACAGTTAGTAAGTATGTATCCATTTGGCAAAACAACTTTTTCTGTATCACTTTGCGGGGATTTTCTTCCCGAGAATGCGGGCCAAATTGTTCACTATTATTTATTACATAGCGCTGATTTTAATATTTAGCACAGAATTGTATCAGAATGCTTGAGTAGTAAGTAGCTCTTTGATGCGAGTGTCTTTTTGTGTAAACAGGTTAATAGTTTATAAGGTAGACTGATGTAATGGGAAGAAACTTGTAACAATTATTATTGTCGCTAATTTTCAGAAGTGCATGATAGAGATAATTACAAATGTTTGTGCACATGCGATAGTTGCAGGGAAGAGGAAGCTCTTTTGTGAGTATTCCGTATTTACAGTGACATGTCCTGTCAAGTCATGATGATGTGTTTGCTGCAGTCAAGTGGTGATTCAATTCAGCTGGCAGTGTATATCTGTCTGTACTCGTAGATAGTGATTCCGACTACACAAAACTGCTCAAGTTGACGATGTTCCTTCCGAAAGTGGCTAGCTCGGAGCTTGATTTACTCTGGCATGGCCTGCCTGTCTGAATATAACGGCTCTTTGTTTTTGCATGTGACGTTTGCTCTACAAATGCTACGACGGCGTTTATTTATACTCGATAATATTGACTTGCAGAAGATATCTTTCGAACGCAATGATATTTCAAAATTTTAGTGTAGTAAATTGTAAATAGACATTTATCTACGAGAACTAATAATATATTATTTCACTGTATCACTATCTCTACTTGATGTGAATACTAAGCATATAGAAAGATCTTTCTGTACTAATACAAATAGTTGCCCTTTTTCTAAATAATGAGTAATTGCGATTAGAATGACTTTTTAGATTTATGCATATGAGCATGTAACTTGTGGTAGTAAGTAGCTTATAGTAGAAGAGGAAGAAATGAGAGAACGTTTGAGAATATGTAGTTGTGATGTGAGAGTGCAAGTGTGTTTGTGTCTGCCGGTCTCTTCTTACTTTCTCCAGTATCTCTTTTTGCCAGTGCTGGAACCGTGCGCAGGTTTCGGCAGGAAATACCATAGGAAATTCGCACAGCTCCCTTTACATACATACGGAGGAGTGAATGTAGTAGTCGTAGTCGTGGCACAATATATTTTACATTACCTATAGCCCAAAAGTGAGGAGTTGAGTATGAGACTTTCTCATTACATCACTCACTACTATGTGCTTACTAATATAATGCGGACACTTGACTCGCTCTACACAAAACGGACATCCAGAGAGAGACTATGGGACAGACTTGGCGACCCACTCACTTGGGTTATCACTAACAACTACTAAACCTACTCCATACCTATCACTGTATGTATACCAATGTAGGAAGGAGTAGGTTTAAGGTTGACTGACAGATAATGCAATGTTCTTCTGTTTGCAAATGCACACTGGACTCTATTAAGTAGGTCCTCGACTCAACTCCCCATTATGCTATGTTATGCTCCTACGCTACGTGATGCCCGGCTGAGAGAATGCTCATTTCGGGTGGACGCAGTCACGGAGAAAGCAATACACTTTTAGTTCTTTCTTTTTGTTTTCCTCCACTTTTGGTTGTTGTACATCTCTCCTGCTGGACCCGAGGAGTGAGTGACCATGCAATTGATCTCTAGTAGTAAGGAGTACATAGTAGTAGGACATTGATTTGGTAAGTATACATGCATTTCTTGGGTGGTTCAACTTTTATAAGTACTATTAGCCCGTCCAAGGCAATCGTTTTCATTTTCTGTGCTCAAAGAGACCAAACTGACAATGAGACATATTCTTTCAATTCAAGCTCAACTTAAACCAAATCAAACGGAGCCAAACAGTCTTGGTAAAATTAAACGCAGCTTCTCCCCTTCTATCTATATGCTTTCTCTATCAAGACATTCAACCAATTTCTTAAATTAGATACTATAGGCTATCCATCTGCCTTGAGTGTAATAAGAAGAGCAATAAGAGAGCAGTGAGTTAAATTAAGTTGTGAGCATTGCAATGTAATGCAATTCATTTAATACAATGTAATCCGATGTGTTTCTTGCTAGAGTCAAAGGGAGGAGATGAAAAAGAGTAAAATGGAGAATACGGTGTGGAGGCTGAACTCCGGTTTATAGTTTTCTTTTCAGACTATTGCCAGTGTGTGGTCTGCTCCCTATTGAATCAAGGAATTCCTCCACAGAAAGCTTAGCGACCGAAAGAGATGAATGAATAGACGGTTCTCTCCCCTAAATTGGGTTTATGCCATTGTTTCATATAACTCACACCAAAAGTGGGTTGCTACCGTCAAGTCTACAATAAAACCCAACTAGTACTCTGCACTGCTTACCTTTCCTAATGATCTTTTGTCCAGAAAGTCTCTTTGTCATAAATATTTCTTTTCCCCATCCTGGATTCCCTCTCCTGTTAATTTGATCTTAATCTTTAATGTTTACAAAGGTGCAATCTAGTAAGATCCTTTCCCAGAGATCTTATTAAGCGATTCAACGCCTTTTAATTCCCTGTGTATTAGGGATTTTCTTGTTTCCCCTCATCCTCACAACACAATATGCATGGAACAACATTAGGATTTTTACTTCCAGCGATATACTTTGTAATGTCTAGTATAAAATAGAATATTAAATAGGGTGCTGTGTTGTCCAAGATTAAAAATTCTTGAAATTTTAGAACCTTAATAGCTTTGTAACAGGTAAAAGGGCTATATCAGAACTTATTCTTACTATGAAAAGCAATTTGGTTATTTTTAGGGCAATTAAATGTAATTCAAGAAATACATTTGAGTAGTGGTATAACTGCTGGAGCACTTTACGTCGTGGGATATGTGAGAACATAAAATAATTGTCAGAACAGCGTCAAGGCATTAATTGCATAAGTTTCCATCCAATTAAAACAGAATTAAAGGAAATGGGAAGGAATCTGAGACATTAGAACAATAGTGAGTTAAACTAAAGTTGATTGTCATCGGGCGATTGGGTGTTATCTTCCTTGAGGCAAACTGATCGTACATAAGTGGTTTGGGTGGTTGGTTGTTGGTTAGTAAACAAGCTGGAAATCTCTAAAGGCAACTCTTCAAGTCAAGACAACAACTCACCATGCCGTCGCTTGAATGCCTTCGAATGCGATACATGGAGGTGCTTCCCTTATGAAGACTGTTTCTGGTTTGACTGGTCGCTTTTTTTGGCTCTTCAGTGGCTTCATGCTTTCTCCACTGGAAAAAGACAATTTACGGGAACGAATGAAGTGAATGAGACAGAGAGTGGGAAGAAATAACTAGACATATGGCAGCGCACTTGGATTTTGGAGCCAGTGAAAATATTGCAGACCATACGCTATGCTCCAGTACAGATATAATATAATGGAGCTTTATTCCACATTTCTCAGAGTACCTACTACTAATGCAGGACAATATTGTATTGTTCTGTTAAGACTGCCACTGACTGCTATGGTGCGTTTCTCCAAGTTTAGAATAATACAACCTCTTGACTTCAGTTTGGCTTTACAGTTAATCTGGAATAAAATATGAACTTGTTTCGTACGATAAAAAATCCTTTAAGTTGACACAAAGAAGAAATTGTCGTTGTTTTATTCAGGAAACGTCCGTACCGACTTTTCACAACTCCGGCTGTTGAAAATCCAGATCACTTTTATTGGGGCTTTCAGATACACGTGCAAAATATACCTTTCATTTTGGAATTAAAAAGTCACATTGAAATTACTAGTTATTAATTACCTACACATGTGGAAGAAAATAACAATGTTTACAACAGACTACTACTTCATCTTATTATACTATAGTCATGATGAAAACCTTTAGTCTTGATCAATTTTATAATAGGGTGATATAAATTAGTTATTCTTTAGTCGTTTCTCGTTCTACACTCTAAAATTAAAGCATAATTGTTAAAATGTATAGCAAAGGACTATTTTTTTAAATCTTCAGATATTCCGAAGTTTTATATGGAGTTGAAGAAAATTTCTTATTGTAATTAGGTAGATAAGCTACTAATTAGGTTTATAACTGCATATCTTGCATCATATACTTTACTACAGTACGAAATAATGAGATCAAGTGAACTTAGCATGGAAGATGGATATAAAGTAGGAGACTATATCTATAAGTGCTCAATGAATGCGTACATGAACTTAGAATGTAAGTAGGTTAAAACTTTGTTAAAAGTTAGTCACATCAACATTGTAGTTGTATTTAGTATAAAGTCGTGTTATACTTATGCAGTAGGTAGTAATAAACAGTGAAAGTAGTCCCGGTGAGCACTTTTATCAAAGTGCATATATGTATATACTAATGTTATATATACATATACTTAATGGGACGGAGTAAAACATTTGAAAAATAACTTTGGTGAGAAATGGCTTAGTGAGCAAAAACATTTCAATAGTCAACGATAGGGAATGACATAGGCAGGAGATAATTTGTGTCGCAAGAAACTACGGTCGAAGTGTAGTAGCATTATCAAGTGAAAGTGTATATGGATGACTGTATTATGCATTGCCTCCGTTTTTTATTTAGCTACCCTATATCTCAGTTGTGGCTAAGGTACATGTGACTCTATCGGAGATGGAAATATGCTGATAAGGACGGATATGTTTTGTGTGTATCTACTCCTAACCTGAAATGGATCCCTAGCCAATACAGCTATCGTACTCCACAAAAAAGTTGATCAAGTTTTCCCATTGTGACTTGTTTGTGCCTCCCTTGTCCTTTGCATCTATACCGCCGTCTATGCACTCCTACACTCCTTTCCATGACCCAGAAACAAAGCTTCTATGAACTTAACCACGCTCTCTTTTGGTCTTTGTGGCCATAACTCTCATGCTAAGTACCTCATCGATGGACAGCACTAGAACTTCATCCTCCCTAATATTTAATTCCTCTGAAATACATCACTTAACCAACATCATCCTTATTTCATGACTTCCGTCTAACATGCATCACTTACTATCTTTTAAAAGCCACTAATTTACAGTTGTATGTTAGAAAGTTTATCCAGGCAAATGAAGTTAGTCAAATTTTGACACATTTGAGTCAGAGTCCATGAAAAAATATCAAAAACCTTTGGTACTATATTTTTTGAATGGGAAAGGCATTCTCACCCTGTGGAGGTTCAAAAATAAATACCTAAATAAATCGATTTTAACTACCAAAGTGGGAAAGCTTCAACAAGAATTATTCTATATTGATTAAAATAGGTTCTAAAGATCCTTGCTATTACTTGATTAAAATTTACAACTAGTTGAATTATATTTACAAAATGGCAGTTGAGAGATAAGGCCAGTTATAATGGTCAAGGATAATATCTGAAAGGAACAAAGCTGTAAAATGCATGGCAAACTGCAATTTCATGCAACCATGGAAGTAAACTCGGAAGATCGCTTAAAGCTGTCTTTGATCCTAAAATTAATTAAAATACCAGTTGACTAGAGTGCATGACTGAGGGAGATATGCAAAAAGTCTCCCTTACTTGAAAAAACTTTCCAATGGCTTCAGTTGTCTACGTCCTGGCAATTTCCTTATTAATAAGTACTAATAATACTTACGACAGTGTTTAACTCTGAGTTTCATTTTCAAATGTGATTGTAGTTGTTGAAGAAGTAAGAGTTTCTTTGGCTTAATTTTAGAACGACATAGTTGTAAATGGGAAATATGTGGGAATTTATTGATCAACGACGTCGAAACAGGAATTGCATGGACGTAGCGGATGGAAAAAAGGTTTCTCAAAATCGGCAATTGAATTGATGTTGTTGGTGCGTGGGATGTCACGGGATGTGTCCGTCCTTTGAGCTCTGCTTCTTCCCTAGGACCAAGCTATTTATTTAAACTTCAATCGAAATCTAACCATATACTATAAGCTAGCTACTACCATGCATGCATTGTATTTACATAGATGCCTTCTTATTTCCTGACTTTCGCAATAGAGTCTGTAGTTGAGTAGTCCTTCCTCTCTACTTCAAATTCCACTTGTGATCTAGTGCCTTCTTCATCTAGATTCTGAATACTTAATGTTCTTATATTTCCTAACCCTAGTGGAAATGAGACATAGATATATATGAAAAGACAGGAGATTTTCATTGTCTTTTATCCCTTGGTATTGCTGTATATAGACACATTTTACTTGCATCCTGATGAACTAGAAGAAATAATGGAAATCCTGGTCACCCGAATAGATCACGTTTATGTGAGTTATTTTTCATCGTAAGGAGACACTTACCACCTTTCTATTGTCAACGCTCTCCAGTAGATCTTGTGGCGATCATCTCAAATCGTTTCATTATCAGCATTAGAGTGCATGGTGCATCACTGTATTCATTATCATCGTTTGTTTCATGTTCCACCTCGACATAGTTAAGCAGATAATTACCAAGATAATAAAATACAAAATAAGCACAATCCACCATGGCAAAAATCCAATTGGAAAGCATTTTTGCTTGACTCTTGTTTTATTGTTTGATGATTAGCTGACGCTAGGTACTCCTTTTGCACTTCTATGTCTCTTCAATATATGCATACAATACATTCTCTTTGTGATGCCTTAATGTGCAAAATTACTGAGAGAATGCAATAAAATATAATGCCTATTTATATTACGTACTTAATAATGTTGGCTTAGTGCACATTGCATTGCATATTACTTCAAACACTTTGAGAATGTCATAGTCGTTTGTGTTTCTATGAAGACTGCGTCATAAAAGTGAATCTGCCAGATACAGTATGCACAACTATAAAGAATTTAATTTACGTATCAAATGAAATGTATAATTGAAAATAAAACGGCATTGATGTGTGAATTGTAAAAGGCCTTGCAGCGACTAAAACCACCAGGATCACAATAAATAAATGAAAATTACACCAAATGTGACATGATGATTTGCTTTACGAGTTACATCTCATTGCATGCTGATAATTGCATTGGTGGTGTGTTTGTTTGTTCCAGTGTCGAAAGCTGCGAACTTATTTCTAGTTCACAAGACTTAGCTGACGGCCTCATGCAACTGCTAGTGATCATGTAAGGCCGCAAGACTAATGAGCGTAAAGACGAACCCCCCGTAGTGTTGTCATTTCGTGTTTAGCACTACTAACAGAAATACAATTATTCAATGATGCCAGGACTTTTCGGAATTTTTGGTCTACCTTTGTATTAATTCTATCTACCTGCTACTAAAACAACATCTGCATATATTATTAGTCATTTTCTCATACTCCTTTTTGTGTAAGGATCTCTATTCATTTGTGGAACTAAACCGCACACACTGATAAATAATAGCACTAATTGGTTGTCGAGTTACGACCTGAGCATGCTGTACTCGGTTCTTTTGACTCCATTATTTTACTTCATTTATATAATTACACAGCATGCTGCACAGTTTATTATCTGCCATAAAGAGGATCTGCCAGGGGATTTAGGGCCTGTAGGCACCTATCCTAGGAAATTCAAAAGAGGGATTTGTCAACGTTCTCTCTTTGAATCATTTTCGACCAAAAGTCCGCAGATTTCAGCTAATCACACTTTAATTGCCATTAAGCTTACTTCTCAGATTGAAGTAGGATAATGCGTGGGACGTCAGCTTTTGTCAGCTCTCTGCCAAAGGATATGGAATATTAATTTACATTATGAACATTAAATTCGAAACCGAGCGATATCTAATATTGTGTTTCTATTGTCATATGAGAAAATACCTAATGCTTTACATGTATGTAATACTGTTTTAATAACTAAACCACACTTCTTTTCATCTACTACATCTCTGATGAATTTTAAGATGCCACTTTGTTTAGGCGTGTAAATATTGAGTTGTTATTCGTTATTGGAACAAATCCCCAGTTACAAAGAGAAAGACAAAACTCTTGACAAAAGGAGCCACCTTATTTGCCTTCTAGAGAGGTATGGAGACTAAAGAGGATTTATCCAAGTCAACGAACTGTTTCTAAACACAGGTACAATGATCCATATAGTACAATAATGTAAGTTCAGGAAAGTACATATATCAGGAAAGAAGCCGTTGCACATCCGGATTTCCGCCAGATTGTCGTTTTGACTTTCCTACAATTATCAAAAATGAGAGGAGTACAAATTGCAAAGTATCCAGCTTTCACTACTTTCCAAGGAGTTCACTCAAGTTAGAAAATTATACGTAATTTACTTTATGCGAGTGAACTATATTACTACGCAGAACGAAAGTTAAAAGAATAGAAAGGTTGGGCTTTATATGCAATTCGTTTTAGATGTTGATTAGCTACAAGAGGCGTGGGTGACCAACTGTTTTCTACCAATTCTCCGATTCCGATTTCCGCACTGCCTCCGATTAAGAATATTTTCGCATGGTTTCAGTTTTAAAATGTTTTACCAAAACAGCCAGAAATGCAATTACGACAAAAAATTTCTAATAATTTCAACGATTCAAAATATTTACAATGCATTCTATTAATCTATTATATAATCGTAGACAGAGAAAAATTTACCCATCTATATATATGTTACAGGAAATTTGTACAGACCGGACATATGCAAAATGCCTAGGACATATGTAAAATGGAAAACCAAAATTTTGATTTTTAACGAACCTAACCTAATTTAAAACAACTTTATGACTGTCAAATGTGCTTTCGTGTAATTTTGATTGATTTAGATTAGGTTTGGTTAGTTAAAAATCAAAATTTTGTTTTTTCATTTTACATATGTCCTAGGCATTTTGCATATGTCCGGTCTGTACAAATTTCCTGTAACATATATACATGTATGGTAGGGTAGATTTAAATTTTTACCGCGTTGATCCAAGGGGCCATTATTATAAATATATATTACCTTTCGAATAGTCTATACCTTTCGAAATACCATTTCGAGTCGAAAAATGAGTTGAATTCATAATTATATGGTCCGCTAAGACACATGGTCCGCTAAGACACATGGTCCGCTAAGACACATGGTCCGCTAAGACACATGGTCCGCTAAGACACATGGTCCCTTAAGACACATGGTCCGCTAAGACGCATGGTCCGCTAATACACATGGTCCCCTAAGACACATGGTCCACTAAGACACATGGTCCACTAAGACACATGGTCCGCTAAGACACATGGTCCGCTAAGACACATGGTCCGCTAAGACACATGGTCCCTTAAGACACATGGTCCGCTAAGACGCATGGTCCGCTAAGACACATGGTCCCCTAAGACACATGGTCCACTAAGACACATGGTCCGCTAAGACACATGGTCCGCTAAGACACATGGTCCCTTAAGACACATGGTCCGCTAAGACGCATGGTCCGCTAAGACACATGGTCCCCTAAGACACATGGTCCACTAAGACACATGGTCCACTAAGACACATGGTCCGCTAAGACACATGGTCCGCTAAGACACATGGTCCCTTAAGACACATGGTCCGCTAAGACGCATGGTCCGCTAAGACACATGGTCCCCTAAGACACATGGTCCACTAAGACACATGGTCCGCTAAGACACATGGTCCGCTAAAACACATGGTCCGCTAAGACACATGGTCCCTTAAGACACATGGTCCGCTAAGACGCATGGTCCGCTAAGACACATGGTCCCCTAAGACACATGGTCCCTTAAGACACATGGTCCGCTAAGACGCATGGTCCGCTAAGACACATGGTCCCCTAAGACACATGGTCCACTAAGACACATGGTCCACTAAGACACATGGTCCGCTAAGACACATGGTCCGCTAAGACACATGGTCCCTTAAGACACATGGTCCGCTAAGACGCATGGTCCGCTAAGACACATGGTCCCCTAAGACACATGGTCCACTAAGACACATGGTCCGCTAAGACACATGGTCCGCTAAAACACATGGTCCGCTAAGACACATGGTCCCTTAAGACACATGGTCCGCTAAGACGCATGGTCCGCTAAGACACATGGTCCCCTAAGACACATGGTCCACTAAGACACATGGTCCACTAAGACACATGGTCCGCTAAGACACATGGTCCGCTAAGACACATGGTCCCCTAAGACACATGGTCCACTAAGACACATGGTCCACTAAGACACATGGTCCCCTAAGACACATGGTCCGCTAAGACACATGGTCCCTTAAGACTCATGGTCCGCTAAGACGCATGGTCCGCTAAGACACATGGTCCCCTAAGACACATGGTCCACTAAGACACATGGTCCCTTAAGATTCTTATGTAATTTTTGGAATTGATAGTCCATTTTATCATTTAGCTTTTAAGACAGCGATGGGTAAGAGGCTAAATTAGAGACAAGGACAATTTTCAATTATAATCAGGATGTGCATGCAATAGAAGTTTCATCTATCTATAAATAGCATCTAAAAGTTCCTTGTAACTCGAATGAATGAATGTATTCTGATAATGTGATAACAGACGTTAAGACAGCTAAAGGAACGTTACTCTTACATTTGTCTAGAGTATTAGTAGTAATGGTTGAAACAGTCTGTCAGTGTATCATGTAGAATCGTGACAACTGGCTAAATAAGACAAATTTATTTTCCATAGGGAAATTCTGCTGAACGTTTCTCAATATTTGCGTGTTATTTGCCAATGGCGATGGTTAATATATTAGGTAAATGCTCCAAACGATTTTGTGTGTTTTGCCATAAAAAGTTGCTGGATGGAATAGTTTAGAGAATGGCATTGCATCTTAGAATGTCATATTATTTAGCTACGGGAGTTGGAAGTATGGCATAAAAGCCGGATGAATGGGGGATATGGAATAGTGCAGGCAAAAGTAAATATTGTAAATAAATGTGATGGAGCCGAGTAGGAAGGAGCACTTAAGGAATGTATGCAAAGTGAGGAAAGTTAATGCAAGTCAGTCTCACTCAGCTCTCTTCTTGAGTTCCGATGAAACCATATTTAATGTATATTTCTCATATTGCTTATTTGGCATGGAGCGAGTAGTTTAGTCCCTGTTAGTATCCGTCTTTCGCTTACGATAAGTTTGAAGAAAAAGTTTGCAATGGGGAAGTAAGTAAGCCATCTGCAAACGAGTTGTGTTCCAGTTAACTTGAGCTCAACAGAAATGCAAAAGCTTTGCAATCACATTAACATTACAACCCAATCATCTCCATGACCTTATTCATGCTTCCTCATCTTCCTACTTTCACATCGCATAAATATTCTACATGTTGACACGTTCGTGTTCATACGTGTTTCTCCCCATAATTCATATCTTCACCATTCTCCCTATCTCACTTTTAAATTAATCGGCTCCCACCGCACGTATCATCTATATTCTAGTATTATGCACTCCACAACCACCCGACTCATTCTCATCAAACAAAAATGAAAATGTAGCTTATTTTTCTGTTAATGCTCAACTTGTCTTCCCTAACTAGACACTCTTAAATGTTTTCCATTTGTTTTTTATGCCAAAACAAGAAAATCTACATCTGTACCATCAAAATCACACCAACCAATTTAGTACCTCCTTGATTATTCATAAAGTACGCAGTTACCACTCTAAAATGCTTTCCATCTCTCCATATTCTAACACATAACCCATGGCACCACATTTCTAACTACGTTCGTTAAAAGCCTTTTTTATTTCTTACTTTAGTAATTTAATAATAATTAGTCACCGCGGTCAAAATACATTGAAAATATAGGTGAAATTAGGCTATAATTAAGATTTGTTTCCACAAGGTCATTTTGATATGGTTAATTGAAATGAAATTCATTTTAAATACATGGTACGGCTGAATAAAACATGCATGCTAAATAATTGATAATCAAACCAATATTTCCAGGTTTTTAATGGTAGGGCTTAAGGAATTGGCCGATATATCAAATCTTATACCTTTACGCAGAATGTTATACAGTTACATTCATAAGGGGTGTACAACTACAAGGGACAAAATGTTACTTATAATATGAAATGAAGTTACTTTTTCTTGCTACAGACGCAACAAATGAATTTTAAAAGACAATGCTCATTGCTAAGGAAATTAGCTTAACAAAAGATAAACTATTATTTTGTTTCCTGTTGTACATAGACACGTCATTTTTAACACCATATTATACAGTCATGTAAAGTACGTCATTCAAGGTACTTTCTTCGTTTACTTTCCCTTTGCGACTGCGAAGTATTAGTAAAACATGGGAAAAACACCTCTTCATTTATCTTGACACAAACTCCTGTATCAAATTCTATGAGTAAACCGTAAACTTAAGTAATTTACATAAAAACTATCATTAGTTGCAGATTTGGTTGTGTGCACTGTCAATCTTCAGGCAATTCGTCAAGGCAAATTTGCCAGCAATTCTTATGGCATGACTAAACACTGCATATAAATAAGTATTGAAGGTGTGTGGTTCGCTAAGTAGACAACTTTTTGCTGGTTATTTCTCCAGGTAGTTCTTAGTTCTTATGTGCCTATGAGTTGTGCACTTTTCTTCCTGTGAAGCTTGTCTGATAAAAACTGGCACAAATGTCTTCGGAATGCAGTGCGATGATGAATAGCTATTATTTATTCCCGCAATGAAATATGTTAAATTAACGGCCAAGGAACTCTTAGTGTCTACAGTATTTTGGAATAAGGGTTGTTACACCTTATATCTCTTTCATTTGAAGAATTATTCTACACTAAAACGAAACTTTTGGTAAGATTTCGATGCAAGAATAACAGAATAAATAAGTCATCGTCCTCACATTACTGTCGTTCGCCTTTTCTATAAGCTAGCTCCTCTTTACTTTTTCTATAAGCTTATAAAAATACACAAAATTTCTGCCATTCGAATGTTAGAAATTTTGTGATACGCATGCAATCATATCACTTTAGTGACAAGCAGGACTTAAAAGTAGTGGTATATATGGTAAATAAGGAAAGGGCCTAACTATGCTGCATGGCATTGCAAATTGGAAGACACTGAATTGACAATTGAGACATCGAGTGGCAGATTGGGAAGCCTCACTTGAGAAACCACGCGAAAAGCCAAGGGACCACTGGAGACGCTACACGAAAGGTTCAATGATAGAGGCACGAAAGCAGGAAAAAAGTCAAAGAAAATATTTTGTCATTTTTAGCCCAACCTTTTGGCAAATAACGGCAGATCTATTTGTGTGGAGTATTAGTTTTATTAAACTCCAATTACTGTAATTAGTTTCTGGTTGTGGGTAAATTAATACGTAACCCTATGAAAGTATGACGTAATTTTAGGGTAAATTGTAGATTAGGAGCAACAAAATAGTTCTTTAATCGGACATGCAGGAAATGTACAAGGAAATAAATTTTATTTTGTCTAAATTCGACTACTTTTATTCATTTCAATATTTGTGTATTTGTTGTTTACGACAGGATGTTACAAGTGCAAGTGAAGTACTTTACATACATGTCCTATGCACAGTTATTGGAACACATATTGTTAGTTACACTTAATAAATCTATTAGATACTTATACAATTTACTATTTAGTGCTTACTAAATGTACTATTGGATTGTTTTCTGTTTTGCGATGGAATCCACATTCGTGTATAGGTGGGTTAAGATTTGTTTGGAATCATAACATTAAAATACCCATCATCAGTATCTCATACTTCCGTCCCTTAACCATTACACATCGTTACATAATTTTGCTTACCTGCAAAATAGCCTCATTCTAAACTCCAGTTTTGATTTATTCGATTTTTAAAATCAATACAATTTTTTGCTAATTATGTTACTTAATTTAACATTTCATATACCATATTTTATATTTATTCTTCCATTCTAAATGCATTTGGTTATCTAAAAGATTTTATATTTGTAGTTAGCTTATAATACAATCATACTTAATAATGAATCATTGTCGATTATCATAATATATTCACTACAGTAGGTAGTAGGTTATTAGCGTTTAATTTCCATACAGATTTTGACTAGATAAATAAATTCTTTATTTCCAGAATTATGTATAAGGGAAATGTATCTTCAAAGTTTGGATGTTGTCGCAAATGGAATTACTTCTGAGAATAAAAATATAAATTTAACAAGTTTAATGGAGAATTTACATCTAAGATTAATAATCAAAATCAGACTTAACACATGCAGACAATCTTACCATGCTTTATTACGGATGTGTACGTACAATACTTCTACATTCATATTAGTAGTAATTCGTACATTACGTTTTGTTTTTATTTTTATACCACGTTTAATGCCTATATATTATAGTTTGATATGTATTCTGTAAGGCTTTTGAAACTACATCGGTTTCCTAATTATTCTTATACTCCACTTTAGTATTGTTTTAAATAATTGTACTTATATGAACATAAAATCTCAATTTAGTAATTATTATACTACACGAGAGTATGTAGTTGATATTATTGGAAACAATTAGTAATCCTCCAATTTAAATCCATCACAAGAGATTAATCAATACACCTGTTTCAGTAAAGTGCAGCTTGCAATGAATTTAAATAAATGCTACAGCCAATTAAAATACAAGTCAGAATCATGATAGAATAGTGCTCAATAATTGGTATGTGCGTCTCTGTCACAGTTATTGAAGCAAAGAAACAATTACTGGTTGATTCCCGATTCCCTGATGAGTACATGGAAAGAATTAATAAGTGTTTCCGGTTCCAGTTTGCCTTTGGGTGATTGAAAAACGGTAGGAGTAAGGGGGAACATGAGATTTGATGGTTACCAATTGATTCAATAGAAAGATCTTAATGTTTGTTGCAGCTGTATTATAAATAATTCATGTCTTCACGTAGTAAGAGATCAAAGGATGTAGTTGTAGATGGGTCGGTTTCCGTCACTACGTTATGTATGCTAGACTACGTCAATGAGACGGTTTAAATTGAACATTCGGGTTTAAGGTTTACATTTCGGAAATGCATATCAAGCCCAGATGAGCGAATAGAATGGAATCCTTTTAGTTGAATGCACCGAATAGACGGAATGGAAAGTGCAGAATATTCACGAAGAGAACAAAGTCCAGTAGAAGTCTAACCGAGATTCTCCTCCATCCATCCAGAGCCAGAGACGATGTCTGTAGGTACACGGGAGATGTGGGAAGATTGAAGAGCCGGGTAGACAGTGTCTGTCGTAGAGTTTCAGTAGATAGAGAGACTCTGACTTTGTTCACCCACACCGACCGACCGACCGACTGCAGCAGAGCCAATGAAATGGCATTATAGATACATGATTTAATTCAGAGGGCTCTATGGAAATGAATACTTCGGATTTCGGTCCTCTAAATCCTTCCTTTCTTACTCTGATTCAACTGTCATCTGTAGAGTACACAAAAACATATCTTCCCTTGGCTCATGTATTCTGCTCCCTAATTTAATTCCCCTTTTGTGTCTGAAGGAGTTCTTTGAGAAAAGCCCTAAAGCCTCTTTTGCATTCGTTCATTTAATACATATTTTATTGTTGTGCGACGTATACATATGGACATGGCCATACAACTTGTCCTACATTCGCTTTACAATAACTGACTGATAACCCAATGAGCACTAAATGCATCTCTCTCCTCCCATTCAACTCTTGCATTGCTTTTTTATCGAATTGAATCGAATTATTCCATTCAGACCAAAGGTCTTTGTTTTAATGAACATAAATAAATTCTACTATTATTCTACATACACAAGTGCTATACACTTAGGTAAACATAACGGTGCACTATTACAAAGCCGGATGTCCGTCTTCTGACTTCCTGCAGGCATACCAAATAATTTACACTCGCTAAAATATGACTATAGGTAACTAGGCAATACTTTCACCCGTTTGCATAAATTACCATTTAAAGCATGAAAATATAAGGGAGCAACTGAAATAAGCCTTAGAACAGAAATGATCATTGATCATGAATAAATAAATTTGCGTGAATGTGATTTTATTACCTTATGCTATAACAGCACATGCTATAAGGTGAAAGGTGAAAGATTTTCGTTCAATTTGGCATCGTGTACAAACGGACATTTATACGAACACCATTCATTTCACCAATATACATTTGTTTAGGTGTTTTACAAATAGAGGCATACACATATAGGGGAGGGAGCAGATGCGAAATAATATTATCCTATAGGGTGCCGTGGAACGACTATGAAAAAAATAAAATGTGCACAAAACAGAAGATTAAATAACAAAATAACGGAATGCTTGCTACTTTATTACGACTAAAAACTACGACTTGCAACAAATTTTAAATGTTTTACTTCCAATTTTAAAAGATTCTTGTATATGTGTAATTATTTAAGTGTATGTGTGACATGTGTACATGTATATTTAGTAGTGTATGTAAGTTTTCTGTAACTGCATTCAGCACGCTATTATACAACTCAATACATTGTTTAGTTAATACATATTTAGAGACGGTGAGTATATAATATCATAGTTAGCGTACATTTAGTACTTACACTTGTTCATATTATATCTCTTAACGCTCACTGATTGAATTGCTTTTTCCCTGTAAGTAAATTATATTTCTGATATCAACATTATAGCAATAACGATATAGCCCACTGTATGACCTTTAACATTTAAGTTCCAGCAACCATAATATTTAAGTAAGCCTAAAGCACATTGAGATTCTATAATTAATAAAGCGGCTTTTTATATATTTCCCTTTTCTCGTACCATTCCCAGAAAGCGAATAGCAATTTATACACTTTGTCCTTAAACAAAAAGCTAAAATTACAAGACATTGTCACCTTAATTACGTGAAGCACCAGATTTTAGCAATAACTACCTTAACAAACACAACCTGAAAGTTATTACTAAAGCTACATTCATTGTCTCCACATAATATAATTATCTTTGAATTATTCCGTTTCACACAAAGAAGAGCACCGTTACCATTCCCTGTTTCCATAAATGCATAAGCAACTAAAACTACCCGGCCCCAGCAAAACTTACTGACAACATAAAAATATTTTGGAATCTACAGATTGCCGATAGCATTAGTCATCACATCTATTAGTTATTGTGACTTATACTGTACATGTTAATGATCGAGCAAAGTTTCGAGTTTACTAGCCCCAGCCCATTTCAGTGGAAATAAGATTTGTATTCTACACAGACCCGCAGTAGTTTAAGACCAATCACAATACATTGAATATAAATCTTCTAAACACTTAAATCAATAATTAACATTGTTATTTACGACAACTAATACAATCTATGTACTGGAACGAAAGAAGCAAAGTCACTGTTTTTGTAAATTGCTAATAGTAACCATAACCTGTTCCCCGTGCTACAAAGATACTAGCGAGTAGTACATTTAATAGGCACAAACTAAGAAAATACATAAAACTAAATAAATGCAATACCACAAACAACATATTTACAAGCGAAAATAATCACTGCTACCTACCTTACAATAAATCAGACAAAAAAGAATGTATTGTTATTCATTTTAATCCTTGCTAATGAAATACAAGATTTGAAAGAAGCAAAAGCTCTATCAGCTCTAAAAGCTTACAGTCTACTTAGTTCTACAGTCTATTATATCTTTTCAGTTTAGTAAATGTATTTGTTTCCCTAACTTTCCAGTTGATACTGCTATTTAGAAATGGCCTTTGTTGAGAAATTCCAAGTAATCTTACAAGTTGAGGAATACCCTAAACTGCTTTCTATTTGGCAAGGCATCACAATTACATAGAATGTAATTAAATCTAGGACGTATTGCTTGCTTAATGCTATTGATAAGACTTTATAGTTTTCGCTCAGAAATATGAATTCATTACGAAAACAAAAGAAAAGATTAAGATCCTACAAGAAAATATCAAACTGGGGAAAGGCAGGTCATATCTGTAGCAGCCAATTACACTACCGAAAATTTTCTCATGAAATTTCTATCAAAGCGATGTAGGAAAGGAAAACTTGACAAGACAAAGACACGGGCAGCTCTCAATACATTTTGCGAAGTAAATGAATTATTAAAAAATAATTAGGTGGTTAGTTAATGGGCAAGAGTAAGATGGATAAATATAATTCGAGGAATTACAGTTGAGTGTGCTTTTTGGCATTTTTGGGTCAGGCTAAAATGCAGGGAATAAAAACATGAGATGGGAACTGTGAGCGTAAAGAAATTCGGAAGTTCAGGCAAACGTATCATTTTTATATATGGGAAAGAGAGGCTTTGTCTTCGTGAGAGCAGACAAGGTGGTTATTGATGGTTGATTGAATGAGACCATGAAAAGCGTTTGATAGCAATGTACAATATAACCACTCAGCTCCACATCAAAATCTGAATGGGAATCCAAAAATGTGATTCGAAATCAAAAGTGAAATCAATATCTAATTTTAGGTCAGTCTCAGTCGATCCATACTTTTAGGTTTCAATTCCTTCCTCTACCTTATTCTGACTTCCTTTATCATCATGCAAGCAAGCTGTAAAGTACTATGTCAATAGTCGTAACATAACAACGCAAAGGAAGAAAACATAAAAGTCACAGCTTTGAACGAGAAATAATTCTAATAAAAATGGAAACAGGACTCCTTTCTCCCGTTTTTACAACTGGCAACAAACAATTCATTCAATGGTTTACTTCTGGTACATAAAATAAAGAAGTTTTGGTGCGTTCTAAATTCACAAGCGGCTGACTTAACGCAATTTGTGAAAGGATATTGACACGCAAGCCTAAAGAGCATGATAGGGCAAAACAGCTTTACTTGTGTTTACTGTGTACTTTACAACAGAAAATTATAAGATTGGGAAGAATGTAAAAACAAATAGGTAGAGGCATATGCCATGCAATAAAACTATTCATCAACATTTTGTTGTTCTTATAATGCATTCAATTGAAGAAGACAGTGAAAGGCAAAGAGCAACTGAGACTGATCCAGTGGACTACAGAATGATAACAGTAGAGTGAGATTAGAAACAGACACTAACGTAAAGATAAGTTGAGTAGCTTCCAAAAAGATTTTGGACAAAAAGGGTGTAAGAAACTATGAATGTAAAATTGAGATTTCAATTTTAGTCCAATAATATACTAGCCAAAACAGGAACAAAACCAACTAAACTGAACTATAGAGAAATAGCACTAACATCAAACGTCTAATGGCCTAATATAAAAAATTCATTCTCTTCTGAGTTATTTTTGAACTTAGAAATTTCACAGTTTTGGAATGCACTAAACTATCCTTTTACAAGACAAACATCAAAACATAAACAGAGGCTAATAAGAAATCTACTGTTGAGTTGACTTGTCCACAGTCTTTAATCAAACTCTATTTACGCCATTCGTGTATGGAACTTCTGAGCAGCACTTTGAGTGCCGAAGCCTATCATGTGAATTTTACAACGCTTAGTCAAACACTAAAACAATTGCAAATATTTTTCTCAAAATATGCAAGACAAGTCTCTATTAGTAAAAATTACACCGTTAATGCAATTTACTAATAATTAATTAATTAAACAGCTACCCTGTAGCTAATACAATTTGGTTCGGAAACTTCATAACAACAAACTAAATTACCTGTGTTTATACGTTGCTTTTACTTATGTATTGTATTATGTGGCTGTCGTTATGAGATGTGTTCAGTTGTAGGTGAGAAGTAGGGAAATTAATAATGTGTGTAATCTATTACTTCCAAAACTGGTTAAATAGTTCCATAAAGGAATCGTATATCATGAACGTAATTGCAACATCCAAACAAACACGACTCAAGCGTGGGACTGTTCCTTTGTAGAATCTAAAAATAAAACAATATCCACAAATTAAAGCAATTTTGCTAACTTGTACAATGTTTTCGTACATAAAAGCCTCTATAGTTTTATAAATACTATAACTTATTGTCATTTTTGATTTCTAAAAATTTGTGGTAGGAATTTCTATCCTTTTAAATTACTCGTTTATTACATTAATAACCAACGCATGGTTGAAAAATTAAATAAAAAATCCGCAACTTTTAGAAAATACATATTGGAAAAATACGACCGCAAAGTCATGTGATAATATTTATTTAGTTTTAAAATATATGTTATATATTTGAAAATTAATGTAATTATAAGTTAATCAGTTCAAAAATATTTATACTTTGAAAAATATATTTTGTAAACATAAAGTTATAGACGCAAACCGATTTTAACCGACTATCGAAATAGACTCTTTGTTAGAAACTTGGTTAGATTCGCTATTCGTCAGCAAAGAGTAGGGTTGACATTGATACACAAAAATACTTACGCTTTGGGACCCTCATTTTGCCAAATTTTAACGAAACAATCCGCAGTGTTCTTATATTTGGCTGCTTCGAGACCCTGAAAAGAGTATTCAGATTGTCATTCAGAGGTGACCATTCAATATGCAGAAAAAAATGAGAACGCTAAACATAAATAGTACAGAGAGCATGTTGCGCAAACAGAGTGTTGCTTGTGCCAGGAATAATAAAGGTTGCAGTGTATTTGAGACATAAATAAATAAAGAGTTTTAGTCTGCTATATTGGCCTATAAACCATATGGAAATGTGTCCACAACATTTACTACGCATAGGTGTCCAATTGTCTAGTCAAATTTATCACATTTTCGTATTTGATAAATGCCTACTGGTCCTGGTAACTTATTGTTTGGAATAATTGACGTAACGAATTAATTTCGAGATCCTTTTAGCTCACGGGAGGAAACCAGCTTATTTAACAATAGAATTTATTTAATCTTGCTTTACAAATTTAAATCAATTTATTAAAGGAGAATTGCAAGAAAATGAACCTTTTTTGAGATATATTTCTATTTGCAATAAGTAAGCACAAAACATAAATTCTAAAAACGACAAATTATTAATTAGTAGTGTTATGAAATGCAACGAAATGTGTAAAAAATCAAAGTATGGATGGAAGTTTTATGAATGACCTTTCATTGTGTCTAATTGCCTGCTAGACAATACATCATTCACGGAATACTGCTCCGAGAGTTCTGAATAAAGATTCAGCTCAATTCATAAAAAGCACATTTGCGTAGAGCTGTGTATTACATCTAGACTGACTACATTGGATATGCACATGATATAAATAGTCGTCTTCATCCTACGTACACAGCATTACTTAAGCGAAAAATATGAAGTCTGAAGGTACATGGGACTGTGACATAAATAAGTAAGATGTGCCACTCGAGACAACCGGAATTCATCTTTCAGTCAGTGAAGCTCACCTGCATTCGAGTCTTTACGACATCAATTGGAGTGTTGCCAAACACGGACGCAGCTCCAGCAATAGCACCGAAAGTTCCAACCAACAGTTTTGGGACCGGTTTATTAGGGTCACCACCTCTATGCCAGTCTTTTAAGGTTTCCATAACGAAGAAACGGATAGCCTGGTTACTTCCTTGCTTCATTATAGTAGCTGTCACTCCCTGGTATGTCCCACGGATACCTGAAGTCGTAACATTAAAACTTATTCAAGAAGCAATGCGATGTAACGGATGACAAATTTTGTACAAATAATATTTGATAATTTTAGAAATTGTAATAGCTAAAAGTTTTCCGTACCTTCAGTGCGAATAATTTCTCTGACTCCGTGGAAAAATCCTTTAAATTTTGGGTTGCCAGATCTTTGGTCATTAATGAACTTAACTTTAACAGTCTCCATAGGGGTGACAGCAAAAATAGCTTCACATACTCCGGCACCTAATCCACAAAGCATTCGCTGTCCAGCGCCCAAATTTCCCTTTGAATCAACGCTTCTCTTCTTAAATTCTTCAAAAGCGCCGAATCTATAAAATATTTTAAAATATCATATTAACTTTTGTCAAAAATTGGTCAGAATTGAACTAAATTTAATTTGTCTTTTGTTGACCAAATATTAATGCTGACTTAGAAAGTGGAATTCCTTCTTACCGTACAGCTGATTTAGGTATGGAGCCGTAAAGAAGGACGCTAAGGCCTCGGTACAAGCCTAACACTCCATGTCCCTTTACAGTTTTCTTGACGCAATCAGCGATACCATTGTATTGCTTTGACTTCCCAGTCTTCTCGTCAAGTTGTAACTGTGTTTTGACATATTCCGTTGGAAACGTAATACAGATTTCTATTCCCCCAGTAATTCCTCCTGAAAAATTTTAAAAAAATCATTTACAAAAAATGGTAATATAATTAATAATGCATGATATATTATAATGTTCACTCTTTCCTCCCGTCACAATTAATATGTAATAAGGCGAACACACCTGCAACAATTCCTTTAAGTCCCATATTGCTTCCACCAGCAGCGGCTGCCGCCCCATTTTTGGACATCCATGGTCTTGTGTAAAATGGGAAGATATTTCGTCTGTTGTCCATTGTCGGCAATTAGAAAATCCAATTTACGAAAAATATATTGTCAAAACACAGAAACAACTCTGCCCAGTCAATTCCCAAATAAGTAATGATTGAACTATAGCGCGAAGACGAGTTTGTAGTGGAGTAGCAAGATATTGTCTCTCGTACAACCTAAGGTTACAAAACACAACAGCTTATTAGCGTTCTTCTTGCATGTGCTTGATGTACTTTTCGTTGGTCAATGTTACGTTACGTCAATTATGGCAAAGAAACAAAATAAACATTTTATTTTTACAATAGGTATACTTACTTTATTTGTTTTATTCAATTTATGATTTTTGCACTTTGGATTTTTGTCCGTTTTATAAATTTTAATCTTCTGCTATAATTTCTATCTCTGCTTAGCAAAAAGACAAGGAAGTACAAACTAATCTGATAGTGGCGTGGTGATGATGGATGCTTTTTAAGAATGATCTGCATTTACTTGTACTTCCCTGTATTTAATTTAAATCATACCTACTTATCATTTCTGTGCCACCTGTCAAAAGTGTTGATACAATAATAAGACATCAAGTTGAGCGCAGAGTAAGCAACGTGCCTGTTCCATGTTTTCAGATCAGGGTTTCATGTTAAGCTGGAGAAATAAAATCCTGAAAAAATCGAAGATCTAAATCAATCAGCGAAAATACGAAGGACGCCTATTAAGAGAGCCATAAAAATCGGAAAGAAATATCTTTATAATTCAATACTTTCAATCTTCCGGAACTCATTTATTCTATATATAAAGATGGTGGATTTAGATTAGAAAGATTATTGCTGTTCGACACAGCTTTTAATATGTTTACATAAACATGGACAATTCAGAATTCAGATTACATATTAGATATATCAGATCAAATTAATAAGACATTAATAAGAAGGAAATCGTTTTGCCATAAATATTAATATTTTTATTCTTGTGGTATGTTTTAAAACCTTGAATACACGACATGCCCCAATTTCTTTACTTTGCTTTCCCCTAGTTCAGAGCAGATATGCCCTTATAACCTGTATTTGTCACAAATGAATCTCTTTGCTTATATTTTTAAATTGAAGTAATTTGGTGCATCTTTAAGGAAAATTAGGTACTTGTATAGCACACACTTGACTTTTGTATGGGATAGCTAAAAATAGATGTGTGACTTTGTATGGAGGTTTATGAATGTGTATAGGAAATTGATTAGTTATGCTTCACTATCATCAGTGTTGCTGTTACTGTATGCAAACTTACAAATTTACTTGCCTCGACCATGATACTTGTGTTCGCTCTGAGGTGCAATTTGTAAAGAAATAAATAATGTCATAGCTTAGAGCATTGACTTTCCTCCACTTTACCCACATGCGTAATTATTCATAAATTTTGAATGGCTATTACAGTTTCAACTTGGGCGATTTATTTGCATCTTTTTGGTTTTTCAGATTGCTACCTATCTAAATTGGTATCCGGAGATTTCGTCAATAAAATTTCGACAATTGACAATGGTGATTCCGACAATAGGTAAAAGGTGATTCCGATAATGTTAAAGGAGATATCGATAATGTCAATGGGGAATTCGACAATGAATAGGAATATACTAATGTTGTACTCTGTAATTCTGTGATGTTGTCTGTAGTGTATTATTTTCTACTTGATAAGACGTAAATTAGAACTCCTCATTTGGTTTCTTCGCTCGTAATCTCCCTTAGTCCAAGATAATAAAATCAAGACAGAAGCCACGTACGTAAAATTATTTGAAGTTATTGTTTCTTCAAACATAGGAGAAGTGTGGCAGCCTAGAGAAGTTATAATTGATTTTGAAATGGGAGTTAAAAGCGCTTTGAATTTTGTTTTACCAAGCACTCAGGTATATGGTTGTCTTTTTCATTTAGGTCAGTGTTTTTATCGTAAAATACAAGACTTAGGTCTGCAAAAACAATATATTAACCCAAACACAAGTATTAGCTTGAATTTCTGGTCCATGATAGCATTAGCATTTGTACCAAAAAATGAAATAAGGATTCGTTTTTTAGAACTCAGAACTACTTTCCCATCAATTCTTACTCCATTCACTCAATATGTTGAAAAGAATTAGATAGGCACTTGGACAAGTCAACCAACTTTCCCTCCAGACATGTGGAATTGCTACCAGCGTAGTTTATCAGGGATTCCGCGTACTACTAACAGCCAGGAGGGTTTTCATAACTCGATTGATCTAAGGTTTAGAACGTATCATCCTAGATTTTGGTGTTTCATTGAAAAATTACGGTTAGAGGAGAGCAAGTGGCATTTAGCTGTACAACGAATCGATGCTGGTTTATGGAAAACACCTGGCAATAAATATGTCCTATTGGACAGCAGAATAAGAAAAGTCATTGGAACTTACAATACCATTGATACTGCACGATATTGTGCTGCTATAGCCCACTTATTAGACACATTAGACAGTAACGATAAAAAGATTATAAGAAGAAACAGAATGGTTGAAGAAGCCTCTGACACAGAAGGTGATGAGAATGCTGCAATATAAGTTATGGCCATTATGATTATCACAAATAGAATTATAAAGATATAATAAACAGGCTACAGAATATTAACATTGACTACGGAATTTTAAAAGTAAGTACAACGCCAATACTGCTAATTGGCATATTAATTATGCTTACATTATTATGTATTTTTGATTTGTCGATATCTCCATTGTCATTGTCGAATAATCCTTTACCATTGTCGATATTAAACTTTTTCTTGTCGAAATCTCCTTTGTCAATTGTCGAAATTGTATTGACGAATTCTCCTACAACCATCTAAATTATCATCATACATAATTCGACTAGCATTATTGGCAGCAATATTAGTAAATAGGTACCTGCCAAGATATTTCAGAATAAATTTTTGGGCTACGGTTGTTGGAAAACTTTCTTGTGAGCTATTTATTTACTCCATTTCAATCGCATTGAATTTAGGTAGTCTATATCCGCTTCCAACCCTGCCTTGCATTTAATGCTCTTGCTGAGTTTAACGTGCAACATTTGTGTAACGATTACTTGCAATTTTACTATTACAATTTGATAACCCTGGCTTCGTAAAAATCGCAGTCGTATGATGTCTTGTTCCTTATTAATACAGACTGCTGCTGCATGCTGTCTGACTGCTGACTGTGCTGACACACTGATATGATATTACCTCGTGAGAATATATTATGCGTATCATATGCGTGAATATGTGTAGTGTATTGCTTAATATGCTTATAGTCCATCAAACGGTGGTGAGGTGAAGGTGAGATGTATGAATGAAATAATGTTTTGTTGAGTGGTGATTGTGATAGGAAAGTGTTCTATTATAAAACGGTACTGAAATCTAATTTAATTGCTTTTTAATGTAATTTCAAGATCAACGTATCAATAATATACTTAGCAATTATTAGAATTTTTAAAATTAGAGTAGTAGAGTTCTGGCTTATTATAATTAATTGATATTTGCTGTATTCGTATCCTTGTGTCAGATTGCTTACCATTTTATCCAAAACCACGTTGATTGACAGGTCTTCAGATTTAATGGCGTTTTTTGATAATTGATGATAGCGGAGTCATGAAAGGTACTTGAATAAGTATAAACATGAAGCGTTCGCAGTCAAATGGATATGGAGGGGTCCAATAAACGAGAAACTATCTAACTTTATACCTAATATAACTTAACAGAACCTAACCTAGTATAACATCATATAGAAATTATGAACCTCTGGCATAATATACCGATTATATCATAAAGTATGTATTTACTCCACACTTGATGTTTTCAACTGACAGTGATAATCCGTGCAAATATTATTAGGCAGGGAACTCGGGAACTGCAACTTCTCAGTCAAGCTGTTGAATCATTTTCTTCTTATAGTACCTCGGCTTTTAGATTTTCAGCACCTTTTTTGGCCATAACTCACTAAAGGGTTGTAGCCAGAATTTCATCATAGACTAAAACATGTCCCTGTACAATAAGACTGCTATTGCTATTGAGATATAGCTGCAACTTCCTTATTGGTTCTTACCCTTGGCTATTGTTTGTTACCCTTGGTTATTGGTTGTTACCCTAACACGTGGGTATATAAACTGCACCATGGGGATAATACGTTTATAGCATTCTTAGAGCAAGCGAAGCGACAACCTACCTAAAATTACATCTTCTTTGGAATTTCATAACGGAGGGTCCCCCACCCCAAACTTCAGGGAGCTACAAAGATATCACAAAAAGCTATGACTGGGAAATATTTTTACGGCATATGGCATATCCCTTAATTGCCATGCATGGTTTGTATTGGAATGATTTTGCATGGAGTGCTTAACTCGAGTGATGTATGCATGGTTTGGTATGTAAATGTAACGTAATGGTTAAATGCAGACATTCCCACCGGCTGCTTCGCTAGAGGGGGGTCTGGTCCGTTTTCTTGACCCCGGGTCCTCAAAATTTTCGCACTGGACGCCGCTCCGCCCCCTTCGGGGGCGTCGCGCGTGAGGTAGCCGTTAGTGTTTTATGGATATATAATACACTGCACGACTACACAAATTCCTTATCCCCTACCCGGCATTTGGGTGGGGGGGGTCTGAGCTTCGCTGCTCAGACCCCGGGTAAGCGTCAAAGGCGCACCTAGGTGGGAATGTCTGGTTAAATGGCAGAATTGAATGAAAGAGAAATATTTTCTAGCTATGTTTTGTTTCGAATTGTTATAATACAGAATGGTACTGGTATTGCATTTGTTTGTACACGGCATTATAGCAAGATACATTACACATAAGATGTGCAATTTATTGTTCAATCATAGCCAGTGTCTTCAAAAGTTGAATGAGTGAGTTAGTTCAGAGAATATAGAAATAATGGGTATTATAGAATCTGCCACCATATTTTAGAAGTAAATGAACTAGACATAATTTTGATAGAGTCTTAATACCAAGTTTTTACTAAGTCTCAATTTAAAGTAGGTACACATTAACCACGCTAAGACATATATCGTACTTATCAAACTTGTACATAGTTTTATACTTGGGCAATGACTGCAGATTTGTGAATGACTACAATGTATAGTGGTTAGTTGGAATCTTTTTTACTTGCAAATAATCAGATGTTGGCAAACTTTATTTCGGCTTTTGTATGCGTATTTACTAATGTAGTTTATAAAACTGGAACTGTATGTGCGGATAGGTTTGAGAATGACATTGAGACCTGAGACTATGATTTAGCTGTGTAAGAGAGAACTGGATCTTTTTTGCTAGTATTTATTATCAATATGACAATTACGCCACACTCACCGGCATGGACATGTGGACAGGTTTCTCTAGTTAATATAAGTATTGGTTGAAGTTGCATGGAGACTCGACTGACTGCGATCCCAGATCCATCCATATTCAATGCCAAGGTTAAAAAGAAACAAATCAGCATTTTAATGCAATTCTACTGCATGTACGTATCTTTTAGATCTATCTGTTATCCCAGGAATTATTAGGTATCTACTACAGTTTAGCTGACTAGTATTTATGTTGTATGTACTGCAATTGCAAAATAGCTTGACGGCAACCTTAGCTGATTATTTCTAATACCTAGTCCACAAACATCCTTATAACAAATATGACGTATGTAT
The DNA here is from genome assembly GCA_020055645.1 of Tomocerus qinae. Lineage (NCBI taxonomy): Eukaryota > Metazoa > Arthropoda > Collembola > Entomobryomorpha > Tomoceridae > Tomocerus > Tomocerus qinae. The sequence continues at coordinate 28,548,207 of CM034548.1, forward strand.
GTGTAAGAGAGATGACACAAAACAAAAGACACCGAAATAATGTAAATTATTTTTCCACACCTTGTATTTTAATAAAGCAACAAAGTAACGGGGTTACTATTTTACAAATACTAATAATTCATCACAAAATATAAAATTTAATATTATTTTACAACTTGTTAAAGACCACATTCAACAACACACTTTTAATTTGTCTCACACATCACATGTTTTGAAAATGGAAATATCAAAGAGACATCAATACTATCATGCAGAATTAAAGCACAATCGAAATTTTGTTTGTTATTGTGTGTGTTATCTTGATATCCCATTTTCAATTATAAGTTAACACCATTCGAAATTTTCGTGAGCTTGCGAGCCTCGCTCCAAGGAGCTAAGCCAAACTGTGTTTTTGTCTGAATATTGGGCTCGTTTAGAAAATCGAGTATGAAGGCAGAGGTGTTCAAATATATACAGTATAACGACTATTAGGCTAGCTTAGAAAATCAAGTAGAAAGGCAGGGGCGCTCCAAATATACAGAATAACGAATATTAGGCTTGTTCAAAGGACCACATACACAATCGAATTGTCAAATGTTGTGCCGAATCACCACACACAGAAAGCCAACATTGGCCCGACGGCAGCTAAAATGATTTAGGTAGGAATAGTATAAAATTATTGAAAGCTTTAGAAAGGAATATAACGATTTAGCGAAACAAATAAGCTTTTCTTAAACACCAGCAGAATATTTTTTGACAGGGAATTATTTTGGTTTACTCAGGCTCGCAAATCAGAAAATTTTCCGGTGAAAAATTTTCCCTTCTCGGGAGAAGTTTGGAAGATCTCGAATGGCCTTAACTATTAATAAGTCGTGTAATACACAGTAATTTATTGTAAACTACTTCTTGTAAACTATTATCAATAAAAATTCAACATTTGTTTCTTCCTAAAACAATAATTAACTATTTAGAATCTGCAACCATTAACATCTTTGATACATTCATATTGTGTACTACTTGTACACAGATAACAACAACTATTTCTCAAAACACAAACATCATTTAAACATGCATTGAATACCTATGTTACCCTGTACGATATGAATGCATTATTGTATTATTTGTAAAAATTAACATTGCAATATTGGCATCAGGGGTTTTCAAGTAATCGAATACAATTATTCAAATGACTCATTCAATGTACACATTTAACAACGAGTTTCTTTCCCGTAGTTGCATTAATCCGTTAAATATTTAAATTACTTTAAGATTAGAAAAGGTTAAATATATTAACTTTAGGTACTCTTAATAAATGGAATATGACTGATTGACTTAGTCAGTATAAAACAACTTCATTGCATCTCCGCAATTAGCAAGGTATTAAATGTATAGATTACTTATATAATTAGTTACATTTGTTAATGGTTGTACAAATGCTTAAACTTCAGTAAAAATTTATAGTCGTTTTGAACAGTTACATTACTTAAACTGCATTCATTATTGTGTGAATGATAGGCCAGATACTCGATATAAAATATATTCGCATGGTATTACTGTTTCAGTACCATTATATATCACAAAACTTTTCACCAGACACAACAAGTTGTAATTGGTAGCCAAGTAGAGTGAAAATAAAACATTAAGTGAAAAGTAAAACCTTGTGCATGTAAATTGTAAATGTCTATATTCTAAATACACCTTCAAAAAATTAACATTGGTAAGGGTTAGGAAACTGATTTGGTTATAATTTACGAATTATTAATAGTGAATAATGGTTCTTGTAACAGATATCAACACATGTACAGATCCATATATTATATTCATGTTGGATAATCATTTAATATAATTAGATCATCCTAGCACAAACGAGGACAAAATCCAACAACAAATGAGGGGATTTAGTTCTCAGAATTTGAAAGTTTGACTGAGAACATCCAATATATATATGTCGTAGACTGGGAGGGAAAGGTGACTGGGAGGGATATAATGTCCCTCTCCGACTAGACTGGGTGAGATAGCTCTGTACCGCTAGCGGTACCGAACCATGAGGTTTCCGACTGGGAGGGATAGGTTGTAAAGGATTGATATGAATGATCCTATGTGTATAAGTGCCACAACTATCGCAGATTTTAGGTTACTCTTACATGTTTTATTCATTGTAATCATTATTTTCTATAATATTCATAAATGTTAAAAGTATATTGCACAGTTTGCATCAGTCATAATTAAATCATAAATTATTATTATCGTAGATTTTAGGTTACTCTTACATTTTTTATTCATTGCAATCATTATTTTCTATAATATTTGTAAATATTAAATATATTGCCCTTTTTGTATCAGTCATAATTAAATCATAAATTATTAAGTCAAGATTGACAGTCAAATAGTTAAGTAGGTAACGCTGCTATTATATTTATTAATGGTTTTTTTCCAAAGCTAGGAGTTACCACACATTACTTACTAACCATACATTCAATGTGCCAAGGGGATCATTGAATTTATGGTAAGTGAAGTAAATGTCGGTCGATGGACCGCTGAAATCGACACAATTGTATGGCCGAAGTACATATAACTGCATTGCTATCTGTAACATCATACACCTCTCAATCCATTTGCAAGTGCAAGGGTAACTGTGCAAGTTAAAATGTCCCTATAAAAAGAATAATATTCACTGTGGTACTAAATACCACAACGGCAGCAGCAGTTCCTGCAAAAATTTAGATAATTGAACTCCTAGCTACAGGGACATTTTTTACTTGGATATTATAGAAAATAATGATTATAATGAATAAAACATGTAAGAGTAACCTAAAATCTGCGATAGTTGTGGCACTTATACACATAGGATCATTCATATCATTCCTTTACAACCTATCCCTCCCAGTCGGAAACCTCATGGTTCGGTACCGCTAGCGGTACAGAGCTATCTCACCCAGTCTAGTCGGAGAGGGACATTATATCCCTCCCAGTCACCTTTCCCTCCCAGTCTACGACATATATATATATGAAAGACAAAAAGCCAATATAAGTAGATTTATGGCATTGCGTTGCTTGTATAGAAAAGCAACAGTTAAGTTAATGTTTCTCTTTCTCTACCTTTCGGCTTATTTACTACATTAGCCATAGCCCACACAATTCTTTTGTAAATATCTACTATCTTTAACACTTATAGAAAACGGTCGAATTGTACGTTTTAGTCAGTTCATTGAAATAAACAATTGGAAAATTGTGAATGAAGGCAAATTTTAGTTGTTAAGGGACAAATTTTATAACTGCGTTTATATAAATTAGTTTATAGCTGCAAAAATATTTTATCCGAGCAGAAAATCAGAGAATTAGTATTTGGAGATGATTATTATATTATATATATAATAGCTACTCTGGTAATCAGTTTAGAAACCTATATGTATAATACTATTTTTACCAAAGTTTGACTTAAATAGGCTTTCGGATAACAGTACAACATCCACGAATTTAGTGATTGAAAATGGATTTGGTATTCGGCAAGTCCTTTGTTACAAATTTAGTGGATGTTGTACTGCTATCTGAAAATCAATTCAAAGCAAGATTTGGTGAAGACAGTTTTAACTTAATGTAGCAGGTACCTTCTGTTTGAATTTTTGGGGTTAAGCTTATTGATTTGGACTTTTTGGATTGCCAATTATTCTAAGATTTTTTTGACTAAACTGCACCATGATAATCTTTTTTGATTGGTATTCAACAGTATATCTAAAAGCTAAAGAGATTAAAATTACAGAAATTTATGACATGAGAATAATATGAAACTAGCACAATTAGACAGCTTAATCCACTTTTCGATGATTATCATCTCCTTTGACATCAGCCAGTATTGGGCTCAGGGTATTGATTATAAGATAGCGCGACATCATGACGTACAATTTGCGAAACCAGACGTATTGAGACTCGTGACATTGCATAGCTTGCTGCAAAATTCAAATTGTAAAATATATCGTAACAGGAGAGCAAGGCCTAATATAAGAATTTATGTCCATAATTATAATCTTACTCGGAGATCTCCGCGATGAGAGCCGTTGCAAACATAAACAAACCGGTTAAAGAAGTAACAAACGGGAACATCCAGGAGACCAACCATGAACTGGCGAAGCATAATGACAGAGTCCAAAGCATAAGCTTTACAATCTACATTGAAAACAAAATTGCATGTCAAAGTGGTTTTAAACAAATTCATAACAAGTATAAGAGGAATATGTAATAATTAATAATAATTACATGTTGGTAGCAGTTTGTTGGTAATCAAGCTTTCGACGCTTTTGTAACAAGCGATATGGTTTAAATGTCCGCTGATACCGTGCTCGTCAAAAGTTATAATCTGAAAAGAATAAATGATCAATTAGCAATAAATTTAAAAACTGTCTTTTATGGAAATTAAGATTGATCAATAGAAAATTCTACCGTATCGATATGAAGTGCGCACACATGTGACAATACTGCACGGCGTGAAATTTCAATAGGCCAAATCGTTGAAGGGTCATCTCGGAGATGCTCATAGTTAAGAAGAGTAATATTCTCAGCTGGTATGCCGAGTACACTACAACTGGCCCATAGTTCGCTCTTTCGTAGAGACCCTTTTCCCTCAAAGTCTCCTGAAAGATTTATTTCATCTTTTAAAAAAATTCTTAATTTGCCATTAATTTACTAAGTAATTAAAAAAGAGTGAGTGGTACTCACCTATTGAGAGACAGAGAACGTAGAGCTGGACTCCAGGGTTTTTTAGAAGACCGATAATAGTCGGGCCGAAGAACATACACTCATCATCAGGATGAGCGATCAATAACAACACACGCCTAGCTCTTCTAATTGTTTTGCGAGCCCACATCCGCTCACAGAGATGGGTAGTTACGTAGAATATTATCGTGACAAGGAAGTAAATACTCAGGAATAGATATATCTCCATTGCGATTCAACTTTCGTTATTGTATGACCTGACACCTGAGGAAAAAGACAATACAAACCAATAGAAAACATAAAAGCCGCACTATACTAATTGACTACAACATCAACACAGCGATTGATGACAAACAATTAATTGTCAAGTTGGTAAATGTGGTGATTTTGGATGTCGACGTGTGAGATCACTTCAAATGTTAGAATACTAAATGCCAAAAACTGACAGTTGGCATGAAACTGCTATCTAACAGTAGTAAATATGCAATCAGTGTTATTTTATTGCTAATTTGGTTTGTAAATAATGCAAGTTATCACAGCTTCCCACCAACATCCTTCTTCGTTTTAAAGATGCTATTCCAGGTGTCGAATTATCGACAAGAATTCAATCCTATCGAAGGAAGCCAATTTTCATTTGCAATGCAAATCTAATTTAGTGCCCGACCGACTGACTCTCAAGAGCAGCTTTTAGCCCACTCCCAGTATACACTTTCACCCCTGCTGCCGTCCACTTACAACGTTACAACTTACAATAAATATGACAAGCAGGCAGACTGCTAGCTGCTGCTGCTAGTTCTTGTCTATCCTATCCTTCCTATATAATGGTATACCACTGCACTTGCCCAAGAGGACGACGCGACAGAATGACAGTATTACGAGTAATACACAACCATGTCAAAAAAGTACCCCTATGCCCTATACTATCTATGTATAATGTGCTAATGCTTTGTCGCGGCCAAAATGGATAGGGTTTTTAATTAAAAGCATCATCCCATTGAACAAAATAAATAAAAGACAAAAGATGATCATTGCCGATAACTGAGATTTAACGAACTAATAAATCTAGTAAAATGGAATGAAACAAAATGAATTCTATGATGCTAAACGTAAATGTCAAACGTCAAATGTAAATACGACGCAATTTTGTACATGACATGAAAATGTATTCCAAAATAAATGAAATGACAAAATTGTATTATGAATACAGTTTTGGAAAGCCCAGTAACATAATGTCGAAAACATAAATGATGCAGGTCATAATTGTTGACGTCCTAATCGTAACATTACTAACTAAATTTTTCGTTCACCAACAGCTGAAAATCAAAAAAATCAATACTACTGTATGCAGCAGACATTGTTAATGAAAATACGTTGAATCGAAAGTCTAAACTTGCTAAAATGAATTTTTGACTGGAAACGTTTAACTGTTAGCCTAGAAAATCTTTATCAGCATCACCACTATTGATATATATTAATTATATTTGAATATGACCTTTGACAGTGCCCTTTGTTCACTTCTTGTATTGAAAGGTTGATGGTTTTGAAACCTGTTAGTTTTCCTAAAAATTTAACCTCTGATGGCAAATTTTGAATGTCAACTGCTTCTTCCCAAACGCCAAATACAAAATGGTAGACTATCTTTAGAGTTTAGACTACACACATGCGCAGGAAGCGGGACTACTTATTACTGCTGACTGTACAAAAGCTCTAAACAGTGACTTTACTTTGATTTCCAACAAGCCACTGACCCTGACTACAGAAAAAAATATGAGTTATTGCCGACTAAGATGACAGTCAATAATTTTGAATTTACACTACTACTATTATGTCTATAATACTATATCTGTCTACTATACTTGAACTACTATTATGTCCAATTCTGACCTAAATGTCTATAATGTTAAGTTTAATATTAAAAGAACAGGCAGATGAAATATAAAAATTGAGTTACAGTTAAAGTCAAAAGTTGAACTCCGATTGATAAAGACTTCCTACTGTTGGACTGCCCTTCAAATTTTAAAATTCACTGATCCCCTGACACGTAAAACTGAGGTAAACTTGCTCTGACTTCAAATTCCGATCAACCGAATACACTTCCACGCCACGAACAAGGAATCACGAAAGTTCTTTCCTACCAACAACTACAACCACCAACTTACTCCACTCCACAACCAAGATAAAACAACGTGGACTGTGCTGAATCGGAAGAATGATGCGTTGCACGCCGGGCGGGCACGCTTTGACTCTTCGGAAGACAGAGAGAACCAGAGAGAACAGACTAACAGCTATTTCAGGAAATAGTGTCTCGTACTTCCTCTTACTATTTAATGTTTTCGCTTTTGTCCCCCAAAGCATACCTTCGTACGTACAATTTAGTGCATGACGGTATGGGTTGGGGTACAAAGTGAAAACGTTAATTAGATAAGTCTTCGTCTATAAGACGCTATGATGTTTACACATTACCATAATAATAAACATTATTATTACGTATATGAGGAATAGATATAATTATAAATGTGATTACGGAAAGCACAATATATGTTTGACATATATTGTAACATTAAGAATAGAATTTATTATAAACACTGACACTCATAAAGGACGCATGTGTACATTCAGCAACCCACTACAATTAAAAACTATTGAGATATCATATCTAACTGATCTAACTATCATTTATGTGTTACAATTCAGTAATATTTTTTGGAATATTAAACAGGTATCCATAATTCATATTTTTATCTTAGATTACTTGCACACCAATTATAGACGCATTCCTGCAAACTATTGATATTGTAGTATCCCACTCTTGGCTACAGCTACAATTCCTTATAATACATAGAATGACTGTCAAACCATAGCCTATATTTTTTAGTAATTTTTAAATTTCAAATGATATACATACTATATGTAAATTAAATCAGTTTCATTCAATACCAGTGACTTCAAAGTCATTAGTAATGCATGCTGGTTGGTAATACTCATCTTATCTACATATAGATTCTATACACAAATCATCACACGGATTCGTAATATTACGATGAGTAATAATGTGATATTTAGTAACCTTGTTTTCTTAATCATTAAATACGTGACTATATGGGTACAGTTATTTGCAACCATTTTACTAACTGTCTTCAATTTGACATAGGATTATTATGAATTAGGTACTTACTATTTAATCTATACTGGCTGATAAGAATCGGGAGATTTTTCCTTCAATGTGATAACCACTCCTAGTTTAGTACTGTTACAAGGTTTGCATTATTTAACTGATCAATAACTTAAGCAATTTAAAAACTAACTTTAACGGTCATGGGAGCTAAACTGCAAGGTAGGAACAAGTCTCCCAATTCTTGTCGTGCACGATACAGATACTTGTTGCTAGTAGAAAACAAGGTTGTAGATCATTACATTCTTACATGTAACATTACATGATAAGATTTATCCTTAGAATTACAACAGAGTTTCAAGAGATGATTATTTTTTAATCTTCTTTCCTGTTAAAATAACAATAGTGACTAATTGAGTTTGGAATACCCGACAAACTTCATGGTAAATATAGGATACAGAAAGTAAAAAACTTTAGTAGTAGCAATCTGCTAGCACTAACACCATAACACCACAAGGTATGAAAAAACAAAACAGAAAATCAAACAATATTATTTATTTATTTATTAAACTTCATCATTTCTATACTGTACAACTCCTGTGATTTTTATATATTTTCTTCATGCATAAGGATTAGAAAGGTTGCACGATTTTATTCTGTAACTTAAGACTTATGAAGTAGTAAATTCTTAATGCAAACACTCTACAATCACTAATAAGAACTTCAGTTCATTATTTCAACTTAAAAGACAAAGGCGGAGATGAGAAAATCAGTAGCTAAACATGTTGTTAAGAAATCCCTCAGGTCTCAATGACATCAGTCTTGAAAAACTAAATTTTTTACAATACGTTTCAGATTATATGAAATGAATTTAAAAATCTTGTTTGGGCTAGAGACAAAATCAACTGTTTCTGCAAACTCAAAAACTGTTTCATAAGAACAATAATAAAGAGAAATAATATGTTCGACCCAGCCGTACTAGATCCACGAAGGGTTTTTCTAGGAATAATGCACATGCTTAGTTTTTCTGAAAGTAAATAACAACAGTCCTCAAGAAGATTTTTGGATTTGGAAATAACTAATTTTTAAAAACTATTTAGCACTATAGGGAAACTGAAATCGACAATTATAATTGGCGACGAAGTGTGTGGTCTGTATACAAAGCATAACAACGTAACGTAAGTTAATTAAACCTCATGATAGGTGTAGCACGGAAGCAGTTAAACTAATATTATGGACAGTGCGGTTAAAAACATTAAAATTTTGGCAAAGCCAAAAGAAAGCCAGTAAAGTTAAGTAAATACATTTTTGGCTAGTTAAATGAAAAGCATGCAACTGGCGAGTTTGTACAACTAAATAATACATTATGCACTCTGTTCTTTACACGTGAATCCACATTTTCAAACATTTTCTGACCCTACACTGGTTACACCATGAAACATGAATTTTGTTACTACTTGTGTAATTGAAAAAAGAACTATAGGGCGCCGGTACCTTAACTACTTTTTGTAGGAGTTGTTATAGTCATTCCCACATCATACTTACTAAATCCGATGCGATTTAACTTATCCACTAAGTCTGAAACAATACTTGAGAATGAGACTGATAACTAATAGTATTTTTCAAAAGTTTTCGACGGATGGAAATGCGAGATAAATCAGCATCCGCCAACATGTGCTACTTTTGTTACTAACATTATAAATATCTTTATATAATTAATGTACAATGTACTAAAGGGTATCTGTATTACTGTACACGGTAGTTGTATATGCAATTGTAATACAAGTAACATGCAACGTAACAATTATGATTTTCTCCTTTACACTATGTTATCATTATTGTTATATCATTAATATCTGTATTCTGGATACTTACTTATAATAAGGTTAGTAATCAACACCCGCGAGATAATTGACATAGCTTAAGGAATACTTAACCTACTGTTACAGTAGTACTGTAAACATTATATACTATTTGCTATTTTACATTTTGACAAAAGTAAATAAAGTTACGAACTAGAAATATGTTTTATCAAATTAAATGATAACATGATGAATTCGTGAATAGTATTAGGACAAGGTTGTTGTAAATGTTTGCAATTGATAATCGTACAAGGATCGCCAAAAAACAACGAAACTAAGGACGAATCGAATCTCTGCAAAGCAACAACCAAATTACAAAAATAATATTATTAGACAACGTTCCACAATTGCTATTATACCACAATGAGATTAAACTATTTTAACTTACATTTATATCGGTGATTGTTTGTTAGGGACTCCTGGTTCCCGTTGCATGATTCCAGGAGGGTCACCAAGTTGAGGAGGTATCGAGTCGTTCTTCTTACCAATCTTCATATTATTATACTTCTTCCGTCGCTTCTCCCTGCAGTCTGAACAGAACCATTTTCCTTTTGGGGGTATGAGGATATCCACGCATTCAAAGTGAAACCATTGGTACTCACAATCTTTGTCATCACATCCTATCATCTGAGAAACAGTATCATGAGGACTTTGGCAAATGCAGTATAATTTTTCATCAGGGACTTCGTCAGCAACAATTTTCTTCGCTCTTCCTCGCGCTTTTTTAATAGGAGGTGTAGCTGAGCCGGAGGCGGAGCTGGCAGGTGCACCTTTGAACAATTTCTCATTTTTGACGTTATTATTTAAATTTTGTTGAGCAATGGTCTGCTTAGGCGAGGGTGCCACTACTGCTTCGCCTGTCACTTGTTTGGCATTTTTGGGTGCAGGAGAAGACTTTTGCCCAGCAGCCAATTGACGCTTTCCTAATACTAAAGCGGATGCAGGAACCGCCGTTGCAGCATTAGGGATTCCTCGGGAGATAGTGATCACATTAGAAGTGGAGTTTGACTCCAACGAAGTTTGCAAAGGTCGTTTGCCAATCAAAGGAGTTTGTCCGTACATGAAAACAGTTTTATCATCCTCTCCTACTTCTGTACCGACTTGTCGTTTGACAATCAAAGGTTTGATAGGTACATTCCGAACTTTCAACCGCGGCTGCTGCTCACTCTTTTTGACCGAATAACTTAGTTTTTTGGCTTTTATCTTTTTAGGGAGCTTTACTTTTTGAAGAGGTTCAGGTGGAGGGCGCAGCTCTTCGTAGTCTTTTATTCCACGTACGAATTGGAGTAAAAATCTTTCGTTCCCCATTGTCCAAATCTCATCTAGGGGTGACACTTCTTTCCCAATGATTTCAGTTAATTGTCGCTTATGGAAAATCTCTTCTGAGCCAGACTCTTCAGTTTCTAAATCAGATTCCGGTATGTAATTATCCAGAGGGGCTACCCCTCCTGTGTTTCGATTCAGGCGGGGACGTCCTCTCACCTTGTTGGTTCCCTTCTTATTGTACTTCCCTCGTTTAGCTTTGGGCTCCCCTTTAATTTTGTTAGGGTTTGGTTTGGGACCTCGTTTCTTTGGAGGGGGCTTAGGAAGTTTCGGAGGTTTTGGCGTTTTAGGTATTACTTGCTTTCTTGGTTTTTTAGCAGGCGTAGCTACATGAGCAATACTTTTGCTCTCGTGCTTGGTGTGCTTGGACTTACTTTTACTATGCTTCGGGCTCTCCGTATCACTATCACTGGAGCTTGAAGATGAACTACTTGAACTAGAGCTAGAACAACTGCAGTTGCTTCCGCAACTTGAACAACTAGAAGAAGATGAACTAGAACTCGATGAGCTTCTTCGGCGTTTCTTAGGGCTGGATTTTTTAGACGAGGGCTTACATACTTTCAACTTCTTTTGAGAAGGAGAGCGGCTTGAAGACGGTCGTCCATTGCTAAGACTGTAGGCGCGATTGGAAGAGACTACATTGGATGGAGGAGACGGTCGTTTCAAAGCAGAGGGGATACAATAGTCGTGTTCATTTGCCAAAGTAAATATTGCATTCTCTTGAATTATATGTTCTGGCAACGAATTCTCCTCAAACGTCGGAATCTGCAACATATTGAAATTAAAATCGTCTAAAGGAGGAAGAAGGGGTGACATTGATCCAAAATTCAGGGCGTCTTCGTGTTGCTTTAGTTTTTCAGGATCGTCCAGTAGAGCAGCATCGAGATCAAGTCGAGGTACTTTCTTAAAGTTTTCAGATACAGCTTTTTCTAAAATAGCATCTACAAACAAAAATAACCGTGTGAGTACACTACAGTTATGCTAAATGCAAACCATGTAGATTTACTTTTCAGGTGAAGAAAATAAACAATGCCAATGGTTTTTGATTGTTATGAAAAATGTCGACATATTTAGTTATACATTTGCAAAAGATTATTTTTTAAGAAACTAAGTAGTAATTATAATTGAATTGCGAAATTGCGACTAAGTCTAAATGGTTAAGCATATATGTAAGTCATAAATATAAGTTTATGTTATGAGCCTTACCATCAATGTCCATTGCAGGATCATCATCAAGTTTGGTAATGAGACTATTTGGTAAAGACTGTGTATCAATGGTTCTTTTATGTGTCATATCCATCCCATCAGGTCCATCATCGTTATCTTCACCGTCACCAAAACTACTACTACTGCTATCGTCACTTAAATCAAGATCTTGTGCGACCAGTTTTGTGGCAAACATTGATCCATTCGTAAGTTTAGAATTAATTAGACAAGGTTTATCCTCGTCCATTTCGTCAGAAGTTGGTAAATTATCTGCACTCGTTATGCCTTCAGGCTCTGCAGGTCGAGATCTTTTCTTTGGACTCCCGCCTGTCTCGTCATCTGAATTGTTATCTGATTCTTCTGACAGATTAGGTCCTTTAATCTCTTGAATGTTAAAAGGCTGTTTTGGTAGGTCCGACTCCTTCATGTCATTTAACAGAGATGCTTCATTTTTAAGACTTTCGGCTATTTCCAAAATTTGTGATGAGGCAGTAAGGGCTTCTTGATCCGACACTGTTGCAGGAGTGAGTAAATTTTCTTCCATTGGTTTTTCCACTTCCGCGTTTCCTTCCATCTCTTTCTCTACATCATCGCCGGCCAGCTTTTTATCTACACTAGACTTCTCTTCTTTATCAGCAGAAGTATCAGGGTCAGGGCATGGCTTATGCATCGTGTCTCCATCATTTTTTGCCAATCCTCCATCAGGTTCGCAGCTCCCTTCTGGAGCAGGGTTCTCGTTCCCAGGGGCAGGTAAACAATCAGTCTCATTACTTGTAAGAGGGGCAGAGGGATCTACCTTTTCAACGGCATCTGAAGCAGGCTGAACAATTGGAAGCTGATCTACAACTTTAGGGGGATTTACGTGTACATTTTCAATGTGCTTTAGCAGAAGTTTTTTAGAAACGAATTTCTCATGACAATCCTTCCGATTGCACTTTTTTAATTTTTCCCCGGTATGGAGTCGCTTGTGCACAATGAGGGATTTAGGCTTGGTAAAGTAATAGCCACAAACATCGCAGATGAATGTGTTGGGAGGGATACAAAAGTGATAAATGTGGGGCCATTTCTTTTTCAAACATTTAGAACAATCTTCACTTTCCGTCCCGTGTTTCCAAAATAAGTGAGTCATAAAATTTTGCTTTGCACAATAAGTCGCTCCGCACTTCCAGCAGAAGTGATTTAATTTGTGCTTCTTCAGATGGTGCTCTAAATCCTTTTGAGTTTTCAAAGTCTCCAAACAAAGTTCACATTTGTTATGGTCTTTCCGAAGGTGAACCATGTAGTTAAAGAAACCGGGTAACTGTAGGTTCTCACAGATGTTACACTGATATCTCAGTAAAATTGTCTCGCTAGATCCATCGTCTTTTTCATTGCCAGTTTGGTCTCCTCCGATCATACCATAACCTGGAGACACTCCATTGGCGGTCGGAGTTCCAGGGAGGGAAATCGCATTCGATTCTTTGATGGTTGTATCCCTTATGACTGGACTAGGAGTGCCAAGGCAAAGATGAGAAAAAAGTGCTCCCGCGAAAAGAAACTTCCCGTGACACATTGCACATTTCATTGCGACTCCACGATGAACTTTTCGCCAGTGCGGAAATAGACTTGTCTGGGAATCCGCCATAAAGCCACACAGGAGACATTCGCATGGGATTTTACCAAAAGTTTCCAAATCGGCATCTGCAAAGACACATTTAGTCATTAAATTTTCTTTGTACCATGGAATATTTAATTCGAACAAAATATGGAAAAAATAGTAAGAATAACTTTTCTAACCTGAATAAGCAAATACGACGTTGTCAGAACGAAATACTTTATCCAGCAATGCCAACTTAAAATCCGACCACTCAATTTGGATCACTTCATTAGACACGTCTGACAATTCCTCGTTATGATTGTTCAAATCAGTTTCTTGTTTGATATTGGCAATAGCTTGACTCATGTTTGACTGTGTATCTTCGCTCTTATTCACAGAAGAACTTTCTGAATTGGAACAAGGTAAAGTTGAATCATTTTCCTTTTTATCTTCCTTGGATGCAATTTCTGCAGACTTTGTAAGTTCCGTAATGGCGCCGTCTTCATTAGTTTTATTATCACAAGTGTCATTGGCGTCTTTATTACAAGCAGAGGTTGGTTCGACAGTTTTAGTTTCAACTTTAGCATCCGATGAATCTTTCTCACTAATAATAGCAGGTTCTAATAACGAAGTACTACATGGTGTTTGCCCACTTTCTTCTGACGAACTCGGCTTAGCTAAAGAGAGGGAATCTTCTAAGTGATCAGTCTTATCCACAGATTCAGTAGAGATTTTGCAATCAGAATCTAATTTAGTAGAATCAACGTTGTCTCCAGTGAGGGGTTCAGGATTTTTAAGATTGAAATCGGTAGTAGAAATGTTAGCAGTCTCCGTAGAGTTAGATTCTTCTTTTTCCTCTTTCTCCTTCTTTATAGGAGATTCTAAAGTGGGAGGAGACTTATCACTTGAAATTTTCTCTCCTGCTGCCTTAAGTGATTTAAGGAGCATTGCGGGCGTTCGGAGACATCTCAACTTCCAACTATGCATGGTCAATAAATGCATTACTAACTGTCTCTTGTCTACTCTAATTAATTTTACTTGCCGACAATACAGGCATTCAGCACTAGTTGCACGCAACATCTCCGTTAGGATGCTGTCACCACTTTTATCTTGTAAGTTATAGTTTACAATGAGTTCATGTTCATTAACCCCACCTCCATCAGGCGAATCATCAGTTATTGAACGTTGTGGGGTTAGTTTTTCACACAGCTCCATAATTAACAGCCCCAGTCGTTTGAATGTGTCTTGTTCCACAAGCAAAGGGTCTAATTTAACTTCTGGTTCTGGTTCCGATTCCGACTCTTCGTAAGAATCCTCTTCGAAGCTGGTTGTGGGAATTAGAACGGATTTTGGTGGCACAACTCCTAGTTTACGCTTATTCTGAGGGAGAATCTGGCGCCGAAGATTGGAAATAGAATTTACTTTACTCTCGCCCTCCATCACATCTCTGTCCTGGTCATAATCAAACATGACCACAGCAGATCCATCTTTACTGTCCACATTCAAATTTCCTGAGCTTTCTAAGTATGGCTTCTTATTGATTGTAATTTCTGATACGCTTAAAGAACTTCGCTGCCGGCTGTTTCCCACATCTGTGATGTCAGGAGACCTGTTCGCACCCATATGCTGAGACCTAGGAGAAGCTGCTGTTGGCACCGTTCCTGAAGAGGTGGAATGAGATCGCTGATAAGACCTTTTGCTCACAGTCTCGTACATGAAATCTTCTCTTGTAATTCTTTTCAGAGATCTTCGAGGTCTGTGGGGCTCGTCCTTAAGAGGACTCTCTATATCTGCACCAATCCGGGGTACTTTTTTAGAGACAGGAGAAGGGTTTGTGCTGGCCTCTTTAATTTGTACAGTTTCTTCGCTAGCCTTCACAGTTGCATCCTCGCCCTCCTCTTCAAAATCCTTCACATCTCCATTCATAAACTTCGCTAACATTGGTGTTAAAGTTATATTGTTGGATATAGTTGCAGCAGATGGTAAGGGCGCAGGTTTCTTCTCAGTCACGCCAGCAGGCTTTGAAAAATTGTGGAGAGGCGCTGGTCGTTTTACAGGTTTCGCCTTATTGAAAATGATTTTTTCCATAGGCTTTTGAGATTTCACAAGTATAGCATCATTGGGTTTTGAAACTTCTTTATTAGGACCCTGATTGTTTGAAGGCGTCGATTGTTGACTTGTGCCACTTTTTTCAACGCTGGACATCTCTTTACTGCTAGGAGTACTCGCGCCGCCAGAGAAATTAGGAGTAGTTGCAGGACTTGGTGCAACTGGATTTAATTCTGGCATGACTTTGTTCTTCTTCGACATGACAACTGGCACAAACGCCCTTTCTCCTCGTAAAAGTTGGGGAATTGGGGGTAGAAATGTACGTTTGCGGATTAAACTTGATTGGTGATCAGAGCCAAATCCAAAAGATCCATCGTTATCAGTTAGAGACCCGTTCTCCATTGGTCTAATCCCCCGAGCAGAACAGACTCTCAAGTGAGCAGAGATTTTACTCGAAGGAAATTTTTTGAAGCAAAAAGGACAGGCATTGTCACATTTTCGTAGCTGAGCAGCAGCCGTTGAATTTCCTTCTAAGTTCAAATTCATTGAGCCCTTACATGCCGCAATGTGACCTCCCAGAAGGGACAGCAATAAAATTGTACCACATTTTGGACAAATTCCAGTACTCTTCCGGCATTCATGATTGTGTGTCTTCATTGTTTCCACTGCTTCCGATAGAAAGATCTTATTGCATTCCACACATAAAAGGACAGTGTTATTTCCACCATGCTGCAGAAATTCGATACCAGAAGAGTAGCGCTGAGACGGAACTCGATGCTCTCTATGTAAGTGAACCATCAGCTCTTTGGCAAATTTGTAGAATTGCAAGCAATACAAACATATAAACACTCCATGAACATTCTTGGCGTGAAGAAATATTGTTGAAACGTCTTGCTTGACATTACATGTTGAACATTCAAAAAGGTACGACTCCAAATCTTCAATGGTTGATAAATTCCGGTTTCGATCTAAAAGATTTCCGTTTACAGGATGAACGAAATTAAATGTTGGAGAGCCACTCAAAGCATTCGAACTTGGACTACTATTGCTTGAAGACGGAGACGAAATTTTGTCAGATGTCATTGTTATTGCTTTGGTTTTAGGATGCATAACTCCTTCCGATGAATTTCTGTTACGGTCTAGAATCACTATCTTCTGTTTTCTAAACCAAAAATATAATTCATACATTATTATCTCCAAGAATAAAATATACTAAATGTATAGTCTGTGAAATATTAATTGAACCAAGTTTTTACGTACTCTCCACCGACAGCATTTTGCTTGCTGTCGTTCACCGGGGGCGGTTGTAGTATTAAATCTCCTTCCGAATCCATTTCAAAGTTCTTTGTGATTACGGTTGACTATTACGATGATATCATTGCTGCAGAAACATCCGTTTCCGTGTTTCTTCAACTGTCTGAAAAAAATTGAAGTTATTAGGTGGTTGTACTCATCAATTATTAAATAAATAACTGACTGATTGATGTGTCATAAACAAAATATGGCACCTGAAATGTAACTCTAACAATTGCAATTTATATGTTTCTTTTCTATTGTTAATTAGTAATTACACATAACGTTTTACAATACTGAAAACTACAACTAAACTTCATACCAATGCAATGCTAATCATTACAACTTAGAAAATACAATTGCAGCAGAGTTCACTCCACTTGCTTCATTGAATAATAAAATTGAACACTTACAAATATCACAATACAACAATCAATAATAAAAAAGTTGCTTATATAATAATAAAATACATTACTTATTGAACTTATTACGTTTACTGCTTACAGACCAAATACTGCAATTTACTGGTTGGGTAAATCAAATTGGATTTTGTAATGTGCTGCTTTTGAGTTATTTAATAACTGAAATAATATCAAATATAAAACATGGTTTTGCTTGACATTTTGAAATATTCCAAAACTGTAATTAATCAATGGCTATTATTTTAAATGCCTTGAAATAATGAGCTAAATATGACCAATGAAATGCGTGCTATACCACAAATATTAGATATAAAATGAAGAAGGCAATATCAAACAATAAAAACAAGTGCACCGTGGCAGGACAAAAGCCAACGTTGGACAAAGTAAACTACAGTGCTCTAGGCACAACACAATCATAATACAACTTTGAACAATAAGCACAAGCACACTGCAGAAAATAGGCATTAGCCAGCTCTGTGCCATTATCATTGTATTCCGCTCCTCCAGCTAAAAGTGTCCATTTTATCTCCATTTGGCACATTCAACATTTGCATTCGAGGATTACATTACAGCAGCATCAACTAAACCCATTCATTGTAATTAAAGTTCCAAGTTTCCCACAATGTTATAGTGCTTTTAATATTTGAGCGGGAATTAAAATGCAAAGTCTATTTGCACCCTAACAATTTTTCAAGACGTGCGGATAGTGCACGTCACGTGCTTTCTGCTGACTAATGCGACTTGTCTGGAGAATAAATATGCCCATCCAAGCAGTAAGAAACTAAAAAACACGACAGGAGGCAAGGTTGGGCAGACGTTTCTCCTTTTTATAATAATTGTAATCTCTAAAAAAAATGTCACTCCACAACCAAAATGCACGATAAAAGACCACATTTTTCTCTTCAAGGCTACGAATATATCAATGCTGAAATAAGATTTGGGATTATCAAACTTTTATGAATTTTATGTATGACCACAATGCTTTGCTTGATGAAATCAATAGAATTTTATAAATTTTATACTCATCATTAAAAATAAATTGAATTGAGTATCATTGGAAGTAAAATTAAAAATGATCTTTTATCGCACAATGGTACTGTCAAAGTAATTGCTGAATTACTTCGGTCTTTGATTGCTCAACTTAAAACTGGCAACTAAAAACTATCAACTATTTGAAATGTCTTGATAGCAATCGAGGATTTTAAATGTGTAATTAAAATGCTTACTAATCTGGCTGATGGTGACAGCTGATATTTTTCCGTTGTCGTACCCCTAAACAAACACACCGATAAATGATTAAAACTGATCACTGTAAAATGCCACCATAATCGATAGCTGATGTGAATTTTCACTTGGTTTTTTGTATATTTTGTTAGAGTACAAGATTTTCGACTGACTGACTAATGCAAAACGTGTTTGAGTCACTGTCTTCCGACAATCATCAAACAAATACAAAATAACAGAAGCATAAACTTGTAACTATCCTGTCTTGTGTGGCGACAGGCAGTCAGTCACGTTGTTTTGTATTTATTCAACTGACGAGAACGCCGTTGACAGTTGGAGATATATAAATCACACTTTTGTAATAGTCAGGGTTGTCTTATTTGGTTGTTGGTTGATTCGTATTTTCGAACACAGAGTGAAGATCAAAATATACAAAACAATATCCGGTTAAACTATTAGAGGTGTAAGAAGTAACAAACCTTTGTATTAAAGCAAGCTAATTACAAACTGAAACAACGTAATAATAAAAGACTTCGGTGAGCGGTAAATTTCCAAGAGTTGTGGACGAATGACGAAAAGGAAATAGTGTGACAAGTGATTAGTTCCAAGAGCAACAATTTGGATTAGTTACTGTAAATATTTCCAAATTGTTGGCTCACGCTCACACGGTCACACACCACACAATCACATAATATTATTGATATATAGAATAGAGGAACACAAACACAAATATTCCGAGTATAATAATATTAAATGCTACCCACACTAAAATTTAGTGTGATTGTGTGGTGCATAGTCTGCATAGGAGAATATCCAATATGCAATAGCGTCCAGCAGAAAGCAGAGTCAGTTCTCTGAGTTTGGAGTTTCGTGTCGGATTCGTATATCGTTGTTAAGAACAACCACAAGGAGACATTGGGATTGTTGGGAACTGCTGCCTGGGATCGGAAACCCTTCAAGCAAGTGCTATGCTATGCCGTAGACTCGATCTGCTATATGAATTCATATGTTAAAATGCTTTGTTTGGGTCCTCCTAGTATAGAGACGAGAAGAGGAGCAAGGAGTTTGTGCCCTGACTCTTGCGTCATTTTTACACTACTGCAAGGGCACATCTTATCGTCCTAAATGCAGGCTTAGGTTTTTGGGCTCTCGCATTTGACTTGCGTTTCAACCATCTAAAACGGGCGGAAGGCGGGTAAAATCCCTTACAAATCTCGTCAGAACAACAGCTCCGCGATAATGTACCCATATAGCGTCATGTACGTACTAACTAGTTCGTTTGGATGGATAGAACACCGTGTATTGTGCTTTTCAAACTAGTACTACCCTACATATACGAAGGGCGTACCTATCCATACTTATTATGCAACGATTGATGTTTTAGATATGTCTCCTATTTATTTTATTATTATAATATGCAATCAACAGTGAATACGAAAGACTGAATCATTCCCTAGCTGTGTGCATATACCATAATATTATAATAATATAAATGTATTGTTGCGTAGTAGTATACTTAGTCCAATGTATTATAGTTCTCTCTGGAAGTATGATGCCTAGTATAGTAGTAGTGAGTGGATGGAGTTAGTCGGTGGTGGTGGAGTCAGAGTCAGGAGTTTAGGCCTAACAGTATGGTCTATATGTATGAGTCCGTGTAGTGTAGTGTAGGTAGTAGGTAGGTATTTACCTAGGTTTATATTGTAATACGGCCAGTAATAGGGGGCTCGCTCGGTTACCGACTGGGTTCAAGATCTTCAGCTCCAAGTGAAATACACTGCCAGGTTTCCAATTCTCTTCTCACTCACAAAAATTTAGCCTTGCGTTCTGTTGCCAACTTGCCAGGTTACAATTTGGCTTGTGTGTGGCTCCGTTGGCGTCTTATTTTATGTGACGTCTATGGATAGTCACAGTCTGTCCATTCGTTGCTCTTCCACTCGGCAATCCTCGTCTCTTCTGTTCTCTGTCTGTCTGTACTAAGCACTCTGCTGATTCAGACTCCACTTCGTTCGTATTATTCCCTGTATTCTGTTCGAATAAATACTTGACATGCGTACTACGTATATTAGCACTCCACACACACACATACCGCCAAGCTAGTCCGCCAACTCTATACCTATCATAACAATACCAAGCAATAATGCCTAATGTCTCTCAATGGTAGACTCTTTATTCGCTATTTGATGCGATGAGATGGATAGGATAGAAGGATAGACTAACTATGATAACTCTATGGTATAACTCTATGTTATTGCCACACTGAACTATATGCTCAACTATCTCATTGATGAGGATGATATTATCATTTTTTAGTAAACTTTTTGTAATACTAAGTAGCGTTCGATTCAAATGCTTATAGCTATTATGCAATCCTTGCTTCCTTGCAATGTCTTAAGAGATCTTACGGTATCTCACTAGATTTTCCGATATATTCAGATATCTTGTTATACCTTGATGGGCCTGGCGCTATTTTCCCGGATCTTAAGCAAGATCTTTCGGAATTTCAGGACATTTTGCGAATTTCTTGCGAAAGCTTTTGGAAACTTGATATATCTTACGATATACTGTAATGTCTTTAGATATCTCGCAATATCTTAGGGGAATCTAGCAATATCCTGTGGTATCTTGCAATATCGTGCGGTATCTTGCAATAGCGTGCAATATCTAGCGTTATCTTGTGGAATCTTGCAATATCTTGCGGTATCTTGTGGAGTCTTGCAATATCTTGTGGAGTCTTGCAGTATCGTACGGTATCTTGCAATATTTTGCGGTATCTTGGAATAGCATGCAATATATCTTGTGAAATAGCATGCAATATCTTGTGGAATCTTGGAATAGCATGCAATATATCTTGTGAAATAGCATGCAATATCTTGTGGAATCTTGAAATATCTTGCGGTATCTTGGAATAGCATGCAATATCTTGTGGAATCTTGAAATATCTTGCGGTATCTTGTGGAGTCTTGCAATATTTTGCGGTATCTTGGAATAACATGCAATATCTTGTGATATCTTGAAATATCTTGTGGTATCTTGAAATATCTTGTGGTATCTTGAAATATCTTGTGGTATCTTGAAATATCTTGTGGTATCTTGAAATATCTTGTGGTATCTTGAAATATCTTGTGGTATCTTGAAATATCTTGCGGTATCTTGGAATTGCATGCAATATCTTGTGGTATCTTAAAATATCTTGCGGTATCTTGGAATAGCATGCAATATCTTGTGGTATCTTGCAATATCTTGCGGTAACTTGGAATATCATGCAATATCTTGTGGTATCTTGCGGTATCTTGTAATATTGTGCGTTATCTTGCAATATCGTGCTGTATCTTGAAATACCTTGCAGGATCCTTCTGGAATTTGTAGGATATTTCAAAAACTTACTGTACTCAGCATCTTGAGTTAAATAGGTATGTATATCTTTCTGAAAATTGTAAGTGTGACATGTTGAAGAATATTTGTCAATTTCAATGGGGATCCTAAATCTACTTTCTCGAATAGATTACCAGCTTCTCAATGTGCTTTTCATGCAATTTGTACCAATTAAAGAATGATTTCATTGAATCACTTGACCTCAACCGCCATTTTAAGCATTTAATGTGAAAAGTAGAGCAACTTATTTGATTCGATTTTATGTGAAAATGTATGAAACGAAACCGAAACCAAAAAATAATGCTAAATTAAATATGAACTTTCCTTTTCTGCCCAAAATGTACAGTTGTTGAAGTTTTTAACAGAGTCCCCCCCCCCCCTAACTGAAGAAACACACTGTTAGGAATGGGAGGTGGGGTTGAACGAAGGATGATAATATGCCGTGAATGTTAGTATTATGGGAGGAACGGGAAAAAGGCATTTGGGGTAATATGACCCGCGAAAATCACTCGCAAAAATCAAGTAAGCGTTAATTTCTCCCATTTCTAACAGTTATTCCGTTTCTCCCATTTCTCATAGGTAGATGTGAGATACCCATATAGTAGGTCTGGAAGTGTGTACACTAGTTTTAAATTGTAGAAATTCATTGATAACTTTTAGAGATTAGTTTTAGGGCGTTGTTTGCAAAAGAGACTTAAAATTAAAGCCAGAGTTCCTCGGCTGCACTGGCCTATCCACCTGATAGCCCGATTCCTTTATGGCCTACCACGCATATCCTTGAAGGGAAACGGACGCATTAATTGCATTAACCCATGATTGTTGATATTATGAATGGACATTATCGTGGGAAGGTATACCCCGGTTACAAATAGTGTAAAGATTATATCTGTTGCTTGTCTGCCAAAGAACCCCGACACCATTTATCTGTGGAGACTGGAGAGTGGAGACTAATTGAGATAAAGCTGATAAAATGGCATTTCAACTTTTCAACTCTCGTCTGTACAAAAATGCTACTTAGCTACTGCATGTGAAGGACTTATATAGCCAACCAAATATTAAGGCTGAGTTAACTATGTAAATGAGATAGGTACTCAAAATGCATTGCATTTGTGCAGAAACACAAATCACCGAATGCTAACAAACTTTCGATGAAAACGGGATTGCTGTAGTAAACGAATGCTGTCTTCGAAAATACATATAATAGATTTTAATCAGGAAAACATTTACAAACTTTAGAATTCAATTGTGATTCTCGTCACTACTTTCTACGATAAACAAAACTAAAGTTGTTCGTTTAGCTTTTGAATCACCTCCTGTCCTATTTTGTTCATCTATAATTTCTGTGACTTTATTAACTCCTGGATAACCCACAGAAAATTGGAATAATGTAAATCTTAATCGATTCTAAAGTTATTGGGATTTTTAGACGGACAAAAGGAAAATTCGCATATCCACGCCAGTAACGCAACTAATAGGCAACTTTGAACAATTGAATAGTTGATGGTGTTGATACGATAACGATGTAATGATGCAGAAGTCCCCATATTATCATTACAGAGTAACCAATATTTCCAAATAATGAGCTTCTTGGTTGTCGTAACTTCAGGAGTCAAGTTTCAAGTTGTAGGCATGCAGGTGTTCCAAACCG
Source organism: Tomocerus qinae (assembly GCA_020055645.1). NCBI lineage: Eukaryota > Metazoa > Arthropoda > Collembola > Entomobryomorpha > Tomoceridae > Tomocerus > Tomocerus qinae. Next base: position 28,571,983 of record CM034548.1, read on the forward strand.
AAATTGATGTACTGCTCATCACATGATAAAATTGATGTCGAATGACGCTCAAACATTTCATAACAATTTTAATGATGCTTTTATGTAACATTCCTTATTATCGGATTATTATTTGTAAGTAACATAAAACCAACCTATGACCCTCAAAGCATTTGCTCATTTGCCAGTGAGCGAAAGCAATAACCCGTTTCGAAGATCTTATTATGCATAGAGCACTTCACAATAACAACTTCATCTTTTCTCAGAAGGAGTTTTTGTCATTTATATAAGAGTTGGATGCCATGATATGACGCAGGTTCACAGTGAACAGTGCTGCTAATAGGTTTCACTTTTCATACGAGGTATCTTATATCATAGATAATTGTATTGACATTTCGGAGTTTTTGCATAAGTAAATAAGGCAAGATTTGAACTTCATTAGGAAGGATCAGACGTAGTAAATTGAAAAGTTACCCGTTTACATCACTATAAAGTACTTGTAATAGAAATTGGTATGACGATGGCTGGACTGGGAATTCGTGTGTAGGTAGGTATATTGTGTAGGCAGAAAGGATATTACATTACAATGTCGTATCAAGAAGTAAAACCTATCTTGCTCTTGTGCGGTTTCCTATTATGTAATTGTAGTATAGTGTCTTACATATTGTACTCTTCTGAGTGTTCTGTAATCGCATTGTAGCTATAATATTCTTCCACGTTGTGCAGATGGAAAATAACGTTTTTGCCTGAAGAATGACTTTTCGGGGCATCCTGAATTCATAGCCAATAAAAAATCCTTTTGTATCATTTTATTCGTGTTTTAAACCTTTGAGACAAAGATGCGATGGATATATCTATAGGCTACCGTTTCAGATATGGACACTTGTTCTCTTCTATATGAACTTGTGTACATAAACTCAGAAGCCAAGGCATAAAGAAATCCATGAGAATTTACAGTCTTACATCAATCATGAATGGCCTAAAATGTGCAAACGATCGTTGTGAAACTTTGCTCTCTTTTCAGAATACGTCTAAAGTATAGCTCTAACAAACCTCCATATTTTAATTCCTCTAAAAAATAAGCAGTAAGAAGAAAACAGCATAGGATTCTTTTGCATAGAATTGAATATAAAAATTTTGAGAATAGCAACCATCTATATAGTTTTTAGGACCGGTTTTCATGAATGTGTATCTATACATGAAGTTCATAGGAATGTCTGGAAATAGTAATACTATTTTGATGAATTCAGCCAGGTGCTTTGCTTTTATGACACCGCGCCCATTAGACTCTGTGGAATAAAGATGGAAATGTACTTTATTGATAAACACGGAAAGAATATTAACTGTTGAACTGAATTCCTTCACTGTTGCAAATATTCTAAGATTGGATTAGGAGAAAGTCTGGATGCATGCTATAGAGTATGGTGTAGGTAATTAGTATAGTTTTGCCTAATTTTATGTAGAGCTTTATAATATAGAGATTATGGGTTTGAAGTAGACTCGTTAATAGTATAATAAGACGACAATTTGAGTGACTTTGGATATTGAAATGATCAATATAGCTGATTACACAGTTATATTACTATATTTGAAGCATATGTAAAGCTGATCAAATGTTTTATCTGGGTTATTGCAAACAAAGCAAATAGACGCTTGATAAAGAGAACTATCGAAAGATTCTGGGTAATTTTATTACATAACCTTTATTTGAAGGAAAAAGCAGTGATTGAATACAGAAATTATTTAATTAGGATCATCCTATGCAACTAATGATGAATACTTATTCATTAATACTACGAAGAGATAACAAAGAATTTGTTAACTGTTTAGAGAAAAAGATGTTGACGTTTGATTTATGAATCTTTATGTAGAATTATTATTAGTCACTGGTTTGTTATTCAATTGAAAATCCATAGCTGGCTTTATTTTCAAATAAATTCAAAGAGTTGTACAAAGAAATAAAAAAATTCACTCTTTGTTCTCTCTACTCTGCGGCGCATTTTCTCATATGAAGAGCAAGATCTATATGTGATAGCATAGTTGTTTTCTACCCTTGAATTTTCTTATCTAGCAAAGGTTATGCATAGGAAAAGACTGAGCCAGTTTCGAAATTTTAATTTGAGTTGACGTTTTTTGACAACACAATGTTGTGATAAGTCTTTAATCATTGTATATTAGAACTTTACATGATTAGTAGATATAATAATTTTAGCTACCTACATGGAAATTACAGTGCATGCTTTGTAAATTATATGGAGGTAGTACGGAGAGTAGATAATCCACGTGTAGAAATAGTATTGCTTAACACGCTTTAACTTGCAATTGAAAATAAGGTCATAAAACGACGAATTACTTTAAATTAAAATGACATGGTAGCTTTTTTGTTATTGTGGACACTTAATGATAATACCAATCTGAGGCTGTTTTATTTAGTGCCATGGTATAGAAAGATTATTTTGTACAAAACAAAGCTAAATTAAGTTTTACAATCTGTCAATTATATTTTTAAATCCTTGTTGCCCAGCAATAGAGTGGATCTGCGGATTAATTTGATACTTATAGGTGGAAAACATTTAGGCCTCTATAACTGTTAGTGAAGACAATGACAGCTGCAATTACTGCAAAGGCTTCTATAAAAGGCTAAAACCACTATTAAACTGTAATTTAGTATAAATGTAGAAACTGCGTAGTAGAATGGTAGCTGTGCAGAAAAATATTTTTCCAAGGAAGGACATCCTGCTATGTAAATATCTAGATACTATTTCAAAGCTACATTATTCGAGTTTTAAATTTCAGCTACCCTACCTCTCAAACGGTATATAGATAATGAAATGCAGGTTTGTCCTCATAGAAAAATGTTTTTCACCCCACAGTGCATATAACTGATAAATAATCAGTATACGGACTACAAGGATTATTACACGAAATTCCCTACCATTATATTGTATTTCTGCAAGTATTTGTATAATATACACCCACTTGCATAATAAATGATTATATAACATTAGATAATCAAAGGCTTCCATGCTCATGATATAATGATACTGTTACAGTATCGATCTGCACTTCTAAGGATAAAAATAAGTCAATATACAACACAAAACATACTTCTATGCTTTGACATACGTAATATTATTATCTCTCACACTACCAACTGAAGAAAACGCTTTCGCTTTCACCCTGACTGATTTGCATCGGTGGACAGGGACGCGGGACATTTCCGGTGAAGCACACAGTGCTGTGAAATTCCCAACACCTGCTACAGAATGACAATACTCAACTCGTTAATACACACACTTTTATCCCAATTTTTTTACAAGTTGAGCTACAAGGGGATTTTTATTACATTTCATGTAAGGGTAAAAAAACATTTTTGGATTACAACTTAAATGACAGGAAAAGATAATGAACTAAAAATTGAAACTTATGTACATGAGATAAATACAGTTTTTGTAACTAGAGTTAGGTAGTATTTCCTACCCAAAATAATGTTATTGGCTAATTCCTAAAATTTCCAGTGACAATTTTACATGCTAAAAAGCTGTCCATGGAATGTTTTAGTAGGGTTCATTTTACTCTAGTTTAGTTCGTTTTGACTGTAGAGATCCTTCTCCGCTTTGTGAATCTTCACTGGCAAACGTGGCAACATAATCAATAGGTCCTTGCGAGTCACTTGTTATAGAGAAACCTGAAGATAAAAATTATATTATTACGATTTGATACATGATTCATATAAGGAATGATTGAATGTAAACATAGCAAAATTGCAAGTAATTATGTGCATTTTACTTTTATGTTTTTTAAATATATATTTATGCATTTTTTGTTAAATTATTTAATTAGTGAAGATGTCATCAACTGTCAATGGCTTTATTTCATTAGTCTACTAATATTTATAACTTAAAATCCATAAATGTCATGAAATCAATGCATAGTTTACTACATTTACCCACGAATTTAATAAAATATAAAACTTGTGTAGAAACCTAAGTAATTAAGATTAATTTTAAAAAATTCGTCTATTAACGTTGACGGCGTTTATGATTTTTATAATGTATTTTCTTAAATGTGTTTATTCATTCTGTATAAATGATATTATAATTTTACAACTTAAAATAAATCAAGCAGTGCAAGTAACAGTAGCATGGTTAGTAGCATGTTCTGTGCCTTAGACCTCTGCTATCCGACTCTAAGGTTCGATCCCTGCCCAATTCAAGGCAATTTTTTGGGACTTTTTTTTGGGTGGTATTTTGGCTCGATGTTAGTACAGGAATATTACCTGTTGAGGGGGTGGATTAAGTTTCTTAAATGCCGTAAAAAGCAGCCTCACTCCTAAAGTGCTACTAGTTGAATTGTGAAGCTCTATTCTACTGGCATGACTAGCATCATCCGAGTGTGTACGGCTCTGCAAGTCCCCCGTTTAAGTCCTATAGAATAGTCCTATATACACATATCTGATTGGGAAAAGTCAGGAGCAGACGGATTATGACTCCACGGTGAAATTATTAAGCGAAGGCAAAGGTTCTAGGATTCTAAGGTATTAAATTAATTGGATCGATATATTTCTATGTTATTTGGAGCACTCTTTCTGTTTCTGTAAATAGATCTCTACACAAAAGTCACGACCGCTTAGCAAAAATTTTAATTGGAAGCAACCTAAACACATTGTCAATGTATATAGCTAATAAGATACTATTTTTTGTGTAAATGGCCATGTAAGACCACACTTCAGTTATCTTGAGTTGTGTTGGATGTATTGTAGAGGTATATGTACGTAGTAGGCAACTCTTAAGTTAGAGCTAGGCACAATTAATTGCTGAAACTGACGGAGTAGGAAAAAAATATAATCGTAGTAAATTCAGTAACATTTTATATCTAATGAAAATTAATATGGGTAATAAGGATCGTAAATTCTACTAACGTAAAAACGTTTCTGAACTAGAAAACTTGAAATATAGTTACCTAAATGTTGTAGGAATAAAAGTCGAAAAAAGAATGAGCTCTAAACCATAGAAACCTATTTAAATGTTTTTCATGATTTCTAGATGTGTTTTAAAATTTTGCCGATCGTTACGGTTAATAATAGCTTAAGACTCTGAAGTAACGATTAATTTGAGACAGATATCATTCACTACTTAAAATTGGGCATAAACGTGCAGTTTATATATGATCAAGTGTGGTAGCTATAAAGTAGGTATTACTGTGGTTGTTTAGAACTCAGTAATACTTAATAATGATAACAATTTAACACATATTTAATATGTGCCTAATTTAAAGATAGAGATCAGATTGGCTACATACATATCGAATACAACAGATATCCCTAGAATGGATGAAGTCCATCCATACATTTTCGTGCTTTGCTTTCTCCTTTCTCGGAGTAGGTATTTCATATAACATCATGGATTTTTGTATTTGCCAACAATGGTTTTATCTCGCTGTGTGGAACATTTCATGAAAATCCATTGATATTTAAAGCAAAACAGAATTACGAAATGCAAATGTGGGACCACTTTCTAACGCTACGGGATGTTCTGGTCCATCCGAGGACAATTGATAGGTATGCTTTTTCTTTGGAGGACCACCTAATCTGCTAACGTTGTTGTCGTAATATACGCATATTAAGGTATGCTAATCCTTTGGTGGACTACCTTATTCTTTAACGCTTGGATAGACTCGTATCCATTTTGAGATATAAGTATCAAATCTTTAATCTTAATAACTGAACTATATCTCCCGTGAACGTGTATAACAATGTTGGTTTAAGCAATTGTGCTTAACAACATATAATTAAATTCTCAAAATAAATACCTGCTACCAAATTGTTTTACAATGTTTCTTAGTTTAATAAAATGGAAGCGTACTATAATTATGTAAGAAGAATTTTGCTTACTAGTATTAGAATCCTCTCCCATTACGACACTTGCGGGTGGATTTTCCGGCACCAAGGGTCTTTTTGTAGTAATTTCTTTATGTTTCAGTTTTTTCTGTGAAAGTACAAGTGTTTGTAAGTTATATAGCTTTAAGTTTTAATAAAATAGTAGCGTCCTTAGGATTTAATTCAAAAAATGCATCATGACATTCTTACATCTGCAGAAACAACAGGCACCCATTTGTATATCCTCATTGTTGTTTCGCCCAAAGTTACCCATTTTTTCTCCCTGAATAATAAATGCATAAAAATAATTATTTTGCCCATTTATTATTTTTTCTAGAAAGAATAAAAAATCTTCTACCAGTGTCATGGTATGTAACTAACCAGTGACGAACTTTATCGACGACTTGCATAACCCGTTTAATATCATCTTTAGCTCTACTTCTGGTTTCTGCCCTTACCGACCTAGACATTTTCTATGAACTTGGCGAATTACTGGTCAGAAATTAAATCTGGCTCTAATGGGAGTTTTGGTAATAATTCACTTTTTCCGTAGTGCAGGGGTAGATTGCGGGTACTAGTTAAAACTGATCAATAAAGAGCTATATTGTATGGCAGTACAATTTTTGTTCTTTAATTCTCATTAAGGGGAGCTTTTTAGAACAACATCCCTCATCAAGAATTTTATTTTATAGTTATTGGCATATCTGATGAAAATAAAATCTATTTTTTCAAAATAACTGTACACCTTTTGTAGGTTTTTTGTTAACCGAAATACTAGTAAATATACACTTTGAATAAAAGTTTTCCTCACACCGTAATGGAAGAAAACTGCACCCCCTATAATTTCGATTGTAGTTCTTTTCCAATCTGTCGTTTGACCTAGTGAGCGAATATTTTCTCCATTAAAATTTGAGAAGACTGGAAGAGAGAGTATTCAGAAGCACAGATAGTATAATTCAAGCATAACGTTCATATAATTTGACATAGACAACTGATATACGGAGAATTCACTAAGCCTCAAGCTAATCCCTCTTTAGTCACGTTGGTCTTCACAAACCTTTCATTTTTTGCAGACCGGACGCAATGCATGAAAAGCATTGCAGGAGAACGTGAAACATTTTAAGAGGCCATAGCGCAATTCAATGAAGATGAAGAGAACCACCTCCATGGTGAAAGTCTACGGTCTTCGTTTACATTTACTCCCATTTTGGTTTGCTTGAATTCTCGATAGCCCGCCGTAAATTGCTGTCTCCCTTAACTTTCGCTAAACTTTCTTCATGCACATTATTATACGGTTATATTTTAGGGGAATATTTTCGCAAATTAACTACTAAAATCCTGTGCTAAGCAATTTAAAGTATGATCATGATGCCCCACTCTACCAATAACTTATGTATGCGGTACGTACGGAAGTTTAATGATGAAGCTCGTTGAAAATGAAGGGTAAACTTATCTCTAAAGCGATAGGATGAGAAATGTTGTTGATATATATTTATGTAAATACTCCCGTAAATGCAAACTGAAACTCGAGCATTTATTTTCCAATATCAAATTTAACAAGTAAATAAGGAATATCTTTGGATTTTCGTCCATTTGTGATGTAAGATGCTACGTGATGTAATGTGTTGTGTAAAATGCGATGGAAAATCTGTTCAATTAATAAATACTATGACTTGAACAACTGCGAATCCATCGCCTTGCATTTCATCGTATCATCAGTTGTTTACGCGTAAATTTCTAATACATACGAATGATAGGAAACATTTTCAGTTCGTTTAGAATAAAAGTTTACTACAGAGTGACGCGAAGTCGCTGCTGTGTGAGGTAAAAAATAGGTAGTGAGAAAGTTCGTGGTCGTCTAGTATTCGTTATTCTTATAGATGTAGAGGAAACGTCGAGGGGGTAGAAAGAGTATCTGGATTTGGGGACGATTGTATTATAAGTGTAACAAAAACAAGAAGTGTTTATTCTATTAATACTATTAGTCTAGAAAAGTTGAACTATACACAGTCAGACAGTAAAACGAAGAAGACACAGATGTATACATATCATCAATTTATATATAATAATAACGATCTAGAGGAATAAATAAATAATAGTAGCGACTGTAATTGACAACACAATAAGGCATGTCTAACTACTAGTCGTCAATTTACAATTGATTTGCACAATTCATTTATTAATAGGATTTTGCTGTAATAGTGAGCGTGAGCGTACGTACCTTCTACGCATATGTACATATAGTATTCATCTTGTATAATGTATGCAGAATAGTACGAATAGATTCAAATGGTTTGTAAAGAATTTACAATTGTATTTACTTTTCCACTTACGGGTGTTTCTTAGCTATAAACTATTATTGTAACAAACAAAAAAGAACTACGGAACAATTTGAAAAAGGAAATAATGCTTCTCTACTAACATCATCGCTATATGTCACGTTAGTAATTTGATTTAACCGTTCATTTAATTAACGACTATTCTTAATAAAAATTACATTAGTAGTAATACTATAAACAAATTGTATTTCATACTTTCCAGCTACATACACATTTTGTTTACAGGTGCTAATTCTGTCTCCAAATTTTGATAGTACAGATATTTGTGATGTTCGACAATTGATTAGACGGGAGGTGATGTTATTTTGATGAATGATATAAAAACGATATAACTAGATTACCCTATTGATAGATAACTTACAACTTGTTGACGCACAACCTCCAACCCAACAAAATCATTCGTATAGGAGGATCGCTGTGCGTTGGTATATTATATAATAATTATTGTTTGCCTAATTCTTACGTGAGGTACAATCGGTGGTAATCGTTCGCTCCGAACGCCGCGTTACATTTGGGGCACTTTCTCTGGCGAGTCTCATAACGCGTTCGTAAACAATCAAAACAGAATACGTGGAAGCACTTAATCAGAACAGCATCCTTTCGTTTCACTTTGCATGAGGGGCAAGTCAACGTCTCCTTGTACTCCTTGATCTCCTCCTGCAATACTTCGTCAGTGTTTCCAGCTATTTCAATCTTATTTAGTCTTTCTATCTTCTTCTTATACATTCCTATTTCCTCCTGCAGCCGCCGCAATTTGTAGGCCTCGGCCTCCAGGGCCGACGTCTTCTCTCCGACCGTTTGCTGTGCATCCTTCATTTGAGTATGATATTTTTCTACAAACAACAAAAACATCTCCCACATCATCATCCGCACTAAATGCACTGCCACAATTATAGCAACCACTTTTTAATTGGTTAACTGGGTTAGAATCAGACTGCAGCAAACCACAGGAATTTGGCGGATCCCGCCGTAGAAAGTAGGCGAAGCACAATACTAAATATACCGTGTGCAAATAAAATACACTAGCACTCGCGGCACTCGGCATATTTAGTATCGCCTACTTTCTACGGCGGAATCGGCCATCATCCTGACGTTTGCTGCAGTCTGGTTAGAATAAGCTGTGTAAAATGGCGTCTTACCCAAGTGAAGTTTAAGGTCAGCTGCAGATTGAGCACTTTCGATTGCTTTCCTCTTGTTCACCTCCATTGCACTTTGACGCAGATGAGCTTCCCTCTCAAAAGCCTGAATGTTGCTAAGTAGCAGTCTTTCTTTCTCTTCCAATTTCCTAACCACTTGATTTTGAGCTTCTATATGCTTCGACAAAGTTTGAATCTACAAACACAAATTACATACCCGTAAAGAGTGGTTTCATTAGAGAAAGAACTTTTGTAGGATTTATTTTTAATATAAATTACTGACTTGTTCCTGCAGAAGTTCTTTTTCTTCTCTGGCTAGTTTTTGAAGCTGATTGGATTTAATTCTATCAGACATAAGCTTAAAATTAGCATCATCTTTTTCCCTTAGTTGTTGGATAAGCCTGGAATTCTGTTCTTGCATATCTTCAAATGCTTGACCTGTCACTTCCATCTCACTAATGAGTGCATCTTCTTCCTGCTTCTGGGCTGTGACCTGTCTCTGGAGACAATGGACTTGATCTTCTAATTGTTTGATCTTTTTAAGGGCATCTTCATCTGCGAGCTTCTTTCGTTCTTCTTTTTTATTTTCTTGAAGCTTTTTCACTAAAAGTTTTAATTCATCTAATTCTAACCGGCATTTCTTCTCGGATGCCATTAGTTGAACTTTATCTCGTTGGTCCTTACTCGCCCCCTTGTACATGTCCAGAAGAAGCTTCATCTCTCTTTGATCATTTAATGCTTTCCTATTTATAAAATTATAACTTGTACAAAAAATAACTTGTAATAACATTTTAAAATTTATAATTGAAATATAATTGTAAATCAAACCATTACAATAATTAATTCTGTTGGACAAACTATTGTTACGATTATGTACAACTGTACTACTTTTAACAAGATAGGTATACGTCACTGTAGGTAAATATTACTGTATATAGCACTAGTTATGAAAATGCTATGCAGTACATCACAGTGGATTATTACATATTGAATTAAAAACTTTTTTACTATTACAATTAAATTCATTTCGGAGAACACATAAAATTAAAATGCGAGTCCTGCAGAGCATTTCTACTTCCTTTTGAGTACTAAAGGGTTTAAATAATAAGATTGCAGCAACTCTCTCACGAATGAAAGAGTGCTCTAGTACTTGCCTCATCCTCATGCACAAAAATAGGGAAAATTCACATTGCCAGCTCATACACATACAAATACTGCATAAAACAATAAAAATTTGCACTGCTAAAGACATATGTCAACATGTCAACAAAAATTAGCAATATCAACGAAATGAATCCATGGGCTTTTAGGCTTTTACGCACCGAATTGACAAGGGAAAGCGACTTGGAAACATGTTTTAAAAGCGTGAATTATATATGCTGGAATTTCGGTCTGTTTTGTGCACAAAGATGAGGAGTAACGTACTTTAACTGAGACCTCAGTTCCTTGATGCAGTCGGATTCTGTTTTTATTCGGGTACCAATTAGATTTTTCCCTTCCCTCTTGTTCACTTCATTTCTTGGAGTAATTACAGATCCGCCGGGAGTAGCATTCGGAGGGGTCTTCATAAATTAATTCATCATTACATTAGACACGTTCACAAGTAAATACAATTAGTTACAATATATATAAAACAAGCACATTGCAAGCTTTGAAAAGCAAATAATTAAAATAAAGGTGGACTACATCAAAGGCCTTATAATTAAAACATTAATACAACAATTCAATTATAACATCTATGATAATAGTCTCTGATCTTTGTGGGAAAGAAAGTTAATTTTTAATGACCAAAGAACACTAAAAGGTAAATTCTTTCAGCAAAAACGTCATCAAAAATCTTTTACATGACTTTTGTCTTTTGAAATATGGAATGTCAAATTATCTGTGTTATTCGGACATAAAAGTTAAATTTTTGTAATTCTGGAAAGTCATGCCAGACAAAATTTTGTGAAAACTGACGTAATAACTATTGTACAATTAACTAGCATACATTACAGATAGGTAATTCTTTCCAACAATTTAACATAGTAATTTTAGTAACACCAACACCAGACAACACTGATATACATTTAGATGACTGAGATGTACTATTAATTTAGTATATACTTAATCCTCAAAGAAATATAGTTGATTATCCTCAATTGATAATATAACTATTGCTGTGAAATAACTGATAATAACTAATAAATAAATAAACCTGATGTAAATAAATAAAAAAAATTGTAAATATACAACTAAAAAACTCAAATACTGGGAATGGGACAAGTTAATAATTATCGCACAAATAAGGGAAAGAGTAAAGAAATGCCGCAGAAAAGATAAGAAAAGAAATAAGAGATAGATTTTTCTTTAGTGAGCTACGAAGGTGAATAAGAGTAAAGACCGCCACCAGACAGGAAGCTCATACCCGGCAAGGAATTCTGCGTTTAGGTGTGAATTTTACATCGTTAGACAAATCATTTGGAGCTTCATGATTTCTTTTAATAGGGAATTGCGCTAAATGGTGCTCTTCCTTTATCACAAGTCCGGAGGATGTAGGAGAATCTTCGTCGTCTTTGAACCCATCACATCCTGAATTATTGCTAATACAATCCTTCTCTAGAGCTGCCATTAATTTAATTTCAAGGTCGTCCTTTTGCCTTTTCAACTGTAACAGTAATTGAGTTAATTAGAAACACATCCTGTGTACACAGCACTAAAATTAAATTGTGTCTTGATAACGCTTGTCATATTTTAAGCCATACAATAAACAAAATCAAATTTTACAGCAACTACAAGAAAAAGGTTCAAGAAAAACAGAAATTCAAAACATCAATTTTGATTGGATTTTAACTTGTGTTAGAAAACAATTATGGGGAATAACTTGGTGAAAGGCAAAATTCATTTTACTTTGTTGTTCTCCATACTGACATCCTTGTACTTTCTTCTATAGCGATGCGCATCTCCTTTGAGCTGTTGGTTGTGGTTTTGAAGTGATGTAATTAAATGTCTCATCTCTCTATTTATTGGACCCGTCTGTTCGTTCGCTGCTAAGTTTTGTTCAAATTCAATCCTAAGCATTTCGTATTCCTTGCGAACCTGACTCAGCATATCTTCCAATTGAATCATTTCAGTTCTTAGTTTGATTTGCACAGTTAATTCTTCGTGCTAAAAATGAATAATCGCATTAAATAAGAAAAAGTATAATCACTAAAAATAAATCGGTAGGGGCAGCATAAAATTGTTGTCCAAAAAATTACCTCCATCTGCTCAATATGTTTCAAGTGCTGTGTCCTCATATTTAAAAACATACTTTTAGTATCTTCTAAAGTTGTCCGTAATTGAAGAGTATCGTTATAAATAAAGGAAAATTTTGACTGGAGACATTTGTATTCAGTTGTTTCCACTATTATCGATTCCGGTAATTGCCGAATCTACAAAATAAATTTAAGAAATTAAAGCGAATTGTTGAAGGGGAATTTACTGTTTGCAAAAAATAAATCTTGTTAGTGATAAAACATTTAACTAACATCCATTCTCAATTTTTCTAATTCTTTGAGCGTCTCCTTTTGCGAATTATGCAACTTTTCTAATTCTTGTAATCTATTGTTGTTGACTTCCTTAAGTTCTTCCATTTCTTTTTGAAGATTTATATAATCAGAATCACAAACTTCAATTTTTCTTGGATTTAAGTCACATTCTTTTTTATCCTCAGTTCCATACATAAGTTGAATTCTTCGACACTTTTCAGATAATTCATGTATATGATTAACTAATTTATCGTTGTTTGATATCAGTTTAGAGACTTCCCAACTCAGATCATCTACTTGATTTCTTAATTCATCCCCTTTTGTTTCCGATGCTGTTAACTTGTCATTCAATTCTTTCATCTGCAATATTGTACAAAAATTCGTTTATACGAACACGTTAGAAAGCTTACTATAAAATGAAAACATATAGGAGAGAACCACAAAAATAATAAATCCGTATTAAATTAAATGAAAATAACCAATTGACAAAGGAAGGTAAAGGAGAAGGGCATTTGAGAGGGGATTGAGCGATTTTCCAAAAATACAACCACAGTTTTCATATTATATTTCAAACTATTATTGAAAGAGCATATTAAAGAAAAACTTTTCAAAAACTGTTGGAATAATTAGATGTAGAATATTCAATTAAAAGTACAACGTTAAAAAGAAAATTCGAGCTTTCGTGTTAATATTTGCTTACAAAACATTTGCAGAGTCTGAACATAAAAAACTTTACGTTAAAATATCATTATATACCAGGAAATTGGTTTTACATTCTTTCTGCTACTTTTTATACTTTTTTCAAGCAATAACTCACCTTTAAACCTAATGTGTGGACGCTTTCATGAAGAGTGGTGTTTAAGGCATGGAGTTTGTTATTTTCTTGCTGAATTTGAATGTACATGTCTTTGACAACACTTTCAACATTCGAATTGGTTCCTTCGCCTAAAATAAAATGAAAACGTGAGAAGAAACAATTAGAAACGTAATAACAAATAAACAAAACTATATATTCTATACCATCTGGATCTTCTTTCATAAGTTTGACCAATTTTTCATTTCGTTGTTGCAGTCTGTCAAATGCTTGAATAATTTTCGCAACGGCTCTTTTGGAAACCTGTGCAAATACAACAATGTTTTATTTCCGTTAATTTTGAAACTTTTTTTAAACAATCCTATGAATTGCTTTATGCTATGCTACACAAGAATATTGAATAATAGAGCAAACTATATAAATAAATAACATACAAATTATAACTCTGGGATAAAGAATTTTGGAGCAAAATAGGTAATATTACAAACAAACTAAAGCATTTTTTAATGCACATGATAAATATTACTTAAAGCTTGATAGCTTTAAATACTTTGGTCGATTTTAACTTACTTGAACCCTATTTGCTAATTTTTCATCTAATTCATCCTTGTCCCACGTTGACAGTTGTGTCAGGAATGATGTGGTAGCTTCAATTTCATCTACGAACAGAAAATCATTTAAAATGCATAAATTGATCACATTTTATATTTTCGGTTTAACCTTCCTAACTTACTTTTGCTCTCCGATTCATCAGATGTTTCTGTATCGAATCTTTGCAAAAGGATTCGTATATCTTCGTTGAGTTGGTTCCAGTGCCTATTGACAACGTTGAGGACGGCATCATCTTGCATTTGACGTTTCTCCAATTGTTCTATCCGTTCTTTCAATTCATGTTCCAGTTTTTGCCTCAACTCAAACCTCTGAAATATATGAATGATGAAAATGGTTCAATTTAATTCCAGCGTGTTATTTGCAATTGTGTCAAAATGGTCATTTTGAAGTTTAAATGGGCAAAAAATTTTTTATTTCATATGCTACTGATTATTATGTCTGTATCCATGTTGTAATTTTTAAATACGCTTGTAGACAAACATTCATTTATTTTGTGAAAATGTCAAACGCAGTTTAATATTTTAGGGAGGTAAGAGAATATTCATTTTTCAAAAATTCTTTTCGAAGCATCATTTATGACCTGCAAAACATCTCCAGGACATTCACCTAAGACTGCGATGACAGTTGGACATAGGTGATACGCACTAAAGAAAATGCCGCCTAATTATGTCAACGTCACTACTATAGCCCACCTCCCTATGTGTCAATGACAACCAGCAGAATAGTGAATACTAAAATTAGCCGTCCTTCTCGACTGCTAAGGTTATCGAGACCGGAAAAAAGGAAAAACGGTCAACTCCATTTCGACATATTTGAAAAAGTACAAAGCATCTTGATAATTACATAAAATGTACCTGTTTGAGTCGATTATGTTGGAATCGAAGGACTTTTATATCCATCTCTTCTAGCGTCGATACGGCCCCAATTCGGATGGACTCAAAAACGAATTTTTTCTTATTCGGTGGTGACCCCTCCGGCCCGGGGTCATCGGGAGGCCGTTTGGACATCTTGCAGATGTCTGTTAACTATAAAATAATTTCTTTTTTGGCATTTGATTAAAGAATTCCAACTCCAGTCTAACAGAATATATTAGTGTGAGAAGGCCTTTCGTAAGACTCACCCCATTCCACCATTTGCCCATAGTAAACTCTTCGATAATATGTGGCCACATCCACAAACGTTGCCGCCTAATTTTCTCCTAACACGGCACCATCCACAAACGTTTGTGAGAATGTTTGAGCTCCAATCTGGCAACTCTTAACTCCACATCCTCTCCGTTGTTGTTGGCTTCTGTCTGTCTCTTCTCTCCTTCTGCTCTGCTTCACTCCTCTTCTTACCTACCTATACATAAAAATGTATATCCCTTCTATTATACAATCAACATAGTCCGAGTCTTTCATACATTTTCCTTTGTATTTAGCTGCTTTATATTATGTAATATTAGCGGGACTACATGGAGTCAGGCACAACTACAGATTATGAAAAAAGTTGTTCTTATTAAATGATGCTGAGTGTGAGGCTTAATTCTGAGTCCTTGATTTCATTTAGCAAACACTCCGAGAAATTAAAATTTCAAAAATTTATTATTATGTAACATAAAAGACTTTCATGAAAGATAATAATAATTACAGGTTTGAATGAATATAGTAATTACTATAAATTGGTAATATTGAAAACTAAAGCGACTATTTTTTTCCCAGAGATTTTTCAAAGAATTATTCCATCATATCAGACTAATAATTGTAACTAGTAATTATCCAGTAATGCGCTGTTAATTTTGAAAGATACTAATGTTAAGATGAGTTAGTTGAGTCTCTAGAGTAGAGGAATACAGAATAATGCAATAATATTCTGCAAAATATTGAAAATAAGTACATTAAACTAATTTATACTGTCTGCTTAGGTTGCACAATTTTTTAAATTCATCAACAGTAATGGGCCCCGAACTGGATGCTGGATGTCTAACAGTATTGGGAGCCTAGTAAGATAGTAGTGACTATCTATGTTGCACGGTTTGCGCACTTGCAATCGTCGCAAAGTTTAGTAAACCTTAAACAACCCCACATAGTGTGTGGCCAAATTGGGACCGCGCAAATGGATGATGCGTTTTGAATTCTATAAGTACTTTGCAATATAGTTTTTCCTCTTTTAATAATCTTACCTTTTTTGAAAAATCAGTTTAAAATGTCGATTTTTGAAAAATCAGTTTAAAATGTCGATTTTTGAAAAATCAGTTAAAAATGTCGATTTTTGAAAAATCAGTTAAAAATGTCGATTTTTGAAAAACTAGTTTCACATGTCAATTTTTGAAAACTCAACTTATGATTGAGTAGGGAATGTAAAAACTACTCAACGAAAGTCATGCGTCATTCGCGGTCCAGTTCAAAAACGGTTGCGAGCGAGCGGGGCCCTGCCAGAGAAATTTTCACCTAACCTAACCTAACCTATCGCGTGATCTAGACTTGTTCCCCCTGCCAATTCAAAATTCAACAAAGTTATTGACTGCTAGGATTTCATTGGCTCCACTATTCCACAGTCCACACCGACCAGGTTGACAAAAATTTTGGTGCCTGACATAAAAATATTGATACATACAGAATTCAATGCGCACGTGTCACTTTGCCTTTATACTGTAGTCATGATTGAATTTCACAAAATGTGAGTCAACAATAGATAACTATTTCCACCATACCATAACTATACCAAAAGGGTATAAAATTTCTATGTTAATATGTTCCTTAATATGAAGTCACTTGTGAATGCAGATTATTTGATGTAAATATCATTACTGTCATGTGTCATATTCATAAAAAGCAATGTTAATACAGAAACTATTATATAAAAAATAATTGCAAATGTTCAACATTTGTTGGCAAAATGGTGATCTGCATGAAAGTAGTGCATGGAAGCTAAGACTACAAAGACTGGGTTCATGCCTAGGTAATACCGGTATGTGTCGGATTACCGCTAACATGTACATTATATGAACTGAGGCAAAAAGAAAGCTGAGCTGTTAGATGTTTAGTGGGATTTGTATAGTATAGTTTTGTGATTGTGAGATTCCATGTATACTATGTATATCCAAACATCCACCCAGAATAGCACAATCATTCAACTCCACACATTTACTATCAGTGCAACAGAGGCACACAGAGAATAGTTTCTGAAAAAGTCGATCGTCTGGGTTTTCAGACGGAGACTCCAATTTAGAGCTTTTGTGGATATCCACATGCACCGAAGTTCCTATAACCATCGTAGCAGTTATACCATTACAGTTCATGCACTTTCTGTATTATAGTTCTGTGATTCTGTCTTGTTTGATCCATTCCATCATCCATCCACCCACTCGACACAGTCTGTCTTTAGAGCGTTAAATTTATTACCTGTATGCATTTTCCAATTATATTATTACATAGTAGCATTTACCTACACACGGCAAATAAATTACAAAGAGATGTTACGTAATTTATGCAAGGGCAGTTGAAGCTTTATGACAGCCACGAGGAATTGCAATGATCTTGAATTCATTTCATATCTCGCTTCCATGAATATAAATAAGACGAGACGCTATAGCTTAAACTCTTTGAACATCCTTGCTATTATGCCGTGTCAGCAATGTCTTCAAATATCCTAAATGTAATTTCATGTGGCGTACCCAAGGCGAGTTAAACTGTCATGAGACGAGGACAGAGATGACAGGCTTTCAGCTGAGGTAATGGATTTCGTTAGCGTACTGGGACATGACAGATCATTTAATTTTAGACCAATTTTTTAAATAACTATTCCTGTTTCTTAAAATAAAAATTCAAAAGGACCAAAAGGTGAATGACATTATCACACAGGGTTCCCAGACGGTCGTGTTTTGGCTGGTCATAGTTTCGGATATTCCCATTTCCCAGCAAATTTTGCTTGGACACTGGGAATTCCCACCAATTTGGGAAATGGGAAATAGTGGGAAATAGTGGGAAATGAGTGTCGCCATCTTGCGGAATTAGGGTCTATTTCCCACTTGATTTTTCTATTTCCCATTTTCCCACCCACTTGGCCTTTTTGTTTCCCACTTTTCCCACTGGGAAATGGGAAATGTCCAACATCTTTCATTTCCCACTCGAAACCATGTGGCTGGTGGACTCCACAGTGGACCCAATTGACCAGTTTTAATGCTCCAGAAATCCAATTCAATCATGTACAAAATTTTGTAAGTTTCATAACATTACCCCACCACTACCCTCATTTCAAGCTATGCTTAAAAACTACAATTTGACGCAAAAGTGTCAAACCTGCCCGAGGAGAATAATATTAACAACATACCTAAAAGTGAGTAATGTCACCACTCACCAGCAAGTGGGAAAGTTACTAAATAAAGTCGAGTACAAACATTTACAAGCATCCCAAAACCTGTACTTGGACAGTGATATCCACCTATTAACTTGTTTTAAAACTTCTCCTACGAAATCGAAAACGAAATCTGGCGATTTCGACTCTGAAATTTCAGAACTTGTCTGTAGATTTTTGGATAGTATTTTAGGCTAGACTAGGGGTAAGTGTCCTACATAACCTAGCTATTAGTAATTGATATCCTACTAACAATTTTTCATGCATCATTAAAATTTAATGATTTATATAATACTTGATACGTCATTTCGCGAAGTAACTGCGTACTTCGTTAACTTTAATGATTGAGGAATAGGGAAGAAAAAGGATCGGATGACCATTCACGTCAATAGTTTTATGTAACATTGACAACTTGACTTTACTACGTAATTGAAGCGACTCAGAAAGAAATGGGTTACTACTTCGTAATCGTAACCGTCAGTTACGCAAAACACAATTATGAAATTGGTTCACGATCTTTCTTCAACAGTTCACCTTAACAGTTTGTCTTGGTGAATTTGCTACACATATTGCATTTCTTTATAACGTGAAAGGCAGTTACGAAATTGATAGTCCTGTTCTTTATAATTTTTCTCAGAGAAAGTACTATTATGTGTGCTTCAGACCTCCAAACAACGGGACTGTACAATGAACAGATTTTAGTTGGGAAATATGAAGCTTTCTTTTAAAATGACTTGTAGTTTTATGTCACAGTCACAGCTTTAAAAAAAGACGCAGAACATATTTTAGGTATCTTAACAAAGCGAAGCCATTGCAAGTTTGACATTTTTTTGAAAAAAATCGATATATATATATAGAACTATTTTAACATTGTTTAATTTCAAAAGCTAATGTTCGCCCATATTATTGGACATCCTTGTTTATTGAAATATGCATTGTATACGAGCTTGTGCATTGGTACCGAGAATCGAGAAAAATTTAATGATATTTCTAATGCGCCAGTTTAACAACTGCTCCAGTTAACAAATTTTTACCTGAACCTGAAACTGATACCATTGACCACATTTTTTATTGCAATCTCTAATGTAAAGACCTATTAGCAATTGATATCTTACTAAGGGTTTTTGATGCATCATTAAAATTTAATGATTTATATAATGCTTAATACTACGTCATTTCCGAAGTAACTGCGTACTTCGTTAACTTTAATGATTGAGGAATAGGGAAGAAAAAGGATCGGATGACGACTCACGTCAATAGTTTTATGTAACATGAATATATTATGCAACATTGACAACTTGACTTTACTACCTATGTCGCTACCGACAAAATGCTGTAATTGGAGAAACTCAGAAAGAAATGGGCTTGGTAACCGTAACCGTCAGTTACGCAAAACACAATTATGAAATTGATTCACGATCTTTCTTCAACAATTCACCTTAACATGATTTGCTACGCATATTACATTTCTTTATAATGTAAAAGGCAAAGGCAGTTACGAAATTGATGGTTCATAATTTTTCTCCGAGAAAGTATTATGATGTGTGCTTTAGACCTCCAAGCAACGGGACTGTATGCTGAACACAATTTAATTGGGGAATATAAAGCTTCACTAAACTTTCTTACATATATGCGATATAGGAAGAAATAATTTTATGCATACTAATAGGTTTGAAACATCTGTAGAAGCATAGTGTTGAATGTCCGACGAGAAAAAATAATTACCCTCGGGCGGGCAAAGCTACTTTTTAAATTGGCATAGTACATGGAAAATTATTTATTTAACGTGCAGTTAACGTAAAATGATCATGTTCATTAAAGATTGGTTGGCTTTGACATTTTACATTTCCGTTGTATCTCTCTCTTCCCCGCTATTATCCTTCCAGTTTTATTATAATTATTATCAAGCCTAATTAATACCTAGCACAGTAGATCAAGGTGTGCTAGAATATAACTGATTATTTTCTAGCACATGTGCTAGAGAAGTGTACCAAGTTCTCTCCTATTCCAAGCATACTGGTCCTAGAAAGACAAAATTGGTCGTTAAAAATTCAGATGAGATTAATTTACAAAAGTAGGAACTAAAACTTCTAATTTTTACATCTGGTTGTGAGACATTAATGTTTTCGTTATCTTTGACTACCTACATATTGGTCACAGAGTTCTGGGACCAGAAATGGACCAATTCACTGGAAAGTCCCATATAAAAGTTCATACAATCTTCCTCCATTAAACCCATCTGATACAGGGAGGTCGGGGTCAGTTTACATCGGAGACTTTACACTGGAAACTGAGAGGGATTGTTATTGTTACATCGATTGTGCATTTCAGACTCATAACAAACGTCAGGGTCACTTTAGACCAAAACACGCTGGCGACTGGCCGGGCGGGACTGTCATAACCCATCTACGTACTAAACCGGCCCGAAGTTGCTTAACTTCAGTAATCGGAAGAGAAATTTGTGTTCAACGTGGTATGGTCGTTCAACGTAGATAGCTACTTGTTTTCTCATGCTTGTAGTAAGTACTAGTAAGTAAAGTAGTCTCAGTCTCAACTCTCCGTAAGTTCTCCCAAGCAATGCAACCAGCTATTGCAACTTGCAATTGCAAAAGCTGCTTCTTCTTTTTATCCCAAATTGCATATACCAAGCTCTAGTTCATACCGATGCTCTAATGCATGCCGATGCTTGCATAATGCATACTGAAACCGAAAGGCGAATATTATAATAGCACAAATATAATGAATTGTCTTAGTTAAAATTGGTTTTTATGCCAATTTTATGCTGAATTAGAAGGTAAAACATCTTCTAGTCTCTCGGAAAACTCAGGTTATCATAATATTATTCTGACAGATGCAAGCAAATTCATGGACAATGGACACCTAGGCCATTATTGAAGCATATACAATTAACTTATATAAATGGAAACAACTTAAACATATTCTAAAGTTGATGGCCAAGAGTGTTTCCATGAAAAACGGATGATTTTTGTTCCAATTCTTATAATACGAGCGTAAATCTGTCGACAAATTTGGTTCTATGCTAAACTACTATTCGATTTTTGCCTATATACTTTACCCTCAGGTTTAAATTCTAATTTTTCATGCATCAAATTCCAATCCAAATGTACTTGTAACATTTTGGGTCTTATCTATTTGATTTTGTGACTTAATAAATTTTGATTGCTTTCATGGAGAGCCAAGTTACTTTTAATAAAACATCCATATAAGCTATAACGAATTATATGGCATAAAACTCTGGTATATTGATAGTTCTTTTTTTAGTAATTATTGTTATTTTTAGTGTGATTCAATTTTAAATTACGCCACTTACTGTTCTTGATTTAAATTTTTAAAAGTGACCCGTATAGTGATGGAAATCACAATTCTGATAATTTTATAGTGATAAGAAATTGATGGGCACAGATAATAATTAGTAAATGAAAATATGCATATATTAATGAGTTTACCCTCTGTTTTTTGTGTATTAAATATGAATTTGGATGATCTTAAATAGAATTAAGTGCTACGCTTCCGTAGAAGTGGAATCAGCAGCAGGTGAATTGAGACATGGGTATGTCTCAGTTATCCAGACTGACTGGGCTAGTTCATTTAGAAGGCAGGAATTTCAGAAATGATTACTTGAGAAATAAACAAAAAGTTGGATTCTTTATATTGTGTATTTATTCATGATAACATACGAATAAGTAACTGTAAGTTGTTTAGCGTTCATAGTATTCTAAAAGGCTATACAGCTACAGCGTTTAGTAGATAAATTTAATCTCACAATTTCGTTTCGTTGCACCTATGAGACAGAATCAAAGTATAGGTACCTAACTACTGAGCTAGTAACCATAATGGAGAAAGTGGATCATCCCACATTATCGCAGCCGCCTTCGTCCACATAATTAAATTCACTAAATAGTACAATCATTTACAATATATTCCGAGTAAATTTAGCAGTAATATTTACAAAATACATAGATAGCTCATCGTAATCACATTAATAACCGTAGTAGTAAATGAGGAGGATAACAATTAGATTATTATAAGACATTTAACAAAATGGAAATCATGGTGCTCATGTGATATTGCTATATCTTACATTGTGGCTTGAGACCCTTCAAATTAAAAAAATAGTAAAAGTCAAACTTGGGCTATTAAATTGGCGAAAATGGACAGATTGAGTGAATAAAAATAAAAATCCCGTTCAAAAATGTTTTTGTAGCTTGGTGATGTATCTAAAACAAAGAATTAAAATGGAGTGTTTTGTCTTGCAGAATCATATCCGATTCGACTCAATCCATCAATTAACGCCAGAGATGTCAATTTGAAATAGCACCTTACAATAAGACAACTTTATAAAACCTCAACTTGATGGGGTGCACGGTGCATGTCATTAATGCTGACTAAATTACACATTTCTATTGATAATTTTTGGTTGAAGCTAGGAATTGGTACAATGTTTTATACAGTTTAATTTAAAGTGGTTGATAAGTAGCAACACATGAATTTAAGTAGGGTAACTTTCTAGAAACAGGAATGACGAACCATAGGGCATGTATTATGTTTCCTAGTACAAATGGCTGTGCACTGCTAAGAAAGCATTTTCATCCATCCTTGAAATTGTACCTAAACTACCTCAGCTGCAAAACTTTACTAGAGTGAAGCATTTATAGATTCTATATAAAAATTTAGTACTCCTTTCAGCTTCTATTGAACCCAATTCACTTCTTTGAGAGTTTTCTCATAAATACCCTTTTTGAAGTCAAAGTTGGCGTATAAGCTCGGGAATGACATTGAACAAATCACAAAATAGCTGTGATCATAAAAACTGACTTTTTAAATTATTAAACTATGCAGGCCAGGCAAATTTTATGACTCCATTGGAATTCAATTCTGTTTAAATTAGATGAAAATATGGCAAATTCGAATTGGCGAACACTTTGGCATTTATCAGTTTTTGTAAGCCAGCATTAAAAATACATTTACTTTACACTGTCCTTGGAATATTAATTGAATTTTAACCATTACAATAGTGTACCTATAATATTCTGAAAACCATAACTGTAGACATGAATTAGCGTGCTGGGGTGATGACCAATATACGAAATGTGGTAAATCCAATGAAAATCTCATACTCTAATCTGTTCTAACCAACTGAAACTAAAGAATTAACTATCAACCAGACAAACATTAAATGTAGGCTTTTGAAAAGCCGAATCCTTTTAAAAAGCTGGAATCTCCAATTAGAATGAATTGGTTCGTTAGCTCTACTATCTATGTCATTCATTCCGTAGAAGATTTCATACCGTTGAATTTTTGTAATAGCTTTAAGCATATTATCTGTATTCTGCAACAGAAATTTAAACGCAGTCATGTAAATTAAAGATTATTATTATGGCTTAGGTACTTTGTCAATGTAATGTCTATTTAAATATAGTAATTAAACCAAGACAAAAATTAAAACTTGCGAAATTCTGTAATGAATAATTATTTTCCAGCATGAATGTACTATTTAACTAAATGTACGTATTTGTGATGCGTGTAAACATGCACAGTTAAATATTATTAGTAGTTTTAAACATGCACACTACTGTGAATGGGTAGTAGTTCTTAATTCTTAGCTAACATATGTACTAATAATACTAACTAAAATAGTAGCAACTCTATTATTTCAATTTACAATATTTACTTATTTTAGTTCATTTAAATCCTCAGAACTGTTCCTATACCTATATAGTAGGCGTTGATAGGCATATTATTACTTAGGTTCCTAGTTTATACATATCATACAATTTTACCTATTCTGCAATGGGATTAGATGTGTGTAAGTTGTAATTAATTTCTAGCGTGTCAATGTACATGTACTTGTAGTCCTTATAATTATTTTATACTCTTTCCTTCGACAAATCCTCCGTTACGTAATCACATCACGCTAGTGTCAACGAAATGGTGCTCCCAAATAAAACACTATAATATAATAATTAAGACGCCTCTACACAACAATAACAATTAATCAGTTAGGCAACTGTGTTAAATACTGCAACACGTGTAATGCTATATTTGTAAAGTTCACATGGAAATAATACTGTGGAATACAATTATATAGTAATACTAACTAAAAACAGTGTTTTCATCAGTTAATAATAGATTACTACATTTCAGAGAATACCAGATTAATTCTAACGTCATCTTTCACTTTATCATCTACGAGAACAATTAGCAGTAAGTATCATGACAAAGTCTGCATAAAATAAATTACAGAAAACACAACTACTACTTACATTACATTATACACATTATTATACACAGAATGCATACACTATAGATACATAGACAAGTTACATTTATTTAGGCATAATCAACTGCCATTCGTTCATGATAATAATATATCTACTATCGTTGGCTGTCACAAGTCACAATTTTGATATATCATCTAGTAAATTAACTAAGATATATTTAGCAGCCACCTTTAAGGTACCTATATAGTAGATTTAGTCTTGTTTAAAAGTCTAATTTCCCGAATGTATAGCGACACAAGGTATCAAGGCATGAATAACTATTATTACAGCGTGTAATTGGGTATATACTTAGATGTATACGATACAGAGACTTTAATACGCAGACACTCTCTGCACCCGACGACTTGCATGCAAATTAACAAATGTAAATGATGAGACAATTACTGTAGGGCTTCATTCAGAGCGACCGGATACTGGCCAAAGTGTAATCAAAAACACCTTTCCAGGCGATGGGATAAAAGGATTTCTATATTACTTTCAAAATTGCAAATGTCAGGCGGCGGGCAGAAATGTTTCTAGGTATTAAAAGTCCTTGTTACAGATATTTGGAGATAGATACAACTATTCTATTAACAATTAAAATTGAGCATGGCCGTTGCCCACATAAAGTTGGTTTGAAGACGAAGTTCCAACTGAGGATTTACACTGAGTTGATCCATTGCTCCCTCCACTTGCACTTCCTTCGCTCCAAGCCTCCAGAGACTTTTGTACTTGAGCAATGTGTTGCGGAATCGTTCCCACACGCTCATCCTCCATCGAGTTCAAGCACTAAAATATAGTTAAACCTCATTTATTTCCATTTTGACACAGTTAGAATTGTTGCTCTATTTCACACGCCTCTAGCCCTTAAATCCGTCTCCAGCCATGAATTATTCATAATTGAACTTTGCGAGATTTACAAAATGCAGTATTTTTGAGTTTTGACTGCAGAGCACTTTCGTATGCAAAGAACATAAATTGACTAGATATATATAATGTTGTACCTGCACAATATTGGAGGCAACATAGGAGACCTTCTGATCACAATGGATAACGATGATCCTTATGACACTTAGAAGCTTCTCCACGGCTGCATTCAGTTCTGTCACTTCCCTTTTCAGCGAAAAGTATTCTCCGTCCGGAGAAATGTCATCATCTTCCAATAATTCCGATCCTGCTTTGATATTTGATATTTCTTCTTGAGTTAGCCTTTCGGCTTCCTCTCGATCCAGAATAGCTTGATTCAAATTTTGTAAAGAATTGCCCCCAGAGACCTTTGGGGATGTTACGCTGTTGGTTATCGGGGTTAGCTTTGTCGGCGAAGTGGCAGGCACGTTAGCAGTGATGCTAGTAGTGCTAGTTTGTCCAGTGGGAGATTTAGTAGAGCTAGCGGTGGGACTTTTAGCTGGATTTTGGGGGGAAGTGACCGACTGAGGAATCTGGAAAGCGTTAGACAGCAGGGTGATTAGTGGGAGGAGGAGGGAGCAGCTCAGATCACTTTCATCCAGACCCACGCCCAAAGCTGCACTTGATCCAGCCTTTAATTAACAATCGTCACAAATCAATCGATACTGATCAATACGCATCAATTTCCGTGTTCTGCAATGCAGCCGCTTACGTTACTAATAATCAACTCCCTATTACATGCTTTGCATGCCAACTTTACTACGTTAGTTCATTAGCTTCTCAATATTTCATGTATGTACGTCAGTTAGCCATAAAATAGAAAACAACAGCCTAACTTACTTATAGTTATGTACACATAAATGAGTACGTGGGTCACTATTCGCTTAATGTCAATTTGTACCCAACAAAATACCTTTTTCAATTCTTTCTCATATAATGTTACCACACGAAACAACTTCTCGCCTTGTAATCTCCATTACACTCTTCAATGTATATACGAAATACAAAGACAACCAAAATTATTACAGTCATTAAACCGAGGCTTGTCTCTGTCACAAAGGCCCCATGCAAATTTAATGCCAATGCAACAAATAAATTAACAAAACCACCGAAGTGCTTTTGCTTTCCGTGTATATTTTGCTTATATTATGGAGCCCTGAAAAACCGTATTGAAAAATATTTTGGGTACAAACTGACATAAAACAGCATAAATTTGGGAAATTTTGTAAGTTATATTATATTATTTGAGAAATCAGAAGCTTGCCAGATTATGCTGCGTATATCTGCGGATGGTGACTTGAATTATTCTTGTCTATAAATAATATGCACTCTCAAACATTTATTTGTCTTGCAATGTATACAAAGCAAGAATGGTTTTAGTTTAAGCATGTTTGATATTCCTTTTGTAACAGTCAAAATTCCCTAGATATTTCCTACTCATGTCCTTCAAAACCTATTTAAATAGTATAGAGCAAATATAATTTATGACAATGCATCCAAGGACGCTTTTCTTAAGCACCTAACAGTTCTACTTCGTGTAACTTGTGAACACAATTGCATGAAAAGGAATTATAAAAACCAACTGAATAATTTCCTTACTACTACCTCATCCTTATTCTTGATTTCTATTTTAACAGGCAACATCACACTAACATGTAAATTCATGAAGGTAAATGACCGAGACTTTATCAGGGCACAAATTTAGTAGAAAGGTAAGAAAGCAATATAAAAGTGTGAATATGTACTGAAAACGACTTAGCTAATAGTATAAACATGGGAAATAATAATAAAATTTAACTGCAAAGCTGAAATAGTAGAATAAATACTTTTCAAGGAGAGAGAAAATGTTTATGTCTTTTTATTGCAATGCATGGTACATGATAAAAAAGTAAGAAAATGAAAATAAACAATCTAAAATATGCCTACTTTGGTGACCTAACTGTAAGTAGATTAACTTGGCTGCAAATTTTTAGTGTATGATTTCATACTGTATAAATTTCGTAGCAATATTCGTGTATTTTAAGGAATGTCTATAAATTATTGCTTGAAAATTGATTTTTGTAAAGATAACAATTAGGCTGATTAGAGTGCATCTCTGGCAAAGTGCATAGAGCACGCATATTTGATTTGGAAATGTTATTGTAGATGTTATGATAAATGGACAGGAGTCTATTGATAAATGAAATCTGTCACGAACATACTGATTAGAACTGAAAACCATGTGAGTATTCTATATGGGTGCCAAGATATGGGAAGGGGATAGAGGAAATTTATGAAATGGATTCACAACGCCCACGACATCAAAATCAATAAAACAATTGAGATTCCCTGTTGACTAGAAACTGAAGCCGTTTGCTTAGCAAACTATTTACTTATTGATTTGGTTTGACTTGGCTTTTGACTATCTAATGATGCCTATCCACAATAATTGTAGGTGGTTATAAAGTGTGTGTTCATAAATACTTACATTTGACAATAGTTCCGAAGAGACTTTATATGTTTTGAGGAGAGACTCAATCAAATTGAGAACCCTATTTTTCATGAGATGAACAGCCGCTGCACCTTCTGCATTTTGTGTAGACAGTTGAGATATTGTGTTTTGAGACTGTGTTTCCAGGCGCTGAAGAAGGGATTGCGACTTGAGGGATTCTTGTTTATGCTGCTCGCTTAATCTAACCAAGCTGGAGCAAAGAGTTTGTGAGTCTCTTTCCACAGTCTCCACTTTTTCCTTCCACTTCTTTACCTAATAGTGCACAAATGGGATTAAATATCGATTTCAGACGGATCACGCATTACTTTCGTCAATGTCATCGTAGGACAAAACATTAAGATATAGATTTGTGGTAATTAACTGTAGTTCTCTCATTCCAAGAACCCAGACGGAAATACCAATCGTGTTATTTAAGAACGATCGGCGAATACCAAAAGGATACGTAGATATGGATTTCAGATGAAGAAATAACAAATACTTTTCCATTTGACGCAGTTGGTAGGTAAGAATAAGGTTAAATGCGCCGTAAACTTTCGAATGAGATACAGATACATATTAAATGCTCCTTTCTATCAACTATTTAGCGGTAAGCAGTAAAAAAATATTTAGCTGGTATTGGTAGGGTAGTTAGCGAAGTAAAATCAATATTGTTATTGCCATACACCACATGGTGTATGATACGTAAATTATGAGTTTCCTTCGTATACCACTTACAGCATGCAGGAAGAACTACACAAAAGGATCAGCTTACAATAAAAGGAGTAAAAGGACAATAGAAATGAGTTAAGTGAAATTGTCCTCACCTCGTTTTTACTTTCCGTCAGGCTTTCATCCAGCATTTTTTTCTCGTCCTGAAGAAATTCAATGACTTCCTTATTTTCCATTTTGGATTCTTCCAACTGTTTGACGAGTTGAAGTCTTTCGGCTTCTGAATTATTAAAATCCTCTTGATATTTAATAGCTGTGTTCATGTATCTCTGTGAGAGGTTCTTGAGACTTTTGATCTGCTCTGTCTGGTCAGCGTAGTCGGCGGAAGTGGACATTGGACAAGGCGACGTTCGAATGCCCGAGTCTACGGAAGATGTGGAAGAGTGCGGAAGGACGACAGGTTCTGTTTGTATTCCTCGCTCTTGCTTGATTCTCTTCATATTGCTGCTGGTAGTCTGGCCAGTGGCAGAAGATAACTTGGAGAAAACTTTCGCCCCGAGATGTTTTTCCTTAGCTGCAGTGTGAGGTCTAAAATTAGAAGCTGCAGTTGGATTATTAATAAACGCAGCTGACTGGGGCCCGCTACTGACGCCCGCAATGACATTGGCATTGTGATGATGATGATGATGCGGCAGATAATGAATGGAATCTCCCGAGCCGGAGTGAGCAGAGCCAGAATTGCCGGTGCTCCCTCCGCTGCTGCTTCCGCTCGGCGCTCCTCCACCCATGCCTCCTCCGGTCTTGGCTTTCGCCTCCTGCATCTTCTGAAACCGGAGGACAGAAGTCCGCGTCCCTCGCGTGACACAAGGATCCCACTGTGGCGGCGCTTTCTTCAGTCGCAGAGATCCTTGTCGTTTGAGAGCAGATTGGTGAGCAGCGGCCGCGGCGGCCGCCGCCGCTGCCGAGGCTGAAGACTTTTCCAAGAAGGACATACTCTTTGACATCAAATCTGTAGGCACTCCTGGTCCTCCGACACTGCCGTGCGTTTTGTGATGGTGACTGGAACTACAATGACTATTTCGACACCGGCCATCCCCCGTGCTTTCATCCCCCGTCTCGCCGTCAAAGTCTAAAGCCTTCGGGCGAGTTTTCTTCAGACGTAATGTCGCGTATTTCTCGATGCGCTTCAAACGACTTACGATCCTATCCTCAGGATAAGTTGTGTAAGTGTCTGAATTGCTAAAATTGAACTTTGCCCTCACGCCGGAGTCGGAGCGTGTCATTGTGGAAGGCAGAGAAGGACCACCACCTCCGCTGCAACTCCCGCTCCCACTGCCCAAACTGTCAAGAGATGATTGTTTCTCACTCCCGCTTCCACTCCCACTCCCTCTCGACTCACTCTTGAGGATGGACTTGATGGGCTTCTTGAGTTCTTGGGTACTTTTACTGGACTGGACAACCCTTCGCGGTTGTCGCGAAGGGGCTGCAGGTGTATTGGTACCGGACTTGGAACGTCGTGAACACCGGGGACACTCTATTTTCTTCCCGTCTTTCGTTGTCACTGTGGCACATTTGTCGGAGGCGGCTACTGCCGCGGATTTCTGTTCGAAGAGTTGCACGTGCATTTTTATTCGTTGTCCCGGCGGTGCACCCGCCTTGTTCCCCGCACTGTGATGGTGGATATTCTTGCCACCCTTGTCCCCACTATTAGCACTATTTGAGTTGTTGTCGGAGAACGCATCTTTGTGTCCTTTGGTTGAACTGTTCACAGAGTTGATGCTGGCACACTCGGACAAACAACTCAGCGGAGTTTTATTCTCCTTCTCAATCTCCTCAGCTGAAGAACTCATCAGATTGCTGGCTGTCGTTTTGGAGCAACAGCTCGTGCTCTCGTTGTTATTGTCTGGTTCTGAGTACCAGCTGACGAGAGACAGTCTCATCTCCTCCGAACTCTGCACTGACACTGGTCCACTGCCACTTCCAGGCTGTCCGTCCCCTTCTATGGCACTGCTATCCAGACGCCCATTCTTTACCAGATTGTCCATAAGACACGAATTGACGCCTACAGCTGAAGTCAAACTGGCAAGGGCCACTGTGATTGAACTGTCCCCTTCTCCTGTCCCTTCCACTCGGAAATTGGGCACTGGTTTTGGAACACTCTCATCCTCGTTCCCGTCTCGGGATGTGTGCGAATGAACTGTCGACTCACGACTGCTGCTCTTCACTCCGGCACTCTCTCCTGATATACTTGTGGCGGCGTTTGTGCTGGAGAGTGCGGGCTCCTCAGCTGGATTTGTCAATATCCCTCCTCCCGTTGCCTCTAGCAGCTGGGAATCAATATTCTTCTGAGCTGAGTCACCCGACGTCGGATCCCCACTTGTTCCTCCTCGGCTCTTCTCCGACAGGACTTCTGCGTGTGCGAAATGAACTCCGTCCTCAGCTCCTGTTCTTCCACCACTGCTATCCCTCCTCTGACTATTTGACTTGGACTCAATTTCACCTGCTGCTGCTGCTGCGATCGACGTCGTCGTACTCACACTCCCACCACTCGCCATTCCCATTCTTTCCATTTCAATGCTTTTTCTCACTCAACTGACAAACTCTTCAAGTTTTACTTCTTCTTTCCTAAGTATTATCCCTAGGTAGGTACTAGAATCCCTCTCCTAGCCTTTTTCTCCTTTATTCCAACTCTGCCTCACCTAACTTAACACAACAAACACCAGAAAAATACATTACAATCCTCCATCGCTACTTAATCACCATTTACTTCAACATATACATCAATGAACGCACAGTATTACATTTCATTCCATTCCCTATAATACATTCTCACTCTGTCTACATCAGCTCAGGTAACTCTTTCACAATCCTGTGAACGTACCTGCTTTATTTTTTAGACTATTTTTATTTTACCTTTGCTTCGTACCCACAGACTGAGTGCATAGACGAGTTATGTAATGCTGAACATTCACAGGTTTTAAGCTAAGGGAATCCAACTCTAAATCCTCCATTAGAGGTATATATATCACTGTATAGTAGGTAGACTTACCAGAACTTTTTCGTGTTCACGCTGTATTAATACCATCCACTGTTTCACACTCATTATTCCATACCACACGTACAGTCATATTTGTATTCCGATGCATCAACCATTTCAATGACATCGCGTAGAGTTTTCCCGACCGCGACCGCACTTTCTGGACATAGTCTTCGACAACTTTTCAACTGCAGTCTCAGAAGGAGAATGGCCACGTCTGAAACAACAAAATATTATTTTCTTATTACTTTTACTATATCTACTATTGGTAATACTATAAGTATACCATTAAGTAGCATGTATACAGATAAGTTTATAAATGAATTTGAGCATAGTATAATTAGTGTACATGAAGGTGCATATTTAACAGAAAGTCTGTACCGAGGACCTTTCTAAGTCATTGGGAACTATTCATACTCGTAGCTATCAATTTACATCCTGCTTTTCTTTCTGCTTTTAAACCGTTTCTCTCGTATTTCATGCAAATTACATGTTTCTCTGCTGTATGTATTTACACATACCTACGCAAAGAGATTGTATGTAGATAACTTAACTACATCACTATAAACAATTATTTCATACGAAGATGGAAATGCCTAGTGTCCTACTACGATAATAAAGCCGTCGTAATAACAATGTTGCCGTGCTATTCGTATTACAGGTGCATCAATCTTCCCACAGTCAGTCACAACTTTTACCTCCCTACCTACTATACACCTAACCTTTATCATAATATCATAAACTGCATTCTTTTCACACGTTTACTAATCGCCCAGAGTTCCCTCTACTCACTGATACGCTTTACGATATTAACCCACCTACATATATCATTATTCATAATAATAATATTATCTTACCTACTTATTGGCTCCTGCCCGCCCTACTAACTATGAACAAATCCGAACACATAATGTTATTATGGATATGCCAATCTGTAACCTATAGCTACATGTACATACATAGAATATGTAACATTCTAGTAGATAAGTTATTGTTACTCTGTCCATGTTCATTACTACAACTCTGCAAACTTTGCGTAGTAGTACTGCACATTCTAAATTCAAAGAAATACAATTGCATACTGCAATTATTAGGTTAGACTTATTTCAGTCGTACATTTTATACATTCACTTTAATGTCCAATGTACCGTACTTCTTAATTACAATGTATTTACAGCAAATTACATGCTAATAACAATGGACACAATGAATGAGCTGTAAGCGTATGAGAAAATACAATTAAGCACAGAAGAAATTATTAGGTTTCCATACTTCCATACCACATTCAGACAATCTTAGACTAAATATATTATGAGGACGTTCTACTAATTACTGTGTGCATACAATAAATTACGATTAGCAAAAATCCAACTCGCTGAATTGTGCATATCATTTTAGATCTGGATTTTTATAAAGACTAGAAACTTTTCAATTGTGTACATCAGGATAAATCCTTTCCATATAATAGCTAGGTTATTGACATTTGATGTCAGAAAAGCCGCATTTGATACAAGGATTATTTTACATTAAGGTTGTAATTTATTAATTACTAATAACTTTGAATGTTTAGGAACTAGTAAAAGTTAGTATCTATAGATGAGTAGTTAAATTGCTGTAAATGATGATGATGATAATGTTATGCTTCCTGGAAATCGATTGTGCAATGCCTAAGTAAATGTATCATCCCGTTAAGTAATGATGTTCCAACTCTTGAGTGGGTGGTTTGATTTAGTTGTGTTTGCTTGATAAACAGACCAATTTCCTGGCCGACATAATATAAGTAGAATTTACATGCCGGCATGTACGCAGCATGCATTGGGATTCCACTGCAGCGAGAGTATTTTATTATAGTGCCTACTTATTGTTAGTAGGCATGTCAGACACATTTGCATCTGCCCAGAAAAGATCGTAATATAGAGTCAGCATAGCATAAACAACAACATGATCGGTGTGTTAGCATTAGTACCTAACTTAAACTTCCATTGTGCTCTAGAAAAGTTCCCGAATCCTCTAACGTTGTTGTTCAGGGAGGATTTCATACGTGCAATACCTAAAGATGCAAGATGCAATGCAGTTGAAGACGGGAATAGAATGAAACTGCATTTAGGATTACCCAGCCCAGAAGAGACTCTTTTCCAATTCCCTTTGACACTTTGCCAAGAAATTATGGGTAGCAAAAACGGCTGTATTCTACTAAGCATCGCACGCTGCAGAAATACTTCCTAAAGTAGTATAAAATACTACTCGACCAAATCAGAGCCGACGTGCACCACTTATATATATTACCGCGTACAACGTACATAAATATTTCGCCGTATCGCCAACTTCTAAAAAAAACTCATTACTACTACCGGTGCGGCACTGGTGGGCTAGATCTACTCCAATTCTGAAACAAATGCAATGTCCATGTATATTTAATGAATTTAGCTCCATATTTAAACACATACACATTTTCCCAAAACCCAAACAGATCAAAGAAATGTTTTGTTTCTGATTAATCTGTCTGTTTAAATTAAACACTAAAAAATGGCTAATTTGAAGCGAATTACCTTGAGAATGACCATAACCACGTAGTAAATCCTAATGGTTTACGTCATTTGCCATGTATTTTGTAATTTAAGATATCATTAGCCATTTTAAATAAGCTTTCTTTTGTTTTAAATAGTAAAACTTGCTTGGCCGCCAGTGAGCATGTAGAAGCAAGTAATTATATTTTAATTAGCGTTATACTATTTGCATTATGTGAAAAATAAATACATTTAATTCCGGCCTTTACAGAACATAAAATCTCGAACAGCTACTACGAGCTACTAAATTGTAAGTTTTTTCTTTGGCTACTAGTTCAGTAGTTATAGAGCGCTAGCTAACGAAAGATTAGGAAAAAAAAACTCGCAGCTTTATGGCCCTATAACATTAAAACTGATAAAACAGGCATTTCCCCTGGGTAATCCATTCTATTTATCTTTTAACTGCTGCTGCTGTCGAATATGCGTTTCATTTTATCAATTTATTCCTGCAATATACAAAGTGAAATCCATTTAGCTTAATTTAAGTGTCTAAAATTGAAGGTAGTTTTAATAAAAGCATAATTTTTCCACACGATTAATTAATTTGAATAGGAAACTCGAAATCTAAATTGCCTGGGGAAAATGAGAAACTGGTGAATCCTCAATGAAGGACGTAGACAATGACTTTTTAATAAAAACTGTAAGCATATAGTAGAGATGGATGACGATTAATAACAATAACTAGGTAAATAAGGACAGACAGAAGATAAAGCTGGCATTGGGCGCAATGGATGAGAGTCCACTATAGTGCAATTGAGAATGTAAATCTATCATCGTCACTCGCAAACTTTGTTTGCTTACTTAAGTTAGTGCATTTAGTAGCCTAGCTCATCTTCAACCACTCTAGCAGTAGTTAGTTCTTTATTAGCGTGGAGTCGTAAAAACGAATGCTCTTTGGCTCCGTCGTGTAGTCACTTGTTAGGAAAAACATGTTTGAAGTTTTGATGCAATAGGTACTCCACTTTAGCGAGTTTGTAAATGCGGTCGTCTTCCTTTGAGAAATTCGCTTTTATCATTCCCTCTGACATTTGCTAGTGCATTATGAACGAAAATAGTATTAGCGAGTAATTTGACTATACGGTACGATAGGTAGCCAAGCCACTTAAATACCAACTTTGAACAATCTCGGAACTAAAATAAGCTCAAGCCGCATAACGAAACATCAGAGGATATTAAGCCTAATTGGATAATGCTAATAAATAGCCTTTTATGGTCAGAACGAGTTTGATTGTGGTAGAACGTTAATTGTAATTGCAATTATGGATACATTTGTTTGTAAATGTCGGTTACCTAAAGGGAGAAATAGGTCCGCAATGTGTATTTAATTAAAAACACAAACATTGGAGTGAAAAGGCTGATCAAACTATTAGTAAAGAAATTACTGTAAGCATGTTTCACTTTAAATACCCCTACAATGCTCCAACATTTCGATGTGGACGAGGTTATTACTGTGGACGTGAATTAAGCAAACAAACCATTGAATTTTATCACGGCATGGCAGTGGGGCAGTCTAAGCAGAAGCCACACAAGTTGTAAAAATAAATTAGGATTTTCGAGTAGGATTAGAGGTTAATTAGGCATTTGATTATAGCTAAAGAATGAAGCTGCCTACTCCAACAAAATAATTATCCTATTTACAGTTAGGCTCTATAGACATTTCAATTCATTTAAATGTTATCATTCCCTATCTAGATGTAAACTAAATTGTAGTCAACCTTTCCAACAGACTTGAGTCACGAATCACGAAACCAACTCAACTACTAACGAGATACCACTCTCTAACTGTCCACATTTTCGTTTTTCGGCTATTCATACACACAGTTCGCTAGTCTAACGAAATGCTAAGGCAATTTGTGCTACATTCAATCCAAACTCTGTAGATAATAGACAGATAGCACATTTATACTTTGCTACATTTCGTTATGATAATGAGACACTAGTTTACAAGAGTTACAAGAAAAATTACATGCTAAGCCTGACCATCTAGCGGGCATTCTATGCTCCAACTATTTCTAAAAGCTTTACATCCCAGAAAGTTGCTGAGTTGAACCAAACATAATTAATCGGAACAGAAAGCATATTCAAGAGATACCATACATTAAAAGTACCTACTGACCTTATCCAGAATGGTTATGGGCAAAGACAATGGAATTGCGTCAGTTGAAGCAGTAAGAGACAAAATTATAGGACGGTTGTTTTTACCAAGTTTTGCCAATCTCTATTAAACTAACCATAGTTATATAGCTAAGAGTTACATTTTTACGAGTACGCTAAAGAGATAATGGAAAAATTCGACGCGTCTTTACTCCGAAGAGCGCAACCCGTGGGTAGCTACGTAAGTAATGATCCGTGAACATGAAACAAAGAATGAACTAATGGTTAAGTTTTTACGTCGTAATTTTTAGTTAGACATCTGGACCCTACATTGAAAAGGTCTAATAATAAAATATAGTCATACATAAACAAGTAGACAGCTACGCTATTGCTCATCGAATAGAAGAGAACGCCCAGGTAAGTAAAGCATTAGACTTTGCTCCAGATTCTATGCATAAGACGTACGTCGTATTATTTGAAAATCTGAGAAAATTCAACTTCCTACTCAACTCCATTCTTCGAGTAATCTAATAAGAAACAAAGGAAATGGCTGATTTTAACTATCTATGCTATTGTTTTTGTTCTCTTAGAACTTATGAGAGTTTTGCCATTTCGCCCAAGACTTTCTCCAGATCATAAATCCAGAGTTATTTTCAGAACAATACTCAAAGATACATTTTCCGCAAGAAATTACCTACTAGACAAGACTATAGCTACGTTCCAAGGACACGCAAGAGAAATCCGGAGACATAAAAGCAGCAAAGGAGAACTAAAAACAGAACCATTCGTCTGTCTCCAGCGTCGCCGTTGCGTCAATTTCACGTCTCTCCTTGCTAAGTCAAATAGAATTGACGAGAAAACTTCCAGTCATCCCCAATTCAAAATTACCTACACTGTATGAGTTTTATTTACATTATTTATGAATTGTCAACTCACGAGTATGCACTTTAATTTTCGCTTTGTATTTGCACCAACACTGACAATGTGTAACTTGGGTTGGCACACTCGAGACACTTCTTTGTCATGTTATTATTCCGTACAATAGGACCCGGACAAAGATTGCTGAACAAACAATCACTTTTATTTGAACTATAAACAAACACAAAATCTCGGGGATGTGATCTAGTAATTGCTTGGAAACTGCTCCAACCACTTTTTATTTACTTTGGTTTTATCTCAACCATCAACTAGGATTTATCCACTACACATACGATTATATAGCTTAACTTATTCATACATGTCTATTAGGCACCATATCATCGCAAGAATTAAAAACTTATAGGTATTTCTTCACTGTGAATGATGAAATGAGATCATTTTATACACGGGAAAAACACCCAAGACAATCTACACTAGCACAAATTCAAACTTTTAATAAAGTTACGCTGGTTGGAACAAATGAATATATAGTCTCGGCAGGTAATGCTGTGGACCATTGGATTCTAATTTTGTTTTCAGTCAGTCTTACTGTCAGTAAGGATTGAGACATTGATTGCTTTCCTCTTTCATTTCAGCTAAATAAATTACATTTTCTTTTATGTAAGTTTGCTAGTTGGAATTGACCGATGTAAATCCAGCACACCTACTCACTTTTTCCTTTGATGGTTCCAATTTCCGTCTACTGTCTACCTTACCAATTCCATTAAACTCGACTGTCATTTACACGAGCAAATTCAATCAACATCAATTTCCTTCAAGTTTGGCGAATACTCATTTGTAGAACCATTCTCTGGTTTCACTCAATTTTATAACCAATACACCTACATTTTCACAATCTAAACTTTGCTCTGCAAACTATTAACCTCAGCACAAACTCAAACGGATTTTTATTTTACATCTGATTTTTTTTAGTTAGCACGGATACGACATTTTATGCAGGTGCCTGTAAGTTTTGTAAGAAATTCTATGAAAATATTTGATTTGCACATTTATATCAATTGTGAAGAAAATATACTTTTATGATTGCATGTAAAAAACAGATTTGGATATCAAACGGCAACAAATCTACTTTATCCTATACGAACCGTAAAGTTCTTCTGAATAGATGAGATGACGCAGAAAGTTTCCTTCAACAATGTTTAGGTTAGTCTGATATGTGTGCATAGCATGTTGAAACAGTTCCTGAACCATAATATCGAGTTTCGTGACATTCTACCTGACTTCTCCGATGACACTGTGCTGGTGTACAATGTACAATATCTCCAAAATAAATCTCAATTCCCAGAGAGTAAAAAAATGACTAAACGGAGATTTCCATAACTTTTTGGTTATCTCTTGATAATTTAAAATCCTCTAGGCCTGGATTGTATTTTTGCTCGAGAAATAGTCGAAAGGTACCTTATTAAAAAACTGTGTGTCTGACTCGTAAAAATTAAACATTACAAGCTACAATAAAAAAATAGGCAAACAATAAGATTATACGACTACATAACATTATTATGTGTTAGTTGCTAACAAGGATTTTCAGGTAGAAGCATCCCATATTATTACTACATAGGGTACAGATATTAAAAATTCGTAAGTCCTTCTGACATAAGCTATACAAACTGAGCCCATAAACCTGAGTGATTAATTTTTATACAGCAATAAAAATTCGTAACTAAAATTACATGGTACACTTAAGAGAGTTGAAATATAACGTTGCAATTAAATGGTACAGAGAAATGCAATACGTGGCTGACTTTAATATTAATCTTTAACGAACACAACGTTGAACACGAAGCTTGAACAGATTAAACTTTAACACCATTGCGTTTCACATTTAAAAGCAGGCTGACAATAAGATATGCACAGTATCTCTGCGTTTCTCAGCACATCCTTCTATCTGTATTGTACAGCGCTCTTTGACTAACAAGAATAACTTAGATAAAGATAAGTTATCTTGACGTTTATGCGTGTGCAAATTCTCAAGAGCATCGAATTTTCCTGTGCGCGTATCAATTCTATCTATTCTCATCCACCACCCATTTCATCTTAGTCTAATCTCATAAAGAGTTTATAGTATCCGCAACTACTCTGACAAAGTTGATGATGACATTAGAACACTCTTTGTAGTTCTCAATAAAACAGGCAAAAGCTACAAAGTTCTCACAAATAGAGCCCAGGGAATTGAGAGCCACGCAACGCTATCGCTATCAGTACCATGTATGACATGCCATGACGTCCCTTTATAATTTGTAAAAACAATAACACTCGACATTTGAGGGAAGTATAATTTGGTTTGCATGAAATACCAGAAGAAACCCATCTCCTGTCCTTAAAAATGCGAAAGAATCATCAATCAAATTAAGCAAACTATGTGAAAAAGTTGTGCATCCTACATGCTACTCAATGGAAATCCGAATATTGAGTTCAACTGTGGCATCAATAAAAAACAGACATTAAAATTGCTACCTGCTACTGCATCAGTAAGACAACGAACACCTTATTATGCATTATCTGATGGCTCTATACAGTTTCCCTCCTCTACGATTACAATACGAATAGACACATCCTCTCTCTCTCTCTTCAGCGAACTAAATAACAAAGCCTTGACATTGATAATGAAAGGTGTGTAGTCCTCTTAACAAACAACAAGCTAAAAAGTTCAGAAAAGTAGAACTCAATTTAAAATCCAGCCTCAATTGAACAAAAATTGTGCGTGGTACACCCAATTTCTATTATGGAATATAGTGTCGAATGCAGTAATAATAATTAATGTAGATTCACATCGTATACTTACTAGAATGACAATGACAAGTCCGGTACTCTATTACACTGTATAGCTAGCTACAAACGACAACCAGTCCACTTAAAAGACAATGAATTACAAGGAAAGAATATTTCTGTCTAAATGCATAAATAACTGGTCTATATTACAATGTGTTGCATAATATTAATACTAAAACACGTGCATTAACAATTTAATTATATGCAAGATACGAAACTATGTACTTGAAACAGTTTATTATAAAACAAGACTGTAAATATGGTAATTCATGTCTGTCAAATGGTATTTCAGTTATGATATGTATAGTTATGTATAGATAGTTGTACTTATGCATGTATCTAATTACATAATTTCCTTTGAAAAACACACCATTATACTTTTACAATGCAAGTATTATCCCATTAGTCTAACTATTCATGCAATACTTATGAGAACAACGCAAATCCTAAACTAAAAAATTTATAATGAAGTGGCTCTATTTCATTCAAGGTCTTTTAGGAAAATTGGGTTGTACGGAGACGCCTCAAGAGATGAAAGTCAATGTCAAGTCAACCGTTCACTGCAAATCTCATGCAATTTCTCGAAACCCCAACAGGATTACAACCACTCTTGACTACACGCTATTTTAAAGCAATGTTTTAACTTTTTTCCGCACTGCAAAGAAAATTTTTACATGGAATTTAAATTAAATCAATTACATTTTAGATATAAGACATTAAATAAAGGTCATACTCTTTGGAAAGTAAAATAGACTATAATTATATTTTTCTATATCATTAGATATTTATTAGGTATCTCGTTTTACATAATAGTAGCAACTTTTTATTGAAAGCTGAAAGTTAACTTGGATTTAGCCTATAATTTCTTTGGCAATATTATTGTAACCATCAATTTGTGATTTGCAAATTACAATTGAGCACTATTTGAATGATATTTCAATATTTAGTCATTCTTTATTGGTACAAATATTTAAACACTATCCCAATGACTTATTTGAAAATGCATTCGACATCCGATGCACAAAGGAAAATATTTTATGCAAATAGTACATAGTTTTATATTTTATTGCATGTGGTTAGCAGATAGACTATAGATAAGTATGAATAATTGGATTAGAGTTAAAGGAGTGATTTCATGAGTATATAAACAAGTATATACAGAGAGTGAGAAAAAGTCATGTAAACACCAAACCACACATTTTTTCGTTGCGCTTTCCTGCAATTCCTTTAATATTTACAGCAGCAACAAACTCCATTTCCATTTTCCATTACTGTGGTATTACTTATGATTTTATTCATTAATTTAAGCGAATTTCTTCTTTGTAGGTAAATTCTACGTATACAAGAAATCGGCATAGGCATAGGAATAAAAGACGGAAATCATTTACCACAGACATGTTAAAAGAGGTGAGAAGCATCACGCAACTTTGTTTTTACTGGGAATGATATTACCTTGTGATATTAGGAAGACATAGGTTAGCATTAAGATACCACTGATAATAAAACTAACCACAAAGCATCGCTAACCTAATACTCACCTAAGCAGGCATACCCACATTCTTGTATTTATGTTTTAATAAGGACTATTACCCAGTTTCACTCATTAAAGTTAATTTTTGGGTTTAAATAATAAAGTGCTAGTCACTACAAGCAATATAATACAAGTGATCAAACGATAAAATAATTCCTTGGAATGCAGGAAAATCTTTTATCCATCCCTTAAACAATCTGAACAAGCACTATAAACGCTCATTGCCCACCAGTCATTATTTGTATTTATCGTGGACATCCTTTACTGTCATTCTATAAAATCCTCCATACATAATTTTGCAAAACTGTCTAATTAACTGTTAATACACGTATAAAAGACAATATAAAATAGGAATTCTCTTCGTAGAAAGCAACATAAAATGCTCCTCTTGCCGTCGAGTTAGCTACATGGCTACACGTAATTTAACTTGTGCCATAGAAATGATACGAAGAACATAAAACTGTGTATAGCAGTGTAGTGGCTTGTATATAATTTTATTTCCTTTTACTCTGCACATTGTTCCACTTCTAAGAATGCTTTTATGAGCTTATTGCCCTTATTTATACCTCACTTGTGAATTAAACGGGTTTCAATTATGGAACAAAACTAAAGAAACTAGCACTATCCACATACGATGATAAACTTAATTCCCTAAATGGTAATTAGCAAAGGAACCCAACTGGAACGGTTGAACATATATTTGTTGTTCCGATGCAAAACTTTTGTCATAAAAACTGCTCCGAGGAGGAACATGCATCTTAAAGATCAAAGAGAGTATTACACCGTACAAGTCATAGCCATTCATAGCTCATGGAAATAACTCTTTCCAATGGCGTCTCCTGGATTTGGAATCCTGGATCTTAAACACGTCCATGCCAATACAGACACGAACATGAATGTAAACTTTAGACCAAAAATCCACAAAATCGTTTAGAATGGTTGGCAGAAAGTCTTTGAAATTTCCTAATTCATGTATAGGACTACAATTACGACATTTATTCTTACTACTAATTGCATCAATTCCTTTGACAACCATGCAAATTAGAAAGGACTTAATAAGTTCATAAATCAAGGTCAAACAATCAGAACGAGAAATAAATACTATTTTATCCTTCCAGTACTTGCGTTTTCAGAACTAAGTATCTTCACCTTCCGTGCTAACTGGCAAACGTAACTACCAGTGTTGCATTAGATGTAGAAAGTACCTAACTATAAGAATGTCCTATAATGCAATTGTATTTGCAGTAATGATTTGTTTCTAAAATCCTACAATGTTATATGTTGTATATCAATTTGGAAAAGGACCACGTACCACCTTACTCAGTACAGATTAGATACAAAATGGAAAACATTTAAAGTGCATTTTAAGAATAAAAGAAAAACAAATCGGAAATTCGTGACTTATTAGGAAAATGATATAATTTCCCTGGATCTTGACTTATTGACGCTTTATCTTTAGTAAATAAGGAATAGCGTAAAAAATTAAAAGAATACAAATACTCATGAATCACACACATAATTACTGGAAAGCTATTAATTGCTATGTGCATTATTTCTGTGACTTTATCTGAAAACTTATAAAGCGTAGAAGTAACTATAAAATGTCTTCCATTCTGTATATAGTAAATGACAGTCGTAAATGCATCTGACCTCACAGGCTATTTCAGCTCGATACGCTTACCCAATTTACAATAAACACCGACTACATCTAAAAGTAAAGAATATGCTATCGTGTTCTGAATTGGAGTCTTGAAGTTTACTTTAGCCTTAGTAGGTATATTCGATTTAATTCAGATTCACGATAGGTCGCCTAGGGAATAAGTATCATACGAAATTGAAGGCAGCAATTGGAACTTTGGAACAGTAGTCTATCTTGGGGGAATTAAAATTTAATTTAGTGAACGTGATCCTTTGATAATAAGTTTTATAATTTATATACCACAACTGGGTTCAACTTCATAAGTAATTGGATACGAACAAAATGCAATTCCACGATTACATTTTCAACGCACCAAATGTCTTTGGATTGTCTTAAAATTGATGCCTTAGAGTCTACTTCAAAAACCGTCCATACATAGTGACTTCGTGTTCTTTTACGATATCTGCAAAGATAAAATCCGTAGTACAGACAGACATTAACATTTATTAACATCTTCGCTTAAATATTGCACTATCTACACCAACAAAAGTTTTGATAAGATGCAAGGGATTTGAACCGAGATTTTCGTGCCCGTTTTTGTAATGTGGGTCAATTAACATTAAAATGCTATTAACGCCATTTCCGAAAGGCTCCTAGCACTGTATGGTCATCGCAGAACGACTTAGGCACTACAGGGAGTCATATTGTCGTGATTTTAGTGTACGAAGCATATTATACTACTATGGTAAAACATTCTAATAATATGCAGCCATCAGTACTTCTACTTTCATTTTATAGGACAAGCAATGACACAAGAATTTTTGACAACTTTCTTAGATGAAATTATATTCCTATAGAGTCTTGAATAATAAAGACAAAGGCATCTGTATAATTGATTCTAAATTAGATAGAGTTGTTATAAAACGAACTCTCCAAGAGACTCGGAAGTTCTGCACACGCTAAAAAAGAACAGAGGAATACATACAAATCGTGCAAGATTTACATCTAATAGATTTTTTGACACTTTCTTCAAGTAGGAAGCATGCATGAGGGCTTCGATTTCATAAATAGCATTCCTAAATATTCCATATAACAATGGGCCAGAAGGGTTATCGAGTAATTTACCCTATGACTATTTATAATCATTTGCATGGGCACAGTTCCTAAACTAATTGGACGATCACGATTTTCAACAACTTCCATAAAGTTGGTTCTGAGTTCTGCATTATCAATTTGTGGAGGAATGGATGTATAAAGAATTAATGCTTAATACTAATTGATCTGGAAGTGCAACATGTGCTAACGAAGAGGAAGGAAATTATGTAAAACACAGCTTAATGAAAACTCAATGACATACATTCTCGTTAGTACCTCTTAATATGTTTCTTTTCAAGCAAAATGATTAATCGGTATGAAACTTATTGCTAAGGGTACACCAAATAGTAAATCAAACTTGAATTTATTCATCATTGAACTAAACTGCATACAATTTTT
Source organism: Tomocerus qinae (assembly GCA_020055645.1). Classification (NCBI taxonomy): domain Eukaryota; kingdom Metazoa; phylum Arthropoda; class Collembola; order Entomobryomorpha; family Tomoceridae; genus Tomocerus; species Tomocerus qinae. The sequence continues at coordinate 28,616,981 of CM034548.1, forward strand.
GATAAGTATCACATAATTGTGCCATCATACAATCTTAGCTAGAGGCTACGCTTACGTAACATCATGAAACTATGTACAGATAGTAAAAATTTATTATTTAGCCCTGTGGACTTACACAGACACCCAATTTTATATTTTCTATTTGGGAAATAATGCGGGATCATCCGGAATCAGGTTTAACTTCTTTCCTTAAAGATTGAAAACCAGCCTAAGGCCCCAAACCCTAACACATTATGGCATTTTAGCTTTCCAAATCTCCGTGAGCTAAGAAACGGAGGAATAAGTAACCCATCTTTGATGCATTGCGAAAGGCAAAGACTAATGATATTTGCATATGGAAATGTGCGGAAATAATATTTGATTTAAAAATTTTAACCCTTCATTTTTGCGTGGTTGAAATTCACAAGTTTTATTGCCCACTACCTTATCCACAAGTGCGTGTTGGGAAAAAGGATGTGAAATTCCGAACATCTAGTTATGCATATGAATAGTAGTCGTAAATGTTTACCATAAGGAATACTTTTAAAGGTGAATTGAATAGAACTGTCTGTAGTATATTTATATGGAGCCTAATTCGTGTCTCAAATGGAGCTGATGATGGGCATATTTTCTAGACAGAGTCATATTACAAGCTTTGCTATTCCTGATGCATCATCTAATTCTTGAGCTTTATACCAGTTGTACATTCTACATCAGAGCATACTGCAAACTCATTGTACTTACATGTAGGTACGATCTCTACTATTGATTTTGAATTATTTTAGTGCAAAGTACATATATAGTAGTAATGCAGTTCAGTGTTACGTTGAACTTTTGTTTAGCAAAGGCCAGTCAACGTTCTTGCGTTTCTTACAGTAAGAAAGAACAAAAACGATGGTAGATAAAGACAAAGAACATGTAGAAAGCTACTTCGTGCAATTATTTATGCATAATTGCATAATTCGCTAAACCCACCCCCTAATTAAACGAAATCCCAGCATCAACATCACTGTCTTTTATTTCTTTGGGTTTTCTTTTCATTTATCTTATCGCCCACACTCCTTTCCCTTTAATTTACGATTCTCGTGAGTAGATATAGCGTGCCGCAATTCCTTCTAACGCAAGACAAACACTGCATTGCTCCAAAGTTGCAGTAATTTGCTAAAATCTTTGCATATTTTAAATACCTTAAAATCTAACGCATTCCTATCCAACTTTAAAACCGCTCGCAGCATAAATACTAACGTTTTAGTAAATGATGAATGCATCATGCATACGTGTAGCTAATGGTAGGTATCCAAAGTTATTTCTGTCTGTGACGTGTCAAATCATGTAATAAGAAGAGACAATAAAATCATTTCTAGTGAGCTTCCACTTCCACAACTCATAAGCAATCGAAGCATTGCATGGTTTTGGTAACCTACAGTACTGAATGTACACCCAATTAGTGCATGCTTTATGTAAACAATATTGCCATTAAGATAAGCAACGTCAACGCTGCTGGTCGGTTTACAATTACAACAACCCAGGTCGATAGGGTATGGCTATGTATATTTCCCCGAGACAATCGAAGCAATGATTCTTACAGCTGTCTATATATCATTAAATATAACGACCCTAATTTTATTTTCGTATCATTTTTATTATGCTTGTCTTCGTAACTTTCTGATACGCACCACGATGGTTTACATGCGGAAGAAGCTAGTGTTTTATGGCTACTGAGAATTCAGCAAATAGTGTCACCTATCAACCTAACCGATGCATGGAACTCACTTGCACTTTTGTACCCTTTGACTTTCGTATTCACCTTGAAGATCCTATCTGTAGTTCAATAATTGATTTGCTCTGAGCCTGACAAGTCTCTCAAGAAATTATCTGGAGCTGTGGACAACTGCATTTTCAGTTTCAATAGAATTGTGTCTTAAAACACGTTTTAAGAAGCATAACATCATGTTCAGAGGAGGAGAAGTAGCGAATTTACAGGGAGAGATGACCCTTAGAGACAGAATAAAAAATATCCAAATTCCTGACAGTAAGTTTAAATTACACTTTGAAATAACACAAAATTAAAGGAATATTATAAATGTAACCATAAAGATATTCGCTTAAGTACTGCAAATCTGTTTTAAGGAATTCAAAGACAAGTTTGTAAATCAAGTTTTAATACGCTATTTGATTGTTTGGCAGTTTTATCAAAATTAATGGTTGGATTACAAAATTTGGACCCAATCATCACATCCTTTAGGTGCGATTTTGTAAAAGTAGGAAATTATTGGGGGACAAATCGATATACCTTCTTGAACTTTTGTCCTGACGGTATTGTGTTTCAATGCAGTTCAATCGCGAATGGTAACTATTTGTAACCAAGTCAATAACCAAATCTTTAGCTATATACAGGGTTAATGTATTTCATACGTATTGCAGGTGAGGTAAAAAAGCACGTCATTCCCATTGACTGCGTTTTAAAAATCTATCAGTGCACAAAATTGTATCCATATTTTATTGTGCATGTTGATGACACCATAGCCGACATTCTCAAAGATGAAATTGAATTCAATACAGCACAAGCCAAATTTCGTCATTATCATTTTGATCCTCTTTCGCGTAAGTACTAAAAAAATGTATTTTGTCCCTATGGTTTGATATTGTTCATTATTTAATTGCTTATTTTTGGTTTTATAATTTTCAGCGTTTTTGCAATACAAGTTCCTTACATTTAAATTACTGAATAGTGACATTGAGCAACGTGTGCAAGTCATGCATCAGTTCTACGGAAATAAAGTCGTCGACTTAAGTTACCATGTGGACCGAGAATGCCTCTACCTCAAGGTGGCAGAGGTGCCGATCATCCTTCCTCCGGTGGAAGGAGCGTGTCAGCCTGACGATATTGTGGAGTACATACGTACTGGTGAACAAAGAGCACCACCAACAACAACAGTTCAATCCACACAAACTAGTCCTAGCATCGAGGAAGAATTTGTCGCAAGCAATGTCCCATCACCAATGTATGAGGACATCAGTGATGTCGAGGACCAGCCAATGGAACAAATCAGCCAGCCAATTGAAATTAAAAAGCCAGATCGCGACCGAATGTAAAAATAACATTCATTATTGCTTTGTAATAGAAAGTTTTAATAAGCAATCAACTCTTTTGTTTGTATTTCAGTATATTTACGTATCCCAGGGGAGCAACACCCCCTAAACTTGAGCTTAAAGTCAGAGATCTTGAAGGTTTTCTCGTGGGAAATTGTCTGAATGACACTTTGATTGACTTTATAATTCAAGTCTTCTTTTGGGAATCATTGGATCCGGAAAAACGGGAAAGAGCACATTTCTTCTCTTCCTTGTTCTACCCGTCTTATTTTAGGAACTATAGTTCGACAGAATTCACCTTCTATGACCGCTGGAACGATCCTAACCAGTCATACATGAACTTCATTGCACCGTGGACCAGAGACGTCGACTTATTTCAAAAGGATTTCATCCTTTTTCCTATTTGTGATAAGTATACCTATTTTTTTTTTAGTTTTTTGGTTTATTTGCCACATTGTAAATTCTAAAGACACCATTTACACAATCCATTTTATTGTATCTTTTAGGAATCACTGGTTGCTTGTTGCTGTTTGCTATCCGGCACTAGTTTATGACATTGCAAAAAAGAAAAAGAGACTAATTGCTCAAAAGATACGCAAAAACAAGTTTCCCCGCACACCTAAAACACTTAAGCGTGATGCTATAAAAACTTATTTTTTGTCGGATTCCAACTCTGATGTAGATGAAGAATCCCAAGAGGTTGTGGACGATACCAAACGCCCTTGCATTATTATTATGGACTCACAGCAGGATGAATCTCGCAAGCACATCTTCCAAATTGTGCGTACTTATATACAACAGGAATGGAACGTAAGTTTCTTTAAAAATTAATTCAGAAAATCCATAATTATAATTGTCATTTAAATATACATGACATAACCTAATTGGTAAAACTTTACAAAGTTGAGGTATCAATCAGTGACGTTTACCGAGGAATCAATGCCCGGACGGTTTCTGCGTGTTACACAACAGATCAACGAAAACGACTGTGGAATGTACCTTCTCAACTTTATGGCTAATTTTTTCAATAGGCCATTAGAGTCTTTCCAAGACCCTCTTCCTGATAAGAGTGATTGGCTTTATCAGAACAATGTAAATGGACTTAGACATGTCTACTATTTAAGCCTTGTTACCTATGTTAAGGAATATCACCCGGGCCAAGAGAAATTTTTACCCAAATGGAACGGAGAATTATAACCTTTTTAACTAAATAGTACATTGAAGAAATCATTTATTTCCATCATGAAAATATTCGTTCTTTTTAAAGATTTGTTTCTGTTTCGGTTATAATAATTCTTGCAGTGAACTATGTACATAACAATTAACTGAGAATAACTTTGAAACCTCGAGTAATTTAGTAATGATTAATAATATGTGCCTTATTGGACTCTACTTGGCTTGTATTCAGGTATATGACTTGAAAAATGAACTTGTGTGAAATAAATATTTTAAAAATTGTTATTGCTTTTCTTGCACTTTTCATTTGACAACAGTTCAATGAGTATTCATTCTATTAAGGCTAATACAAAGATTTGTCCACATTATTAGCGATAAAAGGACACAATCATTTAACAGAATAGAACATTATATATTTCACTAAGCACCCACACTTACATTTGCAAATGCACACTTCATGATGTTAAAGATAACAGTAATTGGATGTCAAAGTTGACAGTAGTATATCATAAATATTATATTTAAATCAGATTTAAACATACATAATTTAAATGGACGTAATATCGAACATGATAACGATAATTAATACAATGTACAGTACTTATTCTTTATCTATAATCCTTTTTGCATGACATGATTTGTTTGAGCACAATAGACAAAATCACCTCTGGGTAAATATTATTAATAACATGAGTCTAGTGTACTTTTACTTCTGAGTCAATATTCACTAACAATTTTCTCACTTGACTTCAGTCAAAAGAACAGTCAAGGACTTAAAAAACATTCTATTTTTACCATCAATAGCTATTTGTCTTTCAACTGACATTGCCAAATATGTCATTACAGAGGAATTAATTTACACTTCATTATTACTTTGTCTATTAGGTAGCTGTACCTTTTGTATTTCCATCGAGCAACGCCATTTAAGTTAGTAATTCCTTTACAACTACATGTTTATGACACTCGCCATTTAGTGCTTATTTATTGACAACTAGCTATGCATATATATTTTCTCTAGGGATATATTGCATGCAATTTTATGATAAGAGCATAATAAAGTGATAAATATCATACAATAAATATCTGTCTGGGGTTTGGGGGCCATTCACTCATATGACCGCACGCATAATCCTGAATTAATTAATAAACACATTGTCACAGAGTAAACACTTGAAGTGACATAAACGTTGACCGAGATGAACTGCCATTGTCTCGTTGTGACAATATAGCGGTTGACTGCACAAGAATACACACACATAAATACATAAATGGAAATGAGAGCAGAGCCTTAAACATAGACAGCAATCAATAAAAGAGCCCTCGTGAAATCAAAGTGCACTCGCATTGTTAGTTGACTGTGCATTGGAACATACGTTAATGTGTCATTGAAATACTGAAAGCCATCCTTAAATAGATGGATACTTAGGAAGAGGAAAACTAGAAGAACTGACACTCAAAACGTTTCAAGATCAATCTTCTCATTGTCAGTCATATACTTAAATTCTATTGATCAACATCTCATTAATCATCTGAGCTAACATCTACCCAATTCGGATAGATAATATTTGAATAATCCTCGAGACTGAATTACATAGATAAGTCACTGGGACAATGGCAAACAATTTCACGAATGCCATTGCAGTATTTACACATTGTTAATTGATTCTATGTGGATGCTAATAAAACCTGTATAATAAAGTACACTTTCAGTTAGCATAAGGTCTTGTGAGTTTTATTCTTGTACAACAATGTCCTAATAACAATCATCCTAAATCCTTGCCAAAAAGGAATGCTTTAAATACCTTACATAACTGAAGATTCTACAGTTACAGAGAAATTCTTGAGTTATCTTTAGATTTTCATGAGTATGCAGATGGTATACGAGAGAAGGAAAAATTCAGGTCTAAATAATGCAAATATTTCAAGTACACTCGCACATGGTTTATTTGTTGAGTAAAACTATTATCTACTAATGGGCACGTCAACAGAAGATGCGAAAAGAATTCGTTGAAAAAGAAGGAAAACAAAAGATTACCTTTCCGAAAGACAAGGTTCCTTTTACTTTTGTGATGCAAAGTAGGAGAGAAGTCTAAAAACCGTCAAACTTGTAAGTGTGTACGACACAATGCTCAAATTATTCACTCGACTCGAACACATCTCTTTACATTCATATCACGATCTGCCTAGCTTCTCTTCCTTTCAAGGACTGATCAATATTTTCCTGGAGAAACGGCGAGATGGGAATAAATAGATACGTGGGCAAGGTATCCACTTAAAAACGCGTGTGCAGTGAATCTATCGTGTTAGTAATATTATGCATTAAATAAACAAATTATATACACTTCCTACGTTACCCATGTATCTATTACTTTTCTACTGCTAAATATTAATGTATCACTCAGCCTATTCACTTCACAGGCTTTCTAAAAGATTCCCACATTTTTTAGACAGTATTTCAAGGTAAAACACATTACAAGACTTTTTTCCTCCACAAATGAATGTTTCTACCCGTGCAAAAGTTAATATATCATCCATCTAGCAATTTTAACTACCCTGTGTTTCATAAAAACCTGTATCAACTGGATTTCTACAGACTATTGTAATGTAAATGGACACACTTGGAGGAAATTGTAGTAACTTCAAGTTTTATTGCATAACTCTATTGATGATTCAATTCCAGATGCATTTTTTAAATGTCTGGATGATGACAACTTGTTTTGTAAAAAAATATGGTTTGAAGATATGAAATGCCCTGTACTCAATGTTCCAAGAAATAAAGATAAAACGAAAGATGATGCAAAAGAGCAAGTAATATTATTACATTATGAACGTCCTATGCTCATAAATATTTTGCATAAGGTACTTACGTACATATATTATACGTACTCACTACATTGTACCACACATAAATTTTATTTTCCGTCGTAGTAAACTTATATGATGAGTTTCTTGAGATTTATACAACTTTTAAGTAGCCTTAAGCTAAATGAAAATGTAGCTTTTGAAAGTTAAATTGCAGAACGTCCGCACCGAAATGAATTTTGAATGCAAATAGCATCCAAAGTGTTTATCGTTATTCAAATATACTATCCACGTAGATATTTTCAGGTTGCAAATGACTTAAGAGCTTAAAAACAGCAATAGGTGCAATTTACAAGTTTTTAGAAAAGATTAGTGTAGAGATACACATAGAGGGATTGTCTTTCGTTTAATTATGTCGTTGACTATTATATGGAGAAGAGAACTGTAATTTTTATGCGGTATGGAAAATATTTAATGGAAGTAATTATCCCATAAGTTAATAGTGGTAATATATAGTGAGTACGTATTTATAAATAGCTTTTAGTTGCTACGTAATAAAAAGGAGTAAGGTATTTATTTACCTGTGTATGTAATCCATCCGACAGAGTACGAGTCAAAAAGCCGGCATGCTATTTATCTGTATTCAAAAAATAAATACAATGGGAATGAATTGCTGTTTTCAGATCCCTGTGAGCGTAATTTTAAATAACGATTACGAAGGAGGATGAAGGCCGAATGGCAGAGTAAAATGTATACTTCTGTATAGATAGAAAAACTGCTGAAATATATCACAAAAGTTCCGTCTAGCCATTTAAGTCAATACGTTGGAATTACTATCATTAGCGAGCGTAACTCTCGCGATCATTATTAGTTTGGCTATTAGCACTAACACCAACTGTTATCCATTTACACACAAATCATACACATTTATCGCTAGCTTGCATTAGTATAACTCAGAACAATGAATAGTTGTTGTTGTATTTATGCAAATTGTACTGCACTGCACTAAAATATTTACATGTAAGCAGTAAATTATTATGCATTACAATGCCAAAGTCTAGGTAATGCGCAGTCTATCCAGACTAGATCGTCCCAAACTAAATTAAGGTAAACTGCCTCTCTACACACCTATTTATTGTATAAATGATCATAGATGACGTCAGCAAAGAAGATTAAATTTCCGACTGTCATACCATTACATGATTATATGTTCCTGTCTCTAGATAATGCGATTTCAAACATCGTAAAAATACGTGCTCATAATATTTATAAGCATTATCATCACAGACAGAGTATTAACAAAAGCAAGATAAATAACGTAGGATATGTTAGAGCCCTGTTTTTACAATCACTTACCTTTATTATGACATGACTATTAGACACTACTATATGGTATAAACAAAAGGGAAATGCATATTGTACTTAAACTACAACTGACACATACTTATCCATCGATGGAAGAGAGATAAGCATATTTACATAATACTATTCTATTGTACAAAATAAAGGCAGCAGCTAATTTATTTTATGTATTAGCATATCAAAAGGCATGGCGAGATTATCATAATCTTACTCCTATGTAGAATTTATTTAGTAACTGATCTAAATAGTGCAATATATCACGTAGTAAATAGAGACAAACGGAGACAGTCTGCAATTAATATTGGTATTGTTCATCTAGCGTGGGAAATCAGGAAATCGTATGCATAATATATTTTTTATTAAATGTTGTTGAATAAAAGAGTGAGTTGAGTGTAAATAAGTTCTCACATCGTCACATCTACACATAAAAATAGGCAGGTACAATAGGAAACAAGGAATTAAAACGTAATGAGCCGGTAGCACGCATCTCACATTAATCACAATACAAATAGGCATATGAATATTAAGTGAAGCGAGGAGCTTAAACATTTGTTTAGTATACGCATTTGCTTTCGCTATTACCCAATTTGTACAGTTAGGTAACAAAATGTATCTACAAGTGTTTCTTTTTTATAAGATAAATATTTGGCAAGAGTCATTGTTGCTACTCTGTCAATCATTGCGTAAGACAGTTTGTCATTTTCTCAGGTTAGACAGCAAAAAAACGTTTAGATTTAGAAAATGCGTTTCTCTGGTTAACTAATTAGTTGAGGGGATAGTCCGGCTTGGGTTATCTAAGAGAATTACATAAAATTGGTTAAACACATTGAATAGTGGAAACCTGTTCTAAATAGTCGCATTTAATATTTAGAAAAGAATGTGGATACATTCGTTTCCTAGATTCAATGGCACTAAAGATTTATTGAGTTTTATAAACCACAATAACCAAAGAGTACAGCATAACAAGATGATTGTCTGTTCACAGATATTGAAACTGAACGCTCTCAAACATTTTCGTAAGCTTCGTAACAGAAAAGTACAGTTGCATTATATTTCTGTTGTTGAAGAGAACCGGAAGAATCTCAATAATCTGAAAGAGAATTTTCATGCTTTAACTTTGATTTCGTTTGATTCTATTGTGTGTAAAGTTTCTCTATAGTTGTACAATGCAGTGTTACCTGCAAGTAAATAAACGGAGCGAACTACGTAAGATGCACAAATCGTGCTCTACTGAAACTGGTACATTGATATTGTCTAATTGTACTATAACTCTGTATAGTATCATTGTGTGTCTTGCCTCTGCTTTTTAGTTGTTTGAAATAAATTGGGGTAAACAGATAGAAACTAACAGTTAGCAGAAAAGATTCACTCAATAAGAGTAGCAAGTGAACTAAAACTGAACTGTAACGCGTATTGTTAGAAAGCAACAGCATTGTCAAACCTTTATTGTATTATTAGAGCAGTTTAACATTAGTATGACAAAGACTTAAATTATTTAGGTTACGGCTAATAAAGTCTAAACACCAACTCATTCCCATTATTGTGAAATATTCTTTATATTTTAGTAGTGAGTCTGCATGTTGAAATTAGTATATCTGCATATCATCCTTTAATTCGAAAACTTTTACTGCATACCTGAATCATCATCACTGGGCCACTATATCACTACATACTTTGGTTTTTGGTAATGGTAAATAGGCAGACACTACAAAAAAAAAGCATGAAAATGTCTATAAAAAATTTCCAATTCTAACAAAACCGCATGAAATGTCAAATGCTGACTCTACACCATTCTACATCTTTCTTTTCACACTTTTTATAATGTTACCTACCTGTAGAATTTTACTTGGAGTAATACTGTAATAAATTGCAATGCTATCTATGACGTATGGATATCATTATCAAACAAGGGTTAGTCTCTATTGCAAAATATGGAGAGACGTTTTAAGGCAACGTCGTTTGTGTCAAACTTCAAAGAAATGAATAAAAGCAACCATTTCAGATTGGGTTTGTGATGCTAGACAATAGGTTGTCAAAAAGTATACGTAACACTATTGCATAGTAGCTCTATTATAATAGTCAAACAAACATTAACAATAAAACTAATTGACTGGACTGACTGGAATGTCTGCGGTGATACATCCCTAATTGTTAGCTTTATCGAAAGTAAGTGAGATGTGACTTGTGCAAAGTTGTTTTTCCTTCCTATACTTATTACACATGAAAGTTTCTAATAGAACCAGAAAAAAACAAGTCATCACAAATTATACCTGTCCAATAGATGCCATTATTACCAGAATAATTTTACCAGATAAACCAGATAAAAACCCAGGATGGATTAGATGTATCGATTTCTATTTGAAAGAATGGTTTACCAATTTGCTTCCATAAAATTTATGTTTATCTGTTTTGTAGTACAATGAGTGGAAAATTGCTACATATAATTTAATGACTGACAATTGCTTTGTGAGAGAATAATAGCCCCTATGTACCTATGTAACACGACACGATCTAGCGTTTTCGGCAAATAATACATCATTCAACCGTCAACTAAATCTTGAATTTTACAGCTTATTTTATAGAACGTAGGAATTTTATTAAGATTTGTTCCGTTGAAAATTAATACACCTTACTTTATGAATATTTTCATTTGCAATAATTATTTAATGTAGCGAATCTTTATGTTCAATTACCATAGGCTAATGTTACTCTTACTCACGCCCGGTCAACGAAATAACGGTACAGCACGAGAAATCAACACAACAGCATAATCTTGTATTATTTATCCCATTATTATTGTTTCATTATACACTTTTCAAAGTGCACTAGATGTAATATTAAAAAGATATACTAGAGTTAGCTATACAGGATGACTTCTAAAATCTTTTCATCTTAAATAGGCATCCAATCTGTCAAAAAAGGTACTTGGCACAGATAGGCACATCCTGGGAGGCACTTTTATTGTATTGGAATACAAACATGCTATACTTTACAAGTACATGTCTATACATTTCTTAAACTTTCAAAACAACTTGAATGTCCATCCCATACCACGTCAATTTGTACTAACCCTATAATTAGTTCTTTCTTATGGTAACATGAGTCAAACAATTGCACTCTTTTTGTCATTAAATTTTGTGGAGGCAAATCTGTAACTACTTGTGTATGCAGCAGAATCTAATAAAATCAACATGAAATTGCTAAGGGCCTTAAAAACTCGCACAGAGCAAGAACACAAAAAGCTTCATGGGAAAAATAACCCTATAAAGAAATAAGCAGAGAATAGAAAACGACGGACTGAAATGAAGAGCAATAAGACTTGCAGCTGTCGATTCTTTGCGTTTCTGTCAGCTATTATGTCAAATTGTGAAATGCTTATGATGCACAAATGTACCATACAAAGTAGCATGATGGGACGAAAAATATGAAGAACCGCACCCAAAATGAAAAAAAACTATCTGCCATGTCATCTGCATTTTCGTGTTTCGTGTCATGTCGGAAATTCTGCATTCTGCTATTTTCTGTTCTCGACGCTTATTATTTGCTCCCAGTTCTTCTATACATTATATAAAAGTACAGCCTATAAAACATAAAATAACAGCCGTGCTATAAGATAGCCTATTTACTCAATGTAGGTCAAAATGCCAATATTAACAGGTACAAATGTTATGATACAACAGAACATCCTATATAATGATGACAGTCTTTCTGAGACTTCTCCAACAATAACGGAGTACCTATACATAAAACATTAGGGATATTAATGCATTCTTTGAGTTACCGTTGTGGGTCCTACTCATTATTTTACAAATGTCATTACCTGGAATTGCAAATCACAGTTATTACAAAACCATAGCTATACATACTTCCTACGAATCTTCTCCATTCCATTATAAACATGTGCAATATCCTCAATATATTCTCAATTGAATACAGAAATGCTAACTAAAGTAAACACTACTTTTACAAAAAATTGTTGTGATTGAAAGAATGTTTGAGGAGGCACTAAAGATGCAACCTGTCAAAATACCAACAGCGTAGAATGACCTTTAGTACATTTATAACGTAATACTCATCGCTATTTACCGAACAAGTTATACCATTGGATTAGTATAATGCTGTGCTAACGATAACTAATAAGGACGTAATCTGTTGGATTTACTGACACGGGGATTATCATTAGTTGGATTTGCTTGTGGATGAAAAAGGTGCACTATATACGATGACTTGCATGCAGATACTAAATAGTCATTGCTGTTAGCAGGAGATAAAAGTAACATACTTCCATTTAACTCTATTTCTTGAAAATGTGGTTTTACTTCTTTAAAACTTTCATCACAACATAAATCTATCTTAATCTAATGCTAATGACAATAATTCATAACGGTTCGTTGCAACTCCAATTGCTTGTTCAGTTCTAATCATTTTCCATTATTCGCAATATAACATTTATCTTTAGGAATTAGGTACTGAATATTTGCTCTATTGAACACTTACTACAATACTTAAAAGCTAAACACCAAAACTAATTTCTAATCCCTTTTGTAGTCGTTAGTCGTTACTATTTACAAATATAGGTAGAAATGAACAAACTGTATAGTAATTGTAAGTTGTATATGTATTGATAGCATTTCTATATAGGGACTCACAAAATAAGCTACAACTTTATAATATTATTATTTTTGCAGGATTTCACTTAAGACTATAATACTGTAGATTGTAACTCTTCGCAGATATAAACTACTCCATACCACAATTTCGACAGTGACATTACATGCTTCGTAGCGATGTCCTGAGCTAAGTACTACCTATTAATAATTAGTTAACTACTGATTATACCTACCTATATTTTATCTACAAGTACGAGCTTTACAGTTGCAAACCACCGATCATTGAAATTGCAACATCGGTAGTTAAGTTAAAATGGGTTGAATTAATACCTACCTGATAATATTATTAGTGCAATCGTTGAGATGTTTTCCTAGATATCCTACCTGTGCCTCCTTTGTGCCAAATAGTATAAAAAGTTTTCTACTGCTAATTGTAACAAATGGTAATAGTTATTGAGAGGTAAAATCATGAATCTCAATGTCCCTCTGGTCACTTTCTGTAATGGTTTATTTTTAACCACCTACCTTAACTTTACAAATCACTTATTACTACAAGCTACATTTATATCATTTTTATTTTGGCGTCGTGTAGTAATATATTTTCCTTAAATGAAAAGTTGTGTACACCCCTCACGTAAATATATTATAGCATCAGCTATTTACTCGGATTATTGTATGTATATAGTATATACTGAAGTATTATTATCTTTACTGATCACTCACCGTAAGTAATCATAAATATCCACAAAGCAATGTGGAGAACAAAAACGCAGGAATTACTTAGAGAAAAAGGGAAGTAGTATTTTGAGACGTAGCTCTTAAATTAGCTCGAGAGGTGCTTTCTTTTCATGTTTTCATACATTTTGTATCTATTTGAGAATCTCCAGCTGATTACCTATGTATTAGTTACCGTCTCAATCTAGAGAGTCTTTTATCGTTGGAGATATGAAAATATAGAGAATCTTTGAAGCGTGGAAAATTGTATAAAAGGAAGAGAGTCATCAGCATTCAGGAAGCACATCTGGAGCGCTAGTTCCACTCTCTCCCTGACTTGCACTCAGAATACCAATAAATACTGGAAAAATACATGGAACTAAGGGAAGAGAAATGTAAAACGACGTCATTCGCATTCCAGATCAAGAGACGTGCACAGTTTCCATTTTCTTATACCCGGTCCCTATCTATTATCACTTGTTTCAGCGAGAGTTGGCTGGGAGCAGAAGAGGTAGCCACTAACCACCTAGACCTACTGCCTCTCTCTGTATATATAGTGAATTCCTTCTTTTGGAATAAATAACATCTCACTGCTCCACCAAATCTAAACGTTCAATGCTAACAAAAGCTCCTGAGGTGCGATGCTCTCACGGAATTTTCCTTGGTGGAGCCCCGAAACTCTTTTAAGACAATAGGGAATTTGTTGTTTTGGTTTGTAACAACATTTCCAGTTTAATCTGCGTATAACTCTGCAAGGTAAGAAATAAATTCTGTGCGATAGTCTTCTTGCGGTTTCCTGCCTGTGTGCGTCCAAATTCTATTGCATCACTATTATATATCTGCTTTTGATGGATATTTTAAACGACAGGCTAGAAAAGAGTAAAGTCTGTCTGGGGATATGAAACTGTAAGAGGAGCTAGTTTACACGAAGCACTCACTCAAGACTCGAGATACTCGAGAAGAATCACAATGTCATGCCGCCGCATTGTTATTGCTTACATCACTCTGATCTATTGCATTTTATTGTAGTGTAGTCGAGGTTAGCGTAAAAAGATATATCACTGAATCATGGCACATGCCTTTTAATACATTGATAACCCCAACTAGACAACACTTTCAAACTTTACAGTTCAAATAACCAGAGGAAATAATACATTTTTACCTTTAGCTAGTATAAGAGCTACCCATACCCATTATGCGTTTAAAACCATTACACGCTTCCTAGACTTTGTTTCTCTCGCCAAATACATTGGAAACGATTTAGACTCACTTATCCACTCTAAGTATCACAGAGATATATTATATGGCAAGGAAAACGTGCATCCGCGTGTTTACGTACTTACAATCCACAATTAACCGTTAGTTTCATTCTTATCAAATATAACTACATATTTCATACTTTATCCTTCTATTTGCAGATAGCACATGAAATCAGATGACGACTTTCTCGAAATTTCGTGCTATACTTGTCCTTTAGAGAATTTATATTAGCATAAAGTAGCTATATGTATTCAGTATACCAGACTGGTTTAATAATTCCTTCGTTTAAATAAATAAGTAATGCTACTTGCAATGTCATCTACGTTTGTTACTTGTATAATGAGATTGGAGGAATAGATAACAGACCACCCTTCTGATTCCTGATTGAGTTCAACTCTTCAAATACAAAATATGTAGCTATGCATTTCTGATGAGATGTTGGTCCATAAACATGCATTGCTTATTATAGTAATAATGAATTTTAGATGACTAGTTAAAGATAACTTTTTGTTAAAGGCATTCAGCTCTGCACACGTCCACCATTTACTCCTTAGACACACCGTGCAGTCGCTTAATCGTCAATATGCATTTGTACTAGAACAATTATCATATTTCTTATTCATTGGGATATCCGACTTCACTATTGTCCCTATTATGCAGAGAGAGAATGGCCATTGCAATGACTTGGCATTTACAACAACCATTGCTTTGTTTTCACGTTCAATTTCAATACCTACATGTTGGTATGCATTTGCATTGACATAATGAGAAACTATTTTTTACCACATTTATTGTGCTATTCTATCTACTACACACACGTAAGCTATTATGTATGTACCTATGTATCTATATAATTGTACCTTAAACAATAGACATATCTTGGCTATTAAAGCTGGTAGATACGTACTACATACCACATTCTATTTTTATTAGCTACTACTTGCACTTGTTACATACACTATTTATTTAATTGAAACGAGTCGGCCATGGCAAAAGTAATTACATTACTCATTCTCAATGCAATGGCAAAGCAAGCAATCCGCTCAATAAACTCTTAACTGCAATATATTTTTATGTACATAGGCAAAGGATCTATGGAACTCACAATCACTTGTGGTTTCCCTATTAATTTTTTAATTCAAATCCTAATTTATTTAATATATTGCATACTAGTACTTGAAAAAACGATTAAGACAAAAATAATAAGAGAACGTGCAAGAACGCACAAATGCATTAAATACAAATCATGTACATTATAGGAAATTGCATCGACTTTTTAGATTTCTAATCAGGTTTGCTATATCAGATGTGCTTAATTAGTCGATACTTTAATAAAATGCAAACAATAATTAATAAATTGGTAGGCGCTTCAAAATTTTTAATCCAATTGCAACATAACTTAAATATCCTAACCACAATTCCTTTAGAAACAAGTATTCGTTTTATATGACTATAGTACGGAACTACGCAGGATTTAATGAGTGGTCGTATCGCTATGAATATATATTAAATAAGCAATCGGATGATCAATGACATACTTACCTCACGTATGTATTGGGGTTGTAGTAGTAGAAAGCCCGAAGCCATTAACAGCTCTGTTGACGGTAAACGGCTAACTATTCCTCCAAGTAGAATCTGCAAGCAACAGAATTTGACGCAGTCGTTAGTTTTCGCAGTAGTTACTTTGTAATAGGGTGGGATGGCATAATAATGAGTCTGTGTGTTAATAAACATGTAGTGAATAAGGTTAAATAATGAAGTATAGAAATGAAAGGTGTCCTTTCCTCTTGTCTGTCTCATTCTGTCCTGTCACATATTCATTCACGATGTAATAAATGGATTCATTGAGAGAGAAGTCTCGAGTGATTGGCACTGGCATACAGACCTGGCCAGCCAGGAGCTCGTAAAATATAATTTATTCAACTTGGGAAAAGTTCTCACTCTAAAATAACGTGTTTTCTGTGTGGCTATTGTAATTGCAGTGTCTATATGGACTCTATGGCTTTCTGATCACTTATAGAGAGAGAGATAAAGTGTTAGTAGCAGGGGGGACTCTCTGGAGTTAAATGGAGAAGACGTATATGAAACAACAATGGCTAGTATTTACATAAATTAATTTAGTACGTGTAGGGAAGATTGTCGACGGATGGACTGAAGACAGGGAAGGCAGTAAAAGAATCAACTCAAGTCATGCTATCAACAATCATCGATAATAATGCATCTTCAGTTCCTAAGTTCTCTTAAGGACCTCACTTGACTGTACATGAAAAGCCGCAACATGACCTCCAAGGAATTGGAGTGAATCCGTTGATTTGCTCATCCTCTTTCTTTTTTGCACAGTCTCTGATTACTTTACATTAGAGCATCAAAATGATGCAAATACTGTTGACCAAACTACTCTGTCCTTTTTGTATTCTGCAGAAAATGAGCATCGTGCAGATGCACATCATTTAACCTGACCAATCATGGTGTCAACATTTCCAAGCAAAGTAGTAGTGAAACTAGTAATTTTCTTCACAACATTTTTAATAATCTCCAAACTAAATAATAAATAGACAAGCACGGATGAAAAGTACGCTACTAACTACGTATTATGAATACGAACCGTTCCTCTAGGCAAAACTCAAATCCTTCTAATGTATTCTGAATTATGGACACGGAAAAGAAAAAAAATTCATTACTTAGCATGGTTTACGTTTTTTGAGGCATCCTCTCTTTGCTATCATATATTACCATATGTAAATCATTTCTTGCAGCTAATCGTAAATCCTCTGATTTCAGTTTGAGATCACTTACACATGTTAACAAACCAGTGTACAGGTAATCTGATGGGATGTGGTGGTGAGATTGTCAGTCGAATGGAAACTCTTACGTACCAAACAGTGTGTAAAATCAACATTACAAGAACTGACAGAACGTGTCCACGTCTCGCTTGATTAGCTCCAAAACACTTGCTCATTCTGAATCTGTCTCTCCATACCGTATATTAGATAACAATATCCCAACGCAAACAGAATTCTCAGGTTCTAATTATCCTGTCCCTGTTTTCATGATTTCCTATGATTTTTAAAGAGCAATAAGACTTTATAATTTTCTGGGCTAAGTAATAATTGTCTACCTAGAAAGAATAGATAGTACACATTACAATAGCATAAATGAGATTTCTGTGGGAAGAGGATCATTTAAATCCACAGGGGACTCTTTGTCATCAAAAATGAGACAGAAAAACTTATGGATGAAATGACATCATTCGTTACACAAGAGATGTCTGAATATTTCGCATTGATTTCTATCCCGTGAAGACATTAACATTTAGATGTGTAATAATTGCGTGATTCTAATATAAAAACCTTTGGTCGAATGATAAAAATCCGAATGAAAAAAGCCTTGAGAACTGAACCATTTCAGTCGAACCAGATATAAGAATGATAAAAACATGATTGAAGTGAATGTCACAGAGCGGTTATTAGTTTCATAGGTGAATAGATATGAGGTAGGTAGATATTTAGATAATATTGCAAGAGTTTGCTCTTGAGGTAGGTATGCATTATGCATCTGGACTTGCTTATTATTTATTTACTGATATATATTGTGTGAACTGATGGTCTATCTGTGGCTTGATGATTTAGGTCATCAAGTCAGTTAGTTTACACCTGAATATTGTGGCTTTAATTTAAAAGTGGTAGAGACAAGTTTTAATCTCGGAATAAAAGGAACTATGTCTTGGTACAAATAAAATAATATCCATTAGGTACAAGACAAAGGCTAATAAAAATTGGTTTGCTATCAGCGAACATCACACCCACAAACACACATAGTATGCAATGAGACGCAATTTATATGATTACAAAACGAGTGCTCATACATGACACGCTTAGCAGGTTTAACACTAACACATAATCACCATCATCCATCCATACTTACTTGTACAAGTTACATTATTTTGCCCCGAAGTTTTTTCATCCTGAGCAGTTCCACAATCCAATTCCAAAAAATCTAACAAACAGGTTTTCTTTAAATGCTTATTGGATCAGTTTCTTTTGTTCAGTGAGACCAATGCACAATCAACCACAGATAATAGATACTTATAAGGTAAACAAACATTTTATCTGTTTTAGGATTAGCATAACCCTTCACTTCACATCAAATCACTCCATGATTAGTTTAGAATCCGTCAGAAACTGTTTTTATGGTGCGTGAACCAAATTGGACTCTTTTCTTTTGATTTACAGTAATTACATATCATTTACCTCTACCTATATTCAATCTATCTTCTAACCCTTGCTCTATACGTGTAGGTATACAATTTTTTGCGAATTCTATTGCCTTCAAACAATGAACTCGAACAAGAGCCAAAAACCCAGTCCAGCCAGTGCATTGTGGGAAGAAGTAACATTAGAATCTGTTGGAAATGTAGACAAAGGCGTATCCAGAAATCAAATGAAACAGAAGAGCAGATTTTTCTTATGTATAAAACTGCTTTTCATCAATTTTTGAGAATTATCTAGTGTGTTTTTGGGAAATTTAGGGGGTGCTTAAGCACCCTAGCACCCCCCCTAAATACGTCCTTGAATGTAGAGGATAATTAAGTCAATAGTAATAAATGGCTCAGTACCTTATGCTTTTATGTTTCGCTGTCAATATCCATTGTCTACTTATTTTGTTTTGTGTGTAGATTTAGAGTATATAATCCACCCAATACAAAACTCCATCTGTCTACGTTAATAAATCCAAATGTCAGTATTGGAGACAGTTCCCATGTATATTTATCTGATCACATTCAATTTTCAATTCCTTCTAGTAGACGTCTTTGTTTCTTTTAATCCAATATAAAGATTTATTTATTGAGACGAGAGAAAAAGCAATTTTTTCCGAATCAGACAAGATACTTCCGCTAACAGTATTACTACTATGTACCTAAGAACAATGATTTACAGTTATCTATAATGTACTAACTAAATCCATCCATGCGTTCAATAACGTGACCCCGTGTAATAAAATTGAGATGAGAAATCCTATATTGTTCTAATGCTTCACGTCAAAATACAAAATTGAAACCTGATAGGATATGACAGCCTATACAATTACCACTTCACTTTTAATCTACTGCACGAATTATCATTATGTTATGGCACAATTTGAAAAGATAGTAATTGTGACTTTTCGCAATGGGGGTTAGATACATTTTTTAAATATCTAAATTACTTTTGCGGTTAAACTACTTTCCACAGCTCATTAACAATTTTTTTTACAATAGATACAATATCTATTGGCACGCATTGACTCAGGCTTAGCGTTCTTGTAATGCATATTTGCACATGGAGAAGATTAGTCATTTTAAATATTTATTGTGTATTCATATTATGTACAAAGCACTTTTGTGTACTCTGAATCAATATTTGAATAGCTACTTATTAGTATAAATCAATATTTAATCTGACATATTCAAAGCACTTGAACAATGAGGGCTTTAAATGCCCGGATAATAGCAACTGTGTGTATAATAAGTATCTTTTTAACTGTCACTTTATCACCAAAGGCATTTACAATGTGTTGCAATTTATTTTATCTTTTGCACTACAGGTTGCTACTTTATATTATAAATAAACCTCCCTGCACTTTAAGAAGAGCTCAAATACATAAACATGATAAATGTATAGTGTCTCCAAGCTTTTGTTGTTATTTTATATATTTAAATTGATCCTTAGGTAGCATTGTTCAAATATATTACTAGAAATCGGGGATTTTAATAGAGAATAATAAATTGGAATAAAGAATTATTTATGGCATATTATATTGCTTTTGTGTTTTTCATGGCATTATTAAAAATTTGCATTGTATATAGCCCATTTCATTTTTTTAATAATGTTGCTAGGAAAATTGACTTAAAAGGATTTTTGGGCTGTAATACTCGTCTCTTGTCTATATAACCATCTTGGCGCTATATAAATCAAATAGCTGAAGATGATGAGCGATAGTCAATGACAATTGAAAATAAAGAAAGGGCTCCAAGTTTTATGAATAGCACTATTAGACAACAATAGGACGAAGAACACGATCTGCCAATTAAATGCATCTACGTGTACGCGTTAAATTATAATGGAATAAAAGTGGAAGGAGAACTAGGAGATTGCAACTGCTAATTATCAAATGACCCAAAAATTGGCATTTCCTAAAGCTTGGTTATTGTTCACATGCAAATATGATTTTAATTTATTTAGCAAACTTATCTAAAATGGGTTGGCTATGTATTCAGTTAGACTAATCACGACCCTTGCGTATCACTTTCTTTATGAAAAGAAAATACTGATCTGGTTTTCTAGGTAGGAGATGTTGAACCTTTTTCAAATGGATACATTTTCGTGGAATAAATAATTAAAGACTCAGGCAAAATTCATTTCTATGCTTCGTATCACAACAGGTATAAGCATAATATATGTATCGTTAGCTCAAATCTTTTAATTTCCATTGGATTCAAGAAACCTTTTAATTTCTTTTCTGTTGGCACACGTAACAGAAGGTATCCTACAGAAAACAAGTCGACCAAAGTAGAAAATCAGAAGTGGATCACACCTTTCCATCATCCCTCTAAAAAGGTGTGCCTGTTTATTTTACTCATTTGTCCGTTTCACCATTCTTATCATGCGTACTACCGACAACCGACCGATAGTTGCTTTTTAAACTTTTTATATAAGGAAGGGTGCAATAATCTTTTGAGTACGGATGGTTTTAGCTGTTTTGGTATAAACCACAGTGAGATAATTGTAGTATGCAATTACAGCAATTAGTGTGCATTGTGCATTTATCTGTAAAGTAGCTTTTTGCTGATAAATAAGAGGAAGTTAGCTTCAGATTTGTAGCATTAACCATAAAGCAATCATTTTTTACCAAGAAAATGAAAACTTTGTAAATTTGTACAAGACAATTTATTCAATTCCGGATATGGAATTATTCTGAAATGTTGGAAAGTTGTACTATTAGTGCCTATGTTTGCATTTTGGTATAAATTGTTACGCATGTTGGTACAAATTGCATCGCCAACTTGACTCATACTGCTTACTTTTGTGAATCTATCTGACAAGTTTGTAAACAAAGTAATCAGAGTAGCTAACAACAAACTATTGTTGACAGAAACACAAAAGAAAAAGATTTAAGTCGAAGACGCCGTCTGTCCTACCATTTTGTCAATGGGTGACTTACTTCCGAATGTAGTTTAGTTAGACTTAGATTGACAACCAACCAGAGCTTTTAAAAGTTTCATTTTATCTTGTCATGAGCAAAGTTAGCGTAGCAGCAAGAAAAGTAAGAATGGAATGAAAGCCAAATGAATTAAAAGACGAATGTAACTGACGTGTTGCGTTCCTTTTGCTATTTGTACAAAACCATCCTCTGACTGATCATACACAGGAAAAACACCCACTTTTGATATTACTCTGTGGAATATCCTCTCCGAGTTTTGCTTTTTGTGTAAATTCCGCTTTTAATTAAAAATTCCTGTGTGTGGTTACTATTTATCTATCTCTATGCTATATTTCCAGCAAACTTCATTGGACTCATCTACTATAGATGCATAAATATACTTTTACTATGTCGGAATTTATGCTATAAATGTAACTATGTAGAATTTCTAATTAAATTCAAATCAGACTGACATGTGATTGGTGACTTTCAGAATACTGTCACATGTAATTACATCAAATTGAATAATGCTGGGAATGTATACAACACAATGTATATAGTTCATTTGTTTAATTCTTCTAGGACTAAGGATTCCAACTGGGGAAAGATTTTCTACAAGTTATTATGAATGGAATCAAGTTTCAAAAACTTTATATTTAGTAGAGCATAAATTATTAGCCCAAAATAGTCAGAAGGGTTGAACAATGTTCCCTGTTAGGATAACAATTGGTGAATTGTTCGTTAAGAGTTGCTATATAGAATTGCATGTTCATATAATACTATGATTAATCACAATGAGCATAGTTATTCCAAAGAAAGGAAATCTGTTCGATCTGAAAGAGAGAAATATAAATAGCCCATTTGAAGTAACCCACGTTAGGATTTCTACGAAAGTAATAAAGATAAACTGCATATTTAAAGTTTCAAGATTAGTTGGGAAACAATGCGTTGCCTATTTCCAAGTCAAAGTCTTAATTGAGGTCTTTAATTTTTGTCAGCATGGCACTGCATCGCTTGTCACTTCGGCAGTTGGAGTTAATATATATAACAACTGGAACTAACAAAGAGGGAAACTCGTTGCGTATCGCAGTGGTAACAATTATGCTGAACAGAAGTGTCCTGTCTGACAGAGTGACATATTTTCACAGTACCAGCACATAAAGCACAAAATCTCACAATAAGAAGGGTTTCAAGTATCGCTTGAACAATCATAAAAGTTTAAGCGTTCGAGTTGAGACAATTTCATTGAAAATAGGAGCATGAAGTTCAGTCATTCTGAAGAACAGGGACAAAGCAAGTGAAAAGCATGAATAAATAGCAGATCCCTACTTGCACTCTTATTCACTTGCAATTTATACTGCTCAGTATGTATGCCACCAACTCATAATGACTATAGCGTCACTTCTCAACTAATAAATATTTTAAGTCACACTACCAGAATTCCTACAAATAATAAATGCACAACCCATATTATATACAGCTGGAAAGTCTACACACACGTCTATTAATAGTCTCTGAACACTTACACTTCTAGTTATTGTACGTCGAACAATGCAAAACCTATCCTTTGAAGTACATGCAGTGAAACCCACCATTCATTATAATAATAGCACAACAAAATAAGATCTGACGGAGCAACTTAAGGTGAACGGATTGAGCTTATCTAAGCATGAATTTGTATGTAATAATCGATTGCTTTCTGCAATCAATTATTTTTGCTACGCTCACCATAAAACAAGTTGACACATTTTCCCAACGACTGCAATTTACCACATTTGCACAACTCAGCACTATTTCCTTTTCTACAAAGAGAAACACAACTGCAGAAACTCACAAGAAATGCAAAGATTCCAGTTCCCAAGTTTTTAACTGTTTTTGTCGGCTTCATCCTGTAAAAGAATGTCATTTCATGGCATTCCATGTGAAATTTTCCATTTAAGGCACGAAATTTGAATTTTGAGTAACTATTTACTCAATTTTACAGTAATGATAAATCGCTATATTAAAGATACAGAACCTATATACAAAGTCGGCAGCTCTAATATCCGACTAAAATGCTTTCGTGTTTTTGTCATTAATTAACAGATTGCATTATCTGAGTAGGCATTCTGCTTCTTCCAGTTATTTGACAATGTTTTATGAAATTGGTCTTGAATTGCCTCTGCTGTGTCAAATCAAGCCGAGAAGTGGAAGTGACATAAATAGAATTAAGAAATCATGGAGTGGGGAACTAGAGCTAACAAAGACATTAATATTCTAGGAACAATGGTTTATATTATTTGTTTTGTATACTCATGTGGTATATCTCTTTGTGAGTGATACTCAGAGTTAAAGAGTTGGTAGACAAATAATATTATAGGACTACTAGGTGTAATAAAAGGAAATTGAAGGCTGGGATTTGAAAGAGTGGCATCGCTACCTGAGCAAAGTAGTGGTTTAGTAATTTAAAATTACTGGTGTGCAGATGTCATATAATAAAAGTAGCGGTAGGCTGAGATGTAAAGGAGGGCAAAAGCAGAAAAGTTACTCATCATGAGTTACAGAGTTATAAGTAAAGGCGGACTGGGGTAAAGGCAGTAGTAACCTAATAAAGACGGCTTGATGGATCACTAACTATTTAATACGTAACAGACAGAACAGAACTTATGTATCTCGCATCCTAGAAAAAGAATGCTCCTTGAGTCATTAATGGATTGGATTGCATCTGAACTAACAATCTCTCTCTATCTTCATTCTTGCACGTCCATGTATAATACATTCGGTTTCCGACAGATCTGATAATATATTTAACATCTCGAGGAGATCTGTACACACATGTATTTATACAATATTTACCTTCCTCCACTCCTTCCCTACTATCTCCCACTTACTATATAACAATGTATTTTGGTTTACCAGGCAATCCATGTATTGATCGCCCCTCGCATATCTCCATGTACTTGGTCTGTTTTTGTATGTACATTTTCTGCTGTCGTGTCTACTCGAGTCATCGTTTCTTATATTTTATAATACATTAGCAACACTATTAAAGCTATAGTGGGGAGTCTTCCTCGTAGATACCAGAGCGGGTGACCTGAGTTTGACATTTAGTGTTTCTCCCATCTGGAGTCTGACTGTGTTGGCTGGAGAGTTCTTTCTGGACTGATCTTTCTCCGTAGTATAATATACCGGCATGGCACTCTTATCCCCACCTCCCAATATAATGCATGGAAAAGTGAAATACTACATTCACGTATATATCTCTAGCATCTAGACTCTCCCAACCAACTTCTCAGAGAAATAAGAAATTTCTAGCACTGGGATCCGAGTGAATGCGGACACAACAGAGTCATAACATAACGGAGGAATGGAAGTGCAATGCACGCAGTGACAATCCTTTCATGTCTCTCACGATCAGATCAGACAGGGTAGACATGATATGAAGTGCTTTTAATTTCAAAGGAAACTTTTGCTAACTTTGTAGCCAGTGGACAAGGGACCGCTGCCAAAGCGGTCTACTTGTTGTCTACCATCACTTATTTGCACACTATACATGTAACTTTTGTTGCGATGATTAATGCAATAAATCCTCCTGTTTTTTATTGCAGAAGCTTTGAGTCCAATTTAGTAATGTATAGTTGAAGAATCGCATGGGCGGAGATTAGCGTTTCATCTACGATCTGCTCCAATTTTCTTGTCAGAACAAATCATATTTGCTCAGATTCTTTATCCAACTGAGAATTCTTACGAGAATAGTCAAGACTCTTTTTTTCGATTTAATTATATTGAACCACATCCAACCAGATATTTATTTCTCTTGTAGTGTAGATAGATAGATTTTATTATGTATGTATGTTTTGTAAAGATTTCTTTAGACGCCCTCGAGAAACTTTTTGCAATATCCGATATAGATCTCATCGAAAATTCAATAAGTTCCACAACAAAGGAAGGATCAACCAGACTACCTAAATATTATAGCACATATCCCCTGGTATTTTCTTCTATCTGCAGCTGCACTCTATTTGTATTCTGTTTTCTCTGTATTTAGAACTGAATTCTACACAGCTCCTTCCTATTTGACAGTAAAGAGTCAATATTGCGTTTCGACCAACAGAGCTCAAAATTGCACTGCAATGCAACTATCAACTCTTTCTTGGGTAATCCACAGGATAAGGTTTTCACAAACAGCACGACAAGTCACTAGGTACTTTAAAACATGAACCGTCA
Source organism: Tomocerus qinae (assembly GCA_020055645.1). Classification (NCBI taxonomy): domain Eukaryota; kingdom Metazoa; phylum Arthropoda; class Collembola; order Entomobryomorpha; family Tomoceridae; genus Tomocerus; species Tomocerus qinae. The sequence continues at coordinate 28,643,362 of CM034548.1, forward strand.
ACCGAAGCTTGTCCGTGATCCAAATCCAGCCACTCAGTCTCTGCCTTATTGCCGTTTTACGACCATTATACCTCGCCTATATAGCACAGGTATTCTCTATTGTTTGTATAGATCCAATCTCTATTTGCTTTATAAATATTTTTCACAGATAGGCTTAGACTGGGATTTTTGCCTTAACAGAATCTTTGAGCTTAAGCCCAAAAGTCTTGTGCCGGAGAGAGAAGGTGGATAATGCATACCCCGAATGTATCTGTATCGTCACCCTACGAAATGATTCAGAGATCTGGGGGATATACCCAATAGTTACTAAATGTGTCTATAAACTCCCGAGGTGCTATGTAATGCTGTAGTGGTAACAAGAGGCATTAGCTAGAAAAAGAACCAAGACTAACAAATACTACGCAAATAAATTTGGCTACACAAAAAACCGCAAAACTAAAATCCCTCAGAATTCCTCTATCTACTTCTACTCCGCTACAATATTCGGAAATAAAGCTACGGATATTGAGTTCTGTTCCTTGCGTTCGCTCAGATAAACAAAATCAATAAAGTTAAGCTTTAGTAAGTAAGTGCTTCGACTTCTCCTTTAGTTCCTTGCAAAAATCACAGTTGGAATTGGAATTTTAACTGCCAACCTTCTACCTATACCTTTTCATAATGCATCTCCATACGGCATCTGAAAATCATTTTCATACCATTCCAATTCTATATGAATGAAGATTGTATTTTCCCAATTTTGTTAGAAAACGTAAAATTCTCGCTGTTTTTTGCAATTGCTCCATAAAAATTTGAAATATTCACCCAGACTACCTTTTTTTAAAGTTTTTTTCCATTCTTCTTTCTTATCTCTATGTCTTGGAATACCATTCCATAAGCACATTATTTTATCTTTTCTTTCCTGGTATTTAAAGCCCATTCATTTGGTCTGAAAAAAGTAACTTTATGAGCATCCCATAAAATAAATTAACTTTTACTATATTCATAAAGCTACTAGCATTTAATATAGAATGAATTATCGTTAGTTGACGGCGTTGGTTCGGGAATGAAGACATTTTCACTCTCATTCGCTCAAATGACATTCCGTGGGGAAATAAACATTGAACTATATTTCAACGGACGTGTTTAAGTTTTCAACTGGTAATAACCCCGGCGTGGATGAATCTATTTCTGTGAATATGAAATGAATTCAAATTATTTATTTGTTCAGGACTCGTTGCTTTGAAATTACGCACATCTCTACAGATTACGGATGCATTCCTTTCACACGGTCGTGTGGTTGGTGGTCGTGTCGCTTGTCGATATGCATTTGATTAATGAATAGCTCAACACTTTCAAACTATCCCATTTACTTCTCAGCATAACTCTGTATTTGTAAAATCTATAAACCATACAAAAAAGTCCAAAAATGTTCACTTTTACAATGTGCATCGATTATTTTAATGCAAATTCGCTAAAGCGAAGATTGCTATGGCCATTGTATGCTTTGGGCTATTTAAAACTGCAGTAGATAAGTACCTTGTATTTTTATTCACAGTAGATTTTTCTCATGCAATTCCTTCTGCTTTAATGCAGAATATTTTTGCATGGCTTTAAATACAATAATTCGTAGAAGTGTATGAAGTACCTTAAAGAAAGCAATAAATAAATAGTCCGACATTAAAATCTCCTTTCGCTACCTTTGATGTATCTTCAAGTGTGTCGTCGTATGACAGAAAGAAAGAAATTTAGGAGAGGACCACAATATTTTACCAGCACATCTACATCCATCCATCTCAGTACAATTCTAATCTAGCGTGCTCTAGTATGCAAAAAAAAGATTTCCCATCCCACCATTCATCTTGTTTTTGAAAGAGTGCATTATATCTATAAGGATGTACGCTCTCTGTATTTATTTACCGAATAAGTACTTATCTGTACAAGTAAAGTTGCTGGAAAAAGTTTCTCTACCATATTGTGATACACTTTGTTTCCCAAGGGAGACGTTATGCTTAAAAAAGTTTTGCGGTTGATTTGGTGCATATGTAGGGTTTATGTGCACACATGGAAGCAAGTTGTGGGTAGTGCACATAAATATATTCTTCGAGGAAGACATACCGATCTAACGAAACCATTTAAGGGCGTTTTGTGCTCTGTAATGTATGTAACAGTTATATATTAAATTTTAACGTTTCGTTTTACTTTTATGTATAGTGCTACACATTATAGAGCAATGTGTTCTTCAAAATCTGTAAAACGTATTTCTTTAAAATGAATTTCCACTATTATACTCGGTTAGTATGCAAAACACTATGCAACATGTACGTATTAGGATTAGTTTAATAGCATTTGAGTAGTGTAATGTTGATACTTATCTAGCTTTGAAATTCCCCTATTATAAAATGGATTAGATACCTACAAGAAAAGAAATTACTTTACATTATATGCCTACAATTGGATATTTATTCAAAACAGTACGCACATTATACTATCTTGAGTTAAAGTCGGCACGGTTCGCTACTCTACTTATCTATATCTATAATAATAGTAGCAGAATAGCTATATATACATAGAAAGGGTAGTTAGTATTGTATTATGGTTTTATCTAGTGGGATTGCAATGGTGCTGGTACACGTACTGAAAAGAGAGGATTCGAACTAGCAAAACACTAAATGGTTGGAATAGTGCATGCAGATGCTCTCTTTAACCGATTTGTCATGTCATTCTTCTGCTTTACTGATGGCTACGTGGTACATCCCATCCCAAATGAATTTTGTCTCGAAAACCATTGCAAACGTAACATATGTACATATAAAACCATGAATTTCAGTAGTCTCATCTCAACCTATGCACTAACATAAATACAACAGACTAGTCTATCTATTACAGTCCCACTTTTTTACTGCTGACTATGGAAATAATTCATATAAAGTGTATCAAGAACTTCATACTCGTATATAACTCTAACTTGTATTTACTGCTGGAGTATTAGGCAACAGAAATCGACCTTGTTCTCTTGTCTGATGGGACTCTCGACTGCTTCTGTTTTGCCGACTATCCGAGTCAACGTGTTGTTAGAAATACAAAAATACACAGATTATACATATCTATAGTGTATAATGTAGAATTTTCATAGTGATGTAACTGAGGCAACTGAAGATAAATGACATCAATGACATCATTCATAGCCAAAGTCAAGTTAAGCCTCCTGGAGAAGGATAATAATGGTGATTTACTGGCAATAATAGAAACTTTGTAGTAAATGAGAAAGACAAAGAGAAACATCAACAGCTCATTATCATTATCCGCTCATCGCATGGTTATTCTGCATTTGTAACTAATTGTGAGCAGAAAGGCAGAGCTAAATTATACCAAATGCTCCTACTCTATAATTCAATGCATCATAATTCTATATACTTAGCAATAAATACCCACAGAAATTTCCTAGCATCTAGCTAGCTGCATTTACTAGTAATTTCCATCGATGTTCTGTATGCTACATTAAATTCTGTTATTACAGCCACCAGTCAATGTGCAATGTCATTACTATCGATTCTTGTAACACTATACCTTATATACCAAGGTAGACACTTTATTATGTGCATCTGATAAGAATAGCTACATATAGGTAGGTTATTATGGCGATATTTCTGTCTGCATTAAATTCAATATTTACATTAATATTCTAGTTAACCCATATCGCTCTACTATTACTGTTCTAATTTCATTATTTTGTAAGTAAATACTTTAAATGTATTAAGTATAAACTGGGAATATTTTGTAGGTCTAATTGGATTGGGTTTCTGTTCGATACGTATAGAGGTTATAGTTACCTGGTAGAAATGTGCACACGTACATGTTGGTTAAGAAGGAGGCTATTCGTTATACATGCCAACGAGTGTATTGCATGTGGTCAGGAAATAAAAGAAGTTCAAAAAAGTTTCGTTGTAAGGATATGGACGGATTAAAAGAGTGTGACTGAACTGAAATGCGGACTATGCAGTTTTGGACCTGAGCTTGGAAACGGGTGAAGGATTTTTAGTGTCAGTGTTGCTTAAACATGAAAGCCATAAACCGAGAATTCAATGGATCTTACATAAATAAATAGGAAACGGAAGAAATAAACCGACAACAGCTTCATTCCTTACACAATTCCTCAAATGCTCAATTCATTCAACCCTAAATCAACACAATTGTCCGTATATGCATCGAATCGGAAAACACAAACTTGTCCTTATTAGGTATCAACCAACACTCTACCACTATCCCATGGACAACATTTAAAACATCTCAGTACTACTTCACAATCCTAGTCAGTGAGACTGAACCTTTTTTTCTTCTTCCTCTGCAGTATATTACAGTGATGATAATTGACAAAGAACAGAATGCTTGATCGTAAAATATAGGGAACATGTTCTGTTTACATTGAATGACTCGACCCTTATCTGATATACCTATATAAAGTAACAATATACCGGCAACACCTTTTTTTCTCAAAACGTTAAAAAAGTATAATGCATTCGATGGATTGATATTTGGTTAAAAGGTGTTAACTAGGATATAAAAAAGTAGATTTATAGTTTACCTTGTTTTGGAAGAGAAGATGTTGCACATCAGATTAATTATCCAAATAGACAAGGTAAACGGTGGAGAGTATTGCATTGGTTTAATGTGTCTAGTTCTCCGGAGGGCAATAAGCTTCCGTCAGTTCGGTAGATTAACTGTAGTGGTCTTTAAATAATCAAAGATTTGCTTATTAATTCAATCGTGCAAGTTGTTTAGTTTCACGTTCTGACATTTTGTAAGGGATTGCAGATGAGAGTGGGAGATGAGCCACGCAACGGCAGTGAACAAAGAAAGCCGACACGGGCAAGACAATATCGCAAATGACCTAGGCTGACTAAGACTCGTCTTGAATTGGCCTCCTTCTTTATGGCAAAGAATATTAATAGGCTCTCCTACTTACCACTATTTACTATGTATATAGTGGAATAGGGATAAACTTTAACACATAGATGGAAATAATATAATTTGGTAGTATATAACTAAAGCGGAGACTAATAACTGTTAGGTGGAAATCACGATGCAACAGAGAAACTGAGTTTATAGAGAGACAATTGAAACGTCAATACAGCGACGGAGATTGGCTCCTTAAACTCTACATTCAGTAAAGGGACGTATACTGAAGAGAGTTTACACAACTCCTTTTCATTATGTTTCCCTTTTTCTTCGTTTTTCGTTTGTTATGCGAATGCGACTGCGGCAGAAAAGCTGCACGAACACAAACTGCTCTCTTGAACGGCACAAAACAGACTGACTCGTAACTACAGTTGGCTCTGCCTTTCCACGATTTGAGTGTTCAAGAGTGTACACAGCCTACTCCTTACTCGTATACGTGTATGTATGTGTCCTTTGTGTGCATCTCCTTCAGATGAGAATGAATGGACCAAACCAGAGAGTGAGCAGAGTCAGTCAACACAGAGTTGTAGTATTTGTAGTTTTCTACTCCAACAACGTTCACTGAACGAGTGAGTACAGTGAGTGAGCCAAATTCATTTCATGTGATATGATGTGATGAGGATGAAGAAATGAGGAGGATGCGGCTCCTGCAATATCCTATCTCTCTCGACAATATCTACTCTCCTACATCTACAATAAATTAAGAATAATAGATCATGTACATATACACTGTAGCATTTAGGAGAATATCGTTCGTTTGTCTAGTCTGCACTATTCAATGCCACTATCCCTGCTCACTCAGAGACTTCAAACTATATACTACTACTACTACTTCTACTACCTCCCTAAGAAGAAGACGGGATCCTCAACAAACTTTTGTTAACTCTGTCTTTAAACTATTAGTGTTTGCGAATTCTGAGGATTTTCATCCTATTCTCTCTATAATGTTATTACTTCTGTCCAACAAAGTTTTACTTTAAAGTACAAACACTTTCTACTACCCTTCCTTCCTTTATTTCATACGACAGACAGACTGATGCCACTTTTCTATGGATACCTACGCTAAGTACACAAAATAAATACACAGTGCACGACATCTTCTTCAAAGCACTTTTCGTATACACTTTAATCCTTCCACTTGAATTAAGTGCACTGTTCTACCTCTTCTAGATACTTCCCATGTATTAAGACAAATTGCAACCACACCTTTCTTTTATTTCTGAATTGTTGGTAAATCACGTTCCTACACAAATAGAGCCATTGTCTTAGGTGGTACTACAAATCATAAAAAGTTATGCTACCTTTTATCTTTTGATTAAACTATTTTGAAACTGTTTTAATCATTTTCTATACTAGCTAAGTAGCAATTGAACCTCAATTTTGTTAAAATGGTGCAATAGTTAATAATGTAGAAAAACAAACTAATTTAGGTAGAAACAAAGATAGCATTATGATGAGCCTTGTGCAAATGCACTTTACTGGTATCTCTCTCAAGTGATTGTAGAGTGGTAATGCAAGGACAACAAACATTTACAGTGAACGACCCGTTAGTCTGTATCTATGCAGTATCATATCATCGACATCGATTGATGACTTCATAGCATTCAAGTGTACAAAGTGAATAGAGCTGTAACAGGAGGATGAAAGTACTCTTGATTCTCTTGGTGCAGATGAGGAAGGACATTTTGGCTTTCCAACGACGCACAAATTGACACGCTAAAGGTTGAAGTTACACAATACAAATCAAAGAAAATGGCAACACTAATGAAGTGGTATACAAAATATAGACGAATAGTCTGTAATCTTTTACATAATTTGGATGAACAGTTGGTGTGTTACACATGAATATGAAAATGTAAAGAGCGCATCACAAAACATCTCTCATTGTCAAGATATGAATACAAATTGTAGAAGGAGAGCAGACGCCATGCACCGAGTTGATCACATCTCATCATGGCTACACGCAAGTACAGCTGTACCTATACTTCTTTTAAGTCATTTGAATGGAACAGAGTGTGGCATGACCCTATTTTCAAAGAATAAATGTACACAAGAAAGCCTTCATCAAACCGTGTATGATATCTAAACTTTTTCTCAATTTTTTATTGTTATCATTCGCAATAGATAAATAGTTGAATTGATAGCCAATAATTTATACATGCGGAGTATACCCAAACGGAATTACATACATAACCAATGAATGCTATTTGAATAGCGAATTAAGTTAAAGCTTGTTTATTGAACTCAATGCATAAGAAATTCTTGATTATAAAAACACAGGTTGTTTTACTACATCATTTACATAACAGAAATTGGGCTACTATTGAATTAGTTTATAGGAATTCAATTTAAGTGACTACTGTTGTATGCTTATCTTTAAATTCAAGCATAATATTTGTCTAATGTAATTTTTCTTGTACTGAATATTTTTTTTGCAAGAGATTATGCAGCAATCGTTTCTCTACAAATTCTTATCTCTCATCAATTTAGCTTAAGCTTCCCTTTAAAATAATTACAGAAAGTTGAGAGTATATTTATTTGCCACCAACGACTCGGGAAATAATTTAAGGTTACAATATGTGTAACATTATGTTGAGAATTCCTTGTAGGCTAAGTGTTCTAGTGCACAGAATGGATATTACTATTATTATGCTGATTAGGTATACTTTGAGATAGTAAATAATTTAAAATGCATCCTCTTTTGGTAGTTTAGCCAGTTTAGAGTGCTAGTTTGGGTTGACTTCTGTTGCAGGAGTATTAAGTTCTAGGAGAAGCTTTAGGACATTAGAGTACACAGCTGCCGTCTGCTGCAGCAAAGTGAAATATGTGCGTTGAATGGCTCTCCTAATGTAATCTCAATCTCACAATGCGGACTAGGACATGTCAACTTGGGCCACGGCAACTGCCCTTTCTTAATCACTCAACTAGAAGCAGACTCAGCGCATACAGACGGGGGTGCCAATGCAAATACAGAGCACTGCCAACATTGAATTCTAATGGTTTCTATCGCTGAAGCTAATTTCTTCGCAGGAAGTGACAAATCTCGAATGTCAATGCACAGGAAACCCTGTACGGCCCAGGAATAATAAAAACTCTTTTATATCTTCTCTCGTTTACAAATCTCTATTCATTTATTTGTTATGGGAATTCAGATTTGTAGTGCAGTAGTCTAGCTGCTACTTATTTAATGACTAGAACATGACGCTGACTTAAATGCAACTGTTCTCTACTAGATTATTTAATTCTACAACTGCATATGGCTGCAACTAACGTAGTTAGTAAAACTTTTCAGAATGCAAATACAAAGTGATTATTAAAATCCTGTTTTATTTTTTTGCAAGCTGCAAAAGCAATAAATGAATTCCTTTTAAATTCAGAAAAAGAATATTAATAATTAGATGCCTAATATTTTATAGGAAATATTATTTTGGCACTAAAACGCTACTTTCACCGAATAAGTGTTGCTTACCAAATATTTTGTTGGGAATAACTACAATAAAATTTCTAATATACTTGGGATTATGCCTTCTAACCTTTTTTTCTCAATTCATTTTAATTGCATTTGGATTCCAAGGTTGTGCCTATATCCTACGGGGTACTCTTGAAATTTCCGAGAATCATTGTACCTTTAATAGTTGAAACATGTTGTGACTTGGTGTAGATAAACTAAACTGGTATAAACACTCGATAGATGTTGGCATAAAGATATGGATTAAGTAAGGAGCTAAATAATAAATTGATCTCGTAAATTCATAAAGCTTCATCTTTATTTTTGTTGTGTTGCAGCAAGTAAAAAAACAAATAATCAGCAAACACATCTGCGTGTGATTGATATGACGGCCTTCTGCATTTACTGTAGAGTCCTGCCTACATCCCGAGGAAAAGTTACATAAATGCTACTCCCAAAACATTAATTCCCAAATTGCCAGGCCTGACTGTAGTGGCAGTACATTTAATAGAACGATTAAAGTAGAAAAATTGCAGTGTGCAAAAAATAATAATTTATGCATACCTTTTCTTTGCAATCATTGCTCTCAGTAATAAATGAAAATGAAGGACAAATAAAAACTTTGCAAATGTGTTGTGTATCGCAAGCTAAACTAATAATAAGTAAACACGACTAGCTTCATGTAAGAGTAAAAAAATCCTTATCTTGAAACAACAGCACGGCTGGCTGGTTTGGTGCGGATTGGTTTGGTAATTCCATAACGCTGATAATGTGGCGATGGTGAGATGCAAACAATATTGAGCACAATAAAATACGATGTAAAACATTACATATATGACATTGGGTTTGAAATCAAGAGTTAAGTGATATGATGAGCTTTCGTTGTTTTTCACTCATTTTGGTTAAGATTACGAGATATTAAGTAGGTGGTTGGTATGAAATATTTTTGATAGCGAGTGGGGAGTTTAAGAATATTTAATGCCGAGGATAAATAGTATTAGCCTATGATTAGAGTGTACTGAATCAAGTATATATTTATCTAGTTGAAAGTAGCTTCATAGTTGGCAGGCAAATATTTGTTGGAGCTGCAAGCTAGAAGTTGTTAAAGGGAATTTTAGTTATTAGTTAGAGACCTGAGAAGGTAGGTAATAGATTTAGCCTTTAGCTAACCTGTAAATTCACATGCAGACGGCTTAGTCCAATGACAAATAAAGCCGTCACGTTTGCGTCAGTGCAATTCAGTCATAACTCTCAATTCTCGCATAAAATCTGTAAGTACTTCAAAAATCTCATCAACAAACGATAAAAGCATTCCAGCCTAGCTCTATTACTCTCGACATTAGCATAAAGACACAGAGTCTAGATGTGCTTACATCTCCCACTATAAAAATCCTAAGGCAACTGCCAGAGAAATCTGCATGTGATGTTAGCATTTGGCATCCAGACTATCTCCCACTAAATACGCCACCGAGTTACAGTTGATGATGATATGACCTTCACGCTTTAGTGAATTCGAGTGGCTTTATTATGGAGAATTATCTAGAGATTGCAATGATTGCTTGCATGCAGCTATTATTTAGAGAGGTGAAGCTGACTGACTGAATTACCCAACGAAACTCACTACTACTACGATGAGATCACAGTGTGTCGTCTCTGCCCTCATCTCTCATTTCGTTTTATGAAGCCGTACTACACATTTGTCATTTATATTCACATACATTAGTCTGTACACGCAAGTAAGTAGCATTCAACCTGTTTATAGTATCTCCACTTACATCCATTACATAAAATCTAAAGTCGAAATTCATGTAAATTGGCTTTTTAATAGGAATAATCTCATACTCCAATTGCACCTCATTAACTTAAGTAGGAGGCGGTTTAATTACTACTTTACATATTTTAACGTGCAACTCTACCAAATAAATATTTACTCTTCAGTTATCTCTCTACTACAAATACTCTGCTATATAACAGTATATTAATCGATTTAGAAACAGACAAAACTGCGCATTCCTCAACAACCGTAGTACACACTTTAGTGAGCAATGATCTCTCCATTCCTAGACATTTCTATAAAAAGGAGTCATTTTTAACTACAGTAAGTAGCTCAAAGACCCAGTAGCTTCATCTCTCATCAGAATTGATGGAGAGGAACTTTAAACCACTCATGAGAAAATGTAGGTATATTTGTAATGAAACTTCTGCTCTATGGATCAATTAATAAATGTTAAAGTTCATCCGAGTTCAATTTAAAAACCAACAGGAGGGCAAATAATTAAAAACTGGAGGTGAACAAATACCAAACAGATACCTAAAAACTTTTGCTAATTTTATACCTACGCCCATTGGCAACCGCTAATAATGAAGCAGTCATTATGAAGTTACCTTTTAAGTAACAAGTAGAATAAGCTGCTTGTACAAAAGGAGAAAAATGATACTGAACGTGCTACACGTAGTACATACATGCCGATAAATAAATGCATACTATATAGATAGCAGGAATTAAATGTATAATTATACGCAGAATTATAGAATTGCTTCATTATCTCACTGCAGATAAGTTCCTACTACTACTAGGTTGAGTTAATTAAGGAAATATACAAACAAATGAGCCATGCTATTAATATTAAATGTAGGCATGAAAAGTACACAGACTATATGTACATACATGTCAATTCAGATAAGTGCTTGCCTTACTCTGAATATCAGTATTAAATTCACGTTTTACTCGTATAATATTAAATGCGTCTTTAGTACAAGATTTTTGTACTGGGAGTTTCTTGTGTAATTTGTACGTATATTGCAGATAAGCCAAAGATGAAAATAATATAGGGAATAGCAATATAATTAGAGATTTTAGAGGCATGTCTAAATTTAAATTCAAGTTGAACTGCAATTAGATTCACACACATTGCAAGGAATATAAATCCGCATCACACAACTCAGCTACTTACAATTAGACTACTACTATAGGAGTAATAAGATCTTTGGACAGGAAATTAATAAGGACATGTATGGAAGATGTGTAGAGTAAGAAAGGCGAGGAATGAACAAAAGAGATTCAGAGTAAATGAAAGAGCATCATTTCATCGTCGTGTCGGAGTTACTAGACCATGGAATTATATAGTAGAACAGAATTTGCAGGATTTGTGTGATGTTATAAGCAGACATGGCTAACTAACATCACATTCACTCATATCAGCAGATTGTATTTGCTAACTAGTAAAACTAAATGGACTAAGTGTATTATATCATTAAATGGTTAGTTCATTTATATAGGATGGGATTTTGATGGACGCGTAGCAAAATATTGCACTCAACTTGTATCATCGCATCCGAGTCGGAGGAGAAAAGGTGCAAAAAATGTTCTTTGTTGCATTTAATAATGTAATTTATTATCGCAGTGAGCTATTATCTCAACATGAGTACTACAGGGCAACATGAATGTAGAACAAAGTTTATACGATAGGAGAACCATGTGAGATCAAATTCTTTATGTATTTCTTTATAGCTGCATTTAGTAGCCTCCAATCATGAAATATGGTATTCTTCGACTGAACAACATGCTAAATAAAAACTCACAGCAACTCTCCACTTGACATGAACAATTCAATTCCTCTCAACTTGCGCAATTCCTTCTACCCTGCCCTACCTTAGCTTTATAAAAGACCTTTACATGCTACACAGTCTAACACATAACTCGACACTCTTCGCATTCCTATTCTAAGTAAAGGGCATTCGTAATTTATTTTCCGATTGAAACTTGCCGACTATCCACGTGCTCCCTTGCCTTGTCATGCGATATCTACTAAAACAACTCTCCATATATATTTGCCTATTGTACCCTATAGACAGATTACTTCATCACACCCTTTCTGACTCGCCAATGGCACTGGGACATCTATTTCTCAAATATTATCATATATTTATTACTTATTACAATTTCATGAGGGAATTGACGACAAGATCCAATCACTCAAAACCCAAAATTGTCATAATTTACTTGTACAATCTAGAAAGTAGTTCGTAGAATGGACTTTGTAATGGCTATATATAATAAGCCTTTCAACAACCAACTTCAGTGTCTGTAACAGGATAATTTACGTCGGTGCACTATTGCTTATTACGTTGAGTAAATTGACTCTTTCATTCAGGCAAGGTTCATTCATTCCAGCTACTACGTTAATTACTTAGTTATTACTACCTATAAATCTCAACTGTAGACAGCAAACTCAAAACCAATTAACAGTTCTAAACATTTATTACCAGTACTGTACAGATAGGAGTGAAGATGGGATGCGATTCTAACGATACACAATTGCTACTTGCTACTGCTACCATTTAATTTATGAATTAACCTCTCTCCTTTGTAGTACAACCACCGATTTATGTTATGCGCACACAGATAGGGGCTTTCATCGTAAATACACTATACTACATCGGATATTTATCAGCTACATAATACGAGATCTAATATTCAACCAGACGGACATGCTTGTAAATATTTACCAAATACACCCACATTGATAACCAAATTTATTCCTCTGTTCCACTAACTACTATAATAGCTATGTGTTTAGCTATACTAATTACTGTTTAAGTATCAGATAATAATTAACTATAGATTATGAACTTTAACAATTACCATTAGGATTATCACACCAGAATTTTTATTTAATACAGGAAATAGTATAAAACGTATTTTTATAATAACTGTTTGAAATCGTTTAGTGTGAATAAATATAGTGTTTCTTTTCTTGTCCAGAGCATGAATCCAAAAAATTCAAAGTGCATGGGATGAATAAATGATAGTCTGTAAAGTGTAAAAGTATCTGTAACTTTAGATCTGAAGTAATAGTCATAGAAAAGTATTATTTGTTAGCTGTAATGATCTACTCTGTATTCTGCATCCACTCTTTGGAGATAAAGCAATGGTAATAATAATTTAAAGAATAATGAGGTGATGTTTCCAGATAGCTCTTTCCACTTGCTCTTTCATAGTGAATTGCATCAGTTAATGCAACTGAACAGAACAATTAAATCAGTGCAGCGTGTGTACTATATTTTTAAATTGTACACCGTTGAGTTGTACTGGTGCATTGATTAAGTAGGAATGTAATTAACTACCTGCAATTATTTGTGGCTATCAAATTCCTACGGCGTCCTTATAATGTAGTGCATTTCGTTCATTTAGTTATATTGTTTGGCCACTACAAAGTACAAGTGTACTTTCAGATGTAACTAATGCATTATTATATTATAGGTATTAAAATGCACCTGAATTGCCAACACGATTTAGATAATATCCTATTCTTAGCTATTCTCTTCTTTTTGCAAAACTACTTTTCTGTCTGCACCTTCAAGATTTACGATAGTTCACCAAAATTAACAAGCTTGACGTTCTTCATAAGTATAATATGCATTATATAATATATGCACTTAGAGTACTGCAAGGATTCACTAACAAGATACAACAGCTTAACCTATGCGTAATATAAAACGACTTGGTAATTTACAACTGCATGACAGAACAATACTTCTTCAAATCTCGTTGGTTCAGTAATTGTACTAAGTATAATGTAATTCCACTGGCTAGGTACTAATATTTAACTAGACTGTATTATAGGTCTACTTTATTTTATAGACTACGACCATTACCATTTACTATCATTGCCCAAACAATAAAGAGTGAATTGGATGTATCTATATACCCTATGCTGAATATTTCCTATCTCTTTGTGCTTCTGCTCCAATCTTACTCATGGACAGGCTTCCGACTATTTAATTACAAAGTGATTAAGTAGACGGCCCCCAATAATGTTCCTGTCAGTCTTGTTCATTACCATCCTCTATGCTTTTTGCTAGATAAAGACAAAATAACAGAGAGTGGACATAGAGACGATTTGACTGATAAAACACACAGAAGTAAATTAATGGAAAAGGTGATTTTATTAAATTAATCTTGGCTTCCGATAAATCCACCAAAGCCTTACCCACTCCAATCTTTTGTGTCGTAATGCTGTTGACTTATTGCAACGAAGTACTACATTAGATGAGTACCTGTACACTTTGTTTAACTTTAGAGGTGACTCATGTAAGTTTACGAATCAACAATTAACCTGTTTATTTACAAAACGAACTATGAATCACTCTTTTGAAAAGAATGCTATGGCAAAATGCATTGGGTATGGTAACAATACTTATCTACCTAAATATAATTAACATTGTTTTCCTTATTTGCTGAAACATTTGCACGGAAAACTATCACAATGCAAAGCGTTAATGTTATTTAAATAGCAAATGAAAATGTATCTGTAGAAACTCATTCGTTTTATCTCCTACAATGTCTATATGTCTATGACTGCCCATTTGTTGTTATTTTGATATACGAGAACTTTAATGGGTATCGTATAGCATTATACATTATTATAAAAGAGAGATAGGTTTCATTTGCAAGTAAATACTATAAGTTGGTGATATAAATAATTAGAAACATCGTTAGTAATTTATACCTACATGTTTTATGTAAATTGTACTTAGGTACGTTGTCTTGATCTGCGTAAAACCAAGTGTACATAAGTACCGACAACAAAAAGATATAAATAACGCTGTATTTTTACATTTATTGATGTAAATTGCATAGTATTTGGTTATTTATGAAGTTTTCACTTCAGCGATTTGTTCTGTTTCGTAAGAGATACACGGAATGATCATTAGATATTATATAATTAGATAAATTAACTTTCTTGATTCACACTTACTAATTAAAAATCATTCGCACAGACTAGAACTTATACAGTACCATACATATCCTCCTAAGTCATTGAATTAAAACTTCAGAATTATTTACCTTTTTACTAATTAAAACTATATCATTATTGAACTGAGAATTTTATCTCGTCTTGCTATGCACGTCTTGCATGGGAGTTACGATTTTTCGCAGTAAGCATAATTCTTTGCAATGCCATGCCAATATAGATTTGAAAAATATAATTACCACTCTCTTGCATTTATTTCTCAAAAGAATAAAATAGTATGCGGTTGTATTTAATCTGATGTACAAATATTGCATAACATTCCAATAAACTTTCATTGTCACTATTTTTAATCAAAAAAGGAGGAAGCAAAGTGCATTGTGCAACAAAAGCCGAGAATTTCATGAGATCTGTACAGTATGTACCTATAGTAGACATTGATATTGGATTGAAACTCACGTTACAAATATCTGGTGGGTTGCTCTCGTTAGTTTTGTGGTATTCGTCACTGGATGATAGGAGATGGATATTAGGAATGACATAGAGACCAAGAGAATGTTATCAGTTGGGTTGGGATTGGGATGCGATTGTGATCTGAAAGAGTGACGACAAACCACTTTGCAGTTGCGTGTTCAAAAACACTAAACATGCAGTAACACAATAAATACATTGTAAATATTTCAATTCTACAAAATATTGTACAGATGGTTACACGCATATGATTCATCTGCATGAGTAATGGGTAGAGTACGAGTGGGACTACTCCGCACACAAAATAACTATGTCCTCCGTGACACATAATTAACAGAATGAATGCACATAAATCTATCCCTGGCCCTGTGCTCATCTGTTTGGGATACTTGGCTTGGCTTTATATTCATTATCTGATCTTACAATGCACGCATTCAGCACCCGGAAATAACTTTATGAAACGGACAATGTACTAAATACCATCAATCTGGTAGATACTATCCGACTTTACATAAATCATTGTATTTATGTTAATAAGTACTATCCTACTCTGAAAATATTGGATGCTGTACAAAACAAAACATTTGAAACGATTAAGCACCTGGAAATTGTATTTGTTGAAATGACCAATTAATAAAATTTCTCCAGTCTCTCGTAATTTGTTGTATTTGTAACTAGGTTACTCTGCGGTATCCGTATACCTTCACATAGATAGATTTTTGTTATGAATAAGAGAACTAGAAAGCTTCGAAGTTCATTAACTTTTCCTCTAGCGTGCTATGCTGAAAAGATTCGATCAGGGGTGGTCGCTTTAAAAGCCAAACCTAGCTAAAGTTATGATATAATGTCTACAATATGCTATCTTTGAGTAAGGTTACATACTTCACGGAGATCAGCGTGACTGTTATTAATGTTGCTACAGATTTACAGATCGAAGGAGTGGAACTGCACAATTTTCCGCACCTGTACAACTACATACATAAAGTTACTTGGTTTATAGACTGGGATAGGCTTTTTATTTGCCAACCATTTCTTAAATTCTTAAATGGTGGTCCATAAAAACAAACTTGTTAATGCTTTGGGTAGGTTGTCTAAAGTTGTGCAAATGTTGCGATATAGAGAACGTATTTATTGGGTATCTGGACATCTGTATTACGTTAATAATAATACAAACTAGATAATAATAATTTGAAATATTTAAAAAATTCTGCATTTTGCTGTCTTTCTTGTGAATACATGTGGAACATTGTTTTTTGAAAGTAGAAGTTTATTGAAATTGGATAAATGGGTCTGGATTTTGAAAATGTAAATCACAAAACTTTTTAATGTACTTGTTATTAGTCATGACTTTTGTAGTGTGGAAAGTCGAACCGTTAAAACTTTTCTCTTGTTCTCGTCTTATTTACAAGCTATATACATTAACTTTTCAAGTAGGTATTCAAATATTAATACACTCTTCGGCTTACATGCTAGAACAATATGAATTAATGTTAAAGATAAGTATTTGACCTTTGTGCATACTTAATGCCTATTTATCATACGATACTCAATAGCATTTAAAACAGAATGCTATGTAGACAATTGTACAGGAAATAAAAACTATGCTCAGAGTTCAAATGTAAAGGCAATTAAAGTTAATGAGTTTTGACAGTATACTATCTATCATTTCATTATGTATTTTGGAGAAAGAATTAATGTCTTCTCCTCTTAAGTAATATAATAAAACAAATTAATTGAATTTTATATGCACTACTATTTCCCATGAACCTCTCTCTAACATCCAGGAAATCTATTTCCATCCCAATTCATTGATCTGTCTCATCATCAATATGTACGACATAGTAAGTAGTTTTATAATAGTAACTACTTAAGTACGTATTAAACGAGGATTTCCAGTTCTTGAGATGTCATGTAAAGCAATGCTGTTAATTTGTTGTAGATTAAAATGTACAGTACAGTTATATTAAAGACAAAACATTTTGAGAAAAATGGGAAAAGAACTCAAGGTATAATGTAGGTACCAATAAGCAGCTTATTTACTATTTTGCATTGTGGATACTAATATTGTAACAATACCGTATCCTTATCTGTATGCATCTGTAAGTTATGAGACTATAAGGATACTATTTCTTGTGTTGAGAAACAAGTAATGTATAGCTGGTTTTGTAGCTGATGTAGCTGTATAGACAATAAATAAACCTATTATCTAAATAGCTGAGCATTTGTAGCAAATAATTACTTTTATAACACAGGCCAATTCCATCAAGTAGGCAGGTGTTCAATTTTACATGTTTATTAACTACCTGCATTAGTGTAGTCTGAGATACGTACTCAGTTCAGTAGTAAACAAAGATATCTGAACCGGAATGTTTTAATTCCTACGCCAAATAAATAAAGATAAGTAGCAATGATAATAAATATTTAGCTAATAAATAAGAACGTAGACGTGAGCAGTCCTAAAGTCACAGTGTCAGTAGCACATTGGCTAATGACAGCAGCAATAACAGCAGACTTAAACAACCATTGCCACACTATATTATCACTATAGCTAAATGAAAGAATACAACTGTAAAAACTAGTCTGGGTGCTCCCATCCTTTTATCTCATCTTCATCGTGTCAATTAGTTCTTCTATTAGGTAATTAACTTTTGCAGACGTTTAAATTCGTATCTTTCATTTTTAACTTTCAAAAGAACATTTTTAAAGTATATTTTTGTGATTTAATTTTGAGTACAAGAAACGTCGTATTATGAAAATACTGTATAATTATCAAAAGGCTAAGGGGCATTGAAAGACTTGCGAAAATTAGCTGAATATTCAATCGCAATTTTAGGAGTGAGAGAGAACTAATGCTACATGTCTAATTGTTCCTAAATTATCATTTATGATTATCAAAATTAATAACTGGAGATTTACAGAAAGTGAATGGGAGAGATCATATTTCTTGTTTTGTAAGATATTTTTTGACAGCCCAGAGCAATTTATTCTGAATGGATGGGGAATTATGAAGACTTTCATCACAAACGAAATTTTAGTGAGTAAATAGACCCAAAGGCAATTTAAGGATGGAGAGTACAGAAAACTACACACAGATAGGTATCTATTGAAATGCATCTTGACTATGAGAATTAATGTTGTTTGGAGAATGTAAAGTACTAGTAGAAGAGATAATGTACATTTGCGGTGAGTTGTTAGCGTTTGGATTGCATGTTATTGTTTTACAGTTACACATTTTAGAAACGGCGATATCAATATACAATAAGAACGACATTGTCGCAAAATAAAAGCGTTTGATAAGGAAACACATTATCTGAACATTCAATAGCACTAGTCACAGGTCAGAGATAAATGAAGACCAGACTAACCCGTTTTTAGCATGAAATCCAAGATTTCATTTTTCTATGGGAAGCAAACATGAGCAATGAAGCTACTTTGATTAGAGAAGAAATTAGTTTTGCGTCGCATTACAATGATAAAAATGGAAGTTGCATAAAGACCTACCTGTGTGAATATTAATGTTATTAATATGTAAGGAACCTACTCGACTACTCATTCACCTTTGATCTATAAAAGCATAAACGATGTCTCCCAACAGTTTCGTTGATTGAAATATTCAGGGATGTTCGAATTATTTTCTCAAGAGTGTATATAGACGCGAGAACTCTTTACAGAGCATACAGGTGTAGGTACTTTGTTTGTGTTACTATTTTATGTAAGCATTATAATTAAATAATCTTGTTCGTATTTGTTATTGTACTTAGGTAGGTACACATTTCAACTAGATACCTTAGTAGTATGGTATGTAGTGCATACACAATTAACACAATGGAAGTTTTCAAACCTTGTCTACTAAAAGGTACCTGGTTCAGGAATGTTAACTGCTATATACTAGTACAAACTGTAGGTTATCATATCTCAAGTATGATGAGCATGTGGTAAGATAACAGATTTCCGTCTGTCAATAACATTCTTAATAAGAAATCAAGAATTTAATTGTGTGAATGTCTTTCATTGATAAAGTTCCACATTCTAGTACTTCTCATTCGATATGGTATACTCAGGCACGTATACAGAAATTAGACAAAAGGGGGTCTTGCCAAATAATATTTTCAAAACCATCATATTTAAGTCCAAATCAGGAGAAATGTTACACTTCTCAACTATATTTGACTAGAGAATGCATTTTTGCTCAAAGTGCAAATAATTAAACTTTTTACCTATTCTTGAAAATAAATTCCCATTTTTCGTATTTAGAAAGCACCCTCTAAATGCGTATATGGATAAAAGTATTTTTAAGATATCTTTCCTTATCCTATAATTCTAAACCTGTTTTTATGAAAACGCTTTAAATAAAAGATTCAGGCCAGACTAAATTTAATAGTGGCACACTGGCAAGATTTAACGTGAAATTCCAATTTTGATCAGCGTAGCCTGATCTAAAATAATTTCCGGAAGTATTCATTCGAATTAGTGGCTAAATTGCAGAAATGTTGCGTAATACGACTAATTGCAAGTCAATATTTTACAGGAAATGGGCGAAAGTAATTTTGTTAATTTAAGTCTGAGAAGTGCTTTTAGTACTCATAGCTTATTTTATACGTTTTATACTAAAAGCAGCATTACCAGAAAACTCATCAAAACGGGGTAATTGGTCAGCTAATGTAATAAACCAGGCTACGATAGGAAATACTTATACTTCGTAGTATTATTTGTCATGATTGTCATTTAGCAAAAGGAGACGGATGTACTCGAGTAGGAATAATAATTCTGTACGAGTAGTAAATCTTCGTTTCTATAGTATCATGCATTGTTAGGTTACTAAAATATTGTTTTGTATTGCATAGTGCACTTCGTCTGCTAAAGCATTATACAACTTTTAAGCGTTTTCTTACATCATTTGATGACCTCAAAATGCATATATTTTGCAATTAGCTAATGAGATGGGATATTATTTCTGATTTTCGATTAAAGTAAAAGTATGCAAGTGGTCAGTACTATTTAATAGATTTAAATCTACATCATGGGAATGTAAAGATAAGTAAGTGACTCCTCACGCAATGCAAATGAAGGAACAAATCGAAATAAATGCCATCAATTATTTGATTAGGTATCTGTTAACTAATTACATTAATTATTTATTTATTCACGGTGTAAGGTATCTTTCAATCCTCATAAATAGGTCGGAGCCCAGGTAGTAGCAAACTGGTTAGAAATTTAATTGCAGACAATGCAATTAATTTCGTTTTTTAATTCATGCAAACAGAATTTATATACATGCGCTAGTATTCGTGTTTTAATTTGTCTAAACCTAAATGTATAAATTGAGCTCAGTTGATTCAAAGATAAAGATATATTCATTATTGCATATTTACAACTTCCGAAAAATATTTTAGATATTTTAAGTTCTTGTCTGAAAATCTTATATACTTTGTTGGAAATAACTTTGTGTATATTATGGCAGTAAGAAACACTAGACATGCAAGCCAAAGCAAGTCAACCACTTTAAGCATGAAAAAAGTGGGAAGATTCTTATAGTATAGAAATGTACGCTTTTCATTTTGCGTTAATCTAGTTTTACTTGTTATGTATGTATGGATTATGTTTAATTAATAATATTACTTACCATTTATATATGTAATTAATTGAGAACTTTCCCAATTGGCGTGCACTATTGTCACATTAATCATTCACACGATTTATTTAGTTTAGCTGATTTAGGCGGTAAGTCGATTAATCTTTTCCAAGAGGCATTTATGTTCTCTTAACAATTGTTTTTAATGTTTTAATTGGTCAACAGTGTACTAAAGTAGTATGGCATAGAGAGCAGAAATTGTAATTAAAATAAGATTAGTTTTTACAAAATCCTATAAAAAGTAGTTGAATTTATGGTAATAGGGGTAACTAAGAATATGCTAAGATTTTAGCCACACATATATTAATATTAAATTTAAACCACATGCATAATGTCAAAAACAAATTGTAAACCACCAAACGATTTAAGGTCCATGAATTAAATAACCCAAATGTACTAAAATGTGACCCGTTTAGTTACTTTTGTAAAACAGAGCGAAATCAAGACACATTTTTATAGTCTTATGTATGGGTACGTGTTACACCCACCAAAATGTAAGACACAGCTTAACACAGATCAATTGCTTTGTGTATCGTTTCTTTTGTATTTAATATATTTCCTTCGATGATTATTTTTGGACGAAAGTGGCAAATTTTAAGGCTTTTCAGTTGTCAGTACACATTAATACATTAGCATTCCCACAAAAACAGTTAATTATAGATATGTTACAGGCAACTGGAGATCGTCTCTCAGCTAAACAAAAGGAATTGAAAACATACTCATGAAATAAGTTTTCCGCCCTGTCACTACATACGTTGTTTTAGGTGATTCTCCTCCTCCTTTCTGTTCGTTCAAACACGTACCTACTTCTACTGAAACTGGAAGGATCGGATGGAGAAACTTGTATATACAGCAGTCTTGTCTTAACGCTGAAAACCTATTGCATTGTGTGGATGCAACTATATACAATCTGCAAAAGCTCATGCATGAGCCATAGTCATGGTATGAATCTATGAAGAATTAAATTAATGTTAAGAATGTCAAAACCACTTTTAGATACCTATACCTACTTTTGTTTTCGAATTGACAAAACTCAATTAAAAAATTCAGCAACAGCACAAAAATATTATTTGCATGAGATTAATCAACTTGTGTATGTTTTTTATTATATTTTATTTGTTGAAAATACAATTAAAGGTACAAACTCAGTTTCTAGGCATAAATGATTTAAATTAGGTTTAAAAAATTGTCAGATAGAAGGGAGTGAAGGAGGGCGTAATTAAATAAATGAAAAAAGTCAATTCACTTCACTCCATTTGAGAAAAAATTCTGACACTAGATTAAAGAATAAATTAAGTACTATTTTGAGAGCATTATTTCTACTGATTATTTGCTTACAATAAATTAAGGGTTTGTAACTAGAGCTGTTACACAATTTTAGCTAACTTTGACACAAAATTTACATACTTGGCTGTAAAGCATTTTTTAGAATATTTGATGTTGGTTGTCTCAATGCGACAATATCCTCCGAAAATGTATCCATAAGACATTCCCAATCAGACGATGGCTCTCTCGAAACACGACAAATGATGTAAAGTAGCACCAGCATTAGGCCCCAAAATAAACACCCGGTTGTTGACAAATTAAAATAGATGATAGCGACGTACAAACCGAATATTAAATACCAGGATTTATATGATGCCAAAGCTCGAAGACATACACGCGGTGGTAAATACTTGCGGAGTTTTACTGGGCGTTGCGCTCTTCTTTTTTCAACGACGTAATACTCCTGTGGTCTTGCAAATACAGCTCTAAATATTTTGCTTTTAAAGGATCTTTCAAAGTATACTTCTGCTATGGTGCGTCCATACTAAAATAATAAATTTAAATCTTAACCATCATAACTTAATAGTAAAACAATTGATATTATTGTGTAATTACAACCTAAGTCACTCACCTTTGTGTTTAATGTTTTCGACAACCGTGAACAAAATTGCAAAACATGACGGTTTTCATCTTGTCTTGGCAATGCTTCATCAGGGTTTCCAATAGAAGTCATCATTGTTTCATTAACTAACCCAGGGGCAAGAATTTTATTAACCAGACTCGATGATCGGGAAGGGGTAGAGGAAGAAAACACATTTTCGGTCGACGAATTATCATGAATGTTTGCATATAAACTTTCGGAAGAGTTCATTATTTCCTCTTGTGGAATCTAAAAACCAAAGAACAATAAATAATTAAAATGAAGCATTGAGAACTAAGTATAAATTAAATACTCAGGTGAATCTTACGTCAAAAAAGAAACCCAATTGATGCTTTGCAAATTCCAGTTGATTGTATGCTCTTGCTTTTTCTGGACCGGTAAGACCGGCATCACTATCCCAAAAGATCCCTTTCAGCCACTCAGACCAACTATTTGTTAGGTTTGGAGAGCAACCCGATTTCTCTGTCGTTTCTCTGAGGACTTCAGCCGCCTGATGCACCGAGACTAGAATCTTTTTCATCTACAGAGCATAAAATGGGACAGTTAACAGGTGCGTACAATTACTTACAACTCCAAGAAATTAATAATCGTGTGTGACAAAAGAAACTTTATGTAAGTTTCTCACAGTAGACTTGGTTTCTTGCGAGAAGAGAGGTGTGTATATAAACTGCGGGGACTCTAGTTCCTTCAACATCTGCTTCACATGAACAACCCTCAGAGCTTGGTTAGACGACCCTAGCCCCACTCCGCTGTATAGCTTTTCGTCCGTATATAGAGAACCCGAATTATGTGTCCCGAGTTGTCGTTGATACATGCTGCCGATCCCGTGCGGATGAGATAACATTTCTGCTCCACCGTTCCAAGAATAGCTCGCCACATTAGCAATATCTAGATTTTTTTCTACTTCTCTTAATAGATTCTTTACGTTCTCACTAATTGTGTACACTTTTGCCACACGGTAAAGCATTAATGCATTTTTAGGAGTAGTGAGGTCTACGCGTTGGAAACGAGGTAGCAGTTGAAGACATAAAGTCGTGTAGAATAATATATTCTCGAGCATGAAATTATACCATCGATTATCTACCACCAGTTCGTTTGTCTCTCGGTTTTTGCTGCAAATACAAAATATAATGTTTCATTACTTTTTCGTTTCTATTGTACTTTTACTTCATTGTCAGAAAAAATAAGTCATCCTTAAATTTAATTGCTTATTTGGTCATAATATACCTATTGTGTTCATTTTAAACCAGAATAGATCATTAACTTAATATATCGTATATATTTCACCATACTTTTCATTTTGTAATTGCTACTAACTATTTAAAGCTTATTAGTGTATCTAAATCTAATTTTGTTTTTAAACCTTTGATGTGTTTTCCATTCCAACATATAAAAAATAATTGTAAAAATATTGCTACAAGCTTATAATCATTTTTATTAATGATTTAAAATAATGTTGATGGTAATTATTAAAAAATTAGGTCAACCAAAAATTAAAAAAAAAACAAAACATAAATTTGGATTTACTACCTCTAAAATTATTATATGTATTGATTATTCGGTAATAGCCAGCATAAGGCAGACAATATTTTGACACATAAATACCTGCCAAATCGCTTAAATACAAAATTGTTCATTAGCCGAAATTACATTTAAATCCATGTCACCTCTCATAATTTCTAACACAAGTATAACACAACTATGAATGTCCAAATAGTTTTTAAACATTTCAACGTAGCTTACAAATGTTTCGGATTTATGTGAATAGAGGAAATACGGAGATTCGAATGTAAGTGAATTCTGCAAATGAGCAAGTAAATAAGTTGTCGATGCATGGAACAAAAGGATTTGTTTCACTATAAGAATAGTTAGGCAAAAAATCGCGCATTTTTTACTCTCGAATTCATCGGGGTATTTTTAAACCGTAATATAAGCGAATCAGCTGCATTGTAATGTAATGATATAAAGATACACGTTTGTTTATTAGCTTTGGTGTCGTTTTCAAGACCACTAGAGTACAAAAAGATTACTCTAAAACCGTCAACTACTTAGTATTTTCGTGTTTTGCTTTTTATAGTACAGCTTACGGTTAATTTATAGTGCCAGTTATTGCAACTACTAAACAGCAACTATATACTTCAGGTAAGTTCAAAATAGAGGGCAATTGTCTCGATATTTTAATTTAAGAAGTATAAATTGGAAAATTTTAGATTAAGAGAATTTTTAATTTTTATTCTACAACAGCTTGCATGCCCAAATATTCCTTATTTTTAATGATTACTACTAATGTAAAAAAAATTAAATCTTACTTATTGCATCCCTTTGCGTATTGCAAATAACGCCAGGGTTGAATATAACTGAGCCAAGTTTCGTAAACAATTCTAAAAGAATTATCCATTGGCCATCGTTGAAACAAGTCTTTTAAAAATATATACAGTTTCTTCTGAAAAATTGGGTAGGTTTGGCTAAAAACAGTACAAATATTGAAATAAAAAACTCGGAACATGAAGATCGAGAATATTAGTAATTCATATGTACAAGAAAGTAAAGGTACCGCTTAATATCCTCCATAGGATGAAGTGCTACGGTGTTTGTATTGTTTATGAAATAATGAACATGTCTCACTAGCATTCTTATAGATTTGACAAGGTCCACACTAGGAAGTTTTGAGTCCTGTAAATAAGTGGTAATAATATGTATTAATGAAATAATTTCATAAAAATAAATGTAACACAACACGTTCATACACGCAGACTACGACTGTGGCATCAAATTATCCTTTGCTATTGCTTTTCGATTAAAATTTTAATTTTTCCACTTAATTATTTAAAGCAATATTTGATTCCTGCTTTATCAATTTACTACAGTCTATCGCCTGAAGAGCCAAAAAGGTTTCAAATAAAACAAAAGTTACAGTGGAAAAATAAAATTTTTAATTTAGAAACAATTGCACCGGTTAACCATTTGGCAAAAGATTACAAGATAGGAACCCAGAAGTATCACTCTACAAACAAGAACACGAAAGCTATCAATTATAGCAATGGGGCAGTAAAAAGTGTAAGTGTTATGAAGCCCCATCTAATAATTCTAATGCAAAAATCACACAGGAAATGCCACAATAAAACTGATATGAAATCTACAAATCCATTGGCTGACATGCAAATAAATGAATATCACCACCATCAACAAGTGGTGGTTATTGGTACAACTCTTGATAGATAAAAGTAATTGGGCGATGTGCAAGAAGTGCATTTACAAAAAGAATTCTTTTCAAATCTTCACGGACTTCAACGTTCATCCACAGCTCCATACATAAGTGCAGAATAGTGTCACTTCGCCAAGTTTCCTTCTGTGCATAAGGTTGCATCGCATGGTAGGCCTTTTCTCGAGTTATGATTCCACCATCACCTTGATCTTCAAATACAGAATCCTTGAACATGGAAGGGCGGTGTACGACATTTCCGAGACTATCTCGTTGGGCTCTTGGAGGACTATACTGGTGCCTACATTTATTTTAAATACGGAAATGAAAATGACGATAATGTAATTCCATAATTTTATCTGAGAGTAGGAATATTACCTGTGGATAGGGGACTGACTGGTGATATAGGGAGTGTCGGTTGATTGATAATGAATATAGCTAGCCGCAGGTACTCCTTGCCCATCACAAGGGAAAAAGAATGCTAAATACTCCTCAAATAAAGTCGAATAAACGGAATCAGCTGAAGAACCCCATCCAGTTAAATAATTGCCACCGTACTCTCCAGTAACTCCAAAAATATTCCCCATGCAAAACGACGTGAAATAATATTCAAATGGATCTGAAAATAAGTAGCACCAGGTGTTATTACTTTTTAGTTTACACATTTCAAGATTGATCACTTCTATTTACAACTTACTCAACTGCAGATTTTTGGAAATATTGTTTCTTGAACCATAGCCATTAAAACCAGAGTTGATTTTATTGGAAAAAAAGGAAGGAATATCTCCAGAGCATATTCTATCAGCAAGAGGTTTTGGCAGGGAACTGACAGGATATTCGTATCTAAGATTGGCATCTTCCATTAATCGGTACGTCAGATTTATAAGTTGGCCTTCAATAGGAGACAAAAATCTAAGAACAGCATCCGCTTCTCTAGGCGAATTTTGTCTTGTCAGCATTCGAAGTCCCCAACCAACGTTACTTTTAAATCCAAATATTGTTTCCAAGATAACTGGAAAGTAGGTTTTTAAGTCTTCGGTTGCAGAATAGGTGATAAAAAATCCTAAATCAGTAGCTCTCACAACTAACGATGGATGTAGTAAAATGTGATTGAGTCGTACCTGTAAATATAACATTCCAAAGCTGTTTGTGTAAAGCATTTACTTTTTTGTACCTAATTTACATTCAATTTTTGGTATTTGACTTACATTTGGTGGCAGCGGATGCTGATTACCGTATCCTGCAACTGGTAAGTCATTAGAGAGAAAAGACCTGTCAATTTCTCTCCAACGAAGAGCAGCTTGGTCTGAATTTACTGAACTGAACATTTTGTCGTCTTTAGTTCATTGCCAATACCTACAATTAACAATTACTTATTGTCAACTTTTCACGTTATTACTTTTGACTTCCGGACTATCATATCACTCCAAAACTGATTTGTCCTAATCTCACCCAATTATCTTAAAATTTTAACTATGGAATGTTGCTTTGCTTTCTACGTGTAAATCGTACCTCTGACCTCGTAATAAAACATAGGTAAAAGACAACTGAGTGACTTTTTTGACTTTACATCTATGATTTCATTCCAACAGCAAACATCAGTTTACAATTACTATCAACTATTTCCAACGAAATCAGCTAGCATTTACAATTTAATTCGAACAATCAGCTAAGATTTACAATTTCAATCAACGAAATCAGTTTGTAATTAAAATTTTACTACAACGAAATAGGATTATCAATAGTTACAATTTCATGCCAACGATATCACAGTGAAACCCTTTCAGAGAAACTCGTTTTCGGCGAAAAATGGTATGAATTTACATTGAAAGAGTGCGGATTTTTTAGAAACTGCCTGTAACTTCAGATTTAAAGGAGTAAAGTGGCATATGTAAGCAAGTGGATGTAGCCATTGGAATTAATAAGTTAAAATAATACAAAACAATAATACAATAATACAAAATTTGCCTGTTCTCCCCCATGTCGAAAAAGGTGTTTTGGTAAAATGACAACAATTTGAGTTATAGACATCGTAGAAAGTTGTGCTTTACAGATATGCAAAACTGATAAAATTTTCCAACTTCCACTCGCTGACATATGTCACTTTACTCTTTTAGATCCGAAGTTACAGGCAGTTTCTAAAAAATCCGTAGTCTTTCAATGTAAATTCCTACCATTTTCCGCCCAAACGAGTTTCTCTGAAAGGGTCAATTACAGTTTCACGCCAACGAAGACGAAATCAGCCCAGCTTACTGAGCTTACATTTACAATTTATTCACTATTCCATTACAACGAAATTAGCTTACATTCAACATTTGTATTCCGCCGAATTGAACACTCAACTTCTATCCGCGCTTAAACCAAACTTACGAAAAGATGGCGCAAGCAACAAGTTTTCTTGTACGTACAGGGTCGCAAAAAATTAAAGCTGGGAAATGGCAATTTATTATATATTCCCATAAGTTGTGACAATAAGATAGGAGAATAAAAGCAGGTAAGAATACATAATAGATAACTACGCGCTTGAGTAAGCACGAGCAATAGACGACTTAGCGCTTGAGTGAGCTGCTCACTCAACCATGGGAATACATAGTAAAATTTTTTTTTGAAAGCAGCTTTTTCTATTAACCAACACGCTTACACACATAATTTAATAAACATTGAGGTTGCAAATAAAAAGGTGCGAAGAAATTCATTCTTAAGGGCTCCTCCATTCTGGCTGCGGCCGGCTTTGCTCTATGATTATAACAAAACAACTAATAAATGCCTCTAAAAGGCCATTCAACGGAAATTTTTGCATTCTTCATTTTGGAGTGATGTTAAACTAATAATGTTGGATAATTGAAAAAAAATTTTGCCTCTCCATTTTAAACGAAACATCATAACTAATGACATGTAATAATGTACATCACCGCGATAAATGGAGCGCATACATACTTGCATGTGACAGGATAAGGAAAATGAGTAACAAAATTGCATTTTCACTCAAAAAAATTTTTATTTTACCATATCTTTGCTTGTTTTAAGCCAGATTATTATAAAGTATATAGTTATCAACGAAATCCAGACACAATACAAATTGAATGACCAAAATGTACATCCTTTAGAACTCAGAACGATTTTAACCAAGGATAAAGTAAAACTAAATAGATATTGTAAGATACACTTTATCCCCAATTATAAGGTGCAGACATAAATTTTGCTACTTGAGATTTTGGTTGCATAATAATATAATTGTAATTAGTTCAATGGTCGTTTAGTATAGGATTTAAGTTTAAGTACCACCCTGTATAATATATTCAAATATATCTGTTCTAGGTCAGCCTTTCCTTTCATTCAGTTCAGCATTCAGAGACTTGTTCACTCTGCGATTCTTTGCAAAATAGTTTGCTCTCTTCTCTCTTCTCTCTCTGCTTTCTAATTTCCCTAATTCTACATTCTACACAATACATATCACGTAAACAATCTATTTTCTCTTTTGCAGAAACAAGAAACTGCAAAATTAGCCTTTTACCATTCATTCAACATCGAAATAGAAATAAAATCTAGTTGTATTCTAACATTTAGCGTCCAATTTTGTAGGTTATTAATAGCGTTGACAATATTGAATTTGAAACTGAATAAAGCAATAAAGTTGAAAGTAGAGTAAGGCCCACGTCGTGTCAGTTAGTAGTATAGTTGTCACAATACAGTTGTGCAATTAATGTCAACGAACAACGAACCAGTGAGTTGTGCCTCAGTTAATTATCCATTAGCTTCCATTCACCAGCTGTCATTCTTCTTATTTGTGCCTTATCATGATAACCAATCTACGATGACTCAATTTCTTAATTTTGAAGTTTGACATTTGAGATAACTATACAATATTCCTGCCTCGTTTGAAAATTGAAAAGTGCTAACTTAATTAAATTTCAACATAGGCCTACGAGTTTTCTTATTCTTTCTTTTTAATTTTGTTTTGTTTTTGATTTATTTAAAATTATTTAAATATATTTGATTTTTTTTTGTATTTTTTCTCTCATGTTTGTGGCTTTTTTACCACCCTTCTAGTCGTCAATTAATTTACCTAATAACTAATTTAAATGTTTACTTTATTTTTATCTGTAAAAGGGAACTGTGTTTCTACGTTCCAAAAATTACTAAGTCACAGCTGACCTCAATTGAATTAAGTTACTTAATTCCCAATTTACTATGGTTCATAAAAATCGTCCAATACAATTAACAGCAATACAATGTGCCATCTGGAGAATTTCATACACGTGACAACATTTTGTTAATTGCGTGTTTGGAAACTTCCGTTATTTAGATTACTTTACCTGAAGCATAAATTTTGAAAGGCAGTATCTCGCCGATTGTCATTAACCACCTAGTATAATTGGGTGGTAAGTTTTTATTAACATTTTCAACTAAGGTTTTATTAATTATTATCCAAATGTATTTTAGCAATATAGATTTCAATCTCTAACAAATTTTATTTATTCAAATAGATACCTATCTGTTGCAGTTCAAAATGGAAGACATACATGTTGTTGAAGGACTTCGCATTCAAGTGCAAAATGATTTAAAACGCCTTACAGAGGAAAACCAAATGACTGAAGGTCAAATCTCTGGAGAAACTTTAGAGACTTTAGGGATCGGTATGAATGATATTGAAGTGCTCAATCAAGGAGAGGATGATAGTCAATTAGAACCATCTGGAACAATTAGTGATGAAGAAGAAGGTGAAGTTTCCAGTACCATGCAAGGTAAGTCCCTCATTATATAATTTATACAAATTATCTCTAACTCAATAAAAAAATGTATTTAACTAACGGTAAAATTGACTATAATTGCAGTAATATGTACATATATTTTATTCTCATAGTTCTCTTGTACTTTAAAAAGCAATTTATGTCAATTTTTGTAGATGAATTAATGGATGTTGATGTTGACAATACACCATCCACGGATTCGCCCCAAAATATTGTGCGTAGTGAGTCTCCTACTTCGGATCAGGAATCAAATAGTTATACCAACCATTACTTCGAAGGAAGAAAAACTCGTCGCTATCATAATCCTTATTTGAAAGTGGAGAAGGACCCGAATAAACTATTGTCAAGGGCTAGCCGCTTTTTGAATGACGACAGCTTCAAAAATGTTGAGTTTAATCCAGAGAAGCTCGGCTCACGGGCACAGAGATTTGGAATAGAAAAAACAAATTCTTTTGAAGAAAAACCTCCTTTGGATTTGCCAACGGATGAAAAGCTGCTGGATCTTTATTTTTCGTAAGATTATTTTGGACTAGATTTCTTCGGTTATAATTATTAATTATGATTAATTTTTTACTGTATTATAAATAATGTCTTTTAGTGTTGGACTGATACCAGACGTAGGCGGAAAACTTTCTTTGGATCAAGTGGATCCCAAATCTCGATTGGATTCTATTCTGATTAGAGGAACTAACAACATGAGTACCAACGAGATCTTTAAATATCTACACGATAACAATGTGCACCCTCTGGAAATGGAATGGGTTAACGATGCTTGCTGTAAGTAATTAAAAAAAAAACATTCCTTGGCTATTTCCATAATGATTCTATATTTGGAATTGAAATTTTATAATTTGATTTATTTAAGGTGTGGTGATTTATAAAGACAATTGTGAGGCAGCTGCATCACTTCTGAGTATCACCAAGCCCATTTTGATTGAACCGCCACGAAAAAAAGTCAACGATGGTGATCAGGGGGAAGAAGATGGGGAAATTACCGACGAAGAAGATGATGTAGATTACCATGAAACAGATATTGTTTCCTCTCGGCTAATTAAAGTACCTATGCCTCCAGGTTATGTTTGGCGTTTTGCAGTTCCTTGTCAAAAAGCTACTGGAATTCTCATGCGATATGCCAATGTTAATGACAGGAAACAAGAAAAGTCAGAACGCCATAGTGTTTACTACAAAAAGCATGGCAATCCTAATTATGGAGGTGAGTTGTATTAAGTTTAGCATAATTATATTACAATGTATTTACGGATATTTAAATGCAATTACTCATTCCTAGCTTCCTCATATACATTTATTAAATTAAAATAAGAGAAATATTCATGACAGCCTGATAGCAAAGTTTGTGTCTTTCTTTAGGCGTACCAGCATTTTTTACTGCCTCAGCAAAGACTGGTAAGACAAGGAAAATTTCTGAAAAGTCAGACTCTGAAAAGAATTTACCGAAGACTCCCATTGAAAATAAATATGCATGGTCGGACCTCAGTGCTGCGTGGGGTGAACAAGAAAGAGTGGAAGAAATGAGTAAGAAGGGATTTAAAATTTCGCCTAAGCAATTACGAAGCGGAGTCCAGAAAGTTGGGCCTGCAATCAAATCGCTGAAGATTCAAGTCAACTTTACAGATACGCCAAGCTCAGTGAAATTGAGACTGAAAAGAAAACGAGACCATTCATCCGACGAGGAAGCAGATAGTCCTACCACTCCTACCCCTGTCAATAATCGTCGCCATCATCATCGGCGTAGTCGAGCAGGCTCTGATGACGATAGCGGAGACGGTATGGATTGGACGAAGAAAATCAGGGGACCTGTCATGAGAATGCACGCCGACGAAGAGGAACAACGCATGAGACGAAGATCCAAATTCAGAAAGGTGTCTTCTTCGTCATTTCATTCAACATCGAGCACAGACGACTGGAGGGCTGCCAGAACAATGGAGATTGATAGAAGACCAAAACGGGGCTCAATCAAAGATCGGTTAGGAGGTTTTCATACTGCTCCTCTTAATACACCCAATGAAGAGGAACTAGAGTTGCACTCACTCGAATCTGCTGGATTTCGTCGAAACAAGGTTAAAAGAAGTCTTGCTGAAAGATTAGGAAAGCGACACAATTCCCCTGAGGATGAAGATATATTTGTATGATCTCATTTTGTTGCTGGCATATATATGTGTGAAAGTATGATATTGTGGTTAATGCTATCAAATAATATGGTAATAAATAATGTCTAGTAGTAAAAATATGCAAATAATTAATACTATTAATTCAATATTGCAAATTTTAATAATTGATCGATTTCAAAAACAATTGATTATTATTTTTGCATTCGTAATTAACATGTTAGTTTATTATTATTACCAAAAGTCTTTATATTTTACCTTTTACGGAAAATAAATACTTTATTACCTTAACGCCCAAAAGTGAATTGGAGTTTTGATAACAATAGAACTAATTTTTTCTGCATCAGGGTTTGTATTTAATTATTTTAGAGTTGCCCTTTGTTCCACGGTTGGTTTACAGATCAGTTTAATTTTCAGTATCTTTAATGATAGTTAACTGTTAAGACAATCTTAAGCTGTTATTGCATGATGAAGCTGCACTGGACATGTATTAGCTGACTTTAGGAGTCTTTTAGGAGTAAAGTCTTTTAGGAGTAAAGTCTTTTGGAGTAAAGTCTTTTAGGAGTGATTCCCTCATAGGAGTCGTTCAATGTAATCACAGAACTGAATGCAGCCGTGGAGAAGCTTCTAAGTGTCATAAGGATCATCGTTATCCATTGTGATCAGAAGGTCTCCTATGTTGCCTCCAATATTGTGCAGGTACAACATTATATATATCTAGTCAATTTATGTTCTTTGCATACGAAAGTGCTCTGCAGTCAAAACTCAAAAATACTGCATTTTGTAAATCTCGCAAAGTTCAATTATGAATAATTCATGGCTGGAGACGGATTTAAGGGCTAGAGGCGTGTGAAATAGAGCAACAATTCTAACTGTGTCAAAATGGAAATAAATGAGGTTTAACTATATTTTAGTGCTTGAACTCGATGGAGGATGAGCGTGTGGGAACGATTCCGCAACACATTGCTCAAGTACAAAAGTCTCTGGAGGCTTGGAGCGAAGGAAGTGCAAGTGGAGGGAGCAATGGATCAACTCAGTGTAAATCCTCAGTTGGAACTTCGTCTTCAAACCAACTTTATGTGGGCAACGGCCATGCTCAATTTTAATTGTTAATAGAATAGTTGTATCTATCTCCAAATATCTGTAACAAGGACTTTTAATACCTAGAAACATTTCTGCCCGCCGCCTGACATTTGCAATTTTGAAAGTAATATAGAAATCCTTTTATCCCATCGCCTGGAAAGGTGTTTTTGATTACACTTTGGCCAGTATCCGGTCGCTCTGAATGAAGCCCTACAGTAATTGTCTCATCATTTACATTTGTTAATTTGCATGCAAGTCGTCGGGTGCAGAGAGTGTCTGCGTATTAAAGTCTCTGTATCGTATACATCTAAGTATATACCCAATTACACGCTGTAATAATAGTTATTCATGCCTTGATACCTTGTGTCGCTATACATTCGGGAAATTAGACTTTTAAACAAGACTAAATCTACTATATAGGTACCTTAAAGGTGGCTGCTAAATATATCTTAGTTAATTTACTAGATGATATATCAAAATTGTGACTTGTGACAGCCAACGATAGTAGATATATTATTATCATGAACGAATGGCAGTTGATTATGCCTAAATAAATGTAACTTGTCTATGTATCTATAGTGTATGCATTCTGTGTATAATAATGTGTATAATGTAATGTAAGTAGTAGTTGTGTTTTCTGTAATTTATTTTATGCAGACTTTGTCATGATACTTACTGCTAATTGTTCTCGTAGATGATAAAGTGAAAGATGACGTTAGAATTAATCTGGTATTCTCTGAAATGTAGTAATCTATTATTAACTGATGAAAACACTGTTTTTAGTTAGTATTACTATATTATTGTATTCCACAGTATTATTTCCATGTGAACTTTACAAATATAGCATTACACGTGTTGCAGTATTTAACACAGTTGCCTAACTGATTAATTGTTATTGTTGTGTAGAGGCGTCTTAATTATCTTTTTTCTACATAAACGTAAAGTGGGACATGCGCATGGAATTCTTTCACTATTCTTGAATAAATGTTTGTATATATGTCCGTAATATTTTGTAATTAATGAGCAAGGACTAGACACTCAGTACTGAGTCCAATCAACGGTCTATGAAATTCGACCAATGCGCAGTCGCTAGAAATTAACTGATTTCAACATTTTCTAGCACACTTTATGTGCTAGGATTCAACTAGTTATATTATAGTGTTTTATTTGGGAGCACCATTTCGTTGACACTAGCGTGATGTGATTACGTAACGGAGGATTTGTCGAAGGAAAGAGTATAAAATAATTCTAAGGACTACAAGTACATGTACATTGACACGCTAGAAATTAATTACAACTTACACATCTAATCCCATTGCAGAATAGTGTAAAATTGTATGATATGTATAAACTAGGAATCTAAGTAATAATATGCCTATCAACGCCTACTATATAGGTATAGGAACAGTTCTGAGGATTTAAATGAACTAAAATAAGTAAATATTGTAAATTGAAATAATAGAGTTGCTACTATTTTAGTTAGTATTATTAGTACATATGTTAGCTAAGAATTAAGAACTACTACCCATTCACAGTAGTGTGCATGTTTAAAAATACTAATAATATTTAACTGTGCATGTTTACACGCATCACAAATACGTACATTTAGTTAAATAGTACATTCATGCTGGAAAATAATTATTCATTACAGAATTTCGCAAGTTTTAATTTTTGCCTTGGTTTAATTACTATATTTAAATAGACATTACATTGAAAAAGTACCTAAGCCATAATAATAATCTTTAATTTACATGACTGCGTTTAAATTTCTGTTGCAGAATACAGATAATATGCTTAAAGCTATTACAAAAATTCAACGGTATGAAATCTTCTACGGAATGAATGACATAGATAGTAGAGCTAACGAACCAATTCATTCTAATTGGAGATTCCAGCTTTTTAAAAGTATTCGGCTTTTCAAAAGCCTACATTTAATCTTTGCCTGGTTGATATTTAATTCTTTAGTTTCAGTTTATTAGAACAGATTAGAGTATGAGATTTTCATTGGATTTACCACATTTTGTATATTGGTCATCACCCCAGCACGCTAATTCATGTCTACAGTTATGGTTTTCAGAATATTATAGGTACACTATTGTAATGGTTAAAATTCAATTAATATTCCAAGGACAGTGTAAAGTAAATGTAATTTTAATGCTGGCTTACAAAAACTGATAAATGCCAAAGTGTTCGCCAATTCGAATTTGCCATATTTTCATCTAATTTAAACAGAATTGAATTCCAATGGAGTCATAAAATTTGCCTGGCCTGCATAGTTTAATAATTTAAAAAGTCAGTTTTTATGATCACAGCTATTTTGTGATTTGTTCAATGTCATTCCCGAGCTTATACGCCAACTTTGACTTCAAAAAGGGTATTTATGAGAAAACTCTCAAAGAAGTGAATTGGGTTCAATAGAAGCTGAAAGGAGTACTAAATTTTTATATAGAATCTATAAATGCTTCACTCTAGTAAAGTTTTGCAGCTGAGGTAGTTTAGGTACAATTTCAAGGATGGATGAAAATGCTTTCTTAGCAGTGCACAGCCATTTGTACTAGGAAACATAATACATGCCCTATGGTTCGTCATTCCTGTTTCTAGAAAGTTACCCTACTTAAATTCATGTGTTGCTACTTATCAACCACTTTAAATTAAACTGTATAAAACATTGTACCAATTCCTAGCTTCAACCAAAAATTATCAATAGAAATGTGTAATTTAGTCAGCATTAATGACATGCACCGTGCACCCCATCAAGTTGAGGTTTTATAAAGTTGTCTTATTGTAAGGTGCTATTTCAAATTGACATCTCTGGCGTTAGTTGATAGATTGAGTCGAATCGGATATGATTCTGCAAGACAAAACACTCCATTTTAATTCTTTGTTTTAGATACATCACCAAGCTACAAAAACATTTTTGAACGGGATTTTTATTCTTATTCACTCAATCTGTCCATTTTTGCCAATTTAATAGCCCAAATTTGACTTTTACTATTTTTTTAATTTGAAGGGTCTCAAGCCACAATGTAAGATATAGCAATATCACATGAGCACCATGATTTCCATTTTGTTAAATGTCTTATAATAATCTAATTGTTATCCTCCTCATTTACTACTACGGTTTTAATGTGATTACGATGAGCTATTTACGTATTTTGTAAATATTACTGTTAAATTTACTCGGAATATATTGTAAATGATTGTACTATTTAGTGAATTTAATTATGTGGACGAAGGCGGCTGCGATAATGTGGGATGATCTACTTTCTCCATTATGGTTACTAGCTCAGTAGGTACCTATACTTTGATTCTGTCTCATAGGTGCAACGAAACGAAATTGTGAGATTAAATTTATCTACTAAACGCTGTAGCTATATAGCCTTTTAGAATACTTTGTACGCTAAACAATCCTCTTACTCTTGATATATACATAATACATACAAACCTACTTAGGCGCATGTCGGACTTCATGTTTATATTGTAGTTTGATAGTAGTCTACATTCAATACTACGTATTTATAGAATATCGCTGTCACTGAAAAACGCAGTTAATTGTTTCGAGTGAACGAGTGAGCATTGACATGGTAAAATCCAAAGTAAAAAAGATTAAACTGAGCAACCACTTTACAAATTCATTACCAATGTTGTCCCATTCGTAAACTAAACTTAATGCGGTATTTTCTTCACTTTTAGTTAATGAGGATTCATTGGGAGTACCTGCCAGGTCTTCTTCTTCGCTGGAGAAAATGTCAAAATATAAATAACAGGCTAACAAGCCTAGGCCAAATAAAACAAGGTAAACCAACCACTTCCAAGGTTTTTTGTCGACGATGTCTTTGTTTCCAGATGAATACATGGATTTCAAAAGAACTGTATCTTCTTTTGTATCGTCACGTTTATCAACCTCTTCTAATCTATTCCTACCACGGCGAATATCTTCAAAAGTGATTAAGAAGTCGAAGATGGTCTTCGGACACATAAACTTGTGCATAGGCATGCAAAAAAAGCCCGGATTATAAACATCTTCCACTAAACGGGATGGGTTGTTTCTGAAATTCAAAAATTCATTATATGTAGTTCGGTATAGGTAGGTTTGTCGGTTACTTTAATATAAAAAAATAAAACAAAATTCATACATCTCAAATGACTGCTGCTCTAAGTTGAAACGCCGGTATCTGTCCCATATTTTGCGAAGATTTGCCTCTCTATCAAGAGCCACATATTTTATAGAGAGGATTTCCCCTAAATAGGGCTTTACCTTTTCTATAAGTAGTAATGGCTCCTCTAATTCCTATAGGGAATACAATTAGTCAAACAATTGGCTATCAAAATGAAAGTGAGGGAACCTGAGAAGGAAAAAGACGGAATACGAAATGTTCAATTTAAAAAGTACTTTTTTCTTACATTGTTAGTTTGCGGAATCCTTATGATTTGAAATTTTCTTTCTCTGTCCATCATTTTCTGATTCCTTGACAGAGTCATCCGAATGTATGGAGGTAGGACATTAAGTACTAACACGTCAGATGTGGAAATTATTCCCGTCAATATTTCGGCCA
Organism: Tomocerus qinae; assembly: GCA_020055645.1. Taxonomy (NCBI): domain Eukaryota; kingdom Metazoa; phylum Arthropoda; class Collembola; order Entomobryomorpha; family Tomoceridae; genus Tomocerus; species Tomocerus qinae. Next base: position 28,682,248 of record CM034548.1, read on the forward strand.
AACGTCCTTTGCAAACCAATTCTGTGTGTGTGTGTGTAGCCATTGTCTCCCCAAACATGACTATTTGGCCATTGATTGTCAAAGACTTGTCAACGTCCATCTTAATGTTCTTGTTCATAATTTTGACCTAACAATTTCAAAAGAATCAAGTTAACGGCAATTTACACAAGAATTACAAAGATGCAATATGTTTATATTCTTCTAGAATTACAAAGATGCAATATGTTTATACTCTTCTATGTACATATTTATATATATTTATATTATTATAATATTTGTTATGTTTATATTCTTCTATGTACATATATATATATATAATATTATTGTAATATTTATTATAATCGAATTTATATATTTTATGTACATAGTTTAATATTAACAGAACAGCAAACTCAATTTATAAAAAAAATTGATCAATGGATACATTTATTCCAAAATAAGACTTACCACTAACACAATTTCTTCCAAATCTAGATGAAGGTCTTCATCTTGAAAACCAAAAAATGATTTTTTTAAGACATCTGAATATTCTTTCCTTGATCCTTTGTCAGAAATGTCTTTTAGTTGGGTAGGATCCCAAACACTAAAGATCGTCCAATCTTCTTTCTTGAAAACAGGAATTACTGGAGGAATAAGTCTCCGTCCCCTTCCCACCTTGTTATTTTTCATGTCAGCCCCACTATTTTATTTTCTTTAAAGTTGCTTAGCCGATCGACTGAGTAAGAATGAGGTCTGAATGCTCTTCCTTTTTCTCAGTTGAATGAATTCATTGTACAATGGAGAAATGAATAAGCATAAGATAAAACGATGATAAGCATATACCTCAATTAACGGCAGGAAACTGTTACTTCAGTTTACTTCAGAAATGTTACTTCAGAATGAATATGCTGGAGAAGCTATCATTGAAAAAATACTTTTATGTATACTTTTTAGGAGCAAATCAGTTTTTATTGCACAACCAAAATTGCACAAAATTAAAAAAAATGGTTGCATTCATAGATTTAATCTCTTAAAGGGAAAGTGAGAAATGTTTTTGAAGTTTAGTTTATGGCTTTATTTTTTTTCTCCTTGTTTTGGAACCATTCAACGGATTTGTCCTCCAGCAAAGATTTGTTCAATAATTCATTAGCATTTGGGTCGACCTGAGACAGGTCAGCAAAGCCTTCCTCTCCAACAAAACAAATTTCATGACCGCTCTGGCAACAAATGAAAAATATCAATTTCTGAAGACACAAACGTGGAGAAATAGGGGAACATTTTAATTACCGGGTCTTGCAAAATTACGACCTGAACATCTGCTTTTCCAGGGGTAGGTAAAGTAATTTTGCTTTTCATCACAGTCCCCAAATCTGATTCCCCAACCTTCTTTTCAATGGCATCCAATTGATCTGAAGGGCACGAGAATGCAATTCTTCCATAATCCTCGCCTCTGTCCCAACCAGGCTGACAATTTAATATCTCCAATTGTGTTTGGCCGTCTCCATACGATAGCACAGCAGACGAGTTAGTTTTGTCAATCAGTTTCATTTCTAATAGTTCATTCCAGAAACGAATAGATTTTTCATAGTCTTGAGTTTGGAGAACCACTTTTGATATCTGACTTTCTAAAATGTTTGATAAGAGTATATATGTGAGTTAAAACTAGTATTTATATTACAGGCATACATAAGAAAATCATAAAAGTAATTCATATTTTCGCTAAATAATTAATTAGACTGATGATGGCTGTAGGAGCAACGTACCCCTTTCAGTAACTTTCGAAACATCAAGTGGATATTTGATTGGAGACTCTTCGGAGTTAGTACTGTATTTATCCACGAACTTTTGGCCAGTTTCAGCAACGTAGTTCTGTAACTTTTCTATGTTTTGATATTCAATGTGGATAGATTTCAGAGTATCTCCAGCTTTGTAGTTCTTAACGCCATAATTGTATGTAAGTTCCAGAACAAAATTACGATCTTCTGGCCCGTAACCAATCATCGTTTTGGACCACTTCAAGTCGTATGGTCTGAATAAAGCAAAAAATTCAATTAGGGGTGACCCGTATTACGTGATGAGCAACTACTATGTAGACTGTAGACAAGCCACTACATACAGATATTACTACATCTAATAATAATACCCAACATACATTTTCATTACGGCGGTTTATAGCACTATTTCAGCTCTAAGACCAAAATCGCACATGCATATCTCTATCTATGCTACTGCATGTCTCAGTATATAAAGGGTACTCTGTCCTCGCATACCAAATTCAATAACCACAGCATAGTCAGTCCACGTACGTAATTGAACGTCTGTAGGTCTAATGGAAATACTTTATTTGGAGCTCTAGAATTCAGGACAGGAGACATTACTGCAGGACAGAAAGGAATAATAGGAATAACAGCACAGCGCTCATTTTTATTAAAACGCAGGAACGTATAGAATACACAAGATTGTTTTCTTGCTTTGATCTGGAACAGAACGTTATTGATGTCTTTTGTGAAGAGGAAAGAATGCAATTTACATCATAGAATATTTAATGAACAACCATAATAGGCTGAGTCTGACAATATATGCTATGCTACGTGTAGATGATAATGCTTAGCTTATAAATCATATCAAAACCGACAATTCAATTATATATTTACTTAACAAAGCTGAAAAGAAAAGTTAATCAGTAAATTCTAACGAGAGGCGAAAGAAGATAAACCTAAGCGAGTACCAAGGTTCAAGATACTACATTATAGGTCTGGAATGTATTATACCATAATAAACTGGAGTGGAGTGGGTACACTTGTTGATACGATTATAAATACGCAGGAATACAGACAATCAAAAGGTGTAATACAAATGATGATTTGTCAAATTTAGTATGTAAGCTCATGATTTGCAAGCTAATCAATCAATCAATATCAGTCATCTATAAATAGCTACTGAACAAAGAACAAGGCTTACCCATTGCACGCTGCTTCACATCCTTGTTCAAATTCTTCGTGACGCAGAACCTGAAAATCAATGAAAATATACTATATTAGATTCTCCAGAACTCAATCCATAAATAAAAATAATGTTTAAAGACCTATTCTGCTTAATTTTCCCTAACAGATAAAACGGACGTAATTTAATTTACAATATATACTCAGGTATAATCTAATAATTGTAGTTGCTAAACACAAATTCCATAGACTCTACACATCCTACAGATGCTCTTTGTTTGCATCCATGGACAGATTTAACAAAAAGGAGGAATTGCAAATACAAAATGTATAAGATGTGATGTACTTGCTTTTCTGGTTATACGTAATGAGTAAAGGTCATTACAAAGTACCATAATATACTTATACTTAGTACATAATGTTGGTTGATTGATAAAAGTATCAAAAAGGGATTCAAAAAATGTGGGTGCTCACGGGCTTTTCTACTTAGAAGGAGATGCTAAAACCGGCACTTACAGAGTAGCAGAATTCGTCTTACCGTCATTCCCATAACATCTCTCAGAAATTCGATGGCCTTTTTGCGGTCTCCGATCTTCAGTACATAGTGCAGTGCTCTTCTATTTGACATGGTCACTTTCAATTTACAATTCTCTATCTTATAAAATATTGAATCCTTTGGAATACTCCAATATTTGAAACCAGATTGATTTCAACTAGAAAGTTAGCAGCGGCTGTGCTCTTTGACAGGAACTGAAAATTCCTTCTACCTCTTTCGTAACTCGCTCGACAACTAAACTTGGGACGTTATCTGGTTCTAGCTCTACTTCTCATCTGCCTGCATACCTCTGCCTGGTAAGTCCATTATGCTTGACATAACCATACATAACGTAGCGTAAGCGTATACAGGTATTGATGTAGCACATTCATTCATTTTGAGATTATTTTTTACATGCCACTGCATAATGCCAATTCATTTATTGTTATTTGTTAACTATTGTTTGATGATAACTTATTTGTATCCACATTAAGTATATCTTATGCATTTTGTAGTTATTTAGGAACCGAGATTTTATAAAACTATAGTTAGTAATAACACAAAGACAGAAAGATACCCAGCCCCATTATATAAAGAAGAAATGCTCCTTAAGAATATAGAGGTTTTGACTTGAGATGTGTACTACGTAGTTTTTGAATATGTTGAAGAATAATTTGCAATTGTCTCTGCTTCAAGATTTCAAAATGTCACACTCTATGCATTAAAAACCACATTTAAAAATTTATAATCTCTTTGGGAAAGTAATTTGTAACTATTGCTCTTCAATGTTATTTGTCATCCCTGATGAGTGAGACAGAACCTCTCTCTATTCTCTATTTGATTATGATACAGATAATACACAACTTGTTTTTAGTAAAGAGTGATTTGCCAAGTCTAAAGTAATTTGTCAGGGAAATGGCATGGCTTTTATTAGAGCGTGTCTGATTTTAAATGATGTGAAAGTGATTTGAGTCTCGTTGATTTACACTTCGTTGTCAATGTCATGTCACTCATATGTCATTCCAAGATTACGATTTCTTCCGCACTTTCATTCGCATCGATTCTCATAAAGTAGAAAATGTTAATTGTTTCGTGAATGTGACATCTGAGTGTTTTAAGAGGCTAAAAATGTTAGTCGTCTCTGTTTATTTTACCTCCTAGTCCACCTAAATAAATAGCAGGCTTTGCTACTCATTGGCAGAGCATCAATTCAGTATTTCCTAACCCGACGTTTCTATTTTTACTATCTAAGCAAATCCCCTGCCCTGAACTTTGTCATGCATGTCTAGCATAGTAGCAGCAAATGCAGAATATTATTACAATTGATTGGAAATATTAGACTTCGACTCGACGTTAATAGTATTAGCCCTTAAACTTATTAACTATATCTGATCAGGTCTCCTGGTCAGATTCCGAATGAATGAGTCAGATTTATGAATGTCTTTAGTATAATTGATTTGTGACTGTGTGTTTTGTGTGGGTGGAATTAGATAAGGTAGGTACACAGGTAAGTTATAGTTTAAGTTCATATAGGTATTAGTAATAGATTAGGATGGCTACATGCAGATAAGGATAAGGAAATGTAGATAAGCTTCAGAGACATGACTCCTACAAACTATTAATTAGCTATTACCTGATTAAGATTTGAGTTATTTTGGTATTGTATGTATGTATTTTCGAATTCTCAGGAATTAAAAATAATTAACTGCCACAGATAACAAGACATTAGCGTGCACTATGCCAGCATTGCTCCACCTACCTCGTCTTCATCGTCAATTCGTAGCAATCGTTAAATCTCAATGCCCTCAATTGATATTTGGAAAAAGTAGTAATTATGAACAAGTCTGGAATAAACAACTGATCCGAGTCATGAGCAAGTTTCACAGAAAGGTTATAAGGACGCCATTGAAAGTTTACGAGCCTGGAGACGTCATTCCACAGCCTGGAAAAAGCGCCGTGGAGAAAATGCCTCTCCCCTCGTCCGCTGAAGCAATCCCAGAAAATATTAGAGATACAAGTAAAAAGAGAAGGAAAGTCGATGATGAGACTTCTGTCAATGAAGTATTCAGGTACTTGTCTGTCTGCATCTGTAATTATCATAGTTCAGCTCTACCAAATTAATCGCATCTAACTTTATGATCTCAATTTTCATTGAAACCTATTCATTAGTAGTTTTTTTGGAATCCTATTGGCAATTAAATAATTCCAGGATGATGATTTCAATTTATTGTTACTGTTATCAGAAATTGTCTCAAATGTTATCCATTTGACTTTGCGGGATATTGTTGTTGATGTTATCATGTTGTGTGACTGATAGAGATGCATTGTGGTGGAAATATGATCAAAGTTTGTGTTTTGGTTTATGTTTTGGGAGTAGTAGTGTGATGGGGGAGGTGATGATGACAAAAGGACGGAAATTGATCGCAGTGGAGGGAACACGGTTGATAGTGGAAGGTCTTTCTGCCGGACTGAAGCTGGAGAAGCTGTTTCTACGCCAGAATATTACAGAGATTCCGAAAGCAATAAATAATTTTCTTACAAACTCATCCTCAGCTGCTGAAAATAACGGGGAAAGTCCTACAGAGGATTCTAAGAAGAAGAGTGCCAAGAATTCTCAAAACTCTTCTTCTGTCGAAATTCTCAAAGTGTCACAGAAACATATGCAAAGTTGGTCTTCGCTTACAACTCCACCGGGAGTCATTGGTAAGTGACTGTACCGAAAATGTACTCAACGCTCCATCTTCTTTGGCTGACTAGATAATACTAATATTATTGCTACTAAACTACTAATACTCGCTCTGCTCTTGCCATTTACTTGTACCTTCTGCTGTGTATTACTTACTATTGATATCCTAAGTTAGATGGATGGATGCTCTTTTAATACATTTCTCTGAACTCTAAACTTCTCACTCGTACAAACTTCGTGTCTATTCCCGAGTTTCACCCGTAATCATCCACACTGTCTAAAGACTAAAAAAATGCGTGTAAACAATTTTTATTTGTCGTAATCCATTTTAAACATTTCAAGGTTTTAGTAAATCCCTATTTCCCTATGCATGGATTTTTTTAAAAATTGAACTGTAGTTTCTAATGATTCTAACCAGATGAACTTGGAATTAATTTGACTTTTCCATTTGCTACACTTTCTTTCAATCACATTTATCATTTTGAGGTTAGGCCATAAATATCGCAACGAAAAAAGGACATATATCCTTGATTAAAGGAATTACTTAAATCATTTTTCTGAATCACATTTAGTTAAAAACTGATAAAGAATTGTACACAAATAGGTCACAATATTTGTTGGAGTAATTTATCTAATGTTTAGAGATGAAGTTGTTGAAATAATATTCCCTGTAGGCGAAAATAAGTAATACACAGTTCGTATTGCAAATCTAGATTTTCTTGTGACACATTTAATATGACTCATGGCTTATCTTAGTATCTATCCTTATCAAGACTGAAGTGTCGCTTGAGAGAATGAGGACAAATGACGAATGAATTTCCATGGGATTTTAAATATAAGTACTTTTTGGACATAAAACTCGGCAGGAGTAGCAGAGTTGTTGTGAGTTTTACATGTGTAGGGAAATACATGCGAAGAAATTATTCTCCGCCTGAAAGTTTCTTTGAGAATATTATACAGGTAGGTACTGTCGCTTTTGCTATTTCCGAGAAAGGATAAATAAAATCTTCTCGCTTGTGTAAGTACATGTATGCCTGTCCCCTACTATTTCATATCACTGAAAAACGACGTCGTGATGCGGAATATGTAGCGAAAGAAAGTTTTCCTATTAATGCAACTGCAATTTTTCGTGGATAAAAGAAAATATAAGGATATATAAATTTGGAGTGTGGAAAAGAGCAGAGAAAGGCAAAACAATATCAATAAGTAGAAAACTTGTGCATCGAGTTTCTCTTTTATTACCACGTTCTCACTTGGAATCCCAGAATCCGAAATGTTTCCTGGTTTCCTGGAAAATTAAAATTAGGAACTCTTATTATTGTCAGAGTCATAAAGTTATTTTGTTATACAACTGCCAAAGTTGAATTTATTTTCTCTTTTATCTACATTTTTAGTTATGACGTTTCGTAATATCAATTCCCATTTCCGTTGATCTTAAGGTAGGTACTCTAGCATTCTTCTCTAGCTATAACATGCTAAAACACGCTCATGCAAGTATTTGTATTGACATTTTTTATGTCAATATGCATGATATTATTTCTAAGAGGTTGAGTTCTAAGGTTAGCTACTGATTTTCTTGTTTGAATTTATCTGCATTCTATTCACGAGTTATTTCATTCTTTCCTTTTAAATTTATTTATTTATATTTCCTTGAAATTTGAAGTAAAAAACTTGTAGCAATTTGGCTCTCATGCAAAACTTTTGACTTGGAGCATTTTGAAAACAGGATTTTCTATATTGAATTTGTTCCATACGGCTCGCAGTAATTATGTTTGGTGTGATGAATTTATGAATATCAATGTAGAATTTCAACATGTTATTTGATTTGTTAGTCGTGCGTGCTTGAAGGTTGTTTGCTTGTTTCAGCATATGCCTAAGAAAAAGTAATGAAACTAGTGCCGTGTCTCAGAAGTGTTCCATCAATAATTGTAAGCAAATTAATGGCAAATGAACAGCTTAACTGACAGTAAACTATTGCTTAATGCTTTTAAAATTAAGGTATTAAATTAAATCTGTAATATTACACTGTCGTCCTATAATTAGATGATAAATCATATCATGTTATAACTTTCATATATATAATTGGTGATGTAATTTTGCAACATAATCGGATAAATAGCATTCCTTAATTATCTTGGATGTTAGCGACTTCGTTTAATATAAGCTACTTCCTTAAGATAATGCTCAGTTAGGAGTATAGGTATTAATTTGCTAAAATATTTGATTAAAGCTTCATTTTCAAATAGAGTTAGTCTCAATTTACCCTAACTGTTTATAAGATTGAAGATATTAAGAAATAATTGAGTTGATGATTTATTTCGTGGACAGAGAGGTGTAAAGAAGATAATATTTCATGTATTTGTATTTATGGGAGGAGGTACAAATGTTTGGATCATTTAATTTTCGAAAGTCCATTAGTGAATAACACTTATGAGAGTAATGTAATGACTGTGAAACGTTCGTTAAATGTCACAGTATGAGTGATGCTCCGTTGGAACGATAAAATTATAGCTCTGTTCATTTGTTTTAAACATTCACAATCAGATTAGGCAGAAAGGAAGAAGAGAAACCTGAAGCGCTGATAAGTCGTTGGCTTAAACTGGGTATTCTTAAAAGCAGTGTAAGGAAAGCCAAGAAGTTTCTTCATGACGAACGTAAATATCTACTTTGATTAAAATAAATGAGTGTAATTCATCTTGTAGTGCGGAATGAAGTGTCTCATAGTCTCATCTCAAGTTGCTATAACTTTCTCTGATTAATGAACTGCGACTGCAAATACTCTTACAGCTTTACCAAAATGTAATGTCTTTTGTAACATGTAAATCCTCCGTATTCTTATATTATGCTTATAATTAAGAATAATGCTAGCCCGAAATATATTTTTGGTTCTGCTTAAAATTTCTAGTATCAACGAGCATAGTTGTTCTTATATACGAAACCGTGCACAATGGATGCTTAAGAATGACAGTGCACAGATGAATGCAAATGGCAAGAAAGCGTGTACATGAGAATTTATTAGTTGAATAGTCTTAGGATTCTTCAAGGCATGGGAAATGTTTTCCTTTTATGCTTTCAAATAGAATTCTTCTTTTTTGCAATAGTGAACATGGAGGATTTTTTGTTGCAGGGATATTCAAGAAACCGTCGTTAAAGGAGTTAAGTAATAGTTCGCCATCCGCCATACCAGTGACCGTGATCTGTGATAATATTCGGGAGCCAGGAAATCTCGGTGCATTGCTACGAGCTGCCGCAGGCGCCGGTTGTAAACGTGTTTTACTATCCAAAGGTAAACCGAAAGAAAATATCACGAGAGAAACAGCCGCTTACAAAAAGTCTCAAGTCAAGGGCTAAACTCTCATTAGCATTTTATGTGCATTTCTAAGCTGTCTCCTCTTAATTCTTTACTTCGCTCGCCATTTTCATTTTTGGTTCAAATGTCAATCTTCCTATGAATTGCTAGGGCTTTTAAAAAATTCCTTCCAAACCTTTCCTTCCATCTCATTTGCATTTCTTTACAACCACACACTACGAACACGAATGCGGCGAACATTGCTAATACATTCTTGTGAACTGTCCAAAAATTTATAACAATTTCTCAGCACATCTTAAATTATTTACTATGCACAAAAATGTAAATATGGATTCTCATAATTGGGTCCTCCTTGAACAGACATGTAAAAATAGTTTAAATACGAAATGAAGAAACCTTTAAATATTTTTCATTCTTCCTCATCATGACTTGAATGATTAATGCTTTTTCATAATAATTATCTATTCCTTATAGGAAATATTATTTATGCACATTATTATTGTAAACTGCATTTATTTACAAAGTTTCAATTTTTTATAAGTACTTAAATATGGTAAAGTTTTATGAGCCATAATGATGTTAATGTATTTAGATAATTAACTCTCGTTTTTTACATGCACGCTTTCGATGCGTATATTTTGGTGAGGTAGATTTAAAAGCATCGTAAAACAGTTGATACAACAGTACTTGGGATTTGATTGCAGGTTGTACAGACGCTTGGGAAGCTAAAGTATTGCGTGCCGGCTCCGGAGCTCATTTTTACTTGCCAATCACCGCAGAAGTCCCAATACACCATATCAGCAGTTACATCAGCTTTGACTCTTTCAGAGAAGATAGTCCAGAAGATCCGTCTGTTTCTTCTTTTACGGCCAGTCACAGCGTGAATGATGCCCAGGAGATAAAAGACACGATTCCAAAGGATATACAAGGATCTCCTACGGCAATTTTCCTCGCGGATAGCAACAAAAACGATTCCAGGAGTCATATTCCCATCCGCTCCTATACAGATGTAGACTATTCCAAATATGAAAATATTTATGTTGTGGTGGGAGGAGAGACAGAAGGACTCAGCACTGACACTTTGCGAATCGCCAAGAATTTAAGTGGAAGCTACAATCCTGCCGTCCGGATTGAACGCCTCCAAATTCCTTTACAGTGTAAAATGGAAAGCCTCAATGTTGCTCATGCCTTTGCTATCATTATTTTTGAGATTTTGAGACAGAGACAGAAACAACCAGTCATCAAGTAATTCTCCTGGCGTCGTCATGTAATCATATTACAACTCACTTATAATTTGTCATTAGAGTTCTACAGAGACAATAACATTATTTAGATAATTATGAATGAAAAATATATGACAATTAATTATATCAATTAATTATTAGAGATCCAGTTTTGAATGTGAGTTCATTTTTTATGTAGTACTTCCTATTAATACTGTAAACTTCTGTTTGTAATGTGTTTTATCATTTGTGTTGAAGAATTACACCATAATATTATTAAATGCATGATGTGCAAGTAGCTATTTACGTATGTGTGAATAACATGAAGATAGCTGACGATAAGTAAAAGTTTTTTTGTAAGAAAAAAGATAAATTTGCTGAGCCGTACGTCTGCCATTGAACATTTATTACAGTCAAAGCATTAAAGCTCTAATTCTGCTGCATGTGCTGAGAGTCGGAAATATGCAATGGTAATTAAAATGACAAACTATATACCCAGTAGCGTCGCAGACAGTACTAGAAGCAACGTTAGCACATTAATTACGCTCGTCTGCCTCCTAAATTGAAATACGCCGGTGCCTAAGCACTATACTAATACCTATAAGTATAGGTAATAACACTGATCAGAATTCATTCTCAGTTTTCCACTAATGTAATGTTATTTATGTATGGCTAATGAGCAATGATGGGTCCAATTTTTACCTTCTCAATGCATTTCTGAATTCTTTTAGCATCAAAGCGAAAAATCGATGAGAAGGGAACTATACACAGCTAAGTTTTACAAACAATCGTGACATAGCATTCTTGAACGGCTTGTAGATTTTTGCAATAAAAGAAAATGGGTCTCATCAATGTGTAATGAATGTACGAATCTATATACTCATCCACTGTTGAGTTTTACAGTTAAGCCTTCTGAAAAATCCACATCTGCCTATGGGAAATCCGGGTCAAAATCCTTCCTTAATTCAGTTTCCCTTCGTTTGGGTAGAAATTTCAAAAAATGGGCCAGTAAACCTAACAGATGTCAATTTTACCCAGATTTTTATATCCATTTCCTTAACACTTGCATTCTACTGTGTATGGTTATTATAGCATCAAAACTTATTAATATCCTAGCAGCATCATCAATCAAGAAACTTATGTGTAGTAAGTTTCATTGATTTTCTAAACATTATTGTGTATTTTGTCATTTTTATAAGATTATTAAGTATCGTGGTTTTGCATCCTTTGCGCATATTGGTTAGCATTTTTATCGGAGGATATAAGAAAATGGTAATTACTATTTGCTACCGGATAATTAATAAACCAGTCCACAGCGACCTAATTTACTCTAGACCTGTGAGCTAAATTAGAAAAGTTAATCTTTGGTTCGTTATATCTGTTCCAAGATTGAATGCATAGCAGAACGTCTTAAGTTAATCTGTTTTAGTATGTAAACTGTTGTAGCAAGCGGGGAAAGAGTATAATTTGTGCCATTTTGTGCTTCAAAGCAATTCCTGATCTTTGGATGACCAACTTTTATTTAGTAGGTACCTACTGTTTGTATTCGTGGACGAATTCTCACTCTCAACGGGTTTGGCATTTTGGTGTAGGAGCGTTAGGCAGTATTTGAGTAATGTTTAGTCTAGCATCAAAGAAGCAATTGCCAGTTTGCCATGGCGGTATAGAACTGTCTATTTGTACACCGTCGCATCCACAAGACAAGGCCAAAGTGTTCATAAAATAAGGAAAGACTTGAAATCTAAGAGCAGTGACGAATTCCTTTGGGGAGCCTCCGCCTTTTGATACCTTAGTCTCATTTGTGTGGATAGATGTATAGCAAAACAATGTGTGTTCGTGTAAGCAGCTATTGTAATACCCGCACAGGACATACACGTACGTACTTACTTGGGGAACAGTTACTCAACTATCTACTTTATTACCAAGTCATTAAATTGAATAATGAGAACGTAGTTGCCATTAGTTGCTCATCACGTTTCATGCTGGATTCAATTAGAAATCCTTTTTATGTCGACGTGGTGTTGTAGAGCTGGAAGCAAAAGATAAAGAAAAGCCCTTATTATACCAACTCCTTGCATTGTTACTCTATGTCTATGTTCAAAGGACTCTTTAACCCAAACCAAGCCACCACAAAGAAAACCCACTCCACTGGCTTGACTCTTCGGCCTTTTCAGTCCATCTATTTTGACAATGTCTCCTCCATTATGTAATCATCAGTTAAACTAACAATAAATACAACTATCTTTAACACAATTAATTAAAGAAAACGACCCAACAAAAAAGATGCTCACTAAACGGAACTCTACCATTATAAATGATCAATCACATTTAAACGAACACAAATTACTTGCTCTAAATCGCTCTTCATTTTTCTCTGCTGTACTACGTAAAGTAAATAGTGGCAAAATACTAATAGTTAAAGATTCCCAAATTTAAAACTAATGAGAAGTGCATCTAAATAGTTGTGCTTGTTTCATTGTTTAATTAATTAATTCATTCATTAAAAATTGTTTAAGGAAACAATATTTATTCAAAAACAATTGCAGTTTTGGAAAGAATTTAATCTCCTAAAAGGAAAGTTCCTTATAAATATAAAGAGTATAGTAAACTCAAAATAAGCAATATTTTCTGATTTAAAGAGAACCTTCATTTCGTCATACGATTTCATTACTTCCATGAAAACATTTAATTTTGTGCAAATTCTGTGAAATAGAATATTATTAGTATTTTTCGGCTAATTCTTCTTACGTCAAGAAATGGTAACGGGCAAGGGATTCGGCTCCAAGAAGTTCCGTTTATGTTTCGCCTCTGCGGAAGTTGTGGAGGCGTTGTAGAAATATTTTTCATTCTACTTCCTCTATGAAACTATCCATGGATTATGTTTCTAGAAGAAAGTAGGGTAGGTTTGGTGGAGTCGAATTGGCCTTTCGTTCGACTTGAAAGAAGGTGTTCGTAAGTTAAACACAATGGGCATGAGGCTCAATTAAAGTCTGAAATGCCGGCTACGTATGTTGATTCGGAGAACCCACGCTAGTAACCTGGAAAGTGGTAACTCCTTCCATGCGTAGCCTACAATTATATGCTGCATAATTATTACGTTTTCTATTTCGGGGACTTTTACTTTTACTAATTGTGTATGCATTGTATGGAGATATCTCTAAGCTTATTTACACATTTGCAACTCCTGCATAGTACCTAAATGAAGGCATTTTAAACTGATAGAAATAAATCTTTAGGACTTCAAATGTGTCGAGTATCCTTTTATTACATTATTTTATGGTTTATTTGCTTCATTATGTCTATATTCGAAATTGCAACAAATTTAGTCTAATTCGGACGTCTAGTCTAGTCTAATTTGTCTAAAATTCAGTTCATTTCGGCCCAATTCACTCCAATTCGGTCCTAACAGGAAATTTTTTCATGTGAAAGCGGAGGACAGATTGAGAGAATTTTTCCACATTTATTGCATATTGCATACCTAGTATTTCCTAAAACTATAAAATGTACCCCTGATGTGATTCGTAAATTTGTCTTTGCCCTCTTGACTTGCCCAATATTTTTTAAATGATATTATTCAGTCCAAACTATAATTTCTTCTTTGAGAAGTCAGAGTTAGAACAAAGTTAAACAATAAAAGAAGTAACGGGTGGTGTAGGAGAGTATAGATTTTTTGTTTATTCTAGAGTGCATCGAATGCACTAATTTGAGGAAATAGTTATATGAGTCTGTATAAGTGATATCAGAGTAGAGAATAAGGACTTTAACACTATAGTTGGGGATGTAATGAAACGGAGAATAATAAGTATTGCTTTTTACAGAAGTGAAGATATATAGAGGTGGAGGAGAGGCACGTTTCCTTTCGTTTGCTATTAGGAACATTGAAATTGAGGAAGGAAGATGATAGTGGATCTGGTAGTCCGTCCGTATATAAGACTCAGTTGTAGGTACTTGCAAGACTTACTTATTTTAACTCGTCGACTTGACGCAGCTCGAGATTTCTTCTTTGACAAGAACTCGAAGGGGCAGAAGTTGCTTCCTTTACAGGCAATGCTTCTTCTTCTCCTTCTTACATGCATATACGTATATATCGAAGAAGCACATAATTCTATGTTAACAAACAGTTTCTCAACGTCAGCAAGGAACTTGGTTTTCCATGGTTTTCTTTCGTCTTGTTATTATAGGTAATACGGTAGTGGGATATTATGTGTTCTAGTCGACAAGAGAACATACCTAATCGAATAGATTAAAAGGGGCACAAATCGGGTTCACTTCAGAGTTGAGTGAGTGCAACAAAAGTGGAGAGGAAGGCAGAGCAAGACAACTCCGGCTATCTGTCTCTGTTTACTATATACCGTCTTTCTCATGCTATTATTCTCCAAATCCCTTCGATACAGAGCTAAACCCAACAATAACGTCGAGTAAAGGATGAATGGAAAGTAACACGATTTTAAGAAATGCAGTCCTGTTGTGTTTTGTAAAAACTCTTCACACAGCGTCAAAATTCGGTCCACACTGCACTTATTGCCTATAATTCATCTTCAATGTTGAACTTGTAGTAGTACATAACCAACCAAATTATAACATAGACCCATTTAACTTGTATGCAGAACTGAATCTGACTGAAGGCTAAGCTACAGGAAGCAGTTTGAGAATAGCTTGCGCAGGAAAAACATTTTTCCATATCATGTATGTGCCTGGCTTGGTTTTGTTTTGTGTGGCCTTGCCAGTTTTTCGTTTGTTTTGTTTTCTAAAAGTTTGCCCGTTTTACGATTTAAAGCCTCGACTCCATTAGGTACGCGTTCTTAGCTACCTTCAATTCTATACTTTCCGTTCACTTTCCTCACATTAAGGTATAAAATGAGAAAAACTTGTTTCTCAGCCAACTCGAACTGCAGTACGGCATTGCTTATTAATAATAGTGCATGGCTTAACAATAAAGATACTCGACTCTTTTTCGTCCACTAATAATATACACAGACACCATTACTTATTTACTACTACTACGTGCATGTCAGTAGGTAAACTTTTATTCCACACACCACCGGCATTTACCTGCATGTACTACCTGCTTTGGTTACCATATCTTGTAGTAACCTCATTCATGTGCACGGAAACCACTATGTAATATCGATACAAAACGAATCATTCTGGACCACTCTAAATGAAACATTTCGTTGGAAATTATTCACATGATTTTAGTGACAGTTACAAATTACAAATCTGTAGGTATTTATTGATGTCTGAATTACAGATTAGGACTGTGTCCATAATTATCATGTTCCTTCTACATACTATGTTAGTTATTATTCTAGCCTCCTATATATAGACCCTGTTTATTTATTTTATACATCTTTTCCTTTCCATACTCAACCGCTTAGTTATGCATCATTTCTGTTAGCATTCTGCTCTAATTTTAACATTAAATTAGCTTAAGCTCCGCCATGGTGAAAATGAATCCTAAAGGTTAAAAATGCATTTGCCCCCTATTCCCCAAGTACTTAGTATAATGTTATACGCCCATTCAAAAACTTGTTCACGGAGTATCTAATCAGCACTTGCATTTTAGATCTACACATCACATAGATTATTTATTGTACTAGCCCTTTTATTTTTAGAGTGCCAAAATTCTATTCATACAAGGGAAGGCATAAAAATGTTTACATTAGGGATATGGATTAATTTAATCTGTTTTCTGAAACTCTGTATAAACAAGAAGATTGTATAGTAATCGGTACAAGCTTTAGAAGATTTAAAAAATGTTCTCCTGTCCAGATATAAATTAATCTGCAAAGTCGATCCGCTACTAAGTGGTGGAGAAGAATAGAAAAGAAGATATAATAAGAGAAATGAGCTAGATGACTAGATAGAGTAAGAAATTAAATAGAGCAAGTCTGACCAGAATAATGTCTAATGCATAATAATGGTAACCAATAGTTCTTTACCACAATGAAATGTAGCTTAAGTGGGTGTATCTACATTTCGGTAGTCTGTTTATTCGTCTTACTCTATACTTCGGAGATACTTATAAGATGAGAGGAGTGAGAGAAAAGAAGAATTTCTGAATCTCTTTCCTATATTTAATATGATACGTTTCAGGATTATAATATTATTTTAGAGTGTTGGAGAGAAAAGGTGACTGGGAGAGAAGCGTGGTATAAAACTGTTACTTTGTAGTAGTAGTTGTATATATGTAGCAATGCCCCTTGGCTCTGCCTTACGAATGCATTGCGTAATGTAATGCAATTCGATGTCTTGTTTGAGTTCCCTGTCAGAAACAAGAAACCCTCGGAGTCGACCGTTCAGTTGCGAGTTGACTGTCGGAGAGAGCTCACACAGAAATTTTTCCTCGCGATTGCGTCTTTTGAAAGGATTAGCATCTGAGTCTTCTGAAGTGAAATTGGAACTTATCTCGTATAGCAAGCACCAAAGCGTCCCTGCATTGGTTCTCACAGTGTTGAAATAAAAATACCAAAGAATTCCATTTAAATTGCAATTTAACTGCACAAATAAACAAAAGCGAGTATTGAGTAGAGACAATATTATAAGTGTTACTGTAATTGTAATTATAAATAGATAGAGCTAAGAAGTAGCTACTACAACTATACACGTATGTCCTTACATTTTCTTTTAATTAAGTACATGTGTGTTTGTGGAGATTTCTACATCACGACTAGTTGTACTAAATAAAATAGTGCTATCTTGTGTGGTGAGATATACTGCAGAGAATTTAAAGTGTTATTATTTAGTATTGTGCAAATAAAATGACATTCTACTGAAATAATAAAATAGAAAAATTGTAACAATTGACGGGAATTCAAGGATAATAACACAATATAGATTACTAAAGTGCAATTTGTCATGTGCAAACAAGTAAGTCTCTTTAAGCTTAGCTGAATGAACGTGTTTACTTTTTCGTTTGTTCATCTTAGAATTGTCTTGAATCTTGATCTCAAGTCAAGTCTTTAATTTTGTTTGGCTTTGTCCTAGTGTGTACGTGTATGCAAGTAGTCAATATATGGTTTTGTGATTTAAACACACTTATCTGTTAAATAAATCCAGGCGTTGTATTTGTTGTATGACTTAAGTTTAAAGTGTTTATTTAAGGACAAGAGTCTCCACACATAGACCGTTCTTATTTACTTGTACATGTAGTGATGCTGCCATTGATATAAATTAAGTATCATTTCATTGTATAAAGTCGTCTTTGTTGTCTTTTCTCCCACTTACAATTACAATGGAATGATGAGATGCAAACTCCTAGTGCAGTTAAGTAAATAAATACCTCAAATACTAAGATTAGATAGAGATGACATTTTTTATAGAGCGTGTCTCACAGATAAATTCAGGCTAAATTAGTTTATTAAGCTATTTACTCTGACATTGTGTCAAAGATAAAACTTTCTTCTGTTTTATCTAAATGTTTTATAATTAACTATTCGAGCATCACCATCCAGGAAATATTCGTCTACTGTCTAAAGTAAGTATATTGTTAAGGCACCACAATGTAATGTAAGGACGCCTAAATTTTCCAAGTCTTTCTCTCTCTCTGTTCATACAATTCAGCACGAGTCAAATGTTATGTTAGTGTAACAGATTGGTAGGATAGACACAGTTATTCTTGAATATAATTTGTTTTACTTATCAAATACAGTGAAACACCATTCGACTAATGGCATTACAATCCTCTGACTTAAATTCGAATAACGGAAACATGCCTGGTTTTCACAATCTCATTTATTACATTCCTCTAGTAAAACAAACGTAGACATCAGTCAAGGAACAAAAGACAAATCCACCTCGAGTCATAACCAAGACGACTTGATGAAAACCTCCGAATAGTTTTCTTTAGATTACTTTTTTATACTGAATTAAAATTGCTACTACAAAATTACTCCGACTTCCACCTCGTAAATTGTAATAATACGTAAGATTACACTTGAAATTCAATCAAACACTTGGCATTGCTCGTCTCCCTTCTAGTTTTTCTTCTTGTGACCCATTAGAGATTCATCCTCGACTTTTTTTTCGTGTTGCAAAGGATTAAAGAATTAGCGATACAAGTGCGCCTCTAAAAACAAAATCTCAAACGAACAGTTTTGTTTATTAACGATACCTTATCATAACATTATGTCGTATTAAGTAGGATTATATTGTCTCATTTCTAATTGCATCGTTAATTGAGATTTTATTTATTTAGCAAGCAAGACAGTTTATTTCTTTGGTGGAATGAAAAACCCCGAAAGTAAATATAATCCTTTCTGTTAGATACTAAGTATTTTTAAGCTACAAAGACAATGTCTTCTCCAGTTTACATTGCTCTGTGAATTTGTAAAGGCTTTTGACAATTTACAATCCATAAACAATCATTTCAGGGTTTTCTTTTCAGCATTTTAATACGCTTAGGTTAGACAATCAGATAAAAAGATAACATAATTCTATTTAACATTTTAATGATGTGATTGCTCCCTGTTTGCATTAGAAGCATATCTCAGGCTGTAAATAGTGTATGATATATATTATACTATTTGTACAATGCTTACAATAGGATTTAGTAACTATAGGGGGAATCCATTGACTAAACACAAAGAGTATAAAGTACTTTTGAAGAAAGTTTGAATGTAATAAGTATGTTGTAGTAGACATTTCTGTACAAAAGAGTCCTCTTTATTTGGATAAAAGCAAAGGAACTAATTGTCTCGGTTTACAAAGATACATTCCTAGTAAATAAGTAGAAATACATGATGTTACCTACCTATGTAGAATTATAAATCATTTCTTTGCTAAACTCCTCCGGACAACAATAATATTCATGCCAACCCAACTACTACTTACGATAAGTACGAGACATTTGGCATGGTGTAAGTACTACTATGCAATATGGAAAGGCTATTGTAGTTTCGCGGAACTCTTCATAGATACTTATGTAGTGATAATTAATAATTTCTTAAGTAGGTTCTTGAATGATTGAAAAGATCTGCAAAGTTTTGTGAGGCAATTGAATGAGTTGAGTAGTATTGTCATTATTATTATTCCCTACCCTGGTCTGACTATTATGGAGCATGTAACAAACTATTAAACACATGTGAAAATATTATAGAGTTAGTTAGTTAGTGTTAGTACAACGGTGGCATGGCACTCATGGTTTCTGATGTCAAATAACTTTTTGTAGTGTTTGTTGCGAATTTAATGAATATCTTTGTAATAATACGTCTGCTTCATGGCCGTGGGTATATAAGTGTCGAGTAGAGTTGCCACATAAATACATACCTGTTCTATAAGTAGGTAAGCAGAGTTTGTTTGTTGAGTGAACTGCCGAGAAATAATTTCTCAAAGCGGGCAGGGCCGAGGGTTGTAAAACAATTTGTTTCTGTTGCAAGCCGGTATACGCTAACCTTAAGCCAACATTAAAGTATTGATTACAGATATTGCTGTCTTGGCTTGAGTTTGTCTTGACTGGATTGCTTGTCTTGACTTTACTTCTATTCTATTGAGGTTTGCCGTTTGCTCAACTCACTCAGCTTATCTCGCTAAAGATAAACCTTGGAGTTGTAAAGTTGTACTATGTAGTTTTGTATCGTTAGTTGAACTTTGGTAGTTTTAATTCAGAAATTCTTGAACTTTTGCTCGGAGGGGAATAAATCCTCTATTTCCTTGGTGACTTACTGTTTTCACAAGAACAAACTCCGTGGTTCCCTCGTCTTATGCTTTAATTGAATAATTATCTAATTATTTTCTCACTGCTTAATTAAAGCCCAACTTCTTGAGTTGACTGATGAGAGAGAAAATTAAAATCGTCCTCTACATTACGAGATCCTTCAAAACAGAAAACTTGGCACAGACATCATTGTGCATCCCCCTTAACTCAAACCTTTCAATTGTTTCTCACTAGTAATCTCCTAAATTAATATAGGGATGCAAAACAGGAATGTAACACTCCATGTAGCATAACAAAATTCTACTAATTAATATGTAGAGGTACACAAGCGAATAATTTCCTTACATATCGCTGCTCCTTTCAAAATATGAAATTCTTTATAGCAAAAAATAGTTTCAAACACTATATTACATTAATTAATTGCACTAGTAGTAAGTTCTTCTATTGTATTTGTATGTGTTTGGCAAATAGGTACTTGGTTTAAGTACAAAATCGTAGTAGGCATTATGTATTGCATTTTTATATGTTGTGCAGCATTATTACTATAAATCGTATTATGTTATTCATGAAATAAGTGATAAAAAAGTGTTTTTCCACTTTGTGATGGATTTCAGTGGCTGTTCTGCCGAATAATTCATGCAATGTAAACGTTCTTCAAGAAACTCAACAGCATCATCGCTACTAAATGAAGTGTGTGGATAACTGTATAAAGTAAAAGAGTGACCTACAAATAACATAAACAGTAACTCAATTTGAAAGGAATATTGAGAGTTAAAGTGAACTCTCTAGTCCTGTCCAAGATGACAATGTCCATCACAAAGGGCAAGATGTTCTTTTGGATTTGGACCGTCTTTTTGGGTAAGTACAAAATTCTCATTTACATTATAGTATGCGTTAATATATAAATATTCTAAATAAAAGTTAATTAGCAATTTGAAACAACTCATAAAACTGTTGTTCTAAATGAGTCTGTTATCTACTAGCAATATATAAATTAACAATTCTTAAGTACCTATTTTACATTATGTCGACTTTCATGTAGTTTTAAGTATAGATAGAACACTTCAATTATGTATGGAACATAATACATGTGGTAAGTGGGGCACTCCGAACATCTAGAATATTAGCTTCTACAATTCCCATGCACTTTACATCTGAGAATGAATAGAGATCTGAGAGTCTCATGCATAGCAGTAAATAGTATGGAAAGTCGTCGATTTACTTTAAAGGGAAGATGGCATCTTCATTTCTTTCTTCCTTCCGTTTATGTCCCTATTCTTCATTCTTATTTGATGACTTGGCTATAGCGGACGGCGAGAGGAAGACGATATAAACCATGAAGCTATCTTTATTACCTACTTGTAGTTACAACAAGTACACGAGAATAAGTGTGCATGCACAGCCAAGGCAACAGTAAATATAGATATAGTAGATCTGAATAGACGAGCCCTCATCATGGTATAGCTCCATAATTACAGATCTCCCTTCTCCGCTCCCATCTTCATCTACCTATTTATTTAGCTGCAGCTCTAAAAATTCTCTTGAATGCATCAGCTTGAGTTCAGTCATTTTTTTCGGCATCTCCCCTGAGTCTGAGTGACTGGCTATGACATTTCATATAGAGCCAATATGAATGTGATGGTCCTTCTTTCTCTTCGACTCTGTTGATAAACAAATTCCTTCTTGGCTCGAGTTCAGCTCATGTTCATATCATACAATCGTCTCGACGGGGTGAATGAATTCAACTTACTTTTAGTTTCGAATCCATATATCTCTAGTACTTCACTTACTACACTGCATTACATTAGCGAGCAAACTATCACTGATAGTACACCCGACCAAAATCTACACTACATTACTTTATAAACACTCATGCATGCTCCATACACTCCCAACAATACAATCAGATTGCTTACTTACACTCAGATACGGCTACGAAACATAATTTAATACATGCGGGCCAATACAAACAGAAATCAACAACGTTTAATTCTAGACTCTTCTTATCATGATATTTCTCTGCCTGCATATTGTACTATTTGCATGCAACCATTTAGTAATACTATTTTCAACACGCCAAATCCATACTAAACAACAACAATGCATGTTATTGTTTAAACCTCTCGCACTAATTGTACACTCCTATACAAACTAACATTATTCAAAGGCACTAATGCAGAATATCCATCACTGATAGAGATGTATATTTTATAATACTTCTATTGTTTCCACCAAATAATGTCCACGAATTATTACTTGCATACCTTCATACCGAATAAGCGATAGCATTTAACTATTGTTTCACTTCCCTATTCAATTCCCATGGTAGAATGAAATGTGATCCTCCAGTTATTCATTGCCCAGGATAGCTATTAAACCAACTCATATCAAAATCATACACAAAACATACATTCCATTTCCAGTCTACCATTTTTGAATCTTGCAACAACTGTTCTATGGATACATTTCAAATATCACATTTAGAAATGCATGAAAGATTGAAATCGAGACGACTGACTAAAAGAATCTAGCGAACAACTGGCCAAAAATGCATCAATCGATGGATAATCCAGATAAAAAATAGAAAAAAAATATTTAGTGCTCGTGCTCACTGAATGTATAGTTTTTACCTCACAATTTACAATCGTACATCCTTTACACTTTTTACTTTCACAGACTTGGTTAATCTTCGATGATATTTAGTTTAGAGCATGATGGTTAATTTAACTATTTGGCATATTCTATCTAACGAACCTGCAGAGCATAGCGTACCAACTCTAATGACTTAATTAACAAGTTGCAGAGATATATTGACACAATGAATGTAAACTTTCATTTTCTTGTACGGTTTGCGTAGGAGATGATCATTGAGCTAAAAAATTCATTGTCACTGAGAAGGAAAGGTGTAATTGTAATCCATTCATCTATCTAAGTATACATAAAATTCAAAAGTTTTAAACAGGAAGAATAGACATTCTTTCATGGTGGAATGTTGTTCGTTTATAATGGCTATATAGTAGCTCTATTATGCTTTCATTCTTAAGAAAAAATTCCAATTTTTTATGCGTGTACATTGTTCCATAGCTCCTTCTCTATTTCAAGGGGAGAAGGAAGGAGAAGACCGTAACGTAAATTAATATTCCGTAGCTAAATGACATATTACTGTTATTCAGATCGCAATAAACACTGACGTGCCAATTATATTCATTTACTAAATATTTGCTGGTGACAAATATAGAATTTCTACTGGGACCAGATGCCAATGTCATTAAACGGCTTAAATGAACCTTCAAACATGCATATTTTCAAAATGTACGTGCAGTATTTATTTTCTCTGTTGTCTGTAGAAATTGATGACATAAATAGATGATGCTGTCCTGCTGCAATGCGCTGCCAATTTTTAAGATTTCCTTTATCTTTAAATGGAGGTTAAGAAGACAAGGAAGATCACAATTCTTGTTACGTATGTACTTAAATTCAAAAGTGTGCATCTTTTTAAGCCACAGCGGGAAAATTTGAAAGAATCCCACCCATAAAATCCAGTATATCTTTACGATAATGTGATATTTGGACAATGTGGGGTACATGAAGGCAATACATTGGATATTACAAGCTCAGAGTACGTATTATATTGGGTAATGTAAGTGTAACTCGGAGTGGATGCAAGTGTATAAATATATAAGTCTACAATATGATATCACCTTTAGTGTTATACTTAAATAACCTTTGATTCGTATTACTGCATGCACACGTAGAGAAGATGGTGAGCTAGGTGCCTACGTATGTACATAGAAGAAGTTGAATGTCGAAGGAAGTTTTTTTAGGGATATTTGTATGGAGAAGTTGTAGTGGTTGTTAAAGGATGAATACGTCGCTGCAGAAAAGTATGGAGAATGTTAAAATGTGAGGAGAGTGGAAAAGGGAGACGGAGCAGCAACATTTTTCTCCTCTACAGAGAAAATCACTTGTGCTCACAACATTTACGTACGTTTGTATGTATGCTTGGTTTCTTTACTTACATCACCAAGATCGGTTTCTATCCTACGAAAAACAGAGAAGACTGTACAACTACAGGCAAGTCACTTACTTAGCTGCCTTCTTCCCTTCCTCGGATGTTTTAGACAGTCACCTATGTACCTACCTTCGGATTTTGTTTATCCATCTCTGTAGAGTGGAGTAGATAGTAGCAGTAATGGCTATCAGGGTGGAATAGATAGCTAGAAGGTAGTAATAATACATATACACGCAAGATGTGTGTATCTGACTGAACTCGTAGAAGTAACTTCCCCAACTGTAGCAACCAACACCCTGAGTCTATACAGATCTTTGTGAAGTTACCGAGTGAAGTGAGATACCTTGCTAAATTATCGTTAGTAGGTAGTTTACTTGTTATTGAGTTTTGTATTGTCTCTCTCTCCCCGACACACCTCGCCAGCTTTTTTCATATCGTATACACCATTATCATAATGTGTAATACAATACCTAGATTTGGGTTTTCTCCCTCCTCGGATCACCTTTTCTTTCATTACTTCACTACTCATTGTATCAGAACATAGGGAAGATACCAAATGGAAGGATCAGCCTATGTCACTGCAATAACCATCAACAGTAACATAACTTATCATCCCATACACCAGCATTATTATATTTCCATGGAGGCCTTTGCGGATGCACTTAACATATACCTACTCAAAACATATTTGTAGTATCATTGTTACAAAACCGGGTTGGTCGCTTTCCTAGCAATTTAACATTTACTAACTTACAAGTCTGTATATTATTCAATACAATATTATTGCAAACAATAGAAGGACGCCAACAGAAAAACTGGCGCCGATACATAACTAAATAGCAACCGCATTGTCAATTCTGGAAAAAGTAAATAGATACCTGCATAATAAATGCTATCCTTTTCCAAGCTACAGATACTTTTCAGATATCAATTTGATCTCCACAGGACATTGTATATCATTATACATTATACTCACTACCATTCAATAACGATCCACTGTTAACGCATCGAATCTTTAATGGAACCTTGACTTTATATTATTTGAAATCACATAACTATGTTTTCCTGAAAACTTTTATTTGTACTTAGGTATGCATATACACATTCTAATGATGCATATCAAATCAATAGCTCTTCCAAATCCTTAGATATTTTCGAACCATTCTCCAGCAAAGTGTATCAAAAATGACGTAGGAATTTTTAAACTGCAAAATTAATGTATTAAATATAACAACAATTGTTTTAATAATAATTTAACATTGGGATACGTTGTTTAGTATTCAAAGGTAATGACTATTAGTATCGTCAGTTTACTTATACACACGGAGATGAAACTGAAGTTTTCATTTATATCATTCCATAAATGAAAGGGAAAAAATGAAGAACATTTAATAAATATTGTCTGTAGTGTGTATTGACGTAAGACACGGAGTCTGACTAAACGTGTATAGTAGTGGACTGTTGAAAAACAAAATAATGCTCATTATATCTGATCAATTTTCTACTTCTCATTAAAAGTGACTTAATGAGAAAACTCTTGTAATTAATTAAATTACCCTTGATTGTTTAGTACTAATAATAAAGAGCGGTAGTTTGGCTTCGAGCTCCCTCCTTTATTTATTGCTCATTGTGCTTTATATATGAAGCAGTATAATATGTCATAGAAATGCAGTAGAACTAGAACTGCAAACAGTAGGATAGCGATAAAGTATATATGTATGTAAATCAACGTGATTTTGAATATACTACAATGGTATCATCTTGCTTTTATCGTCTTGGGCAAATAAAGGGATACGTCATAGCTAGTGCATGAGAATTTCTAGGTATAATCATGTACAGTGGACACAATGGCAAGTGCAAAGTAAAAGGAAGCTTTATAACGACTACAATATAATTGTCAAAGGAGTAATTGGGGAATTGGATAAAGATACATGAGGCTGAATGTATATTTAGAAGTATTGTTCTTACCTACCACACTGAATAGAACAAAAATAAAATTACTACACTCAACAATGGAGTTGTTGTTACATGCTTCCGCTATTAACATAATAGAACCACAAGACTAAATAGTATAGAATTGGTACAGCTAAGATTGACTATTTTTTTAATTAATGATTTGTGGTAATGGAAACTAATTAAGCAGTACACTAATGAGTATAGAAAGTAGAGAAGCAACATTTTTGTCGTCCAATGGTTACCAATGTTAATACCCGTTGATTTTTATCTAGGAGTGACAAAGAAAGTCAAGAAAGCCGTTTCCTTAATGTTTTATGACATAAATATTTTTTCAGAGGGCATCATTATGACAACAATTGCATTACGTCACAAAAATAAAAAGTTGTGTAAAATGTTCTTATTCTGTTTGACTGCAGTAACATGACAATGAGCGGCAGTAAAAGTAACATCAGACTGCACTCTGCTTTATGGGCGAAGAAATTTTATTAGGTGGTCTTGCGACTAATACTAGCAAACAGTCACAAAACACATTAAACAGAACATTATTACAAGGTACTATATAACCTCACATACGAATGCATCTGCAGAAATTACTGAAAATGGTCTGCACAATATCAAGTACCCACAGTAAAATGGCAGTCGAATGTGAGACTTTTCCAGAATAGTGGTCTATACTGTATTATTAGTATAGTGCAGTTATTGAAGATTCCTGTTGTGGGTTGAAAGTATAGCTGAAATTTAAGTTACTCGAAGGACCACTAAGAATGGTAGCAGAGTTACTGGAAATGAGTAGCGAAGTACATTAGCTGTCTGCACTATATAAATGTAAGCTAAAGTAGGTTAGTTACATAATAAATAGATTGTACAAAAAAATGGTTATATTGAGATATAGAGAATGCACAGAAAAAGGGAGGACTAACGACTGGTGGTGGAATAGAGTTTACCTTAAACATTTCTGTAGTCTGTTTAAGTTGAGTGAGATCAGATCAGCTGTAGTAGTGTACAGTGTTTGTACAAGTAGCTGCTAAGTTTACATTGGACATTTATTTTAATGCTTCTGTCTGTTACTTGAGTGAATGAATGAATATTAAATGTATGTAGTTAAGGTCCTTAGGTCTCCACGAGGAACTTAACTCTCGAATGTGGGACAGCGAAAGGATAAACTGCAACGGAAAATACAGAATATTGTAGTTCAGTAGCCTGCATCATTGCTCAAACTGCATAGCCCATAACTTACCGGTTGAACATAAGAAGCTAAGTAAGTATGTAAGTACTAAGTACCTATGTAATATTAGTATTTGCTACGACTACAGCACAAGTATTACATAGGTGCCTACATGATATAACTGAAAGCAAACATTGCCAAAAAGCCTGCTCCGGCGAATATTTTATCCTGCCAAATATTTGCATGGATTTTCTTTCTCTGCTTGCATACACTATACATAGAAAGTATATAAGCACATTATACAATGTGCTTTATATATCTTGTTGTTGTTGGAGAGTTTAGTAGTACGTAGGTTGTGTGAAAGGATGAGACAGTATGGAGATGCGAATTTATACGTAGTCTGTTTTAGTGTGCAGAGAAGAAAAGTGAGTTTGAAGCAAATAGCCCAGTTAACAGTTGAACCAAAGACTTTACATAGGGAAGAGCAGTAGTTAGTAGTAAACAGAAAGAGTAATATGGATGGAGTATATTTTGTCTGTAGAGTAGTTTAGTTTAGTGCAATAATACAGTGAGTGGAAAAGATATTAAAGTGAAGATGCGGACTTGGTTTACTGAGAAAGGCAAAGCAATTGTTTCGCTTCGCATAAAAGTTCATTTAGGTGACGACAATGCCCTGGGCTTTCTTTTCCTATTTATTTCTCTTGTTCTACACTCCGTTCTTTGCTGATGTGATGTGACCTCCTTCTGGTAACTAACGAATCTCTTGGCTCACTCCTTTCTGCATCAGCTTCTTCTTAACACACACATTCACATAACGTCCATAGCTCCTAAATGCTACAAACACCAATTCAACTAAACTCCATAATATGGAGCATTTCACCTTATAGATACTTAGCAACACCAACTCGCCTTTTCTACATCTACTACACAGATACATATTTATTTTATTGTCACGCTAAACCAAACTACTTACTACTCATAGCTACTACTTGCATACAATCTAATAGTAAATACAATTCTCCACAATTCAGGAAGTTAGTCCATCTACAGCTAGGCACACTCATGCCTACTAACTTATTGCTACTGCCGCGCTTTACTTTACCTTTTACTTTATCTGACCTGACCTAGCGCTAGACTTATATATATCTCCCGTTTTATGTTCCTCCGATTGTTTACTATAAGTATCTATACTTTCCTACATTTTATATAGCGAAAGGCGTAGTTATGGGTGATTTGATTTTTCTCTCGCTCTGTTCCCCTTCCGAAAAAGATTGTCTCGTCAATTTTCATCTCACCGAGTGGGCTGCCTAAGAAAAATACGTGCTTGATAAACACCCACTGAATTTCGTATACGCAGTTCCCACGTTTCCATTTTTTAGTCACGTCAAAGCAATTTCACTTCAAAATGTCTACATAACTCCGTCATCCCTGTTTTAGTATTGATGTCAATTCCCTTCATTTACTTGTAAGTACTAAGTATGTAGCAAGGTTGAAAGATTTTGTCTTGACTATGCAACGTGACCGGAAACGTGACAGCAGAATCTCTTGTTTACTTAACTTGAACATTAATTTTGTAAACCTACAGCTAATGCATGAAGCATGCAATATAGCTATCACAAATAATTAGGCTTTGAATGAAATGAAAACTTCGCATTTCTCAACTTACATAACTTGTAATCCGCCAATAGATTTTCTGTGCGTTATCCCACAATATTATTCCACATGTTATAAGTCATAATATTTTCTTTGCAATAAAAACATGTCGAAAACAAAGGTAATAAATTATAACTGGTCAAAGTTCAAAGGAGATCGTTCCAACCGATTTGTCTTTGAAGACTGAATAATAAGAAAAATTGAGTTTTGATACTACATAAAAACAAATGTCTCACATTGTCCCTGTTCAACTGTTCAAGGCAACTTGGGCAACCCAGGTCAAAGCAAAAAAAATCACGCTATCGCAAATAGTAAATGGATTTATGTAGCAAGTTTCATATTATAATTGTGCTGCATATTAATTTATGTATATGCAGTCGTATTGCATAGTAGCATGTCGTGTGTATTCGTTCAGTGGAATAAAATGTTCCATAAGAAATGTTTTGTTTTGAGATCTGGCAATTCGGTTAAACGCTATGCAGCTGTATTAGAAAAACTGTAATTCAATGTAGCAATGTGACACAAACATGTAAATTCATGATTAGTAAGCATTATTCTGCATGTGCGTGCTGCTGAATTACTCTATCTAGCTACTACTGCAATTTCCTTAGTGCAATAATTTTCTATCCAAGATTTGGTTGCTATTCAATGTCACAAAAAGGTTACAGGAGCATCTTTCACTTTATTTACAGCGATTTCAAGTTGCAACGTTTTCTAATTCAACTCATGTAGCTTGAATTTTTTATCATTGCTTTTTTACTGTAACAACGTTCGTCAGAGTCGATTGGGTGCAAGAGTTTGTTGCCAGAAGAACAAGTCCAGGTCCAAATCTCTTGTAGAAATAAGCATAGATATATTAGCTGTAAAAAGACTGCAAAACAGAATTCTTTCTTTCCATGCACAATTCGAAGAGATTTTCCATTTCATTTCAGTGAAGATGCTACAGAGTAGAGTTTGTAATGTTTTGTATTTATAGTGTAAAGTCATGTTCCTACATTACAAGTACAATTTTAACTCAACACTCGCTATATACCTACCTATTTAATAATACCCTAATATTTATTAAGCAGTATTTGAGTGGATTCGATACACATGAAGATGTATATTCATCAGTCAGTGTATTAAATTTACGATTGGTGAGAAGAGTTGTGTAGCTATGAGTGTGGTATTTGTGAATGTATGGCATCGTCAGATAGCTAGTGAATATTATATAATAGAGTGGCTACGATTCTTCTGATTGGTGATGCAATAGGAAAGGAGCCTTAGTAAATCAAACATCTAGTGATGTGAAATACTGTTTAATTTATACTAGAGCTGTGCCATGCCAACTCAAGTGTAATTTTTCATGTGATACTGCTAATAACACGTTAAGAATAGCTAAACACTATGAAAAGTCTACTGGCATAGAACATTGTAGAGTTCTATTACTTAGGAATATACTTTATTATATGTAGGACGGATGAAAAAATTGATCCTCTCCCATCTGTTTAATTCAGCTGGTAGTGGATTGGACTGGAAGTGAAATAAGGTCCATAGAGATTGGAAAAAGTAAAGAATTTACATTGTTCGGTCCAAATGGAACCCTTAGAGTGGGATAGATAAAACCCATCACATTACTATTGCATATTGATTGCTTATAATACGCGTACTTATTCCTTGCTAATGTTCTCTGTGTCTATAGAGGATAAATTGTTAAATAGAGTAGGAAAATAGAGAAATTAAAGTCATGGAATCAGATCGGACTATAATACCCCAAACAATAACTCCTAACGACTACATAAATACTATTATTTTTGTATAGGCAAAATGATATATTACCCTATAACTGTACCCTGTCATATATAGATATATATAAGTAAAAACTATTAGTCCATATCTAGGTAGTTAATATTAATGCATTTAGATCTGCAGTCACTACTTCAAGGTACTATAATGTATTGTCAAGTAGTATATAGTTTATCTGTTTATGTATGAGTTGTCAGAGTAGTCTTATTATTGTAAGGATTATAAGCTGTGATTGTGATCCTCAACGTGGACTCATTTATTTCCATGTTTTCCATTTTCCACTTACTAACACGGGGATGACAAGACCACTACACACAACTACACTCTCCAGGCCCTGACATAAACATAACACTCATTCGGGCATTCTACTTTTTCTTGTCCTGCCCTGCCCGTCTCCTCCTGCATCATTCAAGGGCTATCTATCCCTCCACAAATGTATATCCCTACTATTGTGGCCTGTTCTCTATTCTCTATATCAATTTCATTTAAAAGAATGTTACACAAACTTAATGGAGGGCCTTTTATTTTGATTACAAATGCAAGTGATACAAAGAAGCAATCTGATGCTCTACCCATTAAATATTTCAAAAAGCATAAAACACACGATTCCCATTTTCAATCTGACAAATGCTTCACATCATCCATCAACGTCTTTTACCAGCCAACACTACCTCAACTCCAATTCCAAATTCAACTCGAGGCATTTGTTTATCGTTAGCGCTCTTCTTTCATTCAACATGATATTTATAGTTGACTTCTAATTCCATAATATACAGCTCTACAATGCCCATGGAATTACTACTGCGTTTCTATTTCTAGATGTTTTAGAATTTTTTACTCGACTTTTAATCAGGAAACATAAATTTACTATAAGAAAAGCTTTACTAGATGATTACCTCTCCACTATTATTTATCTCGAATTCTAGACTTCTTGCTCTGATTTCGAAAAACTCATTAACATTTTATAAGCTTTAAGTATTTATATTCCTCTGTATCAATAGATTCTGCAAATATTTCATGGGCAAACCAAAAATGTTATTTCATCCCTACACTTAGATACAGAACAGAGATCATGTTGACTCACACTTATCTGTTCTGTTGTAGTCATTTCAGTCATAGATATAGTGGCACGTGTAACAGATTGTAGGAATCCTGAAAGTATCTTTTTTTACTTTATGTAGACACTTGTATAGGCGAGGGAAATGTTTAATCTAATCTGATGTGTAAATGTGTACCTAATAAAAAGGGTGATGTGAATTATTAAATACAGACCCGTCGACTACAATACAAGTTACACATCAAGATGAGGGTATTGCATTTGTATACGTTCTCAGCAACTTATAAATTGGCACATTCCCTAGTCTATATAATATTATACTACTCATTTATTTTGTATTTTCTATCTATTGTATGTCACATAATATGCTTGTACGCTATAATCTACTGAAAGGGAGCTTGGATGGATGTTGACTCATCCTTTCACTATTTCTATCCTTAACACAATATTGTAGGACGAAGCATTTGGAAGTTAGGATGGATTCTGACACTGGAATGCATAGTTAGAATGCATACAAATTCAAATACTATTTCTACACTTAAGGTTGTAAAATAGAAGAGAAATGCAAGTTTAATTTGGAGACGGCTGTCAAGTCGAAATTTTTTGCTTTTTGTATCTTATGACTAAATTTGTCCAGCAAGAACATTTTTTACACCAAGTAAAATTTATAGATAAATATTCATCCAAAAAGTAGCTATTTAAAAGTATTTTATAACCATGCAGTTTAATTTAACTATTCAGATAACTGTAATTGCTGTAATAAATAACTCAGTTAATTAAATAATATGGGTATTTATTATGCAATATTTCTACTTTTGGTAAACCCAATTATTTGGGGTAGTTAAAGGAAGATGGAGAGTGATCTAAATTGTCTGTCTAGACCATATTATGGTAGCTGTAAGAATATGAATGCCATAATACATAAGAAATGGGTTGGTATCTGATATTTGGTAGGATTTAGTACAACAATGAGTTTTTTTGAATGTACGGGTGAAGGGAAAGACGTGCTATGATGTGATTTGATATGAAATAAATGTAATATATTATTATGGAGACGTTAGGAGAGTGAAAAAGTATATTTTTATGTGTGGAGAAGAAGAGAAGAGTATGTAAGTACATAAGACTGCTTCATGCTAGATCGCATCATCGCACACACGAATTATAATATAGTGGAAGAATAAATACATAAGAATATAGCAGAATTTCATCTAACTGCAGCCGCTAACTGTAACTCTAAACGTGAGTTTTCCTTCCAGACAGTTCCGTAAAATCTACAACTAGCTCCAACCTCACAGTCCATTCATCTTGATATAAAATGCATGACGTATAAATGTCCGATTTTGAATTGGGAGGTAGTAGACGCTCGTAGAAGGGACCTCTTTGTACCTAAGTATACTTATACGGATTCTGCACAGCACTTTATTTCAGAGTTCAGAGGAGTCGAGACAGAGCAGATATTTACATGACATAACATGTCATGAGTGTTCACATAAGAAAACTACACGGAGAGGTACGTAGTCGCAAGTGATACAGTTTTTACGAGTAGGAATGATACTCTTTTCCACCCTGTCCCAAATTTTGCACTAAACAAGCTGAGAATCCTGAAAAAGCTTATCTATTTTGGGGAACTGCATTGTACTTATATACCTAAAATTGTGTATTTATTATAACAAAGTACTTTTTAGGTACTTGCACAGTGTCCCTTCTCAGCTACTTATGCAATGCATGATAGTAAGGCTTAAATATAACCAACAGATTGCCTACATAGAAATATCATTGCATATATCCCATACATAAAAGAAAGTTAGATTTCTCCCATTAGGATTTTAGTATACTCTTTTTTATGCACTTATGGATTGCCAAATATATCTATACCATATATTTATAATACATTTATAGATATCACATAATATGCACATTTTGCTTGTTGTTATACTATATAGGTACATATTATAGTACTTTACACTTAGTTGCATATCTTCCCTCAGACTACCTGCTTTCTTAAACATGAAAGTTAAAAAATGACATGGTGTTGGAGAAACACGTAATATGTTTACACGTACATAAGGTATGAGTTTAGTTGGAGTAATACCTTGTAGGCTGTTCTGTGTAAGCAGAATTTTTGAAAGAGGCTATAAGGAAGAAGTGAAATAAAATAAAGTTGGAAACAAAAGAAAGAGAGCAGACGTATGAATCCTTTAAGATATTCTGACTGCAAAAAGGGAAAGAGAGCTTTTCTGTTCTCATTGTCATACGAAACGTGTCTATAAGTAATAACTGAGTAACGCTGTGTGAATCTTGTATGCAGAAGTAGGTACTCTATATACACTGCGAAAAGAAATGGAGAAATCTTTGGATGTCTCCACTCACTGTAAACTACTACTACTTGGTACCTCCAGAATACATTCAACCGAGTAGTGTTACTTAAGTAAGTTAATACAATATCCTTTCCCTTCATAAACGACGAGAGAGTTAAAGAGACTGTCGCATGTCGCTTTGAGGGAGAACCTAAAAACACTCTCACACTTTACTACAAACCTAGGTAATTTGGAAGTGTAACCCAAGATGAGAAAATGCACAGGTCTCACTGAATAGATTGAATTTTAGGGATCTGTTGTGACGAAATGTTACGACGTTATTCTAAAAATGTGTATACTTTCTTGTACCAAGTGTCTCTATGTAATTTGTATATCTATCTACACCAATGCAGGCTACACAGGTACATAAAATGTAGATTTGCAAAAGAATTCTAATACTTAACGGCATTATAATGTAACCAAGTGCCAAGTATGTATCTACCTATAGTTTCATTTCATATGAACACAGCAAGCAATTTGGTTAAATACAATATGAAATATTTATAGATACCTATTCCTAGGTAATGCAGATATATAGAGCAATAGAGTTCTACCATATCTTTACTAGGAGTGCTGCAATGCATAATAAAATAGTAAATGTGTCTAGCCTTAACGACTATATATGGGCTACATGTAGGTAGATCTCCGTATTGTACAATAAATGTAGGTCGCTTCTGACTCAATAGTTATTTTCTGTACGAAAGCGGTCACGCGGAGATAGACAGTGTATATCAGATCAAGAAAGCTTATTCCGCTGAAAGTAAAGCACTGTCACTCTAATCTGGGTTTACTTTGGAAATATGAAAGTTTTTTTTCCGAAAACAAGAAATATGAGTGAACCGGCTTATTACATGTACCATGCATTCCTTTAGCGAATTCTCGAATTTTATATTACATAGTTTTCACAAACAGGCTAGAGTGTTCTAAGCTCTGTTGTCTAACTCGCTGGCTTCGTATTTATTCATGGACATACCTAGGCAGTTCACTATATTATATACCTTGGCTAAAAATAATAATAAAAACACAGAAAATACATGCTTAGGTAAATACAACTTGTACAACTCAGGCATGACACACCTAAGTAAAATCTTTAGAGAGATAACACCAATTCTTAATACAGACGTGCATTCTACTCTCCTACTGATTTATGGTATACGGCAAATTTTTTTACCGAATAAATATTTTCTGCATACATATATGTTACATATATGCAATGAAAATTGCAAATATAATATTTTATATTTATATTGCTATGTACTGTTTATTAAAACTTTCTCCCGACGGGATTTTACAAAAGTGGTGGTGAAAGCACAGGAAATAAATCGTAAATATCAGTGTTTCATTTTTTGTAGTAAAAATCTTCAAGCAATGTAAATAAAGAATTGAACTTATCCAGCCGCAGGTAATAGTGAGGTGATTCGCAATAAACAGTTACATGACTGTGAAATATTTCAGACATTTGTGCAAATATAGCCATTTTAAGCTGCTTGGAAATATCTACGTCTTACAATACTTAATCTAAAAGTTTTAATGCAATATAATTTAACAAAAATTGTAGAAAATGGCACCCGGTAGTAAAGTATAACTGCTTTAAAGGATAAATACTGCTTCATTTACTGTCGGTGAGTACAGAAGATTGCACAATGTGAATGAAAGG
Source organism: Tomocerus qinae (assembly GCA_020055645.1). Classification (NCBI taxonomy): domain Eukaryota; kingdom Metazoa; phylum Arthropoda; class Collembola; order Entomobryomorpha; family Tomoceridae; genus Tomocerus; species Tomocerus qinae. The sequence continues at coordinate 28,718,220 of CM034548.1, forward strand.
CTGAAAAAGGTTGAAGCACCTTGCGAAATTTGAGAGTTGAACTTAATTTGGTTAATTGAGAGATTTGTATAAATATGCTATTCTAAATCCTTGCTACCAACTACAAAGTACATTAAGACTTATAGAAGACAATGTAGCAGAAAGACCTGCACTTAGTAAGTGTAAGTCAATGGACGCTTTAAGAAGTTCTCTCTCTGTTTGCTAAAAGCAAACTACTTTTCAACTAGCAAGTTTTATTCACTTTTATTAAGAGACAAATGTTTAATAAAATGGTATTGTCTAGCTACAATTCTACTGCAGTATGCTTACTGTTTTTTATATTATATTGAATCAAGGATTATTGTCCGCTTTAGCACACTTTGTTCTATGGAGCTACCCGGCGAGACTGTGTTTTGTATTGACTTTAGTTTTTTAACTCTGCTGTGGAATTCTATTTCCTAACATGTTTTGGCGATGCTTTCTATTCTTGCAAAATAAAGTAGTAGATACCAATATTGAAATAAAACATGACCGCCCTTCGTAGTGTACAATATATTTACTTTGTAGTACACCCATTCTTATTGTCTTCTAAAGATAGACTCAAAACACTAGACTCTTCTCAAACAATATCTACTGCTTAAGCTATTCGGGAGAATGAACGTGCAATTTAATACACAGCTATACTGTTCTTGGTCAAAGAATGACAAATTGCAAAATTACTCAATGCTTTTATATTACATATCCTAGATACTCTATTTTTTATCATGTACATCGCCCACTATTGTTTTCCGTTAAGAAAGAATGTTCAAATAAAATACACCCACTCATAACTCAGAAAATGGTCGGAAACAATGGGAAAACGATAATTACCGAAAATTAATAAAACTACATTGCATGGTCCAGATTAATTTCTGCAAATTTTAGTTTGAAATTTTTAGCTACATGACGAGTGGACAGAGTTTTGGAATTCATAGTTGGTGACAATGTTGAAGAGACTAGTTTAATACATGTTTTTAAATATGTAAATGTGATTTGGATGATTGTTCCAAAGTCTCCTAAAAAGTTTGGGCATAAGTAGGACGGTGGACAATATTCGAGGGAAATGCTATTTGAACGCGTTGTGTACTATTATGAGTTGACATGCCGCCATTGACGCCAGAGTCAGATAATACGGAAATAGTAGAAGGAACGACAAAAGACAGGGCCGTGGAGAGAACAGCGTAGCCATAACAAAACAGAGTGCCTTGGAAAATGTAGGAAAAGATAATATCTTATCGTCAGTTTCAACTCACTTTTCAGCTCCGACCATAGAAAGGAGTTTTGGGCCATTTCAGAGTCGTTGTTCTCTAGCTAAACTCCTTCTGACTCTCTTGTGTACTGTAGTGTATTTTGTATTCCCGTGTATACCTACTCAGTTACAGATAAGTAGAACGTGAACGGCTACATGACAGAATCTCTCCCTGTAAAAAAACATGGAGACAAAATTCCCTGAAACAACGCCTCTTCATCAGAACCCTTCAGCTATTTCGATTCTCTCCTAGAAATCCTTTTATATCTCTACTACTACCAATAAGTTTATTTTATTATACCATTGATACGTCGTCAACTACCATACATCCTACTCTATATTATGGATAAAACATGCTTTTTCTATACCCGACTCGAATCTTGAATTTTGGCCAATTTCAATACTTTTTATTTCGATCGAAAATATCCTCTACAATAACACACACACCAACTTTACACTATTTTATGAATTATGACAAACACAATCAAAATTCCCATTCGAATCAATCTGCAAAATTGTAATAATGCAAAATAAAAATCTCTAATTCATTACACCTGCTTGAAACAATTGATTGCTTAAGAGTACCTAACTGCTTACAATTACTGCAAAAAATATCCTGGTAATTCATGAAATATTCTATCTTCCCAAATGTTCCGCCTGGTCAATAAAGCACGGGGAGCGTCCCACCAGCCTGGGACATGATATTATATGCAAGTTATACTACTAATGCGAGACTATAGTTAAGATAGTGTATCATGTGTGCTCGTATTGCATTACGTATTCTTACGCTTGCAATTTTCGTTGATATCCATATAAAATTAATCCATCCATCCATCCGCTCACTCACTCAGCATTATTTGAAGATGAGTTTTTCCCTTCTGTCAGATCCGCATCAGCTGAGAACTTTTATTATTCTGTTGTTTTGTTCTCCTCCCTATCTTCATGCTATACTATCTGAAATATAGTTTAGTGATTCGTATCTTATTATAGTTATCGTGAAGTTATAATATATCGTTAAGGTCAGTTGTGATATAGTATAGAGTACAAAGCCGGGTAGTAGTAAATAATACAAGTAAAAATGTATGCAGACTACTCACTCACAGGCTGGATGTGTGCATAAATATATCTCCTCTCACTCTTTCGTACCCGCGTCAAAACTTGTGTTACCCGGTTGAGTAGGGTTTCTCTTCCGAGTTGATAACGTAGTTCTAAGTACGTACGTATGTTACAGAGCTATAGACAAGCGAACAATTGCGTTCAAATTACATCACATCAGAATGGTATATCCATTTCCATGGAGTGTCTATTTATACTTGTAACTTGTTAGCAAATGGAAAGTAATATGTTGACTAGTATTGCATAATATATGAAGTAGGTAAGTATATAAGTTGTCTGAAGTAGAGTAATTGGATATAGACTGTCATTCTGTAGTCAGTTAGAAAGCAGAGCAGATTATATGAACTCTTGATTCAAAGTATAAACATGTCCCGTTTACTCCATTCAGTCGGGTTCAGTTGACTTGTCTACTTATATTTACACTTTGAGAACATTTATTTCTTAGTTGATGCAAGACATACGAAATAGTTTAGATTACAGACTTCACTTTCCTTTCGCTCGTGCTCACTCTCATTTGCTACACTCTCATGCACTACTATTGTTCCACGTTACAATGCTAAGTAATGTACTATTAAAAGACTTTATTCCCGTCCTTATTGTTAGCATAAACATCCTGCAAACTGAAAACAAGTCATTATGTGGGATTGCTCTGTCTCCTTCTATTATCGCCGTATTACCTACTACTCCTGAAATATGCATATGTCCGATACTCCGTATTTCACGTACACATCTCTAAACAACCGATTTCCATTTAAACCTTCACATAATTTGCATAGTGCATACACAAATAGATCCTCCTCTTATATATAACTCCAAAATGCAATTTAATTCCCCAACAAGTACCACTCACTTAAACTGGATATTAAAATTGAACTTGTTCCAGATTATGCAAAGCGTATGTAACCTAATTGGATTCTGTCCTATGCATTCAACTCTCCCTTTCAAATTTTCACCTAATGTGTCGGAGAAAGTAAAATCGGAACAATTTCCTTTTCATGCGACAAGTTTTATAAGGCCATTATTCGAAAAATAGTGGTTGATGATTCACATCGGAGAAAACATGTTCTATCTGTATTTTCGTTTGTGATTAAAAGAAAATGATGTTATGGCAAAGAAAGGGTGTAGAAATAGAGGATGAGGGAGAACTGCCGAATTGGATGGTTGAGTTGGTTCGTGTGACTTGCCTTGCCTTGGCCACATAAAGTTTAGACATTGCATTGCGGAGTAGGCGTAGTAGACTTGTATTGATTCTTCTCGGCTCCTCTTTGGCTTGGCTAGGCTACTGCCACTAAGCTTTCCTTCTCCTTTGCTGTACTTATTCCAATATATATAGAAAGATGCAACTTTATATTATATCGCTGTACTATTTCGGTTTGTTATGTATACACGCGGATATATCACTGTCTATGGTAATATCCCATCCTATTATATTATATATAATAATATAGCAATATATACAGAGTGCTTTTGCTATTTGCTACGGCTAGTTGAGTTTAGTCTGGCTGGTTTGGTTTGGCTTACGCTAGCCTAGCCTTCTGGTTTCATTGGTGTGGTTTAGTTTGGTTTGCCTTGGCTTGGCCTCCTCGTATTGCTTGGCTCCAACCGGGTGTCGGAGTCTTCTTCTCTAATATAGTCAGTGACACTAGTTTCATTTTCTGAAGATAGTTCTACTATTTGTAGAAAGACATGTCCCCACTAAACACATATAGGCACTTTATCTGTTTCACAAAGTATCGATGCATAAATCCTAGAAAATATTCTTTTGCATGCTCTCTATTATCATTATCCAATTGTTAGAAATCCGTATTATGATGCTTACGCACACAATATTTCCTTGCATCTCTTTACGTCTAATATAATTCCATAATATCAGATTTACTTATCATGCAAGCTACAATGCAATTTGCGTATGTATATTGCAAGTAAGATTATATACGGCGTATAGTAGTACGTATAATGATAATATTTAGATATAGGATGTTAGATAGTAAGTAGTGGATAATGTATGTGTTATTTATGTACATATGTATTTGTATAAGGAATGAGATAATAGGGAAGAGTAGAATGTTGGGCGACCGGGAGTCCCATTGCCATTCTGGGAAGAAGTTGGAGAGTGTTGTGTGTAGTAGTAGCACTGCAGCTGTGGATGAGAAAAGTGAAGTGAACTGTCGTGCATTTCATGATACTGCACTGCCTGCATTGTCCTATTGAAAAGCGTACATCGGTTTCCTACATCCCGTACTTTTATGTCGCTTCTGTAGTTATAGCCAAAAAAGTTGTTGGAAACGGAAGGAGATTGTGAATTCGGTCTTACATTACATTAGAGGCAGTCTCTTCTCAATCCTCGAAACTGACTGAAACGGGCTCTCGTCCGCTCCCTTCGTCTAAACCCAACTGAACTGGATCCTCCAACACTCATTTCGTCCTCTCCTCTAATATCTATAACAAGTCTCTATATATACGCATGGATGGGAAACTTTAGTCCTGATTTCAGTTCGTGAGTCCTGAGCTGTTGTGAGTCTCTGGAGCTGAATTCAATCCTGTGACTTGACTCAGATACCATTCCATTGCACATTTCACTACAAAATACATACTTTTCACGTTTCCAATGTACATTAGAAGAGGACTTATGAAGAAGCACTGGAAATGTACCTCTCCTCAACTCTCATTTCATCCTCACACAATCAGCAATCTCACACTCACAATCAGTTCAGCCAAATACATCTCCACTATAGATAAATCCAGCCACAGCCACTACTATTATGATGTAGGTATATCAAATGAAGAAAGGAATACTAATAAGCTATCTTTCTGTTCTTGTTATGTAATACGATTACTACGTCGTCCTAGAAACTATGTACATGTTATTAGTACAAGCATGGTTGACTATTATAACTCTCCCGCTCGCCCGGCTACCTTCCAGTTCACTTCAATTTCACTTCTAATGGATTCTTCTTTGGCATCAGTCGAGTGGATAGAGATATATTGTTATGATCATTATAGCCAAGTTGGAATTCTGCAAGTGAAGACATTGCTAACTTAACTGAGCTTAACTAGAGGAAAGTAATGACAGCAATGGGCAATTCAAGGTGCTATGGAAAGCTTCTAATATATGGCAAGAGCACGATGCGAATCATCGCAAAAGGCTTTGCTTTACTCACAGACGCTTTTCTTACTCTGCCTACCTACTTCAGACACTCAACACTGTTCTATTTCTATATATACCGAATAACACTTTATTGAACCTGAATCACACAACCAGGGTTTATAAATACCCCGAAAACTAAAATCTCTAAAAGAAATTACATTTTGCACCCAAATTAGATAAATTTAGAATAGGACTTCAGAAACCCCGAAATTCTCGGCAAATACAATTACTGAGATTAGTCACGCAATATAAACACAAAAATCTGGTATGCAATTTTATGGTATACCCTGTAAGCAATATTTAAGCATGTTAATTGCGTTTGTGTATACTCTTATAGTGTGACTGCAGAAATATTTGAATAATCAATAATCACTTTATCGGACATCTTCGGTCAATGTATGATTTTCATAGGATCGTAGATGAAATAGTTTTGCTAAATGCATCTTGGTGTTTTCCGGCGAGTGTCTATAAATTGATATACCTACTTATAAGTATAAGAGATGTAATAATTTTATGTTAGCAAAGATCGATCCCAAGGCCACATAGTGGAGTCTAGGAGTCTAACAAAAAGAGTATAGGTAGTCGAATAGCCTCGTGGAATTCCTTTCTGCTCCGACAATAGAGAAGCCTCAAAATACAAAATCCACAAATTTCATTCTTTTCTATGTAGTAGTGTACTGAGGTCGTTCTATGAAAGAATGGGAAAAGAAATAGGAGCATTTATGATATGATCGTATTACTTTGCTTTAGCAGCTTTCGTTGCATGCCACTTCTCCGGGCAGTCGACCTCATCTCATTCTCTTTTCTGAAGCACTCGACAGTTGCAGTTCTGAGAGTGCCGGCGAATCTATGAAATGTGCACGGATGCTATTGCAAGATACTCATCGACTATCAACCCTTCCTTGAAATCCTACATAATTTCATAGATTCTCCTCCTTTTTCATTTCCAACAAATCTTAAACTCTATATTATTACTCCGCACAGACATATTAAATGAAAATATTTCAACTACAACTGCTCCCACAGGCTCGTAGTATTTATTATTATCCATCTCCTGCACGGCATAAGTTACGGACTACTTATGCAGTCTGCGTCATGAGTCCATCTAATTTCGTCGTCCATCTTATCTATCTCCTCGTCAATTTCCAGCTTAAAGAACAATAAATACATGGAAAACTTCTGCGAACATGACATTAAAATATTTTTTATTAAACTTCGGACTCTACTGGTTCTGTAGATAACGAAAGATTGCTTTTGCCGCACAATGTACCTAATGGCCTAGTTGTCAAACTAAGTTTTCCTAAGATTTAGAGAGCAAAGTAAGAAATAAGTTTCAGTTACATAGAAACCCTTCTGTAGTTCTACTCACACAGTTTGATTGACATTTAATTGTTTAATTCCACGTAAACACACATCTATTTAGGTTAATTAGAGATTGACACAGTGTCAGTCCGAATAAAGCTGTGGACAAAATGTCACGCACGAATGCAAGAACATGAATGATATCCAATTGCTTTTATACACAGCCTTGAATAGTGAAAACCTTGTCGACATCCCGACACTCCTGATTTTATTATTACGATAGATAATTGTTTCCGAGTGTAATTGCCGATATTGAGCCAAGTTTGCCGTTCCCATGCACGCTCACAAGAAGTTTCATGCAAACTAATAAACGCAGTGGATAATTGACGTTTGGACTTATTAGGTCGATAAGGCATTATCCCACACGAAGTAGTTTGCACATACAATGACGTTTTTGACAAAATTTGGCCCACAGCAGATTTTAAATCATTCTGTTTTGACACATATATACGTCTACTACTTTACCTTTAATAATTATAACATGCACTAATATTAACCATAGTCTGATCGTAATGGAGGGTTAAGATGGTATGACTGTGTGCAGCTATATATATCTGGTAGTCATTGGATGGACTACTGCAGCTGCAAGTACAAACGTGCAAAAATATATCGCAGATCTAGAGGCAAAGTGGGAAGAGGTAATAGACAAGGTTCGAGTAGGACGAGATGTGTTCGCAATACGAATTTCTACATTAGCAAAACCTTTTTTCATCTTGCTCAGCGTTTCTTGACTTTTTCATTGGTACCTTTTGAACTGCGTCAAGGCGATTCCTTCCCATCATAGATGAACTTGTACTCCGACTCTTTTGAAAGTACCAAAGGGTACTCTACAAACAACGCAGACATTTTCCCTATTAGAACATCCTTCATGATTCAGACCACCATGCTCTGCCCTGGATAAATAAATGCTATGCAAGAAGTTAATTTTATTTTCCTTGATATAACTCTCCTCTCTGAAAATATCCTCCTGAATATCTTTGTGCATTTATCTTCTATATAAATACGAGCATTTTATTTATCATTTATACAACTCTGCAGAGTGATGGATAGGAGTTAGTAAACACGACGTCATTAGTAAGGTATATCTATAAGTAAAATTTTTTGAGACGAGTTTTTTGAGTTTTATTTGACCAGAGATATAACTCTGTGACCTTTATTCTCTTCACCCTGGCAGTAGTGCATATACAGGTAAACAAGAAAAAATCTGTCTGTAACGTAGACTCTGCTGTGTGCAAGTACCTTAAATCCACGAGAGTGTCCATACATAATACATTCTACTATAGCAATACAACGATTTTCATGGAATATTCATTTTAAGGGAAGTCTGCGACTACCTAAATGTTTCATTTCTCATTTTTCACTTTTCTTTCTCTACAATAAAAAGTCTTCTTCTCCTTTTCACTAGAACCTACACGTCTTACAGTGCAGAAGGAGAGAACAGTACTTTAACAAGCATTCTCTTCTAACAAGGACAATCTTCTTAAACTACCTGAACGTTTTACATTGCTATAGTGAAATGAAATCTCACAGTGAATTCTGGATCATTTCATCAATTCTATACATTCCGTCCAACAAACATTATGTGCTTTTCTTTAGGCATTCTATTTCAATCTTCTTTTCCCCTCTTTTTGCCGTTGTGCAACTACTGCAGAGACTACCTGCAATGCACCGTCCTTGTCAATACAAAATTGACATAAAAAAATTGTACGGACAACCCTTCACAATGTACTCGCTTCAAAACCTGAATGCCTTGCTTCTTCTATCATTGTCCTAGTACATAGATAGCTCTAAAATGGAATCATTGCAAAATATTCACTTTATACCTGTTCTGTTCCCATGTAAATATTTTGACAGAGGGATGAGTTGACTCATCTATTTATTCAACGAGATCCCTTTTCAGAGCATTAAATTGTGATATTTTTTCACTCTAGGTAAATAATTCAGTTCTACTATATATATGCTCTTTTTATACGCATTGCTGTGCAAATAAAATACTACCTACTTAGTAAATACGGCTATTTATATTATAGTTTTAGAACTTTGAATGGTGTATCTGAAATTGTATTGACCTGGAGTACATTGACCCATTACAGTTGATACCAGAAAGTTTTTATACGTATAAAAGTAGTTGTTAGCATGAGGGTATAAAAACTGAACGTATAATATAGAGTATAAAGCATGGGAAATATATTTGTCACAATTCGGACCAATCGAATAGAAAATGAAGTCAATCTTGATGCAATAAATGTCGATAATTGTGGTTGAACGGCATTTAATATAACATTTGTTCGTGTACGCCCATTGTCCTAAAAGTTGTGCAGACAGAAATAGTTCAGGAAGAGTGGAGACCAGTAGGTAAATGGTATCTTTGCATTATATATAAAATAGGTGCTTATACTTTGTTGGCCAAAGTCACGCATTGTGCTGATCGGATGGGCTTGGGAAAGTTCTTGCTCTATCGGATTATAAACCATGTCAGTTTACGTACTTATAGTACGAGTTTACCTACTCCCGGAGTTTAAAGTACTTTGAAATGCTGCAGGGAAACAGACGGACTTCTACTTCCATGGAAATGTTAGAATTTCATCCGATTTTCTATTCTCTACAGTTACATAACACATTGATTAATGCTTTAGACTCAGTCAGAAAGTAGTAACATTTCGGATTTATGCCAAATCAGACCCGACAACTTTAGAATTTCAGACAGAGAGAGGAGAGCCAAATCACCAGAGGAGTTATTACATTAAGTTTACTGCAGACTCGAATTACAAATCTAGAAAATAAGAACGCAACTATCTGCACTTGTTAAAGTACCTACTACACCCACAGTTACATTACATTAATGTCTATCCATAAATTTTCTATTTTCAATGCACTTTTCCACAATGAGCAATCCATTTATGTATATAATTTTATATTATGTCTGCTTGACAAAAAATAGGGAAACGTTTGATTAAAAGCTATTCAACTTTTCAATTTGCTCATACTGTTCAACTGAAGGAATTTCCACTTGTTTAAACTCAAAGTTTATAATAATTACACCAGTAAAAGTCATTTGAACAGATCATAGGTAAATAGAATATAGGTAGAGTGTGATTTCTCGGAAGCCTGCATTCATTATAGACTTCAAAGGAGATAAAGGAATTTATTACTACCATACAAATATTTTGAATTGCGATGATCAGATCAAACCAACTTTGAAACTATGCATACACACTAGCAGTGTAGGTTTCTGTGAAGCGTGAAATCTAATGTTGCACCATAGTCCTAACCATATCAATCCAATTTTCGGTAGCGGACAGGTTTGCTAACTACATACAATGTTTGGATAGGATGGCAAATGAAATCATTTGATTCAAATAGTTCTGCAAATTACATTGCAAATTGTATTACCAAAAGCACTTAAACCAAAAATGTCTAGTATGCAGAATGATATCGTCCGTTCAGCACTCATCCAAATATTAAATAATAGTATATATCATTGAATACTGTTTAATGAGATGGATAGCTTACATAATTAAATAGCTTACAAAGATAACAAAGTTTCACTATTTCCAACCCCGAAATTTTCGCAAATGGGACATAGGAAACTTGCAAAAAAGTAGGAAATATGTTTATACTACCTGATGTCACTATTAGTCATTTTATGTGGACGTACCAGTAAATAGCTTTGCATTTGTTAATAATTCAGATCCCTCCGGCTGGTTTTAACACGACCCTAGTTAAATTCCACTCGATGATAAAAGAATCGATTAAGGGTCGGGAAGATTTGAGAGTCATGATACAGATTAGCAAATTAATATACATATATTTTGCATTCTTCAACTTTGCAAGAGTTTCAATTCGAAGAGGGAAATAAGTAATGACATAATTAATGGAGCTATATAATCTCAATGTTGAAACAGTTACAATGATTAGGAAGAATTAATCATCCGTCATTATAGGTAATGCAACTACTATATTATGCAATTATGGAAAACATGATAGTATTTAATTAAGATGGGAAAATGGTAGCTTCTAAAGATATATCCACTGATAGTATACAAATGAGAGTCTTCGATGCCTTTTTCTGTCTCTCTTTGCGAATGTCTACCTTTGGCGTAAACTAATTGTGGGATAGCGTAGCTTGTGTATTGAACTGTAGGTTTATGATGCGAACTTTTAACTTGAGGTCCGTATAAAATGCGCGTATGGCACATTAAAGAACAATGAATTTAGATGCGTGGGGAATGTAATGCAGGGAGAGGAAGACTGACAAAAAGGGAATTGAGTGAGCTGAATTGAACAGAAGTGGTAAACACGGTCGTAAATATGAGTGAAGTACGTTATAAAATATAAACGAGGCGAGACTAAACATACAGACATTCTTGGAGTAGGTAAAGGTGATTTAATTCCTTTTTGGTCGGGTGCCGTTAGTCGAGAGCGACTTTGCCACCAAAGGAGCAATTCAAAGGACTTGGAAGCCAGTTTCCATGCATTCTCATCTACCTAACAATAAGAGAAATCTTTATAACCGAATGGGAATAATAATACTCATGCTTAAATGTAATTCAATGGCAAAGAAGGAAAAAGGCAGGTAGGGAAAGTTCCGAGTGCGTGTGTGTGTGAGAGAGTCAACAGAGAAAATTCGCTCACATGAACTTACACTAATATAAGTAAACATTCTATATTCCACACACTAGAATGTTTGTAGTCGTTATTAACAAGGGATAAAGCCCAAACACACTTCCATCGTTATAATAAAGTAAGTACCTACGGCAAAAGGTTGGCTCTTTGTGCCTTCTAATAATAGTGTGGGTGATGTGGCGGTGCACGTTCCTTCAAATAGCAAAATAACCTAATGCATTTACTATTTACCCTTTGAAGAGTCAGTGCAGAAACCATTACTCGGCATGGCATTCATAATTATACTGATTGGAATAAATAAATGGCATATCTCATCCCATAATATTACTCGCATGATGCTAATAGGATTTATTATGTCTAGCTTTGTATTTCTACCTATATGCATAAAAAATATGTTTAGAAGATGAGTAATTGATAATTTACAAATAGAAGATGGACCGCGAGTGGAGGAGACCATTGTTTGTGAAGATTTTTGAGTTAGTACACGGTAGGTAAACACATAACCTGTATTACAATGTTTTATCTACCTGTATTGTTAGTTTACATTTACAAGTTGTATGCATGTAGTACACAGAGAAGTAACAAAAGGTGATTTGATGGCGAAGACGTGTGATAAGTTGAAGTAGAAGCTCAAGTTAAGCAAATTTTGTGATAGAAACTAAAGTATAACTAACAAGGAGCAAATGTTATTCTCTGCCCCTGCTGTAAATGTTATATTGGTAATGTATTTCTAAGTAAGTACGAGGAGGGGAGTTTTACTCAATGCAAGTAAAAAGCTCGGCAAACAATTGCTAAAGGGTAAATATTGAAATGCGCTTCATGAATAATAATTTCGCATAATGAGAATGTCTATATAAGATTCCGCCTCTATAAATCCTGTATTATGCCTACATGGTTTACTAAAGGTGCTACATATGCATCGTTGAAATAAAGGTGACTCTATAATATAAGTAGATGCCAGAATAAATTCGAACTGCACAAATAATATTATATAGGCAACTAACAGATCAAGCGTAGGGAGGGCAAAGCAAGGACTGCTTTTCAATTCCTTCGGTGATAATGATGTGATGTGTGCTTTGAAATTGCATCTACACAGAAAAGAAACACAAGATCCTATCTGTCTATTTAGCTCGCAGTATTTTCCGTCGACCCTCCTCCTCCTCCTCTCTCGCGTCTTCTTCTCTACCTCGCTCTATCTCCTCTCTGTCTCTTTTGCCGTTTCTCCGTAATCTAATTCTCGTTACATTACTGTTACGCTACGCTTACAATACAATTCACTTGCCCAAAAGTGAGGAAAACTGAGTCAAGTGGATGATTGGATACAATTTACAATTCTCGGTTATTTAGTTGCTCCAAGCTCAATACCTTATATCCATCTACAGCCAGAATCATTTCATTTGTCGCTCCTCTGCATTCGTTTTGTCCATGTACACTTTCCCAGTACAAGGCGACATAGCAAACTAATATTTAAACACATTACTATCTCATTTCTCATCTTCACAGTTACTAAATATCTACAATTAGGTCTTTGTAACTTACAACCACTTCTTCAAACTTACTGATGCTAACGCTTTAGATCAGGTTCTCCTTATTTCCACTTGCTACAAATAATGCGTTGCTGTATCTGTAGGCAGCCATTGTATATCTGATACCAAACGGAATGACATTTAAGACCATAGTAGATCTTTAATTTCTAAAGCCCGCAATTATACCTGAGGTTCCACATAGTCATTGTGCACAATACAATAGTTTATTCATGAATGTGTATAAAATAAATGTTAACACTTCACTAATGTAACGTAGTTAATTTATTAATTAGAATATATTTTAATGTAACTTTAATTAAAGATTAAGAAGCAAAGATTGAGTATAAAGTATCATGACATCATCAAGGCAATCACTAATTGTTGATAATTTTTTGACTTTTAGTTGGCGTTTGGGAGAGTGCAGCCATAGAAATGCATTTTGAGCAGAAGGACGGCGGATTTTTTATTCGCTCACCCACGACGGTGGGTTCCTCAGGCTCTGGGTCGGGTTCGGGCTACACGTCCTCCTCGTCGGCCTCTTCCTCAGCGGAGTCAGAGTTTGGCAGTGACTTGGAGAGTGTGGGCGGGGAGGGGGCGATGATGACAACGGAGCACTTCACGGTCCTCCCCTCCAGTCAACCCGTGTCTATCCGGGTGATGTATGGACCTTTCAGTACAAAGCAAACGGTTCCTGTCCGGCTCCTGGTTCCGGACCCGTTGGACTCTTCTATGCCGAATGGGACTTTAGTGGGCGGAGGGGAACCGGAGATGATTCCGCCGCTGGACCTTAGTGCCCATTTGGTCACGCCGACTGTCCCGAAGGACACTCCGATTCTTCGAGTTCTCTTCCATGCTGGGCAAACGGCTTTTGGCCTCCCCATTCCTCCACAGAATAATCCCAGGGGCCCTCGGCAGCAGGTGAGTTCTTTTATTCCATTGTTTCCTCCTTCCAAATCGCTACATCTCTCTCATGTCAAGTCACAGGGTGCGTCCAAATTATCACCATTGGACCCCTAAAACACTAACATAAAAAAGTCTCTTATATCACTATTATTCTATTTAAAACCCATACGAATGCTTCGAAAGCAACTGTCCGTCTATACCGCCAAGTGCATTGTGTAGTTATATAGTAGTATTTGTATTTGAATGCAGACACAATTTGATTACAATGGCCGGGTTGGAAAGTTACAAGCTGCAGTCTGCAGGCTCACTCAGCCTTAGCCAATGTAAAACATACAGACTTGTCTGACTTAATATTCATATAAGTCTCAGTTTTATTCTCTCCAGTCCAGAGAATGAAATAGTCTGGCCTCGGGAGACACTTGCTCGCTACATCAGAATAAGAATTCTCCCTCCATGAAATAATGCACTCTCCGCTAAGACAACTTTCGATTGTACTATGCAAATAGACATAATAATATGTGTCAGTCAATAGCAAGACATATATTTCTTTGTGAGAGTATTAAATACCTCGTTATGGCATGATTACTGGTCTTTTCAAAGGTATTAGTAACTTAAAGATTAAAATGCATGCAAATGTAGTTTATTTCCAGAGTGTAAATGTAGAAATATTACTCTGTATTTTAGTTAGTAAAATCCTATGTGCGGTTTATATAAATATATCATGCTTATACAATACAGAGCAATGGGATAAAATCTACTACATTAAAAACATTTCAACTTAATCCTCTTTTCCTATTGACAATCGAAATGAAACAGACGGACTGTAAGAAACAAATCTGTTCATTCCATTGTATAGTAAAATTCAGATAGCAGCTACTGCTTTAAATTACTGGAACAAAAGCCACAGAATAGAAGTCTTTGAAGACAAAATGATGATAAGATAGTGAAGATAAGTATGATAGAACTGTATCAAACACCCACGCCCAGCTTTGAAACTGCTTTGATGTACTATATGTATTCCCACATTAGATACTATTTGCATTACCATTGCAGATAGTTTTGTATTCTCTTTGTCTGTAATTGTGGTATAGACGGACAATGGCAACGTCCTGAATTTTATTATGGCCCAAAGTTTTTATGACGTTTTCTCCATATATAATGTTCAGTATTTATATAACAGAAAGTGCCTTGAAGGGATATAAAACAAAAAGAAAAGTAGTATTCAGACAATCGGAAAATCTTGACATATTCTGCAGTAGAATAATGTCTTGTACTGTTTTTAGAAATGTTATAGATACAAATGATTTCCTGTGAAGAGGAGTGTAGACAAAATATGCCTTGGATAAAACTATTCACATACTTTCCTGACAGAGCAAATGCATTTTGTAGGACATTTAGGTATCTTAAGTATAGCTGTTAGTTATGGGATGGGAGAGTGAAAAGTATAGCTGCATAATAATTTGTTTTGTTTGGCACGAAGACAATGGGAGGTGCAAGAAGACATCGAACTCGTTTGTGTCTGGTAGCCCAAGCTACAAAGTCGCAGGGCGACACGGTGACCTCGAGTTGCAGTCCTGATGCCCGAGACTCGACATGTCTTGCAGAATTAACCCTACCTACTCATTGGTGGCCACAAGTCCCCGTCGCAAATGAAGAGAGTCCCAATGCCAACGTGCAAGTGAAACCAACAAAAATCCCTATCCAGGTATGCAAAGTTTTGTCATTAATTCTTACTATAACTATAACTGCTATTACAAGTACCTTGTTTGCATTTCCCTTGAAGTAATTTCGACGAAATGCGCTGACAAAATAGATGAGGGGTTGTAAAATAATACCTGCAGACAAACAAGTCAAAGTTTGGCCAGACAGTATCAAAGATTGGGCAATGCCAATAAATCTGCTGTGTGCTAATTTGTGACAAGATAATAATTCTTGTTCTTAGATTAGTTGGTAGTAGTCTTTGGCTGTAGTTTGGGAAGAGTCTCCTTCCCTCTTAGACATCCTATACTAATCACGAGTCTTAGTTATTGAAACACGCGATGTAATTTAATAGAGAGGTATAGAATATTAAGGTGAATGCGTTAGTTCCGGTTCCCCCTCAGTGCAGTCCTTAGATAACCAAAAGAATTCTCTTTTCTCGGAATTCTATGAATGCCGTGACTTATCCAATCAACTCACGAGCCCAAGAAACATTTCTAGAGTAAAGAACAGCAATCCTCCATGAGAAATTTGATTACCTTCAAGTTAACTTAATGGTATTACCGCTCCGGCAGTTCCTCGTGGAATACATAAAGACAAACTTTCTTGCACGTACTAAATAATATGCGGATTGATTTGATATGTCCCTACTATACCTACCTACTTACACTGCATCGTCAAAAAAATGCAACTCAGTCGCATGTCTAAGGTCTGTACAGATCATACATCATTAGTAATATTTACTCCTTTATTCATGCCTACAGTCCATAACTAATTGAATCGAATTCACAGATCTAATTCATTGTGTATTAATTCTGAATAAATTATACAGTCAGGCTAACAATCCAGCAAAGAAAAGGAGCAGTATCTAATACTCAGAAAAATGCCCCCTAGGCTTTATAACTTATTCAGACACCTTTATCTACTCCTCTTCTCGCTGGACACTCAGCTGTGTAATCCTTGAAATATTCGTAGCAACTGTAGTGCATGAAGGTAAAAAGCAACCACCAATTGAACAATCACTACAATAGTAGTATAAAGATATGTGCAAATTCTAGGTAATACAATGCATTAGAATTGTTACTGGACATGAACTAATAAAGAGTTACCTGTGGTTACCTGTAATTTAAGGATTTCAATGCTTCCAGGGTTGAAATTTCTAAGAAGCTAAAGAATTGGAAAGTTAATAAATATTGTATGGGTACATTGTGACAAAGTAGATTGGATTTTAGGATGTACCTGGTTGCATTTGTGAGGTGGTTTACTTAAGTAGGAACCACACCGTATAATTAAATTTCCATTGTTTGAGATTTCTAAGGATAATGTTGTTTATGGTAATGGAAGGAAAGTTAGGCCAGTGCTGTGTGTAAAACTGAGCACAGATTAATTATGGATGTTGTAGCATCTGCTGATAGCTGTGAGTTTAAGTGCTGCATAAAACAATGCATAATGCAAACAGATTGCTGGTCGGTTTGGTCGGCGACTTTGGCGAATCTCCTTGGATGCACTTAGTGCTAAATATTATTCTGGCTCATTTCTCGTCAGACAAATGAGGGCAGTATAGTAGAAGGTAGAAGAATATTCTTTAAACAAACGTCGAGAAATCGAGAGTTGAGGTTAGTAGGAGTTAGTGGGAATTGATAGTGCATTAGAGAGGACGGGATCGGAATTAGACTATGCGAGACGTGTATGGATGCAGGGATGCATAATAAATTGAATTGAATGAATTCCGATTGGATTGCCAACGGAATGAAAATTCGGAGACTTGCTTGCTTTCCTTTGGCTTTGTTTGCGTATCCTATGAATGAGTCTAATATTTACGTCTGCTGTTGTGCATATCAAAGATAAGCAGTGGATGGCTAAGAAATAAGTGGGGATGATATGGAGCAGTATCTTTAGCGTGTGTTGAGTGCTCTCTGGAAGTATACACTTTCATGACGACTCCACTCTTGTATATATAGACATTGATGGTAAGTAAGTACAAGTACATCTGTTGCGTTCCCGGAGGCAAAAGCCAAAGCTCAACCGGGATCTCATCTCACCTCGCTCGCTCGCTCGGCTCCGTCTCTGCACTTTCAAATTCTCCACTCCACCATTTCCTTAGAAACATTCACCTTTTAAATTCTTGGCTGGCTATTCGTCGTTTTCGTCGTCGTCTCCCACTTCTCCGATAAGTACTTACATATACACTCCAGAAGACATTCTTACTATTATGCCAAAGTGTGTTCTGTCCTTTGACTTGATTTGACTTAAGTTCACTTTACTCCAGTCTCACAAATGCTAATACGTATGCAAACGAATGTACATAAAGGAGCCTGCTGGAGAGGCATTATTATCTGTGCCTACTTAAACTTACAATATCACCAACCCAATGCTAATTACATTGTCTTTGCATTAGTCTCCTTACTTGCTACTACTACAACCGTTTGTGAGAGAGACAGACGATTTCTCATCAGTTTCGACTTGATCTCTCCTTTTGTTCTCCATCCATTGTCCCTACAACTACAACTTAGTACAACTACTGCTACAAATGCGTCTTTAACTGTGCAGTAGTAGTTACTTCATGTAGTAGGTACCTAGTATTACATGTACTACTATTTAGAATACCTAACACTACGACTGCATCTAACTTCTGGAGTTGTGTGTCTTCAGCATGAAGCAATATGTAACAATAGCTAGAAACCATTTGTAGTACTGTAGACATTGTCAGAGATATTACATTTGTACCTCTTCTGATCTACGATCTTGTAGCAATTCTAGATGTTAATTCTTCAAAATTGAAGGAACTAGCAAACTACCAGAAGAAAAGTTTCTGGCTTATTATTACCTACTTACTTTCTCCTTCTCCCTCCAGTAATAAAGTACTCTTTTTACTCAAAGATCTCTTTTTCGTTTGATATTACTCAGTTCCAACAGTAATGTTATAACGTAATGTTTTGCATTTCAAAGCTGAATACTATTTTCCCTTTAGACAGTATTTATTATAAGTAGTTCCATACAAAGTATATAGTTCTACTATATAGTATATGGGGTCAACATGCTCTCGCAGTTGTTTTTACTCTCTAGTAGTAGTACCATCCCAGACGATAAAACTCTTCCTAGTCTAAATATGTGTAAAGAGGTAGGTTTTATTTCTGTCTGTATAAATAGTGTTCTCTCTCTCTCGAACTAGTAGACTGGAATAATGAAATTATGTACATTTTACTTTCATTTAGAAAGGCAGTGAAAATGGGTCATGTCATGGTTTATGATTGTAGGTAGGTAGTTCAGTATGTAAACTCGGTTCTGTTTCCTGGTTGTGTAATGATTCTCTTAAGAGGTTATTTTATTTGTTATATACAGGACTTGTGTGAAAATTCACTGGCATGGGAGAATTATGAAGAAAATGTGACACTGACACAAACCTAGTCGGAACCAACTTTTACTGTTAGTAGGTAGACAGTCATATGTAAATTATTTTATAGCTTTGTCCTTTCTGTCAAGTTAGTGTCACAGCCAAAGTGCTCTATGTATCTTCGCTGTGGTTCTCCGTCCTATTGTCTTTTTTTGTGGCTTGGGAAATCCTCGCACTGTTTCTCCGACGATATTTTAAGCAGCCACTTACACCAGTGATGCAATGGAGGCTCCAACTAAAAAAGCTCTGCTCACAATCAGCTTATGTCATGTCATGTCAGCTGGTGCCTCTTGTTCCGTTCTGTCTTCGAGTCCACGACTCATACTATACGAATATTCCTGTCCTACAGCTTACTACTTGATAGTCTTCTTGTTTTTACACAACCACTCGTATTATGGTATTTGTGGTGTTGATTGCGTTGTGCAATGTAATGAATCCATTGCAAGAGGATTTCTCATGCATGATCATTTCTCAGCAGGGGTGTCTCCAAATTAAACCATAAGATCAAGATGTGTCTCCATATATTTTCGGCAATGAAAATCTATAGAAAATGTCTCTCACGTAAATAACCACTCTTTATCGCATGGGCTACGCACTAAATATTCTTTATTGGGCTCCATGAGTCTAATGCACCATCTCATCCAGCTCCACTTGTATATAAGTAATGTAGGCCAGTTTTGAGGTATATTTATGATACAGGGGAAAGGTTTACTATGCACTAGTAATCTTTCAAATTTTATGATCTCGACGTGTTCTTCCTTTCCGTACATACAGTAAATATTATGTCCTTATAATCGTCTCCACTCTCCTATTCCCTACCCACGTCGACTCTTAATATGTCATACTGTACTTTTATTTACTTTCATAAATTATAAACAACAAAGAAAATAACCACAGCGGATAATAAATATGTTACACCACTAAATTTAAACTAAATCTTTTTACTAAAATTAAACACACAAATAAAATACACTCAATGTACAATGTCATAATATCTACATACCAATGAACCACAAGAAATCTCACAAATTAATGGTTACTATATTTTCAACATCTTATACTTACTCTTACCATAGTCACATAAACAGATAATCTATGGGTTAATATGCAAATCCCTACTGTTATATACTTCTACTGTGCCATCAATGTTTATTTTATTGTTGACAGTAGTCTCTTTTCATACATTAATTCACGCGCATTTACCACATTTTAATATCTTCATGGCACAATTAAGACTAGATAAATATCACAAAGATTCTCTGGACAACGTTAACCGTCTTTCAAGACATATTTTCGGTGTTACACTTTATGTAGTTTTAGTTTTCTTGGCCATAATTTAAAATCAATATTTAATCGTCATAATCCGAAGGAGTTCTGAAGCATTTCAAAGCGTCTGTTAATTAAACCAGAAAACAATGATTGGGAAAGAAAAATGAGCAACCGTTTAATAAGTAATCAGCAAGTAAGTTATAAGGAATCATGGAAAAGAATTCTTCTCAAACTTTTCCTAATACTAGATGTTCCTATTCCTACCAACGTTTTAAAAGTATCTACCTATACATGCCGACGAAATAATCTTCTAAAGTTTTTTCATTATGTTATGCTGTTCTCTTCTGAGATTTAGGACAGCTTCTTTAGTAATAACATTTTAATATGTTCAAAAGAAGTTATAGGGTCCTCAATATAATCAGATTTTTTAAATCTATAGATAATTAACTACGACGAGTCCAATTAACAGAAGGGGAGATAACTGTCTCTGTATTTAGGGCAATTAAAAAAATAATTTTTGAAACACGATGCCATTTCTCCCTCTGTGTATTATATTTACCAACTGTTTCAATCTAACATGTACTTCGTATTTACAATTTTTCCAGGCTGCAGTTTCCCATAGATCTATCAACATTTTTCTGACTTTGTGTTAAAAACTGTATATTCAATGATAAGTAATTCATCATTTTGTCTGTAAGGACATGCATATGCAAACTGCAGAATCTTTGTAAGTGCTTTATTAAAGTAGATTATGAATTCGTTTAGTGGGGTACTTAATATAAAGAGTAAAACTATAAATACTACGCAACTTGTGCAGTTTGAGTATGCTACTCATCAATAATAAATAGATGCTACTGTCTCAACTGAGATGTGCATAAAACCAAGTATACCTCCTGGCTAAAGCGCATAGGTGTGTATATCTGTAACATTGGGGAGAGAGATAAAATATCCTCATGGATAAGTAAGATTGCTTTCACGAACTACTATGGCTGAGTTAAACCAAAACACAAATAAATAGAGTGTGAAATACTGTATCTACTATGATTTACATGACAGGAAGAAACATATAAACAGTTCTACTCAGTGATCTATTGCTCTGGGTAAATATCAGCATTTCAGTTCTTATCTACTCCTATTTAGTGGAAATTAGGGTCGCAAACCCTCGATGCGTAAATATGTAAATATAAACTGTAAAAATGGACTGAAATTTCTCACGCCTTTGAATAGTCTGCTTCAGCAGAGCACAAATGTATTCTCGTTTAAACTAATTCAACTAGATCTATGGAAATATTATCAAAGCGATGTATACTAATTATTTGTGAATAATTAATGAATAATGCATATATCAAAGCTTAACTATATTTATTTATTAAATCTACCCAAACTAACAATCTAGGCATTACATCCTCCAAAATTCTGATTTAGTACAAATGTGTTCTTGTAAAGCCTGGAAAGTGTTATCCATTAAGTGTAGTAATTCTAAGTCTTTTTTACGAATAATACAGTAGGTCCTATATAGTGGTAATTTTAATCTTATATACTGGGACGGTATATAATTTGGATCTGCAAGTCTTAGTTTTGACTAGTGCATACTCTTTATTTTGGTTTAGTACGTTAATGCGTGTTCATTTCAGTCAACCGAGTGCACTGAGAGTGATATCAGATCCTGAATGTTATTCTAGTAGTGCGATACGACAAGACAGTTCATTTAATGGAACTCACTCACTCATCGTCAAACCTCTCCTCGTCTCCTGATATGAGAATTCCACTCAGATGCACATTATGCATGTATCCAAGTCGTGTGTCTTTATCTGTTTCGTTTTTGCGAGGAATTGGAGTGGAATCATTTCTCTTTCTATAACTTCTACTATATCTAATGTCCAAAACAAATAAATACCTATTTTATTTACATAGCCTATAAGAATATTCATCAATGTGGAGTTGGAGGTCTTTTAAAGTTAAGGTCTTCTTATCATAATAAAATCCGCGAGCTAGAAAATACATTTTGCAAAACATGTTCTTCGGAAAGCATAAATAATGGGAGTAGACCGGGAGTTTCATGTCAGGATTGTAGGTATTTTATTTATGTGCTAGAAACTTGACATAACTGATCTACACTGACAAGGGCGACACGTCTGAATTAATTTGGATGTTCGTCGATTTAAATTAAAAATAAATCCTGTTCGTATTTCTACTACATAAATGCAACTGTTCAAGTATGTAAATCCCTTTCCTCAAAACTTTAAAATTTTCAAACAGGTGCCACATTTTACAGTGAATTAAATCTATTTTTCGTTGTGGCAATGACTCAAGTCAACGCGACATTAATGACCTTTGCAACTAGAAAATCTGGAAATAGTATTATATGCAAGATTAGATAATCTATCTTGATAAGTCAGTTTGTATAAGTAGGGATGGGAAGACAATTCGACTTGACATTGTGTTCCGGTCGCTATTCCTAATAAGCTATAGCAAAAGATCAAATGACATTTGACAAGAAAGAATGAAAGTTTGAGATATGATAAAAGAGTCGAGCCAAAAGAGAATAGAAAGAAGATATTTTTAGCCGATGTGTATTTGTATGGTAGATAATATACCTATTTGCATAAACAGAGGAGAAAGCATCCGTTTAGCAGTATCAGATAAAGAGTATCATAAATTGTTAGTGTACCTTGTAGGCAGCTAACTGCAGTCAAGTACAAGTCAGTCATAGTTAGAACACGTAAATGTGTTGCACAATGTGTGGAAAGAAGCATGTGTCGACGTCTACCTCTGTGCTCTGTAATGGGTGATGCATTTTGTTTGGATTGGTAAATTCTCTTGGAATAGCAAGCAGGAAAATCTACTTAGTGAGATGTCAGCTTGAATTAAAGTTGAGTCATTACAGTATACATAGGTAGCGTTTTCCACTATAGTCAAGTGGATCGATAGGAACACCACAGGTCTGTATTAAAATATATTCTAGCTACCATATTTTAGCTACAACGATATAGTTGGAGTCATAAATGTATATATTTTGTGCACTAATGTAAATAGCCACATATATTTTATCATATGTCTAATGCAAGTCATATTGTTGTCGTTTTATGTGTTCAAAACTTAGTTTTGTGCTAATAAGATATTACGTATAATATGTATACTAAATTATGTATGTCCTGGGACTTGTAAATTTTAACGGTTTTAAGGTAGATGATGACAATAGCAGAACCATGATATGATATTTTACATTGGGTTTATGCAAAGCCTTTACAACTCAGATTTACTTAATGCCGACAGTAGGATTCTGCATTACATAATATTATCAGAACTACTAGCTTAGCTACTATTTAGTACATTTAGTTTCTTTTATTCGCATAATACCCGTTTGGAGTCATCTGTGTAGATTATATCTTCCTCTCTCTCATGTGTGCTTATGTGATATGTGCATCTTCAACTTTTGTCGAGATTACGAACATGTCCCTTCTATATAACTACCCCCCTAAGTATGGAAGTGGTTAATATATCTTTTGAATATACCTTTTAGCCTCCACGATTTCAAATAAGCTCTTTGGATCCTTGTCTATGCGCAAATGCAATACAAAGGCTCTAGTAAAACAAAGTAGAACATGTTCGGTGGTTTTGTTTCGTTCGGGTTACTTTTAACTTACAACTGCGTAGATAGACAAATGGATTTCCTTGCTCTCCTAAAGTGCATTAAACTATACATATACTTACTTAAGTAATTTGCTCTGTTCGTGGTAATCTGCTAATACGAAATGAATGGAGCCGAACCGTAATAAAAAGGATAGAAGGTTGGGACATCCATCCATCCAGGAGAAAGACCTGCATTAGTCAGTCATTGTATCAGGATGTTAATTATGTACTTCAACAACAACATAACACGAAAATCTTTCACTTCTACTCTGCGGTCTCTCTGCCCCATAACCCTTCATTGCTCTCTTATTTCACTTCACAAAATGTCGATTTCCAAAACCCGGCTACTTACCATCTCTATACGTCTTTACATCTCTACATTTGTATATACCAAGTAAATAGTAGGTAGTGATATGCACCATTTCACCATCCTACCACTATCTATTTTTGGGTTAAGCCATCCAAAATGCAAACTGCAACTCCCCTATAACCATTATGTACATTTTTAACCACTTCTGTCGAACCATATAAATAGAAGTCCTACAATTGGATATCTAAATTATTATTTAGAACAATAAAGCTACAAATATACTAAAATTATTTATCGCATTACTTTTTCTACAAATTTTCAGTACTAGAAATAAGCCCGTGCTACGGACGGGGAATAAAATATAATAGTTATCGAATCAACATAATAATAGTGTAACAAATCCAAACATCATTTAACCAGGAGCAAACAGAAATATTCCTGATTAATCAATAATGATGTTGAGGTTGTTTATATTATATAAATTTTGAAAATTGAATTGCTATAGCCATGGTTTAGTTGTGTAGGACATTTTAACTGTATCCTAAAAGTACTAATTGTAAGTAAGAAGTGACATGATGAACTAACCAGAGTGTAGCTAATGGAATGATTTCATCCTATCTCGGATGTATTTCATAGGAGACAAAGGATATATTGTTGGAATGGGTGGTAGTCGTTGTGGTAGATATTTGCCTATCTGTCAGTCGAATGTGTAGCTGGCTGTGGCAAAACGGATAGTGAGTTTGTGTAACTCAAGTGTCGCCGTTTGGAAAGAAATATCAGGCCGCCTCGGTGGGGCTGGGAGACGCCTGGATTGTTTATCAGTTGTGTGACATTTGCTAAGGCTGCAGAGCTCTTTGGGAAGTACATCCTAGGATTTACATTGTCACGCTTGACCTGATGCGAATCTATCTACGGCCTCACACAAAAGCCAGTTGTCATAGATAGATGTGTCTTTTACATGTGATCTAGTGTTGGCCATAGTTTATGTCCATACTATTATGCCACTACAATATGAACCCACATTGTTACAGCTTCCTCAACACTCGCCCAGTAATCGTACTTTACATGCAACTCCTGATTGTGTTTGTCGACCGTGTCTTTTATACAATGTCGCTCTAAATAAATATCCAAGGCATCTTATTATGTATCTCTATACATTATAGCATTGTATCTGTAATAGTCGTTGCTCACTCTGTGTACCGAAAGACTTAATATTCAAGGTACTCCGACCGCCTAACTCGTCTGACATCGTGTACTGACGTATGTAATACAATACCTTCACGCTAATGTTACCTATTGTTGTCTTTGAATACCATAGAATAGTTTCAGTTTCCACTTTCGAGTTTCTTTGAATGCTCTAAACAGTCACTGTCTGAATAGCAGGAAAATCATGCACAGCCTGTTGAGAAATACCGAAAAATGTTATTTATTTCGTCTCGTTTATGTACTCCAATCTTCTGAGCACTGTCCTTGTTTTTCTCATCTTCACTTAATTCCAAGTAAATAATAAAATCATCTACTTTAGGGAGTGACTTTCAGAAATAATATCCTTGGGCAGTCTTTTAAGATTTGAGTATTAATTTACTATACTTTTAAATAAGGTTAACCTAGCAATGTTAAAAATATAAGTAAATGATCTACCTTGTTATAAGGGGACAGACCTTTTCTGCTCTGAGTATCCATGCTTTATTATTCCTTTAATAGGTATTTAAATGAATGTCTAATGAAAATGTAATGAATGGTAATATAATGGTTGTGTTAATTGTACTTCCAGGTTTCTTACGCAGTGTACGAGCCTGAAAACGGGCATTGCAATGAAATAGGGCTATCAACAACATACGGTTACGGTATTGTCGGTGAGGGCTCCGGGACGAAGAGAATTCAGATCCAGCCTCCAACACCACTGGCCATGAGTGTTCTAATTGACGCTCAGAAATCTTATCGGATAATCAAAGCAGACGCTAGTGATGCAGTCAAATTACTCGTCCCACAAGGGCCTCTGTATCCTCATGCAAAGTTCTATGTTCCAGTAATTGTGGGAAAGCATGATCATCACTCCATTGTTGCGTTCATCATGAGGTCAGTAATCGTTTATTGCTCTACTCACACTTTGGATATCCTGTGCAGCATGGTGCAGTAATATCCATTAATTATGAAATGATTCTTTTCATCTCTTTTTTATGAACCGTTGAATATTTAAAGGGAAACTTGTAGTCCACATAATAGCATTGTGCAGAGTAACCCTTATTCTATCCACTGAATTGACCACGTACGTAATTAAAAGTATGATCCTTTCTTTAAAAGCCTGCTTTAAATGATAAGTTACACGGCACCCGTATGAAACGTGAGATAAGCATTCCTTCATTCTTTGTGTTCAAGCAGGAATTGTTAGGTCTATGCTCTTCTATCCGTCTTAACGTTATTGTCCTTAAATATAGTTCTATCTCGCTTAAAGATGAGGAACTCATATAACTCTTCTTTAATGTATGAACGTAATACGCTGCACTGGCATAGAAATCAACCTAGTGTAACGTAAATGGGGAAAAGGGCTGTTTATTATCTGGAGTAATATATAGTTTGAGTTGGTAGAATGTATGAACTCCGAATATAATTTCTACATATGTGTTTCCTCTAATGATATAGTAATAGGTACGAAGCTACAAATGTATATTGTGTGGGAGCCTTAAGGCGGATAAAAATACGTTCACTCGTAAATATTGAGGGAGTTTCCAATCTGTCATTCACCATTATATAATACCTTATGAAACGAGCTGGCTATACCTTAGAGAAGTGCTTACTATACCCCTACACTAAAGAAAAAATATTTCACCAGCGTTAAACTGAAATTATAACTGAACAAAAAGGTCGCACCTGCTTCGTCCCTTTGCTCCAGACTACATGAGTGTTTTTATATTAGACATGAGTGTATGCACTTAAGTACTTGTAGTCGTAGTCTAGGTACAACCTATTTAGTATGTTGAGTAGGAGCTCTACTCAAATGATCCTTTTTTGCCTTAATGCAATGGCCAAGGAAAAATAAAAGGCATTTTTGTACTAGGATAGACATGCCTTGCCTTTGGAATTGTAGTTTATATAAACACACCTAACAATTATAGGTACGGAAATCTACTCTCTGTATTGCTTAGGTGTATTATGTAAGAGCAAAGGGGCTTTAGTACACAACAGTGTCGATTTTGTGCGAACATTTATGTTTTCCATTTGGGGCAGATTTATGCAAGTGAGGATCATGATTGATGATTATTAGCCGACTTGGGACGGAGGAAACTGAAGTAGATCGATCTACTATTAGAAATACCACTCCAACTCAAACTACAGCTACGTCTTTCTTTCTCCATCCAGTCAAATCAAACTACCTACATACTCTGAAATAGTTCATCAAATAGCAAAGAGGATAGCATTGGACAAATGCAAACACACACGCAAGAAGCACTTAATACTTACAAACACCCCACAACAGAAAAAATCTATATAAGTCATATGCATACCACTCTAAACGACTTTTTATATACCTATGCATGCTAATAGATCCCATTGAATACAACCAAATGTATTTTTCTGTTCTGGGGATTTATCTCTGATGCATTACTTTGTGCGTGAGCATTCCTATTTTTATTGTACACACTATTTTTTATACTGCTTGAATTGAGTCCTACCTAATGAACTGGTATTTATTTATTCAGAAACTGTTAAACAGCAATATTTTCTTGTCACTGTACATTGAGCTTATTAGTACAGCTAGTCATTTACAATTTAATTCATCCAACAGTATTAATACATAGTAAACCATGAACTAATTAATATCCTCATGGATTTCTTGCCATTAAATCCAATTCTTCTAATTCAGTGAGAATTTTCATATTCAGTTGACAATAGTAAAAAATAACCTTCATAGAGTTGTGAGGCAAAAAACAATATTAGATACTCTGTTGCTCCCTTTCTTGAAATGATTTTTTGTAAATGATAGTAATTTTACTATAGGAATTGCTTTTGACGTCTGCAGACTGCAACATGCTTTTCTAGTTCATAGGATAATTTTGTCTCGTGAATATTTCTCCATATTTCTTTAAGACACAAAGTTGTGGTCAAGAATTTAATTCATTAAAATAATCTCCAATAAAATAAATGACACACCACTGCTTGAAAATGAATGAGAAGGAATGAATGAATGAAGAGATAGATAAGCGTCTTCGTAAGCATGAAAAAATGTTCCATTTTGAAGATATAAAAGTTTAACAGAATTTCCCAATGTATAGATGATAGCTTTATATTCTACCTATTGGTGATAATGCATGTATCTAGTTTGTGTTATCTGTCGGCGTTGTTAGGGAGTTGTTTTTGTTAGGACGGAAATGAGAAACGTGTCTGAGTAAGAAATGAATGAGACTAATATTGATAAAACTTGTTAAGGCAGATTGACGGAGGGGAATAAATGTGAATGGACACAATATTGTGAAAACGTATTTTATTTATATCTAAATTAAGTGATTGGATTATGTTTATTAAATGCACATGAAGTCGGCATGTGTCGTTTGGGTTGATTTTGTTGACGTGTCGGTGAGTCAGTTGTAAAGAATGTGCGGAGTTATCCTTGATATGTAGAATGGGAGGTGATGTAAGTTAGTGAAACATCCCGTAGAGTCAAATGATGACATGACACGACCCGACTCTTCTACCTCCTCATTCTGAAGCAAGTATTGTTAGGAGTAGAAAAGTGAGTTGGTTTGTGTGCGAGTGGAGGATGGAGGTTTAGAGTTTAGAGGACAGAATGAGATCAGCGCAAGAAAGTCGACAGTTGACGAGACTCAACTTTACAGAGCACAACACGAGAGACAAAAACAGTTCATTTGGTTGAGTTGGAATGAAAAACGGGAGATTAGTGTCGAGGCTTAGAGCTTAATGCATTGAGACAGTTGAGAACGCCCTTTGAAGTGCTAATATGTCACAAAAGATGAATTCGCAGGTTGATAGCTGACTTGACTTTGCTGCACAAGTAGAGAGAGACCATATGAGTTCACTTGGAGAATTCCTGTCTCAGGACCGCCAGCCCTAATGCCACCAAACAAACCGAAATTCCTACTTGTATTATAATAGGGATGCAACTTTTAAGCCACGGATATATATATTAGTCAGATATATATCGGAGTATTTAATATACGGCATTAGTACTATGTAGACTAGCATTTGCTCTAAGTATACTTACCACGCAGATTACATTCCACATTGACTTTGACTTGAGTGGTCTATACTGCTGCACACTGCAGATACAATAAACGGATGAGATGACATCTACTAGACAATGTCATTTGAAAGCTTTGTACACCTCTTTTTCCTCACGGCTCATTTCACACTATTTGATAAGTACGAACAGAGCTAGACAGATTAGTTTCCCCAACTGCATTCTTTGCATTAGGGACAATAAGCTTTTCAATTTGATATTGCTGATCTTTGAGTAATTACACTTGTCTTTCTGTCGTGCTTTCTGTTATACATCTACATAATAAGCCGTCATGTAGTAGAAGTGCAATTATAAAGAGTAATAGATAAATACCAGTCAGGTTCAATAAACGTATTTCCTAGTGATAATAGTTTTGACAG
Source organism: Tomocerus qinae (assembly GCA_020055645.1). Lineage (NCBI taxonomy): Eukaryota > Metazoa > Arthropoda > Collembola > Entomobryomorpha > Tomoceridae > Tomocerus > Tomocerus qinae. The sequence continues at coordinate 28,748,088 of CM034548.1, forward strand.
TTAAGCAATGGATGAACGATCAAAATTAAAAATTCTGCAGATTTTTCAGAATTCTGCTGGGTACTTGGAATTTGTTTTTTGCTGAAAAGGAAAGGGAACATTATGTTGGTGCGTATACATGAATACAAATAGTAGTTTTTATTTTCCTTTTGCTTGTGATGTAGTTTTTAGTGGTACTTGACTGTACATATTAGAACATGGAGGTTGAAGTAAGTTTGAATATGTATGGAGGGATGTATACCGTAAATGCCATTGTGCCAACGCCGCTAGGATATTTTGCAATGTAGTAGTAGTGCAGGTTGTGACTTGATGAGTTTTCCATAGACAATCCACAGGAATTTCAAAGGGTTTCCGCAGAGAATTTGCTCAAGATGTGATATAAGATATCTGGCTTCTGTGGGATGTTTACGATGGTCTTGTACACTGTGCAGTCGCAATTCGGGAAGAACGATGACATGCGATAAGTCATAAGTGAGTGTGTAGTAGTAGCAGTAGTGGTGCTTAAAATTGTCTTACTCTTCACTCTTTCTTCCTTCTCACAGGAAATGAAATATTAAATTTTCTTCTTTCAGCCCATAAGGCAACCCGAATCTGGCAATACCAGCAACCGCACCGAAAATCTTTATTAAAAAAGTATATCTAGACAGAAATTATATAGAAAAGCCTCTCGCTTCGTGTACTTTTTCGGCACTTGTCTTCTGTGTGCGTAATGTATGTATGTACTTATAAAGTGCTATACGAGAAAGAAAATGTGAAAAACACTGCTGGTGGTGACAAAGTCTTTGTCATGCATTTTCTGAGCCACTCTCACCTACTTTATATGGAATTGAATGCTCCAAACTGAAATTGAATGTCTTCTCTTTCCTAAAAAACAAGACACTTGGTGTCACATTTTCCAGCTAATGATTTTACATATGTACTGATGTAGTGACTAGTGAAGTGACAATGCGCACAAAATGGAAATAGGCACTGAATACATTATGCATTTGTGCTTAAATAGATAAAAACGAATTCACAATCACTAAAATAAATTCACTGCTCCCGTTTCTGATGATGACTTCGCAACTACGTCCCAGAAAGTGAAAAATTAATCGCATTTTAAATTCCGATCGAACCCTAATGTATATTTGTCATTCCTAATGTAAACATTTAAAAAATATGGATGCATAAAATGTTATTTTAGGCCAAATTTATAGGCAGTTGGGAAAATAAGGGTCGAAACCTTGTTATTCTTTGGCAACGTTTTATGTAGTACCGTATTACCCACTTAATACATGTTCATCAATATTTGCACTACTTTAGCATTTATATCATGTAGGAGTACATACCATTAAAGAGCTGTCAGGCAGCTAGAAATTTGCATATTGAATAAAAACGTTGCAAATATATCTATTTAAGTTCTAAATAGTTTTTTATTTTCAAGTTTTAATCAAATTTCGGATAAATTAGCGATAATATTGTATTAGCCTGTTTTTTAGCAATCGTGGTATCGTGAATATAATAATAGATTGGGGTGTCGCTTTGTAGAATCGGGATTCTTTTGAAGAAGTGTAAATAAACGGAGCATAAGCGAAAGTCAATGATGTAAAGCTGTCGTTAATTGAGTCAAGTCAGCTGAATATTTAACAATGTTTTTATGGGTTCGTGTTTTAAAGTGTAGAAAGGAAAATGTGTTTTCGTTCTCAAGCTTTGTAAGTGGGTGTTTCCTTCTGACGGAATTAAGTCAAGGGAAAGACTTGTAAGAAAGGAAAGACCAATTCTCATTACTGTAGTTGAATTATTGGTGATTTGATTTGATGCTCTTGGGGAGACTCCAGATGAGTCTTTAATCTTTGAGTGGAGGCGGAAATGACGATAGCGGCAGCGCTTCAACTGCTCCTTCTCTATATAAATCGGAGCAAAAATCTTCTGTCGTGTTCGCCAGAGATAATTCAATCGACTCGAGCTTAATTGTATTTTGTGGCAATCAAATGAGTAGTCTTGTTCGATAACCAAGATATTAGCTGAACAGGAGTAAATTTTATTGGCAGTAAAATTAATATTTTCTCAAGTAGGCCGAGACAGACAATTAGGTTTCTGACGTGGTTATTACAATACCATCCATTTAGACAATTACCGCTATAATTTCTGTTGTGTACAGCATAAACGAATGAGTTATCTTTGATGTATCTAATCATTCAACACTTTCAACTCATTTATATTACACAGAAAATACCCAACAACGTATAAAACAGCATGTTTTAAGCTTCTACAACCAATAATACGAAGACGATCAGAATTACATTTTAAGCATTACTAATTATCTTCTTAATAAACACAATAGGCGCCTGAAATGTTTTAAATTAACACGTAGATAAATACAACTAAAATAAATTCTAAACGATTGCAAATTTTTAAGGGGAAATATTATTAGTAACGATTACAAAAAAGGAGTAAATTTCGTTAAGTTGAAAAGTATAAAAGAAAAATCCCTACTTTTATTGAGAAAAGTGTTCAAATCTTTAAATAGCAAAGAGGTGGAAAAGTTAAGTTTAAAATTATAGTTTCCTAGAAACATGTTCTCTTATCTGAGTACCTGGTAGAAATTATAACTCCATATATAGTTTTGTACAAGTTGCATAAACTTAATTAAGTAACAAATTTTTATTATATTACTTGCCATAATAAGTGGTGTTGATTTCCTATTTAATTAATTTAAAAAATCCCTTAACGTGTTAACATTGTTTTAAAATCTCACCTTGGCATTATCTTAGAAATAATAAATTGCAACATATGTTTGCACTTTAGATGGTAAGTAGATGTTTACCTGGATGTTTTTATGTTTATGCATGGAGTAATTATGTTCATGGCTTTGACATTTAGAAACAGATGTTGTTACCAAAATAGTAGTTGCTAATTTGTAATTGAATATACAAATATAGGGTTAATATTAATTTGAAAAGCCATTTTTGGCAAGACGTTAGGTAGTGAGTGTTTAATTCATAGAGGAGAATTAGTTAGATGTAAGTTGTGCTTAGGTGTTGTGTTAAGAGGTGTAGTTCATTATGTAAAGAAGTAGGAACGTAGTTGAGATGCTGACACGAAGCAGCACGCCTTGTTAATCAAATATGGTTTAAAATTAGCATAGTACATCCTCCTATCTTCGTTTAGCTAGTCAATGGAAATAGCATAATAATACCTTGTAAAGATAATACAGACGGTATAGCACGATCTGCGTAGTTGCACGGAGATGACAGAAGAGAAGACTTTTATTTTATTAGCTCCTTTCTTCCTCTTAGATATTATTAAAGAGAAAAAGTAACGCAATCAAGAAGCGAAAGACTTCTTGCTTCGCATGAATATGAAAATCGGAGAGATATATACACTTTTGATGTAGTTCCTAGCACCACATTACCTACGTGCATTCCACCTTATACACTAAAAAAACTGCAGATTCCACATCCGAATGCAGTTACAAAATGAAAAGTCCCTACTATGAATAAAGTCTTATTCCAACAGTAAAAGCTGTGATGACCTCGTGTACTCTAATGACATCTTTTATGATATTACCTTGAGAAAGATATGAAGCATTTTATATAAACTGAACAAATGTCCGAGACGTTTACACAGAGTTTACTCTATATAAGTTTTAAAAGGTTCTACTACCTCTCTTGTATTTATTTAGTTATGTCTAAATTTTTCCGTATTTTTGTGTCTATACAACGGAAAATAAATATAGTACCTTTATTATTATATGCATCCGTTTTCTGACGTTTACTTACTATACTTATATAAGGATATAAGAAAATGTAATGTAGTTGCATTATTAGAAGCTACTGCTTGAATTGGTGATCTGGCAAGGGAGAAACTGAAGTTACTTGTGTGAGTGAATGTTAAAAGACTGAGTGAGGAGAATTACAATTTCTCCGTTGATGGACTCTTTTATCTATCTAGTTAGGCGTTATACCTTTCTTTCATTTCATTTCATGACAAGCAAAAGTCTCATCTCATCATCTTAAGTGATGAGAGAAACCGAATCGTATTACATACGCTAGTCAACCCAAACACCATATAGAAACGAAATGAACATTTCAGAAAGCTCTGCTCAACTCCAAATTACTATAAGCCTTACTGCACTACTTCCCATTTCAACTCAAATAATAGCACTGAGCTTACGTTACGTTGCAATTACCCATGTCTTCCCTCCACCACTAGAACTTTATCAAACTCAATGAATGCAAACGCTAGTGTTTGCATATTCCTATATATAGTAGAACAACTACTTATACACTTTTACTGTTTCGTCGAAAGAAATATTTATACTCTCTGATAACTCAGCTATTTCAATAGTCCAATTCCCTCTAGACTTACTTATAATCTTCACACAACTTGCTATATACTTTCTGCATACAATATTATCATTATCTCCACTATATATTTCCTTAGTAGATATCATAAGAAACTTGTACAAATGCTGAACACCAAATAACCTAAATATTTCCAACTGCAGATTTCCTTAGATTACCTATCTTGAGGAGTAGCATAGGTAATAAGGGCACTTATCAAATGCTAATGCCCATAATTTTTCAATATGATCCAGACAATTTAATTGCTAGACTATTGTACTTATGCAAAACATTTCCGTAAAGCACAATTCTCAGTCATTTCCATCAGTAGTTATTCAGATGAGGTCGCCGTTAAGTTAGATACATTATCTCTTTCAGTTACTAATCGTATTTTATCTGATCTGAAGCTGACTGCAGGAATGTAGCCCAGAGATAACGCTGGGACAGTTTTGATTTTTGGAATACGAAGGATTTTCTACTGATTTCTTTATTTCTTGCAAGAATAAACCATAATGCACTTATTATTGTCTCAATTTAGTTTTTTGGAGTAAAAATGTGGATATTTTTTATCCAAATAGGAGTTACACTACTTTGATAATACGAATGTATAATACAAATTAATGAATTTATTTTTGAAATCATTCCGAGAAGATCGTGCTCCAATTTAGTTTATTTCGATGTGATGTATTTGTTGTAGTCAAATTATACTATAATGGAATGTAGGACAATAGTTTTTGTGATAAATGCTGTATTGCTGTTATTTTTCGAAATAAGGGTTGTCAGACACGTGAAGAGAGTTATTGAAAGGATGCGCATTGCATTATTTCTGATGTGGGCGGGTATATGTTTCCAGGTTATTTGGCGATGAAGGAAGTAAGAAAAACAGAAGAAATCAGGAGTAGTGGTAGAAAGATAGCATAAGGAGCAGTAGGTAGTTACATATACAATATACATAGTTACATGTCATCCAGACACTTTGGCACTTTTCTTATTTCATTTTATGATTATTGGTAAATGCCTTTCGGAGAACCTTTTCCCGTTGTTTTCTTCTTTGTATGGATACCGACCAAAAGAGATACTATGTACTTTGTCTCCGACCAACCAACGAACATCTTTAGGTTATTACGTTAACGTCTTTTTGCTTTTTCTCTCTCTCTCTCTCACTGAATAGACAACTTTCGTGTAACATAACATTACATAACATAAGGAGGGAGAGACGAGGCAGAATAATCTGACTTTACATTACATCTCTCTGGTTGAATCAACTCAAGGCAGCATTACATCTTTCCCGAATCAAATAGATATCTTTTTTTGCTTTTTAGAAGCAGGCTGCACAAGAACAAACCAAGCGGGGGATACATTACTAATATTACCTTTCGTTATGCACTATGAATTTATAGCTCATAAAAACCTGGTACATTTGTCAATACAAAAATTCTGCCAATTCATTTTTATTGCTAGATATACAGATTTGCTTCTTCTTGTTAAAGACCTTGGAGCATTTTCAAGACGTCCAATTTGATTTGGTGAAATAATATTTTTAAAAAAAACTAGACCATCATTAACATTTGTTGATGTGATAGATAATAATTCTCGGATTCAATTTACAATTTTTATTACCCATTTAACTTCATTACTAAATTTCAAGCCCATGAGCAAAGGTACCTACTCCATAAAACAATTATTATTTATAATGAACTCCCTAATTGCAAAAAATGAATCTGTACGTACTCTAATCTAGAAAATTGCGATTTTACGACAAGATCCGTCATAAAGTTTGCAAGTTTCAATATATATTATTTAAGTGGTGCCATAAGTTGTAATTGACTCTGTTGCCGATCTACAAATTAAATTCTTACGTTAGAAATTAAATGGATGAATGTTATATTCGGTTGGTATGGCAGATGGGAAGAATTAACGATCAATTTCTTAAGGACAACAACGTTTAGATTACAAAGTGCGTTTTTATTTTGTCATACATGGAGTGTGTAGGCCAGATTTTAATAGCATTACTTATGTAAAGATTTAATGCATTTAGAATTTACTATCTTTGTGATAAGAAATGGCTTGGATTGAAGTTTTTAACGAGGTCGTTAGCATAATATATTTATGCATTTTTCTTCTATATCCTCTAAAGGTATGTGGCGAACATCTATTTTATTTCTTTCCAAGCAGCTTGGTTTATATAGGTAATCTATTCTATAGCTACCATTATATTATTGGCGCCTATAGTCATATACTAGTAATCCAACCAAATAAAAACAGTTCAGTCGTTTATCGGACTTGTATGTACACTTAGTATTCAGCAATCTATTCCATAGAGATTTAGATGCGAAGAGATAAGAGTTTTTTCTTCTAATCCAAGAGAACACAATAAAGAAGAATGATAAGTCTTGTGTTTCATATTATCTTTATCTAGACAGAGAGTAGTCAATGGCTACATTATAGAAAAGACAGTAATATTTGCAATGCGCTGATACACTAAAGTACAATAGAAACGTGTGCATGTCGTAGGGAAGGTGATATTGTTTGAACTTCGATTAACTGACTAAGGTATCGGAATAATATATAGTATGTCATACGAGGAGTGACACTAACTATATATTACATTCCTGCAGCCAAAGTGTATAGACACCCAGAGCAGTGCAACTGCAGACGTAGTCGGTGTTTTTATGAGCGTCTTTTACACGGCACTAAAAGCAAGAGCTAAGAAATGTCTTGATACTTGAGTCATGAAATATCTTTTGGTATATAATGTACAAAGGATGTAAACAAGAAAGGAGTCGTGGAGGGAGTAGAGCTACTAGGACATTGTTTATCTCTGCTGAATCTACCTACATTCTTACTTACTGCAAAATGCCAAGTGACGAGTTAAACTTATATCCTTGCAAGAAGATAGAATTTCAAAATAAGTACCTTTAAAACAGAAGTAAAGACATTAGAGTTGGAAAATAAATACTAAATAAGTAGGTAAACAAGAACATAATATGGGTAAGTAGTTAGTGGAACTTGGATTGGGTATACATATCACTGATATCAAAGATAATCTGTACAACTCCTTTTGCTTTCCTTGGCAAAAAGTAGAGATTTTTTACATGCTCGCATTTCCAAGTCTGTTATAATAAGAATGCGTTAGTACTAGCAATTCTTGAGGATAGCACCTGTTATTCCCCAAAAGTGATATAAAGCTACTATAATCCAATACTCGGATTGCTTCTATGGTGGTATCCCATACAAACTGATATCCATCTGTCTTTAAGTGAACAAGGACAAGGCAAAACAACTGTGAAAACAGGTCCGGGTAATTACTTTATTGTCAGTCTAATTTTCTTCAATGTACCCAGTTACATAATAGCACAACTATTGCATAACACTACATAGATTGAAACTCATTCTACTCGAATATCTTTATTACAAATACACATGCCTATACATTTATAAAAAGTATACACGAGCATTGCTAGTTTAGTATAGGAGAATAATATATATTACTTTGTAAAATAGTTAGGCGCGTTTCTAATTTTTTTCCGTGGAACACAGCAACTTATCTTTAGATAATAAATATTAAGAGACAGACATGAAATGTGCCTAAAACTGAGATCTGCTATCTATTTATGTATAAGTATGTACTACATTCATTTCTGTATTCTTGTGTTTTGTTTTGTTTTTTTGCCAAATTTCAAACGTCAAAGTCAAAGGATCTACGTCCAGATATATATTTAGCTACCCTGGAGTGCCTCTATTATGTACTCGTTTCCTCTATATATTTTCTGGTAGATTACATAAAAAAGTATAAGATTTTCAAGCGGCATGGTGCACATTATTATGTGAGACTCTGGAAAATACTCGTTGGAAGAAGAAGGGTGCTGGTTTTTTAGCTGTGAATGTTATCCTTTCGGTGAACTGTTCTCCCAGTGAGAAATAAGGTTGTTAAAAGAAGTTTAGAAAAGCTCTTCTTTTTGTCTACGTCATAATATACAGTCATGCATTGATAGTATACCTATATAGTCAAGAGTTCAGAAAATGCAGTAGGAAAATAGTTCTCACAGTTAAGTTGAATGGAGGGATATGGGTTGATAGTATAGTAAAGAGTTTCCGTATAATAATGTGAATGCGAGGGTGTAGGGAGCTGAATGAACCATAACGTAAAAGATGCCTACCTGGGAAATATTTCGCTCAATTCAAAAGAACATTATAGGTAGGTGAAGGGTAGGTAGGTAAGCCTGGTATATATTATACCCACATAAAAGGAGAGTGCAGAACTATAAAATATGAAGGTGTGTCTGTCTAAGATGTTATGTATGTCGTTTGGTGAAGGATTTTGAACCACTACTACAATTCCATTGCGAATGTTGAATGTTTGACAATAATGCTAGTCGTTGTGCTGTGATGTGAGTCTGACCTGACTGAATTCTAGCAGAATAATCGAATGAAGTGAATGGTGAAGAGAGGCGAGGAGAGTGGAGGATATAGTAAACTAATGTAAGTTTGTTTGAAAAATAAAAAAAGTCTCGAGTTTTGAGAGGAGGAGAAGTGAAGGGAGGGAAGGATGGAGGTAGAAGTATTTCGGAGTCTCGACGATCGGAGTGTAATGGTAAATGGTAATGCGTGTGTGTATAGACTACTACTGTGTGTATGTGTGTGTATTGTAGTGGAGTAGGGAGGAGATCGGATAAGAGAGCTGTCTAAAAGCAAAGACTAAGTACAGAGTGAAGAATGTAAAAGAAGAGACGAGAGGATAAGATAAATCCTTTGGAAAAAGAGCACAGAGAATAGTTTTGGGATTTTTGGAATCTCTAGAGAGAGTCAGACCAGTTGAAAGTTGAAAGCTTGCTTTGGGATCTCCTATATCTCCACCCGCGACTCTCTCTCTCTCACGTTGACTCTATACTTATGCCAGGCGGAAAAGCAAATGTTTTTCCCGCATGCACAAGCACATATTCTTCAGGGGTCACTTTTTTCAGTTACCTTTTAGACGGCCCGGAGTAGGATGGAGGCTAGGGCAAGGCAGTTAGTGCAACGAGTCAACTGAACACCAAACTCAACCAAACCAACGAGACAGAAGAAACTCTCTCCAACATCTTGACTTTTCAGTTGCTTTACAAGACCCTACTCTCTTTGACTCCAACATCCCATTTATCTCAACGCATTGTTTACATTAGATCAAAATCCTGTTTCTTTCCCATTATAAGGCTTTTTCTTGGATTTCACATCACCCAACTCAATTCAGCTCTGTCCATTTCACTTTACTTTCTGACTTACCATCTACACGCCGCATATACACACCTACTTATATTTTATGTACATACCAACCAACCAAACTACTTAACTATATACTACTCTCTCTATACTATCCTACAACAATATATGTACCCACTTACTTACCTCCGTCACTAATACTACATAGGTACGCACTAGCGTTTGTCAACATGTGTACCATAATCTCTTGGTAATATTCTCCTTTTGGTTTTTGAAATACCTTGGGAGTTTCAAGCATATAAATCACTTAATCCTAACAGTTCTTCATTGAGTGCTTGTCCACTTTTCTCCCTGTTTTGATAATCACTTTAATTACTTAATTTAGGATAATCTTAATTTATATCTTAAAATTATCTACAAAGTGTTCTGAATAATGGCTCAAAAAACCTTCGCAAAATACACAACCAATTTGTAAATTTCTTAAAGATTTATGTAAATGACAAGATATTATTTTACGCAATGTACATAGTATACACAAGATTTACTCACGATGGATATGTAAAGAAGTATATAAGTCGACATACTCTCCGTTTCAAACGCGATTAAATTAATCATGTTAAAATGAAGTCATTTGTGAACGTATGTACTATTTATCAGGATAATTTATTAAGGATTCTTGAAGGGAGACCGACAAGAATTATTCTATAGGACAGAAACAAGATATAATGCATGATTTCTTGAGCGAGAAGTGGCAAGTAGAAGTTTATCTCGGAGAGATGTCCATTAGGTAAATAGTTGCAAGACTCGTAAAATTATTACCGAGTAAAATTGATACATTGTCATGTCGTGTGAGTATGAGTAGTACGTTGTGTGGCTAATAACTGTCGAAGATACATATAAGCTGAGTGGAGTGGAGCAGATGGAGACCGCAAGGGAAGACGAACAAATTGGAGGTTGGTGGGACTGCCAATATAGGAATGGAAGGACAAGTGTAGGACAGAGTGTGTGGAGGGGGGTGGGCAAGTCGGAGTTGGCAGCCACTCCGTGGGTGGTTGACATGACATGACTCCAGCTCAGCTAAATTAACACGAGTCTTCTTTCCCTGACTCTTCGCATTTCCCATCAAATCCCATCATCATTGACTACCTACGTGGATAACATTCATAAGTACCAGACTTTTTCTAGCACCTGATAATAATATAAAATCACTAAATGGATGTTCCTCGCTATACTTTAACTTTGCCTTCTTCCTCATCCCATCAACAATATCATTCATACTACATAACCTGCAATGATCCTGCTACGTTCATTTTTTATTACATTGCACACAGCGACGTCAACTTTTCATGTCCCACAACTACGCACTTTGACTCCTCTAACACTTGTGATTATTCGACGTCCAGGTATTGGTCCAAGTAAATAAAACGACTTTCCGCAGAGGCTAAAATTTCATCTTTCCATCAAACCAACAATAAAATTACTTTTTCATAAATATGACTTCCTTTTCATTTACAACCTAGAAACACGTCAAATGACTGAATTCTATACAGCACTTCAGTCGTAACTTTTATCTGATGTGATATTACGTTTCTTACTACAACTTCCAATTCAAAATTATCTTTGTCCTATTGTATGAATCTTTCCCTACGTTAATATTTAGAGATTTCATGAATACAAGTCTCATTCCGTCCTAAACATGTGCTAACAAATTAGTTTCTGTTTTAGTGCATATTATTTGTTTTCTGTATTACGTTTGCATTTACAATCAAGATTGCAAAATATTACGAAGTGCTTTAGAGGTTAGTGTCAATAAAGGTTATGTTTAAAAGGCCAGTTTTGCAATACAAGAGAAAACAACAATTAGGTTTTGCCAGAAACTAGTTTTGTGATAGCTGCAATATAAATTTAAAATATATATCATACGTTTGGCATAGGGAAATATTATTCTTTCATATTTTATGTCTCAGTGGCTACACAATTCTGCAATAGTGCCATTAATTTATGTCCTTTTGTTTCTATAGTTTGTTCTGCTTGGTTTTGACCGGTTTCTGTCCATAAGAATAATACAAAGAGGAGAATATTTTATTAGGCATTTCTTTATTTCCTTGGTTGAGTTATGTTATGAAAAGCTTTGATGTTGAATTATGCAACATCGTAAAATAAGAAAGGATGCCGTAGCATTATACATACACACAATAGATGTAAAAACATAAATAAGCAAAAGGTAAATAAATGTGTACCTATGTTTGGATAGCCAAAGTAGTAAATGGCATCGCATTGTATGTTCCCATACACGTGTGTCAAAGATAACGACGCTATTTTAATACCTACTGCATAATATCCAGCTTAACATTGTTCACAAGCCATTCTACAGCAGCTACTAGATCGCAGAGATGACACCAAACCAGATTTTATCGTTTATTACACACACTTATCACGGAAATCATTCTCAAAGTGCTTTCCCTCCTTCTATTCTACTTTTAGATGCCTTAAGCATGGCAACCTTTTAAGCAAAATATTTGTGCATAGGAAAATATTTATATAACATGGAAAACCAGGCATAGACTAATTAACATATTACCAAACTTCAGTTTTGCTCTAGAATAAATAAATAGTTGTAAAAATAACATGGAAGGTAATTACATAGTAAACCATAAGATAAAAATTGTCTTATCTTTTATACCCTTGGCTACTCTTATGATCAAATTATGAATATACCTATACTATAAGAAAATGAAGCATTGGAATTATTCGCAAATATTTTCTACTTCAACGTACGTTATACAAGTAACATATTATAGCAGTATATTTATATTATGTATATAGTTTCTGGCTGATTGAATTATTTTTCTTTGGACAGGAGCTACATTTTGTTTTATCGCATGCTCAGACGCTAATGCTGTAAAGCCAATGAATTAGCGTTTAGGTGGTAGACCTTGTGCAAAATTGTTATGCAAAGGAAGAGATAAGTTACAAGTCGTTAGTTGCTGTAACCAATATTGCACAATGTATCAAATTACATTTTAGGTAACGGCATTCGGGATCAAGTTTAGTAACAAACACTAAGACCAGGAAACAATAGACATGCTTTGTAAGTAAGTTAATATTTTCAATTTAGGTAGCTTAGTGGAAGTATGCAGTTTTCTAATAGGATGTTTTGTAATATTTCTCAAGCAAGGAATATATTCAGGAATCAAAGTTTATCTTGAAGATTGCAAGGAAATGGTATTGTATAGTATAGTGTAGATATTAAACGTCTCTAAGGAAAAGTTGTATTTGGATGTCGTAGGATCATAAATGGGTAATACAGTGTATCTGTATAATATGAGGAATAGGAGCTAGATGTAAATTCATGCAAGCAGTGCTGTTGAGATTGAATGAGCTCCACTTGTCTTTCATGAATGCGAATGTGCTCTAAAACATTCTATTGGGGATTAGATGCTCGGAAGTGAAGGAGTTCACATGGGGAAAGGATGAAGTTGTACATAAATACGTATCTAAATATTTACTCTGTAAAAGTATATCTTGCATCCTAAAGTTTCCTTTTCTGACCTGATCTATAACAGACGTATACACTAAATATGTAAATGCAACTGTTTCGAAGCCTTTTATTACGAGCTGTTGACTACAGAATGCCGTATTGCCTTTATGCTGCCACTTTGTATTTTTTCAAGCTCCACTTCTCTGAGCAGTGCATGCCCACTTATTTTTTACGGATTTAATTACGTGGAAATAACTTTTCAGCGCGAGGTAAAAATGGAAACCATTTGTAATTCGTCAACATCTCTTAGATTTCAAGTAGCTGTACTCAAATTACTACATGCCTATAATTCCTTTCTCAAATTCTGCCCATCCGTATTATACTCATTGGTTAAAGTATGCGAACATTTTCCTAGCCTAGAACGTTCAAAAAAATTTTTAGGCTTTAAAATATGGTGAACGTATTTTCTTTGAAAGTGCAGCGAGAACTAATTATGATCTATTGACAAAAACAGCCAACGGTGTTTACAATATAGGAGAGTTGTTCAATCTTGTAGCCTTTTTAATTAAACCTCTTTAACAAATTTTTGTTTCGCATGTTACAGGTATTAATTGGTAACACGTGATGAAGTCATTATCACTACAATAAAAATCTTTTTTATCAAACAAATTAGTCTGCTATGAATGTTTAATGTTTAATTTACTAAATGGTTTATCCTTATCATTATATTATATTTGGGTCAAACCTCTAACAAGGCTACAAGGCAATTGTTCTAGTTTATACCTAAATACCTACTAAAGGATCTATTGTAATTTAGCCGGGTTGTTCCAGGAATTTTTGTATAATTCCATAAATGAAATATTTCTATAATGCTACTAATATGTTGACTCTGAAATTTGCATTTCCCATGTACAATAACTGTCAGATTGTCAATTACACTTGATAGTTATACTGCAATTACGTAGATAAATACTTATGTAATTCAAAGGAGGCATTTGAAATCTGACAGTAAATATACACCTGTCGGGACCAGGTGTTTGTATATATGTTTAACAGGTAATAAGTTATGCGTTGCACTTTGATACTATATAGGATATATGGCTTGAATGAAGTTTACGAAAGCTAAGCTAGTGACAACTGTACTGACACAACAACGTAGTAGTAGTTGACGTAGGTGGATGTAAGTATAAGGTTAGGAAGCATACTCTTTAAAGTAAAAGGGTAGGAAACCACGAAAATGGTGTTTAGTGCATATCCTTTATTTATTCAGTGAGACCACAGAGCATGATCTTGTATTCATAGTCGTAATCGTTGTAGTCCTTGAGAAAATTGTTCTTGTGTTCGTTAAATCGTAGCACTGCTTAGAATTTGTGTCCATAAAGTAGTACGTATAGGTGTAGATATACTTTATAGATAGTCACACGTAACTAATATTATAGTCTACATAGATAGTAAAGTACGGAGTAATTTAGTGATAACACGATAGCTCAATAGGTGTAATATGTATTACTATTATAGCAGAGGAAAAGTTATGTTGGTGAAGAAATGGTGGAAGTAAATGTACCTAGTTTGGACATTTGGCTTTGGCTATGAGTCTGAGAATGACTCCATACAGCAACTCACGCTCTTGTATTTAGTCATTTAGACCTGTGCCTACCAACATAAAGTCGACTTACGTTTGACTTGAGTTGATGATGGGATGAAATTAAATGAGAAAATGTATAATGGGCGTGTAGAGGTTGAACCCTTTGCCATTAAACTCTTAGCCGAATCCTTGTCATGGTGCATTAAGGATTAAGTTGTGTCTAAAACCTGACTAAGAGCTTTCTCTCAAATTAAGTACGATCACAATTCCTGTGGCTTCATGTCACTACATCGTGTCTAAACTTAACACTTACACCAAACTGCTAGAATTATTTGTCACGTAGATCATGATTGAGTAATTAAAGAGATCAATTGTTCAAAAATCATGACAAACAAGCATCTAAACTTATTTTCTGCAAAACAAAATGTCTGCTGTGTAAACCTATATTCTAAGAAATTGCAAATAATAACAGATTTGCATGAACTTGGTTGTGTTACAATTCTGAATGAGTAAAAAACAAGGCACTATTTTTAGAAGTATTATGACGGTTAAGAAAAGCAGTGCTTCTAAACGTCATAAAAGGGTAATTTTGGAAAAAAATCTGAAGGTCTACTTTTTGCAAGAGTTGATGGTTTCATGAAAGCGGAGAAAGTTGACGTGAACAGATTTATTTAAGGAGTAGGTACTAGTAGGCAAAGTATCGGATATGAATAGGTTTTAAGTTAATGTAACTACTATTGCATAGAATACTGATGTTATATGGGATATGGTAGATAGATAGGAGGGAGGTAGATGTGCAGACTAGTGTCCGTTAGTGAATGGGGCTCGTAATTGATTGATAGGAAGAGTTTCGTGGGATGATGGCTGTCATTTGAACTAGCTGATATTCCTCGTGGCTTGGTCATAGCTTGGTGCTGAAGCAACACTTAAATACATTACAGAAGGCTTTATTCGAAGTTTTACTGCTGCACAGAAATCATAGATGCCTACATAAGTGTGTCTGTATAGTAAGTAATATTCATATAGAGGAAATAAAGTCATTTGACGTGGATGTAGGTTAGTGGATATAGTAGGTGGTAACGGTGAGATGAGATGCGTTTGGGAAAGAAGTTGGGTTAGCACACAATTCCTGTGAAGACGACGAGCACATATAAAGGTCGTATGAATTGAACTAAAGACGTGGAATGGGAAAACTCAGCAGAGAAGTTAGACGGAGCTAATGTGAGATGATCTCATGTGATTGCATTGGGATTACGATGGGATGATGGGATGAAGGAAAAGATGGGATATTTGATAGCCAAAAGAAAAGTGAAGGAAAGGGAGAGAGCCAAAGCCAGAATGACATGGAAAAGCCACTTTAATAGCACAGGCGGGCCAACCGCTCTCTATAAAATTCTGAGGACGAAACGGACAAAACAAACCACAGTCGTCTGGCCACTCAGCCTGCATGTGGCTACTACTAGTCCGATGGCTCACTTTATGTACCTTAAAGATGCTGCCGTTGTTCCAATGCATCGCCAGACTACCCACTGCTAGGCATTTGGCAAACCTCCTCATAACTGTGCAATATTCCAACATGCTCTAGTTCAAAGTGGAAAAAGGAAACTTTTTCTCCAGTTGACCTGCATGCTCCGTCCTCCTTTCTCCAATAGTATAATATCACATCAAATGCGTTCATTTCACTAGAATCTATGTATACTTACGGGATGTGATGTGGATTTTAAAAAGCCATGTGAATACACACTGCGATACAAATACTATATAGGACAACTGTATACAGACTTGTTTCAACTACATACAATTCTCAATATTACTCAAATTTATTTTCGACGACCCAAACTTGCCCAAATCTTTGCTGGAATACAGAATGCTCAACTGAATTCACCTAAGTACTGCTCAATTTATCTAACCTACTCAGTCTCCATTTCTATACTTCAACTGGCTGCATTTTTCTGCATGGGTGATTGCTTTTAACAATCCTTTTGGCTGAAAGAAATTCTACGTTTATACTAAATGCACAAGTATTTCATCTTTTTTTGGAATTGGCCTCATTGCTTAGCGAGAGAGGAAAACATGATTAAAAATAAAGATGTAGAAATTAATTCTGAAATGACAAAATATAATTAAGATCTGACATGGATGCAGATATATTTTCTATACAGATTTAGATAAAGGGAATTGTGGAAATTGTCAGCTTTATTATCTTATGCGATAAATAAGACATTCAAGTATTTATCTGCAGTTGATTCAGACCCAGCACTTACAACTTTCAGCAGTTTAGATAGTATAAACATGAAGATAGAGAAATTAATTTTGTCAGAAAAGAAAAATTGGATTTGTTGAAAAACTATTGTGTAGTTGCTAGCACGCTGATTCTGCACTGAACGTCAAGTCAAGTCAAGCTACGAACATGACAGGACAAGAGAAAGCTATGGAAGAAGACCAACTAAAACTCTTTCTCAGACTTTCCCCTTTTTTATCTCCTGCTGAATTCTTTCTCCCTTCTTTTGGCTGTTTGCTATATTGCTGTGTGCTATCATAACCGTGTCAAGGAAAATATCTGCTCTGCTCCAAGCTCTTGTCATCTATTTTTTGTAAACTGTCTTGCACCTTTTTTACACCAGTTATCTGCTCAATTTATTTTTAAAAGTTGCATAAACTAAATCAGAGTATATGAATCATGATTAACAAAAACACGTCTAGTTTATATTAAAATAGATTGTAACGAAAAATATTGTACTAAAATTCATGTTGAAAATTAATTCAAATTTAAGTGATAAAATGACTATGAAAGGAAACAAAATTGAAAAATAAACCTTTGGACTCAGAATAGTGTTACCCAAGTCCTTAGGAACTTTATCTGATTTACTTGGAATATACATCTAAATATATAAACAAGTGACTGTTGTTTTCGTGGGTTTTGCAAATTACATAGATAGATAGAGATTGTTTGGAGTTTAATTTTTTAGCCAGTTTCGTATTACAATTAGTGTTGCCATATTTTGACATACTCACCTATGATAAACGAAAGGAGTCTAGCCATTATATTATTAAAAATATAAATTTGTGTGGTTGGTTACTTTAGGCATAGGGGATGGTTGGAGAAAAGAGTAGAATGACGGAGCATTGCAAATTAGGAACGAGGAAGGAATTTGTGCTTTGTACTACAATGTATCTGTGGGGTATTAATGTAGTGTATAGAAATATTTGGCAATGGGAAAGGCAAGCAAAGTTCATGCAGGTTTGCCTTTCAATAGAATCGATTTGGTGTCTTTTCATACTCGAGCATTACTAATATAAGTAGAAAGAAAGTGAACGGTAAAACGGCTGTAGCGAGCTGGGGTAGAGAATTCGATCAAATTCACTGCAACTCCATACTATTCCGAGGTTGGCTACAATTTCCACATACATAATAGTAGTATATAGGTGGTTTACTACTAGTAGGTACGTTCGTGTAGGTATGTAAATATGTAATGTGAGTATACATGCACGAATGTTGGCAGATGTAATAATGTCTGCATTTCGTGCATGCAGAGGCTAACATGAAAGTTGTGAGATTGGCTATCAGTGAGATTATTATAAAGTGTATCATTATGAAAAATATGTAAATATTTTAAAATCTAGAGTCATTTCCCTTATTATAAAAATATTTGGGAATTTAAATCAAACGAGAGGATTTTTGGATGCCAAAATGGTGTAGATAGTTGCTGAAGATGGAAATTGGCTGCCACATAGCTACTGCATAAAATATTATATGTGGATTGGAATGTAGAGTGAAGTCTATGTAGGGAAAGCGGAAAAAGCTTTAGATTTTTGAGTGAGACATGCTTTGCTAGCAAAGAGAAAGGTCCGTGACGAAAAAGAAAGCTGAAGAAAGTGTACGTATGCATGTAAGTAGAAAGGAGTGTTGCATTACTAGAGAGGAGGTAGTCGTCGGGAGTACATAAAAGTATGCATTGCAATTCAATGCCACGCAACGTTTATGCTGAGCTTTTATACTGTGTCTATGTGGAATGCTGTAATATGATTTGTATGTATGGCTCCCGAAATATGTAGAAAGTGATGTGTGTACATATACGAATGTACGTACTATTACTCTGTCATGCTATGTTCCGTTTTTATTTCTATCCCTACACATTGTATGTACACTATAGGGAAGGTATACATACATACACTTAATATAATGCGGAGTAAGTAGTGAGAAAGAAATACTGTGTAAGGACAAGGAGAGGAAAGAAGGTTGTTACTACGAAGAATGCATAAAACATGGTTATTTGGAAGGAAGGAGCTTAAGGGAAATGGAAAGATCGATAAAAAGAAAAGCCTGTTCAAGGAAAGAAACTGAGACGACGAAAACGAAGAAGTGGAAGGCGAAGACTAAGAAGAATCTTAAGAGAAGAGCTGAACACTAACCGCCGCCACCACCACCAAATAAGAAGGACCGATGGAGAAAGACCTGGCCAGAGAGAGAGAGTCATCTCGATCCCTACCTATTAGAACGGAAACTACTTACTATAGCCATCACCACTACTACAAACAAGTATCTCGTTCTATCTGTGTGCACTCAGCATTCCTGTCTCTGTTTCCATGAAAAACACCTAATAATATTTATGTGTGCCCACTGTACACATAAGACGCACACGACGCATGTTTCTCTAAATGTCTAAGTGTACAGAAAACTCTTCGCACGTGTTTATTTGAGATGAGACAACTCTCCGGGAGTCAGGAGAGCAAAAAGAGACAACAATTCACTCCAATTTCCCTACGAATAGCAATATCAGTTAGAAATCCATAACTCCCAATGTATTTGGTGTGAGAGAGAAGCTGAAAGGGTGATAGCATGCAGCAAATTACACGAAATGAACTGGAGGCAGCCAACTTCATCTCTAGATTACAAATGACCGGCTCACTCTGCTAATGCAACGAACTATGGGTTCTTGCCAACGGAAAACATTCTGTAGTATCACCAACCAACCACATTCCGTAAGTAGGAGAGGTAACCATTTACATAGCAGCACAATATAATATGACGTAATACTCTATTAAATACATATAAGGGATTTCATAGCAAGTCTGGGCATGGTGGACCGGTTTTGAGATACAAATGTGAGTAGGCATCCTTATTTTTCAGGGAAAGTATTAGTGAGTGAAAGTACCTCAGCCAGTCACTATGCATTAACTTTCCCTATGAAACTCAGCTTACTTGCACTTGTGTATATGTAGGCTTAGCGAGGGAGAAGACAGACGAGGACGAACGTCTTCCTTCTCTAAACTATTTCTAGTGCACACACATTTCGGAGTCTGTGCTTTGCAGAGCGTGTGTCTGTGACTACTTTACTTACTTAGCTGTAACTAACTAACTGTAACTGCATACTATATCTTTCACCACGGAGGATACATGAAAAGACTTTCTTTCTAAATACACTCGCTTTCCTAACTCATTCTACTTTCTCTTTTTTACTACAAGACAACAGTCAAATACTTATTAGGTACTCAATAGCAGAGAACACCCACATTACTATGTATATCTTACACTTTTTCTCCATCTGACCACTAATAACGTTATAATATTATTTCTAATACCATTCACCCGCTTTCCTACGCTCTTTTCCTCTTCAATCCCTACCATTTTGATTAGTCACACAGTCAACTTTACTTACTACCATCCCGGCCTTTCTGCTTCCGTGCAACCGATAACTTACACAGACAATAATTTATATCTTCCTGATACCAATCCTATAGTACTTAGCTACCAAATTATAAACCTGCTAACTAAGCAACGGCTTTTCATAACTACAAAACTAACTTTCCCATTTTATATAGCTTCAATGTATCGATAACATCCTATATTTATGCTGTAAATTATGTCCAGTGGAGAAACCAAACATTATTACTAACCAGTGATTAATGTATAAACAAATACTACTAAGAAAAAAATATTTGGCCTTCCCCAAATAATTTATCTGTAGCTACAGGGTTTCCTTCGTAAAACCATTGCCTTTGATTTACTCGTTTCAAACTCAAGGTAATCTTGCAAAGTCACTAGCTGATATTGAAAATCCAATAAAAAATAGATAATCAAGGTTACACACAAATTGGAAAGCTTTTACCATATAAAACATTACGGCCACTTTTCATAAATATGTATTTATAAGTCACTACGTTGTGAAAATAAAATAAGTTACCTATAAGTTATGATGGTTTATTTGAAGTACGAAAGCCTCCTTTCAAACCTTTCTAAAGTATTGTAAGCAATCATTTTGTGATTTCAATAGAGTTTTATAGTCCATAACTTTTGGGTTGCAAGTTGCAAAATCCAAAATGCAATTGTAGCGTCCTATCAAAGCTGCCCAAAAGCAGAGTATACAATTGTCCTCGCTTCATTTCCTGGAAAAATAGATCCTTTTGGTCGATTTATCTTATATTTTGCTTTTGGGCATCTACAAGGCTTTGACAATGTACACTTTACCACAAAGCTTCAAAATATTTGTCAATTTTCAAAATGAAAATAAGCTCAAGGGACTATATTATTGTGATAACTATGTCGTTCAGCTTTTCATACTCTATATGTGACTATCTTATGCATTTTTTGCTATCAAAAGTCAGTTTTCTTCCGTTTGTAGTAAATGTGGTATTTTACCTTGACTTGTCAGAAGCAATGTGAAACAATACAAAAACCAAAACAGCAAGACATAAGAAGTACAACGAATAAATCACTACCTACACTCGCATTTTTTCTACAGAAATATATTTATACCACTTACTGCGACTTGGTTGATTTATTTATTGCATTACATTTCCAATGCACTCTAAAAACTATTTATATGTCTAAATACTATTTTGTTTGTATTATATTCGCGGAACCATTAGTAGAACAATTAGATTATGCTTTCTTAATTGGATTCTTTTGCAAGCCAAAGGCCCTAGAAAAAAAGATTAAATCCAAACTTTCCAGAATGCAATTTAGGTCAAACTTTTGTGGAAATTTTGAATAAGTAAATAAATAAGTTTTTTAATTTTTCGTTTGATATCATTAATTATTGCCTTATCGAATTATTACCATTTAATTGTCCAAAATAGAAAAACTTATGGATAAGGTGAGAATTAGATAATTATAAATTTGTGATTGCATTTAATAGAAATGATGCTGGTTATAGTTTTCCAAGTTGGGTATAAAATAGAGGGTGGAGGGTAAGACATTTTGTGCCTTAAGTACACAGGAGTATTCCCATGATACAAACAAATGGCATTACTCAACTGACTAACTTACTTTTCACATTAACGTCGGATTTGATTCAGTAGACAACAGAGCAGTGAAATCTACATTCTTTCCGGTCACTCCATTGACTACATAGAATAAAGTTTTTGTAGCGCATTCATTTCTTGGAGTAATGCAAAAGGAGAAAACAAGGTCACTCTATTAAGCGAGTTTTCTCTGGCCTTCGTTGACAATAATGTGGACTCCATTTCTGCTTGTGCTACGACTCGACTGTTTAATGTTGTGCATACCTATTTACTCTCTCTCTGCATCTGCTAATGTTATTACGGCACATTGCATTGTAGTTTTATGTGCACTACTATGTACTGCTGTGTGTATCAATTGGCGAATTGTATGTACTACTTGTACTGTAAACTAAAATACATAATAGACTCTTTTCGTGCCCCTTTCTGGTTTGGCTTGTTCTAATAGGATTTTATTATTGCTCCGTTTCTCCTCCTGACCAACAAGCCAAGCCGTTGCTGCTGCTTCGTTTGGTTTGGCTTGACTAACTGCGTTTTTATTGTGCAAGTAATACAGAATATATACTCTAAGTGCTTTTACGTAGTTTACTTACTCACGACTTGGTGTAGTAAATGTGAAAGAAACATTTGTTGATAGTCCCTCAAGTGAAGCCTAGTCAACCAAAGTCAAACTCTCTCTCTTTCTTAACTTTCCTTATACACTACGTATACATATAACAATCTCAACCATAGCATACAAATCAACTGAGGACGATTGCACCGAGATGAAACGAAGTAAACCAGAACCAAAGCCAAGGTGATTCTTACAATAGAAAGCCATATTTTAACTAATGTATACAGTTTGCCTTTTGGTAGTGAAAATGATATAGAAAGCCGGACTAATGCAATACAATTCATGGGATTGGTATACACAGGGAGTAAGTAGTTGGGGCTCAATTCGCGGCTCTGTTCTTCAGTTGATGTGGTGTAATAAGAGGCATGAGAACTATGTCAGTCTGAATATAAGTAACGTATGAGTAAGTAAAGGATAAGAAAGCCTTAAGTAAAAACAGGTCGGTCACCTTATTGCCGCCTCGTATCGCCTACCCAGCCCTATCATATCCTAAACTAAACACAACTGCAATGCGACAACCAACGACACTCTTCTTCTCTATAGCGACAACGAACTTTAACCGTCCTGATCGTCATCTGCTATTTAAGTCCACCAGTCCACTCAATCAACCACCACCGAATCATTTCCTTTCAATTACTCTACTACCTCATTTTCTTAATGCTTCCTTTCACCACTCTCACATCCACCACCCACGGCACAAACTTCGCTACACAGATACCATCATTCCTTCCTTTCTCCACTACACTCCCAATAGACACTTACAATCCCACTACAAAGACTCACTTTCAACAATACTTTACCCACTACTCCAATTTGCTCCTCTACTACATCATTTCTTTCACCCTATCATTTCAATTCTCAAAAATATATATTTCCCACATTTAAAACAGTAAAAATTCGTTGCTAAGCGAAAAACAATACCGTGTGTTTGTATTAAAATTATAAAACTGTTGCTATCATTGTTAACATGAAATTTTGGGTTATTGTTACGTATGGATGATTTTATTAGACAATTTTGTGATGAAACAATGAAATAGATTGATCGTAAATGTTGAGACAATCCAAATAGTGATAGAAGTGCAATTATTCTAAATAAATTAATTTGTTCTGACAAAGTTAGAAGAGAGCTGGAGAAAGGGGTAGAGAGGAGGATGGTGTTAGTATCGGCATGTCTGGGAGAAAGCAAGTGGGAAGAAAGAAAGCAGACGATTAGAGGCCGGAGCAAGAAAATAATGTCGAGTCAACTGAAGACATCTCAAGTCGAGAGCAGATTAGCTTACGACGCCTACGATTCAACATTATTATGTAGCTTAGCTTTTATTAGGAGTCTGCTGCTCATCTGGACTCAAGTTACGTGGAATTGTTGAGCCGTTATTACGGATACTTTAGATGACTTGCTTTTCTCTGGCTTTGCCTCTCTCCATGTTACACTTCCTTCCTTTAGATCTTCTTGTTCCAGTCAGTAACAATGATCACAGCTCTTAATTTGAATGCAGACCATGACACTCAGCTGGGCTAATGCCATTGGCTACAACTTGCCTTCCTTCCTCAGGGTTTCAGAAGTCTCAACGCATTTTTATTTAGCCCCCTTTTCTCCCAACCGACTAATAAATTCAATCCTTTTCTCCAATTTACTCACTACAATTAATCCAAAAATGTCAACCAATTTTTATGTCGTACCCTTATGTATTTATGTCTACAACCGAAACAGGTTTATTTTTTACTTATTTTGAAATATACTTTTTTCTTGTGATGTATATTAAAAGGTTTATTATAAACTGAATGCAAAAATTTATTGAATGCTTTTAAAATCAGAATTTCTCGAATGTGTCTGCGTTTATGAAAATTACGAATTA
Organism: Tomocerus qinae; assembly: GCA_020055645.1. NCBI lineage: Eukaryota > Metazoa > Arthropoda > Collembola > Entomobryomorpha > Tomoceridae > Tomocerus > Tomocerus qinae. Next base: position 28,772,389 of record CM034548.1, read on the forward strand.
ATCTAGCTAATAATACAATGCCAAGGAATATGATTTACAAAAAACTCCTGGAACCCTTATTCGTTCTTTATATGATTTGACTTTCTCCCCAATTGTGGTAATTTGTAGCAGTTTTGAAGTGGAGAGAAAGGGCGCAAAACTTTTACTATTTTTCCCATAAGTGCCCATAAGGCGTATGAAACCCGATGGTATATTGAGGATAAACGAAGAAGAAACATAATATAGGTCGGGCAGACCACTCCAAATTTAATTCAAAACTTGTACTCCAGTTCGCCGAAAGACAAAGTCTGCGTTGCATTGCACACTTATCATTACAAAAGGGGAATGGGTTAACAAACACACAGCTAAGTTAGTAAAAGTAAGACCATTGGTCTCCTTCTATATTTAAAATGCTTAGCGTATCACTGAACTGTGATAGTGAATGTAGGGCTATACAAGTGAATTTTCAGATCTTCAACTTTAAGTACTTGTGCGTAAGTACTTCCTGCACTTTTACTTTTCTACGTCAATGCAAATGCAATAACGCAAAAGATAGTATCTAAATGGCATTCCGTAAGCAAAATTCTTTCTCTGTATTACCTATCTAAATTTTTTAGCCTAACCCTTTCTAAAAGAAAACGTAAAATATGTAATCTTTCCGGTTCTTTTCTCGATTATTTATACATAGAACGGAGAATTTCATCTTATTGGATTTGTTTAAATAGAATGTTCACATATACTTACTATCCGTGATTTTGCTTCAGTGACATGATACATTTAGAAAATTTATAAAAGCTCCAAGTAGAAATGCTTAACATGATTCAATTCAGATTTGCAAAATTACATTAGCTGCGTATTAAAAGTTTAGCCAGCCTCAAATACTTTCTGGTTTAACAATTTATAATAAATGTAGAGGAGATAATAATAGATGTTCATTATTTAAATCCTGTAGTTATATGACTAGGTAAACAATCATTTTGAAAGTTTGAGAAGGATGAAATTTGTCAAAAGCTAGTTATCTAACTTTTGCTGAAAGGGCAAAGGCTATGCCTCCAACTTAGACGAAAGGTAAATTAATCGGCTCTCTGATAGATGAGTTGGCCCGTTTTCATTTGCATATGGCCATGAAGATAGATTTTAGCTTCCATTTTGTAGTAGAATTTAAACCAGATATTTGGTAGGAGAATTTATGTGTCCAATTCCTATATATTGGTATGAAAATGGAAGAGTGAAGCAACAGTCATTTAATGTTTACTTATTTTGCAACGATTGTTTTTGCATTTTATAGCAAGAGCAATTGGGTTTAAATGGTAAGTGTAGCTGTAGTATAACTCTGAGAATGAGCTTTGCAGAAATGAATTTTCCCACAGGCTTGGTAGACATGCAGACAGAAAATGCATAGCCACAAGAGTAAGCCAAATCGTAAAATGGAATTCCATTGTTTGAGAAGAGTATGTTAATGGTAATAGTAAATTTCAGGGTTTACTCAGACGCCCATTTGAGCTAGCTAATGAAATCCACTTTGCACAATATTTAATTTCTGGGAACGACCTGCATGTGCTCCTCACAATCACCAAACTGTGTAGTTTAAATATACTTTTAAGTGACGTCTTCCCTGCACTCTGATATTCACAAATGACCATTGCTGTCGGTTTAATTTTAACAAAACTTTAAAATGCTTTAACATTAGTTAGACGTATTTCTATATCAAGTTACATTTGTATAGTTCAAGACATATCTTACACTCCATTTCAATACTTTGTTAAGTAGAGCAGAGAAATATTTGTTGAATGTACATGTGAAAGTAAATAGGGAAAAGTGGTTAAAGGGGGGAGTATGTTTGGCCGTCGAGGTAGAAAGTGCCTGCAGAATTTGTGCTGAATGAATCGTATCGTATCTCAGTATACAAAAGAGCCCTCATTTGGGTGGTTGTGTATGTTGAGTGGCTACATGTTATACCTTAGTTAACTAGGCATACAGACGCTATTTTCGTTTGAGTAGAAAGTTTCGAATGTGCGGTTATGTCCAACCGCTGTGTAGATCTCTTGAAAGAAGTACTTGGGGCAATACATGCAATGCCTGTGCATTGTAATTGTATTCCGTATATAACATAGATGCAATATTATTATGTGGTTCAACATGGGTTTCCCCACTGTAGGAAATGACAAAATTACGTCTTAAAACCATCAGTACTTAGCTGTAGTAATATCCATACATGCCCTAGAGTTTACTAGGCACAGTTATTATATGTATGTGTTTATTTTCCCCGACCGCAGCACAATACAGATTCCAGCATTCATCTAACGATAAGTAGTTACACTGCTCGTCTACCATGCTATCTATACAATGTATAATATATGTATGTACGTGAGCCCTCAACTATGCCTTCTTCCCTTATCGTTCTCCTTTGCTTTGTTTCTAACAGACTCTATTCAAGGTAGCCCTCAGGGAAAATTTGATGCTAAAACTTTCACCATAGTGAATATGTAGCGTAAATGCTTTCTCTTCCACCATGGGTCCTTATGTACTTACATATGATGGGTTCTAGCGCATATGCACCATCCTTCCATATTTTATACATCCTCCGCCGTCAAAATTGCACAAAAACTTATCCCGCACTTATTTAAGTGGATCTCATTTAGAACTCAACATATCCTCTATTTTTCTAAACCACTCAGCTTCACTTTCTTACCAGCCTCAAAGAATCTTACTAAATTCATTCAATGACTTTTTAATCACTACATTAGGCATACCCTTAATATTGAAATACAATCCCTAGGGCTTTAGTCTACCTATTTCTATGAAAAAACTTTTAATACAAATAATACATTTATAGGACGTTGACTGCAAGACTCCATTTTAACGATAGAGATGTATGTGCAAGTCATCATTATCATTCCGCGTTATAAGATACCTAATACTGTCTCAAGTACGCTTCATTCAATTTCAGAATTACTTAGGCATAATGGAAAACAAACTGTCAGCGATGTTACATAACATTTATATACCTGGTATTTCATTAAATGAAAAATTGTCTATATTCTCAACTTCATCAATAAATTGATGATAAAAATGCACGACTTATGATGGCAATATCAAAGGTTATTTTTTAGTAATTTGGGGTTGGTATGATTAGGGCATGTGGCATGTTGCATTCTGCTCTGCTACCAAAAACTCCGTAGTAATGATTTAATGACGTGCATGGTATGCAGGCTGTCACACATTACATGTGTTTTTTCATGTGAATATTTCACGGGGCGTCTGTGTACAAAGGCATCGTAGTTATGCATAGAAAAGTGTGGCAAAAACCTAAGCACCATTTTTTGAACTATAATATACTTTGGCTTTCAGCCTATATTATTGACTAACTTATATGAATTGGTAATACCATTGAAAACTTTGTACCTTTGATCAGCCAGTTGTTTGTCATGGAATATTGGCAGTTGTGCTAATGAAGCCTCTGTGATGAAAGTAATCTTTAATCTAGAAAACCAAGCTCCCAATTTCACTAACGAAATACTATCCGCTTTAGTAGCCGCACATAATGTCATCAACGGCCACTTTTGAAGTACAAATGCGTCGCATTTCAATTCCATTGACTTGTTTACTTAGGATAAACTGTTTCATGACAGTACAAATTTATTTCACAATTAAACAACCAAAGGCATACGATCAAAAGCATAACTATTTAATACTAAAAGTGGTTTATTTAATACTACTTACAGGCTAAAAGACAATTTCTAGGAAAGAACGTTTTGAGAGAGAGAGAGGACTTTTAGTTTAAATGGGTTATTTTTATCCTTCCCGGGGATTTATTTAATGTTCGGGAGCTAAACGTATGAATACGGTATTTATACTATCCTTTCTTCTAGGAATTTTTCCCAAATTTATGATTTCCTCTATTTGAAATTTCTTTTTTGGTACAAGCAGTAAATAAGTAAAATGATAGCAGTTTGCATATATGTTTACAGGTCATGTTACATAACATTACGAAATAAACTGTGAGTTAAGACCCACGTTGTCAGATAAGGGAGAATTTATTGTGGTCACAATAATACCTATTCAATTAATGCGGTGTCTGTTGTGCAAATAGAGTTGCTATCAGTACACATTTATAAACTGTCAGTAATTTCATATACTACTTACGTGCTTGGTTCGTATTTCGCTTACTTAACTTCTGCTAGTGTGCACATGTATGAAATGGAAAAATGAGAGTAGATTTAGAAAAGACATGAAAAGAGGTGATGTCTATTTTGTAAATGTAAGTACGTCGTAGAATGTGTAATGCTTATGAAATGACCTTTCAAGTGAGGTTGTAATAGGAACACAGGTGACTGTTAAAAGTCTATTGCCATTGGCTATTTGATTAAGACAGGGAGAACGAGATAGAATTTCGCTTATAAAGAACTAGTACTAGAATCAATGTAGTAACTAAATGTGTAATTTCCAGAATTTCCGGGATCATTTAACAGAACCGAAGGGGAAAAGCTGTTTTTTGTTGCCGTCTTTTGTTTCCCTTCTCTCATTTAATGTTATTAAGTAAGTACTACAATGTCTATAGGTAATGTGTGTGCATATGGTGTGTATACCTATAAAGAAGACGTGTGTAGGTAGTTCTCCACCAACTCACTTCACTTCATGTGTGTAGTATATGCTTATGTGTCAGATATGTCTGTGGCCTTTACGGTTCACTCCCTACTCTCTGTCTCCAACTCGCATTAGAAAAGAGCAAACACGACATGGACACAAGTAAAAGAAAATGGTGTGTAAGTACACATAACCTACCTGAAAGAATAGTCTAAAGTCTATCCTACTATTTTATGTTATCGTAAACAGAGTAACTTATTGCAAGTTGCACTCGAACGCAACTTTCCCTTCTGATATACATTTCACCAACTCTGATGTGTTTTCTCCCTCATGTTGTCTATAGCAATCTCACTAGATACAATTAATTGGTAAAAGCGTAGTTGAGTGAGAGCATGTAGTAGGTATATGCATAGTCATAATATTACCTTCTTTCTCCGTTTGTGTACATTAATATCCCCCTACTGCAAACAGAGAATGAAGGACACTCGCTATAGAGAGAGATCTCTTTACCTAGGGAAATGTACGGAGGAGGATATACCTTTGTAATTATTGAACTTTGTCCCTTCTGCTCCGTGAGTGTTCTGTTCTGGTCGCCCATTCAATTCCAATAAATTATCTGATGAGAGAGTCCAAGTCGTCCTCTGAGTTTTGTTCCATGCTTTTCCCTCCGTGTCGTTGAAATCAACTCAAGATCTTATTGTTAGTTTATCCTTCACTACCATAAAGTAGAAATTGCTGTCTCGTCCCTTGCTTTGTAGCAATAGGGCCTCTAGTGTTTATTCAGCCGTCTACACTAATTGACTAAAATTGAATTGTGACCGAAAGGTGAAAACATGAACGAGGAAATAGAAACACAAGAATTTATTTACTACTCCTTCTTACTAATTATCTACTATCTACAATTTACTTCACAAAACAATATTATTACTGTTCAACATAGAAATGCGTCTAGATTCAATCTAAAAAACCTACTATTATCACCTGTTTAAATATACTTGTCATTTCTGCATAAAATTCATTTTCCAAATTATAATATTCTTGATATTTCCTTGGATTCAATTATATTAGTAAAAAAAATATACCGCGAAAAATCAAATTTGAGGCATTTTATTTTCCATTTCACATCATAGCTAAAAGCCAGTTAATTGAAATTTTACCCTGCAAAAAAATAAGATCCGAGGTCGTTTATTGTAGGAAATACGGTGCTATATTCAAATGTCTAATTTTAGAATTAGTATTACAGACACAAATTGGAAACACAGTATGAGTGCAGAGTGACTAGAAATAGGAAGGTAGTTCACTTAAACTCATTTCCCGAATGCATACATCACATCCGGCACAAATTAAAGCTTTGGGCAATGAAATGAATTGTCAAGTGCGCAATTGTTTGCCCGAGAATGTCTTTGAAGATATTTTAATCAAGGAAAGGAGAAATCATGTCAGTAAGATAAATAACCTAACCAACAAAACAACTTCATTCAAATACTTATAAAATGTCATATGTCAGCACTTTCAACTATCGTGGACTAAATAAATGTTTTACACATACCTACCTAGTTTAGCAAGGAAAGTAAGACGTAAAATATTGAGCTGTAGGTCTTTAATGAGGGCATCACTGATTTTCATTAACTCGTGTTTCGTTTTAATGATAAACATGAAAGCATTTGCTTGTAAACTCATGGGTATATAGGTACTCAAGTTCTCTAATTCAACAAAGTTTCATGTAGAGTAAATAAACTCACAGTCAAATACTACTTAGTCTAAGGCAATCTGCTAATTGTCATTAAGAGATTCAAAATGCTTATATCCGTGTAATTCTCTTTTCAATTTTCAACTAGATATAACTACTGCGTACTAGATTCTACAACTACAATAGAGAATTTTACGTTTCACTGCCTCTTTACTAAAACTCTAAAAATGGTTGAAATTGAAAGTCTTTGTTCTCTTCAAAATGTTTGTTGCTTTAGTCTTTCTGCCATTGTCTTTCTAGACATACACCAAGCTCTGTGTCGTGCACCATTAACTATTTAGTATGACTTGTCAAATCAAGTTGATCAGGAAGAGGAAATGCTTAGGTGACTAAAAACAGGACTAATTCCAGTAGGCAGGAGATAATTAATGTACAGCTTCTCGGTTTCGAGATTAAGATAATCCCTACGACATAGAATAATTACAAGCAGCACACTTACCCAGCTAATTATCTACAACTCTGTTCGGCTCTTCTTTAATTATTTTCTCTCAAAATAATAATACATACAAGTCAACTTCTATTTTGCTTGTTTTTACAAATAAGACCTATCGCTATTTTTATCTTTTTAAGAATACACATTTGTTGTACAAATGTACGTAAATTAACTAATACCATCCCTTCTAATACCAATGGATATACCTGAGTTAAGGCTAGTATTAGGAAACTGTTGTAACGGTTGCACACGTCATCATGCTTTCAAGGGTTATACCAATTATTTTCAACAAAAGTGTACTTCTTTATGTAATCCTAGTAAGTAATTTGAGAATGTCTTGCTCTTTTTAATCAATGTTTTAATTATTCTCAGGTTTATTGTAAATGGGTATAGTAAATAGCTTCCGTTCTGGAATTTTAATCTGTTTCTGTTATGAAAGCTAGTATTATTTCGTGCTATTTTGGCTTATTTTATTTTTAATTAGCATTCTACTCAGAGAAATACACCTGCTTAGAACTTTCCCTCTGTGTATGAAACCTCTGTGTGTATAATTCCTAGGAGATAAAACAAATAATGGGAAAATACAATTATTTAAAGCTACAAAGATACCTAATTATCGCATTGCCCCCTTGTATATATTCAATAATAATGATCATGAAGACTCAAATTTTGAAAAGCACATTAGACCTCAAAATAAAATATAGAAATTATTTAGAACTTCGTTTATATTTACGTTAGACTTTAAGATAAATATTTATAACCTTTTTTGAATTTTAGCATGAATATTTAAAAAAAATCTCAACCGCAAATAAGCCCAACCTTAAAATTAAGATTTAGAAAATTGGAACCATATTATAAACTTTATGTATGTTTCAAGCCTTCTCCTCTTTCCCCAATTTTACGCTCCGGATGGTAACATAAATAGAAAGTTTGAAATTCCAATTTAAACTTACACACAAAAGAATACAGTATGAAACCTTTCTCCGTTTTCCCAATTATACTCTCAATTTATTGCTTACCTAGGATCTGCCATTTGAAAGTGTAATTCAAAGATGATTGCACTTCATATGTACTTTCCATAATTAGTATTTGACCCTTTTTGCCAAATGAAAAAGAAATTCGTTTAGTGAAAGGCAGGCTGGGTTCTAAATATCGTTGAAGATTGCATTTACATTTTAGTCTGCTGTGTGTGTTTACTATACTAAGGAAGGTGGCCAGTGTTCTTTGAAGAGAGATAGCTCAGGTGTTTAATATTTTGGCTTCCTTGATAAAGTTGGTCTCTATATTAGTTGAGCGATGGAGTTTCTTGGTAGAATAATGATATTGACGGTTTGTGAAACAAGATTGGCTACACGGCGGTTGTGTAATGTTTGGTTACGCACCAACCACTCTAGATAAATTTTCTATCTAAATTTTAATTTGGATGCCAACCCTCAAAGTGAATTTGCGTAATAGATGTAAGCTGAAACGTATGAGTCAAAGATATATCTTTAAAGTGCATTATTACCTGTTCTCTTAAGATGATATAGATGTAATGGCAACGAAGTAACTAAACAAATATATATACCTCTTTGTGAGTAGATCAATTATTAAGGAAGGAAATTCTGAGCGTAGTGAATTCTAACTAACAGAGGTAATTTGTGAAATTTTGCAGAGCTCGAGTGAAAAGCGGACTGCGAATTATTGGCATCGAACCCAATGTGGACCATACATGGAATATCACTACAGACTTTAACCCACGTAGAACTCATGCCACCATCACAGCAGTGAGGAAATACGATCCGAGTTTCCAAAACGTCAAAGGGTAAGTAAATGAAAGTATTCTCAATTACTGATGATAGATGCGCTAGGAAATTCCTTTTCTCATCTTGTAGCAAAAACATCATAAAATACTGTTAAAATGCACTCGAGAATTTATTACACAAAAAAATTGGATAATATATTACATAATGTAATTTCTCCTCCCATGCACAAAGACTAAGGTAGCAATATCAAGTCGTAGTATTAATATATCGGTGCTTAATTAATACAGTACATCATATTGAAGTAGATAGAACACTAGCATAAGCTACAACGCTGAATTTGGTTGCTTCTTGGTGTAAACATTATGCATAATAGCCTGGAGATCATAGTTAACGGAAAACGTTTGGGTAGCTATTTCACTAGATAAAGTGGTACATAACATTCTTATTGTTAGCTCGAATTAGAAAACTGTAGAGAGGAGCCCTTGGCACTCTCTTGCATATTTCTTTCAAGACACAAATTATAGTTATTTGACTCCACATCTTTGCCTTTGGTTTATTTGTAAGATGAGTGAATCTCTAATAAACCTGACAGAAAATTCCAGAACTACACTCATCTAGGATATTCCTTAGGCTTAATAAAAACGCCTTTCATGTCGTGTTTTACAAAGGATAAATACATATAGCTAGGCAGGTTGGAGATCTTTAACTAACATTTTTACATATTTACTTACATACTATATAAAGGAGTAACTGTAGATTGGGTGGATTTCATCGAGTTTAAAATAGAAATTTAAGTGTTAGCTCTTTAGCATATTTTGAGTCGGAATGCTTTGTTGAAGTACTGAATATTTAAGACGTACTGTCATACTACGTGTTGAATGCCAGTTATTTGAAGCTAATCTGAAACATCAAGCTGTCATGTTCTTGTTTAGCACAATAATTGTATTGGACAGAATGAAATGCTTTCCTTCAGTTTCATTGCATCGGATATTACCATTCCTCTCACAAAATACTCTCTCCTACTAATTTCTGAGTAACTGACTTTGATTTCTACTGCCAACTGGCCTGCCCGACTTTTGTATATTTCATGTTCAGCCTTGCACTCACATCACAAGGTAATTAATATATGTGCACAAGAAAACTTGTGATGAAAGTTCCTAGTAACGTACGTATATGTTGTTGTGTGAATCATCGTTCAAGTACTATTGCTTGCGTGATTGCTCCTACTGTTATCATGTTTTACTGGAAATTGAGTAACAACACATCAGGAAATTAAACATGTCTAAATATAGTTATTGTGCTCAGAGGAAACAGTTAAAGATATACTTTGCGGTTGCGAAATTAATTAGTTCTGTCTGTTATCTGAATGCTTACGTTAGTTATGCTTTAGATACACTATAAATAAACTAAATTTTTTATTGGGATTCTGACGGCAACTCTCGGGGGTTGTGGTAAATAATTTACAACCTTCGAAAATGCAAAACCACATGAATTACAATACTTACTTGCAACTTAACAATAGTTTAAAAAATATCGTAATACTTTTAGAAACATTTTTGTTTGCGCTCGTAAATAATTGTAATAATTAATTTCTATTTTTGAATGCTTGTTTTAATGTACACTTAATATTAAGTATAATTAGACAAACATTTAAACAGTATTTCAATTTTGAAATGTTATAATTCGTCGTACGTGAGCTTGGCCAAATTCATGTGACGATAAGTGTAATTATTTAGCTAACTGACGCTCCATTATGACGAAACTTAGTTCAGCACTCTACTGTCTACGCTTAGATACTTAGCATCCGTTTAATGTGTAGCGATAAGCTGATGTGATTTACTAAGGAACATTTCTTGCCCTCTTCCGTCTCAGACTGTCTCATACTTTAGATCTACAGACTCCCTAACGACATGTACGTAGGATGAGGAGGAAGATGAAATGCTAAAGAACTAGACATCAGTGCTTCTGAATTTCTTAACGAAGAAACCAGCTGTGCTCGCGTGTAAACCGAGCTACTTAAATTACGAGTACCCTTTCCCTGCCAGGTTGCTTTATTATAAGGAAATGACTGTTTTCAAAATATGCAAACCCTAACTTAAGTCCGTGAATGTCTCCTGTCTGAAAAACAATAATATACATCCTTCTAATAATTAAAATGGTTTGTACCATTCATCAGTGAGTATAGTGCAGGAATTTTTGTCGTCATAAAAATAACACGATAGCTTGCAATTCACCAGAACTTTATATTACGTGATAATTATGCGTTATAGTAATTATAGAGCGGGTTCTGCTTTTATGAGCTGAATTACTTGGCTACTATGAACCAAATATGGAATTCTTATTGCTCACCGTTTATATATACTGAAAGTTTAGTGCTTGTGTCTATACCAAGAAGTTGTAATAATAATATTGTTAATTATGTGGAGTATGTCTCATCTTAAGCTTCCCAGAAAAGAAAATTATGGTTCAATGAAATGTTTCAAAATGAGTAGTGTATGTTTTTACTATAATTTGACGCGTTTCAACTGTATTTTATGAATGACCTATTTTATTCACCCACTTCTATAATTTGCACATAGTAAATAAAAACTACAAATACATTTCAACTGAATGATACAACTAGAATATGTAGTTAGACTACCAAAAAATAAAAATGGTAAGTAAATTTACAATGTTGTAGTTTGTGGTGAGAAATTTGGTCTACTTAAACTTCTCTGTACTCCATAGATTATAATCAGTATTCACGGTGAAGTGCTTCGTGCTTTACTGATACTTATTGTTAGTCTCTATAACTTTTTGTGTGTTACTATCATTTTCTATTTCTAACTGGAGCATACTGCATAGATATAAAACGTAGGAATTCATTTTCATAAGCAGTAGTAATGTCACTAGCTTGTAGTTGCTTACCATTCATCACAATATAATCTTAACATGGTATATACTTGTTATAACTGTAGTTATATATGTTTACATAATATAAAAGTGAAGATGAGTCTAGTCTGGACTATAATGTAATTATTATTCCCGAGATATCTGCATGTTGTTATGTTTTGGCTTTACACTGTGGGAAAGTTATGCGAGCTAAAAGTCCAGCCAATATGTGTGCAGTGTGGTGGTATGTTTGTAAATAAGACTTTTTGCTAAGGTAACATTTGCGATAAGTAAGTAGATGATTTCATGAGGATTGCATTTGGAGGAGCTCTGCCTCCGATTTAGAGCTGAACTCATTTGTAGTTGTTATGCATGTTCTGGATTTGTTCAATTCTATCTTATGATGATGTCTATATACATAGTGCTGCGGTCTGTTGTAAAATATAATGGACTGCAGTAGACTGGTGACTAGAGATATGCCACACACCAACTCCCATTTATATCTCCACTTCTAATTCTATCGTAAGAAAATGAGTAGGTGCTCATGGCACTCACTCTCATTACTTTACACAACGGAATGCCATTCTTTAGCAAAAAAATATGCGATTCACTAAAAGAAATCCAATGTAGGTAATACACTCGGAATCTGGGTGGAGCTCCCAAGTTATGATAAGATAACTCATAGGTGTGTCTTTCTGTGCCATTTATTTTTCTCTACTCACACTAAACAAATGTTTATTCTGCAAATGATTTTTTCATTTTTCCCAACACTAATGGATGGTATAATAATCAATTTATAATGAGAAATCCAAGTATCATTAAGGTACGATGATATATTTAATGTGCAGTAAAAAAAATTAACAGACTCTAGAGTCTTTAATACTGTACTATGTGTATATGCATAGTCTACTATACAGTAGGATATTTATAAGCAACTACTGGAAAAATGAGGAAAAAGATTTAGCAAAAATGAACATGAATGTAGGTACTTGTGCATATAGTTACAAGTAGTTTTCTCTTAAATGACATGCAAGTTTGTGTAAATGATGAAGCAAAAAATACTTGAGGTAGACAAGAAAGAAGGAGCCATATACGTACCTTTCAGAGACAGCGTGTAAAAACCTACTTCACTTTACGCTGCAGGGAATATTGATTCCCAAGATGCGTGTGAAATGCGCTAAAACGCAAAAGACTCTTGAACTGATGATTCTTTGATTTTTAATTTAAATCCAATTAGAGATCAAGACTCGGCAGTAGCAATGTGGCCTGTCATTCCTTAGTTGGTTTGGTTAGTTTTAGTAGGTACTTGTCGGCTCGTTTCTGAAAGTCGCGTATACTTAAAAATCTTACATATGCACGCTTTTTGGTGTTAGTTTTTATCTCTAAGACTTTTTCTAACGACATCTCATCACTGCATTCACATCTGGCTTACTTGAGATACTTTTTCAAGATCTACATCACTCTATGACTCTATACCGCTGACAGAACTTTCCAGTGACGATATTTAGATCTTGATGAGTCCCGCTTGATAGCAGATACCAGTTTGTGAAAAGAAAAATTTAAACTGCGAAATTATAACAGGACATTTCAAATATTAAATGTAAAATCTTAAATATCCCCAAACTTAAATTAATCTTTAAAAATCTTAAATCTCATAATGAAATTGTTGTCATTTATTCACGCCTTAAGGTTGTATTTAATTTAATTCTTTATTATTACCAAGATTTTCCAGCTTTTGAACTGCTAAAATGGGCGAAAAACTTTTAAAGGTTTTAAATTTTGATCTAGTTTAGAAGAGGGTGCCTTAATGTTTAGTGTTGAAAGTTTTGTTCCTGCAAGCATGCAGATAAGTATTGGACTGTAATGTTCTACAGATACTGTCGATTGGGGAAAATACGTGATGCGGAATTGAGTCCTGCTACTGATTTATGATTAGAACTTTTTTCCTGGTTGGTTTTAGTTGGCAGAGAGCAAAGGAGCGATTGAGTTTCTTACTTGAGTTCAGTTCAGTTGATCTGAAGATGAGTGAGTTAGATGTGTTCAAATAAACCAATGGGATGCAATGAAATGCAAAGAAAGACAATTGGGATGGGGAAAAGAAAACGAGGGAGTTGCATGCTTTCCGCAGATAGTGAACTTGGTTCAATCGACATAAGTCTCTATCTGTCTATAGAAGGTAATTGTCCTATACTAGAAGAGAATGCTCTAATAATAAGAATATCTCAAGATTTGCTCTCAGCTATAACGAGCATTAAATATATATCCGCCCAAAGAAATATACAGAGTGGCTTTAATCAAACTTTTCTCCATTCAATTCTCACGGGGCTGCAAAATTATACGCGGTTACTTTATCGTTACCACTTTCTTTTCGTCTGCACATATAAAAGAAAATGGCATATCGCAGATATAAATAAAAAGGTTTTCGTGTATTTTGTGTGTAGATGTAGCGATTTAAAATAAGAGGATTGATTGTTAGTCAAGTTATGAGCCAAATCATAGCTCCAAATGTATATCAGTGAAATTCTGTATTTCTCTCAACCTGAATCCACGTAAGATTGTGGTAGATGTAGAAAATATACTTTAGTTTATTGACATTTCACTTATAGCCGTGTTAATACCCCAAAGATCATTTAAAGCTTTTTGACGTTATAGAAATATTAGTTCTACTATGACACTATATTTCGTAGATGAGATTTAATACATAGAGATCAAGATCTTAAGAAGTTATCATAAAAGCCAAGGTGTTAATCTGAGGGAATGTGATAACTTACAGCTGAACTATTTTAATTGGATGTATTAAAGATAAGTCGGTAGTTGGTGCTTATACATAAATAGTTCGCGGAAACTATCAGTCCCCAACAAATGCTCAAGAGCTATTGAAATTCCTATACCAAAGTATAAGCAGTCTTGCACGTAATCTAAACATATATATCTTATTATCGGGATTCTCTTTGTAATTTCCAGTACCTGGTAGTAATGGGTGTAACCACGAACACAAACCAACTTATTACGTCGAGTGATGTTGAGTGCAAATGGAATAATGAGTGCAGGAAAACAATAGACACTGCTAATCAGCCTGGTTTGGTTGGAAAATGGATTATAGATTTTCTTTTGTCAGAGTGGGATATTAATGGAAAAGAATGATAGAAAGTTGATGCTATCTATGAGTTGATGTTGATGCTCTCCTAGAGTTCAACTCATTCAATTGACTCCCATGCTTTGGAAATTATGTTTTTGAACCGAGAGTACTATTCCTTTTCTGGACATATATCTTTATAGCGTCTATTATATAGAATTCAACACATAAAACGCAATAAATGCACAAAAATGAGATTAATCTGTCCATAAATCCTATTTATGTATTCCTTTTTCATCTATTCTGTTTATTCCGATAGGAAATGGCATGTAAAGACGAGATTTCTTGGTTTAGGGACCCGCGAAAGCAAACAACAATTGCACACACTCTAATAACATGCATGTGTGGTATGCAGATAAATTTTATAATGCTGTAGCAAGATCATCTATTAATATTTAACAATTTTAACATTTTTCTGAGTTATTTATTCCTCTGAATTTATTCCAATGCACAACCAAGCATTAAAATGTTATTTATTATCCTTACTAGATGACAGTATTATGTCTGTCTGAATACACAAGAAGTAGACACTACAATTAATGAATGTGGATCTCTAAAAATTGGATTTTAGGTATTTGAGACATAGTTAATGTGCTTAAATATGATTTCGTGCCTTCTCGGTTGGTTCCTTGAACTTTGTGCATAGAAATAGTATTTGGTCCTGGTAATTTATTTGTAGTTAGCAACTGCTAGTCCATTTCTCTATGCCCTTATGTAGACCTGAATGGGAAGTGAAGAACATCTCAACAAACCACATAATATAATATAGGCATGAAGTATACATACTTGACATCTCTTCCAAATCTGTCGAGTCTTTTGTTTAGGCTGCTTAAGATAAATTGACGAACATCTGTGTAAACGACAGCCACAGCAATTTACAAAGGAACTTTTGAGAAATTCTTAGTCACCATTTAATTGAATAGCAGACATGAAGACGGCGGAGCTATTTTTACTAAAGCATTATACTTTTATGCTAGCAAATGATATCAAGATGAACGTATCTCATTGTTCCCTTTACAAAGCCTCGTGTTCTCCATTTAATGATGAAGAATTTAGTTGTCGATTATTTATCTTGAATCACATCGAACAAGACCTGTTCACCGCCGGTTACAAACTCCTCCAAGCACATAAACAGATCCCATATGCTGATTCATCAATATAGACAGCCGTAGACGTAAACTAACAAAGAGTAATAGCTCAAGTTCAACTATTTATGATTTGCCAACAAAAGGATGTGTGTTTTCAGTCTCTATCTCTCTCGTAGCTATCTCTAAATAGTGCTTACTTTGTTGAATGGTACAAACTGGATTGAAATGACAAAATCTGTAATGGAATTTGTTACAGACATTTCTGCTGAAATAAGACAAAATATATTGCGCTATTATATACGTATGCCAAATCTTTTTAACCTACTTAAAGGTCAATGGGGTAGTTCACACAAAATTATATATAAAGGAGGTACTTCAAAAAACTAAAATTATATTTATTCTTTTTATCAATTTTATATTTATTTTAATCGTTTATAGCTGCTTAGATTTAGCCAAACCAGTTCTTAACTTCTTAAAGTGCCTGTCACTACTTTCATTATTGATGCAAGACAAGCGAGATAATGTATAACATACTTATGTACATGGTTGACGACAAAAATAATCGCTAATATTATTGAACAATAGCAAATGCAATTATATTGGCAGAGAAAGCTGCTAGAAAAGTGATGGACTTATATTAAATGGAGTTTCTGATAATCCCATGTCATAGCCATGGATAAAGATTACAAAGAAACGATAAAATACCAATCAACGAATTCTTAAACTTAAGTACGTTGACTATTCTCCATTTTCACGGTTACCTTAACATTTCATAAAAAGAATTCTGTCCACCCAGTATACTATACATTGATTTTGTTAAACATTTATTAGATAAAATAGACATAATACTAAAATGTTATCTATGGATACAAAAATAGTTCCTATTACATGTAAAAGTGAATTCCTTCGTTGGAAGCTATTTGACGGCTTTCACTATCAATTACAAACATATATAAGGTTGTGAAGCAAGCGAAGAAGGAAGATAGATTTGTTAAGGCTGATTCACCAGTTCTAGTTTTTGTCGCAAAGAAAAGAAAAGAGACTTTGTTGACTTGCCTCCAATATTCGAAATGCATCATTATTATTAAATAGGTTATGCGTGGAGTTTATAGGAGTTGTGTATGTGGGACAGAAATCCCATTATAGGAATATGGTTGAATTGAGATGAGCACGTCTACTAATAGGACAGGCTTAGATGGTTTGCGAAGATACTGACATGGCTAACAGGAAGATTCGTTGAAATTACATCTGTAGAGGGTAGGTTAGAGAGATATGTCTATTTATTTGCAGGTAGACATATACTGAATGTATATGCATTCATCTGAGTCTTTTGAAAGGGTGGATTGGATCCGCACATTAGATAGAGAGCTAACCAAATGAAACCACGTTACAGAATTCTGTGACATGTTCTTGCAAATTTGCTTCTCCGTTTCCAGATAATGTGAGTGTAGAGCTGATAGGTGAATACTGCATCAGTGTACATAGCTCTAAGGTATATAAGGTGTTTATAGGGAAGGAAAGTAAATAGAAAATTTTCGTGTGGAATATGAAAGTCGATAGTTGAGAAAATGTGGTTGGCTCCAATTGCACAAAAGCCTTTTCATTTCCTTTGGATTGCACTAGGAGCATAACCTAAGCGGGCCGTAGCGCTGAATACCTACAGAGACATTACATTAGTTGCTTTGCGTTGTCTCCTCATTCAGAGAATAATACTCTCTGAGGATGAAAGATAGAGACGCCCTGCTAAATTAACGTAACGTTCAATTCAAAGTGCGGCAAGGCAACGTAAATGGAGGCCAGCCAAATAGAAGACTGGAGCTGGAACGGACTTCAGGAGTCATAGGCAAAGAGAGTCGCAAAAGGAAGACAATTTCAGAGCCTACAGATCTAGCCCATTATTGCACTGCTATTTACTGTAATATACGTGCACACTGCACATACATAGTTAGCTCTCTCATGTTTCCTGAATTTACAGCGTCAACAGAACAGACAGACACATTCACATACATAGAGATACAAGGAAAAGCAACGTCATTATTGCAATGTTGCTGGAAGTGCACGTACTTACTTATTGTTAGTTTGTTCCACTGTTCTTTTGGAAATTGTCATTGTCCCAATGCACTCAATGCTGGATTCTCTCCCCACTATTGTCCTAAGATATATGGCAGTATAAATACGACTTTCAATTCCACATATCTACCTCATTTTACGTTCTGTGAACAGAGCAGTTATAATATCCGGAGCCCTGGAGCAGATACGTGAACGTGAATGGGACTTTAAGTCAAAATCAGATTTATAGTAAAACCTGCTAACTATCTCTACCTACACTTACACAATAATATCTAACATAACCGTATACTATACATAGGCACTTTGCATTTAAGTATAGAAACTAGAGCAAAGTGAGAATTAGATAATGCCTAGTCTAATGGAAGTTGCTCTATTTTACATTTTCTGCCGTGAGAATGTATATTCTCTATACAAATAAGAATTCGGCATGCCAGCCACTATGAATAGTACTGATTTTATATCACACCTTAGCTATGTTGTGCTATCTCAGTCTGAGCATCATCACAGAAAACAAACTGAATGGCAAACGACTTGATGTCTTTGTCGCAGAATGTTCCTTTGAGATTTGAAGCTTCCTCTTACCGCTGTCCTTGTTAGCTTTACTAGAAAGAGAGTCATTTTATCTACCTATGAGTATCTTTAGTATGATATTGAATATTTTAATGGCCAATTAAACGTGTAGATAAAACATTCATACAAACTACTAAGCAAGCAATTGAAATGGTGCGAATTTTTGTGGTTGATGATGGTAGAGGAGATACCGGAAATGTCAATTACAACCCAGATTTTAAGCGTGTGCATACAAAATAGGAAAAACAATTGAAATTCTTAAGTTGAAATCGGTTTAATTAAGTAAACTATCGCAGAGCTGTCTAATCTGTTGCAGTATTTACGACTTTCTATTACGACCACTAAAATCTCAACGTTATTGCCCGTATAGCTTCCTTATGTGGCTCTCTTTAATTTTTAACGTGGATTCCATTTGGAAGGATTGCGTTGCGGTTGAGAGAAATAGAAGCGCTTTATCTGTGAGCTGGTGCTGGGAATTGATAAGGATCAATGTAAAATAAGATTAGATTTACTAAGTGTGCATTTAAGCACATGCAGTGCAGTTAATTAATGAATGTTTTCTCATTTGCATGTAACTGATTAATCAATGTGTGAAGTGTGGAGAGAAGGGATATTCGGATGCTATGCGGATATGAGTTTTGTCGAGGAAAGTGCCATTAGGCGAGACTGGAAGAAAAAGGGCTTGGAGGAGGAAGAGTCGGCGAAAGAATTTTAATCCGTAGTGTCATGCCACGCCATGCCATGTGAACCGGGAATTCCGTGTTAAGTTTAAGTGACTTTTTCAGCTTTAAAGATTCGCATTTTTGTGTTGGGATGATAATGCTGCAGTAAGTGAAGTAGTTTTGGCATATCATCTAACACCATCGCATTGCATCGATGCATGCACACTGTACATTAACAGCAAAGTCATGTACTAAAGTACAAACACTAAAATACCTTATGAGCTTGTCTTTTTATTGATTATTCCTCAGAGGAGGCCAACTGTAGTATCACTTGAACAGTCAGCACTCTTAAACATTTACTATAGGTATTAAGGAATGCAGCAGAGACGAGTTTTATATGTAGCATGCTTGTACTCCATAAGTACATTTACATAGATTTTACTTGCAAGACTTGCATGCTCCCTAGTAAATACATAAATATGTAGTTTAGCGAAGGGTATGAAGAGGAGAAAGGATCCATAAAGTATCTCAAGATTTACTTAATGTACAGTAGATGAGTAAAAACAAGTACCCACCCACTTTAATTTCGAACCTACAGTGCCTACTCTATAAAGATAAGTACAATATAAATATCCATAACAAAGTCTACGTGCTCTCCTACACATTATTATGTAACAAGTACTAAATTATTGTTCATTTGTTGAATGCTTATAAAATTATCACTGCTAAGCCACGCCATACCATCAAAGCTATAGACAACACTCTATGGATTATAGCATGAAATATATTACAATAGCATAGTGGCAATAGCAGTAAATAATGTCTTGGTGCAAATGGTCTAGTCTAGTGGCTAATGTACAGACATGAATGTACATTACGGAACATAATGTGCAGTCTCAAATCTACAGGAGACGGATCTCATTAATTTTTATAATAGGAATCGGAATGCAGTCTCTCCCTGCATATGTGCACTATTTTAAGTATACTAGTTGAACCCAGCTAAGGGGCGAACCTGGCACTCAAGAGAAATTAAGCAGGCAACCCATCACAGTAATAAAAACAATTCCGGTTCAAATGGGGAATAATAAAACATTATATTTATTAAACACCCCAGAATGTTCCCCTTTAAAATCAGAAAAATATGATTCCGGGATTTTGGAAAACGAATTGCCTTCTTTAGCTAATTATTTCCATTCAATCACCAATAATCATCTTATGTGAATTCGTATTATTGTTCTGATGTTATAATAATATGAAACAACTCAATTCGTTGGTTTAGAGGGAGGGGCATGCGCATTTTACTTTTTTGCTTTCAAGGAACGTGCATATATTACGTTGATAGTTGATAGGAGGAAGCGATGCCCAAAAGAGTTACAGCTAGCACTTGCGCTACACTTGAGAAAGGGGGTTTTACGTTACGTAATATATGCAGGTTTCCTAGGCGGTCGTACCAAGACATAGATAGTCAGGTATTAGTGCGATTATATTATAGAATACTACCTCTCCCTTTATTGTTAACTCACTCTTATGAACTTGTCCTAAGATTTCTGCATCGACTCCAATAGTCGCGTTATTACCAACCTACTAACACTCCACATACACTAAGCTATACACAAAAACATGTACTTGTTCTATCTATCCACTTATTATGGACAAGTATACCTATCCCACTTGACGCTAGTAATAAACTGAAACTACCCGACTTGACAAGACTTGACCAGAAACCAGAAGACTGGAAAGAATGTCTATCAACACAGTAAACATCTATACTACATCCACTATATGTGTTTCTACCTATTAACAAACCTCATCACTAAGTAACAACCCAAACATTAAGGGTAATTGCCAATTGCATTCTCAATGTGACTTGTCCTTCGTGTTTCACTAGTTATAACAATCAAAATTGCACATTATGATAATGTACACAATTGCATAGATAACATGCCAAACCAACTAACTCTACAATAAATATATTCCACATTGCACTGTGTCAACTAGTAATTGCTTCTGTCCACCCGTTTATATTGTTTCTATGATACTGGCATTTGTGTCCAAGTAATTTAAATATTCAGAGTGAATGTCGTGAAGATTCAATTATAATGTTTTGTTCTGTTCCGCAAATACTTAATGCAAATGAATATCAATTTCCCTCAGACTTTATTTTACATCTAATTGCTTTCTTTACACACCCAATTAAAATCATATTACTTTGGGCAGACATAAACTACTACTATTTTGTAGACAAGTTGAAATACTGCAATTCAAAGAATGTCTATAAAAATATAGCTGCCTGCACGAGTACTTCCTTGTCATACGATACACATGTTTTGCTTAATTGCACATCAGCAAGTCGGGACAATTAAAATGAGACCAATTATCGTAAGTGCCTTCACAAATTATCTACCAATTCATGTTTACTGTCTTAGAATTATGTCGTGCAGGATGTCCATTCAGACAATCATGTCGTCAGTTGAAACTTAAGTAGCTTTTTACAAATGGTATAAATAATGAAATAACTCCTTCTGTAAATTACGTCCTTATTATGTAGAGACATGTCAGAGAAGCACTTCACAGCTGTATGTTTCCTCTCCACTTGGTTCATTCATAGTTTATTGATAGATCAGATATAAGCCATTTACTAATTATGCAAAGCTATGCTATTCTAAAGAAGAACTACATGTGTATAGCCCACATTTAGATAAATACCTTGGCATGCACACAATTGTCTTACAAGTTCAGCACTTTTTCAGCGTTAAAAATAGCAAAGCAATAAAAAGAATATTTACTCATTACATTTTACAAATGGATACATTGGAGACGTCCTTATGGCGAAATTCTTATCGCTATGTCTATCCAATGTAATATTGCAGACCTATGCAGTGTTCCTTTTTCATCGGAGTCCATGTTGTTATTTATAGTGAAGTGGTTTCCTACTCACGGACGCATGATTATTTTCCCACCCAAGAATCGAACTGGCAGTGAATAGAGTAGTTCGATAAAAAAGATATTAATGACCAAGTAGGTAGAGTTGAAATGGCCAAGTTAAGGATATTACTACCTGGGCACACAGAATTATGATTCATAAAATATAAAATCTCATTTAAAATTCATTAAGTTCATTATGCTGGACGAGCTAAGTAATAAGTTAGTGTATGGGTATTTGGATATTATTTGTATTGTATTATGATTTGGCATTTTAGTATATGTCTTGGAAACCAGTTTACAATGGGGTATAGAAAGAGAAGGTTTGTTACATTTAGTTCAGGTTTGGTAGGACGACTGTTAGTCTGCCGGAATAGAATAGTATCTGGACACAAAGCGGAAAATGCATTTGCTGAGTCTTTTTTCTTTGGTTAACAATGCACACAGAAGAGGAACAGAAGAATTCTCATTATACTAAAATGAAGATGGAAAGAAAGACGAGAATTGCTTTTGAGCAAAGCTAAAGTTTTTAAGTGATTGACTGTAAGTGAATGAGTTGGAAATGAAATGCTGAAAGCTCAAGTCTTGCATCTGTTAGAAATTCGACTCCAGTCTTGTATCTTGTTAATATTGAATGAAAGAAAGAAATTAAATCTTCACTCAGCACAGTCAACGCATAATACATACAAAAGTACACCTGCCAACCTGCCTCACTGACAATAAAATGTAAAATTAAGCAAAAGCTGAATTAAGATGCTATCCTTCAAGAAAAAAAAATTCATGTCCATCAACCGCATTCCAAAGCCCGTTTTCAAAAAATAACTTAGTATGATAGACACAATGGTATGACGCTGCGTGGGGTATCTAAAGTTATTCGACAATTAACCCGGAAAGCACAAGATAAAATAAATTGTTTGCTGATGGACTGTGATTATTCAATTTATTATTCCCTTGATATTTTCCCCTTTTAATAATTACTGTCAAAGTTCACTTATATCGTTTTCGACATATTTTATCATATTATATGATGAATTAATTCGTTAATAACGTGCAATTTATCTGAAGATAACATAATTTACCTAGTTACAAATCTAAACATAAATCTGAAAATTTCTTTCGACCTTCCTTTTCCAAAACCAACCCAAGCCATGGGCGTGGCTAGGGGGATTAATATTCCTACCTGGTTAGAGCAAGGTCAACACAAACCACTAAATGAGAAATCATTCTCGTCGAATGAGAATGAAACCTCAAGGCACATTTGTCCGAAGTTTACGAGTGGTCGATAAAGAGATAAGTCTAGCTAATTTAGATTAAAATCATTAATTAATTGTTCAGCAAAACGAAGAGAGGTTTCTTTTATATGGATAGGAAAACACTGTTTTGCCCTTGTAAATTACATTTACAGGAATATTCAAACCGCAGTTTTCATGATTGATGTCTCCAGTCATACTACTTTCTTTCGTGTAACTTTATTAGAACTGACTTCTGGTATTTATATTTATTCAAATGAAAATGCATTTAAAAATGTGAAGATTACATCTATTCAAAGGTACTATTTATTTTCTATAAATTATATTCTTTCACCACAGAAAATTCTGCGAAATAAAGTAATGTAATACAGAAAATTTTTAAAAATATTTTGAACAAAGGTTTACTGCGAGGAAGAATTCTCTGGTGAATAGAAACAATAACCAGAACACAAAGATGGGATGGACTCTTATGTTTTTAAATGAAAAAGATTGACAGCACAATAGAAAATAAATCCACATGGAAGATTTTGTTTGTATTTGTCCAGTCTCATCTCATCTAACTTTTATTCCTGCGATTTATTTCGACTTCATAGAGGAATTACTTATGGCTTTATAATTTTTTACTATTACATTGTGATTTTAGTAGTTTAAATCTTATTTTTTCTATAGCCATTCTCAATAGATGAGAATTTTTCATTTTAGAGGGATTAGACAAGTCACTTTATCCCAATAAATATCAAGTAACTATCTACGGAAAGTTTTTAAATTTTCCCTTAAGCTTTCTGTAAAGATTTAGCTTACATTTTCTATTTTCTAATAGAATAGTAAGTGGATAAATAAAGATTATGTCGATATTAATATGTCAATAGTAAGATCTAATTAAAATCTCAAAAGAATATATGCAAGTTACATTAACATGGTTGGATAGGAAAAATGTTTTCCTTGAAATTATATTTAAGTACGGTTTGTAGATTTTGTGTGTAGTAGGGAAAGGTGGGGCAGATAGATCAAAGAGAATCAGGGCAAAGCAAATCTAGTGAAGAGCGTGTGAAACCAAAGGATCCGCGCTGATATGAGAGTAAGAAGAATGGTCTTGGAAAATGCCTGAGCCAGAACTTCTGTTATGATTTATCACCTTTCAGGAATAGAATACTTTAAGCCTACTACAAAACTTGATCTTCCATTCCACAATTTCTGCTCGTTTTCCACTGAAGTTTCAGCTTTGCTTTTCACAGGTAATCTAACTACATTGTGGGTCTTCCCTTGAGTCAGGTGAATACTCTGGTAATTCCAACCTATATCAAAGTCCCTCTGCTAGCGTCTTTATTCATCATTAAAGAAAATTTCCATATTATCTTCCTTATCGTAACCTCAAACCTATTAAATAGACAAGAAAACGTTTTTAAATAGTGTACAAGCAGCGTGGCAACGTGAATGAAGTTTTCTAGCATCAATGAGATTATGGAATATTTATGATTAGTTTTTATGTTTCCTTCATTTATTTCAAGCTCAGGAAACGTATAATCCATATTATTTAGTTAATACTTCGTTCATGAGTTTTAATAGTTGTACGATTAGAATAATTTGACTACATTGTAGAAGAAGTGCAGGTCATGAGATTACGGGTATAAAAAAGGCAGTATAAGTAGAGGAAACCAATGTCCACACGAAAATACTTAACATTGAACACAGAATCTATTAGGAGGATGGAGAAACGGAGCATGAGTTGGGAAAGCAGAATGCAAACATATTTATCTATGATATTGTTGGAATGAAAAGGCAATGAAACGAGAAAGAATGACATTTATGTTAGCCAACCATGCTATCTCATAATATTGCCTTACCAAATGGCACTTAGAGTGGTACATTACATCGGAGCAACCATAGCATTAACATGCCGCATGCCACCTCCCAGGCAACCACAGCAGTTGCAATCCACTTACCATATACAATTACACTCCAGTTCCGGTTCAATACATTCTATTAGACCACTTTATGGCATTGGGTTCTCACATTTATTAAAAATACATCTTCGCCTGGATTCCACATAGCACTACAAAATATTATAGTCTACTTATATCAAAGTATTATACAGATATAGAAATTGATTGCAGCTTACACTGTAACATGTGTTCAATAGTATAAAAATTAGGACAGGTGCTTATATAAAATCATTGGAGCATGAAAAAGACTGATTTACCTAATAGTATCAGTATATAGTCAATGGACTAGATTCTGATTTGTTTTATCTTTGTTTAAATGACTCCGAGTTGAGTATAATGCCTTTCAGGAAAGTAACAGTAGGCCATCATTACTGATATACATTCGATTCTCCTACTGATAGGATGGGAACTGCCACTGCTGCACCGAAAATACTGCTAACAGATTGAGGTCTTTGTCTTCTGATGATGAGGGTCATATATGATAGTCTCCATTAACCCTTTGATACAATACATCTGCAGCTACTATACAATAATCTTAAATCATGAACATTGTGAACTCAATATACTTACTCTTTTCTGTACAATTACAGATACAACCATTTCATTCGGAAGGAAATATTAAATAAGTACTGCCAAAGTCAACTGACATTAAAATATCCCCATATAGACCATTCAGCAAACTTCGGAGTTAGATTTGAACAAAATTTACAAGAATAAGAAGCTCAAAAAACTTAAATTCAAAAGATTGTTAGAATTCTCTAGTTCATTTTTTAGTATTATTTCTATTGGAGCAAGGGAATTGTTACTGTATTTGTTGACTATGGCTGACGCCTTACTCCATATATTATATTGGTTGAAGATTTAGAGCACTTGGTCAATGTATTGATTTAGAGAATAATCTGAATTGATTTTTTATCATTTCCAAGCTTTTCTGACCCCTTCATACCATTTTGGTGAGATTAGTGAAGAGTTTGTTTGGTATTGAAACGGAAACAATAAGTGTAATGTTAACGGCAAACACGATTCGGCTATATTTGCAGCTACAGATATAATCGGAGGTAATAGAATGTATTCAGCCCTTTAGCCTTATTAAGCATGTAGGTGTTGTTATGATGAAGCATGTGATGAAGCACATAAATGATTGCACTCATGCCAGAAAGGGTCGCGTACGCCCACTTTACAATTTACAGATTACCAGAGCTGTAATTCTTTTGATTTGCATGAAATGAGCCACAGAGCTGAACTGCTTATTAATACGCGTCTCATTACCTCTAACTATCGAATACAAATTATTTATTGACTAATTATCCACCACATATGTTCGTTCACATGCGATATAATAGTATCTACCCATCAAATATGCTAGACTGGTTTTCATTTTATTTGAAGGTTAATGCCAACGCTATTACACAAGCGCCACAGCTAATAAATATGTACCAAAATTCATCTTCACGCTATAGTAATCCTCTAATATGTATTTGTTTCATTTTATTTATTGCATTTTATTAGCAAAACGTTACTTTTACTATTTTAATTTCAAGTATGTAACAAATTTTTAAAATTATAATCAATAATTAAGAATCCATCGTAACAAAATAAAAGTTACTGGAATATTCTTCTCGCTGCGAGGCATTAATAAAAGAAAACTAATACTAATCGCATTATAAAAGCTAATTAGTATTGATATGTAAGAAGCATTCTGCAAATCGCATTAGTTGAAGAACAACGAGTTCTTTTGTCGAGCCATATCGCTATCCCACACTTTTATCTTGCCATAAAAATCCTCTTTTTATTTAGCCACAAGTTTTTTACTCCTGGATCTGCATTAAATTGAATCAACAATAAATTTCATTATAATTAATATGCAGAACACAAAATAAAAGCATATTCTAATGAAAACAAGGAATAGTTCTGTGTACTTAATATATAAGTAATTGGATATGATTGCTTTTATGTGGGCAGCATTCTCTCGTGGTTTAGTTTATTCATTGACGGATATCTTGAATACAAATGATAAAAGGTTGTTTCCCTATAATGACTGATAAATTCGATCTCGCATAGCTTCTAAATCTTGAAGAAAGAAATCTGTCCCACCTTAGTTTAGTATAACAAATAAAATTCCTAGTTATCTTGTTTATTTACTGGACCTAAACCTACCGGCCATATTACACTGGTATGAAGGTACTTGCAATTACATTTGTAGCAAAACATTTGGTAGTTAATCCAGTAGAGTTAATGCTGAGTTACGATTTTCGTCGAAACTGTTTTTTTGCATTACTTTTAGTAATCACAATTTGTAAAGATTATGTATATACAATATGTATACTGTAATATCTATAATATCGCAGGTTTATATATTTTGATATGAATTATGGCAAAGTTTTAAACATTCTTTACACTGATGTTCCCTACGAACTTGTTGAATGTGGGATTTTGAATAGAAACGAAGTTTTACTATCAGCATTTCGTTTCCTTGCATTAATTTATGAGTTGGTTGGGTCTAATTGCAAATAATTATAGGGGCCGATCCCCAAGGAAAATGAGTTATTACATCGTCGCTAAAACCTAATCTCATTTTTAAGGCTACTTGCTTTTAATCATGCAAACTACCTACCCAACTACCTACGTAGTAAATTTTTTCATTACTAGAACTAGTTGTTTCAATATATTTTGCATGCGTTCTTGCAGTAATTCTAAGTCAATCGGCTGAATCCATTTTGTATTACGTAAGAAGTCTCTAAATTCAGATTTGTATTGAAATTTTTAAAAAATGTAAAATTGTGGTAGATGTACAGTAGTATTTTGTGGCAGGAAGCCCATCAGGCAAATTTCCTAAGCGTTCCTGACCTGGTTTAGAAATGGAAAGCAAGGAGCGGAATTAATGTTTTTGATTCATGATGTTGGTAGCAACGAGCGAGAGTGCATTTTGGGCATTATTCATTGGGTAGACTAGGTACTAGTTACACATGTATTTATTTGCACAGTCTGATACACAATATATTTATAGTTATTTGATTGTCTGCATTCAATTTTTCGCTCGTATGTTACCGTTTTAAACTGATGGGAGCAGAAAAGAATGAGACAGTAATCGGAATTCTACTGACTTGCATTTGTGTAATACTTAGCATGAGAATTTGCTTCAAGATTACATTGATTCCAACTTCTCGGGAATTGTTGCGTTAGGCAGGAAAAGTTTTGCTATCCAGTTCTCCTTTTCTATTCTAATCTGAGCAAGTAGTGCATTTTCATGCTCCAGTTATTTAGGTAAACTCCATAGATCTCCAGGCTTAGATATCTCTTATTTCTACCAACCTATATTGCTACTCTATTAGGCATTTTCATTCTCTGCTGTCCTTGGCATTTTATACTTTCTTCCTAATATGTGCATTGAACATTTGCCCACCAGAGATGAGAAACTTTGAGTCAAGACCTATTATGTTTACCAAAGTCGACCATACTTACCAAGTTCCTACAATGTTGAAACTTATTTGCAGTTCTATGAAATTCAGTGACATATCTAAAAAATAAATATTTGCAAAGTTTTTCCTATCTGTAACAAAATTTTGCAATCGAATCATCACAACTCTAATTTATACATAGTTTATCTTTCCTTGACGTAGTATATAGGTTCAAATAGAGTTTTGATTTCATTTTATCTTGCATAATAATCGCTGCTACTTAAATTCCTGCAATGCACGAACACCAGAAAGAAATAGAAAAATAAATATATAAAAGTAGTTTTGTGTGGATTATGTAATTAAATAAAGTTATAATTACTTACTAATTAATCGCATTACAAAACTGGTCATGGTCAAAAAAGTCATGGCTACAAATTGTTGTATACTTACTTAGTTTAATTTTCTACTGAGTTGGGGAAATATATTGCTTTAGCCACCAATTGCCATTTTGATTTTAAAAAGTTCTTTATTGCATAACCCAGACGATCAAGATTTGAAAATTGTAAAAAAAGTTGAATGGTGAAAGTCCGTCCTTTCCCTGCAAATTTTCGCTAAAGGTTGTTTACTTCAGTGATTATGATTTATTGCAGTGTAATTTATAACTATTCAAGGCATACGTCGAGAGTGAGTTAGAATGTGTCTGCCGGAGGAAAATTAAATAGAAAATCACTCTCTTGGAATACAACTTTCATGCAGAAATATCGCATAAAATGCACCGACTATTGATTACTGCTCTGGTTTATTTTGGCAAGAGAGCATCTTTTTCGGCAATGACATGTAAGGTGGGAGTAACAAGATTAAGGATTCAGATTGGTGTTGGAGATGGTCTAACTCTATTTTGCATTGATATCATGTATTCGTATAGCAAGAAGTGAAAGGGAAGGAAAACTCTAAATCGACGAGAGTGAAAAACATTTTGGGGGAAATCGAATTCATCTGAGGCGAAATTGCATTCCAAAATGTGATAAGCAAAAGTGATATGATCATACTTGCATTGTTGTATCCTATGTATCTATATCTTTTATTCAATAAGACTCCTTTCGTAGCAAAATACTGAGTAATCTTATTGACATCTTTTACTTGATTATTTCGCCACTCGAGTAGTAATTCTTGCAAATACGATCAGTTTCTACAAGGTAGTTTTGTGGCATTGAAATTTGATTTCTTAGAGACCGAATTGCCGATCTATTAATAGATACACAGAAATAGAGCACAATGTAGGAAAATACAGAACTTGAACATTGGTAAGAAATACAATACTTACTACAACTATTAAATAACTTTTGTTGCCATTACGTCATATTTCCTTCTTAAATATGTTTTTTATGTATAAAATCGCATCCGCATTTCAGTATTTTAAAAGATAATTTTTGAATGGTTATGGAATCAGATTTACGTTTTTCTTGCAGCAAAACTCCAAATGTAGTAAGAGCATTTTTCGCTGACTCGCTACATGATTTTTGCAAATTGTTTAGTGGATATGTCTGGTGAATAGTAAGGCTGTTTTTGTGTCTGAAGATGTACTTTACATTAAAAGCAGTATATTTATGTAGAAAAATCAGAAACTTAATAAATTGCAATATGTAATGGAAGAGCTCTAAATCTACATGCTCTAAATCATATCTGTGTTTGAGTGTAAGTGAAAAATCTGATATAGAGAAAATATATTTTCGTTATTACAAAAGTTCAACGAACTATGGATATCTTAGGCACTGGTAGTGCAGTACTTATTGTGACTATATTTGGACGTATTGGTTTAGAAATTGTTCCATTGATATAGGGATGGGGTAGAATGAGTGAGTTTATTAGAAAGAGCGTATATATAGGGTTTGAGTTGCCATTATTCTTATTGCCACAGTTTTATTTAGCATTCTGTCTTCTGACGGGACAGGGAGGCGGTAGTAATCTTAATTCTCGCTCGCCATACATATTATGGTACGCATCAAAGCACTTGTGTTCTATCTGTATTCGCATGAACGGAAACGTGAGTGCTAAAATCCTCCGTGCTGACGTGAGTTGTATTGCTTTGTAATGTAATGCTATCCATGAATGTAAGTAGTTAAAGAAAAGAAGAGTGAATGGATAGAAAGTAAAGTAGCGAGTCAAGGACTCGTCGTAAATTCTTTAACAGACCGAGTGACAACAATACAGATGAGATATACTGCTATATACATCTCCAACTGCAGCTATTATAAGTACGTACTTTACTCTAAACCCATCTAGTTAAGTTAAAATCCTTTGCTCCCTTTTCTCCCGTCTGACAATACACATTATTTAGTTCGAATTTAGGCAGCTCTTTTCGTCTGGCTATAAGTATCTACATATAGATCACATACTTCGGAGCATTAGCGATTATACCTGTAGGTACTTGTGCTTTGTGCAAGTTCAACACAATGAGTAGTGCATCGATACTCTCCGTAACTACATTAGACGTAGACCATTAGGTGAATGAAAATGTAGTTTCTTGCTATAGCTAAAGTACTTATCTATAGTGGTTATTACCCAAGGATGCTTATCTTCTCTATCTCCACCACTCCAAGGCTTACCTGAGCTACAGTGTCAAGTGTGAACCGCCATATATCAGCCACATGTATATAGATTCTGCCGTATTGTCTCCAACCTGTCAGCTCAATTTAGCTTTTGTGACATCTTATTTATGGCTTCAGCTGTAGGATTTGTATTTCTAGCGTAGCCAGCCCAAAACTCTCCCCAAGTCAAGTCAAATTGAATTATTTTTGAGGTGAGGAGGTGTAGTTAACTAAAATGTTTATTTTCTTTTCCCTTTTATATCTACCGTAAAGAATTTATAGATCTTTACA
Source organism: Tomocerus qinae (assembly GCA_020055645.1). Classification (NCBI taxonomy): domain Eukaryota; kingdom Metazoa; phylum Arthropoda; class Collembola; order Entomobryomorpha; family Tomoceridae; genus Tomocerus; species Tomocerus qinae. The sequence continues at coordinate 28,803,672 of CM034548.1, forward strand.
ACCATTTGTGCACTAAGCATGAATAATCCAATTTACTCTAATAACCATTTCACTTTCTTTTCCGCTTTCTTCTTTGAAAATACTACCCTGCTATAAATAAAACCATTTTACTATACTTCCGTTTACATAGTAATGCCCATCTAAAAGTGTCTATACACACTGAATAAATCTCTTTATGCGGAGAAGATCGAATAATCGATTATGTTCAATATTGCTAGTGATACTTTACTAAATTCCCTAGCGTTATCCCTTCTATACCATTATACTATATTATACACTAAATTAGCTTTGGTTTTGTGCAAGTTGCTAGTCTGTTCATTGGTTAGATAAAAGTATGTCATTGTATTCTGCCTTTTCTTTCGTCTAATTAGTGGTTGTGTATCAAAATGTAAGAGACATTGTGATCTGATAAAACGTAATGAAATAAGGTAAATTGTAAGATAGAAAAAGAGGAGAGGTCGAGATTTATGGATTAGTTGAGAAGATGATTTCTCTGGATATCATGTATACAGCCCTCAGTATGTCCATTCGTCGTATAAATGTGTGTACATATTTCATGAACTTAGTCCTTGGTTGTATCGTAAAATATGGCTATATGTAGTAGATAAGAGATACTTAGTATCAGATTAGACTATTTAAGCTCATTTCCATTATAGTATGAAGGGATTGGTTGGCTAGCATTGCACCGGCTGGTTTTTGTGGCTGTAGCAGTAGTGGAGACTGTCTCGACTACAGACAAAAGAGTTGTATTGATGTCGTCTTGCTGGAGATATAGCTATTTGCACAGCCGAGTGACTCTGGCTGACTGGCAGAGGACACTCACACTAACTATGTATAAGGCAGTTTGCAAAAAAGTGTTGCATGACTAAAACAAGAGAAGAAGAGAAATAATAGTTAGAGATAGAGAAAGAGCTGATGTAATGTAATGTAAAAGGAAGATGTGCCTTGCCTAGTCTGACTACAAATCAGAGTCTGACGGACAGACAATAGACAAACTAGCGTAGCATGCAGCTTTCTCTATCTGACGAACAATAGTGAACAAGCCTTGGTATAAAAGGCAGCTCGGAGGAGTGTGTAGTGTAGGTAGGATGAGCATGAGAAAGGACATTATTCTAATCTGAAGTGCAAGCAATTTCGGATGGTTGAGTTGAATTGGATTAGATTGACTGCGGCCATGTCCTATGGGCCCTTATGTAAACTTATCATTAGTTTTGTTAATGTTACCAAGCTCGTATACCCTTAAACTTTTATAACGCCAGCCAAACTAACTTTCCAAGTTGCTTTAAACCATCCCAATAGCAACTCTACCAGATAAGAATGCCTTACAAAACCGTTGTATAGAAGTTATCTATCAAAATCCGTATACTATTAATATAATATATAATTGACGTAGTCGTACAAAGCGTGGATCTGCCAACTGAACAATCAGGTAGAATTCGATAAAGATATCGGTTCAAGCATTGTCCTCAAATAGTCTTCTATAGAAAACGAGATTGCTGGATTAGACCTCTAATCTAATCTGATATTTATACAGAAAGGTACTTTTAGCCTGTCCATTCACTCCCTGCTTTCACTACCAACGAGCATTCAATTACGTGAGGCTCATCGGAAAAATAAGGCAACTCATTAACCCATCCCTCTCTACTATCTTTACTATGTCCCTATACTTATGCTAATTTTAACCACCCAAATAAAACAGTTTGCTCTGCTAATTGGTTCTACTTATCTGCTATACCTTTATACTCCGCTATTTACAACTTTACCTTAAGACAAATAATCCAAAATGATGCACTACAACAGCCAGACACTTTTTGCGGACAAACTTTTCCAAAATCTATACAGGCTTAATAGAATGCAACTGTGCATGCAAATCCCCCAACTACAGTGCAGTTTTTGTTAGATGCATACCAAATGTGTTGTATAATATTTTTACGTGGATTTTGCCATCCCATTTGCATAATTAAACTTTGGAATTCTAATTCCTTCCGCTATTCCCACGTCTGAATTTACATCACTTTGTTATTCTGCTACAGCATTTTACAATTTTCCCTAGATTACATCCTAACCCACTTTGCACACTTTTCCAACGCAGTACCACTATATTTCTTCCGTGAATGGAGCGTAGAATATTGTAACTATAATAAATAGGTGATATTTTTGACAAGCAAAGACAAAATGTAAAACGTTATTGGTAAAATGGAATATTAAAAAACTGATTTAAGATATAATGTTGGACGGGGAGATAATAACCAAAGTTTATGCTCCACAGAATGGCAAAGTGCATTATACTGGATATTTTAATTAATCAGGAGATTTACCGTTTTATAATTACATTATAAGAAGTTACATAAATAGATAAATATTTTTAGGTAAGAAATGTTTTGGTAAACATACTTCATTCATTATGCATTTATCTTTTTTCAGAGATGGAGAGGAAGTATTTAATTGGATTATAGAAGCAGCTGAAGAGGCTGGTGATGACTGGGATGGCGGTCGTGTTGTCTGGATTTTGAGATATGTCATTCAACCATCTGCGGATACAAGTTGGATGAAAAAAGACCCGTTTGCAAATTTTGGAGATGAACGTCATAAGCTGACTACCCGGTTGGAAATACAAAAAGATGATATACAAGCTGTTCTTCCAATTGCTAAGGTATTTCCTTAAAACCATCTACATGTATAGTTTTTCTGAATAATTTAGGGCATCTCTCTATTCTCTCTCTACCCGTAGTACTAATCGTAAGTTTAAATGTAGTGTTTTAAATAGAAATAAATAAAAACCAAATAGAATCTATAAGCTAAGGAAATAGCCAAAAATAAAAGCCTAGTTTAGTGTATTACAAGAATATTTGGTCAAAACTTTGTTTAAAACTATTTAAAATATCTTTTAAATGTTTTTGAACTGCTTTTCTGGGGCCTGAATGTTTTTGGCTGGGAGTTGTGTTCTGTACTAATTGCTAGTTTAGCAAATTGAATTTATCTTTGGTACATAAACTTCCACTTAATTAGTAGTAGCATAGAAAAGGGTCAATTAGTGTTACATGTTGAATATAGTCATAGTAGTATGTTCATAAATATTTGTATGTACGAAGTTGGAACAAAGCTGTGACAATGTCATTGAATTGTGTCTGGATTGTGTCGATCTGGGTGGATAGGTAGGGATTTCTTAGCGCAGGAAGTAGAGATAGTAGTAATAGTCATCAGAGCAGAAGTGAAATATCGCAATAATCAGTTCTCGGCTCATTTGATTATGTCTTGTATTTCGTGAGATTTCATTAGTAGCTTTTGCTGTCTGTTCTGGAATTGTGTAGGTTAGTTTGTAACGTTCTCAATTTCTGTGTCAATTAAAGTTACTCAAGTTTAGTAAATGAGGAAAACGAAGATAAATGCGTGTAAAAAAACGTTTCGCTGGGAGAAAAGCCCAGAAAAATAAAATATTAGTTCGCAAAACAATAAAAGACAATATTATTGTATGTAAGAGAAGACAATAGATTTGCAAATGTGTAGAGCTGTACCTTGAAGAAGTACAAACTAGGAGCTTTAAGAGTAGATAATTATAGACATGTAGCAAACTAGAGCAGAGCGATGTACAAGCAGTCTTATTATTCCTCTCATACTTATTTAGTTAGTTGATTTCTTACGAAATGAGTTTTGGGCGTTCGTAACAAGACGTGTTCAATTTCCTCGTTCTTCTCATTTCGTTAATTTTCCTTTGCTAAGACTATTGCATAGAACTACAGAGAGAGAACTTGTGTCTCTCTCTCCCTGTCTCAACTCCCTATACACATAGCTGAGAGATGCATTTAACAGAGATATACTCCTCCGTTGTCTCTGCCTTCTTCTTCATTTCTTCGGGTACTCATGTCAGTTGAATTCAGATGAGTTTCTTTCGACGATGCGTCATTTCCTTTAGTTTCTTGCTGTAGCGAACAATGTGTGAAGCGTGTACACTCAAGAAAATAAGAAATGACTTTTCCTTTTTATGTAACGACCATTCGTAAGTGCAATGGGAAACGTCTATTTATTTATTCACCTTTCATTTTTACGTTCAAATGAATATAATTTTATTTTAAACTAATTCTTTTAACTTTTATTAACTACGATCCAATATTTCATAGCGAGTTAATTTAATTCAACTCGTAATATATAGAATAGAGAATGTTATGCTATAATACAAGACATGACTCTAATGTCTCGTGTCAAAGTGCGACAAATCTTTATTTCTTCATTTCACTTCCGTTGATTCGTCTCAAGTTCTTAGTCACTCTAGTAATGTAGCTACTATAGTTAACTAGTTTTAATCTCTGCGTTGTGTCTCCTCGACTTTAGTTTACTTTACTTTTAATGTTTGCTCTGATGAACCTAAATAAGCCACACAACCTTTAAAGAACGCTGGCAGATGTTTTTGGCACACGCATATACATGTAATAGGTCTTGTAGTGACATGCATTTAGGTGCGGAAGCAAACCAATACAGAGTAGTAACCTAAATACTTAATACCCACAAGAACTCGCAATACTAATAACTTATGTTTAACACCGAAATGTTAGCAAGACAGATATACAAACTCGAACAAGCTTAGAAAAGTAATAATTAATTTCGACTGTCTTCAACCAACTTACAAACGACATTTATCTTAATATTTAAGTAACAAATACCTATCCTTCCTGTTACATGTATCTGTAACTATAAATAATACAATATTTTACGTTAAATTATCGTGTCAGTCACTTTTTTTTCGTTTCGTTCCAAGGTTTTCGTTCGTTATATTTTTACTATTAAAGTGCATCTGGAATTAATCTGGAGGTAATCATCGCATAGCTTTGGCATTTATAAATCTACCGAAGTATTATTTTAGTTAACAGACATTTTAAAAAAATTACGAATACTGCAGAAAGGTCAGTATTAATGCCATTCAAAAAATTCTGTACTTTTCGAACAGGGTTTTCCAAAACCTATGCAAATTGTAGAATCCTTTTATAATTCCTTATACTTTAGAGTACTTATATGAAAGTACTTATATAAAGTCGTGAATAGCTATATAGTATAATATGGCACTTGTATTACATAGGATTCTAACTCTGCTAAAGTATACACTGTAGTTATATGAATGTTGATGGTTGGTTGACTACTTGGTATAAGTTAATTAGATATCTCAGTGCTCTTTGCTTTTAGTTTTGAAGTATTACTGGAAGTATGAGTTGTCCAAATAAATCTTAGAGAAAACGAAACTTAGGTAGGTATCTGTTTACCACGATGAAATGCTTCCAGATAAGTAGAAAGGCTAAAACTCATGAATCTTAAAGGGAAAAGTTTAACTAGAAATGTTGCGTAACTACTTTACGGAGAAGGAAATATTTATATTCATGTCGTATTCTCTCTATCTTTGTCAAAATATGAATACAGTAATCAACGTGCTTGTACAAAGGTGATATTCTCCACCGCCGCAGCAGTTTGATGAACACTTTTTGTCAAACTGGTTCATAACTATTTCAGCCTGTTTTACAGATAGTTGTTTCTTACCACACACACGGTTGCACATTATACTTTACAGTTAACTTTCATATGGAAACAATGTTATAATATTGTTTTTGGCTAAAATAAACTGCAAATTCTAGTAATGCTGAATAAAATTATGAGCCACCTTTCGAAATTGAGAAAAATAAAGAAATATTCGTCTCAAAACGCAAAAATTGGCAAAAAGGTTTTCTAAAATAGTGATTTTTTTCTCGCTCTCCCCCTCCGAAATGTTTTTCTGGCTGCGGTCTATTTCACAAGAGTTAGTGGCTGTGCGGTGTATTGGCCGATCTGCGGGATTGTGATATTTTTGGGTTTGCTTTCTTTATGCTGCTAATTTTATGCACAAGTAAAACTAACAGTTCGTAATTTAACTAGCTTCACTGATCAGGTTGTAAGGCTGACAATGACAAACTAGTGAGTGTGACTATCTTAGTGCGTGTATGTCAATTATCATGTGTCAACTATTTTCAACTATTTTGTAATAGACTTTTTATAAACACTTTCCCTAACCTGATTTAAGGTAAAATGATATCTCGTTACAAAAACACAAAGGAAAAGACTTATTCTTAACCTATATTTATTTCCAAAATCAACAATCAAAATCTGGAAATTTCTTCTCACACACACAAGACACGTTCATTCGGTATGAAATCACGAAGCACACTGACTCTTCTGAGTCCGATCAGACGCATACACAACACACAACGATTGTAGCCAAGCACAAAACGTTTTACTTGGCAGTTACAACTCAGCTTGCACCTTGCGCATGCGTTTACATTACTTTCATATTCATTCTTTATCAAGCATAACATTTTCACTTAATATTATAGGTTTACCATATTATAATTCTAACTATTAAAGGCGAAAGACCAAACACTCCCGGCCTTGGAATACATTAGTATTACAATATTCAATTAATAAATCATATAATAAATCTTAATTACTATTCACTTCTTACAAACTATAAAAAATTCTATTTAATTTTTGTAACAAAAGTTCCCTAACATACTTAATCTAAGGGTAATAAACATAATTTAACAATAGGACGAGTTAGTTCTCCATTAGTTGTCTTCAATTTCACAACTCGAACCATTCCGTCGTCTCCTGGTTTTACTTCTATAATAAGCCCCACTTTACATCTCAAAGGAGCTTCGTTGTCATCTTTTATTAGGACCAGGTTTCCAAATACTTCTTGTTTGTCCACCAACTCTCAATTCCTTGGAGATTGGTTTCTTTTGTAACAAATTTTCAATTTCTTTTGTAAATCCAAGTTCTTCCTCAGCTCGGACTTTCTTCCTGATGATTTTAGCTGCTTCGTTTAGTTTCTCCACAGTTAGAGATCCAACATACTTTTTCTTATTACTAAAACGATGCACATAAGCCATAATTCGTCTTAATTTATTCCATTCTGATATCTTCATGATCAGCATTCTTATTCTATCTTTTCCTACGTAAGTAGTCGTTTGTGCACATATGATTGGTTTTATTTCTTTCAGTAATTCTTCTTTCTCTTCATAGTCACCGACTTCTTCATCGAATTGTTGATTTCTTGGAGGACCTTCCCACCACAAATTATGATACTGTAATTCTGACGGATAAATTCCTCTTAAGGCACAATCTGCTGGATTCAACACTCTGGAGATATGTGCCCACCTTACTCTTGGAAGTAATTCTTGAATTTCATTCACTCTATTTCCCACGAAAGTTTTCAACGTTGACGGATGCTTTCCTATCCAACCAAAAACGATTGTCGAATCCGTCCACGCATTCATTTCTTTTATTTCAATGCATAAAGCATCTTTCACACATTGCATCAGTCTTCTCAGCAACACAGCTCCACATAATTCTAACCTTGGCGCAGTCACTATCGGAGGCCCTGATGATTGCTCAAGTAATTTCGTCTTTGATTTTAATTCTGATGACAATGGTGCTATTTTCGTCTTGGCTGCTACTAGTCGAGTTATACTTTCAGTTTCATTTTCTGATCGCAGATAAACAACAGCTGCATATGCTTTATCAGATGCATCGCAGTAGCCATCGAGGTAATAATTTGTGGTATTTTCTAAAGAACAGAGTCTTGGAATCTTAATTCTTTGCAGCAAATCCATTTCTTCACTGTACCTTTTCCACACAATCAGCTTTTCTTCTGGAAGGACATCATCCCAATCGAGCTTTTCCTTCCAGAGATCTTGAAATAATATCTTCGCTTTCACTGTCACAGGTGAAAGCCAACCGAGAGGATCAAAGTTCTTTGCTATTGCGGATAATATTTCTCTTTTTGTAACAAGTGATCCTTTAATTTTAGCTTGTAACAAAAACACATCTTCTCTCGGATTCCATAAGAGTCCCAAAGTTTTAACGGTTTTGTCAATTCCAACTTCTAGGATGTCTTTGGTTTCTCGTAACTCTTCTGGAATTGTTTCTAAAAATTCTTTACTGTTGGAAGACCATTTCCTTAATTCAAATTTCCCTTTATCCAGGATTCCTAACAAGTCTTCTTTCAATTTTACAGCTTCTTCCACGGTGGAGGCTCCAGTCATTAAGTCATCCACGTAGAAATCTTTACATATTACTGTTGCTGCCTTCGGATAATGTTCACTTTCAGATTGTGCCAAATGTTGCACACATCTAACTGCATGATAAGGTGCTGATGCTGTTCCGAAGGTAGCTGTTGTCAACTTATAATCTTGAATTGGTTCATCCAAAGATTTTCTCCATACTATTCTTTGATAATCTGCATCTTCCAATTCCATATTTACCTGCCGGTACATTTTTGGAATTTCAGCCGACATAACAATAGGATGTAGTCTGAATCTCATCATAATATCAACTACACTATCTTGAATTGTAGGTCCAATCATAAGACACTCATTCAATGACACTCCATTTGAAGACTTTGCCGACGCATCGAACACTACTCTCACTGGGGTCGTCTTACTATTTGGGTTTAATACTACATGAAATGGCATGTAGTAATTTTCCTTTTTCATGATTACTTCCTTGTCTGGCACTCTCTGCATGTGTCCTAGATCCAAGTAACCTTGTAGTACATCATTATACTCTTGAATTTTGTCTGGTGAGTTCTTATATCTTCGCTCCATAGATTGGAGTCTCTTGATAGCCACACTCCGAGATTCTCCGATTTCCTTTCGGTTATCCTTAAATGGTAACTTCACTACATATCTTCCATCGGCATCTCGACTGTGAGTTTCGTTGAAATGTCTTTCACATTTTATTTCTTCTTCAGTCAATATTTTCTTATCAGGGACTTCTTCTAATTCCCAATATTGCTGAATTTTTGTAACAAAATCAATTGTAGCATGGTGAACTCGATAAAGCTGTAACTTAACCTTCGTTTCACATTTCCCCTGAAGGATCCATCCAAGGTGTGATTCTATTGCCCATGGAGTTCCATCAGGTCCTTTTCGTTTTCTTGATTTAATGAGATCTTGATAGATATCTCCTCCCAGAAGCACCTCAATGTGTCCGGGTTCATTAAACTTTGGATCTGCAAGCTGGAGACCATCAATATGAGTCCAGTTTGCAGTACTAATCCTTTCACTGGGTAAATCTCCAGTAATATTATTCATAATATGAGCTTCTACTCGGAAAGTCTAATCTGATTTAAGCGTCGATCCGAAATAGAGTTCTACACCAAGCTGAGAAGTTCCAACTTCTTGTTCTCCAAGACCTGAGATTGGAAGTTTCACTCGATGCGTCTTCAAGCCAATTTTCGTTGCACACTTTCTAGTGATAAAGCTTGTCTGAGAACCATTGTCCAACAACGCTCTGCAAACGAAAACTTGGTTCTTATTATTCTTAATCTTGATAAGTGCAGTAGACAGTAAAGTCGTGGCGGTGTCCCGTATCCCCAAGCAACACGAAGATTTTCCCTTTCCTTCTTCCTGCTGTTCCTGTTTCTTTACAGGTTCTTCATTTTGTGAATTCTTAGATTCTTTAACTTCAAAATGAATCATGGTATGATGTGGTTCATTACAATCTCTACAATTGTATTTCCAGGTACACTCCTGAGTTCGATGACCAATTCCCATACACTTGAAACATCTTCTTGTTTTCCTTATGTACTCTTTTCGTTCATGTTTATTCATTTTTCTGAATTCATCACATTTACTCAAATAATGTTTCTCTTTCTTACATAAGGAACATCCATCTTGAATATTTTCTGTGCCATGATGCACTTTAGTTGTCGTATCTTTATTTGTCACAAAGGCTGGTTTTGCACTAGTACTTCCTTTTGACTTGATTCCTGCAGCTGCTGTCACTCTGGCATGCTGTAGAATGAAATCCGTAAATTCCTTCAATGTAGGAATTGTATCTGGCTTAAGGGTTTCTTCCCACTTAAGTCTTGAAACATTATCGAACTTCCTGGCAAAAAGATGAATTACTAATAAGTCTCTTGTTTGTTCAGGAGTCAATTTCATCACTTCCAGAGCCCTAATACATTCATTAATTGAATCACCAATTTTCCTTAGAGCATCTGGATTTTCCTGGTTCAATACAGGTAAACTGAGAACTCTGTCAAAATGAGACTTGATTATTTCTCTCTTGTTCTCGTATCTTTTCTTAAGTGTGTCCCAGGCTCCATCGTAGTTTAAATCTGTCACTTGAATATTCTGGAGTAGGGTTGCTGCTTCGCCCTTAAGAGAGGCCTTCAAATATTGAAGTTTTTGTGCTCCAGCTAACTTCGCATTGTTATGCACGGACGCTACAAATAAATCTTGAAAAGACAACCAATCTCTAGCTTCACCGGAGAATGTTGGCAATTCCAATTTCGGTAATTTAATATCTGCCACTGCAGTGGGAATTCCTCCAGGAGCTCCTGCTGCAGGGTGCTTCTCTTTTAACATGTCTAGCTTTAGCATTAATTTGCTGATTTTGTCAATGAGTGTCAATAATTCTGCTCCTTCGGTGATGAATTCACCGTCATCAACTGCAACTGCACTAGCTCTCTCATTAAGAGCGGAGCATTTGTCATCAACTTTGTTTAATTTTTCTTCCTGGCGAGTTATCTCATACAAAGGAGGTGGTGCCAAGACATCATAGGCGTTAACTACCATTTCTAATCTGGTAATTTCCAGTGCAACAGCACGGCGATCTTTCCTAACTGCATCCATGATGATTTCTATTTTCGCTCACAGATTTTCAAAGTTTAACTTTCACGAAATGTTCACTTATATTATCAAATAATATAATGTTCAATTCTTTTTCAGTTTCACTTGAATTAAAATTGCAAATTAGACATAAATATTTTTGTTACAAAGATGTGCTTACTCTACCAATCCAACGACTGTGGTCTCACACAACCTCTGCTTCTTAATTCAAATTTGGCGGCTCTACAAGGTTCTGCTTCCTTGGGCTGCTTCAAATGAGACCTCCCTCTACTGGAGTCCCGTCTTACGTGAGATGATGAACGACCGACGCCAATGACCAACCGCCAATGCTATTTGACTCGTCCTCACTCGATTTCTTCAGTTTTTCTTTGCTGGATGACCGAACGACAATCTTCTTATGATCTTGCCTCGCTGTATCCAGATCTTGCCTCGCTGTCTTCTATATTATGACCAACGATGACACTTTCTTCTACTGAGTAGCGCACCACTCAGTCACTTTAAATTTTACGAAATTTCACAGTTCAAAATTCGTTTTATTATTATCACAAGCCTCTTACCAATACGATTTCAATTCTGGATACAATATAATCCGGCTCGAAGGACCATGTGCGGTGTATTGGCCGATCTGCGGGATTGTGATATTTTTGGGTTTGCTTTCTTTATGCTGCTAATTTTATGCACAAGTAAAACTAACAGTTCGTAATTTAACTAGCTTCACTGATCAGGTTGTAAGGCTGACAATGACAAACTAGTGAGTGTGACTATCTTAGTGCGTGTATGTCAATTATCATGTGTCAACTATTTTCAACTATTTTGTAATAGACTTTTTATAAACACTTTCCCTAACCTGATTTAAGGTAAAATGATATCTCGTTACAAAAACACAAAGGAAAAGACTTATTCTTAACCTATATTTATTTCCAAAATCAACTTAATCAAAATCTGGAAATTTCTTCTCACACACACAAGACACGTTCATTCGGTATGAAATCACGAAGCACACTGACTCTTCTGAGTCCGATCAGACGCATACACAACACACAACGATTGTAGCCAAGCACAAAACGTTTTACTTGGCAGTTACAACTCAGCTTGCACCTTGCGCATGCGTTTACATTACTTTCATATTCATTCTTTATCAAGCATAACATTTTCACTTAATATTATAGGTTTACCATATTATAATTCTAACTATTAAAGGCGAAAGACCAAACAGTGGCTGAGGTTGCACGCTCAAGAATTGCAGATTCAGTTTTATGGTTTTTATTGAAACTCGGTGTAGTATTCATCAAGTGGATAAAAAGCTATCATTTATTAAATGGGTTGAATGAAAGCAATTCTGGATGGAATTCTAAGTGGAAAATCTTATAATAGTCAATAGTACCACTTAGATTAATAAGGGTACTCAATTTGAGTGCATTTGAAACCTTGTCGATGAGCTTGAGAAGTTGTAAGTTAAACTCAAACCTTATTTATTTAAGGATTATAATTGAAATGCTTTCTTGAAAATGATTGCAAGTTATTGAGTGGCAAAGTTTTGGACAGTATATTTTAGGCCTATAAAAATGAAAGACAAGAGTGTGCCAGAATAAGAAAAGATGAGATAAATAATTGGCGTAATACATTTTGACAATAAAATAATTTTCCAAGTTACTGGGAATATTTACTTATGTACTTATACGTCCTTCGATATTCTTTGTTAGTTGTTAAAGAGCTTTAGGAAAGGTTTTTGTATTATAGTATTGAAGAGTTGTTGTCTAAGAGATGACGTCTTACTTAGTTGGGAGCGTTTATCCTAAACTTTATTTTGTTACAAATCTGAAGTTGAATAGATTTCCCCAGCTTTGGTTTCTGATGCGCTATTGGTAGAAATAAAGAGATTGTATAGAGGTAGTAAGTAGTAGCTAGGGTCTTGTTGTATAGCGTCACTTAAAGTTCAACTGTATGCAAACACTTAAGATGAACTTTCCTTTGGCTTGGACGTGAAAGTGAAACTAAGTTGACTGTGCTGTGTGCCATGTACTTAAGTATGAGTGTTCTTTATCAACAAAATAGCCCACCACAACAGATTTGAGACAAATATATTATAAATAGAAGAATTTCTTTCTAGGATGTCTTGACTATACGTATTTACTCTGCTTTGGGTTAGAGCTGTTCAATCAAGTTACTTGAACATGTGTTTACTCTTTCTCTCCTTCAGTTTCCCGGAATACTTTTCTGACTTATAGAAGGCTAATCGTAAAAGTATTTGCCTATTACATAGTTTTCTTCTTCGCAGTTCTTCTCGCGTCTTTCCACTTCGGTCCAAAGTACCATCTACAGTTATAAAATAAAAAAAAGTAAGCAGAAGGAAAGCAAAACTATCATCAAGCTTAGCATTGAAAGTTTTTTTCCACTTGTTTTGAATTAGCTTTCACTTCTTGGAGAAATGTTTACTCTCATTTCAACCAACTTTCATTTTATATCTAAAGTATTTTCCTTTGCACTTGGCTCTGTACTGTTGCTCACAGTTTTCATACTACCCCAAGTCGTCAGCAGAACAAACTATGTCTGACTCGTAGACATTGAAACTTTTCTTTTGATACAAAAAAGATTGCTTAGCCTCTATACTGTTTACACTAGCGTAAGGTAAACAACAACGTGGCAACATTTATTTTTACATCATCCAGAGTTTTATTGCATGCCTATGAAATGAATTAAGCATATAGAATTGCGTAACCTCCCACAATCACTGTTGCAAATTAACTTTCAAATTCTGTTCCAATTTGCAATTTACATCACGTCCGCACTTCTATTAATGCAGATGAGACCCTTACGGTTAGAATTTATTGTCAAAGAAATAAATTCCCTTCCTCGTTCTGTAAAATACTAGAAAAAGTACCAGACACTTACATTTTTGTATTAAAAGAAATGAAGATGATTCCATATAGATATAAGTTATAGAAAAATCATGCTTAATTTCCTCAAATTATAAGATTTTTCATGTTTTTAACGGAAATAACAATGATTTCTTTTTCAGAGCTGGGAGGTTGTGAATACGGCAGTTCTAAATGGAAAGCAAGTATCCCGCCCCATGAAAATTTTTATTGTAAGTCGGGCGGGACAAGTCGCTGACGTCACTCTACAAGCATCTTGTCGGTCATTGGACGAAAGCGTACTTAAGGTAAAGATACATTCCAAATAATATACATGAATAATAAATATTTTTGCAAAGTTTGGTAGAAAGAAACCAGATGAGTTTATTTGCACTCGTAAAGGTGATATTGAATGACGGTTTGTATGTGAAGTTAAATGTAGATTTGAAAAGTAAGTAGATAAACATGTGTTAGTTGTATGTGTGTTAGAATGGCATGGCATGAAAATGTCAGCGTAAACTGTTTCCATATGGAGAAAATACAAATGGAGATTTCAGTGGAATTGTTCGGAACTATAAATAACGGCGTGGAGAGTGAAGACAGAGTAAAGACTGGCAATCTGCAGATGAATGAATGTGCCAGGCAGGGCCATAGAAGTGTACGTATGTGATTTGATTCACAAGAAAATAATTTGAAACATTACGACAGCAATTTGTAGTTAAAGTAAAGGGAAGGAAAACGAGTGCGGAATCGAATGGAAAATTGAGATGTACGTATGAATGTCTACGTGTAGAGCAAAGTAAAAGCAATTTCCCCTTTGCCCATGCAGTTTCTCTTGCTGACAAAAGGCTACTAATTTTCTTCAGTGAAAGATACAAATGGTTCAATAAAGCCGAAAGAAAAGAGAAATGAGGAACAAGGGAGGGAGGAGAAGACGATGAGTAAGACGACCGCCGACTCCTTCCTGGCCATCGACTCCTCCAACAACAGACCTCTCCGCTGCAGACTCACGATAAGTCAGGAATTAATTGTTTCACATCTCTCGGCCATTCCTTCCGTCTCTTGTCCTCTCCGTTATGTCCCGATATGATGTCCGTCGTTTGTCCACCGTCCAAACCATTATTACCAACAAATAATATATCCCTATATTCTACAAAGGACCACGCTCTCCATCCACATCTATCACCAGCCAGCACCGTCAACCATCCATTCTATCACAACAGCCACCCAATTCTCACACTTTGCCCTATTGAACTAATTAAATATTATCTGTATTACCACTTATGAATGACTCTTATATCGTTTAAAGTATCCAATTAATATAATTGCCTAACATTCTAGCTAAAGTACAACAGTACAATTATCTATGGATGGAAAAATCATGTATGACATGAGAAGGGGAGTAGAAATACTATGAAAACGAAGGAATTCTTATAAACGGATGAAATTTGAAGTGTACTTCTGTATTTAGTGTCATTTGTAAAGACTGGAATACATTTTGAAGCGTTTGTGATTAGAGTGGTAATAAATGTAATTAGAGCAGCACAAGACAGAGGAGACCATTATGGGATGTCGTATATTAATATTTAATTTAGTTGAGTAATCACTTTTATTACGTTAGTTGCAGGCGGAGTAGATGTATGTTAGTATGTTACAAGAGATTAGCGTCTTCCCCTAATTGCTAAGTAATTAGACGTTGCTGCTGGTATGTATGCTGTAATTACGGATGCCTTTCCATAGTTACCTTACTTGACTCTTCTAGTGGGTGACATAGGGAGTGAATGTAGGTTAGGTTTGTTGTTGCTACGTATTGAATTTCATTTTGCGTGTCGGCATTCTGTTTTAGGTGTCATCATCATGTACATCTGTGTACGTGGACGGCTCCGAAATCCGTGGCTCAACGAACGCTACCATTGCCATTAAGTACGGCACCTTCGAGGGCCATGCACAGTTTACTGTTTGGATGCCCGAGTTTCCATTAGACATACAGCTCTCTGATCCCAAACTCAACCAGATCAAAGGATGGCGAGCTCCTAATGGATTGCGAGAGTAAGTAGTTCACTTTTGCACACATACATTTAATCAATGCTTTTATACTTTCCCTAGTCTTTTAAGATCCACTTCTATCTACATTTATAAATAGCACCATCCCTACCTGCGTCAGTACCTATATCTACACACACGAGCAGCCACATAATATTTTATGAAGTGGAGGAGCAAGCCTAATATTGTTACCTCTACTAATGGCCACCCACGATACATATCCTTTCCAAACATCTAAATTATTCTCATTTTTAGAACAACCATATACAGATACAACCAGATGTAAATCAGAATTTCCAAAACTCCAAAATTATACTTTAAAATACTTAGCAAAGTTCTCTTTCACGTGTTATACGCTTTTCCCTACCGAATATAAACTTTTTTACCATCGCGCTAATAAATTATATATCATATAGTATGTCCCCAACGTTAACCAATGACAGGTCTCTGTAATAAAAGAGTTTAACAAACACAAAGTCTAGTTCCGTGTTTCAATAAAAGGACGCCGGCCTCAGGGGCATTAAACTACGCTGAAAATATCACCAAAATAAGTAAATGTAATGAAAGTTTCTAAGGCATTATTATTTTGCTACTGTTTTAGTTCCATTTCTAACTTGTAGACATAAATTCAGCCGTTAGCATTTCTTGTGTCATAGAGGTTATTTTCTTTGTAGAATGTCTTTGCATTTGTTTACTTTAACTCTTACGATATTTTCAAATGCTATCACTAATGAACCTATATGTATTTATTTAGTCCACCAGTGTCAGAAATTGCACTTTTTATTTCCACATTTCAATACTATAGCTCCATGTTGTTCATATCCGTGCCCACCGTTTATTCTTCCCAATGGTAATTGCAAACCATTGTTTATAATGTATAAATAAAATACGTCAATAGCTGGCAAAAATAGAACTGCAAATAAATGTACCACAAAGTCACATTAGTGTATTTAAAAATTTATGTTTTGATTAGGTCATACAAATTCATGTGCGTTGCGTCTTTATGCCTCCGTAGTTATATTATAAATAATTTAATATTGTAGCTAACAATTAGTGTATGAAGTGTAGGAACTTATATAACAAATATATTTTTACTGTTGGGACATTAATTTGACGGGAGAAACTGAAATGCGAAACCACATGCATATAAATTTTTATTTTATAAGGTATATAAGGATTTTATATATTGTCCTGCTCTTGTAGATCTGTAGTAGTATCTGCCGTTTGTGGTAGTTAGTTATGAACTCTGAACTCTGCATGGAAGTTGGCATAAATGCGTTGGATAGCCTGTAGGCGTAGATGTCGTATAAGATAAGAGCGTTAATTTAAAGTAAGACGTTAGTCATGGGACTGTATATAGTGGAAGTAGTAGTGGATGTCTAGGAGTAGTAATATAAGGTACGTGTGGCATGTGTGTGTAAAGTTCAAAGAGTTGAATTTGAGTTGAGTGGAGATGAGATGAGAATTGTGATAGAGTGAGAGTCAACTAGAGCCAAACGGAGGAAATCCAAGGAACTGATCTGATGGAAGGGGAAACCAACAAGACGACTTAACGTTACGGCTACCGATTATCTTATCTCTCTTTCCTTGATTTCTTAGGAGGCAAGACAGTCGGAGCACTTACCAACGGACTCTCTGTACCTTAGCCCATTTTGCACTTTGGTGATATTGGAAATTACTTCTAAGCTTATACTGAAGTAGCAGTATAAGCTTATAGTGTACTTTAGTCTGTAGATCATCGTAGACACTTGCATCCTGTGACTAGGTATTAGCCGCTATGTAATGGATGTACTTGTTTACCCGAAAACTGGAAAAGATACACTTATAGAAAGTGAGTGAGTGTAGAGAGTTGGTTGCGTGCTATCTTTTGCTAGATGTCAAGTCAACCTTTCTTCCTTTGAGTTAAAAGTTTATGTGCGAGCAAAGCCATTGAATGCAATTCCATCGCCATGTACTATAACTCTAAGGGATGTACGTGAGATTTGCCATGAAACTTTTGACTTATCTCTCTCTCTCTACTCAATTCCCTTCAACTCATCACAATTCCTAAGACTCAAACAGAGCATCTCTGTGTTTGCTCAAAAATATTTGTGTCTATAACTCATACATAATATTGCAGATTTACATATTACTTTTTGGCAAAGATTCCACATTCTTTGATTGTATTTATTTGAAAATGATTTTAAAATCCTTTGTTTTCTTCAGTAGGGACTATATAGGACAAAACATTTTATACTATTTATCTAGAAAGGTAACCACATCTAAATGCATATAGCAGAAATACATTTGTTGTGTGAGGTAGATAAAAGAGATGACATGTCAGAATTGCCAAGGCATAGAACTATTAAAATTTGAGCAGACAGGAGATATACCTAAAAGAAAGGTTTTGCTGGGATTGTCACGTAAATTCCTTTGGCCCGGCACACTCTTGTGTACGTAGGTAGACTCAATGGGAATTTTGAATTTCGTCTGTGAATTCTTTCTTGTTTCTTTTGACTGGGTTGTTATTAGATATTTGATGTGATGTGGATTAGATTCGAATGCTATATGGATATCGTGCTTTTCCTACGAAACAGCCACAGGAGCAATGATGATATTAGTTGTATGTATCACGGAGAGTATTGTGTGGTGTGATCTGTACTCATTGCTATTCTTGTATGCTCAGGTCATCAGGAAAAAGAGAAGCTCCGGCTTCAGCCTACAGTAAAATGCAGACGGTGCAAGACGAAGCTTTCGACTCGGATGATGGTCTTATGAGGAGTAGCAGCACGGGAGCTGGAAATCTAAATTATTACAGCCCCACGGCTGGAGATATTGAGGATGAATTACCAGATACTTGGGATGAGCATCACGAAAATGAACATGAACTCGTGGAAGAAACAGACACAGATGACTCCGATGTCGAAGACAAATTCCATTGTCGTCTCAGATACCAACACACACGTATTGATGTGAGTTCCTACACATTCTCTTTATTGTTACTACCGCATTACATATTCATAAGAATACTGCTACTTATGGCAAAACCATTTCACATTTGACATCCTTCACTCCTCTCTACTACACCAATTAACATTATGCATCCATGATGAGGTAGTCTCAATAATCTCATCATAAGACCCACACGTATAACCATAGGAATATTTTTAAAATGCTATGTGGCATAAATTGTTAGGATTTATTTATACAAGGTAAAGAATTTGAAGAGAATCTAAATCAAAAGAAATTGTCGATTTAAATGATAGATTAGAGTTAGTAAAAAGGAAAACGTTGCCATTAAAACTTATTCCTTTGTGATAGTTAGAAAGAGTGAATCAATAATTGCACTAGATAAATGGCAAATTTAATGTTGCCATTCAACATAGCTTTCCCTGCTATACATTTTCATACCAGTATCGTAAGCTGTGTCCATATACAGTAAAGTTAGTTTAATTTGATAACGTTATAAAACGGGAAATTTTAAAGTTTGGAACAACAAAATATTACTTTCATATTGCATACTTTATACTGTAGTACTTTGTCTGGTTTGCGAGGGTCTTCAATGTGAACCTTGGAACGCTAAAAACAAAAGTGAGCATGTCACAAAGCCATGACACTTTGTTACAGACAAACTTTCACAATCATTTTCCTACTTGTTTAATTAATTGACTTGGTCGAGAGTCAACTCTCCGAAATTACTGAAAACTTGGTTACTAGCCACGGCTCAAAACTCTTTTTCTTATTAAAGTAACAACTATAATATGCGCAAACCAAACTTATTTACTTAAAATGTGCATGCTTATACATAGCATTATGTTTTCTTCATTCCGCATTGAGAACATAATAGCGTTTGCCACTTATTCCATCCTTTATTCAAAGGTCTGATGTGGAAACTCTACCCAATTCCAAAAACCAGGTCAATAATTTTAATGACTTGCAACAAATTTTATTCGCAATGTAGGATGACAGTCATTGGAAAAGAAAGTAAACTATATAATACAAATATGGAATACATATTATTACCAATTTTATTAGGAAATGCTGAATTTTGAAGAAATTATCAAATGCACTTCAGTAGAACTCCATGCAAAGGTTTTAATTAGTGGATTTTACTTTCATAATAAAGCATATTTCCATGTTGCTGGCAGTCAGAAGCTACCTACAGAAAAGTTTCTAGATTAATTCCACGATGACAATTTCAGAAATGTACTAAAACATAGTTAATATTTATTGTGAGGCACAAGTATTTATATTCATAACAGAATAATAAATAATGTAGAAATGACTTGCATAAAAACGGGGACAAATTATTTGCTGGTAACTGGAGTACAGTATGAATAACCACAAGACAGTAATAAATGCTGCAAGGTTGCATTTTATACTTACCTAGTTGATACTTATTGCCCTTGAGTTAGACTTTGTAATAGACAAGGCAATGATATCTTCACTTTAATGTTTGTATGCTCATAATTTCGTCAACTCTGTTCCAGAGAGATGGAATGTTTGTGTATAGGCACCCTCCATTCCTTTGCTCATGCGTGGCGCGTAAGTAAATGACCAAAGCCAGGCCGGGGCGTAGGAAGCTGTATTTTAAAGCACACTTAATGCTAAAAAATTAATTCTGGTCAACATATGAACATTTTGAAGATATTTTTGTTCCTACAATGATTGCAATAACGAGCCAGTATTTTTAAAAAACATTTCATATTTTTATGATTTAAAACATGGAAGATAGCATTTTTCATGCTCAAGCTGGCGAAGAGTTGGGCCGCCCCAACGTGTGTTTTGTAGTATATACATTGCGCGCTTTTTGTGGCTCACACTCGCAATAAGGTTTCAGAATAGAGGATCCCTATAGTCTAAAGAACATAGTATGAGAGTGTCTGATTGTGAGTGAATGAAGTTTCTTGTCTCTGGAAGTTATGGCGTATAAAAATTTGTTGTTGCTAGTTGTCAGAAATGAAGCGTGCTCAATTGATTTCCCTGTAGGTTTATGGACGATTCCTGGCTCAAGATCATGACTCTGGACGAACTTCCTATTTCATCTCCCGGAAAACTTACCTCAAAGTAACCGATTTGATATCCGATTATTTACGTGTGTCTGATACTCAAGTAGCAACTATCAAAGGCTCTGCGGCCGCCATCCAAGGAGTTGGTCCGGGACGAACAGAAGTTCAGGTGGGTAGCATTTCTCTAAAGTACTTTCCCAACTAATCTTAACGTAGCAGAATAAAATTGAAGTCATCTATTCATTCATCATGCGCATTTCATCGTAAAATTATAGTTTGCATACTTCAGTCATGCTAATTCTACGTACAATGCAAATTATTAAAAAAAACCTCATTTGTATCAACATGAATTTGTATAGCAATCAAAATCTTGGTTTAAGACTATATGCACAAAATATGACTTAACAATATAATTAAGCTTATTACTGGTCAAAGCTTTACATGTACGAATAGAATGTGCGATACCTTGTGTTGTCTTCTCTTCAGTCGTAGGTGATAATTAATTTATCACAATTTTGTAAAACTAATGCTTTCAAATGTGTTTTAATTTTATTTTATCAGTGTACATGCTAAACGGAATTTAAAGTATGCATTTTAACCTCGAAGCAATTTCAGATGTCATTTTACACAATGAAATCATTAAGTGCAAGTTGGTATTAAAGTACTATTAATTTTAATCATACAGAATGCTGGGCTACATATATAAGTAGGAAACAAGGATGATGAATCTGTTTGAGATTTTATCAGGAATGACAAATGGAATGCTTGACAGTACATTATGTAGCGATGATGCCGAGCTGTAGTAAATAACATTATTCAAATCAAAATGAGGATTTAAAGATGTGCTCGCTAGAAAAACATTTCTTATCAAAGGAACTTTTGTTAGCCTCATGAACGGATGGGTAAATAAAATAGTGGATTAGGTAGTGGCTGACTATCTCTATTGTATCGTTAGAGTAGACAATAAAGGAAGTACAGATACATAAATAAATTGAACTGATTGTGAGACTTGAGACTGAACTGACCCACATATTACTATCCGGAAACAATTTAAAGAGTAGGACTTGAGCAGAATATTTTACTGATCAATAGAAAGAATTGAATGGATGGTAAAGACTTGTAGGAAATGAAGTTGGTTGACCGATAGAAATGGTGCGGCATTAGATGTAGATCCTATAGAATTGCTGCTGCAAATCAAAGAAGGGATTATTTTAATGAATGCTACGGATTATGTAGTTTACTTTGTAATATACCTAACTACATTGACAAATGGAAGATACGTATCATTGAAAGATACAATATATTGTTATTATTGAAATAGAGATGGGACCGAAACTAATTTTTCTATCTACTCTTTTCAATTTCTGGGCTTAGTCTTCGAACCAAACGTTTCTAAAACACATAAATTTAAAGTAACAAAGTCAACAGTTCAAAGTACCATCTCTACTAATATTACATACCTACTTTTATTACTTTTTTATATAATGGTGGGTAATATGCAAATGGCATCAAGAAATAGGAATTATTGTATTTAGCTTTGTATGTGGTAGGAAATTACCAAATTAAAAGCAATGTGAATTAGGAGATTGAACGAATGTGAGCCCGAGGCGATGAGGATTGTCCATGGTCCCACCTCTACAGTGTGTATTTATGTTCTTCGGTGTAGCGTGTTTAGTTCGGTTAAGGTGTTTCATGGCTGAGAGACCCTATAGCTGGAATGCATTGAGAAATCTTCAATTCAAATGCAAATTAGACAGAAGGACCAAATTTGGTTGAGTAGACTTTTAGTTCAGTTCAATTGAATTGAGCAGTGTTTCGTTTCGGCGAGTTGGCCCAACTATAAGTAGGTAGACTACTAATGTCAAGTAAGCTTGTGGTATTCAGCGGGACCTGGAATGGTGAATGGAGAACATAATATTGACTGTATAAATTCAGTCAGTGAAAGAATGAGTTTGATTTAGTATTCTGCGGACGTTAGTCGGTTAGTCTGACTTGGTCTTTTATGTACTTATGCCTAATCGTAAGTAAAGCAAAGACTTGGCTGACTGACTACTCTTCTTCTTCCACAATAGAATACACTAACTGACTACTGGAGTAGGACTCCACTACTTACGTCTTTCGAAATTGCTAGTGCCATTTTGTTCAGATTACAAGAGTGGACTTGACTGGACTTGACTTGACAAAGTCTCTCCCCAATTCGGAAATGTAGTCTTTGTAGTTTGCCGACATTGCTAAAATAAAAAGAGCCTCTAACTGGGCTTTCAAGATCGTGATCAAGTGTGCTTTATTTCTACTTCGCTGCCTACATGTAACTTCAGGCAGCTACGTAACAAACTCTTCCAGCCTTCTCTGTCTCCTATTATACTTACATATCTATCTTGCAAAAAAGCAAATACCATATTTTCTGTAATAAACGCCCCCGGCCTTAGTGTTGGCAAGCCATTCGGCCCTATTAGCTACTTTCGGCAAATTTGGGAGACCGAAAGAGATTTTAATACGTGCCAAAAATGAATTTTGTTGGTATATTTTACTACTATCTGTAATACAAGTGAAACAAAGAATAAATCTAGACAATTTGCACCTTAGACGCTTGTCAAAAAACCCGACGCTAAGAAAAGCAGAACTAGTCCTTGTTTAATACAGAAGCGGTATTTATTACTGAAAATACGATGGTTTTATCTTCAGTTTCACACACTGCTGCTATCTTATAGATAGAACTAGTGTGTTTATAAAGTGAGCACACAATGCAGTTGCTGTATATAGTTAAGCTAAAGAGAACATCCATAAATATTTGTATATCCATTGTTAACCACGTAGTTTAGGTATACGTAATAAATTATTCTTATTCCGCCATTTAGATGTTAGCTGGTTACCTAGTTATAATAACGTTCAGATATCTATCGATTAGTTATCTTGTAATAAAGACATAAAACTCAATTATATTCAATTAAGTGGAAGAGTATTTTTTGCTAAAAAAATCAGATTCAGAAACCAACCCGTAAAAGATAAAGCAAAAGAATATAGAAATAGTATTGGCGGGTAATCAATTTCCAAGTCCAATGCGATTGGAAAATAGTAATGGACAATTCGAATTCCAACATCAACTACTATTCCTAAAAAATGTGTTAAATCAGAGCAGATTAAATACACACTTGTAAAAGACTAGCAATTTTTTTATTTCAGTAATAAAGTTAAATAATAATTTGTCAACTTCCACTCACTAATGGTTTTATAACTATTGCCTCTGACTTCACATTGTGTAACCGTGGCTTATTAGAATAGATTGGGGAATGTATGTTAACGAAAAGTCAACTTCATTCTAAAAGGTACTAAAAACGAATCTGTTTATTGATATTCTATAGCTTCAACTATACTATATAGGAAAGCATATAGATATATTCAATTCATATTTGATTTGCATTGCTCCAGAATTCTGTATCAAAATTGCATGCATTCAAAGGTAACTTATCTTTGTCTATTTTCTTATCACAATCGTTTTACTGGTCAGATCTACAATCTGCAGTTTAATAAACTGGTAGTAACTCTTAACAGGCAACTTATATGTTCTTTTGTACATTTATTACTCTTGTTACTCAAAAAGTTGGTTGTTTTTGTTAGACACGCAAATCATTCATGACTGTAGTATAAGTTTTATTTCATAGCTCCGTCATGCATGTGTTGTTGTATCAAAATATTACATTTATTGTGTTTCCTTTCGTAATTTCTATTTCATAGATTAGAATCTATTGGTTTTAGAACTGAGTAGGTATGGGTACATTTTTTCAAATGAGAATTAAACATTGCAAAATGTATTTGGAAGCATTCGTTGTCGCTAAAAAAGGCTGTTAAGTGCAGTGACAACAAAGATAACTCAAGGCATTGCAATAGAACTATACAACGAATCTTATCATGTTTCAGAATTCATTAATAGTGAAGCCAGTCCCTATTCGAAATACATTATAAGGTAATTAATTTTTGACTAATGTAACTAATCGATTTAATAGGCATATAAAACGGAGGGATTTTAGATTATCAAGTTTTCCAGGATTTGTACAACGGGAGTAGTAATGGTAGAATAGCCTGAATTTCCAAACGTTAAACGTAACACATACTAAGGAATAAAAAAACCCAGCAACCCTTTTAAGATGTTCAAGTTATAAGCTATGATGTAATTACTAGCTTAACTATCATTTTGATTATGTATTAACTGATATCCTTTGATTAAAAAATTACATCGATATTCAAATTTTCTAGTTTTACATCTCAGTGGTTTAAATTTACAGACTGAGCGCACCATTACATACGAAGATATTTTTAAGTTTACGATGAAAGTAAAAATAATAACGATCTGCAATGTACTATCTTCAGTGATATAAAAACGAGCAAAATATATGCATACTGAATTAGAAAATAAGTCGTTGAGGTTACAAAGACCATTCGGGTCTCCAGATTTCCCTTTATTATGATTTTGGAGGATTGCTGAGTAAGAGTTATAAGTGTAGACACTAAATACGTCATTAACGTTTGCTTTAATGGTTGCCATAAAATTATTTAATGTCTTGTATTTAAATTTTGTAGGCCTTCAAGTAGGTCCTTTATTGTTTACGGCTACAGCTACTGCATTTTGTAATGAAATGGGGCAAAGAACTTGGTAGTTACTTTACAGAAAAAACTCTGAGGAGTAATCTTTCAAAATTAACTTTCTATATCCTTATAGTAGAATAATCCAAACCGCAAATACATTTTAATTATTCAGCTTTAATAACACTAATATTAAGTTTCATATTTCAACTTGATTGTTTAGTAAGTCACATTAGGCTCCATTCATTATTTCCATTTGTAATCTTTTAATTATCATTATTAATTGTTTTTCATTCTTTTCATTAGCATTAAAAATATTTTTCTACTTTGTTCTGCGTCGTATTGCTTTTGAAATACCCTGTTCAAATTCATTAAGACCATTGCTAAAACTGTAAGGTATATACCAACTCACAACCGGCAATAAAGAAAGTGCAAAATATTATTTACCTAGTCTATACCAAAATGTTTAAAGGACAGCAAATGATTGCACAAGTTGTTTTAGGAAGTAAATAAATTATGCAATCGAGTTAGACTAAAGAAAGTCGTGCTGAATTTCGTAACTCCTTCTAAGGGTCATTGACACTAAGTGTATTTGCGTTTTGTAAGAAAAATACCGAGAACTGTGGTTTAATAAAACGTTTCTTCCTCGTGGAAATGTGGGGACGGAGAAGTTATAATAGCTTTTGGTAGTAGACATGTAAGTGAAATGACATTGAGGTGATTGAAATTGAGAGACTTGTATTTATTAGTAGGAAGACTAAGCAAAGTAGTGAAACCAAATAAGATTCTATACGTTTTGTTGGCTTCGAGGCTTTGGTATAGTCTACAAAAGAAACTTTTATCTACTAAGTGACTTCATCTTAATATACGTATATTGCAACATCTGAGTGTATTTAATACTGTATTTTATTCCGGAGAAAAGTCGAGAGCAAAGAAAAGGGTTGATGGTTCCGGGCTCTGTATTCTTCAGGGTAAGAAACAGAACAAAAAAGACTTACGACTTGACTCTACAATCATGTCATCTATAACTCTTGTGATCTCTTGCATAGGTTTCTTTTTCTTTGGAATGTCTTTTGCTACAATCGTTTTGTTTTATCAAAGTCAAAGTTCATTCAGCGTAGGAATTTTATTTCTTTTTTTCGAATTATAGTTTTCTTGGAAACAACTGAAAAAATACATACCTTAGTACCTAGTGTGGTAGCTGTGAGGACGTTTGCATTTATTACAAGATGTATTTGGATTTGTATAGTTATTACATAGTACGTAATTATTAATGCGTAAAAATTAAAAGTGGCTTTGATTGAGAATTCATTATGAAAAGAATCTTCATCATTTTTTAAATATGCCTGTAGTCTAAGATAGTAGCATTACTATTGTTAAGTATTCATAACTAAGAGAAGATTTGGCAAGTCTGTGGTGTAATTTATGCTAGAATATTTCCATTGTTTTTGAGAAATGGGATATTGCAGCGTTTTCGCGCAAATAGACAAAGATAATAAAAGATTGCTATTCAAGATGCTCAGTAAGGATTATCCTTGAAGATCTAATTATTTCAGTGTATTGAGTTGAGACTTGGGAGTTAAGATTGGAATTAGTATGATAGAAAGAATAGTTGTAGATTATTAGGTCTAGTTTTGTTACTTATGGCATTGAGAAAAAGTAGGGCATTTGTTCATTATGCTGCCTCACTGGCCATAACAAATAGAAGAAGTTTTATTTCTCGATTTTGATAAAATAATTCCCAGCGGACGGGTTTTCCTTGAATATTAAATGAAAAGATGTATAATTTTATGTACCGCAGGCCACAGCGACCAAGTTGTGTTTACTTGGAAATCTAAAACCTAGATGCTTTTAGAAGATGGGAAATTTGTAAAGCTCATTTGCATCTTTATTAGTATTTGTGAAAAAATAGATCCGTATTCATGGAAGATTGGAGCTATAAGGATTTCTGTGTTTGTATTTACGCATTCTACATATTTTGCTTAATATTTGTACCTCAGGGTATTTTCTCTGTGAAGAGGGAATATTGCAAGGAGAAAGTCTGTCGCAATTCGCCAACTGCTGCGTCGTTTACTTACTATATTACAGAAGAGTGTGTATGGGGTATATATTTCCCAGAATGTATTTATTAGAGAAGCAATGCTGTATAGTAGTACAATCTGTACAAAGTGTACTATTGGATTTTTATTCCCGTTTCATTCCAATTTCATGCCAATTGGGATTTTCAAGCTTTCCAATGCTCTGCAGTCAGGATGTAATATTCGTTTCAGAAGGAAGAAAACAGCTCTGTTCTTCTGTTCTGATTGTGAGTAACGAAGTTTAGTCCACTACTCTTTTATATAGGTAAGTGGAGTAAGAAATGTAGCTTTATTCCATCGTGGTTGGCTTTAGATTCGGGAGAATTGTTTCACTTTCCTTCCTTTCTGATTGCGACTTTCTCCTGACTGTTGCTAAGGTGCGCAGTTCACTTTCTCTCTTTTGTCACTCACTAACTCGCTCTCGCTTGACTTCTACTTATCCCATCTGCATACAATACACATTTCATATTATACACGAACAGTCGCTTATCATTAGTAAAATATAAAAATACAAAGCATCTGTTCATTTCCCCTTCGTCTGCTATATACACATGTTCAAGCTAATATTCATATTATGCATTAACTTTTTAGGGCTCTGTTTTTATTGTCGGTTCTGATAATACAGACCATTTCATATTTTAACATGCATACTTCGTAGTTCCATTTTTTCGGACCTAAATGCCACCTGCTTAAGCTCTGATAATAAGCAAGGGAAATAAATCG
Organism: Tomocerus qinae; assembly: GCA_020055645.1. Classification (NCBI taxonomy): domain Eukaryota; kingdom Metazoa; phylum Arthropoda; class Collembola; order Entomobryomorpha; family Tomoceridae; genus Tomocerus; species Tomocerus qinae. Next base: position 28,831,592 of record CM034548.1, read on the forward strand.
TCAAAAAGATAAGTTTTAGTGTTACAATATCTGCGTGTGTGTTGGCTTTGACATGTCAGGTGGATTACTCGCAGGTGGCTACACTTTCTTTCGTTTTTACTTAACCTTTTACTTAACTACGTATCTCTATTATATTTCCTAGCTATAGTAAACTTTCACTAAATACATAGAAATGGTAACAAACAATGTAGATGTTCACATGTATTCGTTATAAGAAGTCGTGTTGCCTACCTGCCTAGATATTTATACTGCACAACTCTTAAATCATTTCGGCTAAGGCTTAGCACCACAAACTTTCGATGATTGCCAAATTAAAGGCTTTTCGGGTCATGTCCGGCAATGAAATGGAATGTTAGACCTGCCATTCGCGAAAATACCTACAGCCAAACAGGTACCACCACACATAAAGCATTTTGGTTAGCCCCTCATTTAAAGTCCTCGTGTACCAAATCATTTTTCAAATTGGTGGGTTTAGTTTACATACCATCACCAGTAATAATTGTTTCTTATCGCAATCATAATAGTAGTAATAAAGCCAATCCACCGGTTTCCTATTATTAAACCGCAAATTTTTTTGCCACTTTGTAATAAAGTTCCTTTTGTCTTAAATAAGACTAATGTTGTTTTTGAGAGCAAAAAATATACAGTTGGACCGCAATTGATGATTGTTTATTTAATGACAGGCTCTGGGCAAGGAAAACGCCGAGTCTTGGAAATAAATTGTTCTTAAACTATATCCTACACACGCCATATAGATTTTAGTTACACTTTTGACCGACTCTACTGTATAAATCAGTTCAGTAGTTTTCTCAAGACATTCCTTACTTTAGTTAAAATTTTGGAATGAAATTTGAGGTGGAGAATTTCTTTAGGCATAAGGTATAGGTATGTAAAGTATTTGTATGGTCATTGAAAGTAAAAAAGCAAAGTGTGGCAGATGGAAAAGTGTGTGTTAGAGTAAAGTTCTATTCTTTTGAAGAAATGGAGAAAGTTAGGTTTCGTTTTATGTTTTCCGTGTGGGTAACAAAGAAGGCTGCGTTCTAACCGTAGAAAACACAAAGATGATAAAAAGTAACACAATGGAAGCAAATGGTGTGCTGTGATGTGGCGAGAGCGATCAGCAACAGTGCACCTAAGTAAGTAAGTAAGTAAGAATAAGAAGGAACTGAACACAATGCCTACATACAATGGCGAACCAAAGTTTTGTTTTCGTGATTGAATGAATGAATGAAAGAAAACAATGAGCCATCTCCGTCTCTACAGTTTTCTTTTCCCAAAGTGTTCAAGAAATTTCCTACACGGTCTGGAATCTGGAGGTAGACTTTCTGCGAGTTTCTTGGAAATAATCCTAAATACATATACTGAGGACGTTTACTGAAATATCTAATGATCTGGCTTGACTTTAATTCCCACCCCTTATAGTAGATATACCTGGACACCCAATATTATTACTGTCTAATTGTAACAGAGGCTATGTTAGCACGGAAATGTAATCAGAGTAGGTATACCTAACAATACGAACACAACTTGAACTCCAATTCATACCGAATGGAGGCTTATTGTTACAGTTAGGCTTTACTCTCCTGGATATATCTTTGATTAATGATAAGATTTCAACAAAATAATGAGTTCGCTCCAAAAGAAACTTTAGATGACTGCAGCCTTTTATTTGTATCGCCTTTCCACTGCTATATCACTATTTCCAACACTCAATTCCACCATTACTGTTTGTTGCTCTACCACCCCTATATAATGCAACAATAGCTATATTTTATTCATTAGCGTCCGAGGTGACAGTATTATTGAAATACAGATCGAAGAACTAATGCTCGTGTCACACTTTTATTTTATTATTTTTATCAGATTTTCCTGGTCCACAAATTTTTGAATCTTTAAAAGTTTTGGCCATTCTTTGTCGATATATCAAACGGTAGCTTTACAAGATATCAATTTACATTCCTATCGCGAGTTCAATAAACCCGGCCAGAATAATATCAACTAAGCTATTTTGGCTACAGTTGTACAGGAATTACAAAAGATTAAATTCAACAAGATAAAAAAGTGGTTAAATTATGCTAAGGAATACCCTGGGTCAAGTAGATTCATAGAAACGCAGTTTGTTTCCAATTTAAGATCAGTAAGTAAGTAACCCCTCAACTAATACGCCCCTAAGGTATTTGTTTTAGGCTGCCTCTGATTTTACGCACCCTGTACATATATAACTATTATTGCAAAGTGCAATAAAATTCATTTGTGATGAACATATTAAAGTACACATGGCAAACTGAATGTATGAAATATTGTGCGGAAGACTAACAAAAGTAATATATGAATAAAATCTTTGAATTTCAGGTGGTATCTCCTGTGACAGGACGAGTGTTGGGTACCAAAGAAGTTCGCGTTGTCAATGAAAAGGTTTTTGTGACGGTTATGAGGGTACAGGTTATATCCGGAGTTCAGTTGTCTCTATTTCCGGATACGGACTCGGACAATGAGTTTGTGGCGGAGACCACAATTACTTCCAAACTATCAGCAAAGTATCAGGTAAGTTATTTCAAACCACAAAATTGCCTTTTCAATTTCCTTGCCTATAATATTATTAATTCTAGTAGTTTTGTCAAGTGTAAATTTTGCTGAACGAGTGCAATTTTCAAATAGATATTTGCAACTCTAGGTGATTATTAAAATACATTAAATTTTGGATTAGAAGAATTACAAATAAATCTGTAGAAAATGTCAGTTATTGACAACTTTTTACGTGCCAACATTTTATATCCCTCTAACTATTTGCATAGTCTTCGGTATGGGTAGAAAATATATCAAAATGAAATGGGAGGAATTCTTTTAATCCCTTCCACTTCGTTTTTCTTTAGTAATGGGCCTTTCAATTTTTCTCATTTCCTCTTTGCCATCCTTCGAGAATGCATTAGTGACTTGGACCTCACTTGTCACTGTCACATTACCGATAATGAACTACTTGTCCATCTTACACATAAATCACCATTTTTTGCTCAAGGAGTTGCATAAAGAAAATTATGTATTAAATTGCATCATTTGTATTAGTATTATATTTCAGTTAGGCATAAAAAGCGAGCTATTAAGTCTATAAGGCTAGGTAAGTGTCCTACATAACCCCTAAACACATTTATCGCAGAATGCAGAATGAATACAGAATTTAGAACAGCATTTCCCGTTGAATCGCTTTCCGTCAGGTATGCAAGTGACAAAATGATTTAATGCAGCATTGAGTACACGTAAATATTTTAATCAAGAAATGTCAAGACAGACTCTTTTTCCTATTTTCTATGTCACAAAGTAAAATTGTGAAACACTATGTATTTGCTACCGAGAAACGAGAAAAATTTAATGATATTTCTAATGCGCAGTTTAACAACTGCTCCAGTTTGCAAAATTTTACCTGAAACTGATACCCATGACCAAATTTTTTATTGCAATATCTAATGTAAAGAGCTATTAGGAATTGATATCCTACTAACAATTTTTCATGCATCATTAAAATTTAATGTTTTATATAATGCTTGATGATACGTCATTTCGCGAAGTAACTGCGTACTTCGTTAACTTTAATGATTGAGGAATAGAGATGAAAAAGGATCGGATGACGACTCACGTCAATAGTTTTATGTAACATGAATATATTATGCAACATTGACAACTTGACTTTACTACGTAATTGGAGAAACTCAGAAAGAAATGGGTTACTACTTGGTAATCTTAACCGTCAGTTACGCAAAACACAATTATGAAATTGGGTCACGATCTTTCTTCAACAGTTCACCTTAACAGTTTGTCTTGGTGAATTTGCTACACATATTATATTTCTTTTCAACGTGAAAGGCAGTTACGAAATTGATAGTTCTGTTCTTTATAATTTTCCTCAGAGAAAGTATTATGTTATGATGTGTATTTTATAGACCTCCAATCAACGTGACTGTACATTGAATAGAATTTAATTGGAGAATATAAAGCTTCACGAAACTTTCTTTTAAAGTTACTTGTAGTTTGTCATTGTATCATAGCGCAGCTTTAAAAAAGAACATATTTTAGGTATGTTAACAAAGCGATGCCGTAGAAAGTGTGACATGCTTTTGAAAAAAAATCATGACATGCATAACTATACTTTTTCATTGTTGATTTTTAATTAATTAACTATATAGTAAATACAATAATACTTATTTGTACATTTTGTACTATTTGTTTGAAATTTATAATCATAAACAAACAAATCGCTAGATAGTATCTATGATGTCTAGTGGGTGGCTTAAATTACGTTTTAATCACTGGGCGAAATGAAAATTAAATATTAGCTATATTTTAGGAGGGTGGAATGTAATAGCCAACAGGCTAAAATCTAAATAAATAGCCGGCTAAAATGGAATATTTGGAAGGAAAGCATGGGGAGGACAATTTATTTGGTAAATGATATCATCGTTCACCTTCACCCGTATAGTAGCAGATGTTGTGCACACGCACAGTAAATAAAACGTGTTTGAGAATGAAGAGAATTGAGTTAGGTTGCGGATAGGTGTTTGTTTTTGTGTTCCGTTGCATTACTTTAGTAGTTCCCTGCCGTCATTTGCAAAAAAGACAGAATAGTGTATAGAGACTAGAGACAGGTCTGTCGCATATTGCCCTATCGACTATCGATAATGAAATACTATCCATCCCTCCATGTCAAGTATGTACATGTCACCTCTGAATTTCTTTCGCATTTTCTGTTTATTGTCGGCATTTCAACTGTCTGTCTGTCATCTTTACTGCTGCTGTCAGATCATTCACATTAATTCCCATATCTGAGCAAAAGAGAAAGAACAGAGAAAGAATCATCATTTTCTCTTTATCCTGAGAATTCAGACATTTCTCTTTTCTTTCTCGGAAATTCTTTTGATTTCCTTCTCCGTAGTTCATTTATAGCCATCTCCACCTCTTCCCATTAACATCTTCTGCGAAGTTAAATACTTGCTCGGTTTATTTTTGTCTTTCCAACGCAATTTACAAGGGGTAAAATCATACTTTCGCACGAATGGGGGAAGCAAAGGAAAGCATCATATATTATTGTGTTTGTTAGTAAAACACGAGAGAGATCCCCTTTCCAATCATTAGAATTGTTTTATCATATTTTTAAAAATGGCACGTCTTTTATTATAGAAGAATGTTCTGATTTCTTTGAGTTTAAATTCGTAGTTTTGCAGTTATGTATATCCTATAATCTTTCTATGGACCTTCTCAAACGTAAAAAATGGGATATTATCCATATTCTATTTCTGTATGTTCAATGACGCGTGTCCACAAATTAAATCGCCAAAAAGATAGGAAAAAAGGAAGGTTAGGTGTGGTCTTGAGAAGAAAAAGGAGTTGGAGAGATAATTGTTTGAGTGATACGGTTGTAATGTAACAATTGTTTGGTTTACAGGAGGCACTGCTAGATATCAAACTTCGATTCTCAGACAATACGTGGATAAAGTTGGATGAAATCGATCGAGAAAATTATGTTTTGGCAGTGGATAGCCTGGAGCCGACAGTAGTGGAACTCCCGCCCATCCAAAACTCCAAGTATCCGCGAATCATCGCAGTCAGCGAAGGTGGAGGTCCTATAATGAGGTCAGTTCTTTTATTTTCACTATACACACGCCAAAATAGGCTCAACTATGGGATTCCTTCCTTCTCCGGACAATTTTCCTATGCGTACATTCTACTCACTAAAATGATATGAGGAGATGCCATGTCAGCCTGTGAAAGCAATACAAAGAGAAACGCAACTTTTTACTCGTTTCTAATGCTAATGTCTACTAATAAATTCTATCCCCTTTTTTCCCGTCGCAGATTCCGTCGCTGTTTCCCAATACAAAAGAATTGCTTCTAATTCTCTTTTTTCTCGTACCTACCTACAAAAAAAGAAAGAAGGAAGGATGTAGTTTGAGCCTATAAAATTATAAGATATTTTTATGTTACAAGGTTGCAAGTTTTCTGTAGTGATAAAACCATTATACATACATTGTTTCTAGGATTTTATTATTATTCCATATGGGTAACAATGGGACTTTTCTTCTTCTGAGTGTCTTAGTAATTTACAATTCTTAACCATCTATATTGAAAACAAGCATCCCATTACCAAATTCTTGTGTTTTTATTGAAAAAAATACTCGTGCCTCAAAGCAGACAATCTAGAAAACTATGACATAAGTACGTAACAGAATATATAGTAGTGTACTTGTAGCCAATGAGTGTTAATCAAAAAGTAAAAAAAAAATCCGCATTTATTTATGCAATGTAGTTACATTAAAGTAGGCAATTGCCACGGACTAATAGAAAGTGGATTATCTATTGCATTAAAGTGCCATTAATCATTTTCTGGTCCTGTATCTTTGAAAAAATTAATGACTACAGTATAAGTATATTTGTGTGTAGGGCTCCTTTAGTGAAACTTACGTTTAGCTATGTATGGTATTCCATTCAGAATCTGGTTCTAATTTGATTACGGAAAATAAAGCCCAAGGAACTGTCAATTATAGATCTGAAGAAAGGTTACAAATTTTATAGGTTCCTTTAAAGAACTTCCTTAGATTGCACGTTGATACAGCTAAGTTGCAAAAGGATTGCTAATATACAAATATAATGATTGCAAAATCCTGTTCAATGCAAATTCCTATCAGAGAAAGCGTACAACTATTTTATTATTATGTAGACGGTCTACTAAGTATCTGCACACATTTTATTTGTAAATTAGGTCAACGATACTGTAGAAGTGATACTGTATCAGCTTAGTTTAGCTGTCGTTTATAAAATGAGATTTGTTTATGAAGCAATACAAATACAAAAGTAAGGGAAAGAGGAAATGTGATTGCATGTTAGAAATAAATAAGATGTAAATAAAAGGGAAATGTGAAGAGTAGCTAGGATGTGTAATTTTGTGTCGCGGTGATTGAGTGAGAGTGAATGATTGCGAGTGACAGAGTGGGTGGGAATTTTGTTTTGGGAGATATTAGATATAATGGAATGAAATGGAATGGAAGGACATGGGTTGGAAGGAAAAGTAAAATGAGGAAATAGGGAAGGCATTGAAACGGAATGAAATGTGAACTGTGCTTTGACTGTCAATGAGTTTGTCTCTTGTGTATTGCAGAGTGTCTCTTGAGCTGAGCGATCAATGCCATCGACAAAACTCGCAGCCACTGGCAATGTCCGTGGCTCAAGTGGAAGTGAATTTCACAACGAGCAGCAGCCGATCGGAATTCACACAGAATGACAGTAACCAAGGACTGGGCACGTCCAAGCATTCCTTCAGGAAGACGGGGCGAGGGAACAAGGACCGCTCTTTAACCAACGGAGGAGGCGGGAGCAAGAAAGACATGTCATCCTCCCTGCTCCCCGGAAGCATCGTCACAATGAACGATATCACGGGCATCCCTTTGAAAGACGACAGCAAAGCAACGCACAGGGAGCGAGACCCAAGTCACCATTATGGGCCTATGTTGGGGTTCGACCCTGACAAGGGCTGGACCTTCGCCGCCCACAACACCCCCTTGGAAATAGCTATGTATGTTCTTTTGGGCGTGTTCAGCGTGGCCATCCTTGCTTTCGTGGCTTCTTGTTTCGTGTATGCAAGTCGGGTGAAGAAAAGGGAGCATCCCCATCCTGAAGACTTGGCCCTTGGGATAAAAATGGAGCACACCCCTCTAGGGGCCCGCACTAACGGCGGGGGTGGTGGCGGGGCGACCACAAATGCACATGATTGGGTTTGGCTCGGCAGGGCCTCTCTTGCCCTTCACCCTTCGCTAGATTCAAGTAAAATCTCAGACTCCAATAAATCGGTGAGTTTCGATGCCAACGGGTCTTCTCACACGAATCCTATCAGAATAATCACGAATCCAAGTTTTGACTCGGCGACACAACAAAGCAGCAGTTCTCACAGCCACAGCCAATCACACGGCGTAATAGGAACGAGCCCCGGTGGCGGGTTCCCTACCGGCAACATTTCAGTGGCAATGCCAAGCAGCAGTCAAACTCCGAATTTGCACTCTCACGGTATTCACGGTCATCCTCTGACACATTCAGCGAATTCGACAACAACTCACGTGCACGCTCCGGCATCTTCTCCGCCGTCACATTCCCATATGACTCCGAGCACGTCGTCTCAGGCGAGAGCATTCGGACGGTCAGAAGCAGCTCCGCGCTTGGCGCCTCCACCGCCGCGACCTCCGAAACCATCTCAGACACAATTAATTGACTCGTCGACATTTTCTGTGAAGCACCCGGCTCCGCAGCAGCAGCCACATCCTGCTCCGCCGGCTAGAGCAACTCCGAGCCCGGGAACTCCCGCCGCTCAGCAACAGCCAAAAGCAAAGAGACAGTCACAGGAATGTCCGGACTACCGCCCTCCGGTTCCACCGCATAGAAATATCCCAACCGGCGGAAACTCCCCGCCCGTGTCTCCACCCCGCCCCAACACCAGTACAAAGAATGGCAACGGAGTTCCAACTGGTGGAAGCGGGAGTGGCAACAGCAGTCACAACAGTAGTGCTAATAATAGTTCTTCTAACGCTAAGAATAAAAGTAGCAGCAACAATATGAACAAAAAGTCAGTGGACCCGGATGAGTTGCCCAATCCTTCGTATGTGGACTTCCTGGAGAATCCAGCACCCCCGACAAGAAGAGCGCCTGCTCCCGCCCCACCCATCCTTGTTGCAGCACTGGGAGAGGATCTCAAAAGACCCAACATCGTTGGAAACCCCATGTGCTACATTGACGAGGATGAGGAGGACGAAGACGACGTCCAGCGACCTTTGACCGTGGCTGCCGCCGCCGCCGCAGCTGCTCGTCTCAACCACAAAGTCAAAAATGATTCGAGCAAAAGTAATAATAATGTCAAGTTGGAGATGGACTACGACCAACTCATGGAGTATTTTGATAGTCTCAAAGAGACTGAAGCTTGAACCGCTTCCTACTATTAAATACATAATTATTATTCTATGTAGAAGTAACCAACTCCACTAGTCCTCTATTCTCTATTCTATTCATCACAGCTACTGATAATCCTAAGCCAATGGCGGGCGACGTTTTCTAGCAATCTGCTGACATTACGTGCAACGGTAGCTAACTATTTACTTTCAGATGTTGCTAGGTTCCCTGTAGAATCTCAACATCCGCTCGGGTTCAATGGCTAATTTAAAACATTTTCAGAGATCTACAGAAATATTTCTAATCTCAGTCGAATCATCTTCTACTCTACTACTTATGTATAATCTCGTTTCATTGGAAATCCATCATTTTTATACTACTCCAAGCTACTCCAGTCATGTTATATTTACTTAGAGATTGCTATGTAACTGCAATCCGTGTCTGTAGCTTTATGTTCATCCTTCCGAACCTGTATTATATAATCTTCTATTGTATTTGTTATCATTTAAATAGTATTTGTACTATATGTATATGTAATTCATCAAAAATCAGGATTTATCAACAAAGCTATTTACCATGGCTTATTCAATGCATTGCCAGAATGTACGAAGTCATTCACTAATGTACGTTATACATATTATATAAATGTAGCTAGCTACTACCTTTTTACTAATTACTTTCAGACGAGTCAGCATTTATTGATGTTGCAAGCTGAAAAATAGTATAGATAGCAAACCTTAATCAACCTAGGTAAATCAATAATCTCATACAAATAAATATTATATCTTTATTAATCTCATGTTATGCATTGAGCAGTTAGTCTTGACTGCATTTTTATTTAATGTCTTGTGTGAATATGATATTGAAAAATCAACCACAATTTTAACTTTTAACCAAACTAATTCCACACAAGATCCCCAGCAGTTACTTGAATTTTTTTTAGAATTAGTACCTTATAGCATTTCATCTACTCATTTTATTAATTCATAATCATCTGTATTGATTTCCATTATAATATAATATTTAATCCGTTCAGTTTTTAAATTCAGATCGTACCAATAGTTGTGTTATTACTTTTTGAAAGGGTATCTTCTTCTGTATTGATCCAACGTTATTTGCTAAGATAAAAATTTTAAATTAGTACCTAAGTAAAATTAAGTATAAAGTTAGTAGCTTTTGAAGAACTGGAAATAATTATACAGCTATAGCACGGTAGAAAAGTTCGTCTTAATATATACATAAATAAGTAGCTACTAACAAAAATGCCATGTTCCTACACACAACAATCTTAGTTGATACCTATATATAAGCTAGTTTGTAAAATGTCAAGAATTACTTACGAATTCAGACCATATAACTGTGACAGAAAATTTTAAAATCTTGATTTTTTGAAACCATTTTTCTTGTAGAGTATAATTTCTTTACAATATTAATTATTCGGTAATGTGCAATAATAATTAACTGTAGCCTGATGTTTTCCAACCTGCCACAACAACGATATCATGTATAAACCGGAAAATGTTGAAGAGATGTAGTAGGTAATAGGTAGAATTAATAACATCTCACTAGGTATTCATTAAATCATAATAATGCTACACTGGCCCCAATTACTAACGACAAGGCTTTTAATTTTGAAATTAACTTTATTAAATGAATTTTGAAGATTTGTTTTTAAAATACTCATTCTTACAATATAAAGCACAATAAGAAATAAGAAAATGTAGTCTTAGAAAGGTATGTGTATCTGAATTGAAAATATTCATAAACAAACCAATGAAACAATGAAATTTGGCTGACTGAAGTGCACACAAAACAAAAATGGAATTATTCACGTGAAAGTAACTGTTGTAGACTGTGTGCATGTAAATGTGAGTACAGGTAGCAGAGCATGACAAACTGGAATCAAACCGAATCTACCTCTTTTCAATTTCCTATTAATTCTTATATTATTTCAATCCATCTTCATTTGAGTTTTACATTAACATACCCTCATGCATATTATGTACATCTAAATGGTACTGGTAAACTAACTATTATACCTTAAAAGTACTGGTAAAACTATACTACCTATAAATAAACTATAAGACTAAAATTAATTTTTAAAGGAATCACAAAGTTAAATAATTCTACTGGTATATCTAAATAACTGTAATAACTAAATACCTGTACAGATAGTGTATCAATATGGTTATAACAATTATTGTACATTGGTACTTTACTGAGTAGTAACAAAGTAAATGAAAATAGGTAAGATATTTATATTTACGTTGCATTAATATTGTCATTGTCACTGTACATAAATGTAAATACTAATCCATAAGTAAAGTATATCTTGTATTTGTGCCCTGTGCCATAGAATTATAATATAGGAAGTTTATTGGGTTACCTAAAACGTTATTGGTAATCCTCATTTTATTCTTGGCCTGCTTGCTATCTATAATGTACTACTTATAAGCAATTGGGTTTTATTTAAAAGATTGCTTAGTGCAAGTTTTGTATAACAATCATTATTTTAATTATTTCGGAAAAGATTTTCTTGTATTTTCTGTCATTTCGTTAAAATATGTTTCCGAAACTTTTATGGTATACTTAGCTTAGTACCAACTGTAATTAAGTATTATACACAAACTATGCTGTTAAGGAAGACGTCGTTGAGATTTTTTGAAATGTTATACGTGTAGGAAATCATAATCGTGTTAAACAGGCATGTATAATGTCTACTATAGTATCATGTAGTATGTTTGATATTACATTTAATGTAAATCACCCGGGGAAATGTTTTCAGAATCGTAAACCAATTGATTACCGTTACTCTAAACTATTTAATTTGCCCAGCACAACATGACAACAGTCTACTCTACAAAATGTGCACTAAAATAATTTAAAGCTATAGAAATGCATTACTTTAGGTATAAAATATTTGTGAAGAGGAAAATTATGTGGTGGTTTAATGTCGGTTGGCATAAATGTAATTTTAATCTACCCTCAACTTGTATTCAAAATTAAATTTTATTAGTCACAATTAGACCTTCCCTAAGTACCCCAAATTGACATCTATACTCTTTGGGATCTATGTACAAAAGTTATAATTATAATATGTACTGAGTACCAAATCAGACATTGTACATTTAATCGCTCTACCCAGTTACACGCTTTTGTTCTATTCTGTAGCGAAGCCTTATCAAAGCAACTTATTTTTTATAGGGCATATTTATGAATTATTGTAAATATGCTCATAAATCATGTAACTGTACATTTCAAAGCTTTAATATCAAACCAAGAGAAAGCATTTAACATTTTCAGTTCAAATGTTTAAAAGTTTAGAAACCAACAGCATTATTACTTAATTTATAGAATGGGTTAGACATTGTGTGTGTGTGGTTGTGAAACTAAATTGTAGAAATGCATCTCAAAACGTCACATTGCGTATTACTTTGAATTACAAATCACAGAGAAAGTACATACTTCGTATTAAAGTGTCTCATTATTATATAAATACAATGCCAACTATACTCAATCATGATTTTTGGTATCAACAATTACTTATATTTAGTACAGTCGTGTATCGGCTGAAGGTTGAAGTAATACATGAGACTATTACGTATTAAAACCTGCACTAAAGCAGTGCAATAGGCACTGATCATGAGTAGGTGCTAGAACTAAATATCGATGGGCTTAATGATCCCATATTTCAGTAAATCTAGCTAGAATGATATTATTTTGAGAATCTTTGATTATTAAGGAATTTATGATACCATTATTTAATTACTATATCAATATTATGTAATCTTTTAGCACTTTCCACTAAGGGATGAGCTCATTGCTAAGCTTATTGATTTTTTTAATATCTCCTAAAACATAGGCAGTTATTTATTTTGAATTCAAACTCACTTACGACAAGAATGGGTCACAACGGCCACAAAACTTGCAGCTTTCTGTAATGGCAAACAATATCAATTGCCGGTTTTAATTGTCCTTTATCATTGTGGGCCAATTTATCAAAAAAATGTCATAATATCTGAGGTGTCTTTAATTTCATTCAACATTTCTCAAAAGTACTAACACTACGCAGTAAAGTCTCTTATTGCCCACATAATTTTGAAAAACATGAAAATCGACGCTCTTGCGTTTCTTGTGTGTTTTGATATATAACACAAAGTACACAGTCTTAGCAGGTGTTATTGTACTTGTAGCTTTTAACATTGAATATCTTGTTAATTCTCATATTTTTGCTTGTAATCCGGATGTCTTACTGCGAATTGTGCTATTAGGCAGGAAATAATTTAATAAGCCCACCGTATAAAATACAATCGATTTGTTATGACGTGTGGCATGAAAACGTCTGTGGGCCGATATTATACATTAGAATCAATTGTTTCAGAGAATTCGTAAATGGACAATTTATATAGGCATATTGTAAACAATGATATTGTGTCGTTTACCTTATGCAAGCTAGTTTGTGATAATTTTTGTTTTAGAGATGATTGAGTTAGTTGCGTTGGTTATAATTTAGATTTAAGTGATATTTTTTTCATAATTTCACTTTTGCAAGGGATCCTAGACATGAAAACTGTTTTATTACAAAGTATTATCAATCTATTTATATATCGATGTTTGCTAACCCGCTTCCTATAATGAGAGCATTAAGCCATGTTTAAGAATTCCCATAATGCTGGAAGAAAAATGATAACTATATTATGATAACCTTTAGAAATACAGTTCACCATAAACATCTATGCTACAAATAGAATTGGATTCTTTTGACTCTGCACCTACTACGAATTTTCTAAATGAAATGTCTAAATTCTTAGGTCAGTAAACGAGTGAAGTAGGAAACGAACGTATTTAAAGGAGTAATTGAATTTAAAAGGATTACTGATGAAATTACATGTATTTATGTAAGGGAAAATTTTTTTACGTCTCTGATGCATAAAATTAGATAGTAAGAAATTTTCGTCTCATTTTTTATCGTCCTAAGTATATAGTAATGATATTAACTGTTACACCAATGTTGTTATGTGTACATAATAGTATACACGTATCAATAGATTATTAAATATGAATGGAATGTAAAATGTAAAGTTTAAAAATTTATATTATGTTAAGCTTATCGTATCGGTATTTGGGAAATTAGAAAAGTTAGATAAATTGTTAGCTAGGTTATTTTTAGTGATAAGGAGTAAGTATAAGTAGTAACTACTATTACAATATAAGGTTCAATCTTTAAGGGATTTTTTTTGTTTTAATACAAATAAATGGAAACAAGCAGCATGCGGAGACAATGATTTAAATAAAGCAACAATTAAATAAGTATAACTAAATGTTTAACTAATAAAAGTTGGGGCAGTCGTTTATGTTGAGTGTAAATATGTATGATAAGCATACATTCTAACGTATAAAAATTCGCAAGCGTTAATTTAACACAAAGTATTTTACAACTATTAAGTTCTCTCGAGTTTTTCAAGTCCTTTTGTACTAGTCAATGATATTTTGAGAGCAGTGAGACAGACGGTTCATACTTAATAAGGATACTAGCTATGATTTATAAATGATTTTAAACACTATATTTATTTAATTACACTTACCTACGAACAAATACAAAGAGTTAAAGTATAGAATGAATTTGTGAATAAAAAAACAAGGAAACATGTAATAAGGGTAGATTAGATTAAAAACCTATCGCATTGTATTTAGAATGCTAATAATTGTACTCCACTTATTCTGTACTTTGAACATTCACAAAGTTATTAGTATCCTCTGTATCCTTATTTACTTATTGCTCGTTTATTTTTTAAAGGAGAAGAAATTGTTTTTATTGTTATTTAAGTATTTATTGAATCATGATTGCCTTGAGCACTCTCATCATTGCAAAATTGTTAATGGCATTTCTTGTTAATGCACTAGGTAATTAATGTGAGTAGTTAGGACAGTGAAAAGAAAATATCAAACCAGAATTTTTTCAAAAACATGCAACTTGCCACAAATGAGAAAAAATGCATCGTTCTATAGTTTGTAATGTATAACATCCAAAACAAAATCAAGGGGAAAGCAATGTGAAGTGGACTACTTAGTGTATCTTCTCGACTGAGTTCCACTAATTCCATTCCATGAAATATTAGAAATATGATTGGCTAATTGTCGTCTACCAGTTGCATTACATACAGCGAATCAAAATATCTCCACTTGTCAAGAAATGCAAATGAATTAATGAAAAGCTACTACTACTGTACTACTTCATAATATAATATTATGATACACTAATTACGTATCAATTAGTAATAAATCTAATGTAAAAACAACAAAGGAAGAAATCCGCATCACTATAATTATACAGAAATAAATGAGCAGGAGGAAATGATTAAGTGAATTGAATAAACCCTATCAATGTTGAATTATAATTTATTGACAATCTTTCTTATTCTCAATTAATTAATAACATAATCCACATTCTACAATAAAACCATGCGAAACGCATTTTATGCATCATTTGGGAAAAACTCTTGGTATCTATCTCTATCCACATTTTGATTATTATTTGAACGCAATTATTTGAGAATTTATTTGTGCATCTAGATCTGGGAGACCAGATGGACAGAGAAGTGTGAGTGATAAGTGATAACCAAATACATCACCAATATGCGTATTACATGCTGTATTTCATAAAATTCTCAGAATCTCTGCAAAATCTCAATCAAATTTTTCAAGTTGTTACTCTTTATTGAGATACGTAGTAGTAAGAAAATTTTGCTCTAGTGGCCCCATTTAGGGTTCCTATTTTTTGTTCTATTGCACAGCAGTAAAGACAAAAAAATAGATAATTCATAAGATAACTATTTAAGACCTATTGAATCTATACTTATTTATAAAGGGGAGTTTAGGTTTGTGTTTATGAATGGATGAATCCGGATGAAAGCCGATGAATCCGGATGAATCCGGGTGAAAGCGGATGAATCCGGATGAAAGCGGATGAATCCGGATGAAAGCGGATGAATCCGGATGAAAGCGGATGAAAGCGGAGGAATCCGGATAAAACCGGATGAAAGCGTATAAAAGCGGATGAAAGCGAATGAATCAGGGTAAAGGCGGATGAAAGCGTCATTTATAATAATATTCGTAATAGTAGGATGCTAATATTATAGGTAATAATAAAGTTGGTAGGGTCTGAAACTTGTAATAATTTCAGAAGGTCTAATTCTATCATTTCTTCCTTGATTTTCTTTTCTAACATCAGGTATACTTTATGTCAATTTTTTTGTAACTTGAATTAGATTTATTCCTTTTTGTCGGCGAGCCATAGCCCATAGAATATGTAAGGATTTACAATTTTTTTCATACAGAAAATAGTCTTTTTTATACAAGATTTTTAATTCATGGTGGTTGAATGTTGTAGTTAGAGTATGGTAAAGTATTACCCATGAGTAGTTATGCATTTTAAGCTTTAAATGCTTCAGTTAGTATTCACATACCTTCTCCCAGTTGAGTGACTTGAGCCATCTATTTCCTACAGCACTGTAGTACTATTTCACGACTTGTTCATTTCTTCGCACTACCTGGTAAAAATGAATGGGATATTTTTCGCATTTGCCGGTACGAAAAATTGACCATACAATTAGTGAAAATTAGTTATAATACATACCTATCATAAATCCTGAAATTTTGTTGTTGTTATCATTTCTATAATACTAGAATGTATTCACAGGTAGTAATAGAATATCTTTCTTTTTTGATTTAAGTTGTGGTTTTCACTTGGCCAATAATGGTGAAGTGTTCTGCATCTAGAAAATATTCTCCTGAAATTCCTGAACGTTCTTCAGTAGTTGACGAAGCAAAACATAGAAAAGAGCACAAACATTCTCATTCAAGGCATAGGGATCCGGATCAAAATATTGCTGTTACTTTACCATCAATTTATGAAGTAGCCGACGATAAAGATCTTTATGCATACCATAAGGGTAATATAATGTTGCTGCTTTTTAACTGTTTTTTATCATATATTTTATACCAAATGCACAGTCAGTGACTATAACGAACGACGACCTAATACTTACACCGTTCTGCAATTCAATGATGTGCTTATATTATTATTATTGAGATGAATATATTTTTTTGATTTATTTCCCTCCAGTTCCTAGTTCCTTAAAAGATGCAGCTCTAATGGGTACAGATTTTGAAACCGAATTATTTGATTACGAGGACAATGACAGCCGATTAGGCCGAAATCCTTTTATGGGGTTGTATTACGAATCCGAAGAAGACATTCCTGCAATTGTAAAACCTAAAAAATTCATAAAAAGGAAGCCTACTATTTATTATTATAATTTTGAAAAACTGCAAAGGACAGCAAATGCAGCGGGTGCAACAACACCATCAACTCCAACAACAACGAGTTTTAGACGGGCAGATTTCACTAGAAATCCTGCCACCCATTCCAAAATTAAAATATTTTCTACCCCAAAGAGTGATTAACATTGTTAGAAATGTTTTGAGAATGCAAATGACAATGCTTTTTCCCCATTAGCCTACCATGTTCATCATTAAATGAAAGTAAATACGCATCTGGCGTAAAGCCAAGTTATATGCACCTAATACTGACTCACTTGTTTAATTGATTCTTTTGTATTCCCAAATGGAATAAAGTATGAACGTCAATATAATAGATGATGACAAGCAAGTGTTGATAAAGTCCAAATTTTAATTCCAAATAAACGGCTTTTATTGAATCAGACCAAATTTTCATGAACGGTACTGAGCAGATTTTGCACCGCTTCTGGAAAATAATCTTTTCTTCGGCTTGTCAGTTTTCTGCCTTAGAAAGGAACAGCCACAGTTCTTGCAGGCCATGCAGCTTAGGAAGCACGAACACTTACAGTTGTAGCAGGTCATGCAAGAGATACCAAGTCGAGGAGTGTTTTTGGAGAGCGAAGCACTAGATCGGTTGTAAAATCGAGTCCTGGGACGGGATTTAGTAACCGGAATTTTGAAAGTCATTGTCACGGGTTTAGGAGGAAACTTCTCCAAATTTGTATCTGGAGGTGGATATTGACGCTCCTCATCAAAGCCCATTGATGAAGTATCTCCATTATTCCTCCTGAGTCCTGCAAAGTAAGAGACAATAATGTTTGTTTTCAACACTCGAAAAGAATTCGTGAGCACTATTCCCTAATTGCATGCTGTTTGCAAAAAATCAAATATTCTTCAAAATAAATCTTCTCGGTTTGTAATTTTGAAATTTTATAAAATATTCTTACCTTTGATGAATCGGCTAACAAATTTGTTGAAAGCCTTGGACACCTTCCGCGTGAAAGACATTTTCAAGAGAAATAATTAAGAAGTTAAGCCGTATGAAGACAATTGAAGAATCAAGTCGATACTCCACTACGCAAGCTACATATAGCTGATCGAATTGTAATTTGACTCCAATGAAGTCTGGATGTGATAAGGTTGAGACGAGACAGTCAATGGGATAAGTAAGTATTTTACTGGCTTTACTTGTACGGGTTGTTCAAAGGTCTCAATGGAACGAACCATCACATCATTTGCCAATGCTTTATACACATGAGTTGCTCCGCAAAATATTATCTGGAAAATGCCAGCTATAACAACCATTTGAAGGTCATGGGTACAAAGGTGCAATTGCATCGACATGTACACTGTACACATGATGCAATAGAAAAAGCCCGTAATATTCAGCCACTTCTAGGTTCAGTTTTCGACCTGCTTTTCTATTTGTCAGATATACATAGGAAGTTAGAAAGTCATAAAACTTGCAATAAAAGTATTATTGCAAGATGCGGAGAAGTACCAGGAATTGTAGCATTTTTAGGTACATACTTTGAATTGTTGAACATAACCAACAGTTTGTGGCGCTAGAAAACGTATCAATTTATATTATGTAAATGATGATGTCAGATAATACACAATTTATCATACATTGAGCAGAGTATATAATTATTATATTATATTAGAGTAATTTAGTGCATGTAAAAGGGGATGTCCCTTTCCTGGGGGAAAGTCTTTCTACCTTATTGATTTGATCCAAAAAGATTCGGAAATGTAGGAGCATCAGAATTAGAAAAATTCAGGAAGAATTTTACGAAATTTCTAAGGGCCACTTAGACTTAGGTGAACGTTGGAACAAATAGGATAATAGATAGGACTCTAGACATTAAAACAAACATGAGTGGTCACATGACAAGAATTTACAAATTCATCGATAATGAACTTTAGTTGTTCAAACGTTGTAAAGCCGGTGGTCGGAGTTTCCGGATTATAGAATTATAACAATGATCATGTAATAATAATGAAATAGAAAGAATGTAATGTAAAATTGTGGCAAAAACAATTAATATAATTAATTATAAATTATTAAAGAGCAAACATTGAATATCAAACTAATAACATTAAAATTATTCTATAAACTATGATATATTAAATAAGGCGAAATACAAATTATATGTAATAATTAGATAACATATATCATTATCAAAACAATTAAACTTTTGCAATATCAATATTATAATTTCTGTATTATATCATCATTAGTAAAGGAATTTTGAGACAGTGTAAAAAGAAGAGGGAATCTAATTCAAAAATTGTAATGTATAAAATATTCAATAATAATTGTAACAACTAAATCATTATGAATCAATGTGAAATAATATTATCATTCCTAATCAAACCTTAAATCTTCCACACCCTTAGTACCACGGCAGATTGCTTGTCATATATTTTAATTTTTAGATTTTATAGTCTATGTTTTACATTGTATAGAAATAGAATTGTTGCAGTCTTAGTATACTTAGAAGATAGTCTCAACTTTGTTGTCCCGCATCTGGTTTCCTTGGACTGTTGGTGGGAAAATTCAAATCACAAGTTTGTATCTCCTGCCGGTTACGTTGGTATTTTTCTCCTGTGTGACTTTTTTGGAATTTTTGTATTGTTTTTGTGGATTTTGTGACCCTGGACCCGATTTCGTCATCCCGATGTCCGAACTGGTAAGTCAATTAATTTTTCCTATTATTTTAATTATGATTACCTTAGTTGATATTTCGTTGCTTTGCTGAAATGCATAAAACCGTGATTTGGTTTTTGTAGAGTGAACCGACTGTCAAGGCTGTTCGTGGTCGCTTTTATGTGGCCGGAGATGTGTCTCACATTACTGAGAAGGATGTAGCCACTGAAGTTGTGGACGATCCGCCCGAATGTCGTCGTTTCGGTGTGGAAAAAGCCCGTTCCGTTGATTTTTCGGAAATGGTACCAGTTCGGGACCCGCCGCCCGTACTTGTCTGTGGCCGACGCCCTCGGCATGCCGTGGAATGTCAACGTCCCGGCTCCGATGTTGGTTCTTTCGTGGTGCATCCAGATGGTTGTCGCTGCTTGATGCACTCCATTTGTTTTGCCGTAATGGAGAAGTTCACTAGGAAGGAATTATTTCTTTGTGCTCCGTCGCTTACATTCCTCCTATTTGGACCTCCGAAAATTGAAGGTGGTGTCAGCCGACCCATTCGACCTCGATCTGGACGATACTGCGTCAACTGTGGTGTGCCGTATTCCCAAGTTGTTTTATATGACAACGTTGATGGAGGAACTGTCTCGTCTTCTTACTTGGAGTCTTTTGGTAATTGTTTATTAAAATATGATTCCATAAGCATTGAAACCTTACTTTAATATCGACATCCTTCCTTCAAGATTTGTTTTTGTTTTTCAGCTCGTTGTCAAGAATTCCTGTATTAGCAGAAGTTAGGGACTGCAAAAACTTTGAAAGTAAAATTGACTCGGCTTAACTTACGTCACTATCCTGGTAAATGAATACAAGCAAATAATTAATTCATAACTTATTGGTATTTTTGCGTTATGTAACATGGTTTATATTATTGGTTGTTAGATATTTTGAAAATTCGTGCTACGAAGGGACCGAAATTGGCTTCCCCCCCTGAATTTTTCAAGGAATTTTTTTCCGGGTTCCCTAATCGACAAGGGGACAGCAACTCTAATACCCGTTTTTCAGGAAAGGCTTTTTGGGGACCTCGACCTGCTCGTTATTTGTCTAGTAGTTTTGATGGACCTAGTAGAATTTCTGTAGGTACTACCACTGAGGAGTTTGAAGTTTCTTCCCTCGATCCGAATCTTGAGCAAACTGTTGATGTCATCGATACTGTAGAAGATGTTGGATCTAATTCAATCCAGCCGACCCACGCAATCCAGCTAGGAGCCAGGCTTATGAAGTCGAAATGTGAGCTGGAATGTCATCGCTGTGACGGTTGTGGTAAGTTCAGTTTTGATTGATTTTTGCTGTGGTTCCTTCGCTCTCTTACTTGATGTTTTCATAATCTCGTTCTTATTTACTTTATGGTTTTACAGGTCGTCACATCTGCAACAAAAAGACTCGCAGCAACTGCAAAGTCAAAGATGCGAACGCTGCAGGTGGCCTCAAATTTACCTGCCACATTTTTGACAAAAGTTATGGTCGAAAGGATCATTTAAAACGTCATTTGAAAGGTGTGCATGGTATCTGTTGAAGTCTGAAATAAACTTGTTTATTGAAATAATCATTGTATTATCATTACTTCATTTACTTGTATTCCTTTATGTGGTTGTTTTAATGTTATTATCTTGTTACAGAAACTTCTTTACAGGTCCAACTGAATATAACACCTTTAACCGCATGTGGTGGATGGAATTCTCGGAATTTATGTGTTGTCCAATCTACTGATGTCATCGGGTTTGTTTATGTTATTCTCAATTGTCCTATTGTTATTTTATGTGTTTTCTAATCTTTGTTGTCTGTTGGGTATCGTCTTGATGGGTGTCGGTTACTGAATGTGTCCCTCTCTATTTCTATGTACGAGATGGTCTCCCCATATATATGATGGTCTCCCCATTTCTATGATGGTCTCCTCATTTCTATGATGGTCTCCCCATTTCTATTGCATGGAAGTGATGGTCTCCCCATTTCTATGGTGGTGTAGTCAAATGTATTGCATACAAGTACGGCATCTCCCATACGTATACAACTTCCATCACGACATCATACGCTCTCTATGGACTACCAGTATCATCATAGATCGTCAGTATCTACTCGCGACCGTTGAATGATGGGAACATACAACTCTCGTTACATAAGTTTTATTGGAATACTATCCACTGATTTAATGCACCTATCGTGGTAAGTCTAACTTGAGGTTATTTGTTTATGCTATACACATTATATTTAAATAATGTTAAATTGATGTAGTATTATTTTCTTGACCTATCAATTATGCAGTTCTGTATTTTTCTATTTTCTTAGTGAATGTTTCTTATGCTTACTTTTTCTGTAAGTGAATGAATAGTCGTATATGCTGGGTACTATTATATATGATGAACTATACTATTACTAGTTATGATTAATATTAATGATTTATGCTATAACACATTACATAATGGTTCCAAATATTAGTTTATTAAACCATATATTTTCTATATCTTTATATAAGCGATAGATAACTCCACGTAATTCGTCGCTCTCTGCCTCCTTAACGTACCGTAACTTAATTGACCTACCATCTCTGGCGATGTAATAAATTTCGTGGGACGACAAGAAACGAAGTAGTTTCACCGTCCACCAGTCGTACGGTTTTGTCGCTGCTGGGTGCATTGGATGCCATGAATGGTCGCATGCCGTTTCCGCAATCTCGTGGATAACTTGTGGGAATTCTATTTCTGACTTAATACTCATCTTAATAACCCGTTTAGATGTTCAGAGAAAAAAATGCTTGAATGTTCACTATGAAGAAATGATCCTTTACACTAGAGAGAGATGATTCCTCGATGGTTGCTGTACTCGGACTAAACGTAGCTGTAGCGAATACATTGAATTTAGTAACTTGAGAAAAGCATGCGGAAAACTATAATATATAGTAATGACATAGTATAGGTATCATTTTAGAGTATTACTAGTAATAGGTATAACAATATCTGGCATAAGGGCAAGATATAACATAAGAAGGCAGAATTTTGAATATTGAAAAATCATGCAAATTAAATCAACTATTGTAGTTCCAGGACTTGATCACTCCAGGTACGAAGATAGAATACATTCAGAATAGTTACCAATATAAAAATTTATACATGAAACTAATGAAATAAAACTCAAAATGATATTTAACACTAATATAAAAGCATAGCAATAGAAACACAGAAAAGACAAAAATTGAAATAAAAGAATGTTAAAACTGGCAACATAGCAAAGTTAGGTCAAGGTAAAACGCAAAGATAGATAAAATAAAATAGACTTAGTCAGTCCGAGTACAGCAACCATCGAGGAATCATCTCTCTCTAGTGTAAAGGATCATTTCTTCATAGTAAACATTCAAGCATTTTTTTCTCTGAACATCTAAACGGGTTATTAAGATGAGTATTAAGTCAGAAATAGAATTCCCACAAGTTATCCACGAGATTGCGGAAACGGCATGCGACCATTCATGGCATCCAATGCACCCAGCAGCGACAAAACTGTACGACTGGTGGACGGTGAAACTACTTCGTTTCTTGTCGTCCCACGAAATTTATTACATCGCCAGAGATGGTAGGTCAATTAAGTTACGGTACGTTAAGGAGGCAGAGAGCGACGAATTACGTGGAGTTATCTATCGCTTATATAAAGATATAGAAAATATATAGTTTAATAAACTAATATTTGCAACCACTATGTAAGGTGTTATAGCATAAATCATTAATATTAATCATAACTAGTAATAGTATAGTTCATCATATATAATAGTACCCAGCATATACGACTATTCATTCACTTACAGAAAAAGTAAGCATAAGAAACATTCACTAAGAAAATAGAAAAATACAGAACTGCATAATTAATAGGTCAAGAAAATAATACTACATCAATTTAACATTATTTAAATATAATGTGTATAGCATAAACAAATAACCTCAAGTTAGACTTACCATGATAGGTGCATTAAATCAGTGGATAGTATTCCAATAAAACTTATGTAACGAGAGTTGTATGTTCCCATCATTCAACGGTCGCGAGTAGATACTGACGATCTATGATGATACTGGTAGTCCATAGAGAGCGTATGATGTCGTGATGGAAGTTGTATACGTATGGGAGATGCCGTACTTGTATGCAATACATTTGACTACACCACCATAGAAATGGGGAGACCATCACTTCCATGCAATAGAAATGGGGAGACCATCATAGAAATGAGGAGACCATCATAGAAATGGGGAGACCATCATATATATGGGGAGACCATCTCGTACATAGAAATAGAGAGGGACACATTCAGTAACCGACACCCATCAAGACGATACCCAACAGACAACAAAGATTAGAAAACACATAAAATAACAATAGGACAATTGAGAATAACATAAACAAACCCGATGACATCAGTAGATTGGACAACACATAAATTCCGAGAATTCCATCCACCACATGCGGTTAAAGGTGTTATATTCAGTTGGAGCTGTAAAGAAGTTTCTGTAACAAGATAATAACATTAAAACAACCACATAACAAGTGTAAATGAAGTAATGATAATACAATGATTATTTCAATAAACAAGTTTATTTCAGACTTCAACAGATACCATGCACACCTTTCAAATGACGTTTCAAATGATCCTTCCGACCATAACTTTTGTCACAAATGTGGCAGGTAAATTTGAGGCCAGCTGCAGCGTTCGCATCTTTGACTTTGCAGTTGCTGCGAGTCTTTTTGTTGCAGATGTGACGACCTTTAAAACCATAAAGTAAATAAGAACGAGATTATGAAAACATTAAGTAAGAGAGCGAAGGAACCACAAGGAAAAGGAGCGTTTTGGTAACTTTGTGGGAGTTTTTTTCGAAAATAGAGTATTTCATTGTTCCCTGTTTTTGATGCTACGATCTACAGTTGTTATTTTGGTGTAGGAAATTCCTTTTTATCAGGAAGTTGGGCCTGCAACTAATTTTTCCAAACACTGTAGAAAATAAAAGTGTGTTAAATTAAATGTACTTTGTATTTACAAAGTTAACATAACATAACATAACAACCTAACATAATGGTATGTTTTCGAAATTGTTTTTATTACTGTGATGGATGGCCTGCTGAATTTCTCTTGAGTGCTAGATTTGACCCTTAGCTGGGTTCACTAGTATATTCTAATAAATTTGCTTACCTAAAAGTATTTGTCCAATTTCTAACTAAAAACGGCGGATTTTAAAAAAATGATGAAATTGTTTTTTTATCTCATAAAGTAGATTAGTTGCTCAAAGTGTCAACTTCTTGTGCGATAGTCGGTTCCCAGCGTGTATGATGACTTGTATTTTTACTATAAAACATATTACTACTTTATATAGGTAGAATATAGGTAGCTGTAGAATATTATTATTTACATATATATGTGGTAGACTGGGAGTGATAGGAGACCTAGAGGGATATGATATAATGGTTCTCTTAGACTAGACTGAGAGGGATACCTTTGGTCATAAGTACACGATAATTACTAAACGGTAATAATTAGAGAGATGATACCACCACCATCGATTAAAACTAGACTAATTTTTCTAGATTTGAAACCTTAATAAGAACGGACATCCCAATCAAAAGATATTACAATAAAAGCGAAACTTGTAAAAATGAATTTATGTAATATCTTTTGAATGGGACGTGTACCGCAGGAGAATTTAAGGAAACATGCCATTTTGGTAACTTTAGTTTAGGCATCGCCTTAAAATTATACCCATTACTACCTCAAATTTCGGATATTGTAACTTCAGATTTCGGCTAGTCTACACGCCAAAACCAATTGTTGTACCTGTGATTTAAAACTGCAAAAGTACCGAGCAACTGGTTAAGCGCAGGTGTCGCTAGGCGCAGGCGGCGCTAGTCGCGTGTCTAAATAACACGTTTATCTATTAATAGAAAGGATTAGTTGCAACCTAGCTTATACACTGTGCTAGAAAAATGTAAAATATATTAATAGCTGTTTTGAAACAAATACTACCGAAGACGGATGTATTGACGTATCCATTCGAGTTCAATGCGCATATGTTAACGTGTTTATACTATAGAAATGATAATAGGTCACCAGTGCTGCTATTAAATTTTAAAAGATATCCGTCCCAACATTGTTTGGTTTAATTTCAAAATATGCTAATATAAACCAAGAGTCTAGTTCATTGTCTTATATAATATTATGCATTGCAAACGCTCTTGCGTATTTTGGCTCTCCCTACCCCACCTACATATATTGATAGATAGACAGGAAAATTTATTGCTACACTATCTAAGATCGTTATAATATGGTTCATTAATTTGATATTTTATTTTTAAATGGAAGTCTTTATTTTGCCAGGTTTTAATTCTGATTTCATTTTTACAGTTATTTTGGGGTTTCCCGATTTTTTACTCTATCACTTCTACGAATTCTGAGCGTCTACAATTTACCTGTATTTTTACAACTTTACCCATGCATGTTTTGTGGATGCAAATATGTAATGCATTGAGAAAGGGTGTCGGTCTAAGTTTATCTATTATAACATACTGTTTATTCGGTAAATAGATGTATTTATTGAATTCCTTAGTGGTATTGGGAGAAGGTTGTAGGAAGGTCAGGTAGTAAAATGGGTAATAAAGTAACGGCAGGTAATATCTGAGTGAAACAAGGCCAATTGACAGTTCAATTCATTCATTTTAATTCAACTCATGTTTGATCTCAAGTTGACAAGATGACATTAGATGTGAGATAGAAAGATTTAGATGGGGGCAATGAAAGTGAAGACAGAGTCGATGAGTGTGGTGAGGAAGTCGCCGACTCCAGCCATGATGTTGGGGAAGAAGGTGATGACTGGAGTGAAGTTGCTGCCAACGTTGCTGTCGCGGACTTGGTTGGCGAATGCGATGAGAGTGTCGATGGCACTGTCCATGTCGTTGGGCACTCGGATTTGGTTGCTTCGGATGAGTCTGAGGGTCTCGATGAACTGAGTGGGTCCGTCCAAGAAGATGAGACGGGGCATGTAGGCGACGACTCCAGCCAAGGAGAAAGTGTTCGTCACAAGTCCGCGGATCATGGTGGCAGCAGCACGACTGACATTTTGTCCTGCAACAGCGGTGGCGTTGGCCATGGAGGTCAGGGCATTGATCAAATTGTTCTGGAGAGTTTGAGTGGCTCCTTGGATGGCTTGACGAGCATCACGCACTTTCTCTTCTTCCAGGGCTTGACGGGCTTTGGAATCTTCAACGGTTTGACGACTGTTGGACACTTGATTAGAGTCGGTGTTGGGTCGGGCTACAGCCTAACAAACGAAAGAAAATGAGTAAATTAAAATAGAACTACATTTGTAGAGTGGCGATGAAAAACAAATTTAGACTCTCTTACTTGAGCCAGGAAAAGTGCAAAGACGAGGAAATATTTGGTTTCCATTTTGATTAAGTAAGGAATTGAGTGACTTGGCTGTCGTCGAAACTTTGTGAGATGCTCAGAGCTGATCCGAAAGTAATGTGTGCTGATTAGGGTTTTTCAGCACTCTTTTTATACTTGATTTAGGTAGAAAGAAGAAATTAGGATTTTTTGTCGTTCAAAAACGTTTTTCTAATGGGATGCCAGTGCTAAATGTATCCCAACACCTGGGCTGTGTCATGTTACCAATAATTGATTTAATTAGCTGTGGACTTTTAGACAATTACATAAATGAATCATTTAATCAACTTTTGCAGCATTTCGGCTACATGTGCTCACGAAGGTTCATTATCCAGATTTCATGGAAACAATAGGGCTACGAGTAGCCAACCATTTGTATTGAAATTAACGTCCCTTCGAAAAGTCATTGTCTATTTATTGAAATTAATATGCCTATTGTTTCTTCGGAGGATGGAAGATTTACTCATTTCATTTGCATCCTCATGACAAGCAGACCCCAACCATTACTATGCAATTGTAAGATTATTCCGAGGACACATACAATTGAATACCTAATCCTAAGCTTGTACACTAATAGCCACATTAAAAGCTCTTAAACCATTGAGCTACAATTTCCTATCGCTTTTAGTTCTCAAATCAATGACCCCATTACTTACTGTACCAGATGCTCGTATCATTGAAACCTTGAAATATCTACTCCATGCCCTGTCCGCAGCTACCTTACGTACTTTCCTTTTATTATTAATCTGTTACATTACTGAATCTCAAAAAACGAAATTGCCGTAGCTGATTGCGTTGTCCATACGCAGTAGATCTATGCGAAGTTACTAAATTGTCATGAATGAGGGGTATCGTTTATTCCTGTTACGTCATTTTATTTGCTACCCACACAATTTTATTGTGGCCATTCAAGTCATTTTTTTATTTTATGAACTTCTGCAGAGGGAGGCTGAACGGTTTTTTCAGATGCCTTTTTATCGTCCATTTTGTATTATGGAGTCAGGAGAATCCTCAGCAGTAGAGTAGTATTTCAGGAAATAAAAAATATTATATATAATCATAATTATTACATGGGTATCTTCTGTTCAACTTCATTTACATATGCTATGATTTCGTGTGGCATACTCTTGGTGCTATTAGTATATTTTGAGCGTATAAGAATATGATTGGTGGATTAATTTCCAAGTCTGACTATTACTTGGTTAGAGAACACATAATATTGTACGTTACTGTTGCTACAATCTACGTGTAAAGGCAGTTTTCGTAAATTTTTTGTTCGTAATTTTGTGTTCGTTTTTTATTTTTGTAAAATTAAATATTATTGAATTTAATTACGTCTATATCATTATATTTATATTACAAAATGTAAAGGACAATTAACACGTTTCTCGAGAGAATATTTAATTTAATTATTATAATCCATACATTTATTTTACGTTAGTTTTTACGCATTAATTAATACTTATACATCGATCATTCTCTTAGCCAATAATACATAAATATTATCTGGTGGCATTTTAAGCTAATTGTTAATTAGGCAATATGAGATAACAGTATCAATTAATTACAGTTTGGTAACTGGTAACGGCAAATTTTGAAGTAAATATAAGTGAAAGAAAACGTTACAATTAACAGTGTAAATATACCTTACTAAAACTGCTAAGCTTTAAAGATTTTATTTTGCATGTTAACTTTGAAATAATAGGATCTGGACAATAAATAGTAAAATAAATGAAAATAAACCTAAGATTTTAATAACGAGGTAATTCAATCACATTGTTCTTTTATTGTTCTTTAAATAAATTCAGTAACAATGTTTCCAATAAATATTTAACAAGGTTGAACAGTAATGATAATTGTGATTTTTGTAATGGCGCAGAGAAACATAAATACAAACACACTGTTTATCATATTCATAGGGTATTCTTGCGGCAAATTGTTTTCAGAAATTATAACAGTTTTTGTGGTGTAAAATTGTCTTAACTTAACTGTCGAAATAACTATCTACTCCATCAACAACAGCCTCGACACCTTCAAATAGTTCTGGAATCTCCTTAAGGAATCCAGACACTTGTTTAATGTCGAATCCTCCAAAAGCATCTAGTACTTTATCGAAGTTTTCCAAGCCTCCGAATTGTCTGAAATTTTCTGTGGCTGATGGAACTCTTTCCACCTAAAATAACAAAAATGTGATAAACTCCAGATTTTGAAATCGTTTGAATTAATTTAAAATGATAGTATTTACCTCTTTGAGGCTTCTTAGTAGACTAATAAATTGGTTCGTCTCGCTTTCCCTGAGAATGAAAGGCAACTTTTGTACTACAGGTCGGAAGTCCAATTCTCCATTTAAGACAGTTCTCATCAACTAACCAAATACTATGCATTAATTAAATAATTCCAATGGTATAATTAATTTAATTGTGAATTAATTATTGCTGCTTTGCATTTAAAAGTTGAACATACTTTAAAAATTTCATCGGTTCTCATTTGAGTTCGGGAGGGTCCAGCGACTAATATGGCAGCCAACATTCTCAAAAAGTTGGTTTCGATTCTTTTGCTCAATTCATCCTTTGCTTCTTCAACTGCAGAATTATTCTGAACAGCCAGTAATTTTTCAACTTTTTGAGCTAGCATTTCATTTTTTATTGCTTTGTCCATGCTTGCGATCATTACAGCTTCTTTTGGAGTGAGGGAAACTTCTTCAGGATTTTCTGCTTTTTGTGTTCTAAAACGTCTTGCAACATCAACGGTAAGCTGTACCTGGCCAATACCCTTTTGGACATGCCGCACCACTTCGTCAATGTTGATAACGTATTCAGCAATTCCCATTAAAGCTCCAGACATTGTCTTTATATTTTGTGCCATTTCATTCATTCTCACTTCTTTGTGGTCTACTACAAAATGTTCGTCAACTGCCAGACATCCCTGCAATGAAAAATACGCACAAATATCAGTTTTCGATTTTTCAGTGACATAGCAATTACTTAATAATTTAAGAATGACAAAGCAATTACCTGGACAGCCAAAATTGTGAGAGCTATGATGAATTTCATTTTTTCGATTTAATTCCCTAAAACAATTTAAAAGAAATAAAATTTTTATTTAGTGTACATTTGTCCGAAATAGGTGAATGAAGATATTGTAAAGATGCAAGATGCTTTTATTCACGCTCACTTGGAAGTATAGAATGGGTGTATTCTCACTCTACACTCTATCCTATTATCATGTAACAAACGAAACTAACACTAATGCATTAAGGTGTGAGTATTATGTAAGTCAAGTCATACATATTTATAAAAACGAGTAAAATGTTTTGGATTGAGTCGCATGTATAGTTTTTATTCATTTATCTTACATGAGAGAGACTACATGAAAGGAACAAAAACAAAGGAAATAATCTACTTAATACAATGAGTAGAAATGACTGCGGTGAATATTGAGCAAAACACAGTGGGGATTAAATATTTTCCATGTTACAGTAAAGTAGACCAGATATTCATTAGCAAGTCATATTTCTCTGTAAGTTCATATAATATAATTAGTTACAGATACATTATACATATTGTTATGGATAATTCTGTCTGGGTGTTATTTGTGTAGGTACCAAAAGAGGGAAAGGTAGATTGAGTTCACCCAAAGCATACTATTTACAAAGTTGGAAATATTATACCTAAATAGGATTAAGTATATTTCCTTTACAAACAGTTTTATATAAAATGTCAAAACATTTCGATAACTAGTAAATACATACAAAATTATTTAGACGTTGATAATTAATAAATGAAGTTGTTAGTCCAGGAAATATTTAAAGGGTTTGAGCGACTGGATTTCTATCTCCAAGACGCTCAAACAAACCAGACACAGTTTCTAATAGTTTATAGGCTTCCCTAGCACCTTGGAAGATATCTGGAATATTCTGTCTAAGATCATCGATTTGATCACGAATTCCATCCACTAAAGCCGCCATGCTGACTTTATTCATTGGTGCAGTTTCCTCTTCGAATCCACTTAGACTCTCAGTAGTTGTTACTGGAACTGCAGCTGTATAATTTTTGAAACCAAATAAAAACTAGACCAAAATTTCATTTGTTAGATTTTGTCTATTATTTCATGAAGTACTTACTCGTCACATTAATGTTAGCACTTCTGAATCCTTTGAAAATGTTTCCGAGAATAGAAAGACCGGGGATATTGACTTGGCGTCCTCTTTTGAAGGATTCGTCTTCGTCATCATCATCGGGACGAACTCCAGATAAAGGTTTCTGTGTGGCAAGTCTTCTTGTGGTAGAAATGGGAGTAAAAGGGGTTGTGGCTAAAATCCTTCGTCTTGGTGTGGTCTCTTCTATAATTATTATATCACTGCTATTGGCCTTGATAAGGAGTTGAGGAGACACTGTCGTTGGTCGACGATTCCTTTCCAAAAGACTCACAACTCCAATTAATTGATTTCCTAGAGGCTTAGGTAAAAATGTAGAAGCGGACTCGACGTATCTCGTTGCATTTAAATTGTTGTTTCCACCGAAAATTGCTTTAAGAATTAAGGCCAACTGTAGAGGAAATCAAAACAGAATGATAATAGATCATTTTTAAAACAATTCACATAATTAGATTTTACTTGTGGGATTAATCCTCGTCGAGTAGTTGCATCTCCCGCAGCTCCAGATGCACCGTCTTCTTCCTCTTCTCCCCCTTCTTCAGTATCCTGCAGTCTCGGCTGTCTCGGTCGCTCTTGCATTGAAATCGTTTCTAATTCCTTCTCAGCTAAAATTCTTAAAGCCTAAATAGTAGTTTATGAATATCAATATAAATAATGCTATTTTAAATTTAGTTCAAAAAATAAGATTGAGACTGCTTTTTCAAATGGCAGGATTTTCTTATAAATAACCTTGAATATATTTTCCTTCAACTTGGCTCCAATGTACCTTCTCGTAACACTTTGAATGATTGTGGCTTCTTCCATCAGTTCCGATTTGCTCTTTTTCACTTCGACCTGAACTTCTGCCTGGATGTTGTCCAAGTAAGTTTTGTCATCAACGTTAGGATCAAAATACTGACCCAATGAAAGATGAACTCCCATAAACATAGTCACAAAGAATAATAATATCACAAAATTCCTATTCATTAATTTGTTCTTCATTGTTAATTTCCTTCCTTCTACTTTGATGGCGATAGCTGTGAGTAGGGAACTGTATTCGTCTCTTTATTTCAATGACGGGAGAACCAAATCAACACTTATGGCTTTTGTTAATTGGCTTTCTATTCTGTCATAGAGGCTGTTAGAACTCATTCCAATATATAGCTGAACAATCTCTCCCTGTTTACTATGCATTTTGGACACATTTGCATCCAATGCAGGAATACTTTCTGCTTCGCCCCATTTCCACTTGGGAAAAGGAAAATGTCCAATTTCCATGTCAGATTCTAATTGTGATTGTGGGCCAAAAATGAAACGCACTCTGACAAAACATTCCTGCTCTCGAAACTATGTAACCATCGTGTACTAAGTAGAGTTAACAAGAGCATTAATAATATCACCCATCACTATTTGATTAGATTTCTCTGATTCTCATTTATAGGCAATTTCATTCTAATCATGAAAATGCCGTCTTTATTATTATTAGCCGTTATACCAAAAATAAAAATGCATTTACTTTTATGATTATCGTGATATTTAGTGGATCTGGATTAATTTGTCCCTCTCCGTCCTCTGTGTCAAACGAGAACGTAATCCATTATTTCTGGGACAGAGGACTTAACTTAGGTTTTTTGAGTTGATTGACATTTTAATTATACACTATGTAATCAAGATAATTTAGCTAATTACAATTACGTGTTTTTGTATCTGATGCAGGAGATCACTCTATTTCCTTATCTGCTACATTTATCTCTATTTTAACGTCTGTCTCATTTCTCAAATTCTCACGTTACTTTTACATTGAGTGCCATTACATACTTATATCTTCTTTCTCTTCACACTTTATATATACGAGACCATTCTGCATACATCTATACACCGTTTACTTAGTTTAATACCAGAATATTATTTTATATTCCTTTTCATATACATTACTGCCAGCAGAGGACATTATCAACTATCTAATGAGAATTTGTTTCAAATACTAGTGTGGGGCTGATTGAAACTCCTAGTATAATTTTATTTAAAAAGTATATGCATGCCATTCCTGTAACACTATTCAGATTTCTGAACAGTAATTTACAATAAATATGCCAATTAAAAGTGGTAGATACTTTTTGACTTGGCATAGATTTAATGTTGTTTAAAATCAAGTAGTATTTATGATGTACTATTACTGCCTGAATTCGTATGCAATATTATATCTCTTAACTCTATTTTTAGGTACATTGGTCTTATTTCACCCCTGCCACTATTAGTTGGCTTTAATTGCTAAAAATAGCTTTAGATGAAACAGATATTGTGTTAATAAATGAACACATAGATATTCAACACAAAAATTAATATAATATCATAATATTATCTCTATATTATAATCGTAGCTTAATGAAAAGCAATAAAGGACCCCTTGGGTTAAGAGCCTGAGTTGGGCCTAGACAACACGGTTTTAGGCATTATTTAGGACACAAACTGGGCCTGCCATTTCCAATGACCAAAAGATCAGCTTTGAATTGTCACAGTAACAAAATTGCTATGATAGAATTACGTACACCAAGATGCCTCGAATTTGACTCTCTATAGTAACGCATTTGGTTAATATAAACTCCATTACAAGGTGGAGACAGAGGGAGTTTCCCGGATTTTTGCACCCAATTCGTATTCCACTTACTACCACAAGCACCCAAACCAAATAACCATGGTTACTTTTGGCTTGGGTGCTTACTTCTCTGCGGCAGTATGTGTATAGGTAGAATTCAAATAGTTGATTGGGAGCAAACTGGGGGAATATCCCTCTATGTCTTCACCTTGTAATGGAGGCATCTTGACGTACACTTTACAATGCAATTATAGATCATCAGACGGTCATGACGTAATCAGTTGAATTAAGGGTCCAGTTCCTCTGATAATCAGGAAAAAAGTTTCGGATTTCGAAAAACAATGTAAGTTCCTAATGTTAGCCGAAATCCACATCCTAACCTTATCGACACACTAAAATATATATAGTTCAAACTACCCCTGGTTTATGAAAATTCTACTCCTTTGAATATAATGACATAATATAGTTCATTCATTTTGCTTCAAAAATGGCTGTTTTGGAGTCAATCTTCTGAGTATTATAATAATATTCATTATCATTATGACTACATCGTCAAATTTTTGGGTTGGTGAACGGTGAATAATAAAGTATAGTACTCGGAAAACTAACTAGAAGACGGTCGTTTTCGATTTTACGGAGAATAAAATCAAGTAGATTATCTCATCCCACTTGTGATCTCATTTCATTTGATTTTTGAAAATCATCGAGTATTTTACATTGAGTTACATTACAGTGTTGTGTAAAATGCTCAATGATTTTCATAAACCAGGTGTAGTTTGAACTAGCTACATATCTTTAGTGTGTCGGTTAGGTTAGGGTGTGGGTTTCGGCTAACATTAGGAACCTACATTGCTTTTTGAAATTCTAAACTTTTTTCATATTGATCAGAGGAACCAGACCCTTAACGGTAAATCATCATTCCCCGTCACCGGCTCCACTCCACTGTATCTATGCCCGAGATGAGTACACATGACTATGACAACCGTCATAGTCATTTCATGTCATAGTCATGTGTACTTATCTTGATCTATCACTAGCCTAGAACACTGTATTTTTGCATTATAAGCAGTGTATTATTTTGCATACAGTTTACATTTTAATGGTCAAAATGAAGTTCTTGTCATTAAAAATTAATTTCTTGAAAGGTAGAGAGAGCTCTTTCGTAATTTTTTTTTAAAACGTGGGTGACATGTTCTTCTACCACAAAAAAAATATTTTTTTACTAAAATGTCATGTGGTCGCACTTTTTTTTTGCATCGAAAGCTTAAAAATGTACATTTTAATGCTATTTAAATGGGAGACATGCTTTGGTAGAGCCCCGATATCTCGGTAACGGAAGAGAGCTCCATCGCAATTTTAGCTGTGAGAGTAGCTAATAAGTGAAACTATCTGTGGTTAAAATTACAACTCCTATGTCTCATGTGGTCATTGAAAATTTTTAGGCCAAACTAAGGCCACCGTCCCAAAGGATCCTTTGCTTACCTATGTATCTTATGTATCTATGTTTAGTACGGATAGCCGAAACGCAATAGTTTCATACTATGCTATATTTCAAGCAAACTAGACTAAGCTATGGGTAGCATAGCGTATGTTTTAATGAAGACCATTTCAAGACCGAAATGTAACGGATCCGACACCATAAAAACAAATTAGGCTTAGTTCAGCTATTCGTTAAAATTAATCTCAATTCTTCTAAGGTGTGCTACGTGGGTTTAAGTTGGGGTACATTGGGTTAAAATTGAAAATACAGACGTCAAAAGCACTTATATGCATACCTATAATATCCGATGTGAACAATTCATATAACATAATTAGTATGCTGACTGATGGAACTGGCTCGTTGATTGATACTACTTCTACTTGGATGAGACTATTA
Organism: Tomocerus qinae; assembly: GCA_020055645.1. Classification (NCBI taxonomy): domain Eukaryota; kingdom Metazoa; phylum Arthropoda; class Collembola; order Entomobryomorpha; family Tomoceridae; genus Tomocerus; species Tomocerus qinae. Next base: position 28,867,528 of record CM034548.1, read on the forward strand.
TTTAATAAACATACTAAACGTGTTTACTAGATGTTTTTAGAGGAAAAGCTAGCCTAAAAGATAGAAATGATAGAAAATTTAATTCAAAACTCACGAACAGGCAATCAATCAGCCTATACCTATTTTATTTTAGACCAAGTCACAAAATAACGAGCGAGTCTCTACTTTGATGCTAATAAAGCATTAATATTAAGAAGTTTTACTGGGCCATCATTTTTGTAGTGCTTTTCTAGACTAGTGCATGCAACCGTCTACCTCTTCATTTACAAGGTCTTCTTTATTCTAGTTATGTAAAAATAATAATAATGTAATTCAACTGTGTGACTGTGTGCAGCTCACTCGTCTCATTGTCATAGAATTCAGTCGTCTCTTTACTTACTATAATAGTGGCATAAGAAAGATTCTCATCTTAAATCAAACTCGACACACAAAACCGTACAACCGTACAACATATGCACCACACAACGTGAGACAAAACTTGCGTGTCTGTGATAGTGTTGTAAGTCAGTGCAAGTGGTGAGTATGTATGTTTAGTAAAAAGAAACTTTTCAGCAGATCAATCAACAATAAAAAACAAAGCATTGCTGACATTAGTTAGTAGGTACTTGTAAAAACAGAACATAATCAGCACCTGTATGAAGAAATAATTTGGATGAAATAAGCACTAAATAAGCTAAACATTAAGGTTTATGTTTTCATTTGATTTATTTTGTCAAATCTTAATACAGGTTACTATTATTTTACAAATAAATAAGTGAACTTTACATTGTATTAGAAATAAGGACAGAAGTAGAGCTAATGTCTGTAAGATTTGCAAGCTTCTATTTGTAACTTCTTTCCATATGGAGATATTTTAAGTTTATCGCCGACCTATGTTAAAGGATCCACCTCCACCAGCCTGAATTGGAAACGGAAATGGGAATGGGAATGGACGTAAAGGGAATGTCCTATTAAAGAGATTACCAATGCCAATGATGGTTGCCTGTAAATTATCAAACATTTTAGTACAGAATTAGTAAGTCTCAAGTAGAAATGGTATTTCACTAGCACTTAAAAACAAATTGCTGCCCAATGATATCAGAAATAAGTATCAATGTACGTATTTACTTACATTGAAAAGCGAGATTATATTTTGAAAGCCCTGCTGGATACCATCTATGACTCTCTGGATATCTTGCTGATTGCTTTGCACAAATCTCTGTAATCTCTCTATAGCAGCTGTCAAAGTAGAGTTTCCAATGGCCGTAAGCTAATCAACGTTTCAACAAAAATTACTTCTTGATATTCAATAGAACAATTCAATGAGAAATGAGTTTCACTTAATTACAGTTAGCTAAGCTAACTTATTATAACCGTTTTAAGTATCTTATTTTGCTCTATTGGCAGGCATACTTACATTTCTTTGTGCTGCATTAAGGAACTGAGTAATGTCAGCAATTGTGACATTTGCATTATTGGCTAATCCCCTGGCAGCCTCTGAGATTGCCCTTCGAATAGCGTCTGTACCATTCTGAATCGAAAAACAAATTATGTCATTTATTTATGAATTGCAAAATAATCTGTACCACTTTTTTGTCAGTTGACTACTTTCTGCAGACACTTACCACAGTTGCATTTCTCAGGGTCTCAATTGCATTTTTAATCAAGGGGTCCAATGTGGAATTGGCGATTATTGAGAAGCTGAACAGAGCAGAGTTTGTCCCGTTATTACCTCCTCCGGCTTCTACTGTTCCATTTCCACCAGCACTCTGGGCGCTCACCTGAAATAACATTGAAATCTCGTAAGAATTTTGAAAATGATTAAGAAAGCAAAGTAGTTATTGATTTATTGGATGTGAGATGTATAAAAATGTTGCTAGTACCGCTGTTGCGAAGATTGCAATCAATAAAACCGTTAAAGTTCTTCCAAAAGACATTTTGCAGAGTTATTGAATATCAATTTTTAAAACGTTTGAATCGCCAAGTGCAATAAATGATGTTACTGACCACCGCTATGTCAGAAAAGTTGTAAATCAGTAAAGATCAAGCATCGAATTTATATAGGAAAATTCATAAGCATCAGTGCGTCAATAACGCCACCGAAACACCTCTATGAATTAATTTACCTGCTGCAACAGTCATTTGTTTTGTTAGCATTCCTTGCTTTGCATTTATTTAAATCTTAATTGTAATTTTGTCATGCGTAAAAAACGGTATTAATAAGATGTTATACTTTTTAGCCTAATAAATAATATCATCACTTTTTAAGCTTATTTTATAGAGTACTTCTAACTAAGTATATCATAATACAAGAATTAATTTGATCTATTTTTATATGTATATTGCTTTTAAAGAGAGTATCCATTAATTTATTCTACTGCGCTGCGACTATGATTATGATTATGAATGGCCAATGGATATTTAATTCTTAAGGCAATGTAAGCATTCTACTTAGGCGTTATACGATTAACATAAAATCATATATTTGTATGATTTTATGTATGATTGTATGAAAAATGTATAATTTGTACAGTGCTTATAAAATAGGCAATTACAGGAACGAGCATGTGCCTATGTAAATGAATGATTTGTTTGAAAATCATGTTTGGTGTTTTTGACTATGATGCGGTTAAGGAAGGGGTACTCCTTTCAGAATAAAACAATCTTTATTGCGACACACGCACGAAACATGACATTAAATTTCCTGAATAAGCTTTACATCCAAAAGCAGGCTACTTTAAACAATTCTCGATCTCTTTAGCTTATAATTTTAACACACACTATCTATACAATACTAACAAAAGTTGATGTAGGTATGCAGTGAAAACTAATGACTTTTCATTGTACACTTGAATGAGTTAAGTTGGTACATTAAAATTCATTATTGAAAACGTATAATATAATATGTGCTGTACTGTAAGCAACTGTTGTCGATTCCGATAGGTTAAGTTAGGTTAACCTTACTTTTAGAAAAATATTTGTCTGCTATATGCAGCATTATTTATTGTAATATTACGTATTTATATGATTAGATATGTTAATATAGTACAGGGGTTGGATTAACAGAGGTAACATAATTTCTGAGGAGCCCTTGGTACATTTTATTTAGCCGTTTTCAACGACTTGCTAATTGCTAGCTACAGACTCTGCTAAAATGTAACATAACCTAACTTTATTTGGTTATGTAAATATTTTCTGAGGAGACCTTGGTACTTTTATTTAGCCGGTTTCAACTACTTGCTAATTGCTAGCTACAGACTCTGCTAAAATAAGGTTAGGTAAGGTTAGGTAAGGTTAGGTAAGGTAAGGTTAGGTAAGGTTAGGTAAGGTTAGGTAACCTTTGAGGAAACCTCATGTTTTCAATAACCTAGGTTAGGTTAGGTTGGGAAAAGATCTGAGAATCTTGGTTATGTTAATGAAATCTAGGTTAGGTAAGGTTAATGTAATTTCTGAGGAAACCTTGGTAATTTTATTTTAGCCGGTTTGACGATTGGCTAATTGCTAAGCTACAGATCCGGCTAGAAATATGTGACAAGGCGACCTCAGAACATGTAACAAATTTTAGGTTAAACTAAATTGTGAATGTTATAACGATATAACTTTAGTTTAAATTGAATTGTGAATGTCATGTGACTGGGTTTAAATGTAAATGTCATGTGACTGAGTATGTTGTAAATGTTTTGATGAAAATGTAAAATGTAATACTTATATGAGTGAATTATGTATGTCATAGTGTTACATTGTAAAAGTGGGGTAGTAGGGCGGTTGTTAGTACGTCGGCACCGACCCCTTATGTATAATTGAGTGTGTGTTAGAAAGTAGTTGGTCCCGGTGCTTGAACGTCCGCACTTGGGGGTATAAGTATGAGCTCAAGTGAGAAGGAGCTCAGTCTTGTTCCAGATTTGCTCGGTGAAGTTCCTCTCTGAAATCTCTCTCTCTCTTGGAAGTTCCTCGTGGAAGTGCCTTAGTGAATATTCTGAGAAATATACAAAATTAATTCTTTAGCTAGCGGAAATGGCTAAATATTTTGTATGAATATTTTTGGAGGAGCACTAGGGACATTTTCTGAGAAATATAAAAAAATTAATTCTTTAGCTAGCGGAAATGGCTAAATATTTTGTATGAATATTTTTGGAGGAGCACTGGGGAGATTTCGGAGATTTAGTCAAATTAAGACGGCTAGCTAAATGCTAGCTAAGATTTTGGCTTAATATTTTTTGGAAGAGCATTTGGAACATTTCTGAGTTGATACAAATTAAGTTTAGCTAGTGTAAGAGCTAAAGATTTGTAAAAAAATATTTTTCTTGTGAATTAATTAATGTGGTTTTTAGTGAAATAGAGTGTAACTGAGTTTTGTGTGAATGAAAGATCATGGGACTAGTGCATTTTTGATGATTGAGTAGAAAAAGCATTATTAAGTAAGAAAAATCCTTAAGTAGTGGTTCTATTTAAGGTTGGTCCTTCGAGTACTTTTGAAACGACTCTCTAGCTTTGCAATACTAAGCTTGTGTTGCAAGTTAGCGTTAGTTACAGTCAAGAAGTCAAGAGATTGGCTGTAACATATGGTCCTTCGAGCCGGATCGAAGTGATCGGCGATCTGTGCAAAGTGCTAAAAGTGAAACGAAATGTTACAGTGAAATCCTGAATCGGCTCACAGTGTGAGTGCGGGTTGGATAGTAACAAGTGATCTAGCTATTAATTGGACATTAGTAGTGAAATCGTGTGAAATGGTATTTGTTACCATCTGAATCCTGAGTCGGCTCACATAGTGAGTGCAGATTGGATATTTCATAATAGTGAAAAGTAGGTGAACTTAAAAAGTTGTTGACAATGAGTGCTAAAAGTGTTGCAGTGAGGAGTCGGAGAAACCATCCAGTTCCTGATTGTCTCGGTGAAGGAGTTCGAGAATCTCCAGTGATAAGGGGAAGAACTGACGCCGCAATAGTGAAAGGAAGGAAGAATGGTCGACGTGTCTCTGGGCGCAGGATGTCTGCATTGTCCAAGGAAACTGTAAGTACTCATGCCGTGTCATTAACACAGAATAAGTTGCACGAAGAAGCTATTATTGGAATTGAGAAACTGGATGAGACTGCGGCGATGCAGTCTATGAAAGTTGAAGACAGAAGTCAGCGTGAGCGATGCTGTACTGATGCAGACGGAAATCGCAGCGTGACTTCAAGTAAGAAATCTGTTGTGTCCAAAGAAAGTAGTACCTCGAGGGAGAGTGTAAAGACGCAGCGATTATTGCAAGCAAAGAAAGAACATCTTGACAGGATGACTAAATTGAAGGAAGAGTGTCTTGACAGGATGGCTAAACTAGAGGAAAGACGTAAGCTTGAAGAGAAGGCATCAAGGGATAGAATTGCTGAACTAGATGCCAAGGAGCTTGAAAGACGTAGGCTCCTAGAAAAGGAGAGATCGAAACTCATCGCAGCTATCGCTGAAGAAGAAAGAAGACTCGCCAAGCAGAAGAGCAGACGACGTCTAATTGAGAAGCTGAAAAGAATGATACGAACGGCTCAACCTTGTACCTTTACTTCAGCGGAACAGGAGGAACTCGAGAATCTGAGCAACGACCCCAAAGTGAGACGGGAGTTAGCCGAAGCTTGGAAGGAGGGTCAGGACAATTTCAAGACCTGTGAAGAAGATGAAGATTTGCAGGACTTGGTTGATGAGCAGAAGTGTCGTGACCAGGATAATGACGAAGTTCCCATATGTTCAAAGAAGGATGTCAGGGAGATATGTCTAGACGACGAAAATTCCCAGGTATTGACAGATGAACGAGAGAAGGAAGACTCCATTTACTGTGTCATAGATGAGGAAGAGATGTCCTGCTCAGATGAAGACGTCTCAGTATCAGAGACTGAAGAGGACTTTCCATGTGATCAAACGGATACTTGGGAAGTTATCAACTCGGATGATGGAGATACCGAGACTGATCAAGCTGAAGAAGTATCTCAGCTGCTAACTGAGATTGTTAGTGAAAAGGATCTGCCAACTCTTCTGGATGAAGGGGACTCCGGAGAAGAAGACGAAACTGGAGCAGATCTACTGAACCTGAAGGATGAAAGTGGGCCACATTGCTGTAGCGGTCGGAGTGAAGATATCTCGTGGAGGTTGCAGCAAGTAGAAGTTGATGACGTGGTCACCAATTCCATGGGTATGATGAAGGGACTGGAGACGAAGAATCCCTTAGTGAAGGACGTTTTCCAACCTCTTCCATTAGATGGACCAAAGTTATCAGGTGATACTTTGCCAGGAGGTTGTCGAGAGAAGACGCGAATGGAAGATGCTGTTGAGGCCGAACAGCCATCGAGTCAACAGTTAGTTGAATTGTTCCAGCCGTGTTCTGATGAAAAAGAAGACGCTGTTGAAGCCGAGCAGCCGCCATGCCAACAGTTGGCATTAGAAACCCATCATTTGAAAGAAGTGGATGACAATGCTGCGGATGTCAAGCGACCCATTAGTCAAGTTGTGACTGGCCGCATGAAGAAGACTCGAAGATCTTCTCAGCACCGAAAGAGGAGGAAAGCTAGACGACTTTCCCAGCCTCCAGGAAATAGGATGAAATCTGGACGACCTTTTGAGGATCCAAGACGTAAGGTGAAAGCTGGACGACTTTCCCAGCATCCAGGAAATAAGATGAGGACTGGACGACTTCCCCAGCACCAAAGAAGTAAGAGGATGACTGGACGACTGTCTCAGAATCAGAGGAAGCGGATGACTGGACGAATTTCCCAGCATCAGACTAAGTGGAGAGCTGGACGATTTTCCCAGCAATTGAAACGTGAACAAAGATGTCTCGCATTGGAACCGGGTGGCAGCCAGAAGCAGACGCACTGGAAGCGATCCAAGGAGAAATCTCTGCTAATGGAAAGACGTGTACCTTGGAGTTACACTGCAGAGACTAGTTGTGATAGTGATCGACGGGAGATGGAGAGCAGCTGCCCTAAAGAAGTTCCTCCCGCCGAAGACGAACCTGACTGTCGTTCACATCCTGTATCCATTGTTACAAATACAGGAAATATGAATTGCTGTGACGACTTTGTCAGGAAGAGAAAGCCATGTACAGATTGGAATTCTGTTACGGATATTGTCGACGAGCGCCAGCTGCGTGAGATTGTGATGTGGATGAGCAGCACATTTGCTCTAATGATGTGGATGAGCATCACATTTGCTCAAGAAGATGGAGTGAGCATCACATTTGCTCTGGTGACGTCGATGAGCATCACATTTGCTCTGGTGATCTGGGTGAGCATCACATTTGCTCAAGAAGTTGGAGTGAGCATCACATTTGCTCCAGTGACGGGGATGAGTATCACAATTGCTCACGAGGAAAACCCGAAGATGGCGATGATGGAATCCGAGGATGGCGACGACGGAATCCAATATTGAAGACGACGTAATCGACGTGAAAATAAGAAGTAGATGTTCCCCTAGAAGCATCTACGGGGGAAGTATGTTGTCGATTCCGATAGGTTAAGTTAGGTTAGGTTAACCTTACTTTTAGAAAAATATTTGTCTGCTATATGCAGCATTATTTATTGTAATATTACGTATTTATATGATTAGATATGTTAATATAGTACAGGGGTTGGATTAACAGAGGTAACATAATTTCTGAGGAGCCCTTGGTACATTTTATTTAGCCGTTTTCAACGACTTGCTAATTGCTAGCTACAGACTCTGCTAAAATGTAACATAACCTAACTTTATTTGGTTATGTAAATATTTTCTGAGGAGACCTTGGTACTTTTATTTAGCCGGTTTCAACTACTTGCTAATTGCTAGCTACAGACTCTGCTAAAATAAGGTTAGGTAAGGTTAGGTAAGGTTAGGTAAGGTAAGGTTAGGTAAGGTTAGGTAAGGTTAGGTAACCTTTGAGGAAACCTCATGTTTTCAATAACCTAGGTTAGGTTAGGTTGGGAAAAGATCTGAGAATCTTGGTTATGTTAATGAAATCTAGGTTAGGTAAGGTTAATGTAATTTCTGAGGAAACCTTGGTAATTTTATTTTAGCCGGTTTGACGATTGGCTAATTGCTAAGCTACAGATCCGGCTAGAAATATGTGACAAGGCGACCTCAGAACATGTAACAAATTTTAGGTTAAACTAAATTGTGAATGTTATAACGATATAACTTTAGTTTAAATTGAATTGTGAATGTCATGTGACTGGGTTTAAATGTAAATGTCATGTGACTGAGTATGTTGTAAATGTTTTGATGAAAATGTAAAATGTAATACTTATATGAGTGAATTATGTATGTCATAGTGTTACATTGTAAAAGTGGGGTAGTAGGGCGGTTGTTAGTACGTCGGCACCGACCCCTTATGTATAATTGAGTGTGTGTTAGAAAGTAGTTGGTCCCGGTGCTTGAACGTCCGCACTTGGGGGTATAAGTATGAGCTCAAGTGAGAAGGAGCTCAGTCTTGTTCCAGATTTGCTCGGTGAAGTTCCTCTCTGAAATCTCTCTCTCTTGGAAGTTCCTCGTGGAAGTGCCTTAGTGAATATTCTGAGAAATATACAAAATTAATTCTTTAGCTAGCGGAAATGGCTAAATATTTTGTATGAATATTTTTGGAGGAGCACTAGGGACATTTTCTGAGAAATATAAAAAAATTAATTCTTTAGCTAGCGGAAATGGCTAAATATTTTGTATGAATATTTTTGGAGGAGCACTGGGGAGATTTCGGAGATTTAGTCAAATTAAGACGGCTAGCTAAATGCTAGCTAAGATTTTGGCTTAATATTTTTTGGAAGAGCATTTGGAACATTTCTGAGTTGATACAAATTAAGTTTAGCTAGTGTAAGAGCTAAAGATTTGTAAAAAAATATTTTTCTTGTGAATTAATTAATGTGGTTTTTAGTGAAATAAAGTGTAACTGAGTTTTGTGTGAATGAAAGATCATGGGACTAGTGCATTTTTGATGATTGAGTAGAAAAAGCATTATTAAGTAAGAAAAATCCTTAAGTAGTGGTTCTATTTAAGGTTGGTCCTTCGAGTACTTTTGAAACGACTCTCTAGCTTTGCAATACTAAGCTTGTGTTGCAAGTTAGCGTTAGTTACAGTCAAGAAGTCAAGAGATTGGCTGTAACATATGGTCCTTCGAGCCGGATCGAAGTGATCGGCGATCTGTGCAAAGTGCTAAAAGTGAAACGAAATGTTACAGTGAAATCCTGAATCGGCTCACAGTGTGAGTGCGGGTTGGATAGTAACAAGTGATCTAGCTATTAATTGGACATTAGTAGTGAAATCGTGTGAAATGGTATTTGTTACCATCTGAATCCTGAGTCGGCTCACATAGTGAGTGCAGATTGGATATTTCATAATAGTGAAAAGTAGGTGAACTTAAAAAGTTGTTGACAATGAGTGCTAAAAGTGTTGCAGTGAGGAGTCGGAGAAACCATCCAGTTCCTGATTGTCTCGGTGAAGGAGTTCGAGAATCTCCAGTGATAAGGGGAAGAACTGACGCCGCAATAGTGAAAGGAAGGAAGAATGGTCGACGTGTCTCTGGGCGCAGGATGTCTGCATTGTCCAAGGAAACTGTAAGTACTCATGCCGTGTCATTAACACAGAATAAGTTGCACGAAGAAGCTATTATTGGAATTGAGAAACTGGATGAGACTGCGGCGATGCAGTCTATGAAAGTTGAAGACAGAAGTCAGCGTGAGCGATGCTGTACTGATGCAGACGGAAATCGCAGCGTGACTTCAAGTAAGAAATCTGTTGTGTCCAAAGAAAGTAGTACCTCGAGGGAGAGTGTAAAGACGCAGCGATTATTGCAAGCAAAGAAAGAACATCTTGACAGGATGACTAAATTGAAGGAAGAGTGTCTTGACAGGATGGCTAAACTAGAGGAAAGACGTAAGCTTGAAGAGAAGGCATCAAGGGATAGAATTGCTGAACTAGATGCCAAGGAGCTTGAAAGACGTAGGCTCCTAGAAAAGGAGAGATCGAAACTCATCGCAGCTATCGCTGAAGAAGAAAGAAGACTCGCCAAGCAGAAGAGCAGACGACGTCTAATTGAGAAGCTGAAAAGAATGATACGAACGGCTCAACCTTGTACCTTTACTTCAGCGGAACAGGAGGAACTCGAGAATCTGAGCAACGACCCCAAAGTGAGACGGGAGTTAGCCGAAGCTTGGAAGGAGGGTCAGGACAATTTCAAGACCTGTGAAGAAGATGAAGATTTGCAGGACTTGGTTGATGAGCAGAAGTGTCGTGACCAGGATAATGACGAAGTTCCCATATGTTCAAAGAAGGATGTCAGGGAGATATGTCTAGACGACGAAAATTCCCAGGTATTGACAGATGAACGAGAGAAGGAAGACTCCATTTACTGTGTCATAGATGAGGAAGAGATGTCCTGCTCAGATGAAGACGTCTCAGTATCAGAGACTGAAGAGGACTTTCCATGTGATCAAACGGATACTTGGGAAGTTATCAACTCGGATGATGGAGATACCGAGACTGATCAAGCTGAAGAAGTATCTCAGCTGCTAACTGAGATTGTTAGTGAAAAGGATCTGCCAACTCTTCTGGATGAAGGGGACTCCGGAGAAGAAGACGAAACTGGAGCAGATCTACTGAACCTGAAGGATGAAAGTGGGCCACATTGCTGTAGCGGTCGGAGTGAAGATATCTCGTGGAGGTTGCAGCAAGTAGAAGTTGATGACGTGGTCACCAATTCCATGGGTATGATGAAGGGACTGGAGACGAAGAATCCCTTAGTGAAGGACGTTTTCCAACCTCTTCCATTAGATGGACCAAAGTTATCAGGTGATACTTTGCCAGGAGGTTGTCGAGAGAAGACGCGAATGGAAGATGCTGTTGAGGCCGAACAGCCATCGAGTCAACAGTTAGTTGAATTGTTCCAGCCGTGTTCTGATGAAAAAGAAGACGCTGTTGAAGCCGAGCAGCCGCCATGCCAACAGTTGGCATTAGAAACCCATCATTTGAAAGAAGTGGATGACAATGCTGCGGATGTCAAGCGACCCATTAGTCAAGTTGTGACTGGCCGCATGAAGAAGACTCGAAGATCTTCTCAGCACCGAAAGAGGAGGAAAGCTAGACGACTTTCCCAGCCTCCAGGAAATAGGATGAAATCTGGACGACCTTTTGAGGATCCAAGACGTAAGGTGAAAGCTGGACGACTTTCCCAGCATCCAGGAAATAAGATGAGGACTGGACGACTTCCCCAGCACCAAAGAAGTAAGAGGATGACTGGACGACTGTCTCAGAATCAGAGGAAGCGGATGACTGGACGAATTTCCCAGCATCAGACTAAGTGGAGAGCTGGACGATTTTCCCAGCAATTGAAACGTGAACAAAGATGTCTCGCATTGGAACCGGGTGGCAGCCAGAAGCAGACGCACTGGAAGCGATCCAAGGAGAAATCTCTGCTAATGGAAAGACGTGTACCTTGGAGTTACACTGCAGAGACTAGTTGTGATAGTGATCGACGGGAGATGGAGAGCAGCTGCCCTAAAGAAGTTCCTCCCGCCGAAGACGAACCTGACTGTCGTTCACATCCTGTATCCATTGTTACAAATACAGGAAATATGAATTGCTGTGACGACTTTGTCAGGAAGAGAAAGCCATGTACAGATTGGAATTCTGTTACGGATATTGTCGACGAGCGCCAGCTGCGTGAGATTGTGATGTGGATGAGCAGCACATTTGCTCTAATGATGTGGATGAGCATCACATTTGCTCAAGAAGATGGAGTGAGCATCACATTTGCTCTGGTGACGTCGATGAGCATCACATTTGCTCTGGTGATCTGGGTGAGCATCACATTTGCTCAAGAAGTTGGAGTGAGCATCACATTTGCTCCAGTGACGGGGATGAGTATCACAATTGCTCACGAGGAAAACCCGAAGATGGCGATGATGGAATCCGAGGATGGCGACGACGGAATCCAATATTGAAGACGACGTAATCGACGTGAAAATAAGAAGTAGATGTTCCCCTAGAAGCATCTACGGGGGGAAGTATGTTGTCGATTCCGATAGGTTAAGTTAGGTTAGGTTAACCTTACTTTTAGAAAAATATTTGTCTGCTATATGCAGCATTATTTATTGTAATATTACGTATTTATATGATTAGATATGTTAATATAGTACAGGGGTTGGATTAACAGAGGTAACATAATTTCTGAGGAGCCCTTGGTACATTTTATTTAGCCGTTTTCAACGACTTGCTAATTGCTAGCTACAGACTCTGCTAAAATGTAACATAACCTAACTTTATTTGGTTATGTAAATATTTTCTGAGGAGACCTTGGTACTTTTATTTAGCCGGTTTCAACTACTTGCTAATTGCTAGCTACAGACTCTGCTAAAATAAGGTTAGGTAAGGTTAGGTAAGGTTAGGTAAGGTAAGGTTAGGTAAGGTTAGGTAAGGTTAGGTAACCTTTGAGGAAACCTCATGTTTTCAATAACCTAGGTTAGGTTAGGTTGGGAAAAGATCTGAGAATCTTGGTTATGTTAATGAAATCTAGGTTAGGTAAGGTTAATGTAATTTCTGAGGAAACCTTGGTAATTTTATTTTAGCCGGTTTGACGATTGGCTAATTGCTAAGCTACAGATCCGGCTAGAAATATGTGACAAGGCGACCTCAGAACATGTAACAAATTTTAGGTTAAACTAAATTGTGAATGTTATAACGATATAACTTTAGTTTAAATTGAATTGTGAATGTCATGTGACTGGGTTTAAATGTAAATGTCATGTGACTGAGTATGTTGTAAATGTTTTGATGAAAATGTAAAATGTAATACTTATATGAGTGAATTATGTATGTCATAGTGTTACATTGTAAAAGTGGGGTAGTAGGGCGGTTGTTAGTACGTCGGCACCGACCCCTTATGTATAATTGAGTGTGTGTTAGAAAGTAGTTGGTCCCGGTGCTTGAACGTCCGCACTTGGGGGTATAAGTATGAGCTCAAGTGAGAAGGAGCTCAGTCTTGTTCCAGATTTGCTCGGTGAAGTTCCTCTCTGAAATCTCTCTCTCTCTTGGAAGTTCCTCGTGGAAGTGCCTTAGTGAATATTCTGAGAAATATACAAAATTAATTCTTTAGCTAGCGGAAATGGCTAAATATTTTGTATGAATATTTTTGGAGGAGCACTAGGGACATTTTCTGAGAAATATAAAAAAATTAATTCTTTAGCTAGCGGAAATGGCTAAATATTTTGTATGAATATTTTTGGAGGAGCACTGGGGAGATTTCGGAGATTTAGTCAAATTAAGACGGCTAGCTAAATGCTAGCTAAGATTTTGGCTTAATATTTTTTGGAAGAGCATTTGGAACATTTCTGAGTTGATACAAATTAAGTTTAGCTAGTGTAAGAGCTAAAGATTTGTAAAAAAATATTTTTCTTGTGAATTAATTAATGTGGTTTTTAGTGAAATAAAGTGTAACTGAGTTTTGTGTGAATGAAAGATCATGGGACTAGTGCATTTTTGATGATTGAGTAGAAAAAGCATTATTAAGTAAGAAAAATCCTTAAGTAGTGGTTCTATTTAAGGTTGGTCCTTCGAGTACTTTTGAAACGACTCTCTAGCTTTGCAATACTAAGCTTGTGTTGCAAGTTAGCGTTAGTTACAGTCAAGAAGTCAAGAGATTGGCTGTAACATATGGTCCTTCGAGCCGGATCGAAGTGATCGGCGATCTGTGCAAAGTGCTAAAAGTGAAACGAAATGTTACAGTGAAATCCTGAATCGGCTCACAGTGTGAGTGCGGGTTGGATAGTAACAAGTGATCTAGCTATTAATTGGACATTAGTAGTGAAATCGTGTGAAATGGTATTTGTTACCATCTGAATCCTGAGTCGGCTCACATAGTGAGTGCAGATTGGATATTTCATAATAGTGAAAAGTAGGTGAACTTAAAAAGTTGTTGACAATGAGTGCTAAAAGTGTTGCAGTGAGGAGTCGGAGAAACCATCCAGTTCCTGATTGTCTCGGTGAAGGAGTTCGAGAATCTCCAGTGATAAGGGGAAGAACTGACGCCGCAATAGTGAAAGGAAGGAAGAATGGTCGACGTGTCTCTGGGCGCAGGATGTCTGCATTGTCCAAGGAAACTGTAAGTACTCATGCCGTGTCATTAACACAGAATAAGTTGCACGAAGAAGCTATTATTGGAATTGAGAAACTGGATGAGACTGCGGCGATGCAGTCTATGAAAGTTGAAGACAGAAGTCAGCGTGAGCGATGCTGTACTGATGCAGACGGAAATCGCAGCGTGACTTCAAGTAAGAAATCTGTTGTGTCCAAAGAAAGTAGTACCTCGAGGGAGAGTGTAAAGACGCAGCGATTATTGCAAGCAAAGAAAGAACATCTTGACAGGATGACTAAATTGAAGGAAGAGTGTCTTGACAGGATGGCTAAACTAGAGGAAAGACGTAAGCTTGAAGAGAAGGCATCAAGGGATAGAATTGCTGAACTAGATGCCAAGGAGCTTGAAAGACGTAGGCTCCTAGAAAAGGAGAGATCGAAACTCATCGCAGCTATCGCTGAAGAAGAAAGAAGACTCGCCAAGCAGAAGAGCAGACGACGTCTAATTGAGAAGCTGAAAAGAATGATACGAACGGCTCAACCTTGTACCTTTACTTCAGCGGAACAGGAGGAACTCGAGAATCTGAGCAACGACCCCAAAGTGAGACGGGAGTTAGCCGAAGCTTGGAAGGAGGGTCAGGACAATTTCAAGACCTGTGAAGAAGATGAAGATTTGCAGGACTTGGTTGATGAGCAGAAGTGTCGTGACCAGGATAATGACGAAGTTCCCATATGTTCAAAGAAGGATGTCAGGGAGATATGTCTAGACGACGAAAATTCCCAGGTATTGACAGATGAACGAGAGAAGGAAGACTCCATTTACTGTGTCATAGATGAGGAAGAGATGTCCTGCTCAGATGAAGACGTCTCAGTATCAGAGACTGAAGAGGACTTTCCATGTGATCAAACGGATACTTGGGAAGTTATCAACTCGGATGATGGAGATACCGAGACTGATCAAGCTGAAGAAGTATCTCAGCTGCTAACTGAGATTGTTAGTGAAAAGGATCTGCCAACTCTTCTGGATGAAGGGGACTCCGGAGAAGAAGACGAAACTGGAGCAGATCTACTGAACCTGAAGGATGAAAGTGGGCCACATTGCTGTAGCGGTCGGAGTGAAGATATCTCGTGGAGGTTGCAGCAAGTAGAAGTTGATGACGTGGTCACCAATTCCATGGGTATGATGAAGGGACTGGAGACGAAGAATCCCTTAGTGAAGGACGTTTTCCAACCTCTTCCATTAGATGGACCAAAGTTATCAGGTGATACTTTGCCAGGAGGTTGTCGAGAGAAGACGCGAATGGAAGATGCTGTTGAGGCCGAACAGCCATCGAGTCAACAGTTAGTTGAATTGTTCCAGCCGTGTTCTGATGAAAAAGAAGACGCTGTTGAAGCCGAGCAGCCGCCATGCCAACAGTTGGCATTAGAAACCCATCATTTGAAAGAAGTGGATGACAATGCTGCGGATGTCAAGCGACCCATTAGTCAAGTTGTGACTGGCCGCATGAAGAAGACTCGAAGATCTTCTCAGCACCGAAAGAGGAGGAAAGCTAGACGACTTTCCCAGCCTCCAGGAAATAGGATGAAATCTGGACGACCTTTTGAGGATCCAAGACGTAAGGTGAAAGCTGGACGACTTTCCCAGCATCCAGGAAATAAGATGAGGACTGGACGACTTCCCCAGCACCAAAGAAGTAAGAGGATGACTGGACGACTGTCTCAGAATCAGAGGAAGCGGATGACTGGACGAATTTCCCAGCATCAGACTAAGTGGAGAGCTGGACGATTTTCCCAGCAATTGAAACGTGAACAAAGATGTCTCGCATTGGAACCGGGTGGCAGCCAGAAGCAGACGCACTGGAAGCGATCCAAGGAGAAATCTCTGCTAATGGAAAGACGTGTACCTTGGAGTTACACTGCAGAGACTAGTTGTGATAGTGATCGACGGGAGATGGAGAGCAGCTGCCCTAAAGAAGTTCCTCCCGCCGAAGACGAACCTGACTGTCGTTCACATCCTGTATCCATTGTTACAAATACAGGAAATATGAATTGCTGTGACGACTTTGTCAGGAAGAGAAAGCCATGTACAGATTGGAATTCTGTTACGGATATTGTCGACGAGCGCCAGCTGCGTGAGATTGTGATGTGGATGAGCAGCACATTTGCTCTAATGATGTGGATGAGCATCACATTTGCTCAAGAAGATGGAGTGAGCATCACATTTGCTCTGGTGACGTCGATGAGCATCACATTTGCTCTGGTGATCTGGGTGAGCATCACATTTGCTCAAGAAGTTGGAGTGAGCATCACATTTGCTCCAGTGACGGGGATGAGTATCACAATTGCTCACGAGGAAAACCCGAAGATGGCGATGATGGAATCCGAGGATGGCGACGACGGAATCCAATATTGAAGACGACGTAATCGACGTGAAAATAAGAAGTAGATGTTCCCCTAGAAGCATCTACGGGGGAAGTATGTTGTCGATTCCGATAGGTTAAGTTAGGTTAGGTTAACCTTACTTTTAGAAAAATATTTGTCTGCTATATGCAGCATTATTTATTGTAATATTACGTATTTATATGATTAGATATGTTAATATAGTACAGGGGTTGGATTAACAGAGGTAACATAATTTCTGAGGAGCCCTTGGTACATTTTATTTAGCCGTTTTCAACGACTTGCTAATTGCTAGCTACAGACTCTGCTAAAATGTAACATAACCTAACTTTATTTGGTTATGTAAATATTTTCTGAGGAGACCTTGGTACTTTTATTTAGCCGGTTTCAACTACTTGCTAATTGCTAGCTACAGACTCTGCTAAAATAAGGTTAGGTAAGGTTAGGTAAGGTTAGGTAAGGTAAGGTTAGGTAAGGTTAGGTAAGGTTAGGTAACCTTTGAGGAAACCTCATGTTTTCAATAACCTAGGTTAGGTTAGGTTGGGAAAAGATCTGAGAATCTTGGTTATGTTAATGAAATCTAGGTTAGGTAAGGTTAATGTAATTTCTGAGGAAACCTTGGTAATTTTATTTTAGCCGGTTTGACGATTGGCTAATTGCTAAGCTACAGATCCGGCTAGAAATATGTGACAAGGCGACCTCAGAACATGTAACAAATTTTAGGTTAAACTAAATTGTGAATGTTATAACGATATAACTTTAGTTTAAATTGAATTGTGAATGTCATGTGACTGGGTTTAAATGTAAATGTCATGTGACTGAGTATGTTGTAAATGTTTTGATGAAAATGTAAAATGTAATACTTATATGAGTGAATTATGTATGTCATAGTGTTACATTGTAAAAGTGGGGTAGTAGGGCGGTTGTTAGTACGTCGGCACCGACCCCTTATGTATAATTGAGTGTGTGTTAGAAAGTAGTTGGTCCCGGTGCTTGAACGTCCGCACTTGGGGGTATAAGTATGAGCTCAAGTGAGAAGGAGCTCAGTCTTGTTCCAGATTTGCTCGGTGAAGTTCCTCTCTGAAATCTCTCTCTCTCTTGGAAGTTCCTCGTGGAAGTGCCTTAGTGAATATTCTGAGAAATATACAAAATTAATTCTTTAGCTAGCGGAAATGGCTAAATATTTTGTATGAATATTTTTGGAGGAGCACTAGGGACATTTTCTGAGAAATATAAAAAAATTAATTCTTTAGCTAGCGGAAATGGCTAAATATTTTGTATGAATATTTTTGGAGGAGCACTGGGGAGATTTCGGAGATTTAGTCAAATTAAGACGGCTAGCTAAATGCTAGCTAAGATTTTGGCTTAATATTTTTTGGAAGAGCATTTGGAACATTTCTGAGTTGATACAAATTAAGTTTAGCTAGTGTAAGAGCTAAAGATTTGTAAAAAAATATTTTTCTTGTGAATTAATTAATGTGGTTTTTAGTGAAATAAAGTGTAACTGAGTTTTGTGTGAATGAAAGATCATGGGACTAGTGCATTTTTGATGATTGAGTAGAAAAAGCATTATTAAGTAAGAAAAATCCTTAAGTAGTGGTTCTATTTAAGGTTGGTCCTTCGAGTACTTTTGAAACGACTCTCTAGCTTTGCAATACTAAGCTTGTGTTGCAAGTTAGCGTTAGTTACAGTCAAGAAGTCAAGAGATTGGCTGTAACAGCAACCAATATGTCTTAATAAGAACGCTTGACGAATATTAGTGCAGATATCTATGTTAGCTGGAAGGGCTTATTCGAGCCTCAGACATACCAAGTAAGCGAAACGGGTCATAATGATAATTATGCTGCCCATTTGCATAAATTCTTATCCAAATACAAGGGAATGAAGTGTTACTATAAATTTATTTTAAAAGTATTTTCATTGGAAATGCTGTTTAATTAACCCGGCCAAATCTAGATCATTCCTGAATGAAGTTATTGCATTTAACTATTTGTACGCATCACATTCCGAGTATTTATACTATGAGGTGTCGTCTTCTTAGTTCTATAACTTTACCGTGCTACTTACATCATATACATTACATGTTAGCATGTATGCATTAAGTACTATACGTTGTACAATTAAATTTCCACCTATTAACTTGAATATGGATTGGGGTTCACTATCCTAATAAAATGTGTATTGTTTATGAGATCATCACAGGGAGTTTATATGTACTTTAAGAAGAATAGCTTTTAATTATGTTAACTTAATCTACTCGATTAGCAAGAAATGCTGGAATAAATTATGCTAAGGTAGTTTTATGCTTAGGGTCTCCGATAATATTTCGCTGGAACCACGAATATGTAGGACAGTTTTAAAAAAACATTACTTACGCATTGCATATACTTAGCAATGAAAAGAATGAAAATTAATAATTGAAAAGCTTGTCCTCTGTACATTATGATCAAACATTATGTAGGCATTTTCTTACTGCATCTCTATACTCTACTACTCGTTTATACTAATCATGGCATGGAATAAATAAATGGCTCATTAGCGAAGCAACAGATTTCTCAGTATGAATTCATATACTTTGATTCATTCCTCGTGAGATTTTAACATTCAACAGTAGGAAATAGGCACTATCTCCCCTTTTGCTTATGCATGTTCGTTTCTGTCTATCTTTTCTTTATCTTTCAACTGTTACTAATGTGTATCCTGACTTGAGATACGTAAAAATGACATATTTTTTATTAAAGAAGGCGAATGAAAAGCTCTTTAGGGTCTACTTTAGGAATGAGGAATTGCCTGTGATATTCATTTTGCTGTTCCTCGAGAAAACGTACTTGGAGTAGATCTGCTTTGAACAGTAGTAGTATTAGTAAGATTTTATTGATTGTTTCATTATATCATATCAGTTAATCATTACATTACATAACATAGAGATCTGCTTTGAGTAAACAAACATTCACAAGCTGAAGAATCTCTTTCTTGGTGACTAATCGAAACATTGAGTAACGGTTAATGAAATTAGAGTGATTGTTAATACCAACCAAATACTAACTGCACAGTTTTAAGACAAATAATGTGACGACAAACGTGTACTCCTCTGTATTAACATAATTCAGCTGCAAATCAGTTAAAGCCGCATTTTTATTTATTCTCACTAGGAATAATATGCATTGTAAGTAGCATGACCAATGAATATGCATGTATAATGTATTATCGTCTGCTATACGTTACACACATAATGTAGAACAACTACTTAGGATACAGTAGCTGATGCTCGCTCGTAATTGACTCAGCAACGACAGACATTTTCATAATTGGTAGAAGTAAAGGTATCCTTTGAAAGGTCAAGTAGCATAATGTATTGTTCATATTTGCCTACCATCCTATGATTTTATTCTTTTCCAATTTAAGTATCTGTATCCCTAAAACAGTACACTGAGTATCTATATTATGTAGAGTTTACATATTACACGATTCCTTAGAAATGCCAACTTATCTACTTGGAATGTCAACGCATGCCGATCATACTCAATGTAAATTGCTTTGCACATAACATGATAGCATAATAATAAATATAGTACGCATACCTAATGATTTACAGCAAATGTAGGTATTGCTAATATTCATAGTATGCGTTGTCATTTTTCTTGGTTTTTCAGAGTCAGCAAAGACGCGTGAAAAACTGAGATGACATCATTTACTTGTGTGATCTGTGAACTTTCATGGATTTCATGTCTCTACTTAACCAGAACACCCGAGTAATTATGATTTAATGCCTACATTAACTTTGCCCATTGAACAGCATCGTAGGACAGCTATTTAAAGTGCATGTAATCACACTATTGTGCACAGCCACACATTCTCTTTCAATATTGTTTTTTTCGTAGGAATTCACATTGACATACGGCGTACAGGACAGTCTAATGGTGTAAAAACCTGGCTGGCTGTCTCGCATCTTGGGTTCGAATCCTAAGAGCGCCTCAGGTTGTGTGTTAGTTAGTCTGATCTGGGAGAAGCTGTCTTTGCCGTATATTCGTTATTAGCATTGATTTGCCTATCTTGTTGACAATATGACTATCTAGCCTTACCCTGTCTGCAGTGTGCAGATTGCTCTCTTGGTTAGGTGTACACTACGAGTTTACCTAGTGATATACTGGACTGAGGAGCACATGCGAAGGGATGCGGGAGGTTGCGATGACTGTCACACCTAATGTGGTCAGCTCACCTAACCTTGCCACCTAAGCACACATAGGTAGAGTACGGGACTGTGTAGGGCTGTACCACATAATGGTTCAGTACCCCTCACCAAAGTCTCTTCGTGTAAGTCTGTACACTCAGTAAAGTTGTCCGGGAGTCACTGCAAGTAAGCCACACCAGGCTTGAGCGGTAGCATAGCTCTACTACTATAGTAGATGCTGTGCTCTCCCCCTAACACACACACACACATTGACATAACATTAGCTTCAACCACACATAGTGTAAGCCAAACAAACTGCTAGAGTTGGAGACAGATTTCTTCGACCATTATGCACGTAATAATATAAATACTAAATTCCTGGTGTATGCTACTACGCAGTATTAACAGATGTAGGTTTATTTAGAATCAAAATTGTAGAGAGTCTGGCTCCGTTTTATGTCTTGTAGTATAATTAAATTTAATGCTAATGATAGAAGGGTGAGATTCTTGAGTGGAGGCACGTACTATCACATCATCGTATTATCATATACACTACACATTTGACAGAATGAAATTAGACGGGATGGTTTTATTTCAGTTTGTCAACTACGTACTTAGCCAACTGCACTGCAATCTGCTTTACACAATGGAAGAAGGTCTATTCTATATCAATGATATTTTATTTTGCAGGTTATGCAGTTTCACTATAAAGTGCCTTGTAAAAAACATTAGATCAGTTTTTTAAAACTTGGACGAAAAAAATCCAATGCCTCAATTTTGCCTAGTTCAACATGGAACGTGAGGCGACAGGACTTTTTTTCGTCCAATTATTTTATGAATGTACTATATGTTCACTTAATACAGAAGCATTCTACTAGGTCTATGTCTAGTAGACGTGGACGGGCTTTTAGGTAGTTTTCCTGTTAGGCTTGCAAATAAATCACGAAATACACGATAGAGGGGACCATAGACTAACTAGATAGACAACGCAATAATTGGGTCGAACTAAATGCAAAAAAATACGAAAGACTAAAATATGAGATAACTCTCCGCCGTGTTAATTTCACCCAATCATATTCACAGAATCGCCATAATATGGCGATTCTGTGAATACGATTGGTGGGGATTGGCCAGAATTAGTTATACTACGTAGGGATAAAGTAGTGGACTACCCGCGTTACTTCGTAGATGAGCGTGTGTAAGTAGATTAGTAAAATTTGGGAAAATACACAAAACTGAAATGAAATGGCAGAGAACGGTAACAACATTTCTGAAGTAGATAAGACTCTGTTTGAAGTGTCAGATGACAATGTCGCTACTGCTGAGGTCGCATGTGAAAATACACCTACTTCTAAGGTGTCAGGGAACGGAGGTGCATTTTCTGAAGCATTAGGTGATAAAAGTAATTCTTCACAAATTTATTTTATTATAATAATATGAAAGTCTAATAACCAATGGTCCTTAATCATATTTAAGAATTGATAATTTCCTCATTCTTACTGAGTAATTTCTAGTTAAATGTTGGTGGAACCAAATAAATCAATGTTTGTTAAATGATAGAGTTTTTTACAACTTTCAGTTGGCCGTGTCAATAAAAGTCAAATAATTGTTAATTTAAAATATTATGAAAGAATATACAAAGGGTGCGATGAGAAGTAAAAAGTGATTTTTCTTACCTTCCCCTGACGGTGGAAATTTTTTTATTGTATTTTGGTACCTTGGACTTGGAGCTACTAGTTTGTATATAATGGTAGAGACCTATACGCGCGCACTTTTTTCTTCTCATCGCACCCTTTGTAGTTAGGCTAGGTACGATTTAAGTTTAGTTGGGTACGAATCTCTCTCTATACTATAATCGTAGAGTTGATGAAGCAATAAATTTACCTGTCTATATATATTTATATGTCTGTACGTGTGGTAGGGTGACCCCAAATGCAAAATGCGCAAGCGCGTATGTTAACCATATTACATAAAGCAATGAAGTCCACTCTAGGTTTATGCAGTGCATGTTACATAAAACAATGAACTATACACTCTGGGTTAATATTGGCTTATTTCGAAATTAGCCAAAAAATGTGGACACTGAATTTATTTAGTAATTACTAATAATTCTAATTCTGCCAATTTTTTATGGATGCCCACTTTTCAAACTTTAGTCCCACAATGCTGGGAGCTTAGTTTTATATATTTGTACTAACAATCGCTAGTATTTGCAGTTTTTGCCCTAGTTTTTGCCATAAGTTAATTTGGATCACTGCTTTGGTACCAACGTCTAAAAGTGATACATTTTGTAAACTGCAGGTAACAATAACACCCCTGGTATGTCATCAGAGGATGATAGTTCTGCTAAGGCTTGTAGTGACAGTTCGGCTCAGCCAGGGGTAATGAATGATGGGGAGATGCCATCAACATCATTCGGATGTCCTGGTACCAGCCAAAAGAAAGCAGAACAAAACAAACTGAAGATATTTCCTGAAAATAGGAAATTCTCTTTTACGTAAGATTGGTACTGTTATTTATTTAGATTAGTGAATGACTATATTTTCATTTTTAATTGTTTTGCAGATGTTATTTGAAGGAAGATCATGGAAATCAGATTTATGGGTGTCAGTTCCACCAGTACCTAGAAGATGGAGAGCCGACGATACTGGCCACTATTGGAGGCAACTGGGTGTCAATATACGAATGCACTCCCGTTGAAAACATCCGTCATGTGGGCAGGTCCATGACACCGAAGCAGTGTTACAAGGATCCAGATGTTGGTCAATAATTTAATATTATTTATTAGGATAGGATTTTTAGAGTTTTTACTAAGATTATTAATGAGTTGTTTGGTTTTACTTAGCCCGAGGAAAAATTTTACACTTGTGCATGGACAAATAACACTGATGGGGTACCCCTCCTGGCTGCTGCAGGAAAAAAAGGAATAATACGATTATTTTCACCTTCTTTAAAAACATGCATCAAAGGTATTTATGCACATGATGGGAGCATAAACGAAATAAAATTTTACCAGCAAAAACAACAGCTGTTGATATCTGCGTCCAAAGTAAGATATAGTAGTAGATATAATAATTAAAATTATTATATTTTGAGAAGCCTAATGCACAATTTCATAATATTCTAATATGCAGGATAAATCAATCAAGTTGTGGAATATCAATACTGAATGTTGCATTGCAATATTCGGTGGAATGGACGGACATCGGGATCAGGTCATCAGTGTCGATGTAGACCCAGCTGGAACTCTGCTAGTGTCATGTGGGTTGGATCATAGTATTAAATTGTGGAATCTGTATAAACCCGATATTCAAACCGCGATACAAGACTCTGACAAATTTGATAAAAATTCTGGCATGTAAGTATTGAGATTGATTTTACTAATACTAATATCAAAATATTTTCATAAAAAAGATTGAATGATTGAAATTAGTAATTACAACTGTCAGCCCTTTCAAGACCGTCTTGCAACTCAGTCCGGTATGCTACACCGATAAAATCCACCACAATTACGTGGATTGTGTTAAGTTTGTCAATGACTGGATTCTTTCTAAAGTAAGTTGTTTGGTATAATCTGTCCAATGCACATTTTCTTTTCTACTCTTTTAGTGTTAATGATCAACAATGAGTTAATATTGATCCGATATTCTTAGTCTTGCGAAAATAAAATCCATCTTTGGAAGTTCGGGAATTTAACTCAGAAGACCTGGAAAGAGGCAACATTGTGCTCCTATGATAGGACTAGGACAACGACAACGTAAGATCTATTTTTTATTAATTGATCATTCATAAATCTTAAAAGTTAGATTAGAAGTTCAGATAATAAATAGCGACGGAGTTAAGACTACAAAAATAGGTTTTCAAATGCATTTCTGATCTTAAATTATGATTGTTGTCATAATTTTGATTTAAATTTATTTAATTTAGAATACTCCATACTTTTGAGATGAATGACTGCAAAGTGTGGTTCATAAGATTTGCTCTGGACATTAAGCCAACCACTATTGCTGTCGGAAATGCGAAAGGGACGATTTTTTTGTATGATCTTAGCGTCGAAACCCGGCCTGAAAATGAAACGTCCATACTTAGTCACTCAAAATGCAATTCTCCAATTCGACAAATAAGCTTTTCACGGGATGGATCCATTTTGGTAGGAGTCTGTGATGACTCAACAGTATGGCGGTGGGACATTCGCAAATCCCGTAAAAAATAGGTCGCATCAGAACCTTCAATCAGTTTTCAGTTTTGAATTGTATTTATTTGTGTTAATATTTGCTTTCAAAACAGAGTATCAGTTAGTGATGATGAAATTCGTTTGTTTTTCTTTGTTACTATGTGTTAGCAACTAGCTACTGTTTCATTCTCAAACATAGCATGCACACATAATATTAGCATCCCTGCTAATATATTTTTGAAGGAGATGGAAGTAGATAGCATTTTATACTTATGTATATTGCATATGTCGCCCTTAAGAGATGAAGATATGATAACACAAAGTATCCATACTGATTTGTAATACATGTAACACTAACGATATTTATTCATAAGATCATGAAGCAGTATGTGCCAGTAATTGTAACCCACAAGCGGCAAACAAAGCAATTTATGATATTAAATCTAGAATCTTCCAATAGCTACAATGGATTTGGATTATGTATTCAGAGGATCCAGTACTTGCTGTCTACATTCATTGCGATCTTTGTACTAAGTCTACTTACATTATGATCTTAGAGTTATTGATAGAGAATCAACAAACAACCTTGTGCTGTGTGAACTTTTATCTGCGACAGTTCAATTGTAATTGTGTCTCGCATCTTATCAGCTTGAAGAATAGGATGCAATACTATATGTTCCTTAAACATATATCGCTTTATATGCACGCGGGCAGTATGTGTGGATCATGATTTATATATATATATATATATACTGCCATTTTTAAAGTTATTGATGTCACATACTGTCATATATCAACCTCTATCATATCCTTTACTATTTCTGCATTGGGAGATATTATAAGCCTGTCTGATCAAACATTGTCTACCGATATTATGCTGATCGGCGGTATCGACGGACACAGAGTATCTCAAATCTCTCGTCTTATCTTAGAGACAGGTCTTATAGCATCGGGCTATTTATATCGGGGTCTTATCGATATTATTGCCGATTTTCTCAAGATTGGCGCATTTCATATACAATATTTTGGCTTGAATTTTGGGACAGAATTGGGAACTTGGGGACATATACCAGGGTCTTCTGTTCATTGCAATTTGTAAAGTGCACATTTCAATGCAATTAAATCTATCTAAGCACTTGATTATTGTAGAGTTGGTGTAAAATCTACATACATGCATTTTTGCAGATGTGAGAGTCTAAAGTTTAATAACCTTAAATTGATGGCAATGTCTTCTTTGTAACTTCCTCTAAGTAAACAATCAATTTCCCAGATAAAATTCATTTGAAACCAATGTTAGTTTTATGGAGATATTGATCTACTTATATCTATATGGATAATGAGTTCATGTATTGTGAACTATCTAAAAGTCATAAACAGGAGGATAGAGTTAATTGACTCGTCGTAAAATCAACGTATTTTCTGTGCCACTAAACTTGCTATAAGTGTGGCTAAGTCAGGGTTCATTGATTCATAAATATATGATTAACTATTTACAGCAAATATATACAGGAAATTGATTGTGTTTCAGTTTTTTGACTTCTAAACTTAGATGATATTATTGTCTAAGGGCATTGACAATAGTGGGGTTACCGAATCATTGCTGTTCACCTTGTCCTGATTTTAAAAAAGGCAATCGAATCTATTTAACAAAGTAGTACAGTATTCCTGCCATTGTTTGTTTCAACATTTAATAATCTCCATTTAGATACTTCGCATCTTTCATTGCATCTGAGGTTTCGTCCCATCAAATCAATCTCA
Organism: Tomocerus qinae; assembly: GCA_020055645.1. NCBI lineage: Eukaryota > Metazoa > Arthropoda > Collembola > Entomobryomorpha > Tomoceridae > Tomocerus > Tomocerus qinae. The sequence continues at coordinate 28,894,071 of CM034548.1, forward strand.
GTTTCAGAATGATTTGACCAAAGGATCACAAATCTTAGATCAAATATTAAACAACTATTTGATCTAACTATATGTAATGTCTCCAGGGCGTAAAGCCAACTACAAGCTCATTTGCTACCTCCCATGGCCATGTAATGTAAAATTGTAGCCGGGCAGTTACAAGATCGTTGCTTATAGGTTAAAATGTCTCAAGCCGTAGTCTTATTAACAGTGTGGGTATGTAATGTACATCTCTGTGTACTTACCAGACACTATTTGCATTTTGCAATGATGTTTTTACATGGTTAGTCCTTATAGCAAATATACAGCTAAATAAAATCTCACATTGGCATAATATGTATGTAGTACTATAGCATAGTATAATACCTAGTATTAGTTATTCCTACTTGATATCTACTACTGTATTATTTGTACTACCACAAAGTAGGCAGACGACATCTCATTCTCACTGCTCACCAGAAGACCTTATTTATATATAGTATCTGGATAGTTAGATACAGTGCATTGGGTATGGGTGGGTACTATAGTAAGGGGAAATACATTAATTGGTATGGAAAATGTGTATATGTGGTATGAGAGTCATGGGAATAGTGAAGTAACTTAGGACAATAATCGAAGCTAAATGGAAATACCTGCCAACTCACACCGGAAAAAGATTTTCACGGAAAGCAACAAAATTTCCCTACAAAAGTAACTATAAAAGTTCAGTATGCATTGGTCTGTAGATATAGTTTTTGATAGAGCTCTCGGTACCCTAAGTCTCACCATCCTGAAACGTTATCTTACCGATTGCCCCTATCCAAGTTTTTAGGCAGTTTATATCAAGGAGGTATTAGGGGTTTGGATATCATATTTAGGGATGAAGATATGTCCTATCGGGGGAAGGATTGATGCAACGACTTAGAAATTCTGTCTCAGCAAGTTAAAATTCAAAGTTACAAGTATATGAATTCATTTCTTCCAAGAAAGGGAAATGTGAGCTGAATAATTGATGGACTGAGGTTTCTATTTTGTATTGCCTCCCTCGAAAATTCTTCTGGGAAGAAAATAAAGTCAATAATTTCACCTAACGAAATATTGAATGTATCTACATTATTCTGCTTAAAAATCAAGAAAATGTATGTCCCGAGGAAATTGGGGTTAAAGAATTCCAGTAAAATTTTCAATGACTTTGAAGAAATGGTAAAGATTCCAACAAAAGATTTAGGCAGCACTGTGCTGTGCGGAAAAAGCAAATTAAAGATGCGATTTTCTAATGCCGATTAGTGTAGTCCTAACAGTTCTAACTGTACAAAAAGTAGTTTTCACAGGAGACAATACTTATAAGCTTAACTTATCAATTACTCGAGTGTCTTTCTCTTTTAGAGGAAAAAACTTTCACCGTAACGTTTCGTTGTTGGTTTTGTAATGTAATATAAGTAGTAATGTACAGAATATACACAATTTATCTGAAGAGTTTTAGTAACCTTCAAATGATCTAGATCTAGCACAAACATCTTTGTGAATAATAAAGGCATTTCAAAGGGTCCACAACACGTTATACTCTTTGAGACTTCTAATAAGACTGATCTCATATAATAATAGCATACGAGAAAATGATTACAATTAAATTAACGAGTCAAGACACCTTTCGTCAATTATTATTTTACTTTCTCTTTAAGCATTTCTAAGCTTGTACATGCAGGTAGATGTAAATGTAAATTTGTATTTTAATAAATAAACCTTCCCATTTTCCGTACCATTATAAGGTACAACGGACAGTCGTTGTACTTATTTGGGTAATCTGGAGTTAAAGTTCCGTTAAAATGCTATATGTTTCTACCTAGGATTAGTTCTATATTTATGTAACCAAAAGCCAAGACGCTTACCATTCTAATCCTCATTGTACCTTCCTAAAGTCCCGTTAATCCCTAAAAATCAATATTACCTAACTTCCCTAAAACATTATCTAACCTAATGAGGATCAATGAGATGCACGCAGCATTCGGCCTTAAGAGCCCATGTAACATGTATTCACTGTTTTATTCCCCTAAAATTAAATATTAGTTAGGGCTTTCATCCCATTATTTCAAAAGCCAAGGTAGCTCAAATAAAAGGCCTTCAAGCCCCTCTGTCTGGATGAGTACGTCCTGTAAGTTCCTATCGCCAACACTGTGGATTTGCTTTTGTCGCCTGTAATATCGTTCGATACTTGATCGGCCGTATTTCTTGAGATTGCTCTGCAGTGGTAGTTATTTAGTAGTCATTTAGTTAATTGCAATTAGTATTATTTATTAGTGGTAGTAAGTAAGAGTCAATTTTTTATGATATTATTGTCAAAGTTCCTCAATGGTCAATATTTTTCGTTATTTTTGCCTCACCCTGTACCTACCTGTGATTGAGTGCTCCTTCGTCACCTTGCAATTTTCCTTGTGTGCGTGTGTAGTAGTTCTTTGCCTTCTTCGATACTTTGCGCTACTGTTAATGTTAGTACGCTACACCGCCAACTTGCATTGCACCGCCATCCATACATTACACGTACACCATCCTCCTAGCCCTGTGCTCCTTTGTTCCATTTTCATTATTATTGTTTTGTCGTAGATTTTTGCAATATTATTTCGTATTTAATAATTAGTACTGCCATACAATTTTGAAGTTGAAAAACCAAGTGGTACATTGTCATCGTTTTACAGCTGTAAGTATGAAAATATTTAATTTTCTGGAATTTGGGAATTTAACCTTAACAGTTTTTCAACTTGCAAGCAGTCAATTTGTTAATTTCATTCCTTAATACCAGAAAATTTACGGTAGTTCGTACTAATATTGTCTGTTGTTAATATTATTATTAATATTGATGATGTTCGTTATTTTCCATACCAAATTCTGCCATACATTTATTCAATTTCTGTCAATATGTGCCTTTTCATTTCAATACCCAATATGAGTTTGAGGAAGTACATTTTAGAAACACTAAGTACTAAGTATACTACGTATATATAAATGCTACTTATGAACTGCATACTGCAGTATATACCAATGGGCTGCGTGCTCTGTATTTAAAGGCCCTTTGAGTTGCTTCCCTAATTCTTACCCCCAATAAATTTCCAGGGAATTTTGCAAAATACAGCGTATCAATAGGGAAGTACCTAAGAGACATTCTTAGATGTTCTAGATTGACATACTTGTTCAACGTATTTATTTGATAGCGACTCAATGCACAATACACATTAATGATTAAGTAATATACACCAAATGTATACATAGTACATTATGAATTAACGCAATAATAGATATGTACATGTAAACAGCAGTAAGTTGGCACACTTCTCATTTTATGACATATCTAGAGCATTGTTTTGCATTCTACCGTAGTAAACCGGCCACCCGATCACCCTTCTTTCGGGACTATAAAACGGGCGTTCCAGTCGAAAGAATTTAGTCCGAAACTTTGGTCTTCAAATCACCTTTCTGACAACTATCAAGTCTCCAGCCTCTACTGAATTCAGTTTCTCCAATAGAGCAGAACAACTGGTCGTGGTGAACATCTAAACTACAATATTTTCAAAATAGTACACTCAGTACACTTTCTCTACTTTACCAGTGCAACTTTTATTCTCCTCTTTTGCGATCTAGAACAATTATAGAAAGGTAAGTAGATAAAGCAATGGCTTTCCCCATTCGATTCTCGATCAACCACAATGGAACTTTCTGAAGATGATATAATTAATTAGGTCATTAAAATCCATTTAAATAGCGCTGTTTGTTAAGATATAATTCATTGTACTTCATATTTCTTCCTAACAGAGTTACAATCTCGAGAGCGACAGCTTGAGCATCGAAAAGAAATAAATACATCAAGTTTAAAATCGTAATCCTTCATCGTCAACTTTCTAAAATGTACCCTACTTCCGAAAATATCCGCAAGTTCTGGAATGTAATCGTTACGATCGTAGCTACTATTCAGTTGGTGAGTAAATATTTTCTTAAGTAAATCTCAAGAAATACTTATGAAAAGTAGCAATTGTTTCTGTGTAATGATGAAGTGGCATATTATATGTATTGTAAAAATGTGACAATAATAAATTTTGTATGTTCTATTTCAGGGATTTGTTGGCTACATGTGGATTACCTACCGCGGATGCACCATTCAACCACTGCCCGGTTTTAAGGTAAGCCATTAAAAATATTTTACCTTTTTCCTGTGCATTCAGAGAGATCTAGTTCTGTTCTGATTTATAAGCACGCATTTGGAATGCATACGTAATACATTTTTATTGGCTTATAGACGGACGGGGTGTGGTGGGATAAAGGGGGGCAAATGATATCTGGGACCGGATTGTTGTTGACGATTTCACTTTTTTATATGACCTTATCTACGTACCTGGCAACTTTATCGGTAAGTCCTCACTTTTTGAAATGATCCTAACCCAGTCTTATATACAAAATGAAATATTTTGATGGGAGTTGTATTTATTTATCTAGAAACGAGATGATTATATGATAATCTCATTCGCCACCAATACGGTCCTGTCACTTTTCGGTGTGATCATCTTTATCCTCCTGGGTATCCTTCAAATGCCTTCCTTTGATGTGGTCTGCGTCGGGGGTGACAAAAAAGACTTTCTGCACGACGTACTGATTGCAATAAGTATATTTATTGTTTACTGGACCTTCATTCTAAACCAGATGTACCTTTTCTTCGAAGAACGCGAAAAGGTACTGTATGAGCTCGAAATTAAAAAAATGCAAGAAGCTGACACCGTGATAACCATGGACAATGTTGCCTTCGTCGACGACGAAAAGAAGTCCCAAGTCGAGCCACCTTCCGATGTTCTAATGGTAGTGTAATTGTATTTTCTCTCTGTCTTCTCTGTATTTACATTCTTGTTGCTCGATATTTAGCAACTAATGATGAACATAATAATTAAAACCAAGTATATATTTTTAAGCACAATATAGGAAAGTAAACCTGTAATCCTTTATTCTCATTCTCCTTCAAAATCTTTGTACATAATAATATTCTCATTAGGTGAACAACAAAATAAAAACATCGATGATATGATGTGATTATATATATCGTTTCTATCATTTATTAATAAATTAGTAGCACTGGCAAAAGGCCTGAACTTGTTGGCTAATTAAATATCATTAAAAATAATGACAGAATATGTAGTATAGTAATTGACAGGATTTTCTAACATCTTTGATTTCTGAGAAGTGCACATAGTACTACGAGGTAGTCAGTATTGGAGCCGGAAGTGTTAGGACAGAACTTAATGCATGGAAGGGGTCATTATACATTAGTACAAGCAAATTGTTACATTTCGGCAATAAATAGGAACTAAAGACTGAAGACAAGCAACAGGTTGCAAGTAGAATCCCGGCGCAACGCATTACGCGTATCACTCATGTGAATAAGTATGATGTTGATAAATACATATATTGCATAAATCTGCATTCCAGCTATATGCAAATACATTCTATAATATAATCGCACTAATACCTGACTATCTATGTCTTGGTAGGAGAGCCTAGGAAACCTGCATATATTACGTAACGTAAAACCCCCTCTCGCAAGTATAGCGCAAGTGCTAGCTGTAACTCTTTTGGACATCGCTTCCTCCGATCAACTATCAACGTAATATATGCATGTTCCTTGAGAGCACAAAAGCAAAATGCGCATGCCCCTCCCTCCAAACCAACGAATTGAATTGTTTCATATTATTATAACATCAGAACAATAATACGAATTCACATAAGATGATTATTGGTGATTGAATGGAAATAATTAGCTAAAGAAGACAATTCGTTTTCCAAAATCCCGGGATCATATTTTTTGATTTTAAAGAGGAACATTCTGGGGTGTTTAACAAAAATAATCTTTTATTATTCCCCATTTGAACCGGAATTGTTTTTATTACTTAGATGGGTGGCCTGCTTAATTTCTCTTGAGTGCCAGGTTCGCCCCTTAGCTGGGTTCAACTAGTATGCAATACATTTCTTTCTCGATTCATTTCATTTTAAAATGCGAAATAGTGCTTGAAAGTTAGAAATTTATCCCTCATATTGGCTACTATAATAGGTTGGCATACTTACGCTGCAAGGATGTAATTTTGTAAATAGCACAACCTTAAACATTGTAAACATCAAATCTAATTTCACAAACGTCTATTGTGATGAATCGATAAATTGGAAAGCTTGCCCTGATAGTACCAATACCAATATTAATTAGAGAATAAAAAAACATACAGAAAATATGATCAAATAGGTCATTATCGTACAATCGTACACTTTAATGTCAACCAAATCACAATTACTCAGGTACTTCTCCAAACGTTTCTTTATGACATGTGCACACAAAAGTCACTGATGGCTCCAGTTTTTTCATATTTTCTATCAACTTGAACCAAAGCTTTCAAAGAATAAAGAAGCAGATGCCGTTCATGCCATTTTATCATATTTAGAAATCGTAAGTCAGAAATTATAATTTGTCTCAGGGATTAGCGTATACTGTATATACAGTAGTCCCGACTATATCCCTGTGTGGCAGTATATTATTTCAATTCCACAGTACTACATTTTATGTCTCGAATGGCGATTAACTTAAACATAAATAGTTTTGTTATGGGTTGCTCAACAGTGTGCTTAAACATAGCTAAACATTTTCAGATCCATTTCTTTGGATAGCAGGATACGCTAATTATATTGAAAGCCTTATCAATGTTTGTTGTCTTTGTCATACAAACTACCGCACTCTCTCTCTGCATATTATACATACTATACACATCTTAGTACTCTGGATCTGGACCCTGGATCCCCTTAATAAAGCCTCTAACTTCTGAACAATTGATCTGAAGTCCGTCCAAGCACTGTAGATATGATCCAATGAGTTCTTATACTTTCTCTCTCCTCCAAAGATGATCTATGTTGGCGTTTAGAGACCATAGCAGAATGCTTATCTTCAGTTAGGCTTAAATGGGAGTATTTAAAGCTCAAAAATGTAATTTTATTATGATGGTGGGCATATGGATTGAGATATGTTGCAGTTGCAGTATTAACATCCTTAAAGACATCTCATTCGTAGTAATCGTCTAATTCTGTTGAAAGGAGGTCTTTATTTCATCATTTTCTAGATTGGGACAGAAAACACGGGCATATCATATTGTGCTGATTTGTCAGTCTGATGACAGTCATACAGAAAAGTCAAGGATTAGGTCCACTACGGATACTCTGAGTACTCTCTTTGTCTTTATTAGCAGTTTTCTCGCTGATTGTGCACAAAGTCAAACTGTCACCTTTTCGTTACAAGGCAAGGCAATACGGTCATAAAATAAATTTATCATTTGTTGAGGTGGTGCATGCATTGTGTAGTTGTATTTACATGATATATGAACACGACTCAAATGCGTAATATGACCTAACTTCCACGTCACATCTACAAGAAGGCATGCTGCAACGGTGGTTGTTGTGGCATGGAACTGTCCCGGAGTGTTGTATTAAGAGCATTCTGACAGCCTTTTTTAAAATCTCAACCTAAAAACATTTCCTTGACGCATTTAAAAGAATGGAAATATTATAAATCAAATAGTACATATGAGTATGTTAAAATATACTACTGTAAAGTTAGCTGGAGTGAACTCTTCCATTACAGGCATTTGCAATCATCAATTGCTTCGGGTTTGATGCGTCACTGTACAGGAACTGAGAGTTACACGTATTGTATTACATGAAAATCGGTTTATTCTAGCCTCACCGAAGCTGCAAGTAAGATACAATTATTATCAGCAAAGTTTTGAGCTCTCCAGAAGCTAAAGAGTCCACTGCTTCATTTTACAAATAAATCCAGTAAGAAATGTCATTTATCACTTTTTTAAACAGAAAATACTTTCAGGATCAAATTAATTGCATAATTCACTTTTTGTAATTTTTATGTAAGGACGCAAAATGAATTCTTGGCCATTCTTAAGTCTCTCTTCAGCATTTACCGCTGCATCACAGTTGGTAAGTATCATTATTTGTAATTACAAGCTATAGTTAAAGGATTTAGTAAGTGTATTATTGTTATCTAGATGTATTTCGGCTACTTGCACTTTACCTATGCCTCCTGCACCATTGAAGAATACATAACTGCAGCTGAGCACCTCAGTTATTTAGCGGTAATCAACATTTTTCTGTGTAAACATATCAAAATCCCAATGTAAACTCATTTAAAATCTAATTTTATTAATTTCTTCATCAAAAGCGTTCAGGCTGTGGAGACACTTACTATCAATTAGCAGCAGAAGGAGCTAATCTCATGGTGGCTATAGTCTTCTCCATCAAGTTTACATTAGCATCACTCGTGGCTTTGTCTCTGCTCTCTATTGCGGCCAACATCTCGGTAAATTCGATACTCATAATATAAACACGTTCGCAAGTCTAAAGGAAATGATAAACATAACAAACCTATTGTAATCCATTTATAATTAAAATTTTAATTTGCAGAAGAATACTTTTTGTATGAAATTCATCTTGGTGGCTACAGGAATGCTTGCACTTCACAACATAGGCATCGCTGTCTTTGCGTATGCCAACAACTTGGAGCTCTCTGATTTTAACTGTGGCAAATCCCCCAATTGTGGCCTTTTCTTTGAATTCATTATTGGAACCGAAATAATTTTATTCAATCTCCATTGCCTATATTTGCAATTATACGTACTCAGAAGAGATGATGAACGGATTCAATTTATTCCATTGCAAATACCACGACCACCACCCCCACCTGCTGCTTAATTATTCTAAGCGAATACCTCTACAGACAAACCAAACTTTACATTTCCAATATTATAAATTACTTACTCTACTCAATAAATATGCTTCGATTCAAATCTGATACATATACCTATACAAATTGACAAAAATAGCACATTAGCACTTATCGGATATCTAAAATGTATGAGTAGCGTAAATGCATTTCAAATGATTGACATAGAAACGTTACTTTTTTGAAAATAAACTAAAGAACTCCAAAGATGAAATTGTATCAGTATTATTGCATTCGGATGGCATTGTTTCATGAAACTGCATTATTCAAGCATTGAAAGTTCATTTTTATAGCAAGTCATAGGAAATGCTCAATGACAGCCACAATGCATCATAATCATGATGTACTAACACAGTCCTTGCCCATTCAGACATTCAGAGTCATTGCTACAAACAAGCAGGCAAGACAGAGAGTACGTACAACAAAACAGAACAGAGTGTATTATACGATGGAGGTCGTAGGTCTGAGCCTGAGACGTGTCTAATAGTTATTGGCTATTGTACAGTTTAATTAGTAGGTACCTATCGTAACTGCGTAAAATGCAAGTGTTGCTTACACGTCAACATAAATAGCATACTTGAACTACTTTCACTTTAAATTTGTAAGGAAATGTTCATATAAAGCAAGTCATTGTAAATTAATTCTAAATGTCACCAAAAATGAGGAAGATGAATCTCAAGAGTATTTAATAATGCTATGAAACTAATTTTGTCTGTTCAATTATGGATTTTATACCTTCAAGGCTATGCACAAGATATTTTACCTTTCGCATGTAAAAAGCAATATTTTAGGTCTTAAATATAATATCATTAGATATTTAATACACTACACATCTGTAGCATTGAAATTTTTAAATTTCTAGTTTCAGAACTTAAAAAAACTTTCGCCCTACAACTAGACAACAGGTAAGCACTTTACTATTCTCTCAAATCCACATATAAATATCCTCATTCTCTGCCGTAGCGTAATTCTCGCAACGTCGCGACCTATTTATCTACTATTAATATTCAATCCTACACAAATTGGACCAACAACAAAAAGATTATGATGAATAATATAATATTTCAATTAATAATATTAAATTATTAATATTAGGCATTACTTATAATTGATCGATACGGCAGTTATAGTAGGGCACATTCACATCTTTCAGTAGTTATACAATTATGTATACCTAGCCATTGATATTGAATGCACTATAATATGTAGCGAGATATCTCACTTCAAGTACAAAAATATGAGTATCATGCATGAAGAGTAGAATGAAAGAAATGCAACGAAGTAATACCAGATAAACACATGTTTATACTCTACCTATATGATTTTACTTGCCGGTGCTTCAAATTAAAACAAAATAAATGCGAATTACATCAAGCAAAGGGACGATAAATAATAAATAAGTGCATGGGACCGTTGATTGGGGTGTGTATAAAATCCACATCTCTATATTATAACCACCATTTATATAGAGCAATAAATTTATTCGCTTATATGTATGTATCCATCTATCTATATATCGTGCGTGTGGTAGAGAAAGCCAAAATGCCCAAGTGTATATAATATACTAGCTGAATCCTAGCACACAAAGTGTGCTAGAAAATGTTGAAATCAGTAAATTTCTAGCGACTGCGCATTGGCCCGAACCGTTGATTGGACTCAGTACTGATAGTCTAAGTCTAGTCCTTGCTCATTAATTGCAAAATATTACCCTTACTCATTAATTACAAAATATTACGAACAAATATACAAACCTTAATACCAGAATGGTGAAAGAATTCCATGCGCATGTCCCACTTTGTTTAAAAGATTATGTTTATGTAGAGTAAAGATGTTATCTATATTACATAAAATAATGAACTACACTCTGGGTAGGCAATTATGTAATAATACCAATAATACTAAAAACTCTGTCAATTCTTTCTGAACGCCTATTTTTCATTTCAAATTTTAGTCGCACACGCTGGGAGCCTATCTCTATATTATAATTGTACACTTGATAAAGCAATAAATTTACCTACCTATTTACCTTATCTATCTATGTCTGGTAGGGAGAGCCGAAACGCAATAGTTTCATAATATGCACCATGCATCAATACGCATGATTATGCTGGAAGCCTACCTTATGAAATTAAGCCACTAATGCTACTAAACTACTACTATTGTAGAAAAGCAAAAAGTGACTGGTTTAAATAATTTAAGCAAAATGCTAACCAATCACTATTTAATAAACCTGATTATACTTATGTCGCATATATGCATGTCTCTATGTTCTAGCGTTGGACTTTACGGCTTTTTGTTGCATTGAGCACGCGCGTATGGATAACAATAAGCCCACCATGGGTTACCAGTATTTTGAAATTAACAAATAGACATCATTATGCTAGATGCCTATCTTTCGAAATCGAGTCTCCCATGCAGGGGCTACTATGTATAATATAAAAAATAATATTAACATAAAGTCAAATTTTGTAATTTATAAATTCAAAATTAACGAACCTCTGACTTGGGTTACAAGAAATACTGATGGGTTCAGCGTTGTTGTAAGTCAGGTTTCATAGTTAATAAGATGACCTTACGATTATGAGCCTTCTCAATGTACCTACACGGCAAGAATTTATTCCAGGGTTCGAAACTTGAGGGATCAAATAATCATAAATGACACCATTTATGACTAATTAGGGCATTGTGATATATGCCTGAGTCCTCAGGGACAACAGTACGGATTATTGTCCAAAGCTACACATCATATTATATAGATGTACGATATAAACGGAGTCCTTATAAAATAATATTACTTCGAAATCAGATTTTGTAATTTATAATTTCAATGTGAATTAACTTAACACATGTGTCACAAGAAATGTTGTCATTTTAATTGTGCGTTGAAAGTGTCTAATATTATGATGTCAGTTAATAATGCTTGAAACGAGCTTTCGAACGGTATACGACTTGTTAATAATAGCTACATGGGAAGTATTTCTTTTAGGGTTTGAAAGTCGAGGTCCATATCATCATAAGCGACACTTTTAAAAATGAATTGGGGTCATTTCATCATAAGTGACAAAGGCCATTTCATCATAAGCGACAATTTTGGTTTTATAGTATTTTCCTTATTTCTTCCGTACTGTGTGAAAAGTTTAGACTTTAAATATTGCAGTATGTAAGTATTTTGGTTAGGTATTTTTGGTATAACCCATATTGATATAGGTTGTTGTTTGACTTAATTAGAGACGTAATTGTAATTAAAGGTCTATTTGCACATATGATGTACTACACTTTTAACATGTATATTAATCTAAAAGTCATTTTCGTAGTAATCCATTGTACCTAAAAAATTTAAAAAAAACATCTCTAGCAACCACAATTTAATAGTTTGAACTATTTATGCACAGTTTAAAGATATTTTATAGGAATTATAAAAAATTGTCGCTTATGATGATATGGTTCGAAGTCGCTTATTATTGCCCTAAGTGTCGTTTATGATTACATGCAGTCCCAACCAAAATCAAATACTTCCCGTGTATAACTACATTAGGAAGGCTTATACCAGTCAAAAGATAGTTTCAAGTGCTAAAAGATGTTTTCACCGCAAAATTGGTAGACTTTCTTCAAGTCCATAATACGACGTTCATTAAAAAAATGTAATTTACCTTGTAATTTGTAAAAAAGGTACTCTAATATTATTTTATAAGTCCTCCGGGCGTCGGCTGACTAAATTGTCAGATTGTCATAGGACTATTCAGACTACGCTAAGGCCTAAAAGAAAACCATGATTAATGAAACGGGTTCACGATTTTCTGTCTTTATACAGCGTTAACAGCTATCTGTTAACCAATAATTGTGTAAATTTCCAATTTGCAATATTTAGGCCGAAGGTGTGAAATGTGGGTAAAAACCAACCTGTGGACAATGCCCACGCTACTGAAAACTGGATGGAGTTTGTTGGAATTAGATATGGGATTCAGACTTCGAATGACGTCACCCCAAGTCATACTTAGGAGGTTTACATGATATTTATGTACTACTTACCTCGGGGGTGACCTCGGGTGACCTCACATCTCCATTAGCGATAGTAATAACAGCTAGTATTAGCTAAAATAGCTAACACACTTTACTATACTTTCTACTTTATCTGTACTTAACAATCATGGACAAATCCTTCTGAACTAAGTCAAAAATTTTCCCTTACCACTAACGGTTGGTTAAGCTTGGTTTTTATTTTATGGTTACAATTTTTATGAATTTTTACTCAGTACATAATTGGGGACAACACAAGTTTGGTCTATGAATATAATAATATAACCTATGGCTAAGCAGTAATTGAATGTTTAATGCCTTTCGTTCTTCCTATTCCATGTTTGCAAGAAGCATAGAATAGAAAGATTCCAGGAATGGCATCGGACCATTCCTGGAAGAAGAATGGTATTTTACTGCTCTTACAATAAAACTACAAAACAGAATTAATTCAAGAACATAATGGAAGTTGGTGATAAAAGTACTACCAAAGTATTTCTAATAATATAAATAATATATACTTTAAGTTTTGTTTTAAATTCATATGTTGTTGAAATAAGTTGAAATGCATCGATAAAAGTTAGTAGATTTAAGGTTATAGAATCCGTTACACCTGTATAGCGTCTGATATCTGGAAATTTCATGCAAATCATTTTCTTAGCCAAACCATTGACGTAAATTACGAATGTGTTTTTATGAGTCATGTGAACTATTCACCAATAAAAGACACTTGACTCTAAAAAATTGACGAGATGAAAATTGTTAGTTACCAATCAATAAAGAACTTTTTTTCACAGAAATTTCATTTTTATTATTTTATTTGTATGAAACTGCTTTTTAAGTTTTCCAACATAATATTTTGCTTGACTCCATATTGATATGACAGCAAAAATCCATTATGAGTTTCACACGAAGTAGATCGCATTTAATTGTTTGGCCATTAAACTTTTGTGGGTGTATTATTGTATGTCTGTACGGCACTTTTCAACTCTTGTAAGAATTTTATTTCCCCGATGTGGGCTTTCAATTCTACAAAACAGTATTTTGTTGTGTACTATTTACTGGTGTTATTATCGATTGCATGTATTTGATGGTCGGAAAGAAAACATTCCCTTTTTTCAACATGCCATTTCCTTTGCATCTAAAATTGAAGGTAAGTTTCAACCATTCATTTTCCTCCAATTTAAAACTAAAATACAGATACCAAAATCCAAATTTCAATTATATACCCAACTCCTCCTAGGTTGAGTTGTAACTGTGAACCTTATTTAAATAGCATCCAAGCTTTATCCATGCTACATTGAAAAGCTCCTAATTCGGTTATAATTTGTGATATCTAGAATCCAAAATTGGAATGAAAATTAACAGCACAAAAATGGACAGACTACTCAGATTTCTGTTCGTGTTGGCAGTCCTCACTGCTGTTTCACTAATCCACATAGTCTTGTTCGTAGCCCTTCAAGCTATCTAAATCTATGTGTGGCGACTTTCCCTTTCAAAGATTCATTCAAGAGAACATATCGAAAGAAATTCGCATTCGTTTCAGCTTCCAAACATTCGTGACAATATTTGTGATGTGGATTGTCAATCATGTAGCGGGTGCTATATTTATTATTTTGGATCTGTTTATGCTTTACTTGTTGGGGCAGATATACTGCATCAAAGTGATTTGTCCAAGGGATGATGATGACGCAAATGTTATCGAAGCAATGCGGTTTTACGAGGCAATGATTCTACTTAATCACTGATTCAACGAATGGCTTCAGCGGTATTTACTTCTGTACAAATACTTATGCCTCTTGGTGCCTTCTGCACTGTCAAACTAATAAATATACTTCCCATGCCAGGATATCTAATATGGCCAACCTTACTGGTCCTCAACATCGTCAACGTCAAGTTCATGTTAGAAAATGTAGATGTGGTAGCGAATTAACTCGTTTTCAACATTACCTCCGACTGAGGTAGTCGGATTTGTGACAGAGATGTGCCGAGAGTTCCAAACAATTTCAATTAAAATGGAGGACCTTGCCCTGGGGCCGAATCCTGCCCCCTATCGGACTAAGTCTTATAACTGTCTCAATATTTCAAGTCTATAGTCATAGACCGTTTCAAGTCTCCTTGTTAGACTCAATCCTCCACAGTTTTTGGGCTACGCTAACCACGGCCCGTCTCAGGTTCAAGCCTATTTGAAGCTACTTTCTAGCCATTCAAAAGACCAATTTTGGCGGACAATTTGACCTTAACCACATTGTTTTAATAATACACTAGCTACAGCACAGTCGCACAGAAGATTTAGCGTTAGATTATTATTGTTGGAAATTATATCGGACGAAGCAGAAACACCATTTTAAAGGGGCGAGGAATACGAGGTTGGGAAGATGGGTGAGGAGGAGGGTACTGAGATGGTGAGGAGATGGGCGAAGAGGTGCATACGGAGATGGTGAAGAGATGCGCGAAGAGGAGGGTACTGAGATAGATGGTGAGGAGATGAGCGAAGAGGAGGGCACTGATATGGTGAGGAGATGGGCGAAGAGGAGGGTACTAAAATGGTGAGGAGATGAGCGAGGAGGAGGGCACTGAGATGGTGAGGATATGGGTACTGGGATGGTAGATAGGGATAATTGAGATAAGAGATGAGCTTATGTTTTGCGATACTAACCAAGGCTCACACGGGTATCCACCGTCTGTAAAATGAGTTAATACACCACATGCGTATCAATTGAAATCAGTGGTATCGTTTTCTGTGGTGGCCTTAATGACAATTTGTGTTTCGTCTATGATGCCCAAAATACGGGGAAAATGTGCGACTATAAAATATCGGTCTTCTACCTCATTTGCACTATTGACATGCGTTGGAAATTTTATGTCATTCTAAACGTGACCAGTGACCTTGATACATTTGTTTGTTGATGACAATGACCGTGATTCACTAGTAAAATCAGTGTTAGTATTGTTTTTCCATAAATTATTTTATAATATCATTTTTTCTTTTAATCCAATTCAAAAAGAGCAACCTAAAAGTGCACATTTAAATTGAAACTTTCAACTTAGCCACCTCAGCTCAGCTCACCTTAGCCAGTTTCCTTAGCCAAGAGTTGACTAAGGAAACTGGTTTGAAACGAGCTAACAGTCACAGATGTTCGTCAAATTAAGGATTTGGTTGGTGATAAAGACCTATTTAAGATTGAATTCTCAAGTTGGCTCAAGAAAAGCTGTCTTGAAAGTGGCTAGGCTAGGGCTAAGGTCATAGACAGTTTCAAACAGCATTGTGGATTCACTTGGACTAGAAATTGACTCACTGTTGGCTTGAAAATCTTGTCCGATAGGGGGCAGGATTCGGCCCCAGGGTTGTTCTGGCTTTTTTTCCTATTCAACAGAAGACGTATTTAACTTTCATGCAAACTGTCGACGATATAACACGATCACCTTTCTCATGACAATTAATGTATAGTGTAAAGCATTTACATAGGTATTATGATTGTATATCAAGTGGATATTTTATTGTTCATTAAAACATCTTCTTGTAATGCATTAAAGAGATCTCATAATATTTGAACATTATTATTTAACCTCACATCCTGTATACGGTATATGTATATTTCGTCTTCTGATTGTCATCCTCGAACAAGGTGTTACTTATATAGATAATATTTTTCCTACCAAATTCCCCGTCCGACGATTCCGTATTATGTATCCATGTCTGTATGTCAGACATCAAAAGTTTTTGGCAACCTGGTTGGTGTGAAGCTATCTTTACTCTACATAAATGTAGAAGGGAATTCTGTCGGACGCTTAGGCATCAAAAAGGTCTACTAAATAGTCAACGGTCTATTGATGAAATTCCTATGCACAGTCGCTAAAAAGTTACTTATTTCAACATTTTTCTAGCACACTGTGCTAGGTCTGCTGCTAGTATAACATCTTTACTCTACATAAACATAATCTTTTAAACATAAAGTGGGACATCCGCATGGAATTTTTTTGAATGTATTAAGGTTTGTATATTTGTCTGTAATATTTTGTAATTAATGAGTAAGGGTAATATTTTGCAATTAATGAGCAAGGACTAGACTTAGACTATCAGTACTGAGTCCAATCAACGGTCTATGAATTTCGGGCCAATGCGCAGTCGCTAGAAATTTACTGATTTCAACATTTTCTAGCACACTTTGTGTGCTAGTATTCAGCTAGTAATATCAAAATATCACTGATGAAATTGTCAATCTATATCTCAAAATACTCCATAAAGATTTTACAATTACAAAACATGTACAATCCGTCATTATTATTGTGTCACTTCACATTATATTGCTTAACTAAACTTATTAAAACAAAGACTTACTCAGGGTTTTAGAAAGCGGCATTCTAAATTAAATATCAAGGCCTAATTTTACAAAAATGTCAATCAGACTCCTGCACATCGGGCCGGAGGTATAATATTACATGCAGAAAGTGGAATCCAACGTTATGCAATTCCAGGGGCTTCCTGGTATTGACAAAAACGTCAACATTGATTACTACTACTAGTGATTGCGCTATTATCTGCTTTGAAGCTGCCGCAACAGTTAGCTGATCATTGTTGCAGAATATTTATTTTCTGCTCTTGTTCTTATAGTGATCTTCAACATTCGTTCGGATTCTTCTAGCTGTACATTTAAATTTTTGTTATGCATCAAAAGTTCTTGTCACACGTACACGTTCTAGCACCCCCTAAGTTTGTGTTCTGGGTAGTCCCTTAAAACTGAGTTTTTGTATCCTTTACTAGAAGGGTATAAAGTGTAATTCATATTTTTGTTTTGTCTCTATCTATAAGAATAATTGTGAAACGAATATGCCATAACTTGGTATTTGTTTACATTGATTCCAACCAAAAATAAGCATTTTATGATTATTTCAGATTTATAACTTACCAGAAGTTTGAGGATCCCAAAAGGTACTTCTTCTAATTCTTCAAAGTAAGTTTTCATTTCTAATGTTTCAATGATGGAGTTGGAATATAAGAGATCACGCAGGCTGGGAACCAACTATCACGGACAAAGTTGACACTTTGAGCATCTACTCTACTTTAGGATATAAAAAAACTAATTTCAGGATTTTTTTTTAAAATCCCCCGTTTATGAGTTATGGAGGTTTTTCCATAAAAGTTTTACATGGGAGTAATTTCGAAACGACTGAACCGATTTTCACGAACCAAGTGTCAAAATGATCGCAAGGCTGTTCTCTACATGGGGTTTCCAAAACATTTTTGAAAAATTCAAAATTTTGAAAAACGTCAAAAAAGTTTCGAAATTTTGAAACAAGTCGACTGTTATACTAATTGGGTTTATGAAAATTATACTTAGGAAGTTTATGAAGTATATAATGCCAATATAGTCAACAAATTAAATACAAAATCATTTGTTTCAACAAAATATGTATTGAGTCACTATGAATCTGCATACAATTAACGTAGGTAATATAATTTTATAGTTTTTCTCATTCGTCATCGTCTTTTCAATAGGTTGAGATAGAGACGTTAAAAGGTTGCTGGAGGATCTACCAATAATACAAGATTTATATATTTAGTAAGTAAGAGTCAATCTCCTTCTAATAATCACTAGATTTCCCACACAACGCTTCTTTTGTACAGATAGTATTTACGGAACCCTAAATTCATTTCAGTAGATAACTGAACGTCACAAGGTTCGATAGTAAAAACTCTTCAATAACCAATAACACCAATACCTCTTTGTCAACGGGAAGTTCAAACAGTTGCATTAGAACCAGGGCCAACAGAGACTGTGACACTAGGTCACTGAGATACCAGTTTCAGAGTACCCAGTGTCATCAGCAAATATAATGCGTCCCATTGTAGTCAGCGGTTTACAACTCCGGCCAATGCGTCCAGTAGTAATAGTAAGGGTACCACGACTAAATACTCCACGTGCTGTGCGATTTAGTGACCTTTCTGGATTTAGAGACCGCTGCTTTCGCATTTCTCTAAAATTGTTAACGTCAAATTTCACAGTGACTCAATACATATTTTGTTGAAGCAAATGATTTTGTATTTAATTTGTTGACTATATTGGCATTATATATACTTTATAAACTTCCTAAGCATAATGTTCATAAACCCAATTAGGATAACAGTCGACTTTTTTCAAAATTTCGAAACTTTTTTGACGTTTTTCAAAATTTTGAATTTTTCAAAAATGTTTTGGAAACCCCATGTAGAGAACAGCCTTGCGATCATTTTGACACTAGGTTCGTGAAAATCGGTTCAATCGTTTCGAAATTACTCCCATGTAAAGCTTTTATGGAAAAACCGCCATAACTCATAAACGGCGGATTTAAAAAAAAATTCCTGAAATTAGTTTTTTTATATCCTAAAGTAGAGTAGATGCTCAAAGTGTCAACTTCGTCCGTGATAGTTGGTTCCCAGCCTGCGTGGTCTCTTATATTCCTACTGGATGCATAATATTATTAAAATTATAGATAGGATTAGCTCAATTTTTTCATTTTTACTTCGTTGGAATTGTAACTGTAATGTGTTAGTAAGTACTGAAAACTGATTATAATATTATAATATTTATTGTATACCTAGCTCATCAATTAAAGTAAGATGCCATCCAAGAAGAACGTTAAGCCGAAAGCCGCGAAGCAACTCGCAAGAATAAGGAAGACTCAAGAAACGACTGTAGTAGCCGAGCATCTCCAACCCAAACGGTTTTCTCCGGAGGGATTTGAATGGCATCGATCCTCTTTGTTGACTTCCGGAATGCTTACAGTCCATTCAAAGACGGTTGATTGGTATCTTAAATCCCAGCGTAAATACTTTGACGTAGTCAAGGAAGAGGTAATCAAAATCTTTCAAATGGCTTTAAAAAACTGTTTAATTAGAAGAGAAAGTAAATGTCATGATTACAATTTGTAATTATGCCTCAATACATGTTATGCAGACAAAGAGGTATCGTAGATATATGACGGAGATACATAAATTATTAGTCCGCAAGACTCAAAGGGCAGGGTATCATTCAAAGAATACCCAAGCCATTACTATTGAATGTTATTTATTTCCCACACTTCTAACAGGTCTGAATATATAACTAAACAAGGTTTGAGTTTTCAACAGAAACGCTAGCAAATATTTGTTGACTAAAAAACGACTTCATTCTTAAGTTGCAGTTGTGACCTATCACCAACTACAATACTACTTGTTTTTAAATTATGTACCAGATTCTCAAATTCGATAATAATATATACTTACCTATAACTCCCACAGGTATTAAAAATGCATAAAGAGGAAATTTCCACATCAAAGAAGTCCGAAATTTCTATCTACTACAATCACGACATTAAGTCTCAAAATGTGGCAAAAGTCGATACAGACGAGGGGAATGTTTCTACACCTGGAAATATGGAGCAAGAAGTTCGTGCTTGTTCATCTACAGTAGCCGAGGTTGCTGCTGTGAAAAAGACCGTTGAATATGAAGATTAAGAAGTATTTTAATAAAAATCTTTCATTGGGAATCAAAACTATAATAATAACGAACTATTTAAGTACTCCTTAATCGTATTTTCAGGATTCTGTATTGTTGTTATTATTTCCTGTTTGTGCTTAACTGAGAAGATGGTGTATTAATTATTAAGATTTGTTTTTGAAATAAATAGGCATGTTAATTTTTTTAAATCGTATCCTAGTTTAGGGATCTTAAAAGTTCAGTACAAATAATTATGATACCGTGTATCAATGGAGATTTAAAGTGAAAGATGTGAATTGGTGAAAAACTGACGAAAACCTTCAGTTTTGATCGTATTAATTCAATATAAATCACAATTAATTTTATTTAAATTAATCCCATGTTTATGTGATAAACAATATTCGTTACTTCTCGGAAATGAATATTTCTATTATGTTTTCGAACAAGTTATTTTAAAATGAAATTTCGATAAAACTTTGCATTGGGTTCCATTTTACAGTCAATTGTGATTAACAGTCAAGCATTATGATGTTACTAAAACCACAGTAATAAAATTACGTTAGCCATGATTAACCTCTAACTTTTAACACTTTCTAGTAATCATTACTTTAAAGTTTTAAATTACGAAGGTACATTACTATACATTTTAATAGGACATAGACAATTCAATTGTGAGATATAAATGAAAATTATGACAATTAATGTAATAGTATTACATACAAGGGTGCGAATACTAAAATTGCGCCATGCATTCTTAATGTTAGCATGTAAATTATATATCAGTAGCAATACGTAACGAGTATTTTGTTACAGCAAAGTAAATTTTAAGCTAAGAATAAATTAAAAATTTGGAATGACAAGAAGCTTTTAAACAATATTCAATATTAAGTCCAAGAATTTGTTAAAAAACATTTTACGAAAGAAACAACAATAAAGAGATAGGGTTTACAAGTCTTTAACAAGCAGTCACACTGGGCAAGAACAGAAAAAATATTTGCGCATCGAATATAGCACTCAAAAACTCATACAGCATTCACCCAAAAAGCACAGTTTACGATTGGGACTCAAGGAAGGTCAATCGAATCACATTAGTACAAATAAAGCTACAAACTACCTTCGTAACGCAACGCATAATATATTTATGTATTATCCTTAATGAAATAATATGCACCTGCATGCATATCATTTGGTTACACATTTTCTCGTAGTATAGTAGGTAGCACATATTCGTCTAGCTAATTACTCCTATTCTATTTCATAATCAGACATGCCACATGACATGGCCCATTCCTAAGTAAATACAAAAATACTCATTTCTATTCGAAATTAATAATTTGTAACGCGAGCGCCTTCATAACTTGCATTCAATGTATACGATTCGCGCTATACTTAACCCTCTTTTACAATTACAACAATTCATTGCATATTCGACGAAGTGGGTAGATAGGTAATCTAATTGTAAGTATATGTAAGTATTTGAATACTTCATTCTTATCCTTTAAAATTAATATGATTTGGCATATAAATGTTAAATGCACTGATAATAGTCAAGTGCACTGTGTACTGACAAGTAATTACTAAATGTAAGCCTGAAGATCTACACCGAAGGCTACCTGAGAATATTTTACCGGACATTGCACACATAATGTAAAATAGCTATTGACTCACAAATGCATCACCACTAAATTCAACACGCAAAGTAACATACAAACTAGGTCATTGATTTTAGGCTACGGAATATATTAGTTAAACTCTGCAATTTTGCGATCTATTGTTAAATTTGTTGTAGACTTGTACGACTAAAGCTCCTGCGCTTGTCGTTATGCCCTAGCCTCCCGTCGGAACTTTAGATTACCACAAACAAGTTAAAACAATTCACGATAACACAGCACACAATAATTACAGAGCACAATTTTAAAACTTTGAGTAAAACCTACCACAAAGCTCCGACAGGTAGGCAAAGCAAGATAAGCTTAGGGATAGCTATTATAAGTTTGGCAACCAGGAATCCTTTAAATTCAAAAAAATAGTTGTTATGGCTATGATGTAACCGGCAGTTAACCTATCCAGCTTCTAATAGAATTAAAACCTTTTGCACAAGAATCCTACTATTGTCCACGCAAGCTATAGCAATCAATCTAATACAATACATAGAATAATAATAGTAATAATAATTCAAACACTATTATGCAGAAATTCAAACACAGTGAGATTGCACACGCAGATAAGATGCGAAAACAATTACGTTTAATTAATATATAGCAATCACTCGATTTAGTTTAGAATTTTGTGGAACATTTACCTAATTGGACGCAATTAATGAATTACATTATGATTAATTACTTGTAATTACTCACTACTAATTCGTAGGATTAGTGCTTTTTGCAGAATAAATATTTCTACTACCATTAAGACATGACCAAAAGGAACTAGGTACTTCGAATTATAATAACAATTGTGTATGTGGGCTAGAATTTTTGGTATGAACGAATATAAGAGGCATATTGAAGACAGTAGTATTCAGTGTTATCCGACAAGCTTAACGGATTCAAGGCAAGTGTACTTTAAATAAACTTAGTCGTCGTGTCCATTGGACACGTTAGTTGAGTCGATAGCATCTGCACTTGCACTCTTTTGTTTAGTCTTAGTCGCGCTTGCATTGCCGAATCCGTTGCACTCGCTGTGTCCGTTCATCATGGCCATTTCACTTGGCGTGAAACGACTAACCATCACTGCAGAGCTCGAACGCGTAGCACAGAGAGAGATAGAACTCGACTCAGAGCCCGAATATGATTGTAAAGATGATGTGTAGTGGAGATTATGGCCATTGGTTGGAATGGCTGAGGATGAGGCACTTCCTCCGGCAACTGCAGCGTACGAAGACACCATGGCTGTGTTTACTAAGGAGGGCTGCGACGTTGAAGAATTATGGCGATGGTAACAGCTCATGCATACTCGCACCGGGGTGTAGATGTTCTCACTGGGAATTGTCATCGTACGCTCCGAGCAATCCGCGCAAAAGATTTTCCCACAAGAACTGAAGCACAAACAATTGATTAGTTCCATGAATATCAATAATGGATATTTAGCAGAGACTAAAAATCTCACCGGCAGTGATGCTTTCGTCTTCCTAGCCAAAATTTGCCATCACAGCCCATGCATCGAGTCACAGCGAAGTCGGGTAACCATAACGGAGGTCTTGTATCTTTCTCCTCAACCGCTTCCCAAGAAAATTCTGAGGAATGCGAATGTTGTGACTCACGACCAACGGAATGGTGCTCTCCACTGCAAACGGAGTCAGCTAATGACACCTGAAAACAAACACGTCATCAGTTTCCCAAACTATTCCTACTTAATTTAGATAATAAAACATTGGAATCGTAGAAATCGCCACTGAAAGTCTATAATATTGCTAAAACTTACAGTGTCATCAGCTCGATCAATATTGGTGTGTGAACATTTGTGACCCACTTGCTTCATCAGTGCATCACGAGTTACTTGTAACTCTGATCTCAAACTATCGACTTGGTTCTAGAAAAAAATGCTGTTTGAATAACATCATCCAATGGCAAATTAGAAAAAAATAATGAGAGGGTGTGCAATTTTACCCGGTAATTGGAGACAATTGTGTTCACTCGAGTCTGAATCTCATCATGTAGTGTGGTTAAACCATCCACATCAAAATTTGAACGCGAAAGAGTACTGCCAGTGTTGCTACTGGCACTACTACTGCTGCTGCTGCTTACAGCCGTTTCCATGGCGTGTCGGCCTCTTGACGCAGTCAAAATGTTCCCCTCGTCTCCAACAGGAGTGGTTGGGATGCCAGTCGAAGGAGTTCGTGAGTGCATTGGTGTATTGTAGTTGGAGTATTTATTTCCCTGCCAAGAAAGTCCATTCCCACTGCACACAGTTGACGATGAGTTTCCCATCACATTCATCGGCACGCTGCCCGACAAGTCGGGTAGAGTACCCAATAACTTCTTACTCGTCTCGCACACTTCACACAGAGCGCAAGAAGGATCAAGGCCGAGTCCGTTTGGTAACGTGGGTAACACACCCCCCGCGTGGTCACTGTGCATCAGAAAGTCTTCGTTCGTGTGAATATGGTATTTTTCAGTTGCGTTATGACTATTGCTTTCTTCACCTTTATATAAGCGTTCACCTTCCCCTAACACGGACAACTCCCGACACGCCATGTTTAATTCCGACATCATTACTTCACTCATACTCGGAGAGGCGCTGTAGCTATTCCCGCCTTCTCCAAAGCCATTCGCAGAATAGGGTTCAGTTATACATGTGGTTTTGGAGTTGTCAGTTTTCTTCAAGTCTACGGCATCAGTCTTGTTAATACATGCTGGTTTATTTATAAAATCTGGCAATATCCCAGTCTCAGCCACTAAGGTGTCAGTGGAACTCTCAATCGACTTCAGGTCAGTTTTAAATCGGTTAATGACTGTTGATTCCGATCTGCCTTCAGAGTTGGGTTCTCCGTCTTCGTTCTCTGAGTCGTCGCCTGCGTCAAATCTGGGATTCACGTGCGAAATAAAGGAAATACTTGTGTCACTGGGGTCAGGGGTGGCAGGAAGACTCACATCTTCGGCAGCTTTGGCAAGCATCCGCTCAGCGTTCCCACAACTCACATCGCACTCACAATTTGGCGACGCGCACACTCTGCATCCAAAATACCAATTGTCAATACAACTGCTTATCGTTAACATTAACATTTTTCCAAGTCATTAGCATTTTCTTAGAAATTGGAAAAATTTGCAAACCTGTCTTTCAAACTCGGATCACTTTGCCGCCGCTGCAATCCCTCGGTGTGAGGAGTGTGCAAGTTTTCGTAAGACCGAGTTTTTGTCTTTAATTGACCGCAAGTTATTAATCTCTCCGAGTTTTCTCCGTCCGCGGCCACAGAAGGAGCAGGTGAACTCTCTTGGCTTATGTTGACCACCTCCGTAGGGACTAGCACTGGATTTTCATAACCCAAATACACGTGGCCCCAAAGCACCAAATCCCTCACCTCACTAGAAGGCCATAACACCTACGACAATGGAAAAAGTATTTAGTACATAGAAATTGATAAAAATGCCCAACAGCGGAGATCAAAAACGTTAATAAATTTCATAAAAATTAAGGCTTCTAAGAATATTTCCTACGTACCTTATCACAACTGACGTACAAGTTATTTCTGAATTTGTAGATGTTTGCCGGCGAACGAAGAAATCTCCAAACTGAATGCGATTTTTGCGAAATTCCAATTTTTTC
Source organism: Tomocerus qinae (assembly GCA_020055645.1). Taxonomy (NCBI): domain Eukaryota; kingdom Metazoa; phylum Arthropoda; class Collembola; order Entomobryomorpha; family Tomoceridae; genus Tomocerus; species Tomocerus qinae. The sequence continues at coordinate 28,919,592 of CM034548.1, forward strand.
TCTTTCTCTAGCAGTATTACAAAGGAATGTACCAAATAGATTTGAATAAGTATGCTGAGCAAGTTTAAGCTGGAACAATAAAAAATTAAGGTTGTTAAATTTTACTTCCACACATCATCACTTAATATGTTTGTTATACTTAACAACAGAAACTTACTAGGAAAGATGTATTGAATTCAAATGACGATGGGAATTGCCGCAAAAGTTGATGCAAACAGTCAAGCCACTGGAGAAAAACCGGGCATCTTTCATTAGCATCGTCAGACGCCATCGCTTGTCCACATCGATCGCCAAATTTATGACCGAAATCCAACCATTCTCTTTCTACTAGGATTTGGAATCCCTGTTATCACAAAAACACGGATTGTCAGTTAAGTCCTTATAATCACTTATCGTTTTCGCTTACAATAAGTAAATGTGATGCCTTTAAAGACATAACAAAACAAGATCTGCATTCTATTTCGCAATTTAATTTGATGACACTGTTTGCACGAACCATTACTTTTTAGGTAGCTTTTCTTTACGCAAAACCCACACCTGCTTTTTATCGTAAAACATAATAGCTAATAAAACTAGAAGAAACACTACATAATCTATCCACTTGCTGTATGGAAAGGTTGATTCCCATCTATAAATCCACAAATGCCCTTTCAGTTAACTTAGTACTGTTCTACTGCCCTTTTCACAGATTTACTCATCACAGCAGCTTAAAAACTATTATGATCAGTCTCTTTACTATATTCTATATTTCATATTTTTTTATAAATGGAAGCATATCCAGCATATTCCTTGACAATTGACATAAAGAACTATCGTTATCATAGTTACTGCAAGATGTTCTGACATTTAGGCACAAATAGGCACTCATGACTGTTTTCGTCAGCATACATAAACAGCTCTACAGGCAATGGCCCGAGTAGCGATATTATTTATCTTATTAAATTTTTTTAAACGATTCAGATATTTTATTTTATTTAAAGTAAATTGTCTGCAGTTATGCAATTGTAGAAACTAATGAATTCGCAAAGGATGTCCAGAAGAACTTAAAATCACCACCAGTATACAAATTATTATTAAATGTTGTACCTACTGTGAATGCATATACATGTATCTATTATATTGTAACCACAATCTGAAATGAACCAATAAAACCTAAATATTTACCCATCTATGTATGTCTCGCAGGGAGACCCTAAAAGCAAAATGTACATGCCCACTTCCTCTAAACCATCTTACTTCTTACATAGGACAATAAACTCAACTGTCTGGTTTAATACTAACATATTTCAAAACCAAACCAAAATGTTGAAATATTTCGTGATCTTTAGATATTCAATCCAAGTACTACTGGTAGCCTATTTGAATCATAAACCAGTAATATCGGCTTTCATCTGGTAAAATTATACATTACTTAGTGTGTGGCAATTAGCTATCTATAGTTTTAGGAGGAAGTGTTCAACAGGAAATTAATGCTTTTTACATTTCTGCTTAATTTGTAATAAATTAACTGTTTTCTTCCGACGAATGAGGGAGTTGAATACCTATAAGTACGTTATCTGCTTAATGTAAGATTAAAGATATGAAAATATGTAAAATCGTAGCAAAAATGAGGACAGTCATGTCGTACTAATCGAACTATTTCCTTGCAAATGTTTATCGCAGTTAAAAGATGATCAAGGGAAATAGCAATTTTTAATTTCAGCTATCTACATAATACAGATATATTTGTGGTAAACGAACGGGTCAAAAATATGCACTAGGAAAGGGAAAGCTACGGAGAAGTAATAATGGCAGGCATAGACTAAGAAATAAAAAAATTCTCCATGGTCGAGACATTTAATATACTACAAGGCGTGCAAGATATAGGTACAGCTACAAAAATCCTGTATGCTGATAAGAGTGTATTTACAGGTCAAAAGGCAAAATCCAAAGTCCCTCACTAGTGAGCATAAATAATTAATGAAAAGAAAACAACTTAGTACATACTAAGTATAGCATCAAGACATTTCCAGAGGATAAACTGCAACCACAAATATTACAATCATTACAAGGGTAGCTTGGAAATGGAAGAAAATGTTATAATTCTAATTGCAACACCCATTTTGTAATGTATGAATAATGTATTCATGTAAATGATTATGATTTTATGATGACTCCCTATTGTAAGGTGCACTGTTTTCTCTTATTCTCTCCCAAAGTGGCATTACTATAATTAAACAACAATAGTATACAGTCAACTTAAAAATTAACAGACTGCATATTATGGTATTATTGTTAGTTTAACAAACGTCATCCAAAAAAAAGTGGGCCACAGACTTTTAAAAGTTTAACTTTAAAAGGAAATATTTATCAGAGAAGATATCTAATTCTTTTCTTTATGGAAAATTTCCTTTCAAGATGATACATATCAAGGATGCCGCCATTTCTGAATATAAATTCAGACATTCAGATAAAAATTACATTTATTTCAGGAGTCGACCAAGAGAAAACTAAACACCGATGTTTTTAATATGATTATCGAGCCGAATATCAAAACTTAATCTATTCATATGACGTATGCAATATTTATATTCCTAGTAGATCTACAATCACGATGCCTTCTCAACTTCAACCCAGGGTCACAGCACAGTACAATGTCTAATAAATTTTCTACTTAACATTATAAATATGGCATATCGATGCATCTTTGACAACTATCATTGAAAATATCAATACTGAAACAAACTGAAGGAAACACAATAAGCCTATTTAAATAAGGTACCTTGGGTGTACAAATTGCAGTCATGTCATGATTGACGCACATATTTGATTTAAGTAAAACCTACCTCAATGCTTCGGTAGTATGGGTCCAATAAAATTTCAGCAAGAGACACCATTTGAGGAGTGCGATCCCAGCCATCTGAACAGTGAACCATGACAGGCCGTCCTTCATTTTCTACAGCACTCACGATCATCAACGCTGCTTTCATAAGACCAGACATATGTTGAAGCCACTTACATCCTTCGAGTTGACTATACCAGCTAAAATTTAAAAGAATCATTTATTAAATCATTTGCACTTACGTGTTAATAGCCGCTTTAGATATGTAAATGTGCAACAATTGAATAATAACCTGTTATCACATTTTAAGTAACAATAAATTTTTAATAATTCTAGCTGTCACTAAATTCTTTCATAAAAATAAGTAGCGATTACAAAAAAATTTCCACAAGTTCCAGTAATTTTATCAACCTTTCAAATGAATTAAAAACATCTCACATTGGACTAAGCGTTGAAATAGACAGTTTATCCTAGATCGCCGCTACACAAAACACCCTATTACTCTATCATGATTGTGTTATATCTAGTTGTCTAGACATTTACTCAAAATAAATTACAATATGGCATGGCTGTATTTTAAATAAATAGTACATGTCCCTTTTTGAATTATACATGATATATAGACGAATAATAAAGGATTTTTTTCAATATTCCCCCCTCTTCAATTATTATTCATCATTGCAAAATAATAGTTGGTGTCGGACAGCAAAAAAAATTACAAAATTACAACATGATTGTTGCGATTTGTGACTGAAGTGGGTAATTGGAGAAATGCAAATTGAATTCCCAGAATTAAGCGATTATTCATGAACCGGCATGATATTTAAAAACATTTCTTGTGCCTGGCATAATAAAATAGTACTTGTTTTTAAACATGCATGTTTTTATGTTTGCGTATTGTACAGTTAAATCCTCCATTTAGCGTAGTAAACAACACCAGCTTACTACATGCTGCATTAAATCTTGTTTAGTAGATCTTATTGGCTTTCCAGACTGTTTGATCATTTTATTTTATAAGTAAACAATACGCAATACAATTAGGATGTTTCTAATTAACAATCCTGCACTAAACACCCCCCTCAATATCATGCCTCTACAACTAATTAAAGTAATTAGTAGCTGCATTGTATTAAGCCATGTCATGTTGACATTAAATTGCTACATTTCCATTCATTATTATTGCCTTCTGTAAAAAGGAAAAAAGAATTACTTAGCAATTAGTCATGGATAAACACACGCCAACTAGTAGATGGAATTAAAGTCCTACATTTTAGAAAACATCGTCTATTTATAACCTCGAAAAACTAAGGTACCAACTGCTTCTGTTTTTGTAAGGAGTTGCAAATAATAAATTAGATCTCAACACATTTAAATATGTCTATTGGTTGGAATGATTATTGAATACAACCTTTTCATTCGAATTAGATCTGCGAGCCGGTATGTACTATTTTGGTAAGTAAGAGGATCTTCATTAAGGAAAACTCCATGTCCTCATAAATGTAAAACATGTTTCTGTTACTAAGCAGGTTTGATACCGACTAGATGGATTAATGCAATATATAAAATGAAGGCTTAACACTAGACAAAACAGAGTACTGGCAACATTTAATATATAATTAATAGATGGGCGGTGTGAGAGTGAGTGGGTATCTGACTAAACTGACCCGGTTAGCATCGCCCATCGAATTACTACTACTAGACCAGTTTGAAATACTCTGCAGCAGTCTTGTATAACGTTAAATGCTGATATTTCGTGCAGTTTACCTACTTAACAACACAGACTCTAGTTAACAGACAAACGGCTCCAAAACAGAAAATATGGCAATCGATATGGATTCAATTTCAACTTGCAAAACTGTGTCACAGTACACATATTCCAACGATTATGTAAAAACATGTCTAATAATTCTTTAATAGTTCAGTGGAGCAAGTAAGTTACCGTATATGCTATTAATATTTACTAAGCATGCGGCATCCACCAATAAGTGAAATGCTTTATAGAGCATGAATCGAGACATGAGTTAGTATAGAGTGCACGCTTGTCCACAGTTTGCAAAGCACCCACTGTTAGCTGCTGAATTGATGTGGCATTGAAAAACTACAAAAAAAATTATGATGTTTACTATCAACAAGAACTGCATAGAAGTCAGTAGTAGTAGTAGTGGTAGTAGTAGTAGTCGTACACATCACGTTTGCAATATATAACCTTAGAGTACACACCAATAATTTATAGATGATGGAAACACAACTAAAGTAGTGTAAAGAGAACCGTACATGCCTCTTTTCTGTTTGTATCCTTCTTTCTGTATACATACAATACAAATACTACAACAAGGCCTTCTTCAAAACACAGAGCTGCACTCGACACAACACAATTGCAATGCACAGCCACCACCTACTTAATTGTATTACAAATTCCAAGCATGTCAGAATTCATAGTCATAGTTATGCTTATGATATTGATTGTAAAGTGAAATGGAAAAGCTGGCGAGTTCCATCTTCAAACTTCACTTCTGCAATGCTATGTTATGCATTCATTGTGATGATAGTTATGATGATGAATATGATTACGACAGGATAAAAAGCCGCATTATAATTAACACAACTAACAACATGAGAGCCGGTATATTTCTCACGACTAACGTATATTTTTGAGTTCCTACTCGTACTATACCGTTTAATAATTTTTCTTTGTCGATTAAAAATTGCATATTATCAAGGTAGGAAGTATGAATGCGAAAAAACAATGCGCTCAACTCTTCTGCCATAATATACTTTGCTATCCATGGAAAAGATTTCTGATGGAAGACTATTGCCAAACAAAACCTTTTCCTATTTATCATGAAATTACTCTAGTGTTTATTAGCAAAAAGCATGTTGCTTTGGGTAAATAGACAAGAAGTGACTACGACTGCTCATATCATGCTAAATGTATGTCTTAAATTCCCATTATTGTTAGTCACTTAATAATATACAACACACTACAATGCACGTGAAAGTAAATATAATTGAAGACTGGTAATAACCACTCTCTTCCTTTGAAAAGAAAAGCTGCCACTCCAGTTATGGTCTAAGATTCCTCCAATATACTATATACTTATATATTGCACACTCTCGATTGCTAAATAAATTAAAATATAAGTGCCTATCTATATTGGTTCTATCCTACTGTGAAAATCAACTGACAGGGAATTTAATCATTTTAAGTTACTGTATCTAGTCATTGAAAACAATTTTTTCATCGCCGACTGAAAAATAGAATTTCTCAACCAAACCGATGAATCGTAGACAAGACATCACAATCCGTGATGTACAAACCAAATTCACCAAAGTGATAGAAGTCAACAGAGAACAGAAGAGTGGAATATTTTGGTTGTGAAATAGTGACTTATGATGTAAACCCCCTACCAGACTTTATAAGATAGCTATTTCAATAAAACTATAACTTATCGCAACCATTGAGTGTACTACAATAATAATCATCTAACAGTTATAGAGTAAAACATTGGTAGATATTAATACTTACTTGGGTTGATCAGCCGGCATCGCACATAGCTGACGCATATTAATAAAGCTTTTCCTTATGGAATGAATATTAGCCAAATTCATGAACTGAATTTCACAGTTGGCGTAGTATTCTAGGCATTCACACCCACCTCCTCGTGCTCTATTTGCCACGGCGGTAGTGTATGATCTGGCATCCAAAATCAACAATTTCTGAAATTTTTAAAAAGTGCACATAATTAATTCATAATATTTCGTTCATTAATCAGATAATAGATATATTCCTGCTTAACTATTATTAGCACAATAATTAACTGAACAGCGCATTTAAGGGATCGATATCAAAGCAATGGCATATTGCCTGTACAATGAAATGGAAAATAAGAATACTATAAAGGTGAATAAATGAAGGCTGGCATGATAAGCTTGTCATCAAAACATAGTTGATAGAAAGCAAATAAATTACTTACTTCATCACATACAAAAAACACAATCAGCAAAAATAAGACCAATGCCACAATATTTCGTAATTTAAAAAAACTTTTATATCTAAGATTGACGCTAAAATATTAATACAGGGAGGTCTCATATAATGTAGTTTCATGTAAAATTCTTGAGATAATATTATGAATGGTGGAAACGTGATTAGGTTATCTTTTAAAACTTTGACTGAAACTGAACTGAATTATTAAAGATGAACAATTTCTAATTATAACATTCATACATTTTCAATGTAGCGCATCATATATCTTGCAAAGATAAAAACAGTAAACATTCCGCCTTATCTGTATTGCTGTCTATAATAAATAAATATACGTTCTACTACTTACTAGTCAATTGTGCTGTGTACCATTTTAGTGTAGTACTAATGCACTCTGTCATACGGAATAGCAGGACCATTTTCATTTCATATTAAATCTAATTTCACATGTAAATGCTTGAATTCAATTAACAGAGGCCATCTGTATTGCACAATTATTCTCTAAAGCCTCAACAATGCATTTGCCAATTTGCCAGGCGTACCAGGGAAGTCAGCTCCCATTAATAGATATTAGAGTACATGTGGCGAAAGCTGACTAAAAGGATTTAAAGTACCATGCACCGTCATCATAACCAATAAATTTTGACGACTCTTATGTATGCTATTGTTCTAATGGCTAAAAAGCTGGCACTGTAACTCAAATTGAGCCAAGGAATTACAGCCCTCTATTTTAATGACATGAAATCTTATTACCAAGCACTATGTCGTGCATTGTTAGCATAAAAGCTTCTATTAATCTATATCAATTGATTTAACATAAGAATTAAAGCTTTAAAATTTTGCCAGACGACAGTAATCGAATATACAAAACGCATTTGCTACATTGCCAAGATAATTAATGAGATTTGCCAAGGAATGTTATAGTTGTTCGTCAATTAATTGTTACCTTGGTGATAGGTGCTTCTGGAACTAGTTCCATCGACAATGAACTGGGTGTTTCCTGAATTGTAATTATTCCAGAAGAGTTTTCATCCAATCTTGTAGACGAATTTTGTTGAGAATCTAAACCTGATGGTGGACACCGATTGTCAGCACAAGCATGTACTATATATTGAACAAGCTCTTCGTCAGCACTCGAACGCCATCCAAACCAGCCCACCTCCGGCTGACTACATCGGCTTATCACAGCTCCATTACGACGATGTCTACAATAATTTACAAAAAATGTTAGAGCTACAAGCATTTTAATTTATGCACATATGATCTTGGAATTACCACTATTTTTGTACGGGTCTGCATTTCTGTTTTTGCAAAACTATTCAGGATATAAAATTGCAAACAATGCTATAACCAAGTGTCATTCCACTTTGAAGGATAGTACCATCAAATATACTGCTTTAATTGACCGCAAATAAATTTATTTTAGATAACAATTTAAACTCTAACTCAAGACAGTGTATTTCCCTCACCGGACAAAATTTTATCTATTTATCCATGGAAAATATATTAGCATGCTAACTATGCACATAAGATTATTTAAATAATGAACGATGAACCATTACCTCCACACGACTGCTGGAATTCGTTTAGCACTGCGAAAATTTGCAACCTCCTCCAACTTCTTTTTATCCATCATACATGGGACGATAATGTGCTGAGGGTAAGACCCACACAACTCATAATTTATATTTTCTTCTGAAATACGCCAAGGACCTTTTAAGTTAAACTCCATCCGCTTGATTTCGGCGTCAAATCGCTCTTTGGCGGTAGGAAACACCGGAGAATCCCCTCCAAATGGCGCTGCAAGATCTGGATCTTGTATGGATTTTTCGTAAAATGTAAAGGCGAATGTCTCAGTTATGTCCGAAGGAATTGAAATGGCTCGCTGAAGTTTCTTGAGAACTGACGTAGCAACATCATTGCTTGAAAAAGTGCATCTGATGTACCGAGCATCTTTGCAATGAATATGCACGAAGAATATATCACGACATTCAACTTGTTCAATCAGACCCAACGGTAAATTATAGACAGTAGTCTTTCCTCTAACATACATTCTGTAATTTGACAGAATGAGCCATCCATCAGTAGTTTCACGACGGTAAGTTTCCTCTTCTCCAGGAAGTCGAGCAAATGGATTTGCTCCCGGGTCATCATCTGCAATAACCGACGATCCAGTACCATTTATGTTAGAACTACATGTACTTAAATTATTTGTGCCGTTAACAGTTGAACCAATAATCATTGCCTTTGCTGCACTGTTACTACCTCGAGTTGTGTTTTCAAACGGTTCCGAACTATTTTTTGACGTCACTGAGGATAGATTGTCAGGAGCACTCGGTTCTTCACTGTTAGTCATTTTAGGAAAAAATTAATTCACCACTGAAGTTAAAACAATTAAATCCAAAACGGCGCGCGCGATTAATAATCCTAATAGATCCCAATAAAAATATCGTAGAGAGCACTGGTGCCTAACGAAAGAATTTTGAATAGAGCACAATTCGAATTGGTTCCCGATTAAAAACAACAGAGTATATCACATAAATAAAGATCCCCTCTGCCACTTACACTCAAAAGTCGAACTATTACCCAACAAGATAGAAAGAGAGATAGAAGAGAAGATAATATTATTTTTACAAGGTGATACGCTTTTCTCTCCCTAATCACTTCATTGGCGCAGTATTACTTTCTATACTTTGAAAATGGTATCGTTGTTTTCAGATAAAGTAGCAATAAACTTAAGATTTTGAATTTTTGCCGCGACATAATTTCTGTTTACCCTCTCCAGAAGAAGGGAAATTTATAACCCCAAATTGTAAACATAGTTGTAGAACTGTAAACACAAAACAAACAAAATATTCATAATTATTTGCCCATACATTAACGCAAATAAAATTATTGTAAACATAATGCATAATATACAAATATAGCCCATGCATACATAAATACCACACACACACAGGGTCATGATTTGCCCAATCCTCCTTAAATATTCGCTAGTACAACTAAATCAGCCATATGTAATCATTGCAAAAGATAAAATGTCACACACACTAACATAAATCTATACTTAATCTAACATTGGCGAGGTTAATATGCATAGGTACAGTAAGTAATAAAATATTATTCAATTAATGTTTTCAATAATGTACCCCAACGAATACCTTCATGTGCTAAATGTAGTACATAGAGATATGCGTTGGGGTACATTATCGAAAACATTAATTACTAAATAAAGTCTTTATGTATTATCAAAGCCGCTTATTAGAGGCTTCTTAGAATCAGTAACTGAGTAAACAGTTGCAAACGCCATCATAAATAATTTATTAGATCCTGAGGAAAAACAAGAAAATTACAAGTCGAGTCGGTTTACGATATAACAAAAAATACAACGAAGCCCAAACTCAAATGATAAAATCCTAGGATAATGCAGAATTTACGGTGATTCCTTCTTTATATCTACAAATTATTCTGTTTTGGTAAACCAATCCGAACTATGATAAGGCAGTACTTGACTTTCACTCAAGTATTTACAAAAGCATTGAAAATTCAACAAATGCATTAATGCACATAGGATATCACCAAAAGATATACAGCATACTACAAACAGTATTTGACAGAAACACTCTTTGTTTAAACATGTTTGTTAAAAACAGTCATTTCGCCATTCACGTTATGGATATTTTACAATAAGGCAAATATGTAAACAGCATATTCAATTCAGTCATGCTAAATTATTGCAGTCTATAAAATGACGTTTTGGCAATGACGGCAATCTAAATCAAACAATGTAATCAAAGATTATGGAAAAAGCAGACATAACATTATTTATAGTCACTGAGATGGAACAGCATAGGATGAGTTCGATAGACTATCAAATGTTTTTTAATCACGTTATATGACATTTTACTTTTGCTGCAAAATCCTGCTGGTCATTTTATACCTTTTAGTCATCCAAGTCCAAATTATTTACCAAACAAAACTTTCAAAACCAATTTTTTAAGCATGTTTTCAGGCCTTAATCTTGATTTCACCACCATACTATAAATAAGATGAGACTGTCACTTGTACATAAAATAACATCAACTTTTCAGATTGGTCAGATATAAATTAAATTCCAAATTGTAAATGAATAACCTTTGTTAGTTAGTCCTTTCCTGACTACATTAAAAATAAAATGGTAGACAGTTAAAGAGACTTGTTTTTGTCTTTATATGAATAATTGTAAGACGTCGACCAAAACTGAATTGATCGAGTAATGATTATTAGAAATTACAGACTTTGGACATTATAATAATTATTAAATTAAATAACAAAAAAGTTACTCTTTTACTACATTAAGTACTAAGTACATTACATATTGGTTGACAATTGCAACACCATCACAATAGCAAAATAATAAGTAATTGTTAAAATAAAATTCCAAAACAAATCCCCTTTAAGCCATTTAATATGTTAATAATTTTTCATACATATGCCATTTTGGTACAAGGTACAGAATAGGTGCAAAGGCACATTAGGCATTAGGGTATTGCATTTGCTTTATACAGACTTCTATTATTCGTCTAATATTTTATGATTTCACTCAACTGTATTGTTTCCTGCATTTGTTACATCAATAACATTATTTTCCACTGCTAATTCATATCATTGAAATGAAATAAAATAGTTTGAGATGTAAATATTTGACACCGGCTTACATGAGACCAGTCCAAAGTTCAAAATAGTTCATAATAATCATATCGTTCTTAATCCAGAACAGATGGAAAAACACAGCAATAAAATCAATAACATAATGTAAACATGAGCTGGCATAAGATTGGAAACGTACATAGTTAAAACCGTTATTGTTTTAGCTTCATTCAAATTAGACTTGACATTAATATGACCTGGATAATCTGTATTAAATATCTAAAAATAAAACAACGACATTTGCTTTTCGCTAATAGTATGCATAGTGCTCTGATAATTTGTACGCTGTAGAACAAAAAGAACAGACTTTGCAGTCTGCAGAATTACAGACCGCTCGCGGACTTTGTCGAAGAGCACAGGTTAACTGTAGCAAATTAAACAATTGTAAATTGTATTTACTAATAGAGTTATTGCCAATCATGAGAATGTCAAAATGGTTTAGCCAGACACGTAGTCATACAGAGTACTACATTCATCTAAAGCTGTTAAATATTTTTAAAATGTTTCATGTGAAATCTATAAGTAGTACTACCAGCCGAGCCGACAGCCCGACAGCCGGCCTTACACTAAAAGTTGGGGTATTTAACAGGATTTCAGACATGGTATGGTAAAATGACGCGATTATGGATGCCGGGTGTTTCACTAGCACGTTCTAGGCACTGTACTGAACACGTTTTGATCATGCCTTAATTTATATGATAATTGCACAATCAGAAATCAAATTTGGTTGATTTATTCATTGAGTCTGAGTAATTATGAATCCAAAATAAAAATGATAATATTTTCCGTGGAACAATTTTGCATGCAATAAATGAGTATGAAATTCTGAATAAGTAAAAAAAGTACGGTAAACCCCTTGGCATAAAATAATATAGTTATTAATCTGCAATGCAAATGTAAAATACTCAGACTTAAATCAGCAAGTCAGCTCAATAAATAGACAGTGCTAACGGTATTCAAGGCACAAAAAAATTGGCAATAATATGATGACTTCTGACAGATTGAATGCTCTTTTTGATGGCTTCTCCTTAACTAAGCCGCCAACCTTCCTGCATTGAATATATTTTTATCACTTTATTATTATTTGCTATTCTATTGTGGTGATACGCTGCACCATAAAATCTAAATGTGAATGCAGTTTTGAGATTTCACAGCTCCGAATCCTAATTGCATATTTCATTTATAGTTATTTTGGCAATTATTCTTCCAACACATTTGTTGGCAAAAGGTAGATATTTAAGAAAGATCATATCGGCATAACGTTCATAAAAGTAAAGTTAGCTCATGACACTGTTAAATAGTCTACAAAAATAACAATCGTGTTGTACTGTAAATGGGCATCTTCTACCGCACACCGTTTAACAGATCACATTTACATCGAAAAGGAACGACTAAGGAAGTACAATAAATTTTGAATGTCACTATTTAATACACAGTCAACACGTTACAGGAACTGTAAACCTCGGAAATTCTATTACACTACTGCAATTGTTATTTTATATTTGATTACTGCAGCCGGAAGTCAGTAATGATTGATGATAATTGAAAAGTTATTAAGTATAATGCACTGCTATCAATGATTAAAAATTGTAATTTTAAGTCAAGTTTCCCTTACTTTAATTTTCAGCTAAGCAGAGTATTATCAATGATGATGCAAAATGCAAAACTGAGCAAATACCAAAACACCTTTTCACACGAGAAATCCAATATAGTTAGTAAATAAGATTTTTACCTGCAGAAGTTAACAGCTAATAGTCAGAATTAATAATTAAAGATTAATTGTAGACCACTGACTGAGCAAGAAACAATTTTAGGTTTTAGTTATTTTCATTGATCACAACAATCACAATATCCACAACACATCTAGTGATCACCGTAGATGTCAGACACTAAATGTTGAATGTCGGTAGTGTGCTGGTGACCGAGTGTACACACATGCACAATAGGCAAGACATGATGAAATACCAAAAACTTAATTGGTTCTACTGGTGACTCGTGATTATGTTAAATTGTTGACAGATGAACAAAATTAGCAATCATTAATCAGTAATTTAGTTAAGATCAAAGATTGAGAGCTAAAATGACTTGAACTGACAACTGACTAATTTTGAATTTGAATGTTGAATAACAAATGCACAATACACACACTCAAAGCTTTCTCAAATACAAAATATGATCAATAATCTCAAAAATCCTATTCCGTCAATGAATATCCAACAAAAGCATGAAAAATGTTGTTTTCTGATTATGAAAAATGAATATCAATTATTAATGATTTACACAATTTCTCCTCAACACTCAACAGTCAACAGTGTTTTTATTTCAAATTTATTCATTGCCTATCATCGGTTCTAATACCCAAGAGCTATGCAGTCACCAGTCATTGGTCATCTGAACGTATTCAGTATTCTAGATTGTTCACAAGCTTATCAAGCATTCCACATTCATTCAATAACAAAACAAAATTAAATTGGTATTACCTTTTGAGTTGAAATTTTCCTTTTCATTCGCAGGTGTAGTTTTCAGTCCAAAATAACGAATTTTAGTTGTTCTTCAAAATAGTAAATAATACAATCGAATCACAAATGTCTCAAGTTAATATTGATCAACTGATCACTGATAAATTGACTGAGTAAACAAGATTTTCCGAATTCCGACTCAAAAGTATCAAACCACTAACTTCAGAATACAGATTAGAGATAGCAGACAGAAACACAGTTTGCTTTGCTCTCCGGACTCTGTTCTCTGACAATGAGTGGGTATTGGGTATTCTATCCTATGAGAGCCTTGATTTCTTTTTCTCGTGACGTAGTAGAGTTGAGATCCACTCAATACTTTCGCTAAATTGTATCACTCGACTTACATCAACGATGACTTATTCACTGATGAAAAATTACAATTAGGCAATAAGAATTAACTGTAATTGTTTATTTACTCTGTGAAACCAATAAAAGATATTAGGTAATAATTTTCTAGGTAATTCAAATTTTAATGCCTATTGTGATAAAAATTGCTTTCAAATCAAAAGTGCAATTTTTAATGTCACTCGATAAAAAAATGACAACCTATCAAATCGCTATTTTAAAACGTTATTTTCACCTTTCAAAGTACTTCAACCATTGACCTTAGGAGGAAAATATTATCATGCTCCACAGAATTTTAGTACACAGCCGACGATACTGGTACTCCATTCACAGTGACAACCAAGACCCAACTGTCGCTTTCAAAAATCTTTCTAAACAAGCATAGGCTTGAGTAGACTGTCTATGCAAAATAAAATTAAGGAAATATTAAAAAATGTCTTTTGACGCACATCAACTCACCGATACGAGAATTTAAACTCGCAGTTTAATTACTATTCTGTCTAAAATGTTATATTATGAAGTGAGTAAAGGTCATGAAGATAACAGGTTAATATGATGGAAATGTCCACTAATCGCTAATCCCTTAATATATGATATATGGTGAATCAAAAAATTACATAATATTTGATTTATCGTTATTATTTACTGGTACATAATATTATATACAGAGCCTTATCTTTTTGACAAATAAACACAATAATAATAGTTACTTATTTGAGAAGGGCAAGACTTTGACAAACAATCAATTACCATCTGCAGGAATTGCTAAGCAAGAATTTAATTGACCCATTTGGCTTGGCCTCTAGAAGCCAGTTGGCGTGACGCGTATTGTTACAGTTTCTGAAACGGTCATGGCCACAAATATGAACAAATCGCGGGAAACGCTTGTTAAAGTGTAGGGAATAGAAACTTTTTGTGCGTTCATTTCCGTTTCAGGCAGGTTCCCAGTTCCCACTCATCTCTGCGCTTTCTTATGTCAATGTGTATCCTATCCTGTCATTTCCAAATTCCTTTTCCTTAACGTCCATTCCTGACCTTATTAAGGATTTCTATTTCTATGAATTGATCAAATTAGACAACTATCATAGTAACCAATACCAAATTCTATCTAATATAAAGTTAAGGAAGAAGTTTGCATTTGGGTGATGTCCCTAAAATGAGCAAGTGCGTGTATCCTATGCACTTACCAACTTCAAGTTTCAAAATAAAACTTCTGTTACAAAATATGTATTTCAATTTCCACGATTCTCGAATGTGTGAGGTGCTATGTGTTTGGCGGTTCTGCTTTTGAAAAAATCATCGGTATTTCCCTTAGGTTATTGGTTATTGCTATTCGGGTATTGATTGCTTGTATATGTGGGAAGTAAGAAGGTAAGTATAATAGCCTAATTGGAAACAAATTTTTTGAAGTTCATTATAGAACCTACGGGGACATTGATTAGTTGATTGTTTTGGTGGGAACTAAAAATGGAGTATTAAAATCTAGGACTGTTATTTTGGTTTAGACACTTCCTTCTGACCAGATAACTGGAACTACAGCTATAATTTTGTCAGCCGCTTTGGAAATAAAAGTGTGTTTAAATTATCGAATTTACAAAGTATTTATTTTGGGATTGTTTTTATTGCTGGAATGGATTGCTTGCTGAATTTGTCTTGCATGTTAGGTTCGTCCCTTTGCTGGGTTCACTAGTACAAAACATTTGTTTAAGAAATCATCCAAGGTGCCAGGTTAGGTTACGGTTTTAATCAACATTTATGTAGAATAATTTTTTTTAAATTTTGTTCTAATTGGTCACAACCAATCCACCGTTAAGTAACGATAAATGCTATGGATTAAGGAAAAAGTAATTCCTGGTCATGGCGGAGTCAATGAAATAGGTAATATCAATATTCTTCCACTCTTACTATTATTGTATCTAATTTCGTGGTATCTATCACTACAACTATCACAATGCCAATTCTTGATTAAAACGCCCTGAGGATGATAATAGAGTTTGAATTTTGTTGAAAGTTTGGTCATATTAAATCATAAAATGCATAGTTCAAAGGTTGGAAGCCTATAAACTTATACAGGAGTCACTATAAACTGAACTGAACTGAACTCTGTATTAAATAAAATAGGAAAAGATGTTTAATTCAAATCTAGAATTCAGGGGCGGAAGGCTTTAGAGTCCAAACCATTGCCTATTCAAGTAAAATTATAGAAGCTGCAAATTTATAATACCAGATTTATGAATTAATTTTCTATTCGATTCTCGTTCAAGATACTTTAATTAATTAAATATTAACTAGATATAAACTTGATATCTCTAGGCCCGAATGCAATTTTCGACAAGCAAGCCAGGGAAATAATTTCCAATGCCTACAGGAACAATTTTTGCCAAAACCCCATAGAAGTGTATTTTCTAACCGGTTCCCAGCTCTTTAGGGAGTACAATGTACACATAATACATTACTATAGAATGTGGTAACTTGTGTGTTAGTATCATGTATATCTATAGCACTGTACTATAGATTATAGAATCATTCGGACTATAACAGCACATAAACAAAACAAACTATATAGTCATAGTAATATTCTCTTGTACCTATACCTATATCCAAGTGCACTTCACATTTTGTACTGGCTGTGTGTACTGTGTACTCTGTTGTGTGTGTGTGTGTGTGTGATGTGAAGTCTCGTGTCTTTTGTGCATAGCATAGAATATAGATACGTTATACATGTCTTTCTTAACGCATACAGTCTCAATAAAATTCCCACAGTTAGTCCCAACCAGAGCCCCCAGCCGTGATATTTAGTCGCGGCGGCGGCTGGAAATTTGGGGAAAAAACGGCGGCGATGGCGGCTGGCCATCATGGCTTCATGTATTTTTCTCTATTAGTGGCGGCGGCTGATGGCAAATTTGACCCTAAAACGGCGGCGGCCGCGGCTGGCCATCACGGCTGGGGGCTCTGGTCCCAACTCTCCCAACATAGAATAGTATAGTCAACATATTCAGATACTCAAAAATATATGTATAGGTACAAAAATATTATGAGTAGTATGTACTATGTACCGAATCCCTTTGCATGGCAGGGCATGTATGGTACGGACTACGGTACGGACGTATGGACATAATTATTGTTTTCAATAATGTACCCCAACGCATACCTCCATGTACTAAATTTAACACATGAAGGTATGCGTTGGGGTACATTATTGAAAACATTAATTAACTTCTGGTGGTGTACTAAGTACTAGCATGGTGGTCTTACGGAAATAAAAGGAAATACCAATAATACCATGTTGATTTTGCCGATTGATAAAAATTACAAGCATGCCCATTGATCCAAAATTATGAAAAAGGGTATTCAAATTGCATGATCAGAAGATACAACCCTCAGTCGTTTTGGGGATACGCTTATTTCGTCAATTTTGTTACTCTTTTCTTAAGAATTAGTAGATGTAAATGTAAGTGATGTAACCCATTATTAGACTTTTTTTAATCCAGGCAACATTTATTGCTCTTTGTTTGCAGGACATTCCAAACTACTAACAACCACATGTTCATCACTCAACGAGGCATCAAAATCACTATGACCGACATTTTAAGGGGATATTTAATAATGCGAAAATTCTATCTTACTTAGCAATGTTCAATATTCAGTTATATGTTTTCCTTGCTTGTACAAATAGGAAGTACAAAAGTTATACCCTTGGTCAGAAAAGTTGTCTTGAAGAAATCTTTTCATCCTGTTCCCTGTATTCTTTTTTGTGGTGGTACTGCGCCAATTCACTATTGAAGAAAAAGGGTCATTCATGAATAAACAGCTGCATTTCTAACTAAGGAAATGGGTTAATATTTTTAAGTACATATGTAACATCCAAACCAAATCGAGTACTGTAATTCCTACTTTTCAATGTTTTCATTACTTTATTTTTTATGCCATATTATGAACTCTACTAATTTAGTCATGAAAACGCCCGTAACAAAAGTTACAGCGTCTGGTTACACAGCTGCGCGCAGATATGATGGTTGACAGCTATTATTCAAGCCACGAAATTCATACAGTACTATCCATACTTATTGGGAAAAATACGTTTGCAATTTGCATCATATAGTGATGGAAATACTTTTAATTTTAATCCGGAAACGGTAATGTTTCTTATGTAGGTTGAAGTAAGGCAGTGGTTGCACAAATACCTATGAATATTATTGTTTTATAATTAGGTTAATGTCATATGTCCCTCGAAAGCGTGTTTTGGCATGCCCTGTGTGTTTCATAGCGCGATTTTTAAAATGTGCAATCTTTTTAGTATTTAGTTTTCCTAAAACAGCAAATAATCACATCACCAGCATTAATAAAGCTATTCCGTTTTTACATGTATTCCCGTTAAATTGCTTTGTGGAAGCGTGGGAGTTTACTCCCTATTTTGTCATTTGTAAAATTCAACAGCTGTATATACTGGGGGTCTAACAGTATTGGGTGTATAATCTATCTTCTATCTATCTATAATTATAATCGTAGACTTGAAAAATTTACCTACCTATATAAATATGTATGGTTGGTAGGGCAGATTTAAATTTTACCGCGTTGATCCAAGGAGTCATTATTAATGGAATATAATAAATTTCGAAACCCAGTGGCGTATGCTGGGAGCTACTAGTAGCATATTGCATTAGCATCTTTAAAAATTCAACCAAATATAATCATTCCTAAACGTTTTGAAATTTAATAACGTTGCCGCGGAATCATGTACCAGTGCCCACCATGTACTAATGTGGTCCAATTCTGTCTAAGTTTTATTCGGCCAATTAGGTCTAAGTCAGTCTTATTCGGCCAATTCGGTTTAAGTCTTTCTTATTTGGCCAATTTGGTCTAAGTCAGTCCAAAAGTCCCTTTTGTAGTTAGGTAGGCCTTATATTGCTGTGTTCATTTTCTGCCCACCAAAAGTGCTACCAGACGCTAAAAAGTCTATTCGTGCCTCAGCGCAGCGTTTCAAATTTCTGGGCTCATTTCAAAAGTTAGCCAAATTGGGTTTTCAGTCCTCGATTCTTGACTTAGTGACCGAGGGCGTGTAAGGCTTCGTTTTTTGAAATTTTCAATATTGAAAGCTGGAAAATTGACAAAATTTGGGGTCTGGAGTGGGAGTTTCCACGTCTCAAATTGTACAGCTCAGTTTTTAAAATAGCTAAAGATTAAAATTTCCAAAAGAAGCCTTACACACCCCTTCAAATTCTTTGCTCGTTATTTTGGGACTAATTTTAACTTCCTACGTCCTACCCACGATGAGAAATTTGGATTTTGGAAATTCTCCTATTCAAATGGAGACAATGAGCTAAAATCTTTGACGCCGTAATAAAATAGACAGCGGTAGAAAATAATATTCACATGTGGATATTATTGACTCTTCTACTTGCTAGTCGACCAGGTTTCACCATTTACAGCTAACACCATGTGGTAAAACGGAAAATTGGTAGCACAGCAGAGGCAGCCTTAAAGCCAAGGCAAGGTCTTCTGCTTTAAACCTTGTGCCTACATGGCTACGCAATTTAGTTGTCTCTACTAGATACTCTGTATGTAGTCTGTAGGCCCGACTGCAATTTTCGACAAGCAAACCAGGCAAATAATTTCGAGTGCCTTTACACAGGGTGGTTCACTGGCCATTACACAGTGTTAGGGACCTTAACTATAGCAGTGGAAACAATAACATTCTTCTTCAATCATTACAATAGCAATAGTGTGGGTTATTTAGTTCGCATGTCGGTTCTAAGGCCGGGGCTCTGATTGCAACCGGTGAGGATCGCTGGCTGCTACGCTGCTAGGCTTCGCTTCTATTCTGTTATGTGCTAACATAATGTGGCTGGGGTCCAATTAGTCCAAATCAGTCTAATTCGTTCCAATTCATACTCTTGCGCAGTAAGGCATGAAAAACCATGGGTGTTTGCTTTTGGTGAGGAAAAACCCAACCCAAAAACCCGGAGTTTTGGGTTTTTGCTGTTTGTTACCCAAAACCCCAAAAACTCGGGTTTTATTATGCCCTGTTGCACAGTAGTTCTTAAACTAAAACTAACTTCTCAATATACAGGGTGATCCTTATAAAAGGAAATGGGAATTGTACACGCACGTTTACAAATATTGCAATTTCTCTCCTTTTTGAATTATGCTCTGTTCTAAACGATTTTCCCGATTGAGCAACAACAGTTTCTTAAGTTTGAAGGTTTAGTTTAGAGTATACGAATTTACTCGTCTCACTTTATATACAGTCCAGTTTTTAAATACAGTGAAAGATCCTCATACTGTTAATTGAAATGATATTTTGGTTTTTTCATTAAATGGAATCTGTGTTAGGTCATTTTCCTTTCTTAGCCATAAATACTCACTTTTTAATTAGAGTGAAACTAATAATAACAATACATTTTACTGAAATACTTTGACAATTTATGAAATGATCGTAAGATATTTTCGTTTTGGATGGATGCGGTACATTTTCAATTTTAAAACTATTACAAATCGCTGTCCGCTCCCGCATCAATTTACCATGCAATCAACACCCGGGCGGCGTGTAGAAATCGTACTCAACAAAAGCAAAGATCTGCATAAGATTCAAAATGGTTGCGACCGTGCACGATTTTGTACATACTTATTACGTAGTATGAATTGTGGATTACTGGGATAATAGTACCACACAGTACCACATAATAATACGAAATACATCTACGGCTATGCCAATTTCATTTTATATAGAGGAGAGACAGATATATAGCATACCTATACATGTATTGCATAATGTTGAGTATATTATACACACACATTTTAACAGTGCTATAGTATTGGCGCGGGCAGAATTGCATTATACTGACAAAAGTTGTAGTTCTATCTAGGTACATTTGTGATAGGGGAGTAGGTAATATAGTTGTCTTAGCATCTTTGTACTTCGCATTATTTTTGTACAGTGTACATAGGAGTGCACAGTAACAGGTAATATTATTAAGTAATGTTTAAGAGCATTGGCAGATTTATTTGACTACAGGTTAGATTTTTATAATTGCGATAGTTGCATCCCTTGCTGTTTAGTAAAACTGCAATGTTAGTCAAACGAAAGGTTCGCTGGTTCTTCTCCATTGGAATTTTGGGGCCGGTACATTTTATATCTTTGTAGAACGATGGCAGTATAGTAGCATGAAATTCTTTTATAGATCTCTGCTACTTCTTTGCACGGCAGGACGGCCATGCCAATATTACACATTTCCACATGCCAAGCTAATGCAAGCCGGTTAATTTTACAAACATGCGAAAAATTTTTCATTTTTGGCTAATAATTATATCATAACTTCACAACATATCTTGCTTCATTCATTTGCTTCAAAGTTGTTTTGTTTTAAATTTCTTTTAAAATGTTTAATTACGCTCAAGTCATTAGTTTCGTAAATATACTGAAGAACCTGACTTTGAGAAGACGAAATGCATTTCAAAACCTAATGTTTTAAAGGAAACATTGAAGAGAGAAGTACACAAGAAAAGAAAAAGTAATGGTAAAACTTAGTACAGTAAGTATAGATCAAATCTAGACGGAGTTGAAAGGAAGTGGAGCAAACAATAAAAAATGTCCTATTTTTTCTCACACAGGCTCTCTTGCATGGTATTATATTCTACCTGTTATCTACAACGTATGACATTTCACAGAAAATGTTTTTCTTTCAAATTATAGTGCCAGAGCAAATTCTGCAGTCATATATATAGTCGTAATTATATAATCAATGTGATTTGTCTCTAAAAACGTCTCTTCAATGTTTCTAGACAAATGTAGTTTAACGCTTTCTGTTTCATTTTTCATTACAACATGTAAGGAGTCGAATTTTGTAATGCAGGTCAGTGTAATGAAACTGCTGCTGAGCTATATAACTAGGGCATGTTGGTCAAAAAAATGATATTTGAAAATGCATTTATAATTAAATCTATTAATATATTGTAGAAGTTTCCAGGCTTGGGAAAATAATTTTTTATTTTTAGATATGAGACATTTATAGCAATAACTATTCACCTGAAATACTACATGAAATGCACGCATATTGCATAGTAACTATAATGACCATAATTATCCGGTTTTAGATTAATTCCTTTAACCCTCGCATTGTTCCTTCCTTCAGTACAATGAAATCAAGTTGAAATGCATACCACTTGTGAATAGCTGTCAAGCTGTGTGTAAGTGATATTGTAACTTAATTTCTTTACTACATTGCAGTAAAACTCAGAAAAATCTGAGTAGCAACCTATTATTATACAACTGTGAAATGCATTCGAGGCACCACTAGAATGGGGAAAATTCCTTTCGCCGGTGTTTGCATGTCGCAGTGGGGTAAGCGAAGTGTATCGATTTTCTTCTCCATGTTTTCCTCTCCGTAATCTATCCATATCATTACTAAACATTAGTACTATATACTAGCACCTACATATACTGGCTCTTTCGGTGGAATTTCAGCCACCAAATTGTGTAGTGAAAGTCAGACTGTACTTATACCCAGTTTTACAAATACAAGTTACGTTTCATCATATAAGCAGTATTAACATGGATAGCGTTTGTGTGTACGATGATATTATAGTAGGCTGTAGGTGAAGAAAGAAAGTAGAGCTGCAGTAGTGAAAGTCTATCCGGGAAACTTCCCTAGTATTTGCGTTTCTCCTCCAGCGGCTCCTATTGCACAGTAATTTCTATCGGAGAAAGTCGGCCTCCCATTATTTTACTATTTCTATAATTACATTTTTGCATGTGGTCTACTTAACTAATTGCAAATTGATTTAATTGATTTCACAGTGCAAATGCACATAGAAGGTTGATTTGCCAAAGGAATCTTTTATTTTTTCAATTTCCTACATCGGTGTGAGTAGTGAAAGGTACGTCGCTTCTATTTTCTTATTCTAATTATCTAAATGACGGTAATCCCGTATACTGCACTAAATACCAAAACTAATATTTGTCTTTTGTAGTGAATTTTTAAGTCTGATAAAAGCATTTAATAACTGATTTCCATTTAGATATATATTACTTGGATAAATGTTCACAATTGGTTCAAATGCTGATTGTGGACATAGTTATTCTTGCCATAGTACCATTACTACATAAATCAAATTTTCTTATACGCTACAATTTTCTCACTATAGTTTACAATATTAGTAGTGTACTATTAGGGATTATTTTTGAACTTATTTTGACAATTTTCTGTCTTTTGTGTTCCTTTTTAGATTGGCGAACTTAAAAAATATTTCCTTGGGAATTGTGTTCATTAATAAGTTAACGCTTCGTCAGAACAATAACTTGGACTTGCTCTCTTGTCATCAATCATTTACTGCCCAATATTGTGTTGATATAAATAAAGGTAAATGGCTTTAACGCTACCATTTCTTAAGTAGTTAAATGAATTAGGATAAAATTTTGAATTTTTACGACTCTACTGGACAGCAATGATATTTGTAAATTTACCTTCACAAATTACTATCATCTTGAAGAGTTATACTGTTCTCTTACAACAAATGTTAAAGTTGTAAAAGGAGATATCATAATTGGTAATATTTTCTTCAATATTCTGGAGTACAGAATTTAGGAATAAAGAAAATCTTACCTGGTTTAATGAGATCTCATTTTACATATAATATTAATATGATAATTGCTTATTCAAGACAATAACTGTGAAAATGGAAAGCAAAATAATATCTCAACTGGACAAGTAGAGACAGATTCATTTTCATCGGTAGAATCATAAAATTGACGCCTTCCTTAAAAAATGCTAATATTTGTATCAACATTCATTCAACACAGCTTAAAATTTATCTTTATAATATTCCAGACGGATTCCAGAAGAGGATAAATGTAGTATGGGAGATTTCATCGTATAAATTGGGAAACAAAAGATTGAGGAGATCTTTCAAACGTCAGATTTATATATGTTAAAATAAATTGAAATGCTCCTGCGACATTCATTATCTAGGACCTAAAATACCAAACAGAAGAGCTGTAAGATGGATCTTTACTAAATAGTAGTTATCTGTTTAGTAAAGGAATAATTACCTACGACATTATTAGAATTATCAATACTAATCTTAGTAAATAGCAAAATGAGCTAGCGAGAGAGTGACCATATAGTTGTCAATAATAATAACACTCCACCAGCACTGTACCACGTTAGATCTACTGCATACACACATACAGAAACTCTCTCACGCGTACAATAAGAAGAGATATTGATCGACTGAGAATGGATAAAACACTCTACAGCGCCTTACAAGACGACCAAACAGAAAACGTGACAATGATAAATAGTACACCCCCCACAAGAAGAGGAATCAGCTTAGAAGGGTTTGACGATTCCGAGATGCTTGGGAGAGGTCGTCAGAGCCAAAATCTGAGCTTAGTCTCAGACAGGTTGTCAATGCCAAATGGAGGCGAAGGGCAAGACGGTGGAGAGGCAGAAGACGACGAGGATGAGGAGGATGAGGAAGGGATATCGTCGCCAGAACCAGAAGAGATGTGTCCTCTAGTCCGCCCATCCAAGAATCAGCGTCATCTCCAACAACAATCCATTAATTCCACACAACGCAGTCACGCATTGAGAAACCACTTAAGTTTACCTCTCATAAGCTCCACATCTGTGACGTCACCAATGAATAACTTTGCCACCAACAGCGAAAAGCGCCCGGCTCCTAATAATGAATCTTTCAATATAAAGATTCCGTTTCCCCTCAAGAGTAGCAACTTCCTACGACAAACGAACGTCGGCATAATCCCCCGTATGGAAAACAATATCAACACAGGCGGACAAAACTCTTTCAAGGTGAACAATAACGGTGGGAAGGGAGTCGACCCCATGGTGATGATAGGTTTGAATAATGACGAGGACCAGTACTCGAGTAGTAGCCCATTTCACTCTGCGACCGAAGATTTTGGGATGGAGAACGACAATGAGAGGGATAGAGATCCACTAATCAAACCCCCGGCAAAAACAGGCGCATTCCATCATCTATTGGGAGTGAAGAGTAAATCCAAAGGATTGGGCGGCTCTTCATTAGGGGATGGTGATGGAAACTCCAGAGACAAAGTTCTCCACAGCGACACTTCAAAACGTAAATGCTCCGTGGGAATATTTTTAGCTGCGATATCTTGCATATTTTTCGCTACCAGTGCGTTGATCGTCAAAGTATCGGATTTGCACCCGATGGAACTTCTGGGAGTTCGCGGACTCCTTCAGTGCATTTTTGTAACTCCACTTGTGATCTCCACCAAAAATAGTTTCCTCGGGCCTAAGGGAAGTCGATCGCTCCTTCTATCCAGAGCTGTTCTAGGCGCCGTGGCACTGGTCATGTCATTTGCCTCCATTCATCTCATTCCACTGGCAGACGCCGCCACCGTCATTTTCACTTCCCCCGTTTTCGTCTCCATTTTCGCATGTCTTTGTCTGGGGGAGGTGTGCACGTGGTTTGACGTGGCCATGATTGCTCTCACACTCCTCGGTGTCCTCCTCGTATCCAAACCGTCTTTCGGGTTCATTAGCACCGGATCTTGGACAAGCATCGTAGGGACTTTCTGTGGCCTGGCCGCCGCCATGCTCACGGCTCTCGCCTTCATTGTTCTTCGCCAACTCAAACATGTTCACTACTCGGTGACTGTCTTCTGGTTCTCCACTGTCTTGGCATCCTTCGGGGCTGTTCTCACTGTTGCACTCGACGGATTCGCATTTCCAACCAAATGGACCAATATTGCTGAGTGCATTGGAATTGGTGTCTGTGGATTCCTCGGACAGATCCTCCTTACTAAAGCATTGCAGATGGAAAATGCAGGTCCCGTCGCTGTGGCAAGGACCATGGATATTGTATTGGCCTTCTTCTACCAAATCACATTTCTTCATGATACACCCGACTGGAAAAGTTATCTTGGTTCTATTCTTGTCGTTTCCTGCGTCCTTCTCACCGCCTTCCGACGATGGTATAAAGATGTCAAACGCTCTGACAAGACTGCCCACAATCCAGTCAGTCATCCCACATAACCTATTGTTCTTTAGGTGACATTTATCCTCAACCAATTTTTTCTTCTTTTTAAGAAGTATGATCTCGAAATATTTCACAAATGAGTGATGGTACTTCTTTATGATTTAATAGAAGTTATTAGGTGAATATTATAAGTCTGTAATCGTGCTATATGTACTACAATAGGGAACCATGATAGAGTTAAATATGCAGATGATAATAGTAGTATAGTAGTCTCATGTGATATCACAAATACGTTTTCACTAGGACAAATAATGAAATTATCTGATAAGTTGGTAGCATTTAGTTCCTTTATTGTTCACAAACACAGTTAAAGACATCAACAAGGTTTGCACATTATAACTATATACCTAGTCATAATATTATGATTCTTCTATACAAGATAAGCTACATTAATGTAAAATCTAGACGTTTGTTTTAAATAATTGTGATACAATTATATTACAATGGCCGCTTGTGAGTTTCTACTCTGAGTGACTTTGCCCATGTTTAAACCCTTTACCCACTCTACAAAAAAAAGTTTTCTATCCATCATTCTTTTATTCATTTGATTTCTTTCATTCAAAAACTACATTTCTGTCTTAATACTGATAATACACAAACGCTGATCAGTGTCTTTCATATTACATTGAAGTAACAAAAAAGGGTAAGACAAAATTAGAAAAGATGACATCTAACAATAACCTATAATCTATAAAACTCCAACTTGGGAATTTGGAAATTCAAATTCAGCAACTTCCAATCAGCTTATCTTTCTCTCAATATACAATCTCATGACAATTAAATTTGGGTTGGTGGGTACCAGTTTCTATCGGCCACATTTCAAAATTTTCCATCTTTGTTTTCAAAAAATAATTCTTGATATCCTGTCTAAAGTTGCAAATAGTTTTTTAGAATTAAATTTAAATTAGGTCAAATTTTAGTCTGGGATTAGACATCTAACAAAACTGATAAAAAAATAAAAATTGAAATGTACCTACTGAATTAAAATTATTAAATTATTAAATCATGAACATTCTAAATTGTTCATGATTTAATTCTGTTAAACCATTAACCCAGTTTTAATTAAGGCCGATTTCTTTGATTTGAAACTTTCGTCGCAGTCTCAATGTATAGCAGTATTGGTTCCTCTCCAAGTATTGCTTTTTTCCATAATATTGATATTTTAAAGAATGTTGACTTTTGAGATATGAAGTCATATAAAGAGCATATAAAGCATTTTGTTTACCATTGTTAGAGTATTAAAAGTCAAATGTATTGAGTAATATGTATTCTGTTCCTAGTTTTATAATCGGAAGATGTATTCGCTGATATTTTTGATTGTACTGATATGACATACGTCATTAAATCAATTATTGCCTCATTTGCTGTAGTTATGTTACTTTTGCAGTGTAACAATGAGGAGTAGAAAGTGTAACATGACTACGGTAGTCTATTGTGTCTGAATATTATTCTACCCACAACTGGGCAGGTGTACTCCTTTAGTGAGTTGAGTTGAGACTGCGAAGAATTTTTGTTTGAATGAAGATTGGAGGTACTGAAGTACACACAAACAAATAAAATAATGCCTATAGAGACATACAATGGTAGCAGGTTAGTTAACATTCTTGAGACATCGCAAGTATTTAAGAGAGCTATCCAAAGACTAATGGCTACCCACACTTACACAAAAACAATCCAAGTAGTGTAATGCGTTTGCCTACTATTGGCACATGCTGATTTTTATACACCTCCGTTGATACCAAATTGTGTTAGTTACTTCCATTACTCCTTTAGTTGTCATGTTATCAATTATTTCTACTTTCATTTGACTTTTAAAGTATTTCTATAATAATTTTTGAATTAGAACAATCTACTAAGATGAGAAAGAATTAAAAATTGGTAAAGTTATTTAAATAGCAACCTGTACCTACAATATTTAATGTTACGAATACCAATAGAATTCGCTAATAGGTTGTCTTCTACAGGATGCTCTATAAAGCAATCCTACCTACGCATCAATCATCTTCAAAGCAATCATGATGAGAATTTAAAGTCCCTAATGTTTTTGACGTACATACAATAAAGTATAGTATAAAAGATGAGGAGGCAAATCTACACTTCCCCAAAATTGAAATCTTAATATTGTGATCAATGATTGTGGTCAACATTATAAGATATCCCGTGGAGAAAGTGAAATAATATAATTGATAGACATACTACTATTTTGCCAAATATAAATATCTTTTAATGAATAAATGAATAAGAATAGGATCTCAAGTTCATTGTCAAGATTTATTGTATTGATTGGTGAATTACAATAAAATGTGCATGTAATATTGATAATCAATGCGTTGCAAAATAGGGCGTTGCAATGTCACACACAATTACTGTTTAAATATCACTGCGTGAAATGTTTCATTGGGTACTTTGATGCTATCTTACTAATACATAGGTGGATAGGCAAAAATGAGTACTAGTTTTCTAATTACAACCTATCACTTTAGTTTGATTTGTAATGATAAGGAAATTAATAGCAAAGCAACCATTTATGCATTTTTGTGATATCCCTATAATATACTCTTTAACTATTATAATGACTAACCTTAATAATTTGGCTAGTTCCCGATGTTATAGGTATAATTAGGCACAAAAATAAGAAAATTGTGTATATAAGTATATACCTGACCTGACTCGGGATCTGGCGTAGGAATGTTTTTAATATTATCATGTTTTTTCAGTTCCTATAAATAAGATTACACAATAAGAAGCCAATTTTTTATAATATATTTGTGAAAATATCTTTAATTTTTTATGTACATTATGTTATATAATTAAAGTGTTAGCATATAATATTATTATAAGTATATGTATGCATGGTTTTAATAAAATTGTAAACAATATAGTAAGCAAAGTTAAGACAGAACCTTGTTGCATAAATAATTATCCTAACTATTTTATCATAGACAATTATTTTTATACTTTTATTTAAAGTTTGTTTGATATTGATGTTCTGTAGTTTATCTTATGTGAACCTGTATTGCCAATAAGCCTTTAATGTTTAAATTACAAGTGGATGGTAAATATGAATTATAATACTACCTATTAGTATATACTTAGGTATCTATAAATTAAATACTATGTGACAATTTTAAAATGTTAAGATTATCTTCAGAACTGAAAAACTACTTAATTTTTGTCTATGCATTATGAATGCAATGGTGGGTGGTCGTGAAAATATTAATAATTGATTAAAAATGAAACAAATCAATATATTGAATACCATAGCCATAGTTCCTGAATTGTCAGGGGAAATTTTATTGCTTTTAGTATCTGGAAAATAATGCAAGTATTATGTTCAACCTGGGACTGAAATTTGGGAGATATGAGAAAGCTGGAGGAAATAGCTTAATTAATCTGTAATTATTTGAGTGAATTTACGAAATTGTGATGTAAAATTATACAAATACTGGAAACTTAAGAAGAGTGTGCAAAATCAAATCAGATAGTAAATACCTACTTAATAAAACAGATAGAAATAGGTAAAATATTATCCAGAAATCCAATATTGGTACCTACATACTATATCTTCTCTACCAAAAATTCCATCATCTACTAATCTAGATGTAATAAAATAGAACTAAAAATTGTGGTGTTAAATGAACAATTGACTGTGTTGCTATTACTATAAATGTCGCGGTTGTTCACAAAATTATGAACAATAATATGTCAGTGCGTGTGAGCATGTCTACTATTATCAATATATTTACCTATATTTACAATGTGTAAAATAATAAATAAATAAGAATGACCACTAAACCTGAATGATGTTGCGAATAGTATAAATATACAAATATCTCATAAGGTCTCTCATAGTGGTAAATTTTGATAGATATGATTATTGTATAACGGAAATTGTTTGCTTCATCGCCAATTATTGGGCCGTTTAAATATTTTAGCCATATTGGAGACTATAGTGGAATTAGTTTACTACTAATCAATAAGTCAATCAGGAATGCAAAAACGAAAACGTTTAAACCACATACTAAAATAATTTTGACGATAATACCCATGATTATAATTTAATAATTTACAATAATAATTGTGTATTTAAGTATTACTAGCTGTTAATTAAACCCATCTGTTGTCTATTATAATTGTACTGAGACGCAGTTATTAATATTAAGGGAGGGAGATGATACCCACATATTATACTTACATAGCTAACCATATTATGTATAATAAGCCTTATCTATCAATGTAATGCCCCCAAATGATTATTGTAAGGGGATATTATGTAATGAAATGAGGAGCGGAATAAACGAGCAAAATTAAAAATCTATGTGGTTGTGTGGTGGCTATAATAAGGCTTATTCGGAATTCATTATTATGCAATCATTTTTGCATGTAAATCTGAGTAGTTTACTCTGCTTACATGGCGTAGCAAATTTTTTCTAGCCCAAAAGAAGATTGTCCATTCATCCCATAATGTTACAATAAAAGGGCTTTGCACAAACCATCTTGTTTCGTATTAGCCATGTACAAAAATAAAAACCAAAGCTGTAAGCCAAAGCCACCCATGATAAAAACTTTTAGCCATTGCCATGTCACCGTAGAAGCCCCTTTTTGGGCAGAGATGATAGAGATGAGTTAAGCCATATCCTCCTCTAATTCCAAATCCAAATGAGTGGACTCCACCCTGGTTTTTTAGAAGATCGAATATCCTTGAATTGACGGGATGCGATAACATCATGAGCAAATTATTGCAAAAATCTCCTCATAACCTTATCTTTGCGTAATTATAGCTGAAAAAATAATTATAAATCAAAATTAAAAAACTATAAGTACTACCTTAACTAGATTAACTTTTTATCTCCATTTCAAAGCTTGAAATTCAAACTACACGACCTGCTGTATTTAAGCAATACAAATAAATAAATACTACGCATAAAATAAATATCATTATGTCTAGTAACTTTTTGAAAGAAGCTACGCAAGCAGAGTAACGGTGCTATAGAGGGAAAGAACATAACTGAAATATTTAATTAATCGTAACAGTGTCACAATGTACATTTCAAGAAAAATTAGGTGGGCGAGGAATTGTGCGTCCTACAATGTTATTTATTGCCATTTTTTATAGAAAACAATGTACATACACTTATAATTAAATATCAGCCTTAATTATGAGTTAAATTACGATCGCGTGTATCTAATGGTCAAAGTGTGCTGGATGGCATCTCTAAAATCGGAAATGTTAAGAGTAGGTAGTATATCAATGATATGTACCTACCATTAGTTTATATAGACGGACGTTGGTAACAGACATGCTCTATAAATAAATGTAAATTGCTCTACAATTATCCAATAATTATGAATAGGATTTTGAAGGTAGTTATGCTTTCCTAATTTAGATGATATTTATACGTGTCAATATTTAATTTGTCCCTTTCATTTACTAAGCATATAATTACAGCATGTCTGTGTTTATTTGTAAACTCGTGCCCATCAATCTTATCAAAAATGTCTCAAGTCTCAACTACCAATAGAGATGCATAAATTCCTATTTAAAAAATCTATCCATATTCCACATTTTTGACTTGTTTCGATACAAAACTGTACAATTATGGTTGGATATCTGGACAAATGAGCAAAATGCGTTTAGATTTAAAAATGACATTAAGTATAATGCTAACGACGATTACGCTTGAATAATCGTAGCATAAAGTGACATGATAAACTCTCTGGGGGTGCGTAAGCTTGTGTCTGCAGCATACATAATTTGAATATGCACACCTCTGCATTGTGAAAATGTATAGGTAGCTGTTGTATAGATGGATGCAACAATTAGTTGGAGATGAACAGAAAATAACGTTTTTATACGAAGGGAATTAATAAATCTCCAAATATGATCAGTGCCCAAGGACATGGTCTGTGGGTTTATTAGTTAGTTAGCTCCCATTAGGAGAGCCTTACGTGGCGTGCTAATGGAGTTATACGGTTCCTAATATCACATCATACGACGACCATCAACGACTACATATAAAGCATATTAGTTATGACGCTAAAACAAGCTACTGATTTGACTGATTGTGTATGCACCTTGTACACTGCTTAATCCATATTTTCATGAACACGGGACACCTTCAAATTCAGATACATGCAAAACGATGAGAAGGCAAGTAACAAATAACTGTCTATAGAGTATACTTTACTTGTATATGTTAATAAGCAAGAAACACTTTCTATAAAAAATCTGACATGGGATGGGAAGGGGATTCTGCCGATCTGCATATTGTTTGCGTGGGATCACCACTCGGAAAGGTGAGCCCAGACGTGCAAAATCTATACAGGGTGTAGGTATTCTCTATAGCTTGGCTATCAGACAAACTTTTCCGTTTTATTTTCTAATCTTTTAATGTTAGGTGAATTACGACGCATCTGTCCACTTTCGAGCTAACGAGTAACAAAACCTACGGCTAAGTTGATAGACAGGATCAACCACAACTACTTACAGCCCTAATATTTTGTGCGTTCTCCCTCACCCTATTTACCATAGACAGGTACTGTAAACAATGTTGCTTTGTAATCTCTCTACTGTGCATTAATCACTGCATTCCATACTTGTATATGTCTTTCGATGTGTAGAGGTAGGCACAGGTAGGGCATGCAAGACACCTTATAAATATCTGAGAATTCGCAAAAGCCTTCATCAGTTCCCACTGGGATCTTTCTCAGAATAATAAGCATTCACAGTGCAAACAGAAAGAAGCAGCGGACTTCTCACTATAATTGTTTTATATCAGGAAGTTTTGTTGGCCTATTCAAGTGTGTGTTATTTGCACTGTGGTGTACTTGTCAAAAGTTTATTTGGATTCGGATTTAAGGTAAATACCTATACTCTACCAACTTCCATTAAACTAATCATTTAATAACATATTAGCAAAGTCCATTAGTTACCTGGTAGAAATTATTACATATTTAGGCTTATCATTTCAACGATATAAATTACTATGATTCACGTTTCTGCTATTACAAGTTCAGATAAATAGATCATTTCATAATTGCAATTTTTGAGATAATTAGAAGTCTCAGTGCATTTTTTAAATCAAACTTTATAACACGAATACCATATCTACCATTATAGCTTTCACGATCATAAATTGTTTGGAAGAAATTTGGAAAGTGAACTTGAATTTAAATAGCTAGCATATAAAAAGTAGCTCTGTTGCTATTTTATGAATGTAGCAACGAATATATCTAAATGAATACAGGTAAATCATAACTGAGTAAAATTATATCTCACTTGCTATCTGCAAACACTTTACGTTGTATAACCACCGAGAAAATTGATTGACACCTTTAAATTCTGAGAATGATATTCAATATTCATGTCTGCATAGCAAATGCAATCTAATGTTGCAGAATGACATGATTTTATTTCAAAATGCTATTTGAACATATGACTTCAATAGTTAAAATTAAATTTAGATCTACATGTTATTGATGTAATTCTTTCTGTCCTGCAACTGCAAGGTTGACTCAGTACCCAAAAAGGAAAAATTCATTGTTTTGGTAGCCATGACCAGTCTATCCAAATGAAAAGATGTGTCGATGTCATTTAGTGAAAGATTTTGCTATCAGAGACGATGCTATACATAGTAGACTAGAGGCACAATTCAATAGTCATGGTTAGGCTTTGATGTTGGTACGTAGACGTTCCAATTGTGAATAGGGAGTATGAATCATGTATTATTAGACAAACAGCTTGTCGTGATACACTAACGGTGTCCTTTGGATTACATAAGAATTAACCAGCAATGTCAATACTACATTATCTCATAGGAGCTTAATGTCGTATATGGATAACCACAACAATGAAAATTGGGCATTAAAACGTTTAAATGTTTGAGTCGTACTTTATTATCAGGAGTTGAAGTTCTTAAAAAGGTGGTCATTAATTAGTACCTACCTGTTGTAGTATTAGCATAAAATATTAGACATGAAAGCACGTTAAGTGCCGTGTTAATTTTAAAGAATTCCATCGCATGGTTATATCGAAGAAAGTGAAATGTTGATTTATAAGTGAACTCTACAGAAATGGAAAATAGAAACAGGTCTATGGGAATGAATGAGTAGGTGTCAATAGTATAATAATGACGAATATTGAGAGTAGCAGTCACATCATCCACAGAAAAACATACGACGAATATGTCATACCTACGACCTACACATAAATACAAATCTGATAATTTACTTTTCACTTGTCTTGTATATCTTATGTCGGGCTGGCAAGGCAGGGCGTTACCGCTTGTCATTATAATTCCAATTTTTTCGCCCCATATCTTCTTCAGTTCCTCACACAGCATGAGCACGGCATTAGTATATTTTGCAAACATGCAAAAACTTCATTGTTGATAGGAGTTGTCGTAGATAATAATTAGAATACCATTTTTGTCTTGTAACAGAAGTATCTAACCATAGTTGTTTAACAAGGCCAGGGCCACTTAAATATTTAGTACAGACAACTAATACCCAAATCATAGTTCACTTTATATACTCTTAATTGAAAATGGATATCATCATTTTATCTTTAATAGGGATTCAGTATTTACGACATGTTTTTATACAAATACTACTATTATAACCAGATTTACTACAATCTATATTATTGCAGAGAATTATGTCAAACTATATGCCAATGTTAGGTTGAAGACAAACAAACAAATCTTCTATTGCAAAATAGATGCTTCAAGAATTGCAACAAATGGCACCTGTAGCTCATGCATGTCAGTGATGCATGTCAGTGTCAATTTGTCTATTATTCCTGAAGGTTAAGGTGAAAATAAAGCAAACTAGTTTTAAATAAATTGCACAAACAAGCTGTGTAATAGTATTGCTTAAAAACAATGCATAAAAATACTTCCATGAGACTTGCTGGCAGCACGTGTCTACTTTATACGCTTAGAATTACCTTAGTTTATATTGTGAGAAATGCTAAAGCAATTGAATGGGGGATTATGTTAATAATTCGTTTCACGATAAGATCTCCATAACGTGGGATGTGCATAATATATTAGTAAGTGTTGATAACAAATTGTATATGAAAACGGAATGCTTTTGACAAACTATCGTGACTCTTTTTATCTGTCCACATATGGAGGAATTATGCATTTTTAGCAAATGCAACTTGCAATTAATCATAATTATCCAGAGGTGCGGTAATAGTAATGCATTAATTTGGTATTTTCTGATGTTAGCCTTGTCTGAATTTTTCCTTATTTTCTGTGTAGGAAGACAAATGATGGTCTCGGCGACGATACCCATATTGGCCTTCTTATTGGTCTTAAATCTGACATCGGCTCAAACTTTCAGCGAAGGTGAATCTGACTTTTATACTCTTTCTGCAGATATGAAATTCTTTTAAAAAGTATTCGTGTTCTTAATTATTAACATTGCCTATATTATTATTATGATTACTTACTTCTTACCTAGAGTAGTATTAAAATAAAACAAATGTAAGATTAATACTTGGATACAGCGATGTAGTAGGTTGTTTAACGTGAGATTGCTTTTGGGTAGAATAAACCGTAGACATGCGAATATTGTAATAAGAATTAATTTAAACAGTAAATAAAATAAATCAGTTGTAATACTAAACAGTTAAATTCGCAATAGATTAATAAACCATTTTGAAGCATTGTAACGTGCAGCAGTAACCACAATAATTGTTTGGGATGCTATTAACGCTAAATGTAAAGGTAATTCTACCAACAACGCGACAATAAAGTATAATCATTATGGTAAATTGCACGGGAAATAACTTGAGGGATTGTAGATAGAGTAGATCCGTGCCAGCCTAGCCCGTGTGGTCGCAACACCGAGTGTTCAGTAAACTCAGTCGGGGCAGCGATTTGTCGTTGTCTCCCTAACTACTTCCCTAAACCTGACACCATCACCGGCTGTGATTACGAATGCACTTACGACCAAGAATGCCGTTCTCATGAGAGATGCTTCGCCAACAAGTGCCAACTCGCTTGTACACCAAATCCATGTAAGTTCTTAAAAGATAATCTAGTACTGGAAATTCTCAACTATCAAAATGAAGATATACCGCTTCGGCTATTAATTGAGCAACCAACTAAAACTCCTTATCTTTTCAGGTGGGGTCAACGCCAACTGGTAAGCAACGGTTTTACAACTCTTCAATCACAATACAAAAGCATATCGGCGAACAGAGCCAAGAAAGTGGCATTTATGTCGTTATTTCTTAAAATAATTGTTTTCGTTTAAAGCGAGAGCTTGAATCACCGAGCTGTGTGCAAATGTGCTAGAGGCTACACCGGAGATCCTTTCGTTCAATGTTCTCAACAAGCTCCCATTGCCCGGAGAATTATCTCATCTCCCCCACCACAGTGAGTACATACTTTCCAGTTGCAAATAATAGCGTGTGAATATTTTTACTTTTATAACGGGAGTCAATATTTATCTCTGTTTTTATTTCCGTATATATTAATATATCAAAGTCAAGATTTCTGAATTTGAAAAGCATTTATACAATCACTCAAACATATTTCTATGCATAGCCATTTATATAGGGATGAGTGCAAATGTTTAATTTCAATTTGATGCGCTAACAAGCTGCTAAGAGACCACAATATTGTGGTTTTATCTTTTTCTCACACAATTGTGGATTTTTTGATGTTTCTTGTGCATTATATAGAGATAACTACACGAAATAGGAAATAAAAAGTAGTTGCAAAATAGCAATGAAGTTAAAATGTCTAGTCAAATAGCATGTCTCAATTTAGCAAGGAAGTTTATTATGTATAGTCGAAGGTAGAAACTCTAGACTTAAAAGCAATACTACCTATTACTCTAATACTCTCGTTGAAATAATGTTGTGATGTATTATCTAGTCTCCCAACGTTGTAGCTACACAATTAATGTTGCAAATCTATACTTCACGGAGGTCAATGTCTTAATTAACTACTATTTTTTATTTTTAGAGCAATTGCCATCAGGGCCAGTGACCCTTGCAGCCCATCTCCATGCGGTCCTCTAAATCTTTTAAAATATATTATTTAAATCATAGCAATTTTTATAGTTTTTGACTTATTATTTTCTGTTTTTAGGGAGAAACACGGAATGGTATGTAACTTAATGTTATTTGGCTGCAATAATTTTTTGAAGGAATTACTTATAATTGTATAATATCTTAAAATGAGTATATTTCATTTGAAAAAATAGCCGAGTCAGCAACGACAGACCAGTATGTTCTTGTCTACCAAATCATTTTGGAAATCCACAATTTGAGTGCCGTCGCGGAGAATGTTCCTGTAAGTACAATTACAATATTTCTCCCTAATATACTGGTCATTAGGTTATAAAATATACTTTCTGGTATCGGCATCAAATTAGCACTACATGTGTTCCCGACTATCAGTAAAACATTCCTTAACGCATTTTTTCTTTAATTATTACAAAATCTGGAGGTTGTATGAATATAAATTTTGGAAAGCAGGGCCTTATCTGAATTTTAGACATTAATAAATTAAAGATAACAAATTGCTACCAAAACACAAAAACTGAATGACATTGCAGATGATTTACAGAATGCCTGATCTACAATTCAAAAAGATTCTGTCTTACAATAGTAAGAATTTTCTATGAAATATACTCATCATGGCAAATGCAAGAAAATCCATGTAGTGGCATTTAGTTGGTAGAAGAAAGAAGTAGTTTGAGGTAGGTGTAATGATAAAGTTATTTTTTGCAACATTGGGTAAACAGGTAGTAGTGGTACTCAATGTATAGTATGGAGCACTTTGTTAGCAAGTCCCATACCTAGCAATTAGTTGATTAGTACCTTAAAAATCTGAACGAAGAAAGAAATCGACTACTGACGTAAATAGAAGTTCCCATTGTTTAGTGACAGGGTAACCATCCCATAATATCCATCCGGAGGTTTATATTAGTAGGTACTTGTTAAAAACATGAAAGAAGTAAATGTAAAAAAAACTGAGCATGTAATTAGTTTCATACAGTCAAAGTAGTACAACTTAATTTAAATCTTGATTGAGAAACGGTAAGAAGGTACTCTACTGTTCCCAACGCATGAAATGGCACTTGATCAATTCATATCAAGTCTACTACACCTGTAATTACAGGTATGTAAATAAGACACTTTGTAAGCAGGTCTACCTTAAGATTGTAGTAGGACATCAGCAGGAGGCAATTAATAAGCTACTCCCGGAACCAAAGACTTGTTTTGGCTAATTTATTCCCACGTAGCTTTTTGTTGTATCATACTAAAGCAGTAGTAGGTATCAAGGCAATTTATGCTTATATTTTTATTTTTAAACTCCGTCGGAGTATCTTTCAATTGTTCCTGCTTGCTTTCCTTGAAAAATATTCATTGTGATGTTTTTGCATATTTCAGCAAATGACGAATGTCCGTCTTTCAAAGTTTGCGAAAATTACAAATGTGTAAATCCATGTACTACAGCATGCGGTAATTTTCTAGAAATTAATCATTTTTAATATTCTTGATGCATGAGCTCTTATGACAAGCACACATGCCGAAACTTTAACGATTGACAGACTCATTATTAAATACATGATAAGATGACACCATAAAAATGAATTTTCTTCCTTTTTAGGACCTAATGCTGATTGTGACGTCAGAAACCATATCGCGTAAAATGCATTTTCTAAGGATTTTTTAAGCTTAATGTGTTTTATATATTTGAATGTGTATATTGTAGGAAGGAGCATAAAAAGTATTAATTCTTAAAACATTTTAAAGGTACTGCACATGTCCCCCAGGGTACACGGGAACCGGAGGTTCCTCTCAAGGTTGCAGGAGATACGACCCAAGTAAGAATATTGAATAATTTTCTTATATAATGGAAAACTATTTTTTAAAACTAATCAATTCTCTAATACATTTATGTCACAGATGCTACAACATTCACATTACTTCATACTACTGACAAATCTAACATCTGAAAAGCCTTCTCTAAGGAGATATCTACTCCATTCAGTAACTAACCTCAATTGTGTACTACTACGTAATCCATAATTAATACACAAGTAGCGGGGTGTTAAGAAGCACAGTTTAACCTGAGTAGAAAATTTTAAGCTTGGTCTTAATTACATTGTTTTAATTTTACACATCATTTAGGAACATGATAAGTATTCTAAATTGATCGTAATATGGAATAACCTGTAAACTATACATCTAGATACATGAGTGTAAATGTAACCCTAAAGCAATCTCACCTCACTAAAATTGGTTTAATGATAGTTTAAGCTTTATTAAAATTTGTTTAAGATGTATACTAACAATTTATATATAGCAAGAAATCTGACATTGCTAACTTTCTTATTTTTATTTTATCATTTCAGATGAATTATGCCAGCCGTCACCATGTAAGTTAATTTTAATATTTCGTATTTAATTATTAAATCTTATTTGCAATTAAAAACAATAGATTTGAGTTAGAAAATTGGAAGTATAAAACTGGCTTTTCTATTTTAGGTGGACAAAATACCAAGTAAGAGGGGATTTTTCCTTCAATCTACAGTCGTACTTTATATTTTATCACACCTAATCACTTTATAACCAATTCATATTTTCAATGTATAGTTGTCGCGTAGAAAACAACAGAGCTATCTGCACATGCAAGCAATCATACTTGGGTAAGTTTCGCAAAATTGCAATATCTTTTTTAAATGTAAATAAATGATTCAAAATTTCTGACTTTAAATATTAAACTTTAAATATTTGCGTATTCACCATTTTTAGGTGACCCACTTCAAGGATGCCGTCACGAATGCGATTCAGATTACGACTGTCCTTCTAATATGGCTTGCCGTGACTTCAAGTGCAAAAACCCATGTGTGGGATTATGTGGACAGTAAGGAATTCATTGTTAATAAATTATTACTATTTGTGGGATAATGATTCCCAACTTTTCCATAATAATGTTAATCTCGTTTGTTATTTATAGGTACGCAACTTGTGAAGTTCGCAACCACAGAGCTAATTGCCAGGTAATTTTAAATGAGGTTTTTTTTAAAAAATTAAATTAGTATATTACGTAATATAACCTTTTTATGATTTTGCTTTTGGCACATGCATGGAAGATGTATAATAATTACTGTAGTCAGTAGTCGGTAGTCTGCACAATTCTCACAGCACCTTGAAGTTATATATATTTACTATGTATGTTACCCGCTGGTATTTGGTAGATGATAAGTAGAACTACTATCTGAGTAATAATGATTGCATACCATAATGTGACATTTGTGGATGTAATTGGGGTCGTTTTATGGATAATTCTTTAATATCTTAAATTAATTGCAACTGCAATTTAACTGTTGCATGGACAAATTTTTAATCTTTTAAAATGTAAAGTTTTCGAAATGTAAAATGAGTTATATAATGTGACATTATATGAGAAAATTGTATATGAAATTGTTCAATTATTGTATGTATAGTGCCCAAGGGATTATCTCGGAGATGCCTACACAAAGTGCTTCCCAGAATGCACCAGCCATGCTGATTGTCCAGCAAATCGGTAATAATTTCTAATAATTAGAGTATTTAGTTTAATTCCCAAAAATAAAAGGTAGCGATCATTGGCTGAAGTATGTTTAGCAGACAAGAATTTAAAATATTTATGTATAAATAATTAGTGCCTGTATTGGACTGAAATGTGGAAATCCATGCGATGGGGCATGTGGAGTAAACGCCGAATGCCGAGTTGACAAATCGAATCATAAAGCTATTTGCAGCTGCCCTAAAGGTACAACAAATATAACTTGAGACAAGAATGTTAAGAAAAATGTCGATTTACAAAAATTCTTGAAGCGATTGCATAATTTATGTTTTTGTTTTTGTAAAGGTTACACTGGACATCCTTTCACAGAATGCCGTCGCCAAACACCAGGTAGAAAATAGATACACATTAAACTGGTAAAAATGTGACCGAAAGGTTGCATGAAAGGAATTTGTAAACCAATAACAACTTTAAATGGCTAGTTAGCAACAATCTAATAAAAATGGTAAAATCTTCGCTTTTTAATATTAGTTATTTATACTCCTAACATTAATTCTTACTTACTTTATATCGATTAATAAATTGTTATTACACCATATTATTTGACATATGCTCACCCATTCCAAACTAATTGTATTACAGGTAATTGTTGTTAAAAGTTACACTAATCAATTTTACCGTTTTAATTTTGCAAATAAAATTGAGAAGATTTCTCAATTGTATAAAATAAGGTTTATGTATGAAAACTAACTGTCGTCATTATTGGTTTTGCCTATTAAACAATTGTATATGCATAGTCTATAAATATATAAGTATGCATTAACACTGTTACTATTTTCGCACCATAAATTAATGCCATATTAATGTGTAGAGATATAATCAGGGCACTAACTACAAAATGTTTGTTACTACCAACAATAGATGCATTAACAAATTGTAGTTAACTTTAAAGTACATTAATTTATATAAATTGTACACTATTTATACCATTAATACGTACTTAGCAAGTTAGCAGCCAAGGGAACTGTGCTTCTTAATTACCTGCGCAAGTTAAACATACTCAACACAATAATGTCTTTATATAATCCAATGATCAAATTAATTTTGGGGAACTAACCAATTACCAGGTAAGCATTCTAATTCCTAATTTCAATTTACTAAAATTGTGTAAACGGTTCTTGAACTTTTGTATTACTATTAAATATTTAATAAAGTTTTTAATACCTCAATATTTTAATTTCTTTCCAGCGGACTTATGTAGCCCAAATCCTTGCGGTATGAATTTTTTTTACTTTTATTATTCCAATAATAGTTATAGATTATTTAAATAATCTGTAACTTTATGGAAAATTGTCAATTAAAAATAGTCGAGTTAAAAATACTTTGCAATTTCAAATTTACATGACATTAATGTAAAATATCCTACATATAGGAGCTAACGCCGTTTGCCAGCCTGGATTCGATAATTCTGGAAGAGATAGGCCTGTGTGTACTTGCCCAACTGGTTATCAAGGTGAGCTTATTTCTTTCTAAAATGTCGTTTTATGTATGAATTATTTATCTTAAAATGATTTTAATGTTCAAAGGTGATGCTCTGATAAGTTGTCGTCGTGGAGAATGCGTAACTGATTCCGAGTGTCCAAATTCCCGAATCTGTAGCAACTACAATTGCGTTGATCCGTGCAAAGGAGCTTGCGGTAAGTGCAGCTTTGCAATTAAAAATGACTTCTAAAAAACAATAAAAAAATGCTCATTTAAATACGCTTACCTTTTAGGTGTCAATGCTGAGTGCAAAAGTGTCAATCACGGAGCCGTAAGAAAATTTTTATTATTGATTTACTTTTAATGGATAGAGCAATTATTAAAGGGTGTATTTTTTAAATTTATAGGTGTGCAGCTGCCCAAGAGGATACAGGGTAAGGGATTTATTCTCATTCTTATTATATGTTTTATTTACTAATAACAAGCAATCATGGAATCCAATACAAACTTTAATGAAATTCTATTTCAGGGGGATCCATTTACACAGTGCGCTTTAGACCCAACTCGTGGAAAGAAAAAGTAGATGAAAAATGAAGTATCTTTTTGTTTTGGGATTTTTTAATAACTGAAAAATTTCATGGGATTTCTTCTTTCTAATCTATCACATTTTAAGGCTAAAACCTTCAAATGTCTTTTCTGAAAATTTCTTGCACTCAAACTTAATAATTTTGTATTTCACAAGAAATGTCTATTACGCATTTTAAGTACTTTTATATTTCATGCTAAGTGTTCTTCTTGTCGTGTTTTCACTAATGCTTGAATTTCATCTAAAGTTCATTGTGTATTTTACGCATAATATGTAATCTGTACAACATTCTTTGTGCTAACTTAATTTTGCATGAGGATCTTATATAATCTTTTTGTTGAAATGATATTAAAACTGAAATTCCACAAACAATCAAACTCAAATCAAAAGTTCTTTATTGTCATTTTTGATCCGGATTATAGCATAACTTTACTATAATGACATTAAGTACAAATAGATTGGCATGTAAATTATAGTTAAGAATTTTGAGTAAAATGATTTTCTTGCACATCACTCGGTCAAATTTAATCAAGTTATACATTCATATGAAGGAAGGAGACAATTTTTAGACTACATTTTCATTTTAGACAGCCCAGTTCTCAGAATATGATAGACTTCAATTAAGAGTAAAAGAGGAAATGTTGAAAAGATTCACAAGTAAAAGGGGAAAGAAAAGATGCCCATCAAAGCCTTGATTCTTGGCCATTCATACTCTACTCTGTGGTGGAAGTTATCAAAGATTCGGTTTCAGAGTCCGGTCCACTGTAATTGTTGTCTTCAATGGATCCATCGGAGTCATTGGAAGAATTTTCAGTTGGAGGGGACTCGGGCTCCTCCACAGTGGTATCCGGGATATCTCCGTCCACCTCATTGAGAAATTCGGCGAAAGAAGAGACCTCAGAAGACGAATCCGGAGAAGACTCCAAGGAGTTGACTAATTCAGTCAACTTGCGACAGCTTTCCCTCAGCCGAGCAGTAACCCTCTTCCTCTCCAGACAAGGAAGTCCAGTGCGGTGATGAATCCAGTCCGTCTTCTTAGTGAAGGATTTCGGACAATGAACGCAGCACCACCTACCTTTCTTCCGAGGCCTGTTTTGCATTTCAATATGCATTTTTTGATGCTTTTCGAGATTTGCTGTAATTAAATCATACCGCAAAGAATTTCATAAGATTACTCAAAAACACACTCGTAAGTGTAAGAATGCTATATTACACTTAATTGCGAATTCCTTGTCGCACTTCATACAGGAGTAGTTTTTGGGAACATAGTGAGCGTTGTAGTGAATATTGCATGCTTCTAAATGTTACAAATATTGCCAAAAATAATGGCACAAATGTGAATCAATTTCATTAAATCATGACTATCTATACTAAAAG
The DNA here is from genome assembly GCA_020055645.1 of Tomocerus qinae. Lineage (NCBI taxonomy): Eukaryota > Metazoa > Arthropoda > Collembola > Entomobryomorpha > Tomoceridae > Tomocerus > Tomocerus qinae. The sequence continues at coordinate 28,963,960 of CM034548.1, forward strand.
GCATTAAATATAACTTACCTGCATTTTTAAATTGTTTAGGGCATCGTGAACAAGTATATTTCCGATGACCATCGTGAATTTTGGAGTGAAATTTCATTATTGCTACTCGGGTAATGAAAATTTATAAGTAATATAGCATGAACAAAAAGAAAAACAAATCAAATTAGTTTCAACAGAAAATTTGCTCACTCTTTTTCTCGAAGGTTTCAGGACACATGGTGCATCTCCAAACCCGCTCCGCTGTTCCTTGTTCTTCTAAAGCTGAACTATCAGCCTCTTTTGAAGCTGCGTTAGTTGCTGCAGCATCATTGCTTTCCCTCAAAGATTCTGTCTCGGCCGCTTGTTCTTCCAGGGCAACAGCCTCCTGAAGGCAGCTTTTCTCCCCTCCCATTCCTTGCCACAGTAAAAAAGTTTTCCATAATATTCTATAATTAAGTCTGCCACTATAAAATAGGAAAATCAAGTGTTCTATCCTAACTCTGCAGCATCCAAGACATTTCTCCTTACAAACCAATTATAACTCACCGAATTCATAAGAGCCATCCACGACAGACACCTGAATGTCCATCGAGCAACCAGATTCAACTACACTGTTGTTTTCATCTCCTTCCATGACTTCAATTCTACTTAGTATTGATATTTCTGTTATTATTCTACATGCTTATGTCATATGGACTAACAATAAATACATTTGCAGTCTTTCTCGGTTAAAAGAAAGGCTAAATTAAGTTTATTTTCAACTTACTATCAAAACATATGTCTAACACTTAAAAAAATTGCCAGGAAAGTCTGGTCTTTCTATTTAAACCTTTTAAAGGTAGATTACATAATTACTTATTTCAGTGATTGGTACTTATCTGGAAGCTAGTGATGCACTGCTGGGCTGATTTTTATGTGATAGTTTATAACGAAAACAGACGAATTAAAAAAGAGAAATCGAGCAGAGAAGACAACAACGGCTAAGATCACGTTTAAAACTCTGTTAACAATGGTCAACATCAGTTTCTTTATTTCGCAATGCCATTTATTGTTTTTCTCCCGATACTCCTCGCTTCCCCTTTGTCTCGATTGCTTTCTTTTCCACTTCTACCTGCACCTCATCAAAGTTGTTCATTTACCCTGCATGCCCTGCATTGCTAAATCTGATTGTGCTGCAACTGGGGACTCATCAGGAAGTTTTCGAGCATTCTTCATGTAAATTGCTATCTTTTTCATACATAGAACTTAAGCAACTCCCATATACTCCCTTCTATATACTTAATTTTATAGCTAATAACATGGCGACCATTAATATCTAGTTTCACTTCACCAAAGTCTGCATTAATTAACCATATGCAATTTATCAATGCTTACATTTTATAACATACGTAATGATCAACAAAATGGTACCAGTTAATGTACCTAGTTTCGATTATATAATTAGTTAATTGTACAGACTAAAGCCATAAAATAGTTTTTAATATAGTATCAGTTCATAATAGAATAGACATACTTTTCCTAGCATTAATTTTGAACGTTTAGATACAATGACACCATACTAACACTGCAATTTCTTTGCAAGAAATCTACTATAATATGTTCTAGGTGGAGACCAAGCCTCAATGTCCACGATTATTCGTTTTGGTGTGAGTTAAAATGGTATACAGGGTTAGTCATTTAAGACAGTGTGGGATTTTTACATTTTAATTTCCTAAATTTTTCAAATACCTGTGACCACTACTGCCTACTACTCCATTCTGTTTTCGCAGTAACTCGAAAAGCAAATAGTTGCATTGAGGTATTGCTTGCAACCTCGGCAACAATTCTTGCCCTCAGTTCAGTAATGTCTAGTGCACTGGTTTCGTAAATCTTTACTTAAGATAGCCTAAAGGTAAAAATGTCAATTCTGGAATCTGTTTTCATCCTCAGGCCATCCCAATGACAAAATGTAAGAGAACTTTCATTAACGTCTTCATTCGGTCCAATTTAGTCATTCGTCCTCATTCGTCCCCATTCGTTCTCATTCGTCTCCAATAACGGAGGTAATTGAGGAAAATGAAGGTAATTCGGAGGAGCGAATTTAGGCAAAAATAAATTCACACAAGTCGACAAGACACGCTTTGCAAGCAGGGGAAAGCCAAAGAAGACGTGTTTTTAAACAAATTTGGGCCTTATCTGTTGAATATCTTCCAAGCCCTTAAATCCGGGGATTCAGAAAGAGGAACGACTTCTGTCATTGGGCAAGCCTGCGGATGGAAAACGATGACAATTTTTGACAATTGATCTCCTTTGAGGCAATCTTAAGTCAAGCTTTAAGGAAAGCAGAGATCAAGATATTGCTGAACTGAAGGCAAGAATTGTCGCCGAGGTGCAAGAATTACCCTGATTCAACTCTTAGCATTCGACTTAACTTGGATCCCAATGGAGCAGTAGAGTAACGGGTCACATAGAGCATTTGTAAAATTTATGAAGTACATGTTAAAATCCCATACTGTCTTAAATGACTAACCCTGTACATGTGTGTGTAACCAATAAGGAATTTCGTATTCCCGAAGACTAGCCAAATAGTTCCAGTTGAAACTATACATGTACTAGAAAGAATAGAACATAAAGATAGTGTATAAGCAACTCGATATTAAAGCTAAACTTGCAATTGTTTATATTCAGATAAGTTTTTACAATCTATGCTCTAACTAAGCCACTGTGGAACTTAACCACTGACACGTTAGTAAAATGCGGAAATCACGTAGCCTAACATAAATATTGCTTGTCTGGTAAAGATGTAACTCGAGACGAATTCGATTTCATGCACTGACAGATATCCTAACCTGGTCATTTCTGAGTTATATTAGGCCAGCTCCGTAGCTTTATCTTCATAATATGTGTCATGATAATAGTTCAATACAACGCTGCGATATTGATTGTAGGATGGTAATAAAAGCACACGAAATAATACCAAGTGCATTTTGTTGACGATGCAAAATTTCTGTCGAGACAATGAGACAAGTGCAGATAAGGTCAATTTTCTGCAGAACTTACTCGTATATACATTAAGAATAGCAAAATTATAGCCACCCTTAACAATTGCTAATATACTACTGTACATTGCATTCTTCAATGTCGATACTAAACCAACTCTAACACTTACGTGGCAAAGTCCAGTAATATTGTGCACATTTAAGTATATCATGGTGTATGATCACATTATAAACGAAGACGTGTCATATAAGTCTCAATTGAAGCCCATTATCCAGAAGAGACGAAGAGTGCGGGCTAAGTACAGAGTACAGATATCTCTGTCAATGCCCTTCAACGCTTAATTTTGAATTCTCTTTCGGTAGGTAACCTCAAATGCTCTACTATTGGGGGAATGAAGCATATAGATGCTTCCCATATGTATACATTCGCCACATTGCTAATATCACAGATAAAAAGGAAAAGAGTAATAGTATACTTTAAATGGACATATGTATGTATTTTAAATGCTGAAAGCCTTCTTATGCATACGGCATGAGAAAATAAAGATAGTGCATAAATCTACAGGTGTAAAACAATAATTATTTGATTGGTGTTAAACAATTAGACTCAACGATTAGTGCATGTAATATGAGAATGCTTATTTTACCATCTATTTCAGTTAAACCACGTTGAGACTTTGAGATTTGTTTGTTTAGTATTCAGTATACTATAGCTATTCATAATACCTATGTAAAATTCCGGGCTAAATGACTGAAAATATTAAACATTGGGATAAGTAGTAGCTATTCTCAATTGGGTTTGTGGTGTATGCTATATTTTACAGTTAGTACTTAGTTACACCAACATCTTCACTTCCCTATATCATCACTATAATAGTATACTATATAGATCTACTTTGATATTCACAGAATGCTGCCATTAAGTCAACTGTCAACTTTGTCGGGTCTAAAGCTGAAGAAAGATTAAAAGAAGATAGATTGAGAAAGTCAATTAATATTAATATGACAATAAAAACGTTTGGATTACCTAATTGTTGTTTTCGTCCTCTGCCTGGTTTTGGGTGGGTGGATTGTTGCCTCCCTGACACTGTTGATTTCCAGGGCGCCGACTGAGATCTATGACTCCAATGCTCTCCAGGTAGATGAAGATTACCAATTTATACACCACGAACACAACAAATGCAATGGCCAGACTCAATAACTCGGGCATTTAGAAAAAAGAAATGGCCGTTGAGCCTGAAATGGTGCTAATTTGTCAATATAAACTTTGGCAAGGATAATTAAAATAAACAGGAAGTGTACAGACTTCACTTGTGATAGTCGTCCGCCGAATTTTAATGTTTATGAACTGAGAACAATGGAGTTGAACATTGAGAATTCGCAAAGCCAGAAGCCAATACGTAAGTCTAATAATTCAACATGGTGGACAAAATAGGAAGCATTGTTTGCCCCGAGTTCCTTTGCACACGTTCCATATTCATGTTCAACAAGGATCTGAATTTGGACTTTTTCAATTTTACACTGGAAAAATAAATAAATTGTCTTCCATTCCCTATCTAGTAGAAGCAATGATAACGAAATGACTTGACATTATAATACCAATTTATAATATGTTATATTTACCAGATTTTACCAAACTTACCCTAATAAATCAACATAGTTAAACCTACAGTCTTTATTCTCTCTTATTGCGTTGGCTGAACTCCACCTTTATGACAGTTTTTATTTTTAGGTACTTTCATATTGATGACACACACTGACATGGTTTACTAGAATCAAACACTGTCTGAACCATGCTTCATCGTATGCAATAGAATCAGTGACTACTATGGTGACAACAATAACTGTATTATATCGACTTTCACACATATATAATATGCTTTATCAAGTCTGCGATACATATCAACCAGCATAATATCAATACTTTATTTATATGTTATCATTTTGAAACTGAATATATACAAATATAACACACGGCGGAGTAAATGCCAAGCTAAGCTAAAATAAAATCAGTACCTATATTCTGACTTAAACATCATGCCGATTGCGAAGAGTACGTATAAATTTAGCATGAGTGAGATCTTAGATGAATTTTACGATCCAAATGACATCGATACGAGAAAACATGAGATGCGAAGCCGACTGGAAAGCTGAGGGAGACATGGGACAAATGTAGTTCAGGCAAGACCAATAATGCTTTGTATAACTGATACATTTCAATGTTTCATTATTTGCTGTAGAATTGCAACCTTCCATTAAATTGATTTTCCAATATTTAAGATTAATTCATTTGTGCATTGCTACCAGTCTAATAGGATTGTTTCAGGAACAATTTCTTTGTGTACCAACATTACCTATGTATTGTTTTGTGACTTAAAGACTTATAGCATTGACAACCCTCATTATGGGTGCTTTCACTACCTTAATACATTATTTGACAGCAGTTAACTTGAATATTCAGGTTTCGGTAGCACCTATGTGAACATATTTAATGACATTTTATGGAATAAAGACACATTGTTTCACTAAATTATTTCTTTATTTTCCTATTTTATTGTTTCAGTTTTTCATGAAATGTACTATAATATTTATTATTGTGTTTAGTTAATACACCAGATATTTTCTATATATATTTTCGTGCTAAAGTGAATTTTAAAGCAATTGTGTACGATCGTAGTTTGAAACCGAATTAGTACTTATGATCTTTAACGAAAAGGTCCTTGGCTGCTGCTGCACCTACTACTGTTCCAGCTACATACTTCCCAAAGTATGCTTCGCTATTAGCCTGCAGGGGAAAAAATTAATAAAGATATTATTTTATCAGATCATTTAAGATTTAATGAGTGTTTAAAGGCAATCGAGTCAATGCTAATAATACCACAATTAAAGTTTTTCTGATTCCCCATTCTCCAACTTATAACAATGTATAATGCAATGGGATGCAATAACAAATTCGACAAATTGTCATTAACACATTATCAACAAGTTCAGTAACACATTAAGTGGTACTGATTACCAGCAGAGGACGAGATATGATAAAAGATTATTGAAACTGTAATACTGAAGTCATCTTTTACAAGGAATAAAAAATATAGTATGAATTGCATAACAGTCTACTTCAAACATTTATGTAACTATACAAAACACATTAGCACTCAACCTCGTTATTTTCTTTGGCATTAAAGACTTTTTTTCATTCGTCATGTTATTATCTTGTTAGGAATAAATTAATTGTGGTATTATGTGGCTATTTTCTCAATTAGTGTATCAGAACAAGAGCAGATGAAAGAAACTAATCTACTATACAAACGAATTTAGTCACTCCATGCACAAATATTCGACGTGTACATTTCCACAAATACGTACGAACCTTAGCACATAATTATGTGCATTTATGGATACTTTAGTACACTTTATGCAAATGAACGTCAACTAAACACAGATGAAATATTTGAAGGCATGCAGTAAAAAATAGGAAAAACTAGTAACTTCAGAAAACGATGAAGTTAAATTTAGCAAACACACAAAAAAATAAAAGCAGTATTATTTTGTTGGTTACATCAATTTAGTAGGTGTGAGCCTGGACAAAATTGCTCTTGGAGCCAGCGAGACTTGGAATGCTGCCTTTTTCGTATTTACCGACAGAAGCCAAACCATTGGCCTATTCCGTTTTCAATCCGCACAGCAAAGTCAGACGCCAAGATGAGATTTATTTACAACGATGGTAAGCAACAAAAGCAGGATTTAATCATACAATTAATACATTTTGTTACACAGCCAAGGCCGACTACTATTCTATAGTTATTTATCTCATCAGACTAGATCCTTCTCGATTTCTACGAATGTTATATAAGCATCTTAGAACTTAATCAGTAGTATGGATTTATTTTATTAGGCATTCGTAAGTATCCAATTTCAAAGCAGTTTTTAACTAATCAGTATATTAAATGGTAATTCGAAAACGCTAAAGGTTTGCATATTAAGACAAAACTTTCATATTATGGTATTAGGCAGGATTGATGACGAAACAACAACTAGTATAGGCTCACTTAATCAATTAGTAAAATTTTCGCTTCAATATTCTATGCTTATTTGTTATTATGCAAATTTAAACATTTATCTAATTTTAAGGTCATTCAATTACTTAACAAACCTGTCGAGAAAGCTTACAGAACATCAAAATAATCGAATAAATTACCTAACTAAACACACAATGAATAATTTAACGACTAAGCAATAACTCAAAATGCATTCTTATGCTGACTATTGTAAACTATCGTCCATTAGAAATAACTCCACTCGAACTCACTTATTACTATGTTACTGAAATGTCTAATTGGCTATGAAAATGAAGTATATCGAGCCATTGTGTAAAATGCAGATGTACAACAAAATAGCTTACCTTTGCGCGTTTCAATAATTCTTCTTGACCAGCCTTGACATTTTCAGCCTTTCCACTCCATGCCTTCAACACGGAAGCCTATTCATAATAGAACCAAACCATTAAACGATTGAAATAAATAATGCTAGGTGTATATGTTGGCAGAATGACAATTTCTTTGACTTATTACCTGGAGAGCGCGACCGTAGCTAAAAGTGAGAGCCCATGGTTTCTTTCCTTGGAGTGCATTGATGGCATTCAAATGAACTGAAGCCTCCTCTTCAGATTGACCTCCAGACAAGAATGTCACACCTGTTTCCGTTAAAAACAAGGATTTAGTTATTTCCAGTATGACTTACAAGTGAGTTAGATGGAATCATGATATTTATTAGCAAAGATTTGTGCTAACCCGGAACCGCGGCAGGAAGTGTGCGTTGCAAAGCAGTGACAGTAGCAAGAGCAACCTGTTCAGGAGTAAACTTTGTAGCGCACGATTGTCCAGCAGTGACCATATTGGGCTTAAGGAGAGTTCCCTCCAGGAAGACGTGATGATCATTCAAAGCCTTGTACACGAAGGCCAGAACAGTCTCTGTCACCTTTTGAGCTCGCTCCAAGTCATGGTCTCCGTCGGGAAGCACCTGCATACCAAAATATTTTGAAATTCCAGTCACGGGTAAATTGTCAATGTTTTCCTCTTACCTCAGGTTCAACAATGGGTACAATTCCATTGGCTTGACAAATAGATGCATATCTGGCGAGGACGTTGGCATTTTCCAGAATAGCTTGATATGATGGAGTGTTCTTCCCGATTTTCAAGACGCATCTCCACTTGGCGAATTGACATCCGTCCTTTTTGTATTGGGCGCACCGTTTGTCCAAATCATCCAGACCTTGAGTGGTGCTCTCGCCGTTTTCAGCACCAAATAGATCTTTAGTTCCGGTGTCTACTTTGATTCCGGGCAAAATTCCTCTATCCTGAATGAGCTTTACAAATGGGGTGCCATCATCAGCCTTTTGGTACAGAGTTTCGTGATACAGGATAACACCGGAGACATAGTCGCCTACAGATTTGTCGGTTGTGAACAGCAACTGCAAGAAAAAATGGGTATTTATACTTCAGGATCAAAATCTTTGATAAAGTTGCAAGACACCGGGTCTTGATGAAATAGACTCAATGGCATAATTAAAATTCGAAGAATAAGAAAAGAGCTATTTCAATTATAGCATATGTCCGAAGTACATGTAATACCAATCACCAGGTAAACTTGGCATAAAATTGTACATAGTAGTGGGAGTTACCTGACGATACAAACGACGGTTTTCTTCGGTATTTTCAACACCGATGTCTGCGAATCTCTTTCCAATGGTAGCAGTCGATTCATCGGCAGCTAAAATTCCTTTTCCCGGAGCTACAATTTGATTAGCAATTCCGCGGAGCTCATCCTGAAGAGCTTGAGATGGGTAGTTGAAGTAGGTTGTCATTGTCTACAGAAATATATTTTAAAACTGAAAATAGGTAAACCCAGTACAAAAAGTCGGAGCAATCACAAGTGTATAATACTCTTTCTACTATGGCGATCCTCACAATTGGCTTTTTGTGTGATGGCAACGGCCAGATGAAAACGCAATAAATATGCTGTAAGTATTCTATATATATTTAGCCTTGGGTGCGACAATTATTCAGATATTTCTCAAGGATGTTCAGTTCAGATTCAGATGAAGACATGAGCAGGGTCGTGATCTGAACGCACGTGATTTTGACTGAGCGGATCTGTCTTATACAATAGACCGATATCAGATCAACAGTGCAAGTGCAATCATCTGAGCTGCCTATGCAAAGCCTGGCAAGTCTGTGTATTTTGTATACTTCTACTACCAACGTGTTCTTCCACCAAACCAAACTATGCTCTAAACCCAACACAAGCCAGCCGAAGTCCAACAAATGAACACACAGCATTTTACATAAAATATTCCATATAACTTGGGAAAGTATAATCGTAACGCCACGTCACCTTGTCACCCGCTACAACATGGCATGGACTTATATGGAACCCAGTTTCTTGGTTGGATGAGATTTCACTTTGAGCCGCATACAATTATTACAGATTACAGATATCCGCACGGAAAAATGGACTAAAAGTGAAATAGAATATCTATAAACGTCAAATTCAGAAAAAGTTTTTATCTTGGATTTTGGGGAGGAGGGAACTTCAGCCTGTATTGTAATGACTCTCCCTTTACATATCCTAGTATTGTTATATGCTCAATAACGGACCAGTTGATTGCGACAGTATTTTCGAAAATGTCCAAATGGATTATATGTATGGCCGGCTAATGTCTAAGGATGGGTTCATACTTCATACTTGTCCATGTGGGCAATGTGAGAGTTCTTTAAGTCATTGTATATTCCTGCTACGTGCCACAATTTTTTACCAAATTCAAACTTTCAAACTTTAAAAATTTGGAATGCTGTAATGCTAATCGATCCTTAAAGCCAAAAGTAATTGCTTTGAGTCACGAAACAGTTGCCTTCAGCTTTAAAATAGTGATCATAGAATTACGACTACGACCAACATTATTCCTTTTCTGAGAAAAGTTTTATAGCAATTGCGACTAAGAACAGATATTCGCTAATGCATTTTATCTCATTTGCATTTCTCAACTTGCCTCGTAACCTGACCTTCAAGCAAGCAGGTTGTATTTGTTTGTATGTATGTATTGTTGTATATGCAATATGCATTGTGCCCGTCGATCGGTCACATATGTGTATAAAGATGTGTTGTGCATTGTCCAATTATTTGTGCTACGTGTTAATCGGTATGTCTGGCTTCGGGAATGTTAACATGTGATGTAGGGTATTTACATCGGCATTGGTAACTTGTTGGACTTGACTTGGGGTACATTGTACATTCCAGTTTGCTGCTAAAGTACTGCAAACTACTGTATGTATGTAGTAGCTGTAGTTGTCCGGAAAAGTTGTCAGGAGTTAGATCAGCTTGGATCACATCACGTGCATCTACAGGATGGCTCTGCTCATGTCTATTGTGCAATGTGCAATCCCTCACCTCTCCTCCTCTCCGACCGACTCTCCGGGCTGAATCACATTTGCATACCATAATATTTTCCATAGCAATGGCTCTGTCTAGTTACAAACTTTAACAAATGTATTAATAACTACATCAGAAGCATTGTAAGATAAGATTGCATGTAGTCATGTAGTATCCGAATTTCGGAAGGTATGCTTCCAGCACTACTACCTGAATTTCTTTAGGCAAGTGTAAGCTTCGCGCTTGTAGCATTAATGAATATGAAAAACGAAAGATTTAATGTACCAAACTTTTGTAGCGAAATGACCTATTATGAATCATATTACTTCCATGTATTATCTACCTTAGCTGTACCATTATCTACATGTTTATAATGTATGAATGGCCCACAATGCTAATAAAGTCAATTCTGGTTTTCCTACAGAAGGCGGCAGGCGGGTAGATTTCACAAACTAACGAACAATGGCCAAAACAAAGATTATGTACTACATTTGTCGTCGTATGTAAATTCCAAACTAAGAAAATGGTCATAGTGGTCTGCATTTTCCAAAAAGGTTTGCCGAAAACCGGCATACAAAACCCAATATCTAAATGTTATATTCTCAAAGCAATGCAACTCCCCACTTTGAAAACACGGAAAAATGATAAGGCTTGTTTAAACTATTCTAATGAATGTCTTTAAAATCCCAACTTTTCCCCCGAAACTGTCACCGTTAAAAATAATCAATTTTGATAAATGAGAGCCAATAATATTCCTTTGGCTTTTGATTGAGTTAATTTGAGAATTAAATAGGAAAACCAGTATATAACCACAAACAATCTTATAAAGTAGGACTTGTGACAGCTAACCCAGTCTTTAAAGAAAACTAGGTACCCGTAATACCTGACTTACCCGACTACAACAGAAATCAACATAGCCTGTCCTAGAGATTTACATCTAAACTTATTACAGCACATGAACCTGATGAACCTTTTTTGTAATTGAGGAAAATAAAAAGTAATTTTCAACACGAAAGAAATACACAAACTAATGTGAAATTCCTTTTCTTTGTGAAATTAAATGTACGTACTTCATTTGGATGAAAATATGCATTTAAATTTAAAAAAAACAGCTTACCTTGCTTGGACAAAATGCGAAATGTGAAATTTAGCTGTGCACGGTTTAAACTCCACAATTGCCAATGACAGTTTTATGCCAAATCTGCTCAGTTGATCTGTCTTCCTCCAGAAAGACTTTCAATAATCCTCCAGAGATGGCAGCTGATGCCCTTTTAATAATTATTATACTAACCATGGGCATGGGAAAATAAGAACCAGGAAGCTAGTATGAATATGAATTTTTCGGAATCCATAAAGTTCGACCGGAGTCAGCCACCTGCAGCCAACTCAGTCAAAAACGAGTGACACGTAGACATTGGGTGTGATTGGACTGGTTGGAGCAATAATAGTTGTTGCAGAAAACTTGTTAAAATACATCACAGCTTTCCAACTTTATCAAGAAGTGAAATACTTATTTTTATACTCTAGGCCGAGCAGAGCCAGAACTGCTTGTTGTAAACCTGTCGGACTTTAAGAAAGAAATGCTCTTGAAGTTCCTTTGGACGTTTGGGTTGCTGATTTTTTTGTTGGAAATAGTCGAATGTTGTAAGCTAAATTGAGCTGCTAAATTGTAAACATATTTTCACAAACATGAACAATACTTAATCTGACAATAAATGGTTTTCCTCGGTATTTAGATCCGAAACATGAAATGCAACGGAGGAAACTCAACCGAATTAAGAGGTACATCATGACACAGCCTATGCCGGCTTCACAAGATATCAAAACGGATCTATTTAGAGATGAAACTCCTAAAGTTATTTGGCAGAAAGGGGGACATTTTAAAGAATAATGAAATAGACAGTCTTTTATTAGCTGTTTTCTACTATCGCTTGGACTACAAATTAATTTATGGTTAAAATTCTAAAAAGTAAACTTATAATCACAGAAATTATCTATTTAGCAAATCAAATTGCACAATATGTGCCCATCTTTCTATATTAGTTTAAATCGGTTATCTCTATACTTTATTGGTTTAACCAATAGTATTTAATCTTTAAACTAATCGACGAACTATAAAAACTAATGTTAGCAATAGTTAATAAGCAATAAGCCCACAAATATTATCATAACAGGGAAAATCAATAAAAAAGGAACCAAGACAATAAAATATAAATGTAAAATTTCCATAAGTTTTGTGAAATAAATTTGGAAGCACAGAAAATGTTTAATAAATATCATATAAGTCATAAATCTATTAAGCATGAACACGTGTAGCATGTAAATCGACGTTAAATGCAGCATGACCTATGCTATAGGCCAAAAATGAATGCTTTTCTAGTCTTTGTAGACATGCATGTCTAAAATAAATAGTCCAGGACTGCCATTTGCCAATATGCTGGTTGGCAATGCTTATTCTCGTTACATGAATAAGTCATACACAACATTCGAAAAGTACAAACCTGTTTTGAGACACATCTTTTATTACTTCGAGTGCAATAAATAGTGACACTGTTACTATAAATATTTAGGAAAGAATGAACTACATATAGTATTATGTCCATGTCCTACTGAATTAGGTCTTATTACCGGTGTCACGTAAACTGGTCTTTGCAAACTGGTCTTCGAGCATTAGTAAACTGGTCTTCCCGAAAAACCAACTGGTCTTCCCGTAAAAGTAAACTGGTCTTCCCGCAAAACCAACTGGTCTTCCCGTAAAAGTAAACTGGTCTTCCCGTAAAAGTAAACCGGTCTTCCCGTAAAAGTAAACTCGTCTTATGAGTCTGACTATGCAAAATAGTTCTAATGATAATATAGTGATACAAACTGTTACATGTTTATTAGTCCTTTTATAATAGTGTTGTAGGTGCCAAGAGTGCTTTTAATTTGAGCATCTAAATTAATATATCTAGCCTTCTTCCCTTTCCATCTGAATGTATCAATTAATGGCGTTGCTTTATACCATTTATCCTCTTCTAGTTGAAGTTTTTTTAAAAACTCCCAAAAAGTTGGATGCTTAGATCTAAATCTGACATTCAATGAAAAATGATATCCCTCTGCACTGTTAGTAGTGCGAGGAATGCTTTCTAAAACCCTAACTGTAACGTTCCAAAATTCAACATGATACGTACGTGAACGTGAAAGTTGTATGTTGTATTCCGTACGAGTAAAGACAATGAGATAAGAATATGATTGCATAAATTAGTTTTGTATAATCATTTAACATACACTATACATCCTATCTATAGACGTCATGGCTTACAGTAAGACCAGTTTACTTATACGGGAGGACCAGTTTACTTTTACGGGAGGACCAGTTTGTTTTGCGGGAGGACCAGTTTACTTTTGCGGGAGGACCAGTTTGTTTTTCGGGAGGACCAGTTTACTTTTACGGGAGGACCAGTTTGTTTTTCGGGAGGACCAGTTTACTTATGCCCAAAAGACCAGTTTACTAAGACCAATTTACATACGACCCTTATTACCATTTAGTTAGCACATACAATCGAAAATAAATATTAAAACATTAAATACACCAGCTATATTATGTATAGTCTATTATAGTTAAATGGAAAAAATATTAAACGTGTAGAATAGCAACAATATTTATGTTTTTAGCTGGCTTTTAAAGATTTTATTAGCCAACCACCAGTGATTACCTTTGAGTTACTTTTAGGCTACCTTTTAAACATTCACAAACCACTTTCTTTTGAGAAAGCTGCTTTAACTACTGACCAACCAAGATTTTAACCAATAACCAGGTATTTCTAACCACTTCCATTATAGGCACTTGCCAGTGCCTGGTCAAATACTGAATATAGTATGTGAAATAAAAATCAAACATATTATACCGAGTCATAAATTGTCATTGTGAACTCAGTTATTTTCTCCATTTATCAAATAGTTAAAAGATATTTAAAATGATATAAATATAAGGCACATGTAATGTACTGTAAGGATTTTAAGGGTCATGAATGAGTCTTTATATTCCGGTAAATGGTGGCCATTTCATTTCGAAGAATCGAGTATCTTGTCCACTATCGTATCAAGAGCTGAAATTCATAAAAATAGAAAAGTCAGGAGTTTAATCTTTATAATTTCTAAAACAGAGTATATTTTTGACAACCTGTGGCGTAGGAAGTAAGTATAGTGGTACATAGTAGCTAGTACAACTAATGGAAGACAGGGTAAACCAAACACCCCTACTACAGCTTTATCTTTTCACACATCTCAATTTGGCTAAATTAGACCAATTGACAGATGGTAACTCTGGAAATTATGAGCAAGTCAGCAAAGCTGCAGTGAAATACTTCTTTCGTTTTTTTCATATCTCAACACTCAAGTTGGAATCCACGAAGTAGGCAAATTATATATTTACCAGTCTATTAGCATACTTTTTAAACAATATACATTTTAAAAGTTAGGTACTAGAACTACTTCCTACAACGATTTAAATTCAAGTGAATTTAATTTAAGTGGAATAATGTTATACAAAATGCATTCCAAAGACTGCAAAGCATCCATTTTGATTAGATACTAGACTACAAATTAGGGTCGTATTTAAGGAGCATTGAGGGTAATTGCTGCTCCCCAGGAATCCAAACTTTTGCCTCAAAATGCACAAAAATGCGCTATTCTCAACCATTTTATGCCAGTATTGATTGATTCATTTTCCCTCTTGAAATTATCAATGTTAATAAATTTTTAAAGGCATTTAAGTAGTATATTTAGATTTAAGCATCAAGCACGTACCGTCAGATTGTAATATCTTGGAAGCTAACTCGGTGAGAGTTGCATCCTGCAATATCGATTTGGGTAGTCCGTCCCAAAATGATTGCAAAGCACTTCTGGTGGTTCCTGCCGCCCCTAATTCGGCATAATATGACACCCGCAACAAAGTCCAAAGAACACCTAAGGTCATAATGCAAAGGACAAAGATAATAGCAGCGAACTTGAACTTATGAATATCCATGTCCATGTCATCGTCTGGTTTGGCAGGAGCTGGAGCTGGAGAAGGAGCGGCGTAACTATTTGAACTCTGTTGTGGAGGAACCTGATAAGACCCTGCATCGTGATCTCTACTTTGAGGAATGACATTATTGGCACTTCTGTTTGTCTGATTTCTGTTTGCCAATGTCCCTGGACATAGTACTAGAAGGGACACGGAAATCACAAATATCGGCAGAAATTTATCCATTTCTCTTAATTTTTATTAATGCTCCAATTTCAATCTATTATTTTTAAAAACAAAATATTTGTATTATTTATTTTCTTTCAATTCCTCCGTAAAAACTGGATTTAACTTATTGTTTGTTGCTGAAAAATTATATATGCATGGTTCCTATGAGCTCTTAGGTTTCTTTGGAAATGAGACACTCAGTTTTTTGACTAACCACAATTTACCAACAATTGCAACCATCAAAAGTATTTACTCTAACCTGAGGAACAACCGTGTTCACCTCTAACCAATAATGCAACGAGTAAAGAAATTAATTTTTATTGTTATATCCCAATTTGCATCTCAGAAACTCTGGGATGTAAACAAGTCATGAAAAAAGGTTAATGAGTTCTTATTCAAGCATTTTTGTCTACTATATATGTAGAAGTCTTATGGAAGGCAGCCAAGTACAAACACCCTGAACTGAAACGAAAATGTGAAATAATCAATTGTATCTGTACTCAGTAATTATGTGCTGAAATGATGATATGTCTTATACATTATCTGAAATACCACAGTATACAAACCCTTTAAAAAATAAGATTCTCTGAATTTTTCTGAAGAGAGCGTATCCTTTTTAATCTAAATTCGAGTATTTTTATCGATTTTTGAAAATAAAGAGGGAGTAATTTTCTGCAAAGGCTTAGGCATTCATAAGTCTATTGGACAGGACAGACAAAATCTGTTACCCTTTACGCTCGGTACTTGAAAAAAACAGAAGTCCTGGCATCCTTTCCTTTAATAAATGTAATTATTCTAAAATGAATTTGTCAATCAATAATTTCTAGTGCTATGGCTTCAAGAATTTCACTTCATGACGATGAGTTGGCTGGAGTACCAGATAGCTACGACATGTATAATATTTGTAATATTTTCCGTTCTCTAAAGAATCTGTATTTAATGTAATAGAGAAACAATAAATACGCTAAAGTCAAGAATAGACTGGCACACAATATGTAGTTAGTAATGGCAGTCTTTATTGTAAACCACCTAATTTTCAAAGCATAATTAAGAGGTTACCCACACTTCACTAATAACAATATTCCCAAATTCAAAGGATGAACCATTTCATATACACCTTTCCGTATCTATGCATAGGTAACATACACATAAAATACGTAAGTAGAGTGAATACTTACAATGCATTATAGAACCAAAACATATTCAAAAAAGAACCTGCATAATGCATGCAAAATAAAGTTTAGCATAAATAAACAACACAAACTATTAACTCGTATAATTCGTCCAAAAAATTTTCGGAGACATTAGTTATTACAGACAACCTCTACTGACACAGTATTTAACTGTCACTATACCTGCAATTACAAAATGAACTTAAATATGTATGTGTAGTTCCATGAGGAATTCGAATTCCGTTTAAACTTCTGTTTGATACCAAACTTTGAATTTAATTACAAACCAGCAGATCTATTTCCAGAGATTCTAGAATTGGGCTGGTGCTTAATCATAATCCTTATTCAAATTGATGACAACGGGCTTCAAATTTTTTAAATGATAAATTCTCAGACTCTTTTCTTGGCAACCAAACGTCTTACACAAACTTGTTTTTCACTGTTGAACAGTGCTAGCATATGTACAGAATTAATTTAAGAAATTTTGAGACGATTCAAAATTTAAAAAAATGTTGTCATAATTTTGAAAGTTGGCCTTCTTGTAGTGACTTCAAAAAAGGGTAAAGGCTTATTATGGGACCATAAAAGAATAATTTTTTGTCCCTAAAAGTGATTATTTTGTCCTTGAATAAAGTGACCATAGAAAAAGTACAAAAGCCATAGTACGAATACTGAAGTCCATAGCACATGAACAATTTAATTTAGTCAGGAACTAGAAAAGACCCTCATGAAGAGTTGTCCACCTAAATGGTGCTTAAAGTCTAAAGTTAGATACTTACTCGTTTCGTTGCATTGTCCTGCCAAGTGAAATCTCTTAACGACATTAACGTCGTTTAAAGTGCTCATATCAATAATTTTAAGCTTCCTAATTTTATTTTCCACTCAAGTATAGGAACATCGATTTTTGGACCCTCTTCTTTCTTGCAGTACGCAAAGGATACCATTTCTCCTATTTGGTACCATTTCCCCATTTTTAGAGCCTAATTTTGACTATCCCCTCCTCCATGCATCTGCAAATGATGCATAATAGGAAATATGTGTAAGTTTCTAACCAACGCTCAGGACAGTGCCATAGACAAGGAGAACAGGAGCCCCAGCAATCAAGAAAATTAAGATTTCTTATTAGCCAAAATTGGGCAAGGAAATTCAAATGATCAGGAGCTATTAAATTGTCCAAAAGTTGAGCCCCCCTTATAGTATAGCTATATACAGCCCTGCCATTTTACAATTGCTATATGCTAGCTGCCGTTCTCGGTTAAGTACCTACTGCTTTTACTACGTACTTCTCGGTCCATTGCTTTGCAGTTCTCTCCAACCGAAGATGAGAAGTTGTTAGCCAACTTATTGCTAATAGGATTGTTTAGGGCCACAATGCCTATGGTTGGATCGGTAATGTTTCGGATTCTAATAGCTTCTCTACTTCCCAAATTTTGAATCTAATTTGGGACCTTTATCTGATTCCTTATATAAAGAGTAGAGATCATTAATGGTCCAAGTAGTGCAGTCTATTCAGCAAGTAATGAAGTACCTATAAAAAGAATATGAAAGTAACTCTAAATTAGCGATCGTCGTAACCAAGGGATTTTATGTCCACTGAGGTGGAAAATGACAAGCCCACTTTAATGATGTGCATTTTATTATATACTTTGCAATATGCAACCTGCAAGAATAGGAAATAATATATTGAGGAGCAAAGTCGTTTGGAAGGGCGGATGTAAACGTCAGTAGTAAAATGTGGGATTCCTGGAATGAGTGGAGTAGGTAGGTAAATATGGGAAGGCCAAGGCAGACGACGGTGCGCGGAGGACAGAAAGTCGAACGGAGAAAGCATCTTGCTGGCAGAAGAATAGGAGAGCAAAGAGTGATCTTGTCGTTCAGTCCAACCTGTACGTCTCTCTCTCGGCTAGATTGCATTCTATATTACTAGATAGACGCAGACAGACTAACCAACCTGTACCTGAACTGTACACGATCGTCTCTTGCTATATTCCAGCGTCCAATTGCAATTTCTGTCCCATTGTCGAGGATCCCTGAAAGAATTAGTTGAAGGCCATTCAATAAAACATCCGAAATATCGTGCAGAACAGGTACGTTGACCAATTATTTTTAACTATAATAAATTGGAGTAGCTACTACCAACTGGTGCGCTTGTCTTTTGTAGAACTTGTATAATATGTGTGCAAGTTGCACATAAAGTTATCTCCAGTATTATTTAGACACCTACGCTCCTACCTAATAATTCGTCTCATGGACGAGATATCGGAAAGACGGGGCTGATTATTATATAAGAACCTTTCCAATATGATAGTTGAGTTGAAGCCACCAGAGGCAGATCAGATCCATAACTGAGCAGCCGAGCCGAAGTTGTTGATTACATTTCGCATTTGGATGGATTGAGCCGTCCGTCACATAACAACAGAAAATAAAACTTGATTTAATTTTCACTTCTACTTGCTGTTTTGCAGACATTTTTCTTCGCTGTTACCAGATTCCCACAATTCTTTTCCATTAGCAAATCTATTATTTTCGGCTGTCAGCTGTTGGTAAGTCGCATTTTACACTTTTGATACGCAATTTTAGTAGATTGATTATATGTACATCGTATCGTATCACACAGCCCTTTGCTATCATTTATTTCATGAGTTAGTTATCATAAGGTTTAAAACTAGAAGGCTTTAACTTAAAAAGAGTTTTGACGGCGGTGCCGGATGTCCTCCTCTGGTACATTTAGACTATGATGAACATCTTTGCAATTTGATCATCAATAATCATTATATGCTCCTTATGCTGCGTAATTTGTAACTAATATATAAAGAATTACTGTCTATCATAAATATCTACATTTAGTAAAATATAAAATATTCCAAAAGAATCATGAAGTCGGGCAACTCGGAATAAAATTAAAAAAATATTAGTAGTACTGAGTACTGAAACATAACATACATTGACGGGGGTCTCCCAAAGTCAAAATAATTTTTGGTTTTCAGTTTTCATACAGAAGGAATGCACTCAATCGCATAAAAATGAACATTTTATTTATTTAAAATATTGTAAAATGTCTTTTTACATAATTGTAGGAGTTTCATAAAAGTACATGCAACTAGTTTAATATCTTTAGTTTACCTTTGAATCCAGTTCACACTAATTTCATTTGGGTAAGGGGGCTAGTTGACGGTCATGGGTTTAATATAGACTTTAAGATATGATGAATATTAATATGATATACCCAAAAGGAAAATGGAAATAAATATCATAATTTAAAGGTATAAGCCCTGATTTCAAATAGAAATGCATTTTTCAGAGTTCAGGGAATTATCCACTTAAAACTTAAAATAGACATAGACGTAGATTTTATGTTTGTGGGTTTAAGAGTGTCCATAAATACTAGTTTAGGTTGTAGAATTACGTAAATAATTTTCCCTTATACATATAAATTATTAAACGTAAATATAAACCTTGAAAATAGCAACAGTTAGTGTCGTAGGCAGTACACATTTAGGGAGCTGAACCGTGAGACAGGTGTATAATCTAAAAACAGGCATTACATTTCCTTAGCGTTTCCATTTGTTTGAGAATCTTGTAGGTTAATCGAGGGGTAGTTTTTTCCAACAATTTTCTTAAAGGTTCCTTGTTATTTGTTAATATATAGGTATTCAAAGCTGACAACTGCAGATAATCACAAAAGTCGTTTGATATCTGGATCAGCTGAAAACGTGGATGATTTTTTAGCTGATACGGTCAGCAATACAAGGATAAAAGTATGTACTGGATTTCTAAAATACAGAGAAGGTTTTAAAATTTAAATTAGTGTATCGTAAGATGAGTATACTTTACACATTTAAGCAGATTTGGAACAAATATTTTTTGCATCATACTTTTTTAAAGCATATGCAATTTTGGTTGACTGTCATCCAAAATCCGTGCTTTTTAAAATAATATATTACTGTATCAGTACTTTCCCCCATTTCACGATTTCGAACTTCTACATGGAGTATAAGAACCAATGAGGCAATCATGTTTAATCCTAAAAATCATCTCGGCAACAACAGGTTAATTTATATGGACATTTTCATTTTCACCGTCGTAATCCATAATTTACAATTTCTAACATAAAGAAATAAAGGTGATATTTTTGTTAACAGAAATGAAGTAACTTTGCACAATAGAAAAAAAATGTTTCAGCTACTATTAAAATCCACAAGTCATTTTGAGAATTACATAATAAGTTTATCTGGATAGACTGATGATTCTCAACTTTTTTATGTTTCAAAATTCTATTTACTATTTATAAATTCTATTGGAATTTAAAAAGCGAATTACGATTTTGGGAAAAATTTAATGCATTTAATGCAAGTTAGAAATAAATAGAGCAATTCAGTTTTTATATAAAAACAATTTCTGATGAGCAAATATTCCTACAGTTCTTTAATGTACCAAAATTTATTATAGCAAAACAGTGGTGTGCAAAATTATCCCACCTGCAGGAAACTTTAACGCTGAAATTTTTGTTTAAAAAAAATTAAAACACGAAAAAAGTTTCGAAATAAATGTTTTCTATACCCAAGGGAAAGGATTTACTGGTTGGGTAAATATTTTGAATAATGAAAGCATGGAAAAATTTTCACTTCAAAAATCTGCTGAGTAAGTGTAAAGTATAATCACCGGACGGTATACAAATTTCTTGATGTTTAAATAATACTAATACTTTCAATTTCTACCCTTTAATGAATTGTTTTGATGGCAAACTAACAAAATACGCTATTGTGGTGTGATGTGAATGAATGTAAAATGTCGTTATGAAAAGAAATGACCAACTTGCATAAATGACATCATTTGATGACGTGAACGTAATATGCCGTAAGATTTCATAAAAATTGATGTGATGGGATTCTTAATCATCTAATGGCTCAGAATTACATGGTTATATATGTTGTAAGTATACTGAAAAATCTCGATTTATAACGGGGATGCTACTTTTGATTTAAATTTATCTCTGTTTCAATTATAATTTGACCCATGACTTTGATTTAGACATAAAAATCACAGACTAGCAAACGAGGAGATATGACCTTAAGAATCTGATGTAATTTGCTATTTCTATAAATTCAAAATGAATTAAATCATTAATAATAAACACTTGTTTCGAAAAAAGTAATAAAATGATTTCAAATGTCCAACTCCAACACAACACATTCATGACGTACATAATTACTCACTTACGTTAGGTACTTTATTATACTAATTTGCACTTTTAGAATTATAAATGAAGTACCTAATAGGGCGAAGCAAATTACTAATTTTGAAGTCCCCGAATCCCACTTTTGTTCTTGCTTGATGTTGTCCCTTCAAAGGGATTTTATAATTTGCAAAGCATGTAAATGAAAATGTATGGAGAATATAGTCTTATAATTGCGTTTACTTGTATTCAGCATGCATTCGTATGCAAATAGACAGACAGACAGTCGAATTGGCGTCAGGCGTTGCAGTACGTCTCCTGACATAATCACTGGATTTGAAGCAAGAAGGCGGTTGTTGAGCCGATATGAGTATTCAAGAAATGAGAGGAACGATCGTGAACGTCAGGAGAATATCCGAGATTATCAAAGAGCTCGAGGAACGGGACGCCCAAGGGATCCAAATAGAATCCGGCGTCCTCGGTGCAATCCTCCGCTGTTTGATATATCGAGACCGAGAAGGCGTCCAGAAAGGGGGCACCAGGCACGACCATCTCAGCGTGGACAACTACGTAATCGTCATGTTTCGGATTCATCTGAATCTGACCGGAGGAGCTCTAGAGGAAGCTCAACAAGCGATGCTACGGCTTCTCATCGAGAGCGTGAAAGGAATGAAACTAACACCCGGAAGCGGAGCAGTGGCCAGGAGTCATCTCCCCTGGATCAAACTGCAAGTGACTCTAACGACGCAGCTCCACGGAAGACTCTCATTGCTAAGAGAAGCTTGAAGGTTGAAGCATATGACACAAGCGATACGGATAACAATGAGCCATCGTCAAGCAAATCGAAGTCTCCAGACCGGATCGATTCCAAGGGAAGAGACTTATTTATGGATTCACCTCCCCATTTGACGAGTGTGAGAGCGGACCCGGCTACTCCGGAAGAATCAGCTGATTCAAGCAATGACGATTCGTCTTCTGATCAAAAGCTCTCCAAGAAGAGGGGCAAGAAGACTAAGAAGGAACGCAAGAAGAGCAAAAAGGCAAAGAAGAAACTTCACAAAGCCCACAAAGTGGTCAAGAAGGAGAAGAAGAAGTCTAAGAAGACTAAAGTGGAAGTCTCGACTTCAACCGGGCATTCTTCAGGAGGCGAGAGATCTTCAGGAAGCAGCAGCAGTGAGGCAAAAGTTGAAAATGGCTTCTTAGAAGGAGAATCACAAAATGTTGGCAGCAGCCAGGATGTTCAGAAAATGCGGAAGAAAATGGCACCAATGACTAAGGAACAGTGGGAAAAGCAACAGAGTCAAATACGACGAGAAGTCTCGCCAACCACTGGAAGAGTTCGGTAAAAATGGAATAAATATACAAAATATCGTGTGGTAGCTAAAAAGGTTAAAACATTCGTCGGTTTTAGCTATCGTAGAATTAACACGAAGGTCGAGAAAACTTTAATTTTATTCAATATTTTGATACTTAGAAGTATAATTTTAATTGCAGTGTCATCAAAGGAACTGGAGAAATTCTGGAGGAAATTGTGAGTCGAGATCGTCACAAAGCTATCAACCGCATGGCGACCATTGGAGATGGGCAGGCCTTTCAGGCTTCGTTGCAAAAGAAGTTGAAGAAGAATTGAAAATGTTTAGCAATGGTAGCTTTTTGGAGCCGATGAATTGTAAGTATTGTTTTCAGAATTGATTGTTTACAATTTATGTTACTGTGCTGAGTATACACTGTTACCATAAACCTAATGCTTGGAATCCTGTCTTATAGATTTATTTAGGTTAGGTGATGAATTTATATTTTACTTTGTGTACTTATATTGTAAAAATGTATTTAGAATTCATTTTATATAATGAAAACTAAGTACCTATTAATGATCATGTCTAGTTATCATGAGTTTTTACCTGTATTAATGATCTATGAGTCTATGAGTCGGAGCTGATGCTATAATAATCCAAAGGATGAAGCATCTATCCAATATTTAGTAAGTACTATTTAGTTTTTGTGACCATGTGTTCTTTTTTCTTTTCGGATTTCCACAATAGGATGCAAAGTTGACATTTGGAATTAAATATTACCAAATCGACATTAAATCGACTCTATTGGGAATAACCCATTTAAAAAATTTTTTAGTAATTGCGTTCGGTGTAAAGTAACTACTGCACACCCTCCTTCGCCCGATTTTGAGACCAAAAAGATCAAAAATCCAAATAAATGTATTTCTCATGTATAGTACAAATACTTTTGTTGTTCTGACCCTGTCACCAACTAAATACCGAGTACATAGAGATCACAATATTTGATTAATTTGGATTTTTATATATTTTATGCCAAATGTGACGTAAAGTCGCATAAAAATGCTATGAAATTAGAAAGAAGTATGCACGGGTAAGGTATATAGACCTTGCTTAAGATTTACGACTGAAGTGTTTAAGCTCCGGGAACCATCTAAGTAAGACGTTTCGTAAATAAGAACTGATAGTATTTTTAGATGCGTGAGCTTACTTTTATTAAGATACCTAAACCTACAAGTAGACCGTTAAATACAGAGCGCGGCCCAAGTTTCCGGCCATGGGACTTACATGTCCTTTGTGAGAAATGAATAAAAAATTACTGTCTGTAACCTAGGTACTCATAGGCACTACTTATGGTAATCCTCACGGCCGGAAACTCGCACCGAGTACAGTATATAGGAATAAAAACCATTTCTACTCCTCGTTTTTCCTTAAGGGGGAGGGGGTCGCAATCGCAATGGCGTCGGAAGAGTTCATATTCCATTTGATTAACCTCTCATCTGTAGCTTCCAACTTCTAACCACCTGTAAGGAAATGATCTCGTAGGACAATGGTTTTTGTGTTTCTTACTTCTTAAGGTGCTATTTGATAAAAAAAATACCTGCCTCCGCAAGTATAAACGAATGCACTGTATTTTAGTTAAAATTTCGTCTGCTGCGACATGAATTAATTATTTGTTATCTTGTACTGTATACTTTAAGGAAACTTTTAGGAAAGTTTTGAGAAAGAATCGACGTAGCACACAATCATACAGAATATCGAAAAATTCGAACATGCGATTGTATGTTAATGTTGAGCTTCAAAAGAGAGACCAAAAAATATCCAGACAAAAAAGTTTTCTTTTCTTTACAAATTATCATGTTTTTAAGACTACAAATTCGTTATTTTAGACCGTTTTTTATCTCAGAAAAGTCCATGCAGTCTCCTTAAAGCACTTTGCAGAATGATGAAAGGTTTTGCGAAGTGAAGAAAAGTTTTTTCTCGTTGCTGTGCTACTTTTCAGTATATGCTAGAAAATTATGATAATATTAGATTCCTAAGGGGATCATAGATTCCATTGTGTCGTAAGTATTTCATCTTTAGCTATAGGCCATGACATTTGTAATGAACATTTAGATAAAAATTGTTAGCAATACCTGGTAGGTTTTACTTTTCGTACAAGTGAACCTGAAAATAAATATCTTCAGAATCTTGTGGTTAGATATTTGTTTTCTTTAAAAATGTCCGTCTTGTGAAATGTGTAATTTATAGGTATTGTAACTGCTTTGGTGTGCTTTAATATTGTAGTCTTGGAAGTATAACATATAGATAATTTAATAAGTTAATTGTAACATTATTAATTGCCCGTTAGCGTTCGATGACGAATTTAATCACTAGTTTTGCGCATGTTTGTAAAATAATAGCTACAAATCGATGTGTAGTATTTTTAAAACTTTTAGATTTACAATTGTATATTCGTAATTTAGATGAATGGATTGTTAAGAAAATTTTCGCAACAAATTTATATATTCTTTAGCGGTATCATAGGAGTTTTGGAAGCTTGCGTTATTTTTATATCTAATTTTTCTTGTTTTCATTATTAAATAGTTCTGAAATACGATTCTTTTGTCACCTTAATTTTTCTTGTAAAATAATTCTGTAGCTATTGAATTCGGCAAAAAAATTAATGTGACCTAACTGAACTGAACAAAATTGAAGTTAGGTATAAAAAATATTTCAATTTTACGTAGCAGTAAACCCATTTAAATGTTCAGGTGCAATTAGTGACAATCCTTATTAATTCATGTTCATATAGTACACAATTTCTGTACTAAATCTCATTAAATATTGTATCTCCTGTTAATGCAGTCGATGTTGTCTCTTTAGAGTATATAATACGATATATATTGTACCAATACTATCTATATGTACTAATGTACCAAAAATATGTGTATCACTGTATAGGTAACTAATCATTTCCAAAATATCTAAAAAAAATTATAGCTATCGTATATAGAAGTAATCTACTTTAGTAATTAAATTAGTTACTACACAAAAAACCTTGTCATTTCAACTTAGAAGGCTTTAAATTGGAGTGTTATCGTTGTGTATCAAGTATACTGCTAAATATATATTTAGTGTAGACATTTCAATAAAAATAACGTAAATAAGTAGACCATAACATTACTTACAAGTAAATGTGTGAAAGTTAGTAACTTTGTAAAATGTTTCCAGCTAAACTCCAATTTTCCGGATTTAATCCTATAGCTTTAAGAAACCTAAATATGTCAGTTCCTAATAAAACGCATGCGTTTAAAACTTAAATGTTTAAACCAAATGAGCATATTCATTGCGGTTGCAGTTTTTGGGCTTATTATTTGTAACTTTGCCATATATGTATTTAACGAAATTTTGAACCAAATTTAACAGTTGTATACTGTTACTGCATATTTGATTATACCAGTATTTACTCTAATTTTGGGTTCGTTCTTCTGTCATCACGAATTTAAAAAATCAGAGAAATGTTTAAATATATTTAAACTTCTACCATCAAAGGGTTTGAAGCCAGTAAATATTCAAAAGGATTACCATTCGATTCGCTTCACAAAGAGGACTGTCTATACGATAATAGAACTCTGGTCCTAATGATTTTAAAATTGTAAGTCGGATGAAGTCAAACCTTTTATTACTGACTATACTATGTAGTATCTTTATTGTAAAAACTGATTGTACAACGACCAAAAATTCGATTCTTATGTTTGTTCGATTATTCATGAAATGGGCTGGCTGGATCTGACTATATCGTATTATTGGCTTGGTAACTATTACTTGAGTGAGTACGAATTTCTCAGTCATATACCAACGAAAACGACAGGTTCTTTCAAAGTTATAGATGATAGAATAATTGTAAAAAAATCTACTTAATTGTTTTCTACTGAATTCAAGTGCATGTTCATAATATCTTTGAAGTATTCCTGACTGTTGCTTATTTTTGCTGTCAAGTTAAAATCTTTCTTGTTTGTAACATTTTAAATTCTATTCAGCGTTCCTATTAGATATTGAAACTTATCAATCATTATCATAGGACCAGGGTATCTAGTCAGTAATCTGATATTTCAATGATATTGAATAAGATTTCGTACTGTCCTTGTATCAGTATCATAACAGGCAGCACTGGACATTTTCAATGGGTATTTGAACCTGTATTTATAATACATCTTTTGAAATCTTTGTGTAAGTTTTGGCAAAGTGCTCTATTTCCACAATTTCCAGAATCGTTGCTGAAGAAACATTTCTACACATTAAAAGTGTTTCCAAATATCTTAGTTTGGAAGGCACTCATAGAATCAATTTACAAAGTTACTACTTGTAGTATTATGTGCAAACAACTGTTGCAAATTTTGAATCTAAAATTAGTAATTTTGGTGTTCCATGCTACTAAATGGTGTAAGAAATAAAAAACAAAATGCAAAAAAAACGTGTCTTTGTAATTCTTTATTTGAATATTACATATACATTACATAACTTTAGGAGTCAAAACATTTCATTCAGTTTTCAGCAGGTGCTATAATATGATGTTCATACCGTAACTTGTACTTATACATGGTGGTTATATGTAGTAATAGTGACATATAAGTAATAACCCAAATCCATGAAGAGTACGCAATACAAGTTCAACAGTTTTCATACAATTGACAACTACAATATTCTATACCATACTGAAGTCAGTCAATCAGTCTCTCTGTCCCACCCTCACATTATTCAGTCATATAACCAGGATTATTCACACTCACATCACACACCCTCAGGATCACTAAAAACAAACGCCGATATAACAGATAAGCTACAGTAGTAAACAAAACTAAAGCTTCATAATAGTCGTCAGAGTAGTAAAAGTCTGGTTGTATTTAGTTCGCACAATTCTAGTCACGACTACCCAGTCAAGTAGCTAATTGTAAAATTTCAAAAAAGATCAGAACAAAATAAACATAGTCTTTTATCAAACAAAGCTAGTCTACAAGGGAAAGGGATATTTAATAAAATATCATATAGTCGCTAGAGTATAACTATTGTCTAATTTTTTGCAAAAACTTATTTTATGAAAGGTAGTTCATATTATATCGAGTTCAATTGGCTATTCTAATTACACAACCAAAACAAGACACATATTCCCATCATGTTACCAATAATGACATATTAACAATGGTGGAGTTTTTTAAATCTAGGTGTGTAATTAAGGGATTATGGCATCGGTAAGCAGCACATTGTTATCGTAACAGTGATACAATAAAAATATTTATATCAGCGTTTTGGTTACATTTAAGGTTTTTAGTTTTCCAGAGTATTCGAGATTTATAGAGTAACATTAAGTGTAGGATTATACTTGCAGTTCACGCTAAAATGTTTGAGATTCTAATGCTGGTTTCTGTTTGAATGTATCTATAGCTAATAATTAAAGGTTCGTGTTCTGGGCAGGCTCCCATATTTGTCCTGAGGAAACAGAATTGCCTAATAGTAGTACAAAGTACAAACTAAAGAATTACTATAGACGAAGAATTACTATTTTCCATGACTAATATTGTTTTCAGGCATGACAATTTTCTGTTGGGTAGCGTTATTTCTCCACTAAGGTGGGATCAAGTGACTACCATCATCGGTTTCGTCTAATGAAGAAAAATAATTTATAGTTGATATTTGGTCAGTTTTTAGAAGTAAATCATAACAACCTATATTTAAAAAATAAACATATTTGACATCGATTTTGACTAATGTTATGTAATCTTATGATTGAATTATCACTCACTATTATTTTATCTAACAAAATAAGTATCCTATGACCTGTACAATAGTTTGCATTTCTTACACAGTTGGCAATTCATTGTAATGCAATATACAATGCGAGAAACAATCAGTTTTACCGCATGTACCGTTATTACTTAGAAGATGACTTGATTTTCTCTTGTGGACATATATTCGTTCAAAAACCGTAATACGACAAGCTCAAAACCAGGTATAGCCAAATGGTTATACGGATACAGTTGCAACACTTACAGATTTCTTAACTATAGCTGCATATAAACTATACTAATTAGTATTTCTGGGAAATACATATTTAGCAGTAGATATGATAAGTTCAGATTAATTATTTTATCTGTCTATAATAATAGTAGTTTTTGTTACTCGTAATTAAAAATAATTACAATTAAAATGATCGTTCCCAAATGTATTTTATCACGTAGGTATACTTAATTTAATAATTGGAAGTCATCACAATATTATAATGCAATATCGTATCATAACACACTTTAACGAAATAAGAAAACAGATTAAACATAAGTGGCAAAAAACTAATTGTAACAAATGGATCATCACCGATAATGATTTCAGTAGAAGAAAAACTGCGTCTAAAATATACTGTCCTACATAATACTCTTAAAAACTTTTAAGTAACCTAATTTTTCTAAAGATTGCGGTAACACTTACAATTAGAATATGTACATACTATAAATACGAGAAAATAACGAAAGTTACACATACGCCCACAAAAATAGTTCTTATCAAATGAAAGATTTGGTAGTATTAGCATTCATTGAGTTTATACATTGGGTATCAAAACAGGGAAGACCACAATCTGCAACAACATATCAACGCACCATTCATAATAAAGGAAATAGGTATCAAATCCAGTTACACAGGGCAAACAAATAATTATAATAGCACACCATAATTGTTACATTGCTATGTACGATATTACGACAATAAATAATCTACAGGCAAAGACAAAATATGTAATAACTAGATTTGAAATGTGTGCATACAGGGAATACTTATAACTATTTTACTAGATAGTAGTAGTAGTAAAACCATAGTAGTTATAGTTTACATTAGTAGAATCACTGAAGATTGAGTAATATAGAAGACAGTAGATACGTCTGTAAATTCAATATTAGATGAGAGCACAAATATAGCAGGTACTTTGCCGTTCGTAATAACGACTTGTAACAAATAAAACAATGCAATTTTATTTTCAGACTGTTGACATGAATCACCATTACAGCATAGAATTAATTAAACGCGAATATCGTGAGTGGACATAGTAGTTTCATTTGATTTTTAATACGTGGACTTATGGCATTTGAAAGTTAATGTGACATTGTAAGGTTACGTGTACTTACAAATATCTAATCAAATAATGTTGTTTTTCAAAACTGACTACCAATTTGGACATAATTGTATAATAAAATCATTGCAAATGCTTTCGAATGAGCATTGCGCTTTGCAAATAATATTCTCAAAAGTTGAATGAAAAGACTACGAATTTTGACATATAACAAAATCGATGCGAATGTTTGTATGAGCATTGAATCCCACATCTAACTAGAGTTGAATCAGAGATGCTTGTTAAAACAGTTGAATAAAGTGAGTAGTAGAACCATCGCGGAAAGAAGGATCGTCCACAACCTTAGCTCGACACATGGGACATGTTCGTTCTCGGTCAAACCAAGTCGAAACGCACTCTTCGCAGAAGATGTGGGAACAGGTTAATCTGGTTGGAGTAGAATAGTTGTCATGACATATTGGGCACGTTTGTCCAGCGTCTCCCAATTGCTGTGCCGTTGGTGATGTTCCATAATGCTAAATGACAGAATTTCACATTTAAATAAATAACGGCGATATCCCAAAAATCCTAAATTTTACCATTCTAAAAATTTTGACTTACAACTTGCTGGAGAAGTTTGGTGAAAGCTACGCGCCATGATTTGACTCTACTGTGAACGTCACTTCCTTTGAAAACGATGTACACTCCAGCCAGCATTATGCCGAACACTTTTGATGATCCGTCATAAGCGGTGATCAGATAGGAAATCCAAGGGTGAAGGGGCAGAAGGCAGCGATAGAACTGTGATGTTTGTTCAACAAATAAATAGTACTTTCCCTGTAAAATTCATAAATAGTTCATTAGTATCTAAAAATTTAAAGACAGAGAATAAAAAATTATTTTTATTTACTCGTTTCTGAAATGGGATGAACTGCGCCGGAAAGGAAAGTATTATAATCTTAATTATGATGGTCAGAAACTTCGCCACAAAATCAGTAATCCCTACAACCCACAGCAGAGTCCAGATGGTCGTCATCTCCAAGTTAGGTAAAAATATCAGCCTAAAATAAATTAAATGTCATACATTTTAAACATTATGTAAATTGGGCAATTAGTGCTTGTAAGTGGTTGAAAAAAATATCACTCATTTCTGTTAGACAATTTACAACTAGACAGTTAGAATAACTTTTTAAAAACATTCCGAATTGTGCAAAAAAAAAGAGACATGCACACAAAAATAAATTATTTTTATCTTAAGATGTACATTTTCAATAACTACAAAACGGAGAAAAAAAATCAATAATATTGTACAGTTAATTATTTTTTATGATTTTCTTACGCGTAGTACAGCATATCCTCCTGAAAAACGTAGTATATGAAAGCTATGCAAACTAGTAAGTTGACAGCTATCATTGCCAAATACAGAAGATTTCGTTTGCTCTGTTTCCCCACTTCTTTCTTCAGCAGTGAGTTAGTGTGACAAAATGTAACTAGAAGCGCTAAGAAGCAAATGATTCCACTGCCGTGATCGAAGAGGCCCTATGATTATTTAAAACACACCATTATGCATATTAGTTTTCCCAACTTTATGCTACTTACTTTTAGCAAGTCAATAACGTTGACTAAAGATTAGTATCAACGGAAGTAAATATTATTGTCTTCCTAATGCGTGACTTTATTTCTTGCATACCTTGGCGAGCAAAATTAAGATGAAAGGCGAATATCTTTCGGCAACTGATATAAAGGCTCGTGCTTCCGGACTATGGCGAAGAATTTCAGCTGGAGTTCTGTCATGAGTATCATTTGTAGGTTCACCGCCTTCCCGATTACCAGTGACAGAGGGAGATCGAGCCACTTCGTCTCCATTAGCTTGCTGTTGGTCCCAATCACTATTACTTCCTTGAGCTTCCATGTCTACCACATATGACTGCGAATCCCGTCTGACTGATCCTACTGGTGACGGCATATTATCTGAAAAATTTAAATTCATTACAAAATTAGTACTTGCATCTGTTAGTTTTCCTTTAACAAGTCAACTCAATTTTTGAAAGTTTAAAATTATGTTGAAAATTATGTAGCCAAGTTTTCAGAATCAGATAATATTAATCTCACAATGAGTGCAAGCTACTCAGCAAAATAAATTTCAAAATTTTTTTATAAAGGCTAATAAGGCTTTTCGGATTCTGTATAGCAGACGGTAGCTGCGGTCTTACTCAAAATAATTAAAATGAGAATTTGTATTATAATGGACAATTTTGTATCGTAAAACTATAAATGATGATCTACTTAAGAACATCTATTTAGTTAAGAAATATTTAGGATAAAGGATTAGCGATAACCTTTAATGTTTCAATCTGCATCTTTCTAATAGAAAGGAAACTGAAATCGGCCAAGGTCATTATCAGAAAAACACAAAAGTCTTATACAAATGGTTATGTAAAAGATCCTTAACAATCAGATTGACAAGCTGCTGAGACAGCAAGTTTGAGTGTAAAAAAATATGTTAAAATTAATTAAGCTATGCCTAATTTAAATGTCCTGAAATGTAATGATTACAAACAAATCTGTATGTATAAAGTACAAAACGTGTTAAGTCAAATCACCTCTCGAGTTAAAAAGTATGGACGAAAACGTGACAATACTTTCATATTCATCATTAAAGCTACAGTTTTGTGTAATTTTAAAATCTATTTAAATTTAATATTCTGTCTGGTGTCCTTGTAACTAAATATCTTAAGCACAGTTACAATTGTAATGTTTTTTAATAACTTTGAAAGGCATGGAAAGTTTTACACAGTAATCGGATTTATACGGAAGTTGTGCAAATTTTACTACAGTTTATTGACACCCATGCAGTTTTATAGTTTCATTTTTTAGGAATTCTAACTTTTTTGTTGCATATTACTTTATTTTGTTGCTGTTTTTATTCTGCAATCAATATTTCGTTCATAGGACTAATGATAGGATAAAGAACTGGATTAGCAAACACAGAAGCGAATACTAACTATTAGTAACTATCCCGACCAAACACAAACAAAACTTTCTGTATTCTCAGTTTTGAATTTAAACATCATTTATTTCGAAGACGGTTGATGGAATAATTAATTTCCTCTCCTTAGTGCCCCCGTGCTCCGTAATTTGATAATAAAACCAACATTTATCTAGAAATAATTCCCCCTGAATAAGTATTGGTATGCGAAACTAAAACATATAACGCAGTTACATACGCCAATAACGAGATTGATAATGTCGTAAAAATTCATAAGCCATTACATGAACGAAAAAGTCCAAGTGTGCTCCGCCTACAAAATTTTCTCCACGTTGAAGTCAAACCAAAGAAATACATGCGTGAAAACCCCTTTGTTCACTAACACATGCACATTTATAACTTCCGTCATAAGCAAATCAAAGGTTTGTGATTTACATTTTTAGACAGCCTACACAATTTGCCAAATTCCATGTTTTGCCAAGTGGCACCTAATAACTGTCACAAGTTTTAAAATGATCACAGTATTCAATTCAATCCAAAGGCTCATTCATATCTTTTGCTTCAGGGAGTTAAGTAGCGTAGCTGTTATATAGGAAATACCGATCTGTCTGTCTGTCTGTCCGTCCATGTTAGCATGAACTGTTGTCTGTTAACTCAAGAACGATTTCAGATAAAATCAGTTAAAACATTCTGTACATAATCTAGGGATGAAAAGTGAGATCAAATTTGAATATAGGTAAAATCGGACACAATCCCTGCCTATGGGCGTCATTCAAAAATTACAAAGTGGTGTAACTTTATTTCTCCAAGTTGTAGAACGTCATGAAATAGTTCGTTTGAAAATATTTTCGCTAGGTCAGGTCTAGGTCAATTCATGCAGATTAAAAGATCAAAGGTCATTAGAAACATGCACTAAAAACGTCATGTAGCGTCGCAAAGCCTACTTTTTTACATGCAATTGACATGGTTTATTTAAAAGTTTCAAGATTGTTAATGGTACACTGCAGTCGTTTAATTCGTGAACTCTTTGTAAAAACAAAAGGAAAATGCCTTATTTTTATTTCTAAAAAGTTGTATAAGGTTTTTTGAGTTCAACGTCCAACTACTGTGGACACTAGACGGTGAAAATCGCAACCTCTTTTCACCGTAACCGAATAGGTATGACGTATGTGTTGTCTACGTAAACGATCACGTATTTGTGACGATATGCGAAATTCGACCCCGTTACTTTGCGACCATAAGAACACACATTGTTGAATTGGCTGATCTTCCGACTCTCCGCTTTTCCTCCCTGCCTCCAACTCCCTTCTCTCTTTGTGTCAGGTGAATAAAAGATATCTGTGCATTTATTTCTGGCTTTAACCGGTTTGTGGTTTCCATATTTCAGTTTCCCAACTTGCTGTTCCCTACTTTTCAAGGAAGCATGACATTCATGCTTATACTATTGTTTGATAACATTCTACTACATTATCTTGTCTACATTATCCATTTTAGAAATACGACAGCTTTTAATAAGCACTTTTGGAAATTTACCCATGCCTCGGATTTCAAAGGGCATACAACTAACTTTCATCGAGTTGTAACAACATTCTCTACAAAAAACTATATTGAGGCTGTGACTATAACATGACTCAAAACGAAATGCTTTTGGGCCATTTAATCTGTTCCTTTGTGAAAGTGGTTACTTGTGTGTGACGAATTTAATTCTATGAAAAACCTGAGAACTGGTTTTGTCAATTTACTTCTTCAGTGTTACTGATGTGATATATTTTACAGTAAACTCTTCATTTTAATTACTTCAGGACAATTTACTTCGCTTTATTGTGTTGACGGTAAGTTACTTTTCCTTTATTTTTTTAATTATAGTATTGAATTTAAATTGCCTTCGCTTGTTACTGAAATCGGGTGAAAACGACGAAATGTGCTTTACTTTATTCAATTTTGAGTTAACATGTATTAACTGTAGCTTAGCTTACCCGTTATTTTGTTTTAATTGGAGTTTATCACAACGCCATTATTTTCGTAATAATATACGTGTATCTCGTTCGTTATTGATGTATATATTTCCCCATTAGGATAATTAAGTTTGCCTCATCGTCTCCATTTATAAGTTATTAGTCTAAGTTAACAAACTAACGTTCCTATTTGTTTTAAACAAAAAATAAAACTTCATTGGCTATAATTTGTCCATTATCAGATTGACATAGACTGTACAGTAGGGCACAGTTAACAAAATATCTGATTCATACATATTTCACAACTGCTATTCACTTACTGTCAATTAGTTTAGCATATTTTAATGTTGATTTTAGAGTGAGGATTTATACTAATACCCTGCTTTAGGTTATAGTTAGACGTTGTAATGAATATATCTTCACAAGAACCACAACTTAAATATTTTGGAAGAATTTTGTTGTACGTAGACAATATGATGTGATTTTACACCTATAATGCTAATATATTTGTACCTTGTACTTTTCGTGACATTACTTTTATGTAAGATGACATGTGCTGATATTCACTAGCCAGTTGTGACTGTGACATCCAAAATTTCCAAATACACTTTGAACTGTCAAAAATGATTTAATGTGGTCAAATAAGACTTTTCAGATAGATGTAACAAATGAATTGATTGATTTTGAAATAGAATACCATTCGTCAGTAGAAAATACTTTTCAAGGATTTTGCACTAACAAATCTGGCAGAAAATGTTTTATTTGACCATAGTGAATAGGTTTTGCCAATCCATAATAATGCATTTGAAAATTTTAAATGCCACCAATGCAATGGTAGCATCTAAAATTTTCAAATCAGCTTAGCATCAACACGTGCAGACATGTATCTTCAACAGCAGCATACGCATATATATGTAATATCAATTATGTAGAATATATGGCGATGAACCAGAGAGTGATTAATTAATTATTGAGAATATTGTCAATGAATGTGATTTACCTGAATCAGGGTCAATATCCGTTAAATTTCTGTTTTGGTGGGAGGAAAGTCTAGCGCGATGATTATGGGGAAATGGATGAGTATGAGCTCCAGGACTCAAAAGATGTGTATCGCTCACACTGTGTGTAGGTCGATCCCGAACTACAGCTTGACCAGAATTGACAGCCGAACTGCTACCACCAGACGGAATGCTGAAATTAACCGGGTTGCGTACCCATTCATTCAACATGGAGAGAGACGGGAGTTGACGTCCTGAGCCGCCCGCCGACGGCACCAGCCAGCTCGGGTCAAAATTCAAATCTATGTCGAATCTCCATCTGTGACTGGAACTCCCGCTGCTACTGGTAGTCGTGGTGCCCGAAGAGCTACTGGTTGTAGCTGTACTGGTGATGTTTGTAGAACTTATGGTACCGCTAGAAGAGTTTTGACTGCTGACAATTGTCTGGGATCCACTTGGAGTAGAACTGTTTGTTGCTGTGCCGTTGTCACTGTTTTCTACTATGATAGCACCCTCGGTAGATGTTAGTCCTACACTCTCCGCTCCTTCTGAATCAGTCATGCCTAATTTCTTGCTAGACTTTCGACGATAGAAGAGTGCCGTTTTGAAAGTCGATCAATACAGCTTCAATTTATCTATTAAAAATATTTATTTAAATACAAAATACTACAGGATTCGAAAATTGGGTCCAATTGCCAACCAATCAATGAACTTAAAGTTAGACGATGTGACATTTTATTTTCCCTTTAGACACCCCTTAAAAACTTTTTATGAAAGGAAGAAGTGCACACTTCAATGTACAGTATATCGAAAGAAACTATGTCAATTAATTTTTGAATCCCTGGTACTTTTATTCACTTTGAAAAGCTGATGAATTAACCAAATAAATAAATATTTTAAGTAAACTATTATCAACGACTAAAACCACTTGGTCATCAACTAATGAAGTGTTTTGTTTAGATTAGAAAACAGCAACAAATTATGATAAATGTCTGCTCAATAACTGAACAGCATAAGACAACAAACTTATTACTATGACGCAATAAATCTTTAGTTTTAATTAGACTTAATAATTATACTTAAACTTTATAAAAAATCTAAAATGTTCGATAAGCGTTGCAGTTAGACCGAACTTTGCATAGCAGTTACAGGCAATTACTTTTGACTTTAAAATTATTCAGTTGAAGAATTAAGATCAGTCGCAACAATGTTACAAAGCAATAAGCAATATTTGATATTACATTCCCAATGATGCAACTTCCAGACACAGGTAGTTAAAAAATATAGATGAAATAGTAATAAAAAATTGATTATTGGCAAATATGACTCACCAGAAAACACTGCTGACTGTTCAAAACCAAAGTATTTACTACTCCTTGAGCTAACTTTCCTGAATCAATTTTGACTTCTTGACGAATGTTGAATGTAGAAAATGTTAACGCTGATCACGGATGAAATGATTGAATGAAGACTACTTTAACTGCTGATTGGTATTTGTGGCCAGATGTCATAAATTGGAAGATATGGTGGCTGCTTATCAAATCTAACTAGAAATTTAAGAATCAAAACAAAATCAGTTGTGGATGAATTTTGAATAATACAAATAGCACGGCAAATGGAAATTGATTAAAAATGTCACCAATCACCAGTTAACTTACAATTTGTTCAAGAACTTAACATACGATGACACACAAAATCCAATTTAGCGACTACAGTCAGATCAGATTTCCGAAAATTGAAAATGGGTTTTATTGAGTGGGATATTTGATACGATGATACCAATACAACAAGACTTGTTTGTTGTGTGAGGGGATTCTTTTTACACGGAATTTAAGAATGGCTATAGATAGAGCTACATAGTTATAGTCATATATACACACAATAATAATATAAGTAATAAGTGTATATCCCTCTGCACAAAAATATTACTACTACTAGCCCCCAGCCGTGATATATAGTGGCCGCGGCGGCTGGAAATTTTGGGGAAAAACTGCGGCGGCGGCGGCTGGCCGTCATGGCATCAAGTATTTTTCTTTATCAGTGGCGGCGGCTGATGGCAAATTTAACCATAAAACGGCGGCGGCGGCTGCTGGCCATCACGGCTGGGGGCTCTTGTGTAGACTGCTGCGGACACTAGTATTGTGTATTATAGGAGTGCACGGTGTACGATGAACATGAACATTCTGATTCGACTTTTATGCTACGTAACTAAGTACATAAATTATACGTATATATGATACATATTTTCTAATCAAATTCTTTATATTTAATAAGAATAGATATTATTTAGCAAGTACGTGCATCATGTTCTACTTCTAAGCCTTTTAATGTTTTCGATAATGTTCCCCAAGGCAGTTTACCCGAAGTCCAACACACGTAATGTGCCTATGTCGGGTGCCTTTTAAAGTTACTCGACATATGCACGTTGAGTGAGGTGGACTTCGGGGAAGCTGGTTTGGGGTACATTATCGAAAACATTAATTTTGCCTCATATAAAATACTGTTTAGTATTATGTTCCTTTCTATAGCATAATATAGTTTACTTTTAGCTGTGATGGTATTTTCGTCCGTACATACGCATATTACTAGATTTACTAATATGCTTGCTTAAAGATAGGACGCCTATATCAGAGCACTCATGCTAGTTTCTGGCTCGATTTTACGGCGAGCCGAGCCGAACCGAGCCAATCGCTCGGCTCGGCTCGGTCGAAATTTTTTTATAAACCTGGCTCGGTTCGGCTCGCTGAAATTTTTTTATGGACCTGGCTTGGCTCGCCCTATTAGATGATGTGGCTCGGCTCGCCCTTGCCTTGGCCGGCTCGCTCAAAACTATTTCCCGCCATTTTTATTTTAAACCTACAGGCTTCTTAACCATTAGTGGCTCGATTTTTCAGCGAGCCGAGCCGAGCTGAGCCATGGACCCGGTTCGGTCGAAATGTTTTGATGAACCTGGCTCGGCTCGCCAAAATTTTTTTTAATGGCTGGCTCGGCTCGCTCAATGTTATTGGAGGCCAGTGGCTCGGCTCGGCTCGCTGACCTAAACTAGCATGTCTGTA
The DNA here is from genome assembly GCA_020055645.1 of Tomocerus qinae. Classification (NCBI taxonomy): domain Eukaryota; kingdom Metazoa; phylum Arthropoda; class Collembola; order Entomobryomorpha; family Tomoceridae; genus Tomocerus; species Tomocerus qinae. Next base: position 29,003,276 of record CM034548.1, read on the forward strand.
TCAGAGTTGAAAGAATCGAATGTCCAAATTTCCTAGCTATTTCGATCTGTTACGAATTTAGAGGTGGGCATTGGATTTTTTAGCCCAACGATTTCAGAAAGGTTGGCTGCATTTAAAATGCATTTATTTTTAAAAATTTTTGTAGGGTTAATTATTTTTTATTGAACGTCATCCACAAACCCCAATGCACTAGCCAAATTTAAGGCTGAATTTAGACAGCGGTACTTCGTTGCCACTGTCGCCGCAGGGAGGTATGGGAGGTTAGCGGCAACAGCTTAATAGCGGCGCGACGGCAGCGACGACACACTACAACCACTAGCGGCAACACGGAACAGCTGCAACAGAGACACCCTGAGTTCGCGTTTCAGTGAACACGAATAAAGGTGCTCACTGAAACGCGCGAACTCGTCTTTAATATATTCTCAAGGCGTAGAAAAAATTCAAGCGTGTAGCGCTTAGAAATATGTCCAGCGACTAGTTTCTAGAAAAAAGTTCAGCGCCTAGAAAAAACTCCAATGTCTAGTCCTTAGAATTTTGTTCCTCAAAAATTATAAATGAAAAAATGTTCACGTTTTACAGAATGAATTTGATCATTTGATATTGATATAAAATTAGCTATAGACCAAATCGTTTAGCGCCTAGAAATATTTCCAGCACTTAAAAATATGTCCAGCGTCTAGCGCCTAGAAAAACTTCAAGCGCCTAGCGCGTAGAAAAAGGTCCATCGCCTAGCGCGTAGAAAAATGTCCATCACCTTGCACCAGAAAAATGTCAAGCGCTTAGCGCCTAGAAATAAGTCCAGCGCCTAACGTCTAGAAAAACTTCCAGCGCCTAGCTAATAGAAATCTTCCACCGAATAGCGCCAAGATAAACGTCAAGCTCTTAGAAATATTTCAAGTGACTAGTGTCTGGAAATGTGTACAGCACCCAGCACCTAAAAAAATGTCCAGCGGCTAGGGCCTAGAAATTCTTCCAAGTCCAAGCAGCGTCTAGTGTCTAGAAATAAGTCCAGTACCTAAAAACAATTCCATAGTGCCTAAAAGAGGCCAGCTCCTGTGCGCCATAAATAAGCCGGAGCCTTGCGCCTAGGAATATTTCCACTACCTACCGCCTAGATAATGTCCAGAGCCTAGCACCTAGAAATATAACCAGTGCCTAGCGCCTAAAAATATGTACAGCGACTAGCGTCTAGAAATAAGTCCATCGCCTAGAAATAATTATAGTGCCTAGAATAAAGTCCAGCGCCTAGCCCCTAGAATAGCTTTTAGCGCTTAGCGCCTATAAATATGTGCAGAGCATAGTGGTTACAAATATTTCCAGCGCTTAGCGCCTAGAAATATGTGCAGAACCTAGTGCCTAGAAATATGTCAGCGCTTAGCGCTTATAAATATACCCAGAGCCTGTCGCCTAGAATTATGTCCAGTGACAAAAAATATGTCCAGCTCCTAGCGCCTAGAAATATGTCCAGCTCCCAGCGCCTAGAAATATTTACAGCGGCTACGCCTTAAGTCCAGTGCCTAGCGCCTAGAAATATGTTCAGAACCTAGAAATATGTCCAGCGCCTAGCGCCTAGAAATATGTCCAGCGCCTAGAAATAACTCAAGCGCCTAGCGCCTTGATAGATGTCTAGACTCTAGCGCCTAGAAAAACTTCCAGCGCCTGGAAAAATCCAGCGCCTAGCGCCTAGAAATAACTCAAGCGCCTAGCGCCTTGATAGATGTCCAGACTCTAGCGCCTAGAAAAACTTCCAGCGCCTTCAATAAAGTCCAGCGCCTAGCGCCTAGAAAAACTTTTAGCGCCACTTCCTAGAAATATGTCCAGCGCTTAGCGCCTATAAATATGTGCAGAGCATAGTGGTTACAAATATTTCCAGCGCTTAGCGCCTAGAAATATGTGCAGAACCTAGCGCATAGAAATATGTCCAGCGCCTAGAAATACGTCAAGCGCCTAGCGCCTAGAAAAACTTCTAGCGTCTAGAAATATCTCCAGCTCCTAGCGCTTAGAAATATGTCCAGCTCCTAGCGACTAGAAACATGTCCAGCGACTAGCGCCTAGAAATATGTTCTGCGACTAGCGTCTAGAAATATGTTCTGCGACTAGCGCCGAAAATATGTCCAGCGCCTAGTGGCTAGAATAACTTCTAGCACCTAGAAATACGTCCAGCGCTTAGCGCCTAGAAATAATTCTAGCGTCTAGCACCTAGAAATATGTCCAGCGTCAACCGCCTAGAAATACAACGCCTAGCGTCTAGAAATATCTCCAGCTCCTAGCGCTTAGAAACATGTCCAGCGACTGGCGCCTAGAAATATGTCCAGCGCCTGGCGGCTAGAATAACTTCTAGCACCTAGCAATATGTCCAGCGCTTAGCGCCTAGAAATATTTCCAGCGCCTAGCAACTGGAAATATGTCCAGCCTCAAGCGCCTAGAAATATATCCAGCACCTTGCGCCTAAAAATATCTCCAGCGGCTAGAAAGAAACCCAGCCCCTAGAAAATAGCCCGGCGCCTAGAAATATGCCAAGTGCCTAGCTCCTTGAAAAAATTCAGCGGCAGCGCCTAACGCCTTGGAAAAAGTCAAGCGCCTAGAAAACGTCCAGCGCCTTGCTCCTAGGGAAACGTCCAGCACCTTTCATGCGTCTAGTGCTTATAAACTGCAACCTATATACCGCCTAGAAAGTGTTCCCTAGCGCCTAGAAACTCGAACCTATTGTCTAGCGGCTAGAAATAGTTCCAGCGCTTAGAAATAAGCTTAGTACATTTGGTGGAGCTAACGCCTATAGGAACATAGATAGCACCTAGCAACATTTACCTAGTATTTAGCAATAGGAAAACTGGAATTCAGTGTCTAGGAAATTGCAACATAAAGTAAATAAATTAAATATAAATCAATTGCGTCATTCCCCATTTGAAAAAAACAAAGCAAAAACAAATAAGGAACTTTTTTACCTTTTATCTTATGATTTGGCTTTATCATAAAAAAGTTAGGAGTAAGATTTATAAAAAGCAGTCCTTTTTTTGCTTTTTGACCTTTTCTGATGTTGCAGCGTGCCCCATTTACTTCCACTTTACATGTAAACAAGGTAAAAAGGACTGCCTTTTTTAGAAAAAGTAGCTAAAAAAGTAGTTAAAAAGGAGTTCCTTTTTTGTTAAAAAGGAGTACTTTTTGTAAAAAAGGAGTACTTTTTGTAAAAAATGAGTACTTTTTGTAAAAAAGGAGTACTTTTTGTAAAAAAGGAGTACTTTTTGTAAAAAAGGAGTACTTTTTGTAAAAAAGAAGTACTTTTTGTAAAAAAGGAGTACCTTTTTGTTCCCTGGTCTACTCGTTCACTCCAATTTATAATGATACGTTATAAATTATTACTATGAGTGCACTCTGCACTGTCTGCACTCTGTACTGTGTGAGTGGATCTACAATGTGGCTCTATAGTGATTTAACCGAAATGGTGTTTAGTTTTGTAGCGGAAGTATTGCGTAAAACTGAATTCAATTTGTCTTGATGTAATGTAATCCACTGAAATTTTTGTTCTGGTAATATTTTTAACTGCATGTAGTATCTTCAATATCTAGCTTACTATAATTAGAGTTTACGTTTAGGGGCTACGTTTAGGGGAAGACTACGATTTCATAGACATGTTCACTTTTATGTATTTACTAGGCCTTTAGAACTCCTAGTGAATTTTAAGAGATTGTCCGTCTATATTTAATTTAACTTTAACTTCGAAACATTTTTATCCCCAGAGTGTACATCATTGTTTTATGTAATAACCCATCGCATAAGCGCTTGCGCATTTAGGCCCTACCTACCAGACATACGTATACCTAGATAGATAGATATCTATAGATATACTAGTAGCTCCCAGCCCAGTATACGCGACTCGATTTCGAAAGGCATTATTGTAGTAATAATGACTTCTTTGATCATCGCGGTAAAATTTAAATCTGCCCTACCAACCATACATAGATATATAGGTATATAGGTAAATTTTTCCAAGTCAACGATTATATTATAGATTATTATTGTATATGTAGGTAGATAGATTGGATTATTGGTTTATTTCTTCTGTGGTTATAATATAGAGATAGTCGCACGGAAATTGTTGGCTTTCTTTGACGAATATGATTCAAAAGTTTTTGGTATTTTGAAAAGTAATTCAATTTTCTTTTGGGTGGGTCTTCAGCCCGTAAAGCCCCTACAATCCTTGTTGAATTGTGTGACTAATCAAATTAGTTATATGGTATTGCATGAATTAATTGTGGGTGATTTTGGTTGGTATATTTATGGGTAAACATCTATTAGAATTATACAAGTGCTTTTTAAAATAACCCTAGTGAAATTCCAGCTTCATCTGGATGCATGTTAAAATAAATTGCTTTACCTGGGGAAATGTCCTCCCTAATCTTCTCAGTCACAAGATTAGTGATCACGTGATCAGGCACGTATCCAGAAATTTGATGAAGGAAGGGCGCAACCCAAAATAATGTCTCGCGAAAAATTTTGCAATTTTAGCCTTTTTTTGGGAAAAATCTTCTCTTTTTCTCAAATTTAGGGAACGGGTGCTACCCCCCGCCCCCTACTAGATACGTGCTTGCTAGTGACTATGAAGTCTTCCCAAATTAAAAGATGCAAAACAAAATCATCTCAGTCTCGGGAACATTCTTAAAATCCTCCCAAAATTAACAAATCAAAATTAAGTTGTCTAAGTAGTCCTCTTTAAACCAACCTGGGTGATGCCTCTTCGAAGCTCGTCCCCACATGTGTTTAATCCACATTAAGGACTACTTCCCACTTTATAACATAGATATGTACACTCTAACTAACTCTGTAATGTTGAAAGGGCTGAATTTAGGCAGCGGATTATCGTAACCACCGCAACCACCGTAACCATCGTAACCATCGTAACCATCATAAAAAACGTAACCACCGTAACCACCATAAGAACGTAACCACCGTAACCACCATAAAAAACGTAACCACTATAACCACCGTAACCATCATACCCTCCGCAACCATCGTAACCACCGCAACCACCGTAACCACCGCAACCACCGTAACCACCGTAACCATCATAACCTTATATAAGGACATCTTAGAGCATTGAGTTGTGAGTAGCGATACACTGCCTTATATTATTATAAGGTTACGATGGTTGCGGTGGTTACGATGGTTGCGGAGGGTATGATGGTTACGGTGGTTATAGTGGTTACGTGTTTATGATGGTTACGGTGGTTACGTTTTTATGGTGGTTACGTTTTTTATGATTGTTACGACGGTCACGATGGTTACGGTGGTTGCGGTGGTTACGATAATCCGCTGCCTAAATTCAGCCGTTTATTAGAAAGTACTAAGGGATTTGGAAGTCCATGTGGGAAAAAACATTATTTGGCAGATCAATGTAAATTCCTACTAAATTTTTTAATTTTCAAAAAGTGATTTTGCACATTTAAAATCATTTTTTCAAAAATTTGCTCTTCAGGTGCCCTAGATAGAAACCTCGACTTTCAGAATATTATAATCGTTTCAAAGCTGTGCTTTGACTCTTCATGCTGCAACATGTTATCATTGCAGGCAGAAATGGAAAGTCACCCTTAAGTCCACTCATTGCTCATTGCCCATCACTCGCACTCTGTAGTTTTTTTGTATGTAAAAATGTTCGTGTGAAGAGATAAATGAGCAGGGCAGTGCAGTGGTATAGAAATCTGCGACGGTGCGGTGGTGGTGCCTACTAGATTAGTCATTTTGTATTTTGTGGTAGGCTTAAACGAAGTGTGAGAGACCAAGTTGAAGTTGAGTTGTTGATAGAATGTGAATGGAACAACAATATCATCCTGCCACTGCCCCAACTTCCTCTCCTGCGGTATACTCGGGTGTTGGTCGTTTCAGTGCACATTATTATTAACAATTTTAAGCTGTCAATTCAACTTTTATTGTCGTTATTATAGGGAACAGTCGATTGTCAACGAAAATTAGTTAATTTACCAAATTAACTGATAACAGAATAAAATTCGTATGGAATCAAACAATTAGTAACGCCGTGGAAGTTGATTAAACTTACTTATCTAGGTTTAGATACGCCGACACTCTAGTCTCTAGAGGTTCATTGCCACTTTCAACATGGTATGTCAATTTTAAGTTGAATTGAAAATAATGAACTTATATATTAATTATTATTGATATTGATTGATAAATATGGAATATCACATGTTCCGGTTACACTCTAACTCTCTAATATTCATGTTTGAAAATTTGCCGGCCTATTTATTGCAAAAATTCTCTTGTATTAGATATTATTTCAATGAAATACCAACCAAAATGGTATTACATAAAAGTTATATTTGATTATCAGGCTTACCATTCCACGTTATTGAACTCGAACCAAACAATAGGAAATATGGCACTACTTCCTATTAGAACCCAAATCAGGGGACCAGCTGCAAGGGATACGTCAGAACAGGATATAATTGACGAAGCCCTCTTTTACTTTAAGGCAAATGTCTTCTTCCGCACCTATGAGATAAAGGTATATTACTATTATTTGCTATTGAATAAAATGATTAATCATTATCTATTTACTATTTTCATTTTCGTATTATGTATTCGTTTTCGCTCGTTTTGAATATCTTCATATGTGAATGTGAATGTCATCGTATCACACTTTTTTGCTTTTCAGCAGCATAGTGTACATTCTCCAATAGAATATTAAATTTAGAATTTTTTTACGATTTTATAGAGTGAAAGTGACAGACTACTAATATACATCACTCTCTATATAAGTGAATGCCTTAAGAAACTCGCCAAGTGTACAAACAAGAATCAAGGGATGCAAGAAATGTACACTCTTGCTATCAGTAAATTTGACATTCCTGGAGATCCTGGTTTCGTACTTAATTCCGTTTATGGAAAGCCTGCAACACCCCAAGAGGCTGGTAATAATGAAAATCTTTTTATTATTCTACTAGGCCGCCAGTACTGCTATTTCAAAAAATTCCCCTATCAACACCATTTTGTTTTAATTTCGAAATAAGCTAATATTGACCCAGAGTGTAAAAATCATTTTTCTGCACAAACTCAAGAAAAATGGTTAAATAAGTTTAATTATGTAATGACTAAATTATTGAAAACTGTAGAAATGAAACCGGATAGAAAATGGGCGACTGTTTCATTAATAAGCTGTCTTGATAAAATAAGTTGAACAATGAGGGCAAAAAGGACTAATTTTAATGTGTGAAATATTTAATGGGATCTTCTATTGCAGAATTACTGCGTCAGTATTTGCAACAAGCAAGACAAGAGTGTGGTCAAAGAGTCTGTGAAAAAGTATTCAGTACTGAAGATGGGAAGCCATCTAAATGGTGGTTATGCTTTTCAAAGAAGAAGTTTATGGACAAATCTCTATCTGGTCCTGGACAGTAAGAGTCAAAAGCATCGACAGGCAGGTCAATCAAACTGTCAATACATTTTAAATTTAATTGTATTTAATTGATTACAAATTATATAATATCTTCTTAATAAAAGACATTGATTGTTGTCGATAGCAATGTGTCTTTTTTTTACCCTGCTAATTTATGAAAGTGAAAACTGCTAAATTTATTACATAATATTGCATGGGAATGAGAAACAGAAACCACCAAAATCCGTTTTAGTTAGATAAGACGATTTACGTATCTATTCTATAATATATGTACTATAGGTATAAACAATTGCCAGGAGTTAATATACTTTCGTGATTATCATTTTGTGGTTTTTAATGACAACTGAATACATCAATACATGTAATCCAAAATTAGAATGTTGCCGTTACTGTAAGTTTAAGTAAATTAAAGCCTGATTAAATCTAGGTACTTATATTATGACACTTGCAATTATTTAAAGAATTTTCTCCCAGCCAAGCAAGATGATATATTGTATAGATGTTCAGCTCATTCTATTTGCCGAAGTTCTTCAATAGACTTCCCTTTTCATGATATGATTAAGTCATTCACTACTGGGCGAATAAGCCTATCTGAACTCAAGGATATTTGGCTGAAATGGAAGACTACTAAGACTAGTCAAGCCAATAATATTATTATGATCTAATCTTCTAACGTCATATGAAAAGGAAAGAAAAAATTGAAATATAGCTATCAATGTATTATATTTCTCTTCATTCCATGAATTAGATGGTTTTACTGCACAGAATGTTTCATGCTTCTTGCTTTTACAACCTGCTTTACAATTCACACAAAATTATGACTCGCAAAAACGCTAAACTACCTAACTAAAACATCTCATGGAATTAAATAGCTTTGTGATTTATAATTGTACATTTTGCTTGATGTGTTTGATTGTCACTAAATCTAAACTGCAGTATAGTTTGAAACAAGTGGCTGGTTTTTTGAAACAGGACACTCTAAATTAATGATTGGTGCATAATAATAGTAGTGATTGGGGAGAAAATTATTATTAAAACATTTTTTCAAAAATGTCTATAAAGGTAAAAACGGATTTAGGAATATTATATTATTTGGTAGTATTATTTTTAAAAGGCTCTATATTCGATATCTCACACTTTCTGTCAATTGGTGAGTTAATAAAGCAGTAAATTATAAACTTGTTGCAACAAGGCAACAATTATTAGATAATTTAGCATGTCAATTTTGTCAACGTAAATTGAATCATAAGACAAAATTACATGGGGACTGTAGAGACACCATATTAGCATTTAAACGAAATATGCAGAATGTGTTTTATTATTTAAATATGTTGGAAAACCACTTTTCCCAAGGGAAAGTTTCATATACGGAAAATGGTACTTTATAAGTTAATTCATTATACCTTATTGCATTGGCTTAAAAAATTAAGTTCTTCCTGGAGGTATAAATTTTTTTAAGGTTGATTAGTACTATTTTCACGAAGAATTAATAGAAACAAAATGGTTAAAAAGTGACAGATGTAAGCACAAAATAAATCCTATTTAATAGTACATTAAAGATATCGTGGTTTTGTCATAGCATGTGCAGTTTTGAAAGCTGTATATTTAAGAAACATTTTAAAATACTTTTTTCTTTTGCATATTCTTGCCCTCTGAGGAACCTACCAACCTTCTTTATGGGTAAATTAAACAACCGAACCATGTTAACACAAACTAATCCTAAGATTAACGTCTACCCGTACCCGGTTATCCAAATTAGGGGATTAGCGATAACTGGACATGTTCCCTTAGTTCCATGAAATATCACGAAGTCTTGAAACACTGTTACTATGTAGTGTCACTACTACGTTTACGCTACCTGAAAAGAATACATTATAAATGGGCTCATCGATGACCGAATATTTTCATACCATATGCAGCCCCGCAGGGGAGAATAATATCAAAAATTTTCTCACTCTTGACGAGTTGGGCACAATAGAGACAAATATTTTGATTTTATTGTGAGGTTAAAGGGCACTGTGAAATGCTTCTTTAGGCAATGCTAAAAACCCGTTTCAGGTAAGGTAGTATTATTTCACTTTAAGGTCAAAAGTCCTCACAGTACTCATTACATCAACGGAAGAGGTTGTGCTGCATAAAATGTGCAGTCTCCATCTCCACTAATCAAGACACGTTTGCTCCGATTCCGATGTTGCAGCAAAGCAACAAAGGCGCGATGATTTGGTGAATTTGCCAATTGCTAACGCAGTAGCCAACATTATACGTAAATATAGGTATTTACCTATTATTTTAACGTGTATCTAGAGTTGTTTCATCCTGCAGTTGCACAAATATACCCCGTGTTCCTGTGTCCCTGTCTTACTTGAGTGATGTGAGTATGTGAGTTCTTAATATTGTGTGTGATGTAGCATTTGATGGGTACTGCAACTGCATGTACGCCGATTGCTGTACCAAACCAACATCAAAAATTTTCCTTCGAAACAAATCAATTCATGGAAATATTCTAAAGTTTGATACAAGAATTGATTTTCAGAGCGTTCGTCAAATCTTGTAGCACCCGCAAATCAAAATTTTCTGGAAATAAATCTACCACCTCTGTGTTGTTTCCAACACTGAACGTCATATTTACAACGCGAAGTATTCTAACGTAACGTACTTCAATACAATTTAATAATAATAATATATATCGGTAATTCAGTAACACTTCTTTGATACCTTTTGGTATCACATAATTTCATTGACCAAATTTTATTATCATGCTAGAAGTGCAAGAAAATAATGGTAAGTGATTACCAGTTAGTAATAGGCGACTAAGGCATGAGTAATAATATAATATTTTATAATCTATCAGTAGAAGGGAAAACCCCAAATTGTCAAAAATTTTTGTCAACACCTTTTATACATGGTTATGTTAGGTTAGATTAGGTTATAATGTTGGCAAAAACGTGTTGACAATATGGGGGTGAATCCAGTAGAATTAGTTTGTACCTACAGCTGATGAATTTGTAAACTTAGGTTGACAGATTAAGACTTGTGTGCCAAAAGCTGGAGACTTTAAAATTTAATTCTATCCAATTTTTATGCCTGAATTATTGTACAAACTCTGACATCTGTCATCTGTGTAGGTATAGGTATCAATTTTATGCAAAAATGAGCATTTATTTTATGACTATGTATCTAATATTTTAATGTCTCTGTCAAAATGTTTATATTTATCAAAAGCTCAAATCGGTTTCAATTCTGATTCCTATTGTTTTAACTCTGTCTAAAATGAATGATTAATACATGAAATGATGAACACACATGGTTAAAAAATTTGACTATTAACTTATAGCAGTGTAACTTGGAAAAAATAGGCCACATGAAAATGCGGTACGCTCAAATTGTAATGGGCCTAAAAGGAAATGGCAAGGTAAGGAAAAGTATGATTATCCCTATTTAACATTTAAATTGATACGTAGAGGGTCATTAAAAATTTTTATTGTTGATACTTCGAACAAATAAATACTGTCAGAAATCTTTCATCCTAACTACAAATTTCCTTTAACAAATATGTAAACATGAATTTATAATCATATCATTTAATAAAATGTGTTGGATCTTATAGCCAATTCTTGAGAATTGAATTTACTATTTTACTTCTGTCACACCTGTACCTGAAAAATAATTATCTTACTAATTATTTAAACATTTTCTAATAGAGCACGTATTGTAAATTGATGGCCAAATATGCTGAATCGAAAGGGAGAAAAATGCGCGTTGTCAATCTTGATGTAACTGCTAGTGTGCTAGTGTATGAACAGCCAATTGCTGATATTCGTGATGTAATAAAAATAGAAGAGTTTGAAGAGGCAGATGCAGTAGTACCAGGAAGTGGAGCTGGATTTGAACACACTTTGACGTAAATAATTATTAGAGCATTAAAGCTGATCTCAAATTATATACAAGTTATATTTCAAAACATGGTGTCACATTCATGGCCAAATTTTGGGTTCATACCTGGGTGGTAAAAGTACTTCATGAAACAGGTATTTTCTGAAATATACTTTTTTTGAAAATGTTCCATTTCGAAGTTATCGCGCACTTGAAATTTACGCGGAGGTCGCTTGGAATGTCGTAATGAATGAAAGTTCATATCGATACGCCTATACCAACTCACCCTGGAATCCAATAATTAATGTTTTCAATAATGTAATAATGTAATTTCATGTGCTAATTTAGCACATGAAGGTATGTGTTGGGGTACATTATTGAAAACATTAATTAGTTTTGGAGATATAGTGTACTGTACACTCCGAGCGACCTCGGCGTAAATTTCAGAACGCGATAACTTAGAAATGGAACATTTTCAAAAAAAAGTATATTTCGGAAAAAAACATTGTACTTGGGGCCTATTATATAAAAGTAGGAATAAACAAAGTTAAGAGTGTCTAATGCTTAAAGACATTTTAAATGGAAAACTATTTTGTTCGTCTTATTATAGTTACGTGCTTGACCACCCAGAATGGCTTTTTGGAGCCATTGGAGAAGACAAAGACAGTGATTACATTCTATTTGACTGTCCCGGAGAAGTAGATTTTCATGCTCATCTAAAAACTATGAAGGTGTTCGCTGCAATGCTAGTCGTTAAAAATTTCCGCACTTGTGGTGTTTTTGTAAGAGACGCACGTCTTGCTTTAAATGGATACAACTTTATTGCCAGTTGTCTGACTCCACTAACGTCATATATAAATTTATCCATACCCCACGTCAGTGTTATGATGAAAATTGACTTACTGAGTGAAGAAGACAAAACGAAACTTCAGTTGTTCATCAATTCGGATATTAAAGATGTTCTTCGCTACGAGAACTCTCGAAACAAACCAAACGAGACTCCAAAAGAATTGATTGATTTAGCTAAAATATGTACGACTGCCGCTGCTGTTATAGATGGCCACAACTTGGTTCGAAAAAAGTACTATGGACTCGATATTCGCGAAGATACTAGTTTTAAAGGCTTCTTGTCAGTTCTGGATGATATGATGGGTATCACTGAAGACTGAATTCTCCTGTCTCTCCGTTATTCAACTATATTATTTTCAGCCATTGCTTTCTCTTACTACCTTGCCCAATCGACATCGAGAAGAGAAAATGGCAATTTGTAGGCAGATATAAGTTGTGTGTTTGGGGATCTGTTAAGTTGGATCTGAGTGCAAAATTCTGAGCATAACAGGAAATGTTAATTACTCTCTCAGACTTTGAAGAAATTGGGGCGGTTTTTATCTCTGGGCGGGCATGAGCAGTGAATTTAGGATGCTATGCTTTGGTTTCTATTTCATGATTTTCTTTTACATGACTGGTTCATTCCAGCTTCCTAATTTGCCATGAATATAAGACGAAATGAAACATCCGTTTAAATAATGGATTTCTTTACTTGTAATACTCGGAAATATCTTTGATGTAGATATGATTGAAGACAAAAGAGAATATCGTTGCCTGCTATCATAAATTTCTGTACAATGCCATTCAGTTGAATTGAAGAGAACGGATATTTGTATTATTCGGTTAATTTGCTGAAAATGAAAGCATATTATACTATTTCCTCTCTTTTCATCTGTTTGTGTGCTTGTATTATTCTTCGAAGCGAAATATTGAATGCTTTAGATTTTCCTGCTAATTTACTGCTTTTGTTGACTGAGGTGGTAATTTAATGGAAGTCGAATTTTGATTTTTGAGTGCTAGTACTAATCAACAATTTTATTTAGAATGGCCGAATTTAATTAAAATAGGACACTTCAGCCAAAATTACTAATAATCTTTATATTAAAGTGTCGTTGTAGATTAGATTTGTATTTAAATATCATGCAATATCAAGTTATTGTAAAAAAGACAACTAGATTTACAATACAAAGTATGTGTATAAGTGTTTTTGAGAGTTTACGTATTCTATGTAGTAGTGAAATATCTCTAACATGTAAACTCTCTTGTTTGTGTAAAATTGTGGCAAAGAATTGTAGATTACAAATAGAAACATCACTGCTGTAGATTGGTTAGTTAATTTTGTTTAAAATACTATTTACAAATGAAATGTACCTATGGTATACTAACTAAGGAGACTTACGACATTTAATAGTTATTTCATCGTCTTTCTGATGTATGAACACAACATACAAATGGTTCTTGTTATTGCTTACTCTGTGAACGCAGTATGCTTTGTGTGGATAAATTTAAGTATTATATAGTAGATACAGACTGTACAGACTGTGCCACTCGCAATCGCAATGACAATGAAAAAATTGTTAAAATGACTCATCAATGATACCTACCTGTTTGGGTTTAATTTTCGAATGAAATCTTTTGTATTTAATATAGTCGTCATTAGTTAATAGAAATAAAACTTTCAAAACTTAATGTTTATCACAAATGTGAAGTAAATTGTGTTTTCTTTCACAGGGGCACTACAAAATTTGACATATATTTGATTATTGTTCATGTAAATGGGTTAGCATTTTAAATCAAAGCAACTTTATGCAGCTTGCTTGCGCATTGATTGTTCTATTATTATGTTGAAAGGTACACTATATTTACTGCCTTGTATATATCCCATCGTTTTCAAAGATGCGCTAGTATAAGTTATAAATTTTGGTTTTTAACTTTTTGTCATTGCCCTCTATTGTTAAATTCATTTAATAATGTTATATTCTGATATTTTTGACCAGTAACTAACATACTGGTCAAAGTTTAGTTACCTATAACTAAACACTTATAAGAAAATTTATTACCAAAGTGGATAAAACTGGATTATTAGTAGTTCAAAGTAAAAATCCAATGCACATACATTGTTTTGCAATTGCATCGCCATTGATGGCACATCAAAGAAGTTATAATAACGCACACTCATTTTCTGAGTTCAAGAGTCCTTAAACAGAACGCATCATTATTTTACTCCTTCATTGTCATTCATGAATCTTCAGTATATTTTAATGATAAAAAATGAAAGAATATTTTGTGCCCATCTCACAAAACTTATTCACATTTGGGAACCTAGAGAAAGTAAATAGGTCTAAGACAAATGCCCATGAAAACCTTAATAATTGTTGTTCCATCTTTATGATAATATATCTCTATTTGCTATTGACTAATAGCAACCACCTCTCAGTGAGTGTAATCAATCATACATGGTGATTTTATTAGTAGCATTGTCAATTATAAATGTTTATTAAATATACTAAAGTCTAAATACGAGTGGAATCCCCTCAGTGGATTCTAAACAAAAAGCAGACTTAAAAAGGATAGACAGTAAATATATTAAATTAGGAAGGGATGCCATAAGCCATGAATCTCTTGGTCTGGTTTATATCTGTTGTGTTGCATTTCATGAAAAAGCTACTTGAAATGAGAACGTTCATATTCAGAGTCTCATTGTGCGTCTGTCTCTGGTTCTCCTCTTCTCTCCTCGTTGTGTCTAACAACTCAAACAAGTAAAAGCAATATGTCTAGGTTATAGATGTATTATAGATCAGCTACATGTATAGCACAGAAGAGAGAAAGCCTGAGAGAAAGCCTCCTTTCTCCTTCTTGATTAGGATTGGTAGACGTCCATTTACATTCACCAATGACAGTGTGCCTCATCAGGTAGAACTGTCCTTCCCAGTCCTATTGTAAAGCAACTGCAAGAATAAAGTATTTATTGAAAATTTTTGTGACGTGACGGTGACTTGGTTCGATGATTCTGTCGTGTTCGTGTCTCTACATGGACTCCAGACTCGTTTGTATCCTCTATTGAATTGGCAAAGCCCACAACACACTTGTGCAAGAACACAAACAGACGTCCTTAAGCGACAAGGTACTTTTTTATATTGCAACTTACATCATTACACCTTGTAACTTGTACTTGTATCTAAGACATTTTTAAGCCTTTAATAATAGTTACTTAGCTTTACCTGCGTAGCTGAACCGACAAGTAGAACAGTCACTTTCCTGGTAAAGATAGTGTCCGGTCTCATTTTTACTAATGACAACAATACAATACAAAATTGTACATTTGTGAGTAGTGAGAGTCGAGAGTGTCGGTTTCATAATTCTTCACAGCAAGTGTTTGCTAACTAAGCTAAAGTATTTAATCAGTAATTATTAAGTTTTTCAAATTAATTGGATTGGAATTTATTAAGAAATTTTCTTTTTGGCAGCTATAGAACACGCTGGTGCAGTGTTAACCCCCAATTGGAACATATAATCTGTTGGAATAACTTAAATATACATATAAATGCTTAATTGACTACCGACCTTTAAACTATCTAACGGTTGTACAGATACAAAGCATTGTCAAGGTAAGCAAAATTTGACTGTTTGAATAAGATTTCCACCTAAAAAAGTAATAATGATTGTGATTTTTCGATGACTTGATTGCAGAATAATGACGGGATTGAAGCCCTTGAAGATGTTTCTTCTGACTCCTTTTATTTTCGTCCTGGTCCTATCCTATGTTACAAATTTCTGTGCTGCTGTAAATTGTAAAGGATGTACTCCTCTGGATACATATTCTTTTGAAAAGGTATTTGCATTACCCACAATAACTGATCATAAGATGAATTTTGAATCTGGTGACCTATCTTCACAAGTCACTTAGATAATACTAAAAGATATTTTGGACTGACCCAAAGACTTTTCATTAGTATAATATGGATTACCTGGTGGTTTCTATCTTTCCTTAAAAATTGTGCATGTATTTTTCTCAAGCCAATTTTCTTTGAAGTGCCCCTCGTATTTCTGAAAAGGTTAACCCTAGACTTATACCCGATGATTTCCCAAATCAACAGTAAAATATTACTAGTCTCTTCAGGAATAGCCAATTACCGAGCTCCATTGGCGGAGGCTTGTTGGTCTGCTGACATATGGATCTTTCGAAGCCTTATGGGTCCCGAGAGGGACTATGTCATCCTTTAGAAACATAACTTGGGATGTTTTTTCATTCTATAATTTTTATATATCCTTGGAGGATTCCAACTACCTTCAATTTAAAAATATAAGTAGATAAATGAATTTCTGACAAATACAAAAGCCCTGAGGTTATTAGACATGGCCATCCTTGACCACTAGACACTTTTTGTAGTCCCAAGAAGTAATAAATCCCGGTCTAGGGAGTATAAATTGTTTTCTCGATTCATATTTTAATTTGTTCACGATGTAAAATTGTTCTCATGATGTCACTTTGAAATTGACAAATATAATCAATTTGTAGCTTGACAGAAAATCAATAATCATGTTCCACTTTGTTCATTCAAACCCTCGGTTCCCGAATTCTCTACAGCAGTTTAAACATTTTCTCCTTATGAATACCTGAAAACTTATTACACAGAGAACATGTATAACAAGCATAGATAGTGCCAGATGTTAACTAATGGTTTATCCCCTCCTTTATGAAAATGCCGTGTCTATCTGTTGGTTGTGAGCCCATTATAAGAAACATGAGTACATTTTCTGTCTCTTTCTAGCCACAGTGTCCATTTATTTATTGCATTCTGCTAATCATCGCTCCTTTTTTACAGCCATTTTACAATGGTTTGTCATTTCTACCCACTAATGAATAATTTATTATCCAGTTTGTGTTGAGAACGTTACTATGCTGTCTACTGACAGGAGATATGTGTACCTACAGATATAATGATATACTACATATTTATACCTACTTCGCTATTACTATTTGTACATACTTAGATGTTATCACACGCACGATAGACACGTTTTAAAAATTCACGTAACATCTTATATACAAAGTAGAGAGCCCACTTAATGCTAGCTTATGGCTTAAATGTTTACTAATGTTATATATGTTAGCAGAAATAAGTGAATTCAGACATTAGGCCTAATGCCTAGAGAGGCATTAAGCTTAATGCCTAAAAATGCCCGGCATTAGGCCTAAAGACTAGTCTTTACGCTTAAAGCCTAGGCATTAAGACTAATGCCTGAATTTTGCTCGGCATTAAGCTTGATGCCTGGTCTTATTGCCTGATTTGGATGGAAATGAAAGTAAACAACAAAAACTTAAGTCTAATACACACAATCGCTGTGTATTCATGTAAAATATAAATGTATAATATGTACACCTTGCTAAATAATACTAATCTGCACATGTAGAACATGAAAATGGTTGGAAAAAATAGATAGTGTAACATGCGAACAAACATTATCGACTATTTCAAATCATCTCCAAAGAAACGGAATTCACTTATTTTTATTTCTGAAAATTTAAGTATTAAATCTTGTCAGAAGAATATTGAGAAAATAAAAAAGTTTTTAATGGGGTATAAAGTGTGAATAATGTCAACTAAAAAGAACAAGAGTTTCCAAATCAATAGTGGTGAAACCAAATGTATAAATGTTTTATGCATTGCCTGGTCGCAATGAAAAAAATGCAATTTTTTCTTAATACATCCCATTGATCTTTGAACTCAACAACTTTAAAATTCTTGGATTGAAAGTGGTTGAATCCTTATTTTCTGTACCCGGTCTCAATAAAAACTTTTTATTTCCTCAATATTTGTCTGACTAAAGGATTTGGATTTTCGCATGTCACACTATCTATTTTTTCCAACCATTTTCATGTTCTACATGTGCAGATTAGTACTACCTACCAAGATGTACGATGTACATATTATACATTTATATTTTACATGAATACACAGCGATTGTGTGTATTAGACTTAAGTTTTTGTTGTTTATTTTCATTTCCATCCAAATCAGGCAATAAGACCAGGCTAATGCCGAGCAAAATTCAGGCATTAGTCTTAATGCCTAGGCTTTAAGCTTAAAGACTAGTCTTTAGGCCTAATGCCGGGCATTTTTAGGCGTTAAGCTCAATACCTAGGCATTAGGCCTAATGCCTGAATCCACTTATTGCCGCTAACATATATAAGGCAGAAAAATTCTGTCTTTCATTTTATCAGAACAAGAGGTTTGTTTCTAGAGTATAGTCCCAATATACAGAGAGTAATTTATTCATTAGGGGTGTTTTTGTGCAAATACAGGTAGTATGACTACATATAGAAAATAGTAGGTATTAATAGTTTTTATATCTATTGTCCTATCGAACAAATTTCGCTTTCCATTTGCGTTAATTTGTTCAATCCTTATAAATAGATATAATCGCTAATTTGTAAGTTTTGTACACCAAACTCATTTTGATTCTTCATTACGATTGAATTTTCTGACTAAGGTTATTGAAGATAACGATTCAAGTTTTACATCTTTGAGTTGCATTAATTAGTAATTTGTAAGTGAATGATTTAAATCTTTAGCAATTGATTGTCTGTTTTGCAGGTTATTACTAAATTCCGCGCAGCTCTCGTGAAATTCGACGTTGCGTATCCCTACGGGGATAAACATGATGAATTTGCAAGAGTAGCAGAAGCTACACGGGGAGTCTCGGATTTAATCGTTGCCGAAGTCAATGTCAAAGATTATGGTGACAGGGATAACGCAGACCTGGCAACTAAATACGAAGCGAAACAAAAAGATTTCCCGGTACTTCGTCTTTTCAGAAAAGGTCTCGGAGATCCTTTAACTTTCAAAGGAGATTTCAAAGCGGATGACATAATTCAGTTTGTGAAGATCAATACTGGCGTCTACATTGGTTTGCCTGGTTGCATAGAAAAGTTCGACATGCTCGCCTCAGAATTCATTAAAATCCGAGACAAAGAAAGACGGCAAGACATTTTGAAGGAAGCCCAAGAATTAATATCCAAAGGATTTGATTCGGAAAAAAGCGCTGACATGGCAAATATTTACTACAAATTGATGGAGAAAATATTAGAAAAAGGAGATGAATTTGTACAAGAAGAGATTCAAAGGGTTGAAAAGCTAAGGAAGACCAAAGTGTCACTGGATAAAAAAGAAAGTCTTCAGAAGAGGCTAAACATTCTGCAGTCGTTTGTTCATGATGAGCTTTGAACTGATATCTCGGACGGTACTTAATTGCTACAGAAAAGTAAAACTATTTAATGCACAAGTTAATTAGCTTAGTAGCATTTGTCCCTTAAATGGATTAATTTTCAACATTCCTTCATAAATGAACATTCCTTTTGAGCTGCTGCTTTTCCCATCCCAACCCAGAGTAATTTTTCAGATATGAAAATAAGCACCAACCATTATGTCAGCACGTAGGTCATTACTTACTAGTAGTTGAACAATGGACAAATAAAGGATCTATCGTTTCAGAACACTTTGGAGAGCTAACAGGGAAGGACAAGCTGTAGCCTTTAAAAATGCTTGTGATCATAACCAAACGCCCAAAATAGGAATATGTATTTTCTGATTCCAATAATATCATATCCGTTCCGACATGAAAACTATCGGTATTAAGTCAAAAGGTGGAAGCTGTGTTTCAAGTCAATTTGCACTGGGTGGAAATAAAAAAAGTAATTTGAAGTGCAAACTCTCTGTAAATTAATAATAGTGTAGATTGTTTAGTACAACATCTCACTAACCAATGATATTTATATTTGTTACATGTTTGTATGTTGTAATGTAAACCAATAGCAAACCTCTGAGAATATTTAGGCATCTAAGTAATTCAGGTATTCTCTGATAATAAACAGGTACCAATGTCGAGGAAACAGTGTACCGCTTGCAGTATAAATCAACCCATTGAGAAATATGTACTGCGAAGATATAGCTTCAGAAAATGCACACAAAATATTAATTGATGTATGTGAAGTCTACCTTTAGATTGCATTTGTGCATTTGTCAATGGCTTAGTGAAATTTCATTGGACACCACATTCAATTTTACACATTACTTTTATTCGTATGGTAAATCGGTACAAATATTACGATTCCTTACCAATTTGCGTCTCATTTATTACCCAAATGCTATTAAAATTATTTATTCACCGTCTGATATTGTTTTTTACCTTTTCCATACTAATATAATGATAAATGTATTTAATAATGTGTTTTCAAGAACTATCTTGATGTTGACAAAATTTAGACTAGAATGATGAATGATATAGAAGTTACCATTTCGACTAAAAAATGTTCAATTATCAAAAAGAGATTTTTCTTTTATTTAATTGCTATTGTTATTATTTTTTAACTTCTACAACCATAAAATTGTTTTATTGTTGATTTATAGTATGACATTTATTTCAAGTGATTACAAACTTGCAAATCTAATTTTTAAAGTTGGATTACTGAACATGCTAATAATGCAAGTGGGGGACAACTATATTACATATGAGTATTACATGAAAATGTACGTAATTATTAAGGCTAATAACTAAAACGCATGCATATTATTTGTATGTACTTAAATGCAATTGGAAATCTGATTGACAGCGATCTGATTTTAAAAACTGAATTTTAAGATTATTCCGGCGAAGGTCTACTATATAGAAATGAATTAAGCACCTAGATAGTCTGTAATTATAATTTTATCCAGTGATACTTTAGTTACCAACTTCTCTAGTATGTAATAATAAGTAATTATGTACTGGGAATCAGAGTATATTTTACTCGAAAATAGTTTCTCAATGTTGAAATTTTTGGTTGTAAATTTAATTTATAAAATAGATTAGTGAACAAAAGCAAACAAGTATATAGCTATATTGTAAAACCAAAAAGTGTTTTAATTACAAGATTACACTGATCTGGTTTAAGCATTTTTTGCTCATAGTTTAAAACATACAGATATGTTATACTAAGAGAAAATTGCATTGTAAAATAAAACAAATTGCTTTGGTGATAGTCATTCATTTGAGATTGAATCGGTGACAGAGCATGGTAAACAATTGTCTCTTAAAAATAAATTGGTGTTACTTGCTTTTATGTCAAAGCCAAGATTGTAAATAATTTTTAGTCAAATTAAAGATTTTATTTCAGTTATACTTACTGTTCGTTCATTTCTTCATAGTTGACAACAGTAAAACGAAACGTATTATGAGTTTATGAGTAACCACTTTTAAAAATTGTGATTAATTACAAGCAGTATTAATTACAAACCATTAGAGTCTTCTATATTCATAATGACATTATAATATTTGTGTTGTTAATCATGTTTCTAACTTAATTACAATAATGCAAACAGTTTCAAAAGTCAAAGTAATTTACAATTTCTTTCTAAGTTATTTCTAGCCATTTCCACTAGCAAAGCTACAAGGCCAAGAAGCTATAATATAGGAATAAGTATGAATCTAAAACAAATTCAAGAAGTTTCATGAAATGGCATTCAAGCACGTATCAGAAATTTGACCAAGGGGGCGGGGGCACCAAAATATATTGGTAAAATGAAGACATCTTCGCGCGAAGCGCGAATTTTTTTTGGATTTTTTACCTTTTTTGACAAAAAAATCGCCTTTTTATGAAAATTTAGAGGGGGCCCGGGCCCCCCCCTTTGGATACGTGCTTGATGGCATTCACATCTAGTATGGCACTAAATGTTTCAGTTCTTATATTATCCATAGCATGGAAATATTATATCACAAACATCCCGAGCAGCACACAAGTCGCTCAGTAGCTACGATTTTAGTAGTAACCTACTCTGCAGTTTTACGTAGCTACTTAAGTGAAGTTTCTACGTCCCTGAAGCTACCCAAGGGCTACGTGTCAGTAGTAATTAAGTGATTTCAAAAGGTCATATGTACCACAAATAATGCCCAAGTTATCAACTGAGCCAGTTTGGGCGAGTGGCTTAGGCGCTCAGTTAATAGCACACATAGTTAGCATGACTTGAGACAGGCTATTCGGCATGTAAAGAATCTTAAACGTTTAAAGTCATTTAAAAAATTACCTATATATAGATCATATTATCATGACGATCATGAAAAATACAAAACATTGTCAAAATCAAAGTACTTCATAGTTCATAGTTCAAAGTACTTCAACTGTAATTAATTTGTTAGGGTTGACACAACAACGAACATTTTCTAGATGCTCGGAACATCTAGAAATTGTCAGTAGTGATTATCTATTACAATTTGCGCCTAATCAATCGATCGGCAGCCAAAGGAACCCGGGGATATAACTTCTGTTGTTATAAATTACGAGTTTTTATAGTACTATGGGTAAATGATTCATAATGATTCGACTTCGTTGTTGTATATTGCAACGTTTAAACTTTGTGTACATTGTGTGTAATATTTTTTATGGATTGTATTGTATTTTGTAGTAATCGCAAAATGTTGTTAAAATTCCCCCATCTGGGGAATCTATAGAATATTCATTACTGCAATAACCAATCAGATCGCTGGATTCAAAAAATTTTGACCAATCAGAATGCGTATCCAGGTGCAACTCCCAAATAACGGTTTCACGGACTACTGAAACTATCAGTAATACACACATTACGATCATTACAAAATGTCCCAGTTCGCTAATCATTACCATTAAATCACCAATAATCAATTTTTAGGTGAATGTCTATTATTGCTTTATCAAGTCTACGATCGATCATAATATACAGATAGTAGCGCCCCCAGCATGCGTGACTCTATTTCGAAAGGTAGGCATCCAGCATAATCATGTGTATTAGTTAATTTCGAAATACAGTAACCTATTAAGTGTTTACTGTTAACCCGTGGTGAACTTATTGTTATGCATACGCGCTTCGCTCTTGCGCATTGCAACAAAAAGCCGCAAAGTCCATGGCATAAAATACAGTTACATAGAGACATACATACATAGTTGAAACATAGTTGGAAATAATTTTATTTATTGTGATGATTGTTTTGATGTCATAATAATTTATGAAACAACTCATTTCGGTGGTTTAGAGGAAGTGAGCATGCGCATTTTGGTTTAAAGGAACCTGCATATATTACGTATGTAGTTGTTGGGGGAGGAGGAGGTGGAATCCAAACGTGTTACAGTCAGCACTTGCGTTACAAATTGGGGAGGGGGTTTTGCATTACGTAATGTATGCAAGTTTCCTAAGCTCTCCTACCAGACATACATACATAGATAGATTGGTAAATTTATTGCTTTATCTCTTTTCTGTGTTTATAATTATAAATTATAACTCTTAACTCTTTTATTAAAAATATTGTCTTTTAATAGGCCAGCAGGCTTTAACCACAAACTCATAATTGGTCCATAATCTCAAAAACTTTAGAAAACAGTTGGCGTGTGTAGGTGTTAAAACGGGAAGCCATTTATATTTTTATCCAAAATAAGCAAGTTTGACAATGATTATTGTATATGAATCTTGTAAACTGGTGACCTCGAATTATTATCTATGCCGACTGGATAAAGACAAATCCATCCACATCTTCGATAGTAATGAATGACGCCAATTAATAATACGTAAAAGTGCATGTCGAAATCTAGTTAACTCTTTTATTTAAACCAACGACTATAAATAAGTCTACGCGTGCATTATTTTTTTGCGGTTTTCTTGCATGCATTTGCAAATCTGACTGATAGATATTTGTTCCAATAAAATTCTGCACTACAAAGTAAAATGAGCGATTAAATACATGTAATAAATATAAGAATTATTATTGATACTGTAGATTCTTTTTTACCACGGAACGGTACAAAGGATCGGACTACTATAATCTCTGAAGGCCCTGTTAAAGGTAAATCCTCCGATGCGAATGTTCCCATTACCATTCATTTCCAAACTTTATGCGACATACATCAAAAATCCTAGTCTAGGGGTTCACTGACTGATATTTAAAACTAACCGCAAAGCAAGGTACCTTATTTTTGGGAAAAACAATAAACACTTAGCCGAATGTTTGTAGGCTTCCCCGCCGCAGTGTCTAACTATCCGTCGGCGGTTTCCCTTGTCGTTTTGTAACTCTATGCTGTGGCGCTGCTGATTGTAGTGTGAAAATATATAAGCCTGGTGGAGACAGAATTTGCTCCTCCGGAGACAGTTTTTGGACCTGAGCCTCTTAACTCTTTCGTACTGCTTTGCAACGTAAAGCGTAAAGTCGAAAGAGTATATATATCTTAACTACAAAAATCCATATGTCTTAAGGAAGTGGCCTATGCTAGTATGCTAACAACTAACCCTTACTTTTAAAGCTTTAAAAAAAGATTCTTAATAGTGCAAACAAATGCATAGTGCACATAGTGCATAGCAAGCAAGAAAAAACCTATGATTTTATTGCCCGCCTGCAGATTTCAGGACGGACACATGATGATCATAGGTGAGTATGAAATTGAGACATGTCGCGACGATTTGTCACATCACATGTAATTTATTAACTTAGTGTCATTTCTACGACTTTGTTGTATTCAGTAATGTACTTCTACGTGCTACACATAGTAGGTAAACCACTACTATCAATATTGTAGGCTCCTCCAGAAAGTCTGAATGCTACTAAAGGCTGTAGTGTAGATTTTGTACAGTGTCTCGTGAAAGACATTCAACAAGAGTCATACGGTCATATACCCCATAATTTAAAATATATATGACAAGTAATGACAACTGTTTGTGCTCGCCAATGTTTCATACTTCTTTCATTCTATTCAAAGCAGAAATTTTGCTCTAAATCTAAATAATAATAGTGAGTACAGGTATAGTATCGATCTTACAATAGGACGACTCACAGCAAGAAAAAATAATCGATAATGGCCTCAATATTTTTATCCTATCCTCTGCGCAACCGCGAAAGCTCAAATTAATAATAATGTTACCAATTTTTTAGCCAGTCTGAAGTAGCTCTTTCTGGTTGTAAGCGATTATGATCGGGCATGAAAAATCCATTAGTTTTTGCTGTTTGATCCCAAAAGTCCAACCCAAAAACCCGGCTTTTTGGGTTTTGCTATTTGGAGGTGTGAGCAAAAACCATAGCTTTTGCTGTTTGATACCCAAAAATCCGGGTTTTTCATGCCCTGATTATGATCTTTTACCTGTGCTGACATTTGACGCAAAATTGTGTTGGAATTAATCAATTTCGAGCACTCAATGCCGCAGCAAATAAACTTTCTATCCGATTCGATAAAAATAACAGTATAGGGTCAATGCGCAGTTGCTAGAAATTTACTTTGCAACATTTATAGCACATTTTGCTAGGTTTGCAGCTAGTTTAAATCTTAATCTACTAAATTACTAAAATAAATTTTACTAATTTAATAAAAAATATAACAAAAGTCTTGTGTGAAACAACTAATGTCTTGTGAAACAAAAAAGACACTAGTACGTCGAAAACATCCTTTCGAGGGTTTAAAACAAATCTGTTAGAAAAAGTCCTATTTAATCGCATTGAAAATTTTTGGACAGTTTTAAATGCATTTCAAAATTTTGGATGTCACCGTTGATTAGTTTGTGTACACTACACATCCCCCGAAATGTCATATATAACTGCAACATATAGACTAGAAGCAGGAAGCAAGCCAAACCAATGACAAACTATGTCTCTATAATTTGCAATTGTACGACAGTGTATTTACGTAATACTATCATAAGACTAATTTTACCATTTCCTAACGTAGCCTGTTGAGTGTCATCATTGCCATTTTTAGACTATTTTAGACTCATTTTTGTCAAAAAAGGCCAAAAGTTAGTTCTGTATACTTGCTTGCCCATAAATTTGTATGGTGCACCAGCCTTACAAAAAAACTGCGTGTTATAATAATTGTAACACGTTGGTATAGAAAATTAATTATGCATTAATAAAGCTAAAGCAAAAAGAAGTTTACAAATAATATGATAGCCCCTGTGTGAACACAGAGGGAATACGAAACACTGCATGGGCACATTTACGACTTACAACTTTTACGCTGCTGTAAGTGTGTGAGCAAAACTACCTAACCTACTACTTGTACTTACTACTTACTACCTAAGTACCTACCTGTAGTATTGGTGTATCTGTCTGGATACATTTTGTGTACTTTTGGTTGGGTGTAGTTAGTAGTAGAGCGGAGTATTAGATTAGAAGAGGAGGCGTTTGCAATGAATGCTATAACTATAACTTGTAGTGTACTAAAAGAAGAGAGTGAAACTTGTTATATTATACTGTCTGCTGACGGCAAGTTACCAAACAGCCTGTCTTATAAAACAGCCGAAGCCTTAGATTGAATTTAAACACTGAAGTGGGTAGTAAAACTCACATTCATTAGCAGGAGGTCATAATTGGAAGAAATTTGCAGAAAACAATAAAATGTTACTTGTTGGAACTACAGGAAAATCAATGCCAAACACCTGACCCTACTGACTCAGGTCATCAGGTCAACTAATGTCTGCTTTTTGTGTATTAAAAATGTCTAAAAATTGCTATGTGCATATTTTTTCTCTCATGTGCCCCCCCCCCCCCGAAATTTGCTGCGGTCCTGGTTATAATTATTATAACTATATAACCCTATGTGCTTGGATACGTGTTCTACGTATGACTACCAACTACCATAATATTATGCCCTGATATCCTAAAAACTTTACGCGTGGATATCTTCTAATTATATATATATTATATAATACTAATATATTATTATATAATATTATATATTTAGATAAGTAATAATAAGAGCGAACCTCTTATTAATAATTGGGACGAAAATATTTTATGTTAAAACCAGACTCACATAAATAACAAATTGGGAGAATGGCTGACGACCTGAACAGTGTGAACAGTTATCAAGCCTTTTGTTATGGAAATGAATGCGGCACTTAGGTTTTCAATGTACAATTTTTTCTTAACTATTTCAACTTAGTTCAAAAATTTCACACGACGCGTGCTAAGTGGTGAATCTGTACGCTAAACAATTTTTTTATTTCAGTTTTTTGTCCATTATTGCGAGAATAAAGTTGAATTAACCATTTGTACTGTGTCATATAATTGCATCAGATATTGGTATTAATGATTATTTTTTTCTGATAGATATAGGTAAGAATTCTTTGGTCCTAATAAATGGAACGTTATGTTGCGTATTTTTATATTAGCCTTGTATTATTATTGTGAAGTGAATATGTCTACAGTCTACGCTACATTGTAGCGAGAACAAAATTGTAGGTAGGACTTTTCCGGAGGAAAGGGATAAAGCATAAAGTATTTTGATGTAATTGTCTTGTTTATAATAATATAGAAATGAATACTCTAGTCCAGAATTGAGAAAACATTAGCTCTATTTTCCTTTGTTACCATTATGGGATTTTTTGTATTGACCCGATTAAATCAATATGAATATCAAATGTATTGACGACTATGACGACATAGATTGAACAAAATTATATCCTAAGGGACTATTATTTCGAATAGGAGACTCAGGGAGGGACCTAAAAGTATAAATTTGTGGATTATTCATAACATTATTTCCACAAATGTTCTCTTCCTGCAGAAATTGATTTGAAAGGGGTAAGTTATCAGTTAATAGTAACCGATGTTAGTTCACCATGAAACAGATTTTCTAAACTGCTTAGTGCAGATTTATTTTACAATTTAAAGTTTTGGTCCGTTTTTGTTAAAATCGAGTAAGGCAGAGGGAAAATCGTAATCTATCAAGCAATTAATGTTTTCAATAATGTACCCCAACGCATACCTTCATGTGCTAAACATCCACATGAATGTGTTGGGGTACATTATTGAAAACATTAATTGTGAGAAACCTTTATTCACTGCCGTATTTATGAAGACAATGAAGAATAGGGTTGCTAAAATGCAAACAATTCTTACTTTGTAAGTCACTCTAAACAGGCATAATTTTATTTATTAACTATTACAGATTTAATGTTAGTTTTCGGAAAAGTTAAGAAATGTCAGTTGTCGGCTGTGCGGCATCGAAGAAAGTACGTCAGGCTAAGGCGAATGTGTTGTATTTTGTGTAGTAGAGAGATAATCTGAATCTATCATTTCTGCACATGACGGTGAGCGAAGCACGTCACAATCAAACACTAGTGTTGTCCTCTTCTAAATCTTAAACACAAAATGTCTAAATTGTTGAAACCTCAGTCAAAAATTATTTATTTGTTTGGCTAAACTAATTTCTACCAGAAGAAGCCTCATTTTATTGACTGGAAGAATACTCAAACTTCAAAAGGTGATCACAGAGTCGGACATTGGAGTCTAATTAACTGCTATCATTTCAGTCGAACAAGATTGGACAACCACAGGAAATCCACTTGTCCTGCCCTTTGAGGTACGTTGTCCTTTTGATCATTAATCATTAATTGTAAATAATCAGTATTTTTAACAGATTATAACTATCTATAATTGCATGGTCAATGGTTGACTTGTTCATTCATCATTATCATCAATTTTTCGAAAGCAATATTGACATTTAAAACCATTGAGTGTTCTCAGTTATCTGTGTTTACAATCCATAATAGCAAAAACTGAGATTTTGTCAGCATATCGTGAATGGTTCTCCAACAAATGACAAAATCTACCAGGCGAATTGCTGATTGAGTAGTCTTTTGTTAATTGTCAATTTTTTTCGAATTAAGACACCATTTGCACTTATACATTCATTTAGCATATATTAAAAATGTAGCAATTATCCATTATTGATTATTATCATAAGATTGAATGTCATATCTGATATCCCCATAGGTGATTCTAGACCATATAATGGTTACATTTGATTGTTGATATTTAGCTGATTTGACATTTGGTGTTTGATGATAATGACACTAAATTACTGTTCATTGTCTATTGTAATAATCAAAGCACAAATAAAAATGGCATATGAATGGGATCAGTAGGTTTAGTCAGGTTAGTTATTGTTTCCAAGATTAGGTAAGGTTTATGTTCCACTCCACAGTAAACAATCAACTATTCAGAATACAAGTCAATAATTTCGAAGTTCAGGTTCTTCACGTGTTTATTAAAATCATCAAACCTACCTACACAAAATAATAAAAGCTTGAGGTCAAAGAATGTATTTTATTTGGATTTTTACTTAGACAAAACGAACTGCATTTTCAATTTTACGAATAACAACAAAAGTGACCAATAGTCGTTTAATTTTGATTGTGTTCAACATACCAAGTCAACATTGATTGTGACTTGAAGTTTTGACTTACAGTAAGAAATAATATTGTTCTATAATATTGTTCTCAAATGTCATTATGATTGCAATGCTAAAATGTCATGGATAAAAAGGAAATTAAAAATTTTGCTGTACAGTCAACAGTAACAGTCAACAATGGCAATATGAATCAGGAACAGGGAATATTTATGATTATGACATGACGTTATGACAGCATCTTATGATAGTAATAATAGCAAATATTACAACTACCTGGTACTTAGTACATATCCATGTTCATAATATTAAACAAGATTTAAAAAAAGATCCATGTAGCCAATAGTCATCATTCATTTTTCATCAAATAACATAGCCAATGGGTCACCATCGCGATCACCACACTCACCAACAGAGTCAATTAATTGTAAGTTTACTAATAATTATTTAGTATATTCAGTCAGTCCAGTAGTCAAGAATCAGTAGGTCACTGTCACATTGATACATCAGGCATTGAGATCCTAGCGTAAAACCAAATAAAAATAATTTCTTACAGTTGGTCACTAACAACTAAAAAGTCACTAACCTGTCAGTCACTAAAATTCATTCAATAATGGCCAGGGTCAGTGTCTAAATAATATTCAAAACAGGCTTAGTAAACAATAGTTACTGACTTGGCAAACAATAGTCGCTGACTTGGTAAATAATAGTCGCTGACTTGGTAAACAATAGCTGCTGACTTGGTAAAAATAGTTACTGACTTGGTAAACAATAGTCACTGACTTGGTAAACAAAAGTCACTGGCTTGGTAAACAAAAGTCACTGGCTTGGTAAACAATAGTTACTGACTTGGTAAACAATAGTCACTGACATAGTAAACAGTAGTCACTGACTTATTAAACAGTAGTCAGTAGTCACTGACTTATTAAACAGTAGTCAGTAGTCACTGACTTATTAAACAGTAGTCAGTAGTCACTGCCTTATTAAACAGTAGTCACTGACTTATTAAACAGTAGTCACTGACTTATTAAACAATAGTCACTGACTTAGTGACTGACTGATATTCAGCACTGACTTTGTGACTGACTGATATTCAGCACTGACTTTGTGACTGACTGATATTCAGCACTGACTTAGTGACTGACTGATATTCAGCACTGACTTAGTGACTGACTGATATTCAGCACTGACTTAGTGACTGACTGATATTCAGCACTGACTTATATAGTGACTGACTGATATTCAGCACTGACTTACATAGTGGCTGACTGACTGACTGATATTCAGCACTAGTAACTGATTTAATAAACAATAATCAACACTGTCTTAGTAAACAATAATCAACACTGTCTTGTAAACAATAATCAACACTGTCTTAGTAAACAATAATCAACACTGTCTTGTAAACAATAATCAACACTGTATTAGTATACAATAATCAACACTGTCTTAGTAAACAATAATCAACACTGTCTTAGTAAACAGTAGTCACTGACTTAGTAACAGTAGTCACTGACTTAGTAACAGTAGTCACTGACTTAGTAACAGTAGTCACTGACTTAGTAACAGTAGTCACTGACTTAGTAACAGTAGTCAGTAGTCACTGACTTTCTCAACAATAAATTTAGTCACTGACTTTCTCAACAATAAGTTTAGTCACTGACTTTCTCAACAATAAATTTAGTCACTGACTTATTTCTCAACAATAAATTTAGTCACTGACTTTCTCAACAATAAATTTAGTTACTGACTTAGTCAACAATAAATTTAGTCGCTGATTAATCAACAATTTAGTTACTGACTTCATCAACAATAAATTTAGTCGCTGACTAGGCTGCCTTAATTGTTAATCAACAATTTAGTCACTGTTGATTGTTTATTCAATAAATTTAATCATTGAAATTGCTAGTCAATAAATTATAGTCATTGAATTAATTACTCAAAAACAAATATCCACTGAAGTTAATAGTCAATAAATTATAGTCACAAAATTTTGTAGTCAATAAATTGTGTAATCACTGAACACTGAATGTTAGTCAATAAATTATAGTCACTGAATTTGTTAGTCAATAAATTATAGTCACTATGATTTTGTTAATCAATAAATAATAGTCACTGAATTTGTTAGTCAATAAATTATAGTCACTATGATTTTGTTAATCAATAAATTACAGTCACTGAATTCGTTAGTCAATAAATATCCACTGATGACTGAAGCTAGTCATCAAATAGTCAACAACTTCGTCAGTCAGGCAATCAAATGTGACTTATATAGTATATGTACATTTGACATTATATCATTCATTATTCATTCATTATCCTTATTACAGTAATAGACTCAGTCAGTGCAAAGTCTGCTAGGTACAAAAATCTAGCTTTGTTTTGAGCTTGTGACTTAAAACAGTTGTCTAGGTCAGGTCGCCAATCATTCTACTGCATCTGTGCAGCCTCAAATTCTGTCGTTTTCATTTTACTCGTTGTTCGAAACTTGTTCTAAACCAAGATCCTAAGTCTAACCTAAGTCCGGATCTTGAAATTTTTTGTTATAAAAACCATATAGTGTACAATTCGACCGACATTCGATTCGAGTGCCAAGAGTTCAGACACAGAGAACATTCATCATAAAATTCATAATTTAATAAATAACTCGACAGTAAACATTGACTGGCGATGGCGACTGAGTTGGTGTTGTACTCCTGACTGGCCTGACTGTCAGAGGTAATTTTTTAAACAAATTACCTAATTATTACGTCCGACAGTACATTAATATATGAATGAATTAAAAATCATAATATCTATCTTATATCAATTGAAGATTGCAGGCCGAAGGTCAAAATAATATAGCCATTGTAGGTATCCATTCAATTATTTATCCCTTCATTCAGTTCATTCATCATTGGTATACATAGAGTAACTATTTTTTTGTTCTTGATTTTAGTCGTTGTACTTTTTGTTGACTTCGCTTTAAGGGAAGGCAAGGGTGGCAATGTTATATTACCTACCATTCACTTATTGTGGTATTAGCTTTAGAATAATTGGTCATTAAAATTTTATTGTTTGTCATTTGACTCACGCATCAGTATATTGGTATAATAGCTGATAGCTATTCATAAAATTATTTAGCAAACGTTGCAATACGATACGATAAACGATGGAGTTTCCATCAAATTATTATTTTATATTCCCAGCTAACTACTTAAGAATGTCAATTAAGAGTTTTTTCACCCTATAACTGTAGTTACTGCTGAAGATGTGTAGTCAGTCATTTATATTTGTAATGTTTGACACAAGATTATGACAGTACTATAGTATTTTTTATTAATTCGTGTACAATGAGCGCAATTAGTATTATATGTGCACGTTTCGGGTCGTTTCGTTTCAAATTAGTTGACATTTAACATTTAAGTGAATCACAATTCACATTTAAAATCGTTGAAATTTAAAATAATCAAGAAGTAGTAGCTTTGAAATGAAAAATGGGCAAGGGTTTAGCCATTACTATAGATTGTGAGACAATAAATATTCAATTTTGTATATTCAAAGTTTTTTTGAGTCGCTTGGGGAAAACCCCAGATTTTGGTTGTATCTCAATATTGCATTCTAGCAAGTCAGAAACTTCAAAATAAACCAGCACATACGGGACAATGCGACCATTTTGTAAGATTTCTACAAGGTACCGTTGTCAGCTGTGCCCAAAATAATGACAGAATTGCTATAATAACTATTTCGTCTTTATCAGCTGGCATAAATTGCCATAACAAATTCATTTTTGGAGTTATTTTGAACGCCAAACTACAATGTCAAAGTATCAAGTATTTACGATTAATTATCTTTATTTTCATTATTTATCAAGCTGTCATAAAGTCAAGTAATTGTGTTATCTAATCAAATAAATCAATACAATACAATCGGAAATTAAACCTTCATGAGAGACAAGCAGCAGTGAGCTCTTACACCGACTGTACATGCAGTTGACAGTAATCTCTGGGTTTTAAATCTGCATAAACTAGGTTGACAGGCATTTAATTTTTACATTTGCTTGCATTGAAATAAAAATAGAACGGAATGTCTTCAGTCAATACCTGCAAAAATGATTAAGTAAGCAAAGTTAATGTACTTACAAACCCTAGGAATTTTAGTACATCATGATAATTCATGAGTGGAAGTACATCGTACTTCGTACTGCAATATATTTCATACCCTTTATTTAATGTTAAATCGTTAGCTATTTTGAACTGAGTTTAATTTGAACTAAGTTTGAATTTTTTTTAATCATTCAGCTAATAATTCCAGATAGTATAAACACATTATATTTCTTCTAAATGTGCATATAATTCAGCAAACTGTAGATTTGTATTGTATTTTGTATCTGAACAACTTTTTCTTAACGTAGATTTTTAGTGTTGCTATTTCATGCGATTACATATTACGTGACATGTGTATTTTGTAGTCAAAGTAGTAGTAATATTTTTATTATTGTGATTTTTGATTTTAGGGCTATTCTAATTTTGGGAGAAAATATCACGCACTTATAATCTAATTGTTCCGTCGTTCGGTGTTTCACATAGGGATTAGCAAGTATCCCATTGTCTTGAATAATTTTGTTGTTCCGACACGTCTATTAAATGTATCTTTAGACATATGCCGACCGTATCCGTAAGTTCATTGTCTTTTTATACGTTTAATAACAACATTCATTCAAAATTACGACCATAGTTCATTATTCGTAGCTATTTTATTTGAAAACAATTCAATTGAATTTGTGTTTATTAATATTTTAGAAGTCTCTGACTCCCGGCTAGCATGTTTAAGTCGATATTTAATTCGATATCAACCGCGATGGGGTTAAAAGAATCTAAAGCGGTTACTCTCTCGTTTGAGGAAGCTCGGTCTCGAAGTAAGTCAGAGTGAATGTACAATACTTTTCAATTTATATAAGATTATGGTTTGTATGATAAACATGATAAAAATTTTATTTTTACAGTAACCGAGGCGGAGTATCGGAGGCTATATGATGCGTTCAAACGAGTTGTCGTTCTGGACAGTCACATGTCAAAACAGGCGTTTATCAGAGAAGTACTTGGGGAACTTTTCCCAGTGGAAATATCGGAGGTAGATGGTCGATTCGTATAAAATAATAGTATTTTCGTATTAATAGTGTGTTATGTAATCTGATCTTCATTGAGATTATATTTTAATTTTACAGAGTTTATATGTCACATGCGGAGGGACAGCAAAAGGAATAACCTTTAAAGATATGGTCAGCTCATTGGTCGTTCTAACTAAAGGAACTATAGATGAAAAAATACGATGTAAGTTTTTGAAAAAATATTCTATACTGTGGCAGTGAAGGTAAACATGTTTTGTAGTAACACCAGTAACACAGCATTAAAACTTTTGTTTTCTTAATTATTATTAGATATCTATTCACTGTATTGTGGGGACAACATGCTAATATCTAAAGACGAGTTTATGAGATTTCTGCAGGACGTAGAAAATTGCCCACTGCCCGAAAATCTTGGGAGACTTTTCCTATCGGTAATGAGAGATATTGTTTAAAACTTTATATTTTTGCATTGGCTATTGGCTGACAAAACTGTTTTTAGGGGGCAACGGCAGACTACGATCAGTTTAGTCGGTGGATCCTGGAAAATCGTTCTGCGACATCAATATCTTGTTGGCTATTAGAAGAAATATGCTGCTCGCCATCTGGGGAGCCTAGAAATCACACATTTGCATTAACGGATGATCATGAAACTCCAACATTTTACCAAACGTTAGCCGGTGTTACTCATTGTAAGTTGTACGCCCAATTTTTATGGCATTGAAAATTGGTTTGTGTAGTTGAAGTAAAATTCCTATTTTTACAGTGGAGGAAGAAGATATTATCGAACTGGAGGAAAGATATTGGAAATTGCATTCCAGATCGCACACTGGCAAAATGGACATAGGAACCCTTATGCCTTTAGTCTGCCCTCCGCTTCCAGAAACAATAATTCAAGGGTTCATGGATGCCTTTGACGAGAATCGAGATGGCCATATTGATTTCAAAGAAATGGCGTGCGGAATTTCCGCGGCTGCTAGAGGTCCCTTAATTGAGCGTCAGAAATGTGAGATATTATTCTAGAGTCTTAATTAAATTTTTTATCATATAAAGAAATGAATGAATTAATGTTTTAACTTCTTTTACAGTTTGTTTCAAAATCTTTGATGGCGACAAGGATGGCTATTTGTCTAAAGGAGAACTTAATCGAATGATTTCTGTTATGAAATTTGTGATGGAAGAAAACCTGCCAATCAGTCCCAAAGAAGATATAATTTGCATCCTTACGAAAGATGATTCTGTTATAGTAGGTGAAATTTTGGAAGGTTCGGGTCCGGAAGGAATGAATCTAGAAGAATATTTAGTTTGGTCTTTGTCAAATCCTCTTCCTGAAAAGTTTCTTACTTTACTCTACCAGGTAGTCAATATCAATTTAATATGTATTTGTTATTTTTGAATGCATATAGAATTTTCACTTAGCAATAATTATTATTTTTAAATTTTAACATTTTTAATATTTTATTGATTAGATCTGCCAAGTTGTATTAGGACTGAGACCGTTAGATCCAGCGGAAGAGTTTGAAGTCGTCAGTTCGTGGTTAGCAAGAGAAAATAAACGTGGAATACAACCTGGACAAATATGGTATCTGATTTCGATAGACTGGTGGAATGTTTGGACTCACTACGCCTGTCCAAGTAATCCGTTTATGATGAGCCCCAGTGATAGTGGAATGGGATCCATGTAAGTTGTTAAGAGTTTTATTTAGGGTAATTAGCGTAAGCATACTATTGTAAGTTTCCTCTTTATAATTTAACAGAGGCGGCAGCATAAGCAGCCATCACAATAGTATTAATAGTATAACTGATAATCCTGGAAACTATGCTGTAAATGAAAATAATGTCTCCTCCACTAACAGCATCAATGGTCCTTCAACTGCTCTCAATAATAGCTCTGAAAACAAAGTTAATGGTAAAACCAGTCGTAACTGTTGGTCTTCGAAAAATAAATCTACTGTTGAGGCATCAGTGGCTACAGATAATAGTCAAAACGTTGTCGTGACTGCCATTAGTTCGTTAGGTAAGTATTGCATGCTTATATACTTCCTACATTTTTGCATGAACATAATTTTATTTTTAAATATTTCGAACTTTGCATGCGTTCTTCCCTCTCCCACCTCGCGCCCCCTTACTAGGATTTTGTCGTTTCCTTTCTAATTCAGATGTGGAGACGGAGTTGGAGAGACCCAGTAATGGAAGCGTCGCCCTAAATCGCCATGCGAAAGCTAGCTCAAGCTCACTGTCCTTAGCAACACTCGATAGTTCAAGGTTTTTATTTTCACAATGTGATTCCATTTCCAAAGGCTTGTAATTAGCTATTATTCTAATGTAAGCTCATTTTCACTTACAGCAGTTCACCTAGTCCTGTAAATTCCCCAAGTAGCTCAAGGAAGCAACTGAATGGTACGGCGCTTAACGGATCTTCATCAGTTGTCAGAAAAAAACGACGTCCCGGAGCCATAGATAACACTTGTCTCATCACATCTGTTCCCCCTCATCTCCAGAAGATTCCATCGTTAACCGGCGAAGGAGGTCGTCTTAAGGAAGGTTTAGAAGAAGGTCGCGATTTTCAGGCTGTCCCTCAAGCCTTATGGAACGCCCTTCATCAATGGTACGGGGCCTCCGTTTCCCTCCCACGACAGGTAAAGCAGTAGCAATTTATTTATTTAACTTTTACAATCGCATAAGAATAGAAACGGATTTTCGAAAATGTCCTATTTACTATACCATTGTTTAGAACTACTTTCTGATTGTTTGTACATATGTTATAGATTTTAAATATGTAAACATTATAATATTAATTGATGACCGAAATGGCTCATCTGTATATTTTAGCTAATTCTCGAGGGAATTTTAAAAAGTAATGACATATCGCGCTAATAATATTTTCGTTGTTTAATGAAAAGGTCATTGAAGATGAGAAAAAGCTAAAATTAGAGATATATCCGATTAACTTCTATTTGTACCGTCATCAAACTCCGAATGCCACAAAAGTCAACACAGCAGATAACGGAGCTCCGTGGACTGGAATGGCCGGAATGTACGGCGCTGCTGCTCTCAGCTCATCAATAGCATATCCTAATATTTCTCCTCCTAAAAGGTATTTGTTATAGTTTCTATTCTGTGGGTTTTGTAGTAGTTTGTTTTCTTCTTACACATCATGAAAGTTATATTTTGCAGGTCACTAGCAAAGCTTATAAATGCTTTTATGGCAATATTAACATGAATCAGAAATATCAATACAGTTGCTATTAACAGTAAATTATAACTTTCACTTTAACCACCCATAATATAGTTTCTCAAATTTCCTTTCCTACAACCATTGTGTTGTCTAGTAATTAGATGATAAAAGCACTTCAACGGTGACAGTAGGGCTATTTATGCACACTTTTACACAATCAATTTCGATTTATTTTATTCCTTTGCAATTATAGTTTTAATTTCTTTTAATGCAAGTGAAACTGGTTTATTAGTGATTGTTAACAATTGTTTTTGTTGTAAAGTATTTATTTAAGCATAATACAACTTTTGAAAATGTTTATATAAATACTCTCTTCTCTCTTATCATACTATTTTACTATTTTAATGTAATAATATCTACCAACTCTTTCTACTCTGATTCTCAATACTCCTGTAGAAGAAAATTATTACAACTCTTTTAGTAAGGTTCTTTTCTGAACTTTTTGATTTCATTGCTTTGCTTCTAAATATCTATTTTGTGCAGAATTTTATGTTCTCAATTATGCTTCTCTATTTGTAACCAGAGATGTCGAAAGCATGCACACAAATCGAAAAATAACATTTACTACTGTGGGACTAAAACTGATCAAGAGATTAAAGAAGCTTGTAGAGCATATTTCAGGATTAAGCGACATAGATAATAAGTTAAAAATGTTATACCGTAAGGTTAGTCGCTCCAGCGTTTCCAAAAACAGGTAAACGCTTTTGGTTTTTATGACCAAGTATCCATATTAAATAATTTATTAATTGTAGATCCTAAGAATAATAATGATTTTGCAAAATAGTATTTTCCCAAATCGGGGTGCAAACCTATTTAAATATAAATTGAGATCTGAATTTAAAAATTTTGATTTAATTTAAATGGGTTTAAAAAATTTTGATAAAGATAACACATGTATATACACAATTTATATCAGTACACAAAATTTCTTACAGTCTCACTTTGTATAATTTTCTGTATTAACTTTCCTTATCTTTCTTTCATTTAGTGCTTTCAATTCTATATTCAAATTGTTTATTACCAACTACCTAGAGAAAAATCTTGTTTTATATTTGCGTAATTCAATTAGGTATGTTAATTGTATTATTTTTTACGTGGTTATGTGCTTTCCCTTAATTCCAGATTGCTAGCTTTTACTGCTTCGTTCAGCAAGAAAAGTACATTGGGGCAAGTCAGTAACTTCCTATGTCAAAAGTTGAGATTGTCTCCCAAAGACACCCGACTGGATCTACTCTTAGAAGACTTGTCCTTTGTTATGGTACTTGAGGAAGAAGAACAGACTTTAAAAGAAGCGTCCATACTGGACAATTCTAATATTTTAATGGAAACAAGAAACAAGGATCAGACGTGGCCTGAAGAAATTGGGTCGTTCGGAAATGATCAACAAAGATTATCGCGTGCCATGTCTATCGTCAGTGTTGAAAAAGGATTAACTGGACTGAACAACTTGGGCAATACGTGCTTTATGAACTCAGCCATACAATGCATGTCCAATACTAAACCATTGACACTATATTTTCTCCGGAAGATGCATATGTATGAATTAAACCGAGTGAACCCATTAGGATCCAAAGGACATGTCGCGAAACGATATGGAGATCTTTGTTGCGAAATGTGGAGCGGCACTACGAAAACTATTGCTCCGTTCAAACTTCGGGTACGTTTTTGAAAAGAATTGGTTCTCACATAGGTAATCATGCCAAATACAAAAAAAACTTTCATTCTTCTTTTTCATTTCTAGTGGACAATCGGAAACCTTCAGAGACGCTTTAGAAATTTCCAACAAAATGACGCGCAAGAATTACTTGAATATCTATTGGACGGTCTTCACGAAGATCTAAATCGAGTTATGGAGAAGCCTTACACCGAACTCCAGGAAAGCGATGGTCGTCCCGACGTCGTATGTGCACAAGAGGCTTGGGAGAATCATTTACTTCGAAATAAGAGTATTATTGTCGATTTATTTCACGGCCAACTTAAATCGTGTGTTACTTGCAAGGAGTGTAACCACGAAAGTGTTGTATTTGATGCTAGTTTATGCCTTGCTTTGCCGTTACCTATGGAAAGTTATTTCTTAGTCGATGTTATTGGTGAGTTTTTAATTCTCGTATTTACTAAAGGAATTGTGGAATTATTCATTATTATTTTTATTGTAATCATAAATATTTATTTAGTTATTCGACAAGATGGCTCTACTCCAGTTCGCTACGGTCTCTTGCTGTTAAGCGACGAAAGCATCGCTGATTTGAAATCTCAGTTATCTCGGCTAACGAAGCCAGTCATTCCTGCAGATAACATATTACTGACGGAGATGAGAGCCGCACGTGTTAATCAAATATTCTATGATCACCAGAAGGTACGTGTGTTGATGAACACTCGTCCGATTTATGCTTATCAAATCGTCGATGCCACCGAAAATGGAAACATGTCAAAATCAGAGACAGATCAGCAAATACAAAAAATACTGACGTCCTCAAAAAATCAGAGCAACCCAGGATCATTGCGTGTGGGGGATACGGCGAATGCAGGTGGGCATTCTAGACAAAGTAGTTTCTCTAGTTGTGATGGAGGCAGTTTGCAGATGACTTACGGTGAACCTGCCAACTCAAATCGTTCGAGCTGTGATAATGTCGTCATTGTGGCTCATAGAAAAGTAATTCGACAGGATATATATATATTGGCTCATCAAAAGACTAAGCATATACTTTTCGGGCTGCCCATTGTTATCCCGTTTGTTGAGGGAATGACCCATTTGGATCTGTATAAGTCTGTCTGGGCGGTTGTTGGGCGATTTCTTTCACCGCTTCCCCCTACTGAAGGAAATAACAACCATGCCCAGGACTGGTAAGCAACCACATTATTATTTAAGCACCGCAATCGTACTCCAATATTGCAAAATATAAATTTTGAATTAATGTTTTGATTTATTTTATAGTGATGATAGTCTCGGCTATGAATTCCCCTTCATGTTGTCACTCGTTATTAAAGATAGAGAATATATGTGTGGTCGCTGCCCATGGTTCCACTTTTGTCGTGGATGTCCAATTAGTTGTACTGATACGATGCAGCTGCAGAAATTAAACCCAAATAAAGTCTCTGTAGCCATGGACTGGGATCCTACCGCACTTCACTTGCGGTATCAAACTAATCAAGAGTTGTACCATATTGAAGACCCTAGTCTTGCTGCTGCCATCAAAAAGCATACAGAGAGCGTTGCCTTATACTCATGTCTGACCGCCTTCACCACGGAGGAACAGTTAGGAGAAAACGAGCGATACAACTGTCCGAAGTGCAAAACTTCTCAGTTGGCCACTAAAAAGCTTCAGATTTGGCGCCTTCCACCAGTGCTGGTATGTCTTATACGTTATTTTAAATGTTTGGAAATTAGGTCATGACTATTACCCGTTTAATGATTGTATTCTGTTGTCGTTGTTAAAATGGTAAACATACACTAATATTTTATGCCATTGGACAGGTTGTAAATCTTAAGCGGTTTCAAGCCCAACGAGGAGTGTGGATTAAGTCCAACAAGAGCGTGGATTTTCCATTCGAAAATTTCGACCCAACTCCTTTCTTGGCTGAAGTTCCTCGGCGAACTATCGAACTGGCTCTTGAAGGCAAAAAAGAATTGTCTAATGATACAGCAGAAGAGGATAAGCCTCTCTACCCCCTTCAAGACTTCCATCAGCATCGATTAGTTGACGGCGTGGATCCATTCAAATTAGACTACCGTCTGTTCGGAATCATCGTACGTTCAGAACAATTTTGTATTTAGAGTACTTACTGTCAATAATATGAGTTGAGCTGCTTGAATGGAAGTTCATATTTATCAAGTGTATTTTAGAGTTTGTTTATTTTTGGATACGATGTTTAGTGTCACTCTGGTATTATGGGAGGAGGTCATTACATATCGTATGCAAAAGGTGCGAGCGGGAAATGGTATTGCTTTAACGACAGTAGCTGTAAGGTAAATCCGCTCTACTGTGATCTATTTTTTTTATTTCTGTCTTTAATTTTATTTTAGAAGACTGCTTTCGATTGTTTGGGGTTGACTCAGAGTTTTCCTAATTTCAGGAGGTGCAAGAAGAACATATTGACAAAAGCTCCGCATATATACTTTTCTACGAACGTTTCGGACTGGACCCTGATGCCTACATGCCGCGAATTGATCCCAAAGCCACGCCGGTTGTCAGTGATGAAGAATTAGAAGCGGAAGAAAACGAATTGAAAAAGAGCTGCAGTACTATTTGATTAGAATATTTAAGGAATAATTAATGTTACATTTCCGGGCTAAAATTATTTTTTAACAATGTCGTGGTTTTTAATTTTCTTAGGTTTAATATCCATAGGTCTGATGTAGAATAATAACGAAAACGGAAAAGGTTTCTGTTTTCGTTATTATTTGAAAATGGGGAGATGTTCGGTGTATATTTCCTTGTGTTTGTTTTGCCTTCCCACCAATCTAACTAATTTTCCCATGCTTTGTTTAATCAATTTTTTTATTGCAGGATATAAGCTCTGGAAGTTCCGCATACGATGGCGTTTGTTTTGGTCCAAGCTCCGTCGGCGTAAATTTTAATTAAAATGTTTCAAACCTTGCGTATTCACTCTCACTGCCTGCGAATAATCCCTCGATCCAGCTGCCTTGCTCTTGTGCTTTCAGTTCTAATTTCGTTTTATATATACGTAATTTACAGCTTTTATGAATAGTTTTCAAATTTATAGCATTGTCTTGTGTTTACTTGTTTAACTTTGTTTTATGCAGTTGAAATGGTGTTTATACAGTTTATATTTGATGTCTTGATGTTCGGAAAGTGGTTGTTGGCTTTAATAATTTTGTTGTATTTGCTCTATTGGTAATGCTCATAATGCTTTAGTAACAAGTAGAATGTAGAGTATGCACCCATAGCATTTCACAACATAATTAACGTATGGCCACCTTTGCTAAGTATAGGAATTTGCACATGGCACAATTAATCATCTATTATTGTTTATTTTTTTGAAGTATGGACTGTTTTTTTGTGAAAGGTTAACTGACAAGTCGTAGTAATTGTCATAGTAAACAAAACATTATTAACTCTGTCGTCATGTGTCATACCGTGGTCATACCAATGCAATCCTATATCGTCACTTTTTAGAGTTGTGTGTTTCTACAGTGATAAAACTGACTTGCCAATTGACATTTCAGAATTCAGTACAAGTAATTTCGACAAAACAGTCCATACTTCAAAAAAATAAACAATAGCAACAATCTGA
The DNA here is from genome assembly GCA_020055645.1 of Tomocerus qinae. Classification (NCBI taxonomy): domain Eukaryota; kingdom Metazoa; phylum Arthropoda; class Collembola; order Entomobryomorpha; family Tomoceridae; genus Tomocerus; species Tomocerus qinae. Next base: position 29,046,163 of record CM034548.1, read on the forward strand.
CATTACTTGTTCCGGCTCTTGCGTTGTAATTATGCAATTTGCCTTGCACACGTTTTATTCTTACAAAATTAATTACAGGTTATTAGGAACTCATTATTAACGTATAAAGGCCATTGCCAGTACGTTAAATTATAGAATGTCGTAGTTTTGAAAGCTACGACATTTTATAGTGTAAGTCAGAGTATGTAAACTTTATCCGCAAAAAAATGGCTTCCTACTATCCCAAACCTGCGTTATTAATTATTTATTTAACTTTCAAGAATGGGTGAAAGACTTTTTTTGCTTACGGATTATTTTTTTGCTGGTGAGTTGATATGAACATATATTTTCAGTTATTTCTAAATTGCTCTTTGCAGCGAATTAATATAGCAATTTTTTTGCATTATTTGATAAACACCGTAACATTGAAAGCCATTTAAAACTAAACCATCATTAGGTATTCGTAAAAGTATACATTTTAATTCAAAATATGCACATTTATTAAGAATTCCGAAACCACTGATAATCAAATGTTCTAATAATTTAACCGGTATTTTAGTCAAACGTGGTAAACAAATGGGGCAGGCGAAATGATATACTTAATTCAGTGCCTAATCAATCAATATAAATTGGTAGACAAAGAATTCTTATGCAATCAATTACAATGAAGTTTCTATATCTGGTGCTTAGCTCCGTCGGCCGCAGAGACTCAATATGTTATATAATATGGTCAATGTCACTACATGCAACGAACATCGAAAGGTAAAGTGAAAAGTACATCTTGAAACAATAATTTGGTATAAGTAAGACGTTATGGTAATGTTAATTAATATTTAGGTCAGCGTGTATATTCAGCTGTTTGATATAAATCCAGCCATTACAAGGGCTTATGAGTGTTGTTTGAGACTTCCTCTTAGTAGTCATGGTAGATAGTTGCACACGTAATAATATTTTAATTGATATAAATTATAGCTGAGTGCTTAGAAACTAGAGATCGGTAAGTTTCTTCCAAGTTTTCCGCTACATGACATTACCTACTTCTATTGTCGGTCAAAAGTGAAATAGATTAGAAGTTTTTGTGTACTAGTTTTTACTACTTTAATCAATGAACACTGTGATCAAGTACTTCAATTTAGCCATGATTTCTATTTCTCTATCCGTTAGCTAATATTTTTAGTAATGAAACCTCTCACAGGCATGTAAAGATAATCACACTAATCAATGTCTTGCAGTTTTTTTTCATCAAAAGATTTTTCCAAAAGCAGAATTAATTTCTGAATTGTAGAAATAAAATGTATACTTATTTAAGTTAAATTATGTATATAAAATGGCGTAGGTAAATAATAATATTATATGTAGTCAAATAATTCAAGTGATATATTTTCCATGGTCTGGTCAGGGCGCTCTAAATGCTAAAGAATTGTCAAAAGCTTAAACTAGTTATTGAATGGGTTACGAAGACTCATTAATAATATTATGCTTATTTATTAATGTATTATAGTATACTGAATCGTGTAGTTGCTCGCTAGATCGTTTAAATAATATATGAAGCAATAACGAATAACGACGATACTAATTACATAATTGTTACGACATAAAAGATTTTATAAGGTTCACGTACAAAGGGATTCCAGTGTAGATATAGTACTAATTAATGACTAATTATGAGTATTAGGTTTTCAATTGAATGTTGTGGAAGGTGGAACTGCTTTGCTTTGAATGACGAACAAGCTCCCGTAAATATTAGTGAGGAAACTCCTCATTTTCCATAACTTTGTGATCGTTTTCTGTTGGTGGATGTACTTTAATATTGTAGGTATTAGTTCAAGTGCAAAGGGTGAGCTTTTCATGTTCGCAGACGTATTAGAAAGATTAAGTGAGAAAGTGTTTTTTAAACTGAGTATCTGAAAAGGAATGAGAGCGCAAGGAGTCCCTGAATTCTTTTTGCGTTTGTGTTAAAACAATTCCAGTCTTACATTGTACTTCACATAAAGTTTATTATAATATTATGTGTTGTCCATTTGTATTATATTGGAGTGTCAGGGTATATCTAGTTAAGATTTTATTGCTCATCATTATCCATATTACTGCTCAAGTTCTTTTAGGACTCTTATATATTAGGTTAAAATACTGTTAAAATATGCGTACTTTATTCAAGGGGCAATACACGAACCAATTTATAGTAATAGACAGTTGGCAATCGCGTCAAGTAATAATTCAGATTTCATTTGCCCTTAATTTTTGATTGGTTAAAAATTAAGGATGATATTACCAGCTCATGGTGTCCAATGTTCAGACAATTTAAAAAATTGCAAAGGTACGAATATTTCATGTTTTATGGTCAGTTTAATATTGCTGAGTCTGCGTACTTTACTGGAGCATTGATTTTAATGATTTTATTTCACATCAGGTAATACCAATATTATTAGCAGTGTAGTCAAGTCATTTTCAATTAATGTGCCTAAATATATACGATAGCTCGTATATAATTGAAATCGCGCAAAGCGCATAAAAATAACTCGTCAATTGTAGCATTGTTAAAAAACTTTCAATTATTTTATGGCAGAATCATTTATTATTGTATTACAATTATGTTTTAATCAATATTGCTACTTATCTTGTCAAGATGTAATTTTAGGTACTGTCATTAGCGATTATATAATTATCGAAAAATTATTCAATTGTTTGGTAATTGTAGTGATTAAGCTGGCAGGCATCATAAAGTCAAAAGCAGAATTCGGAAATTGCCAAAATTTCAACTGTAGTATTTAAATTGACTAAAATATGCTATTTTAATTCGTTGTATTGAACCTACTTAAATATTGCCGACTGTCTCAGTAAATTTATAGTTCAGTCCTCCCAAAAATATTAATTACTTATTACTTGTATTTGTATTCAAAAATAAATTCAATTACACATACCATTGCAGTTTTAAAATTGTAATATTATGTGTAGGTACGCATTCGTAGTCTGCGTACAATGTAGTACAAAAAAGTAGATACCTAAACGTAAAAGCAGATCTAGTGACTAATATTTTCTTTTACTTGTGAACTGTATACTAATACAATATTGAAATAGAAATTGCATAATTAAAATTCTGCTGTGGATTTTTTATGCCAGCTCAACACTATACTGTTGCCAAATTATATTTATACGACGTTGTATTGGATGTACGGAATTACTCTTAGTTCCCCTTACTACCTTGTTTGCACGGTCATGTAAATTATTATACATCACAATTCTAAGCTAAATTGTAAATGTACTTGGTGATGTAGTACAATAGAATTATGTACGAAACCAAACAATGATATAAGCCACCAACGTATATTTGTAATAATAGTATAGGCAGTGATCTAACCTAGATATATTTAATATCTAAAACGAGTGATGTGTGGTTTTGGCTGTCCAGTGATTCTGATAACGAGCCAAAAATAGCTTTAATAATGTAACGAGCCAGATTAATGCATTGAGCCTTGTAAAATGCGTTAGATAAGTTCATTATAAAAATTTCCATTAGTACAAATTGCAAAAGTAGTTGGCGGTCGATAGAAATCCACCAGCAATCGTCTAATTGCAATCGCTTTGTGAACAATTTTAGATTTCATGAAACTCAATATCATGATTTACCTTAAATTAAAAACAAAGTATTTGAAGTACAGTATGTATTTAACTATTAGTGACAGTCAGGTTTCTATATCATAACTGTAAGTGTGAATAACGAACGTAGCCACTTATTTAATTGATTTAATTGATAAATCATCCTAAATAATGTTAATCTTGTCTTGTTAGCCGGTGTCATGTTTTGAGCTCATCAATTATAATTTAGTGCCATTTATAAAAGAGTATTGAATTGTTAATAGTGAATTGTATTTATGTTTGTTGGTAACTTTTGCTCATTTGTCCCAAAAACGTCTGATTGAGAATAATTAATTGTAAACGAAGCAGTGAGAAAATCTGGTCTCAAATGATGACCGCACACACTATTAGTAAATGCTAATTGTGAATGGAATAAGAATGAATGGAGAGTGTGTTGAAATTATTTGTTGTGTGTTATAACTGTACATTATGGTAAATGAAACAGATATAATATTAACTAATTACCATAAGTCCGATACCTACAGTGATTAGTGGTTAAGTCTAAGTACTAAACAGAATACTTATTAAAATGGGATGTAAAGACTGTTTGCCTATATGTAAAGAAATGTCCGATCTTTGCAACCGTCAGTCTATAGTGTCCTGTTTTTTGGAAGAAATCAATGAAATAAATAGTTGAGAAAAAAGACGCTAAATACCTTTTTAATAAAGTTTTTCCATCGTGGTATCCAATGCCCAAATATGCACGGAATCAAATAGTAAGAACGGAAAACGAAACTACCTATTAATTTATGATGCATATAAAGTAATTAGGTAACTAACTACTTGTTGAAGTAGGTAGACTATTATTTAAAAACATTTTTGTTATAGCCTATAAGTACACATCTTTTTATTAGAATTTGTTATTGTAATTGCAGTGTGTGCCCACTAGTATTGTTTGTACTACTATTACTTAATTTGCAGCAGTACCTACCTAATACAACTATTTGTTATCAGCATAATTCACATGATTTCTACAAGTATTTCTAACCGTTTGAAATATAATGTTATTATAGGTAATACTTTTTGAAGTATATAAATAAAAATATATTGTTTGCCAGAATACGCTATTGTATATTATTATATCTATCGTAAATTGTAGGTATGAAATAAAATCGACAAAAATGTTTATCGAATGTTATATATGTTACGTTACGTCTCGTTTGAATAAAGACTATATAATTACTTACATTTGGTGCCCAACAACTAATGTTTTTTAGCAATTAAAAGAAGTAACATACACCCATCCAGTAATCAGGGAATGCCGATTGCATATTATATTCATTTTGATAATTGAAAATGTATCCATAATTAATAACAGAATTATTTTTACTTTTCAAGTTCTTTGTAAATGAAAATTATAAAACTATTTTGTGCACCTACACTATATTGCCTATGAAAAGTGTTAATGGGAAAATGCAAAAGTTTGTCATAAATGGAGTATTTGAAGTATGCATTTTATATAGAACTAGCCTTGCCTATAGTCCCTATAACACTTAACACACACGCATGCCCATTCAAATAAAAATCCGAGAAGTTCATGGCAATAGTATTACATATAGATTATAGATACATGGAGACATTTACATACATTCATGCGACGTTGGAATAAATATTTTTATATTTATAGAATTCACCTGTATTTCGTTTGAAATTGTAACTCTTATTTGCAAAATAACAGACAAAACAGAACGTCCATTCGAATAAAGTAGCTTAGCAAATTTGCAATCAAGTAATCATAAGAATTACAGTATATGAAAGCCAATGCGATCAGCATTTATCATTTCTTCTCATTCCATTCGATATTTGGCCATGAAGATAATGAATTTACTGTGATGTGAATATATATTTCCCTACCAACTGAGCGATATTGGATCATCATTCATCAATTTAGAAATGTGTATTCTAGTACCATAGCTTTTCATCGGCTTATAAGTACATTATTAGTACAGCCATTAATTGTAATGAAATGGTTAGAAAGTTTTGCAAAAATTGTCAAAATCGCCCAGAAGGAGGAATCGAACCCCTCTGACGCTAATCAGCTACAGGTTTGAAGCCTGCACCCCGTACCAACGAGGCTCATCTGGGCGATCGGATAAGATTTTTCACTCTACTTAAACCACGTTCTGGTCTACTCAATATGCCCCAACGGTAATACTAACCTTTTAAGCCATCTGTTAAAGTTAAAAATTGAAATGAACTTGATAAACTTATTCCACTTTTATTTATAATATAAAAAGAGGTTTCTATCTGTACAAATGAAAACTGATTTGAAAGTGTCGTTTTATTACTTCTCCTCATTCGGGGACCGACGCGATTATGCCAACCAAGTACAAAATCAATATTATAATTATTAGATCGATACGCGTGATATATGTGATGTGTGCGTGAAGAACGAAGAAAGGAATAAATAATGGCACACGAAAAGACCGCAGGAGTATGAACCAGTCTGCGCATGTAGGAATTCTGTGAATTGTTGTTGTCGTCAGTGTGAGTGAAAGCGTGGGTGAAAATAAGAGCAGTTAGAGCCAGAGCAAATTAAAAGTTCGTAAAAGTTGATGAAAACCTTTTAAACTTCTCCCAAATACCATTTATTGTATCGTAGTACAATACATTGAATACATAATAGTAGGATTATATATGTTAATATATAAAGCCTTTTAACAGTCATATTATCAAGCTGTCAGTGCTGCGTGAGCGTGAGTGAACGATTCTTTATTTCCACATACAACAAAAACTAATAATCTGTAGATCTTCTTGCGTGTAATTTGAATGAACATCGCTTGCCATTAATCAATTAAAAAAAGTAATAATTAATAAATACGATAAAAGTACTTGCCTATTGAGTGACAATAGAGGTTTCCCACAATTGGTGACCGGTCACTAAATTAACATGAATAGGTATTGAAATGACTACAGTACCTGTACCTGCCTGTGTTATCCTGGAATTGTGGGAAACTTCTATATATAATATAGTATTTGCACAGTGTATCCAGTGTTCCATTTTAGCCGGCTAAAAATGATTTTGACCAGCCAGCCGGCTAAATTGGCTGAAATGGCTAGTGGCCAAAATGGCCAAAAATCATGGGTTTTCAAATTTCCCGCCAAATCAAGGATGATTTTCTCAGTTCACATAGCCCCATTTGACTATTTTTGGCCTTTTTAGCCATTTTCGCCATTTTAGCCACTGGCTAAAAAGAATTTCAACCAGCCGGCCGGCCATTTTAGCCAGCCATTTTAATCAACCAGCCGGCTGGTCAACGAACACTGTGTATATCTAGTGTATATTGATATATACTTAATACTTTTTATATAAACCTTATCCTTGACAGAATCATTTGCATGAACAATAAGAAGCCAACTTCTAGTAAAGACTTATTACCATTAATTAAATATAACAGTATTGGTGGATATATTATTCAATATCCCTTTATTTAGTGGTTTTAATTCCTTTCACAACTTTTATAAGACTTATTTTTTCGGCCACCTGGTTCACAAGTTTTCATACAATATTGCTTGCATCTAAATCACTCCTTATCATTAAGAGCTGTCCATAAATGACACATCGGTAATAAAATGTAGAATAAAACATTAAAACTGTCAATAAAAATTTATTTAAAAAATTAAACTACCTACTATTGACTAATTTGTGGAAAATAAATGACATAATTAAATTCGTGACAGAAAGATCATATTAAGTTTTATTTTTAATGCCTGGAGTTTTAAAGCGAATACGACGACGACATTTCATTCAGAACTAAATGGATGTTTCTAAATTAATACATTTTAACCCATAAGACTGTCACTCTTGCTACCTAAATGACCTACCTATACAGATTTACTGGGATATGAAGTATACATGTCAACACAAGCACGTATCCAGGAATTTGACCTAAGGGGGGCCCACCAAAATATATTGATGAAATTTAGACATATTCGCGCGAAGCGCGAAAATTTTTTGGATTTTTAACTTTTTTTGACAAAAGAATCGTATTTTTTTGGGAACTCAGGGGGGGCCCGGGCCCCCCGGCCCCCCCTCTGGATACGTGCTTGTGTCAACATAATTGTTTCTGGTTTTCTGCAAAGAAATAACCGATGCAGAAATGCTTTGGCTATTTCCATTCAAAACATTTTAAATACTAGAAAAATGATATAATATTGCCCTAAAGACCTAAAAAATACTTTATTCATTACAATGATAAATTGTTGAACTTTTAGATAGACTTAATTAGAAGAGGAGCAGTCAAGATGGCTACATGTCAGATGGCATGGGATCCGATGGACATCGACCGAAACACATGTTACATTTGTTACGCTAGGTTTGAAAGGGATTTCAACGATCAGCCCCAGGAATATCGGAAGCGGGTTATGGAAAGTTGTACCGACATTTTATTTTCAGAAATAACAGGTTTAATAATTTATTTGCTTTTTGAATGCAATTTTGATAAATGAACATTAATGGGTTAAACTGTTATATGTCATCCTTGATGCACGCGATTTTCGATTTCTGGCTTTAATTAATTTTGCGAAGCAAAAGCAGGGCATGAAAATAATGAAAAAGGTTGCCTTTTGCTAGCAAAAAGTCAAAAAAGCACCTTGAATTTGAGGTTGTTACAAACTTCTTTTTACATAAGAAAAATAGTTTTGCCATTTTCTATAAGTTAATAACGCATAATAGTTACAAATTTCAATTTATTTTATTTAATTAATTTAACCAAAAATGCACCTTTTTGTTAATTTTGCTGGGGCAAAAAAGGCAACCAAAAAGGCAAAAGTGCAAAAAGGAACTTTTTTGCCTTTTTCATGTCCTGATTAAAACGTGCAATTTTTAAAGAGAAGAACACCTTACAGTTTTAAGTATATATTTGGTTCTATAGACAATTTTTTCAGTAGGATCCATAATGCCACCATATGTATTTTAATTTTTTACACGGTTTGTGACATGTTATTAATAGTATGTTTTCCAATTGAATACTAATTTTTTTGTAATATTTTTCTACTAGGGTGTGAATTTGATTGGAATCTAATCATCTGTAATGACGATTTGCCATTTTGTCACGGATGTTGGAATTCAATCGAAAAAATTTTTAATCTTAACAAAGAAACCGAACAGACGGACAAGGCAATGGAACAAATTATATTGGGCATAGCGATGAAGGTTTTACTCAATAGAAAATATCTGAAGAAGAAGGGATTGGCGACCTCAAAAAAGGATCCGATTTCTCCTTTTAATGGGGTGAAAGTTGAAGGATATATAGCCAATCAGATCAAATGCAGATTGTGCCACAATGTTTTCAGTGTGGGAGACTATACTAATTTATACACTACGGATATGTCCGTCAAAATCACGGAATGCGTCGAGAAACATCTATTCCCAGAACTCTTCGACGAAAACTTTTTCGATTGGAAAATTCCATTTTACAATCTCGTTCCTTTCTGCGGGGAATGTTCAACGGGTATCAAAAGTATGATAGAGCTGGATGAAAAGCTTTCAGAAATTGAGGATTTTGTTTCAAGCAATGTGGATATGTTTACATTGACCGTATTGAAATGCAGAAAAAAGGTGAAGAAATCGGACAGACGGGCATTTCGCCGGAAAAATAAGCATTGCGATGATTCAAGTATAGCTGACTCCATTGACAGTCAAGATACAGTAGATTTTGATGACGATTGCCAAATCATTGATGAGACCAATCCAGATACGGATATTTATCCTAGTAATTTCGCAGAACCTAGACTTGACGAACCCCCTGAACAACTTATGGAACAGTCCACAAATTTTGCGACATTAAACTCCATACGCAGTGGATACAATGAAGGTAACGATCCATATAATAGATATACTTATTAAAAAATAATAAAATAGTATTATTTATTATTTATGAATTGCAAATAAAATAGTTATTTAATTATTCATGAATTGCAAATAAAATAGTTATTTAATTATTTATGAATTGCAAATAAAATAGTTATTTAATTATTTATGAATTGCAAATAAAGTAGTTATTTAATTATTTATGAATTGCAAATAAAATAGTTATTTAATTATTTAATAAGATAATTATTTAATTAAATAATTATTTGATACCTAATTTAATAAAATAATTATTAAATAATTTAATAAAATAATTGTTAAATAATGTAATAAAATAATTATTAAATAATTTAATAAAATAATTATTAAATAATTTATTAAAATAATTATTAAATCATTTAATAAAATAATTATTAAATAATTTAATAAAATAATTAATAAATAATTTAATAAAATAATTATTAAATCATTTAATAAAATAATTGCTAAATAATTAAATAAAATAATTACTAAATAATTTAATAAAATAATTATTATTAAATAATTTAATAAAATAATTATTAAATAACTTAATAAAATAATTATTAAATAACTTAATAAAATAATTATTAAATAATTTAAGAAAATAATTATTAAATAATTTAATAAAATAATTATTGAATCATTATTAAGTAATTTTATAATATTGAAAATTATTGAATCATTATTATTGAATAATTATATAATATTGAAAATTATTGAATCATTATTATTGATTAATTATATAGTATTAAAAATTATTAAATCATTTTTTTGAATAATTATTTAATATTAAAAATTATTGAATCGTTATTATTGAATAATTATATAATATTGAACAATTATTGACTCATTATTGTTGAATAATTACAGAACATTTATTATCAAATAATTTCCGAACAGTTATTATTGAATAAACTTCGAACAATCATTAGTGAATAATTTTTGAACAATAATTATAACCAAAACTAAAAAATACTATAATTTGCATATTTAGTTGCGAATGTATTGCATTATTAAATATTTCATAGAAATATTCATAGTGTTGCTTGTAGCTTTGATTCCATTCCTAAAATTGGAATTGAGAAGTAGAAAACCTTTATTGTAAAATGAATGAAAATTATTTTGATTAAGATCCAATTCAAATCGAAGAAACGGTGCCCCTACTTGGAGGAAATGGGCCCTCTATTCCAGGATATTCTTTCGCGAACGGAAACCAATCAGAAAGACCGAATTCAGCAGAGACATGCGTTATTCCTGCACAGACCCAAATTTCGACAGATCTGGTTATGACAGATCAAGCGAATCTTCGAAAAGAAGGGACTTTAATGACTGTTCCATTGAGCACCATCACGAAAGGAAATGGGACAAATGGTGGCGTTGTGCTGGTTACCACTGCTCAACCACCAAGTGCCGGCGGTTCTGGAACTGAAACTACTGGAGGATTGAGGAAATGTCCGACCTGTACGAGGTTGTTTGTTCATACAGATGCGTGGAACAGACATAAGAATATATGTCACCCAGGCCAACAAACTGGTCACTTTGACCCAGAAATTTGTAGCGAAATGACTTCCACTGATGAAGATGAATATAATATCCATCTCGTATCACAACAGACTATGGCTGCTAGTGAACAATCTGATTGTTTGCTAACACGATCACAATCCCAAACTTCACTTCAGCGTTCACCGCCAGACATCCCACAAGATAGAGGCAGACGAGCTCAGTCTCAAACTCTGGAAGAGACTTATTCCTCCGAACCGACCCTTCTGGAGTATCAATGCGATTACTGCCCAAAACGATGCAGGACTAAAGCTGGATTAAATCTTCATACACATATCCATACCAAAACTCCCTACAACCGGGCAGCGCCGCCGACGCCTAGTATTTCACCAAGAAAACGAGCTGCATCCCAATCTCTGGATGATTATATACTTGGGGAAATCCCTCAAGAGTATCAATGCGATTACTGCCCGAAACGCTGCAGGTCTAAACGAGGGTTGAGTAATCACATGAATTCGCATACAAATATTCCCCATAACCCTGCGCAGCCATCCACTTCATCAAGAAATGACAGGCGATCTCAATCCCAGACAAGGGAAGACTTCCCTCAAGGCAACGTCAGCGAAGGCACCTCGGTCTATTCTTGCGACCGCTGCCCAAAACGCTGCAATTCTAAAAATGGCCTCAAGCTTCACGTACAAAGTCATTCAAAAAAGGCAACTTTAAAATGTTGCCTATGCAGTTCATTCTTTCGATATCCTATTGAATTGAAAGCACACTTAACTAAATCTCATTCTGAAAATCCTTCCCAATCAAATAAAACCAACTGTTCTCCAGCGTCGAAAGTTTCGAGGAGAGGGGTAACAGATTTTGCATGTCCATTTTGCCCATTCCCTGTTTCTAACAGAAGGAAATTAATGGCGCACGTACAGTCACACTATGATATTGCTGTCGAACATAGATGTGAGGTTTGCAAAGTTGTCTTTTCCAGTAAGAGATCACTTGGACCGCACAACAAATCATTTCACAGTCAAAACTGATAAAAAGAAGACACTAAGCCAATTTTTGGTGATGGTGTTACAGATGAATATTTGCATTGATCTCTAAAATCGAAGTTAGTAGAAAATTGCATTTATTCACAACGTGAAACTAATCGTAAAGCATGAAAATAACTATATAGTTTCATTGAATAACGTATAAATTTGGCAACTTTTTGTTTTCATTTCAATGCAATTTTCTCATTGCCAATAAGCTTGATTCCAATAACTGATTACACTATTACCCCAGCTTCCAATTATATGTAGATATTTCTAGTCCCTGCCTAAAACGATACAAGTATGATTAAGTATAACCTCTGGTAGAGTATTCCTATGAGACGAGCATTATGTACAACTTTATTATTATATTTTTGTACTTTGTTTATTAAAAATGTGACCATTATACTCCTAGTATATGTTCACACGAATTGGTCAACGATTGCTTATTTATATTTCTAGATGTATGACATTTTATGAGCTAATCTTTCTCTACAATGCTGCATGGCCCAATAACAAAAACCAAGCTTCAATTACCCCCAGCTAATTCAAAGCTTAGTGTTTTAGTTATACTACAAACTAGGATATTCTTTAAAAACGTATCCAAAGCTATTGCACAGCTAACTAATTATGATTTGTTTATAAATGTAAATACTAAACTTGTAATAAATATGTTCGATGTAGATAAATATAAAAATGAGTTTTATTATATTAGTACATTGCGTAAGAGGTTATTTGATATTCAAAATCTAGAAGAACGTTTTCTACCAGTGTACTTCGAATCTGGCCGTGTTTCTTTTCCTTGTCGACGTCTTCTTTCTTTCTTACTCTGAATCCAGTCCTTAACACTTTTTACCCCAGATCGATTGCCTTTTCCAGCGTTTCCCTTACTGTTTGATGTTCGCTCGGCATAACTAACAGTGTTTCTCGTCTGACTGGTGAGTGACTGAGGCAAAATGGGATTGCCATTTCCTCCAACCATTAGCACCAAGTAGTACTTCTTAGCTTTACTTGATTCAGGAAAATCTATCACAAGACCTCCATTAAAGCCTGCCCGTTTGGCTTGTGATGTGATTAAATCTGTCTGATTCTGATCGGAGGGGTAAAATTGAAACACTGCTCGGCTTCCAGTGTTCTGCAATATAAAATGAAATGTGGAAACTAGCATGGAAATTCATTTCTATACAATAATAAATTAATATTTGGTACATATTTTTAATTGCTTACCAAAGTTGCGTACAAACTCGTGAAAAAAGTGTACAATCTTTTGGCAGGTTTGTGATTGGTTTTGTCAGCATTGCACAGCCATTGAAGAGCACTAATACTAATTGCGCCATCAAATGAACCGGCACGAAATGGAATTCCTTGTCCCATGTCTCCCAATATCAAATCTCCTTCGACTTCACGGTCTCGAGCAACATCTACAGTTATGCACAAATTATTAAATTTCGGAATATTCCTTAATATTCTATATTATATGTTAATTTATTAATGTTAAGTTTTTAAAAGTTATGAAGATATTAACTTACTCAACATAGCTGCTGATATATCTAATCCTACCCACACATGGCCTTGTTCATCTAGCGCAGTTCCACTTAATCCAGAACCGCAACCTATATCTAAAATAAGTTTAGGCTCATCCTCAGGTAGTTCTAGCAGTTCTATTGCTCTTTCTGCCATTTCCCCTTGAATTTCCATCATTCGAGAGCTGAAAAAGAAAACAATGATTGATTTAAAATTCACATACAAAATAAATTGTACTTTATATAAACCTAAATGCAAATACAATACCATTCATTCAATAAATAAATAAACTTACTTTTGAGAGTACTTTTTGGCCTCATCTTCATTGTAAAACTGAAAAATATATGAAATATGAAAATATTTATTTATTATTCCTTTTTTCATCCTTATTGCATTGTAAATTTTAACCTTAAATCCCCTTTAATTGTAAACTACCAAACCTTAATTAAAAAGCGCTGAGTCAGATGAGCTAATTACCAATAAAAAATTAGTATTTACAGATAAGAGCTAATAAGTTTAGTGTGATGTGTTTAACAACATATTTTTACACGGAAAATAAAAGATTGAGTAATAATGACTTGATGACATGATAAACAACTTACGAACTCCGGCGGAGCGCTTAATTCAGGACGCTTCCCAAAAGACATGGCTGAAGAATAAATATCCACTTGTTTGTGTGTAATAGTTAAGTTAATTCTGTTTTAGGAAATTATTGCCTTAGTGTTATCAATAGGATGATAGCCTTCGTAAAGTTAACCCGAAAATCTCCATTCGGAAATCGGAATGTGCTTCAAATTCAAAACTACCACGTATTATTAGTTCTGGCCAATCTACAGCATACGTAGAACTCCCTCATTCTTTTCTAACCTTGACAAAGTTTAGGCTTAGGCTGTCAATATTCAGTATACCCCATCAAACCGTTACTTGATTGGCACTGCTTACTAGTTACTGTGTTAGTGTGTTACTATACGACTAGTCCACTATTCACATAAATGTATGCATCCAGAAAAAACCTAGTAGGGGTTCACCTGAGTTCAGAGTTCAGCTTTATTCAAGTGACAAGATAGGCCCTTCAATTACACGAATCGAAATAGGTGATAGTTAGTAAAAACAATCACCGCTCTTCACCAACAGTCACAATACAAATAAACATTAATAACTAGTAATTAATAATAACAACACATAATTACATCAGTAAAAAATAAACATATTATCCCGCTTCGATTCCAATATCGTTTTAAATTAACCTAACTATATAACCGTGAAACATTTTTTACATTTTTGCTTCCTTTTTTCGAATTCGGGTTGGCATGAGTCCCTCAAATGGTTAGCGGATCTGTCAAGCGTACACAAATGACAATAGTCAAGCCGGAGTGTAAAAAGGCCAAAACCAAGCAATATTGGCGACAGCTAGCGTTTCGGCCCTGGACTTTTTGTATGATGTGTAAAGTTAGTTAATATTTAAACTATAAGCTGATCTACTTTGCCTCTGTTAACTCGCGCAGTGTTTAAATTTCCTTTGTCTTCGCTCCTAGTCCAGGGCCGAAACGCTAGCTGTCGCCAATATAAAAAGACACTACGCACATGGGACCTCAAGCTCGTTCACGTCCTCCAGAAAAGGAGATTTTATCATAATATGAATATCAAAACAATCTGCGATTTGTGCTCTTTATATCTGTTATTTATTAGATCATAATGACTCATTACATGTAGGTTGGAAATCGTAGGTAAATTAATAGGGCCAGTGAATTATGCATACGGATTAATAGGGCTTTGCATAAGGGTCTTGTAAGCAACAAATCATGTAATCGTGGTAAGGGGTGCTTCTGAGTTAAATGCTTCTGTTTCTATTATTTGTATGGTCAAACCTAAAAATTCCATCCTACAAGCCTTGGCTTATTTAGCCAACAGACTGGACTAAAATTCCTCGACTAAGGCCTCCTCGTCAAAAATTTCAGTTTCAGCCAATAGTACGCTATACTCCAAAGAGGCTCAAAAGTCAGAGTGTGATGTAGCCGACTATTTCCAATGTCACTATTTTCAGATTATGAAACATCCTTGTCACCCGGCATAGTAACAAGTACTCAAATAGGTTTAAGTACGACAATGTATGATTGCACATTTTGAAACCTACAGCAAGCCGTAACAGTAGCTCGCCTGATTAAAGGGAACCGTGTGTACATTTTTGGTAGAATAATAGTAAGAATTAGATTTGTTTTGATTACTAAAATTAACAGTAATTCAAATTCGATCAATATTGACCATAATGGGAAAGAAAATAATAATTGAAAATCGATCAACATTGAATATCAAAGTCAGTAGAAAATTAAAACATCTCAATATTTTATTAACTATCAAAATCTAGAAACAAAATTTATTAAAACTGATTATAGTAGTAGTAGTAAAGTATTTATTGATCGTTTCTTACACACACAATCAAACATTTCAATACATCGAATTAAGTATGTCAATTAATTATTAATAGTTAACCTAGAAAATACTACCCATCTGGTCTACTTCACACCCCCCCCCCCACATAAGTTCCACACAGTATTAGTACAATGTTTGGGTTTAAAACTGATTATAAAAGTACAAAAGTCATAATAGAATAACCTTGACTATACAAATCTACATAAAGTCAAAATAGATTAATGTTGACTATCAAAATAATTAGAAAATCGAAATAGGTCAATATTGACTTTTAAGATAGCAGTTATTTTTTTTGATTTATTTGATTTATTACTAAATTTCAATTTTGGTATAGTCCCCTCAAACTAACTTTTTTTGTATGGATGCTATACCTTCCATAATATATAACTAAAATATCGCGGGGTTAGATTTGTCGCCAATACGGTGTGTTAAAATTGATTTTAACCTGTGAAAGCTATGTCACACCCTACTGTCCCGTTCGAAAGTCATTTTGGATATGATCTCTAGGCTGTTTCCATAGGGCTGTAAAAAACAGATCAAATTGGCCAATCTCCATTTAAGTTCTAACCCGGTGTTATTTTAGTTACCATGGAAGAGATAGCATATTATACCATCCATACCTTTATGCACAAAAAAGTTAGGTAGTTTGATGGGACAATAGAAGCGCCATGAAATATTTCATTCTATTAATGTTACAATGTACCTATAATATAAGAATTGCGCAATTGGACTTTTTAAAGCCCATTTTTCAATTTGGCTATCAAAATGGAGACAAAGTAAACGCGCGGTATCTTAGCAACCGAGCAACCTATTGATCGATTTGAACCAAAATGAATAGGGCTAGTCGTATTTTACTAACAATGAACCGAAAATAGATTAAAAGTTAAAGCGTCTATGTACAATAATGGGTTAATATTGTCTACCAAAAGAAATCGTCATGCTTTGTTAAAAGCACATTTAAATTTTCAATTTAATCTTTAGTACCCCCGTTTTTCGGCAACTGGAAGCAGTTTTAACAAATAAAACTCAAACCCTCAAATGTTTCTATTACCATTTTTGATTTCCACTAACCGGATCAGTTTTAAGTTGAAACGTTTATTGCGACTATAAAAATATTTATTAAAAGCAAGCAGAATAAAATGGACAATTTGAACGTAGAATATCTTAACCAATAATTTGCCAATTAATACTCTTTACTACATGTTATTTATGAGCAGAAACTCATGTTTGAAAACATTTATTTTAGTCTGTGTTTAACAAACATTACCAATATTTCAACACGTTTTCAATAAAAGCAGCATTATTCAAATCAACAGTAACGGCAAAGATTAAATAACATATTTTTGGGTTGTTATTTGCGAACCATTGGACATATTTTCAACAATCAATACGGATAGTCACAAGCCCATAGACGACGTTTTTGCCAAGTTTGGTCAAATTCTGTCAATTCCTTCGGGAGTTGACGGACTTGGGACGGACTTGGGGTAGTGTCATGGTCTTGGGACGGACAGACTGTGCGATTCTATATAGCTCGTCAGGCGAGCTAAAAATCGCGCCATGAAATATACAGGGCATACCAGGACCCGATTTCGTGGGGCCTAACCTAACATAATTAAAACAATAACATTGATAGGTATTTGTACAACCACTGTCTTACTTCAACCCTCACATTTTAGCTTAAACTTAAAAAAATAAACCGAAAATTCGGGTATTATTCACTAAATGTTTACATCATATTAAAACTACAAATCCTTGTAAAAGTAACGTAGTTTGACGCCCGGGTGACAACGATGTTTCATAATCTGAAAACTAGTGACATTCTATGCAATTGCCGTAATGTAATGGCAATGGTCGGCTATGTCTTATTCTGACTCTTGGGCCCCGATGGAGTATAGGATGCTATTATATCTAAATGGTATAATAATATGGTTTCAGGGCCGGTAGTTTGGGTATTGTATGGGCAGAAAAGTAAGCAAGAGTAGTTCAGAGACAAAAAAAGGAGTTTAGATTCAGATAGTTGAGCAGAGAGGAGAGATAGGACATTGCGTGCTGTGGTGGTGGAGTTGGAGTGTGGGCTGCAGATGAATAGCGTGGAATGAAGATCCCACGTTCCACCTGTTTCAAATTTCTTGCGTCTTTTCTGGCCTGGATGATGTACTTTTCTCCAAGCTTCCAGAATCTCAAATCAATAGCCATAGAATGCTCCCTTATGATGCGAGCAAAGATATTACGCTGCTCGCATTTGAGTTGAGGGCCAGAGATAGGATAGGGGGATTGCTTCAATCTTTGTTGCATATTGTGCATCCTCCGCCGCCGGATAAGGATAAAAATAATACGACGATTCTCGTTTCTCATAATAAATATAAATAACTGTAATATATTACATACAGCATAGATATGCCACCGCATGCACATCACATTCTTATTATGCTGTTTTGTGTTGCTTGTATCATTACATATCATTGTCATCTTTTACCGAATTTACGTGATGTAGATAAACAGATCAAAAAATAATATAGCGACCCCATTGCTTCACCCATTGCTGCATAGCCGACAATGACAATACGACCCATAATTTCATGCTATACATGCTAATAACGTTTCATGCGTCCTGACCGGAGATTTCACCGGTGGTGAACTGAACTTGATGTAAAAATCCAATCATAGCATATATAACCACACAATACGCAGTATACAGGGTCTGCTTAGTAATATTTGTACCTACAATAAAAACGAACATAATCGTTTGTGGTTAAGAGTTAATCGGAAAACTCTGAAAAGGCTAATGAGGTTTATATATATTTATGTATATATATGCCGTGTTCGAAAATTGACAGAAATTAAAAAAATTAATGGAATGTGTCTAGCCTGGACGAAACATTTTTTGCTCATGGACGACACCCATAAAATGACCTTATTGGGATCAGTACAAAAAGTATTACAACCAAAGGCTTTCAAGGTTTGATTCTGTACATACCAGGAAAATTGCATATTGCATGGTCAAAGTATGCATTAGAACTGGCAAGTCTGAATCTAAAGTGTGCATTTTCATATCTCACAAATACAATTTAATTTTTTTTTAAATGACGATAAAACTTTCTAAAAAACGGCTTCTAGAGTATAGCTAAAGGCAGTTTTTCCTGTTATTTGAGATTAATTATGGCTTTCCGGGTCACACTATAGTTTTAAATAACTGACGATGGAAAAACTCATTCATTTAACTCATTTGATGTTGGCTTAGCCACATTAAGGGTTTACGGCAGATTAACCCTCGTCCTTATTATCAGTGGCAAGTCGCTATGGCTATGCTATCACTAGTAGTTGTGCTAAATGGAATGAAAATGAAAGTGCTATGTATATGCTAGTTTGATGTGAGAATTATGTAATCTAATTCATTCTCTTCGCGACTCTCACCGAGTAATTTCATATTGAATAGGGAATAAGACTAACCTAAGGCCTCCATGGTATGAAACTTAGTCTACAGGTAGAGCTAACGTGCTGGCTGCGATTTTCACGGTTGAGGTACATTTAAAAAAGTAGAATTTTCTTAGTCTCAAATAATATTATATCATACAATTTATGATGTAAAAAAGTACGAAATACTTTATTTATGGTATGTTAACTTGCGAGGGCGTGTAAATATTAATGGGGCTTTAAAATACCAGTAAAAGTGGAACGTCGGATTGTGGTTCGTAGAAATTCTTAAAGTTCATGTTTTCCATTAGGTCTCTCTTAAAGAACTAACGTTTATATTTTTCTCCAATTCAATTTTACTTGAATTGTTTTAATATTGGTTTGGTCATTATTTTATCAACTCTTTGTATTCCATTGCTATATTATTATCATTCTTTGTAAAGCGCGTTTTCAGTTTTCAATAAATTATTACCGTTTACAAAACTACCCACTTGTTAAGCATTAGTTATAGTAAAACTTAATTAAAATGAAAAAGCATTTACTGGTTTTTCCGTATATAAAACCCAACCAGCTCTACCAGGCAATGCAAAACGTTTTAACTGTTTGACATAACTTTCAAAAGCGTCTTCGTGGATTAATATTTATGAACAATATACCCATATGCATGAATAATAAATAGTTAGAGAACTAAGATAATTATTTTTCTGACTTTGTCTATGCCTATTCCATATTCGACCACTAAAAATATCTCATTTACTACCAAAAATAGTTATTAAATTACAAAGTGATCTTTTAATAGTTCAGTACATGTTAATGGTTAAAATATATACTAATGTTAACTAGAGTAACGGAACTGCAGGACTTAGAGTAAATGGAGGTTCTGTTGAAACAAGCTATAACCTAAAATGTAAATGGTTGTCTAAGCCCGGCCCTAAGCCAGACTTCGATGATGCAAAAGATGAACAATATTGTGCAACACTCAATGTGAGCAGATACCTAAATACATGCGTGTGCCGGATCAGGTTGGTTTTGTAGGAAGTTGATCTCTACATCCCCTCTCTGTACGCATCTGTTCGGGTACTTCTCGACGGGAGAAATCTTTCCTCCTCCAGTGTCGGACTCTTGCACAGCCATCACTCATTTGTTGCGCGATTTTGCGGGCTCTTCACTCGGAAGATGTAATATGGATCAGGCTTCCCTTGTGCAGCTCCCGCTTCATTTATCCGAATAACCGAATTTTACATAGAGACGGGTTGCGTTTTTTAAAAAATTTATCAACTTTAGTAAGATATGAATAATTAGTAATGCTATAAAGCAATCTGCTATTTTTTCATGCGTTGTTTAATGCCAGTACAGATGAGAAATGGGGAATTTAGATGCAAATATATAATGCAAATATATTTTCTATTCCGCAAAAATTCCGTTTTACCAAATAAATGATTAGTATTTGATCAAAAGAAGTAATTGACAGCTTGAAATTATTTATTGCGTTTTTATTATATACACATACATTAGAATCATAAAGTGAGCCTCTATAATTACTGAGCACTATTATTGATGAGATATTGTACAAAAGAGCCTTTTACACTTTGCTTTAGTAATTAACACTTTAACCATGACTTTAACTTTCACCGCTAAGGTTATTTTATACAAATCCCAAAAATGCACTAATAATATTATTTACAATCACTCAAATACAATAGAAATTATTATTTAAAAAATTCCAGAATAAATACTAGAAAATTGCAAAACATTAGCCTAGATCTTGCAGAGACAAAAAACTTTTTAGAAAATAGTTTGTCAACTAATTTGCACAATTTATGTTCATGAAGACGATTGAAGATCATTAAATAAACGTATATAACCACATCATTAGCATTAATATCACTGGTAACGGGAGATGACACTTTGATAACAATATTAGATCACTTAATATGTTTATTTATTTCCTTGAGAATGTGGATTTATTACATTACCAGCAATTTCCAAAAACAATATTTCTAAAGATCTAAGCTTGGTCTGATTGGAGTTACATGTCTTAACTTAATTCTATATGGACGGTTATTAAATATTGCCTCAGGCTAAGAATGAGTACATTTCAAGATGATCATAGTCTCGAAATATATAGAAAAAATTCAGAAGCATTCTCTTAGGGAGAGAAATAAGTTTCATTAGTACTAATCGATGTCTGAAGTATTGATGATTTTTTGTATAAAAGTTATAACTAAAAATCAAAATTGGGTCAAGGCTTGTCACAAATGAAAAACGCCGCACTGTAATATCAAATTCTATCCAGTAGAACTTACCTATTTTATTACTTATTGGAGGCCGGGTATTTTATTCGTGTACGTATTTTAAAATCCCAAAATTGCTTTAAATATTGCAGCGAAACGTATGCATTGCATCGGTTTGACATTCTTAATTATCCGCTATGTTTATTTAGTTCGAAGTACTTCCATTATGTGATGTAGTAGGTAACACCTTCACAACGTAAACTTAAATACCTAGTGCCGATCAACTTTGAAACCGAATATTTTATAATTTTTAAACAAAAAACACAAAAATTTAACATTGGCTGCTAACAGGGAAATGTATAAAAATACGTCTATAAGAGATAAATTTAGAAATTTGCATATCATAGCTTACAGGTTTCAGTTAAACGACCATATACTTACAAAATTTGAAGGTTTTTTAACCGGAGATGTAACGGAGTTGCACACGCGGACTCTAATAATTTAACCTACAGTGCCAAACGTTTATATATGTATTTACAAATCCGTATAAACAAACGTTTGTCAAACTAATCTTTAGGCTTGGTTCTGAGCGTGCTACCTTGACCAGTGAAAGCTTTAAAACCTTTATCAATTTTTCCACCGTTTACACTGTTGGGTGGACGACTATTTCGAAGAAATGTGATGTGTCCAACTTCAAAATCAAAATCGGGGACACCGCGGCGGTAGGCTACTAAGCCATTTTCGACAGAAGGAGAGCAGCCAACCGTTTTTCCATCCAATCTAGAATTAAAATAACAATTTTTGTACCTCATATGTCTGTGGAGATTAGAAATGATAATATCAATAAACATTCTTTAAACAGATACGTCAATTAAACCTAAGAAACTTAGTTATACATATATACTAACGCTTAATTTTTTAAATCTAATGATTATTTAATTAAAGCAGTAAAATAATTTCCAAGCAGCTATGGTTTAGAGACATCAGTTATTAGCAAAAACACAAGGCAAAAAATAATGGCTTTGACAACGAATTTAATATATTTTCAAAAACGTTGACATACAATATAACCGATGGTTGCTTTAGAATATAAATATGAAGTAATTATTTGCATTATATAAAACTTACCGATTGCCACTACCACCAAATGGTATGAAGTATTGTGTATCCATTGGCGAGTCTATCTCTGTTGAGCTTTCTTCTTCAGGTGGTGTTGGAGGAGTCGGGTCTACATAGTCTATCGGAGGTGCAAAATCAACCTAATACAAATATAGACAATTTAGATTTTTTCAATAAAGTATAACACTAAATGAGAGAATTGCCATAATAAGCTTGTCTTACATCCATATCACACTCAATAATGCTGACCGCATGTCCTGGTTTAGTTTCCAAAACTCTTAGTTCGTACAACTTATCATTATACCGAATAGCAATTACGTCTCCAGTAGTGAGACATGCAAAACTTCGCAAAGCATTTTCGAGCATTGCTTTTGGATTGGTGATGTCCAAAAATTCCACCGATTGAGGCTCAAACTTTGAAAAGCTAGCAACTGGCAGTGTAGCACTGTCAATTCTAATTACTGTGGCTTCTTCACACAATAGATTTCTCATCATCTATAAAAATTAACGAGAGAATATTTTATTAATTTTTAGTAATTTACATTCCATTTTTTTAAAATTAGCATTGTAAGTCTGATTCTAGTCACCAGATACTTAATGCATTTAGTAATTAATACTTTAATAATTATTAGTAAATAATCATAAATTGTAATTTAAAATTTTAATTGAAAATTCTAATTTAAAAATTATTACCCAGTAAGGAATATAGCATTTTCCCTCATCGGCCACGAATTCCAAAACTCCGCAGTGTGTCGTCCTTTCATTCCTAAGATTTGTTAATTTAAAGAGCATCGGATACACAACATTTAGTCGTGTTAGATGCTCCAATGCCGACGGAGGCAAAATAACTGAAAATAATTTGAATTTTCATGAAACTGATTATCATGTTTATGTAAATATTTTAATGAATTTAAAAGTTTTAGTTAAAGAGATAGTTTAATGGAAACCTTTTTTGAATTAAACCTTGTACTAATAATCATATACTTACACTAAATACACTTACACTTCCTAAAGTTATCAATACATGAATAATTTACGCTTTCATTACTACCACTTATCAAAAATGGATTAAAAATAAAACCTATTGGTAGACATAGTAACTGTCTGGATGATAATAATAATAATCTATCTGCTGTCCTGGGAATATTGACAGTTGCGTCATTAGATTTGGACAATAATTGTAAACAATTGTCAACCAATTTAATTTTTAATGCCAGACTAACGAAATGAACTAAATGTACAAAATTTTAATGAAATGAAATTCATTTAATAAATTACTGAAGGATTCTGAAAAATATCTTACTTTTCCCTCCGTTTTCAACATCCTGCCGTTCGTTCCCTGGAAGCATAGACACAGAATAGCAGCGGTAGGACATGCTAAAGGGCCGGCTGGCAACGCCATTAAAAATTCCAAATCCAAACTAGAACATGATTAGATACATTATTTTGAAATCAGTAAATAAATTCAAATACCAAATAAACTTTCAATATAATAACTTAAAAATCACTGATAAACAATCAAGATTACAAAACGTATTAAGATTCAAAAAATATTACCATTTTTAATTTTGAGTATAAGCACGAATGGTGAATAAAGTAGGAGAGATTAATGAAAGACGAAAATTTCGTAGTTAATAGAAGAATGAATTGGTATGTCACTGATGGAATCCAAATACCACACACGAGCAAATACGGATGTTCCAAAATCGTCCTGCTGCCTTCAATTTTGCAATCTCATTCACAAAACGATCAGCTGACTTCGTGGGGTCTGTGCCTGTATCAACTAACTACTTCTTTACTAAAATTTATTGCCCAATTAATTATTATTAGCTCAATCAGTAACAAAACTTCATCACTAAATCATTCAATGAATTGCAATATTCTTCAATTTGCCGGCAAGACTTTCCTTGCTCAGTACATTTAAATATCTCCCTGTGCCCCGCATTGACATTCTTACTGACTGCATATAATATGCACGCTACATGAAGGCTCCCTCCTTCAGGTTCGGACATCATTCGTAGATGTCTAAAAAAAATGGCCTCCCCTAGCCTCCAACCAATCCAAATGTGGATTCTTCTCTCCAATAATCTTATTCAAAATAGTAGTAAACATTAAATATTGAATTGCATTAATAATATCAAACGGGTCTCAATTATTAATTATCCACGAAATATATCAGTTTCAAATGCGGTCCAGTGGAAAAATACCCGATACCCGAAGGCCAGGCCTGTCTATTTTAAAATAATAGCAAAAGAGTCTAGTTTAGATTGCTACATGGATTGCCACAAAAGGAGGGTTCCGACGTTCCGACTATGAGATAAGACCGGGAGCTGATAGAGAGGAGAAAAAATTACATATCATAGCAAAAAATCGTACATTAAGCAAAGTTTTTGAGATACTAATTTTTTAAGATTTTCTTAAACATTAGTGGGAGAGACAGACGTGCCCCGCGCTGGGGGCAAAAAGTCAGATTTCCACCCTTTTGATTTCCTTTAAATTTTGTTCATGGATGTAGGAGTAGGAAGGAAGGATTAAGGAATTTTTCCAAAGTTGTTCCACTCAGGACCAAGGCCTAGTTTAGGCACCAAAATTATTTAAAAAATGGATTTGTAAGCGTTTTTTAGGGACTGTTCAATGTACGATGGTTACACAAAATGGAATTTATTTTTTAATGGTAATTTAATTTCGCTTAAAATATCGGATTTTACCCGGGTTTTTTGGTTTCATTTAATTTCAATGAAAAAAATCTTTAAATTCATAGACCCAGGTAAAATTTTTTTTGAAACAAATAGCTCGCTTAATGTACTATGTACGATTTTTTGCTATGATATGTAATTTTTTCTCCTCTATCAGCTCCCGGTCCTAACTCAATATCCGCGGAACCCTCCTTTATAAGCCGATGATACATTGCTAACAGCTAACCAGCACGTCAACCGCAATCAACCACCGAAAATCGAATATGCATGCAAATGATTTGATAACCAACTAACAACTAATAAAAAATTACTGAGATGGAAGTAGCAATTTTCGAGATCCAATTTGTGTATGTATTCGAGACGGTCTAATGCTTAAGGTTCAGGGTTTTTCACAATACGGAGGAATTCAATAAATAAAGGTCAATTAAAGGTGATGAGGAAGTATCTATGACTACGATTTAAAAACGCATAGAGGCATAGAAATTTATTCTATGACAAGATTCAAAAATACTTTTTTGGAAAACTTGAAACTCCTCCGAGAATACTGGTCGTAGAAAGACAAGATTCGTCTCTGAAAACCAGAAAAACCTGGTTGACGTCTGGTATTCTGCGCTTATTCATATTCATCTGCAATTTCGAGATATTGTGAATTTAAAATTAAAACCTTAATATCTCGAAATTGCAGATGAATATGAATGACGCAGAATACCAGACCTCAACCAGGTTTTTCTGAGGTTTTAGAGACCAATCTTGTCTTTCTACGACCAGTATTCTCGGAGGAGTTTTAAGTTTGCCAAAAAAAGTTTAGGGCTAATTTGCTAGTCGAGGTCATGTAAAAAACAAATGAAAATAATGGTTATTATAAACAAAAATTAAAAAAATTTTGTACAAATATTATTTAACTTATTAAAAAAATTTTGTACAAATATTATCTAACTTTTCATACCTCTATGGAATTGAACAGACAGTTTATAATTTAAATAAATAAATAATAACGAAAAAATAAATGTTATTGTTATAACCATGAACTACACAATGCAAACAAGGCAATCGATATAACCCTTTTCGTATCTGCAGCACCGCACATATTCAGCACACGTGGGTCCGTGAACGTGAACTTCCAATTCGGAGTCCGTCAAATCCCGCGACACACAAAATTCAACCACGCCAGCTATCTTTTATTGCCTCCGTTCATCGTTTTCTCCATGAGTGTCGGTGAGGCGTGAATTGCTACTATCTACTTTACCATCTTTGATCTTGAAGTTTTGTAGAACAAGATCAGTCCATTCAAATCGCGGTGGTAAGATAAACTTTACTAAATAAAAATTCATATAATATTCATGGTTCGATTTAGGAGTCAATTAACAATTGTGTGTACTTTTGTATTTTGTATTATATTAGAACTCCCTTCAGCACCTGAGCAAGATGACGGAATACGGGTGGGATGTAGATGAACCATGGGTTGAATTTACCCAGGAGTGGTATTTGGATATGTTTTGGATGGAGTGCTCAGGAGAGGGGGCGAATGAACCGGATGATGACGTACCTAACCCTGCCCGATATAAGTACGTGGACGTAGGAGATCCGATAGATATGCACGATTTTGGACCATCAAATATGGTAAATAAGGCAGATGATAGAATTTCATATTTGAATGCAAAATTTTTCTTCAATTAAAAAAATGCAATATTGGGAATTAAGATAAAAAATTTAGATTTTTTTCTTAGGACTATAACTATTTTGAAAAGTTGTACACTTATAGGCGACCGTTTGAAGAGGTGTACGTGTTTATAAATAACATCGTGGACCAAATGATTGTACTTGAAGGGGAAATGAACGAAAAGACTTTATGGACTTTTTCTTTTGTTTTACAAACTTCTGAAGCTGATCGGCATCGGCGTATGGGATATGAAATAATAGACCAAATTTATCGTCGAAAGCTTCCTCCAGGTCCGACAATGTTATTTCAAAATACTCTTGCAAGAATTCGATACGGTGAGTACCAATTGGCGATGGACATGATGCAGCAATCCCGAAAACAATTTCCGGGTTACGGCCGCAATGTTAAATTGGAAGACTACCTCTACAAGAAAATTGAAGAAAGGAGTCAAAACAGGACAAATTGGGCTATCGCACAATGCTGTGTAATTGGAGCATTGTTTATTCTGGGGAGCAGATCGGCAATAATGTAAGTTTATTAGTTAACCACACAAATATAGTTTGGTTTAAATGTCCTCTGTTAGGTTTCTAATTTCCAAGCGGATTTGTGGCTTACTCAGTAAGTATTTCTGCGCTTGATATAATATATGCTGCACCACTGCACTGCAAACGTGCAAACAGATTCTTTAAATTCACATCTACCTCAGTCCACCGTCTATCGAGCACAAAAATAATAAAAGTGATCCCTAAATTCACTAGAAACTTATAGCCCTACAGAGGACAATTTGTCATAAAGGTTACTATAGACGATGCGGAATTGCGGACTAACATGTAAACGTGCATTCATTAATTGTTAATTAATGTTAATTGGTGTACTTTCATATTGCAGGCACTGGTTTAGAGCACGTTACTGAGTCGGGCTGAAAACATCCAGTATATTTTCTCATTCATTGCACATTATCAATTAGTAACATCGAAATGTACACACACATTGTTTTACTGTTGTTTCGTTTTGCATCACTCATCATCGTTGTATCATCAATCTCAATCAAAACTCTTGTTTATAGAATAAATTGAATAACCCGTTCCAAAAAATTATCAAATTCAAATCATTAATTGCAACAAAATCCGCATTGTAGATACATACGACATACGTATAAACAGCTTTATTATACAGATTATACAGACCAACGCGCATGAACATGGCTCCCACTTACAACGTGGCGAAATTGGTTCAGGTTGAGTGTATTTTGTCATACATATGGACAATGGGCAATACAGTGGGAATTCGGACTGATTTCTATGACACCCTAGTGACCAAATTTCAATCGATCATAAATCCTAAAGAAAATTCGGCATCAGTGACAAAATTTAACTTTTTGTTATAATGAATGACGAATGTCGCCATGTTGTATGGGGGAGGGGAGTCGTGTCAACGCCTGTTGAAGCAGACTGTTTCAGTATTTAGTTGTCCGTGATTCGATGATATTGAACCCCAATAACCGTTCTAAATCAGATTACGACATAAATTGGAAATTGTCACTAATCTGATTTTTGGTTAAAATATTTTATAACTACTAGTGATGGCCTTTTCGAAGAAACAGAAATTAATTACTTGTGTACCAAAATTTGAAATTAAATAAGTTAATAATACTATTTTCATTTTTTTTGGTTACATGAAATCTAGTAGCATCCAACGAGCAATTCACAAGACTAGTTTGCTTGACCTTATTCCACATTCATTAGGGCAGATATCTGCCATTATTATCGGGAGAAGTTAGATTGATTAAGTTTCTTTTCATGCAGTACAAATAAGTGAATTTTTTTCCCTTAAACACAAATTTTGGCTAATTATATTCAACCCATAGTTGAGTAATTGCCACTTCTGTTACCGTATACTGCCGTTTCTATTCTACCAAGTATTATGCAATAATATTATAATACTATAGTATTATATGACATATCTTTGTTTGTCATCGTTGATATCTATTTTAACTGGTTTGAAGAAAATGAAAATTTCACATAATAGCCATTTAATAAAATTTTTGGAAGCAATTTATATAGCTTTATTTACAGTGAAACAAGATGTGAAAACAATCCTGTACAGAAATTAGGATAGTTTATCGATTTTATCTTTCTGTTAGTATACCGAGTAGACCGAGTCGATTCAAAACAAGTGGTTTTTTATTTATTGAACAAATGGACGGAGATTTAGAGCTCTGGTAGCATCGCAAGGGACGAAAGGATTGCTGTAATTGCAAAACAATTAATTCGTTATTCAAAATTTCTTTTTCATATCTACAACAATTGAAATAAGAATGGAAAATCTTAACTGAGGAATAATTATTGTGCATTAACGGTTACCTGGAAGAAGATACCAAGAAGACATTTCTTGAGGTTGATGGTTGCTGACTGTTTTGACAAATGATATCTCCCAATGTCCTTTTTCTTAATTCTGTTAATTGAGCAGATGTGAAGCTTCCAGCTTGACCTCCATGAGTAAAGAAGAATCTATCTCCGAATTTAAGTCTGGCGAATTGGACACCCTGTGCAATTGATAACGATCAAATCAGATGAATTTTCAGTATTTTTCATGATTTACTTTGGAGATGCATCGTCTCGTTGATCATTCAATCCAATTATACTTTATGGTATAGTATTATTACTACTATTATTATAAAACATGTATGGTTCTCCAAATAAGCTTTAAACAAAAGAGCAACAAACCTTAATGCAGTTGAAAGTGGGTCCTGAAATTCCTCCAGGGACTGGAGCCTCGATAAGACCGCCAGTGAAAAAATCAATGTCATTGGGAGTTAATCCCAATTGAGAATAAACATTTACAACTCTAGTCCATGCATCGGCCCGAACTTCAACTGGCCTTGAATTCCAACTGGTGATGGGAGCCAATCCACAAACGTTTCTGAACGCATTGTAACCAGGCAGTCCGTGGTCTCGACCTCGCTACACATTTTTGTAGAATTTCAAATAAAAATATCGCAATATTTGAAATGGAATAATCAAAATTGTGTTCACTATAAACCTGAATATTTCTTGCGACTAAATCTGATCCAAAGTTCTGATTCTGTGGCTTAAAGAGGAAGTTTCTGACGTCATCGGTAACAAAAGGATCAAATTCTTGGGAGTTCTGGGTCATCAAACCTCTTAAGATCCAGTCATATCCTTGACCGTTACTTTGGGTTATCTATTGGTAGATTTTATTGAAAGTTAAATGCAACCAACACCTAACAAAAGAAAATCATGACCTTTTGTTTTGTCCTAAATACCTGTGTGGACTGGAAGTAATGGTCCCGAATTTGGTATGAACCAACATTTGCATTATTATTATTTACTAATCGAACAATCCCGTTGATAAGGGTGTGGCCAAAACGATAAGCTGCTGTTGCAAAACTGTTGATAACTGAAGGGTTAATGGATGCGTCGTATGTGGAATAAGAATTTCCCAAAGTCAATCCATATTCTTGCATTGAATCCGGTCCCAAAATTATTGGAAGGTATTCGTTGTAAGTAATTTGTTGAAGTTCAGCACCAATAATTCGTCTACATTTAAGAATCCAAAGAAGTGTTTTAAAGATTTCAGGGAAACCAAATATCA
The DNA here is from genome assembly GCA_020055645.1 of Tomocerus qinae. Lineage (NCBI taxonomy): Eukaryota > Metazoa > Arthropoda > Collembola > Entomobryomorpha > Tomoceridae > Tomocerus > Tomocerus qinae. The sequence goes on from CM034548.1 coordinate 29,076,837, forward strand.
TCAGATTCTGGTGGGACTTCAATCCACGTCGATTTAAAGGGAATCGTCATCGAAAGGGATTTATCGTCATACTATATCTATGAATATTTATTTTCGGTACCTAGTTTCTTGGAAAAGCCTTTCATCATCCCATGATGGAGCCAATTGTCTTAGTCCGTCAGCGATTCTGTTGTGTTCCATAATGAAAACTAAAAATGAAACGATAAAAGATTTACCAAAAGGCATTTGTTTTTTCAAAGTAATTAGCAATATGTTTTCCATACAGCGAATTCTGAAATACTCAATGGTCCAATGTTAGAACGTGTTCTTATTTTACGATACATTGCAATTTATAATTACGACCTACCATTATGCATAACAGCCAGGGCAGGCATTTCATTAATTCTGTCATCTCCAGCAACAAATGTGCCTTGAACTTGTACTCCGATTGCATTGCCAGTGGGAAGAAAACCAGTGAGACCATTGGCGTTTGTCCTTAAGCGACCTGATTAATGGTAATAACAAAATATGTTAACGCCATAATAATATATCTTTATGAAATGATATATTTTATTGATATTAATAAGAATAGATTTTGAATTTTTCGTCACTTAATATATATATTCACAAATCATTGGACAAATGTTTATGAATATTATGATAATGAAACACATTTTATGATGCATAAATTGGACTAGAAACTCATTTTACTTACCTCCACTAAATGATCGTAGATTTTGAGTTCTTTGGGGCGATGATCCATAAATTTGGGAGGCATCAATAAAACCAGTGTTTACATTGATTTGTTCTCTTGCTCCGGTTGCTGTTGGATTTATTTGAACATTTAGTAATAAATAAATAACTTTTCATTTTTAAAGCACCTTTTGTGAAGTGTTTAATTCTCTGTATTAAAATGTACACAGAATAATAATAGTAAGGATTTCTAACAACCATACTTGCAAAGCACCATGGTGTCGACCGAGTAAAGTCCATGCATCCAGTTGGATTTCTAGAAGAATAAAATGGATCGTTAGATGGGACAGGGATTACCCAACAGTCAGGATCACTCTGCCCGGCACAACATTGTCTGTCTGAAATGAAAATATTATAATTTATTATTGTAGATTAATTTTTTTTATTAGCCATTGGATTAATTATCTAACGCATTACGTACCTAGCTAAATAAAAATTTCCATAAATGACTTACTATTTTCTGGTGTAAGAGAAATGTCGTGGTCAAGAAATTGTCCAAATTGGGGGACCATATTTGTGATAAACGGATTGGCAACTAAAGAATCAGGGTGAACGGCATTACTGATGACTCTGGCACTTGGAAGACGAGATCTCTGTCTTCCTCCACGGGGAACATCAGCGCCGTCATCGTAAGCTGGATTGACAACTCTGGCTAGGGGGGAGGGGGCTGAACCCCATCGGACGTTCCTCAAGTTGTTACATGTACCGTCCTGGGTTCGGAATTTGGATGAAGCTATGCAGTTAGTTTGGGCTTGCTGACAAGCTTGGGGAAGAGCTTGGCGAATTTGTCTGAGTGCAGTGTGTCTGTCCAAATTATGCCTGCGAAATATTTAAAAACGATTAAAAGGGGCGGGTGGAAGAGATTTATTAGGCCATCTACAGTAGGCGGAAAGAGCCAGGGCTTTACATGTCCTTTGTGAGAAATGATTTTAAAAAATCATTGTCCCCCAACTACTCATGGGGCCTCACTACTTATGCATGGCCGAAAACTTGGGTAGCGTACTGTATATATAGTATTGTCAATAATAAATCAGTTAGCTTCCGTGGAAAGTTTATAAAATTAATTCACATACTCTTGCGTCAAGATATCAAAAGTGGTCTTCTGAATGTGGCCAAGTCTTCCAATGGCCTCTGACTCTGGGGTAGATTTTGTGCCCCGTCTTTTGGATGATTGTTGCCCATTCACAGTTTGGTTGTACAACGTTTTGTCATACTCTTCGGTTGCAATCTGTACAAAATTAATGAAAATCAATAATTATTATTTATAATTATTTCCTACTAACGCTCTCGCGTCTATAGGAAACTTTTTTCTTTTTGGAATATTAATAATTTTAATAATTTCATTCAAGTTTGGACACGCTTTCTTATTTAAAAAATATTGTCGTCCTTAGAGCTATGTAGTGGAATATGAGATAAAAGTATTTTTTGTTTAGTATTAGTTTAGCTGCATTTATTTAGAGAAGCCAGTAAAACTGGGTATTTATAAAGAAAAATAGGATATTTACGCTGTAAAATGTTTTTACCCATACGTTAACATAAACGAAAAATTGAAGTGGATTGAAATTTTTATTTAACTATTTTCAGACATTCAATAGAATTCTATGAATTCTTTCATTGGATAGATTAAATTTTATCTAGTGTCTAATTTAGTATTTTAATTTCGAAAATTGCAAAAAAATAGTTATTAACCTGGATGGCTTTGGTCACAATTTCAAGATATTTTGTGTCGTCTTGAGCCGCACCGAAACACACTGCTGTGCTCAGTATGCAGAAAATTATGAAACCCCTGAAAATAAATAATCGGTTAATGTACTTATATCAATCGGGGTCTGTTGATAAATATATCCTATATTGTTAGAATGTGTGTAATTAGACTTTAACCTCATTTTTGAGTCTTCCACTGATGAAATTCCTGTACTACAAGAAAAATCGGGACAGATAATTTAGAAAGAACTATACTGTCAGGCCACGATAGGCTGTACGGATCTGTTGGCTAAAAAATCTTTTAAGCGTATTTATATAAATCTCAAAATTGAATATGGATTGTGGTTTTTCAATAACAATGTTTGAGATGAGAGAGATGAACTGCACAGCTAACAATGAGTTAACTTTGAGGCATTTGTACAGAAGTTAAAGTTATATAATAGCAATAATTTATTACTTGATCATGGACAAACTAATGCATGTAAATTACATCGTTAATACCAGGGAAAAATTATAAAGGCGATTTGTGTCACAGTTCTTCCCAGATTTACATTTATAATTTCTACCTATATATGCGTATAATCTGGGCAACCACCTTGAAATACATACTAACTCCATTTTTAAAGTTCAAAACTTTAAATTAAATAAGAATTAAGATTTTAATGAATTATTGACACTTTCATTGGATTTGATTTGATCTGAGGGAATAGGAAAGTTAATCAAATTTTAATCAAAAATTCTGAATTCAAAACTGATTATTCATACATCTATGATTTGCAGGTAAGAAAAGACTACAATTGTCTCATTTCCCATCCCATGATATAAATTGGCAAATAATGCAAACGTCAATGCTTTAGTAATTTAGCTAGAGGTCCAAAATGGTTACATTATCCATCGAAATACTGTCCAGAGTGATCAATGGCCATTCGGAGAAAATGTTTGTGTATTTGTGCCTTTTTTATTTTTGCATATAAAATATTTGATGTACCGTCGTATAATATTATTTGACCCAGACATAAATTTGAGGATGGCTTGTGGTTGTAACATACTTGTTAAGCAACTGTTTGATTGTCAATGTCAAAGAGAAATTATTAGGACGTAAAGGTGGAAATAGTAGAGTAAAACTGGAAATGAGTATTTGACGCTGTCAGATTATAATTAATGTATTTTTATTGCGTAATAGAGCAAATGGTTTTTGTTACATAAACGTCATTTGTAGCAGATATATCAATATTATACTATATATGACTTCATTATATTTGGGAAGAAAAATATGTACTTAATTAAGCATACAAATACGACAATTCCCTAACCGTACATATTTATCCATTGACACAGGGATTGGAATTCAATTTAAGTTTAAATTGCCTTATCAGATATTAACAGTGGATTATCGACATGAATTAATTCATGCAAAATAGGAAAAATGCGTACTGAATTAAGCATACATATAAAACAATTCCCTAAAATTGTATATTTGTATAATGACAGGATTGGAATTCAATTTAAGTTTAAATTGTCGTATTAGTTATTAACGGTGGATTAATGACATCTAGTTTATGCAAAATAAAAAATATTGCATCTAGTTTTGTGCCCGTAAATAAAATGTTTTGACAATTTGAAAAGGAATATGATGCTATACTATATAATCCAAGGACAAAGCAAACAGATCAATAGAAATACAAGCACAGACGCTGTGAAACAAATGTAGGAAAGCTTCAATCTGCTATCACAGCAGGACCAACATCCTCAGAATTTATTACTATGTTTTATTAAATATCATTTTTCACCTTAAAAAACTATGCTTCTCAACTTTTTATTAGTCAGTTTGATGTATTACAAATTTACAGTTAGCGTTTTACTTACACACAACATGAACATATAGAAAATGAGTTTTAAAATACTTAGGATTCAATTTAGCCCCATTGATATATAAAGGGACGTAGATTTAACTTTCTGCTGGCCTGAAAACAACTCACAAATGGGTTGCTGTAATTGAAAGACAAAAGTTTGAATTATTACACACTTATTTTTTGAGTCATTCTAATATGTATGCTCATTTTTAAAGCTTGTTAGAAATGTTTTATCTTGTAAAATATTTGTAAATGGAAAATAACTGTTAACAAATTTTTATTACATATTGAATATACCTACCGTGATGAAGATGTAAGGAAGACATTGTTAGAAGTTGAGGGCTGCTGACTGTTTTGACAAATTATATCCCCTAAAGTACGCTTTCGCAATTCTATAGCTTGAGCAGGGGTGAAACTACCGGCTTTATTTCCATGGGTAAAGAAAAATCGATCTCCAAATTTAAGCCTGGCAAATTGGACACTCTATTTTACAAAATAAAATTAGTTCAATTGATTTCTTCCAATAAAAATCATGGAATATGAATTGTTACGTTTTCAAAAGCAGTTCAAAACTTATTTCGGTTAAACAAATATGCCATATACCATAATGCAGTTAAAAGTGGGTCCTGTGATTCCCCCAGCGACTGGATTCTCTATAAGACCCCCAGTAAATAAATCGATATCGTTAGGGGTTAAACCCAGTCCTAGTAATTGATACACACTTTGTACCCTGATCCAAACATCAGCCCTAATTTCATCTGGTCTTTGAGCCCAACTGGTAATGGAAGGCAATCCACAAATGTTCCTGAATGTATTATAGTCGGGTAAACCGTGGTCTCGGCCCCGCTATAAAATTTTTGAAAATCTTTTCATTATGACCTAAAGAAATTGTTAAGAAATTTAAAAATCCCAACCTGAATATTTCGGGCAACTAAATCAGATCCGAAAGTTGCATTTGGTTTTTTAAATAAAAAGTTTCGAACGTCATCGGTGACAAAATTATCACATTCCTGGGAATTCTGAGCCATTAGACCTCTCAAGATCCAATCGTAACCTTGGCCATTACTTTGGGTCATCTATCAGCATTAGAATGTTTTTCAGCAATTGTAATTACTTACATGAAAAGCTAAAAATTTGCCAAGATTCATTTTTACCTGTGTTGACTGAAAATACTGATCCTGAATTCGGTATTGTCCAACAAATGCATTTCTATTATTTACTAATCGAACAAGACCATTGATTAGAGAATGGCCAAAACGATAAGCTGCTGTAGCAAAACTGTTTATAACTGAAGGATTAACGGTTTGGTCGTAGGTGGAATATGAATTCCCTAGAGTCAATCCATATTCCTGCATTGAATCCAATCCCAAAATTATTGGAAGGTATTCGTTGTAAGTGACTTGTTGCAGCTCTGCTCCGACAATTCGTCTAAATAATGTATAACAGAAAGGAAAGATGAATGTATATACTATTACATGCCATATAACATATTTAACATAATAATACATACTTATTACAGATGTCATGTTATTATTATCTTTAATTTGAATACTTTTTGTTCCATTCACACTGCCAATAAATCACTAAATGTTAATATCAATGGAACAACAACTTTAATGGTAACGTTAACTTTACTGCATACCTAGCCTCTTGGAAAAGCCTCTCGTCGCCCCATGAGGGTGCTAATTCTCGCAGTCCGGCAGCGATTCTATTGTGCTCCATGATAAAAACTGGAAAATATAGTTAAAGAATAAATGCATTAATTACTTTTGAGAAATACGACACGAGTAAATTTATATATATTACTATATTGGGATTTAACGTCGATCAAAATAAATCTGTTCTATCTTCATCAACATAACTTCAAACTTTTACACTATAGTCATGCAAAAATTTCACTTACGATTATGCATTACAGTAAGTGCCGGTGTCTCATTTACTCGGTCATCCCCAGCAACAAAAGTCCCTTGAACTTTAACCCCGATTGCTTGACTTGTAGGGAGAAATCCGTTTAGACCATTTGTGTTTGTTATTAAGCGACCTATTTATTTAGTTTAAACAGAGAAATTGCGTTTTTATAATATTCCATGGCGTCACATAATATGTGCGTCATCGTGTGGTAAAAGCATTCGAAAAGCAAATTAAAAATTGTAGATTATGTGCATCAAAATATATTTAATATACAAATGATAGTAAATTGAAGCACGTGGCAAGAAAATGTAAGGTTATACCTCCCCTAAACGTGCGTAGACTTTGAGTTCGTTGAGTTGAAGATCCGTAAATTTGGGACCCATCAATGAAAGCTGTATTCATATTGATTTGCTCTCTTACTCCAGTGTCTAATAAATGTTTTAAAAAATCTATTAAATTAGAATAAATTTAAATGGATTCGAAATAGAAAATTCGGGAAATTTGCAAAATTTTGTTCAATGGATATTGACAATAAGAATCAAAAATGAGATTTAGTTAAAAAGTTATTGATACTTTGTAACTGCCTTTAATTTTCGTTCTTTTCCTTGGCAACAATTCTTTTCTACCTAGGTTTAGAAAAAACAAGGACACCCGGATTGAATTTCCATCACTGGTACCTACCTGCAAAGCACCATGGTGTCGATCGCACAAAATCGATGCAAGTTTGAGGTTGTGGGGATTGAACCATCGGATCGTAGCTGGGGATTGAAATAGTCCAACATTCAGGATCATTATTGTCTTTACAACATTGTCGGACTAATAAAAAAGGCCAATTTAATGTTCATAATTGAAGGCAATAAAGCTGCATTTATGTGCAAGATAAGAAGAAAGAATAAAAATCAATGTGCAGTCTTAAATGAAATTGTTTTAAATTGTTTCCACGTTTCTTACTGTTTACGTGAGTGAGTGAAATGTCGTGATCAAGAAATTGTCCAAACTGGGGAACCATATTTGTGATAGATGGATTGGCAATGGCAGCATCAGGATGTATAATATTGCTGACATCACGAGGGTTTGGTAGACGAGATTCTTGTCTTCCTCCGCGGGGAACGCCAACTCCGTCCTCATAAGCCGGATTTGCTATTCGGGTTAAGGGTGAGGGGGCTGAACCCCATCTAACATTTCTTAAGTTGTTGCATGTACCGTCCTGGGTTCTGAATTTGGAAGATGATTCACAATTTGCTGTATTTTGTTGACAAACTTCTGGAAGAGCTTGTCGAATTTTTCGACGTATTGTGTGATTATCGTTTCTGGAATATTTATTAAGTTTCAAGTAAATTATGGCTCCTATACATTATAGTTGTCCAGAGCTAACTGTGAATTCAGTCTAAAGCATGGTTTTATTTTTCAATGTTATAATAATCTAATACTACCAGTTAGTAAGTTTTAACTTCCAAATATACTCAAAATAATTACATTCGTATGTATTACAGTTACATGCTGGATAACGATATTTTAATATTATCCTATTAAATCTAGGAATAAATAGTGTCAGAACGAAATTAGTACTTACTCTTCTGTTATTAGGTCAAATCCAGTTGTTGGTATAGAAAAATCACCAATTTTATCAGTGAATCCCAATTCTGAATACGATTTAAATCCATGAGTAAACGACTGTTGGTTACAGATAACTATGTTAACAATACAATTGCTTAATTTTTTGTGACAAGTTAAGAATACAAAAATATGTGACAATCGTTTTGATTAACAGAAAAATGGATTATGGTGCAAATATGAATTAATTATTTTTTTATGAAAAATCCTTTTCCCTTTTATTTTAAAAACTGTCCTGAGATGCTAAAAATTTTCGTATCAGTACTTACTAGTAAATTTGATAAACAAGAAATGAAAATGCAAAAAAATATAAAATAATTCAATACGTCACAACTTTAACCATAATTTGTAGTAGTTAATTTAAAAAAAAAACAATTTCCTTCAACCTGATTTCTTTCTATCTCGGTTTCGAAATTCTTTTCGTCGTTGTCCTGTATTCCATGACAAGTTTTGGCTCCCAATAAGCAGAAAAGAAAATAAAATCTGGAAAGGATATACTAAGATGTATTATATAGATCTAGTGAAAATAAAATCAGTAAATTACTAAATTAATTGTAACCTAACCTCATATTAATTTCCGATGCTATGAGTAGGAAAGAATTAAGGAAAAACGTTTATGAAATATTAGTGCCGAAACAATTTATGTTTAGCTATTTATGCAATTCTGTATAATATAATTCATAAACTTGAAAATAGAGTGGAATTTTTTAAATTCCAATTTTTGCATTTCCATTGTCGACATTTTGTAACTGCGATGAGTACAATAATTAAGGAAAATAACAATAAATAAATAAGTGATCGTGGTACATACAAACATTCATTCAACTTGAGTGACTTACACAAGCAAATAGCAAACAATTATAATTGTTTTGATTCCAGAGCACATTTACTTTATTGTTCACTCTGATACAACAATAAATGTCAAACATTGAACTAAAAAATTACAATATTTGTTACCATCTAATCAATACTTCGTTTATATTAATTTAAAATCTGGTTGTTTACCAGGTTGTTTACGATGATAGCAGAAAATTGAAATTTTGATGTGATTTTTGTCGGTTTACTACATATTTAAGATTTTACTTTAGGTATGCTAACATAAACGAACCATATAATAGACCATATCACATACAAAACATTATACTACCCTACACCTATAAAATATATTGAGCCAAGTATTTATGATTTGTATTTATTTTTGACTTTTTTGCTTTGTTCAGTCGTTTGCTTGTCTGCCAAACAAAAATATTTTCCACTTCCTTTGATTTGAATATAAATGGTCAATCTCAGGCGCGGTGGTTTATGTGACAAGCCAGGCCCAACTTATGATTTGGTAAGGTCAAACGAAAATTCAGAAAAAATTTGTAAATTCCTAAATAATGCATTACAATAAAACCTAAATAACAAAACATAGTGTATAGCATTGTAACTGCCAATCGTAATAATTTTAAAAGCGCATTGCCGTTAGTGCACACTATATTTGAAGTAATTGTTCATGAAAATGATACAAGTTGATTTTCATGAAAAAAAATGATTTTGGCACAAACTAAGAACCTAATTTTATAAATATAAATGACATATTTTGAAAGAGGATAATATGATGACTATAAAGACCAAGCACGTATCCAGTAGGGGGCGGGGGTGGCGCAGCGCCCCCCCTAAATCAGAGAAAAAGGGAAGTTTTTTCCTCAAAATTTGCCAAAAATTGCAAAATTTTTTCGCGCTTAGCCCGAATATGTCTCCTTTTTGTCATTATTTTTAGTTCCGCCCCCCCTTGAACAAATTTCTAGATACGTGCCTGATAAAGACGATTTACAAAAGATGATTTACACCCAGTGAGTGTACTAAATTTACCACTGTTAGGCTTTTTTTAACCTTCACACTGGTATTTCAGCTCATAAATTTGCAATTTTACCACTTTAATCCTTTTCTACCTGTGGTATTTTTGCACACTGTACCCAGTATGCTTATTAAATAAATAACCGTCTTCAATGTCAGTCTTTCGTGTAAATTTTAATTAGATATTAGATTGCTTGCCTAACTTTTAGAGACACGACTATTCAGAGACTCTTTTAAGTATACATCATTTCAAGTTTTACCCATCATAACAGATAATAATTTTTTAATTAGTATCTAAAATAAAGTTAATTAATTAATTAATTAAGTATGCATCATGAAATTTTTAAATTGGAAAGTGCAGAAAAGTGTAGTACAGAATTGCAATTTGATACGTAATTCGGTGTTCCATTTTTTTATTAAAATTAAAATTCACAGGAAAAAGAGCGTTTAACATTGCTGCAAGTTCGATGATCAATGCCAATGTCACCATTTGTTTGATGGTTATTCGCATCTGGCATGCAGTTAACAAATATTTTATTTAGAGCAGTTTAAACTTGTAATTGCCCATTCATTCCAGCCCTATGAATTATTTATTGTGCAACCATTATAGTTCCACCATGGTTAGGTGGTTATGGTTTGTAAACAAATAATTACAGGCATTATTATACAGGTGTTGTGTTAACTTTTATTTATTTGTGAAACATTCTGATAATACACCTAATGAAAATTAATTCAAGCAAAGCAAGTACATTAACAGCAAATGAAATATATAATGCAAGTAATATAATGACCCTTCGGCTATTGAATTATTTTAATGAGATGATAGAGAATAAAATATTACATATTATGGAAAAAATCCTACATTGAACTAATTCTACGAGCTAAAAGGGAGAATATTTACTGATACACGGGCACGAATGCCACGAATGGAGGTGTCCCACGGGGGGCCGAAAAGTGGTATTATTGGGGCAAATTCACCTATCCATTTGCACTATTTAGAGGAGCTTGTGCTGTCTCATTGTGCTTGTGTAGTCTTTCTGTCCTTCCTTTTCCGTCTGTACCTTTGAATTTTGATTTTGAGCATACATAGACCAGCTTTTACTTTTTTAGAATGAACGAACGAAAATAACTTTGGAACAAAAGTTGTAATTAAAATTTTCTGTGTCCTTCAGAGAGGTTGTAATTAGGACAATTGGGATTACAAACGGGTAAAAACAGTCACACCTCCTGAGTGTACATTCTAAAAAATCGGTTGAAATTCGTTTTTAAATAGTTTCTCTTATAGTACTTCTGATTAGGGAGTCAAATGGGGAGTCAATATGTTTTTATAAATTCAGCGTGAAAAATGTGCTATTTTTTGCTGCGGTAGTTATCAGGCACGTATGTAGAAATTTGTTCAAGGGGGGCGGAACTAAAAATAATGACAAAAAGGAGACATATTCGCGCTAAGCGCGAAAAAATTTTGCAATTTTTGGCCAATTTTGAGAAAAAAACTTCTCTTTTCCTCTGATTTAGGGGGGGCGCTGCGCCACCCCCGCCCCCTACTGGATACGTGCTTGGTAGTTATGACCTTCTATATTCAACATGAAGGTAAATAATTTCGCGTCATTGGACGACACTACTGGCAGATCTATATGGATAAAGTCATACACTCTTGGGGAAAAAAATTGTCCTTGGTCGAGGACCAATGCTATTTTAGAATGCCCACAATTTATGGCATTTTGAGTAAAAATAAAAATATCATAACATTCGAAAGTAACGGTAGATAGTGGATGTATATCCTATGGACTTAAAAAATGGCTATAATTATATCATTTATGTCGAAAATTATTAGGTTCCATCTCCAGTAAAAGTCGTTCTAATATGTTGGTAGATAGTTATGAATGTGGACTTAAATCAATATTTGTATAACAACAACTACAATAAAATTCCTTTGGATTCATTATTATTACCCACACAACACATGTTTGCATTTATTACATTTAGCGCATGATGCATGTAGTCATATTTTATCCATAATGTCTTACCGTATTACTAATACCTACATTTGCGATATGCATCATTAGTAGTAATCAAAAGTAGAATCGAATCCGATTTGATTTACTTTTTTGCATCAAAACTGCGTCTGCTCATGCGCGAACAAGAAAATCGTATCGTTCTCATCGGAATTTTTTGTATCGTCTCCTGGGACGATTTAGATTCGGATTAGAAAGATTTTGCATGGAAAATCGCAGGTTGTAGTGTTAAAGTGCGGAATCAGCCCAGCCTAACGAAATTTTGCTTTTCGGAGTATCAAATCCTTTAGTTTTCGATGACCACAAGAAGGAGTAAAAAAATTATGAACCCGAAACCAATTCCAGTCAAGTTTAAGTGGACAGAAGACCTAAATAACCGAATGGCTGACTACATAAGAAAGTATTACAAGCAATATAAAGTAAGTGATGATAGGGAATTCATCAATTCTATTGAAGTTTTTAAAATTGTGAAACTATTTTAAGAAAACTATTATTTATTCTGCTTCAGAGTCAACAAAAGGTAATCTTTGCAAGAAAGATGAAAGAATCTTTGAAATTGGAAATAACCGACCTGCAAATGAAAAACGCACTAGACTCTTTGATTCGAAAATACAAATTTGTGAAAGGAAAATTGGATTCTTCTGGTTTTGGCGTAGACAAGGAGGCCAACTTACAAGCTGGTAATTTTTTTTTAATGAGAGCCATAACATAATCATAATTTTTTAGATATTAGCATAATCATTTGTTGCATTAGTAATTTTAGAAATCATTTTTTATTTTAGGTTGGATACTCAAAAAATGTCCTCAATTCGAAATCTTGGATTCTGTAATGTCAACAAGACCTAACATTACTCCCCCGTTCATTGTTGAATCAACACAACCAATTAACAAAGAAGAAGATGGCTCTGATTCTGAAATGGCAAGTTCTTAAATTAAATGAAAAATGTTTTAAAAGCTATGTAAATTCTAACTTAATTTAACAAAGCATTCCTTTTACAGATTTCCAAAGAAATACAAGAAGCTTCGGTTAATGAAAATTTATCTGATGATTCAAAGCTAGTTAATTCAGATGTAGATATAAGTGAGGATGAACACGAAGACAATCAACCCGATCTGAAAACATTCGTTCGTAGCAGTTTTTCTGGAATTGGCGTAAAAGTGGAGCCTGCTATTAAAAAACAGAAAAATTCCCTGAATTCCTTTGCCGATGTCATCAGTGAAAAGCTAAGTAAACAGGCAGACGCAGAAAGTAAAAAACTTGCTTTTGAGGAGCAAAAGTTTGAGTATACAAAAATAATGGACACATATGGACACAGACACAACAAAACCCACGATTTAAATTTGTACAAGGTAAACATTTTGATTTATTAAATTGCCGTAAAGTTGCAGTTGAATAATTTAAATTAATTATCAATGTGTTAATACAGTTACAGCTGGACAAAGAAATAGCATTGGAAAAGCTGACATCTGAAAAGGAAATAGCGCTTGCGCGACTAAGCACCGAACAGGAGATTGCTACTGAAAAATTGAAGCACGAGAAGCAGACCTGGGAATTCGAATTAAAGAAAATTCAGTTACAGATAGAACTTGAAAAAGCAAAGTCAAACAAAACATAATTTATTTAACCTCATAAGTTAAAAAGATTGCTTTTCAACTGAAACTTGCGGTCCAGATTAATAAAAACCGACCAAAGAAAATTTAGTTTTGCATACTATTTACTATTTCGCATAGAGCGGACCGTTTTAATTCGCCTTTTCTATTTATCGTTGTATGATTTTCATTTGGCTCAGGTTCATTGTCAGCTTCTGTGTAAATGAAGTCATCGGGTTCATTCCAAGGGTCGAAATGCATTAAAAAATTGTGGAGAATGACGCATGCCTGGATCCACTGACAAACTTTCCTGTGGCCGTCTTCTAAATCGACGTTAATGCGCAGTCCTAATAAGCTCTGGAAACGACCCTTTAATATTCCGATAGTTTGCTCAACATAGATTCTTTTGCTGGACAAGTGCCGATTAAAAACAGCTTTCGCATTGTCGAGATTGCCATTTGTTCTTTTATAGGGTACCACGACCGTTTCAGATTTTGCATATGCTGAATCGCCAATTATGAATTCGCCATCACTAAAATACATAAAAGTTTGACGAACAAGGGGACAAGAATTGAAAACTTTTGAATCATGCACGCTTCCAGGATAACCAGTAGTAAAATGGCGTATAATTTTGTTGTGGTCGCATACAACTTGGAAATGCATACAATATTTTTTTTTCCTTGACCAGTAAGTTTCTTTTTCTTCAGACGGAGCGTGGTAAAAAGTGGCATCCGAGCCGTCGACAAATCCAACGCATTTTGGAAATAAATGTGTTGCCATTTCTGATCCAAGAGCCTTTCTTTCTGCCACATCCGGCCATCTAATCCACTTTTTACTTAGATTCGTTAGGGCTGTAATCACTCTATTTGTGTAGTTATTAACGGAGCCTTCACTTATCCCAAATTTTGCAGCAATTATACGTAGGCTTGCTCCATTTCCATAAGATCCTAGCTCGGTTAAGGCAACTGCTAATTGTATTATTACTTCTGCTTGCATGTCTGTAAATACCGGATCTCCTAATCAAAATAATAATATTTTAAATATTTTAAATTATAGATCGGGGTTTAAAAATGGTTTATAGAATAGATTTTTAATTTATCCACCTACCTTTAATTTCATCCAACAATAAAAAGAACGATGTTCGACTCATTCTTAAATGTTGACGGAATCTGAGATCATCGTAATTGAATAACACGGTCTCTAAAAAGTGACTGCTTTTTGGAACTACTGTTCTTGGAATAGAATATCTATTTTCCAGCAATGTGATGATAAGTAATAAAATATCCTCGTCACCAAGAATTTGATGCTCAATTTTAGATTCACAAATATCGTATAAACCTACCATTAAAGCGAAATTTAAAACGTCTTGTTTTTCTCCCATTTTAGCTAAGCTATTTAGTAGAATATCAATACTTTTGCTATTGAATTTTTGAAAAAGTCCGCCCTGGATTTAGTTGTCGAATTATTTTAATCAGAGCACTCAAAAGCTATGTTCGATTCGATTCATTTTCTTCAAATCTGAATCTAAATCAAATCCGATTCGATTCTACTTTTGATTACTACTATTATGTTACAATAACAAAAGAAATACCCTTAAGTTAACTAAAATGAGCCGATTCAGAAAATTAGTACATCGCTAAAATACAGCACTAAATGTAGGGACTTAAAAAATTCTATTTTGCAATCCTTTTTTGTAATTTATTGTGTAAAATTAAAATTAGTGTCTCATTTTTTCACGTAAGTAGTTTTTTTTAGAACTCATCTTCCCGAAACCAAACTGTAACAGCTTTACACTTAACATTATAAACCATTTCATGCCTTGTAAGTTTAAAAGATGAATTTATTTGTCGATGTTCTTTAACTAGAGCAACCAATTATAACGGGTTTTACTAACTCCTCCCTTTTTGGGAGAACGTAGAAATTAGAAAGGTTAACACCTAAAATTATTTGAATTTCTCAACTCTCGTATGTCATAAGAAATAAACCGTGGTAAACGTTGTACTAAAGCAGCGGTAAAATTTAGTACGTATCAAGTCCCCCAATAGTATAGTGCAAAGGCCATTGATAAGTATTAGTGACGCCAGAGAAAAAAATTAATTACTCCAAGGACTTCAACGCTATTTTTAAACTCGAAGTTTTCTAATGTCCCAAGTCCCAATAACACATGTTGAACGTTTCTTTGAGTTATATCAATCCATTCGAAAGTTATTACGATCATACTCTCACCCACAGACAGACAGACTGAAGGAATGGGACTATAAAGCTATCGGTTACAAACCGATGTTTAAAAAATAAGTCAATGCAACCACACTATTTGTTACCACAATTTATTAATTCAATTAGCCATTTAATCATCGGTTTCACAAATAATAGGCAGTAGGTACTACAGTCTTAATTATTGGCAGTGTAATAGTTAGTGACTATATCAAAGTAAGAATAATGATCTCAATATTGTTAATGATAAATGTATCTGGTTTTGCAATGTGCTACTGCTACCCCACCAATTTGTGTTACAAACAGAGCAGTAGTAGAGACATTTTTAAATAATGCAATACGAGGCAACTTCTTATATCGGAGCCCCGAAGACTGTATTATTTGCTGAACCTCCTGGAGTGGGGTTGATCCATTCATCCATTCTAATTGTCTCTTTATTGAAAGCATGTCCGGGGGACTGATCCCAGGGAAACTGGCACCTTACAGTGGGACTTAGAATGAATATGTACCAAGTTGTCCTTTGGGCCATTTGCCATGGGGCCAGTCGGCCTATAACACCCTATTGAAGAGAGGGGCACTAAATAAAAGAATAAATTGTGCCTGATGTGCCTTTTCACAATTTAGATTTGGAATGTGCATAGCTACTTCATTGCCCAAAAGGTAGTGGTGAGATACCACATTGCAAAGCCATTTGACACAGTATCAAATGGGTGGTTGACCATCGGATCAAATGATGATCACATTTCTGTTAATTGTTCCTCAGTGCTTTGAGAATGGAGAGGGCGATTCTTATCAATCGATTATCTTAATTTTCTTAGTACATAATTTAGAATATTTTCAGTTTCATTCATCAATACATCTTGTAGTTATGTACTAAAAATTCCCATCAAGTTGGATAGCCATTATCCATGTCCATAAGTGCTTCTAATAGCTATATTAGATAGATAGTAATTAATAATCACAGCTATAATTACTATGTTATAATATTACAGGTTATCCTTCATTGAGCCCCACCTTTACAAAAGTTTTTAAAACTGTGTAAAACATCCATACGTTGCGTTGTTGGAGATCGACCCACTAATCGATGTAGAGTTTAAAAGTTATATGCTAAAAATTGAAGGAGTCAATCATTCAATTCATTTAAAAGCAAACAACATCCTGTTACAAGTGAACTAATTACATGGTATAAATATTTTTTAACTTCATCACCTTGGAACATGCACTTTTGGATATTTTAATCCAGGGGTATTATTAACACTCGTGGATTAACTAAAGCTACTTGAGAATAGCAATAAAGTTATGAGGTTGATTTGATTTATCCCTGAAAAAAGGGTGAAGTTTGCAATTCCTCGCAATAATGAACATGAAAAATCATCATAAATAAATTTTATGTACGATTTAGTTCTCTATATTTGCTATTTAGTAATTTGGTACTGAGAGACTGTCAAATTCAAGGATTATTTTTCGTTGCAATTCCATTTTCACTATGGGCTACTCTCGTTCTCCGGGAACTTGTTCTGGAGTTAGAGGAAGAGTTTTGGTTGTAAACCGACCACGGAGCGTAACTTTGGTAAGGATAATTTTTTCTGCCCGTCATTCTCATCACTTGATGGTACAATGGCCAGTCTTTCAGCTCCTCACAGTCTGCAACCGCTCTTGCGTCTCGTTGTTTGGGACAACTCAACCGAATGTAGCAATTGAAGATTCGATTTATTTCGTTTTCAAACAAACTCAAAATTCTCTGCAATCCCCAGCAAAATGTAATTAAAAAACATATATCTTACAACTCTATATTTTCGCACCATATAAATAGCCAAGGATTCAATGTAAATATAAAACACTGGAGGTGACATTTTCATATAAATGGCTCTATGACTTGAGGAACAATACATGGTTAAATAAACAGCTTGAGTCTACTCAATAGTGCCATAGCCAAATGTCTAGTTATTAGTACTGAGTTCAAATAAGCTTAAAACAATCGCAGTTTACACACTACTGGAAAATATTTTTGTAGAAAAATAGACAACTTACTACATAAGTAATAATATTGAAGTTACTTTTAAAAATGACATTTATTGAATTACAATGCTTTATAATGAAATACAAGAATATTACCGTAATATCCTGCTTTGTTTGTGGGTCCATTGAATTTGAATTGCTGCTCATTATTTTCTGCAAGACAATCATTTCTTTTCTATTATCATACTTTGCATAGATTGATGTACATATAAAAACATGAAATATGACAACCTTTAAAATTCATAGACTATTTTGTGTAACAATAGCAATTCTCTTTAAATCATGTGTTATTTACCATTTTTATTATTATTATACGATTAAAATACTAAGTATCATTTTGATACGGAAAAATCTTTGTAGTAAACCTCGAGTACATACACTAAATAATTTTAGTTTTTACAGCATCCTAAACAGGTTTCATCATAACTCATATAGGAAAAATATGAGACACTGATAATTAAGAACTGATACGAAGTACAATGCACTAAAGAATAATCTCAAATGTGTGTGTTCGTTTGGAATATACGATATTATTTAATTTCTGTGCTATTAATTTTGAGTACATATAGATAAATCCGGTGTCTGCAGTCAATTGACTATTAACGAACATAAAACTAATAATAAAGTAAGAAACTCTGTTTTTAAAGAAGAGCTCAAGAACCAATTGTATAGTCAAAATGGTATACGGTACAAAGGGTTTAAGTATTCTACGAAAGTATTTGTAAAAGGAATTATTATTATTATAATGCATGCAATCCATTTAATATAACATTCAATAAAATAACGACCTGCACGTTAAAGCGTCGTTGATTTGGAACATCTTCTTGAATTTTAAATTGTAAATCAGTACTTGGTGCTCCTTCTACAAGAATGCTTGAAATAAACGACAACAACAAAAATTCTGATACCAGTATAATATATCGAGAGTAATCCATGGTTTGCTTCGGTGATCTAAGAAATGTCAAATATGGAAACAGTTTTGAATGACATAAATCTAACGTTTAACTGCTCCAATTCTCAAAGATAGCATCAGCTATTTATAGGATTTTGTTTGGGTTGAACTCGGAGAAATATGTTATTAAATAAAAACAAAAATTATTATCTACAATTAGTTGTTTCCTTGTTTCATGTTGTGGCCGAAGCATCAAAAAATGACATCTGATAGATACAGCTATGTCATTTTGCAAATGAGGATTACAATTGCATGTCTGTAAAAAGTTATGTCTACAAACATGATATCAGGATGTACTTATACTACACTTATACTAAAAACCAGTTATTAATAACATCAATGCCCATATTATCTGCCACTGCCAAGCCTTATTATTTTAGTAGTTGAGTGAATTGGCTGTATAACCTCTGAATTTCGCCCTGTCTTGGTCGAGATTATTAAATCTAATAAAATAGTAAGGCCATAGTTTTATCAGAATTAGGTTATTTCTTTTCTATACAGTAGCAGTAGCATAATAAAATATTAGTAATGCTTAAAGGTTATCCTAATTCACATTAAAGTCACGTAATTAGTGTTAAAATTTAACATCAAACACAAATAATTTTATAATAAACTAGTGAACCCAGCTAAGGGGGCAAATCTAGCACTCAAGAGAAATTCAGCAGGCCACCCATCACAGTAATAAAAACAATTTCGAAAACATCCCATTAGGTTGGTAACTTTGTAAATACAAAGTACATTTAAATTAATACACCTTTATTTTCTACAGTGGTTGGAAAAATTAGCTGCAGCCCCAACTTCCTGATAAAAAGGAATTTCCTACACCAAAACTGTAGATTAATAACTGTAGATAGTAGCATCAAATATAGGGAACAATGAAAGACTATTTCCGAAAAAACTCCCACAAAGTTACCAAAACTTTTAAAATCGAAAAAATAAGATTCCCTCTAGGATTTTTGAAAAACGTTAAGAACAACAGTACAACTTACGAATAAATATTTTTAAAGAATAGTTAATTGCCCAGTGCTGTTATTTAATTCTACAATATTCCAACTGGCACAAAGGAATTAAGAGGGTAGTAAAAAGTAAACCCAGCTCTATTAAAAAATGTTGAATAAGTTTTTCGATATTATAGCAGAACCAATTTGGGTTAGAAGTTTTGAAATGCTATTTAATACGCACATTACGATCATTACGAAATGTTCCCTTTCGCTAATCATTTCCATTCGATCCCCAGTCACCATTCAACCTTCTTATGTAAACTATTATTATTTAGATGTTATAACAATAATATGAAACGACTCATTTCGTTGGTTTAGAGGAATTGGGCTTGCGCATTTTACTTTTTTTGCTTTTAAGGAGCCTGCATATATTCCGTGTGCAGTTGATGGGAGGAGGGGATACCCAAAAGTGTTGCAGTCAGCACTTGCGTTACACATGTGGGAGGGACGTAATATATGCAGGTTCCCAAGGTTCTCCACCACACGTATATATATATATATATATATATATATATATATATATATATAGGTAAATTTATCAAGTCTGCGATTATATATAGAGATGGTCATAGTAGTAGGTTTAAATACGGTTTTTATTGTTTCCAAATGCATTAAAGATGGCTCATTATATTATGTAAGAAGATTGGGTTTTTTCCATTAGGAGGAATAATTGAATTACAATTTTAGAATTTGAATAACAAATATCAACATGAATTTCTTTCCAAAATTTGTAAGTGTAAATTTAAAACGTAATAATAATTATACCTAATACTAACACATTGCGAGTGATGCAAAGTTATTAAACAGAAAAGATGGAAACTCTTTAAAATGCTATATGGCACTTTGTTATCGCTTTCACTATAATATTTAGTACAAAGGTTCAATATTCGCATTTGACTTTTACTAAAAGTTGACATTATTTTCCTTTTTATTAAAAAAATATTCCACCATGATTTTCGCGATTTCTTAAAAAATACGGAAGTAGAAAACGAATTTGTCCGCAGAAGTTATAAGTAGTATAAGAGCGAGATTTTTTATAGGCACTTACTTATTAATATGACTTATATCTAACATTAATAACTATATTCCATTTCAGAGAGACATAATAACGATAAGTTATTCTTCGATTGCGTACATAAGTTTTATAACCATTGATAAACATTTAATCATTGGAAGAAACTTAAGGAGTTGATATACAGATATATAATATTCGTCAACCATATTATATTCTTCACAGAAGGCACGCTTTGTATGATCATGTGATGTTTAAAATTTTCTCTTCTGGAATCATTAGCAGTTTAAGGAAATTAAATAAAATTTTGGCATAAATTGAAATTCAACATCCAATGTACAAGAATGTAACTTATAGGGATGATGAAAAAGATATAATATTTGTCGACTGCTTTAACCAAAACAGAAAAGGATAGTAAAATTGAGAGCAGAAAAAGGAATTCTCTGACATAGGAACCCGAACCCTTAAAATGGCATCATTTGGTGGGCTTATGCCTAAATTTGTGTTCTCCGGTCTTGATTTGCACAATTTTTATGTATAACATTAAAACTGTGTTATAAATAAAGGCATCTAACAGTTTTTCATGAGCGTTGACGTTTGCTATAGCCTATTGTGATCAAAATTAGTTTTTTAGGTCATACTCATACAACAATGTGTTTTCATTTAGACCTTTATTTCCTTATTGTCTATTATCCTTATGGTATTATTTTAAAGATGTACCATTTCGTTCTCTCAATTCCTGCGTTTAGCTTTTGTATTTAACAACTACTTAAATTCGAGTATATTAATTGGAACTGAAAATATCTGCACAGAATAAATTTTATATACTGGCTCCCATTACTTTCACAGTTAATTAAACGAGATTTGTTAAGTGGTGCAAAAATATATTGGTTCATTTTCAGTAGACAGGGAGAACTTAAAATAAGCACGCTGGACGATACAGAGGCAACAATAAAGATGGGCACCACTGTAGCTTTAAACTACATGTTGCTGTGGACAATGTTCTCAGTTGGCTTGCTGGTTTATTTATTGAGTAAACTTTTTTCACACTTATTCGAACATTTTTCAATTTATATGACCGTATAAATAATATTCTTCTATTTGATTGCAGTCAAACATGTTCAAGCGTCTGATAGCGAAGAATCTAAAATCTTTTCTGGTGAAGTGGTGGAATACATGGCTCCGGTTCCAAGTATACCTACAGTTAACAAGAGATCCATAGTAGAACTGAAAAACGAATCCGAAAATTACTATGTCGATACTTAAGCAATAAAAGTATTTTACTGATGACGCCAGCGTAACTTTACCGTTGCCCATCCTCTATGTAGTTATAACGCTGATTATATTGCATACAAGACCTGCATGTGACCTGGCATTTTTACTCCTCATAAATTATGATTTAATTTTCCTGCATTGTTTATTAAACTTGGTACTTGCCTCAACTGAGAGGGACCATTGCTAGTTTGAATGGATAAGTGACACTTTGTATATGCAAAAATGCAAATGGATATCCCGTATATGGATAGTGACAACTTGTATATGCAAAAATGCAAATGGATATCCCGTATATGGATAGTGACAACTTGTATATGCAAAAATGCAAATGGATATCCCGTATATGGATAGTGACAACTTGTATACGCAAATGTATATGTTGTATATGCTCTTAACATGGATTATTATGATCATAAACATGATTATTAATACACTAGCAGGTCACAGTACCTAGGCCCTATTATAAATAAAGCTAGTGTGTATTCCGGGGGGCAATATTGTACGAAGAGACGAAAGTATTTCAGATGCACAGCTTTTTCTAATTGAACTTTTCATGATTGCTCATTTGGTGGGTCCGCGTTGGAAGTAGAGATTTTACATTGATAGGCATAGGGACTTTTGTTTTAGAAAACTGTCCGTATTTCCGGATAGGGAGGAGGTACTTGGCAAGTGTATTGTCTTGTATCATAATTAAAATAAAACAATGTAAATGGCCACATTTTAAATTTTCCCGCACATGAAATAATAGGAACCTTAAGCGAACCGAAAGCTGGTAATATTTGCATACAGAATACATGAACTACTTTGTTATGAAATACACGGACTTGTTGAACTTTACCATATTTAGGTAACGTTTAAGATTGGGTTCTGCTTAGCTGTGTTATCAGAGCGGCAAATTAACACACGATGATATAAACAAAACATACCTACGGAATTTTTCACTGCGCAACACGAACAACACGATTATACTATAGAGTAATTACTATCCCTTATATGTATATTCATGCGTTTGCATTTGTATTAATCTTTTACTTCATGTCAATAATCCATGCTAAAAGAGCATATAAGGGATATCCATTTGCGTATACAAGTGGTCACTACCCTCATATACGAAATGATTCATACAAGTTATCCGGATATCATTTTGAATGTCGTCGATACATGCAATTTCGAAATCATCATCGGAGAGATTACTTCTCCCAGTAATATCATTTTCATCGTAGGATATATTTAGCAGTTCTTTACAATTGTCCATTTTTTAACTATGTACGATATTTGTTATATACTCGAGTTTTACACCCTATTCGGCTCGATTTGCTGGACCAAGGACGAAACTACACATTAGCAATACAACCGAATTTTCGTTTGAAATGAAAGCATGTGAAAAACTGACTTAATGAAGAAAATGGAAGCTTACTTAATGAAAGAAAATGAAATCTGACCTAAAAGAAATAAAAACTGAATGAAGAAAATGAAAACTGAATTAACGAAAGAAAATGAAAACTGAATTTCCGAAAGAAAATGAAAACTGAATTAACGAAAGAAAATGAAAACTGAATTTCCGAAAGAAAATGAAAACTGAATTAACGAAAGAAAATGAAAACTGAATTAACGAAAGAAAATGAAAACTGAATTAACGAAAGAAAATGAAAACTGAATTAACGAAAGAAAATGAAAACTGAATTAGCGAAAGAAAATGAAAACTGAATTAACGATAGAAAATGAAAACTGAATTAACGAAAGAAAATGAAAACTGACTTAAGCAAATTTAGTTTTGACTTTTTGGTTGAATTAAATTTAGACTAAACCGTATAATAAACGATTTTTCGGTAAAATTTAATTTGTATTTGACTGAATCGAATTAGATCCGACATTTTCGGCTAAACAGTTTATTTGACTGAATCAAATAAGACCTGACATTTTCGGTTAAAACATTTAACTTGTATTTGATTGAAATCATTAAAATCCGACTTTTCGGTTACCGATTGCATTTAATTTGTTTACCAAAAAATGTTGTTGTAATTAGTTGTACCCTTATCGAAACATGATTTTCGGCCAAATTAAGCTCCTTTTCGACCAAGCTCACAAAACTGCTTTCTTTTAAAATTTAATTAACCAAATGGCATTATTTTATGACTAATGCATACAATGCCCTGACTATCGTTGAAATAATTGCGATCCTTTATGAGTAAACCTCTTAATTAAAAATCAACTGTATAAACAATAACATTCCTTTTTTTATAAAAACTTAAAATTCATGATTTTAGATGGCATTGCGTTCTTTATGAGTAATCCTCTGAAAAACCTACTGTGTCGTCCAATTATAAACGTTTCTGTCACCCTCGGGTTTAGATTGCTCGAATAGTTTTGGAATTCAGGTCCGCTTAGACTCAATAGAATATTTGAATTTCTGCTGGTTCGGCTCGGTTCGACTCAATAGAATATTTGGATTTCTGCTGGTTCGGCTCGGTTCGACTCAATAGAATATTTGGATTTCTGCTGGTTCGGCTCGGTTCGACTCAATAGAATATTTGGATTTCTGCTGGTCCGGCTCAGATCACCAACTCGCTCGGATTTATTTAAAAATCTGGTTCTGTTCTCTCGAATTATTTTGGATGTCGGGTTCGGCTCGCTCGAATTTATTAAAAAATCTGGTTCGGCTCTCTCGAATTATTTTGGATGTCGGGTTCGGCTCGCTCGAATTTATTAAAAAATCTGGTTCGGCTCTCTCGAATTATTTTGGATGTCGGGTTCGGCTCGCTCGAATTTTTTTGGATTTCGTGTTCGGCTCGCTCGAATTTTAGAGGGCCGAGGTTTGTCTCGACTCGGCTCGCTGACCCTGAACTAGCAAGCGCACTATTATTATGGTTCCGCTGACACAGTCATCTCTTTGTATTCGAAAGACAATGGATCATATGTTGCATTACAATGGACCTCCCACGTTGATTTGCTCGACTCGAAGTTTGCGCTGAAGATAAGCCTTTGTATTGAGAAAGATAAGCCTTACAAAGAGATGACTGTGGCAGCGGAACGATAATAGGTAGGCAGGGTATGTGTAGTGATGTATAGATTGACGAGTAAAAGAGAAATGATTATTATCTAGAAACAGAAACCTACGTGCCTGGAGGACCTACCTGGTTGCATAGCTATAGAGATTATACACTCTAAACATATACATTATACTATTAATGTTGTCGATAATGTACCCCAACGCATACCTTCATGTGCTAAATTTAATACATGGAGTTATGCGTTGGGGTACATTATTGAAAACATTAATAAAGAATCTACAGCGTACAGCACAGCATTTGCCTGTGTTAAACTTACGCTCATCCAAAGGCGCCAACGCAAGAAAAGCCTATTGAATGACCTCCAGTTTTAAATGTGAATCTTTGAACTAACAATGGTTCCAATTTAAAATGAATTTAATGTAAGTATTTTAAAAATTCTCGGCTACAATGTAACTTAATTAACAACTGTCAGAGTAAGTGTTTTAATGTTTGCTATTCTAAGGAAGAAAATGTTTTAAACTCCATTCTGGTCTCGAAGAACTTCAACTCGTGGGTTTCTCCCGGCCATGATCGGGCAGTGTTTTTACAAAAATTATTTTTAGGTGTTAGTGTTACATAACCTCTTTGATTGCACTATACATTTTCCAGTTTTAACGATCAACGTAATTATTAATTGACAAATAACATCCAACTAATGTTTAATCCACTACCTATCTACATTTTTAAAAGATTTTTGTCTCAATGTTAAGACCCAATATTCTAGTCTCTCAGTAATCGTCCAGGAGTCTGATTTCATTTTCTCATTTTAAACACTTATACATGTGAGCAAGTAAGATAACAACGTTTAAATGCAACCTACGGCAAAGCACCGCATTGGCATAAGGTGGGAGAGTTGTAATTTATACGATTATTATCAATTGTTCTAAGATGAATTTGTTTCTGTCGTAACTGTAAGTTTTATTTTCGTCTTTTCATTTATAAATTCTGCTGAATTGCAAGTTCATTGGCTAACATTGGATTTTGTTCCCCATTTCGCAGGGGGAGAATAGCCAATCCCGGCTTTGCCATGAGTGGATCGGTTGTACTTGTCACTGAGGCGGACGCCGAAAAGATTGAGCACTACGTTGGACTTGCTCAACTATTTGGTGATCCCAATGCTAAGGATGACGCCCGGGTAAAAGCGGCTCAAGAATTGAGCGAAGGATTTGAGGTAAAACTGCTCAATTATTTGGAATTATGTGCTTCGTTTCATCTTTCAAACTATCTTTCTATATTTATGGGTACAAACGTATTTATATATTTTTGTACTAATTCCTGGAATTTGCCATTTCCCCATTTTGTCAAACATAAAATACATGCCCAACTAACCAAATCTTTTCATTTAGTTTTGTATTACATTCAATAGTGTAATAACCATTGTATGCTCTGTTTGACAAGACTGATAAGAGTACTTAAATGTTAACTACTACTAGGTACACTGTATATATACTTAAATAATTAATGTTGTTGTTGTTACAATGGAGACTTTAAAGTTTTTATAATCCGAAGGTACGAAACATTAATGGTTCAAGTACGCAGAGTACATACTGGTGCTGGTACGTGCATCATTAATAAAAATGATACAGATTAAAATCTTCGATAAATACTCTTCTACAAACAGTCCAAAAAATGAATTACCTGTATTGAGTAAATATGATGCAACAAGATATAAAGTGAAATTAAAAATACCTGCTACAATAATAATAAGTTAATTTATCTGCGTAATTCATTTTTAGCTCGCCTGAATAAGGCAGCTTATAGAACCGTTTCTATTGATGTCTTAGAATTGACTCCAACATCTAAGCAATCATATTTTTAAATTGCATTCCTTAATATTTCATTTTTGCAGACGATTTTAGCAAGTCCACACTATGCGACATTCGTTGAGTCAGCTGTACCTATATTTCTAAAGTTTCTACAAGGAGGAGAGGCTTATTTTGTCGCCGAGTATCATGCTCAGGTATTTACTTTAACCTACAAAACGACAAATATATAATATAATACAAATATTTTAACCAACATTGAACGGTGCGAAATTGCCATTCGTTTATCCGTATGTATAACCATCGTCAAAAACATTTAGCAGTAACTTGTACGTACTAAATGAACTTGTACTTGTAGTGTTAAATATTAAGCATTCGTATGCATAAAGTTATTTCATACTGTGATGCAGAACTATTGTTGGATGTTGTAGCTATCTAACTATATGATATTAATTTTTGCAATTTAATAATTTTAGCAAGGAAGAAAGACCATATTGGAGCTATTGCATCGAATACCATGCAATGAGCATATCAGACCACACGTTCGCAACATATTGAATATAATGTTCAAACTTCTCGAAATAGATAACGAGGAGAATGTCATTATATGTCTGAGAATAATTATCGAATTACACAAACAATTTCGACCACCTTTTTCACCTGAAGTTCAACAGTTCTTAAATTTTGTTAAGAATGTCTATAAAGACCTACCTGGCCACATGGACAAAATATTCGATCCGAAACCTCAGAACAAAGTGAAAGACATTAGTGAAATAAATTTAGGCGTTGTACTTGACGATATTTATGCAGTCACAAGTTTTCAAAGCGAAAAAAAGAACACGGAGGGGAATAACTTCTCGGTCTTTGTTGTACGAGATGAAAAAGTTTATGCTTTTGATTATTATATTCACTAAATGTATTTATATCTACTATTAACTACCATTGACTATGTATGTTAAAATAATTTATGTTTGTTTTGTACAGTACAATGTTCTTCCTAAAGCACGAAACTCTTTGAAGGTCCTGCAGGAATTACCCATTATTGTCGTCCTTATGTATCAGATATACAAAAACAATGTTCAACAAGAAGTAGCTGAATTCATCCCTATTGTAATGCTGACGATAACATTGCAACCGAGTTTACAACAGAGGTTTGTTTACAACACCTTTCATCTATGAGACATTTTTAGTATGAGTTAGCTCAAGTAATATAGTCATTGTTGTTATGAATTTTTAAGTGAGTTTGTGAAATATTTAATAGGAATAACCCTAACTTCAACAAAGAAGTTTTAGTCGAATTTATGGGTGCTCAAGTGAAAACGCTTTCTTTCCTTGCTTACATTATCAAACTTTATCAAGATTTGGTAGTCCAACACAGCAATCTTCTCGTTACGGGACTCATAAATCTCTTAGGTCTCTGTCCAATGGAAGTAGCCTACTTAAGACGAGAACTGTTCATTGCTGCCCGTCATATAATGGCCACAGACCTCAGATTCAGTAAGAAAACATTTAAAAATACAATTTTAAATTGAATTAATGATTTGTTTAAACTTGACACGTTTTAGGTTTTAAGCTACCTGGAATGTTTTTTCAAATTTCAGCTATCATAAATTGTTTTTAAATATTTTTTCTAGAATTTGTTCCATATATGGACAAACTTTTTGATGAAGAAATATTGTTGGGACGAGGGTGGACAGTTAATGAAACCATGCGTCCTTTGGCATACAGTACACTGGCTGACCTGGTTCATCATGTACGTCAACATTTGTCCCTTTGCGACCTTAACCGAGCCGTTATGTTTTTTTCTTGTCATGTACATGACGAGAGTCTACCATTAAGGTACATTAAATATACTCACTATTAGCTCTAGTCATATTTTGTATTAACAATTTGTTTTTGGCCTTGTAAATGGCGTGAAGTGGAAAATTATGTTAATACACATCTCTCCCATTGAAAATATTAGTCCCAGTAGTTTCCCTGCTAAACTATTAAGTAAAATGCATGACATACTTTTTTTGTGGCAATTTCCAGCATCCAAACGATGAGTTGCAAATTACTGTTCAATCTGGTAGAAAGTATTCGCCTAAAGTCTGAATCCGAAGGTGGAAATGGACGGGAGATACTGATGAGAATGTTGGATGTTCTCGTGTATAAATTCAAAGTCATCGCTCAAGTTCACATTCCATTCTTTTTAGAAACGTAACGTTTTCATAAATGTATTTTCTACACAAAATACTACACTATGGTTGCGTACTTAAAGTTCGTGTTTATAATTTTATAAATCCAGAAATAAGGAACTAGCAGCTGCGCCTCCAGTTCCAGTTAAACCTGAACCAGTAGAACAAGCAACGGCAGACGAGCTGTTTGCTAAACAATTAGCAACCGAAGAAAAACCAAAAGAAGAAAGTCGTCGTTTCGGATTTCCTTTAGCTCCAATGCAAAATTATTCTTTTACCGAATGCAGAACATTAGTGAAAACTGTTGTATGTGCAGTAAAAACAATATCTTGGGGCATTGCGTCTTGCAAAGTACGATTTTGTCTATTTAAGTTTATACAGCAAAAATTTATTATTCTTTGATTGCAATCGCAGATTTTTCTAGATAATTAACCTGTTATTTTCTTACAATAGAATGTGAATCAAGAAACAGTTCCAAACCAGCCAGCCTCCTACAAGCAGTTTACTGCAAAAGAAACAGAAGTATACCTAAGACTGATAAGATGGGGATTGAAAGCTGTTGACATATATGCTATAAATGGGCCAACTGTTAATGCCCATGGACAGCAGACTTATATTCCTCAAAGGCCGATAAATACTCAAGGAGTTCGTTCTAAAGAAGAAAAGGAAGTTTTAGAACATTTTGCAGGAGCGGTATGTAATGTATCTTACTTATGTTTTAGGGAATAATTATTCAATACAAATTCAATATTACGCAATTATCTCATTTGCAGTTTACATTGCTGAACAATTACTCTTTTCGTGAGCTATTTGCTGTAAGTATTGACACATTGGTTCAACGGATTCACGAGAATAACGCGCTTCAAGTTGTTGCCAATAATCTTTTGGCAAACCCTACCACATCTGCTGTTTTCGCAACCATCCTTGTCGAGTATTTACTTCAAAAGATGCCAGAAATGGGAGATGATGTCGAAAAAAGTAATTTATATCTTCGCCTGTTCAAATTAGTCTTTGGATCGGTAAGTTTATTTTCTTCTGAAAACGAGCAAATGCTTCGTCCGCATTTGAAAGATATTGTTAACAGGTTAGTTTGTTATCATTATTGTTTTGGATTCTTCGTTTCTAAAATAGATAGATAGATGTATTCATAAGACTTAAAACTTGTGATGGAATTTGAAAGCGTTTTTCTGGGTTTACAGATCTATGGAACTTGCTCTAAATGCAAAAGATCCATACAACTATTTCCTACTTTTACGAGCTTTGTTTCGCTCTATTGGCGGTGGGAGTCACGATTTGTTGTACCAAGAATTTCTTCCTCTGTTACCAAGTTTGCTTCAAGGTTAGTAGTAATTGCTATTGGCG
Source organism: Tomocerus qinae (assembly GCA_020055645.1). Lineage (NCBI taxonomy): Eukaryota > Metazoa > Arthropoda > Collembola > Entomobryomorpha > Tomoceridae > Tomocerus > Tomocerus qinae. The sequence continues at coordinate 29,106,920 of CM034548.1, forward strand.
CTGTATAGTGTCTTTTATTTTGAAAAATATTCTAACCTACTTACTTTTATGTATTAGGTCTGAATAGTTTACAATCTGGACTACACAAGCAACATATGAAAGACCTGTTTGTGGAATTGTGCTTAACCGTCCCAGTTCGACTCAGTAGTCTTCTCCCTTACTTACCAATGTTGATGGATCCTCTTGTCTCTGCCCTTAATGGCTCTACAACATTAATTAGCCAAGGATTGCGGACCCTTGAATTATGTGTCGATAACTTACAGCCTGAGTTTTTGTACGAGCATATACAACCTGTGAGGGCAGAGCTAATGCAGGCTCTGTGGCGTACACTGAGAAGTGCCAATGATTCTACTGCCGTTGTTGCGTTTCGAATATTGGGGAAATTTGGAGGAAGTAATAGGAAAATGCTTGTGGAACCACAGAAGTTGGAGTTTACAGACAAAACAATTCTAGGCCAATGCTTAACTCTTCATTTTCAAGACCACAAAACAACGATATCACTTCCCATTGACAAAATTCTTGAAGTGGCTCTGCAGACCTTGCGATCATTAAATCCCAGTTTGGATTTGTTCTACAAGAAGCAAGCTTGGGAACTCGTAAAAGCATTTATCATGAGTTCTTCTATTGTGGAAGAAGATCGCTTCATTTCAAACAAAATTATTCTGCACGGGAAAATGAGCGAAGGGGAGGTCGGACCATCAAGTCTGGCACAACGTCCAGTATTTACAGATGAGAAATGCAGATCAACTTTAACTATGGGTATTGCTGGGATTTTCATTGCTGTGTGCGTGAAAGAACTGAAAAGGGAAGCCTACATTTTCATGATACCTTTCATTCGACACATTGCATTGGTCATTGTTTCCCAACAAACTGGACCCTTTTTGGGAAGAATGCATAATATGGATCCATACGTTCTATTTGATGCCATGGCTCAAGTCCTTGCTCATGAAGAACGGGATATGAAGCGACCTGTCCTAGTTGGACTCTCAATTCTTATGAATTGTATTATAAATATTGTCCGAAGCAAAGATAGGGTAAGTATGCTTTTCCCTATTCAAATCGTTTCTGTCTTAAAAATAGTAACATGAATGGTAGCGGTTACCAGTAAACTTTGATTTATTGCAATTACTACCAGACGATTTTCCATAATATTGTCTAATTGTTTCTTATTCATTAGTTTAAAACAATCGTTTATTTACATTTATTTATTGACATTTATTTACAATTACACAAAAAATTGTTTTTCAGGCATGCTCCCTTCCAATGATTGAATATCTCACAGAGAAAATGTGTAACCTGTGCTATGAAAGAGCCTGGTACACCAAAATGGGCGGTTGTCAAGCTATTAGTTTCTTCTTGGAAAATATGTCTCTTCGTTGGATTTTGTCACATCAATTCACTATGGTCAAAGCAATGTATTTCGTTCTCACTGATCTCACAGGAGAAGTCTCTGCTGGAGCTTTGGATATAGCTCGGGAGAATTTGGCAAAACTCATTCGTATATGTGCCACTTGTTCAGAAGATAATTTACACGCTCTCAAGGTCAAAAGTCTTCATGACATGACTTTGGAATTTGTAAAGCAATTAACATCTCCCATAACAAATATCCGAAACCAATCGATGAGAGGATTGGAGCTGCTTGGAGAACATCAATCTAAAAACGTTTCTGCTGTAATGGAACCTCATAGAGACGTGCTAATGGATATGGTACCACCGAAAAAGCATTTAATCAGACATCAATCCATACAATCCCAGCTGGGACTTTTAGACGGAAATACATTCTGTTTGAGCCTTCGTCCTCGATTGTTTACTCTGGATCTGAATACGATTGAACACAGGAATTTTGTTTCTGAGCTGACTGCTCTGTGTGAAGCGGATGACCAAGCTCTATCCAAATTACCATGCTACAAAAACGTGACTAATTTAACACCTGTGAAAATGGCTATCATGCGGGTAGTTGCTCGTGTAGCTCGTTTGAACGAAGCAGGACCGATCACAAAAGAGAAGATAGTGAGTCTATTTGTAAAAGGAATGGCTTCGGGAAATACAGACTTGATGAACTGTGCTTTTGAATGTCTTCAAAAGTTTATGGAGGAACACACAGTAGAAGTGGAAATGCAAACAAATGCCCTACGACCAATTTTACACGCATTAACAAATATGCGGACAGTGACGATTCCCATCCTGACTCAGTTGTCGTTCTTGTATCAACTTTTCCCAGGTCTCTACACAGACAAAGTTTGGGAGCAACTTTTACAAATTTTACGCAAATGTTTGGAGCTGGCTTTGGTGGCTCACAGTAAGGCGCCAGCTCGAACTGGAGTTCATGAATTAAAGTTGGCAGTTGCAGTTCTGTCCCTCTTTCCTCTACTTCCTCCTTCAAACACCCGATTCTTGGAACCGATGGTTAAACTTTGTCTTCAAGCAGAAAAGGCTCTTTTGCTAGGAAAAGGCTGCCCACTTCGCCAGCCACTGATGAAGTTTCTTTTAAGGCAGCCCCAAGAATACATTGATCTCGTGTTTGCTATGCCGTATTTGAATTTGGCTGAATGGAACAGATTTTTCATCTACTTCCTCCAGCAAGATGATGCCGAAAAATTGAGACAATGTTTAGTGTTGAAACCCGCAAAACTAATTTACTGTCTAAATATAAAATCTAATCCTATAATTCCGCCGGTTCCTCCACACGTATTGAATAATGCTGGTGCAGCCACGGCCACCCCTCCGTCTACTCCCACATCAACTGGGTCATCAACACCAACTTCCTCTGCATCCACGCCAGGCCCTCCTATATTCTCCACCACCGAACAGAATGACATCCAGTATTTGGCTGTAAAAGCCATGACAGTATTGAGTGAATTTGACGAAGATTGGATTTTGGGGGTAGGGCCTAATCGCGGTGAAGTTGTCAAGTCCCTGAGAACTTTATGGGAAAGCCATGAGTACCAAGCGTCTTGTAACACCCACATTTGCTGTCTTCCCTCTTCGTCGTCGAAAGATCCAAATCCACCGGCTGCGGCATCTCCCGCTCCTGCGCCAGAACCTTCTCCTGCCCCGAGTGAAGATTCAGCTTCTGGAGCTGCTAATGGTACTCCAGCAAAGCCTGCTGTTCAGACTCCAACTGTAACTGCCGCCGCGTGGAGTCGACTTCAAGTTCAGACATGGAAAGAGCCCCAGATGATAGCAAAATTACTGCTAAGTTACTACAGAAAGAATCCAAGTGATATTGACATGCTGTTCAAGCTACTCCTAGCATTTTGCGGAAAAAGTATTTCTCAATTTCAATTTCTAAAAGACTTTTTGGAAAAAACAGTCACCAAATATTCGGTTCAATGGAAGCGAGTTGCATTCTTTCAATTTGTTACCACTTTTCAAGAGCGAGACTACCCCGAGGAACTCAAAGCAAAAATTATCCAATACATTCTCATACCATGCATGGCTTATTGTTTTGAAAAAGGCCAAGGCGATGAGCTTATTGGCTCCGAACCAATGCCTGATAAAGACAGTACGGACAATATTGTCAGTGTTTTCTTGAGCAAAGTCATAGATCCAGAAAATCCAAATGCTATGCCAGACTCCGTGCGGATTTTACTGTGTCAACTTTCTTGTCTTTTGGTGGAACAAGCCTCAGCTCATATACACGACGCTTCAAATAAAAAACAAGGGAACAAGTTAAGACGCCTTATGACTTTTGCATGGCCTTGTTTGCTGTCGAAAACTTGTGTCGACTCCAGCACTAAATATTATGGGCATTTACTCCTGAGTCATATCATTGCTAAATTTGCAATTCACAAGCGAATTGTGCTGCAAGTTTTTCACAGTTTACTGAAGGCATCTGCTCTGGAGGCTAAAAATGTGGTGAAACAAGCATTGGAAATAATAACTCCTGCTTTACCTTTAAGAATGGAGGATGGTAATACAATGCTAATTCACTGGACGAAGAAAATTCTGTTGGAAGAAGGTCATTCTTTAAGTCAGTTGATGCACTTGTTGCAACTTATTGTTCGTCATTGGAGAGTCTACTATCCTGTTCGTCACATGCTGGTCGCTCATATGGTAAGTGCTATTCAGCGTTTAGGATTCACTCCGACGAGTACTTTCGAACATCGAAAACTTGCTGTGGAAATGGCAGAAGTTGTTATCAAATGGGAGCTGGAGCGTATCCGAAATGAAGATGATAGTTCCATTCCTTTAGAAAAGAAACTCAAATCGACACCGTCTCCTTTGATCAATACGACGAAAGCGTTGGAGAAGACTCACACGGACTCTGTGTTAAATTTTCTTCTTCGTTTAGCTTGTCAAGTGAACGAGCCAAATCCTGCTGCGGGTTCTACAGGCGAGATTCTTTCAAAGAGATGTGTCAGTCTCGTAAAGACAGTATTAAAACCGGATGTGTGGTCAGATTGTGATTTAAAGTTGTCATGGTTTGACAAGTTATTCGGAACAATAGATAGTCCTCAGGTGAATAATCCGAATATTTGCACTGCACTCGAGCTTATGACTTTTATCATTGGAATTCTCCCGAAAGAAAATGTGTTGGAGCATATGAAAGTATTACAAAAGGGGATCTCAGCCTGTATGACATGTCAAAATTCCCGAGTAATTAGAGCAGTTCATACGTTTATGACGAAACTCATGAGCGTTTTCCCAACTGAATTCCCTACCAGTAACAATTCTGCGTCGACAATGCAAAAATACGAAGAACTGGACACTCTTTACACGTGTGTGAGTAAAGTTGTATACGACGGACTGAGTAATTATGACAAAGTTGCAAATGCAAATCCCCAATCTCTTCTTGGCGCTCTGATGATGCTCAAATCTGCTTGTACAAACAATCCTTGCTATATTGACAGGATAATTACCCCTTTCATGAAGGTTTTGCAACGGTTAGCCAGGGAACATCTAAACCCCGCATCTGCTGATGCGACTTTAGCGACGGAATTACTCGTGCTTAGTCTGGACCTTGTTAAGAATCGTGTGGGTGTCATGGGAGTAGAAATGAGAAAAGCATTTATTGGAACTGTTCTTGTTGGACTCATCGAAAAGTCCACGGACACTAAAGTCATGCAAGGAATAATTAAAATGCTGGAGGAATGGGTGAGGAATAAGAATCCCATTGTGATCAACCAAGGTCCAAGTCTGAGGGAGAAATCCATTCTTCTCGTGAAAATGATGCAGAATGTAGAAAAGAGATTTTCTGGCGATAATGAACTGATTGGACTGTTTTTAGAACTAATCAATTTCATCTACAGAGATGAACATTTAAAAGTAGGGGAATTAAACGCCAAGTTGGAACCAGCTTTCTTGTCCGGGCTTCGATGCACGCAGCCTCTTATTAGGGCGAAATTCTTCCAAGTTTTCGACGCATCCATACGAAGACGTCTTCATGACAGAATCATGTACATTCTATGCAGTCAAAACTGGGAAGCAATGGGGCCACACTACTGGATCAAGCAGTGCACTGAGTTGCTTCTGTCCACGGTCATAGATGCAGATGTGGAACTTACTCCTCGAGAAGCAATCATTCCAGGAGTGGCACACAATATGCACAGTGCAGAGCCATATCAAAGAGAAACTTTCTTGAAAATCGACCCAGATATGAAGGTGGAGCCTTATGATTACGAAGTCGCTTTTATCCAGCAGCTAGAGAATGATATCGAAAATCTCGAGAAAGTTGACGAGACGGATGAAGCCACTGTTGTTAAAGTTATTGCCAGGATGGAAGACGCTTTTCTAAAGGAAGGCTGGTGCGATCCCTCTCATCCCGTCATAAACGTCAAGATGATACTCTTGAAAGAAACAGACTTTGGCCATACCATTTCAGAGCTAAGATTAAGCACATTCATACAATCTGTTATTCAACTCATTCATTTGGACACCAACTTGGCTGAAAAAGTCTGGGGAACATTTTTCCCTAGAGCATGGCGAATTTTCTCAGAAAAACAGCAAATGGCCATTGCCAACGACATTGTACCATTTTTATGCAGTGGGGTTCACGTTTTACAGCAAACTTGTTATCCAAGTACTATGAATACGTTTGTCGAGGCTCTCTGCGGTTGTATTCCTGCTGTCACAATTAAACCGTAAGCAAATGAATATTATTCTTTTGATATTTATTTTAACTGCAACTTGTCCGTTTGCGATTAAGTTTTAATTTTTTTAATGTCAATTTGGAAAGTTGTTTTCTCCTCACTAGTTTATTAAACTTAGATCATAATTTGAAACTAAATATATTAAAATTGTGTTTTTTATTGCAGAGCTGTCTTGTTTTATCTTGGGCGTACCCATAATCTGTGGCATAGAATGGCCCTGTTGCTCGAACAAATGGCACTCGATAACGGAAATACTCCACAATTAAAAACAAAGAAAGATGCCGCTGGGGATTGTTATGATTTCGAACCCAGCGTCCCACCCACAACGAGTCCATCACAGCCATCTCTTCAGCAACAGGAAATCTTAGATGCTCTATCAGAGCTGTATTCAATGTTAAAAGAAGATGATCTGTGGGCTGGAATGTGGCAACGTAAGGCTAGATATCCAGAGACAAATATAGGCATTGCTTTTGAAATGCAAGGATTTTACGAAAAGGCGCAAGGGTCTTATGAGGTTGGAATGTCTAAAGCAAAAGCAGACTTTGCTAATTCGAGTGCTAACATGGCGGTGTTTAGTGAACTGAAGTTGTGGGAAGATCACTGGATAAAGTAAGAGAATGTTTTAGTTCCTGTATATGTACACAATAGTGACTCTCCTTTGGTTGACCATTGGTTGCTATAAATTCTCGTCTGTTATTCCAGATGTTCAAAGGAACTTAATCAGTGGGATATCGTTCAAGAATACAGTTCATGTAAAACTGCATCTAATCCAATGGTTGTTATTGAATCTGCTTGGCGTGTTCCAAATTGGTCATTGATGAAGGAGTCTTTGGCACAAGTAGAAGTTACATGTCCTAAGGATCAAGCCTGGAAAGTTCATTTACTTCGTGGCTACGTCGCTATATGTTCTAGCGAAGATCAAGATTTGGCTAAAGTTGACCGCTACGTTGAAGGGGCACAAGCTCTATGCATTAAAGAATGGAGAAGATTACCAGCGTTAATTTCTAATGTCCACATAAGCGTATTGCAAGCAGCTCAAATGGCAAGCTAACCTAATTAGAACTACTGTGACATTTTGTATTCTACTTTAAATGGATGGACGTAGAAATCCTAATCTGACCTTTATGCATATTACAGATAGTAGAGCTTCATGAAGCAACACAAATCCACCAAGGGCTTACGCGTACTAATTCACTACATGATATGAAATCTGTTGTAAAAACCTGGAGAAATAGATTACCGTGCATTTCAGACGATTTGAGCCATTGGTCAGACATATTTACATGGAGACAGCAACATTATCAATTTATTGCTAACCACTTCGATGGACAGAATGATCAAGGCGGCAACCAGACGATGCTCGGTGTACATGCCTCTGCTCAGGTCAGAACTGATTTTTCTGTTGACCTACAGCTTACTATAATACCGATTGCTTCCCGAATGATAATATTAGCTGTAAATATTGATGCTAATTGAGTTTAATTTTTGTTGTAATAGGCGATTTGTCATTTTGGGAAGATTGCCAGAAAACATAACCTGACATCCGTTTGCTTAGAATCGTTGTCAAAGATTTACACAATTCCTAGTGTGCCAATAGTTGACTGCTTCCAAAAAATCAAGCAACAAGTGAAATGTTATATTCAGCAGGCCCAAGTTCTTGGTCGAAACGAATTGCAGGAAGCTCTTGAAATTGTTGAATCCACAAACTTAAAATATTTCTCCAAAGAAATGACGTGTGAATTCTTCGCGTTGAAAGGACTGCTTTTATCCCAAATAGGTACGTTATTTGCCAACTAATTTTATTTTGCGAATGAAATTTATTTTAATAAGTAATTAAATTGTGATACCAAATCTGTTACTTTGTGAATTTCTGAAGGGCGCTCGGAAGATGCTAATAAGGCATTCTCAGCTGCCTGCCAAATGCACGATGCCCTTTCAAAGTCTTGGGGATTCTGGGGAGATTATTTAGAAACGACTTTTACGCGAGATTCTCGACAAATACACTTGGGAATCTCAGCGGTGACTGCGTTCATGAACTCCTGCCGCCACCAAAATGAAGCTAAAGCAAGAAAGTACATCGCTAAGGTAAATTAAATTACTTGATTTTTTCTTGTTGATTGATTATGTATTTGATACACTGCAACTTTTTTTCAATTCTTTATAGATCTTATGGCTTCTTATGTATGACGACGAAAAGGGCACTCTTGCTGATGCTGTTGATAAGTTTGCACTTGGGGTACCGCCAATCCAATGGCTCCCTTGGGTTCCTCAGCTTTTAACATCATTGGTGCGCCATGATGGGAAGATGGTCATTAACTTACTGAACCAAGTTGGTCGTATGTATCCACAAGCCGTCTACTTCCCCATTAGGACTCTGTACTTGACTTTGAAAATTGAGCAACGAGAAAAGACTCGACATGCAGAATTGGCTGCTGCCGCCGCGGCGGGCTCCATTTTAAACTCACCTGTTCCTGTTACTGTTAATATGAACCCTGTTATTTCAAATCCTGACATGGCTGCCGCTGCTGCTGCCAATGCCTCCCAACAATTGCAGTTATCTCAACAACTACATCAATTCCAACAACAACTTCAACAGCTACAAATGCAAAATTTGACACCAATCCAATTGCAACAACAACAACAACACATTCAGCAACAACTACAGGCAATTCAGCAACAGCAACATCTTCTGCAGCAACACCAGCAAAACATACAGAATCACCAAAAACTTCAGATTCAGATGCAGTATGGCCAACAGCCACCTCATAACTTTCCCGTTCCGCAGCCAAAGACAGAACCGGGCACCGAGCTAGTACCTAGCAGTCAATCTCCGTCTCCAGCTCCAGGTCCTTCCCTTCTCAACACAGTTAACTCTTCAGTGGCAGGTTCTCCTAATCAGCCACCTCCTCCTACTCAACCCGAAACTCAGGCCATCAAAGCCACGCCTAGTATGTGGAGATGTTCCAGGATAATGCACATGCAAAGAGATCTTCATCCGACAGTTTTATCCAGCTTAGAAGGCATTGTTGATCAGGTGACATTTATTTACAATTATAAATCTCATTTGATAATAGTTCAATCATGATTTTGAAATGGGAAAATTAAAATGAAATTTTTGTAACATATGACAATTAAAGTTACAATCAATTGGTAATTTCAGATAATTTGGTTCCGAGAAAACTGGTATGAGGAAGTACATAGGCAGTTGAAAATTGGATTGGCAAAGTGTCATGCCATTGCCTTTGAAAACCGATCTTTGGTGATGGACGCTTGTATTACCCCTCAATTGCAGAATTATGTGAAGAAGCTTGTATCAACTTTCGGTCATGGTGTGTAATTGTTGTCTGACTTAAATTAAGTATATCATGAGTACAGTTTTACTTGAGCTTTTGTTTAACTATTAGTTTTTGCTTCGAGTACAGCTGGGGCAACTACATCGTCTTTGCCGACTTCAACGTCTATGGGTGCTCCTTCAACTTCCTCGTCAGGTGTTCCGGGAGCTTCCGTGACGATGCAGTCTACCTCAGGCACCCCAACAATAGAAGCCCTATTACGTCGCACGACGACCAATCAGGATCCATCGTTTCAGCATATGAAAGTCCAGTTTTCCATGGATTTTGATAATTCCATTCCAGGGGCTGACAAACTACACAACCTCATATTGAAACTTAGAAAATGGATCAAAATACTTGAAGCCAAAACTAGAATGTTCCCTAAGTAAGAGAGTTTCATAGTTCATAGTTCGGCTTTATTCTGGACATACCTTCTGGTTTGTGTTGGTTATTCATTAAGTACCTCTTTCTTATATTTGGCTTTACAATGAATTTTTTCAGGACTTTTTTGATGGAGGACCGTTTTAGATTCTTACAAAACTTTAGTAGTCAAATAGCAGAAATTGAACTTCCAGGAGAATTTCTGATTCCAAAGGTAATTTGATAGCTTCAACTGACTTTTGTAAAATACGATAATGTTGTGAAGTGTTTGTGTTATTGAAAATATTTAATTTTGTTGCAGCATGCTCACTATTATGTAAAAATAGCAAGATTCCAACCAAGGATTGAAGTAGTACAGAAACACAATACTTCATCTCGAAGAATATTTATCCGTGGACATAACGGAAAGATATATCCCTACCTCATAGTAAATGACTCTGGGCTTTCGGACCAGAGAAGAGAAGAAAGAGTGATGCAAATGACTAGAATGTTAAATCATTACTTGAGCCGACAGAAAGTAACGGCGAAAAGAAACTTGCGATTCACGGTCCCTAAAGTCGTAGCTGTTTCCCCACAAATGAGACTTGTAGAAGATAATCCTGCGTCTCTGTCTCTGTTGGACATCTTCAAAATCAGCTGCTCCAGACGAACGGTGGAATTTGACAGTCCGATAATTCGCTACTATGAGAAAATAGCTGCTATTCAGGTTTTCCTCGTACTAATGTTCACATATTTTAGAAATGAGTTCTATTTGTACATCTTTGCGTGTGGTTTTCTTTAGCAAACGAGAGGAGCTCAAGTGAGCCATCAAGTTCTGCGGGAAATCCTTAGAGATATTCAATCGAATCTCGTACCAAGGACGATGATGAAGGAATGGGCTCTAAATACTTTCCATGGACCTTCTGATTATTGGGTTTTTAGGAAAATTGTAAGACATTAATTGTTAAACCAGAAACGATTTTGAATTAAACATGTAATCATTAACTATGCTTTTCTTTCAGTTTGCCCTTCAACTTTGCTTGTGGGCATTTGCAGAATACGCTTTCCATTTGACAAGACTTAATCCTGAAATGATGTACCTGCATAAGGATTCTGGGATGATTAACATTTCATATTTTAAATTTGATATTGATGATGGAACAGGTACGCTTCTTTTCATTTGCGTTGTTCAAATTACAGATACAAGAAATTTTTCACCATGATTTGGATTTTAATATTAATCCCTAATAAATACTTTACATTTAGGTGAATTAGATTCCAATCGTCCAGTTCCATTTCGTCTCACACCAAACATTGCAGAATTCTTAACACCGTTTGGAGTACAGGGTCCAATCGTATCAGCCATGATATCAATAGCAAGGTGTCTTGTGTATCCTAATTATAAAATGCCCGCAATTTTACGGGCAATTCTCAGAGACGAAATGATTTCGTGGATAAAAAAGAAGCAAGAGGACAGGGAGATACCTTCTGGATCTAGAGAGTCTGGCACAAGCAATGAAACGGATGCTGAAACAGTGATTAATATGGTTACTAAGTCTGTAAATGCTATCATGCATCGCATGCAGATGCTTTCAAGTTTTGATGGGTCTGAAAGCAAGGTGAGTTATCTTGTTCTTTGCTAGCCTTGTACAATAGCAGTGAGAAGTGTAATGGCCCGAAATTCTTTTATCTATAAAATCCATTTATTTATTACAGGTGAGCTGCCTTGTGGCCGCTGCAAATAGCCACGACAATTTGTGCCGAATGGATCCTGCCTGGCACCCGTGGCTCTAAGTCTAAAAATTATTTGATGTACCTTTCTATGAATGTGTATGTAGTAATAATACTTCCCTACCCATCTTCTCCTTTTTATTTACCAATTCTTTCAATGTTTTTAGGTTAGACATCAATTTTATTTCCAATACAGCATTATCAATGAACTGTATCAATTCAAGCGCTGTGAAATATTTTCTGACAAAGTGTTTTGTCAACATGAAAACTGTCGTTTTGTGTTAAATTCTGTCAGTAAAAGGAAACACAGTAACTGAGGATTCACGTTTTCCTTAGTGTTTTATAGTAGTTTAAATCTGTGACGATTGATTTGTTAGATAAGAAATTATAAAGTTGTCAAACATTTTCCACGAGATTAGAAAGAAACTTTTAAAAATACATACAGTCCAGTATTTTTACGTGATAAAAATGTAAGATATTAATCATGTAATATGAAGGAACGCTGCCACAAGACAACTGCTCCACATTGATGCTATGGAAGAAATATAGAGTCGGCGCTGGAATAACTTTCGTAGGTTTCATTATCTAAAAATGACTCTATTTACCCTGGCAAGATTTTATTTTAGGGCTTTTCTATTTACTACAAGACCTACCTATTGTTACTAATAGTAGTGTAAATAATACTACTTTGTTGATATTTCACATGTACTTTGTCGATATACAATTATACAACTTTAAGTCGATGTAATTTTTTTTCTTGTTTACCTTATAAATTCTTTATAGTAGGAAAATTTCTAAAATAAACGAATCTTTTTATTTAACGTAATTGAAAATAAATATCGTTTTCCATCATTAATGTCAAGTATATATTAATTATTACTCCTTATAGTGTTACTTACTATTACGCTGCCAGATAGAAATTCTCAACTGCTGGACGATCCCTTAAAAACCATTACAGCATAAAATTGGCTAAATATACGTATCTAGATGTCTGTAATAAATATTACGCATTTAGTTTTTTTATACATGCTTTATCGTTTTTAATTGTCTTAAAATATATTATAATTTATAAAACATTAAGTAACATTTTTACAATTTCGTCGGTAAGTAATCAAAAATTAAAATCAGAATGGCTAGTGCATTTTACAATCTTACTTTTTTTAAATCCTTCGTAGTATTAATGCAGTTCATATATTTTACTTTTCTTAGGTTTTTAAATACTTTAGAATTCTGATTCTGTAAAAAAAACATTCTAAAGTACAGAAAGAGGAAAGTTCAATCTACTATACTGGAGCGACACAATTTGAAGATTTTAGCAAAGAGAGATAGATATAAAGCTGGCGCAGGATCGCATGGACTTGACTCTGGAAAATATCTTCAAGCATTGTACTAGGTGGATTTAATATGAGTGTGTCTCTTCATGCTGCACACATGACACACCTACTACTTTCTCAGCAGGAAGAACGTTCTTAACAGACAATCAAAAGCAGAAATATCCTGCATAATGTTTATAATGTGTTTGAACTGGAGGAGAAGCATCCAGTTCCAGATTGGACTACTGAGAGATAGCTAGTTCTGGTAGGTGTAATTGCTTTCTCTCCTGGTACTACAACTGCTATTCACTTTCTAACGGTGTACTCAGGTATCATCGTTGTGCATGCAGGATTATTCCTTTTAGTAGCATATTTTACATTACAATATTGATATAGTGGTCTTTGAAGCAATTGAACAAAAATTACATTTGCAAGTAGAACTACAATATTGCTAAGTACAAGTTTCTACATTTAAAATGACTTAGCTTGTCATTGAATAGAACCAAAAATGTCTATACACATGAATAAAGTGAGCACCACAGCCATAGCTGGCATTGACAGGGACGAATATAACCGAGACCCCTTAGAAATTAATCGAAACATTCAAGTAAACAATATTATCTCTCATTTTATGTACTTTCTGTAATCTCTGAAATATTCAGGCATTTATAATTAACAAAGCGATTTTGACAAAAGGTATCGTGGCAAACTGTTATTGGAGAACCAGAAGGTCTACAAAGTCCGGTGTGGATTTGGAAATTCTCATCTCTCTGTTTCAGTGCTGTCCAAAATTGTACGTACAAATTCCTTAGCATTTTACTTTCTCCACTTCTCGCATTCATTCTTGGTGTTAATTTTGCCCTCATTGCCTTTCTGGTAAGAATTTTTCATGTCTATTAATATTAAGCCATTTATAGCCATACTTTGCTATTTTATTTATGTTTTAATAATGATTATAATGTTGAACCATTTAAAACCATGTAAAATTGAGTTGTGTAGTAATTTTAATTCATCAGTGATGAATCAGTTCATATTTTAATTGTGTTGCAATAATATATATTAAAATAATAATTAACCTTAGAATGGATAAAGACCTCCGTCCATGGAGTTTGAGATCTCATCTTTTAACGTTGTTTTCGAGATTTATTTATTCTAGGGTTAAGTATGTAGCTTTGTTTCTCTAGTAAAGCCAATTAACTGCTATTTAGTACAATTAAACGTATATTAGAGTTCCTTACATGATTGATAAGCTCTCCCTAAATGTCACAAAGAAAATCAATAATGCTTCAATTGAAATAAGCATATGGATTTTTCTATTTTAGCAAATCTGGTTTGGACGTCCCATTCTCAAATTTTTCTACGTGATATTCTACTTCATCAAAAGCTTTCTGGAAATGTTTCTGGGTTCAACAATAGGCCCTTTGTGTCAGGCCATAGGTGTGTGTCTTTCAGCCATAAAGATTAGACATCAAAGAGTTTACGATGCAAAAGACGAGCCACAATTTCCATTTATCATTTGAGAGGAACTTTATGCACACCAAAAACGGTTGATAATATTTTACAGAATTAAAACTGCAACGTTACAAGGGATTACATTACTCTTTTATAGCTTTAGAGACGGGAAGCTTATTCATGAATAAGAAGACACAAACTGTATATAAACTAGCGAATTGTTTACACATGCATAATAGGATGCACGCCATGTATTTGCAAGTTCCGTCTGTTTATGACTATCGATTCAGTCACACTGCACTATATTGTTATAATATTAGCCCACACAAGAGAAATTAAATACATAAAAACCAAAAGTTAATTTGCAAATGTGATCGAAGTTCAAATTATGGAAGCTTTTGTTAAATTTTTTCGTGATTTAAGAAAGTATAAAAATCAATCAAATGCCAATAGTATACGAGGAGAAACTATTTATCTCTCCTTACTTACCTTTACTTAGATTTATTGTATAGGATTATAGGACTGTGAAGTAATCAGGCATTTCAGATTTTTAATATCTCCAGGTTTCTACTTAGTATTTGTTTTGTTTCGGATCATTTAATAAGCTGACAACAATTTAAAGAAATGTTGATAATTATTTTAGTTTGCTTACTAGGAAATACTTAGAAAATAAAATATGTAGGATGTAGTATTTTATCACGATAATTAAATATATCAAGATTTGTCTAAACAGGTTAGGCGAAGCGGGAGTTTGCAAATTAAAAGTTCACTTTTTTCACCTCTATATTCACCTGCCTGTAATCACCATGGTAGTTAGCAATGGCAGTCATTTATCCTATCCAAGCAGTGGAGGACAAATTATAGGATTTGTCCTCCAGAAGTGACAAAAGTGAATTTTTAATTTGTCAACTACCGGACCGACTAACCTGTTACCATATAGACGAATCTTGTAAATATATGGATACATTCATGAATAAACCTTTAGCTTAAATCCTGTAACCTGTAACTCATACATAGTTACATAAAAATATTTACTACTTACTTCTACTTAACCTAAGGTAACGTAACCAAAATGGGTTGTACAAAAATACATAAATAATATGCAATTAAATATTGAAATAAATTTTCTGGAAATCATAAGCAAAGAATTTGGATTTTTCTTACAACTAATATGGAAACCTCATCAGTAAATTAAGTAAGAAGTCAAACAAGCAAATAAAGGTAGTTTTTTAACTTTCAGATAATTTTAGAAGTAGTACAATTTCGACAATTTTAGTTTCTAGAAATGCAGTAGAACTGTTCTCATTTTACCCCCTTATTATATCTCTTGATCCGTTTTAAGCCACTTTCATTTCACACCTAATTAAGTTCTTCCTTGTTATGTAAATTGTGAGATGGTATCTGTAGATATTCAAGGAGGGAGAAGGGTAAAATAAAATAAAGCTAAGTAGGACAACTATCTATTTATTAGTGTATTGTATCCACAACTGGTTTCCTCGCAGAATATTTTCATTTGTCACACAATAGGTACATTTTTCCGATCTTTTCTACTGCCATAATATGTGCCTGTGGTTATGCTGGTTCATTTCTATGTTTTTTTGTTTTGCCCGTGTGTTCCACTTTATGCATACGATACTTTTACAGTGAGCATAGGTTTTCCAAAGCAAGAAGTTGATGTTGCTGTCTTGTCTTCATGAGAACCATTTGATTGAGCTCCAGCTGCAAAGAACCCATCATTTCTAATGCTGTAATACAGTTTGCCTGGAATTGTATCATTTCAATTCATTCTTCTATCGTTTGAAGCTCCAAAAGCGACGAACTGATTAATGATCCTCAAAGTAATTCCTAAAGACGACCTCGTAACATGATCAATCAATCTTTCCACTTGCTTTCACTTCTGAAATTTTCACTATCTGGTTCGTGCAAATTTTATTTTCCTTCGGTTCACTGGAATCATAAAAATAAATCGCGACACACTCCTTTCTTAATACTTGTCATTTATTTGTAGTTCGATCAGATGAACTGCCCTAAATATAAGCAAGGAAATTGATCGTATATTTGTCTTCTTTATCTTTTCTCCCAAAACAAAGCAATACTTTTTCTGTTGCTTCTCAATATTCTATCAAATCTTTGATTACACAACTAGTTCACTTGTTCGCGTACAACTATTGGAAGAACGCCAAAATAAGCCAACTATCGTCAATGCTATTAAAAAAGCAATATTTGAGAAATAGATTGACACGTGCGAAAAAAAGAAATAATTGTCAAAAGTCATAAGTTTGAATATTTTGTTTACGGATGTCTTCTGAGCGGCCAAATAATATTATGTCAGCTGCTATAATATTATTTAAGTTCATTGAAATTGTTATAAAGATACATGCTAGGGATCTTTTAAAAAAATATATCATCAAATTCTGAGATGACCAATTATTTTATGTTCCAGCACAGGAAAGAAATTCGGAACATTTGGATAAATGTGCACCTATAACCAATAGTCCACATGTATTTGCTTTGGAAATTCCCAATGACTATTATCTTTATGACTACATTTAATTAGATTGAATGGATAGTTTACCACACGAAAATGTAAATACAAGTCTCGTTTGCTTTGATAAATTATGTATAACCTGCCTGTTGTGTTATACAGAAATAATAAACTCTCATGATCATGACTGGGTATTACATGCGAAAGAAGTTTTGATGTGACAGGGAAACATACTTGGGCAGAGCAAAAATTATGGAGTTACAAATATGAGTTTCAAAGAAAGTGGAGCAAACTGACAATTTGGTTGATGATGAGTCCTTTTGTCCGTGTCGTTTTAACTTAACATACTCCCACAGCCCACACTCGCTTATAATGTGACCAAAGAAGTTAATAGTGTAGCTATAGCTTAACTTAATTTATCTCACAGTTTTTACTGTTTTGATGTCGACAACATTAAACGAGGTTCATAATAATAACAGAAAGAAATAATCATAGGAATTAGAAATTATCACTACTAAGTCTTTTTCCAGAAGTAACTCAACTTGTTTGTAAAATCGGTGATTTGTTGCACAATTGAAAAGCATATTGGTAAAATTTCAGGGAACATTAAGAACATATTCAATCTTCATATGCAATTTTTAGCTGATAAACTCTGCAACAGTTGTATGTGTTACTTGCTACAGCTACGATACTCGTATCTGTAACAGTGTAGCCCCACCTCAGAGCCCAGATATGTCTCATCCATGTATAACAAACTACATATACCTATATATCGAATATCGGCTACAAAATTCGTATTATTTGACTAGAAAAGATTATATTCATATGACACGGTTACGCGAATGTAATAATTCAATACTTTCCATTCTTTTATTTTCCTCATCCACTTTTCAGCATGTTTATACGAACAAAACGGAACGAAAAATTAGTGACACAAGTGACTATCTCCGGATGGCACGGACATTGATTTTGTTACTCTTCCTGACTTCTGACTGCCAGTTTAGGACAGAGCTTACAAAGGGAAACTTATTATCTATGAAAGCGTTTTTCAATATTAGATGTATCCTTCCTATCCTTATCTCATTTGCTCATCCTTCAACAACCTTAACATTACCATAAGAAAGTTAAGTAGGTAGGTGAAAATAGATAGATGATAATATATTCTGTTTTGCATAAAGTATTATGGTAATTTTTGTAGTGTGGCCTTATAGTATTATTATTACGGTATATGTACTACTGACTACTATGCTTCCAATAAATACTAGAAACTAGCGAAACTCTTAATGTAAAATGTAATAACATAATATTACCAATGCTACTACATATTGTATACTATTTAGGTTCTGACTCAAATTCAGTGCAATTGGTTATAGTACATTATAAATGAATCTGATGCTCAAAATTTCAATAATCTGCAATTGATAAATAAATCAGAATGCTAGCAGGAAAATTACCAAATAATGACAGGTTGACGATCAGACTAAAATTATCTGTATCTCTGGATGAATCAAACTTGGTATAAAAAGGAAACATAATATTATGGATAAGTTATAGGCTAGGTTAAGTTTTTTCTAAAAATCTATTAGGACTAGACATAGGCTATTTACTGTGCAAAACGAAAATTGGCAAATAGCTATTCATAACTACTGTACAAATTTGAAAAAAATACATGATTTTTACATCTTCAAAAACCAATTGACAGCTTTGAAACCAATTTCTATGTCCATTTTAGGTTTTACATGATTACATCCGAATTCATCCGAATTCATCCGAATTCATCCGAATTCATCCGAATTTATTTTATTTTATGTAGAATACCAAAAATAATTGTAGAATGATAATTTGAAAATTACTATTATCATGTACCGTTGGAAATAATGACTGTCCAAATTTTAATGACTTCTCAGTCCCAAGTAAGGTAGACCTTATGTCCTATCAAATCTAAAAACTAACTGCTAGTTGTTAAATTTTTGTGGTGTAATAATTATGAATCGTTGTATTCCTTGTAATAATTATACCATAGAACCAGTTAATACCATAAGATAATTTCATGTCTTACTTAACTATTTTCTATCAAAGTACCCCATTTGCGTATACCCGTTTACGCTGGTATAGTCAAGGAATACGGTTGCAGCGGCTTTGACTTGAGCGAAGTACAAAATGTTCACAATCCTACATTCTAACTTCGTGTGCTAAGGCTAAAAACATGCGTTTTCAGTTTTAGTATTAATTGTCGGTACTCTCAATTCTCAAATGTAGTTCAGGTCGAGAGCTCTTGTTAAAAAAAATAGTTTCATAACGTCTTAATATTGGCATTCATTGACACTAACAGTAATGAAGTAGATTTTCATTTATTTCATGTTTTAAATTAAAAATTTTCAAGCGATCTTCTATCTGGAAATCAGCAATGTCAATGATGTCTTCTACGCATAATAATACGACCCCAAACCGATTTTCTCACGGCAATGGAAATAGTTCAGTGGCAAGTGGTCTTCCAACCCCTACCTGTACGACCACTCAATCAAACTTCCCGTTCATGAGTGAAATCCAAGTGTTAGTGTTAGAAAGAGCTGCAAAAAACTACAAAGCAGACGATCAATGTCAGTACAAATTTGACCCTTTATAACTATAATTTTTCAATCCTCATCATCTGTCATCATAGTATTATCTCGTTACAGTAATTTATTTCGTTGTTGGTTTAATATGTGTGAATTCTAAATACCGATTGTCAGTTTTTAATTGCTCTTTGTTTGGTTTCATTTGAATTGCAGTGAAACGTGACGATGTGATTGCTCTGTCGTGGGTGTTTGGCAACACAATTGAACATGCCATGGAACTAGTTGATCGAGAGCTTGTGTCTGTTTTGAAAAGTCCGTCCAGTAAACTAATTATCAATGTCCGTGGAAGTGAAGAAACTTATTGGATTCCTCCAGGGGCTGCAGTTTGTCAATGCCAAAGCTACATTCATGGTATAAAACCAATATGTAAACATATAATAGCAGCTCATTTCGTCCTTTCGTCATTATGTCCCAGCGAATACTACTCAATCTCAGATGCTGAACTTTCGCATACATACAAGAAGTTTTTTAAGGACTGTGATTTGTAGTTTTTAAAATGTCGATGTAAAATAATTTCCATTTAATCTGCTATAATTTTAAAATTTCCAAATTAATTCAAGTCTATTTTAAATACTTGTCCAAGTAGTATTTCTTAAGCTTTCTAATAAAAGACCAAGTTAATTTCGGGTGTATACAAAAAGTGTATGTTATTTTACAGTTATAATATTGCTTTTGTTAATAAATTAAATCGTAAGTTATAAGATGCAACAATGTTTTTAAAATGTGATGAATAAAAGTGACTGGACTGAATGTAAACACGCTAAGACACTTATTTCGTTTTATTTGTGCGATTATTGCCTGATGCCATTCATTTCATTGTTTACATTTCATTATTGCTCCACATATTACTTAAGCCTTTTGAACTTTTTATCAATGACTAGTACAATAATAAGAAACTTCTAAACAGAGTAGTCATTCCTTTACCTGAATACTCAAAAACCTTTAAGCGTGAAGTTATCATAATTACGTAGTTGCAGTAATTTAAACACCTTCTTCATATCCTACCTTTACCCGACGCATAAATATATTACAACTTGTAATTAACCTACAGTATTGCGTTTTAATTTAACAGTACAATGTTTTTCCTATTGACATAATACTAATTTTAAATACCCATCAAATATTTAACATGAGCACAATTTTAAATTTGGTATAATACACATTAGAATTGGATATTTTAGGGCACAATTGTGTCATCTAGAAGATAAGGCTGGCATAAAATCTATACCGAAGCGTCGAAGGCCACTACTAGTAAATTACAACGCTGGTAATAATATTGCCATCAATAGTAGAGTATAAATACTAAACGTCACCCAATCCATTGACCACAAAACTGGTAATCTAAACTAAGGATGGACTGGAGAAACACTACTAAAACTTACAGTCATACTAACCCTGCTTGCATTTCCATCCTAATACCAAATAAAATGAAATTAAACAGTAATGGGTGATAACATTTGCGATAATTGTGTATAACAGACAAATCGATATATATTGCCATATCAATAAAAAACTATAATTCAACAAAAAATGGAATTTAATAATCTGTGAGATTTGATCCTATACGACCCATGATTAAGATTCACATTTTTAAAGTCGCTATTTTATGGATCAAGGAGCAAAGCTTGGACGACCGCTAAGTAAGTAAATGACAATTTCGTCCATATATATGAGTTGACAGATATTCTTCGCGTCTTAGCTAATTATGAACATCGTGTAAAACACGATTTAAGATAAAACGGATATAAATGATTACTTGAATAAGAATCAGATCGTTCTAACTTCAACGAGGAAGCAAGTTTTATCGTCCGCCAATTTTTTAATGATTTTCTTATCAAAAGCTTGTTTAATGCGACCGAATTCCATGATATCTTTTGGGCGACTAGTCAACCAATAAGAATCAAATTCCACAATCAATGCGCAACAAAACTCGAAAAAGATTCCTAACAAAGCCTCGCCCCAAGTCACGCTGTCATTCGAGTGTTCCTTCTGGTCCAAATCTATGATCAACCCCACACGGTTGTAAAAATGGGTTTTCACTAGCCCCTGTTGAAAGAGCTTATAAGCCATAAATGTGATCTGGATGGATAAAATGGCAAACGGGTAAGAATATGTAGGATGTCGAGAGTGACTCAGCAGCTGATAAGTTACTTCTTTGTAGTTTTTGGCTAAAAATCTGTAAAAACCAAATTATAATCAAATAGCAGTTAAAATGATTAACATAAAAATCCAATTTAAAACAATTATTCAGAAATAGAAGAAAGCTAAAAATTGTTTCCATTTCTCAAATTTTAGTTACGTATCCATATTACTGTTATATGAATAAATTGTATGAACAGTTCACTGTGGTAGACAGTAATAATTTGAAATCATTTCATAACAAAATAGGCAAACACTACCACTATTGTTATTGTCAAAGCAAATAATAAATATGCAAATTAAACACATGTCATTATTAAAATTTGACAAGAAATACTTACAGCATTGATTCTAAGCCTAAATATCCACATCCTCGAAAATCAGTGCTCGGATCAGATCCCTGGAATCCAATATTTTGCCATTGACGTGAAACACGCCCACTTAACTTTTCCCCTCTGGTCAGACACTCCCACAATTCCAGCAACTGAATAGAAAAACCATTATTTTTCAGCTTGTTTACAATAAAGTTGTCATCACTGTTTGATTTGAATCATGATAGTTGCAGAAGTACTTTTAAACTGACCTTTGCTTCATGAGTAGCGTTGGAGGTATCAAAAGGAACTCCACGGAGCAATTCTACCCTCACATTTAAATCCTTATACGCCCAGATGCATTCCAAGGAGTCCGTCATTCCAGTCACAAATCTGGAAAAGAAATATACAATTAATATCTATACTACATGTTTATATCGACTTATTTGAGAAAGTTTAAATTGCAATCTGTACCTTGTATGCAGTTTAGTGTTAATTGACTTTGCCCTAGAAATACGGAGTGCAGCGCGTTGCATCAGCTCTTTCCGGCTTTGTCGGCTGTTAAATGTTCCATCGTTAATGGCTTTATCCAGAACTCCCAAAACAGCTTTTATCTCCAGATGTTTAGAATCCATAATGGACCGTTCTTCAAAGAAACAAAACCAACATTTATAATTAGTGAATACGTAAAGTAACTATAGTTTAATACTTTTTAGCACTACACTTTATTTTTAAAATTTTATTAATTTTTATAGCTGCCTTACAAGTACTAGTTAATCTAATAAAAGTATAAATAAAGTACAAATTGACAACTTACCTACATTACGTATGCGCTTACTCCCCCTTAAATCACCGTAAACAATTCTCTGGAGCTCAGTGAGTTTGGTTAGATGACGAAGACAATACTTAGTCACCCTATGATATAAGTCAGCTGCGATAGAAAAAATGTATTTCAAAATATTTACTACGAACCACATTCTGGATTCTCGCCAACTGAGCGAAAGAACTTTTACAACAGCCTATTTTCTTAAACAGTCGAAACAGATGACAGATGGTAATTTTTAGAGACTAGTAATATTTCGCCCAATGCTTGTCTTTTGGAGATCAGGCAATGACAACCTGATGGTAAAAGAAAATTATTGATCGTCTAGGGTGTAGGTACATTGAGAATACCAAGTAATTTCAACCATTAACATATTTACTATTTTGTTTTAGATAATATAAATATAAATTGTCTTTCGTTGTCATTCATTATGCGTTTATTCTGGGATCAGAATACTTTCCACAGTCTTTTAAATGCGGTACAAAATTGCAGAAAACAGAAAGGATCTTTGATTTGTTGTATTTGTATGTCTAGGTAGACACACAGCAGAGCCACGTAATAACAATGACATTGCAGAAAAATAAATGCCGTCAGCAGCTCAATCAGTCGCAGGATGCCTGGTCATTTTGAACTAATAAAATTTGAAAATTCTAAATTGTCAACTGAATAGTGGCCAGCCTAAGTACCAAGAAAAATTTAAAATATTGTACAAAAATAACTGAAAACCAATCCTATCAATCAACACCAACCAATACAACTTTGACTAATATGGTACACGAAGTTTAAAATTGCCACTCTAAACCAAGTGGCAACAGAAAATGTTATTCTTGATCTGGATCCATTCTCATTTTTTAAGAACAAGCGAAAGCGTGAGAAATAAATGAATGCTACAGTAGAATTTTTAGATATTTTAAGCCAGCACAACTCAACGGCACGATACAAGCTGAAGCTGACTTACATTGTTACATTGTGGTTCAGTTCACCGAGAATTGAGAACTTTACCAAGTAACATAGCTTTGAAGTTTCATAGTTTCAATACTTTCAATTCGTTGTGTGAAGAATGCCATGCCAAGTCAATATGAAATTATTTTATTGATAATAATCAAGTTTAGACTTCATTATTTCTCGTTTGGAAATAATGTAGACTAGAATTTATAGCCCAAACCTCATACTTAGTATGATTTTACATGTAAATTGAAGATAGGACAGTGATTTCTAGCCTATAGTCCATATATAGTGTATTCTATATTAAGGAAGGGACCCCAAATTTTCAGAAACCCAAATATATTAACGAAGATATTATATAATTTGAAAAGTTTGAAAATTTGTGCAGTCCACATTAGCTTTCATTTTGCCTCTCATTAATATAATACTTATCTACGGATGCAAATGAAATAATTTTTTGAATGACTGACTGCTACATCAACATGGAAAAAACAATCTAATCTGATATTTTATTAGTCACCTTTAAGTCCTTCAATATTCAAATTTTGAGTTTTTATCCTTCAAAATCAAGATAATAAAACAATGAATTGCAGTAAATAATTTCATCAGTTATTGTAATTGTTGCTCCAACTCCTTAAAAGAATCAACGATATATAATAAAACTGTAATATTTTTTTAATTTCGAAAAGATTTCAATTATAAAATTATATAGATAGTCAAAAATTTGAGAATGCGACAATGTAAGAATTTTTATTTCATTTTACTAAACGGCAACTACAATGATGTAGAAAATTTTAGTAAACTGTGTCCTTATACACATTTTCCACCTCGGCATTTCTGAAAAACAAAAACAAAAGTTTGTTTCAGGACATGGCTAAATAACATATTATTGCATTTATTTAAGATTGATCGCCGACCAATTTCAAAATCCTAAAGTCTATACATTTGAAGACGAAGCATTCGACCTCGTTGCATACGGTTTGATTAGTAATTCGTAAAGAATCAACAAAATGATTTGTAGCAATTTAGCATTAAAAAGTCACCTGCTAATCGATTTAGGTAGCTTTAAGCTAGTTGCAATCAACTGCTTTACGTAAAACTGCTGCTATTCAATATAGGTCTACTATTGTTTCCACTTAAAAATAAAACCCTAACAATCTTACTTTCCCAGACGCACAGCTTGTTCCTTCCAATGCAGGATGAGTCCCTATAACCATAATGGTAAATGAAGTTTCTGGGCGGCCGCAGTGTAACATTTTGCAAATGTCCTAAAATAAGAAGTTGGAAATAAGTTAGAAAGTAAAGTATTTACTAATGTTTCTGAAATCAGGAATCTTACAGCGTATTTCGAGTCTTGAGTGAAAGGGGTGTATTTATCCCCCTTGTCCATCACACATTGTGCTTTTGCATCATACACCTCTCCGGGTAATTTTTTCGATATGAACTTAATACTTTTTTTGTTTGACGCTTTAGTTAGACAAACAGGGGTCGAACTAGACTTTGATCCAACGACATTGTTACCAGTTTTTATAAATTCTATTATATTTTCGTTAGAACATTTAGACCATGTAGTCTTTCCAGCTCCAGTGGTGGGTGACATTATATACTTTTCGGAATTGCAGGATTTGCTCTCTCCACTTCCATCGTGATCCATTCCCAAGCTATGCCCGAGTTCGTGAGATATTGTGTAAACACAACCAAAAGATTTTGCTTCGCTCACTGAACAACTCCAGTACTGAAGGCACATAGTGCCCGCGTAGGCCAGACCTATTATACAATTTCCATGTGTAGAAAATTCTCATACACATTAACTAGGCATATTGTAGAAATTCCATAATTTCTCCCTGCCTGCCACAGCTGGGTTTCCATCCCCGTGGATATCATAACCAGTCAGCATAAGTGCGTGGTCCCATGATTCGTTATCCGTATTCATCATACCAGAATATCTGCAGAAACTTTTCAGATAAGAATTTGCATCTTCCGAAGCTCCTAAACTGGGGGAATCGTTTTTATTGACTTCCAGCAAAACCAATTTAAATTCCACCGGTACAGTCATCGATTTGTGTTTATAGATCAGACACATCTATTAAAAAGATTTCAGTCTGCATTAATTTCATTGGTAGTAGTAGTGCATCAAGGCAGCTTAAACAACTCATTATAGTATTTTCCACATTTCTCTTAATTGTAAAACATTAAAAGTCAATAATCAATTATTAAAATTGTGAGCCGTATAACGAAATTTTTAGTACACGACAAGACTGAAATGTCCCATCCTACCTAAGGGGCGCCCCACCCGCTAGGGCCATGGTGCCTATACAATGGCAAGCTGAAATATTCATTCACACCGACAAATTAATAGTATAATATTATTTGCTATAATTTATTAAAATACTTATAGAATTTAATGCAATAAATCTGTCTAATTATTTATTATATCCTATTTCTATCATAAATATAGATATAACCATATTCCAACTCATGCTTGTAGTAAATGAACATTCCTAGTTGCAACAGTGGAATATCACATCATGCGATATCTTTTTAAAATCAAACATGAAGTATATTACATTTATAGTATCCTAAATTGACAATACATAATAAATGGATTAATTATTTCTATCAAAAATTTGGCGCATGCAAACTATACATTGAAACATACCCATTAGGTTCACGAAATAAGGACATTCTCATCGCTCCAATTTTTCAAGCATGAAGGTTATAACGTAATTCCAAAGCCGAGTTCCAATCAGGGAACAAAAAAGATACTCATTTTTTACAAAAAATGTAAAAAGTACTACTTTTTCTAAAAAAGCAGTCCTTTTGCCTGTTTACCTTTTTTACCTTATTTGCATGTAAAGTGGAAGTAAATGGGGCAAGCTGTTACATCAAAAAAGGTAAAAAGGCAAAATAGGCCTGCTTTTTAAAAATTGTACTCCCACCTTTTTTATAAAATAGACAATAAAGTTAAAAGCAAAAAAGTTCATTTTTTGTTCCCTGGTTCCAATAAGCCAAAAAATGTTAACAAAATAGTTGTGGTGTTTACATGAACGTATTTGTCTACCTAAAGTCTTCGTACTATAAAAGTAATGCAGGATTTACTGTGAAGTGTAATTTAAAATCTAAGGTCGTAATTATTGCTCTTTAAAGTTTTTTAATTTTAGTAACAAAAGAAAATATTCTTACGCAATGGACGAGTGTCAGCACAAAAGTCTTCATCTGTTTGACCGTGTCTTTAGAAAATTTCTTCTGGTAGTTTCTATATAATTTAGCATCACAAAATACGGCCAAGTCAACAGTTTTGGTGCCCGAGCTGCTACTTTGGGAACTTTTGTAGGCTAAGCTCTTTATATGAACTCCATTGTCGATATTATTGTCAAAGTTTCCATTGAAGTCCATTGTCTGAGTAAACGTGTTTTTTACTTCGTTTTCTGAATTCCCATTTGAGTTTTGCTTGTACTTTTTCAATTGCTTTGCCATTAAAGCTACTGCTGCTTCTAAATCACTTTTAGGGACATTTACCGCTAAAATTACAAAAATAAAGCTTACTTACTCAAAAAACTTGTTCTCAATTCTTAGTTCATTAGTTCACATAGTTCATTGTATATTTTTACAGGTACTTTTAATGAATTTGAATGAATACCATCAGAGTAGCCAGCTCCAGGAACAGTGCTTCCTGTATGGACGACATGTACCATTTCCATGGTACCTTTTGTTTCATTAGTGTTCAAATTCTCATCTGTAGTCGACATTTTTGGCTGAATGAATAAATGCTCATCACCATGTGTAATCATTCCAGTCTGAAATTTTGATAATTGAATCAGATTGTAAATGTTGTAATTGAGATTAGGCTGTTTGTAGTTACACAGTTAGTAGTTTTGATGTACCAAGTTTAATAACTTATGTCATACTTGCAATCAGTTTTGTTTTGAGGGAGACTTACAAAACCTGGAGTATTAGAATCACAGGCAGAAAGGGCAACGCTCTGTTCGCCCTCTCCAGAAATAGTTCCCGTATATAAGCAATTGTGTGAATTTTCACTTAACAATTCTCGAGTTCCATTTTCATGTCTCACAAAAGTTCTGCATAGTCAACATATTAAAAATTACTTTTACTATCACTGGAACCAATTTTAGGTATGAAAAAGCAATAAATGGGAAACAAACTGCAAATTCGGTGATGTTACTGAGTCAGTTTTCATTATGTGAAGTTTAAGATTCTTTTTCTTCGAAGGAATGTCAACTTCTAAAATGTGATATTCGTTTTCGCTCAAATCTCTCTTATTTCTTGGTCGCGTTAATAGTCTAACGAAAGCTATGTCACCAGTTTCTGTAAAAAATGAAATATCGTCAACAGATCGTAAGTTATGTATTGACAAAAATGCCAATTGATACAAAGCATACATTTATATTATAGCAGTGTCGAAGTGTCGACTAAAACAAATTTGATTAAAAATTGTCAAAAAATAAGAATTAGTGCATAAATCTTGTATATCTGTATTCATGGCGACTTAGAAGGTAAAGTTTCATTTACCAATTTCGGCTTCATGGGAAATCTCGACACTTTGGTAGTTCTTACCCGAAGATGGTATTCCAACTGCATTCTGCATGTACATAAACAAAGAATTGCATATTTTTATGAAGTTGAACAATCTATTACATAATATTATGCATATTAGCAAAAATTACTTAGGCATTTTCTTAGCTATATATTACCGGAATATTTTCCACTATTAAATAAACACATGCTAACAAAAGGCACAGTGAAAAAACCTCGCCTGAATTCATATTACCAATTTACGAACTAAACTAAAAAATCCGCAACAACAAGATCACAATTTTATACACTATGAAAAATATATCTCAATAAAAACCTATGGGAACTATTCAGTTGCTACTGGCGTATCAGCTTGACCATGCATGGAATGACAACTTCAAATTTCTGATATTCAATTCCATGAATAGGAGAATGCTTCATTGAATTATGATTATGATCATCTATTATCACTGCTAAAGAAAGGAGCGGGTACAATGCTTACCATGATAATGATTTCGTGAGGATTCACCCTTCAGCATGCACGAACATGATTCCATTGTAAATAGTATCAGAAAATTCCATGATGTAAGCCCTAAAACGTAATATGCTATATGATATATAGTATGATATAATGTATAATATATGAACTCCAATACCTTTAATTTTGTTATGTCAATTAATTTCATAACCATATTTCATCTTTTCTCGCTATATCCTATCTAAATCATATTTTATTTTCAATTCTCAGAGTAAGTGTACTTATTGAAATTACAGACAGTTGTAAAAATATAGTTGGAAAACATTAAGCAATAATGTGAAAAACAATTTTGTTGTCACCTATCATAGCTTATCAGAGAAAACATAAATCCACCCAGACAGAATCGTCTATGCTTCTTGGAACGATTTTTAAATGTTATTTTAAAACCCAATCTAGTAGAAGGTATTGTTTTTGTTTTGAAATTTTGTAGTTATTTGTAATTAAATTGTAATGTAACAAATTGTAATTATTTGTTATCAGACTCATTTGGGGGTACAATATCGCAAAGAGTTAAGGGGCATGCAGTGTTTTGTCAACATTTAAACTATATTGTTTTCGAATACATTGGGTGGTAAGAATAAACCGAAGCTTTTGCTTTAACTCCAATTTTCGAAGCGAAAGCTTCGAATTTTATGATTAAAAATCGTAGGGAAAGCTGCTCCTTCATAGCTAAAGCTACGAAAATGAGGATCAACTCAGGAAGTGGATCCGGCTATGTTTAAGAGTAGGCATTGCGATTAATTTTTTTAAAGTTTAATACCAATTACGACAACCTAGTTTTGTTACCCCGACCACCGACTCAAAATTACATGGAGAGAAAGGAAAAATATATTTTAGACTTTACGAAAAGTAGGCTCTGATTGATGGATCCATAATGACGATGTTGTAACCAGTAAAAAATGCTAAGCAAATGCTACAATCACAAAGCAATTGCTTCGAAGCAAAACTTATTCATACGGTTAGGACCAAAAGCTTTCACTAGGAGGTTTAACTACGTAGCTAAACCTTTAGCTTTGACTTCTAACTCCGGAGCTTTCGCTTCGTTTTAATCATATCCCTCATTGTCCGTCAGCACCTATTTTCGAATTAATCAAAGAAGGAATCGTGTTAGATTAATGGAATAACTTGCTTTTTCAAGGTAAAGGAATTAAAAATATTTGTCATCGACGTTTTAAACTCCATAATTAGCATTTTAAGAACCAGTATTTTATTCACAACATATTTAGGGCAGAATTTTATGGTCTAAAAGTAATCTTTTCTCCAAATGTTCATAATTTGCCAATAGGGCAAAAAATCATTTATGACATTACAGGAAATGACAGAAAGGGTTGTCAGCCTAAGCATTATATACTCTGGTTAAGTTCTGTTATTGACACTTTTACTGACACTTGGTTTATAGATGGTTGTTTAAAGCAATGATATAAATCATTTGTTTCCTATTTCTGCATATTGAAGGATTTAAAATATGTTTTCCTGCATGTCAGCAATGAATGATATTTTTATGTATGCGTGCATCTAACGTACGAAAAAAATAAAAGAGCAATCAATGGATACTTACGCGATTACCTTTTTATACATGCAAGAGTAATAACTTTGAAATAATATGTAACAATTTAATATTATCAAATTTTAATTTGAAGGACATCAAACATCAGTCATTATTGTTGTTCATTAAGATAAAAATGAAAACTAAGGATAAGCCTCAACAACAGAAAGCTGACCCGACTAACTGACAAGCATTCTGTACATGAACTCTTATATTATACTCTAATACTAACTCTATTAACGTCTTAACTCTTACCTTTATTCTCTCATAGTCTCATATGCTTACTTTCTGCTACCAAAAAACCGATATTCTTTTAGTAAAACAGTTTAGGAAAATCTCACTCACGTCACCAACGCGTCTAAAAAAGTTGCTCACGTGTGCTAAAAACTAAAAACATGGTTTATAGACATTTGTAACTATGATATGATCAACTTTACAGCGTTTCTAAGGGTAGCGAATAAAGTATTCGAAAAAGCAGTCTAAAAAGTTGTCTAGTACAGCTAACATATTATCTTGCTACAAGTGGGCTGCTAAGTGCTAGAAACGTCCATGTCTCTGCATAAGCGAATTTAGAGAGGGCTTGTGTGCAAGAAGGATAAGCAAGAGAAAGAAACTAATTAATGGAAATAATTGGTCCGTTAGTTATTGTAGCTTAGGGGTAACCCATACACATTGCATTCGGAAAAAATGGTGACCGGCCAATTTTCAAAATAGGAATCATTTTACAGATTGAGCTATTGCATATTGAAACTGTGTAGTTAATAAAGGCCGGAAAAGAATTATGTAACAAAAATCAAAGTTTTCAGAATATAATTGTTTTGCCTTTCCGTATTTTATAACTTTATCAATTGTATCTCACTGCTACCTCGATGTCTAAAATCCTATAGTATTTCGTCCTCCAATGGTGAGTATGAACGATTTTAATTATGGCAGAGTTTCCCATTAAACAACAACTTTCTGTGACTTCGATTTAGTTCACAAATCAACTTAATTTTCAATTTCTTTAATTTGTGTGATGGGCTATGGCCCGCTGGAAACGCAATAAAATACCTATCTATCTATTTATTTTTAATTTCTTTAATATTAGTTAACTGTAAATCCATCTCAAGCAGATATTGTATGACGAAGCTGCAGTGTACATAGCATTAGCTGGCATAAGGAGTCCTTTAAGAGTAAGTCCTGCCTGAGAGTGATGTGTCTGCGTAGTAGGCGTTCTATATAACCCCACTTATTAAGTAGCGGAGCTACTTTATGGGAATGCCCAATCTGTCTGTCCGTCTTTTAGCACTATTACTCAGAGTTCAACTAGCCGGTGGGTAGTGGCTAGGGGGCAAAAGTGGCTAGTGGGCGGGTAAATTGATAGGCGGCTAGTGGGCAAAAGTGGGCAAAAGTCAAAATGGGGCTAATAGATACACTAAAGGATGTAAAAATTGGCGCAAAATTTGAAATATTAGCTAATTTTGCCCCTTTTGCCCACTACCCACTTTGCCCCTTTTACCCGGGTGGGTGGGCAGATGTAGTTTTAGCCGGCTAAAACTGAACTCTGCTATTACTTAAGAATGGTTCTGCCTATGGGCGGGATTCAAGAAATAAAAATTGGTAAGTTTAGTTCTCCACATTGTAGAACGTCATGAGATAGCTTGAAATGTTTTTCATTAAGTTAGGTTAAGTCATGTGAGGTCAAAAGGTCAAAGGTCATTGGTAAAATGTACTAGAAAACGTCATTTAACCCCCGCAAAATCTGATTATCTTCGCTACTTTTTTTACATGCATTTGACATGGTTTATTATTTTTCGCTTTTGTGCTATATAAGAAAGTAAGTACTGTAGTAGGTACCTGTTTCATCGTATGTGTCGTATATTCTGTCTGGCTTCGATTTCTGTGCAATATTTATTCATCATTTCATAGTAAGATTACATGGAATTACAAAAGTAAAAAAAATTGTTTGCTGGCCCTGGCATCAACTACTTTTCATAAACATTTAGTGGATGTTGTACTAAGGCTATCTATGGTCTCTATACTAGGTAGTCTATATGATGAATTGTTATTCTCAATTCTTCAAACTTATTCAGCGCTTTCTGGTGCAGAACTTGCGGGTGGTTCATCGCCACGTCGTATCTTACGGTTGACTGTTACTATTAATATATTGATATTGATCAACTAAGCATTGCTAATATTGCTATTACTATACTACAGTAAAGAGTAAAAGTTCAAGCTTTATAGTCAACATGGGCCATCATGATGTCCACCACCACGCTTTGATTCATAAAGAAGCCCAAAATCATTTCGATTCTCTAAAATCAAACGCATAGGTATTAAAAGCTTTTGCAGCTATGATTTTATATGTACCATGTCAATATCATATTAGTATATCATCACCAAAAGCCTTAGAACTGCATGAGAGACAATCACCGGCACCGGTACATAATTACATTCTACATGTGTACTTCAATAGAAGGGAGTCTTTATTGTTGCAGTTTTTCTTTTTATCTTCCTTTTACTTTTCCGAATTACATTGTAGACTGATCTTCACTAGCATATTGAATGCAATGCCCCTTATAATCTGCCTATACACTTTGGGCTACTTTGGAGAAGCTTTCCTTGCTATGAAACCTACATATCTCTGCCAGTTCCAGACACTTAGGTATACTTGTGGAGATTTTGAGACAGCTAAAACGGAAATTGGACAAACAACAGTGTCTGATTTCACTTTGGCAGACACTACGTCATAGGGGACCAGGATTAAAGTAACATTTACTTCAACACATCTAGGGATAGCCAGAATTGCAATTCACATATATCCCGTGTCACAACTTATTTTTTGTGATGGTCGAAATCTCCCTGCTGGTTTAAATGGTAAATATGAATATTTGAGGACCCATTGTTAAAACATTTGCACTGCTTATAAGCACCAATGGTGAGCACACAGCCCGAGCCGAACCTGTCTTAACACTAGATACATTTTATATAACTCTGTATCAACCCGATAAAAATGTCTGAAAAAGCAAATGGCCAATGTTTTAAGGCACGTGAGTCCTTTTGTATTACTTGTATGGTAAACATAGCAGAATTACTAGCCCGGGTCAGCATGCGCTAATATAGCATAGCTATATTCATGACATGAATGTTCGCAACGATTTCGACCAGTAAAAAGGTGACTAAACAGAGCCGGAAGTAAAACCGTTGTATATAATACCCGTGTTAAGTCTATTGGGGAAGTAACAGAGCAGATTACATAGCTTAGCATCATTCTACTAAATGAGCCTTAATCCCATACTATAAAGTAGGTCTTAAGTCAAGCCCTAAACTTATGAGTGACCAAAGATCACCTATATCCTCAAAATCGGTACCACGATATCCACATCTCAAGACAATTATTATACTTAGTATAGTAATATCTTTTGTCCATCTTATCCGTACCATGACCATCATCTTATGACTTAAGATCGTTAAATGACTATCTTAAGTCCGTATTTCCCCAGACCCCGATTTTGTCGTCTTGAGACTCTCTTTCGTCCTTTTTGGTATGCAATTTCCTCAATAAGACGACGAATGCCACTTGTATTAAACTGATCTTACATAAACAATTTTGAAGAATTACAAGAACTTTTGCCTTGGTTTTCCGGATGAGAACACGGAAGGAGGGAAGTGTCAATAGGATGGTACTTGGAGTTTTGATGAAAATTCAATTATCAGTATATACCCCCACTGATTTTGTCAAAGATTTTGCACCGACGAGATCGTAAGATGGGCTGGAGATGAACGCTCCTTGGTTTTATGAAAGATGGGACTCTAGACAGGCTTGTGTAAGACGATCTTGTTAATGATCGTGGTACCGATTTTCAATAAGCTCACCACTGGTCTTAAGATTATCTTACGTAAGATAGTCTTGAGATGGTCTTACAGTGGAGGTTGATAGTACCACCCATATTGATTCATGAAATTTGATTGGCACATAAGCATGTAGGAGTAAGGACAATAGTTGCATTTCACTCAAGCTCTAAAATTGTAATTTTTACCATATTTTCTTAATTCCGACGCAACTCTGTCGTTAACGCATATTTGAAGATTTTTTGGAAAAACTTAGTTATTGTGCTTATGCACTTTGGGTTTTATTATGCGTTGCCCTACTATTGAATGATTTGAATTGTCGACAAGATGATAGGCATCCAGGAATCGTTTTCGATTGCATTTATAATATATGGTTTTCTTTCAAGACACACATTGCCTTTTCCGCATAGATTCAACCCTTGATTGCTATGTATTAGATTTAAAATTGTGGTGATGGGAGCCTGTAATAAATGTGTCCGGAAAAGGAGTCTGAAAATGGGTTGCTTGCACGTTTTACTATTTGTGTCCCTTTTAAGCAATTTCCAGGGTTCATATTTAGGAAAACTTTCTAAGAGTGCAACAATTCAATAAATACATTAAAATCATATTTTGTGTCAATGTACCAGGGTCAGTAAAAATACAAACAGGAGGTGTTTGAGGGTAATTGGCATGAGAATCTAAATATAGTTGATTAAAAAGACTGTGCGAGTGGTTTAAATTTAGTTATGTGCACTCCACCCAGTCATATTGGCTTTGTGGAGTGCACAGTCGTCTGACTTATCATTGTGCAGTTTTAAAATCCGTATACCTAACACCACGTAATGACTTTATAATCATTTATGGTCTAAATAAAACATATTCAAACCCGGTGTGTTATAGCTCCCTGATATCAGCTCCCTGGATTCACTATGCAATTGGCAATAATATGGTGTGTAAATATTATAATCACATTGGGTATTTAGATGTGTGTACAAAGGAAATGCTAAAGGACACTGATTTGGTTTGTCCTAACTTGTGTGGTTGTATATTGTCCAGTAGCATCCCTTACCCTGATTATTGGCTGCTGACTTGTAAGTAACCTCTTCATCAGCAATTTCATTTGGATTGATTATGAATTCCAATGTACTAAGACTACTGAATACAAGTACTAGTATTGGGCAGCCCAAGTTCTGCCAACACATTTTCACCGTCACCCGTTTTCTCCCTTCCAGTTTCATTGGTGATTAAACAATACCCCCTAACGAAGATAATTTCACTCTCAGTTGCATTGTGCTGTTGAAAGCATCGTTTCTTCCTTGCGGAATCCAATTGTATCAGCCTTTTGTTGATTCTATTAATATACACTTCTTGAATTCAACAATATCGACATTTTTAACGGGGCAGTAGACTATTTAGTCACACATTATTGACGTTAAAACTAAACGAACAAATAAGCAAGATGACTAACATTCAATCCATCAACATTCCCTATGAACCAGGTAGATTCTTATCTTTAAATCGACTTCGTGTCATGCAATAGAAATGAAAGTGTATACTGACACTAAATTATTTTTGGATATCCGTAAATATATATAATAGTGCAAGGGTTAATTATCTATTTTAATTTACCAGTTGAAGATGAGTTGCCGATCGAGGATAAGCATTACACTCGGGCCGAAATATGGTGGAGACTCCACAACAACAAGATAGTGGGATGGATTATTGTATGCCTGGTACTGATCATTTCCTACGTTCTGATTTGCAGCTTGCCTATCTTCCGCAATGGTACACTAACAACACTTTGAATGACTTTGCTCATTCAGAAAACTGTAGGTAGGTAATTATATGAAATATTTTCCGTTTTCTAGGTCTTACGAAAACAGAATCTGGATACATTTCTGCAGGAGTAGTTAATGATGGAACAAGAAAGCCAAAACTGATAATGAAGGATACATGGGATGATAATCAAGATAGGGCCAATAGGATGAAAGCTCAGATAGCGGGAATATCCACAGACACGCCTATGGTAGAAGAAGCCAACGCGACAGTCTCGACTGATGAACCAACAGCCACAACCCCGGCGGACGGAACGACTACTACTGATCTCAACATGCCTCCTGCCTCTTTCAGAGATACTACATCAGACAATTTGATCCCCAAAGGTCGGTTACCACCATTCCCTTCTGAAGATACTGAAAATGATACAGTCTACCCAATGTCTGCTAGTAGAGTAAGTAATTACTAATTAAAATTCAAAAATAATACGATTAAATTGTTCTTCATCAAATGCCATTACATAATACTGATGAAAAGAGTTACGCTACTCTTACATAAACTCTAAGATGAATTTTTATTTGTTTATTTTGTAGATATTGCCTTCTAACGCCACCGATTTCGATCCCTTGACTCTTCTGACATACATGAAGATGAAAGCAATTTTCACCGAATTCCATTGTTCTAGTACTCACCACAAGAAGATTCCTGTTTTTAAGTTCAACGTAACCGTGTCGGGTCACACATTCACAGGAAAAGGTAAACTATTGTTTCTTTTTTATAACTGCATTACCATAAACGCTTTATTTACAAATATATGAATGATCTCAAGCTTTAAAAATATAATTTCGTGGTGAAATAAGCAACTATGAGTATTGTCTTCTTGAATAACTTTATTTGAATTGATACTGTAATTGAGTTGTCGCTGTGGCTACTTTCGCCCCGTTTTCTTACTTTATATTCTTCAATCAGTAAAATGGTATGATAAAATATTCACGTAACTACATTTGTATTTCTAAATTAGAGCAACACATCCAGGAGAATGCGAAATTAGCAGCAGCAAGGGCTGCAGCTGAGGCTCTATTTGGAATTCACTATCGTCATCCATTGCACTTCCACGGTGAGGTCTGTCACAAAACAGATGAGGGAAATTCAGCATAGAGTATTCAGTGGCTGCTGGTTCAGTGACAACGAAAATAAATATTATTACCAACGTTTAATTACTTATTTTCAGTTGTCATCAATACTTTATAATCAAATATGATTTAAGATAATAATGCTAGTAATAAAAAGGTTTGAAAACATAATTTGTGTGCATGTCATGACCAATAAATATTCTAGTTTATGAATAAAGAATTGCAATGAATTTATGTTACCATTCCAAATTAATATAATTTCTGTATTATTCTAAGTATACATGTGTACTTATTTACATTTTTGACTTTTTCATGAAACGCATAGTTCCTAATGAGTTATATTATATTATAGCTAGGTATATCAATTGTATCTTGTAGTCCCATGTCTAATAGTTGGAAGAGAAGCGTAACGTTTACTACATTAACATTAGCAATGACATAATGCATGAGGAAACAACGGTCTAGCGTAGGTGTACGCCATAAAACACACGTGGATTGTGGAAAACATCAGCGACTTCTAAAATGCAGTAGTACCTACGTATGTTTCATGGGGCAGTTCACAATTATATTTCATGCATTAAAAGTAATTGCTAGGAATGTCATTTTAATACAAGATTTATAGTTACAAACTTGATCTGTCAGGAGTCAGGAGCTTTTGTGTACCAGTTTAAAGCTTGAGTCTTTATCCTGTGCATGGGTGGTGGTAGTCTTCTGTGATGGTAATTGGGTTTTCATTAGCCATGATTTAGTTGCTAATTTTCAATTTATAATTTTTAGATATGTTTTAAGTCTGAAATTGAACAATATAAATTAAATTATTCCAAATTATAACAATCAAGGTAATTATAAGCATGCATGCATGGTATGGCGAATTACATACTGTATCTTCATTGCCTAGTCATAGTATTATTAGTATTTTTATTTCGATAACATCAATCTTTTGATGTTCGTAAGTATAAAATATCATTGAATGATTATTGTAGGGAAAGCAAAATAAGAATTAGAATCAAAGCTTACTTTTTCATAGTAAATTGTGTTTTTGTGTGAGTTAATAAGCATTATTGCACTCTGACGTTCATAGTAGTAACAGTTGAGAGTGAATTAATTGAGATAGCAGTGAGTGATTAGTGTTAAATTAATCATTGTCAGTTAGACGAAGCTATGGATGGTATGCTGGGTTGTGTCAGTATCTGCTGACTGAAATAACCAATTCCTATCATCGCAAAGAAAACAAAGTTATACAGTTTTGGCACGTGGGAATGATTTCAAGGATAGAGCTTTCACAATTCCATCTGGACTTATATGGTCATCCCTTCTATTCAGCTTACTGTTGAATAGTACTGTGCTGGTCGGAATCCCTACTTGTTCAAAATGTCCAACTACTAAGAGTCCTATTAAAATACAGACTCGTTCATTTAAATCTCACTGGACTAACTACAACAATGAGCATCACATCTACGGATTATAGCAACAATGTGTAAGAAATACCATCGGTAATGGATATAATGTCTCAGTAACTAAAGTCACTATGTGTAATACAAGAAGTAGTATTATCCATGTAAATCTCAACTCCACTCTTATGGTAGTCAAAAGTATTCAATACGGAATTCCAAAGAGTTACAATTCAAAGCTATGCATTTGTTAGCCATTTAATGTATAGCATGATGTTGTAAGCCCAGATGAATAATACATATAGTTATTGCTAACAAAAAAGATTTTAAG
This sequence comes from Tomocerus qinae, assembly GCA_020055645.1. Lineage (NCBI taxonomy): Eukaryota > Metazoa > Arthropoda > Collembola > Entomobryomorpha > Tomoceridae > Tomocerus > Tomocerus qinae. Next base: position 29,145,579 of record CM034548.1, read on the forward strand.
GCCAGATTATTTGGAATACCAGATGGCTATGTAATATTAATATCCTATATAGCTAAGGTAATAATGCATGACTGAAGCTCTTTTGAAACCAATTGCAATTACCTGGATTTTAATGAATTTTTCCAAACGGTTTTTATCATTTTTTTTAGATATTATCAATGCAAATCAAGTTTGTGTAACTTATTTTACATTCTTTTATTAATAATGGGTCGAGGTTTATCTATTTAAAACCTACTGCAGAAGAATTATTAAATGAGTTACGTATAGCCAGATAAAAAGAACATCTTCATTAAAATGTGCAATAATTTTATTATTTTTCTAAAAAATCTCATTCAGCACTGCCTGTTGAAAGATGCACTTCAATGTTATTAATTAATGCCTTGGCTGAGTAATTTCTGATTATTTATCACGAAGACAGAAAATAGTTTTCATTGGTTTGACAATTTAAATTAAAAGTCGTTTGTATCACTGATGAACAAAATCTCAATTGCTACCTACGAAATGTAATAAAAACCATTGGGTATTATTTTTACAACATTTTCTTGTTGTGCAACATGAATCATAAAATATTAGTGCCATTGGTGCACGTAGTAAAAGTCAACATAATATGTCAGTGTAACAATTGCTTATTAGAGTTTATGATATAGAGTATTATGGGATACCAAAAACAAGTGAGCCAAGACGTTCGTTCGGCTACCCAACTCAACATAAGAAACAATGTTTCTTATCTTCTACTTGGTTGCTGATCTGCTCTGCTCGCCCTTTGCCTTATGTCAACCTTCACTGTACTTCTAATTCAGTTGCCCAGCATCTTCCTCACGTTCAACACTGTCTCTTTCAACTCTCCAACAATCTCCATTGTGAAACTTGATTGATACACATAAGTAGCACACGCTATCAATGCCTTGTGAAATTGCAAATTATTCCATCCCTTGCACATCTGCAGTAATATCATTTATTTAAAAACCCTTCATGTATAATTATACATTGTTAATTTAATAACTTGGCAGTGTTTGAAATCTCGAGACAGAAATCTCACCTAGTTGCTAGAATTAAATCTGTACGTTCTGTACATAAAAACAGTGGACTGTATTTCCATAGCGAAATTCTGGATTTTTAATTGTTACAAAGCCAAATTAGCTTTAAAAATATAAATAAAATGTCATCAGGGGACGCAGAACGTTTGTCCCAACTTTTCAAAAATGTCAGAGTGTCCAATAACCAGCAAAGAAGGGGCAGTGATGCTGGAACGGGCACAAAGACCTTCCATTTAGGCTCACAATCCAATCTGTCTCAATCGCAAAGCAGTGGAGGGCTATTCGCTCGAGATGTTTCTGGGAAAAATTGTCAACTTCATTTTCTTCCTCCTGGGGTAGCTTCGGAGAGGAGAGGATCGACTGGAAATATTCTTTGGAGGAAAGGATCCGCTCCTAATGCCCATTCACATCTACAACATAGTGATGCACTGGCGAGACGTGGATCTACTCCTGGAGATTTACTACTTTTCCCTACACATCGAAAAGATTCGAGAAAATTCTCCCAAGATTCTATTGATCTTAACGAACCGATTTCTTTGGGAGGAAATGGAAGCAAACTTTGGAGAAACAGCCAAGGAATCATTTTTGAAGAAGATGTAAGTTGCTCCTCTTTATATTGCTTACTGATAATTAGCCCCGGTTGAAATGAAAGTCTCATTTAGTGTCTACTAGAGATATTCGTATTTAAATTAGGTATTGACTTGAGTAAATGTTCGGGTACTCCCCATCTAAGATTTATGAAGTAGTTCCCATTGAAATACTATCAATTAATAAGCTTATTATGGTACCTTAAGTATTTACGCTGACAACATGGTCACGTTCGAGGAAGATTGAATATGAAAATGCAATTACAATACGTAATTATAACTTTTATCTATACACAGTGCATGAAAACCATGGCGTCGTGATAACAGAATTAAAAATGTAAAAATAGAGTAGGTAGTTTCACAATTGGACAACAAAACTGCATATAATTACTACGTGTTTATACATTTTTTGGAAGGGACATTGAAGTTATTATTGCAATGCATTGGTAATGTAATTATGCAGTATTTTTCAGTTTCACCTAAGGATTCATTGAGAAAGAATTGCTAAAGATGCTCAAAATATCTTTAGCGAACTGTAATTACCAATTGATCATTCATAAGCATAAAACCGTATGTATGTACACGAGTAAATGAAATAAAATGTTCTCTTTTTGTTTACAAATGTAAATAGATAATTAATATCCTCATTGAATGAAATAGGTTTCTAGACCAATTATTGTTATATATACCACGTTCATAAAATTATTATTGTAAACCTACCTAATTCGATATTTCCAGTAGAATGTTTTATCTAGAACTGACTACAGTGATTACACTAATGCCTTCTGAACTTCTAATGCTTAAGATTATTCGAAAAGACACAAGAATAAATCGTTTAAGTAAAGTTACACATAAGCAGGTAACAATTCTGTTACTTTAGGATTCTTGAATTTTTAATTTCTAAGTGTTTGATAGTCTTATATGGATACATTTCATTTCATGTAAGATAAAATGGTTTTGTTTCTACCTTAAGCTTTATAAACAATTTCTGAGCAATTCAAAGTTTCGAGGAAATTGTCAAGTCAAAGTTAAATGGATGTAAGATCTATTCATGATATTCATAAATAGATGTTAAGATTATAGTAGCTGTCCTTTACAGATTATGTAGATTACGTGGTCGACTCTTAAGTAAGTCCATTTATAACAAGCTGGACACTAAAGCTCTTATAGTAGTAAAATCAAATGGTACTACAGATTAAAAAAAGATAGCATCGTGTCAAATTGTCTTGTAATAATATTTCAACATAAAAAGGCGTCGCCCATGTCGGACAAGATGGCTGTATTTTTATATTCATATTAACCATCGTAGTTTTTCTCCCATTGGCTTTTTCTTAATTTTTCATATAGCTATCCGCCCACTCAAGAGCCACCCTCACTTGTATAGATTCTCCAATTTAGTGCAGACAATCAAATAAATTTTCGAAAAAAACGAGTATAGTATTTTAGCTATTCAGTCAAAGCGAATTATTTTAAATTGGACAATCCTAGAAGCAAGTAAACCTTTTCTATGAAACTATCTTTGGATATATTGTATATTATCCTCACTTACCATTGATTAGAATGATGTAATAATTAATAGGATATATCAAGTTCTGTTTGGGTGGAAGTCTCAGTTGAAGTATACCATAATCTTAAGTGGGGACAGGGAGAGAGACATAACTGTTAGATAATGTAATGTAGACAGAGTTCAATTCAGGGAGGCATAATATTAATGCAGGCCAGTCCGGTGTCAGTTGGCTCAAGCACATCCATTTATGTACATTTTCAACAATCCACCAACACAAACCAATACCCTCTCTCTGCTCATCTCCTCTTACCTATACTCGTTTGTTGAGATGATCTGTATTTCTAATAATGAGATGACTAATCCTTTCCGTACCTCTACTTGACCAGTCATGCCATGCCTCCCTAAATTGTTGCTCTTGAGGATGAAACACACACACACAAATGGTTATTGTGTCATCTGAATTCTTCTTCTTCTTCACGATACATTACATGCACACATTGTCGGACTACTTGGGCCCATTCTCATTGTCAGTATTCTTTATTGCTTGATCCCCCACCACACACAACAAAGCACAAGAAGATCATCTTCGTCTGAGTGGACTCATTACATGTTCACCATATTATGATACGTATGCCTGTTTTGTAGCCAACTTGTGTGCATGAAAGTGTTTACATTAAAAGTCAAACCATACTACGCCACCAACGTCTGGCAAAAAATCTTCTTCAAAAGTTATAGCGTTCTGATTGACTTTATTTCATATCCTCCTTCTTTTACGACCCATTTTTATAATCAGTTTTCCATATCAAACAAGGATTTTTTAACAATTGTTTACTAAGCGCTAAAAACAATAGATTCTGAGAAAAACTTTATGATCTTATAGTGATAAAATTAATGGTGCTACCTCACTAGCCAATTTTCCTTATTATCAAGTATCAACTATTTACATGCCAATAAAAGTTGAAGCGACAGCTTGAAAATAAAAGTAGGTGAGATGTCGCTAGGACTAACTTTGTAGTAATATGTCGTGTAGTTTTTGCAACTCGAACTTATAAGGTAAACTCTCGAAATTACTGGATACATACAATAGATTTTCATTATACGTGTCCATGCTTTTATGTATTTGATGTGCAATTCTTCTGCTTATCTCTAACTACAGTTTTGCCCATTGTCAGATTTAATGATTTCTTATTATATTTATATACCTCAGCTTGTTTTGTTTCATCCGCCCACACTGGGCTTTGTATACGAGGAAATGGTTCATCTTCGCATTTCCAATTCAAGCATAATCAGTTACTGGCTCCAGAATACCTACATAAACACATTACTTCGTTGTGACACGTCTTATATAATTGAGCATGGCAAAAAATCAAGTAGATATGCAAAGCATGTAATAATACAAAAGTATTTATTTAATAGACACTTTTACATACGTTTATATGGAGTAATTCTCATATTTATAACACAATATTATTTATGCATGTGTAATTTTAAGTTGCACACTGGTGCAATAATATTATTATTAACATGCATAACATAGCATAACATCACGCACTAGTTTATCACGGCACCATGCAAACAAAATACAGCCGCCACCACAAAGATATTGAAATTATTATATACTACCGACACAAGATATGTTGTACATAAAAGAATTATGTCATGTCATGACAGTTTAGTGGTGAATTTCGAACACACCCGCAGATACACCTTCGTTTCATCTTTCCTCACAAAAGAAATTAATTGTTCATTTGGTTTGGTTACAAAATAAAACGTAGATACGGTTTTCTCTGCGTTTCGGTATTGACACTAATCTTTTTACTGTAGTAGAGAGCACTGCAAAACGAATTACAAACACCGCAAATCAATAAATATTATATTATCAAAAAGAGAAAAAGCCATTTAATCTTTATCCTGTTAGTATTTTGGGATTTTTGATATCCAACCTTAATTTGTAATCAAACCAGACAATTTTGATAGTATAAAAAAAGATTTCTATAAACGAAATACTGTTATCTTATAATAAATATACTTACCTAAGTAAATATCGGCATATTACATACAAATTTTCTTATAGGGTTTATTACTCATTCTTAATATCAGTATTCTTTCGGTGTTTAGTCTGAAGCCTTATTTAGTCATATTTATGCAGATGTTTAAAAAATCGAATGACTAACAAATCATGAGAATAATTCGTCTATTGCTATTGAAGTCGTGGGCTTAACGGCCGAAGACCAAATTCGATTAATAATATGACATAATGATGCGCGATTTACATGTTTTTTAGAAATGAAAAATCCTTTTTAGTCTCATGCGTCTTGTTATATTATTATCAGGGTTGATATTAGTAGTGACAGAACGTAAAAACGTGACTTATAAAATATAGATAACCAGAACTTAAAAAGTTTGACCAATATGAACCGGCTTGGATAGCTTTATATTTTAATACTACCTAATATACATATTATTTAGTAGGTACATATTAAGTAGCAAAAAATGACATAGGGAGTAGGAAAAAACGAGATAGGGAGTAGCAAAAAATATACGAGTACATATTTGACAGGCAGAACATTTAGTCTTGAAGATACATGTAGATAGAGCTTTGAAAAAGCAAGGAACAAAATAAGTTATTATGGGTATATAACCGGATTAATTTTGGTAAAAGTTTTTATAGAGCGATTCATCTATCATTAATTGACATCTTGTGCGACATGATAGACTCACCATAATATTTTATCACAATGGATGCATAATAATGATAGTTGAGTTGCGTATAGCTATTTAGTTGTCTCTGTTCCACTGACATAAATGAAAATATAGACGAGTGGACTGTCTGAAGAAGAGATGTATAAGGTAGATAGAAAAATAATTCATGATTTATTATTGTTGGAGTGAACAAGGAAGGCAGTAAGAAGCTTTTCTTGTTAGGATTTTATAAAATGGCTAATGATTTTAAGGTGCTGATCATTTATAATGTGTTTTTAGTCAGGCTACCTTACAAGTCCTCATTTTAACCGGAAAGGTAAGGTAAGGGCGATTTGTGGTGATAAAATATGACTTTTCATGTACAGTCGTTATGTGTTCAAGTAATTGGAGTGGAAGATTAGTATTCCGATTAGATTTCTGATTAGTTCTCACAGCTAATTCTTTGACACACCTTTGAACAGTCACACCCAATGCATTTACAGATTCTCAAATTGGAATATCGGCCATGAGTCTGTCGAAGAATCAATTTGAAATGCATTATACTAGAGTTGTTTATTTATTTAATTACTACTGGTCTCAATACACAATTTTTAATGTGTAGACCTAATCCACTAATGAATAGAACAATTTACAACAGTCCATAAAAGATCCTCTTTATATTGACATATTGCTATTACATATTTAATTGTACATGAGATTCAAATTAGAATTTACATTCGTTTCTTATCTACCGTAGAGTAATTAAGCCCCCTACACACCTGCAGGATATAATGCACTCTAAATGATACATTCTCTACAGATAACCACTTCTCTCACCCATTTGACTTGTTAATTTATTGATTCACACATAGCAATGTCTACTTACCTATATTATTTTAAGACGGTTTAAGTACATCTTCGTAATTAGCAGAGTTCCCAAAACTGGTTATGGCCCTAATAACAATTATTCTCACATTTAATGGACAAAAGGACCCATTTAACAAAAATTGCTTCTTCTTCTTTTGGTGCGGTTGTTTTCTAACGAATAAGTCCACTTTATTATAATAGTAATGGATTTTTAATTTTTATCGTTATGCTAAACTTTTTGCTGACGATCCTGTTTTCTTACTATTTCGTAATCTTTAAAGTCCGTATCCATAATAAATCGAGAATAATATAAAAACTCTCACAGTTAAATATTATGCTAGTTATTCCACTTGGCTATAACTACTCTATTCAACCACAAATCCTTGTACAAACAAAGAAAGTCGTAATCGTTTAAATATTTAATCCAATTAATCAAATTTATTGCTTGAAAACAAGGAAACCTATATTCAGCTCTACATAAAACGTATATGAGTTTACTTATAAATCTAACAACGTTACAAATGCATGTGCAAGTAATCATAGAACGTCGTCGTGAACACATCTTTTAGTGACCACATAAAAGCATAAGAGGTAAAGCCATCGCAGATTTAAAACCGCATCATTCCATCCGTATAACCATTCTTTGTCGTTAGAGAAATCTTATTTTTACTTGTAATTTTGCTACATTATGTTAAATTGCAATTTTTATTTTCAAAGTAATCTCGTTCTCAACACTTTTTGATGGAATATATCAGTATATCTATTAACTTTAAGTCGGTTACATTCTTTACTTTGGAAATTCAATTTATGACATGGTAACTTAACCGCATTACTGCATCTATAGGCAATTCTAACGAAGATAGAATAAACGATAATAGCCAAGATATTCACATTAAAACTCTGCCTTGTTGGTTTGGGGATGATCTACTTATCACGCAGAGATTTTTTTATCCATTCAGCTTTAATCTTCATCTACACTTCTACAGAAACATAAAGCTACATTCCTTGCTACTTAAAAAGCACTTTATCAAAATGCACAACACTTGAAGCGTCCCTTATAGTAATCTTTCATTCTCTCTCACCAATTGCCTAAATTGCACTGCGGTGCGGAATTTATGTTATCCGTAATGTATTTTTAAAGCGAAAGATCTAATATCCGACCAAGATGACGACAAAATCCATTTCCTTTACAGTAGCATATTTAATATCGATATATCAGCCTTTATTGCAATATTACAAGTATTTACCAAACGGATATTTTATCTAAGTGTGACTACACCATGCTGTAATAATACTGATTCATTTAATTCTCTTTCCTAAAAAGACTGTGAGATTATCTCAAGTCACTTTCAACGTGATGCATAACATGTGCACATGCTAATGGGTCTACTCTCTGCAGTCTGCGCCCACACTAGATTTAAAAAAATTCCTGACTCAACTTTACATTTTGCACATTATCTTTATACTTCCTTCTGCCTCATCGAAGCTGAATAACAAGACAGAACTAATATATCTTATTATTATAAAGTACGATTTTTGCTGCATATCATATTTGGCATTTAGGTAGATGACAACAGCTCTATGCTTAAGGTTGGGATATAATGGTAATAGTACCTATATTACTTATACTAAGTAATATGTAATTATTAGTGTTAGGGTTAATTATTAAACATCTCCATTTTTGGTATGTTACAAACATCACATGTCATTTATATACAATTTAAAAAAAACATGACAAAGTCTTGCTAATGTTTGCATAATAAGGTGTTAAATACTTTTTCCTACTTTTGAACTGTAGACAAAAATTAGAAATTGTAGTTAAACATTTACCTGGTGAATAAACAAAAGTGTAAATAATAAAAATACTATTTGAGTAAAGAGTTGGTAAAGATGGACAGACATCGTTTTAGGCAAAAAGAAACTCTCTCTTTAAATGTTTGGGATTAAGAACTCATTCGTTAGCCGGCATTCACATTTTTCTGTAATTTCGAACGGCAAACCTCAAAAAATGGCGTATACAATGAAGAGTGCATCTACATATCTCTAAGATATACAATGGCAACATGTAGCACGTTTTGTTAAACACCATAATCACCAAATATCTGTCTTCGTTTTTGAGACTTAAATAAAAAAGGTACATTAATGATTGGATGTTATGGTACTTATGTTAGATTATAGACAGTGCGAAGTAAAAGAGTTTTGTGTGATGCAGCAGAATTTTACAAGAGTGTGTTTATCATTTTCACGCATTTACAATAATGTATATTAAAGTGTATTGCATGCTGAGTCAGTACAAATAATACAATTACACCAAGACACTACATAGTTAACCAGTTAGCTCTATATGAAATTTTTTGTCACATCATAACCAAACCACAAGAGAAAGGGAGAAACATGATAAACCAATATATATTTCAGCAAACGGCGTTTATATTGCAATATTCCGCTCAATTCAATCCAATCATAGCCATAGCTTAAATATTCAGCGTTGTTGCACACAAAAAGTAAAGCAAAGTGCAACAGCAACATTTTAACAAGTTAAACGTTTCATTTCATTCGGCAGTCTACCGATATTATTGCCTGCACGGACTAGTCTCTGTATCCTGTAGTATTACTCTATGATTTCTATCGTAGGGTGCACATGAGACAATCATAATCATGATGTTCATGGTACATTTTATGGATATACCGCAAAAAGATATACTTGATTCATAAAGTGTTTATTGAATGTATGCGTAGCTAGAAATTGTCAGAGAAGTATTGGACTTTTCTTTGCAATCAGTTAAAATGACCAAAATGTATTACTCGTATAATATTATATTGCTATAAACCTATAGAGCCTACGTATAATTTTATAATCTACCGACTATGTTCTTGCTAAAGCTTTAGAAAAAGGTTTTTTAGCAAGCATTTTGGAATGAGTATGTAGGTAGATGAATAAAACCCACAACGTGAAACAAGAATTATTTTGACTAATCGCTATCCCATTAGAAAGCTATATAGTATTTGTAGCCCTTCTTATTCTCGGTTGTAATTTAAGTACTATTATGCAGGTACATTCTAATGGTACTACCTGTAGTTACCTGCAGAGATAATAAATATTTTAGTAGGTTTGAATAATTACAAGAATTAAAATGCTTTGTAATTATTTCACCGAAATAAAAACCCGTCCGTTGGTAAAATTAGTCAATACAAATTTATATCTAACAATTGTCTGAACATATAGTTGTTAAAGGGAGCTCATTGCAAGGAAGTAAAAGGATATCAGATAGATATCATTTGGCTAATAATCTTGACTTTGATATTTGACACAAATAAGTAAATAGCTATGTGTCAATAACACTAGTACATTATATTTTATAGCATTTTTGTAACGGTATGTTAAGTAGTTTTTGCGACTGTGGCGATATTTATGAACTTATAGGACATTAAAGATTTATTAGTGCTCATTGTGAGTGCAGTGATGCGAAATTACCTGCTGATAAACAAGTAGTAGCTAATACACGTCTAATTGTCAGTTGCTTCAAATACAAACATCTATTACTACTTGTCAGAGAAAATGATCCTCTAAGTACAAAGGATTTAAATTGGTAGTATTTACAGAACAAAGTTGTGTCACTGTTTGAATGTAGGTACGAATGCATTTAAATACCGTTTGTCAATGTTTAGTAGACATAGACATTGTAGACATAGTATTTAGGTTGTAATTTCATCGAACAAAGATAGAGTAGAAATGTACTGGAAGAATTCAAAACATTTCTTTTGTAGCGATCTGTATTGTAGAACAGAAATTCCAATAATGTAAAGCAATTTGCTTCTCCACCTGCAGGTTACACAGCTTGATAAACCTACCTACCTATCAAATTTGTGCAGTCAACTAATATATAGTTTCTTATAGCTCATTGTGATGCTATAATGCTAAAATTAATCTTGTATTATATTTTCGAGCCTATCCCCTGTTTTATATAGATATAAATAAAGTTTATAGTTCAATTTAGGTACATTTAGATAGAAGGGTTAGATGTATATTTCATTATGTAGAAGGCATCCGTGCATACTAGTTTGTGTATACATATACACACGAAGATAATTGCGATTGTCATCCTGACAAAAGAAAATCAAAGCAATGCCTTTAGCTACCTGAGTAATAAGAATCTAAGGAGAGAATGATGTGGTATTATGTACAGTACAGAGAGAAGAGAATGAAATGATAATACCAAGTTCTTACGTTCTTCCCTCTACTTAATACTTACACTTGCAAGATGCATTATATTTGGCGTTGTGATGTACCTAACAAAAGTAAACCTCAACACAAATCTTCCTATTCATGCCATTAGGTATGACTATACTGCTTAATACTGTGGTAAGTCCCAGCCATGTATACAATACAGATCACTCACTCAAGAAGAATCTTCTTCATACACTTCAACACCATAAACATTCCCTCCTCCTCCTATATTTTTGCATATGCAGTTTTCAGTGCGGATGATACGCATATACGTAAAACATGCTTAGCATTACTATTTACTAAACAAATCCTACCTGTGGATACGATAAGAATTTTCTACCTGAAAGTATTAAACCGATAGACCTAGATAGTACTATGGCTTTATAAGTTTGTATTTGCTGAAAAGATCTACATTACATAGAGAGCAAATCTATATATCTACTAGAATGTATGTAACTCATGTAAAAGCAGTTCACTACCGCAAAGTCTCAACTGGATGATAGAACATGGGAGGCTATAATGACAATAAGCTACTATGTCATATTATTATACCTTTATAGGTACTACGTCAAAGTAACTTACATAGGACAAGACACTCAATTGTAATGCGAATGCAATTCTCTATGTTGTCTGTCATGCCGTAAGTTTTTTTTCGTGACACACATTCTTTAGGTACAGTACAGTGAATTCAATTGAAATCCAAATAACTTTAAGAGCTCGCAGAGATTTAGTCGAAACTCTCATTTGTCGATGAGAATTCATGGTGAAGTGACGTGAACATCAAGTTCGTTTCTTTTTGCTGTTTCTCTAGGATTGAGCGTAGTAAAGCATTTCATAGTGCGACTCGAGTTCGAGTTGAGGTTGAGCGAATGAGAATCAGTGAAGGCTTTCTACTCTAAAATTTTGCTTCTACTATTCATTCAACTAAAACTCTTTTCGTTAGCTTCCTCTTTCTTTCCAACCTTCGTGATTCCAAATTCTAACATAATCATCAAGATTTTAAAATTAACTAACCGAAAACATTTCAGTTTGATTATACAGTATAACGTGTAATTTAAAATTTACATATATTATCTAGGCATGAGTTTGTATTAATAGAATGTGTTTAATAAATGGTATGAGGAGAACGACCACCTGTCATTCCAACTTTTTCCGTTAAGTGCAACTGGATTAATTAAGATAACAATTTGTCATTGTGAAAGTGAGCATAGAGAGTAGGAATGTTGTCAACCATCTTCAGAGTGTCATGCAAAAACAATATAATGGAAACATGTGCAAAAATACAGTGAGTACGGTACATTTGTAAGCACTCCATATACGAGGAGAATCGTGTAATGAAAGTGTACACAGAAAGAACGATTGTTGTGAATTAAAGGTACAAACTTGTAATATTAAATGTAGCCAAGTAACATATTGAATCTCGAGAATGTGCTAATTGTAAGTATATGGTAATGACATCAGTTGAGACAGATAACATTTATATTATGTCCATATGTGAATTTGATGCAGTGCAAGTATCTCCAAAGAGAAAATAAGACAATGCAAATTAAGTTAAGACGTTGATTCCCAGACAAGACAATTAACTACACATGCAAAGATTGATTTTAAAAGCAAGATTGTGATGAAGTCAGTGGCTTGTACATTTCTTGCATGTAATTACTACAACTTTTACCTCCACTGCAATTGATCCTTTGGCCTGGTGCAAAATAAAGACAATAAAGTGTCTCTAGTTCCCTATTTGACATGACATGACAAGGAGACTGTGCAGATACTCCAAGACTAGACACTTCCATCTAAAAATGTGCCATGCACGAGTAAATGTCTAAACAGATTTCTATAGGATAAAAAATGATTACAAGGTCAAAGCAAACGGTGAGTGTCTCCCGCCAAGGGAACCATCACCCCAAGTCTCACCACGGAAGTACCACTAATCTCAACCGCCGTTCCAAACCAGCTCCAGTCCCTGTCGTCTGGCCGGCTGGATTCAACCCGCCCGCTCTCCTTCTCGCCCAACATGCACATCATCCTCTTCCTCCAGGAGTCAGGAAGATTGTCAACCCAGTTACTGTCAATGCTTTGACGGCGGCTTTAAATATGCGGGCTCATAGCCAACCGCCTCCAGGTCCTCCTTCTCCAGGATGCACTTGGTCAGCTCCAGGAATGAAATGCTGCAGCTGTTGCTATTGTTGCTGCGATAGTCCAGAGAAAATTATACCTAACCGGCCCATTAGCAATCACAATCATTCCTCCAACGACCACATTCTTCTCAAAAATAATAACCCCAGTCATCACTACATGATTGAAAGGGGTGGAAGCGGCGGGAGCGGCGGTTCCAGCAATCACGATAAAACTAGGAGGAGACGCTCTCGTTCCAGGGATAAACCAATTAAAAAACACTCTGTCAATATTGACATGAGGAAACTCATCAATCGGGATCCAGTACGCTTTTTTTTATTGTCCTTCTTTATTACGACTTACAAATCTTTTATTTCAAAGGAGGATGGGATATTTTAATGTTGTTAGAATTAGTAAATAGAAAATTGTGACACCTTCGAGATTCTCGCAGGAAATACCAACGGATTTTTAATATAGCTATACATTGAATTGTAATTCATGACTACACGTGTGAGAATGTCCGTTTTATTGTCAAATGTTATTGCAATCGAAACGACTTGCAAATAGTTTCTATTTTTAGAAGTGATGAGACGGCTTTTAAGCGATTGGTGTAAAACTCTTAAGGTATGCTGTACTTTGTACTATTGCTAAAGGTGAGTATGAACGGACTTTGAAATCAGGTGGTGAAATTTATTCAAACGAATGCGAATGCATTATCTATAAAGTACCTAGGGACTCTTTTTTAGTATTAAATTGTCAAATGGTGTCTCCCTGTTAAAAGGAAAACTTACGATTGCCAATCATATTACCATTCTTCGCTTTCTAGATTTCGTCATACAGCTTCGATCTTGAAACAAAAAATTGCAATTGTAAATTAGAAGAGATGAGAGTCTATCTACTGATATTATGCTCACCCAGAGGCAGAAGCACATTCATGTAGACTATTTAACTAGGTTTTTGTAATCGACTCTGAATACGGCTTGCTTACCAAAGACTTTCAATGCGCTATACATTGAATATTAAGCACTTTTATCTATGTAAATATTATTCGCTGTTTATTTTATCAAGATTGTTTAGAATGATATGACCATTCTTGTAACGCACAGCTTGCAAATGCTAAGTGATCCTAGTAATGGCACCATCACGATCATTTTACACTTAAACAAATCGCCATCCGTACCTTGAAGATTACCTGCCTATTATAGGCACAGCGAATAAAATGCTTTTACTTTATTCACGAGCTTCGGCGATTTTATCTCTAAATGTCCTTTAAAACATTCTTTCCCAATACTCTCACTAAAGATTTTGTCGTACTTCTTTAATAATTTATGTCGGCACCATTGAAATGGTACTGCTTGCTTTAGTTTGTTGTATATTAAACACATCAGATACATCAGACACAACAAAGAATTTAGGCAATGTTTATAATTAAATCCAATTTCCATTCTTTATCTCAATGTGGATGAATATGATTACATTTGATTCAGATTGAGCAAAACTTTTAGTAGTTTCAAAATGTTTAACACTCCTGTATACAGCGATGGAAATCATTTCCCATCCCCTATTCCCCATCGCTTGTATACCTATACTTGTATTAAATAGTACAATAATGTACACCCTTAAAAACCTTCAAAATCATCTTTGAATCTAAGTATAAGTTCCAAATGTTGTTCTAGTAACATTGTATGTTGAGACAAATTAGATGTATGTTTATTCCAATGTAATTAAGATGACAAATGTGTATCATGTGCAAAATTTCTTGACATGGTGATGTTGAGAGTAATTAGAGGTGTATATAATAGTTTGTATACACCTACATCAAAGTGCTATAAAGATAGCATTTCTGAGAAAGTAAGTAGCACTTGCACTGTATATTTTCGTCTCAATACCAGCGTTAAGTAGGAAGGTGTGAACAGGAAACGTTTTGCAAACTAAAGTTCAGAGCAAATAAAAAAATGTCTCTGTCGCGTTTTCTATCTAATATGTGTGTACATAGTATATAGGGCAAATATAATATCGTAAGTTAAAGTGTTCTATTTAGAGATATTACTAGTGCACGTAATGTTTGTAATGCTATTAAGCTGCATGTGTTAGGATATTCATAACAAATACAAGAGTGTGGAGTGTCACTTAAGTAGTTTGCGACTGCATCAATTTTCTGTAGTGCTTATTTAGGTATGCGCCGAGTGAATATTCTGTTTTTGTTGTCCACGGTCAGCCAGGCAAACGTGCCCTTGTGTTGCAGCGTGAAATTGTGCACGTACAGGTGTGGAAGAGTGTTAGAGTTAAACGCGGTCATAAACTACTACTTATCCTCATCCAAATTCAACTTCATCATGAGTGAATGCGAATGTAGTCCATTTGGATGGAGATTAACTGCCATTACAATAAGTGCCATATATACCGTATAGATGAGACAAGAGTCTTATACTTGTATCTAGTTGACATTACTGTTACTTAGTTGTACAAACCAAAAACATCCACTCAACGTGTGTTATACCTATTATTTGTGTACATAGGTATACAATCATCCGATCCATTCTCAGAGCGTAGGCAGCACCTTTTAGAATTAGAACGCAAAGCAGACGTGCCTTACAATTACATCTTTTACTTACATTATTGCTTACTTTAGCTGAGTAAGTTTGTATTTTACAAGCACAAAATCAACATGCCCTACCTTTTGATCTGATTATCATAGAGATTAACCAAAGCTAGAGGAAGTTACATATCAGATTATATCTATATGGAATTATTTCATAATATTTGTAATATTCTTTATGGTTTTTAGATTTCTAATATTTAATCCTAAAATTGCTAAGGACGGCCAGAAATGTCTAATCTGTTCTTTGTAATTTTAAAGACATTACAGTACATAACATTACATTATGCTACACCAGAACTATAGAGGTAAAAAATAAATAGCTAGAATATTTTTAAGAAGACTACAAGCTGCAGTATTAATACTGTCTATGTCTAGCTGGTTTTCTATCGATGGTGGGTCTTTCCAAAATATTAATTTCCAGAACGAGTGCCGTTTACGAGGCTAACCTTTTATTTCTTTCTATATCATCATATAAATAATCCCGTTCTGCAAGAGATTTATCTATGTAAATGTATGTTGTTGTTTGTATGTCATGAACTATGGACAGTCTGACATTTAAAAAATTCTGTGAAAATCTACGTAATGAGCTTTGTGTTAGTGCGCAATCGCTGCGCTGGAGTTTTAAAAAAACCAATTCTTAAATAATATATTGCGTTTAAAAGGTGTGCCATTTATTCGCCTATTAAACATACAAAACTAAAAAAAATTAAATTGTTGGGATAACACAAAAATGAATAATAATAATTAGTTTGAAACCTAACGTTCTTTTTTAATTTCCATACTCACGAAGGAAGCAACATTAAAATATTTCAGCGATTCCTATACTATAAATATTTGAATGCTACTGAAACAATAATTAAATATTAAAGAATCTACTTTCAAAAAACAAGTTTGGATTTACAGTACTCATGGCTATATTACAGCGTCTACGTCAGGTTGGAAAGAGCTTTTTTATCTCTTGTAAAGGGTTGTCTAGCTGTTTGTTTTTCTATTACATACTACAGCCTTAATGAGACCCGATATGTATCTGAAGGAATACGGTAGGAAGTAGGAAGATATAATCGGCAGGTATAACACTGCTTGTTGCAATTATAGCTATAAAATGAATTTACATGAAGTTTACTAGCATTGAACAAGCAGTGCAAGACCCAACTTCATATGCAAAAGTTTGTTTACAAAAGATTTTAATCGTTTTACATCTTTAAAATTGCACGCCCGCATTGCGCACTATGTACGCAAAAGTAACATGCTGACTGACCTACCGAAAGAATACCAAGAATAACTTCAAACATTTACATTGGCGATGAGTAAATGTTTTGTATTACATGAATAATACATTAAACCTTATAATGGAATTCCTAGTAGTTAACACA
This sequence comes from Tomocerus qinae, assembly GCA_020055645.1. Classification (NCBI taxonomy): domain Eukaryota; kingdom Metazoa; phylum Arthropoda; class Collembola; order Entomobryomorpha; family Tomoceridae; genus Tomocerus; species Tomocerus qinae. The sequence goes on from CM034548.1 coordinate 29,162,577, forward strand.
CTTGGAGTAGATTGAAAACAAAGCTTTAGGTATATTAATGCAGCATCGCATTGTTATTATTCCTACTCTATTTACTACATTTCTCAACTATTTACTGTTAATTATGTAGGTAATCTGCCTATTCTGTCAATTCTCAGTGCGTATAGTTTTAAAAACTTACTACTGCTAGCTACGCAGCTATAGTTGGTACTACTGGTAGGTACAATATATTATGTGTACACGCGACTCTGACAGTTACGAGCTTTCCTTCAGCCTTCTTTTTTATACACAAAAATGATCTTACATTCAAATTCCCAACAAAAACCATTCAAAAAACTTAAAAATAGGCACAATTAAATCTATTCGTTTTGTGCAGAGGAACTTGTCTTTTTTAGAATGCTTTTGTATTGTATGTTGTATTTTGTATTACGAAGATTTATACCTACAGCCAGTTAAGAAACTTTACAAGTATTTGTATACAAAATCAGGTAGAATTAGCCTTTGCATTAGAGACTTAGAGATGCATTAGTATAAACCTACGCAATTCATAAAAAATGTGATAGCCGTTTTAATTTCGGCCCTGACAATAATTATTTCGATTAATTTTACTAATAAAGAATTTTTGAATTAAAAATATTTTCTAGGTCATTCTGGCATTTGAACAAACATTTTGTATTTATTCTTTTACAACAACTAGGATTCACTAAGTAATTTTTAGTATGACAATACAAAGCAAGAGGTGGAAATGTTTAACTGGCAATAGCGATGTTTCATTTTGATTGAATGTGATGATAATACGTATCATTAAAAATTATTAGCAGGGAATAAGTGAATGGTCAATGCTTCTCGGTATTCATAATAATATTTCTATTGTTGCATTGTCATTCACATCTAAGCAGTCAAAGTCATGCCTTTTTGGGAAAACAAAAGACAGAATCTGTTTTATCCCATTATACCTGCTCTGCGAAAATAAAGTATGTTGCAAATCGAAAGAACAGGATGAAACTTATTATCCTTCTCCATTTATGTCTTGACAGAAGACTTTTATATTCCACATTTAAGCGTTAAAAAATTGACTTTGAAATTATCGTTTAATTTTTGCATTCACATAAACCTGAACTCCTCTACTTCTTCTCGTTAGGGTCGCAAGATTTTTGAGTGATATCATTGTTGAAGAGATCTATATTTGTTATAAATGTATATTTTACAAAATTTGGAAAAATAGAGAAAAACTTACAAAAGTTTATATTGAATATTGCTAAATCAAAAGTCATTTACTGGAAGCTTGATTCATCTCCATGAAATACTATAAATGAGATTGAGCTAATTTTGTCACGTGTTGAAAGGTCTCCGGTTTGCACATTTTTCTTGGTGTTGAGGCTTTGAGGGTCGAATGTTTTTACACGTGCTGGCTGGACTCTGTCTCTCGTTTTGGCATAATGATATACTGAAAAGAATCCCTAGAAGTGCATTCTAATGATAATACTGTGAACCTTATTTTATCATTGGTAAAAGTGTGTATATACATCACAGATGAATAATACGACTTATTAAGTCAAAACGCTAGTTACTACAGATACTACTACATTAAACATTTATACTAAGAAACTATATCTGTAGGGGAAATTGGAACTAAGTACTTCAAAATACAAAAGGCAACAATTTACATTTAGTACTTAATTGCTTGTACCTTAATTTATTGTTGATGTTTTAATTTGTGAGTTTCTTTGAGAATATTCTCAGTCAATAGTTTTCCTTTTCTATTTTAATGTGTAGCGTGTTCTTAATGACAATTATATACAGATCAAAAGGTCATTACGTATATATTCAAGTTAATGAGGGTTATTTTAGAGATTAAAGTATTTTAAGTAGATTAGTATACCTTAACAAAGTTTCTGTTCAATGTGAACAAGTAATAATAATAATACAAATAATACAGTAATGGCACAAAACACAACTAACTAATGTAGTTTAGATACCTATTTAACTGATGCGAGTTCTCTACATACTACTACGCATGAAAATACAAATCATAATACTCTCTCCCCCCACGCATATTGAAATAAAAGACAGTTATTTCTTTGACTTTGACAACAATCAGGTAGTATGTTATCTCGTAGGTAGGCGATTTATTTTTTTTGTGAGTGGATTTGGCTATTATGTGGTAAATATTGATAGTGCTGTACAACTCAATCTTAGGTAAGATTACATTCGTCCGTCATCCGTAACCTAACCGTACTTAAGATAAATCTGGACTGAAATAACGTACGTGGATGTTCAAGAATAATTTTAGAATGTGGGTAAAAGAAAGAGAATGTAGTTCAATACTGAAGTCGACGGCCTCGTCTTCTTCACTGTCTCATAAGAAAAGCAAAAAATTGAATGGAATTTATTTGGCCGAGTCGAATAGTGTCATTGAAATGATTCTTTGCGACTCTCTAGTTTTTCTCTCCTCATTCTCTTTCCTATATCTAACAATAAGTAATAGCATAAGCATGTTGTAGGTAGGTACATCTGTATTATTCTCATCTCTCTCCTTGTCGTCTCTCCTGCCTATAAACCTTTGTAATATTACTATTATCATTTTTATACTCACATTTATTAGTAGGCGGCCCGATTTTATGATGCATTGCATTCCAACAAAATTCTGTATCAGAAATCACACTGACATATAAAAAATTCTTATAAAATCTTTATTTTGCTTACATCAACCATATATTACATTTTAGTCTACTAAGATGTATCTACACGATTAAATTCAGCTTTTTCTAATAAAATTTGTCACTGTACTCAATCAATAAAAAATTGCATTATGACATGCACAGCTAACAGGTATTAAGTACTTAAACTTGATGTTCATAGATTCATTTTAAATTGTTTGTATTAGTATACAAAACATTTTAAACATCCATCCCCTTTGTAATATAATATTGGGTTCAAAAAAGTGTGTTATCTACAAATGGTATGTATTTTCATTAATCAGAACACAAACTACGACATATCTAAACATAGACAGGTATTTAACTTGACAATCAATCTTTCTGTATATATACCTAAATATACAGAAATGTAAAGATAAATCCTGATATACTTAAGGTTATTGGAAATTTTATTGCCCAAATAAACTATTGTAGCTGTAAGCGTAGTGTAAGCAGGCTAGGGTGTGTGCTTGTATACTAAATATATGTAGCTGTATTGCAAAGTTTCGTTCTCTAAGCAGCGTGATTGAGTGAAGTAGAATTCTGTCACTTTTAAGGAGTAAAGTGGATGGAAGTTTTAAATTAAGTAAGTGAGACTGACTGAGACCAATGTTTTCACACCAGTATGCTCTACTAATTTGCATTTTCGTGCTATCTTATCTACCCTTCCCTGTCTTAAGGTTGGTTAGCTCTAGCCAATATTATACCTTAAATCTTGAACAGATAGGCCAGAAAATGAAATTGGGACAATGAGAAAAAATGTTTTAGGTATTAAATTGCCTTCTCCATTGTCTCCTCATTTGAATTTAGAATTGCATGAATTCATATAATACTCTGGCTTATAAAAATGGTGCATTTATTACGAATTTAAAATTCAAGAGGGTATAATGTTTCCAGGTACAACTTAGATTGATTAAAACACCTCATATACATTATAGCAGTTGTTCTGCACACATAACGAATGTCCTAATGATTTTGGCCCAGACATAAATTTAAAAATTTATTTCATGGTAAATATTTTTCTAAGTTCCCTTGCAACTTCTGCATCTTCACCACATGAAATATTTTTTGGGAAAACGACGACGGTATTTTAGTAATTTTAGAAAATATGAGATAATAGCCTAAATGCTGTGCTAAATAATATGACATAATGCACTAATAAGTGCACTGGGTGAAGTTCTTCATTTAACAATTTAATCTGCATCTTTTGAATTGATTTTTATCTAGAATGAAGGTGGAAATAATGCAAACAAGCCAAAATTTATTCCTGTGACAACATTAGAGGACACTCAAGCAATTCGCTGTGCTGAATTTCATCCAAGGGGACACATGTATGCTGTGGGCTCGAATTCAAAATCTCTTAGAATTTGTGCGTACCCTTCTGTTAATCATTTGTCCGAAGATCAAGCACCACAGTCCCCCAACATTATCTTCAAAAGAAGCAAACATCACAGGGTAAGAACATACTTCCCTACAATAATAAAACAATGGTATATAAAAAATTAGGAAATTCTATATATCTATATAATAATAGCAATTCATTTCCCCTTTAACATCAATCTACGACTTTCAAATTTTTACTGGATGGGCACATCATAGTCAGAACCCCAAACCTCGAGTTTCAAAATGATATCTTTCATAGAAATGGTTTTACGATTTTTTGAATTTCGAATTTTAACATTGAAGGAGTGGGAGAAAACGCTCCGATCTGTCACGTTTTGTTCAAATACTCCTACAGTTTTCATCCGATCTTTACCAAACTTTTTCCTTACTTACTCGACTTACTAAGGAAGACGGTAGCCACTCCAGTTTTTTATTTTTTAGTAGAAAATATATTGCCAGTGAATTTCAAAAATTTGACAAAGTCCTACTCTTTAAGCAGGGGCAGCAGGCAGGCCTCCGCCATGTAAAGGGATTAGTGTCCCTTTCACTTCGAACGGGGCGACCGCAGTGGAGTCAAACTACTAATAACAAGGCGACGTTTATGTAGTTTGTATCATTTGGTTGTGGATTGAATATGCTATGACTTGACTTAATTGACATAGAATTGGTTAGTTAGTGAAACAGGGTAAGAAAATAGATAGAAATAACGAGGACGATTAAAATAGTGGTAGCTAATTAAAATAACAAAATAAATAAAAATACTTAAAATGAAAAGTTGAAAATGACGGAATATTTAAGATGACGGGAATATTTAATATAAAGAGATTATTTAAAATGACAGGAATGTTTAAAATGACGAGGTTATTTAAAACGACGAGATTTAAAAAATGATATTTATAGATTTAAAACAACGAGGTTAATCAAAATGAAGGGGTGATTCTAAACGATGAAATTATTTAATACGACTGGGTTATTTAAAATGACGTCTATTTAAAATGTAGGGTCATTTACAATGACGTCTATTTAAAATGTGGGGTCATTTACAATGACTGTTGAGTGACGATTATCTACCCGATAAAAGTATCAACGGTTCGAATGTTAGTTAACTGTTAAACTATCAACTATAGGTCAATGCGAATAAAATAATCGTTTTTGTGAACAGTTCCTATTAACTAGATTTAGATGTAATTTATTCGCCGCAGCTAACACTAAATCAGAACAATTAATTCACAAATTAAACAGAAATTCAGAAAATAATAAATTATCGACAGAGCAGTTAGGTACGCATACCATGGAAAAACTCACTCTACGACTTGATCGGTTGAGCTCTACTCTCAGACTGAATAAAAAATGACAGGATAAAACAAGGTAGATAAATTAATACATAGAAGTAACAAGTAACACGCGCCACCAAATAGAATTGCATGAATAGATGGCGTGCACGTACAAAATCTACATATTACATTTAACAATGACGTCTATTTAAAATTACGGGGTCATTTAAAATGACGGGGTCATTAACAATGACGTCTATTTAAAATGACGGGGTCACTAACAATGACGTCTATTTAAAATGACGGGGTCATTAACAATGACGTCTATTTAAAATGACGGGGTCACTAACAATGACGTCTATTTAAAATGACGGGGTCATTAACAATGACGTCTATTTAAAATGACGGGGTCATTAACAATGACGTCTATATAAAATGACGTCTATGTACAATGATGGGGTAATGTAAAATGACTGGGTGATTTAAAATTATATATTATGTCCATATAATATTAATGATAATTTGATAATATAATGAAAATCAGGCCCTGATGAAAGGACTTCAAATATTTACTTTGTTTAGTTAAAGTTAAATGATGTTGAATTTGGTTCACTATTATTATGTCGATTCGATAAGTATTGTATTTTGTTCCCCATCCTTAGGATGTTGTGTAGCAATGCAGCAAGCAATTTTTTAAACATTTTAATCTGTTAATTTTCATATTTTTCAATGCATAATGCATACTCATGATCTACCGTCCCCATTAAGGGGTTACCCATTTCCCGTTCGGAGAACGGGCCTATTACTAGTATTAACTATATTATGTAAATGGTAAATTAAAAAATTAAATATTAAGCAAGATGAAATTCGATATTTCAAACGTAAATATCTCGAGACAATTTGAATAAGAACTGTGCTACACTAGCATTCAATTTAAATTCATTTAAATCATTCTGGACCCGAATGCTGGTAGTGTGGTAGCAGATTTCTGTCTTTGTCGGGATTAAAAATGGGAAACAATAAATTCATAATTTCGAAAAATTTAAAATGAATGCGTTACTTTTCAATTAAATGGTCTTTTCAGGTAGAAATTTTCAGTCCTTTTGAATGGACACATTAAGTAATGCAAGTATGAAAGGTTTGTTAACATTCGTAGTGAATTGTAGTGACTGCACTATGATATCAATTCAGAAAAGAAAATAAATGACTCCTGATAAAAAGTAACAAAACGCCTACGAAAAATAATAGAGTTGAGGCTTTATTAAAAAGACATTGACATATTCAATTAGTAAATAAATAAGTTTATTACCTTCAGAGAAGTGATTAAGATGCATGCATGGGATGTTTATGAAAGTTTGTTGTTTCCACGAAGGGTTCGATTTATTGTTTGGGCTGGTCACCGGATGGGAGTCTTTTGGCAACTGGCAGCAACGATAAAACGATAAAGTTGACTCGCTTTGACGACTTGGGCCGACATGATCAACTGAGCCATTCACAGGAAGTGGAACTGTCAATGCACGACGGCACCGTGAGAGACATTTGTTTCATAGAAGACTTAAGCAATAAATCTTCCCTGATTGTTAGCGGAGGAGCAGGCGACTGCAAAATTTATGTTACAGATTGCGTCACAGCTACTCCGTTTCAAGCTCTCACAGGACATTCTGGTAATTTAATTCAGATTTATTAAATAGTGTACCCACAAAGCTTGTGGGACTACCTGTCGATACTTCTATTAACTCACTAGGGAAATTTTTCAACTCTCTTGCCAATTACCAAATAGAATAGAATTTTATTTTCTGCTTCATTTGACCATCAGCCCAATTATCATATAACTGGGCTGTGCGCTTTGCTGCTGATACACTTAATAGATATAGATGGAATAATATGTAACGGTGTTAAAGGCCACTGCTTGGCATTGAAATCTAGAGAAGTTAATTACCATTAGAAATGTGCAAATGCAATTTATTGTAGGACTAAGACTTTTGTAAAATAAGTACATAATAATATTAGTAATGCTATTTATTTAAATTAGACAATTAAATATCCGTGGAAATTTGCATTTTAAAAATCTGCGGGTGGAAGGATTGGAATATTATGCATTGATAGTCAGAAACCGCTGTACTAAATAAGCACCATGCATAACTATGTACAAATTGTTTTTATTGGTGTGGTACGGATGCGAAAGTGTTTTTTGTCTATTGAAATTAGCTAAAATATCTTTAGGTCATAAGCACACTGAACTTCCAGAACCTACATATTTCTAAACATGATGACAGTACATAAATGGCACCAATAATTACGGGTTTTCCATGCAATTTCGACTTTTCGACCTGTTGAAATTACCTGTACGTTGTATACTACTTATTTGTGAGTTACTTTTGCACGTAGCAGCAACTAGGTAGCACAGAAGTCCTTATAATACAGATTTAATATTGCGCTGTAAAATTTTGTTGTTCTAAACGGGTGTGGTTTACCAGGAATAATTACATAGGAATTTACATTTTATGGCTTTTCTCTTTTGTGTTGCACCTTGTATCTTTCGTGTCATGTCATTGAATGAGCTTTTGTCTTTAAATAAGAGCTAACTACTTATGATTTTTATTATAACCTCAATATTTAGCCTAATCGGTTAGTAATAGTAACATCAACATCGACAGGAAAATTTAGGACACTAAGCGACTCCACACAACATTGGTACACTTGATTGCACTCCACTGCCTCTCAAAGAAATGAGAGAGTGAAATGAATGGCTTTTGAGATGCAGGCATTGCCTGCCTTCATTTTAGCACAATTATTGAACGAGGAAAATCAACCTTTAATAGCTTTGAAAAAGATTACTTACACAATGAAATTGAAAAACACCTGCCTTATAAAAGTGCTAAACCCGTACCCTTAGAAAATGATTATACATGTAACAGGAATAGACAAAAACAAAAATCCAAGATTATCGTATTTAGAAATGTTTTTCCTTAAGTCTGAAGTATCCAAAGGTTACCTATATCATAATATTATGTTGTAATACACTTCAATGACATCGTCTTAATAGCTAGTTGACAGGTGTGACACTTACCTGTGAAAATTATATTTTTTCCTTATAGCATCCTTGTTTCTGCATACTTTATGATTATTTTGCCAATCTTGTTTACATTTGCCATTTACCATTTTCGGTGTCTATGAAATCTAATGAGCATGGGCATGTATGCCTACCTATTAATTAATGTGTGTGGGAAGAGTGAAAAGCTTAATGATTGAGTAGTCGTATTACATTGTGGCGATACATGCATGCAGGTGCATGAATCATGATTTCTAAAGAAATCTGTGGTGGTTTGATATTTGTAGCTGTATGGGGGAAACCGTTGCATTTGTAGTAGGTAGTAGTTATACGTATCTCTGCATGCTTATTAAAGAAGGTAATACTACTTAGAATCTTAAACGTTGCAGTAGCTAATAAACAATTATAGTTCCATATTAGTTAATTAAAAATGCATCGTTATTGTCCGTTCTCTTTTGGTATTTGACTAACTGAATAGTTTACATTGTTAGTATGTATATTTATGCGTCATGATAATTATGTGTTTGTGTGTCTTGAAAGTGGTAAATATAAAGATACCTCCAACAATTCTGTCGTGTAACATTTTAGGAGACACTAACTTGACACTAATAAGACAATGACGTAAATATCTCATTTAAGATTGAGAATATTTATTACTGTAATAAACTTAAAGTTTATGTCGGAATTTTAACTCCCACGTCCTACTGCATACATGAATTTGCCAAAATTACAAAGCTTTAGTTACTATAAACTACAATACAAATATACGGAGAGTACATACTGTTATATCTGCCTCTAATTTGGCTGCTATATTATAAATTACTATTATAAATAAATATCAGTTCGATAATTCTTATAGGATGCATTTGAGCATATTTCCATTGTATTCACTTTTTAAGTGGGCCTAAAGTTCAATGTTATAATGAATTTGAGTTTACTCATCGTTTCAGTATTTTTGTAAAGTGCCTACTTGCATTCCCAATTTATGAGAAAAGGTAGAGAACCTTCTGAGAAAAGAAATGCATAGTAGGAGAAGAAGAGTAGGAAGATTGTATTGCATGTTACGTTTTCTGCTGTCTATTACGGGCTTTAACAATAGTAGTCTCCAAATGTATAATTAACTGTGAGTCTTCCCACTGCGCAGACTAATAAATTAACATTTTTGAAAGAATGTTATTAGTAAGAAAGACTTTAGTTATGCAAAACGAAAATAATTTTTGGTTCAACGTGAGTTGAGTGGTGGGGATTAGAAAGAGTCACTTACCAGACGATAACAGTATTTAAGGTAAGTAATTATAGCGTATACCTAGGCACTAGGTAGTGATTCAAAATATTTCCCCGTGTAAATCTTCCTAGTCCGAAATTGTCTTGCTGTTTACAGTATTTACAATAAAGAGCATAATAGTATATACTTATCGTCAGTAAATTAAAGTGTTTGAATTGCATTCACGAGGCAAGAGACTAAGAATATTATGAAGCATTTACATTAAAAAACTCAGGCAATAGGTTGCGAGTAATTTCCATGAGATTATGGCAGTGCTGTCAGAAAACGACTTTCTGGTCAAAGGGAAACATGAGATAATCTATTGCATTTGTGTACAAGTAGAATGGCAATGCATGCACAGACTCAAGTGGACTGCACAAAAATGATTATAGCGGAGTAGAGATCTATAGCTATTAAATTTTGATCTGCGTTAACGTCAACTTGGTATCACCCAACTGGTCAGACTATATCCCATGGCCGAGGTAGTTTAATTGAACTTTGACAATGAGTGAATTACTTGGATGTAAACAGATTTCCATAAGTTGAGGCTATAGGTAAATACGACCACAACAAGGTACAGGAAAGTTCGTCTGCAGTTTGTTGGTGACAGGGCGAAGGATCTAATTAAGGCAGAAAGCTGTGGGACGGATTAGTGCTTGGTTATAGTTAAGTTATCATGTAAACATCGTAGAGCAGTGCAGGAATGACAAATGTCCATTTTCTCAACTGTACTCGTCGTCGTAACTCCTTTTTTGTCTTTGCAGCCCCGATACTCTCGTTGTACAACTGGGGAGGCGTCATGTTCTGTAGCGGTTCTCAAGATAAGACAATTCGTATATGGGATTTGAGAACGAGAGGCTGCGTCAATATGATTTCACCGTTGACTAGTCCGTCCTCTGCCACGGTCAAATCTCCTGTCGGCTCTGTCTGCGTCGACCCCACGGGAAGACTCCTCATTTCCGGCCACGAGGACTCCGCCATCGTCCTCTACGACATCCGAGGAAATAGACAGATTCAAGCTATTAAAGCCCACTCTGCTGATGTCCGCTCTGTCCGGTTTTCTCCAAATGCCTACTACTTGCTATCTGCCGGGTACCTTTTACCGACTCTCAAAATATTATTACCTATGTATGTAGCTTCTTGAATGAATTTTGATTTAAAAACTTTTTTCTTTACAGCTATGATCAAACATTGATGCTAACTGATTTGCAAGGCGACCTATCCCTAAACCTCAGCTCTGTACCTGTTGCATCACACGATGATAAAATCATCAGTGGACGTTGGCATCCAACCGAATTCAGTTTCTTGTCCACAAGTGCTGATAAGACAGCCACACTTTGGGCTCTACCCACTATGTAGAATCATATTATTCAAGTATATAATATTCTACCCATCATTTAACCAATTAGTAATTAGTAAATAGATTTAAACTAAGATAGATGATGGGTGACTAACCTGGAATTTATATTATTAGTGGATGCAACGAATCATTTGGGAGGGGGAGGGAATAACAACAAATTATAGGAAAGGAATCGACAAGGAATTAACAATGGAATAGCCGAAATGCATTCAAAAATCCCATTTTCGATTGAAAAAGCTAATGATATGCAGTAAAGGAGTTGTTAGTACTAGAAAGTATATAGATTAGAGATACGACCAAATGGAGCTTTGAAAAAAACTCATTTGTCATTGAATAGGAATTATCTAATAACATGCTACATGGATGTTGTGAGAGTGTATTATGAGTGAATATTTATAAGCGAGACATGATAATGGTACCACCAAGATTGTACAAAAGCTTGGAAAATAGAATTTCTCGCAGGTTTTCAAATATAATGACAAACCACATATTGATTTTCTTATGGTGTGAATGTACACTACTTGCTCTAAAATTTAAACATAGGTGTAAGGCTTTTTATGCTTTAGAAAAAAATAAATATATCATAACTACACTTAATAAATCATTCAATGAAAAAAATAAATTTATAATTAATTACGAACGATTTGATCTTATTTCTACTTTGTTCAATTAAATTTTTTGAATATGTGTTTTTTGAAGAATTATAATTAGTCCCTTACATGGCTTCCGCGGTTGTTACTACATGCCCCCATTTTCTGCCACAAAAGCATAAGAATAATATTACGACCAACAACGTTTCTGGACTTTTGTAAATATTTATCCAGGGTCGGCTAGCGGAACGTCCGAGATGGACATCCGCACCGGGCTGCATAATCTGAGACACAGTAATCTTTACAAGAAGAAAACTCTGTCGTGTTTACAATAATATTTCTAACTGTATGGGTACGTATAGTATTTGGTCCGGTGGTGCATGTACCTATTAGAACTTTTAGAAATGCCTTCATTTCCATCCTACCTTAAATAATTCCAAATTGAGTTTGTAGAACCCCATAGAATTTTACTCTTCTGTTAGAGTGTCGTATCCTGATTTAGGAACCCATCAATTAATGCAAATTAATGAACATTTCCACATATTATATCTAACAAGCATTTTCAAAAAATGTACTTAATTTAAATAGATTCTAACTGCTATATTTAATACAAATCATACTATTACTGTACATACCTGATAGAGTATAGACGTACCTATCCAGTTTTGAGTGTAGATACCGATTTATTTTACTCATAGAACGATAGTCTTAATAGTTTGGAATTAGGTAAATTCTTAAGAGATATGTTTCTGATGGTTTCCATTAGTGTATTACTTATAGCTATATAGCAGCCATTCATTTCTCGTTAAGTAATTTGTTAATTTAAGTAAAATGTCCATCTACTTCACACAGGTTTAATAATAAGGAGTAGGGATTTATGGGGCTTTGGAAAGTATTTTGTCAATCAAGAAGTAAGCAAGGGTACAATAGGAAACGTAACAAAAAGTGCTTAGAGCCGTATAAAGGAAGTAAAAAAGACAGTAGAACGAGTTCCCGTGATCCTAACACAATAAATTTTGTTTAGTCAAATCTAAACCAAAATTAAATTAGATTGGCAACGAAACTGTAAGTTTGTACCCTAAGCTTAAAAGACCTCCTTTTACGGACAAAATTATGCTTTTAAATCCCCATAAACGTCTACCTAAGAAGTAGTAACTGATTTCAGTAATTTTAAAAATAAATTTATAGCCATGTTAATTTAAAATTATTCATTAGAAAACTATTTTTAATTTGGATTAATTAGTGCTGCATGAAGTATCTTGCCTGCAAAAACCTGTAACATGAAAAACTTAAATGGAACGTACTTATAGTAAATAAATTCTTTCAAAACATATTTTATTCAATAACTGAGCACATTGCATTACCAACTACAATTATTGAATAGGAATTTTAGAAATGTTTTCATTTAACAGTCACCATGATAAAACTTTATAGTTTAATACACAATTAATTCAGCAATAAATCATAAACAATAAAACAATGTTAATATGTTACAATGTTCTACAGAATACTCTATACGAGCGATTACTACAAAAAAAGAGAAAATCATTTGAAATGTTAAATTATGAGTTTATGAGTATGAGTACTGTTATATGTAACTTGTAACTAATTGTGTCGGAATTTTGCAAAGTGAATGTACTCGCCGAAAAACTAAATTCCGGTTTATCGTTCTATTAAATAGAGCATTTTCGAATCTACAATATGGCGGTGACCTGGTATTTTTAAAAAATTCCTGTGAATTTGGCAATAATTTTAGTCTGCATTGTGTCTTTTATGATTTCATTATACACCATATGAGTAAGAAGCCGAAACCTTGTCATTTTTTATCCGAAGGCGAGAGAATTCGATACCGAACTTATAAATAAATAAACCCTACGAGATAATTAAGTACGCTGATTTGGAATATGGCCACCGATATATCATCAGAATGACCCCAACCGATATTACGGGTATGCCCCCATATCGGGAAATATAAAACAATTGAATCAAATAAATTCCATTGAACCTACGGGGTATTTAAATACACTGATTTCAAATATGTTCACAGATATATCTTCTGAATGACCCCATCCGATATATGGGGTATGCCCCCATATCACAAAATATAAAACATCTGAATTAAATAAATTCCGTCAACCCTACGGGGTATTTAAATACGCTGGTTTCAAATATGGCCACCAATATATCTTCTGAATGACCCCATCCGATATAGGGGGTATGCTCCCATATCGGAAAATATAAAACAATTGAATTAAATAAATTCCGTTAACCCTACGGGGTATTTAAATACGCTGCTTTCAAACATGGCCACAGAGTTATCTTCGGAATGACCCAATCCCCTATAGGGGGTATGCCCCCATATTGGCAAATATATAACAATTGAATTAAATAAATTCCGTTGACCCTACGAGGTATTTAAATACGCTGATTTCAAATATGGCCACAGATATATCTTCGGAATGACCCTGTCCGATATAGGGGGTATGCCCCCATATTGGCAAATATAAAACAATTGAATTAAGTAAATTCCGTTGACCCTACGGAGTATTTAAATACGCTGATTTCAAACATGGCCACAGATTTATCTTCTGAATGACCCCATCCGATATAGGGGCATACCCTCTATATCGGATGGAGTCACTCTGAAGATACACCGGTATCCATATTTGAAATCAGCGTATTTAATTACCCCGTAGGGTCAGCAGAGCATATTTATTTCAAAAGTTTTATATTTGCCGATATGGGGGCATACCCCCTATATCGGACGGGGTCGTTCTGAACATATATTGGTGGCCATATTTGAAATCAGCGTATTTAAATACCCCGTAGGGCCAACGGAATTTATTTAATTCAATTTTTTATATCTGCCGAAATGGGGGCATACCCCCTATATTGGACAGGGTCATTCAGAAGATAACTCTGTGGCCATGTTTGAAATCAGCGTATTTAAATACCCCGTAGGGTCAACGGAATTTATTTAATTCAATTGTTTTATATTTGCCGATATGGGTCCATACTCCCTATATCGGATGGGGTCATTCAGAAGATATGTTGGTGGCCATATTTGAAATCAGCGTATTTAAATTCCCCGTAGGGTTAACCGAATTTATTTAATTCAGATGTTTTATATTTGCCGATATGGGGGCATACCCCCTATATCGGATGGGGTCATTCAGAAGATATATTGGTGGCCATATTTGAAATCAGCGTATTTAAATACCCCGTAGGGTCAATGGAATTTATTTGATTCAATTGTTTTTTATTTGCCGATATGGGGGCATACCCCCTATATCGGATGGGGTCATTCAGAAAATATATTGGTGGCCATATTTGAAACCAGCGTATTTAAATACCCCGTAGGGTTAACGGAATTTATTTAATTCAGATGTTTTATATTTGCCGATATGGGGGCATACCCCCTATATCGGATGGGGTCATTCAGAAGATATATTGGTGGCCATATTTGAAATCAGCGTATTTAAATATCCCGTAGGGTTAACGGAATTTATTTAATTCAGATGTTTTATATTTGCCGATATGGGGGCATACCCCCTATATCGGATGGGGTCATTCAGAAGATATATTGGTGGCCATATTTGAAATCAGCGTATTTAAATACCCCGTAGGGTTGACGGAATTTATTTAATTCAATTGTTTTATATTTGCCGATATGGGGGCATACCCCCTATATCGGATGGGGTCATTCAGAAGATATATTGGTGGCCATATTTGAAATCAGCGTATTTAAATACCCCATAGGGTTGACGGAATTTATTTAATTCAATTTTTTATATTTGCCGATATGGGGGCATACCCCCTATATTGGACAGGGTCATTCAGAAGATAACTCTGTGGCCATGTTTGAAATCAGCGTATTTAAATACCCCGTAGGTTTAATGGAATTTATTTAATTCAATTGTTTTATATTTGCCGATATGGGGTCATACCCCCTATATCGGATGGGGTCATTCAGAAGATATATTGGTGGCCATATTTGAAATCAGGGACTTAAATACCCCGTAAGGTCAACGGAATTTATTTAATTCAATTGCTTTACATTTGGCGACATGGGGGTATACCCCCAATATCGGATGGGGTCATTCTTAAGATATATCGGTGGCCATATTTGAAATTAGGGTGTTTAGTTACCCCGTAGGGTCAACCGACATTATTTATTTCATATGTTTTTGAATTTTCAAATATGGGTGTTAGCTGCTGTCATTTTCTATAGGCTTATTTCTCGCTTACTAGATCTAGTAGAGTACATTCAGTTTGCTAAGTTCCGACACAATTTCTAGTATATCATGGTATCCAAACTACAATGTAAACTTTTGAATCATATGAATCCATTACTAAATTTTACAATTTCTTTGTAAATACTTTTTATCTTAATTTAAAGTCGATTTCTAAATTGAGAAGGAATGGATGGAGCAACATTGCAAATACCAGAGTACCAGAGCTCCATAAATATCCCAGCAAGACTAAAATGCCTCCCTCTGCCCAAACCTTAGGTTATGTTAAATTAGGTTAGGTTTGCGAGGCTTTGTAATCTGGATGCTAACAAATCTCTGGGAACATTGTGATTGAGATAGTTAACACATATCTATTGGAATGGAACTCCTGACAGCTTATGCTGGTCTTAAAATATGTTTCACTCACATCAAAAGCAACATTAGTCTAAAGTTTTTATTTTCCACGGCATTGCATTATTATTGTATCGAACATTTTTATACATCGCAATTAAGGCTACCTTCATGATACATGATGATACGGATACGGATACAGCAAAGTCTAGTCATTACAAAAAGATACTGATATATACTTACACACCGACCTGCATATACCAACAGTAATAATTACATGCATGCAAATAAGTAAAGAATGTATTCTTCGTATTACTGTATAATTTCAGTCCAATAAAAACGCCGTCTACCTATCTATAGTTTATTTGCTATAATTAGTTATCTGTAATCCGTAACAGTATCTGTTCCCGGCGCGATGCCCTGTGCAGTTGACCATCTTACCCATGAGGTATCCCTGCCCAGCGTATGGAATTTGAGACTCCCTTGCATATTTGTAGGTGTACCGAGTACCCCACTAATTGCCAATTGCATGACGGTTTGGTTGTATTGCATAATGGCATCTGTATTGTTGTATTTGCTACTTTCTCTGCATTAAAGTAAACAAGCTTTCATTTTGCATTTTTTGTTGATTACTCCTGCATTTGTATTATTCTGGCTTGGCTACCCTCTTTATAATTATTTTACTTGATAATAATATGAGAAATTAGATACTCAGGCTTGTAAACAATTGAGGTATATTGGAAATTACATAATATGCATAAATTGCTAAATAAATACAGTTCTCAAATATTATTGGCATATATAGGCTGGGCAAATTTCGCGGATTCGGTAAGTAATAAAGGGTATTTACCAAAATCAACTGCTCACTTCGTTTTGCAATAATTTGATTTAAATATACTTTTTTTGATATTGGTACTAAGATTGAGCAGTCAGCCTGGCCACAACATCTTCAAAGCTCAGGTACAGAAAAACATTATTATTATTTTAAATATTTCGCAAAATATTTCAAAATTTTCACCTATTTTCGATACACATTTCAAGTGTCAAATTTTTATGTAACCCCTATAATTCAACAACGGTTTCAGATAATCGGTTGAAATTATTTTGCTCAGTGGGTAGTCAAAAGTAATGCTCATTTGAAAATGGAGATAATCAGACACAACCACGTCTTGTGGGCGTGGTTCAAAAATCATTTAACTGTAGTTTTTCACATAGTCGTGAGACATGATCATAATTATGAAAGTTGATTCAGGTCAAATCTGGTTATCTCACTGTCTCTCTTGTGTTTGACCATTTTCCACTTTTTCATTGGGAATTTCCACATTTTGGATAAACTATGTTTTAGCATATTCAAGAATAAATTCATTCATGACTTCCATCCTGAAGATAATTTTAAAACCATGATTTACAACTAATCATATATTATGTATTAATCGCAGATGCAACAAAGTATTTTCATTGCGACACTATTGGCAAGTTTCCTAGGAATGACGACTGCAACATATTTCATATATGCCTGTTTCCGAATATGTTCACAATAGAAGAATTCTCATGCCCTCCAGGTAAAAGTTTGGATGTGCTGGATCAAATATGCATGGAAGAAGGACTAGCAAGGTGCAAGACTAATAATACTGGATTACTTGAAACAACGAGAGAACATTCAAATGATTCATCATCGTATAAAGGTTACAAATTATGAACATTTTTCAAAATCATTCTCATGTTGTAAATGATTTTAAGACTAACGGGCCTGGTTTAATCTTTTAAAAAATGACGTAATTCTATTTGACAAATCTGCAGTTCGTCCTAGAGCTAAAATGGGTTTTATTACAATGAAGCCAAATCTTGACGACAATGATGACTCGTCAACTTACCCCTCCAATAATTTACAGCCGTCAGAAGCATCAGGTGGGCATAATTTATTTCAAGCACCCAATTTCAACGGTCAATCAAATGTGTATGAAAATTCAGGAGAAGAATCCTCTTCAAAGAGCCCAGACTATTGAGTCCTAGATTGAATAACTGAATCGTAGAGATAATAAAGCATACCATGCTTTCCATAGTATCGTATATAATATGTATAATAAATCATACTTTCCAATTCGATATAATTGGGCTGATGTTATTAAAAAGAAAAGCGTTTGTATATAAACTAAACAATAAATCTCATACCAACTATAGCTCTCGACGAGAGTACGATAGCATAGTTTATTACTTATCTGCCTACACCTTTCATGGTTACGATAAGCGTGTGTTTTATCTAAAATGCGGTTGTCCAGTGAGGACATCGAGCAATTTCTTATCCTATGTAAAATCTTTGCATAGGTAGGGCATGTAGGACTTCTTTGTGGATTATCGTTATTTTAAAGAATGAAGCTGTATAATACTAAACGTATTAATTCCTACTCTAAAACTAAAACGGCAAGCAATGTTCTTGTTTCCAATGTTGAGAATTTAAAAAATGCAATCTTACACAATCTGGCTATAAGCTAAAGTCAAGTATTGAAAACTATACCTTATTATCTTTTGAAATGAGCCCAACGAATTCCAGGCGAGACTACCTTATAGCCGATCGGAATAAAGAAGCAGATAGTAAATAAAGATAAAGAAGTACGCTTAGATACTTGTATTGTAATGAAGTCATTCCATAATTTCCATGTGTTCATTTTATATTACATTTCATTCTATACATTCAAAACGAATTCAGTTTCTCATCTTTCATGGGGAACAGACTTATTAATAATAGGCACAGATCTGTTTCAAATGGATCATTATGGGTGCATCGACCTATGAAAATTATGATTGTAACCTCGCCTAATTAAATGACATATTATGTTACAGAACAAAAAGCAATTTATTTCCTTTGGCCTACCACGATAATATTAACTAGATTGAATCAAAATACATACCGATCACTAAACATATTAACATAATTTCTTCTCGCATTGTATTATAAGAATTATTGTGTTTATAGGTAATTGAATTATCACAATGGGATGAATATAAATCAACGTTCAGTCACCGAGATAAAGTCTATTGACTTCTGTTTCAAAGAAATTTTTAAAATTTAATTGTTCATCAGTAAAGCACATTGCCTTTTGTACCTAATTGGAAAAATAGCATTAAACATGGATTGAAAATAATATTCCTGGCATACCTAACCCACTGTTGTAAGTAGAAATGCTATGATTAAACGGGTTTAATGGTTTAATATACATAGGTATAATGCAAAATGATAGTTTCAGCCAAGAAGTTCAAGTATTTATTGCTATAAAATGCAAACTCCTTACTCCAATTTCTACATCGAAGCTCACTGTAAACTATAAGTACTTAAATCGGAGAGTATTATTTCATTTGAAGAAGATAGCAACAGGCAGGTAATAGATAGCAGACAGTACTACTCAATAACTAATTCCGCGTGGATGCTACGTGTTCAAAACTGTCACCTCGACTTGTTGCCAATCATTTTCTAAGAAATTTAGAATCCGAGCTGGCTGTTTATTTCATTCGAAAAATGAGTACCTAGAGTCCAATGATACTTTGTATATAGAACATTGTATGTAAGGCTTACATAATTGTAAAGGTATTTGTTGAATGCATGTACTTCCGCATTATAGTTTGTATACTGTGGCAGCGAGGATATATAAATCTAGAAGTCTAGATTCAAACTCGATTATACTTCGGGCTGAAGGAAAGAGGAGTTATTGATCAGACAAAAGCCTTAGCTGCTGCATCAATCCTTTCAATCCGACATTTCATCACATTTCTGGAATTAGACATGTTTCATTCCTACGGGAATCCACCGTTTTATAAAGATTTGGAATCTGCTTCCGCGTCATATCCGCGACGGCTGCCAATGCCAGCAAGATCGTACGAGAATCCTGGTCCTGGAATTTTGTCTGCAGGTTTTTTGATTGTTTTGATATAAATAATATTGCAATTATCTAAATATTACAATATTGGACTCTAACTTTATTCCGACAGGGAACATGGTTGAACGAGAAAGTGTAATTCATCGTTCGGAGCAGCCATCTCGTAATGGTATGTCAAATAAATAATTATATTTCACATCCTTGTTATTCTAACTAGCTTTGTACCATATGCGTATACAGAAGCGAGTTTCGGGGTGGGCTAAGAATTTAAAGACATATGTTACACTCTTTCTTACACTTATGTTTGACATTGTTTTGAGAGTTTAGGGAGAAAATCTCATTCTTCTTGGATTTCGGGGGAGGGAGGGGCTTTGACCTGATAGCCCCACCCCCAATACACCTATGCCTTGTACTGATGCATTACCTTAGTGCAGAAAATCGTAACAAATAATACTTTTATATTTTTTTAATTGCAGAGATTCTAGATCCTACTATGCAGATGGAAATACCAGAGAAAAAAGAGAAAGATTGGATAATAAAGCGATTGCTATCAACTGAAGGCCCAGTGGGCTCTGCGGAGAATCCGATTATTATCGGCGAAGAGTCCATGATGGCGCCTCCTTATCGGCCACCACCAAACTCCATCCACTCATTGTCCGAGGAAGAAAAACAATTCAACACCCAACAGATCTTGAAGACTTTGGAGTCGGCTGTGCCATTGAAAAAACGCAAACTTCCATTTAGTGCTGAACTAAGTGCTTTGCCACTTCCGCTTCCGCCGCAACCGATTGGTACACCTTTATCTATTCACTAAATAAATCAAACTTAAAAACGCCGTCTCTAATTTAGAACTCAACATCAATATGTGTTGTAGTCTCACTGAGTGATTCGTCCATAGTTTGGGATTTATAATTGAATCGTAACTGCTGAACGATTTAGAGCAGTTTAACGATATCAATACAAGGTACTAAGTTTCGCACAATTAGCCTAGATTTAAAATATGTTAATGCTCGGGCATTCTATTCAAGGGCTATTGCATAAAGACTAAAACTTGTAGGTGAGTATATCATTATTAACATCTGCAGGTCATTTGTGTAAAATCATTCAGTGGGTTGTGGGATGTATCATTCAGTCTGACTACCACATAATATGTACTTTTCCATGTGAATGAATGTGAATGATGTGATCATGTTTGGACATTATTTTTTAATGCTACATTTCATCAGGTAGTTAACAGATAATTGTAGTAGGCGTAACGAAAAATTATAGCAATATTAAAGTCACTAATAAATGTACTCTTATAGATGACAACCTGCCCGTGTTACAACCGGAGGTAAAGCGTCCAGAATGCAACTTCGGTAACTACAGTGGGTCTGATGTAGTGGAAATTCCCCCAACTACAAACATCGTAGAATCGGCTTTGGCGAGGGCATTGGCTGAACCACCTTTGACAATGCTAACGAAAAACGGAGTGACTTTGCATGCATATTCAGAAGGACGAGAACGTAAATTACCGTATAGCCATGAACCGTATTTGTAGGGATAGTTGGGTGGGCAACATCGTCTATGTATTGGGTGATAAGTATCCCAATCATACTCGACAATAAAAGTAGTAAATCAAATTGTTTGGGTCAGATAAGTAATATTGCCAAATAAATAATACTTCATATATAGGACATGAAAACTGCTAATAAATTAGTATTTTTGGGGATTATAAGACTTTTGTAAAGGGCAACGAAATTAAAATTTTTAACTGGGCACAGTACTTTATATTTGATTGGCATGGGGGGGATCTCGTGTTAATTTCATTCAAATGTATTTACTAAATTGTTGTCAGCTAATGGTAGAATAAACGTCCTACATCAAATTTGAATATATTACTACCCACGATATCTTAATGGTTTATTCATAATTTAAATAGCAAAATAATTTTGACATGCGATCCTTCATTACTGTAACTATTGCAACAAAAGAACAACGTCATATTTTCAGGGATCCTTATTGACAACGGAAGGGATGTGGAGATGATGTATCCGATGTCGATCGCTACTCAGTCTATTGAGCCCCAGTCTCAATTTTTGGCCAAACACATGAGCCAATGTGGTCACAGCCAGGGGAGATTAATTGTAGTTCCAACTGTGGATAATGAGGGAAATTGGATATGTGCTGACTACGTTTGTAAGCAATGTGGCTATGCTAGGAAATGCCACACCCATCTGCACCAGTACAATGAACTACTTAAGACGAAAGAAGGAGACAATTTTTTGGGGATGAGTTCTACAAGTGGTTTTCAGAGGAATAGCCCATACGACGAACATCCAGGGACATTTGGTAAATTGTATTTTCGATATGAATTCTACTGAAAATATTAAATTAACAGAATGTGATGAGCGAATATAGTTGCCTGTCTCCCACTTTATTCAGGAGGAGGTGAACCCATTCCACAAAATCTGGAATGCAACCACCAACGAGTAGTGACAGGCAAATCATTGCTGCATTACACAGGATTCAGAAGGGAAGTTGCCTACGTGGATTCTGTGCCTTCAAATGTTCCACTACGAAACGGTATGCCATTCATGAGAGATGGGTCAATTTTAAAAACATATATTTGCGAGTTATGCCTTCGGGTAGAGGAAACATTGTGGGATATGACTGAACACAGAGACACGGAACATTTGGGATCCCCGGTTAACTTCCTCGAATTATGCTCCAATGAAAAGAATGCTTTGAGATTTCGATGCGCTGCTGTTTCCCAGTCTGACACTTGCAAAGAAATACGAGTGCCAACTCTCGTTGCGAACACCAATCCTCCTCCTCCCATCTACCTTTATTAAATTATTGTTACTAATCTTAAAATATAATTTTGTAAATATTGTAATCTCCCACGTATCGACGGGAAAAACCGAGACGCAAATATTAAACTACCATATTGTATAATATATAAACATCCTTTCGTTCTTTACAGGATTGCATCAATTTGTGTTCAATAAAATATGTGACAACAGTATTTTAACATTAATGTTTTTATTGCATAGTGTGATATTTCATGTACTGACGGCACCAGAAAATAAATATAATATAATTAGTAACTCTGTAAGTAGTTAAATGATTCAATATTTATCATTGTGAGAGAGGTGAAGAATATCGAGGAAAGATACTATACTTTAGCTTAGGTCTTCATAGAGGAAAACACGTAATTATCACTCACCCTAATGGGTGGTGGGGTGGATAAATAAATAGTTAATTGAAAGAATGTTGTAAAATTGTTATTTATAGTTAAGATACCCATACGTGCATATATACCAGAAAGCTACTTAATTAATTATATCGACAATACAAAACACTAGTGTGCTTGAATATGTGACGAGATTTTTGATGCATAAAAATAATTGTCATTAAATTTAGAGAAAATGTCTAGTGAGTTTTTTGGAAATTAGGGGTCGCTCAGTCCAGATAAAAACTGGGAGCCTAATTCCTTCCAGAGTCCGTAGGGTCGAAGAAGGGGGATGATCTCTGCACCGTACACATGTCTATTAATCATATACATACATACATTTACATTATACACACTACTTTATTTATAGTACTGTTAGAGAAAAAGAAACTTTCCCATCGACCCCTTTTGCAGAGCCAGCCCTAACTTTAGCAGGGCCAAGGCCAACATGGCTTTCGTGGGGTTCATCTAGCTTGCAAAACCTAATCAAAATCCTAAGCCATTATTTTAGCAGCATAATATGATATAATACCAAGAATCTAGGAAATAAAACGGATCCTTCTTATTCTTGTGTAGGGCCCATAGATGTAAACATCCTATCCATTTTACCCAACATTCCTATCCGGATGTTTGGATGGGCTGGAAGAGATGGGGACAATTTCTTGGATGTTGGTGATGGGCTGGATTGAATGGTTTTATTTTTTTGAACGTTGGTGATTGTCTGGATGGGGTTGGTTGTCACATACTTTGGAGTGGATCGGATGAGCTTTAGGCAAACTAAATACAACTATACTTTCCAAGAAGCTTATTTTTAGAACTAGGGGTTAGAAATAAACCGACCACAAGGGATGACATGTCCTTTTTGTAATTTGCGTTCACACAAATACAAATAAATGTTTGAATTAAGCAACTTGTATGTATTATCGTTCCGCTGCCACAGTCATCTCTTTGTATTCGAAAGACAATGGGTCATATGTTGCAATACAAAGGCTTAACTTCAGCGCAAACTTCGAGTCGAGGAAGTCAACATGGGAGGTCCATTGTAATGCAACATATGATCCATTGTCTTTCGAATACAAAGAGATGACTGTGGCAGAGGAACGATACTTTGATACTTTCTTGGATGTCCCATCTTTTGGAGTGGATGGGATGTTTACCTACAACTAGCATCTATGGCAGGGCCCCAATAAAGCTATTTCAGCTGTGATACTTTCAGAAATGCATGGCTTGTAGTGAACAATTAAATAAATATGATTGCATACGAAATAGATTAAAGTGGTGTGCAACACCGCTTTATAGGAATACCTGATCTGTCTGTCTGTCCGTCTGTCTGTTAGCACGATAACTCAAAAACGGCTTGAGATAATCAATTCAAATTTTCTGTACGTAAGGTAGGGATGAAAAGTGAAGTCGAGTTCGAAAATGGACAAAATCGGTCACACCTGCCTGTGGGCGTGGTCCAAAAATTAAAAATTAGCGTAACTTTAAATATTGACATTGTAGAACGCTATGAGATAGCTCGTTCGAAAAAGTTATTCGTTAGGTCAGGTCATGTCAAGGTCAAGTCCCATGTCAAGTGTGGTGTCAAAGTCAAAGGTCATTAAAAAATTCACTAAAAAGGCTTGTAACGTCACATAATCAGTTCAAACTTTCTATGCGATTTCACACCACTTTTTTTACACCCATTTGTACATAGTTTATTTTGTAATGATAGTTGCAACTTGTGGAATAATTAACAAATCTATTATGGCGAAAGCATTAAAACCTAGGTTGTTAGAATTAAACAGTTGTCACTACTTTTCACATAAAATTGGTTAAAAAATGAATCAATAAAGTACGAATTTTAGGTAGGATTTGAGTTTCTCTTGCACCATGTGACGCTGAAGTTTTTAGAGTAGGTTTCAATCCATGGAAGATAGTCTAAAACAATTTAAGAATAATTTAAAATTGTTTAAAATTTCGAACCAGCAGTATATGCAATAGCAAGATAGTCTACAGTAGTTAAGGAGAGTCAGCAATATAACTGAACTGGAAAAATCGACATTTTATAATTCTTACGTGTTATTTTCGTGTATATGGAAATTTCTTCCACAAGAATACCGTTATGGCCATCGGTGTCTTCGTCTGCACCATGAGAAACGACCCCTATTTGAATTTGATCCTTTGATGGTAGGTCCATAAACAAAGGACCTTTTTTAAACAGAAAATATATTAAAATTAAAACGACCTTTAAATTAGTGGCCCCTAACAACTGACCGACAAATACTAAAAATAATTATTGCTACTATTAATTTTACTTCCCTGATATTGATAACATATATTATTATGATCGTTGGCCTCAGTGTAATTTAAGGACAGATTTAAAATAATGATTACCACCAGAGTCACCCTGTAAAATTAATAAAATATATATGATCAATTAGTTAGTAATACAATTGGAATTTTGAAACCAGTTGATTATATTTTGCTGTTTTAATAATAATTACCGGTGACGATCCGTTTGTATCAAAAGGACCTGCGCAAATTGAAACGTTAAAGTCCCTAAACACATTATTTTGGAGACAAGTTTCCGGCTCGTGGATTTCAATTTCCAATTTTTTTGGTATACGAGTTAACACAATTGGCTTCCTTGAAACTATTCCCCATCCTGCAGTAAATAAAAACTTTTAATTCGGTTCAGAGGAGGAATTGAACTAAATTATTAAATTTGATACCGGCAATAGTTGCCTTTCTTCCTTCATATAGATTTATTTTATCCTTTGCTTCTGGGAGACACACTGGATTGAAAATCGGGTCTGTGATATTCACAGGAGTGTCTAGTACCACCAAAGCTATATCACCTCTAGAGTCAGCTAGTGTAAAATTCCTATTTAAGGTTAGTAATACGTAATTATTAATTTATTTCTACTAAAGGCTAGCCCAATAAATTCTACACAAAATATAAAATGCTATGCTATGCTATATTATAATGAAACTCTGAATTCTAAGTAGAAAAAGGCTCCTTGCCCGTTAAAGGTGTTTAATAGCGGGGCAACTTGAAAATACACTTTGTGTGTATTACTTAGGATTAGGGTATAGTCCGAATTTATTTACCAAAATTCTTCAAAATTTTCAAAAAGTGGCGGAAGGTCAATACCTCGGACTTGTGGCTCCGAAATATTAAAAAAATGTAACACGTTTTGATTTATAGCGTTAGCGGGAAAACATGATTACCCACCAGCGCTATAATTCAAAACTAATTACAAGTTTCAAATCCCGAGCCACAAGTCCGAGATATTCACCTTCCACCGCTTTTTGGAAATTTTGGTAAATAAATATACGGGCTATACTCTAATCCTAAGTAATACACACAAAGTGTCAGTGTTCCATTTTAGCCGGCTAAAAATGATTTTGACCAGCCAGCCGGCTAAAGTGGCTGAAATGGCTAGTAGCCAAAATGGCCAAAAATCATGATTTTTTAAATTTCCCGCCAAGTCAAGGATGGTTTTCTCAGTTCACATACCCCCATTTGACTATTTTTTCCCATTTCAGCCATTTTAGCCACTGGCTAACAAGAATTTCAACCAACCGGCCGGCCATTTTAGCCAGCCATTTTAACCAACCAGCCGGCTGGTCATCGAACACTGCAAAGTGTATGTTCAAGTTGCCCAGCTGTAAGCCACCCTTAAGGTAAAAATCTTACGGTTTGTTGCTTGCTACGACAAAATCTGGATGGACAAAGATCTGAGATGATACATATGGTATTGCATTTTCTTCATAAAGGCTGTTGAAGAAATACGTCATTTTCAAGCAAAAAGATCAATAGATTATGAGGATTATTATAGTAACAGGGATTCATAAATTAAATTATTCACAAATCATAAAATTACCTGTGACCTCCTCTATGGACATGAAAAAGAGCCGTAATGTCAGGCCTAGTCTTACCCTTCTTGTAAAAACAATGTGCCGCTGAAATAACGAAACGAAATATCAAAAAACTAACAAGTTTAAATATCTATGAAAATTATGAATAGTAAAAATTGGATTTAAACGCTGAAAGCTGACTGAAGAACGAAGGAACCGGACGTACCCGTCAATATTATTCGGTTGTTAATCAGCTGAAAATAAAAAGCTCATTTTAGAAAAGAGAGATGAGTTTCTCATCAAACCCATAAAATAAATTATGAAAACCATGTACAGGGTAATTAGTAATTACCAGTGGTCGACCATTTATTTATATAAAGTTATTTTTATACACTACGGTGCAGATTAAGCCATTAATCTTTTTACATTTTATGTATCTAAGATATAGTATGCAAAAGTTTTCCGCAAACGTTTTTTTTAAATTTTGGCTTATAAAATATCTAAGATACGTAAATGTTTTATATAAAAAATGTTTTCAAAAACTTTTTAAGTATAAAAACATATTTAATAACATTTTAAGAAAACCATGAAATTATAAGCTGATTTAAGGAGACTTTTGAAAAAGAGCGAGAATTTGTGTGACATTATGCCATATATACCATGAGAAGTTTGAGAGAAATTGGCTCAAAACGTCACCAAATACCGGCCACAGGGAACAAAAAAGGACCTCTATTGCCTTTTTTTAAAAAAGGGGTAGAAGTAATTTTTTTAATAAGGAGTCCTTTTTGCCCTTTTACCTTTTTGATGTAGCAGCGTGCCCTATTTACTTCCACTTAGCATGTAAATAAGGCAAAAAAGGTAAAAAGAACGATTTCTTTTTAAAAAGTAGTACGTTTTTCTTCTTTGTAAAAAAGTACCTTTTATGTTCCCTGGCCGGCCACTCTGCTTAGAAATGAACCTTCGCCAAATCCAGAGTATTATTTTCAGTTCACTTAGGTAGCCCTATTTGGCTTAAACGTTTTTCCACCAGCAGGCTAGCCAATATAATTTGTAACCAACTGGCCACAGAGAACTTACCTGCTTACCCCTACACTGGGCATTGTTGCCAAATTTGCCAACGCAGTGAGGTTTCGGCTTATGGTATTGGTGCTCCACCAATATGAATTTGAGAATAACCCGTTTTCGGATTATATGATATCTATAATACTATACTTAAAAGTTACACGCACAGTGTACAAAATTTACCACTTTTTAGGCTTTTTTACCACCACAGTGGTAAAAATGCACTTAATGGTAAAAATGCATTTAATGGTAAAAATGGTAAATCTTTAGCGATTTATTAGACAGATTAGTATAGATACACAAGACTTACTAAAATATATGTTTTAAAACTATTTTCTATGAAATATTTCCAATTAGCTCTTTAGTTAATCAAAGTAATCCTATTCATTCGGCTGTTCCCCGAAAGTTATAAAAAAATGTTACTAAAACCAAAATCGCCAATTTAAAATTGATATGAATGCGCCAATTTAATTGCAATTACTTTCTCAATTGGCAAATAAGGGCGATTAGTGTTCCCATCGGTTGAATCCAACTCTGATTGAATGGACACTTATCAATTTGTGATAACAATCGCTAAGCTATTTCAACTTTGGTACCCAATTTTATTCAAAATTTAAACACGAAATTTAAACGAAACAATTTTTACCATTTTGTACCATTTTTACCACTACTTTTTAGGTGGTGGTAGTTAGCGTTAAATACCATTAAAAACCATTTACCACTGGCAAGTGGTAAATGGTATTTTGTACACTGTACACGCATTAATTTACGAGCATTACAGCTTGTAACATAATTTGAGTAAAAGTAGTTCGACTATGATTACTGCCGATATAAATATACTTGCCATTGGCCATTGCATTGTAATGTGTCAATCAAAGAGTGTAAAAAGTAAAATTTCCACACTTTTTAATTGATTTTACTAAAAACATCTTTTCCCATTTTAGTAACCTTTTCTGGTTTATAAGCAAATAAATTAAGCAATTTTTGTTTGCAAAATAACTAATCAAATTTCCAACCTCTGGTAATTACTTATATACTTCTGTTCCCACTTGCCAATCGAATCCTTACTACATATAATATAGTTAGGTATCTATCCGCAAGCTCTTCTTATTCATTTGTAGAAAATCCTATTGAGAATCAAAGTAGCCCCTTTTCGTCAAAATCAGTAAACAATTAATTTAGGACAAGTTTGCAAAATGAAAAATTTTCAAACCCTGCCCACTTTCTAAATATTTAATTTACCCAAGACAGCAAAAATTTTATTTCGGAATTTCAGAATTAATTATTTCGTAGTAACTTTTCCAACAGCTTTCATTAAAATTGGAGGTGGTCAATTTCGAAAAATTCTTGAATGATTTTCAAAATCGAAGTAAACTACAAAAAGTTGAAGACTGAATAAAGAAAAGGTCTTGACTCATTGGATTCGCAAAAAGATGTACTACAAATAATTAGGGAACCCATAAATAATGTGTTTATACGGGACTCTTTCCATTACTTACCGCCCCTGCACAAGGAATCTCCGCAAATCGCACAAGCCACTGAAAACAGGTAGACATAATATACACAAAATGTTTTTGTAATTGAAGCACTTTAGTTACAAGTTGGAAAAATTATGGTAAAACCATACTGGAAACTCATATGGAATTGTGGTTTCCCCGCCGACAACTCTTTCTAATGTTTCTAATGTTCTTCTCTTTCCGCATTCTGTAAAGAATTTCAATCAAATAAAGAATAAGAGAAAAGATTTAAAATTTACCATCAAACTTACCACATTTATCTTCAATTCTTCCCGTTGTATTATTTTTATCCTCCGGGACTATGCCTGTAATAACAAAAAGCAGTTTGAGTAATGAAATAATACTCTGGAAAAAAAGCTACCCCGTTTTTACAAAAAATCTTTTTAGAGGTAAGTAAAGTCCGGGGATCTCTTCTTCATAGAAAGAAGCTGTCTCCAGGAAAGAAAAAATGTTCTCAATGGGAAGGTAGAGTGACACGAGTGACAAGGAGAGAAGAACCGTTTTTAAGTCACCAGATAAAACCACCCTGAAGAACTTTCCCGATCGACTGAAGCTTTAATGGGAAGCAAGTCCCAGGAAATGGAAAAAATTGTGACCTGGAACGAACCAGATTTTTTCCACTCCCGGGAAGAAATACTGTTGTGAGCCTGATATTTAAAAGACAACATATTTTAAGTTTAAATTCAAATACTAAAAATAGGAACATTGGCCCAGGCCCAACCTGGGGCGAGAGCGAGACTATGGAAAATGCGTCGCATTAAAACCTTCAGTTTTCAAAATAGTTAATAATGTTATTATAAAACATATCCCCCTAAATTATTTGCCATGTGCATTTTGAAACACTTCGTCTGTTATGTAGGAATTGGGATGAGAAATAGTCAATTAAGGAAAAAAAATTATGACGTTTTGACACCCAAATAATTCTTAAAGATAAGAGATGGTAACGTCACATTCACATAGTTTCATTGTCTCATTTTTATTGTCCCAACCTGAAGGCAAGTGAGGGCGAGTGATAACACTGCTTACAACTAAAGGGTCTGATAAGGCAAAATTGTTAACCCTTATGGTGCACAAAAGTGGCCACCACAACACCCACAATAAATAAAAATAGCACATCGTTCAATTATAAAAATATGGCCTAAAAATAAATGATCAAATGTATTGTCAGAGAAAACTTAAGAGATTTAAAATATCATGGTCATTTATCAGAACAGTTTGAAAACTAAATACGAGAATTAAAATAAAAAGAATATGCGAAATTACAATGTAGGACAATTCCAATTATTGTAATATAAACCTTTTCACTATTGACCTGGTTTGGTGAATAATTATAAATAGAAGTGTGTCTGTATTCCATTTTTAAAATGAAGTGAAGGTTTTTAACCAAAAAACCTATTTTAGTTTATTGACACATCACATAATTTTATTTTCCTAACCTGGAGGATTACGAGGGTGGGAGTTCGTAATCAAAGGGTTAGGATTTGATAGGGCAAAACGATTAATAATCAAGGTGCACAAAAGTGGCCACCACAACACCCACAACAAATAAAAATAGCACATCTTTCAAAATTATAAAAATATGGATTAAAAAATAAAGGATAAAATATATTGTCAAAGAAAACAAAACTTGAAAGACTTGTTAAAATACCACAGACATTAATTAGAACAGTTTGAAAATTAAATACGAGAATTAAAATTAAAAGAATATGCGAAATTACAATGTAGAACAATGCCAATTATTATAATAGAACCATTTCCCTATCGACCTAGTTTGTTGAATAAATAGAAGTACCTAATAACCTATTTGTGATATAACAAAATGCATGTGTCCTTTTACAATACAATGCTTAATTCAAATAATTTTTACAGGTATGTTTTACGAGTGCTGAGCCACTGTTGAGTGTGTACTTTGAAATGGAGGATTAAATTACGTCTTGGCCAAGGATGATAATTAGTATTTCTCATTGAATTAAATATTAAAATTAAGTCTATACATATGCACCATAAATCAGGAAGCCTTACATGGTTTGTAAGAAACTTTTGTTAATCATATGATTTCACTGGAGACATAAAATGACCAAGTTAATTTTTTGTCACAATTTAGTAGTTACAACAAACATTCTATTCTGGAATAATCAGTCAATTTTGCGAATGAGCTACAATCCACTTTTAGGCTGGCAAAATTTCCGTAAAAACGAAAAAATATCGTAAAATGCATGGGGGTGTACCCCCTATATCGTGCTGGGTCAGTTTGATGATTAAACCGCCCCCATATTTGAATTCACCTAATTACTCCGTTTGGCTCTTGGAATTAATGTTACTGAATGACGTATGCTTCCATTCCATATATGTGCCCATATTTTTTTAATTCAAACCATTTTTCTGGATCGCATCACATTTATTAATTTATGTGAACCTATACTCCCAAACATGAATAATTGTTTTCCAATGTTTCAGGATTTTTAGCACACAAAATCTATTATATTTTCTTGTATTTTCTGTTTTTCAATGGATTACAAATATTATGTAAAAGACAAAGCGATGCCTGAATTGCAATTATTTAATAGACAAACGGTAAATGACATACACAAGTATGTAGAAGAGCAGAAAATTGTAAATGATTGACTCAACAATAATAGAAAAGTTCCTTAATAGTAATTGTTATAATGTACAAATGTTTATTAACATTAAACCTCTGTTTAATAAATACTTCCATAGGATTTCTTATCTGAAACGAAAATGAGACATGGGTTAGATTTTGTTTCCTTAAGATTAACCCAACAAAAGGAATTAGCATACAAGTATTTATAAACATCAGAAATACTGTGTCCAAGTAAATAGATATAAAAGTAAGAATCCCAAACAAAACATAAAGCGATTCCCACGAAGGTATGGTAATTAGTGTTAGTTTATTATAACATTAGAGACATACAACGATACAACAGGACAATTCCACACTCAGGTTTCGCTGAGATTTTGGCTAATATTTAAGAAGATAACCTCCACCTTGACGTTGTTCGTTCGAAGAGTCGATTTTAGAAAATAATGTATCCTTCTTTTCTTCTAGTGGCTCTGGAGAACATTTTCCTGTAAACCTTTGAACTAGAATAATTAACGTTGGGATTACTGGTGTCATCATAGCTACTGCCACAGGAAGTGCTGTTAAGTACAAATTCAAAAATATTTAAGTGTCTATGCATTATAAAAAACAATTAACACGAAAACCGTGGCTTTACCAGTAGTAAGATCTGCTTCAGGTTGCGGCAAGGAAAATCTCAATGCGAAAATAGCGAGACCTGTATTTTGTACTCCAGTCTCAATGCCAATAGCTATTGTGTCTCTCCAGGACTGTTTAAACAACAGAGCTGTACCTCCTCCTAATAGATAGCCAAGCCAAGGGACTAACATTCCCGAGAGTAATATCTATAAACCAAGAAACGAAAAATCAATATAATTATTACACATTTTAATGCCAATGCAGCTACTTAAAAATACTATAATATGAATATTTAATGACCTGCCAAGTAAATAATTGGAAAAGGTAGAGATTTGTGTATATGGCAAATACAACAATGAAGACGATCAGAAATGCAGCAAATGGCTTTAAAATTTTGACGAGAAATTTGGCTGCTTTTGGAAACTTCATTTGAATAAATATACCAATCACAAGTGGAACAATTAAGCTGACTGCAAATGTAACTATTTTTGTATACGGGATAGTTAATTTGGCATCATGGAAGACGACTTTTCCAAGAGTGAGAATCCACAATGGCATCATAACTGTTCACAAATTCATCGTAAATATATAATTCGAAAGTTGATTTAATATTTGTCGTAATTGATCAAAGATTGTTTAATTTTTGTTACCAAAAGCTGCCACAGTTGAAATAGTAGTCATTGTAATGGAAAGATCAAGGTTTCCTCCAAGGGTAAGGGTCCAAATATTAGAAGCCCCACCTCCTGGAGAACATCCAGTAATAAATAAACCCAATTGTAGAGCTGCAACAGGAATAAGCCATTTGGCAACTCCAAATGATATCTGTAAAATAGCAAAATCACTGAGCTGAATATTAACAAGGTGAGAAATGAGTATTGAATATTTTTTATCATGGACTTACCAAGGGCATGAAAACAAATTGTGAGAAGAACCCAATAGCAGGTCCAATAGGTCTTCTCAAGGCCTCCTTCACTTGGCGAATGTCAAGAGCTGCTCCCATATTTATATAAATTATTGTCACTAAAGCGGCTACACTGATCGTAAATGCTTTGTCAATCGCACCCGCCTTTCGAATCACTGACACTTTAACACAATTGGAAGCATCAACATTATTATTTTCGTCGGTAATGTTTGCACATATTTTGGCATAGCCCAAAAAACTTCCAGTGACATTGAAAGATGTAAAATCATCAGCAGTAGGATTAATACGCATTTCCTTTGGAAATACTTCAGCAATATTGTCATCATCGATTTCATAGTGAATAGTAACATCTCCACTGTCAATATATTCCGTTTTGTTGAATCTCAGCTATATAAAAATATTTATCAAAATCATATCTTTATACTTCATTTTTTATCTAATCCATATTGCTATTGAAATGCTTCTATTATAATGACAAAATTATATTAAAATCACAGCAACTTACATTTACAGTTTGAGTCTCCCCTATTACGAGTTCTTGGATGGAGTCTGGTTCAAATGTAACGTCCCAAGCTGACATTTTCTGTGCTGCAGCTCCTATCATTTGAAAAGATAATATCCACAGAGGTCCAAGGACGAGAATGTACATCAGTAAATAGTGAGCTGGCCATAGTGGACACATTTTCGGAAAAATCCTACAGATTAATTTTAGAATTTATTTCTATTAACGACTTATATGTTAGCTAGCCAAATAAGGAAAAAATTCTCTGACATGGGAATAAGTAAATACTTATAGGTATGTACGTACAAAACTGCGCAATTCTAGTCAAACTGACCACAAGGCACAAGACAAGTCTTGCCAATGTCTAGAGTGTAACTGAGTCTGAGTCCAACCAACATCTAAATAATATTAATGCACGGCTTTTCCCTAACGTTATCCTTATCTCATTCCCATTCATGACTTGAATGCAGACTGCAACTTATCTATTTCGTTTCTACAAGTTCTGTTGAATTGTGATTGTGACGGCAATAGGGATTCCAGGAATCGAAGTTTTAAATTGTCAAAAGGAATATATTATCATGAAAAAATGTTTCAAAATGTCATAGAAGACCAAAATATTATTACAATGCTAAGGCTTTTAAGGCTGGAACTTTAGTCATTAATTTTTGTCAGAAAAATGTTGGATAGTGTGGTATACCGCATTTATCTTTTCATGAAGGTAGTTGCAGTTATCTAATATTTGTCCAGTCTACATTACACACTCACCTTTCCTGTCCCACGTAGCTATAAATCTGCTTATTAATAGCATTGTGCAATAAAGATAACACTCCATTAACCACAACAGAACAATTTAAAACATAATACAATTAATTGAACATATTTTACTCGAATCTAAATAGTTAAATAAATATCGAAACGGAAAGCCATCACTACAAGGCACACTCACACGTTGTACCTGCTCCTTGTATATATAACTGCGTTTAATGGGCAAAATGAGAGAGTGTGCCATCATTGCATGGACACCAGGTACATAATAACACTTATTCTAAACACTATATTGCATGCTTTGTAAATCTCTTGATGAATTATATACTAGTAAATATTATGCAATCTACAATTTTCCCAAGGTCAAGCAAGGTTATCGACTTAACTGTGCATAGACATTTTTAAGATAACTACAATAATATTATGGATTGCTATAGCTGAACCATTCATTATCCTACCCATAACGGCGTAAGACGGCTACAATGAATTTTAATACCTTATAGTCTCGTCAGTAGTATATCGATTCTCGATCCTACAATATTATGCCGAATCTTGAATAGAAACGTATCCCAAGATGAGTGAACTAGCAATTGAGATTTTTGAATAAAAATGAATTGATACAATATTCTATCATTGGGGTAGAAACATCAGTCAATTAACAAGTATTTCAATAACTACATTAAATGGCAATTTGAGTAGTACTTAATAAGTAACATTAACAGAACAAAATATTGACCTAATCAAAGTAATTCGTTCTGCTGTGAAGCAAAAGTGTGTAATATTATATCTATTTCATGCACCATATCATAAAATATTACTAATATTCTCATCATCGATTTCATCATCATTCATTCATCATCGAAATGAAGTAAGTATTGAATTGAAATATAAATAGAATCAAGGGCGTATCCAAAAAACAAATTTGGGGGGTGCTTGAACATGTGATCAGATTTTTCTTACGTATAAAACCAATTTTTTTTATTAAATTTTGAGAAATATTTAGTGTGTTTTTTGAAAATTTAAGGGGTGCTTAAACACCCTAGTACCCCCTCCCCTCATAAATACGTCCTTGAATAGAATATACGACCAAACGACATGTGAAATTAAAAGTTCTTTATTACTTTCAACTTTAAAGTCGTAACAAGGCAGAAGGCTTAGAGTTTGAGAAGTATTTGACAATTTGGGGTATTCATATTCACTGATTAGTGTAAACTAAGATGTCCAAATTAACGCTAACATTTAATGTTTCTTGGTACGCATCTGTACCAAGAAACTGAAACTATTAAGATTTTTTTTACGAAATGTACCTGGTAAATATATTTATGGGTTCTGAATGTATATACTGACGTACGGTACGTAACATAATTATAGTAATCTTGGGGGCTGTGTGAGAATCTATTACTTTACATTCTCTAGTTACTGTCTTTTTTATTACATTTTTACTACCTGATGACTGGAGTGGACTGCATGTTTTATGGCAGTATTACATAAATGGAATTAGAGTTACCTTGTAACATAGCCAGAGGGCTAAATAAGATGATTAATACAAACAAATTAACATACTTTGAGTATCTGAGATTGTTTCTAATCCTTAACCACAAATATTACTTACATAAATAGTAGTAATTGATTCAGCTTCATTTTTTCTATAACAAGTGCAAAACGACCGTCGTAGGACTCATTGCAATTATCCTTAAGTGAAGAATCAAATATTTCGGGTAGAACCCACTAAATTGAATTGGACTAAACTGACAATTTGGGTTGCATCTCAATGTCATAACATTATTTTAATTTAAGTAAGTACAATAAATATTGCAATTTGTTGTCAATAGTTGCCATTCACTTTCACATGCATTAATTCTTATTATATGTCTGACTCAAGTTCAATGCAATAAATATTGTTTAACAAATTCAAAGATTATTGTTTTTACGATGAAAGTTAATTTTTCTAGTTTCACCTGGGCCTAGGATATATAAATGATTATGACTCATACACAACTCTAAATTTTTGCACAGAATAAATACTGACATTGAAGAATGTCTCAATGACAAAATTCAACAAGGCAAAAACACAAATTAGTAAGAAGAAACTTGGAGGACAAATGTACCTTTGGGCTATGGTAACATGCCGTTCTTTGATCGCTCATGATTAGCAATTCTGCATAGAAAATAGTCTCAAATAGACATTCAAATTCCCATTCCAAACTGCGTGCTCTGACACTTCTTTCAACCGTAAAAATATTTAAGGAATTACATAGAGGCGATGTTTTTCATGAGTTTTCTTATTTGAAAGTGTAAATAATTCAATTGACGCACGAAATATTGTTCAACACGAACCTAATAATGATGAATTCATGAATATCTTTTAAATTATAGTGAAACCAGTAATATCAATATTGTAAATTATTTATGAGAGTCGGATTAAGTAGAAATGACTTGAAACTTGCAATGCTTTCTGTACATTAATTCATTCTATGAAAACCAATATGCGTATTTAGCATATTTTATATACTTGTTTATTGAATACATATTATTTGCTGATATTGCGAAAACCAATACTGGATTAAAAACTTAATAGTGTAAATAGTTTCCAATAGCTCTTTGCTTTTATTTTTTTCCTAAGTCAAAAGCGGATATTGAGTTCTACTGCAACCAGTTACAACCAGCAAACTATTTACCCAATAATGAATAAATATACAAAATGGGTGTAAAAAAGGTACGATTTTGTTGCATTAGTATTTGATATAGTACCCATGAGAAATCCTTGATGAGAAGTTAGGAATATAAAAATGTAACCATTACCCTATTACTACTTCTTTGCTATTTGCTTATTAATTTCCGTACATTTTATACAAATTAGTACTAGATGAATTAGAAAATGCATTCTATGATGTAATTTGAATGAATTATTTCATGTAATAGAAGATAAATTCTAACATGTATCCCTGAGATGCATCCGTTCATACATTTATGTAAATGGGCTATGATTCAATTGCAATTAATAAGTAATTGCTGCATTGAAATTTAATAAACAAAATATAATGACTGATAAATGTATAGGTATAACATTAAAAGGGATAACAATTGAAGGGGAATGGATGTACTTTAGTAATAACAACAAAAGAGAAAGGGAGATATGTAGTAATAATAACTTTAGGAAGATGCTATATCTGTAGTAATGGGACATGATAATGTAAATTACATTGTGCTACAAACATAATGTATGAATGAATGTCGTGTTGAAGCTGTAACAGTTTTAATAAATAAAGTGATGAATAAAACATTTGCAGTTTCTATAAAGCCAAATGCGTAAAAGCTAAAATTGCTCAACATCTGTATTTGCGTGATATGGATGACAGTGCAGTTACTTTTGTCAACAGGAAAGAGAATACAAGACAATAAAATTAAAAGTGCAAACTCGACTTAACAAAACAATTTAGGACAGACAGTCACATGGTTTTTCCAACCCTTTGAGACAAAGTGAAAACGTTATTATAATTGCAAGTTCATGTTAGTTATCCTACGCAAATATATCATTGTAAAACATTATTTTACTTTATAGACCCTTCTGGGCTATACTTTGGCTTAGCACTTTGTAATTTTGAGATGAGTGACTTGTAACTGTTAACTAAAAACGTTGATTTAAATTATAAAATTTTGTAAAGTTCTGTTATAATTAAATAGCCGTTTTTCTGTTCAGTAATTCCTACATGGTTTTGTAGGTATGTGGAACACTTGCTGATGCATACGGTTGAATGACTGGATCAATGGTCTGAGTAGTATAGCAATAATAATAATAGACACCTACTTACTGTTGTACTACTTTATAGTTAGTAACGCAACAACTTTCATCAGCTCTAAATTAATTGCAAACTGGCAGTACAGATTAAATGTCAGATGAAATTGAAAATAATCCTCGTAGGATTTCTATTTAATGATATAAATTATGCGTGTCAGATAAGTAGCCCTACAATGTTATTACAAAAAATGTATTGTAGGGTGACTTATAATTATGATGGCTTAAATCTAACTCTCAGTACGCACAATAACGTGTAGGTATGTCATTTATGACTGTACAGCTCTATTAAACTGTTATTAACATTTTCTTTTTTAACGTACACTTAACTTGAGAAAAAATATTTATCCTTCTTTTATTGTCTTTGGATTCAGTACTGAGAAATAATTTACCTTTTTCTTATGATTGTCCTTTAGAATCCGATAACACCTTAAATGGATTTATTCCACACTGAATAGAATTATTATTTCAGGTATTCTGCCATAAGAAACAATAATTGGTGAATCCGTGAGCAATTGATGATAAATTATGAGATAGTATTGATGATAGCACAGACAAAGGAATCAAGCCACACGAGATTCAGAACAAGACTGACATGAGATTGGCAATATTCGTTTCGCCAGAGACTTTAAAAGAATATTGCACGAGATGCCTACTTACTCCACTTACATTACATTATAGCGCCAGAGCTCTGTAGTACAATATAGACATAACTATGTACATTTTTGCAACCTCATTTACATGTACACAAATACTGACACGCAGTACATACCAATTGGAGACAAAATACCTAAAGCCAATGCTACTATGGTTGCGACAATGCCAAGACTCTCAGCCGTACGCAGTAAGGCAAACGTTTTGTTTTTAAACTGTAGAACTTACTATGTGTAGTTATTATCACCTGCTACATTAAAAATAATTGCCACAAATAATATTGCCTGAGTCATTGCTTTTTGCTTCCTGTAAATCGGAATAGTTGCAAATTTGTTTAGTCACAGTCGCCAAATTCCTGTTTATTTTGTTTGTAAAAGTACAAAGGCTTAATCTTCTATGGTTCCAAATGAAATATTGGCATTCACAGGGGTTACCAAAAGAATTTGGTAGGTGACCACTAATAGGAAGAGAGGCAGTGTCTATTATTTTATGCATATTTCCGATAAATTAAAAGTTGGAACTTGAGTTAATCATGAAAGCATCATTGATCGTCATGCATTTGTTTTCTTCATACCATGTATGACAAAGAGCACAATTTGAATGAGTTTGTAGGCCATAAAGTTCATTTAATGCCCTAATTCCACGATTCGAGTTAATTTTCACGAGATCCAAAGCAATATCGATTACCGATTGTTTTTTCAGAGATTTGTACATTTCCAGTTTGATTTCTTGAATATTTTTGCTGTTATATGGAAACGTATGCCTATAGCTCATCCGTCCACTACGAGATATTATAACCTATGTATTTTTAAATTGAATCCATTAAAATTTAATCACTCAGGCCTTGACTCTTTTATTTACAATTCATGTTTTCAATATCTAATTGCTTTTAGGTACGACTTATTTTATTGATAAAAATTTTGATAATTGGATGAATGGATGAAATTAATTAGTAGTACTTGGTGCACCTTCAAATATAGCAAATGAATGTAGGTTACAATACATGAGTAATAAAAAGTAGCCTGTAAAGTTGAAACAGGTTTGCAAGAAGTCTTCTAACTAAGCACGTCTTTGCTTTTGAATTTTACAAACTCTTATTCAATTGTAAAGATTCCAAAAGTGTTGCAAAACTCATGCTGATGGCTCTCCCCAGATACCAATACCGTGAAACATTATTATTAGCAATACAAGGAAGAAGGTAAAACAGAGATGGTGAATTTTGAACACTAAATGGGAAAAATGAAAATTAATGGTTGAGCCATTTCTTGGAGTTAAATTAGACGAAACTCCATTCGAGTTAAAGCTTATTGGAATCAAAGAAAACGATCTTAAGCTGTCGAATGATATTTTAAACCATAGAATAATACAATTTGATTAACATTTTGTTTGTGGAAAAGCCTGAAATAGAAAATAAGATTTTATTACCATAGCATTTCCTAAAAAAGAATTTCCAAAGTATGTACTTCTTTTTCGCTAAATTATTATTAAATGATAATAAAATACTTATAAAAGTAAGTAAAATTAGTAAAATAAAAGTTGCAGTTTTTACGATTCCTTATTCTATCAAGAAATTATAAATTATGGACAAGTGTTTTTGGTTTGTAAAAAAATCGGTTAATTTTGTTTAGAATTTAACCTGTATAATTTCAAAAATATTCTTAACAAACTAGTGTCAAGTGTAAATAAGCTGATAAACTTTGTTGTAACATGAAATAAAGATAGTTTCTTGTATTTTAGTTTCGCTTCTTTGCGTCTCGACATGAAATCTAATAGAGTTTACGCATCAAATGAAGTTTTCCATATAATTGTATTATGAATTAGTTATCAAATGGGATTTGTATTATAAAAAAATGTTACTAACGAGGAGTAGATATTTAAACATTTTGCAATTTTTATTAGGCCTTTGAGTTTAAAAAATAATATTAAGCACATTTTTAAGTACGTTGCATTTTCTTTTACTTCATTAGTAAGTTATCAATATGTAATATAATATTGGATGAAATATCAATGTATATACTTAATTCAGCCACCTAATAATAATAACTGAACACTTAACTCAATATTAGTAGATACGAATTTAATACTTACGAACGAATAGTATATATTTCAGATTAGAATTAATAAAGCACACATAATTTTAATTTGTATGCCAAGACAAGTAGCTTGTTCGTTGGTATAATCTTGGTAATTTAGTTGTTCGCTCTGGAGGATCATTTACAATTCAAAACTCATTCAAAACACAATAAGTAATACACTATTCAATTCATAGATCTTGAAACTTGATAAACAAAATCCTGGTAAACATTTAATTAATAAAAAGTAGCAATTAATGGATATATGTATACAGAAATTTCTTTAAGATAAACGTATACTATAGCTAGTTAACAATAGTCACTAAGAAGGCATATAAATGACATTAATATATTTTCTTTTGTCATGAAGAATTATTTAATGGTACAACTATTATTTACTAAATAGCATAATTTAATAGCTACGGTACGGTAATCTTTATTTTGTGTGGTGATTGGTAAGTAAACTACGACAGTTAGGAATTGATATTGTATTATGATTATTTTTAGGCTACAATAATTGTTATAGCAGTTAAATATGTAAGTCAACTACAATTACAAGTTAATTACTTAGTTGTATTATGGGAACTGATTTAATAGTATTTCAAAGTGTAGTCTCCATTCCGATTCTTGGCTTGAGTATTTCCACGGCGGAAATAGAACTTCTTTTTCTTTGAGTGGCCAAAAGGAGTTTTTTAAAGTCTCCTAAAGATGTTCCTGAATTAGTCCTGACTGCTGGATTTTGTCTGGTAGCGGAACTAAATTTGGCCTGTGGTGTGTTTCTGATAGGAGAAATGACGGCGAGACTATTTTGATCGTAAAAGTATTCCGGAGGTTTTAAGTTGGCAGAGAAAGGATGTATTTTATTATTGCCTTGTAAAGACGACCTTAGGATTGAATGTGTTTTTCCTGAGTTTGAAGAAAATGGTGTGTAGCTTTGCCTAGTTGGGTACAGCCGTTGGAAATGACTTTGACTCGGTTTAACGGGCGTCGAACTGGAAAGCGGAGTCGGTAGCGGCGGCTGCATATTTCTAGGCGTCGTTTTTGAAGAGTAGACTTTATTATTTTGCATTGACACGGAGGAAGCTGGCGACGAAGAAGCTACAGAGGGCGATGAGGTTCGATTAGACGCTGCTGCTGAAGGTACCCGAAGGTTGCTACTTGAGGCATTCGGCTGAATATTGAATTTCTTTCTGAAGCGATAGATCTCCTTTGCAATTTCATCCATTGTAGGGGGCGATTCTGTCATGTCAAGATTTCGTCATGATTTACATTCATCTTTATTATCGTGCTAAATGAGTGTGCAATATAAGGGAGTTGTGGTTCGGGAGTTGTGAGCAAAGCAAGTGCAGATCAATCTCAACAACTAAAAGACGAGCAAGAAGATGGAACGAAATAACAATTATACTAAGTAGTACTAATGGAAGGGAGTTTGTGTTTGTTCTGTTAACTTCAGTTATAATTTATGGGAGCGAAGAGTCGGTCAGTAAAAAGTTAAAATACTCTATACATTAATTTAGTATAGTAAAATGCATGAGAATATTAATTTTCAGACCAAGTTAAAGTAAGAAATATTAATATGTACTGCATATAAATAGTTATAAATTAGACACTCATTTCAGCTCATTCAAATCCGCAATTACAAGTATTAGGTTAAATCCTGCTTATTTACAATTAGTAATGCAGTTAAAAATAGTTTCGAACACAAATATTTTTATTTGATTGTCTTAATTGTCAATTAAGGTCATGGCAAGTAGTAGCTTCTAAATTGTCCATTGCTACTAATGACAATATACTACTGTAATCATTTATTAAGGCTATGTACTTAATTGTCATGGCTTAGTTGCATTT
The DNA here is from genome assembly GCA_020055645.1 of Tomocerus qinae. Taxonomy (NCBI): domain Eukaryota; kingdom Metazoa; phylum Arthropoda; class Collembola; order Entomobryomorpha; family Tomoceridae; genus Tomocerus; species Tomocerus qinae. Next base: position 29,206,045 of record CM034548.1, read on the forward strand.
ACATCAATTGCATTTCCAGTTCCAGTTGAGATGATTATAGTGCAGTTCACACGGAATACGACCACACAGACACCAAATTCTACTTTCTACTCTACGGACGATGCGGTTACTATTGTACCACTCACATCTTACAGACACAAAAATCCCTACTAAATATTTACACTACACCAAAACAAAATGCTATAAACAGACCACAAGAAAATATTCAAATCACATTTACAAAACAAGATCAACATAAGCGTTTCAGTAGCGTACAAAACGAAATAAATGCATTTTACAAGGTACATAGCACACGACAGATAAGGTATTTAGGACAGCTTCGGAAGGAATTATTTAATACGACTATTTGTACTCTTTATTGTTCCTATTTGTAATCTGTAGTGATGTAGCTCCATATAAGGAACAGTAGCTTTGCATCCTAACATTATTATATTGATAACAACCTCTAATTCCTTATTTCACGTATAAATCCAGGCAAAATGAGATTGATTGTCTTTAGCATTCATTCATTGCCCTAAATAATTCTTATCTGTCCTAATCAAACGTACATTGAAGGGCTATATACTTAACTTATAAACCATTATAATGATAAAAATTGTCTAAAATTGGATACTGATCAAGATTAGCAAGCTTATTTACAGTCAATGCTCCATTTTACAATAAAAAGCTTGGGCAATGAATTTATGGTATCCGTCACACCCACATACACTAAATAAATTAGGTACATTAATCTACTTTTATGTACATACAAAAACAAACCCAACCCTTCACTACCATTTTCCTTCACCACCGATTAATAATAGTAAAAAGTTACAAAATAAATAAATCTTATCTTATAAACATTCCAGTTTCCGTTTATAGACCTTCCGAACAACCCATTGAAAATAATTTACACGCAAATACTCACAGACATTAAAGAAAATACAACAATCCATCTAATGATAAGCATTTCTATTTAAAAATATAGTTAATTGGAAACAACAGACCATTCAAGTCACAACTATTGGTTTTCGATGTAAATAAAATTAAAAACCCACAATCCATACTTTTCACACATGCGTTACATAATAAATTAATTTTACATCAATGCTATATAGTGAAAATAAGCTGAGTAACTTTTCTCATTTGAACCACAAATAAATAATCTCGCTCATTCGTCCTCGTCTTATGATTTTGACGTTGTATTTGTGTAGATTATCGTAAGATCGTAACTACTACTAATTATGATGATTGTCAGTGCACCACAAAACAATGCGGTTATAATTCACTTTAGGTATATGGCAAGGTAATGATATGGGTACAGTACAAAACTACAGCTACAAGGTGTACAACTAGAACCTACTATTTACATAGAATACACACCACAAACTACTATAAACAAAACATTCAGTCAAACATACAGTATACTATACAAACAGTGCAAAAACAATTCAATTAAATCTACATTTTTTGTTTACGAAACATTGACAATTACAAATGAGCAGTGCCAAGAATGAAAAGTACATACTTCATAGTTGCTCAGGTATTGAAATTACATAAATAAATGTATAAGGTGTGGTATTAATTTGTAGAATGTTAGCGAGCGAGTGAAATGAGCTTTTGTTGGGATATGAACGCATTGTGTTAAGCTTTAGGTATTATATGTTGGCTGACGAAATGAGACAAGTTGGAGGTGAGTGTGGTAAAGAACAAAAAAGGAAGACATAATAGATAGCTAAGAAGCCAGAAGCATTAGAAAGTGTCATGATGTGACACGGCCAATTACGGACAGGGAAAATGAAGACAAACTGTTGACAAAGCAAAAACAGAATTGCGCAAAAAATATAATACGTACTTTGGAAGTGGCTGTTTATTTGTCACAGAAGAATGCTGGAAGGGATTAATTATAGGTAGGTATCTGCAGGCAGGCAACGGTATCAGGATAATCCAGATAGTATTTACAGTAAGAGTGAATTAATTTGGTGCTGCAGGTTTTTTAGTGATAAGAGTAAGAAAAGAGCAATAATGGAGTAGAATAAAAGACAGACATGCCTTGCATAAGGGATATAGTGGTTGACTACAGAATGAATGTGTTGGGATGGAAATGAGTGAAATGAAAGTGCAAACCTGGAAAAAGAGAAATAAAGTAAATGCAAAGCTACCATATATCTGTGTAGCATAATTTACCTCTTCGTAAGAAAGACGGTCTGTCATCCAAGGACAATGCGAATTTGGAAAGTGGGGATCTACTAAAAGATTCGTTGGGACTGCGAAGAGCGGAGTTGTTATTCGTAGTGCTGCTCATGTTGAGGATTTGCTGGATGAAAGCAGGATCTTCTTCCGGAATATCACGTTTTGCATTTTTATTGTTGGCTAAATTCATTCTCTTGTTTGTGAGTGAGTGAAGCGGGTGTCTGGGTGCGGGTGGAATCTCATCAGTTGCAATGCGGTAACTCTCATTTCTTTTAAGTCTGTCTTTAATCTTGGACAAGTTTTTCAATGCTGGCATTTCTGGTGGAATTGCCGAGTCCAAATCCGTTTCCAGCAAAACATTCACTTTGGCTCGTGGACTTGGAGGGATTCTCGGAGAAACTAGGCCGCTGTTATTTGTGTTATTTGCGGTGGAGATGTCCGTGTTAAGGCTCTGGCCCGGCGGACTGGAGACGCTGTTCCCTGCACTACTGGCTGGAGAAGTAATCCCAAAACGTTTCTCATCGAACATGGCATCGCTGGCTTTCAAGTTGTGCCGTCGTATCTCCTCAATACACTCGTACAACTTTTCGTTTGTGTCTTTTTTAATTCTCTCGTAAACGGATTCCCGGACTCGGGAGTAGTTTGTTCCACTCTCGTAATCTTGAGTCTTGACGGCATTTCCTGGGTCAAACGACACTTTCTGCCGCCGTTTCCGTCTTAGTGTCTCCGAGGAAAAGACAATCTCTCCATTCGCGTCCAGCACAACTCTGGCTCCTCTCACCTTCCCCGAAGTATTGGCGGGTAGGCTCGTCTTGGCCTCACTACTACTGCTTGAGTGATGCTCTTCTTCAGAAGAGCCCAAGAGAACCGTGTCCAGGGCGTAATACTCCCGGCTCACATCCAACTTCGGTGTTGACATCGTTCGAATTATCTGCAACTGTTGCACATCTGGGATTACATCTGGCTGCGGTAGCGTCGTGTTAGTCGCACAGCTCGTCAGCGTCAATGTACTGTTACTACTTCCCGCACTCGCCGTGCTACTCGTCGTACTACTCGGCCGCGACGACACGTCGCTCATCTTCAACTCCCGCCGTCTCTCCGAGTCTGTGTCACTCATAGTCCCGTACTCACTCCCCGTTAGGAATTCTGCTTTCGGCGTCATTCTCCCGCTGTCCGAATCCTCGGGTTCCAGCACCAAACCAGGATCTTTCAAGGGCGGAGGACTTCCTGACGAACACGAAGGCGACGGTGTGACCACCACCAACGAAGGCACCAATTCAATCAACGACTTCCTCTTCACTCGCTCCTCCCAACCCGCGTCATCCTATTGTTCAAATCACATCTCTCCATTATTGCAATCAACACACAATCATTCCTAAAACTACGCACGCCTTGTGCAATCACTTCTCATTCAGACCTCCACAAATTCATCTCCATATTTATACATCCTTACACTCTATCTACCAAAATGTCCTCTACCCTCCCTACCATTACCAATATTTATTGTCATATATACTCTACATCTCACATTTCTCTCACATCGTTTAGCTGGGATTATTATACATTTCAACATTTCACTGGTGATCGCCTATTGTTTGTCCTCCTTACTAATTCACTCATCAATACCATACATAGGCACATTTTTTATTTCTAACTTTCACTGTGGGCTCCATAATTTCATACACCTAAAGTAATACAAACAATGCAACAATCAAATTTATGAAGTTAAATTAGTAAAACTTATTGTGAGCCCAAAGTTTAACGACATCTCATGTCTCATTTGCAGCTAACAAAAAGTCATTTAAGGGTGTAACGAATAATTTAATCTTTTAGTAGTCGAATATGCCGAATATTCGTTACAACTCTATATCTTTACTATTATACTATGTGGATTGAGGATATCCATTCCTTTCTCACTACCTTTCATTGGACACCGGTTTTTCAAATCCTAGGTAAATCTGCCTACTATGCATTTCGAGTCAAAGAACCTTTAGCATTAGATAACTGCAAGTAATATTGAAACTAATCAATGATTTTCAGACATCAAATGAATTAAAAGATGTATTGGGAAAGGACAAAATTGAAAAGAGTCATTTAGGATAATAATCTAATACTGAAATATAAAGCTGATTAAATGAGGTCTATAATGCAATGGAAGTGATATTGAGAAACAGTAAATAAGTATTATCGGAGCTGTAGAGAGGTTCATGTGGATGTGACATTTGAACTGGTAATTGAAGAAGAAAAGATTCTTTACCGACTGTGACTGAGAGATTGACTTTTTATCTAAAAGTGGATCTGCCAAAGCAGCTCTTGTGGGAGGTTCTGGTTTACTTCGGAGAACGACAGTTCCACATGAACTGGCTGTCGTGCTTGTCGATCCTTTCCCGAATAGTTCGTATTCATTCTCTGTGGTAGCGACAACTTTGTCATCCTTTTCCTTTTGAGATTTTTTTGACTTGGGGAAGCCACACTCGTTACGGAAGGATGTAAAATAACCTTCCGTGTCAACTGAGTCCGAATCAGAGACTAATCCATCCTGTAATATCACAAAACATGTTTCTTGTATTAAAGCACTCCCAAATACAGCTCTGCATCTACATCCTGGATTTATTACCAACAACAAAATAGTATCTCCGTGCATTATGCGATACAATTCTTATAGTCAACTCAGATTGCGCCTTGCCAGGTGCACTCTCACAAAAATATCTTCTTTAAATTGAACTGACTGTGAGTGCACTAAAAATAAATGTTCTCCTCGCCCGACCTCCATACGATATTATGTTTATAATATTTGAACTAATCTTTATAAATAGTGCATATAAATTCCAAACATATGCAGCCACAAGATGTGGCTAATGCAATGCAGACACGAATCCCATTACGTAATGTGTTACGAGTTTTTAGGGAATTTTTAAGAGATAGCTACGGGGATTTCTTATCTGGGCTAGCTATCGCTGCATGTAATTACCGGTGAGATGGTGTTTATGAGAAATGAGTTAATTTTACCGTGAAATTTTCTAATTGTGGAGTCAAGGAACGTTCCTCGTCATCAAAAAGGAAGTCAGAGGAAGTAGAGAGGGAAATAGGATCCCAGGGAGAGGGAGCCGAAGAACTAGAAGGACCCGCACCGTCCTGGGCTGAACTCGTGCAACTGCTCCAATGTCCAGAGTCAATTCCATAGTTTCTGTTGTCTGTAGTTGGAGCCACGGAGGAAAAGCTCGTTTGGATTCCACATCTGAAAACCATAGAGTACACATCATTAAATGTTGCTTTGAGCAATTCATATTTATTATATTACTTAACAGTATGCTGTTACTATTTAAACATATGTACATTATTATTTAAGTCCTAGCAATCTGCTAACAATGACATACAATATTCTTGAAGGTAAGCTCCATTCAAAATAAATGAGACTTTTATTACATGATCCATTTACTTTGAATGAAATATCTACCAAAACAAAATACGACAACTGCATGAAATACATCTACTTCTGTTCTAATTCTCAGCACAAGTAATTCATACTTAGAGCAAGATATGATTACCATTAATGTCTATACAATATTATCGTATGCATAACAACATAAATATAATATTTCTTTTGCTGAATATTTTCTATCTGCAGTAAGGATAAAAAAGATGAAAAAGTAAACATGGCTTAAAGCAATGAAACTCATAAATGATGGAGCGTAGAAATTTTTAGTGAGCCATTAACGATGTCTTGACTGGTGCACAATTTAAGTCCAACTCGTTGCTATCTATTTTACATCAAATAAACTTTTTCTTCATTTATTGTTAGGATGAATCCCACAGAGCAGTTCATCGTATATCTACATTAAGTTGCACCGTACACTTGAATTGTTCCGTATCTATGTTCCATTATATTCAGATGTCTTCATGGCTCTCTGAGACTATTAATTGCAATGAAGGTATAAGCCTTTAATGCTCACTGCAACTAGGCTTACATAATATTCTTCGACTATAAAACATACATTCTATGTCATATTACAAGTACCTATATTATATGTATTATATAGGTACTCAGAAATAAACGTTAAATGGATTCAGACCTAATTTATGTGCTTGTAGTTGAATTATATGAGATAATGCAATGATTTTCGTGTACTATAAATGCAAGTCTGAAGTAAAAAAAAACTCACTCTTTATTCGGGATGGATCCACAGATAGTATTTCTTCTTTTCTTTGATCGAAGTTTCTTTGTATGTATAATGAGAGATCTCCTGTTGGCTTTCTGTCGATCAAAACCTCGTCCAGTGACATCAACCTGGACCAATTGACTCGGGAAGGGAGAAGACAAGGCACGATTCAATTCTTCTGAACTCTGAGGTTTTCTATCAAGCGTAACTATCTTCTCATCTAAATAGTCATCCAATTTCCACTCCCTCAACGCTGCAACACTCGCCGGCTGTAACATTAGAGAATAGTATTTCATTTTGTTGGACTGGACAGGAGGACAAGTCAGGAGAAAAGAGCAGAAACATTCCTAGCACTAAAAGTCTCAAATTCTTTCGCGATTACATAAAATGTAAACTAAATATAAAGATACAGCATCCATCAAGCCCACTCTATATTACGGGCTGCATATTTTCAGACTTGAGTGGTAGTCTATGTACACATTCTGGCTTATTTATATTGTTGGAAGGGATACATGAGTAAGCGTCATGTTTCCTCCAGTGGCTAAAGTAAGTAGAACCGTAGTATCCATAATAAACAGAAGAGGGGAAATATTATTATTCCGAATGTTCCTAGCTCTCTTCACTTAGAGTGAATATTTTGTTTTGTCACTCTTAAAAGGGAGTTATGTGGAGCTAAGAAGACAAGACGTGCACGCAAGTGAAGTGAACGACATGGCAAAATAACTTTAATAAACGGGAAAGAAGGGAAAGGATTCGTACTCAATTTGCCTCATGCCAAAAATAGTCAAACATTTACATCCACATACTCACATAAACTAACACAAGAGTATTATGTAGGTGATGCAAATGTGAATGTACTTGAATTTAGAAACGGAAGGGACAAAGCGTTTGTGAACTTAACCAAAACCGTCTACCACTATTAGAAACACTAACTAGGAATTGTTTGTTATGATTTCTATTCATAAAGTATATCAGTAGTAGAGCAGCATTACATCACATTGAAGAATCGTGTGTGATAACATATTCGTCGTCGTAGCTAAGTCAGAGTCAACGAAGCATTACTTTATGTTGTTCTCTCCTCTAGTAGTGCTCTGCTTTTAATCTGTTAATGAATGGAAGGGGATAGAAAGTGTACCTATCGCACGTCCCATAGTATGACACCCTTTATACACTCCATACACAAATTTAAATGCTATAGGGCTCTTCTGTGTGGTACTAAGCATAATATTATTAGGTCTCCTATTAGGAGATAGTTATTTTAGTTGGGTAGCTACATGTTCTAATTTCGCTCTGTTGTTATAGAATAGGCGGAAGGAGCGTAGTGAACTGTGCGGAACTGGGTGAGTGAAAAAGATGAATTAACTTTGCGACTTACCCTTCGAGTCTCAAATTTATTATGACGTTCCAGCTCACGTCGAGGCTTCGCAGCTACGGGCACCGGAGAACGAGGTGGAAAACTCGGTTGGTGCTTTCCAGCTCTCTCGTACAGCTGCAGCAGGATCTTGGGGCGAGTGTCAAACACAAAAAGTCGACTGTCAAGTGACAGCGTCGTGGATCTTCCACGAATAGAGACATCATCCAGATGTCCTTCCGCTGTAAAAATATAAATAAATTCATCAACATCAAGAAAATGTCAATATATTTGCAAATACTGATAACAATTGCAAGTTTCCCTTATATCATTTTGGTACACTTGCCAATTATTAATATGAATGTCCATTTTTAGGTTGGTATCAATTGTATGCTTACAAAAATAATATTCATCAATGTCGTATTAATAACTGCATTTAGGTTGTACATATGAAATTAAATGTATATGGGCGGAAACTATTAAGGGTTGAGATTCCTAGCGACAAAGGAGAAGTACAGGATACGCAGTAAGCTAAAGATTGACACTAAATTATCTTATTAATGCAAAGACACGATTTCGATTCTTTTTCAATCGCTTATAAGCCAGAATGAGATATTTATACTGACAGTCTCTCCTTCAAATTACATCGTCATGCAATTTGTACGGAATATCTGCATAATGATATTTGTTTAATATGTATATAGAATATAGCAATCCAGGAAATGTTCATTAATTTGATTCAACTGTCTACTTTAATATATATCTAGTAGTATACTTTTATGTTGAACTGATTGTAAGAGTCAGTTAAGTTACTTCGGGAGATACAGGACTTCAATCTTTATATTTGGAAATTATAATGGATGTGAATTGCATAATATGATTCCATTAAATATATAATAGTATAAGATTAGGTCTGCATCAATAATAGTTGGAAATGAAATGCAAGCATTGTAAAGCATAATAGAAAGACAGTCATGCAGAGTTTATAGCTACAGCAGGAGTTTATTTGTAAGGTAACCTTGTCAAGTGTCAAATGGTTATTTAGGGTTAATGATGGTGCAGTGAGGCACGCCAGGGCATTTATCACTCCCGCAGTCGACTCTTTCTATGCTCGTAAGTCCTTCCTAACTGACAATAAGACTCCACTCGCATTCACATAATATACTTACTTATCGTTAAGTCTTTTCTACGTTTATTAGTCTTGTTCTTACACTTGAAGCATTACTCTAAGAATGTGCACTTCCATTTAACTTCAAATTCACATTCTTCCTCTATACAATACCAAATCTTATCTATTGACTCATCTTTATATTTGTGGCCCTTCCTGCATGCAAAGCAGTTGCATCCAATCAAATAAAATCTATGGACTTATTTACTACATGATCACTAAATATGAGACTTATTTATTGTACTATTTCATATAGATATATAGCAGTCTTGAAATATTATTATTTGCTCTTTTCCAAGCTTATCCAGTTTCTATTATTTATATTTACAAATAAGGTTTAAAAAAAATTATACGGACCAAAGAACCAATCACTACGGTTAATATGCAAATACATTTTTCTAGTATGTACTTTTATAATGCATCTTGTTCTACACAGAAATTTTTTGGCTTCCTTTGATAGATATTGCCTACAAATTTTGGTTTGGATTTATTGGCTTTGGGTAGTTAACTTTACAAGTAAGTAAAAAATATCTTTGAGCATTGTAAATTATAACTTGTACTTAAGTAGCTACATGCAGTATTAGGTTGTCATACAATTGCAACTCACACTTGATTTAACTCTGTAGGAAGATACCACTACATTATTGCAACTCTATGTCTATACTAGTATGGATGGCAATGAGCATTCAGACAAATCCGTATTATGTTCTTATGCATGTCATTTAAGCTGCAGCTGTGTATTTATTACTGATGCAGAGTGTTAACTAATAACGTACGAATCTGTACTCATTTTTAATGAATGCTGCAAGTCTGCACTCAAGTCATTTTGACGTGTAAAACATGTAAATTTTTCTGTACTATATTAAATAAGATATATCGACATCAATTTACATGTGCACAAATAGATAATTGAGATTTCAGAAGATGCAGATGTAAGAATGCCTCCGTTCGTGAGACGATTTCTCAATTTAATACTGTTCTTTCACATGATCTATCACAATAGCTTCAACTCTATTACTATTATTAATTAAAATGGTGAATTCGTTATGGGTTGTAGGTAGAAAATGTACAGAGGTGATTGTCAGTATGGTATCAATCTCTAGACATTTCAAATTAAAAATGATTTAAATTCCAGGTTTATATTAACTGGTTGGTGTTGACTTTGACAGAACATTAAAAATAACTGCAGCACAATGTATACCTTTGGACGAGTATGTGTAAAACAGAGCAAGGAAGGATAAAAGAATTAGGAGAGTGGAAGTCGAGTGTAAATGTGTTGGTGATGGCCCTTTTTGAAATAGTTAAATATCCCGAGGCGCTTTTAACTAATGGTAAGACTCCCTTTTCTATGAATAGAAATGAGAATCTGTGAAGATTAATGTGGAAGAGTGTGTTATGTTCTGTTGTGCATATAAACTCTCCGAGTGCCTACATCTACCTATTTGAATATCGCTTTGGTTTTCGTTTTCGTCTTTTGGGTTTGCTTTTCTGTGGTATGCACTAATGTACGCCTCGTCTAGTCTTTCTTGTTGACGGTGCCGGTGAGATGTATGTATGTACATGCCTCCGAGTTATGTGTCTCTACATTCGAGTACATATTAGTCATAGTAAGTACATGCAATCATACATTGCTTACTTTACTTGGCTTCAGACGCCGTTCGCTTTATTTCCTTAGGCCATTTGGGAGAACTCGGAATATATGCAGTTTAAATTTACTTATCGCCATCATTAGTTAGTTTAGAGATAGTGACTGTTCATTGTTGTGAAATAAGGGACGCACCCTGTGCAAGTTGACGGGACAGGATTGCGTAACGCAATTCTCTTGTCGTTTCGTAGTAGTTGAGCTCTGCAGTCTCCATGTACCCATTTTAAACTGACATCCCCTATATCTTATATTTACTATAGAAAACGCTTCGTCGTGAGAGAGTAACTGTTGGCTAAGTAAATGTCCAGCTTTAAAAGAAAACCCTTAATGCATTGTGGTATGAAGGAGCACACAAAAGATGAGCTCAACAGATCACAAAAAGGTTTCTTTCGTTAGTATTGGATAATAGGTGTGTGTGATGGCCATTTAGTGAGATGAGAACAAGTAGAAAAGAGCTGAATAGGATCCAGAGAGAGCAGGAGACATGGAGACAAATACTCCCACATCCGTAGATAATTCTACAAGAACTATACCCACTACATATATAATGACATTCTCCTATACATAATATTACTATAAATAGTTGAATATAGTATAACTCACTGAAATGCAATAACCACTTTGTAATATTATTTGCTCGGAATTGAAAGAGTACAAAAAGACTGACTTGCCCTTTTACTTTGATAAATAGATGCATTTTACAACAGTCACAAAGTACTGCATTACAGGTCCTAGTTACACAAGAGAAGATGACATGGAAATTCGTGGGACATGACTGTATTCGGTATGCATGGGCATATATAACTAAAATATATCTCCTATGTGTACTCCATAAAATGTGTATTAGCGAGGGACGTCTGTCCTGTTTTGACTCTAACCCAAAGCTATGCATAAAATGTATGTCTACATATTTTAATAACATCAGAAAGAGTACATTACTGGACACATGCCTGCATTTGTCCGATATAAGGAAAGATTTTTCCGTTCAAGACTTGTACGTGACGAGCTGGATAGGGAATGTAATATGTCCAGTCATCCCTGCCGCATTCCCATCTTTTGTACTTTTTCTGGGCTGAGGATGTTGGATTTGTATCCACACCCTTCTTCCCTTGCATTCTTAACATTAGAATACTAGCGATTTACTTTGTATTATGTAAAGTATACTTATGCTAACAAGTATATAAATAGGTAAAGGTATACACAAAGATCTGTTAGCTATACTTTAAGTGCCGTAAAGTGAGACTCTAAGTACCTTTGCGTCGAGTTTAAATATCTACCTATTTTTAAATAGTTGTATTTGTATACAGTATCTATATATGTACATTTATCCCAGCTAAGCATCCGAATGAGTGGAATGTGAATAGTAAACATTTTATTGGTGTGGGATTTTTTTAAACACGAAAATCCACAGGAGGGCCTGAGTAAAGAAATAGACGAGTTAAATATTAAAGAAACTGAAAGGAAGGTTAAGCAGCATAAGGAAACCAGTAAATTAAACCATCTCATCATATTCACCCATAAAATCTGTTTGCACCGTTTTATGTCTCTAGGTAGATATATAATTTCCACGCGAGCTGAAAAAGGTTCATTGCGTGAGTAATTCTTTGAGTTCACTCCCGAGTCCAAGAAGCCAAGAGAATAGTCCGCGTTTCATCATCTCTCACAGGACAGGTATGTACTAGAAATTCAAAGGCGTGTATTTATCCATAGTCATGTACATTACTGCAGACACGCATTTAGCCCAGTGCGTATGTAGATAGAGAGATGTGTGCGTGTAGCTCTTTCTTCCTAATTTTCAAGTTAGTTAACAATAGGAAAGTTCGGGTCCCACGGGGGCTTTAGATAGTTGTGCATGTACAGATGGAGGAAGATGAAGAAAAGGAAAGCAAAGGTGGAAAAGAACAAGATATTATGCTGATAGTATTTAACTTGTAGTCGTGGAACACTTTGTTTTGCTTCGTTTGCTTCCTTGGCTCTCAGCGAGAATCTTGAGCTCTGTCAATATGCGTATCTTCTCTTTATGTAAGATGAAGTGAAAGATGAGCCAAGTGAGGCGATGAGACTACTCTAACCAAAGCAAACTATGCAACTCTCTTTTTCACTTTATTAATTATAGGCAAGAGTATCTGGTAACTACACAACATAACCAGATACTGTGCACCTGTACTCGTTATCTTGGAATTGTTAGCTAGTATGTGAAGTTGGATTCACAAAGCCATGTATAGCCATTAGGCTGAGGATGAATCAAATTAACCCACTCCTATGTAACGTATAATAATACGAATAAAATAATGCTCACTGGGTACTAGTGTAAATTTGTAACAATGAAAGTGAGTATGCCTACGTGGCTCCAGTGTTGTACTGTTGACCACTTTTTTGCATTTTGACCGGGCCACTGGTCAAAATGGTCAAAATGGTCAAAATGGCTAAAATGGTCAAAATATCAGTATACAGTTACTTAGGCTAGCAAATGAAATTTAAAATATTTAGATAATGAAATATGGCCTAAAACCAATGAAACACTATTCTACTAACATCAGACTACAGAATGACACTCTCTAATCATTTTTAACTGCAATCTTTAGAAAGTTGTATTTGTTGTTTACTGTTGCAGTAAAAGCTACCTTGGGGTCTCAATTAACCCCAAACAGGCATTTTGTCCATTTTGACCATTTTGACCACTTTTTAATTTTTTTTGACCGGGCCATTTTGACCATTATGACCATTATGACCACTAGTGGTTTTAACCACTGCACAACACTGCGTGGCTCATGTAGAGATAGGGATTGTATAGTGTTACATTATATGTACCTACCTCGTACCTACAAACCTACTGCTTTGCATCACAAAAAAGCAGTACCTATGTAGTAATGTATCTTATATCATGTCTGTTGAACATAGAACACGACAAACGAGAAAAATCCAGAGAAAACAAGAAATAGAAAAGCTCGCTCACTTCGTTACTCATTGTCAGGTTATGCTCGACTTGTAAATACATTCGAGAGTTCATTTGAATGTAGTAGATCTACCTATGTAGAGCAGGTATGTAATATTATATCAGTCTGTAGAAAACTATTCAGCATCTTGAAATATTATTATAATATTACAGGTTAGCTAATCGTGAGCTACTGTGGGTATACTTTATGTGAAAGGTAGTAGGTGTATGTAATATGCGTATTTCATTACTGGACTCCTTCATTTCATTCCAACTTGAGATGAAATTTACATCGTGTATTAGTATAGGTAGTGGAGTGAGTATAAATACGTGTCTGCATTGTTTCGACAGAGACACAAGTTTTATCAATGCAGTTGTATGTATGTAAAGGAAGGAGTCCCTATAGTTACGTGACTGAGTGACTGACATAGCAATTCCTTCTATCACATCGGCAGATAAGATGAGATGCTCAAATCTATCCATTCATCTCTCCAGAGTAATACTCGCAGTGATGTAGTGCTAACTAACTAACTTAAGTGCTGTGCACTAAGATGTGGTTTCCTTCACTTGCTTTTTATGTTCTTGAGCTACCAGCCAGCTACCCTATTAGATGTAATTTCTGTTCTTGTTCTCCTTCCCGGAGAGTCAGCCTCTTCTGCTGAGACGTGAAGTGAACCAACCAAAAGAAACAAACAAGTCGTATGTTTTTCCAAGACGTATGTTATGTGTGTTAGGAGAGAGATGAAATAAATGTATGCAATGCATGTACATCTCAGCTCAGATGGAATGTATTTGTTCTGCTCCGAATTTAACCATCTATGGAAGTGTTATGTATAGCCTAAGAGTTCAAGGTATTCTCCATACACATACATTTATACTTACTCACCAACCAGCCAGGCTACTTTTATGTATACACACTAATTCATTTACCCTCCTAACACAACAACGCTACGTCAGCTACAACAGACACAGCACACACATCATAAACTACTCAGCTTACTTTTAAGGCTCAAGGCTTCTCATCCCTACACTATACTAAGAAATACTATGCTGAATGGAGGATGGACCACAAACTACCCTTTCATACTTTTACATAAACATCATCAAATATAATTCCATCTGGAATTCTAATCGGTCACTTTTCAATTTCTATAGCTAATCTTTCCATTTTACTCACACTCGATATTTTGCCATTCAAAGAATCTATCTGTATATATCAAAATACATTCATGACTACTTCTTTCGCCGAATAAGAGAACCCACGATTACATGGAAACACAGGCGGTGTGACTTTACAGGAGCAGGGAATCACCGGACGAGTGGAATTACCGACGCTTCCAAAAGTCGTGCAAGTAAACTTGTACGTGTAGTTAAAAGCCGTAACTGGCATTCTTATTACATTTAAATGTTATTAAACATAATTGCACTCTAGATTTACATAACATGTTGAAATAATATGTTGATAACAATCAATTTTTAAAGTCTAAAGCAATTAAAACTAGAGTTTATGATTAAAATATTGTACTTAGTACATTGAAATAATAGATGTATTAGATGCTGGATTCCAGCATTAGTTAGCCTACACAAGCTTAATACCATGCCACTGCAAGCGGCGGTAGATGCACAGCGCCGGTGATTCCTGTCTCCTGTAAAGTCGCTTCGCCTGTATTTCCCTGCCACCAGAACCCACCTCTAGAAAAAGTCAATCAACCTAAATAAATTCAAACAAAACTAAAGCGGCCTTGGTTATAATTCGACAACTCTCCTATAATTTTACCAATATGATAAAGTTGCTCATGACTAGTTAATACTTGACACAAATCAAGTTGCTTTGATTTGACAACTAAATTATTCATTTCAAAACGTAGTCTTCCAGTTTCAAGATTTTCTGAAGGGTAGATGTAGTTAATGTAATAATTTAATTCTAACCCTGTGGAGTGAGTCTAGCATAGTCTACATTTTTTTTTACTTTTATTACGCTGTAAACATATTTTCGTTTTTTTGCATACTTTTATAGCCTTATGAAAAATTTACACATTAAAGTTAAGTTTACTGACGCCGAGTCATAATAATTGTATTCCAGCACGTTCAGCTTTAAATTAGGACCTCCTAATAATATAGCAGTGCTATCTTTAGTTCAATTAATTCTTGAAAAGTGTCTTCATAGTGGAAGCAAGATCATTCCATCATACTAATTTAGTTAGACATTATGTTTTACCAGAATTCTCTCTGTGGAATACAGACTGCTGTTTTCATTGGGTATCAAAATAATCTGGAAAATTAGAGACTGCGAAAGGGAAATGAAGTTAGAGAATCGGGATTCATAGAAAAGGAAGCAGTGTTCATAAGAGGGAAATAAATTAGCTTTATTTGAGTTCACTTTGAGAACAGAAGGTTGGAGGAAAAATGTCTGAAATTCAGTTTCTTGTGTGTGAGTGTAGCGAGAGGGATGAATCTGTGGCAGAACTGCATCGGAAGGACTTGTCACTCCTCCAGCCAGAGCAACCCATTCACTACTCATCCATCCATCCACTTAAATCTCTAAAAGTCAGCTCTCTCTCTCACGTTAAGTATCTATCCGTCTGTGACTGTACTTCGTCTGTCTGCTTCTCAATACGGGTTCTCTGACATTCGATACCAAAATTATTTAGAAAACCTACAGCAGTACTTTCGTTTTCTACTAAAGTAGCGGCACGAGAGCTTATCCGCAGTTTCCTCTTCTTTGCTTTGATAATTTTTACTTTAGTTTTAAGTAGGGAGGGTAAGACCGTTCTCTTTATTACCCTTACTCATGATACTGGAGATTATTGGTTCATTTCTGGCTTCAACTCACCACACGTACTATAATACCCGAGAATATTGATCAACATAATGTATTTATTACTGCATATAAGCTATGTATTCGACACTCCCTAGAATAATAAACAAAGTACAAATTCATATCTTTATAGGCATTTCATCATTCCATAAGCATTATGTACCAAATTCCTTTTCCTTACAAATTCTTCTATTTTACTACTTACAGTTAGTTAACCCTATTTACTATTTCATGTTCTTGACGTACTTTTAATACAAAAATAACACCATGTCTTTATACATATTGCATAAGTGGTATATCTTTGGACACTATAATTTCTTAGTTTGTGCTAGTAAAATGAAGAAAGAAATGTGATATCTGGTGCATGTACACCATTCATTGTATTTTTGTGTCTCGTGTGGATGAGTGGATTTGTGCAGCTGACAGTTTTCCATAAAATATTTCCACTATGTATTTAACAGACATAAATAACTACACTTTCCATGTCTCTGCCATCATCCTTCCCTCCAGCACCACTAATACGACATTTTATTCTTCTTTTGCTGTGGTTATTGGCTCTATCAGTAAGACTCGGTTATAATTATGTTATTATAGAAATAATAGCTGGCACACTTACTAAAGTCACAAACCTATACTCACAATTGGCGTGGCATACCCACTCATCAGCTTTTCCTCCCTTCCGTATTAAATGAAATTGTGTTCCTGCTTTATACAATGCATGTTGTAATATCGATGAAGATAATATAATTTCAGTGATGAAGTGGAATCACAAAGCCATATATCTACTATCTGTGCGTTGCAGTTTAACTGAACTTAAAGCACTCATTAATCTTAATATATACGCCGTGCTATCATTATATTATTATCGTCTGTACTGTACATGTAGAACGCAAACCATAGCAAATGCGTTAATCCTGAGATATATTTTAATAATTTCAACGGTTTAGCAATTGAATGAAACTAACTGGAGTACTAATAATAAATTTCTTCAGTATGCATTAGGGAAGCAGAATTGAGCGGGTCTCTCTATCACTGGGGTCTTCATTTAAGATTTTAGTGTAATATTGTTACCTCTGTGGGACTCTTGTTTCCAACAATACAAGTACTGAAAGGATGATTCAATGCATGGTCGTGGCGTGGCTCATTTTCATCTATGCCATTGTCTTGCTTAATACATAAAACTGCTCTTCACAGCCAGTATGCAAATCATATAGTTATATCTGTAGTTAATGCTATAGGGTCTTATTGAAGTAGTGCCTAATGTCACGTTCTGTCAATGAAAACGTCGGCTGAAATATATTTCTTCACTTTCTATTCCATTAAATCCATGCTATGAATCGGATTTGATTATATAATAACAATGCTTAATTCAGTGTCACCCACAATACAATGACAACAGCAGCAGCAGCCAATAATGGCACAGCTGTACAATGCTGATGCTCTGCACATGTATGTATGTACCACTATTTGGTGTATAATTGCATTTCTCATTGTGGTTTTTAATGCGACACAAACTGACAATGAGACGGATATAAAGTAGATAGGAGGGTAGTTAAGATTGTAACCGAAACCTGTGATCAGCAGCTGTCATTGAACTGCTATATAAATACATAACATTTTTAGAGGAGGAGAACGAGGCAAGTCTGATGGATCACATTTCCGTATCCATTTCATAAATATACAATATTAGGAAGTATATTGAAGGAACCTGCTCCAACCCAAAACTGCTTAATCATATTATCTGTCTTTCTGTAACGAAGACGCAAGGAGCCAAGTCAACTGTGACTACTACTCACATTAAATTGGCTTCCTACAGCAACCTTCACAGTAGTGCAGCCTAAATAGGCATATAAAAAGTAAGTCGGCTATGTCACTTGCCATTGTCATGCCAGTTCCAGAACATTTTTCCGAATTCCAGTTGGTTTCTGCTGCACTGCGCTGGGTGAGTTAACTCCCTAACCAACCCTGTCTACTGCTCACCATTTCCTAAATAAAATACTACTATGATGTTACATGTACAATGGCTTTCTTAACTTTTTATGTATGCACGCAATGTAAGTAGCTAGGGTTTCCTTATGCGGTCGAGAATCCTATACCAAAGTGCGTAGTGTTAGTGTTGTAGTAAGTTAGCACCCCCCAAAATGTATAGCCTCTGGATGTCGATATAGTAAATAACTGCTGATGTTAACTAAAACAAGTCCCAAGCCAAGGAGAGAATAGGGCACATTCACATAAATGATGAATGAATGGGAAAACGGGATCAGTTTGAGGGTTAGAAACGAAGAGGGTGCTTCCCAACTTCGATTCCCTTTTCAGTTTCCAGGGAAAACTACACCACATCACGTTCTTTTATTTCTCTGGAACATATGACCTGATAGCTGATCTGATCTTGATGGTAGTGCAATGTGCAATGCAATAGAGTGGACTCAAATTAAATCAGGTCCAGTTGTATACTGAAACCGAAAACTAACAGTAAACTGACATTGGAAATCCACAAGGGTTCAAATACCATGAATACACAAAAACAGGGTTGAATGAAACATTTCAAAGTATCAGAGTAATAATTCTATTACATATAGGAAGTACTACTCTACCTAGATTGTATCCTTACAGATAATGTTCTAATAATAGTGTAATGATTGAGAGCATTACTCTATCCATAATGAACACATTTCAATAAAAACTCCAGGCAATGGTGAACTTTGAAATGCTCTAACCTTTTCCCCATCCACACACAAATTGAAGTGAATTACAATTTGTAACCCTATATTTGCATAGTAAAAGGGCATCAGATGAATTCATAATTCTTCTGCTTAAGTAAATTAATAGTACCATTGATGTATAGTAAATTGTTAATGGACGCTGAACTATCAATTATTATTACTTTATTTTATGAGCAAGTGCATAAAGCATTCATAGAAGCTGCTGGTTGTAATAACACACTAAAGACATAAGGATTTAGAACGTGGCAACAGCAACCAATTTATAGTCTACGTAGTTCCTCATAAAATGGATTATTTATTTCCTTATCTTGCAATACAATGCAAAATTAGCCGGTAAATCTCTTATGAATATTTGCCCTGGGCTACACAAGTACAGACAGAGTACTACTAGCTAAGAAGCAATTTCCCTAATGCTAAGAGCTACGTTGGCATTTTATTCCCAATGAAAGACAAAATCAATAAAGATTTAATTAAAGGCAAATGCATTGTTTATGTAGCCGATTGTTCTATAAGGTATATAAGGATAGAAAAGTATATTAACTGCAGTGAGACTATGCTTGGCGTGGCCATTCATTGCATAGTCATAAAATGTATTGACTAGAATAGTTATCTGATCTACTGACTCACAATAATCAGTCAGCAGTAGTGAGGGCAGTAAAGTCTAGATTTTAGTTCATCGTCGTTGTCATTAGTATTATTAGTTAGAGTGAGAGTGCATATATCTACTGACTAATCGTAGGGAAAATGTACATGTAGACTTTTGTGTTGAGTTGATGAGATATATTATATGTGGTGGTTTCCTTGTGGCTCGTTGGTCTACCTGGAATAATAATGCCCAACTCATAAGATGGATGAAGTTTTAGCACGAATTCGGCGGCAAGGTGGCTACACCGCCTACGGCTAAATGTCTTCAAGTCAGAACTTTTTCTTGCGAGACCTGGAGCTACAGAGAATTCTTTCTTCACTTTCAGCCCTCTCACTCACGATCACATTCAAACGGATTAAACCTCAGAGAAATAAACCGGAGGAATTACTAACAACTCCCTTCCTTCTTATAATATCACATCAGGTAGCATTTTTACCGGGGATCTAAAACTTATAGCTCACCGTGTCCGTCTTGACTTGGCTTCGTTCCTTTATTTTATTACATCACAGCCGGATGTTATCTACCAGGCTAGGAAAACGTAAAAATGTCCCGTCGAAAATAAATATACAGAGTGGACAACGTGGTTATCTTTATGTGACTGCTTTATGCATGCATTCATGCTGCAATACAATGCAGCATTTCTTTACAATTTACCATAGAACACTAGAGCAAGCACCAACAGCCATTACTGAATCTTTACAATACCTTTGGTGTATTGTTTGCGTGATAAGGAAATGCAAGGCTTTTTGTGTCCACCATCCGATTGGCCGACTGGAAATCCCTGTCTATTGAATCGAGAGGATATGCTTGGAAATCAACTCTTTGTCCATTAAGGCATAAATGATGGCTGGATTAATAGAGACATTTGACAGAGAAAGAAAAAACAAAAAAATGTTTCAATCCCTGTGGTTCTTTTGTTTGTCTTTAAAAATATCTGTAAGTGCATTTATAGATAGTTGACTTCCCTATATCTTTTGATTCATGTCTGGCATTTGTACCTTAAAGATATAATAGTGCCTATAGTCTCAGAGATTATATCTGTACATTTGTTGTAGGTATCCAAAGTTTCTATTTTCTATACGAGAATCAGTACATATAAAAAGCAAATGCGTTGCTGAAAGTTAACTTTGCGTTAACTCTGGCATTGAATTCAATAATCCCCAGCAGGAATGTAATAAGTACGCCTATAAGTGTTTCTTCGTGAGCCAAGGGAAAATATTCTTTTTGGTTAGAGCCGAGTATAGCAAGTTGAAGGGTTCTAATTGTGAGGAGGCTAAATAAATGATGTGAGGTAGAGCTGAGTGATGTAATGTAATGTAACCACTGACAATGAGACCGAAAACAAGTCTTCTTGATTGGTTTGTTTGTCTGAAGTTCAAAGGCTTTGACATTGATACGGATGAATGGGATGTTTGGCTTCGTTTCCTAATTGTAATGTAAGAAGTCTAAGGTTGATTGGATCGGCATAATCACTACTACACATTTATCTTTAATGTTTCACTCGTTTCCCCAATTCCTCGCTAATAAAGTCACTAGTATGTGAGTCCGCTTTCCTTCATTATGCATTTTCCATGTAAGTAATTCATTTCTTAGAGCTAAAGGAGTCTCAACTCGAGAGGTAACCTAGTCGAAGAGCCTACTTAGACTAAGCCTACGGCACCTGTATTCCATATGCAAGTTCTTCTTTCCCAGCAGATAATTGCCTGATTCCATTCAAAGAGCGAACAAAATCAACTTGTTCTGTGCGAATAAGAATTTAGTAAGATACAGATGCACACCTTTCATTATGTATTCAATGTTCAGTCATGTATTACTAAATCTCATACACGTGCATATTCATTGCAGTCTCAGGGATTGTGTCAAATTTGTAAGTGTAATAATTATGTACATATTTGTGCATGATACAGAAAGTTGCTTATTATGGTAATAGATTTGTGTCCATAATGATATTAGCTAAAGTGAGGCTAACGACGAATATTTCGTACCTATCTAGTGAGAATAATTACATTGTGGAATTGGATACAGAAGCCACAGAGAGTCCTTTGACTTTTGCCGTCTGAGTTTGATATTCTCAGAAGTGTAGGTCGATTATTGACAGCACAAGTAGAGTACAAATACAAATCATACCTAATGTAGATGTTGTAGGGTCTCAAGGGAAGTTTTCCAATTTGAATCTCTAAATTGCATAGAGACATTTCTCTCGTATGCATGTCTTGGGGTAGGTATTTGCTAAATATTATGTTTTGTTAACTAGGAATGTAATTCTACGCACAAATTATACATTGACTAGACGGTTAGAAGAACCGTAAGGATGGGAAAATTAAGTCGAGACTAATACGAATCCTAACTATTTGTACAAGTAAAATAATAGGATTTGCACTCTTTGACTGACACTAAGAAGACTGAGCTGATTGAGCTTGTGAAGTTGAATTGAGTGACTTGAGCTGACATGCAAAGTTGCATGTCTTGTGCGTGTTCTTCCCCTACTAGGATAGGCAGACACAAAGAAGAAGAATGTTTAAAGAACCTTTGTACTATGCAATGTACTACATTCACATATTTGTAAAGCAACTAACGCCAGGTATGTACAACTATATTATACATTAGACAAGACCACATGCATGTACTATAATAATAAATACGAGTTCACTTAAGAAGCTCAGCTCGCATCGACTCAATTGCGTTTCTAAGCTAATAAGCTCAATGGAACTATTAGGCAGAACAGAGTTAAACTTGTAGTTAATAGTGCCTTTTGTGCATGTGATACGAGAAGAACCGACTAAAGAAACATAATAATATATGCATAATAACCTGCCGCACAGAAAGAGACTTAATGACAGAATGAAAAGTGAACCACTAAATAAATGCTTGCTCATCGGCAACTCTTCTGCTTAAATTTAGCGTTAAGAATTGCACGCAGCATTTCTGAATGTTTGTCGATGTCGGTGAAACATTTCTTATTAAGTTAGTTAGTGCGGATTGATGTTGCCGCTTTGGATTTCTGAAGAATATTGTAAGGAAGGCAGGAAGGCATAGAAATTGCTAAATGCTAGTGTAGATTGACATAGAGGGGCTGTTGTAAATTAAGGTAATACTATATATTGCATGGCATGAACCACTCTTCCTAACTAACTGAGCAATTTGTAAAGCTTTATTTGTGATTGAGCAGATGCTACACACGACGAGAAATACTTGCCATTTGATTTCCTCTCCGGAGAAAGTGCGTGAACATTGAAGATAAGTATGAACATAAATACTCGCTGTTACAGATTGTTCACGACTACGCACATTTCTCACATGTGCTTAACTATTAACTAAATATCCACATAGCTTCTCTGATTCTTCGCACAGGAAAATAAATCCACCAACACCTACAAGTAATATAATTATGTACAAGTTATTGTCAGACGCAATTGATGTCCCTACATGGTTATAATAACATCTGGAGCATTTCATTTACCTACGTGTTGGTAAATTACTTTTGTTCTTTATTTATGACATATTTTAAAGCAAGTAGAGTATTGTCTATAAGGGCAAGGATAGGAATTTGAATCCTTATCCATATCATGTCATTATAATTATACATGTACATACTTTATGGACATTCATAAATTGACTGTCAACTTAAAGAAATTAAATACTAATTCTCAACTAAATGTATAATATAAATAATGTTCTTAAATTACAGAAACCTGCCAAGAAAATGCAATCATGCATTCCATTATAAGCCAAACTGGTTAAAATAATAGAACAAAAATGCGAGTGTATAGGATCCATTTCTTTTGCGCTAAAACCAGAAGTTGCTATTTCATGTTTTTAATTGTCTATAAGTCGTTAACATGCAGGCTATGCAGCATATTTATTTATTTAATTTTGCAGATGCTTCAGCAACTTCTCAATTTAGATTCCTAAGGAAAAGAATTATGTTAATTTCATGAAATTTAGCAGTTGCTTTTCTGCAATACGCATAACATTCTTAGGGCTTAATGTACATTAATTTTACTGGAAGTATAAACAGCCGGCAGGGAATATAAAATTAATGCAACTACGACATTGTGGATGTAATGCGATGTGATGTTTCGTTCGAATTTGTAGTTGAGCATGTTTACATTACATGTAGGTACGCGTTAATGTATGTAATGCTCCTCTGAAAATCTAGCGTCCTTGTTTGTTAGAAGTTGTGAGAGAATGTCGAGTGAAATGATATCATAAACAAAACTCGAATGAGAAAGGATGATTGTAAATATAAACAGTCACAGATCTCAAGTACAAGGAATAAATAAATATGATTAGCCTAAATATTATGCTGTTAAAAGATGGATGCATAGTTTTGGCTGTGTGAGAGAGGCAGTTGAAACTCTATAAAAGGATAATCCGAGTGATAAAACTTTGCATGATAATGCAATGCATCACACTTTACATAATAGCGTCGTAGATTTGTCTGGATTTGTACTGTAGATTTGGAGTGAATAAAAAATGAACTGTCACGTCAGCCCGATATTAATATCCGTAGGGTTCCACAACCAAACCACACCAAACAGTTTACCGCAGTGTAATGAATTACAGTATTTCAATGAAACCAGAGTGCGGATATGAACATAAATATCTAATGTGGATGTGCATGCAGAGATCTTACACAATGGCTTAAATATAACTACCTTAAAAGTAATTACAATTATTATGCTTCGCAGAATTCTTTCGCCGTTTTGTTTTTCTATAGCCTTTCTGTTGATAGCGATCATGTGACTTTCGTGTAAACCTTTTCTGTTAAATGTATTGTTAAATTCATGTTCATTCAGTCGTTATGAAGCAATAAGACGTTTTTTTACTCCTTTTAGAAATGTACAACAAAAGGCTAATAGCTTTTCGCATAAGAATTACATTAGCAGATTTATATCTCTCCATTTTGCATAGAAAAGCTACGAACTGGCCATTACATTGCAAAAATTGAAATACCTTCGTGTCCTTTTACTATGGCGCATATACACATAGATATGTAATTGATATCATTATAGTATAATGTGGATATATTTATGCAGAGTAGAGAATTTTATTTAGTGCGATACGTGTAAGTACGTTTGAACTGAATGCTATTTAATGTGTATCACATCTGTGTAGAGGCAGAGCAGTGACCAAAGGTATAATGATGATGCAGCACTTGCATAGCAGCATTCAATTTAGTCTTGAATATTTGCACGCACAAATGTTTATTACTTAAACGCTAACTGTAAGTAGGTATGAATTGGTGTTAGGAATGTTCTATCGCAGATATGAAGTGTCTCCTTGGTATATGTAACATAAAACAAAACGGGCAAGTCGTGCATTTGATAGTTTTGTGGGTATAATATGGATTCATGAATAATATGGCTGATTGTGAAGAATGGCTTTGTTTGTGAGCTGCTCTCGGGTGGCGTTGTGCTATGTTGGCTGTTTGTGTAGCGTTGCATGACTCAAGTGATTCCTCCGCATAACGCAAAAATTATGAGAAGGTACCTTATAGTTGCACGTATTTAACCAAAAGAGGTTTATTATCGCATGCAGCATGTTGCAAAGCTAGCCTGGCCTAATGCGAGTCTACTAAGGTGAATTTTTTGTCCATTTCCATAGCGCATAAGGTGAGTTATAATACTAGTGCGTGGTTTCCTCTGTTGTTATGCTCTCTTCTGTTTTTGTGGATGACAGCGTTAGTGTGAGTGCTGAATTCATTTTTCTTATCTCCTGTTATACTTAGTTTATTATGACCCTTGCATTGGCTTTCTGCTCCCTTCCCACTGCCATCCTAGGCGATGGCTAGGTATTTGCTAGAAATAACCGTGTAGAAATATTTGTGTGCATTAAAACTTGGAGAACATGGCCATCCCTGCAACTACACCAGGTACACTCCACAACAGAATTACCTTCAATGTATTGTTTCTCTTTACCATATCGTCTCTATTATACGCGTGCTCATTATACCCTAACACTCTATATAGATGCATGCTACCTAAAATGAAAAGCTACCTACCTACTGTACTAATAGTACTTATTACAAATATTTTATGAGTTTGTGTGGGCAGCTAGGGGAAAATATTCAAACTCTTTCCTTTTTATTCTTATGCATGTATGATGCGATTTGTGTAATATGTTCCCTTACATAATGCCAGTGTGGGAGAACTGTAACTAACGAAGCTAAAACAACGAATAACCTATTCCAAACCTGAATCTTCTACTTTAACTACACATTTCAAGGGTAAATATTTAGATATTTACTTACTAATTCGCTCTGGCTTAGAACAAATCCACTTAAAAAATGGCAAAAAATTCACCACGTTTTTCTTTTGTTAGCTTAATTCTCTGTCATTAGTAAAGAACATGGATTTAAGAAAAAACTACCTGAGCCTGTGCGCTACTTCATAAAGTTGTAGAATTAGAATATCTACTTTTTGTTTCCCTTTTAATTTCCTAGTAATTACATAATAAAATGCAGAAGGATTTGTTAGCAGGTAATAGTAAAGATAATAAAAAGGTAGCAAAAAAGGTTTAAACCTCTTCTGTTAGAACTTATGCAAGCGTCATGCAAAAATTACTAAAGAAGATGGGCAACTGATTGTAGGATGAAAGGAAATATGTCAATATTAGCAAAAAGAAACTCAGTTAAGCGAGTAACCATTTATATGACCCAAATAATAAGGAGGGCTTATGATATTTTAGAAAATATTTTATTACTCGTTGAGTTAGTGTACATTGCGTACGTGTCTGATGCACCAATTTGAGCTGCCTATATCTTTATGTGGATGAAATAGGAAAAGTTTAGGTTGAGTTTGGTGATTTTGGATGAGAAAATTGGAATGTAGAAAGTTAACAAGGTTTCGTCTGATTCTAATTCAGATTTCTGAGTGATTTACAATTGTTCTAGTTTTGATGAAACATGAACATAGCTTGTTTCTTCGTTCAATTATAAACACAGTCACTGGAGCATGTCGACTCCCTGCATCCAGTCCACAAACTTTGCTCAAAAACTCAATCTACTCAGCCCAAGCAAAGAGCAAGGAGCTTTACATATTTAGTAGACACAAACGTTGTAAACAAAGAATTATACTTGTAATCCTTTAAGCAAATTATTCACGAACTCGAATTAACTACAAAGAATTGGGGAGGTAACAGCCGCATTCGTTAAATCTTACTCAAATACACCTACACATTTATGTAAGTAGTATATACACAATATTGCAAAGAAAATACAATGACTGGATATAGTAGTAATACCTTAAAATTGTATACAGTGGTAATTAGTTCGTGTTATTACGCACCACAAACATGCAATGCAAGGCCATATATACAACAGGAGGAGAACATAAATAAATTGCCCTTAGAAACAGTAGCCAACTGGCAAAAACCACCAGGTACACACAGACGTGTATTGCATTATACATTCCTAAGCAAATTTCTGATTGACCATTAATTCACTAATTGAATTCCTGACTTGTCTCCTGTAAATCATTTCTCCTGCATTAAACTGCCCATGGATTAAGTGCACTTGGGTGTATTATAATTGGAACTGGGACTTTATACACGTTTTACCACTAATAAAATATTTTACGACACCTTTAGCCAGCACTTGTAACTATTTAAATTAGAAATCAGCTTATATAGCAATAGAAAATGGATGTACAAGGCAAAAGTTACTAATGCATTCAAATTACAAAGCATTGTCTGTGAAAAGATATTAAAGAATGCATAGTAGATAGTGTATGGTGGTGTTGAAGTTAGTGTGTCATGTCGTGTGTTATATTCACTGTGGTAACTTCCCTCTTCTGATAAAACCTGACCCTTGACATTTAAATTGGGCTTTACAGGAAATGCGTCTAAGGCATGTAAATGATTATTTCCCGTTGAGAGAGAATCGAACTGACTGGATCTAATCTTTAGCTGAAATAATGTACATTTCAGTTCACAGATCTAATCTGACTACCTAATCATACCATGGATGTGGGTAAGTGAAAGATGAGAGTCATTTGAAGGTAGCCTACCGTGTGCATTGCAAATATACTACAATAATTATGTAGACTTGTTTATTTCCATCCTATCTAGTACATATACTCTAGCACATAGACATTTACTCGTATCTTTGTATCTGTATGTATTCTCTTTGTGTGGAAGCCGACACTAAATTATTTTATCGTAAATACTCTGTGTTCGATGTTTCTCTGTGGAGAACAGGGACAGATAATATAGAAAGGCAAAAAGAAAAAGCAATAAGTTGAAGAGATATTGGGTCGGTTTGGTTGACATGAGAAGAGAACCCTTTGCTTTTTGTTATTATCGTAGTAAGTATCCCATCGCTTCCTATCCTCTCTTCTTATACTACTATCAATGACCCATGGGAAAAGCCTCTACATGTATTACCTCCTATATAACTGACTTATATACGTGCAGTAAAGATAAATAGAATAGTAAATAGGGAATAACTCTAGAAACAGTATGCTTCACTTCAGTTAGTTTACTTCAGAAAGGCGACAATAAAAGTGAGCATGGCAAACCAACAGAAAGAAAAAGGAAAGACAGGAAGTTCTAACAATGCAATAATACAAACGGGTAAAGTACACAGTATATAAACTATAACCACAAAATATATTTATGTAGGTGATATATTTATTGGGTTTATATGTTTGTACTTGCTTTATAATACTGTTTACATTTTTACTAGCGAATAACTGAAAGTATTTCATACAAAAATACAGAAATTCTTTTATGGCTAGTCCAATAGTTGTTATGCTAGATAATATTATTATATCTATCTATATTTTGTTTCCTGTTACATTAAGTCCATTATATTTTACAAGATAGACATTTAAAGATTATTATTATAAAAAGTGCCTTTAGAAGTAAACCAACCATAACCATATACTTCTTTATTCTCCTATGAATACTCGACTATATATCTTGTAATTTATATTTGTAACAGTGTCAGTGGTATTACTCTCGAATACTTTATCTTGTTTACCTGTATTTATTTGTGCGTACTACGTAGCAGAATCAAGGAAGGTACTAACTTAGTACATGCTTAATCTTTCGTTTGCACTCTATTAGAGGTGAGTTACTAGCATTTTCTGCACAGTATGCACAGCGCATAAAAAACCATACAGTATGAAGTATAACTACTTACACAGTGTAATAAACTGTTACAATAAATGATTCAACTCTGCGTTTGTCTCGCTTATTTACTCACAATTGCTTAAATGACATTGAAAAAAGATGCGGTCACTATTATGGAAACTTTTAATGCATTAATGTAGATATCTTTAGGTAGCTGGGTTACCTAAATCCAGAATTATTGTTACGTTACATTTTTAAAAACAAGTTTTTTCCCTTCTATAGTTAGATATTTTAAAGACATTGCACAAACTCTTACTGCCTTTGTTTACGTCTATAATTTGATGAATTACCTTATGACATGACCGTTAAGAATATTCGGGACGGAAACGGGACTGGCATTCACCATTGGTTTCGGCTTTGAATGCAATGGCAAAGAGCTCGGGTCTCTTCTACATTCCCTGCTATACAATAGCATAGAGTACACAGTAGGTTATTTAAGACAAACATGGCAGGTAAGCCAAGTCAACGCAAACCAGGTGCAGGTGTTTGTCAAACACAGACCGTGCACAGCAAAGTCAAGTAACAAAGGATTCCAAATGCATTCTGCCATTTCCTTACTAACACCTTTACAAGAAAACCATGCCAAGTTGCAGTTAATGTTCACTAGTTTACAAACCTCGCTATATTATAATCATTATTTATATTATGGTAATTCTGTGGCCATATTTAACTAAATTATAATAAACCATTCATTCAATAGTGATAACTTGTATAAACAGTTGTGTCTTCCCCCAATGTATTTCATTGAAATTTTATGCTTTGTAATGAAGTCATTAGTGTTTATTCATATAAAAGTAAATAGGCCCACCACGACTGAGCATTACTTTACTATAGCACCAATAAATGTTGGGACGAATTCCTCGCACGAATAAACTAGACGGCTACTTATACTAAAGCTTATACATTGTTCCAATATACTATAACAGTACCTATGTCTATTATTGTAGAATTCCTCTACAGACTTTTTAATTGGAAGGTATCGGGAATAGTACCAAGGATTGGTAACACCATACTATATTTAAAACCCGTTGTATGTGTATTTTGTAAGCATACTGACCAACCAACGTAATAAAGGGGCAAAGTATACTTCCCTAAATATTAATTGTAAACCTTTATGTACCTACTAAGCACATCTACTATAGTGGTAGTAGTAGGTTGTAAATAAGTAATACCTACTAGAGCAAAGTAAATGGGGAAGTATGTAGGTTCCCATGGACAATTCCCATTAGGGAATGAAAGGGATTCTTTTGAAAATTATGTAAAAGTAGAGTAGGTAAATGACAATGGAAAAGTAACTTACGGACAGGTACAAGTTTAGGGTCGAAAAGTTCAGCTTTAGCCTCAAGTTCGTCCAAACGAAGTTTGACACTGCGGACGCGTTTACTGACTTGCTCTGTAAGGACAGCTACTTCGGCAAAAATGGTTCCAGCACGAGTGACAACAGATGCAAGTTGTCTGAGCACATTGACCAAAGTCCCGTTATTGACAGCAATGAATTCTGAATCATTTTTAGCCAAGTTGAGTTTGGTTGCACTTAATTTGACGGGAGTGACTGTATAGTGTACGAGCGGCATCACGATTTCTTTGTTTAATCAGAGCAATAATAAATTGGATTTGACTGACTGACCCTTGCAGATTCGTTTTCAGCGAAGAACAAGTTAGATGAGTGAGTTAGTCCATGATGAAGATGTATACAGACAATAATGTCTAATTTGCAGCAAGTTATTCGTAATAATGAATAAAAAGGACAGAGAGGAGGATTGGACAGTCTATGCTTCGTGTTGATTGGTACTGGCTCTCTTTTCAGATCTGTTCTGTGTCCTGTCTGTCTGGTCTGACACAAAGTGAAAAGAGAGTCAAGGGAACATACTCGTTTCCGTCTGCCCTGTACAAGAATCACACACTCCACTAATCTGCTAATTGAAATGTCTATGTTTTTGCATAAATAAAAACATGAGAATCACAATCGCACTGTGTTATCTCAATAAGAACATTTGCGTAGCGTATTATCTCGTTTTACATGAAGGAAAGCGTCTAATCAGAATATTTTATGACACATGAGAAGTGGGAGCACCAACACAACACAGAAATAACCATGGGCCGTTTCTAGTAACAATTTACTGCAGTAAATCAGTCAGACATCTCGTTCAAGTCAATTTTATGATGTTCTCTCGGATTTAATTCGGAATATTCATATAGGAGATAGAGGCACAGTGATATGGGAATCTACGCTTGGAAATTACATTTTGCTCAAATGCCTTAGAGAATCTAACAGACATGACAGCAAAGGAATAATGAGGAGACGTGAGAAGCGAAGGTAACTGTCATATCAATTACCCGATCCTTCTGATCTGTAATAATAAATCCAAGTAACGAAACAAAACCAAAAGCCAGTCAAACAAGACGATGTGATGAGAATGAATCAGATGAGACTCTTCACTCAAATTAAGATTTGCTTGATTTGTTTAGCAGCTTTAGTCATCCCACAGGACAGGTATGTGGCACAAGTAGTCTTTCTAATGGTAATTGGCTTATGGCGTTGATGATACGCTCTGCTCTTTTGTAAATGCGTATTTTCCTCAGAAATATTATTTCACTAGCAGAAGCTCATCCTGATTTGTTCTGTTCTATTTGGCTGAGCCAGCTTGGCTTGACTGGACTTGGAATAATTATGAAAATTATTCGCACTAATAGTGCCAACAGAAAGATCCGTTGACAAAATGACAAAATGTCTTGTGTGAATGAAAAGTCATTCTGTCGGTTCGTTCGAGTTTTGTCGACCTTCGCTCACTCCACCGTTTTCCGTCTGTCTGTCTTCTCTCGTCCCTTTCCTAACAACGACTAACGAACAAACAACTGAGAGAATTCAAACGTGGTTCTCCTCCACTCCTAACAATAAGTAAACTCCATACCTAAACGCATGTATTCATGTGTATCTTTCAGAGCTGTGGAGTAGAACTCGTCGAACCCAACGTTTCATTTCACTTCAACTACTAACAATGCTAACATGCAAATAATAATACACACCACGAATATCCTATCTATATAATATACACTCATGAATAGTAGTATATAGTTTTCCGTGCGTAAGTATTTCACTCATCTGTGGAACAAGACAAGCATTTATTGTAGTAGAATCCACAAAACAGAAGAATCGCCGTTTGCAAAGAAGAAACTGAAGAACAACGTTCCTTGCCTCTCTTCACGATAATGCTGCTTTGTACTACCTTCAGATGCAATGAGATAGCAGGAACAAGGGAAAAGGAGGTAGGTACTGCTAGGTATAGGTAGCCAGCTACCCATCATCATACTACATAAGATACCATGTACCACGTATACATAACATGTATATACCTAGGTAGGTACTTCCACAAGCTCTTTCTGTCCTCCTGTATCCGTATTTATTAACTACGTAAGCTAAGTAGGTAAAATAATACAATCGGCATGTAAGCTTATATCTGTATTTATCGCATAGACCATCCGATGTGAATATATTGTTGCTGGTCGAAAGATCGAGTTGAGACAGACTGACAAGGAATAAGTTCGTTTTGTTCCTTTGGAATTAGTTAAGACTCTATCTCGCTAATGTGGAATTCATTTACGAACTTGTAACTACACACTAAAACTCAATCCACAGACACTAGTACACCAAGATATCTGTGGATACAGCTGCAGTTCAATTCCTTTCTCATTTGCCTTCTGGCTCCATATACATGACTTTACCTTCAATCTGATCTGTCTGACTCTTTGTTGTTAAGACTATCTATATCTGTTCAACAGAACGTACGTTGACAGGTATGTTAATGCTCAATGCATAGAGAGAGGCATATTCGTGGAATACAAACTTCCATATTAGTACGTTATTATGAAATGAGAACTGAATCATCTATCTACTACTTGGTACATTCTTATCTACACCTGAACATACATATACTTATTTCTATGTTAGTCTCACTCAATTTGCTATTGCCTTGAGTCCATGTTCAATTAATTTGAGAAGAATAATGTGTTTGTACTCTCTGTGGACATGATTGGATATAGTGTGTTGAACTGATTGAATTGTTCTCAATTGCTCTTCTCAACTTGACTGACCAACAAAACTGGACAATAGAAACTAGAGTGGTTAGTAGAGTTCTAAAGATCCAATAGTTGCGGAGGAAAGTCAAAGAGTGGCAATGAAAACGGGGAAAAGGACGAACAATGCGAAAAAGCGACTTGACGAAAATCGTGCATTACGACAACTGAGACTGAGTGGAGAATGGCACTAGAGATAGGGACCATTCCACAACAGGATAGCTTCACTAGCACCCGACTGACTTAGCAGATCATATTATATTATACAACAACCACCACCACCCTAAGCTCCAGTCTGCCAAAAAGCAACAACGGGCTCAACTCCACTGAAATACGGAGCGAAAGAAGACTCAGAATAAAAGTATTGCTCCTCCAACTTCACTTTTGGGTATTCCATATTCCTAGTTAATAGAGAGAAGCCTTGAGAGCTTTGCATTGAATGCAGAGTGCACTCAACATCCCATACTTTAGCCATAGACGATCCCTGGCCTGTATACATGCAGCAGACAAGTAAGTAGACCCAGTCAAAAGCCATGGCATGCCATCCATGGCCAAACACAGAGCCTTGTCTATTCTATTATTACATCTTCTATAGGTACATAAAACGAGTCTGACATAGACCAAGTTCCCTTGCTTGTTGGGTTGCATTTTGGTGGATTGCATTTGAAGTACATTTAGGAGGTACTACGTTACGTATTATTACTGTCTATTTTGTGGGGACTGTGTTGGCTCTTCTGTGTAGGGAAGAGAGTGTATCGTCCACACGTACTGCTATAAGCTACAACAAACAGCCCCTTTATGTTTCATCTTCCATCCAACATCATCATACACGCAGCCAAAAGCCAGCACCCGAATCCTCTAGTACTATTCCGTCCTAACGCAGCAGACTAGAGATCACATACAGAACAAAAGTATTTCTGACGAACCCCTTTAGGGTTCATTTAGAATCCTATAAGCTGGGCGAACCAGCATAGACTGAATGAACTCGATCACGTTAGGAATCTCATCTTATCCTGCATCCTATGCATACAGATTCTACTTACACTGCTGACTGACTTATTTCCAGGCTGCATATATAGTAGTAACTTATGTAGTGCTCACAGCAAGCAGACTGACAAAGAAAATGCTCCCCATGTCCGTATGGAATATCCAAAGATGCATTTTTACGCACTCTCTCATGAAAAACCATGCAACTATTATATAATAATACGATCCTTATAGATGTCTTAGTGCCGTGTGTTGTTACGTGTTAAGTTGCCACACCAAAATCAGACACACTTGGGCAGGGCCCATAAAATATCAGTTCACTTTATTACAGCTAATAATAATATCCCACAATAGCCAGGAACATTGATTATTATATGTCACATATCCTTAAGAGTATACATACTAACTGCCTACGAGAATAGCAACTACAACAACTTATTTAATGGCTTAACCTGTAATTTGCTAAAGCTAACAACACCGCTGCCAATAACCTCAGTCACCTATTTCTAACACTATTTCTGACACTACA
Organism: Tomocerus qinae; assembly: GCA_020055645.1. Lineage (NCBI taxonomy): Eukaryota > Metazoa > Arthropoda > Collembola > Entomobryomorpha > Tomoceridae > Tomocerus > Tomocerus qinae. The sequence goes on from CM034548.1 coordinate 29,240,388, forward strand.
AAATGTCCATAACGTATCCACTTGTAGATACGGCTTTTAGTTATGAATTGTTAAGTTAATTTAGTTTTAAGCTTTTGACGATTAGTGAAAAAATAAATTCATATTATTACAATAGAAAATGTAGACGAATTATTTTGGAAAATGAAAACCGAACGGATTTCAAAGTTACGCTTTAACTTCCGCTCAAGCAGGGCGGTATAATGTATTCTTGGACCAACTTATTCATTTACCTGAGTGTGTTTGTTTGTGTACTCCCTATGGATTTTGCAATATTAATAACCGACTGAGTAATCAGTAAAAATGGAATTTCTGACTTATCTGGATTAAATATGAATTTTGCAGTTTTGAATAAATTCTCGAAAAAGTTAAAAACTGACCACCGTCGAATTTGATGAAAATTGGTGAACAAATTCCCAAACCAATTTCAATAATGATTCTGGAACTCGAAAACTATTCGCAAGCAGCCAAACAACTATAAATCATCTAATACTTTCTAAAGTCTATTGACTTTCGACCTGTACGTTTTAGGGCTACCAACTTTGACCTGCGTACTCTGGAAACAAAATATTGTATTCATTGGGATGACCTTATGTACAGCTTTCGAATGATAGGTCATAATTTGATGTTACAGTAATGATATTAAAGCGTATATGATAAGTCAAAAATACCGGGATCACGTTTCAGCATCTGCACCTGCTGAAACGAGATTGTGTTCAGTTCCAGCACCATGCGCATGTCCCACTTTACGTTTATGTAGAGTAAAGATGGCCTTTGTCACTTATGATGAAATGACCCCAATTCATTTTAAAAAGTGTCGCTTATGATGATATGGCTTTCAACTTTTAAATCCTAAAAGAAATACTTTCCATGCAGCTATTATTAACAAGTCATATACCGTTCGAAAGCTTGTTTCAAGCACAATTAACTGGTATCATAATATTAGACATTTTCAACCCACAACTAAAATGACAACATTTCTTGTGACACAGGTCTCAAATTGATTCCTTTTGAAATTATAAATTACAAAATGTGATTTTAGTCAAATATTATTTTAGAAGGGCTCCTTTTATATCGTTTATTCATTGTCTGTGATGTGTAGCCTTGGACAAAAATCCGTACTGTGGTCCCAAAGAACCCGGGCATATATCACAAAGTCCCAATTCGTCATTAATAGTGTCGTTTATGATGATTTGGTCCCTCAACATTTGAACCCTGAAATAAATACTTGCCATGTAGGTTCATCGAGGAGGTATATACCATTCGTATATCAGATCGTCTCAAAGACTATGAAACTTGACCTCAACAACTCTGAACCCATCATAGTAAAATGGTAGCCTTTCTTGTTACCCGAGTCAGAGGTTCATTAATTTTAAGTTTATAAGTTACAAAATGTGACTATATGTTAATATTATTTTTTATATTACATAGTAGCCCCTTGCATGGGTGGCTCAAATTCGAAACGCAGGCATCCAACAAAATCATGCGTATTGGATATCGTGGCGATTTTCCACTTATCAAGGAATTTGAAAAATATTATGACTTTCAGCCTTTTGGACAAAGTAGATGTTTTTAAGGGGGCTGACCTTCTCGCCCCCTATATAAGTGCCTGGTGCCCATTCACACAATACAAACAGACAAACAGCAAAGTTAAACTTTTTGGTCAACATTTTTATTATATACTAGATGTCTAATGATTAATGAATAACAGATATCGGCTATATAGTCGTAAACTCGGACTGAAGTGGACAACTTTTGTATGCTTTTTCGTTTGCATAGCATAAAGCATAGTTAACCAAATGACCAAACCAGACGGAGACAAAAGAGTAAGCCAGAGAAGCACTTGAGAGTTGAGACTTTGAAACTGATGACACTGATGGTTAGTAAACTTACAATATTTTTAAATGTTCCCACATATACTTCAGAAAAACTAAAATAGTAACAACATAAAAAAAATAACATTTAAAGTACCCGGCACATGCCTAAATAGTATAGGCGAACCTACTCACCATTTGTGTATACACCAAAGTAGCGCAAAATGCACGCTTCTTTGGTACATGCACAAATAGTATAGACGAACCTACCAACCATTTGTGTATGCACCAAGGTTGCGCGAAATGTACGCTTCTTTGGTACATGCACAAATAGTAGATGAACCTACGCACCATTTGAGTATGCACCAAGGTTGCGCGAAATGTACGCTTCTTTGGTACATGCACAAATAGTATGGACGACCAAACGACGTATTTTTACTGTACGGAGAAAAGTAGCGTGTAAATGTACGCAGCAGTGGTACATACACTAAGAGTACGTAGGCTCGTACCTACTATTTGTGTATGTAAAGTTTTTTAAAGTAGCGTAAATTTCACGCAACTTTGGTACACACACTAAGAGTACGTAAGTTTGTCCATATTATTTGTGTACGACATTGTCATATCTGATAGGTTCCGATGCACAGTATCAGCGGTACAAGCCATACCTGCCTACTCCGTCCGCCACGTAACCCCTTGATAATATCTTATCTGAAAGGTTCCGATGCACGGCATCAGCGGTACAAGCAGTAACTTCCTACTCCGTCCGCCACTTAACTTCTTACCTTAAGGTTTCCGATGCACGGCATCAGCGCATCGTAGCGGCACTAGCTTCCTTACTTACACGGTACGTCCATAGTCCATATACGCACCGTGTGTATTTAAGCTTGTATCCCACTGTGTTGCAGCAAGCTGCCTCAAACGGTCGTCAGCAAAAGAGGGGGCGGGGCTTAACTTTGAATGTTCCTATACTACCAATGCTAAATATGCTATTTTAAAATCGCTATATCTAACGCTACGGGCGCAGCCGGGCCTTATTACTAATTACATTTATTAATTCGAATGTGACGATTCGAATGATGTATATGTCAATGCTCTCTGTCGTTAGTGTCTGTATTAAAAATGAAATGTAAAAATATGAGTAGGAGTTTCAATGTAAAATTGAAGAGAACTAACTCAGCTTTTAGCTTCCACTTCGATACATGTATTGAAAACACTGTGTATCCTAGTCTTTCCTAGTCTTCCAGAAAAATACGATTCCGTGATTTTTGAAAACGAATTGTCTTCTTTAGCTAATTATTTCCATTCAATCACCAGTAATCATCTTATGTGTATTTGTATTATTATTCTAATGTTATAATAATATGAAACAACTCATTTCGTTGGTTTAGAGGGAGGGGGCATGCGCATTTTGCTTTTGTGCTTTCAAGAAACGTGCATTTTCGTTTATAGTTGATCTGTGGAAGCGATGTCCAAAAGAGTTACAGCTAGCACTTGCGCTACACTTGGGAGAGGGGGTTTTAGGTTACGTAATATATGCAGGTTTCCTAGGCTCTCCTACCAAGACATAGATAGTCAGGTTATATTATAGAATAGAGAAGACATAATAATACATACTTTTTAGATGAGATTAAAAATATTCCTCTGTTTTTGACGATTTTGTCAAAATTGTGCCGATTTCTCTCTACAAATGATAATGTTTTAATTAGAATCTCATTTGAGAAAACATTAATACATGCGATTTTGTTTCAAGCTATGTATTCTGACTTTTTTAAAGTTGAAAACAATTACCCAAGTAAAATCTGGAATTTTTTTTATCGAAAACCCTACTCATGAACTAAACAATGTTCGTTGCGATTCAGCATTCCTGATTGCAGCAAGAGAAGTGGTTAGGTTGACATACTAAAACATTTTCAGTTGCTCAAAGTTTCAGAAAAGCATTGAATTTAGTAGTTGATTGTAGGTTTTAAAAATATTCGATAAACTTTGCAATGAGGTTCCTCCAGTCGTCTGTTCTTCGACATGGTCAATATTGATATATTGCAAATGCTAATAGTACCTATATAAAGACAGTTTAAACAATAACATTTATTGACTGCCAGAAATAAGGTTGCATTTTGACACAGTAGTACAATTAAACTTTATTGAAAGTTTATGCAGTTTTTAATTTTCGACTTGCAGGGCTATCACTTTCCTTGCTTCATATGGCTGAGTAAAAGTATTTCCATTGAGATTCCTTTTTGACGTTGGCATTACCTATTTTAAATCAGTCTTATCGTATGTACGATTTCATACATATTTCTAAAGGGTAATTTTCATGCTTTGACTCAATTAGCCTCAAACGATTGAATGAAAGATGGACAGAACCAACCTAAAGCGTACATAAACATTTAAATCTTACCATTTCATCTAGTTTAAAGTGAACAATTGTAGTACGGGATATATCGATTAATAAACAGTATAAATAACGTCATAATCATCTTGTAATCCAAAGACATTAGTAATTCTTTGATTATATTTATGTAAGAAAAGACGTCGAGATGAGGAAAGTAATTATTTGGAAAGGTTTGATTTATTTTCATTGCGAATTTGCATTCAGTACAAATATACCAAACTACAGATAACAGAGTGACTAAAGCAGACGCTGTTTTCTTATGTATAATACGACTTGAAGTTTTTAAAGACTTTTGATTACTTATAAAATGCACGCACAACGTTAATCACAAAATCTGAACAAATTGACTCTTTTTAAATTGACCTTAGATTGAACATTATAATTCAGCATCCAAGATCCGTTCAAGGCAGAAATTGTCTTATCTTTAAAGTTGCTTTATTCGCATTGGTAATTGCATTAGGAAGTTCCTTAAACCCTTCCATCTTTAGTGTAAAAATGAATGAAAAATTTGACTATTGTCTACATAGTTACTTAACATGATAGAAACTATGGCAAATATGACTGAACTTTAGTTATTCACTTACAAATCTGCTCAGACACTTCTTATGCAACTATTTGACACTTCAATAAGGCAATAACAATACAATAGGGATGTATCTGCGCGTAAAGCGTTTTTTAAATTCGTTTTGGAGTTATTTACAATTAGATATTTGTTTCTTTCAGTTGATTATCAGTAGAAGCTGCCAAGGTAAGTTATACTAATATTTGAAGAGGAAGACTCGACGTGTACAGACACAGGCCGCCAAAACAACCAGTTATAAAACACTATAATTGTACAAAAATAATAATCAGCACATTAAATTTTAAAATTAGGTACATTATTGCCCGCTAAAACGTAAAAAGTCTCTTTTCAGTCATTTATGTTGAATTTATAAAAAATCAGTACATCATAAAAAACAATAATCCGTTCTAGGGTAGGATTTTGGATTTTAACTACCGTCAAGCATCACAGTCTGGTATTTTCAAATAGAACCTTATATACTACAGCTGTTTGCTTCAAAAACTTGAATAGCAAATAGTTTATGGTAAATATTAAAAGCCACAAAAATCTTTGGTACAGAATGATAAATTAATTTGGAAATTTTAATTAAAATACAAAAATTACAGTAACACTTACGTAGTATGTAGCTTTTGACAGTTTAAAATTGTATATTAAAACCCAAGAGACGAAAATGGTTTGATATAAAATATATTTTTACGTTTTAATGGTTATATTAATTGTAAGTTAACGTACATGTATGGTTTAAAAATATTAATAATTGACAACTTACAAACATCTTTTGGCTGGAGAACTGTTGAAATCACTTTGCACCGGTGATGACAATTTTTAGTTGGAATAAGAACAACATATCGACTTCCACTTGCTTGAGTTAAGAATACATTAGCAAATTCTGTCAAAGGCTTTAGAAAAAATAAAAAAATATTTTTATTATAGAAAGATATACAATACATTTATTAGAACTTTGTAAAAAAATAATAAAAAGCCATACTTACAAGAGTATAAGTTTTTGATCGCACTTCATCTATAAACAAATAGTGCTGCACTGATACTTCTGTAGTGACTGGAATAAAATAGGGTTTCGGAAAATATTTTCGTAGCAATCTTGCCACAGTGACTCGATTTATTTTCCTAGTACAAAATATAAAATAGCAAATTAAATCCTATACCACTAAACAGGAGGATAATATAAGCAGAAATACTAAATTATCAATGGCGTAACTTTTGAATGGTTGCATATTTAATTATTTTATACCAACTATACCTTCCTTAGATTTTTAACTGTCTTTATTTTCTACGATTCTTGAAAAACTAACACCCAGAGTTCTTAAAAGCAAATTAATACTAACGTAGTCCTTAAAGGAAATATTATGTGGGCCTGATTACTCTTAGTCAAAACTCAAAACAATCTCATCTGTGTAAGTTCTTTGGATGCGGTTCTTTGGATGTGGTTCTTTGAATCTAAGAATGGAAAAATGGTTTGCGTAATGTAAATTTACTAATAATAAATACACATACCATTTAACATGGAGATCGTTTTGTGCAGAACTTATTCTTTTATGTCTTTCAAATAATTCATCAAAAGTGACAATTCCCTGTATATTAGAATCAAGAAAAACTTTTTCGAGCAATTCCGGATTTTCTGCGTAGATGGTTCTGAGATTGTCAAATCCTACTTCAGTCTTCATAGCGTCCTGGAAAAATAGAAAGAGAAGAATAAAAATTAAATGCGGTTTTCCGCGGATAATGTAAGAGTGATAATCACTTAACATCTAATAGAAGAAATTATTACTTTTTTGACTTCTTGACTTTTAGCTTTCCATAAATGACAAAAGTTTTAACCTCTTTTTAATCTTGAGTCAAAATGTCAACATATAGATGACAAGATTTCGTTTTATGTGATAATATAATTTATTTTTTACAATAGAAACTGGAGTTATTACCTTGACAATAAATGGAATACCGCTATGATGATAGGCCGATGAAAAGTTTGAGAAACCGGTCAAGTCTATTACGTGTCTTGCTGACTCACAAGGCCAACATTCCAAATTATCCATAGCATAAAAAGGATTGGACAAAAGGCACGACTCTTCATAGAAATCTGAATGAAGAATTTATTGATTGGTTTGAATTAAGTAGACTAGTATAAATAAATGATTCAACTTATAAATTAAAAACCAACTGCATATAACCAATACCCACCTGTTAAAATTGAAAATTGTCTGACGACTGGCAAAGTAGCAACCCTTAATGCTCTCATGAAAGGGTAAATAAGATCTTGGGTATTTCTAGACATAAATGCTTGCGTAGGCTTATGCAGTACAATTAAACAGTAAAAAATCACCAAAGAGCAAATGAAGAAGAAAAGGAACTTTAAAGCCAATAGACAAAAAGTAAGAGATTTAGTTGTGCTATCCAGGAAGACTTTACAGTTATTTGACAATCCCTTTGAGCTGACAATTTTCCGTGGGTTCTTGTCGACCTCATCCCCCGAGGTGAATTTGTCTGCATTGCAATTCTGTTTAAATCTGAGTGTGCGACTGCAAGATTGAACATTGTTATTGACATGTGATGGAGACTTCTGGTGTTTGATTGAAAATTTTTCCCACACTCTTTGATGAAGATCCTTCGTATTCCATCGCATACTTCTCCGTGTTATTTTTTCTTGTTCATTTTTGAATTTGGTTATCGTCGCTGCTAGTTTCTGTTTGAACCCATTGCAAATTAAGTTGTACTCATGTACATCATGATCGTCAGCTAGTTCCATCACTTGAATATAAAAAAGTCCAATTGGAAGTCATTTAAGATTGTTACATCAAAAACAGGGATGATCATCTGGCTTCTTCCAACCCTATTAAAAATAAGTTTTCTGTTTCTATCCACCGTGCAGTAATTATGGCATTGGAGAATTTAGTCTTTTCTAAAAAAAATCAAATTGAAAATTATAATTAAACCGAAATTAAACATTTTAAAAATTTAAATAAAAGTATTTTATCCATATGGACTTACGTTATCTGGGGAATCAGTACTTAACTCCAAATTTTAAATGCAATGCACAGAATACGACAACAGATAGGTTTGACAGATAGGGTAGAAGAGTAGGTGCGTGACAAGTGTGACAGGAAGTGACGGAGGTGCCTTAGGTATACATGTGCTGGAAAGGAGGTGGCAATTGCTAATGTGAGAATGAGAATGGAAAATATACGAACAAGGTGATCTCCTAATTGTTTCTATTGTACTGCAAGTGAACTAAAGTAAAATCAAAGATATGTGCAACTTAAATTAAGGAGGAACCCAGGTCCCTGGTTCGCTCATCAACTCTCCCTATCCTCCTATCCTCCTATGTATTTAATGTATTTAACAAAACTAAATCTCTTCTTCTGTTCTGCCTCTCTGCTCCTCTCTCTGCTCCTGACTGCATAGATGAGCTCCTTCTAATACCATCTGTTACGTATGCTTCATCTCTACATAGCTATATCTAGGCATGCATTTTAGTGCATTGCATATGGCATTGCTTCACTCGTCTAATGTCTGAAATAGCGATTGAATCCTATAAAGTATAGGGTTTAGGGGTGTATTTCACTCCATCACGTAGTACTAAACTTCCTAAACCTATTATCTGAGACGCAAGGGAAGAAACATGGAAAAATAGAATAAGTAGGTACCCAAAATAAAGCCCTATTCTTACAATGTGGTTGCTATTATATCATGTATCTCTATATAATACATATTCTCGACTCGACTGTGCACATAATAATTATAAGTATAAGGCTTAGGCTGTAAGACCCTCTGCTGCTTCACTAATCTTTATGTTTACGAGAAGGGGAAATACACGATATTCCTACTTCACCTTTAGTGTCATGTCATAATAAAATCCTCAATGCTGAACTGAAATGCATGATAATCTCTAGGAATTTGCTAAGAAATCATTGTGGGAAAGCTTTCTGATTTTATACAAATAATGGGAGTAGCTTTTTAGTGCCCAGTCTCAGGTAGGCAGATTAGCTAGCTCGGCGAAACAACCTTGATACTTTTAGTAAGCTCCAAGAATATCTTGCTTTGCTCCTACACTTTGTTTTTCAACATTTCCTAGACGGATTTGCTTAATTTACCTAACATATCCAACTTTTACCATGCTAACACTCCCTTATGCATCACTAAATCAATGAACCGTGCTATATGGACGCATATGGAAAATCAACAGGTGAGATTAATGCGTCACTTGAAACGAATCTATGTACTATGCATTTTCTCAATTGGGCTTAAAACAAATACAAACCGATTCAAATCTGAAAGACTATGAGTCAACATGATTTAATATTGCTAAATGAAATTGGGATAGGAAACAAGTTTTTCCGAACAAAGACTTACACAAAAACTATTTTGTAGTTGCAAGTTAAACGTTGTTGGCGTTCTTATTCTAGATATTTCAACTCATTGGAAAATTGAAAAACGTTTCAAATAAGGATCATTGTTTAAGACTAGTTACTAGATGTACTTTCAATAAATACAATATGATCGGTCGTGGCTATTATACTGAATTATACTTGGATCTGACACACTTAAAAGATCTAACACGCCTGTATAATGTACTGTAATGTACATTTCTCGGTCTTGACAATAATTTAAGACATTTTGGGTAAAACAGTAATAACGTAGGAAAAAATTAACTTTAATATGTTCTTGTTACATCAAATAATGTGAATATAAATGCATACAAGTTTATATTACAGCCAATTTTATGATGAGCATTCTGTCATACTAAAAGACTTGTTGACATGTGGAAGAACTACAGGTGAATGGCATCACTTAACACAAACTAGACTAGGTATACACACTGGGTAAAATATACAATCAGGAGCAGGGCATGAAAAAGGCAAAATTAGCAAAAAGGTAACTTTTTGCCTTTTCCTTTTTGGTTATTTTAAAATAAATGAAATAAATATGAATTTCTATGTTATAAGGTATAAAAGTCATAGAAAATGGCAATATAAGGGTGTCATGTGAAAACTAGGTTTGTAACAACCTCAAATTTATTTATAAATCAGCTTCACATGTAGCGAATGTCATAGGAAAAAGGCAAAAAGGTGCCTTTTTTCATGCCCTGATCAGGAGTCAGGAAGTGTACAGGAAAACAGTTTGTATGGAAAAATTCTCAACCTTGCATTTAGTCGTAAACGTAAACAGTATGACATTTTCATCCCATCATTCATGTTTTCTATACAAATTAGCAAAATTAAATATTACTCAAGAGCTGAAATGATCACACTGTAATTGTGCTTTCTTGTAATAGTTAGTGTTAATCACAGTAAAACTACCTAATTCATATTTGACAAAAATAAACAATCAGGAATCACAATGACCACATTAGTTAAATTTTATCCAACATGTGCATTATATACTTAAAAATGGTGAACTTACTTAAATGTAATAGTAGAATAGTACATTGGTTGGGGTTGAACATTTATTACTTTTCTATGCTAAACATTTATATACATTTATATCCCCACAAACACAATTTACGATACAGTAATATTTTATATGATAATAATACATTATAAATTACAGTGATATATGATAGTCTAACATGATACACACATTACATTACAAGTGCTATCTGCAGCTATATTTACTTATACATACCTTATACAAATATTTAACTTACAAATGCTGAGTTCGGCTTCAAAGGTACATATATTTTTGCAAATGAAAAGTAGGTATCTACTCATTTGTTTCACATGAATTGCATGGCTTTCCGTTACAAGATCTCCATTTAGTTGATTATTGTGTACAGATACTTCAATGGCGTATACTTTTAGAAATATTTGATTATATAGACATTGTAATACAAACGGTTTCTATCAGTGGCTATAGCTTTGTTCACAGAAAATATGGAATTTTCTAATCCATAGCTGAAATATACTTCTTAGGCATCTTCACTATCAGAATCGAGAATTTGGTTAATAGTTGTTGATGAATTATTGGTAATTAGGTGCCCGTTGGTTTTGTGATTGTCTTGCGATCGATGATTAAATGGATCTTCCATATCGTATATATCTTTCTCATTAAAATTATCCGTAGTCTCTACCATTTGATACAAAGGGCTTTGTCCAGGTAGATTTTGTACCCTTAGCCAAATCAGTGATCCCAGCCCAAACATTGTTGCCAGTACAGCAGCCATATGCCAGGCAAATATCAGTGTTACAATCATCATCTACAAATAGAAAAATTATATTTTATAGATCATATTATTGTTTTTGCGTTTCTTGTTACAAAAATCGTGATGTCGTGAAAATATTGTTTATTAGTGCTTATAGGTATATAGACATATATAGATATGATTGCATATAGATATATATCTATATAGTATAAATCTCCGGCATGTTATATATTGATTTTGTTGTAAAACTTTTTATTGCAAATACCTGAGTGTGGTCTTGTTCGTCCCAATCTTCTCCAACCGGTGGATATAATATAAAACCAATTTGAAAGAACCAAGTTCCTTGTAGTAAGGTGAAAAACACCCTTCCAAGAGCACAAACTACGTTGGTTGGGTGAATCATCTCCAGGATGCAAAACACGGCGCAAGCAACAATAGTATAGAATAAGAACGTATGAACCTATCAACATGATCAAAATATACATTATTAAACATTTAATGACATTACAGTAAAATGAGTTCCTTAATCATTATCATTGCTTATTTACACACGGAAAACTAGTTTCCATATCCGTTCCAACTATTTTTTATAGTTATTATATGCCAGTATAAAAAATACAGTTTGGCAAAAATTAGCCAGATATTGTGGATATATTCATTTGAAATGTATTGCCAGTAATTTACCATGACATCCAAGTCAGCACGCCCATGCAGGTGAAAGTGGAAGAGAAAGGCTTCCACAGAGAATGCGAGTGACGCTGACACGTAATCAAGTTTCGGAGGCAATTCCCATTTTTTATACTGGCACAGATCCACAATTCCGTTGACACCGAAGAAGAAAAACATGGTGATGTGTTGAGCATTGCCCCAATGTGTCCATTTGCCATTGTGGAATCCAGTATAAAATTCTCCTATTGAAATACATTAGAAATTTTTACCCTTCTCATTTATTCCAACATTGTCAGTGGATGTTTTTGGACCCTTAGTATTATAAATTATATAGTAATAGACTGAATGTTTCCAATGTCTATATAAATATTTATAGCCATATAGTATTAATATAGGAACAACCATGTGCACAAAAATACTACCACGAAGTTAATAAGTCAAGACTGTTTTTCATGAGTTTATCATAAACTAAATGGAAATTTTCAACTTGTGAATTGTATAGGACAATGAATTAGGTAAAGTTATCAGGATGGGAAACTAAATTTTAAAACCTTTGAAATTTAAGTTTTCCTAGGTTTTTACGACGCTGTCTCACTTTTGCTCTTAAAGTAAATAACTTCTCTATTGTAATCATGTTTTCATCTATTTTATAAATGGTACAATGACGTCATCTTTCCATTGTAACTTAGTGAAACCTACCTAAAACTCTTTGTGCATTCAGAATTCATTTGTATTTAGGTAAATGTATTGTGTAAATAAACTATGAAATGATATGCATAACTAACAATTGCCATATAGATAGGAAATAATAACTTCAAGATTTTTAGAATGTAGACGTCGTACCCAAAATGCCAAAAGTCGCCGCGATGATTTTCAGACAAGGCTCAAGAGCACAATTCCTTCTACAGGCGCAGGGGAAGCAGCTAATATTACGGTAGCTTGTTGGTCGAAAGCGCTTCGCATAGAAATATCTGAAAAGTCAATAAGGATCATTACATTTCTCATTCAGGAGGGATGTTTTATAATAAACATCTCACAATAAAGAAGTATAAGAAATAGTGTATTTTCTGAGACGAGGTATATACACTCATGTAATGCATAATAAACACTGCCTTAAATTTTAACTGTCTAAATGTTTTATTTAAATAATCATGTAATGCTTAACACTTTGTCAAAATAAATAATATTTGGTATACAGGTATCACAATACAATTAACCCTAATGCGTTAAATTACAAGTATATTTTGGCAATTAAATTAAAACCATGCCATTCATCAAATTGCAGAGCTAACTCGTCCTAATACTTTGTTGCATAATTTGTGCATGTGTGTTTTTAGGAAATAATGTAAATAGGATTAAGCAACGAATTAAATCCATTCAGCCGGGATTGAGTTGACCTCAAATGCTCAAATGAGTGTTACTTAGATAATTATAAAGACTTAATCCAATCCAAGTCACAACAAATGATGAGTAAACAGTAAATGCATTGCATACTAGATTACTCACCATAATGTGATCATGAGTCAGCCAAATAAACCTCTAATGGAATTAAAAGGAGAGCAATGCATATACAACAGGAGACAAGTTTGCATTGTATAAAATTGAGTCAGGGCAAATTACAAATTCGCACGGGCTGTATTTTGATACCTTTTCATCCAAGCACAGCACTTACATAAGCTTTAGGGCAAGGACGGCAAATAGTTGACTTAACAAAATTACATAGTCATTAGTTTGATAAAAATCACGGTGAGAAAGGTGAACATGTACACGCAACAGATCATTGAATATACTTGTATGTCATTCCTATTCGTGACACAAAATTAATTTATCTTATCCGAACGGCATTACATGTTTGATTTTTGTTACAGAAAAACTTGATTACCGACAATGTTGTTGAACTATTTATAGTACCTTAAATACCACTTTTGTAGAACAATTTAAAACATATCGTTCGGACAGTGTACGCCATCAAATTGGGAGAGTGATAGAAACGCATGTTAGAAACGTAGGCCGATGGGAGAGTTTGAAATGGGGGCTACTTAATAGTGAAATGGAATAGTTTTTGGGATAATGTGGAATATCAAGTTTACTTACATAATTCAAATTAACATTATTTTCTCCCATTTCGATTTATAACCATTTCTTTCGTTTCTCCCATTTTCCACAGGTGGACAGTAGATAAATACGAAGGGTGGAAATGGCGTACACTGAGTTTTAAACATCACTATAATAATATACAAAGACATACTGTCAAGGGTTAGGCTGAATTCTCATTTATGTACAATTTTAATATCAGGAAATGATTTTTCACTTTCCATTTGGCCATAGAAATAATTTACTTTACTATTTTGGCTATACATTTCAATTGAATAATGTAAATCAGATTTTTAAATTTGTATTAACGGAACAGGAATCAGAACAGGATTTAAATAGCCGAAGTGAAAAAAAAACTAGACAGACGAAATGTTTCGTCACACCCACTCTGTGTTTTTTATAACTACACGCTAACAATAAATATTAAAAATAGCTGCATGGATAGATACAATTTGCACTTCAATGACTAAGTGACCATGACAAAATAAGAAATAATGCATTGGTACTTGGGACAGGCCTACATCCTCAATATTGCTTCCTTGATAAAGTTTAACTATTGTATCCTAATTTAAGAGTCAATTTTAGTAGTTTATAATTCATTTCATGCAAATCCTTTTAAATGACGTGAAAAATGAATTTTTGAAAAAACGAAGATTTAATACTATATGGCTTGCATGTAGATGGAGTAGAAACTCCATCTCCATGCAAGCCATGTAGTATTAAATCTTCGAGTTTCTACTCCATCTAGCTTATTGGAAATACATTAATTATTTTTTACAAAAGCTTCAACTTTTTTATGGGATTATCGTTAATTTTCGCAAGTTAATACCAATTTTATTTCTATTACAATACGTGAAGAGGTCTAATCCCACTGATAATTTTGTAAGACAAACATAATTTTATTACTATTACGCAATTGTAATTAATAATAAATTGCTATATTACTAAGTACCTGTAGAAAACATTGTAGAGCCACCACATTGCAAACCCAAAGAAGAATGTGCCCGGAACAACGTGCCCTAAAAAGCTTCCCATCTTGATTTAGTTTCTGAAATACATTAAAATAATTTATTGATTAATTAAATTTACAAAAAATATTACAATGCTATTATTATTATTGCTATTTATATATGTGTAAAATTGTCATAATCATACTCGTTTTCTTTTACAATATGAACTCACTATGTGATACTGATTGTAACATAAATTTATTTATTTATGTATTGTCATGGTCATGAACAAATACGCAACAAAATTTATTACACGAAATATACTTTAGTCTTAAATACTCAACCTAATACAAGGTAAAAATGGGAAAGGTATATTAATAATCTTTGTTGTCACACGCGTTGTGGCATAAAATCACTAATTCTCTTAATGACGTAAAACTAATACTTAACTTACAACTTAAATCAATTATAAACTGTTAGAATGTATTATCGCATTATGACACTCGAGATTTATTTCATTCATGATTCATGATTGTATACATCTCACTTAGACCTGGCAGCCAGTAATTAAGTCATTTTATATGTATTTAGTAGTTTTTAACTTTACTACAATTGCCTATAAGTTTATATAGTTGAATCAAGCACGTACCCAGAGGGGGGGCGAGGGGGGAATCGAGCCCACTTAATTTCTAGAAATGGACGATTTTTTCGTCAAAAATTGTTAAAAATCCAAACAATTTTGAATGAATATGCATTATAATTAAGAGGGGATCAATCTGAAAGTCATTATGTTGTGTGTGCTAGGCTAGGTTATGGGGCGCTTGCCGGGCAACTCTCAACTCATAGTCAGGGTTGCCACTTATACGCATTTTAAAGAATATTTTTGAATAGTATCACAACTGTAAGAAAGGGCTCGGCTTACTATAGCCTGGTAAAATCCTCGTTGGACGAAACAAAACTCTGGTAATTAACCCTGGACAATTGGACAGTATTTTTGTCATATTTTTCCAATGGTTTACTTATAAGAACCATTGCATTCTGGCCAAGCTTTAAATATGCGTTTTTGTTTATTTGTACTAAATGAAATTTCCTCCTTTAGTTCATAAAATTTTGAAAGATATCCATTACGCATTGGAATAATTACCACCGATTATCTTTCATACAATACTTTTATCACACCAGCACTATTCGTGTTGTTGAAATAATGTAATAATATCATTTGCAATTTGCAATCATGGTACTTGACAAAGAAAAGTTAAAAATCATTTGTAGAAATAAAGAAATGTTTAAAAAAATATCATTGAAGACAACAATAATTAAACAGAGTTCGACCTTTTAAGTGTAGAATTTTGTATCAACTATTTAACTAATTTAGGCGAGTGATTTTTCCATTCATAATTTGTGACTGTGTATTTTATCTAATTGTAGTTGTCTACCCTGTCTTCTTAAATCACTATTTATATTCAGAATTGAATGCCTCTTCCAAATAGAAATGGGAATTTGGCTAAAGATGAAAAAAGTTGTCGTGATCGAAACAATGTTTGCCCAGCCACAAGAAAAATTATATATTCTTTTTTATGTATGAGAATTAGGACATATGGAAATAATATATGGTTCACTAGTGTTCTTGAAATGTGGGAAGGAATTGCAATTTGTGGCAATCTGGGCAAGAGTAGAAATAACTGTAGAAAAGGCATGACCATTATATTATAGAGATGAAAATATTCATTTGTTACCTACAATAAAATTACAGTAATATTGTTATCCGAAAAGATAAAATCCAGCCATAGCCAGAAGAAAACTAGTAATAAATGTGCAACTTCTCTTTTGACAATCAATTCGCGTTTCCTTTTCCTTACAATTCAATTCACTCGAGTGACTTGCAGCTGAAATTTACTTTCATTGAAAGGAATCCGGCTCACAGCAGTTCATTATCATCTCAATTCTTTCTCTTCTCCTTTGACAACGCTTCTTTGATCAGCAACTCGTTCGAAAATTTCCACTTTGTCTGTTTCTATTTTTTGGACTGTTTCTGGCTCAGGATTGTGTAATGCTAGAGGTATGTAGTTAATTAGGTACGAGGATAAAGTATCGCACTCCTCTTCACATAACGTGTTCTGGAAGACTGGATTTCTTTTCCCTATCTATCTGTCACAGTTCATGCAATTCAATTACTAATTTTCGCAAAGTGTGCTTTCACCGATGTTCAGACTGTGTAATAAAAGTAATAATCTCGAGTCTACCTGAGTTGTTTGGACTATCAAAATAAAACAGGATTTGTCAGATCGGACTGATAGCCATGTATGAATGTGTGTCATATTATTTGTAACAGCGCAATCCGCACTCAGCCATGTCCGATGTTACATTCAGATTCAAGTTATTGCTTTCCGTGTTAATGTAAAAATGCAATATGAGAACCGTCCATATATACATAACTAATAGTTATTAGCCTACAACAGGCTACAATCAGCAGAGAAGTACAATAAGTAAACTCTACAGACGAGAACCCATGAAAATGGCAGAGAGAAGTCACCTGCTTATTTGCTGCCACTATTTACCCACTATTACACATAAATTGCACCATTTTGCTTCATGGACACATTCGTGTACTTTTATATCCCAATTTCTGCGATACTCTTCTTTTTTATCTTTCGACTCTGCCGGATATTATATCTATTCTGTATTTGCTTATCTGAATGATTCCCAAATCCATTGGATAGAAAGGCTTCTACTATTACAATGTCAGCAGGAACAAGATAAGAATTATATACCTACCTGCCTATATACCTACCTAAATACCTACCTATGTAGGTATAGAATTCTTTTCAATACCCTCGCCGTCCCGAAATACAGTTAAACTTGGGCCAAGCACCACATATATAACATTTCAATAAATCTATTTGAATTTTGAAATTCACTGAAATAAATACATTATATTCTATCATGTCATGAAAACTTAAAAATCTATATAAGGACGAAAAATATCATCATATCTGAAATATGTGAATTTAATTCAACACATTTCAATTTCATGAATTAAATAAATAAATATTCAAACTCTATGGAATTTTTGCAATAAATCTCCCTTAAAATAAATGCGTTGTTCCATTTATTCAATCTCTAATTTTATTTAAGACAGCCGGTGAAAGTTTTAATATTTCAATTATTTCGCGTATTTATTTCCCAGAAATATTTCAAAAACCAAAATACTAACTACCAAATATATACAGTGATAAATCTATACTGCTATGCACAACAAAGAGGGCAAACTCGGGACCATGCATACCAAAGAGTAAAGTACAGATATTATTAGAATGATACATTTCATCGTACTCTTATTACATCACTAATATACATTTCGTAATTCTTTGTAATGTGATAATCATACTTGTAGAATAACTCGTTTTCTTATACGGCACAGTCGCTTTGCTATCACAAAGGCACTATAATTTGTAGTTTCCCATGCGAAAAGGGCATCCAAATATCAGTTTTTACATTTGTAGCATTAGTGCGTATTTACGACAGTATTTTACTACTTTCTACGGACGTTAAGGCAGCAATGCTAACTCTCGACTCTGTTACTACATGTTCTGCTGTTATGTTACTTGTCTCCGTTTGCATTTATCATTTCCCTACATGTGCCATGTAGATTTTTTTTATCAAACACTTATCTTTGCAAACAAAAGCAGGTAACAAAACAAACATGCCATACTGCCAGGCATTTGCCTCGCCACAATCATTTTGTTTTATGACAGTCATAATAATAATGTGCCCTACCTACACCCAACTATTTTCTGAATTACCCACGTTCTCTAACACATTCAATCAAGCAACCGAACAAAACCCAACCTAACATCATTACACACAAAATAACCCAATGCAAGCCAAACACTAAAAATATAATCCGAACGATAATCTTATTTTGCATCAGTAATTCCCATTTAGTAAACATAGGCTATTAAGGAGTGGTTGTGGTGGACATTATGAGAGTACTCAAATCAAAACATTAGCTGAATCCTCCTACAAACCATAATTTTTCCCTGATTACTATCAAATTTTCCTCGAAAATCGTATTTTATGCTACAGATCGAACCTAAAACGGAAAATAAATTGTATTTAGTCGAAAGGTAGTAACCGACAAAAAGATTTTCTATCCAAAAAATTTAAATTACAATTTCATCAAAATCAATAGTTTTTGAATCTCTCTTGTTATATCTTTTTAATGCATTTTTAATTAATTTTATGATTAATTAATGATAAATAATAACTTTTATACCCCTGAACTAGACAGGGAATAAAAAGATCTTTACTAATGGTGTTTATATCAGAAGCATGCAGGCAAAATACAATGTAAATGGAAAACAATGAAAATTAAGGATCTATAAGGGATACCTTAATTATAAGAAACAATGTACTAAATAGAATGTAATATAATACCAGGAAAATTATTAATATAGGTATATGTGCCCACTATATAATGCATGGTTAACAGATCGCAATCGGAAGTAAGTTAATTACTACACCTGACAAAGTGAATATAAAATTGACTCTAATATGTTCCGTTTTCATAATTGGTCAATGTATCCAAATAATTGGTTGTATAATAACTTAAATCCTTAATGCTTGTAAATTTTTAAATCCCATTAAAAACTTTTGTTATACTGTAAGCTGGGTTTCTAACGCACAGTTTTATGTCAGCCTCAAATAGAGCTCATAAATTTTGCAAAGGATAATATCATGGCAAATCTGTCTAAGCTGGGATCGCTAAATGTACTTGGTATGAAATTACACAGGAAATTACGCAACCGTTTCAAAGATATGCTAATAAAGGCGGTCAATAAACCAAGATAATTCAACGTATGTCCAATATAAATGCCTTGCTAAAAATAAATGCACAATGTGGAACTGCCTATACTCAACAAATGTAGATAGCCATTAGTTTGGACTTAATTCAGTTGGGTTGAGATGTGTTGCAAATTTTCTAAGTACGTATCGTACCATACCTGACGATTTATATTCAAAATTAAAACTGCAGAACTGCATGTTTATATAAGTATCGCCATGTAATATTATGTAATGCAAAATTGCAAGAGTAAGGGTATATATCTACTACAGATATTTAGCTACATATTTTGTGTGCCTAAATGTCGTAAACTTTACAAAAGCATGACCCATCGAAATTAACAAATACATTACCCCACCCACTTATGGTGTTTAAATTATTATTCCGTGTGCAATTTTGTGTATATTCACGACAGCCAAAACAAAATAAAACTGCACTTTCCTAATAATATAATTACAGACTACAGACTTACAAGCGACCTTATTTTCACAGCCCACCTCTAACTAATTTATTGATTACTTCTAGTGTTATACTACTCATTTGCTATTTAGCATTTAGGCTTCTATGCCATAGACAATCATATAAATATCGTATTCTACATGAGTTTTCCTAATAATATGCATGTTGTTGATGATATTATAAACCATGGACAGTAGTGTGCCAAAAACTTATAAAAGACTTAGCTTATAAAAGTTACATAAAGCAATGAACTGCTTTAAGTTTAAGTGGCATAAGCATTTTTCAAAATGAAGACGAATTGGAGCGAATTGGACTGAATTGGACCTAATTTGACCGAATTGCACTTAATTGGATCAAATTGGGCGTAATTTAGTAAGAATTGCCAGAAATTATTTTTGCCCAAAAGTTTATCAAAGTTTGGTTTATGAAAGCGTTCTTCTAAAAAGTATCTTGAAGGTAGAAAATAAAGGCCTCTTCATTAAAAATGTCCTCGATTTCGGATAATTGGATATCTTAATAAACTTTGGAATTAATCCGTTCATTTTGCTGGAGAATTCCAAGTTGGTAATACGTAAGGAATTCATTGTATACGCTGTAGTGTAGAATCGATACCTAAAGTAGTAAGTAGGCTTGAAATTGAATTGATATCTAGTTTCTAGTTAATTTGTGTGCATGTAGAGTAGACAGTATCGAATTTTAATCTGTACGTCTTGTCTCAGTGTCGTGAGCTAGAGTTTGATATTTGTGAGAGTAATTTTATTAGAGTGCCCAGCCTTGGGCTAATTTTAATCTGAGATTTCAAATAATATTGCCTACAATTCAATCTGGATATGAAATCTTAGCGTTATAGAATAAATATGTGTATCCTAAATACACAAGACTAGCGTCGCACCTTCTTTACGGCATATCTGTAGGTAACTATGGCTTAAAATGCAGAGTGTGCTATTAATTCTAGCTTAAAATGTCGTTTCTTTTGATACAATCAGTTTAATGGAGTGACGTGATGTCATATATTAGTCGCTTTGGCTGATATACTTCTATGAACCTCTTTCCTTGCAAACTTATTTGGACATGTAAATACATGTCAACTAGATGGATTTACTAAATTTCCAGAGCATGTATTTTGTGCTATAGAAGATTTATGATAGAATGGTGACATATTAAAGAGAGTTCTTCAGTCGGCTTTCCTTCTCTCAATCTGAGTGAGTGTTTGTATGAATTTTCATTTTCATGTGTGAAGTGGGTACAAAAGACATTTTACGTATTATTTGTCAGCTGTCAACTATTCCACAAAATGAAGTAACACCATCAAACATGAAAACGAACAGGCACGGACAAGACATGGCAGAGACGAGTATATGTATCAGACGCTTTATTGTACAGTCTCTACATTCGAGTATATGCAAGAGATGGAAGGAAGCCATAGTGTACAAAGTACAATATAATTAAAATGTAAGTATTCATTCAACTTTCACTCAACTTTCTCCATAACATGCAACAAAGATTAGGCTTTTACAACATAATCCACAGAATGCGGTATTAAATTAAGTAAGATAGGCATTCATTACAGCCTTTATTTATGTACGGACAATATATATTTATGGCATATCATAACATTCATAAGCCAAGTGAACCTGCAAAGGGTCGCCATTCTTTCCCAAACCAACCCATCAAAGACAGACAGAATTCACCCAGATATGAACTTTTCTATAAATAGAATAGCTCCATAATGAAACCGTCCTACTTAATGCTAAAACTATGTGTGATGTAGTCTTTGTAGGATTTATTATTACTTATATATTTACTCATAGATACGTAAATATACTACGTCCGCACAACTAAACTAAATCACTTTTTATATGTACAAGTACGTTGCGAAGGACGATTAGTAAACGTAATAATAAATATCGAAGTATATTTCCTACTTAACTAACTTGGTTTTTATATTTTTGTACAATGATGTCTGTCATTTCTATAATTGTCTCTAAAGCACTGGAAAATTATTAGTGGCTTCCTTTTGTCTTGGATTTTAATGACGAACACAGCTATTTATACATTTTTAATTCTCTACACGGCATGCTGACAGATTTTCAAATCTTGTGACATTTAGGAGAAGAATACTACGACTCTTCTCTATTTTATTATGTAGCCCTCCAAAAGATGTAATAAGTATAAGTATACTTATACAACTTAGACAGTCTATTCTGGGTTTCGCTTTACATCGATCCTTAATGCTAGCGTCAGACTTGAGTTGACCTTAATCGCCAAATAACCTTTGGTTCCATACCATAAAAAGTCGTTAAAATGGACAATAAGATGAACATGATAAGAACGCTTAAACTACTTATTTTGAGTAAGGTCCGTAAAAATACATGAGCCCATTAATAGTACAGTAACCCACCTACTTTTACATTGGCTAGTAACAAAGATTAGTTGCTATTTAGTTACATAGCATATACAAGCACTTTAATAAAAACATTAATGTTTGTAAATGAGAATATTGAGTGTGGATATATCTCCAGTTCCGGATATACTAAAATAATTTAATCTGAGTGACTGGTTCAAAAAACTCTAACCAAAATTTAGGTAACTACAGAGTGGTCAAGTAGCTTGGTTAATTAAAATCATAACCTATTATCCTAATGCTTTATGTAACTTGCTCTAAATTAATTTAATTCACAAATGTCACACGTACGACTCATAAACAAATGACCTGTCACATATGTATATTAAATAAATAAATTTCAGAGAGATTTGGGCCAGATAAATAAAGCACAAGCATAACAGAGGGCTATTTACTAATGAATAATGATTTACATGACGTAAGTAACTTAAAGAAAATGTCAACGTAAGTTTAGATTTCAGTTCGTTTTTTGTTTGAATACATCTGGGTATTGCTTTAAATAAAATCTACTCTAAAGGTTTGTAGAATTACCAGTCATAATTACACGAAGAAATGAAAATGCATTCTTAACTGGCAATCTTGATATCTTAAATTATATATTACAAATTATATATCAAATAATAGTGTGACAACATATTATGGAATTGCTGTATGCATAACTTCTATTATTATGTCGTGAGATAATTTCATTTGAAAAATTTGATTAAATATGTAATATGATATTATATAAAAAATATATCGCATTTCAATTTCCAAACTATATTCCTTTTTTAATACTTGCCAATTGTTTTACTATAGTATATTTAGTAATGACTACATTACACTACTAATAGCAAGATAAGGTGAATAGATTTTGTAATTAACCATAAATTTGTATGTTTAACTTGATGAGATTATAAATTTAGCCATCGGTGTTATTGTACTTCGGTCATGGTTAAGCTTATATACGTACATTTTCCATAATGAGAAATGTTCTTCCAACAAGATATTTTCTGCATCATTAATTAGGAAAGGAAGACTGCACAAATAAAGAGGGAATTACCTAATATAATTCATCAAGCTAATAATGCATACACTCACTTGGTATCTGACTAAGTTCTTTCCAACACATGAACACACACAATAAAATGTTACCACCACCGACAGGACATAAGCCCATAAAATACTCACAGAGAGTGAAATGCTAAAGATAAGTGCTTTCTAGGCTCTAACAAGGAGAGAAAGTGGGGACGAGGGCAAGTAATGCCTCATTTTTGTCGCCGAGCTCTTCAAATTTACGTACCTACTCTTGAAATAAAAAGGTGACCAGAAATAATAGAAAAAGTCTGGCAGTCATTGCAGAAAAGGTGACTGCAATCTTATCCAGCAGCTTATAAATATGTAGGACTTTGGATGTGACTCATGTACATTGCCTGTCTCTCACTCAATGAATAGTTCTGTAACAATTTGACAGGAGAAAGCTCAATGAACTCAAGGTGGGTAGAAATGCATTTACTCTTGCGGTACTCACCTTACTGATACTGCATGTAATACGTTTACATAAAGTTACTTACGACGTCCAAAGAAAAACCATTTTGTGGGAAAATAACTGAAGCATGTAGCTACAATGCATAATAGTGTTTTAGATGTCTATGTCAAAAGTCAATTTACAGAGTAGTAAACATTCGACATAGAATTACTTATGTGAGCTATGCAATAAGATTAAATATAAATCTACTTAGTATTCCCTTGTCCCTAAATCAGAACAAGAAAATGGCAGATGTCACGGATTTTCCATACTACATACTTTTGACCAAAAATCACTTTAAAGATTATAATTCCAGCTTTTAAATAGAAAAAGCAAAACTACGAATGTTTTGCCTTTTGGTACAGGTTGATAGTATTTCTGTAAACTTTGAAGCATCTCTAGGAAATCATTGTGAAAACAGTCTTGTACGTTTTTGAATTTTTGAAGAGAAGTTGCACATTCGTTTTTCATTTAACTTAAAAATACACATAAGGGAGAGGAACTACTACTACAGCAATATTTATTTTCAATATTAGGCCGTTGTTGGAGGACGTTACATTTTAATAGCTTTTTTAGGCTGAATAATTAAATTACAGGAACTCTTACCATTTCCGTGAACATTTTGTATTAATTAACTAGTAATTAGCTAGCAAAACTTTTAGTAGCTTTAATTGTGTAATTGGCATGCATGATTTAGATAAGGAAGGAGGAAAATATAGTTCACAGACGAGGGAAACGCTACAACTTCATATCTATGCAGAAATTGGATGTTTTGTGTTCATCTTGATATCATGGTTACGGATTTCTGCAATTAATTAGACCTTTTTATATAACTTAGCCAAGATTACAATGTGGGCGTAACCTGTAGGATAGGTGGGTAGAAACTAATAGGATTATATAAGTACTATACGTAACCCCGTTGTTATATTTAGTAAGAGAAGGAAATTGATCTAGCTCGAATAACTAGAGAGTAAGGGACCCACCCACACTCACTAAGATTCCCAAGAATAAACAATAGAAAGTACATTATAGATTGTGTAGTACACGTCAGAGCAAGTAAAGTATATTATGTATAGGTAAGTGATATGTGGAGATTTCGTAAGCTATGTGTCTGCAGGTCGCTATGCAATATAATTATAATTCGATGTTTGCTCTTAATATCCAGTAAGTACTACATTTAATCCATTATACTTATGTACTTATACTGAAATGATTCCAAAGGGATTTCAAGACGGTGTGTATACCACTCGCCAAGTGCTATGAGAGAAAATAGGAGGAACGTCAAAACCCATTATCGAGTAACATGGAAGGAAGGGCAGTGAAAGTGAAGTAAAAGTCAAGAAAATCAAATGCAGTCAGAGTAGCTTTCTATAAGAAATCAGAACTGAATACTTCTTTGTGTTGGCGACTGCCAATGCATCCAGAAATACCAAAATAGTCAGCCAAAACTGATAGAACGCTCTGGCCTGATGGCAATAAGGCCAGTTTTATTTCTTGTCACGCCAAAAACATTTATCTATTTCTATTTATAGCATTCAATATTTTTCGCACGCCATAAATCTTGGTTGGAGTGATGGACAGGATGTGTAACTTAGAAAATAAATTCGTTGGCTTTGTGTGCATATAAAAATAGGAATTTGCATAATATAAGATGCATTTGACCAAGAAGCAATTAAATATTTGAACCTATCAAACTATTTTTAAGTATATAGTCGTCAATAAAGGAGAAACTAAATATAGAATTATAGTATGAGTATCATATTTAAGATATAATAGTATAAGATTATACAAGATTCAAAAAATGAATAACGACGCTATGTACCTTTTCTTCCAGTCTAAAAATACTTGTGTGGAATTTCCAATTTTCTTCTTATTGTACTCTAGTTACCAAGTTCTGGGAGATCGTGTAATTCCTTAACTTTGTGTAGATTGGTTGTGATGTGGAGGTAGACGTGTGTGTGTTGCTAACTGGGCATGTTTCAGGAAGTCGTAGAAATCAATCACAAAATTCCAGAGCAGCCACTTGCATGAATATCTAATGCAGGCGACTATTTACAAAAACTGAATATTTTCACTGACTAGACTTTGTTATCAGAGTTTTCCGTCTTTGTCAGTCAGGTTAGAAACTGACGGACAATCCACAAACATGCATTCTGCCAAGCACTAAAATTTATTGCGCGACAAGTTGGAACTCGCGAACTGGCTTCAAAACTTGAGACTTGGTTTTTATTCAGCCTCTACCTTTTAGTATTGTTATAGTTTGTCGTTAGGATCGTGTCTCAAGTTGAACAGCAATAGTATACGTTCACTAACTTCCATTTAGTTGTATAATGTTAAAGGTAGCACTAAATAAATGTGTAAACGATAGAGGTTTGGATATATGTAATAATTTGAGATTCACACATTAGATAGGAGACGGGTGAGAAGTAGGCTCGAAGGAATAAGTGGAGATAGGGAAATAAAAGGAGGGAATGTCACTAATGGTCCTTTAGTGTTGTTAGTACAAATAAAGCGAGATACAATAGTCAAATAGCGAAGGTAAGTAGGTGATGTTGTATATCGGTTACTACCTACACACACGACACGAAAGTTGGGGCAGAAGAGACGGGAATTTGTTCACAGCCTTGTGTGTAGGTAAGTGAGTGGTAAGATTTTTGCCGTAAAAACACAATGAAATAATGTCCTGGCTCTTCTTTCTCTCGTAAACATGCAATTTTTAGGAGTGAGTGTGGTGTGCACTTGCACTAGGAGTTCATAGCTCGTCAGCTCAAATAGAACTAGTGGCTCTGTCTCTCAGCAACTCCTATTTACACCGTTACATGCAACTACTACAATACTCAACTCTGCAAAACTCTATGCTTCTGCCATTCTAATGAAAGAGAATCGAGTCGCAGTCAGTTAGTCGGAGCCTTGAATGTGTATGTGTGTTCCGTGTACAGGTGAAATACCTCTACATGTAATATTACACGGACAATTGTCACTTCTTTCCTGCATATAAATGCCCAGTACTGAAGGTTATAACACATCTCACGGCTTGTATCAAAATACACTAGTTTGTATCAACCCTCATTTATTTCTCCGGAATAATTCAATGAATCTTGTAAAATCAATTATAAATATTCCAATTGTATCTAATTGCTTTACTTTAAATTATAAATTTCAGCAATTTCAATATTTGCAAAAATAAATGAGTTGATTAATGATATTTTATGATGTAAGCTATTTATACTACGTTCTGCACTTTAGATTGTATTAGAAATTGGTCCATTAGCTCACATGCAACATGTCAGGTTGATATCATTTGAGTAATAATGCAAACCGGAGTGTTTTAAAACAAACGGAGTTTGAAGACCAAGTAATGTATACAAGTCATGGGAGTTTAATGTAGACAAAGGCTTGGTGAATAAGTATGGATGTGTATGTGCGAGAGAAAGCAATTGCATGATTGTGTACCTTCTTTGGTATATTGCTAACTCAGAGCTAATTCTCTAGCTTGCTTTCCTCTACCTTTCACTCAGCTCTTTCTCTCTTGCTCTCGTGTCATGTGAATGTGAAACGCTTGACTCAACCCGCTTGCCTGGCTTTGCTTATCGGACGTCTTAAGCTCTTGCACTCATTTCCAATACTTTTATTATAAGGATATGTAATCTAATCTTAAGCTATATAATTTCCCAAATGCATATATATAAATGCCTATAGCGGCCAAGCAGCATATTTAAGTAGGAAAGGACAACATTCTAGGCTACTACTACATCTTATATGTCATGAACTTTCACTTTGTTATTTAGTATTTGTAACGTGTTTGCAGTCTACTGGCTTTCTAACTTTTGCCCGTGCACAGTATTCCATTAAGAAGGTTAAACGTTTCAGTAAGTAGTTATAAGGAAAATATGGACAAACAGAATAAATAAAACAAAAAATGTGGAACCATATATTTTGACATATTACAGAAGTTTTTTCTTGATAAATCCCTCAATTTTGTGTGGAGAACTGATAACTAGAAGGAAGGAGAAAAGTAATGACAGTTTTCGTATATTGATTTAGAAATGATTTCGGTTGTATTTAAACAGAGTGCCTTGATTACATGTTGGTAATATTCTATTTAAATTGCAGCTCGATGACTCTAAATTAATAAGAGAGTTCGAGGAGTAGAAATGCGTTCATGTGAGGCAAACGACAACGGCTATGAAATATTAGCTCTCTTTCCAGATTATTGAAGGACTTTCCATGGCATGCAGAAATCGATTGTGTAATACAGTCTTTGTTTTAAAATGATTTGGTTCATCACACAGGAAATTCTAAGCACGAGTAAAGTGGGCCAATGAATAAAGAAAGCTTTCGAAAGCGAATGAAACAGTTATTATTAAATATTCCAATATTATCTCTGAATTCCAGAATACAAGTGGCACAGAATGCATAACAACTTGCAAACACATCATCCCATTGCATGCTACTCTATAATGATGTTTTGCCTTATAATAGTGTGTGTGTATAACTGCCCATAAAGTTAAATTAGTTATATTATTTGACCATTACCGAGTCGTGTTTTTCGGTGAAACTTGATCGTCAGTCTGCGTGGCTACCCGTCGCTTCACGTCTTGTGTCTCTCTTCACCGTTCTTTCTTCAGCTTTGCTCAATTTCTCTATTTCGCTTTCCTCCGCTCCGAGGCTCAGACTTTCGTGTTAGTTAGTGCAGTTTTAGCCATGTCGTGACATTTGTATTGTATAATGTGTGCTGTACATATGTATTTGCTAAATACATAGCCCATATACCTGCCAAACCTAAACAAACGGGAAAGCTATACACAAATTTTATTTCCTCTACACACCGCTCAAATGCAAACAGTTTCAGAGGTTCAATATTAGCTACTCTAACCGTAGCTTCGTACTATGTGAGACTATTATATCCACTACATGTACTTCAGACTTCAGACTTTCTTTTTCTTTTACCAACAAAACCAATTGTGACAATCGTCTTTGTTTGCTAACCCAGAACTACAGATATACATACACTTGCTAAAATTCATGAATTCAGTCTCAACGAAAAATAAACTCATGTAGTTGCGAGTCCTACGTCTCCTGAATCTTGCATAGATGTACCTGTATTTACCAAAATATTTAACTTTAAGCTAAAAATCATGTATGTACTAGTTCTCACATAGAAAAATGTATTGAAACTCTTTCGACGGTAGAAATTATAACTTAACCTGAGTGATATATTTGCTTTGAAACCATAATAATAACTAACTTATAGAAAAGTCTCGAAAAATCAATTTTTCTCACAGAATTTTTGAAAAAAGTGTTAGGAAAAGGACATATGGCTATTGTAAGTGCTATATACAGTATATTATACAGAGTAGGGACAGTAGAGATAAAATTTTATGACATGGGTAGCGATGAGCGACGACATACATATAAATAGTTGGTATGGAATGCAGAGTGAACAGCAATATTGGCATTGCTATCAGAATATAGAGCTGAATAGCAAGCAGCTGAAATGCGTCCAAAATATGATGGGAAAATTCCATTGACATTTCTTTTCCCTATTATTATGGTTTACCCTTGACTACAGTAAATGCTGAGTGCGGGTGAGCTGACGATGAGTGGGTTACAGCTTACCACATTTGATGAGGAATACAATTCACTTCCATTCCTTTTCCTACATACTAATACAAATACAACCCATCATGCAATGTGTCTACTCTCTACATATTTCAAATGATAGCAACTTTGAGAATTGGGAAAGCGAGCAACTAACATTCTTTATTAAATACTTAAGCCAGACAGCTTCTATATTATTTACGCCAAGACGAAGAACACGTTAATTATGACCATCTAAAGAATCTAAACTATACGCTTCGTATATGTCACAGTCTAGTTACTAGCCCAGACCACAAAGAGAATATACTTTCCTTAAAAAACGTAAACTATCGTCATCGTAGATAAATTTTAAATTTTCGATAAATTCATTGAATATGCTCTGGAATTTAAAACTTCTCTAACAGTAATAATAAAACAGAGGTAAGAATAAAAGCCAAGGATGCATTGATGATTCTGCCTATTTAGATTGAAATTGTATGTTTCAGTTTTACAAGTAGGAATACCTAATTAGAATTTGCATCATTTGAAACAGTGGAAATTGGTCCTTTGTACTTAAAATATGGTCTTTCCGGCCTCAGGAAGATCCATTCGTTCATAATTATATAAGTAGGGTCTATAATTGGACTTTAAAAAATGTCCTTAAGCCCTTTATTATTAATAAAATTAGAATGGAGGACGGAATTATCGACAGGAAAACGACATATGTAGCAAGGATCTGAGTTTGGGCAATATAGTGAATGATACAAAACTTTTACTACGCTTTCGCTACCTTGCTAAAAGGTATGGAAAAAGTCTTTTTTGTCTTATTACTACTTACTGGCTAATAGATTGTCTCTTTTATTAGTAGTTGAGGTTACTGCATATGGAGCATACGCTTAATATACTACGTTCTGCACTATAGTATCACCTATGTATCTTATAAGATTATATTATATATCGAGTTTCATTAAATACTACCCCCAAACCAACTACGATACTTCTGTAGAAGACTCCAACAACATACAGTATTTTATTGCGACGCATTACGCAGCAGCTACGTCAATCCTGAATTTGTTTTGTTTTTACATTATTGAGATAAGACTCTTACACATATAAATAGCTAATTGGTGCATTATGCAAAAATCAAGAAGAGTTCTTCCGCTTCCTTAACTATTAATTAATAATAGACTGGCTTCCATTACCTAATTCAGTTTCGCTCTTCTAGTGTAAATGAGAAAACTATACAATGTTCAAAGTTTTTAGAACAATTTTTTCATACACATAATTTTGCACAGAAAGCCGCGCGTAAAGCGTTACGTTACAGCGTAAATATTATTTGTCATCTCAAAAATCCGGTAGCTACTTACATAACAGCCTCCTCCATCATGAATCGTATGAACATCATGCATGGGTTCACCCAAGATGATTTGAATGTTTCCATGGCTAAGCCTTTAGAAGGAAGGTGACGACGTGCTCCAGAAAACTGGTTTCCGCCAACTAGATTTACCAACCACTTTCCCCCAATATTTTGATCGAATAACTAATTGGAGATTGGAGAATATCCGTTTTCTGGAGCACGTCGTCACCTTATCCCTTAGAGCGTACCATAGAAACATTCAAATCACCTTGGATTCACTATTGTATGTATTATGCGAATATAAAATTCAGTAATAAATTAAATAAATATGAAATAAATTAGTTTTATGGTTAATGACTGTTTTTCTTACGGAAATGGTTGTTTTATTAATGTCCTATTAAATTCATTCCTTTTTAACCGCTAACAAGCACTCATTCATTGACTTCGACTTCATTGAATCATTCTTGTGCTTACATAATTACTAGGCCATCAGTACTGCTATAGAATTTCAAAATATTTACGCGTCGACATTTCGTTTAATTTTGAAATGTGTTAATAATAATCCAAATTTAATGCTGTTGAAATCCTCGGCCTGCCATTATGAATTTTGCTTAGTTAAAACTGTAATGAAATCATGTTTTAACTTTTGAGAAATAGTAAAATGGAGAGAGCATTGTGCATTATCAGCAAAATGCTTTTGTAAATTTAGGTAATAAAGAGGGAATATTCATGAGGAATTCCTAATTAGACTTGTTTCATTTTGACCTTTATACATCTATAGAAATGGGACGGTTTTATGACAACTGGGAGGCATGAAATCCTTCAGATAAATTCAATCAGAAAAGTAGAGGCCCCATAGAGAACCATCAGCACTAAGTTGCAAAGCTAATAAAATGAAACCTGTTAACATTGTACAGCCATCAATCTACGAAAATGTTCAATATTCAAAATAATGGCTGGACCCAAACCCGTAGATCATACTCACAACAACTTGGCAACTTTCAGTACTGCCTTGGAATGGATCCAACCCGTAATTAAATATCCTCCAATAGGATTTTTTTCCATTAGAAAGCTTATAAGGCAATCTAATACGGACCTTTACTTGGAGTGCTGCAAAGGATGATCGTGAAGATTTGAGATAGGGGCCAACTCTATTTTCGACTAGCAAAATATTGCGATGGGCAATGACAACATTTGCTGGGACCAAGGCAAATAAACTGTTTCCTTGCCTTACGTTCTCCTCTCCCGCATCAGGTGGGTGGGTTCAATAGAGGGAGATCCCGTAAAAGAGTTTGAACTTATATGTGGGACTTTCCTTCGAATTGGTCCCATTCCGGTCCCAGATCAAGTTGCTGGTAGTCATGGATACCCACCCTTAGGGAGTAAATTGTTTGGACGTCCCATGTAGAAGTTCAAACTCACCTGATCTCACCACTCACCTCACCGCTACTGAACCCACCTGATGCGGGGCAGGGGGAGGCGAAATAGTTTATTTGCCTTGCCTGGGAATCAAAAAATGTAGAGTTTGAGGGGGGCAACACTTTCTGAAACTTAGGAAATGTTCCAACACTTTCTAAGCAGGGCATGAAAAATTCATAGGCTTTTGCTATCTGATACCTAAAAACTCGTGTTTTTGGTATCAAATAGCAAAGTCCTTGGGTTTTTCCTGTTTGATACCCAAAACCCCAACCCAAAAACCCGGATTTTTGGGTTTTTCATGCCCTATTTCTAAGTTGCAGGTTGCCACTCGGAACAACTTTAAGCTTCAGAAAATATTGCCGCTTATAGCAAGTTAATATAAGTGGCATTATTAAGTGGTAATATTAATATATAAATATTAAGTTCCAGTCGTTGGAACATTTTCTAAGTTTCAGAAAGTGTTGTCTCAGAAAGAACATTAAGTTATAGTAAATGTTGCCACCCGAAATATGCAAAAATTTCTGGCGCATCTTTTGCAGCATTCCAACCCGGTCCTTATATAGATTCTTGTCCTTGCCATTATAATATTTTTCTGGTTTTTCAGCCAATTCCTTACCATTGATTATCGGCGACTTTCCATCTTTCTCAGGGTATTCAGGACTGCACTGCAATTGTCGTGTTTGAATTCCGACGATGAAGCTCGCACCAAACATGGCAATAAGGATAAGGTAGCATATCAAAAGCTACAAAACAAGAAGTATAAAAAGTAATTTATGATTCTACATTTCAGTGTATGTTATAAATAAAACATTTCAACAATGTACTGTTGACTGTATGTACACCATTTTTGTATTTGGAAGATGAAACTTCAGCCCGAAAAGCCCCCTCCTCCACCAGGTTAATATGTAGTTAAATGTTGTACCTTGAACCACAATGGAGTACATTGCTGAACCCCATTATGCTTATGATATACAATAAAATAGTATACCAATAGGACAATGAAATTATAGCAGATGAGGAGAGCACAATCAATAACCAAAGGAAGATGAATATCACGGATATTAGGAACAGCCAATAGGATTCCGGCAGGTCTTCATGATTGATATACCTAATGTATGCTAACACTACAAACAGTAGTGTCAGTACAGCGAACACCTACAAAATTATTAAAAAATAATTACGCTTTTTAACTCACTTCTCATTATGTCATTATTGATATACATCAACTATAAGCTATTAACAATACTACCTATGCATTGTAAACAACTCTGATTAAATCTTTGGTCCATAACAGTTACTTACCGCTTGCAGAATATTCAAGATTCCATGGGGCCAACCAGCCAAGTCTTGACATGCCATTTTGATCCAGATTTATTTCAATAATAACTGGAATTAGACATCTCCAATAACCTAGCTAAGTTTGATGAGGCATCTATATGGACAATAGGGCCTATACAACCTAGTAGCGTCTCGCCCATCACCACATGCTAGTTTAGGTCAGCGAGCCGAGCCACTGACCTCCAACAACATTAAGCGAGCCGAGCCGAGCCGAGCCAGATCCTCAAAAAACTTTTTGGCGAGCCGAGCCGAGCCAGCAATTTAAAAAAATTTTGGCGAGCCGAGCCGAGCCAGCAATTAAAAAACATTTTGGCGAGCCGAGCCAGGTTATTAAAAAAATTTCGACCGAGCCAAGCCGAGCCGGGTCCATGGCTCGGCTCGGCTCGGCTCGCTGAAAAATCGAGCCACTAATGGTTAAGAAGCCTGTAGGTTTAAAATAAAAATGGCGGGAAAATTTTTGAGCGAGCCGAGCCAAGGCAAGGGCGAGCCGAGCCACATCATCCAATAGGGCGAGCCGAGCCGAGCCAGGTCTATAAAAAAAATTTCAGCGAGCCGAGCCGAGCCGAGCCAGGTCTATAAAAAAATTTCAGCGAGCCGAGCCGAGCCGAGCCAGGTCTATAAAAAAATTTCAGCGAGCCGAGCCGAGCCAGGTCTATAAAAAAATTTCGGCCGAGCCGAGCCAAATCGAACCAGCCTGGCTCGCCGAGCCAGAAACTAGCATGTGTGCCCATCACATAATGATATAGGCTGAGCATACATCACATTACATCAGTGTGTGATAGCCGAGACGCTACGAACTAAATGCACTAAATGGTACGACCAGGGGGGTGGGCGCCCCTACGGGACCTCTCATAGATAGGCAAACTTAGGCTGATATACAGTGTTAAGTGTGTGTTTAATTTTCTATCTGGGGATCCCTTAGGGCCGCATACACATCTGAATTAGTGGCCAAGTCCAAAGTCGGGCGGGCGGCTCTAGGGAACTTTAGAGCCGCCTGGACGGTCCCATATAGGGTACCTTGGAGCCACTCTGGCGGCCCTTGAGGACTTCGAAGGACTTCTACATACAGAGGCCCCCCGGAGCTGTCCGTTCAGATCGGGGAGGTTGTAGTGAGCGCCACGAATATCAGATCGGGTGTGGCGGCCCTAAGACTCCTAGGTAGAGAGGTCTCCTAGAGTTTCAACGACCCTTCAAAAAAAATTAAATTGAGTTCGTCCCATTTTAGTTTTTTAAATTTAATTACATTTTAAACAGCTGAAATGAATAGCGATCCTCACATCACACCTATAAGCAATGTTTTTGCTTCGGTCCAAATATTCGTTCCATAAGCTATCGCTTGGGTCGAATCCGGACGGACGTACTAATGTACGGAAGAATGTGTCTTCCATAAGCTCGGCCGAGCTAAAACGGCTGGATATATATACCTAGGAAATGTTTTTGTAAAACAAAGAAATTCTGATATGGAAAAATCACTATTGAGACCATACTTAAGAGTTCTCTTTATAAACGAAGCCCATGTGGAATGTTTTCTTCATGATTCCAATGATAATCCTTTCTACTAATTGGGGAATTTCTTTTTCTTCGGAATGAAAGTAACCGATAGTATGTTAGTTACATTACTACGTGATGCCATATATGCATTATTATTTGGTTTATCATAAATTGTATCTCCAATCTCCACACACTTGCAAACAGTTAGCCAATGTTTATCCAATAGATAAAATTAGTATATTGATTAAAACTCCAGTTAAGTTTTACCCACCTTTTGGTCCATACCCACTTTTTGCATCTTAGGCTTACATGGCCACAAATCCAACGCATTTTCTGCTCAAAATAAGTAAAGTACACAAAAATAAATAAAGTCGGACCTCGACCACCTCGACAACCTCAACCGATATTCGGTTACCAAGACTGGAACTACCAACATTTTCTGGTAATCGACTCGACTGGTTGCAGTTTTGGGACCTATACCGATACGAGGATTTGAGGGAGCTTATTAACCAAATGTTCGAGCGACTGCTGAACAGTCACCAGATAGTGACCGAAAATCCTACACACCTACAGAAACACGTCGACAAATCCAAGGAATGTGTCAGATGCATTGACATCCTGGGAGTATCACGTGAGCAAGCTTACGAATTAATTGTAATTTATCTAATATCGAATATTTATTATCGAATTGAATTCTATCTAAGAAATTAGACCCTGAATCGAGGCTGCAGTGGGAGAAAACAATAAAACCAGGAGCACTCCCTGCTATTGCTGACTACTTTACGTTTTGCGACTATCAAGCCAGAGTGACGGCTGCAGCTCGGACGACACTTCCAAAAAGGCACCCAGCTGAAAATAAGAAAAATCCGACTGCGGTTCACCACGGCTCATCCGTTCAGCCACAAACCTCAAACAAACACCGTTGCAAACTTTGCAATGAAGATCATCCGCTTTACAGTTGCAAGAAATTCAAGACTATGTCAGTACCGGAGAGATGGGAAGTAGTCAGGAAATTCTTTCTTTGTTTCAACTGCCTGGGGGATGATCACAAAACGGATAAGTGTAGAAGCTCTCACTGTCGACAATGCAGTAAGTTTCATCACACTCTCCTTCACTACGTACCTACACCGAAGAATCCACAACCACCAACTCTAGTCTAGTCACCAACCAAGAGTCACTAGTCGGAGAACCAACTGCTGGAATATCCCAGACGTTATTCGCCACTAGCAACAGAAGTAAAGGACTCTTGTCAACAGCTCTCATCCGTATCCGCTCTGTTTCGAGTGAAATGGTTCTTTTCCGGGCACTTTTGGACAACGGTTCGGTAATTTTTCAACTTTCAATTTTTCAACTTTCACTAACTATCACTAATTGCTTTCTAATTTGTTTAAATTAGACCCACAAAGTCACACTTTCTGCAAATCGGTGCCGGGATTTACTACAAATGCTACGATTTGACGATGTTGTTGCGAGACGTAGTTAACGTCCACCGACAAAAACCTGCTTTATTGTTGAAATATTTTTACCCATTATCAACATTTTTAAAACTGTTTATTACCCTGGGGAAAATATCACTGTGGACGAAATGCTGGTCAATTAATTTCAAAAATTTGATTTTTTAACAATCAAATTAAATATTTATCATCTAATTAAACTTTTTAATATCTAAATTTTATCTGTTTTTATTTTTCGGGGGAAATGTAATGAGGAGTCTCCCATGCAAATACCTCCCAGCTTCACCCACAGCGACTCCATATACTTGGCGACACCACTATGTTCCATTAGCCGTGATGTTTTGGCAATCAGTAACTTGTAGAGAAAACACATAAAATTAATTTTAAACATTTTGAAATTAGAAGTTGCTGTGGTGACCATTTTTACAGTATATCAGACATGGTATTAATTTCTTATTTCAAGCAATTTTTCTTGAAAAATTAAATGAATGAATTATTTGAAATTAATGAAATAAATGAAAAATTTTTTAAATATTTCATTTTTCAAGGAAATTGGGATTAAAATATTTTAGGAAATATTTCAAAAATTTTGCCTTTTTATTTCCGAAAAATATTTTAAGCGCCATGTCTGTGGATTACTAATGACCAAGGGAGGTCGAGGTCGAGTTCGAATCTCTGGAGCGCCTCAGGTCTATAAGGTAGTAGTCTGGAGCTGGGAGAAGCTGTCATTGCCGTATATTCGTTATTAGCATTGATTTGCCTATCTTGGTGACAATATGATTATCTATCAATGCCCTGTCTGTAGTGTATGGATTGTTCTGTTGGTCTGTATACGTGCTACGAGTTTTACCTAGCACAAGTCTGGACAATGGGATGCACATGAGGTGATAAGGTGGATTGAAGTAGACTGCTGTAAGTGATTTGTCTGTGGTCACTGGCGGTCGGCTTACATGTTCCGGTCCCTCTCTGACTGCCCACCAGATCGAGTTACGGGA
Source organism: Tomocerus qinae (assembly GCA_020055645.1). Classification (NCBI taxonomy): domain Eukaryota; kingdom Metazoa; phylum Arthropoda; class Collembola; order Entomobryomorpha; family Tomoceridae; genus Tomocerus; species Tomocerus qinae. The sequence continues at coordinate 29,277,870 of CM034548.1, forward strand.
CAGTGTTGAGTCGTTCCGTCTCATGGTTCAGTACTCTTCACTAAGTCTCTTCGTGTAAGTCTGTACACTTAGTAAAGTTGTTCCGGGAGCCACTGCAAGTAAGCCCTCGCGGCTTGAGCGGTAGCATAGCTATACTAATCAATAGTAGTAGCTGTGCTCTCCCCCTAACACACAATGACCAAGGGAACTTGGCTTAATGAAGTTTACCCGAACACACGTAATGTGTCTATATGATCATGAAAAGGGGACGTTTACATACATATTGGACAATACACAATATTTAACTAATAGTACATCCCCCGAGTTTGTGATTATACTATTTGGACCGAAAAATATAGATTGAAATGTGTGGAAGGTGGAAGATAGTTATGTCAGACTTGAACTCTGAATTTAGTGTCATCTGCCTCAGTTTTGGATTTCTAACTGTAATAGGATTTCAATTAAAACATTCAGGAATATCTATACATTTGACAAAGTTAAGGTGATTATAAAATTTCAAAGTATTCATCTTAAATAAAAAAATAAACAAGTAATAAGTAATAACAATATTGGATTCTTTAAAGAGTTCAAATGCGACTTGGACCAACAATCCTAATAAACTGCCTGCCTACATTAAGAATCATTTAAAAATGTATCTATAGACTATACATGTTCGAAATGGTAAAAGGTTTGATAAACTCGCGGCTCGTTCCGCTCCCCAAGTCTCATATATTAACTCGTTTAAGAATCCAATATTATTATTACTTGTTGCTTGTAAATGTTTTGAATTCAAGATGAACATTTAGATATTTATTTAGATAGATATTCCTTGATGTTTAAATTGAAAATTTATTTCTCAGTACAAATTCATTAATAACATTAATATTTAGTGTTTTTTGCAGCTTTGGTGGTTGGTAGATGGTTATGAGATAGTAATCAATAAATAATCCTAATAAATAATCAAACCAGACACACTTGATAGGGAACAAACTCGTGGGTAGCGAATCGAACCCCAAGTTTATCAAAACTTTTACTATTTCGAACATTTCCAGTATTTGCATGGACAATATGTGTTCTAGAAGTAGTCTTCTAGAAGGATCACTTTTTCCTGGTTTAAGACTCCAGGTAAGCAGGATTGACTTCCACTTATAGAAAGTTATTAATCAAAAGCTTATAATCTATTTATCTATTAAAGTTTTCCTGGATTATTAAATGAGGAGACTAAAGTAGCTAAAGATGGCTAAAGTTGACGAAAGTGAATACAGGAAACATGTAACAGTTAAATTTTTACTATTTTTACTATTAGGTTATTTTTGGATTAGTTCAGGTAGTGGTAAGAAAGGAAACTCGTGGCTAGACTAACTCAGCCACTACTTTTACGTCGTTCTCCACTACCTATATAGACAAAATACTAGCAATAAGATTTATTTCGGTCCAAGTGAACCTGGAATAAAATCGTTCTTTTTTAAAAACTATTTGTGACTATCGCTGGAATTGGGCGTACAGGACGGTCTAATGGTGTAAAAACCTGGCTGGCTGTCTGCAATCTTGGGTTCGAATCCTAAGAGCGCCTCAGGTTGTGTGTTAGATAGTCTGGAATTGGGAGAAGCTATCTTTGCCGTATATTCGTTATTAGCATTGATTTGCCTATCTTGGTGACAATATGACTATCTTTCCTTACCCTGTCTGCAGTGTGCAGATTGCTCTCTTGGTTAGGTGTACACTACGAGTTTACCTAGTGATATACTGGACTGAGGAGCACATGCGAAGGGATGCGGGAGGTTGCGATGACTGTCACACTTAATGTGGTCAGCTCACCTAACCTTGCCACCTAAGCACACAGGTAGAGTACGGGACTGTGTAGGGCTGTACCACATAATGGTTCAGTACCCCTCACCAAAGTCTCTTCGTGTAAGTCTGTACACTCAGTAAAGTTGTCCGGGAGTCACTGCAAGTAAGCCACTCCAGGCTTGAGCGGTAGCATAGCTCTACTACTATAGTAGATGCTGTGCTCTCCCCCTAACACACATCGCTGGAATTATATTTACCTGGAATAAAATAGCTCTAATTCATTCCCAATATTTGTCATTTTAAGACGGAATTAAATTTTCCAATAATAAAATAGTTCTAAGTGTTAGTAACTATCAACCATTGCAATTAAACCAATATTTTTGGTTCCAAGTAGTATAATCACATACTCGTGTGATGTACTATTAGGTTAATATTATGTATTGTCTGATATGTATGTCCCCACTTCCTATGATCACTTCGTCTCACAATTCAATTTTCATCTTTATGGAAAATTAAATAGATTTAAACAAAGGCCGACAGAATGAAAAAAGGAAGGAAAAGCAGATGATAATGCTAAAAAGCTAAATTGAATTGGAGCATAATCAATAATTAACGGTTTGGGTTGTAAATTTTTGGTACAAGGACTTATAAGCACTTCTAGATAAATGTTTGGTTGTTTCAATAGACGTTTCCCACACTTCCAGGATAACACAGACAAGTATTGGAGTCATTTCAATACTTATTCATGTTAATTTTGTGGCTGGACACCAACTGTGGGAAACCTCTATTTTATTAGGTTAGATCAAAAAAGAGCAAATAGTGACTACTTAGTTTTGAAAATACTTTGTTGTAGATACTTTGTTGTAGAAATGTATTGCGTCCCGTTTGCAGTAATCCAACCAATAATATAATAATCAGATTTAACTTATTCAAAAAAGGAAATTTAACATAAGATTGAAAAAAATACTATATAAAATATAAAAAATCAACAGTCTTTAGAACTAAAAATTATAAATTTTTAGCAAAATATATGGTGAACATGGACAAATGTACTTGGACAAAAAACAAGATTCTCTTGCGTGCCGAACTTGCATCTCGTCGTCTCCAGTAGTTGTAGTATGAGGAGGCTTCCATGCAAATACCTCCCTACTCCCAGTCTCAACCTCTACGACTCCATATACTGAAGTGGAAGGAGACTCATTTGCCAGTTGTTTGGGAACCCTCGTCGTCGTCGGTCAGTCAGGTAGGGTTTTAGGAAACTTAAAGTAAATCGGATTGTGTCACATTTTAGTCACAATATACTTTTGTCTGTGTCCAAATCTTATTGTTCTCTCTTTATACAGTCATTTCACTCCATCCCGATCATAAATCTTGGTAGTTTTAGTTGTATTGAGCCGAACCAGAGTCAGGCATATAAAGAAATAGGTCTCTTTCAGTCTAACCCAGATTTACCTCCTGACATATGTATCCATATCGCGTCTATATGAAACCGAAGCCTGGACGTTACGGAATAAAAGTATGTGCCGCAGTGGACTCTACTACAACAGGATTTGTCTGCAATCTTCAAGTCTACGCCGGCAAAGGGGATACAGTTAAGACGGGTCAAGGCAAACCAGTTGTTTTGGGCATATGCATGTTGGACGCCGGAAGAGGAGTGACAGCTAATAATTTCTTCACTTCCAAAACTCTTCTTTATTCCGCAGAATACCACCTGTTGTTGTTACATGTTTGAGAGTAAAACAAGATGTAATTATGGAGTCTGAAGAAGAGGGAAATGAAATTAACTAAATTGTCGGTTAACACTTTAGACAATATTCAATAATATTCAAAATTCCTAACTTGGGTCTTCTGAAAATTTTTATAATTTGATGTCTCCATATTTGAATCTTAAAGTGTTTAATAGCAAGGATTTTAGGCTGATGATAAGTCTGATAAATCTCCATCTCCTCAGCATGCCACAAACTACTCTGGAAGTTTACACAGGATTAAATTTTTCTCTGGCTAATATAACCGTAAAACTAACCTGGTGCTGCGGATGGTTCTAGATCCAATATACACAATTTTCGGACTCGGACTCGGTCAACTTAAGACTTTGAGCAAAGATAGCCTTTATAACAAATTTAAAACTACCTAGAGATGCTTTTAAATTGTATATAAACCCTTAATTGGCCTTCTTTTAGATTTTGACCCTGGCCGAGGCAGCCTAATGCTTTAAGTGCCTACTCGGAGGAATTTCCACGTAAATCGCACTGGTACTCGGTCAACTCAAGTGCTTTAAGCCAATGGAATTAGAAGCAAGTACCGCCATTAATAAAGTTTTCCATAAAGCTAAATGGTTAAGGTTAATATTAAATTTGTTTAATTATTTGTTGATTGATTTTGGATTACCAATAGTGGGGGGTGAAACATAAACTCAGGTTATGCAGGTAAGTAAAGTATTCCTTGGAAATATTTTTGTCCAGAAGTGGTTGAGTTCAAGTAAATTTCTCTGCTTCATTCGAAAAGTGTTTCTCCTACCGTGCAGTTGGGGATTTCTTTCTTTGGTGAGTTTATCAGGTGGGAAATCCGGGTTAGACTGAAAGATGCCCGTTTCTCTATATTCCTGACTCTGGTTCGGCTCAATGCACCTAAAACTGCCAGAAATGATCGGGATGAGTGAAATGACTGCACAAAATAGAGAACGACCGAAATTGGACACAGACAATAGTAGAAGTTTTATTACAACATAAGATGATCAGATCTGGTTGACACTAAATTCCCTAAACCCGACACTGACTGACTGACGACGACGAGGGTTCCCGACCAACTGGCGAGTCTGTCTCCTTCTCCTTCAGTATAAGGAGTCGTAGTGGGTGAGACTGGGAGGTGGGAGGCATTTGCATGGGAGCCTCCTCATATCACCCCACCCAACAAGTCCCCTACAACCTGTGGTGTGGAACGGGTTGAGAATGGAAGGGTTAATTAGATAAAATGATATTCCCTTCCGCTAATACCACAATCATATACAAAGCATAGTACATCATGTAATAATGTTGTGTACTTTCGTGTAATATGTGAGTATTGTGTAATTGTATCTAATGGTATTTCATAGATATTACATAATATGATGAATTAATACAATAATTTTGTCTCTATTTATAAATGTGTCCTTATACAATCTACAATCTTATAATTAAATTAATGAATAGTTTTAGTTTGTTAGTGTCACTTGTAGCTTAAAAGCATGCAAAAAGTAAAATTATAACATATTATACAAACATAAGTCTCAATTTGGGGTATACTGACATAAACTCAGGTAAGACAGGTACGTAGAGAATTCCTTGGAAACATTTTTGTCCAGAAGTGGTTGATTTCAAGTAAATTCCTCTGCTTCATTCAGAAAGTGTTTCTCCTGCCGTGCAGTCGTGGATTTGTTTCTTGGTGAGTTATTTTTGTGTGGATTGTGGACAATTGTTTGGAATTTTGAAGTGGATTTTTGTGAATAAGTGTAGATTTTTGTTTATATTTTTGTGTAGCTGTTATTGACATTTTTAGTTGTATTTAAGTTAGGGATAATGGCTCATTTTGAGGGTGCTGAGCGAGTTGGTGGTGGTGGTGACAAGTACCAGTATATAAAAGTGCTTCCTTCTCTCGAAGATTTCGATGGTAGTCACCTCTACGAAATCGGTGTGGTTTATACCGACGGTAACCTGTGTCCCGATGATCTCCTGAAGAAAAGGTATGATGATTGGCACTCCAAGTATAAATCTATGTACAATCACTTCTACCAAAGTATAGGGTATACTTGCAGTCGGAAGATTGTTCCGTCCATTGAAGATTGTGCCAAGTCGAAGAAGACGAAAGCCATTGCCCGCAAGAAGCAAGAAGAGAAACGTCGAAATAAGATGTACGTAATGACCCATCCTGATAATTTTGTACCTCAATTGCTGGAAGATGCGAAATCCGAATATGCCCGGAATCTGCGAGCTGAGAAGGCACTGGAACGTGGTATGTGTTTTATTTTTGTTCATGTATACTACATAATGTATAATATGGATAATTGTAGTGAAATTTCAGGGATTAATTTTTAATTTTTTTGATTCCAGCCGGCAAGAAGGATTTGAGCTATGTACCCCGTTTGGATGTGGATGACCCGGCTTGATCATCTAAGCAGGCATTGGATGCAGCAGAAAAGCTGACGGCTGCCCAGGTTGCTGAGGAGTCCAAGGAGCGTGAAACTCTTTGTGCAGCTTTGGCTAAAGCGTTGCCCTGTACTTTGTCAGTTGACATGAGCCGTTTTTCTGTTGGAGGTGGCAAATTCGGAATTTTTCGGGATATGTTGGAGCAGAATTCCCGGACCATCAATTTGAAGAAAGCCATGCCACAGATGTCAGAAGGTAATTCATTCCGTAATCCCACTTTATGAATTGCAATACCCGCATTTCTGATGTAATTCCACTGTAATTTTAGTATATTATTATATACCGTATTTCCGTGATTTAGTGCCCCCGGCTTCTATCGAATCCAATTCTTCGGCTGTGAAAGTAAAAGATGTTGTGATGGCTGCCGATGTGACTGCTTATACAGTCAATGGACCCCGCGTTGCTGCGTTGAAACGGAGAATCCGACGTTTGCAGTCTCGCATCAAGTTGATGAGGTTGAGCAGCTCCAAAATGATAAAAAATGGTAATTCATTTTCTGTTTGTCTTCAAAGAGATATTTACGTTGGCTGTTAAATGCATTGAGTACTAATGATAATTATTTTGTGTTTTGCAGCGAAGAAGCGAGCACGCAAGGCCGAAGGTGACCGTTGTAAATTGTTGAGAAAACTTGGCCGCGATTTCAAACCCGCCCCGATTGTACAGCTCTCGCCTCCTCAGCCCCAGCCGACTCTGCAACTTTGGAAAGTGAAACTTGGCGAACACATCTCAAAGTGAACCGACGTGTGTGGACGAACCCAAAGAGGAGAAAGTTGATTCCGCCATTGGTGAAATTAGAAGTCCTGTAGTTGTTCAGAAGATGTCTGTAGAGATGCCTGGCCCCTCTGTGGTGAAGCCTGAAACGAACTGTTTCATTTGTGGTAAGTAAACATTTTTCCATCCAACTTGTAGTTATATTGTGTATATATTATATTGATTTTAATTCATAATGTTGTTTGATTTTTCATAGGTGGGCAACACGTGAGTACTAAGGGCCGCTCGCGATGTCGCGATCTTCACCGAGGCAAGGCTGGAATGCACAAGTGTTCAATCTGTGGGAAATCGTTCTCTCGGAAGGATAGCTTAACTCTTCTGTATCCTCCGATGATGTTTCATATGTACTATTGTACATTGCAATTTGCTCTTTCTTGACAGAAATAATTGTTGTAATTCTTCTCTTGATGACGAATGTTTCGTAACGGAAACGCGTTTCCCGTTGCCAAGCATATCCGTTTGAATTCTTCAGTTTTATTCTCCGTAGAGTTATTTGCCTGGTGAATCACACCGTTTACAAATTCAATTCGCGATACGCGATTTTTATCTTCTATATTTCTTTGTATAAATTCTCCCATTTCTATTAGCGCATTAACTGTGTACTCTGTTAAGCCACAGGTAAAAATCTTTATATCAGGGTGCAAAGCTGTTTCCTCAGGAAAAAGTAAATTATTTAAACTGATGAAGTCATATACAAATGCTCCAACTTTTTCATCCATTCTTTGTCTCTTGAACATTAATTCTCTTTGTTGCCTATACTTCTTTAGGTAAAAGCTATGTCTTTCCATGTAAGCAGACTTGAAGACATCCCACGTAAAAGAGTAAGAGCTATAGCATGCTTGAACCAATGATAGTCATTTCCCCGTAAAACGCACGGTAAGTAGTCAATCCAATATTCTTCATGTAAACTGATAGCTTTAAAATAAAGTTCCAAGTCCTTTAAATATTCTGAAGGATTATCTCTTACTTCAGGTATAGGTACCCTGCATCCGCAAATAGAATCCATTTTTCGTCCAGAGTAGTAAAGTTTAAAATTAACAACTTATTTAAAATTCTTTGTAGTATGCTAACAACGTCTTCAATTGTTCAATTCGTACGGTTGTACAGGTCGTATATCCATAAGGTACTATTAACATCCTATTCTCCGTCCCCTAAACCTGTCCAATACGTCCCAAAATTCTGAGACGAACTCGTCCAAACCGTATATTAAATCTCTTCCGATAACAATGGATGTATGCATGTAGTCGTAAACCACAAAGTCGTGTAATACTGTCACGTTGTGCTTTTTAATTCTAAATCTGACCCTCGGTAAACTGACGTTTCCAAGATGGTCCAACCGTAAATGGTAATTTTCGTTAAATAGTGTTCTGTATTCTGGAAATAGCTTCACTGTATCTGCATGTATCGCCGAAATAGGAACTCTTGAATCTGAATGTCCAATAATATTCAAAGGCGATGCTGGTCTAGCTGGATGACTGACTTCTAACGTTGTATAAAAGTGCATGTTAATTCTCAAGCAATTTATTCTAACAAAATATTCTTCTTAATTCCCGATGACTACGTAAATAGTTGATAATAATATTCAACTGTTGATGCTAATCTTGTTTGAGACTGTCAGTATGTCCTGAGCTTGGTCCCCCGTAACTTGTTGTCCCCCAAGTTATTTTAATAATAATGCATGTGTTAATATTCTTGTTTATCTAAATATTTAGACTTCAGCTCCAGAATATGCTGTGCTGGTCCCTTCACCAAGAAATTTTCTATAATAAATGTTTTTTCCATAAATTACGCCAATCGTCACTAAACGATTTAAATTACTAAAAATAAACAATAACGATGCTAGGTTTTGTTCACAAATGATGTATTTTTAGAAATGATGGAAAACTTCACCAAACGAGTTAAAATACTAAAAATTAGCAATAATGATGCTTGATGGTGTCTGGAAATTACGTTGATATGCTCATGCAATAATTTTTAAAACAAAACCCAATCTAAATGATATACTAAAAATCAACAAATTGTACACTTAGCATCGTTATTGTTTATTTTACGATAGACAATTTCTACGGAATTTTTCCCAATTTCTCCGGAATTTTTCCCAATTTCTCCGGAATTTTTCCCAATTTCTCCGGAATTTTTCCCAATTTCTCCGGAATTTCTCCCAATTTATCCGAAATTTTTCCCAATTTCTCCGGAATTTTTCCCAATTTCTCCGGAATTTTTCCCAATTTCCCCGGAATTTTTCCCAATTTCTCCGGAATTTTTCCCATTTTCTCCGGAATTTTTCCCAATTTCTCCAGAATTTCTCCCATTTTCTCCAAATTTATTCCCAAATTATGCGGAATTTTTCCCAATTTCTCCAGAATCGTTCGTTTCAACCCAATACATTGATTTAGTAAAAGTAGTAAGGCTAGTAGTAAGGAATAGCGTTACTACTATTCTGGACTCTTACTAGATCGTTGTATTGGATTGAAACGATTCGCTCACATTTTTATGTATTCATAGTTCATTGGTACACAACCATGATGAGAAAACGTCATTTTTGAAACCTACATTATTTATGGACGGTCCCTAATATTTTTTGTTAATATTTAATTTGGTATATCATTTAGTACGGAATTAATAAATACAATACACGAAATTTTATAATTTATATCATTACATCTTTAGCGGAGACTGCCCTTGGTATTATTATAGGGGGCGTTGAGTGTATTAACCTGTCGACCTTGCCCTTTGACACGCCTTGATGTCAAAAGAACGACACAAATGCTGAAATTGGAAGTGTGTGGACATTATCTTCCATTTTGGACTGTTTCTGTCGGCCCATTCCGTTCGTGCCAGTTTCTACCACTGGCCACTATTCCAATATATAATCGCAGACTGAGAAAAATTTTCCTACCTATATAACTATGTATGTCTGGTAGGGCAAATTTGAATTTTACCGCATAAAATCCAAAGATTTTATTACTAAATAATACCTTTTAAAATCGAGTCGCATATGCTGGGAGCTACTAGTCACCTATAATGTCAGCCTTCCTCGACTCGGAAAATTTCTTTTGTCTACGAGTTTGAATGGGAACTGTACATTGTGAACGAAAACTCTCATATTTGTAGAGGGGGTAGTGGATGTTGTTTCGCACACTGGACATGAATCGAAAATGCATGCAGGTCAAAGAAAAGGTGATGGGGTAATAATACAGTTGGTCATCCAACTGGCGCACGCGCATTGTATATTTAATGTTTTTAATAATGTGGCCCGAAGTCCACAATTAGCAAAGTGTCTTTGTCGGGTAACTTCGGAAGGTACCCGACGAAAGCACGTAATGTGTGGTAGAGGTTGGGTAAACTGTTTTGGGGTACATGGTTAAAAACATCAATTCGGTATGTTTGTCTACGTAATAGAATGTCTTCATAGGGCAAGCCACTACCTACGTTTCAAAACAGAATGGTCATGAAGTCATGAATGTTATTGCTAAAGGCGCCGTACGGTTATTAAATTTCAAAATGTATTAGCAACACAGTTTGGTTCAATGTGGTTTGATTTATTTGCTAAAGATGCTAAATTCCATCCAGATGGAACGTTTTAACAGCCATGTATGATAAAATTATTAAATTAAATACACTTTATTGTGCGACGTGGTAGTAGAAACTTCTTCCTTCAATTAAGTATACCGTGTCTTGTATTATGTTAGGATTATTCAAAACAATTAATCTGATTGTATATACTAAACTGTCAAAACCACCCCGCCCGAAATTGACAAAAACCACCCCGCCCGAAACTCAAAAACGACCCTGCCTGAAACTGTCACAAACCACCCTGGACAAAACTGTTAAATACTTCTATATCACTGCCATTCTATCAACATCCAGTTATTACGATAAAATGTGATAATGATGAACATGTAAAAGTTTGTGTATTATTTTCAATTCTGCTATTAAACTTTTTCAAACAGACTTCAAACAGACAGAAACCGCAATGTATTTCTACATTTTTGTATCTTATTTATCTAATATTATCTGTATCTGCTTAAATAGCCATTAAATTAATGAATTCGCAAAACAATGACTTAAAGGTAGTATAGAAGATTTTGAAATGCATACAACTGCCTTTTTGGGGACAGTCATCAATCTTTATTATCACTTGCTTAATGACTTGCCGGAGTTAAAATTAAGTAGATTACTAAATTCACTCGTAAGTAACAATTAAAAACAGAAAATCTTAACAATAACCCGAAATGCGAAGTAGTATTCTGTATCTGTATAGTAGCTAATATTAAATAAAGACGGTAATGTTACTTAAAATTGGTTTCTTTGATCATTTGCGGAGAGTTGATTGCCTAGCTAACTCAATAGCTTGACGAATAGATATTTGGTCCATTTCGGTTAATGAAGCTTTCTCGTTGTCAAGATACACATCGTTAGCCCGTGAGCCAAAGTAGGAAAGTGCTATTACACGGTAGTCTACTGACGAAGCAACTTCATTTCCTGTCAAATACAATGATTCCAGACAAGGCAACTCGGAAAGATATTTTATTTCTTCAACACTGACGACCTTGTTGCAGCTTAAGTTGAGATCCACTAAGCTGTACAGCTTCCTGAAAGGTTTCAGGTACTCTATTTGGTTCTGTGACATATCCAGAATTTTTATGTTCCCCAATTGGACGTGCAAATCTGAGAGGAAACAAATTACATTTCCATTGTAGGACACATGCTCTAAGTAAGGAAGTGATGTCAGGCTGAATGCATCACAGAGTTGATTAAAGCTGAGATTAATGCGTCTTAGTGACGGAGCGAGATTCCCAATATCATCCACATTCTGGAAATTAAAAAGAAATTAAATTACAAACCAAACATTACTGCTAGAGACATAAAACTTGACATAGGAAATAAAATCTGGAATTACCTCTATTTTATTATTGTTCAGGTTGAGAGATATCAAATTTGGCCACACATTATCAGGGCCTGCTTCGCTGTAACATTTGTAAAGATTATCACAAAGTAAAAGTCCACTCGTTGATTCAAGATGCGAGTTGTGGACAGATATCTGCTCAATAGTTTGTCGGACAGTTCCTATCTGCAATAATTAATAATAATATTATGGACAATTAATTATTTTACCTTCCTACAAAATACAACTTATAAAAAGCTCGCAGTAAGAGAAGCACTTTTGAATAATTTTCGTGTACTGATTTAGAAACCATAATTATTTGCAGATATCTCTGCACAAATCACATTTACGATATTAAAATGAACAAACTTTATGCTTTTCTCAACTCCCAATATTTCATTTTCAGGCATTCTTTCGTCCACTTATTTTGAGGGATATTTTTTGAGGCGTTATTATCAAAATATTACCAATATTTCAAAAAATTTACAGCACTCTATTTCTATTGAAACTTAATACATGTATCAATCTTGCTCTGGATGCCATTTTAAATGGATCAAGGAATTTTCACATCTAAAGTTTTACATCCTGGGGTAGTGAAGTTTTACAACTAGCCACTGCAGTTTTACAACCATGCACTGCAGTTTTACAACCAGCTACTGAAGTTTTACGCCCAGCCACTGCAGTTTTACAAACACAAACGGCAGTTTTGCAATCTTTCAAATGTAATGAACTCAAAGTTTGGTAAAACCTAAATAAATGCTTAATAATTATATTAAGACGAAGTTTGATTAATATCCGAAGGAATAGTGCATTATGGTAAATGCTCCATTCAAATGCAAAAGGTAGGTAGAGATTATGATTGTATTTACATACAATGAAAGTAAACTTGTAGACGAGAAATCGGAACTGAAGTACAATACAGTTTAGACATTTGACGCAAGCGGTAGCAGTTTTGTAATAGCAGCATGGCTAGTTTTGTAAAATCAGTTAGAGGAAAAGAAAAATTAGTGTGAATTATTCGCAAGGAGGTGGAATAGAAGAATCATATCATTTTTAAACGCAAACAATCCAATCTAAAATTAACACAATTATTTAATTAACAAATATAAAAATATTTACGTGCTGTCAGTGTTAGTAATGACAAGCTGACAAGTGCATTTAGTAAAAATCATCATGTGTATATACGATTATTACTTCAATATTCTTACAAATGATGCATAATTAATTTTTCTCACCTTGCAGGCTCCGGAATGTGTTCGTGTTCTTTGATTTTTTCTATTCCACCTCCTTGCGAATAATTGACTTTTCCCTTACAATTAGGTCTTCTCTCAAAAACCCAATAATAACCACCATGCTTATAATCCTTCACATGACAATAAACGAAACCACGGAAAGCTAATTTTTCTTTTCCTCTACCTTCGTCTTAATATAATTATTAAGCATTTATTTAGGTTTTACCAAACTTTGAGTTCATTACATTTGAAAGGTTTTAAAACTGCCGTTTGTGGTCGTAAAACTTCAGTGGCTGGTTGTAAAACTGCAGTGTATAGTTGTAAAACTGCAGTGGCTGGTTGTAAAACTTCACTACCCCAGGATGTAAAACTTTAGATGTGAAAATTCCCAATACCATTTTAAATATTCCAAAATGAATTGCTAATTTGCTAAATTAAAACGCGTATAAGTTTGTGAGCTCAAAGAGATACAATAACATTGAGCTGGGTTGATTGGGAGTTTTACGGATATTATTTCCTATTATGCGTATCTGTCATTTTTGCAAACTAATTTCACATATACTATTATAATGTTCCGTTTTTCCACATAAATACTAAAACATGTTGCTTGCCAAATATTAATACTAAAGAATAGCTGAGTGCTCGACAAACACTAACACGCATACATTATTAATCACCTTAAAAACTTACATGAACAAACTTGTCGACATTTACAATCTTCAAAGTTAATTGGCGTAATGATTTGAAAGGAGACAAATCAACTGAAAGAAATTAATAAATGATATTGTAAACTATCGTAAATTAAGCAATTATCTTAAATTTAAAAAAATACTTAAAATAAAATAATTTTAAGGTTCAAGAAATGTAAAAATATTAGTGTAATCAATTACCAGGGTACTGGTTTGGAATTATTGTACTCTTTCCAAGAGGAATGTTGCTACCAACAATTTCTAGACGTTTCAAACGAGTGCAAAAATCAACGATGTGACTAAAATCATGACGTTTGTCAACAGAATCCAAAGGTGGAAGAGCTAGACGCATCCGTTCATTTATCGCGTATATCTGGATACATGAATGGTGGAATTACAAACAAGTATTTCATGTATTCGTAAGTATTTGTACAAAATATGGCTCAGGACTGCCTTAATGTTGGTACAAAGAGAGGCGAAAGTACCTGAAACGGAGACAGTATGAAGGACTTGGAGTTTGCAATTATTTGATCGCCTTTTTCGAAAATTTCAACTGCTAGCTTTTTTAACATGAAAATGATTTCAAAATCGTAGAAATTGAGAAACTCTGCTAAATCATTTGGAGGATTTCTTCCCAGAAACTGGACGAGATTCTTCAGATACAGATCAAGCTGCTCACGTCGCTTTTCCACAAACTGAGGATCTTTGTTTCCAATCAGTTTTTTAGGAGGGAGTATTATATTGTCTCTGGGAATGCCTGAAATATCAAATAAACACTCAATTTCAGTTTAGCTATTGATGAAACACGCTTAGGGAAAAATATGTTGAACTTGTTGGATCTGAGGTAGTAGGATGTGGAGGCGAGAAATTGGGCACAAAATACACTATTTTTAATTTTAAAAGGATTTAATAGTTGATGATATCTACGCTACATCATTAAATACCTTTTCACATGTAAAATTTAAATAGTCAATAGTAGGTTTTCATCTTTATTATATGTTATTATTAATTTGTCTTACTTACATAAGGTCGTAAATGTGAATGTAACTATTACCTTGTGAATCGACTAGTTTTCTATGTAGGGCTTCAAAGTCGCTGTAGCGTCTTTCGACATGCCACCAAACCTCTTTAACTTCAACTTGGATTTTATACCAAATGGCATTATCTTTGGTATTATGAACATCTGTAACCAATCCGGAAATATGAGCGTTGATTGTATCATGCAGTAGGCAAGCCATTTTCAAATAACGAAGTCTTGCCTCGCAGATCGAACAAAATTTGAAACACAAATTTTGTAGACTAAGTAAAACATTTATTTGAGACTAATTATATGTTCTATAATTCTGTTACAGCTAAGTTTGCAAATGAAATGACTGATTTTAGTGCAGAATGTCAAAAGAAAAACCTCACCCACTTAAAGGAAAGCGCCAAGTGGAAGAGTTGATTTTAGTTCTATTGCACTTTACAGTGACTGTGATTTGCTTTGTTTCCTGTATGTACTGTAAATACTTGCTGTGTTGTGTGTGAGTAGTTAGTGTGTCGATCGTGTGAGATAGGAAACAGAAATAATATAGACTCATTAGAGAAAAATTAAAATTTTTCAATCAAGCAAGCAAACTATTAGTAATTATTATGAAACAACCTCCCTCAGCTCGGCATTAATTCTTTTGAGAGCTGTCAGTCAAAATCAAAAATATAACAATTGCCAATGTCAATTCTACAAACTAATGCAAATAAAGCACAACACTACCTTTTTTATACTATCCAAACGTGATGCTGTAATCACAACTCTTTAACTCTGTAAAAGTGAAGTATATGTGGTAGTCTGGGAGAGCTATAATGTCTCAGACTAGACTGGGAGGGATATCTCCGTGCTAGCGGTGCCAAGCCATGAGGTTTCAGTCTGGGATGGATGTCTTAATCACCATTGTAAAAGATTGCTATGAACGATCCTATGATGACATAATGTTTAAGTAACACAAACATCGAAAATCTTTTGTTACACTCTAACATTTATTATTCATCGTTAATTTGTATAATATGAATAATTCTTAAATATATTGCACTGTTCTTATCTTAGCTTAGTCTCAAAATCGAGATTACGAGCATTGAAAAGTTATTTAGTTAATCGCCAACAACAAGGTAATTGGTATAAAAAAGCTTAGTGAAAGAGTAGTTACTGTTGGCAGCAATGTTTCTTTAGCCATACTCAGGGTTGACAGAACAAATACTGATCCAATAAACTTACCATGTAAAGTTCTCCAAAGACTAAAAATGGTAATTTTAAACTACAATGTGCTAAGGGGATCATTGAAACTATTATGGTAAGTGAAGTAAATGTCGGTCCGTGGACAGCTGAAATCGACACAACTGGATGGCTGGAGGCCCCTATTAAGTACATTATTGCATTTTGATCTGTAACATGGTACAGCTCTCGATCCATTTGTAAGTGCAAGGCAAGGGTAACTGTCAAAGTAAAAAATGCCCCTGCAAAAAGAACGATATACACTGTGGCACTAAATGCCATAACATCAGTAGCAGTACTTGCAAAAATTTAATAACTGAACTCCGGGCTTTGGAAAAAATGTCAATTAATAATAATTATTATAGCAGACAAAAATTTAACTGTCAACATTGACTTAATGATTATGACTGATAAAAACAGTACAATATATTTATGCATATTATACAATACAAATTAATGATTACAATAAATAAAAAATGTTAGAGTGTGTAACAAAAGATATTCAATGTTTGTGTTACTTACATATTATGTCATCATAGGATCGTCCATTGCAATCCTTTACAATGGGGATTGAGACATATCCCTCCCAGACTGAAACCTCATGACTCAGTACACCTGGCGGTACGGAAATATCCCTCCCAGTCTAGTCTGAGAGAGACATTACAGCTTTCCCAGTCTCCTAGCTCTCCCAAACTACCACATATATATTGTGAAAGTGATAAATAAATTATATCTTATCTGATCAGATTACAACTAAAATCAAACGGCAAGTCATCACTGGTCTGAGGGACAGTGACAGGGACATTTGAAAATAACATGTAAAATAAAAGACTTAAGTAAATATTTAAGAGGCAAAAGAGAGTATATTTAATGTTTGATCATTTATTTTGACATTAGAAATATAACCTTTAAGCGAAGTATACTTCTCCACGACGCTTATTTAATTTCCACCTGCAGAATTTAAGATATACAAATAATTTCCTTCTAAGTATTAGTAAATAAAGGAAAGCAAAATAAAAACAGTTCACATTAATTAAGAACAAAGGGTTAACAGTGGCACTTGCCACTGGCAAAAACCACTTACATTTCTCCCGGTCGTTTATGACACTAGCAAAAACCACTTGCATTTCTCCCGGTGGTTTATGCCACTGGTCACTGGCAAAAATCACCGGAAGGAATGGCGCAAGATTTTTGGTTATTTATCTCAGTTGTTTTGCCACTGACTGAGGAAAATAACATAATGTTTTGTTTACGATAAATCAAATCCATTGACAGTTTACGATAATGCAATTAGCAGTTTACGGTTATCCAAATAACAGTTTTCGAATATTATGCTATCTGTATTGACTTATACGAAAGTGCTTTTAATGAGTTCACCTGACCTACAGTACAAAAGTGACCATAGGAATTATACATGCCCCTTATGGGAAATTATGAAAAAACCATTATCCATAATCTTATTTTTTCATATATGCCTATACATCGTAATCCTTATGGTCACTTTTAACTCCCCCGTACTGTAGATTCCCTTAATCGTATCGTATTATATTAATAGGAATGGGATGTATTCATAGCAATGATTATTTTTATTAGATTATTGTTCCACAGTAACAAAATTACCATTGAACTTTAAATGTGAAGCGGAGATACAGATTTCTGTACAAATAATTAAATATTAACACACCAATTGAAGAAGTAGTAGTGATTAACAGTGTGACGGTGATTGAAATCATTAAATCCCCTACACAGGCTTCAATTTTTCATGATTTATAACATTTATTTTGAGTCAAAATCTGAGGGTAGTTATTGACAAATACTTTTCGACAAAAAATTTAGTTATCATCAGCCTTGACTCAACTCAAGGTTCTAATTCAATGCGTTGATCACAGCACGATATACATAACTCACTTTTATATCTGTACAGTATGGGAAAGCCGGGGCGGAGCACTCATAGGGAGTTATCATGTACATGTACCACTCTCGAGTGGTTTGGGTATATGTATAGGTATTTGAATTAACATAAAAACTTGAAAAATCTAGGCTACTAAAAATAAAAGTAATGGCATATTGACAAAACAAATGTACAATAAAAATTGACAACAAGGCTTTAAGTTACGTTTAAAAAATTGCAATATATCATCTCTATACGTTGCTTAACTTCATACTTATTAAATAAATTGGTTTATTCACTGGTAATTGTCATCACGGAGTGGTTCCAGTTCTTCATTTTCTTTCTCAAGACTTAAAATTTGAGTTAACTGAACACCAGAATGATTCGTAGAACTAACTTCTAAGTTGTTTGGTACTGGATAGTGAACTATTCGTACTCCATTATGAATACTGACCACTGACTCAGGATGCATTTTATTTCTTCGTAATCGAGTTGAAGAAAGTAGTCGAGTTCTCAACGAACGAAGTCCACTTTTCTTAGTCCTAGAATCTGAATCTCCTCTAAAAATCGTTTTCTGAAATTAACAAATTCAGTCTTTCTTAATTAATTACAGCAACAATCAGCAAATAAAACGTACGTGTTGAACTATAATAGTGGGTATTATTATACATATAATTATAGTTCATACATAGTTCATACCAAGACTAGGATTTTAATTTTAGAGTGAGAGATAGCTTGTGACTGACACATTTGTTAATTTTATTTTAAATTTTATTCCCCAGGAGATTAGTACTACAAATGGTTTATTTTATGTAGGCATGTATTTTTTCAAATGGTTAGGTTGCCAAAATTCCGAAAATTTTCCGGAACCCAAGCTTCATGTTAATGGTACCTTACTATGGTTAGAAAGCATGTAGCAAATTGGAGACTATAGGAGAGCCTACCAAGGTTTTTGAATTGGCGTCCTTGCGACATTTGGCAGTCATGTAATAGAAACCGACAATTAGGATGAGTGTTACACCAACAATAAGTATAACCAACGATCCAATCGTACCAGCAGATGGAAGTATTGCCAGTATTTTTACTGGCGGTAGCAATTCATCACTAATCTGAGCCGTTTGAGTGAACCAAAGAGTAGGAAAGTAGATTTTTGGCACATTGCGCAACAATCTATGAGATTTGCAATAAAAATATATTTGAAATATTACGTAAATGTTGTTTCAAAAATTACTATTATTTCCAATGTAGCTCAACTATATACGAATCACTTACTTGTACTCATCCCACGGTTGCAATAAAATATTGATTTGGAGAGCGGCTGCAACTTGGAGAGGTATACCAGTTCGCTAAAACATTTCAAAAATAGTGCATTTAAGTTAATGAAGCTAACATTAACAGAAAAATATTGTTTCGAAATAGTGAAATAGTTAGTCTTGTGTTATTATAATGTGGTTAGAAAATTGAAAAAATTTCTTTTTCACGTAAAACATTACTAATCATGATACCTATGGCATTAAAAACGTCGTTCCAAATGATTGAATCTGAATCAGGACCACTACGATTCAAAAGCGTGAATACCCATGTGTATTAAAACCCTTATTAAAAACGGCAACACTTACAGGCTCCAAATCAATGAACATTTGGTGCTTGTCCTCATCAGGCTTCATCCCAATAACAGATTCTCTATACCAGGGGTCTGCAAGGTAGAAGTGAGGAAACGAAACGTAAGCAGGAGCTCCCCATCTACAAAGGACAAGCATAGTAATATACATAGTAAAAAAGGCATTTATGTGCCTAATAAACGGTATCAGCCCATTTGCAAAAACATTTGGACCTACACCTGCACCACAGAATATAAAGTGCTTAATTGTTAGAATTCTGAATTTACTTATGTTTTGCTTGCAAGCAATCGACTAATGTAACATTTTGTTGCCCAGTATTGAATGGAATTTTGTTGGCTAGTTTTACCATGCGTTGTTTACGCAAATAACCATAAATCACGTTGAAGGATGACTAAAATGTTAATAATCAGGTAATATAATAATCTGTTTATCCCTGTTCAAAGGTAAAACAGCTATATTATTAGCTACCATATTATTTGTAAAATTTTTGATTAGATTTATTTTTATAATAAGTAAATTATATTAATTAATATTATTATATAGCATTATTTTACACGACTTTAGATATTTTTCCTATAGTTTTTGTTACGAGTCAAAATGTATGAAATCTCACTTGCATGTGGATACATCAATAGCCCCATTAGGAGCACATTCTCCAGAAACGCAAAAGCACCTAGAAAATTAAAAGACATGAAGTATTAATAATAATTAAGAAGGGACATACATATAAGCTGCTAACAAAATAAAAGGAAAATGATACACAGATGAGTATGGTACCAATTATCGGGAATGGTTGTCTTGTTGGTGAACATTGTTTCGTCTCCCCAGTAGCGATAGGCAGACACTCCGAATGTTGTAACTTCTTCTTTATAGTTCAAAGTGACTGTTCTACAAATATCGGCACTGAATAAGGAAATTGACGATTTGTCTCTCTTGGGAGGAAAGAATTCTCCAGCAGAGCCATTAAGATACCCACAATGGGATGGGTAGTAGCTGGACGTCTTTTCATAATTCCAGTTATCTAGTTTTCCGAATTTACTAATATCATCCTCACCAGTGAACATATTGAAAATTCCATCGTAAACTGCTGATCCGTTTCTCTAAGCATATTTTTAATAAATTAAATTATAGACACAAAAATTAAATCATAAACTAAAAAATTAAATAAAAAATTAGTCTGATTGCTGATAAAGAGAATTTTTTCAGTGAAACGATAAATTTCGAAGACAATATCCGAGAACACCGACAAAAATATTATCTTTTTCTGCCGAATGTTCCTTGTAATCCAGATATTATTTTGGAATATTCCTCCAAAAAATTTCACAATTTTATGGCTTCCATAGAAAAGCAACTTTCCATATATTCCAAAAGAATTTCCTTTCAAAATTTAGAAGAGTTATAAGAGAAAACATTTACATACTTCTAAAAACCATCCAAATTTTTCAAAAGGGATTGTTGCAGTGACAAATCCGTCAGGTAAAATAGATGCCAAGTCCATCAAAGGATCATCATAGCCTTCGAATAAAAACTCTCGAACTTTCTTGTGAACGACAAGTTTAGTTCCCAATGCACCCATTGCAATATTCAGCAGTCTCTTAACGAATGAATTTTCATTACGTAATGCGAATGCAGCGGACTATTAAAACAACAGTGTGAACATTTAAATTAAGTATGTTTTGATGTACGAATAAATAATTATCTTTGGGAACATATCATTTGTAACAAATTTTCACACGGTAGTGCAGTAAATATTACAAAACAAAATTTTAAACGGAACGGTTTAAAAGCGTTACTTAATATCTTCTTCATAATCATCTATGTTGTGAACATATCGTGATTTAATTACTCTCGCCTGCGTGTGAATTTCTGTGATCTATTTAATTTCAGATATTTACTAAGGAAAACTCACAACGGCTGGAATATTTAACGTGGTAATAACATCATCCAAGCCACCCTTGGACAAAGAAGGCTCATATATCCACGTTCGATTTTGTTGAAATGTGATCGTGTAGTTATTTTTGTCATCCAAACCAAGAACAATTTTTCTTCGTTGTTCTCTGGAAATGTAGGGAAATTATCATTATCTGTTCTGTTGTCACACCTTATAACTCGATTCAATTTATTAGACCTTATTATGTGTAACCATGTTGTTTAGACCAATACTTAATATTTGACCCCAAGTAATGTTATGCCAATTAAAATGCATAATTTACAGTATAGTTTGTGATTAAGGAAATTACCTAAATACATATGGTCCTAATTCCTGTAAGACTGGCTTGCTGTAGTTTGATTTAAAGTCAGCCGCATTGGTCCAATTAAAGAAATAGAAATTTATATACAAAGGAATGGGCGTCTCTTCCCACAGTTGAAAGCTTTTAGAATTTCTGGTCAAAGCTAATTCCTATTGAAAAACATTCGACAGATTTGACTGCTTACAATATGTTCTTGTTCTTGTAATTAAATGTTTGCAATTTCCATAATAATTGTTAAAACTTACTTGGTTTAGTAAGGTGTCAAATATTGACGGCCAGTAGACGACAAAAATAGAGCCATATAAAGAAAGCAAAACACCGACAACGGTAACTGTTCCCAATTTGCAAGTTGTCGAGCAAGTCATTTTAGCAAATGCCAAGGTTGGAAAAATACGACAACGAACTGGAAACGACTATTTATATAATAAAAATAGCGGAAGTTTTACAACCAGATATTCCGATATATACAGCCGATTTTTTCGCCATTAAGGTTTAATTGCACATAGTAGGATCTGCCACCGACAGAGTTCAGAAAATCTGGAATGTAATTAAAATTATTAAAATTTCATGAATAACATTAATTCACATTCCCACAATTACTGCTAAGTATAGTAGTATATCTATTATAGTAGAATTTTGCCCCTCAAGTATAATATAAGGTAATGTTAATTAACGTGCAGTTCTGTAATATATGTAAAGAGAGTGTATATTATACATACTCTAATATCTTGATTACATGAGCGAGCTCTAAATGCTTGAAATCCACAGGCCATAATATGATATATAGTCATTAGTGCATGGCAGAGGCCATAACACCGAATATTTGTTAAAAACTATTGGAATAATGTAATGCTTGTAATATATTAATAAAGTCTGGCTAGTCAAAATATTTTAGACCACTGTTGTGTTAAGTGATATTAAGTCCTGGGTAATAATATTATTATCGTTTATTAAATCAATGCAAAAGCCTCATTTCTTCGTTTTACACGCGGGTTATAATTTTAAAAAAATTTTGAATACAAGATATTCTGATTTTCCTGAATATATTCACACAAGATATTCTGATTTTCCTGAATTTATTCACATAAAAGTACTGTGGAAATTCCATCGTAGAAAGGTAATTAAGCTGCAGCAAAAATATCGTTCTCTACCTTCTTTCAATTTTAAGTATGAAAGGCTAGAATTTTTCAAAATTACATTTAATGCCTAGTTTATTGCCTAAATTCAATTATTTTCACTAATATATAGATAAATTTATATGCAGGCATATTTACGACAGCTCCTCATGAACCCAAGTCTCAAAAATGCTATCTTTTAAACTATACAAGTCGTATAAGGAAAGTCGACGAATCAGGGGATCTTAAGATTTTAATTTTTTGGAATTTTAATTTTATTTCGCGGTCTATAGCAAAAATACCTCGGATATAGCCTAATTAGGAGATTTTAAGGTATTAATTTTTTGAGGTTCCTTATAGAACCCTGCTGGGTAGCCGCGCAGGAGAAACATTTAATCCTGTGAAAAATATTATGTTGTGTATTGCATAGTCACAGAGATGGATTACAGATTGAAACTATATAACTCACGGACACCCACGGAGGGTAACTTTCTACGTAACAAATGCTTTAAATAGTTTAACGCGATCATTCCATTGTACAATAATATTCTACTAATACTTCGCCACCAGAGTTAAATTCTGCTTAATTTGTTTTAGTTACGTACGTAATTGTGCGTTGTTAATTTTGGCGACAAATTCCATGAGTACAACATACGAATAAATAATTTTATAGAATAAAAATGATTTTATCACATTATCATGATGTATGTATGTAAATTAAGAAATGATCCCAATAGGAAAGAACATTTGACACTGTGCACACAAACAACGTTTATTGACACTCTTCACCTTATATAATAAGTTTCAAAATCCTCAGACCTTTTGAAAATGAAGTTAAACAGATAGATAAGATAACTGGTTTCAAACCAGGAGTAACTTACATGTACTAAATGAGACGTAGGTATGCATATCTATCTACAGTAAGAGAATGAATGGGATGTGGAAATAAGTTCTCTTACATGATACTCAGCACCAGACAGCAAACACACTAGAATATTGACACTGCACTCTTCACTAACCGTGGAGATAGTAAATAAGAAAATGAATAAGCAGAACTAAAGATCTAGTATATAGCTCCATGATTCAGTACTCTGTTTTAACACAGCAACTAAAAATATGTGCATATCATTTGGGATTATAATGATATTAATCATAGAGTGGTTTTTACGATCTCAAATCCCAACAAAAAATGCTATGACTTAGGAAAATGCACAAGTCCGTAGTGAATACAAGAAAATCATCATGCTACCACTTTGGTCCATTAGAGCAAAAAGTAGTCGTTGAAAATAATTAACAAAGATCTATTCTTGTACCAGGGGACAAATTTCATTTTCACGGTCACTTAGAATTGAATATTCACTTGTTCAACTAAATAATTTTTCTGACACAAGGACACTGTCACTGTATTTTGTAAATGATAAGTAAAAACTTCCTATTAAACATTTCGTGGCTATAGGATAAATGTCAATTACCAAATGAAGTGGGAACTTCCTATGACGCAGTATATACCTGACTTGCACTACATTAAACTAACTAATTGTTAGCGTTTATGTACCTAGCATTTGTCTATAGTATGCTTTAATAGTAGGTAACATGTCATAATTGTAAGAATAATATTGCGTGTTTCAAAATTTCATAAAAGTATAAACTTTGAAAAAGCAGTTATGTACGCACTCTACAATTACACAATGCACAAACGTTGATTTTTTATCCAGTAATACATGCTAAAGGTGAAAAAGTAAATGCAAGGGAGTAGAATAACATCTTAAACTTCTCACCTTCATTAGAGTAAGGAGTGGAACACACAAAATTGTACACCCTCCCTGAGTACTACTCTAAAGCTACAATTAACGATCACGCACGTAACAACAACGACGATAAACCAAGTGATTGTGTTCCTTTTATTAATTCTTTATTAGCTATTCAGAGGAGTGGATGTTTTTGTTTATCTCCAGAGCTAATAAATATAATAAATTCTAAAAAAAATACCAAATGCGAAAAAACACTAAGCCTATTAAAGATATACACATCTTAGGTACAGTGTTAAATCATGATGCAGTATTATGTAGTGGGCAGTTCAGGTAGATGTTTATCAATGATAGGGCAAAAGGGTCTGAGAAATGTATTTGCACTGTCGTATATGCAGTAATGTGTATGCAAATAAGGTAGGCAACAATAAAATGCAGTTTTTGCTGAGTCTATATTCTATATCAAGTTCGAGTTGTGCAGTACTAAGTAGATATTAAGATTTGTTGCTACTGATCTTTCCAGGTAAGTAGAACAGGATTTACTGGACAATCACACGGTGCAGGTTAAACTACATGCAATTTCCACAGTATAGCAAGTACTTAGGGATGAAGATGAATGTTATTTAGTTAATGCATACTAAACTATTTCTTAACAGTTTTCGTTACGATAAAGAAACTGTAGAGAAGTCAAGAGCGATCTGGTAATCTTCAGTCTTTTTATTTAATTGATAACATTATACTATACTTACATCCCAACTAAATATTCATTTAGTAATTCTGTTTGTCCTTAGCTGTTCCAATGAGCGTTTGTGCTGTATCTGCTATTAAGATGCATATAATACCGTCGTAATCATAATGGTTTCGATGAAGAAGAAAAGTGGGAAATGGGAAAATAAAAAAGGGTGTAATGGGTGGTAAAATTGGAAATAGAAAAATCGACTAGAGAATAAACTCCAGGAGCAGATGAGCTCAGTTTCATAGTTTTTGCTTCCTATGTCCCAGTTTTTTCCAGTGGATATAACAAAATTTGGTGGAAAATGTGAGGTTGATAATTTATTAATACACCCAATGTACGATTACGATTCAGTGTATTATAATATATAATAATGTGCATTTATTTTACTGCTGCATGTTTTCCTGTACTTAATAACCGTCTTCGGTCTTCTGAAATGAGCCTTTCGTGTTATTTACTAATAGGATAAATACAAACAGTAGAAAAATGCAGATATATTTACTTAGTGCCATACCTTTCCACATCAATGATATTTTATTAGCTTCCTCGTACAGCACCCGATGCAATAATACATTGTGTTCAATACAGTTCAACGAAATACATCACTTAATATGCATCTATCTGTAATTTGTCATGCTCCTACAAGTATTTGACCCACACTGCATGACCTGATAAGCAAAAGAGTTGAGAACGACTCTTAATAGTATTAAAATATTAACTTGTTGAATGCCTATGCATCACTCATAAAGATACGAAAAGATATAAAACAATTATTCTGGACTTTATTTACTTTAGGTACTTTTCAGATGATCATGGGAATTTTAATAATAGTGGAAATGGGGACGGCAAAATTGTATACAATTTAAAATCAGGTACTTCCAGATGCATTCGTTCTTATGTCAAGTGTATTGCTTTGCGTGCGAGACCACGATGAGGAAAATTGTAGAAAATTTCATTGTTGATTTATTAATATTTTAGTTTTAATTCAAAAAGGATTGGGGAAAGATACATAATATATAGTTTATTTGTCAAAAACACGCAACTAAAATTAGGTTTCAAATTTTGAACTTTTTATGTTATATATTGCCGTATATTTTTCAGCATTTATTTAATTTTCACATGAACATATATGATTTACTAGTGTATTTTTAATAATACTTTTTGTTAAATAAGTGTAGCAAGCTTAGTTGTACAAATATAACTACCATTAAATACTGAGGACGTCAATTTCTACTTTTCCTATTAATTTGACCTTTCTAATCAATTCTCACGAGACACTTCTTATACGCAGTACGCAGGGCATGAATTATTGTAACTTAAAATATCGCTTTGAAGATTTCAATCAATGTCTTATTAGTTTGATACACCTGCATTTGGTAGTATAAATCTTACAATTAGTAGCATCAGACATTCCTTCCCAAGACAAATCAATATTCACAACGGCACTTTCTATTTTTAGATTTTATGTTTCTACTCATCTTAATCATTAGGAACTCTTTAGGTGTGTGAGCTGCGTACTCAAATATTATTCTATTGATACAGTACTATAGAAATGATAATAATATTACTTGCCTAGTCAAGTAATACACCATATAGTATTGAGTTTCGATAATTCTTACATATTATTATTCTAGCTCTAACTGTATAAAGTGACACTATCAGCAATAAATATCTTGATTTCAGTTGTATCCCAAATGATGATTGCTGCTGGGACTGGGCTGGGGGTTTACATTTACCATTCTACACGCTAATTCAAGGGCACACACAAAACGCACCTACAAAAAAAGAAAGTATTTGTTGCATTAATGTTACATTTTGTTTAGCTATATAGATATGATGAGAGAGATGCAGGGCCGCAGCCAGAAAAAAATTTCGGGAGGGGCACTGAGAAAAAATATGCTAATTTTCGCATTTGTTGATTTTCTTTATTTTTCTCGATTTCGGGAGGGAGGGGACGTGCCCCGGTGTCCCCCCTCTCTGCGGCCTTGGAGAGATGCAAGTAAGATGAAAAGGATTTTGGAATTGAGCTTGAACATTCTTTGCAAATTTCATCAGAGTGCGTGTAGTCTCGAGACAAGACAGCCCCGGATTTTATTCTTCTTGATTTCCTCCATGGAATTATAGATACCAGGCACCTACTCTGTTCCAGTACCCTCACAATTTCAGACAGCATTCGTATCAACCAGAAAAATCAAGTTTTATAATTCCTTATAATGCAACACTGTATGCTCTCAAATGTATATATATATCAAAATATATATTCGAAATCTAACGATAAATGCTACTGGCTACACTAGACGGTTTAAAAAATTGGCGCAGATTTTCAAATTTTAGGTATTTTGCTCTTTTCCTTTTCCCCCACTACCCAATTTCTCCCTTTTGCCCGGGTGGGTGGGCAAATGTAGTTTTGGCTGGCTAAACTGAACTCTGCCTGCGACATAATATGTCGCACCACAGCTACAGGGATATACACAGTTCATATATTAAACCATTAGTAGGCTAATTCTGGAAAACCTAAAATATCCAAATATCTGACCTCGGGTAAAACAGTTTGTAATCAGATAACAATACGAATAAAAATATCCATTACTTCTAGTTTATGCTTAATTTTAATACATGAATGTATACTTATTTATATGCTTTACTTTTTGAAATGATAATATGATACTAATGAAAGGTTGGATTGCCTGCAAGCGGGATACATAATTTTTTTCTAAATTTTTGCCAAAATGCCAAAACGTAATTCTAATCTAATAAATGTAATTTTAAAAACCTATTTTATTAGCTGTTGGGATTTGTATTTAATTTTTAATTATATTAGCAAATTTGAACCAACAATTATATAATAGCTAAATGCGCATCAACGCTGAAAATCAATATCAATGTACGAATAATAATTTCTATGAATGTGAAGATAAATTGACGGAATGTGTATTTTCTGACCTAAAATATGTCCTCATTTTTATACACTCAATCAATCTACGCCTCAACTTTCCAATTCCATACTATCCTAAATTTTTATGCAATTTTCTTTATGATTGATCTGCCGACTACTAAACATAATGCTCAAAGCATCCATAGAAATTCATGAAATTGAAATGCATTAAGATGGGACAGATTGCTATTAAGCTTGCATAAATAATAATTTCTTGTAAGTACAAGCAGAGGCTAAATAAATGTACATTCATGTTTAGGTATTTTCCCTTACATAACATTAATT
Source organism: Tomocerus qinae (assembly GCA_020055645.1). Taxonomy (NCBI): domain Eukaryota; kingdom Metazoa; phylum Arthropoda; class Collembola; order Entomobryomorpha; family Tomoceridae; genus Tomocerus; species Tomocerus qinae. The sequence goes on from CM034548.1 coordinate 29,306,227, forward strand.
TAATTGAGTGAATACAACTGGCTATATAACTTTGATTATTCTAGAAATAATTCCATTTTGTAATAACTGGGTTTCATTTTAATTGAAATAGAACCTCGGTTTTAGAAGACATAAATACACTTTTGCAATTGAATATAGATTATTAAATCCATTTATCTTATCTGCATTTTTGTGTCAAGTCTGCTCATTAACCCAAATGAATAGAACTAATGGTCTTTTTTCCTTAATCTGAATGCTTGTACGTTGTACTATTAAGGATAATTCCTAACTGTAAATCCTAAATTGCCTTAGCACTCTGTTAAAAAATTGCTTTGGAAGATTAAAGGTGACACTGTGACATGTGAAACGTCACATCCCAATTCATGTGTTGTACAAGGTCATAATCTTTTAATTTTTGAATCCACATTGATTAATACATGGAAACAACCCTCCAATAGATTCCTCATGGAGGCAACCCTATAGGTCCATGATAAATAAGTAAGTAATTGCTTAAATTACTTCTAAAGACAAATTAAACATGTATAAATTACTTCTAAAGAATATAGTTCTGTGCTTTTCAAGAAATTAGGCTATTTGTCGCATTTCTTGATTTTTCAATTTTCATTGGAACGTGAAGATCTGCTAGAAAATATTATAATTAAATTAATTAGTTGCAACGAACCATTAAGACAAATGTCCCCGCTCGAAGGCTTTTTTTGTTTGGAAGCGACTAATATTGCCGCACTGATAACATTGAACTGATCTAGGTCTAGACGGTTTTAAAAGAAATTACGCGAAATGACTTATATGCGACAAATTATGACATTTATAATCGAAATGAGAACAAGAGATCAGAGACAACTATCGGATTCTGTTAAGCCACGTTCACGAATAATGTCAAATGTTTACGAACAGTTTGGAACATTTTCCAAAGCTTGGAATGTATGTTAATAGGTTAAAATACTTACTAATAGCCTGTAATACTGTCACAATTCTGTATTTTATTCTGTATAATAAGTAAAATATAATTAAGCATGTAACTATAATTCATTTGCAGTATTGCACTGTAAAAAGTACTCAGAAAAACATAGCTATTAAGTTATTACTACTGAGTACCTTTTACTGTGCCTAGTGTATACCATTTTATCCTTTTTGAGTGTACAAGTTTACCACTTGCTAGTGGTAAATGATACTATGTGAATGAACTCACATTATGAATAAACGTAGCAAAATATAATAATAACTATAATATATTTTGCTACGTTTATTCATAATGTGAGTTTTACTTTTTTGGAAGATAGTAATTGTCCTGATGAAGACAACAGTGAGTTATCGAAAGCTTGACCATTAATTGAATAAATATCTTAAAATGTTTTCCTCGAGAGCCTTAAATTTTTATCGATTAACAATTATCCGAGGATGGAAAAGTCTGATAGATCATTTATATAATTGTTATCTTTAAAAGTCTTTTTCAGTTTTTGAACATTTTAGGCTGATTTTAGGAAATTAATAATTATTTAGGCAAATAAGTAAATAAAATTTTGTTTCCTCTCGCGTATCCATCACTGCAAATTTACAGTGTTGAACTCTTCAGTCTAATTTGGAAAGCTACTACAAATTATTTATTAATTTCATTCCAAAAAACAAATATCTATAGTTGGTAGAATAAGTAGAGAATGAACCATATTTGCTTATGAACTAAATGCTTCCCTAGTACTATTAGAAATGGTTGAAATCAAAGAAAGCATCTTTGAAATAAAGAAATAGAAAGTAAAAATATATTCCACTTTTTTTACCACCCTTTCCATGTAATCAGTTGCAGAATTATGTTTAGTGGGAATAATATACCAGTCAGGGCCAGCCGGCTTAATGGGAACGGGGCTCAGGGGCACGAACTCCGCCCCAAATTAAATTTACATATAAATAATTTTAACGAGAGCCCTAAAATTTTTTCTGGCTGCGGCCCTGATAACAGTTACTATATTTAGCATCGTAAAGTCAATAACAGTTACATATACTATTTATTCTATTTTGGTTGATACAGGATGTATTTTCTTTGTTTACTAAAGTTGAGTAACAGTAGATTATAAAAATATATATAAGTTGTCAGAAAGTAAAGTTATCGGATTTGACTAATAGCGGATAACTTGTTACGCTTATAGCACTAACTAATATATTTCTATTTACTAATAGATTTCCATCAATGCACTTAATATTACTGCAGATAAAGAAGAATTAAAAAGGACCTTTTGCAAAACAAAACTGAAGATACTGATATTTATAATTAGTTGTGACATGTCACAAGTCCTTGTTCTAGAAAAGTGTCGAAATAATACCAAGATACATATCAACACGGATACCTATGGAATTATTAATGCGCATGCCCTACTTCGAGTTTATACTAATTGTAATAAACCATGCCAAATGCATGCATAAAGTAGCGGAGATAAACAGACATTGCGATGTTAAATGGCGTTTTGAGTGCATTTTTTCAATGACCTTTGACCTTTTGAACCGTATGACTTGAATTTGACCGGACCTAACGATTACCTTTTCGAACGAGCTATCTCATGACGTTATTCAATGTTGATATCTAAACTTACACCGATTTTTAGTTTTTAAACCACGCCCACAGGTAGAGGGTATGGCCGATCTTACCTATATTCAAACTTTACCTCAATTTTTATTCCTAGATTACGTTCAGTTTGAACTGGTTATCTCAAACCGTTTCAGAGTTATCGTGCCAATAAACAGATGGACGGACGGACAGACAGACATTCATTCCTATTAAGAAGCTCCGCTACGTATTAATGAATGATAATTGTCTGTATCGCACCTTAATAGTCTGTTATTTCAAAAGCTTTTTCCGTATTTTTGTTGTTTGTATCTTTACACAGAACAATCTCCCCTCTGGAGAGGTTTTTGATAAGGCTTGCGCTTGGTTGTAGTTTATTGCTTTCATATGCATTCAGCGGTTGACTCAGGCTTTCTGGCATATCTTTAACGATTGTGTCATTGTGCCCTCACATTCATTATATAACACCAGTCCACTATAAATTAATTAGTTATTGATATAGAATGTGCACTATTCATCAACGTTATACAACACTTAATCCAATAGATAAATAAAATAAATATTTACCTGTTTAAACCGATGTTAGTATTATATACTGAATTTATTTTACCGTCTTTGTTCTGCAGATAAACAGATTACTAAACAGAGGTAAATAGCTGTACAGAAGTTAACATATCAATTTTAATTTAATTTTATCAGTATCCAAGCGGTCGTTGGGTTCGTCAAGACTTTAATCTACCAATGTGAACATATAATAATTCTATACAAAATATTATATCACCTATCTGCATTATTTCCTAAAATCATTCACTTTCGAGTACAGTCAATAATATTTTGTGTTTACCCACCTATTCTGTATTACTTTAAAACAATTTAATTTGGAGAAATTGTTATTAGTTGACATTTGTTGTCCAATATAATCTTTTCACAGTCCTGAGAGAATAAAAGATGTTTCTATAGTAGCTAAATTATGTTGTGGTCTTGAGTTTTGTTACATCGTCACTCAACTTTATCAAAGTTTCTTTTAGTTCTTCAATATTATTATAATTCGAGCAATGGAGAAAAAAATCAGTGTTTATGATGAAACTACGGAAACCATTGCTGTAAATAAGTTTTTCCATATAAACAGACAGACGTTACCTTTAAAAACGACTCTCTTTTTCTACTATGGAGGTATTTCTTTTATCAAATTTTTATTACGTATAAATTTCTTATTGACAAATTAACTTACATAACTTGCGTACCTTACTCTTTTTGGTTTTTTGTCATTAAGTACAGATGCACAGGGATATCTATTGCTTGTTGCTACAATGCTATATATTACCGATAAGTTGTGGTTGTGATGTTATGTGAATGTTAATTACGTATTGACAGTATTGGCTATAGGTACTATAATAATTAATTAAAAACTAGAGCAGATAGACAAATAATTATTAAATTGTTGGACAGAGGATATTCTACTAACGTTAAGATTGATAATGTTAAATAAACATTCAAATAATTTTGTCAAAAAGAATTTTCCAAAGAGATTTGATCTGTGCCTGCTTTAAATATGCAATGCCTGTTATCTCTTAATACCAATTCATTTTGTCTGAAATATATACCTAAATATAATTATGCAAGTATGTATGCTATGAACTTATAATTAAGTTTGTTTAACCAACTTTGATTATCAACTTTTCTACAGCGATGTCTGCATTGTTGCCGTATTTGACAATACACATGCAAGATATTGGAATCTCAATTCAAGAGACGGCAATAATTTACGGAGTTCTACCGTTTACAACATTTCTCGGTCCTCCTATAATGGGTAATGATTTTCAAATGTTAACAGTAAAATTTAGGACTATTTAGCATTCTATGAAATGTTCATTTAATCATTTTCAATGCAGTTTTGCTTATCTACTAAATTAAATAATTAAGTTTCTATCGCATAAAATTCTCACACAAGGAGGACACTTCTACATTCTGCTCCAACACATTTTCACTTTTTTACAAGAAAAGGAATTGTAATATTTGAAAAAGGATTTGCCTTTTCATTCTTTTAAGTTGCTCATAATTACAAATTACAGCAAATAAAAATTGACACTTTGTACTCCGGTATTCCAAGACTATGATACTATGATAAGTGTTTCGTTGACTTAAGACCTCATTTAATATTAGATTATTGATTTGCTTATGTTCTACAACCTATTACTAATGACTGCTTTATATATAAGTAAATCAACAAAAAAGGTTAAAAAAAGTTTGCTTTTGTACAAAAAACAATTGTTTTTCATTCCTTGAACTACTCACACTCACGGGATCTAATGCCAAAAATATTATTCTTATAATATGACAGTAAGATAAAATTTGTTGTACTGGTTGTATGCCTTACCTTCTCATATATTTATGTTATTTTTACAGAACTAATATAATATTGCAAATAAAGGAGAATCATTGAAAGTTAAATATTGTGAATTGTTGATTTTACAGATAACAGATATAAGTAGCTATATTCTGAGTCATTGTTTACCATTAAGTGTTGAAGTGGTACTCTTGAGATTTTTAAAGCTGTTTAATTTTATTTCAAACCATATTTTGCTTTTTTAAAAATAAACAGGCGAATGCACAGCAAATCTAAGAAATACAAATATTAAAATTATACAATAAGCATGATGGATTGACATTCGCTGTAGGGTGAATGTTCAGATTAGAAGAACGATGATCTCTTCTTTGCATTACTATGTGAATTACCTTTTATCTGTATTTGTTTTGATTAATTTCAGGATTTCTGGCGGATAAATTAGGGCAATACAAGATAGTGCTAATCATTGCAACTGTTGGGAATGGATTATTCCATACTTTGCTACTAGCCGTCCCAGTGTACAAAGAGCAAATTATAACGAGTACAACACTTTTGCAGTGGAAAAATACCACGGAGGTTGCTTATCTGGCCCCGACAAATTCACAATTCTGTGATGCATTCAAGAAGAACCTGGCTGACATGCAGGAATTCGATGTCGAAATATCGCATTGCATATCTGAGTTTAAATACAAAGAAATGAATGGTCACTCCAAATGCTATTTAGACCCTGGCGACCAGAACAAAACCAATTTGATTTGTTCTTCCGTAACTAGTGGATTAAAAGATGATGGACACCAATCTTTTAGAACGAAACTGAAGTCAGATGCAATTGATTATAATATGAATTGTGGGTTTATGCTCGATATGTCAATTACACCCGGATCTAATGTCACGGCTGTCACGTGTAAAACGAACGCAAATTTTCCCACAGGAGAGAAAATAATTGTCGGCAACAACTCACTCACCTTTTGGATTTATTTCATATTTAGAATTTTGGGGTCGATTTTTGCTAGTGCGTGTTTTACATTATTAGATGCGACAACAATAGCCGTTGTCAAGAAATGCCCTCAAACAGAATATGGAAAAGAGAGAATTTGGGCCATTTTAGGATTAGCACTTGTTTCTCCAGTCGCTGGAGCCTTGGTCGATTATGTTTCTAGACAAAAAGGATTCACAGATTATTCTTCCGCATTTTATGTCGCTAATGCCTTACTCATTATGAATATCATCAGCTATTTCGTCATGGATCTAGAAGTAGAAAAACCAGAAGAAGGATTTGGAAAGTAAGATATTCAAAATCAGTTATTTGGTCCTAAATTTGCTTTCGCGAACGATCATTTAAAGTACGGGGATTTATAATTTTCAAGGAATGGAACAAAACTATTGCGTTATCCAGAAGTCGACGTGTTTTTGATCATGATTTTCATTTTGGGAAGCATGTGGGGATTTGTGGAATCTTATCTATTTATTTTCTTAAAGGAACTCGACGCCCCTAACTATTTGCTAGGTAAAACTATGTTTATGTAATGATTATAAAATGACATAAAATGATATATATTCTTTAACAACTTAAGTTTTTAATTAGATAATGTATACGTAATGCTAATCCTTGAAATGAAATTTTGAAGGGCTGACATTGACAGTCGGATCTTTAACTGGTATCCCATTTCTATATGGGGCAGAAGGAATCTTGCTCAAATTTGGCCGAGTCAATTTAATCGTTATAGCTTTTCTAACTTACTTCATTCGATTTTTTGGGTATTCCTACATTTGGTGAGCTTAAAATATTCTTCTCTGTAATGGAATTCTTTTAGTCATTTATTTCCAATAATTTTTAATATTTTCTCATATTTTAGGAACCCTTTTTGGTGTTTCCCGTTTGAGGCAATGGAGGCATTTACTTATCATTTAATGTGGGTTGCAGCTGCAACGTACTGTGGTGTACTTGCTCCAAAAGGTACAAAACTACCTTTTAATATGCATTGTGTTAATCAAATGACTTTTTAAATTTAATTTAGACGAAACCTTGCTTGCTAACAAAAATTATTTTTAAGCTCCTGATTTTTATTTTTCTTATTCCTTTTCCTAAGTTATATGGACGGTTTTCATATAATCCGTTTCTTCTTTCCATGTCCTTTATGTTACAAATTAATTGTTACCTTAATTCCATAAATAATATAAACAAATACTTGATAAAGGTGTTGTAATAAATATAATATGCCTAATATTGTTTACTCCACAGGGCTTCTTGCCACATTAATGGGTGTTGTAGGATCTCTTCATTACAGTTTAGGTAAACATTTCGCCTGTCTTACGTATTATATTTTAATCAACAACAAATCAGTGATATAGCATTTTTATAAAAATGATAATAACAAAATGAAAATAGTGTTAACGAACAATAATGCTGTAATCATCTCTTTATTTGGAAAACAAATAATGAAGATAACGTTGTTTTTACCATAAGCGGAAAAATGATTAAATAGTATTATCAGTTTAAATCTTCTCAATGTGCAATACTTTACATTTTACTTCTATATTCCTGTGAAATTAATATTGAAAACATTGAAACAACAGAGATAATGAAATTTATCAGCTTTTGAAATCACTAATCGTTAAAACTATAGAGAAATATTCCGAAATGTTAAATTACCAGAAGTTTAATAATTTGCGTTGATTCTTAAACGGTAAAAGATATTGAGATTGATGATAAACTGGTGAATCATTTTAATGATAATTTCTGATTACAATATGTTGTCTGGGTTTCAAGTGGTAATTTTTTATTGAAATTTGGACAATTATAATCCATGAACGGGTAATGAGTAATGACAAATTGTGTCATTTCTATTTCTAAAGACTGGCATAAGTCTTGACGAGTTGCTCTCCTGTATATTAAATGCAAAAGGTTTCTGAGTTGATAATGTCTTGTCTGATTTTGATTGGGATATAATCGAGAATTGAAAATAGAATATTTAAATTGTTTTGTGATTTGACTAAGAATATTTCACATTTCTCTGAAAAAAAACTAATTATTTTGGGTAAGTTCTGCTTGTCGTGAATAGAGAGCGCTTGCATGCAACTTGCTTGATAACTCACTTTTTTGAGGGAGAGGAGAACAAAGTTGAATTTAGAACTCTAACTTATTTCATGTTTTTTTATGGAAAAATGTTTTGAGAATAAATTTTTTTAAGTAATGCTTTAATTAAGTAGATTAGTCCTTTTTTGATAGCAAGTATTACACAATGTATTTCAATCCGTTTAAACCAGATCTATTTAAATAGACCAAGATTGCTCATTTCAATTCATTTCGAGTAAAAACCTAGTAAAAAACTCTTAAAGTTAACAATTTAATGTTCACAAAAATTAAAAACTTGTCTAATTTTATCTTTGCAACTGTAAATGGTATCTCACGGCGGTAATCCTTTTTCAGGATAACTTAGCGAACTTTTGAAATGCACTAAGTCTTAAAAGATATTTGTGCCAGTTTAAGAAATCCACAAATTTTATGCCATAATTATGATTTCATTTGGCAAACTTGACGCAGGGTTTTAAGGCTTAGAATAATGTGGTAAAGTTGAGCAGGAAAGAATTAAAATGCAGCTAAATGTATGTGAAAATCTTGCAAATACTTTAATGTAATTGTTGGGTGTATTATAGGGAAGGGGAATGGGAGTTTTATTGGCGGCTATTTACTAGGGGCTGTAGGTTCAAGACTCAGTTTCAGGTATTTTGGTGTCGCATCGGGAATATTCGGTGTTATCTACTTGCTTCTTCATCAAGTATGGCTAAAAGGAGTTGTGGAGAAAAGATTATCTTCGGGTGGTGAGTTGACAAATAAATCTTTGTATAAAACTATAACATTATTTTATATCTGATGGAAATCTTTACTGTGTCTTTAATTGTATTTTAGGAAAAGATAACGATGATGATGTCAAAGTGAAAGAGGAGCTTTTAAACATAGAATCTAAAATAGTTCCGTTGAGAAATATGAACGAAGATGAAACGAAGCGTGTTGTCGTACCATAATTCATCTTATTCTTCACAATTATATAACTTCCCGAATTCACCAACGGGGTACCATGAAGCCCACCCACTAGAGCAGAAAAGAAGAAACGCATTAAATAATTCAAGATCAAGAACTGTGCCATGAAGACACCGTAGTTAGAAATAGAAATTTAGTTATTTGTGGTGCAGACAAATTAGGTAGATGCAAAATATTAATATACTGTGTAGTCAATTTCGACCTTCAAAAGTTCGAAAACTATGTGAACTGAAATGATGGAAATATGTTAATGCAAATAGGTAAAGAGTACTTCTAACTACTAATTATTGCTATAATTACGTTTTAATTAAAAAATTAGAGTATTGTAAACCAAGAGGTAATGGCAGATTTTGATTATCATCAAAGACACTTTGGAAAAACTTTTGTTGACCTATAATTCGTAAGTAATTAAATGTCCAAATTAACTACATTATGTCGTTGATACTAATTACTTAGTGATACGTATTTGCCAACTCATTAATTAATTAATTTTATCGAGTTTTCATTCTGTGAATCTTCCTTAAATGTTATTTTCCAAATATACATAATAAACTGGAGTATTGAACATGGTTTACTAGGTATAGTTCGTATTCGCAAAAATTACTTCTATTATGTGTTGCTGTAACTTCAGTATTTGTAACTGAAGTATTCTGTTCAATCAATGGTTGTTGTGGTTTCCTAGCTCTTAAAGTTAAGTCGTAATTCTACTACAAAAACGTTTTGTTTTAAAAGAACTTTAATACTAGTATGATGTATAACAGTTATGCTGACCAATTGTATCTGAAGAATGAAAATAGTTAGTCAAAAGGTATAGCATTTAATAAGTGAGAGTAAAGCAAAATGATTTGACATTAAATGCTTTAAGAAAATAAATAAAAAAAAGGTAGAAAAATCTACCTGATTTCAGACTGGACTTTCAGATTTCTGACAGAATTTTTCCTGGTCACACAAAATAGCTTTTAAATCTTTCTTAGGGTATTTCATTTTTGAAATATTCGGGTGAAAATTAGTGGAAAATTGCCTAAGTGAATAAAGGAATTGAATGTCTCATTTAAAAATGAAACAGTTGAGGTCAGGAAATATCTAGATTCGTATAGATTGCGATTTTTATTGCCATTGAGTTTTGAACCAATTAATGCCAAATCATATTAATGAACTACCTTAATTTATATTCGACTTCTTGGACGGTCTTTCGAATGGTGTATGTAACTTGGCGGTGCTACTTTACATTCTTCAAATACAGCTAGGTATCAAAGCTGTTCTACAACTTGTAAATATCTATTTACACAAACATTTTTGAATAATTTTTGCATAATGAAAGATGTATGTTGTACATTTTGCATTTATTTTCTATGTTAGTGATGTTTACTGTGTTATTTAGTTTAAATAATCTATCTAGATGTAGTTTTAGGATTAGGTGTAGTTGAATAGTGTTAGTAAGTCAATAATTTTCATTTATATAAAATATCATGGAAATACGTCGACCATTTCGAATAATAAAATGTAACAATTAGCTTATTTTTCGTTCACTTTAGTCTTCATTGAAATTAGCAAAACCAAATATATAATTGTAAAAACAATTTTTGAAAACATACTGAATTATTAAAACATTTTTGGCAAGATTTTTTCATATACACCAGTAATGAGCAACCAGTAGTTAATATGATGTTACCAGTTTTATGGATAGAAAATTCAGATTTGACTTCATATTTCATGGACCAATATTCAACTTCTCTCAGGCACGCATCCAGAAATTTGATGAAGGGGTGAGTGCAATGGCATTATGGCAAAAAAATTAATGCCAAGTCCGAAATATTTTGGCGATTTTTGGTCTTTTTGGGAAAAAAATTCTATTTTTCAAAGATTTGCTTGACTTTTATCACAAACTAATGCTTATAGAGAAAATTTATTCGAAGTTTGAGCCCATAATGTATTAACTGTTTCATGCTCCAATATTTGTTATTGTTTATAGAAATACTTCAAGAAATACATAGCTTTAAAAATAAGTTTAAATAATTTTCTTTTGCTTAAAGTTATGACATTACTTTATGCCTCGGAAAAATGTTCAATTTCTGCCTTTTGAAGCGATTGTTTTTTCATGGGAGGGTTGCCGGTAAAGTTTCTCCTGTTTTGCCAAAAAAACAAAATTATTGGCTAGCAGTATTTAAGACATTTTGAAAGATATGTGGATCCAAATGATGAATCCGCCAACTGATGAATACTGGATCGGGTGGACTAGTCTCACTGAATGATGCATGAGACTAATACAAATAGCACTAATTACTAAATAGGGAAAGGTTTATCCATGATATTAATGCAGTTTATTGAAGTGCGTACAAGTAGTCTACCTAGTAGGTTAAAATTTTGCGAGAATCTGACATTCCATTCAAAAGTTATGATATAAAAAATCACGTAAAAGTTTTGGTTTTTATGCAATATCTCTTGAATAGAATAATAGATTCTTAAAATATTTTAAATCTACGTCAATTAGACTCGTTTTAATTTGCTATATTGATATCGTTTAAAAATTCTAATCCATTTAGTAGTTATGATGTACTTATTAGACCCTAATTCCATAGTTGGCCCGATGCATCAATTTGACTACCACAAATATACCCCGAAAAAAATGTCACAATGGTTTCAATATTTGCTCATTAAAAAATCGATAATCTACTCGCATTTTAATAGGTGTAAAAAACATTTTGCCATTCTTAAAAACCATTTTTTAGAAAACCAATTTTCCACCTTTTGTAAAGTTTATTTAGGATATAATTCACAAATGTGATTTTGAATGTTGCCGTTACAGTTATGTTATCCTGACCATTTTCTTGTACTTCATAATATTTAATAATAATATATCGATAGGAGTCGAAGGCTAAATGTAATGACCAAAATTTCATGTCGTACCAAAATGCATAGTGCACAATGACCTCCATCTACACTTATGATCAATCTCACTGAATGGAAAATATTTAATTTGAAAAGCTTATATAATTTTCCTTTTTTGGTACTTAAGGAAGGCTTAAATATTTTTATAAATTAAGAAAAGGTCCTTCTAGATTCTATAATACAAATCAAATTAAGGGTACCAGTGTATACTATTCTAAGAAAAATTAAAAATCTACTCAAAGAATTTTCCCATTTGTGATTTAGAAAAAGTATTCAGATGTATGAAATACATTAAAGGTATTTGTATCACACCTCTAAATACCATGATGTTATGGATGTTAATAATATGCAAGAAATATGTAATTGCATCATTCACCTACAAAGTATTCTTAATCTGTTGCAAGTGTCTTGACACCTAAGAATCATTGAGAAGTGACATGAATGTAGCGTAAAAATGAGGCTACATATTTGGTATGGAAGAAACGGATGTTTTATGATTTTTAATGGAAACTGGACGACAGTGAGTGTGACCGGGTAGATAAAAGACAAAAAGTGCATGGCGAGAAGTAAAAATGCAATGTATATAGAGCAGTAGAAAAGCGGTTTATACATGGGTAGGTAAATGTGAGTCGTACTCTCGCAGTGTGGCAGTCATGCTTATTTAAGTGTACGTCATGCAGACATACCTACTTACAAAGAAAAATGCTCAGCATTCACGGCACAGCAACAACGAAATGCATGTAAAGTTTTGTAAAGGAGAGCGCAGGGAGAGAGAGAGAGAGAGATTTCAAAGTGTAACCTTCTCATCTTTTCAGCCGGCAGAGAGGATTGTACAAGTCCAAGTACAAGTAGAGAGTGCAGCCGAGTCAGGGAATTAGTGCAGTAGTGAACGTGGAGGCATCAACAGTTGATAAAGTTTCAGTTTTGTTCAGTTGAGCTAACGTGGCCGTGGGCGTCGTCTGTCTCATCGTCTCATCTCAAAATCAAAGTTAAATTACCTAAATCCCACACTGCCTATAGTGATCTCCTATGCCATGCACAAATCCTATGAATTTCTCTGAAATTGCACACGACTTGTGTGCGTTATTGTGCTGAGCTAACTATACTTCCTTGCTATAAAAAATTGTTTTGGATTTTAAAAAAATTTGCAATTCAGTCCATTTGTCTCTAAAAAAACAAGTAAAGCTAACAACTACGTAGAGATAATAGAAAAGAGAAGCAACATTTTCTAAAACCGTTTGAGAAGAATAATTTCCATAATAAATGTTACAATAGGACTAAATTGTATTGTATTACTTTTAGTGAACTGACCACGAATAAACCGTAAGTTTATTTTATTCATCCGTGAGTTTATTCACTAGGGCAGTTTTGTTTAAATTTTCACCAGAGTGTCAATTTGTAGAGCAAACTTATTCAAATGTGCACAAAAAATTAAATCATAGTGAGCAACGCATCGTGAGACTTTAATGCAGTTCGGTGCTGCTTATTATGCATGAATACATGAACAACTGGTAGTTATTTGGCTGATGATATCTGTACTGTGAATCGTGGAGGTCAGGTCACGGTTATTAATAGTATTTCTATTAAAGTATTAGTACCAAAAGCAATAAATTCCAGACAAATTGACTCACGGATAAATTTAATTTGCAGTTTTCTGGGTACATTGCGTTCACATCATCTCTGAGTGATAGGAAACAAACACTTCCTACTCAAGAAAGTTACGTAATATAATAAGAGCATTGAGGAGACAACGAAAGTGATTTGAGCAAGAATCGTCAGACCAAAGACACTACTTTTTGCACGGAATATATTATTCATATATTCAAGTGTGCAGAATTAAAAGTTTTCCTAAAACTGCATATGTGTACCTACATTGGAGACAGTCGTCTTTTTTGAATTGCAAATTAATAGAAAACTGCAACAGCGAATTCATAACTTCACTTTGCATATTTTATGCCGCCATAAACTACTTCATCCACGTCTGCACAAAAGCTGGAAAAGACAAAGATTGTGACAAGTGTAGTATTATTCATTGTCAACTAAAGAGCTGTCCTGAGATTTATCAAAACAAAATTCCATAATAATTAACGACCACCGCTTTATATAGAAACAGGTCGCATTACGTCCCATTATTCTAAAACTGGTTAACTACTCCGTGATTTATTTACACAGTGCCATTCTATTATTTCCTGTCAAAAACGTGCACAAAATATTTCGCTAAAATTTCTTAAGAGGTGAATTTCTAATTAAAAATGAGAGGAGTGAGTATGCATCTAATATTGTTGAGTGGAACTGCACTCACAGTCTTCGCTCTCAGTCTCATCACCCCACCATGTAATGCTTATTCCGACTCAAACCAAGGCTCTTCTAAACGCACCGAATCTCCCCGCTTCAAAAGCTTGGACCGCATTCTTAACAGACTTGATGGACTTGGAGTTTCTCCTTCTGTTGCCAGTCCTAAAGTAAGTCACATTTTTCTTTACTAGATCTTTAACATGCTTTCTTACATTTTTCATGCTTTCCATCCTCATTTACATTTTGCACAAGAAAAATTCATAAATTTACAGATAACGAATGATCTATATATTATGATGTATTAGAAAGTAAAATACATGGCCTCACGTATCGGAGCTTATCTTTATTTGCACTAATTTAAAAGACCATTTTTATATCCAAGTTTCAATGCATCTTATATGCAACGCACTAAAATTGACTTTTATGCTTTTGCAAACTAGCTACACATATTGTATAACGTGCTTTAGTAAAGTTGTAATGCATTACATTGTGTAACGTGCAACTAAACTATTGTCATTAAGCTTTTTAGCACTGAAGGAGATTCTAATTAATACGGTTTTGTATTCACAGCTCATAAGAATGTCTTGGTTTGCAATACATCAAAAGTTTTTTCAACTCAGTTTATTTGCAGGAATGTCTGGAAGGATTTTTTGCTTTTGCTCCTTCCGTCACCCACATTGAATAGTTTCGCAAAAAAATAACAAAGTTTGGTTGGGTAAACCTTAAGAGGCAATGTCAACATTTTCAAAGGGAAAGAGATATTTACTTTTTGCATTTGGGAAAATATACAGAGTTATGTACCCCAACACAAGTGTATATATGATATTCTAAAGAAGGAAACTTACATTAAAATGTGCACATGTATACTTAGACATTTTTGAAAGGACATGAACTTTTGCTGAATGCAACATACACTGAATACATTTTTATAGTTTGGACTTAACTTTTGTATGTACAAGTGTTGCTTTGGTTTCGTCCTGTTGATCAAAAAAGGTTAATATAAAATGAACTGAGGCTGTCTGTTAGTCTTCTAAATGGAGCCTTTTGATAGCTGTATAAGTTTCGCAAAGTGTAGGTGCATTTACATAAAACTAACTGCAGCCGGTTGTATAACGAGTACTTAAGTAAATAAATAGCTGTAATCTATTATACAAACGTATGTGCATGCAACAATTCGTAGTCTTCCTTTAAAATGATGTAAAACGTTGAACTATTTAACTATTTATTTTGGTTGAAATATTTAAGATACTAACCTAGGTATACCTATGTACGTATAAATGAATATCTATATCTGTTCTGCGTGCCCTCGTCAGAAAAAACGTGTAAAATCACACGAGAACAGCAAAAGTCAACTGAAGTCGAGTGGCTGAAAGAGTGCAGTTTGTTTTCTTTTGTTTTGTTTGACTTCTCATGTCGGCTACAAATTGAAGGTGCGGTTTACTTTAAAGTAGAATCAGACGAAGCTGATAAGGTTGCTTTGATTTAGTTAGACTACTGACAAAACTGAGAGGTCGTGTACGCAAAAGTACGTCTAGGAGGTTTAAATTGATATGTTCACAGACAGGGTAATGTAAGACTTGAAATATCAGTACAATCGCCTGCGAAAGAAAACGATTATTCTGACTTTTTCACTTCACACGTCTTATCACATTGCACCACATTTACATATCCAAAAGCCAAGACTTTGTTTTTTGCCATTTCTTCTTTATGTCAATTGCAAACAGACTTACACGTTAGGACACTTATGATTTTGCAACTTCATCATTATTTTTTTGGATTTTTGGCAAAATAAGATGTAAAGTTTTTACTACTATTTAGGAAATCAAGACAAAAAATTTGACAAAAATAATTGCGAACTGTCATTATCGCATGTGTTGACAGGCTGCGTGTGCATATCTGTAATTTTGTTGAAGCAGTCACTATATAGATTCTTTGCCTTTTGCCAGTTCAAACTCCAATGTAATCGCACAGTATGTAAATCTGAATGAAACTAAGTATTTCAAGATTTCTTCATATTGGCAAATTATCTATATTATTTGATAGGCAGAAACACTCAATTACATACATTTTAATACTAATGCTTATCATCTGCTCTCAAACCAATTAATTTGGAAGAATTTCATTCTAGTATATAGCAATGTCTTCACTTTCAGTACGTACTTATAGTAAATGATACTATAAGTGCTTAATCTTATACTATGTACTGCTATACATTTCTATCAACAAAAAATTCACGAATTCCATCGGGGACAAGTTTTAAATGTTTTAAAATTAGTTTCAGTTTAGACTTCAACTTGTGGAGTAACTTAAATATTTTGTGAGTAGTTGTCCGTACTTGTGTTGGTAGCACCATGTATAGCATAGACTAAGTATTCATAGCAGAAAAAAGCTTTTTCTGCTATAAGACACACAAAGTCCATTTACCAACCTGAAGGCAAATTTGAATGCCTATACTGCCAAACTATTGCGCCACGAATTGGCGCCTGTTCTCAAACTCCAATCCACCAGAGGTGGTCATAATTTAGTCATTGTCATTGGCTGTCAACTAGCCAATAGTAATGATTAAATTATGAGAGATGGCATCAAATATAACAAAGACTTTGGGCATATTAAGCTGTTCAGGCTTAATCTTAGTATATGCATGTATAGGGGTAGTAGAAATGGCTATATAGATTGTATACAGAGTATCAGCAGGACATAGATACAACATACACAAATAGAACAAAATTGGAGCTTTACAAGTGTGTCTATGTACCATATTAAGTATCTATGTACTTACTAAATCAGTGAGAGAAGCAAATAAATCACCAGCCTAGGAGGTCATGGAGTCATTGTCATTATAAATCACTCCTCCTGATATTTCAGATGTATTCCAGACAGGGTATAAATATAAGCATTAATATTTGCATTACCCACTGCACAGAAGATGTACTCCTTGTATACATGTATCTGTAATTGGCAACATTCTTGAACTTCCTCTATTATTATGTACGACCATCATGCCTTGCGTCAAGTGCTATTGGTTCCTCCTTAATTCTGACGCGTGAGGATGAGGGTTGAAAAGATAGTTCCTGTAGTGCCATCAAAATACACACAGGTACTTAAGGTTAGGTATTCATGCAGTAGTATTTATTTTGAATTGATTAAGTGCGCAGCATGCAAGCACACTTAATAAATAGGCACTTGTATTAGCAAACAAGAAGTGACTAAATGACCACAGGAACCAACCAAGATCACTGCGTTGGCACTTCTTCTGCCTCACCCCCTTCTACATTCATTCTTTGCACGAAAAACTGCACCACTATTTCATATAGAGACCTTGTCAAGTTGCTCCCAGCACTATTGACATTATTCTGCTACCTCTGTTTGCATTTACTTATTCTTTCTATTCCAACGTGACCACGAATATTTATCAAAGATTACTACTAATGTGTTTGCAAATTAGAGTTCCTTATTGCGGAAATTAAGTCCAAATTACGTAGATGAAACAATAAAGCCCAGCAGGACAAATATTATTCAATCTTACATTCAAATGAAACCCCATATTCTAATTCCTGCCAAAATTTAAATGGCACGGAAAGGTTTTCATTTAATTCACGTTGATTATATTGCTCTTAGTTTGCAGGATTAAAATGTCAACTAATTAGCATTCTAAGTTAGCAACTCACCAAATAATGCCCACTATTTTTCGAACGAATTGTACGCATGCAGTTAACATTTAAATTGGTACTTAATGAATTAGAATACTATATCGTATCCTCTTTGTGTAGGTGTATGGAAGTCAAAGTTCCTAAATGATGAATGATCTTGCTCTGTCTGTATTTATCTTAGAAAAAATGGGAATCCCAATTTATTATGCTATGTGAATGTTGCATAATTTTGCCATCGTTTGGATGAAATGAAAATTAATGTCATTTTCAGCCTTGTTTGCATAGCATTCATGATGGAACTGCACTGTGCTGTCACTTTCTCATTTAGTTTGCGGCGTCCGCATGAAATGAAGGATATCCCAATGCGGACTCTTACGTTATCATTTTTTGTTCGCCTTTGTGAACATGACAGAACTGTTTGGTGGTCCAATGCCCGATTAAGAGTGGAATCTTTTGATTTGCTTGATTAGCGACTAGACTTGAGACAGTTACGTTATATTTGTTGATGTATATGACATTTATTCTTATTTTTGCGTGCATTTTTTGTAAATTAGGTACTATGAGTATGAAGCAGTATTTGTAACAACAAACGTTATCCACAAAAGCATAAAAAACATTGCATTCCGTTAAGCATATGCATTTTTTTAAATCGTGCCAAAATTTTTTTAACACGAAGTAGTTATTTGTACTGCGTGAATTTTTTACTTGTGCAGCTGCGTCCCTAATTTCACTTAGGATTGTTTCTTTGTAACTTATCAGCATATTATAATACGAAGATAAGTAGGTAACTCATTATGTACATTACGTGATTGAATTAATACCTAATACAGTAATACGAATGCATAGAACATTCTATTACACATTTCCTCGGGATTGAGGTGTGTAGGTGATATTGAATGTTGTAACAAGTATGTGTAGTAATTTATGTAATTTGAATGAGAATAATCAATGCGTCAAGTTTTGGTTGAATAAACTTCATTGTAAATATTAATTGGTATGGGATAAGCATAAACTGACAATTAGACAACCGAAGGTTTTGGGTGGACTTGAAAAGTACCTCCACAACATTTAAATCGTTTCATTATAATTGTGATGAGAAATCTTAATTGAATTACTTTTGGGATTCGTGCAATGCAAACTCATGAAATTTACTGTTATGACGTTTGTTATCACAAGTTACTTATCAACGACTGCAGGGTGGTCAGACATTGTTTTCTGTCAAACTAACGACAGGACAATTCCAGGATTACATTGTACAACATTTTCATAGTTGTAATATTCACTGTCGTCAACGTCTATTAATTTGTCATTTGCATTGTGAATGCTAAGGAGATTTACATGTCACTTTCACTGAAACTCAAATGGAGCGAAACAACATAGCGTCTCAGCCATTTATATCTGCAGGATATTCGACATAATGGAATGCTGATTTGATTTTGATCTTTCAACAACAGAGAGAGTTGTATTTATTTTCCTGATACTATTAAATCGACATTTATTAACAAACATACTCACCAATATAATAAACACATTCTTTTATCTCAACTGGGTACAACATTGGCATAGTCTCATTACTATATTGAGTACTGCCTAATATTCAATTATCTGTTCTATTTCTGTCTATATTTAGGAAAAATATTACAGACGAAATCCTATACATAAAATAAGCAACTATAACCCTCGTATTAAATTGCAACACAAAAAATAATGCAAGTCATGAAATTAATATGCAAAATTTCAGTGTATCTTTTCATTCTCTCAGACATGTCCATTAGGGCATAAGTTAAGCAGGTCTGCGAAACCTGGGATACACTCATACCTGCACAAATGTATTTTGCATCTATTAGCACTTTTGTTTTGATAAAGTACAGCGTTTGGAGATATGAGACAAATAATGCAAGAGTTGCTATAGATTGAAACCCACATGCATAAGTCATACATAAAAATATCGAAATCTATGTGTGTGTAGCATTTAAAATGCATTTTAGTTTTATAGCAATGTATGGTCATTGGTAAGAGAAAAAAGGCATATAAGGCTAAGCATGCATTATTTATGATATATTAATGTAGCACATCCATACGCATAATATAATGGTAGACTGTCTACATTGTATGATTTGTTTAATGATTCATTTTTTGTCTTTATTTATTCGAGCTGGCACTTGGTACTCAATAGCTTTTTACCGAGAATGGATTAATTGCTGACATGTTCTTCGTCTAAGCTCTGCTATTATTTACACTTGATCTGGCAGTGAAAAAATGAAATATAACAGCTGGCTGAAAAAAAACTGTACTTTGCACTTTTGCGAAGCACTATGCATAATGTAGCTCAAAATATTAAGTATACTGTAGTACAAGTTCCCTTTAATAGGGAAATTGAATAAAGGAAACTTGTTGTGATAGAACTGATTACCCTAGTCATGAGTATTAAGGCACGACGGGCATAAACTTCACCATCAACAGTATACACTTCTTATTAGCGCCTATCTGCCCCGAAAATTATGCTAAAACTAAGGAGGAGGATATTATGTAGTAACTTTATGCAATATCTATTACAGTGGTAGTATTTATGAAATGAGTCCGAACTGCGGACATCTGATCGGTATGACAGATGTAGTACAAGTAAGTAGACTATTCAATCAGCTAGGTAAAAATCATAAAATAATTGTGAATATGCCCAGTTGGTGGGGAATTTGCTTTTCACGATGATGATCAAATAAAAGTAGGATAAAGAATGTTACTCCTCTCGTCGAATGCTTTATAGTATAATATGTAACACTGTCAAAGGTACAACTGCAACGTGATCAGATTCAGATATGAGTAAAAGAATTACGCTACCTTATCTCATCTCAAGAATTCGTTTTT
The DNA here is from genome assembly GCA_020055645.1 of Tomocerus qinae. Taxonomy (NCBI): domain Eukaryota; kingdom Metazoa; phylum Arthropoda; class Collembola; order Entomobryomorpha; family Tomoceridae; genus Tomocerus; species Tomocerus qinae. The sequence goes on from CM034548.1 coordinate 29,326,869, forward strand.
ACTTCTTCTCTTTTGGCAAGTAGGAGCAGTTTTTACAAATGTATCGGTATACCTACTATCTGGTGATTTAGAGATATTGGATGCTCGGTGAATGCAATCGTCATTGCAGTTTTTATTTGCTATATACCTACTTAGTGCACAGTTTGACTTGTGAGTGCAATTCAATATCTGTAGCTCTCCACACATTATGAAGAGATAATAAAATAATTCTATCAAAGAAATAAAGTCATTCAAATTGAGTTGAGCAAAGCAATCAATAGTAAACATACACAAAAATCACATCAATCTATTCAATTATTAATGAAGTTCGCCTTCTTAATCTACTTATTATTGTTTTATGAAGACATCTCTACATTTTCAATGCTACACTGTATTTCTTCCTGTCAGTTTTATTGCTCAGCTTTAGAATTATTGCTTAGATGCAATTAAGTGCAAGGTACTATTGTTATAAGGTAGCTACTACTACAATATTATGAGAATTCATCTGCCTCCATGTACTGTACGGAGGTGCAATTACCAACGAATCAAAAACACAGCATTTAGCTGTGACATGAATTGCGTATTACAATGCTAGATATATTATGTACATATATTAGTCTACATATTATGCATATATAGTTAGCATTCATAAAGGTAGGGAGTTTACTATACGCTGTGCATGGATAATATATCTTTTAATTAAAGATCTTGACTAGACGGAACTCGTGTGGACTATAAGAGATAATATTTATGCAATTTCAAAGAAGCCAGTTTAAGGAATTAATTAAAAGGTTCATTCCGGTCCATCCCAGTCCTCACGTTGATAATTATTCTATGCATTTTAGGCGAGAGGAATAAAGAGGTAGAACTTAACTTGTTAAGGCAAATCGGCAAAAGTAATCAACTATCTACACTTTACTCAAACTCTGATTTTACTAGGAAAAGAGGACATTGCATTGCACTACCTTTGAAATTATTCGTCACCCCACTAAATTTATTTGATTGCATTAAATGAAAACAAGGCTTGGTGGCAAACCCATTTTATGCATATCCATGGGCGTAACCAGAATAGTGTCCGAGATCAAAGTTACATCACATAAACGATGCTTGCATTTCGCTCACCCGTTTGGTTCTTACCGCAAACGTAGTAATTACATTGTGCCAACACAATTTAAGTCGTTCTCAAGACGTAATAACAAGTAATATTTTTCTCCTTTTTTAATCCGGAAATAATTTCATTCCCTTCTTTTAAAACGGATTATGTAGCAATTTGGTTTAAAAAAAATCTTCACCTTTTAACATATTAGGATACCTTTCATATTATCTTTCTATTTTCTCATTTTCAACAGCGATACCCATCATAGTTGTACATAGCAATGTGGGCAAGTACATTTTATATTTAACTTTGTTCTTCGGAAAAAATTATTTCTACAAAAATGTTAATATCGGAAATGGGAAATTTATAAATATTATTAGTAAATTAATAATCGATGAAATCTAAAAATTAGCATAAAAGAATAGCAAGATGCCGGTCAGCTTTGATTAATGGCTAAATTATTTTATACTGTTAGCCTTGACAAGAATCACTTATTGTGCAAGTCTTCATATACATATGCTTACTTTTATGTGCAGTGAGCATTTGCACACAATTAAGGTCTAATGTACTATGAATACCTTCGCATATATTAACATTGTAATCATGATTGGTTGTAGTTTTTAATACCCAAAGTAAATGCAAGGAAATTCTTATAATTATAGCCAATACAAGATAAAAGTAAGACATTCTAGGAAAAAGAATATTTGGCAAATTATAATTTAAGATACAAAAGACCTACAAAGAAGTAATTTTATGCTCTAGCAAAATGAAAGTGTGTAAATGTTATAAATTTTGTTATGCAGGTACTTAGATGAGAGTCGGATAGATATACAAAGTTTAATTTTCATAGCGACCAAAGAGAGGTTTGAAGATAGCGTGAGAGAATTTAATTTCGTGTCAAAAAGATGCCCACCAGTTATAGTAAATTCTTTAATCTGATGTTTACTCGTAGTTATATTACATCCGCGCCTTCCAATTGGCGGATGGGACGGTTACTTTGGGATCTTTTGATATTGCAATTACACACTTTTAAGATACATTACTTACTCGAAGAATCATGGTTGAGGCCAATGCCAACCACGTAGTTACAAAGTACCTTTTAGCTAATAGTCCTTCTGCTCTGTCTGCCTCCTAACAAATGAAAGAAATTCAGAAGATGGGCCAAAGTATATTAGAAAAGGTCACGTTGCAGTGCGGCGTGCTTTTCTCATCTGATACTCTGCGACTTTAATAAAGGGACTCTCCTTCCCCTTTAAACATTCTCTAAGGCTTTATCTCTCTCTCTCTGTGTATACGTAGTATTTATGTATGTATGTACCACGTAGTTATTTTATCTAGACTAACAGATGGTTGCTCTTTTCCTTCCTTTTGGCCAACTCCTGTATCACAACTCCAATGAATGATCATTACTTTAGCAAGAGACTCCCTATGACAAATATTTACCAAGTTTCTGGCAAACATGTTTTTTCCTATAAATCCATAAAGAAGCAATAAGCATACAACCATTAGATATACTTCTAGAATAACCTGATACATTGCACTAAAGTTCTACATGAATGATGGAATGCATTTAGCTATATTGGAAATAGGAACTTTTTATTGCAACTCTTATGGTTTTGATTATTGAGCTAATCTCCCTACACACATTATTACTTAACTTTCATGTTTAATACTTTTCTCGTTTTTCTCCTTCCGTTCAATTACCTTTAGCTTTACTTTGAACACATAATATTTTATTTCATTAAGTTCCCTCAAGACGCTATAACATATACTAGACACACTTAAGAACTTTTTATTATGCTCTTTATAAGCAACTCTTTTTTTCGGAATTTTATTAGATTCTAATAAAACTAGTGTTAACTTGAGAATACTAGATCGGGGGAAGTTAGAGTGAGTAATCTAGTAAGTAGCGAACTCGATGTCATTGCCATTGTTCTTAGACTCCTGGTCTTTGATCTGAGCTGAATTATCGTGATATGCTATATAGTATTGTGTCTGTTTCGTGAAACAACAAATAAAGTGCTATATGATATATCTACGATTAACAGTCTGTTTATCTGTTAGTTATCTATTTGTGAATGGCTATAGTAGAGTTAGATGATATAGCTACTTAAATAGCATAGTGATTGACAGACAGCTCAAAATATATTATTCGAAAGCTGCAGACGAATTTTACGAATATTTCTTACTGTTTATCTTATCTGATGTTCTATCTTGCACACTGATACTGATAGTATATCATGGTATTCTGTCTGATCGTAAGTTGAACATCAACAGGGCCATGGCTTCCGATTTCCGTTTGTCTAGTCGGGGCATTGTGCCAATCAATTACTCTACCTACCTACTCTTATTTTACTAACTACCTACTGTATTTACTGATTGTGAGCTTAGTTCTGCTATCCGACTCATCTCTTTCCTTTCTATATCTCCACTGTCCTGTCTACTGCCATTTTAGCTACATTTCTGCTAAACTTATTTAGCATTCTTGAATTTTGCTAGTTGAGATAAAATGAGCATCGGTATTTTTGTGTTTGGATACTCCCTTACTACAATTTTAGTTATACAAAACAATTTCATCTGATGTAAAGTTTAAGTGCTTTGCTGTCTATGTCTGTCATTCTGGGATGGTGTTTATACCACGCGTGAGATTATAGTTAGTCAGTCTGAAGGAGGCTGCTGCAAATCTGTAAAGTGTAAATGTAGTGTTTAATATATTGAAATGCATTCTCTTTGGCGTCTTCTACTTCCCCACTTTCTCCTCCTACATCAATTCCTGGAAGATACATCGACCATTCAAACCCACAGCATCGTTTAGTATTTGCTGCATTCATGGATTCACCCAATTATCACATGAAATATTACTACCAAATTTTCATCTCTACATCTGGATATACATGCACTATATCAACCCACAAAGGATTTAATACATCCACAGCCAATAACATGCAAATGTATTATGATCATTGCTGTGTAATCGGCGTAAATATTAAACTCGGGAAGATATGAATCGAAATTAAATCAAATCATTCCCTTCAATGAAGAAAATCTCCATTTTCCATCAAGATCTTATCCAACGAAAATAGCTAGATTTGAAAATGGATTTTTTCATGCACCTATGATTCTAGTTTGCCCTACAGAAACTAATATTAAAATGTGGTTGCTTTTAACCTAGTCGGTGCTAAAGGCAATATGTAATAAGATACATAATATGTTTGCTCCAAATACATTTTTTGCAAAACCATTTTACTGCATGGACAACTTGGCTAATGACTAATAATATTAAATCAGCTCAGCTGCTGAAGAAATATGCATGTCTGTGTGACTAATGCTTAAATGCACACTTTTAAATATGTTTAGGCGTATAGGTATATTTTAAGAAATGGGCTATATAATTAGAACTAATATTCTTTTATCTATCTATAGTTCGATGCGTATTGCCTCTTTAAGTGTGCATACTTTACTAAGTATTTACAAACGTTTAATATTTTTTACAGAGATTTCTTTACGTTTTTTGAATTTATAAATGATTGAGAGAATGGGTAAACGTGACAGTGGAGCACATTCTCATGTACATGGTATATAGCAGAAGGTTAAAAGTAGGCATAGGCAAATAGCATTCCAACCTCAGTGTTAATAAATTCTTGGTTAGAGAGTTGTATTTAGTTGGTCTGATTAAACTTAGCATTAGTTGTTAGGATTTATTAGGAACATGATCTGTCTTGAGTCTTGACTAGACTGGAGATAACTATTATGTATTTACACTTTAGATACGCTTAAAGTGTATAGTGAAGTAACGCAGCTAATATATTGCTTCGATTGACTTGCAAATATAGAGATAACCTCTTTGCTGTTAGATTGGTCATGCATGAGGGAATATTTATCCAAAGCGACTTGACTATGCCGTCTGAGTTTTGAATTCATTTCGACGTATGGAGCAATATTTATAAGCACTTATAGGAATGGAGGGATTGGAAACATATTATTATGTCCGCTTCGTTTGTTCCTCCGTCCTCTTGGCGTCGTCCTCTGAGTTCTCTGAGATAAAAATGAGAAATGCAAATCTGAAGGTATTTATATCTATAGCAAAGTAATGCATGTGTAAAATATAGAGATATAAATTTAGCAATGAAATTAGGATTGAGACATGATGCTACCGATTATCTGGGTACAGAACGTTTTTCCATTCATTTTATTGAAAGGTCGTCATGAGTCATGAGGATCATTAAGGAAAATAGTCACTTTAAGACTTTAATGCAAAATACATAAATTAGTCTGTAATCTACCGACAGACACATCAAAGCAGTACTACCTGGTTGCTATGTTTTATTTGAATGGATTTCATAGATCCTTTCAATCTCGCTGAATGGTTCATTTGTGTGCGTATTCGTCCTACAATCGTAAAGCGTTCCTTGTCATTATGCTAATCTTATGGTTAATATATGTATCCAAGTGCCTTCTTTGCAAATATATATGTAAATTATATATATTTAAACGGAATAAAAATTTAGGGAATTTTTTATTTTGAACAATAGGAAAATTACAGAGCTTTTCAGAGAGAGCTTGGTATATAAACCATTTTCCGTCCTCCATTCATGCATTATTTAAGGCTTAAGTGGTATCTTTCAAGTGTCTATACAAATGGCAAGTGATTTAAGATTGAATGTTTTGAATAGAACGTGATTGCACACATTTCAATGCTACATGAACAACAATAGGAGTAATAAATGTGGTTTGGCTTCGCTTATTAGAGGAATATTTATTCAGATTGAGAGTAGCACTTAATTCGGTAGCTTTTTGCTATACAACCCCGGAACACAACAACATACATCGTCTTTCTATACATGCATTATAATATTTGGTCTTCTATCTCAGCGGCTTGGGAGATGATGAAGAAGCCTGCCCTAATATTAGTGAAACAGACGGTAGATCTGGTTCTCGGCGCGGGAGTAGTACCTTGGAAAGTTCTTGCATATACCTTGGATCCAGTGCACATCTGCAAAACAGGTCATTTGGTAGAGAATGAATGGAAAGAACGGGAGAGGATAATAATAAGGCAGGAACCACTCATCGTCAGTCAACCAGATCCGTCAAATGCAATGCAAAGAATAATACAATTACTCGTATGAAATGCAACATGTGTAAGTAAACCGTAGGAGAGTGAGTGAGTACGTAAATTAGAGGACGGAGGAAAAGATGGCAAGAATCAGCGTCTACTGAGACCAGTCAAAGTCAACTGAACTGAACTGACTCAACTTGATAAAAGTCCTTGAAGCTCCACATTAGCGGATAATAGAGTACCACTTACTATATTACACTGTCTTACATCTGCAAAAAACTCTTGAGATCAATGCAAATGCCTCCAATTCACTGCACTCTTAACAAGTAGACACTCGGAGACTAGACGGTAGTATTTCTGTATTTTTACTGTAACCCATTGTGTTTTTTGCTGAGCGAGAACCAGTCTTACTTATACTTGGCATATTTTGTGCTACTGAATTCGTAGTTCCTAATACTGTGTACTCCAATCTTATTTGTGCGTCTCAGGAAGTTTTAACCATTATTCCGAATGTGAATACATTTACAGATCTCAATGGGACAGACAACTCTGGTCAGAGACAATAACAATAGGCACACAAAACTCCTTCCTCTGACAACATTACTATGAATCTGAATTACGATCATGTTTCCTTTTTTGCCATATTTGAAAGTATGTCAATCCGTCTGCTACTATACTGTGAATCCTCTCTGTACACAAGAAAGATACTCTCGCAATAAGTGCAGATATCTGTTGGCATTTATTTACTTACATTTCTTGGATGTGGAAGAGAAGGAATATTAATTTGGCTTTCGGAGCAACTGGTTTAGAAAGAACTGACATTCGATTTGTTAACCTGCTATTTGTCTACAGACCCGTCTTATGATCGATCTCTACTCTAGTGAGAAAGTAGTCTGGCAATGTAAATTCATGGCAACCTCTTTTACTAATGATCTTCCGCAGAGAAGCAAATAAATGCTGAAAAATTATTACACTCCGGTGGTCCTTTTGTTGAGAGTATTATGTATGATATGTATCTATGTCTAGACGACTCCATACTATTAAAATGTTTACTCAGTTCCTTCCAGTTATGGACACCTGCATATATTACATATGAATTGCTTCTCTAATGATGTCTTCATTATTTGTTTGCAATATTACATATACAGTATCTTATTATAAGGAGCTTTTTAGTAGTGACAAGTTTCCTCTTACTTTTATAGAAACTCTAGTCCTATAAATAATATGAATGTATTTCTGTTCTAAATCTAGACATGAGAGTTGTTGCTCAATTTCAAAGGTCAATGTCCATCAATCTAATATTTCAAATCTTCACTAGTTATAATTGTAATCTCTATTACTACAAAACACAAATTAAATGTAACTATTTGTAAACGTGTGAATATTCATATAGCCATACTATGTTTACAAATCTCAATGACGTTGTCCGAAGATGTTTATTAAAGTCATCATTGAAATATTATTAATTTTTTGAAGTGATCTCCAGTTAGTGCAACTTTGTTGTTTTCCTTTTAGAGAATACGACTTCATCTGCATTTTATCTGTAGACATGTGAATTATTCATATCACATTCAAAGCATCATGTAACGTGTCTTATTTATTTGGCCAAGTGATATCATAACGGGAAATAATAAATTAATATATAAGACTACTAGCTTTCCTTATGAGAAAATGTGAATGTCCTATATTCCTACTTAGTATTTGTAGGGCTTTTAGGAATTGTATAGACAGAGATAATTGTAATGCAAGTTGTTGTATTATTATTAGTGTAATGTCATTTGTCACTGTCCATATTTGTGCATAACTATGTCACATCATGTGTAACTCTCGTTTGGATGTGTTAAACTACCTTAACAAAGAGATTAGAGGAATAACGAGAGTTGGTGTAATGTGAAATAGTAATTAGCAAGCATAATACAAAAGGACTTAAATGTGATGTTCTTATAATCTGCACCCCATGCACTTGTGAGTGTTAAAACAGAAAATATGCAGATGCAGACAGCATTAATAGAAAGTCCAGAAGTGATGTCAATTCTTTGGTCTATTTAGGTACATCAAAGTCGGAGCTCACTGAGCTCAACTATGCATATAATCACTAATAGTGCCAGTTGACACAAATTTTCAAACCCAGCAGAAAAATTCACAGACAAATAAACTGCTTTGAAATAATGGCTTCATGCACGTTATCTGCGTATTTATGTATACAGTACGACACTATAGTGTATTTAAGGGTTATCTCTACAACACAAGTGGATAATACATTTTTTACTGAGGTGCAGGAATTCACTGAATGTCCTCATTAAAAAGCAATAACAGAAATTACATCTGAAAAAATAATCTAATCGTCCGTAAAAACAATTACAAGTCTCCAAAAGAGACAAGCGCCAGATCACACAAATATAACAACGTCATATTATTACTGTACATTACTTTTTTACTTTAAACTAAAGTTGCTTTGTTAGAGTTTCCTTTCCAGCGCAAATTATTTTCAATAAGGTTGGTAAGTGGCATATTATGTCTACATACATTCAAGTAATTGTCTAAAGTAAATTAATTTGTCAGACATCCTTTAGAAGTGGTAGGCATTGAAGCTTTTAGAAGCGTATCTATTTTACATATATTAATTTCTTCCTTATCCATAAGTATGAGTATGACACGTAAGAACAATTCTCCATTTATATTCAAGGTACCTTTTAGATGTAATTACCAGATATTAAGAGCTTTTGACAAAAATGCTTAATTTTGTTATCCCTCTTTGCATGTTATATTCAATTCACATTTATTGATCTAGGTAGATGAACAAATATGAACCATTCCTACTTCTCAATACAGTTTCTTTAATTCACATTGACAGCCATGGTCTAAATCTATATTTCATAAGATACAAACCACATTTTTGCTTATTCTTTATTTTGTTTTAATTTTCATGTGACCAATATTTGTGTTTGGTTAATTTATAAAACAAGCTCATCTTTCTATACGAGATAAGTGTCAGTGTAAGATGCTTATCTGTATAATAGAAGATCAGGTTGGTATACCTAATGCACTATGTTCAGTATGTGCATAGTTTATATCAAAACTAATAAGTGGTGATTGATGAGTGTTGACTAGTTTCTGTTTAGGTATGCCTTGTCTAAGCATAATAATACGACTTTGTTTTCTTTCACTCACACGTATTATGGCACTTGGCTATATTCAATTAAATATACTACATCCGACTCTGTCTCATTCATCTCTGTTTTACCAATCGTTTTTAAGCATCTTGGTAATGTAATGTTTATTTTGATGTACGTTAGTGCTAAAATAAAAAATAAGGTCTCAGTGTCGTCGTCTTTGACAGCATTCTTGAATATACTAACTAATATTGTCAACCTAACAAGTCGCTTTATACAGTTCTATGAACAGTCAGCCGAAATAGAAATGGTTAAACTTGGTAGACCGGTTTTGTTGGATAACTTGTATGGTATTAAAAACGCGAATTTCATGATTGGATATAAATAGGACATAAATTATACCATACTGTCATGAAAGCATTAATTGATAAGTTAAATACCAACGACGCATAATTGGATTACTCCAATGTTATAGACTTTCTAATTTATTTAGTGTTGTAGAAATATTAATGGACTAGTTTAGTGAAGTTGAAAACACAAACAAATTAGTTTAGTGCCTTGTAAACAGTAATTGATTAGCTTACTATCATGCAAACACTAATTGATTGATATGATGCCATAGAAAAAATAAAGTTTAATTAACTAGCTAGATTTAGATTAAGCAGGATAGCTAAAACTAGCTTCAGATATTGTAGCACAGTTTTTCAGTTGTGCATCATAATCTTTTCCCGTGTAACTACAGATTCAGCACAGGTATTATTGGAAGTGCAAAGATTTACCTTTTGGTAACTTGGCAAAGAACTAATACCACCACAATATTATGTAAACATGCCTATTTTCCCATAATCCGGCTTTTATATCTGTGTTATGTATTTGTGTAAGAATCTATGTTAATATTGATAGGTATCTATAGGGATCTAACACTAAACATGCCATTAGGAACAACTCAAATTTTCTGTACTAAATTTAATTATTGTGGATATTTTGGATTTGCTTGTGCGCTTTTTGTTTGCAGATAGTCGCGTGCAGAGCATTCTGATTTATTTCTTACATCGTATTGTTAACGTGGATATAAATAAATATAATTAGAACGTTGAGCGGTCTACTTCTGTTTGTTTAAGTTAACACACACGTCTCGAGAAGAACGCTAACCGAGAAAATAAAGTAAGTAGGTAACTTGTCTGTCTATCTCGGAAGAGATTAGTCGGCATAAGTCGATGTCGATCTACATTTCTGAATTCACGTCAAGATTCTTCTGCGAAATTTAATCTTGCACTCGTAGTGTATGACTGCTTTTTGTTCAAGTATCTTTTATATTTTGCTGGTTAGAAGTATGGCTTTAAATATTTAGAATTAACGCAATTTTACTAGTACACTAAATTATGTTGACAAATATACATTTAAATGGAATAGGTGCTGTTAAAAAAGTTTAGTGTATCTAAATTTCCATGAATACTGATTATTTTTGGATTATTTATTGTTTCAGGCGGAATTTCAGAACACTGCAAATGGTTTCTCCAAGAATGGGAAAAACCGAGATGGATTTACAACACCGGAATTAAAAGAGCCAAAAGATTTTGCAGAGGTGGATGAAGAAGATTTAGAGGACGAAGATGACTCGTATGATGAGGATGACACTACCGATAATTCAGATCTTTTGGCCGATAGGGATAGCCACATGTCGCGTTGGGTAAGAATTATTATTGACATTTATTTTATATCTTTACTCCTATACCTAATTCTTCAAGATAGTAAAAATGGAATGAATTCGTGCATTGCATTCACTCTTTTGAAGCTGTTATCTTTCTGTCCAATTGTAAATAACTAATTGCTTTCTTAAAGAATTTATTACAAAATGTGTATAGCAAAAGGGCTGCGAAAAGGTTTATACTAGGTACTTTCTTGATTTTTGACACAGATTAATAATTAGATACTACTAAAAGTTGGTTACAGGTACCTACTACAGATTTTACTCCACTCCTCATTTCATATTACATAATCATGAATGCAAGTAGCGAAGCATAAAATGTCCATTAGATACGAAAAGTCAAAGTAGGGAGGGGGAATTTTCCTATTACTGTGATAATGAGGTCAGTCATGTCATGACATAATCCTTCGTTTCTGCTCTATAGTGGTAATAATACATAAATAAAACTAAATAGGTAATCTTGTTAGCAATTGATGTTTGATAGGACGGCTACTTATAGAGAAGGCAACTAAGAAATGTTGCACGAAGGGACCCACAAAGGACGAATGACTTAAGGGCTACTTTAGTCAGTTCCCTATTCAATTCATCTACCTCACTCACCAAGGATATTACATAATACACTTTCTCAAGCTTAGCTTACAGTGCCACAGCCTACTTACCTATCGCCTTTATATCCTTTACACAGTGAAGAAAACGAAAATAATGAATAGACCAGGCGAGGCAATAGTAATCGGGTCGGTATCCTTAAATACCTCAGGCTACAATATAAACAATAGACAATTAGGTACATATTATGCTACATCACCGTTTCATATGAAAGACTATAGCGTATACAACGAGGGATATTACATGAAAGTTGCATTATCTGTAGATTGCACACTCAAATTTAATGCTCACGCAATAGCAATGCAACTAATAAATGAACACATGTAGGTCAGTTGTTAATTATCTCTAATTTTGCTTACCGTAGACAAAACAAAAACGCTAACTACAAAGCAAGAAACTTTACTTTTCAATATCGATATTGAATATAATTCACGTATTGATTTGGATCTATAATTAAAGATACCGTCCAAACTTTGTTGTAGAATTGTACCTAACCATTACCGTATTGTCTTCTATAGTAGACCGGGTCTGTACTATTAAATTTTGCTGAAATTAATCAAAATAGAATCTGTAAATGGAACAATGACCACTATTATAATCAAAGTAATTATTATGTAATTAAATATCTGGCGAGTATTTTTATGTCCTTAAATCTTGCTAAAATGTACACCAATATTTAGTTTAGGATTTTACCAATATTACAGATATGGACATGGCTTTCTAATAAAATGCCGAGATACCAATTACGACGACTCTTGTATCATCCACATCAGTTAACCGCATTAGGACGTTTAGAGTCTTGAGTCTCATATTTTATATTTCTTTTTAGGGCTCAATTTTATGTTCAACATCATTAGCACCCTTCAGTATCAGGGCAACAGCTATTTTAGCTTATTGGATATAACAGATTATTTAGCTAGGTCGTTGAAGGGTCGTTTGTATTTTAGCTGTATTCAACAAGTATTAATTGGTTACCATGGTTTCTCACATTTATCAAGAAGGTAAATAAAAACTTTATCCTTTTTATCCACGTTGGAGTGGATAAAGTTTCGACGATAGATTAGCCTTTCGCGCCACAAAAATCTATCCGTTTCGCATGCGCAATAAGGAGATAAGAATTTTATTAGCGTTTTTAGCTTTTTAATCGATTTTAGCTACTTGCGTTGAAGGGTGCTATTGTATAAATTGTGGTCGATATTTCATCGATATTTGACACATTATGCGTGCATCGTATATGGCATATGAGTAGAGACAGATACTAATGTGTTCATCACATTAGTGTTTGTGTCTCTCCGGGTTGTGGGTACTACTTTATGGATAATCTCAACTGGAAGGTTAACATGGTACATATTGTATACTTTTGGGAAGTTTAACTTCTCGCACTGTACTGATATAAAAAGTATAATAAAACGTCTTGTCGTTTTAAGTCTTAAACTAAAAAGCAACCCTCCCAGCAGAGTTCACTTTACAATGGGAATAAAGTTTTCACTCAAGTGAAATGAGAGGGAGAGTACAGATGAATGTCTATCTTATTGCTATGGAATTGTTCTTATTTACCACTTTGGATGACTATATATATACAGAGACTAATTAAGAGCACATACTCCGATGAAAAATATATAGAGGTATATTTTGAAAACAACTAGATGATATATTCGTATATAGTTTCATCGAAATCCATTTATCGCGGAGATTCATGCAGTAAATATGAACCACTTAGAGAATATTATTGTACCGTAGCTATTGGATCATAGGTGGTTTGGATCACTTTTGTTTGACTGCTCACATAACTCAGAATACACCTAAGAATTGTAAAAGGAGTCAAATCCAATACCATTACACTTCATGCGTAGATTCACCTTGACTTGCGATTGGAATAAAGTTGAAATGTAAAAGGAGCCCTGAAAATGATAGTACAGTATTCTTTCGTTCGTAAATATCTTATTGGTTGTCGTCACAAAAAGCAGATATAGGCAAGTACCCACGTTAAACAAAAATATAACATTTTTAAATGGAATATATGTATTTGCTTGTACATTTATTGACTTTTTTTGAGCTTTAAGCTTTTCTATACTCTCTAGAGTATATCCAACAAATCTAGTTATATATTTACTTGAAAGACTCGATTATTTACGGAGTGTCATAAATTCATAAAATAGATGCGTAGGCAAATGGATCAATTCAATCTCATAGACGATCTGTGACGAATTCGAATTGTGCGCTGTCTACTCATGGATAATTGAGTTTATATTGAACAATTTGGTTTCTTTTACTTCTCTTAGTGCTAAATCCAATCAGTTTTATTACGTACATAGAAATGGATCGATTAGCTCGACGTTGAATGTATAGTGATAATACTTTATCATTCCAGCGTTAAACAAACCTATAGCATTTACAATTCTTAAATGCATTATGGGATGAATAGATAGGAGTTTGTGCCTGTTCGTTCCAACTTCTGAAGAAAGATCAAATATAAAGATGCTCGGAATATGAGAAAATCTTAATTGAAACCTGATATCACTGGATTTATTTCTCAAGATTTCTTTTGGTTCTGCATTCGTAGACAATATGGAATTCTGATATGCATTATTACATTTTTGTTACTATTTGTACTATAGTAATTCATGTTGGAATTACTATAACTTTATGAATGGTTATTTCCATTGGTTTAAGCTCATGATTTCCAGGCAATAGAGTTTGCAACATTCACATTCCCCACTGGCTAAATATAAATGACTTTTTGAGTAATATCTACAGTAATATAGACATCTTGCAGAAAATGAAGGTTTTCTTTGGAATTAGAAGTATGGAAGTAAGTTCTCTATCACTTTGGTACATAATATTTCCCGACATGCCTGGCAGAGTCAAATCAATTCTCTGATATTCATTTCTAAAACTGATTGATGCCAACAGTAAACAAATTCGTTCTGGAAAATCTCAATTTAAAACGGGGGATACTTCTTATTTTTATTACAGATATAAAATTGCCAAGTATATAGTAATTTTGCAATGTTGATACTAGGCAACTCTATTTTATTAAGATACATGTCGAGAAAATCATCAGTTTTCATGCAAAGTCCGGTAGCTATAATATACAAAAGGAAATAACATGTAATACATACTTAGCTACCCAGCGGAGACTATCAATGCTAATACCCACTTACATTTCATAGATTGCATTTGAGGATTTTTCTGGCTTAGTTGCAGATCCCTCTTTGCCAGTTGGGTAATTGAGTAGTACCGTTCACATATTTAATGAAATACAGTAGTAATATTTTATATGTAATACTACACAGCTACTCTCATTGCAATGCAATGAATTTCATTAAGTTGGACATAGAGCTGCGTATTGTACGGAGGAATATAGTACGTAGAGTGCGTAACCCTGAAGGGCCTTCCGTTCTTTTCTATTTATTATTTTTATCTGCCAAACAACTTGGTTCGAACCAAATCCATTTGGGTGGTCGATTCACTCACTTTGTGCCCACATTCATTCACATTACTTCAAATCACATCACAGCTCAGCTCATTCTATCAACTGACGAACTAAGGGCACCAATATCAACATCTACGATCACCAAAACACAGAACTATTATAATATACATAATATAAAGCAGGGAGACATATATTCACTATTATATTTATGTGTTTATAACACTCCAGCATTATTCTGTTGCTCACAAAATATATACTACACTTTATCATTCTCTACACTATATTAATCCAAGTAAATGTCGCACGAAAGACAACCCAATAAAATTTACAAAGGACGTAGTAGCATCGAAGAACATTTGGACAAAATAGGCTTCTGCTGCTCCCTAAATATATACAGATATCATTCTGTATCGATTTTAAATTTCCGTAATTGAAATACTAGATGTTGACGTCTATTGCAAAGGAGGGCATTCAAAATAGCGAAAGGCAATGACAGTATTTACTTGATGTAATCTAATTTTAGTACTAATTATTTGGAAAATTAATTGATTTATCTTGATACTAGATGTTATAGGTCCAAATGAAATATTATAGCAATTTTAGCAGTTGCGTTTTAGTTGACATGAAAATTAGATCCTTGCTTACCAAACATGATCAAACAGCAGCGTATTCCTTTTCCCTAGTCATTTCGGTGCCTTTAAACATTTTTAGACATGATTTAATTAAATGTTTCAAAACGAATTATTACACTCTACATGACATAATATCAGTGCTACGTTCTAAATTTTTCATGTAATATATATTTTACTTCCTTTTCCTAAACCGACATTGGGCTTTTAACGGAGAGAAAATTAATTAATTCAGCCTCTCACTTCATTATGAATTTACATACCATTACATTTCACGTTACATTACTCCCACCATAAATAATTTGGTATCTATCTTCAGTATAGGAATAGTATTAAATAATGGCCGAGGTAGTTTACAGTAAAACTCTAGGTTCACTCACCACTCACCATAACATATCATCACAATATAAAGCTGTTCTGTTGTTACTTGTATGGATGTATCTCTTATGTGTATTTGCTTTGAACGTCAGCGTAACGCTCCCTTAGTCAGAGAAAACGATAAAATAATTTCACAAGAGGCTAAAATTTGGAAAAATTTTCTAATATCTATACCAATTTGCCCAATTCAGTCCAATTCGGTCCAATTCAATCCAATTCAGTCCAATTCGGACCAATTCCGTCCATATGGGTTCAATTCGGTCCCATTCGTTCCAATTCGGTCCAATTCAGTCCAAACAAGAAATTCTTCCGTATGAAAGTCGAGGATATAGTTAGAAATCCTTTAATATTTTACTACATACCCAGTATAATTATATTATGAAAATAGAATAAATGGGGCTGCAGGTTGTATGTGGTATGTAGACGAAGTGGAAGTGAATAATATAACTTTATTAAATTTCGCCAAATTAAGGGTCAAATTACTAAACGAAACAGAAGCCGGGTGAAATGAGATGTTTGAACTTACAGTAGTAGACGGTCGCAATTACTACGCATTTCCGTTAATTTATAAAGGAGAAGGTAATGATATGCATTATGCAGATATCATCTCTGGAGGTCTGTAGTGGAGTGTTCATTCATTCTTTTGCAGTCATAAATAATCAGAATGGCCATTATGATAATAGTATTCATTGCACGACTAACGGAAGGAAATAGGAGCTCTTCAAGTTGCACTACGTGTGATATCTCAATCTCGGAAAAACCAACTAAATAGAGCCGTAAATACGATTTTTCTATTTAAGTAAGGAGTAAATACGTTAGCTAATCTTGAATAGCAGTAGCAATAGTGAATTACATGCGTGGCCTGCCGGAGGGAGTCAAGTGAAGAGTGATGTTTCTGAAGCAGAGCCGAGTGATACGAAATTCTCTTGACAAACCTTAAATTATATTTTATGCAGCAATAGTTGACGTTCCGAATTTCATACACAGTCGAAAGTTATTGTCATCTAGCATCAGATCTCTAAAAGTAGTCTTATTGTAGTAGTGCTGAATACGTTGAGCAGATTACAGATGCAAGATTCAGTTTGTAGACTCTGCGTAGTCAACTCAAATAAATAATTTCAGTCTCCCCATTTTCATTCGCTCTAATATCCCTCTACTACATAAATAAATACAGATTAATTTTTATTCTTGTCTGTCTAGACCTTTTCTAGTCCTACCCTAGCCGCTCTCTCTACTATTCCTCTTTGTCTCAAGGCGTAACTTTTCTCATTCTACTTAGCCAGGGAAGAGAAATTTTTTGCCTACCATATTGTCGTTTCTTTCATTTCACAGTGATAAATCTCAGTTTATTTGTAATATTTCTTAGTTTACTAACATCACAATGGACTTTGTTGAAATTTAAGTTAAATTTTGTTGCTCTTGAAAATCTTTCTCATGCTAATCAAATAATCCAGTAATTTACACCATTAGAGAAGTATATTTAACTTTTGGTTGTCAGTAGAAAAATTTAACCAATTTTTGTATAATCTTTTTAAAATAAACAATTACAGTTTCTAATCCAAAATACTTGATATCCCATACTTGATATACAAAATAAATGAAGTTATACTTGATATACATAAATATTAATAGGAAATTATATCTAAATACGATACACGTTTTAAAATAGTTTTTAATGAATCAGAAGATATTTACGTGAAAATACATTAGAATTTATTTGAGAGTAGTATATTAATATTGTTTTGGCTAAAAGGCGATTTGACTGTTTTATTTTGGAAACCTTTTAAGTAGAGTTAAGTAATGTTTACCATGGGGCCAAAAGTTATACAAGTGCTAAGTTGTCCTACCTCGTTGAAAATAATTACTTGCCAGGGAAACTGGGCCGGTATTCCTAAATTTTTGAGTTTGCATGTGTTCATAGGACTGTTGGAGTGTTAACTAATGTTATGCTACAGATATATTCGTACATGACATTTCCCAAATTGTGACATAGAATGTTCAAAGTTTCAACTAAGCCAAAATTGTAATATTTGTGTGTATTACGTAATAATATAGTGTGACTAAGTGTCACAGAAATTTCAGTGCTCTAGTTCTTGTTGGCTCTGTGCGTCTTCTAAAAGGTAAACGGAGAGAAAGCAAAGTTAAAGTTTACGAGGAGAGCTTTCACAGTATATAAATTATATTGTAGGGAGCCAGCAAGTAAGTTGGTGAGAATGTCTTGGTGTTGCTTTATGAAATGTACTTTACACACTTCTGTTCTCACCCCAGTCAAAGTATATAGTAATGTCATGAGCATTATACATTTTGTGCGTATAATGCTATGACTATGATGTGTAGTCGTATTTACTTGTATTTGCTCATTTGCCCCATGGAAGGAATGGGATATGAGCCAGGGAGTGAGTCGAGTTGTCGGTGGAACGAAAGGGCAAGCCAAGTCAAAGGAGAAGAGGCGACCGCATCTTCTTTCCATAGGGAGATTAATGCAGAGCAATGGGATGGAATAGCAAAAGTGAGCAAAGTGAAATAAGAAGTAGAACTGTTTTTTCGAGTGCTAAACTCGCATTTGGTTGTGCTTTGTGAATTTCTGAATCTTCGCCTCGCCGCCTCGCTTCGTTGGCATGAGAAACAGCTTTCTTGGCGAAATTTGACAGCTCCTGTTATGACTTCCTCCACTCTACTTTCGATTCCGCACTTATTTTTCTATCCCTATCAATATTCCCTACACAGCAGATATTTATTATCTCCCACTATTCAAATACATCAGGACCAACATAATGTACATTTAGTATACGAATATTTTGGCAATTTTTTATTCCACTCATTCTAACTGGTCAAATTATAAAAAGTTCTACTTTTAAAAATATCACCTTCTAGTTTAGCTCTCTGTTTCTTACTTTCAATCTAAGTAGTACATGTGCATGAGAGGATTGTGAGGAAATGGGAGACTATTTAATTAATTAACTACATTTATTTACACTTCCTACACAAAATTTTCTATCAATTTGAATAGATTAATTTTCACCATTCATTGGCATTTATAAATGACTTGCGTTTCTATTACAGTATATTTAATGACTAATGAGAGACCCAGACAGAGGCTAATAGGAACACTCACGCTATAATTATTAGCAACCATAAGGAAGCAATCATTTTTTACCTCAATCCTATTTCAACCAAATAGATTATAACTTAGATTGCATTCATTGCACAGCGTATTTATATAGAGCATCAACCAGACTGGGTAAAATGCATAGGAACACGCCAACATTTAAAAGAACTGCATTTAAAATGAGAATCAACCCAACTCCGTGAGTCATAGTATCAGAATACAGAAATAACCAGACGATTATCATCCAAAATATACTTATTATATTCTAGAACCTAGCCTTTACCTGCCTATAAGGTGAATTAAACACACAAGCCTTAAGTATAATTACAATAATTACTTTCGTGAGTATAAATCTTAGAATATT
Organism: Tomocerus qinae; assembly: GCA_020055645.1. Lineage (NCBI taxonomy): Eukaryota > Metazoa > Arthropoda > Collembola > Entomobryomorpha > Tomoceridae > Tomocerus > Tomocerus qinae. Next base: position 29,346,343 of record CM034548.1, read on the forward strand.
ACCCTGTCTGCTACCAAATGCAATTGAAGTAAGATACTAATAGGACCTTTTAGAGTAGTAAATAGATAAAGTAGTAGGAGTCGGCTTCTCGTCCCCTGCATGGCTGTAGTATTTGTATATTGTTATTCCCACAGAGCAATCCACAGGCCCACGAGCTCCCTGTGGAAATTAAATGTGAAATATTGACCTTTTCTAATCAAGAGTATAGTTAGGGAGAGATTAAGACGTTCCAAAATGTCTTGATTGAATGAAATGAAAGACAAAAGATTCCACGAGTTCTATACAGTGGATTCCTACTTATTGTATCTGTAGTGGAGCCAAGCTTTACTCTCAATCAGTAGTTTCGCTCGATGAACTGCCCCTGAATGCTGTTAAGATACTTCATGATGACAACGCAATGTTCATTCAGGAAAAGTTCATTTCATTAAATCCATTGCAATGCCAATGCTACTGCAACATCCCTTTACTTGCATCTTCTCATTACATTTGTCTCATTTTGGAAATTATAAAAATGGATATTTTATTTAACATGAAATATTATAGTTAATTTTTCTGTGATAGAATGCCATACAGAAATTGTATTCCGAGATGAATATACTATTGTGAATGTTATTAGCAGAGAAACGAAATTTATCAGATTGAATTGACTGGGAAGCATTAAATTTGAAAAAGTGTTGGTGCACAATGCATAAAAAGTTGGGAATTTTAAGAGGAAATTCTTTTGTGAAAGAACCGGTACATCTTCGGTGTTAGGAGTTAGAACTGAGTTGAGTTAAAAGTGACAAGAATAAATACGCTATTAACAAATCCTATAGAAAAGTTGTTGTGAAAGCTCAAAGCCCCGATTGGTAAAATTTAGTTTTGAGTATAGGTTATGTACTTACTAAGCCATAATATACTTTGTGGTAAGGATAGATTTAGCTAAGAACCTTTTCCATTATTTCAGTGGGAGTGATGCAATGTGAGGTCGAACGCATTTAACAGAAATGAATGGGAAAGTGATAAGAAATCTATTGGCTTGGTTATTACGTGTTGTGCTCTACGCACTTGTAAATATTACTCGTATTAGTTTTTATTGATGTTCGGGTGTAGATAGGTAAGCATTGGTTTCTTCGTGTTTCATATTATACTTCTTTTCTCAAGACACGACAATAAATATAAGAAAAAATCCAGTAAAAAATAGTATAGTATTTTGTGTATATGCAATAACAGAGGATTTCATTGTATTTATCTGTATTGTGATTCGGTATTCATCAGCCTATCTTCACAGGTACAATGCAGGGATATACAATGCACAGATAATGTTCAGAAAAGAAATAGGTAAGTATGAAGGACGGAGAATAGTGGAATCAGTCAGTCAGTCAGACGATGAGAACAAGTCAAAGGAAAGTGAACATGATAAAGAGTAGTGAAGGCAGGTGAATGAGAAGATCAATTAAAGTGAACAACGTTGTTGTAAGCTACCCACTCCATACCAGCTTAATTCTCACCAATATATTTACCTATACACTGCATTCACTATTCACTACCACAGAAAAAAATCTAAAAATCGCCATGTTCCCAAAATTCTCCGATATAATAACATAACTCAAACTTAAAAAATTAAGTATAAAATTTGGATTTTTAAAATAGCATCAACGTCAACGAAAAATTTTGAAAAAAAACAATTTTTTTCACTAAATAAAATAATTGTTATTTTTACAATTTCAGTGTTAATTCGGGATATACAAACTATAATTAATGCTCTAATAAAGGAATCATTGACAAATAAATATTGAAAATTTGCAAATATTTTTTTTAACCTAGAGAAAGCAATATTACGTAAATCGATACAAAATAGATGAGCAACAACCGTCTCGTTCCCATATCTAATTTGTGTTCTTAGATACATATAGGTATTTAGTTCGTTTCACTAGATAGAGATTGTATTTTGTGAGCAATGAGACTTTCTTCAGGTGGAATTGACTTGGCAGCCAAGCAGAAGAAAAGAATAGCATTGAATAAGAATAGTTTTGATCTTATCTTCTCACGATATTCTTACTCACTCAGCTTCCTCACTCACTCAACCGAATGCAATAGAAAAACAAAATATTCTATCAGTATACCTATAAAAGCAATATCCTACCTACAAGTAGTTTATAACTGTATACCTACTGCGTACTATTTGTATTTTGTATATAAAGGGTATTTATGAGGTTATTAAGAAAACATTAAATGCCAGTATAGAAAACTTAATCCAAAATCCGTCGGTCCAGTCTAGTCCGATCTGAAAAGATTGAAAGAAAACAATCAGGTTCTCTTCATTTATAAATATGATGTGTATTTTAATATCGACTAATATACCTATACGAGTGTAATATAAAATACAATTTCTCTTATCTCCTACTCTCCTAGTACTTTTGTTTATATAAGTTCTACTAGCAGTGTGTAGTCAGAAATAAGGAAACTATACAAAATAAGCATATGTATATTATCTTTTTTGTTATTATTAAGGTTCATTGAATAATTGTACTTTGGTATAGCCGGAAAATAACAAACAAGGTATAAGATCCCCGATATTTTTTAGTGTGGTTAATGACGTTCTTAACATTGTATATGCACATGACTTGCCAAGCTTGATTCTAATCTTAAACATTTCAATGTAAATCTCATCAAAATTTAAATACACATATCTCACAAATAAGACGCTCACTTGTCTAATCCATCATTTTTTATTTACGGAGGTTTACTTAAATAATTTTTAAATACTTTACCTGCCAATGTAAGCCTCCCTGTATACACTAAGTATCTATTTTCAGATACGTATCTTCAGTTTTTAATCTACCCTTACGTAAATAGAGAAGAAGAATAGATACGTGATAGGTAACACTGCCTGTCCTTAGTGACGCTAATGATATGCAGAAAAATGCAGTACTTGTACTGTAGGAAGGACCAATAAAAATTAATTAATTATTCACTTCAGTATTTCATTACTGAGAAGGTTACACAAAGAATAATTACATGAAATAGTTATATTAATATATCTCCGTCGAATGCAAAGTAATTTGGATATACTGAAAAAAGTTAGGGTACATCTCTGGAGAGTTAATTAATGGTGGAAGGTAGAGATAGTTCGTTAAAATACGACTGCTAACACTAAGTACATAGCAAGCTACAAATTCAAGACGGACACCTTCCCTACACTTTATTTATCTCATTTAAGGTTCATTTCTTAGGTTTTTATACAAGGGTTGTGTAGGGTTGCATTATGTAAAGTAAGGATGAGGCATGGCTATAATGTGCAGTTTGCTTTCAGTTCAACATTAATCAAGCTTGCTGCAGTCTCACATGAAAAATATTGATATTCCCCGAAGTCGGGATTACAGTAATCCTGTCTGAAATGAAATGAAACGCTAATAAAAGCCTTTAGCAAATGACCTTGTCGCTGCTTATTCATTACATACTACTTCCCTTGCATTATTAGTGCAGCGCTAGAAGTTTACACTACACGATATCACATCTCCTTCATTCTTAGCAAAAAATAATCACGGTAGGTAATTTAGGTAGGTAGGATGGTATAAGTAGGTGCACTTACGTTCTAATGGCTTGCTTATAACCATCTTTTCAATATACAGAACAGAACGACATGGAGGAAACCAGATACAAATAATTCATCAACAATCGGCTGCATCGAATCTACAATTTTCTTCAGGCTCATTGCTTCGCCAGTGATTGTTGGTATGCAGATGCATACTACTACACTATGCCATGTATAATGAAATGCAACATGCTTTCCTATCTCTAGCCTCTGCATATCCAGACTCCAGCAAAGCAATTCATTTTCTACACTGGTGTAATGTGATTAATACTACTATCGTTAAACAAGTATAATGCTCACTTATATATAATTCTACGCATCATTATCATTAGATATCAATTGAAAATTCTTCTTGCTTTGCAACTTCCCTACTTAATAAACACTCAACCACAGATACACATATCTAAGACTAGGTGAATACTGGATAACAACATAACATCAAAATAATGGGCAGCGACTGTAAAATACCTACACATCGCATGTTTTCAAAATTCATTAGAGAAAGAGAAATTTGTCGACCTCAAGGAGTAAAGACGAGTGCGTGTGCAAATGTTTGAAATTTATTCAGTAGCCGATTTATAATGAACGCGTGGAAACAAATATTTTGCTCGGAAGCACAACAACAGCCAGTTTAAAATATTACAAAGTTTTACGTTTTCAGTTTTCTATAGATTGGTGATTAACATTCTCTTTGAATTGGTTTCTTTTGAGAAAGATTGAAATTTGAAATGTTATTGACCAATTGCATGTTGCAAACAATCAGAAATGAAATGTTACTCTTAATTCAAGCAAAACAAGTATTGCCAATTAATATTATGATAACCAAGAGATTTGGATCCAGAGTGGAATAACAAAATGTGCATGACTGTTAAATATGATTATGAATTTTAAAAGAAAAATATTTGCTTTTATTTTGTCAGTCTAAAATAGTATAGGGTTATGCTTAAAGAAGTTACTTCATGATTCCTGCAACCTTAAATGCTAATTTACAAACAAACAGGAACCAAAATCCTCTCCATCGTGGTATGACAGGATAGCTAACGAATAACAAGATTAGACATGAAATCCTATGTAATATGCTTGGCTACAAGCTCTGAGATCCATTTAATTTTATGTTTCCTTGGTAGTAACGTGTAGTGTGTGCGTATGAAATAAAAAGGAATAAATTCGGTTGAAATCACATATTGAAAAGGAGTGAGATGTGAAATTACATCTGTATTAGATGATGTAGGTAGAGAAGGTACTTTGAGTGGGCTCATAAAAATGAATGCACCGGAGGCACACAAATAGTAATACTGGCACATGAATAAAAATGGGTAAGTTAGATCGACTGGTGTATAGTGTCAGGTAGAGCTGGGCAATTGTATTTAAGTAGATGCACCTACGTATCGTAAAAAATATCTTGTCTTGTTGGTGGCCTTGGCGTCATTTAAATTAATGGCCATCCATCAATTAAAATTAGATGATGAGACGTAACCATTACTCTTTGGCTTGTTGCACTTGCTTCGTTGCATTATTTAGAAATTTGTATTCATTCCGCGGTTGGTGCATTTCTCACTTATTAGATTGTTATCGATACGAATTAAGTATGATGAATGTCTTATACTTATTGTTAGCATCCTTACTATCTCCCACAATTACTATTTATCATGGTACAAACACAACCTACAGAAGCTTAGCAGCAGCAACTGAGATTTGTAAAGTTCAGATGTGCTAACAATTGTCAGTTGGCTCTATTATACTACATATATACACTTGTATTGTATTATACACATTTTCCCCTCTCATCCAGAGGATATTAATTTGCTTACAAAGATAATCTTTACTTAAGGTGTCCTACTAGCCATGTAACAATAAAGCGATGATAGACTGTATAAATTAATGATAATCTTTGCTATACAACTGTATTATCTAATTTCGTATGTCATCGCCTTTACTATGAACTATCCAAATGACAAAGATAAAAATAGCTACCAATTTTGAGTAGTAATAACGATAGTGAATTTAGTTCCATAGATCATTAGATTAGTACACATGTCTTTGAGTAGTAAGCAAGTCCGTATTTATTCATGGCAATAACAATATTATTACAATAATTACTTATATACACCCTGCACAGTGCTTACTGCTGAGAAACTCAAGGAAATTGCAATTCATTATTTTTTGGCATCTTGAATATTTATTTAGGAAAGGTTAACTATTAGCAAGTAGTACATAATATAATCATTTTGACACACGACGGAGACAATTAGCAATATAATTTGCATGGAAAAATTAGTTAGGGTCTGTCACGCACGTACGCATTGTGTGTATGTAAATATATTTGTAGCACGTATGTAGGTAAGTAAATGAAAAGTTGGTTGACAATCAGCTTCTCATATTACCTAGATTGAGATGGGATCGAGAAGAGTTGACGAAATAAGAAAGCGAGTTGAGGAGTGAGCGCACGTGGAGTCTTTTGCTTTATTACCACTCCCCCAATTTACTGACATACGGATGCCATAAACTACAACCCAATTTCGCCGTCTTTCCTTTCTGCTGCTGACAATGAGGAGCATCTCTGCAGTTGAAAGAAAGCAGTCGAATTGAATTGGGTGATTGTAGTACATGGTAATTTTATTGTTGTGGTGTTATGTTCTTCAGAATCTCTTCGTATTTCGAGTAACAAGCCATGACTTTATCTGCTTATTTAAGCAGTCAGGGCACACACAATGTCCATATACTCCAGCACTAAATATTCCACTATATTATGTTGAGGAGAATATTAGGGGAAAGTGCGTAAGTTAGACATGTGTGTGCACTGTGCGTACGTAACGCAGCTAATCGCAAGTAAAATAAGCAGTAATGCAATCCACATATTCAGACTACATGAAACACTGAGCGGATTTCTCCTACATTTTGTTTGATAAAGTGATTTATTTCTTCCTTATCTACTTCTCATCTTTTTCCAACTTGCATCCAGCTCAGAAAGTAGAAATACGTACATAACTATTCTTTCCTTTTACTCACACAACAACACTACCAAATACAGCGATGCAAATACTTTCAAAAAGACATGGGATTATACCAGACTTTTTTATCTATACCAGACTCCTGAGATCTTACAAAAAATTTATACCAAGTGAACAAATTTTAATAGAATTATTTCGTGATATACTTGGGAATAGTTCCTCTTTCCTTGCGCCACACTTTACCCGTCCAATGCTATGAATATTAATTGCAAAGACAATAATACTAATGAAGTTAAAGTTAAACTGTAGTCAGATTCAGTTGAACTCCAACTGTCTCCTACTTAACTTTCGAGCAACGCTACAAATATTTAAACCCAAGTAGCTTAGCTTTAGCGCAATAAGTTAACAATTTATTTAGTTGCTGGTCTGCTGTGGTTTACTTCCATTACACTTGATATTAGCGTAAAATGCAAGGCTTTGTTTACAGAGACAACTCTCCGATGCTATTTCTATTTACAGGGTCTTGCAAAATTTTGCAAGAAAACCTACACATTTTAGTAGGTTCAAATGTGAATAAATTCTCCATTTGACTAAATTAAATTAAGTGCAAATGTTACTTTATCACGACAAACTTGATCTCAAATATTACTTCAAATTAATAAATCGATTTTAAGAGATGATTTTATAGTTTAGGAGAACTCTCGATTATTGGAGCCAAAATTTAGTTTCTTTAAAATAAATTTATTCCAGTCAAATATTGTTTTGAAATGTGAATTGCCTATTACTCTGTAGATTTGAAGAGAGCTCAGTTTGTTTTAAGCAAGACCGTGTAGATTAGAGTGTGCAGAGTGCACTGTGCACTGTAAGTAGTTGGAAGTGGAGGAGAGACAGATCAAAATTTTATGTTCTCCACAATGCAGTATAAATAATTACATTTACTAGCAAGCAGAACTACAACGAGGCCTGTCCTATTAAAAGTTAACTCTTGTTATCTCTTTGTTCACTTATCTCTGTAGTTACATGTACATTGCACTTTAGTAGTTAGTTAGTCAGCCGAGATCCCTTTGGTAAAGGACATTTTCGGAGGAACTTGAGTTTTGGGCAGTGTTACTAACTAGTTGGGCATTATTGTAACTCTCACCTCCTAAGTACTAGCCTTAAGAGTTAGTGCATCTGCACTATAGTAGGTATTTAAGCATATAACTAGTATAGGAGAGAGTATAATTTTGAGTATCATGCAGGTAGTTTACTTTTGTTTAATGAATGGTTAGTATATCCCCCTAGTTGTTTTAGTTTTCTTGAGATGGGCAATTTTCTAGGAAATCTGGAGTTGTGTCGTTTAATCTTAATCTAGTTTTGTGCTTTAGGTGTGCATGGGTTATTTTATTATCAAGTGTACCGTTAAAACGGAGTAAATAGTAAACAGCATTACAAAATGTATATGGATGAGCATTAGAAAGGAGGCAGTTTAGTTTCGAGAGATGTAACTGTACTACTATTATGAATGATTGTGGGAAATGATAGGATTTTGTTGTCCCGAATGAGATGAGACTGTATTGTGGTTGTGCTAGTTTTAGTAACTTTCTTCAGAATTTCAAGTATTTATTGTGTCGAGTACTTTTCCTATTTGTGTGGCACTGCAGACTTGGTTGACATTATTTTAGTGTCAACTGGGTTGTCGTGGCTATCTGTGGTGGCTTTGCAGCATTGCGTACAGTATTATTGATTGCCTTTGTCACCCCTATTATGTGGACACACAATAAAAGTTATTTTATCTAGGAAACTTAAGTGCTAGTCCCAGTTTGTTTCTGAGGGAATGACATTACTATATCCTCCGGATTGTTTGGCTAGCTTATTGTTACTTGCTATTACTTACTCTGTCTGATGTTATTAGATACTCATATACACAGTAGACGTTCATTTTGGCTTTATAGCACTGCTTCTTTAACTTATGCCTGGAGAAATGGAGATATTTATCCTTTTTTCAGGAGATACTCCAGTTAACTCGTCTTTGTCTCCTTACAAATACAGCTGTTAGTTTTATCTGCCTACCCACATTACACGATTAAAGTTATTGTCGTTTTAATTAATTAGACGGATGGATGAGCTGGTGAGGTTCAAGTGCTCTTTTTTATCATTCTTCTCTCTCCTTCTCATCTACAATTTCCTTTTTCTATTCTCTTCCATTTCTTCCTTACCCTCTTGCTCCTTTATATGAGATAACAACTAATGCCAAGTTAGTCAAGGCATGCAATGAGAGTTTAGTAATTTAATGAAATGGGCCATGAAAATTCTTCTTGGTACTCATGCATAATTTTATTAGGACTTTCTTAGACCAATTTAACTAGAAATTTAAATTATAGCCCTACACTTTCTTAAGGATGGACACTGTGCATAGGTAAGTAAGTATGTGTCTGTTTCACTGCATGTTCTAACATGTAACTACTACAATGTGATGATGATGATGGAAATTGCGTATTGACCCTAGGGAATAAAAAAAACTTCCCACTGGTTCTCTGACTGAGAAAAAGTGAATTTATTTTCTACTCTCCATAGGGAACAGTTACATTAATTCATTCATAAGATTTTCCAAGGAATGATGCCGTTGATTTTGCCTAATAGATCTCCTCTCCACTCTCCACGATTACACAGTTTTACTACTAGTGCAGATATAAGGGTAGTAGTAGACTACAAGTACAAATTGAAGCAGTTGTTATCAATGGTGAGCAACATCGCTTATTTGTTTTGTAAATGTTCATGTGCTTTTTAAATTACAATGCATGCAGTCTTGTTAAAATCATATTGATGTTAAACGCTGGTAATGGATAAATAATTTTAAAAGCATGTTTGAATACTGGGTTGATGTACGGGTTTAATAAATTTCTTCCGGGAATCACTTTAGCCAATATAATTTTTTCATGCTAAGATTGTAGATCAAATTGATTAGGACTAAATTAGAATTTACAATTAATATTACAAAACTTAACTAAACAAATAAATAAATAATAAAACATGGTACAGTTACTATGTGTACTTAATAAATGCGGGCTCCAATTACTAATTTAGTAGAAATGGCTGATTTCCAATTAAATAACAATTTTAGAATATGTGGCAATGAAGAACATAGGAATATCATAAACGCGGTGTCTACTATTTCAATAAAAAGTTGGCTTAACCGAAATATCCACCATAGCCTCCATAGCCGAGACCTCCGTATCCTAAGGAATTACAATTTATATTATTTTTTGGAAAATAAAAGATTTTTACAAGGGTTTTAGTAATTTGTACTAACCGAGTCCGAGTCCGTATCCACCGGCTCTGTATCCGTATCCGAGTCCGTATCCGCCATAGCCTCCATATCCATATCCGAGTCCTGTTGAGATACATTATTTTACATTGACGAACTATTCATTAAAGTAAATTCTTTTTGGAAAACGTTTTTTTACCGTATCCGCCATAGCCTCCATATCCGAGACCTCCGTATCCCAATCCATAGCCCAAACCGCGGCCAATGCCGTATCCTCCGTATCCGTATCCAAGACCATAACCACCTACTCCGTAGTAAGCTCCGGCAGCGGTTTGCAAATCTTCCTTCTTCTCAACAGCCTTGGTGGCAAGGGCAACGCCGACAAGGGCGAGAACAACAAGAGCCTATTCAAAAATAAAACAGAAATTTATTTCGAAGAACAAATTTGGATTTTTTCAAATTTTAATTTTTGAGTCACTTACGACGATCTTGACCATTTTGGAGTTGTGCTTGATGTGGAATCAAAGGCAAAAAATAATTGAATGGTTTTTAAAAGAAATCTGCTGCCTTTATATACAAAAGAGAGTTGTTACGGAAGCAAGTGGGAACAACAATCCATTTCTATGAATGATATCGTAGGTAGGCACAAAACAAGGCGTAGTAGGTAGCCCAACGTTGCTAATACCTAAGAACTTACTATGAATAGTGCAGCATTAACTAATAATACGCAAAATCAGAACACCAATAGCGAGGCCGAGAAGTCCATCCAACCCTTTTACTCAGCAAATCCCACAATTAGTGACTAATTATGTAATAAAGCATTATATTAGTATCTTGTAATAATTAGGAGGACATGGCATGACCGTGCAGACCACACAGATCAACAGATATCAGAAGATCAATTGTCAAGTAAAGATTGTACAATGCACTAATATAATATACTTGCAAGAAATGTCTATCTGAAATGCAATAGTATGTAACACGAACGCTTACTCACTCAATTATATCCAATAATGGTATCCATGTATTTGCAATACCAAATATTATCTGTTTTATATTAAGTGTATAATTATTATCAGATACACATATACTGAGCGATGCATGTAATCTAACAATAACCAGGTAAAACCTCACGCATGAAAAATCATTCGGCACAAATTCCTATCAAAAGAAATAGTTAAAACAATTAAATAGCAATGAAAATAAGCCTACTGCTCAATTGAATTAAATTATTCAATACGCACGTCTGCATACGTACCAAGATCTTATTTGTGTCCAAATAATACATTAATTGTTTGCTTACAATGAAAACAATGGTCCAACAACAACGGTGTAAGAAATAGGGATAGATATAGTATAACATTTAGATATGCCGAACTGAATCATACATAGGTAGATGCATGTTGGTTGTAATCTTAATGTGTTTGTGTTAGACACCTGACCTGAGACAGAGGCGAACAGAAAACAAAAGAAAAATGTTCATTTTCCTATCTCTCACATCTATTTACAATTTACATGCACTTGGACAAGGTAGCCAGTCAGGCCACACTTCAGTGAGATGAGACTTGAGTTGAGACGAAAGGGAAGGCTAAATACGTTCTGTCCTACTGCACTATAACACAATAGCCAACATTGATACCCAACTATACCCATTGTAGTCTACGGAGGATATATACACCATTACGCTTTTGAAGCATAGGTCTAACTATTTATATCTCTGTCCACATCTGAATCTCTACAAATGTATTAGAATCCTCCCACAGACACAGGATAACGCTGTCACTATACATTAACAATCCTAACTATTTGAAGAACAATAAGACAGGAATAACTAAATGATCTTTACACACACATCTATATACTAATGTACCTATTCCGTTATACATAAGTTACTACTGGTAGTATATAGATCCTTTATTGCTCAATTTTATTGCTCGCAGTCAAACTGATGTAAATAACCTTCGGATTGTTTGCCTTTTATCGTGATTAATAACACTAATTGTAAGAAATATACATTACCAAAGATTTTCGTCATTTGTGGCAAAACTAATGATCAGGAGGAACAAATTGGCATGTGTACGAAAAGTACCACGCATTTACGATACTATAGACAGATATAGCTTTTATGTAGCTTTGTACTCACCTATCTATAAATAACTAAACGTTTCCCTCTTCCCTCCGGTTTTTCTTTTGTCTGCCAATCATTATTAAATCTCCTTCGTCAGTATTAACTTACATCAGCAACATTTTGCTTAGGAAATAACCCAATTCATACACCCACACAATTTATTGCAAAAATTATTTACAAAAATTATGTAATAATTTTAATTTCAAAAATTTATACCTTCTTAAACAACAGCAGTTGTTCTCAATTGTTTACTTCCAAGCTCAACAATACCGCCAGTCGAACTCAGCGAAAACATTTGTAAAAAAAACGTTAAAGACAATAAATAAATATTGATATCTACCTAGACGTAAATACAAATGAGCCGTATCATGGTCATAGGCAGTTTTTTGACAATGACAAGAGTCAAGGGCAATACTGCGTTGATAAAAGAAACAATCGATGGATATCTGATAACAATCTTAGATTTGTTTGTTCCTGATTTAGTATTACAATAATATTACAGCGCTACTTACTAAACTGCAACCATTCTATACATAAATTGTTATTGATGAAATTGTCATAAACAACAATAACGATAAACAATTGCCGTTTTGTTTTTACATTTTTGACTTTCAACAAAAATTAGACCTCCAAAAAGGCAAGAAATTTGGTCCTTGTAGTATTCATCGTATTTGGAATGGCAATTTGTTTGAATCATGAAAAAAATCTAGATATCATCTTCCATGTATTCATTTTAGTAAATGGCAAAAAAATGTCACAAGTTCAATCCTTCAAATAAAACTTTCAAAAGTTTACTTAGGTATATCATGCAATAAAAGGTTAATTGCAGATTTACGTAGTTAGGAATTAGGTACCTAAATTTCCTTGCTTAGGTATATAAAACCACTGTCCCAGAATTTCTCGTGGTAAAAATTGGCAAGCCCTCTTTTAATTATGTATATTCTATGCATTTCAATAGCTGGGCATCTTTAGAAGTTAAGTGCTTATAAATTGGTGGGATCTTCAATGGAATCAAGTAATAAATTACTGAATTAGGCACGTTTGCTTTCGTATATCTACAGTGTCCACAATTATATTATGACTGCTTCCTTGAGTACATTGTTTATGTAGCTAAGTTAGTATGAAGACGTAATGGTAAACAAGCAAATGATATGAACATAATAAATGCTATTTAAGTATATCTTAATGATAATTTTTTATTGTTTTTTCTCTACTGTTAGGACAATGAGTGTTACATTAAAGTTAGATTTGCTATTGTGCCATTGTAGCTAGACATAAGTGATACAATTTACTACGGCCAGATAGTTACATACAATTAAGTTGGAGGAAGTTCTTTTAAGGAAGACATACGTCTTCTTATCTTATCGCATGATTTTTTTCGAGATTGACCAAATAATGCTCAAAGTTCATTCGTCCTTTTCCGCTATCCATCTGTAAAATTATGTCTTGCAAATAGTTAATTACTGGATATACTGTAAGCGTTTATTGCGACTTCATTATCTGAAAGTATTGGGTGCCCACTAGTACAAGATAAAGATTAGTCACGCTTTAACTTTTATCGCATATTGCATAGGCACGGCATTATACGTTCATTCACATGTTGGGCAGCTGTCAGTGAGCTGTGAAACCCACTATAACACTTTCGGCAAAAAAGTACCAATAAAACGTTACATATTGAGCTGTTATGCAAAAAATTGCATATCTAGATTATTCGCCATCCTAATTTCGATAATATTTCCTGTTCTTTATAAATGCATATCTCTATTACAGAAGATTATGAAATTTTTTGCATTATTTCATCTCTCCTTTATTAATAAATGCACTTGATAAATAAATTCTAATTATTTAAGTATTTGGCAACCAGAAATTCGCAAGGTTGTTTCTAGTTAAATATTATTGTAATAAATATTCTTTTATTTTTACCTTTCGCAAATAATTTTTGTTTGTTTTTCAGGATTGTTTTTATACAGTGTAACTAAAATGTCGTGACAGTGGATTAGATTTAATTATAGATTGTATGAAAATATATAGCAACTGTTGCAGTGGTAATAATGGGTACAATCAGTTCAAAGAGTCGATACATTCTAAATGTAATTGGTGTTGTCACTAATTATCTTTTCTGTTTACAACAAAAATCATTACTGCGGATAAACGTGATAACACAGATTAAAGTTTGTTATTAGTGTCTGTCCATATAAAATATAGTCTGATAATTTGCTATATCTTATGTAGGTACTTAAGTGTGAAGAATATTTACACGAATCTGTTTTGCGTGCATTGTGAAATTAAGATACGTACGCAACTTGTTGCCCAATTCACTCAATGCTGACGCACTAGTGTATGCATTTTCAAGGAGACGTAAATTACAGTTACCTTTGATTTCAAGGTGTCAGTTTTTAGTTTTGTTACCTTTTCCACCTTTTTTTCAAGTATTTACTTAAGGTTTTGAATCTGATGATAGGAAAGAGCCATGTAAGGAAAATATAGCCATCAGCACGTAATCCTTGTGTTGTACCATAAAAGAAAAAAACAACTAGAAATAAAACAAGATTTTTGCATGAGGTCGATTAAGCATAGATACCGGCAAGAAACATTAAATCAGGTGAGTGTAGGCCAATGAGACTTTCGATAAAAATGTTATTTGATTTAATCCGATAGATTTAAGAGGCAACTTTCTCATTTATTTACATAGTTGAGGATAGAGATTGACTTTTGTAGTGGTTGAGATGTAAATCTCATTGATTGTCATTGTAGAAGAGAAACAAGAGTTTTATCTTAGACATTCGAGTGAAATACATTCAAGTTATTTGTAATTGTAATGGTTCTATGATGACTGTGCTCTGCATAGGTAATAATAATGTGTGTATGTTTCACAGGAAAAGAAACTGGATGTAAAAAATATGCAAAGTGCAGATGTGCGTTGCGTAGTGTTGTTCCTCGGAAATTATTAATTTTACGAGGAGTTAGACTTGACAAAGGGTGTGGTGACCCACGCTGTGTTATATATAAATTACATTTACTTTGTACATGTTCATGTAAATGTAAAAGTACTCTTTCTTTGCTTTAAATTACAACTGGGAGAGAGATGATAAAACCAACAAGAAAGAGTAGAGTAGTAGGCTACAGACATAAAAGAGGCTAAAACATCTTTAGAGCCTACAGCTCCGAGTCAGTGTGTTACGTTAGTACGCAATAATAACATTGTATTAAGAAAGAGATAGGGAGATAAGCTGCACTGCAGCCAGTTCACAGTGTGCAATAATGTGGTGTTAGTTTGTCTAGTCTACATTATCACAGTCCTCTTGAGTCTAGGTAGGACTCGGACGACACGAAATTCTCATCTCATTTTCATCCAAATCTCATGTCCAAATCCCCATGCATCATCTTCCTACAGTTATCTTTTATTTCCCTATTAAAATACAATACAACGCAACACAATGGAATATTTCATCTAATAAATATAATAGCTACACATTACAAAACATACAGACTCCACTCTACTGATATGATGATGTGCTAAGTCTCTGTTGTAACCTCCTAATAGTCCTACTAATGTTCTCTATGTCTCCCTACTAAATGATACACTGCTCTCCATAGATAACCAAACCATCAAAACATGAAAAATGTGTTCCTAATAGAAAATGTAGTTACACTTAAAATTCGAGTTTGTCGTCTTACACAAAGGAAGGAGTTCAAAAGTCATCCTATCTAAGTAAGACAGAATCATAGCCAAAGTCCAGAATATTTGGGATCGATAGATACGAGATCCTCAAGGGAAATGTGAAACTGCACTGCTAAACACTCTCTAAACAGGCAGCCTGATTATTCCGTCTACTGATTTCATCCACTGTTTTGTTTGTGTTCATATTTACCCAAAGGGCACCTACCCCTCCACTACATATCTGCATATCCATTGTAAAAAACACGGAATAATTCATACTTACCTATACAAAACACCCTACTCAATTTATACTACTATATGGAAATGCATAATGCATAGTAATGTAAATTACTTATCTATATGAATTTACACAATGCATCCAAGAACTTGATGCCATGCAAAGTAAAGATGATCTGATCAAATGTACATTTTACTGATAAATTCAAGGGCTGCTCGTCCTGTGGTCTCTTTCTCTTCAATTCTATTGTGTTACATTCAATCTGGCATCAGAATATTATTTTGTTTGGCCGTTACTCTCTTCTACCTCCCTATTCAACACAATACATCTCTCATGCCATCGTACTATTCCAGGCACTCCATTTATTTATCAGTTGTGCACAAAACTCGTACCCTGTCAGTATGTCCTACAAACTTACACGAATGCGTTTATTCTTTGTCGGGCTATGGAACTAAACTGGATCATTCAAATCTAACTCGTTTCTTATGTTGCGGGGAATATTATAACCAAGTGTGATTCAAATTTACTTTCTATTGCATGACATAGGCAACAGAGATTTTCATAAGAATTTAAATTATCTCAATGTGTTATCTATTGTAGATAATCATCGAATATTATAATACATGCAAAGGCTCTTGAATAGCACAGAAATTCTTCAAATATTATGAATAAAGAAGTTCTACATAAATTTTAGACTCTGATGCATACAAGCGCATTTATAACTTGAATAACACGAAAAATTAAGTACTGTGCGCCATTAACCCACTGCAAACTCTAATGGTAATGATATTGATTGTAATATAATGAATATAGGCTTTAAAAGATTCTGAGTGTGAATTAATAATTTTGAAATTGTCCATAAACTACAAATTTGTATGTCATTGGTGAATGCTTATAGTTTAATACAACTTCTAAAAGGTCACAAACATGGTTATAAATATTACTGTGCTTACGCAATGTTATAGTGGTCGCTACTTATCCAATGTAGTTTAATATATTTATTATGCTGATATCTTTATTTATGTAGATTACAAAGTAAAGGCAGGAGTTTTAAGTTGGTTAGTGAACTAAATGTTTCGTCTTTGGAATGATGAGATCCAATCCATTATGCTAAAGAGTACGTACTTAGCGAGGAGGTATGCATGCATTATTATAATATTCCAGGATCCAGTCTAACAATGCGTCTGATTGTAATTCTTGTGTTGCTAGTAAACTACTCATGTACTCATTCATTGTCTGGTGAGTAGTGTCATGTGAGTCGTGCTCTCTGATAACGTTGCTTCACTCAAGTTCAACAACCAATTCTCCCACCTGACCATCTATTAAATATTTCTCCATATAATCTTTCGACTTTGTTTATTATTCAATCTTACACGGATGTATTCATGCCAAGCTTAATAGTATGTACAGTCTTTGACTTGTGAATGTGATGTGTTATGGCGTGGAGTAAAAAATGAGTGAGTTAATTCACACCGGTCGAGGTCACCGAAAGTTGAGAAAAGGAAATTCATCCTAGTTGAATGAAAATCATGGCTTGTGTTTCCATTCCGCCTTTTGCTCCTCCGTTCAGTCTCCATTACTTGTCTTTCTACATTCTATTTGGTTTAACTTAGTAGCAATAAGTTCCAACTGACTAGACATGGATCTTACTTCTATTCTATTGTCAGATTTAACTCTAGGATTGGAATAATGATGACAACTCCGATTAAAGTTTAATTTGTAGAATTCTGACCGTTTATCTATCATTTGGTCAGGCCTGTGTTGCTGTTCATCTGTAATTCGTGCATGCAATTTGCTCCTGATTCTCCTCTGTATACTATAACCAAATAGAATAGAGTGAAAGAATGAGTGATTGTGTGTCAAGTGATGGATGACCGTTCATAATCGATTCAGCTTATTCTTTCTCATGATTTATTGACCTGTTATGTATACTCCTTTATATAGTTTATACAGCAGTCTTCTCCTACTGTGTGCTTAACATTTGCAGATAATATCAGCATGTCACTTAACTCTAGAAAAATGAAGAAGACAATTTTGCTTTGCCGTTTATTTTCGTAGCTAAATGGTTTGCGGCTGATCCTTTAGATACCACACATGTTTACAATAAAAACGGGATTTTTCATGTAAATGCATATCAAATCCAAAACAAATATTTATTTATTGAAGAAATGTTACTTTAAAGTATTTAAAAATATTTAAATAAAAATAGCAAATATTTTAGAAGAGTAAAATCATTACTGGCCTACGAGGAAGAATTAGGTCATTATGGGTTTGTTTCATGAATTTGTAGTTTTGTATTTTACACCATGTAAAATCATTTAGCTACATGTCAGTGTAGCTGCGAAAACTTTGAATATATGTCGCTTCGTGTAAAGTTGTATAATTAAACCGAGTCTACTAGTTAAATTGAATCGTGGTCCATTAAAGTTTAATTATTCGCCTGCACTTTCCAAATCATATTTGATTATTTTATTAAGTAAACTTTCACAACAGAATTTTTCTGTGCTGGTTCTTGATTTCATTTGTACTGGTGCAATAAATTGTTACACAGAATAATTTATGTACGTAGTAATTTGTGATAAGGAATAAATGTAGTAGCTGTGTGAAGTCTCAGTTGATTAAGCAAATAAATGCAGACGGGTTTGACCAATTAATAAACAGAAGTCTTAATAGGACAAAAGGGTAGAGCACAGGCCGAGACGCATGTGACATGAAATCATGAATAATATTATGCTTGTCGTTTGTGTCAAACACAGGAAGAAAGTGGATTAGCATAAGCGCGTGTCTGTGTGGAAATCGCATAGCTACACTGAATGACTGAGCAAATGAAATATTGATGAATTATACGCATCATAAGTACCATTGTGCGTGTGTAGCGTGTCCATATGTGCGTATGCAAATAGTGCATGGACATTATAATCTTTGTAGTTGACTCAGTCGAGTCCCAATTGATAAATTATTGATACTTTGTAAATATTACCATTCTTAAGTGTGCAATGGAATTCAATGATTTATTCTTAATGTACCATTTTCAGAAAGACATACGCAACTGTACAAAGTCAATCGTAAGCTTGGAATTTGCTAGCACTTGAACCGAGTAAAGACCCATTACATGTGCAAAGACTTATGATATAGTGTTGCCGTATTATTAATCTTGCTTTGAAACTTTGGAGTATGAACACACTACAGATAAGAGAGTGCAAAGAAGACACAAATATATCTAGGAGTAGGTAGGAATAGTTTGTGGAAGAAATGCATTCTCCTGATGATGACTTTTCATTATATCTACTACACAAGCATCTCTCTCAAGTCGGATGGGTGCAGTTTGTAATTAATGGCATATTTAGTAAACCAAAAAAGTTACCGAGTCTAAGTAAACGGTATGAACTACCAAATGAAACCCTATAGGCAAATATTAAACACTATAAAATATAATATATGATCCATGACGGTATCTATTTCCCATCTGCATCTACTAACTATGGAGAAAATAGCGTTATGCAATTCTAAATGATATACTCCATTTGGTTTACTATAACATGCATCATTATTTCAAAGGTACACTCCATACTACAGGATACAATCCGTAAGACGAGTAGGTACAACTGCAATAATATTTTACAGAAAGAAACGTTGTAGGTAGTTGTTTCTTGTTTGTGTAACTGATACATCATTTCATACAGTTTTGGGAGTAATACCCATGTATAAAGTGTGTGCATACTTAATCATATAAATAATGAATATCTGTGTATCTTATATTTAGTACTCTTACTAAACATATCAGCTTCCTGCTGGAACACAAAGCCGTCAGGACACAAAACAGACACAAGAGTCTTCTACCAAATGTTCACCCACTATAGCAGCAGATAGTAATTCATTTTTTGCAGATACAAACCAACAATAATACTGAATGACTTGAAGACGGAGCTGAATGTCAGTTTAGTTTGGTTCAGTCTCATCTTGTCCAGTTCTTATCGTCCTCTTTTATGTCTATTTATTATTGTACTCATCTGCGCTGAAGGCAATACAGTATTGTAATGTTTAACACATTGTTAAATAAATTCTACTCCTTCTGTAATTATTTTGGTCAGTTTACTGAAATAAATAGTAAAATATTTCGGCATGTTTTAAATTAGTATTGCCAGTATTTTTATGATTTAATTAACTAAACTAACTTATTTAATAGCAATGATAACTCTTCCAAGTAATAAAATGTTGTATTGAAAAATAGAAAATATCATAATGTTCTGTGATATAATAAGTTTTATTTTCTCGTGTCTATCATTTAGATTTAAACTTTTGTTAAAGTTCATTGATCTGTTCGGTTTTGTGTATGGACTCTGTGGTAGGATTAGATGGATAATAATACAATGGTGAAAATAAATCTGTGTAATATGTAAATGAGATAAGATAAATTGTGAGAATTAATATAAATGGATTATTGACGGGACGGGTGCGTATGTTTACAAGTACATTAGTCATTTGAATGTGAATTAATGTGTTAAAGTATTTGTGCGTTATACTGACTTACTTTTCCAATTCAGTTCACTGACAATCGGTTCAGTTGAGTCGTAAGTGAATTAGCATATGTTATGAGCTCAGCTTGGGATCAAATAGCAAATACGCATTCATTCATCCCGTCGAGAGCATAACACGTATAATACGCACTATATGTTTAGTAAATAGATACAAATGCGTAGCGACAGAGAGGCATAAAGGTTAACTGAAGCTGCCGTCCTAATACATACCTTATACACTTGATAATATTAAATAAAGTGTATGCATATATAGTAGATATAAGTAAGTAGTAGTAGTAGTAGTAAGTAGTAGAGTAGTGAAGTGCGTTTGGAGATTCAGTTGAGATGTGATGTATGAAACGGAATTCAATGTATCTTACTCACGTAAGGACGGGAGGCAGGGAAGTCAAAGCAGCTCATCCTCTAAAAATTCGAATACATAGAGCTGGGAGATAAAAAATATGCAATAGCTAAGTAAGTTAGCTCAGCTGTGTTATAAGAAGTATAGGGATGGAGTGAGTGACTTAAGTAACTCTGGTCTGGTCTCAAATCGAGAAAGACGGAAACAGTAGTTAATCATGATAAAGTGAAACTGATAAAGTTTCAGGCGAGATATTCAAACACGCCTGCCACAGATGTATCCTTTGATTAAACCTTAGCCTCCCTGCCTATTACACGTGCGATTTATGCCGGGTTAAACCCTTTAAGCTGTCAAATCTCTTCCCAAGCAACAATCTGTGGGTGTGACAATCACGTAGTACAATTTTGCACTGTTAAATGCATGTTCGCCTCCTTGTTCTTCCCAATCGCATTCTCCTGCATTGTGTTCCACTCTCCGATGACAAACAATCCCTTGACTTTTGACTTGGCCTACCTTGTCTTCGGCACCGTACTGCACATTTCCTATACGTCTTTGCACAATATTGAGTCTTGGGAATAAAAAAGTTTAGGGAAGCTGCGTAATAATATTATGCATCTCGGTTCACGCTTCGCTTGTAGCTCTTCTGTTGACTTTGGTCTTGTTCGTCCTGCTAAGCTTTCATTTAGCATGCAGAGGAGAACATTGAGTCGACTAGACTAATGACAAGCTACAAGGATAAACACTATCATTGTCTCCCCGTCTTTCGCTTGCTTTCAAGACCAGTCTGCAAATCATCAGAGTCTTAATCAATGTCAGTGTTTTCTTTACATAATAGGATTATGTTTTTAAATCCTCATTATCTCTCGTCTAACATTGTGTTTGCATTTTGTGGCTCTGCATTTAATGTACCTCTGTATTAATAATCTCACGAATTCATTCATAAACTGAGTGCCTATTTAATTTCTTTTATACCTATCCACCAATTGTGATAATCAGATCTAATCTCTTATGAATAAGTATTTATGTACATAGACACATGACCTGACCTGCGTTCGCTACATGCATGAGAATGAATTATTTATCTTTTGTTTACTACATTAGCAAACAGTAATATTCGTAAATAATACTCTGCTTTCCTTTCCTGCGTAGCTTGAAACACTTTCAGCGAAATTGATAGCATGAACCCTTTGAACTTATGCATTGCAGACCATTGTCAAATCCTTACAGCCAGTTAAACTCTAATTTACTGTTTTAAAAAACAGATTTTCTAACTTACGTTTCCTTCTTTGCTCTTTAAATTATTTTTATGGTCAAACATTACTATTTTTCACACTGTCCATTAGCAATGAGAAGTATCCTTAACTGCTTATTACTAAGTAACTACTACTGCATGCCGAAAGGGAATTAGTTAATACATCTGCATATTTAGTGTACAGGCTTGGCATGAGCATCTCAGTAATTATCTGAGTCTGCAGTTTGCTTATACCTTTCTATTTACACAAGTCATGCAGTTATTTGCTTTGCGAACAAGAAATTAATAAATAAGTATATATCCTCTTTACACATTTATTGGTAACTGCTTACCGTTTCCTTACACATAATTATTATACATGCATGCCGAGTTTCAGACTCTCCTTGCTGTGTTTTTATGTTTAAATCATTTTGTTTTCCTAGTCTCAAGTCAAAACTCGCATGTAGATTGCAAGTTATTTGCAGTGCCAAAATTTTCCGGAGTAAATAAACATAAATAGAAAGAAATAGAGCGTAGACAAGACATTGAGGTTACGGACTATAACTCAAATTACATAATTTAGAACCAAGTGCATCCGTATCATTGCTATGGAAGAGGGAGGAAATACTTCGTGTACATTACATACATACTTACTTTTACTGACAGCATAAACCTATTTACGCACATGTAACCTAGCCAAGTCAGACCTATGCCAGACAGTCGATTGTAAACTTAACTGCATTGTAAAAGCTGACAAGAAAGAAATAATATTTTGACACTATTATAGGCTTGTCATCCCCTTCGGAGGCTATAGCAAAACATTGCCAACCAAACCAGTTTCGTCCCTACATATTTCATTTCTGTCTTATGCAAGTTACGAAACATTAAAATAATGTCATACAGCGGACTAACAAACACCCGATGAATATGAGATACTGTATAGGCCAATGCAATATGGAATGCATTTTCCTCAGCCAAACCAGAAAATTCTCAATTGTAAAATATTTTGGCAAATGGAATAGGAAAAAGACACATAATCTTATAAATATTGTGAGAATGTTTACTTCATAGGGTTCACAGTATGAAAAATGCATTATACATTGCGTTTGGTCATCTTCTTTTCTAACATTGCAATACAACAAGTACATTCTGCTCAGCACTTTCTTTCGGCTTTAGATCTCCCATCTCATGGAATCGTTTTTATACTGTAGTTGTAAGTCTCCAAGATGTAATGTAGCTATGCCGTAAAAAAGTCGGTCGTGTCTCATTTTTACTATTCTTCATAAGCATTATAATATGGGTTAAACATAATATATCTTCAAAATCCCATAAACAAACTTACTACTATATCATACAGAAAGCTTCTATGTCCTTATAAACGTTATCATCATTACATATCCAGCTTTATGCTCTTTTTAATGCAATTTAGATATTTGGGAATGAAAAATTGGTGGAATAAAAATGTAATTTATATGTTATGATTTCTTTAGCATAAATACTCGTAGGAAAATGTACTTTATAGTAGAAAATGTATATTATGGCTGAATATAAAGCCAACTGCTCTTTATTCTTTTCAGCAGTGAATTGGTCAGATTTATTCCTCTACATTAGTAAACTGAATTAAAGCTGAAGTGTATATGTTCAGAACAAGTATGAACTTTTGGCTCCATGTTTATATGCACAGTCTAACGACTTGACCTGACCGAGGATAAACCTTCAGCTTTAGTCTATACCAACTTTGTTATAATTGATGGTAATTTATACACTTATGAATTGCCATGTGGCGTGGAATGAAAAACGTCATAAAATACATTATAAATTACCTTTCCACACAGAATTCGGGTCGTTTGCTTAGAAATTCGTAATTTTCAGGCAGATATTGCCAAAGTTTGCCCACTAGTTGCTTATAAATATTAAAATTATAGTGTCTATAGCATTATCTAGTTACTGAGTAAGCTGATTAATACAATAAGCACTGAACCTTACAGGATATGGAATTGTAGAGTGGATGCCTATGTAACATTTAAACATTCTGTTGCAATAACTTTTGGTATGGTAAAGTAATAGCTTAGAGGAATAAAAATGTATTTTTGGAGTATGTTGCTACTTGTTCGGCTTCACTCTATAAAGATTTTGTAGAGAGAGTGAAATTGAGTGAAAAAGCAATGAAAAGTACTTTTATTGTGAAAATGAATCACATAGTAATTCATTATTTAGGAGCTGCTGGGCTGCAAACTGCAACATGCCCATCTGTTTATTGTCTGAGTTTAAGTTAGCCGATGCGTTTGGTTTTCTTGAACAACTGTTATTATATATAGGTACTACTTGGTAGTCCGCCGATGATCTACCCGTTTACATTTGGCAATGTATTTATCGTATATAGAAGGAGTATGTGGCTGAAAGCTGATTGTCGGTTTTCTATGTGGTCTGGTCTGGTTTCTGAGGTTGGTGTGTGTGTGGTTGATTTTTGGTATGCACTTACATTATGGTCGGATCTTCTGAGTCTGGTTTATTGGCATCTTCTTGTCTACTCTTTCTGTGCAGACAGATCAGATACGTCCGCTTGCTCCTGTGCTCTGCTCACTAGATTCAAGTTTGTTAAGTAGGATCTTCGTGCTTGTAAAAGTGAGGTAACGTATAAATTTCTGTCTCCTTGCTCCTCCATTTTCTCAATTGCTAATGATTACCTTTAATCTTCATTTTGAAAAGCTAGTGCTAGTGTCTTCTGTCTGTTGTCTTGTTCTTGGAGCAATTAACGTTTGCCATAAGACTTAAATGTCAAGTTATTAAACCTATATGGATGTCACTACATAGTATATTATTTCGCACAGGAGTTGTTGTACGTAGGAGTGGATGAAAGTCGCCGCGGCTACAAACCTTTCAACCGACAGACGGTGTCTCTTTTGCTTTGTCTTTGTTTTTACTACGAAAATTGCATTCGTCACGTCAGCGAGATACAACTGACGACAAGTCGGTAATAGGTAAAGTAGGGTTAGGAATAAGGGAAATCTCTTATGGATCCCATCAGCATTGGACTCACGTCGTGCTTGTTGGCATTTTGTTATGATTTTATTAAAATTTACCAGTGGATTTGCCTTTGGCATGATATTCATGATTCATAATATAATTACTATCAGCTCCTTATTACAGTGCAACTCGTTCTTGTTTGGTTTTGTTGATCCTGCCCTGTCCGCTAAACTTGTATGGCTTGGCCAACTCAACTTGTCCTCTCTTCCGTCGGCTGTCATTATTCTAACTTCCATGAAATTGGTGAAACCAGATCCAGACAGGAACTTTGTCTCGTGAAGAAAAACCTAGTAAGTAAGTAAAGTAGTAAGGCAAAGCGGACCGACACAAGGCAACCCAACTTCCTCTTACTCACACGAACACAAAATGCTCATCCTCCTATCTACTAAATCTACAATATCAACTATATCGCAATACTCTCCCTTCACTTCCATTCACTCGCTAAAATGTGTTGCGTCACTTCTTTTTCATTCCAAAACTATTTTTCTTTGTAGCAAAAACTCTTGTCTTGATGCTCCAAGGGATATCTTTCCTTCCTCATTTATTTTTATACTAATTTATGAGTTTATCGACACTTACTTCCACATTTCCCGTGCATCTTTCAAATCTACCACATACTGTATACCATTTTGTCTGTACAACATTTATGCATATCCTTACCAACTATGAAATCATTTCGTAAACATTCCGAGTCCATCATCATGTACGTTTTCTAAATTGACATGAACTCTGCCTTATAAATTATGCTTAAGCAAGATATAGGTATGTCGTTTTTCTGTTATGCTAAAAGTACGTGCACATGGGAGAGTTACACTTGTAAAGTGAAAATTACCCTGACACGACACTAACCGATAGTTTTATGTTAAGTACATTTTCATGTGTAGATAAAGATATAAAGAATACATTTTTAACGACTGTGTACATAGAGAAGGCTTAAAATATACAATACTACATTCCGTTGACATCAGATAATATCGGTAAGTAAATTAACGCACGATGCATAATTGATAAATTGACGAGATCTAGCAAGTAGTAGTGAAAGTGCTAAAATGTCAATCCCTAATGCATTTAGGATAGGATAGGTCGTGACACTAAAACATTGTCTAGGATGTATGCAGTGGGGCCGAACTTATACATATTTAAAGCAAATTAACATTTTCCATTAACTAATTACCTTATCCTTGATAGGAAATGGAAATCATCAATTAAACATTTTCTACTTTTAATGATATCTAATTTTATTGTGATTAAGACGCATTTATTTGACATTTTTTCTAAATATACTGTAGAAAGATGCAACTTTCACTATTTTACTACCTGCTTACACGAGATAAAAACAAAGTGTTATCTATCTCCACTGAGCATGTAGCAGTACACTTGTACCATTAGTTGGTTATTCTAATTTTGTGTTTTAACACAAAGTAAACTAGCCTGTCAAGTGAAAACAAGTTTATTGATTAGACAAAATTCTTTGGTGAGAATATTGTCCCTCCTCAGTCACTTGCCTTTTTAAGCAAAGTGGATTTATAGGTATGCATACGTAATCACATTATCATTGACATAAAAAAGTAAAACTTGCTTGAAAGTGACGTTTAATTCCTTTTTACTTTATCATCGAACGAAATTGCCAAAATTGGGGGAAAATTGCAATTTTTGCATACCTGGTTCGTGTTTCTAATCACTATAAATGCCATCGTGATGGAAGTGACCTCCTTTGAAGTACATTTTGTAAATGTTAATTTTTAGGATAGAATTCCAATGCAGTAATTAACCATTTATAGAGAATTGGAAGAAGACTGACATTTATGTGGTTTGTTTAATTAGAATGCAAGGTTGTTCTTTAATTCAGCCAAGTCCTGCGTGAAATTCCAAGGCTTGGCAAGTCAGAATTTAAATTCTATCAGGTTCCTAATTGAATAGCAAGCAAATTAATTACAGAGACGTTAGTATAGCCGAGTCAGGACCAGGACGAAGGGGATAACATTGTTTGCACATAATAATGCACACTAATGTATAATACGGAGAACATTTCACACGTTTCCTCCCTCCATTCATTGCGAGAGTGTTTTAGTAATGTAGATCTTTGTACGCAGAGCACAAGAGACAAGTACCTATTCATTCTAGGTCGATTCCAGTGCATTATATAAAATAGGCCATTGAGTCCAGTTTAATAAAACCCAGATAAATTGTTTTGCTTTGCTCTGGAAAGATACTTTCCACTGAATGGAACTCAAGACAAATTACTCTAAGAGTTTTATTCACAACGAATGCGCATTACCATCTACGTATCCTTTAGCCATATCAACCATGTGTACTTTAATGCAATAACCATTTATGTGGAAAGCTATAACAACTATCTAAACACCCCTAGTTTTATTTGCCATGATGTACTCACAAATGCACAGAACGAGTTCACTTACAAATGGAATAAAAATCTTTAAAACTCTACTGGGAGAAATTTTATATTTATTAAACATGTTTTATAAAAGATTCATGCTTGAATCGGTCTTTCGGACTTTTGCACTTTTCCTCTCCTAATATGGACACTAAATAAACGCCAGGGGTTGAATAATAATTAAATAAAAAAATAAACAGCTTGACTGGACAACATTTGCTTGTCTTGAATTTGCTAAAAAATGGAAATGAGAGCGGGCGCATAAAATCTAAATTCACATTAATGTTTTAACCGAAATAATTTATTTTAATCACTTAAAGATCAGCAACTGGCATAATATTATTTACCTAAGAGAATTCAAATGAAATTATTATAGCTAAGCATTGTGAGATATCAAATACCAAAGGCATGGAGATGTGCAGTTATTACAAAGTGTTTACGTGGGCGAACTGTTTCAACAGATGCTCTTGGATGTAACTGATGTAGTAGACATTCCCTGTTGATTGAAATGTAAATACCCTTTCTTTGAATGGGCATAGATGTAAAGCAATTATTTCCACAAATAGGTTACTGATGCTTTGCAAATATTTCCATGAAATGTCTCTCTTGACAGTTGGGTAAGCAAACATGAATCATCATCATTGATTTTCTAGAAATGATAGAGGAATGTGCTACTCAGAATACATCATCTGGAAAATCTCAATAAAATTGACATTATTCTGCTCCCCTCTTTCCATCCATCTTTAATTTATTTATTGCCCTGTAGCTTACATTATTCCAATGGTGTAATCCCTATTTTATCAAATCAGCCTAACAGCAAGTAGCATTAAATACAGTTATAAGAATATATTTAAATGTAGAGTAGGTTTTTACTTATAGTTTTGTCAAAATTAAAGGATCCACAAAAAATAACCAAACTGGTAATTGGATATAAAAGAAAATAAAAGATACTGCCTAACAAGACTTAAAATTCTTTATTTTACGAGTGTGGTTTTAAAATTGTTACTACTTTTGGTTGCTGTCTGCAGTTTTTCTTTTGGCTATATCTGTAGTACATGAATTTATCAAAGTTACTTCGTCAGTCAAATAATCTAAATAACAGCGTAAAATATTACTCAATTGGATTTAGGTGCAATAAAGTACGAAAAAGAGGGACAGGTGGTCAGCTTTTAGAATTTGTAGTGGAGTAGGTAGCTACTAAATTGTGTAGAGAAGCGAAGAATAGGGACGGCTCCTTTGCTGTCAAAATGCAAGGAAATCAAAAAACTGCATCCACGGATCTTGGCTTACGATTTCATTTTATGGTCAAGTTTATGTTCACAGGTTGACATTTTATGGTGTCGTGGGCGAAGAGTAGCATGTGAATACGTCAAGACTGTCTTTCTGATTATGAAACTCATTATCTGATTTCAAATCAGTATATAGAGAAGCACTTTTAAGCTAGGTGCCGTATTCTACACGGCAATAACACAAAATGCAAATTTAACCTACCATTATTAAGCAATAAATGGTAGCTACTTAAATTTTGCAGTCTTATGAAATGAATACGATGCGACTTCACGGTTAAGTTACGCTTTTACTTGATGATATTTACCGCTGTAAAGTAGCCTTTAAAAATCGGCATCATTTTATATAACTTATTTTGCACGCAGTATAACAAGCTTAATCATTTATCCATACGGTTGATAGCTGCTGTAAATTTTTTATCGCAGATTCAAGTGTTACGTATAAAAAACTATTTTGCATTCCTAGACTTGATTTGGGAAATGTGTATGCTACGAGGGAATCTTTAAGCCATTTTGCATGTATATTTGAGTGGCTGTATTAAAGTTTCATTATATTCTCATTAGCAAAGTAGGTACCTGCCTATTTTTTTCAATGGGTCAAATGTCTCAGAAAAATCTGTAAAAACCAAACAATTACGACGACGAAATGAGATTTTTTATTCAGTAATATATGTATGGAGGATTTAAATGGCGTGGGAAGAGCGTGTTATATTTATTTATATTTAGGCGCCCACTTCAAATATACTTGGTATTAAAAATGTATAAATCATTTTTAGTAGCTTGTCAAAGTCTAAGAGAAAATAAAAGAAGAGCATAACGAATTAATTTATTGCTTACATATCCGTATTAAAATATGATTGTCCAATTTATATTAAGTATAGCCCATCGTGTGATGGACGACATGTATATGGGTAAATAAATCTATAAATTGACTAGATATATTTAAACATATACATGGAAGCAAATTGGGGAAAATGTGATTTTGTGTAAAACATTTTATTTTGGTATGATTCGGGTTGAGACAGTTTGTAGATGAGGGGCAGGGGGTGCGAGTGTGTTGAGTTGTGATGTGATGTGTCTTTTGAGTTCCGGATGGAGGAAGGACATGATGATAGCTTCTCTTTCTCAACGCCGGGAAAGCATTGAAAGTTGAGAGTGAAAAAAACCGGAAAGCTAAAAGGAAAAGGAGAAGAAAAAGAGAAAGAAAAGTTTATGAGAATGATGACGATGACGTAGTGTAGGACATTCACATCGGAGAGACACTGTTCCTCCTCCTCCTCGGTTATTGTGCTCACTTTCCAGAGAAATCCTTATTGTTAGTAGATCTGTGTGTATTTAGCCAAGATAAGACAGAGTTGAGTCTAGACAGGAACGCTAAGTATAAGTTGACTACCCGATGGATTTCTTATTGCTCCGTTGCCCCTTCACTATTACTTACACACTTATTACCATTGCACTTTAGTCTCATCGTCCCATCACTTTTACTTTTACTCACTCCTTCCTAAGCACTATTCCATCTTCTTGGAAAAATGTATTTAATATTATACCGAAAGAATAGTGAGTATCTGTAACAGATTTGGTAGTATGTATGCAGTAGTCCGAGCGAGATATGAAGAGATCTCTTTCGACTTGAAGCACGCTGGCTGGATCCATATATAGAAAATAGAATCCCTTAGTGTTTTCCTAGCCAAGTTAAGCAAAGCGATGTTAAGTTAAGCAAAGAGAAATGTTATGTTTCTTGCACGTGGAACATTATGTAGTACATAATATAAGTAATGCAAGCCGAAGAAGTTAAAACATCTGAAGGTACATGTATAATAATATATTATCGTGATAGGGAGTAGTAGTAGTAGAATAGGAGGGTATATTA
This sequence comes from Tomocerus qinae, assembly GCA_020055645.1. Classification (NCBI taxonomy): domain Eukaryota; kingdom Metazoa; phylum Arthropoda; class Collembola; order Entomobryomorpha; family Tomoceridae; genus Tomocerus; species Tomocerus qinae. The sequence goes on from CM034548.1 coordinate 29,376,832, forward strand.
TTATAGATATGTATATAGATGGGTGTCTTATTCTTGCCTTTCAAGAAAAGCCCTAATATACAGACATGACAGACAACTCACTTCAATATATTTAATAACTGTCTATCTAGAAACGTAAAGCTTTTTTCCTCTTCCTCCTCTATCCCGTCTTTGTAAGTGAGTTGCGTGAGTGCGTATGAAGATCTTCCGTACATCTATAGTAGGTAGGTGTGCATGTCTATGATTTTATAGTGTATGAATGAGTATAGGTACTACTAAAGTATGTATTCCATGTTATTTGTTCAAGTAGAAAGAAGGCAGGGTCCATGAATGGCATTTATAAAAATATTATAGCTCGGGTTAGTGTAACAGTGAGAGAGTGAAGTAAGTGAACTTTGGCTGAGATCGACTCGACATTTCTCGATTAAACTAACCAAGTTAGTAGAGAGGCGGCTAAAAGCTTCTAAATGCTCTCCTCCTTCTATGTCCGACAGTTTAGTCGACTTTTTCCTTAAAAAACTCATTCCCAAGTAAGAAAAATTCTTTTGAAGGAGCAGTCAGAAGAGATTCTAAGAAAATCCGGTGTGCACTACTACTACACTCCATTCCTGTGTGAATAAAATACATAAAATAAGGAAGAAAGAACTTGAACTCTTTAACTCTCAAACTGAAATGGAAGGAATCTACAATTTTTATTTGGCTCTCCACTGAAAAAGTCAGTCTAATGTAGGTACAGATGAACTCACTGTATTCATGAATCATTTCAATTGGATATCATCTTCTGAAAGATTTGGATTTCAGTCTGCTGTGCTGTCGATCTCTCTACTACGACTAAAATATCCCCCTCCCAACCAGCTGACTTTATTACTTACTCCCAAGAAAAAGCCAATGCCAACTTTAGACTTTAGCCAACTCTTTGTGCTCGTGTTGAATATTATGCTCTCCTTCATACGATGATAAAATAAATACAGAATAATCATTTCATACGTACACTTAGCTTTCAATCCTCTAACGAACAACCTGCTTTTTCCCATGAGCACTCAATTCCATTTGTTCCGATTTTTACGAGCTACTATCTCCCTAGAATGCTGTAAAGATCTCTACCAAATTGTTTCTTTGTGTCACACACTCAACCTAACTAGCTCTTCATCACGCACAACTATTCTTCCCTCAGATATGGTTTATGAGACTGCCGAAGGTAATTCTATTTGTCGAATAATGTGGGAATAGCCAAAAACACACATTTAATGGCAACATTTATATTTATTGCTGGAAATAAGCACTTAAATACATGGATAGCTGATCTCCAACTCAAAGTGCCACTTTGACATATACGACTATGCACTCCTATCAATACCAATCTCGGCTTTCTATGCAAATGCATGCAGCAGTAGTAAAACAATCAATTTTTATGCACACAGATACAGATTAGTTACTAGAAAAGCACTTCATGTTTTAGTTTAGTGTCTTCACATGCTGTACCAGACCGACAATCTTTTAACACAAGAAAAAGTGTCTAATTTACTTCTTGACCTAAATTATTTTTCTTTGTTTACTATTCTAATGGGAAAACACTAGGACTAATTTAAATATTATGTACGCAAATAAAAAATATCGATTTACGCATTCTACTCATTAGTCTAAGAGAACTCCAGGATTAAAAAAACTTGTGCAACTCGTAAATCCCCTATCAGCTTAATTATCTAAGTTTGCATTGTATTTTTCCATATTGGATTCTTCTGAAGGAGTTAAAGAAAAATGTCCGTAAGGATGTTGGCAAAAAGTAATGCTTTAAGAATTGTCATGTGAAATACACTTTATATAGGTGAGGATGTGCATCGTTTTAGCGTCCTCCTGCAATAAATAAGGTTTATAATAAAAAATAAGTTAAGTTTCACATGTAAATTAACCAATATTGCTTTTACATTGATAAATTAGCAGTACATTGTCACAATAAAAATGTATACCTTAAAATATAAAATTACTACCATATACCATAACGTCGTATTAATTTCAGATCTATTTAACTTGGAAGATGCAGCGAATATGTATACTATTTATATTGTATATAGAATACTTTTGATAAGAAAATACCGTGTGTGTGCAATAGAGAAGAAACATGTTGCAGAGCCTTGGAGGAAGGATTAGGTAAGAATTATACGGTGGGAGCCTGCTGTGCTAACAAAAGATGAGACTCGGGCTCAGGTTCAAGTTCACCATTATTACTATTACCTACCAACCGCCGCGTCTGCAAAAGAAAAATCTCCTGCTAGAGATACCTACTCGTGATACTTTTTCTTATCTTACCTGTCACAGCGTATGAAATGTGCACAATATAATGCGCGCCTCTTCAGCACATTTCAACGGCACTTAGCATAACTCTTTGCTATCAAGCTAGACAAACTCATCAGTTGCAACATTACATTGCTATTTAAGTGTGCATTATACCTGTTGCTGTGCTTCTGTGTGATCCTCTCAATGTCTTGTACAATCATTTTCACATTTCCTGAAAATCCATTTCGCAGAAATATGGAGATTGCCTGCATGCATAATAGTTCAGACATTAAGCGTTATAATATAGCTATACTAGCTGTCACTACAAATAAGCCCTTGTTGACTGGAGTAAACTGGATACGATCTTTAATCTCACACGTGCAGTGAATACAACTTCCACTTTATGGCCAAAGAAAGCATTGCAAAATTCACAGGCTGAGTACAAAGGCTGAACCAATTCCATGAAATTATGATACATAATTATCCCACCCTAAAGACTGCTAAAAACTAAGCTTTTTCTCCCGAATATATTTTAATATGAGTAACCTACCAATTATTATGCATTGCTACCCATTTCTATGACTTACACATTTGAGAACAATCCTTAATATTTACTTAGTCTTTGTACCTACTACATGCTATTTAGAAATAGTCGACAGCCCTAAGAATTCCTTTTTGCTTTTGAAATTACGTCGTTGTCAAGCGTTATCAGGGGATTTGTTTTTACTATAGTGTAGGGACATAATGACTATTAAAATGCATTCGTATAGGGACTTGTCTTGTCTGCTAAATGGAATATATTTAACGGGTCAATGAAATAATTTAAATAGTCAATGAATAATGATTTAATCGGTAAATGCTGAAGATTTAAATGGAGATAATTTGAAAAAGTCAATACAAACGCTGAATGGGTAAATGGCAGTTGGTTTTACATAGAAACCTTAGAGCATACCCAAAAAACAGTAAGAGACGGCCGTCTGAGAGTTTGAGATAGCAAAATTATGTCAATTTGTTGAACGATAAGACCAAGATTGAGGTTAGGTGCTAAAGTGAAGGGAAGTAAACGACACAATTCTCCACTATTTTCCACTCCCTGGGCCAGTAACCACACTATCTTCCAATGGCTTCACAATTAATTTATAGTTCCAATTCGGAAACCGAAAACAGTCCCCCGAAGAAAATTTCACTGTGATCACGGCAATATTATGTCATGTCACTTGTGTTAACTATATTGTCGTTATTTGTTCGCTTATGATATTCCAAAAAATATCGCTGTTCCAACTACAGGGCAGTTGAGAAATATTGCCGTGATCACAGTGAAATTTTCTTCGGGGGACTGTTTTCGGTTTCCGAATTGGAACTATAAATTAATTGTGAAGCCATTGGAAGATAGTGTGGTTACTGGCCCAGGGAGTGGAAAATAGTGGAGATTTGTGTCGTTTACTTCCCTTCACTTTAACACCTAACCTCAACATTGGTCTTATCGTTCAACAAATTGACATAATTTTGCTATCTCAAACTCTCAGACGGCCGTCTCTTACTGTTTTTTGGGTATGCTCTAAGGTTTCTATGTAAAACCAACTGCCATTTACCCATTCAGCGTTTGTATTGACTTTTTCAAATTATCTCCATTTAAATCTTCAGCATTTACCGATTAAATCATTATTCATTGACTATTTAAATTATTTCATTGACCCATTAAATAGCATCCCTGCTAAATGCTCTTGTGTAATAATATGTGTAAACGTTCAACGACGTTGTTGACAAAGGACTACGGTGAAGTGGTACAATAAATTTGGTGCATTATGTATGTTCTCTCCCCTGTTGCTTAAAGCAGGTAACTCCCAATGTCTATTTCTTTCAAAATTTAGTGCGACATCCGAATATCTAGACAGCTAGTGAAATGCTATAGTGAAAACTCAAATATTTATGTATATCTACAATTTCTAGGTTTCTTTTTCGGCAAGACTCTTTAGTTCTCAAATTGAATGCTAATTTTTAGTATGTAGTCGTTAGGAACAACAATTACCCTGGACGCATTTTGTATTCTGTGTTAAAAAGTTAATAGCCTGACAAAAAGTCTTGTGTTGCATGGATATTCCCTACTATGATGTATTCGTACTTAAATGTACCACCACTGTTAGCCCATTTTATTTTGTCAAAATGTATCCATGATAGAAAATGAATATATTTTGGTCTATATTTGTAAATTAATACTTTATATAGTATGCTACATATAATTTAGTGAAAAAGTCAAAATTGTATTTCGAAAATGTCTTGAGTTATTGTGGGGTGCATTTATTGAGAAATGGGGATAAATACAGCAACGTGGCAATGCAATTATAAGCGTGAAGGATTTAAAGTATAATATCACTTAATGCACCGATGAGGTACTTTTATATAAATGGAATGGACATCTTTAAGCTTTTAGTAGTTGAATGTGGATGAAATAGAGATTTAGTGTTTGGGGTATGGTGATGGACATTTTTTGAATGGAGCTTTACTTAGGTTGGCTTATCTCTAGTTATGGTATAATAGGGATTGTGTGATGTTCCTAGCTGTTTTGTTGTGAATGTGGAGAAAGAGCTGAATGCAGTGCAATGGAGAGCCGAGCATTCATACAATAATAACCGTAACAATAAGGTCGGAGCCCACATGCATTTACTATTGTTGTGTCGCGTTGTAGTGTTTTGTTGGAGAGTGAACGCTGGAACTGCTCCGTCTTTATTGTTTGGTATTTGTACTATTATATTATACATATTATCCTGCAAAGTAGGAGTAGTAACTACTATTTATGTTAAATGTGTGCTCATGCAATCCGTTTAAGTAGAAAGTACATATTATTATTCCAGTTCGTGTGGAGTATGCAGTCTAGTCTTTCTCTGGGGCTCGGCTGTTGAAATTATCCACGTGCATGCTTGACTTGGAGTGACTCAGATTAAAAGTGACAAATTGGATGCGATTTCCGATTCGTATTTCCTTCACAAATAATACTCAGCTATTCAGTTCACAAAAATAAAAATACATTGATAGTAAGAGATAGAATGGATGTTTGATGTGCATATTATAGTTAGCAGTACCGTAGCCAACCAGAACTTTGGGGATTTTATTTATATACTCATCCTCTCCATTATAATCCATCGTTAATCATCACCTTGTTTCTTAATTATTGCAAAGCTTCAAACTGAGTCTGCATCAATACGAGTAGTTACGCTCCTGAAATGAAGAATGTTTTGATGTGTTTTTGCTGACGGTGTTTGTAGATACACTACTTACATTACACGCAAAAGTATGCAGCTATCGTTACTATTACTACGGTTTTAAGGTTGAATTAACGTTTGCATTTACACTGCAGTATGATAATGTACAGTACTTTATAACCAGTTGCAAATAAGTAGTAGTATGTGTAGGTAGTTTATATTTGGAAAATCACAATGTGAATGGAAATGGAAAATTTAATCAGAGGGATGATGGGATCAGATAGGGGAATTGCACTGAGTCAGTTATACTCTCTATAGTTATACTCGAACATTATTTAGCAACGTAATAGCTACTGTTGATTATAAACCCTACCCACGCCAAGCTAATGTTGATAGCAAAATAATATGCAGCTAAACTACATATTAGTTTGGTACTCTTTGAGAATATCTTAGTGCTTGAGTTCTGTGGGTGATATTTATACTATAAATACACAACTGGGTCCCAATACAGATGAACTGAATAGAAAAATAAACATAAAAGTAGTTTACTTATACACGCAGATTCTTTACTGCTATTGAATAATATGTAGTAGTAATATTGCCCCAGTAAAAGTGCCTGAAATATCATTAAAACTTTTAAAATAGTAAATTATTCATGCTACAATGGTTGACCCCTGTGTCAAAATGGCAAAATTTGATTGTATTTTGAGACTTTTTGCATATTATTCATTAAAACTCTATTATACACCTCATTATTTGATTAATGCCTATGCATCATAATCCCTATGGTCACTTTTACGTGCACCATAGTGTATTTAGGTATAATATTATTATTTAAATGTAGTTTGTCAATTTTGATTTTTACAGGGACGGAGAGAAGTAATTGCTCATTTTTAATTGATATTAATGCTTATAATAGAGTCATATTTTAAACAACTGAGAATTTTAACTGAAAAAGTCCATTCTAATACAACCCGGTGGTTTTAATCATTTAGATTGATATATTACCCGTACTTATGATAATGCAAGTCTGAAAGCATAGAATGACATGTTTGGACAGGAGTATTGTTGATTGGAAATAGATCACTCAGACTGACACTTCAATTTTACCTTACTGTGCTTTGTTAGGGTTTGTGAGTGCAGGATGCGTGAAAGAAAGTGTGTGCAATGTGCAGAGAGGTATTGATATTAGAACGAGATGATAGTGAATTATGTATTTAGATTAGTTGACAAGGACAAGATAAGGGAGGAATAGAATTTACCTAAAAGTGATTTCCCAGTTAATGATATGAAATATGAGTTGTAGATTCATCCCTATAATTTTAAGCTTTTGAATGGAAGGCATAGGAGGGTAGATTAGTGTAGTAGAGTAGATGGTGGGTAGGTAGACATGAAAAAGAATGAGATTAGGTATTCTATTCTTTGCATGCAATGCCAAATGCATCCATCAACCCTCATTCATCACATCAGTCAGTTTTATTCGTCAAAGGTAGGAGACGAGTGTGGGCTAACCTAGTCTAATTGTAACAGCTGCATTATTTGTCGACCACACGACATGCCACGACTATGCATTAGCCCTAAATAACAATTCCGAATTTCAAAACGTCTGGCAGGAATAAATCCACTTTCACTATAGACTGAGAGCTTCTGATATTTATGATGCCGTCTTATATCAAGATCTATATTTTTAAATAGAAAAAAGATTTTAAGTAGCATGAAAACTCTGTTGGTAATAGTGTAATTGAAAAAAATGAAGATTTGCCAGCAATGTTGTAAATGTGATTGGGTCTTTGTTATTACAAACTATTAGAGGCTTAAGTTATTCCATTATCTCATTTTATCATGAATTGCCAAGTCAGAGTCATCCAGAGATGCACATTACTTCTTGTACTTTATTTTGCACGCTTTGGAATCAATTGCTGTTTTTATTTGTTGTCTTAAATAATCGACGCAATGTTAACTGCAGAGTTTGTGTGAGAATTCACGCATGTATCTCTATTCATCCTTAACTGCCACCACATAAAGATAAACTTACAATTAGTGGCAAAAGTATGCATTACACATAAATAGTACAAAACAACAGAACTATCTAAATACTTGTACAAAGGTTACAGTACGATAGAAAGTGAGTTTGTACTGGATAATATTCAGAGGCTATGGTAATGTAGTGATGAACATTAAACGGGAATATCTAAGTGGAAGAATGTTGTTGTCATTGCAGTAAGAATTTTATTCTGGTGTTTTGCTCACGCACATTCATAGAGTTACTATTATGAGTTCCTTGTCCCCTTGGCTAATCTTTCTCGAGAAACGTTGCAGAAAAAGAAAAATGCAGAGTTTTTTTCACACCCGCATTAGTCAGAGGAAGGAAACTGTCTTAGTAGTAGAATATAGAATAGGTTACATAAAAAGCTCATGGGCTCGTGAAACTCAATGCCAGCAGAAACAAACGTATACTCAGATGGATACTCTGCCAAATTCTTTTACGGTACTGTATTGTGCGTACATAACATGGAGATGAACAACTTTTTCTCTGAGGCAGACACTTAGGTGTCATGTTTTATGTATCTATAGATATTCCATAAGCTACCGATCCATGTACAGACACAGAAATACTATACAAACTGCCATGCTCAACAATATCCACCAACATCGTAATTGACAATTACAATTCTCTATATTTGTTTAGGCTACAGCCAAAGCGGCTACTGCAAAAAGTAGGTGATAAGTACTTTCTATGCCGTCACTTCAATAATACTTAGCTTCCTTTATTATACACTGAATAACATAGCGTACTGCGAATCTACACACTTATTACATCACAAAGTATAAATTCTAAGTATTACAACTATGTCTATCCATAATGTTCTGTATTATGCTTCATTAAAATTGCAAAGTAGATATCCAAGTCTTCATTCAACTTTAATACTACTGCATACCATCTTCACTATGTCTTTACCTTACTCTATAGACAAATAATTACATCTAATGTAGGATGTTTTGCTTGCAACTTGACTCGTCTTGACAATAATCCTGTGGTAAATCCACTTCACAGTTCTGTCGGCTCCGGATTTGTCACTAACATAATACTCTGATAAATAATACAATGATATGCATGTACGTGAATACAAACTTGCACAGAACTAATCCATTTACACGCAATATACTTTTTCTGCACTTACTATAATTTGTAGGACTCTATGTAGTTTGTACAAATAACATAGTAAAATAATTTATATAAACAAGTTAATAGAAACTGAAAAATATTGTCAATTACAATTTCAAATTAGTGTTTTCAATTGTAATGCGGTTTTAATGCAAATTCATGGTTTTCTTTAGATCGCAAATATTTGCAGTCAAATGTCAAAACATGGATTTTTAGTAAAATGTAGAAATTCCATTAAGCGATTAAGTTAAAATAGTACATTAAAAAGGGACAGTTACACGCATTCCTCCTTCCTACGTCCCGTTTGAATTTGCAAGATAAAATGTGCATACCTACAAAACATTTAAATATACAATTATAAGGGTAGGTGTATTAAAATGAAGTGTCTTGTAAAGCTTCATTGCTAAGTAATTGATGATTGGATTTGGGCATTAAGTACGAACCAGTGGCATAAACGAAGGTCCTAATGCAATGTACGACATGCGAAAAACTGTCAGATTCTTTTGTAGGTGTTAAATTATGTTGATGTAATCTGGCACAAATTGTCGTCGCCCATTAAGGTTCTCGCGTTTCGTGAATCTTCTTTTAACAGACGTATTTGCACATACATGCAAGGTTGAGTTATTTAATAGTTCGCTTACCCTTTGCTTGTTGTTGCTTTTGTAAATGACCTGGCCACATTCTATTTCGTAGGCCACACAATAAAACTGTGTAGAACAAACAATACACCTTCTGCATACTAACGGTATTATTGCAGTTACAAAACGGCTTGCTTAAAAGTGACATTAAGTCATTACCATATAATAAATACGCATTCAAGTATTTAGCTATATTTACCATTTGTAACTTCATTTGTCTCTTATCCATTCATTAGTAGTTATTATGTAGCAATCATAACACATTACGCAATGCTATCACCTATATAGCTACGCAAGTTATGGGAACAAGTTTGCAATATCTGCAACAACAGATTTTAATAACTCAGCTTTATTGGCATGTCTACCTGAGTACCCAATACCTTTGTTCAATGCTGGTTTGAAAAGGCATGGTCATTTGCCGTAACAACTATAATCAGTAGGATTCCCTGCTGGTTTTATTCGAAATCTTAGAAATAAGCGGCTGTTTACATGTTGAATCGAACTTTCTAGTACATGGCGCAGTGTGAGGTGATGAGAATCCTGTAATTAAGTAATTGCAACATCTTTTCTCACCAAAAATCTGTTCTGTGCGTGTAATTGTAAATTACTATTTAATATATATTTTTTTAAAAACGTCATTTTTTAAATTTTAAAATTGCACGATGCGCTAGAAATTAACATAACTTTTATCACTAATACATATTTTAAGCGCTACCTAATTTTGATCTAAATAGGTTACTTAAAACTGAAATTGTAGTTATATGTTAATTGAACAATTCAGGTATGATTGAATTATGTCAAATATGTATAGAGAGTAATGTGAAGAGAATGAGGGTATAACTACTAAAAACGTTATGATTTTTAATGCGTTAGATATATTTTGTTATTGTTAAATGTCAAGGGGGAGGCCGTAAGAAAGCCCAGTAAAAAGTGCCGAAGAGCATATTTCCTTATCTTTAGATTCGCATGTGATTTATACAGGACGTAATAGGAAGTTGAAGAGTTTCGTAGTGAGTGGAGGAATTTGGTAAGTGAGAGGATAGACTGCAGGCGGATGCGGATGGATGCAGGTGTCTATTCTACATCTCCTCTCTTTCCGACTTGATTTGACTTGAAGTTTACAAACAGAGAAAAACATACAATCAGCAGTTTAGCTTAGTTTACTTAACAAGCTGAGCCTATCTCATTTCCTTTTGGTCCGAACTGGACTGAAGTGTAATCATTTTATTCGTTTATTTAACAGACGTGCAGACAAGTCAGCACAACTAACAGACTCACACGGCACTACAAGTAGACACTTCTCCGTGTTTCTGAAACATCTCATGCGTCTGCTTGCATACAAGTCATGCATAAAACATATGCGATTAATTACAATCCTTCAACTCAATTCATCATCAGCAATTTCATCTTTTGCTTAGAAGGTTCATTTTAGCGTCTCAAGTTTTCATTTATAATTAATTACCGACCTAGGTGTTTGTATTTCATTCCATTAGCAACAACATGGAAATATCTTTTTGATTCGTCTTATTTTTATAGTGTTTTGATTACGCTAGTTTATGTACACAATTATTATAATTCCAGGGTAATTCCATGCGAACAGAGATAGATAAACAATAGTTACTGATGGGATAAAGCACTAAAGTTGTAGATCATGCTATATACATGCTACAAACAATAATGCGGGCAGGTCAACTATGCGTTCACACTTTACATAATGGTTAGTGGAATTATATAACGTATTTTAATGTCATCAAGTGGGTAGACATGAATTACTATTTTTTATTCAGAATGTAATCCGATATTTACATTTTTGCAAAGTTTATTATAATGCCTTGATCTGAAAAGTAGATTAGGAAGTTTTATACAAGTAACTAAAGAACGGATATGCATTCTAATCGGATATTTTCTATTTGTGCACATGAAATAAATCGGAGGCTAAATTATTCATCATAGTCAAGGCATTTTGTATTTCTATTTTTGCAATGACATTTGGCACTGCATTGAAAGATAAAATAGCAATGCCTGTAAAGAAAGGATAATCTTGTGGATAGTTTGTACATGTAGTGCCATGGTCATTTTCAATGGCAGGATATCCGAGTTGTTGTTCAATTGGTTACAGTGTGAATCTTTACGCAGTGTATGAATCATGCAAGTACATCTCGTATGTTAGGTTGTTGTTTGTAGGTTAGTCACAGCAATTATGCTTTGTTTGACAATGGGATAGTAAATGTTTATGTGTATCTAGTAGGATGGAATGGCTTTTAGTAATGTGCAGTACATTTATTACTTGCATATCTACGCAGCATCGTTGGAGTCGCAAACATAAATATAAAGTCGCCCACTTCCACTTCAAATGACAATAGCACACTGCGAATTCGGTACATTTATTAGGGAATTATAGCAGGAATTGCAGAGTTGATACAACTGCCCGCAGTCTTCAACTGGTTTCACCTCACAACTTGAGAAGAACCTTTTGTGGCAGTCTTCCCCATACTCCTTATACAGCTCTTTGCATTTCGACAACCTGAATCTGCAATCTCTCTCTTGTTTATTACTTTTGATGAATACGAACAGCAGCAATAATATTTTTACTTATTATGTCTAGTCTTTTCAACGATCTCTGTACAAGTAATTAATATTGAAATGCAAGTACTCACAGCAGATATTAACCTAATACCACCATCCATATTGTTTATTTCCCTGATCAGCAATTATTAACTTATCAGCATGTTTTCAAATGATTTCGTGTGTTGTCTTCATAACAGTTAATTCATAGTTACATAATACTAATAATTTTGTATTATTATTATTTACTATCTAATACTCTGTCTTTTAGAGGGTAACTTCAAACTTGCTTTGATTTTACAATTAGAGACAATTAATAATGCGGCTCTTTAATACTTAAATTGAAAACGATCTCCATCTGTAAATAATTTATCTCTCAACTATGCTACAGTCTATAGATATTAACATGCTATACATAGAGAAAGCTACAAAACATCCATTAGTGTCAGAGCTCAATTTAATTTATCCTTGGACAAATACACATCCCATAGCTATAAATTTGTTCTGTAATTGACAATTATTTTTTATTATACTGCATGGTAAACATTTGTTAAAAAATACATACACTTATCTCTACAACGAAATCAATTAACGGATTTAAATTATAAGGATTGTTTGACTGGATGATGAAATAAGGCGTGTGATAGTCAACCACGCAGTTTTCGGCATGCCATTAAATAAAATTCCTATAACTCTTAAACGCTGTAATTTGCCAAATGGTTCATTATATTAAGACACAAATTACATATACATACGCTCAAATTTGATTTGCAGTTGATTTAAATGAATCAATTTGGACCATTACATTTGTCACTATTTTAGATAAAAAGTTTCAGGACAAAGCGAGTATGGGAAAGGGAAAAATCTAAATTCTATTGGTAAATAGAGCTTGAACTTTGATAGTAAGTTGTCTCTAATAGCATAATTTCAATATCTATTGTGGACTTAAAGACTATGTTTTGCATACAATCGAGTGGTTAGCTATTCTTGATGATTACTCAGCAAATAATAATGCATTAGGTAATTTTCATTGATATTATATGTAGTTACACAGCCCTTGTATAATATATAATCCCGAAGTCCATTTATCAGTACCAACTTAAATAACTGTTAGGATAAAAGTCTCAGTGGGTTATAGAGATGTAGGATGTTGTGTACAAATAAGTGGTAGAAGAACACAATGGATATGATGGTATATAGTTTTTGCTGTTGTTTTCCATTTCAACTTCCATTCATTCATAAAAGTGCACCGAGTGCACCTGTATGTTTGTATTTGGTATGAAGTCAGTAGGTTTGTATTCTATGATGGAAGGTACTGCGTGTCTGGAGAGTAGACACTACTACAGACAAACAATAACCATTTGCATGGAACCAGCATAACAAAAACCAAAGCAGACAATGAAATGCATTTCATTACAGCAAGCAATTCAGTGTGCTTTTTATTTAAAAGGTGCAGCAAATAAAGACTCACACTCTACCTTTTGCTTTACTCGCATTTAGTGCTTAATGCATGCATGGGTGCTCATGTTATCCATCTACCAATATCAAATTAATCAAATGACGAAACAACCCAAGTGCATGTATAGATAAACACTTTTTTCTATGAGTCAACACACAGAAAGCACTCTCTACCTATTACTTCAACGTGCAAGTTAAGGAAAGTTCTCCAAACAAACTTCCACCATATTTAAAGTTATTTTATTAGTTGATCTAAGCCCTATCGTTTACATACATCTATTTCCAACTATACTACCACATTTTAAATAAGCATAACGTAGGGAAACCAATAATACATATTAGAATGTGGTCATCTTAAGGTTTTAAATACTTTTGATGTATTTATATGTAAGCGTAGCCACCATACCGATAATTTGAAAGTCTGGAATAAAATGGTAGATACAGGTAGAGCAACAACAACCGAAAACACTTTCCGTCGATGGACTGAAATGGTGTAGAACGGCCAAATCTTGTTTTGTTTCACAAAGCCGTGTTCAGAGAGTGCATTTCATGATGATATGTTTCATTTCATTGTTCTCCTTTGCTCACTCATCACATCAAGCAGGATTTCATGTTTCTTTTTGAACTTATGCGATTAGACAGATTATATTTTACTACTGCAGGTTACCTTCATTTTATCATGTTCAAAGTTACCTTCAGCTCTACCAACTATCTTTACACAAGAAAAATACAAATTGTGCTGACTCATCCTTATGAATGCATTCAATTGCAATGTACTGGAGATAGCTTCAAGCTTACATCAGTTTGTGATCAATCGGGTACTTTTACATACTATTCCCCTACATTAGCTCACTTGCTATTTTAATGTGATCATAATGTTATGCCTGTTGCTGTTCCGGCTTTTAGGTCCTTTTTACTCATCCACATCACTATATAATTAGAACAAAAGAATTTTAAGTACCTATATCTTACTATAACTATAATAATGTCCTACGCTTGTTAATAATTGCACTCGAATGTTGAAACCACTGCTGATACACTCTGAAAAAATTTAGGACGTAGAATGCTCCAATGATTACGTGTGCGGATAGATATGTAAAACTGTGCTACGTAATAGACTTAGGACTAATAATAATCTAAGTGACAAAATTAATTACAAGAAAATTGCGTAATGATTTAAAATATTTACAATCGTTTACAATTTACATCATGCAGTGATCAATAGTTTCAATGAAAGCAATCACAATATGTTCAACGATGACCTACATAAATTAGTTTCCTTTGCTTTTCTTTTTAGGTATAAATAATTGACTTTTACGCCGATTTTATTTTTCGTGCTTGGCTGTAATAAACTCTCATTATACATGCAGATGTCTACAAAAGGTTTTATATATTTGGGGATTAAGGTTTATGTTTTTAACTCTGTTTATAAATCAGTGATCATTTTGGTATCAAATAGAAAGTGTGAATGTACGAGGGTTAGAATTTTATGGTAATTTGCATTGAGCAGTAATAAATAGTTACCTAAATTTGGCTTAACTAAGTAATATGTATGCAAAATTGGTTCCATCTCTGTGCAGGTTTCTATTTTACAAGATAAATATTCGATGACAGATTTTCTAGAGATTTTACATGTCTAGGTATTTAAAAACTGTCTTTTGTAAGAGATATCCGCTAACATGTAATAAGTAGGCCTATGGATGAGGCACGCTTATAACAAGATATCTCAGATCTTGTTTTATTTTATTTTAGAAACAGTGCTCGAACGCTCTTGGCTAGTATCTAGTTGAAGATCAGTGCGTTATCTTGCATGAGTTCTACTACTTGGCATATCTAATGTAGCGTAGCTCAACATTCCTTTTCTTATCCTTGTCACATCAGATCACACACAACCACAACTGCATTAAAAGGTATGTGTATCTCTTTAAACCTATTAAAAGTGGATGTTTAATATTATATGCAACAACGACGTGACTTGGATGAAACTTCATATAGGATTGCAGCAAATTCACTGAATACAATGCTTTCTGGAAAGAAACAATGAAAATTGATACAACAAAAATCCATTTAGTCCAAAAAACGAGTTTTTAAGTGTTCATAGGCTATTGTATTCACTGGAGCATTGTGATCCCCAAAACCAGACTTGAGGTAAAAACTTGGAAGGTGTATGCTTAATGAAATGGAATTACGCAGTAATGCAGTTGTTTAAACTTAATTTCCCAAATTAAAAAATAGTCTTGTTCACGAATTAGTGCTTACAATACACTTTTAATCAACTTACAAAGCTTTCTGTCTTTTCGCATACCTTTTGCCATTGTTAACAGCTATGTCATCACTTTTGGCAAAAATCAATTAAGTCGCTTAACAATTAGTTTTCACTGCGCTGACAATATTGTTGCTTAATAAGCTATTGTCAATAATATGACTTCATCAAATAGTGTGGCAGTCTGATGATGATTATAGCCCACTGTGCTACGTAGTAAGCCGTAGACAGTTTATTTGCATATGTTTATGCCCTATGAGAATGTGCATTCCATTCAGGTGTACCAACAAACTTTCACTGCAATATGCATGACCATTTTAGTTGGACTCTGATTCATTCCTATTATGGTAAATGTAGTTAACGGTACAGTAAAGTACCCAACACTAGAAATGTAATAGCAAGTAGGATTTCCCTGCCAGCAAATCCGTGTGATAATATTTATTATGAGGATTGAGAAGGAGTAATTTCATTTAGCATATGATCATAAAGTGTTTGTCTTTTGAGGAAAGGCTTGATAGGATGGAAATAAGACAGCAAAGCCATAGAGTCAGAGATAATAGAGTGACATGGATGTTGATGAGAAGACTCAGTGTGAAATGAAGGTGGTACGAATCCTGGAGTGATCAAGACTTAAAGTCATGTCATAGTAAATAGATATTACGTTATTTCATCTGCCTAACTCCATTACCTCGCATCTTCTATTTTAATACGCTGACTACACCAACGGTCATTCATTTCACTTAGAACTTGCACTACGTAAATGTGTAGGCACACTCGAGCCATACTGTAAAATAAACTGGTACTATGCACACTTATAAAAGGGTAAGTAAATCCAAGGCTCCCCACAATGCGACAATGCAAATGCAATGTAATGCCAACTAATACATTTCCCACAGAATATTAAAAAGGAATTTTGTAGTGAAGAAGGTAGCTCGAATTATTACAGCATATTTAACTATATTTACAACTCTAACACCTACGCGACTACAATTTCTAATCTGCACTTCGCCTTCTTTTGTATTTAGCTACCGTTGTTGATGTTTAGTCAATGGAGCTATCAATTAGCTTTCCCAAACCATTTTGTTGTAGAATCAAAACGAGTACATGAAGAAATTATGATCTCACACTGTATATCCGAATCATATTATAAATTCTTTGATAATTATGGGAAATTTCCATATCGTGGGTCGTGGCAAGACATATTTAAAATCATTTATCACATAAAGAATGATATTTAAGTTGACATGGAAACTTTAAATCAACTAATTCAAGTCAATTTAATAGACCATTCAATTAAACAACATAAATTCACTTTCATACATAAACATCATGAGTTAATTCGCACAATATTTTAAGAAAACATCTATCACTTTGTGGGACAAATAAATTACAATTATTTTAGACAAAAATGTCACCCGTTGCTGTTTTGGAAAGTTGGTAGCTTATTGTGTTCTATATGAGTATATAAAGCTTTAAATATTTGTAGATTGTATAGCGTTCTACAAGATTCGTCATTGCCGCTCACGCTATTTAAAAACCAGAAGAAATGTTTTTATTGTGATAGCCACAATGATGATAGTGGTATAAATAGTATACGTTTTAATTGTATTGAATATACAAGAAATAAATAACGTAGTAGTTACGAAGTCGAAGTAGGGCCTAGATGGATAAAATGGTACCGAAGGAATAAAAAGGATTTCCATTTTCTAGTCGTCAATGTCAGCTCTTTCCTTAGAGTTGTAGTTAATGGTAAGACCCGCACGTGTTGTTTTACGGGTTTTATGAGCAAAAATTCTCAGATTCACTGAGATGCAATCTTTCTTAACTTTGTAAAAGCTATGTGTAGAGTAGAGTATGTAGGGATAGGTGGTAGTCTTAGAAAGTACATAATAAGCTGAATGTAATAACGAAGATAGAAGGTATATAGAGATCTTAGATCTTAGCTTAGAGTAGTACATTAGGTACTTATAATATTTTATCCTTCCATTCTCGGTTTCTTTCCCATTTCCTACAAGGATGCTAGTCGCACATCATTCGTCTTCCCTTCCACGATTTTTTACTCATTGTCAGGCCAAGCTATACACACACTCTCTTATTTCTCATGATTATGACGCATTCATTCAGCATCTCCTGCTACATTTCGAGGCAACATAGAATATAATGAATATGGGGGTATTTATAATGTATAAATACATGCACTAGTACTCTGAGGAAAGACATCGAATATGATTATGCTTGTGTATTTACTGGCTGACATGGGATGGCATGGCATAACAATGCAAAAGATTTGTCATTCGTCATCCCAGCTCTTGGTTGTCGTTAGCAGAGAGAAGATGGACGTGCATAATTCCATTCCACTGACAGTATTTTACTTAACTTGTGTCTCGCACAAAAGACAGTAGTGCAAAGGACGTATTTATCTTCCTCGATGCACAATCTAATGGATAAAATAACGATGCACGAGATGCAATGTTTTTATGAGGGTATTACAAGTCTTGAGATCAAGTGTGCACTGATGGCATAGTGATTTGTTTGTGAGTATCAGTAACACGTTTTTTTGTTGTACAGGGCTACTCGTACAAAAATCGCTACTTGGCTTCAAAAATGTCTACTACAACAACGACGACAACGACGACGACGACGACTCCGCCGCCCCCGCCTCAAATGTCCTACTCGCAATTCAAGTGGCAGAATCTGGGTACTCGGCAGGGTGTGGAGCACTACCGACGGAATTCCATGGCTTCGTCGTCAGCCTACAATGGCAACAGTAACAACGGCCAGAGTCAGCCAAACCAGAGGCATCACAACCACCATCACCACAACCATCATCACCAGAATGGAAATGGTCGATCCCAGGCCCAGCCTCAAACCCCAGGTTCTCTATTCACTTATTCATCCATCTCGTCAGTTCTGTCATTTTTGATTGCTTACATCTTCTTCTCTCATTTGGCAACTTTCTTTCAAATCTAGACTCATACCTTCCACTTCACTCTCAAAGCATTACTACAGGATTTAGCAGTAGACATGCATAATAATCTCTAATATAATGTAATCTGGATGGACAATGCTTAGTGCAATCCTGTAATAAGCATCATTATGTTGTTACTTACATACCTTTTCAGAATCATCTCACTGACCGAGACATCTCGTCTCTTCCCTTTTGCAACATCTGACACATATTAATTATTTCATGCCGATTTAGACGTTCTAATCTTAATTGACCTCTTCACTATTTACATGTGCAATTTCCCTTTCCTACCAAACAAATCTTCACCCACATGCAAAAGAAAAAAAGGAATACTCTGCCATATAATTTCGTCAAGTCTTTAACCATATTAAGTAACTCACTAAATGTAAATAAATAACAATTTATTACATTTCCTTTCCTACAATCTCAATATTTCTAGATAAACCAAGTCCATGTAAAGATATTGACCATGACACTTGGTTTATTTTAAGAATTTGCAACGTGGTTGTTGTTTTTTAGTTTAAAATAAGTACATAATAAATAATATCTTAGTAGTAATTATGCTATTGAATCTTCCACCTCCTAATTTTGAACACTGCAGGTGAGAATTGCTTTACTTCCTATATTAAATAAGGTAGGAGGTAACTGTAATGTATCCTACCCACGGCAAAGCTAGAGTATTACTATTTTGTGTGTACTCTTGTACCGCTGAGTTACCGAAACATTTTTCTTGTAATTCTTGTTAGTAATTATAAGCCTGCAGCAGTGCCCTTGTCCTTATTTCCTCTTAAAGGGTGTAAAATTACACACAAAGACACATCACGTATATTTTATGGAAATCGACGGAAAGAAATCTTGGCAGCTTATTGTTAGCTTGTAACAAAATCTCTGTTTTTCCATCTCTGTCTGTCTGTATTCATGTAAAAATGTAAATATCTCATTGTAATAATATTATGCACTGCTTTATTATGCATGAATGTTTGTATACACAAATCTCACGTACAATATAGCCTAGCATGTTAAAAATACGTATTAGTTTTGACTTTTGCATAACATGAAGCAGTATGAGACTTAGTTGCACTGGTATATTGTATATTATAGTGCACCTAAATAGACGTCTGGTATAAAGATCCCAATTTGACTTTTTAGGTTTAGATCTTTATACATGAGTTTAAAATCCTCTAAATAAATACATAAAGAGTGCTTTGCTAACTTGCCTTCACTTTGACTTTGCGTATAGTTACATATATGTGGAAAATCATTTCTAAAATTACTCAGGTAGGTTGTTAGAGTAGCATAAGAGCAGAGAAACTGTTTACTTGGCTTTGACATTGAATTTGAAAGCACGTATTGTTAGTTACTTCTTTAGAAATTGTTATAGAGTCTATTAGGCGCTTTTTAGATGCAATTTATGTAGGTACACATATTTAAACACTTTTACTGCAACTATGCAGTATATACTGTCTCTTGTAGCATTTAACATGAATAAAACATTCAATCTCTCTGCTTACTTGAATACGCACAGCTCACTCATTCACAATCAGTCAGTCTCCATTAAAGGATGCATATTTTATTATTATTATTATTTACCTCCATGTATTTAGAGAAGTGAAGCATAAACGTGCATTCACACTCACAGTCTCAAGTTAACTAGACATGACGATTCTCTAAAACGCAATAAAAAGATTGTTGACGTAACTTATTTTTTCCAACCTGAACTAGCTTGGCTCACATTCATTGTGTACTTGTCTTGTTGTACATGCTGGTTTCCGAGTTACTTCGGTTTGCTGTAATAAGAATAATATTTGATGCAAAGTACTGTGAACCCACTTCAAAGCAGACTCTAATAAACACATGCACATCCCACTATGTACATCCCTCAGTTCCTTCATACTGTGTTACATGCACATGTATGTATTTATTATCTATTTTCGTATACACGGTCTTGCAAAGTCGCGCATAATTGCTGCAGACCGAGCAAGAAATCTCAACGAGTTATGAATTTGCGGAGATATGAATCTATAAATTTTGAAGGCTGCTTATCTAGTAACTCATATAATTTATGACCGTAAAAAATTGTCAATGTAGAAATATATTGCACTTTTTCGTTTTATTTTGATCACCAATAGAGTTTTGCTTAAATAGTTTATACCAAACTGTATCAGGCATAAGCCAAGATTTAATTTTGATAATTTATTTGCATTTGTTAAGTTTTATAAAAAGTGTGAGATTATCATGATGATTCAAGCTTGATTACTATTTCCTAATTGCACGTGGTTCGGATTGATAATGTCCAGGTGGTTTTTTCCGAGAAAGTCAGCTTATAGAATTACCTCATCCGTCTGTCGCAACAAATTTTAGAATTTCAGAATGCATTGACGGATTGAGATCAAATTTGTCAAAAACTAATAAATATTTTTACAGCATATTATAGGTAAATTTTAGTCCTGATCAAAAAAATTGGCAGGTGTTATATAAACCAATAGTATACCTGTAATCGGTATTAATTTTAAGGTGCATATATTACCTCTAGCTCTGTTGAGCTTTCTTTCAAGATTTGTTAAATTTTTGTTGTTTTAAATAGCTTGAAATTAAAATAGAAGACCCAGTATTTGTTATGCTGAAATGATTATGCATCTGGTACAGTACATTTTGTGTACATTTGGTTATTGTGGATAGTGTGCCGAATTGGATAGTATGGGAATGAGGGGCAGGGTTATGTAGATGGGACAAGAGGAGTTCAAAGCACAACAAAGTTATCTGAGAGAGAAGAGAGGTAAATGTTATTATTATAGTTATTGTGTTATTATAATGAGAATATGGGTAAAAAGTATTTGAATATATTCTTTTATCACGATGATGCACTTTCTTCTTTTCTTTCTTTTCTTTTCTTAGACATGTGAAATGTATTTGATGCGTGCATGGAGAGAAGAGCATTATTTGGTGAACTAGAGTGAGTGAACGAGCTGACTGTGAGACGTGCTCCTCTCCCCGCTTTTTACACGAGTTTTTTGACACGTTTTCCCTCAAATTTATTACTCTCGTTGCTTCTGCTGTGTTTTCCTCTCTTCTTCTATATACCTATCATCTCTCTTCTCCTTCATTTTGGCTATTTCTTAGTTGTTGGGACGTAGTCTTACAATCTTGACGTAAACTGACTGAATGACTGGCCTGTACTTAGTTGCATTATGAATTAGTTAGCCCAGACTCCTTACTTAACTCTTTCGCCGATGCAATGCAAGGATGTTTCTTTAGCACAGGCAGTTGGCTTCACTCTCACAGATATTGTTGCAAGCGCCTAATGTAAGTGCATACTTAAGGACCCAACCATAATAACTACATGCCCAAATAATACACTCCTATAACCTACACTTGAACACACTACACTTGTCATGTGTGTTTCTACATTTTGCTTTTCACGTGAATGGGAGGTTTATGACTTGGAAGTTCCAGTTGGACACACAGATACAAAAATGCACAAAAACAGGAAAAGTTATCTTTAGTGTATGTTGCATTATATTATACTTGCATTTCACTGCAGCCGACTTGCAACTTGCATATAACATCAAAAACCCAGCTATTACGTCTTGCTTTATGTAACATCTACCAAATATCTTCCTGCCATGTAACAACAAAGATTACGCACATTAGCATGCTAAGTAAACTTGTCTTTTTTAAGCTTACCCAACTTAGCGAATTTTATTTCTGTAGTTCTCACTCAAAATACACAGATAAAAAAGTACACTCCAAGGAATACAAGGAGTTGAAAACAGTCCATAAACCTTACTAAAAAGTTTAAGTTGCCATTTCTAAGTAGAGGGAAAAAAGTTATTTCAGACTAATTATAAATATGAATAAAATGCTCAGATGCCTTCAGATTTATAGCGAACGCCTCAAATTTATACTGCCAAGTATAAGATTAATACTTTAACGCAAGTTCCATAATCTTATACAGTTTTGAATATCAAACCACATTTTGCATACCTGTACTGTCCACATCTATACTAGACACCTTTTTCTTTCTTAATCATCTGAAGCCAATCTTTAAATTGTATCATATAAAATGTATATCATAATTCTGCAAAATAATAAATAAGACAGTCTGCTTTTCATGTGGTTGTAGTTGGGACTTGGGAATTGTAAGTGATTGTTGAAAGATAAAGTTATTTAGCAGGAAATGCAATTTCTTTTTATTTCTTGGCGTAAGTACATTCGGGGTAGGAGTTACAAAATGTTTAAATGAATATTATTTGATTTCCATGCAGATACGACAATTCGTGAGGCTATAAACCACGCATTGAAAGTTTCGAAAGAGGGAAGCTGCCGCGTACCGAAGCCAAGGTTGGTTCGTGTTCACGACTTTTACCCGCATCCGGGAAAGACGTACGTTCCGCACTGCACGATTCTTCACCAATGCTCTGACGACACTGGATGCTGTCGACATGATTTTCTCACTTGCTCCCCAAAAACTACGCAAAGGGTTGAACTCTCTTTCTATGTAAGCAAAATTCTCTTACTCTTCCTGCTTCTATAGCATTTGTGATCGTCCACTCCACGGTCACATATGCATTCGCAATAAAAATAGCTTTCTTAGATACTTATATGAGTGGGAAATATTTATTTACTAGTTATAATGCCTTTACTGTGCAATAACTGAATTCAGGATCTTATTGGCGGTATTTACCTTCGGGTAAATTTATACGAGAATTGTAAACCGGGCCAATGAGAATCAAAAGTATATTCAAAGGTATTTAGGCTTGTATGACCGACTGGTATATGCATCTTAGTATGTCGCAATGGTAAGAGCATAATTTTTTTGAAATAATTCCATTTCTGTTTGTGTAACTGCTTTGGTTGCAAAGTTCATTTGAGAAGTGCACTCACTCATTCTCTGATTTGTATTCCACTAGATACATGTGTAAATACCGACAGACTGCACATTTTAGACAGTTATGAAATAAATGAACAACTTTATAGGGATTTCTCGCAGAGTATCTTTATGTGTGTACTTGTACTTTATGTAAATAAGTTACATAATATGTAAACAACGTCCTTTCATTCATTCTTTCAGTTTGAAGCATTTTAATGTCTAACATTGGAATGTGTCTATTTAGAGTTTCTTGAGTCAGAGACATGTCATATTAGAAGTGGCTATTATTGGGATATAGCCAAGTACATTATTATGCTTTGCTTTAATATATTATGTTTATGTAGTAATGTAGACACATGAGTATGTTTTTAACATGCAATATGTTTTCCGAAGCCCATAGCAAAGAGATAGAGGACAATCCATATAAAAAGAAGTAAAAAATAAACAAAACTGCAGAACTACGTATGTGGAGAAGGTAGCCTTGTAAATTCTACCCTACCACCCTACTTATTGTTTGTACTCTTTATTCCAATAGTTATTTAACCTTAACTCTGCTTCATTTCGCTTAAGTTAACTTATGGCAGTAGGTCTTCAGCTTCAGTGGACCGGCACTCGTCAGTTTCGCTTTTACTTGGAATAATGCAGAGATACTAGCTACATGTCGTATCCATGTCTATAAGATGAGCATTTATTATCTATAGAATATATACAGTTCTGTTTATTTTCCAGAAGTACCTAGAGCACAGTGAAAGGAAGTTAAAGGAAACGAGCAAGGAAATGAAAGTCCAAAGAAGGGTAGCGTAGCAGTAGGAGGGTTAAACTCTTCCCTTGATAAGCACAGTAAATTGCATCCACTGGATTACTAAACTCGAGCTGGAGTCATACTAAACTCACAAATTCAAATGCATCTATAAAAATAAATGTCGCAAATGTGAATTTACGAAGGGCACAAGCAAGAAAGGGCATAATATTTATTTTATCCTTTTCTATAGACGAAAGAGTAATTCATGATATATTTTTGCACTCGTGTACCTATGTAGGCGGTGTACAATATCATGTAAGAAACGAATGATATTATGATAAATATTTTATTTTGTAAGTAGAAACGCAGCATAAAACTTCCATATCCATATAGGTTTTCTCATTATTCTATTTTTTCTGTTGTTGTTAATAGTATACTAGCTTTTATTCTGTAAAACTCTTTTTTCCCTTCTTCCTAACTAAACATTGTATACTGGGTCTTGCCAATCTCTGTAAAACTGCGTGACAAGACAAATGAAATGTGAGATAGATGGATTTTGCCACAAAACAATATATAACTAATTAGATATTGCAGATTATGATAATACTCCTACATAACTTTTCAAATGACACACGTTTTAACATGAATGTAATGAATTATGTACATTTCTTAAGTAGAACTGAAACTGCAGGATGTTTTTCAGTTTGGGTAAATGACACTTGGTTTAAAATGCAGACGCTAACAGATTTACTTGGCATTGTGTTACCATTCGTTATATGATATGCGTGGCAGCAAAAACACAGTTGTATATTTAATGTGCTATTTGCATATTTCTAGTTAACAAAAGACTGATGTGGTAACAAAACAACTCTCAGTGTGCTGTCTAAATTACAAACAAAAATTGTCAATTCAATAAGCATTAAAACAGAGGGAAATTTAATTGTAATTAAATACACAGCGAAGTCCTATTAGCTATCCATGTGCAAAATTGCAAAGCATTAATAAGTAATTTAACAAAACTGCATGAAGCTAGTGTTTCTCATTTCCATAAATTACAAATCTGTGAAGCTAATCTCTCTGGTGCAATGAGGAGTATAAAATGTGTCTTCCCAATTGGCTGATTGGGCATGTGTTGGTTCTGCCTTACAATAGACAGCTCTATTTAAATACTTCACCTGTAAAATTTACACCAAGATAAAAGCTGCAATGGCCTTGTAACTTAGGATCCTTAACGATTGGAAACTTAAACCCTAAAATGGATCGTAAATTGTATCAGTGCATAAGTTTTGTCACGGTCTTATCTTCAAACTTCCCTGAAAGTTTAAACTTTACGGAAAAACTTTGCGCATCATTTCCTAGGCTGAACATAAACATCAGATATAAAACCGGCAGTGCACAGCCGAACTTTTAGCTACAGATTTTGATGATACTCAAACGAATCCTTTTCATTCCATTTCGTATCGTCACTGTCACATACTCGCCTTACAAACACAGTCACATTTGCTTCCACTTGAATTCTACAAAATACATAAACTCGCACAAGAAACCTATGAAAGCAAACCCTACCACCTACTAATAAAAAATCCATTCCCAAGAAATCTTCAATTCTGCATTTGCAATCTTTAATTATATCTTTTACTTGTTCTACAATGAAATGGTTTATCTCTTACGTTGTTTAGCGCTAACATAAACTTCGACATAGATTAAAGTAGTTTAATTGCATATATTTGTAATGTTAAAATGATACTTGGATACATCCATTTGTCGCAAAGTCACTGATTAACTAAAATTATCATCACTAGCTTTTAGAAAATAGCTGTAATAAAGTTTCTAAATAATTAACTTGTGTCTTTATACCATTTTATTAACCAATTCGAGCTCACACTCTGTCAATGCCAATGAACTTTTACTATTATTCATTATTTGTTCCGTTGCCGTACATAATTTTAATAGCCAACTTTTATTACTTGCCATTTCACCTTGTTTTCGACTTACAAAAGTAATTAGCAATTCCCAAAGTTGAAAACAAATTATTGCATGAATAAAAGACTTTCTGATTAAGATGTCAAACTTTTAACATCTCAGCAAATGTCACTCTATCTACTGATGCATCATAAAGTTGTTCATGTTCTACGAAATTATTCACAGCGGACATGAAATATCACGTTTTCCATTTCGTAATGCTATGTTTATAACGGCAGTTTCAATGGAATACTACTGTATAAATTTTACACATTTTGAATGGCTCATTCAAACTAATCACAGACAATGTATTTCAGGTTGTTTTGGAAAATTTCAAGAAATTATTTCCTTTTGTTGCAATCTATCTGACAATAACGTAGTTTTTATTTCCTGACAACAAAACTTGTTTTAAAAAGATTTTTTCAACAAATCATATTTAAATTATCTGAACAGTTTCTGTGCACATGCATTGATCGCCAAAAGTGGCTGGCTAGTTTTGTCGCCCAAATACTACGAGGAATAGAATAATGGGCATACGTCGGAATTTTATTTATTTAAAATCGCAAAAAATTTACACGAAAATTTACCAAAAAATGGCAAAAATTTTTCATAAAATTTTACCAAAAATGGCAAAAAATTTTATATAAAATTTACCAAAAATTGCTCTAAACAATTGTGTTTGATTTCGGCAAAAATATTTTCTATAACACAACATATTGAAAAATCAAAAGCCAGAAACTCTACCTAAATAATCAAGTGATAAATAAGAACTGTATGTATTATACCATTTCATTATTGTACATTTAATCTTCAATTTAAAAATCAAAACTTACCATATAAAAATTGATCCAAACTTACCATCTTAAAACATATATATTGGGAAATATTAAAATTTAATCCAAACTAAAAATCGAATCTTAACTTCTTCAATTCCATACCAACTTAAAATCGAATATTAATACCTTAAAATTCATTCCAAACGTAATATCGTCCTTATTATCTTAAATCTTAAATTAAATTTTTAAAATTGAAATTAAATAAAGTCTACAAAACGGGCAAAATTACACCCATGGCAAAATCATATGGATAAATAATAAGGTGAAACCATTGACATTTTAATATTTTCCATACTCTGTTTTGGTCGCCGTGGACTCAAAAATGCCTTGGGCATACTAAAATATTATTTGGTATAATAGAATAAATACAATCGAAAAGAAATAAATACGGAAATTGTCAGTTTTACTTTCTGTATATTGCAATAGAGGTTTCCCACAATTGGTGGCCGGTCACCAAATTAACATGAATAGGTATTGAAATGACTCCAATACCTGTCTGTGTTATCCTGGAATTGTGGGAAACGTTTATTTTTCTTGTAATTCAACTCAAACTACAGCGACACTAAAATGTAATGTTTGAAATCCCCGCTTAATCTTGGATAATCTTGGCCACTGTAGGCTGAAACGATAATTTATGCAAATGCTTTATTTTATTGTAACAGTTTCATTTTGAGATTTTTGAAAAAAAAATTTGAATATACAATACTCTGGAAATTGCCAAAACATTTTCTTAAGATTTTTTTATGTCGAAAATTTTATGTAAACTTTTTTTATTTAAAAAAAATTTACTAAAACTTTAATTGTTTTTATAACTGAAAAGTTTAAAAAAGTTTACTAACACTTTTATATTTTTGAAATCCTCAGTGCATGATTCGTGTAGATACGAAGTCTCAGAACTCTATGTGAAGGCTGTAAAAATTTTACTTAAATAAAATTCCGACGTCTGATAATGGGGATGTGTGGGTCTCAAAATAGTATCAAAGTTTTCAAGGAGAGGGAATCAACTCAAAGGAATATTTATTAAAGAAAAATTGTTACCAATATTTTTTCTAAAACGTCATAATATGGGCCACAGAGCTATTTATATACAAGCAAACCGTTATTATTATGTAAAAATTATATAATTTAGTTCTGAAAACGGAGGTGTGAATCCTTTGTTGTATCTATATGCAATCTACAGTAGTAGTAGTAAAGAACAAGACTTTAACTAAGGTAATTTTCTGTGTTACTTGTTGACGACATGTTTTTGCATCTAAACAGAAAGAATGAGCTCAAGTTGGTGGAAGTGCACATCATCAAACATCACGTAATCAGTGTGCAATAAAATGAGTATAAAGATAGCATTTAAAATGATGATGTTG
The DNA here is from genome assembly GCA_020055645.1 of Tomocerus qinae. Lineage (NCBI taxonomy): Eukaryota > Metazoa > Arthropoda > Collembola > Entomobryomorpha > Tomoceridae > Tomocerus > Tomocerus qinae. The sequence goes on from CM034548.1 coordinate 29,405,114, forward strand.
CATTTTTGTGTGCTTTAATGTTTGTTATTCTTAGGATAACCAAGTCGCAACGTATATTTCCAAGATATAACTTTTATGGCATTAAGGTTATACTTAATAAACATAAATTGGCGTGCAGTTTGGTTTTGTACAACGGAGAGTTTGTCCAATTCCAATCGTAAAAATAAAGATTTTGTTTTGATGATTGGCAACTCTTCGCAAGCTATTTTACTGTAAGCTTACTGCGTGCAAATATTTTTTACCATACAAGTATGTAGTCTGAATACAGCATCGCATAACATGTTGCTATGAATGCGTTGGATTGTCTCAGAAATTACGAACTGAATCTGATTTCGTTTACGAATGGATTGAAGTTTATGTCAGTTAACCGCCATGTTTCTATTCTGTATGCATGTAATTGGGAGAGCATAAGACATCTCAACTACTTTTAGACAAGAACGTACAGAAGCCCAAAATAGTCTGTATTTACAGTAATATTTTTACTTTGATAAGTGTATCCTACACTTGGACTATTTTATGGACGGTTCCCGCAGGGATGTCAATGTTCTAGTAGTTTATTATTCACTCTGTGACATGTAGGGGTGTATTATGACGTTGGGTATGTGTACGCATTTTATGATCTCCTGAATGTAATTCAGTGTGACTAATACACATAAAAATGACAGTCGATATGTTTATATCATGTTTTCTATGTATCGTATTGTAACTAGTGGGCTTACGCAAATGCATTGTAAGAGGAAGCCACGTATTGCGTCAGGATATTTGCCAAATTGTACGACTTAACTCACTTTCTATCTCTAATCGAAGAAGGATCTCTTCTTCTGTCTATGTGGTTGCAATAAATACAAAATTATTTGGATACATTACCATGAGTAAAAAACAAAATAAAAATTGGAAAGTAAAAAAACGAATCTTACAAATCAATGTATCTGAGACAAATTTATATGTTGCTTAGACTAGAATTTTGACATGCACACTTTTTTGGAAACGTGAGAATTTAATAAAATGGATGACACATTGAATGGTTGAAACAATGAATATAAATAGAAAGAGGGAAAAATTTAGTAGAATGATGTGATGCCATTTTGCTACAGGATCAGAAAGCCAGAACGTAATGCATACTTTGATGAACTACAAAATATTAAAACATCTTTTCTTAATAATGCCGTTAGATGAATAATCACGTTGAAAGCGACAGGCGGGGATGTATTTATACCCAAATTCTCCGGCTAGAGTGAATTTTTTTGAAAACATTACCTTTCTTCTAATTTATGATAGTTCATGTGCAAATTTCAAAAAAGTTGTATTTTTAATTGAGTTTATGCTTATATCTGATTTTTAGGAACCGTCAGTTTCAAACTGGTCCTCCTAATTCGAGTGAGCTTCATGTTAGGGAATGCCTTTGAGTTTATTGCTCTATTATTTTGGCTTACAAAAGTACTTTTAAATTTAATATATTCGAAAGCATATTTTAAAGCATAAGGAGCTCAATAAAAAATGTTAGTCAATTAATTTTGATAAAAATGTTTAAGACACAATAGTCACAAAGCTGATAACAATAACACCAAGCACACGTGAGGAATGCTGTGTGTTTACATTAAGTGAAGTGGACATAATGTTAAGAAAGGTGATTTGGCACAATTTTTTGCCATGAACACGCGTGCTGGGAGGAGTTGAATAACATCTCAACGAAATCAATTACTTCATTGAAATTCAATCGGAGACAGAGTGCAGATAAGAATAAATGGCAGCGAGAATCAGAGAAATGTCATGAGCCCAGGTATTCAATTGATAAGGCAGTATAAATAGGCAATTACTGTACTTACTATGTACGCACCTATCAATTCTGCCAGGGATGGGAACTCGGCAAGCAATAAATAATACTAAAATAATATTAGTCTTTTTATCATCTCAACACAATAATTCATTGCAATTGAAATATTAATCGTTTCATAACCAAAATCCGTTTTAGGATGAATTAATAAACATATCTATATGGGGTATATAGATCTCTATCGTGAGGGAGAAAATAAATGGTCATATATAGGCAGCTGTTAATTTTTTGCACACTAGCCTATAAATGTGCTTTACAATTACAACTTACTACAAATTAACTCTTTACATCATCAGAAGCTGAAACATTAACCACGCATTCACTGAATTCTACTTGGCCAGTTTCCTAGACGCTCCTTTTAAAGTCGATGTTGAGCTACGCGAATTTCGCTTTCATTTAATATCCATTTTACGCACGGAAAAGAAAAAACAATATTAACAGCAAAGTATGTCAAAGTGAAGTGACTGATTTAATGTCTTTGTGACGTTTTTATATTTCTCTTAATTTGATAAGCTCTTTCTATACGCACGCACATCATAAATTCGTCAATGAAAAGTCCCAAACTGTGAAGATGAAGTTAAGTTGATTGAAAGGATGTGTGATGCCTTCAACCTTCTTAATTCTCGTACTCGTTACAGAGATGTTTCCCTAGCTTGTCAAAACGGTTGTATAGATTATATTCACATTAATCAATTTACCTATCCTGATTTTTTTTACTGCTAAATATAGCTTGGTGTATCAACAAAACAACATGTAGGCGTTATTTGGTTGCCAATTAACCTACGATTTTTATATTGATAAGGTGATACAATGCTCAAAGCTTATAGAACAAATGATTGAAAACGCATGCATCTTCATTTGCTTAAATGACAACAGGTATAATGGATGACCACAAACATTTGAATGTTAAAATATTATGTTAGAAGCACTAAACCATGTTTTACTGTATGAAATACACAATAAACGAATTATCATTTTATGTGGAAAACAGGAGCCAAGGAACTTGGATTCTTTGCTAGTACAATATTTCGTATTCGTGTTTAAATGTTACACTGCTAATAAGTATTTAATTTGCAATACTCTATAAAGCATGTAAGAGATTATCTCCTAACTGCCAGAACACTGTCCACCCACGCTTTCTTTCAATCATTTATTTGCTTCAATCAAAGCAGTAGTAGTGATCTACAAGCTAGGAAGTGAAGAAGGTTTCGTTATTATCAATATCAATAATCACTATCAGAAATATATCAAACTATCAGCTATCATGCTATAAATATACAACAATCTATTCTACTCTGACGATTGAAAATTTAAATGAAACTATTATTGTTGGTGTCTAACAGGTGATTGTGATTGCATAACAATCATGCAGTGTATTTGTGATGGTCATTGTTACACGCATTTTTTATCACATGCATTCTTCGCTTTTCATGGAAGTGCTGAAAACAAAGCTTGGTACAGATTCATGTCTATTGATACGTACTACTAATTAATATTCGCCTTTTAGTTTAAAATTATTACAATAATTGTTAGAATACCGTTCTATTAATTCTTAATTTGTGTGGAAAAACAGTCTCATCTTTTGCATACTGTAGAGGCGGATTTTACTTTCAGTCATGAATCCTGCATATAACTTAACCAGGTTAACCATGTTTCTATTTTAAAAATTCAGGTTTTCTGAGATAATTTTTTTCAAAAAGTGTACTGCAATTATTATGATTGTGGATTATGATGAGTGTACTTATTAGGTCGATTGGTTAGGCATTTGGACCGATTAATGCTCTTACCAAGCTGTGGATTTAGAATTTAAAAAAAGTACAGAGAATTAATTTATGTATGTAATTTGCAGACAATAACAATGGACAGTTCGCGAGGATCGTCAGTGGAAAGGCTCGTCTTTTACAACCACACAGAATGTGAATGCCGTGACAAAATGGAAGAAATGATGCCAAGAGACGTTCCGCTTTCACCGTCAACTTCCGGTTCGTATTCACCAGTGTCAACAGGGACAAGCAGCAACAACGTTGTCAACCCGATTCCAAAGTCTAATTCAAATAGCTACGATTCTAATGCTCAGCGGCACCATCATCATCAGCATCAATTCCATGAGAGCACAAAAAACAAAAATTTACAGTGAGTATCCGGTTTTTTAATTCTCGTTAAGATTTAACCTTTTCATTTTTATTGTTAAGTCCTCCAAAGAGACAAACAAAGCAGAAAATAATTATAAATTAAATATTAACTTACGAAAAGAACTTATGTAACAAAAAAGCTCTAGGTTCGAGTTCGACTTGATAGATTAAAAATGGTTTACAATTATTTTAGTAACCAGATAGCAGAAAGTATTTGGACAGCACTAGGCTGTAGACATCTCAATTCATGTGATATTGATGTATAGAATAAATTAAAAGTAATTAAAAGCAGAGTTAAAAATGATTAGAGTGGCTTGATGAAAATATTCTAAATAAATAGAACTCGGAAGTTCAAAGGCACACACAGAGAAGGCTTTGATATTGACGAACTACATTTGTGCATGTGTAAAACTGAATTCTATCTTTATCTTGTACTTACAATTTAATTACCTTGTAAAGTTGTGACTGTTAGTATTTTATGAGTTCTTCTCTTAGCTCTGACGTAAACAAGTATCAATGTCTCTTTTTTGTTGACAATAACATTGCTAAGAAATCAAATTAAAATTTTATGACTAATGTCATAAGGCGGTTGTTGTCAGTCTAGATCTCAAGAAATATCATGCTCTGAAGAGCCATTAACAAACTGAGGCAATTAAAACACAACGGAAACACAACTACGTACTTGGCAATCTAAAGATTATCACAGAAAGATGCTTAAAAACTCATAAAATTTATCATGGTCATAAACACAATTTAGGCTGTAAACTTTTCATTCCTTTAATTCAGAAACTGCATTAATTTTTAATTATCATCATCCATCCTTGATTTTAACCGTTTGATTCAGGTCAAATGTGGACATATCATCGTCCATGTAGTGCTGCTGCATAATTATATATCTCATGTTGATATACGTACCATTGCGAGTAATTAGTAATTACAACCAAGGATAAAAACAAAAATTGAATTTAATCATCACATTTATTAATACAATTAGAATGTACATACGTGTATATTTTATATAACTACAGGATTATATTTTATTTTACACCAAATAAGAATTTGAATGATATAACGTTCGTCTCAAAAGCTATCATTAGATTAAGCAAGTAAAAGCGATAATATCTTGGTTTTAAAATTTATTTTATTATTTGCAAACTTAATTGGAAACAATTGACAGTTTTGTACATGAGTGAGGTTGACATTATCAGATAGTATTATAATTCGCAAAAATAATTCAACTCCACATTTTCAAGTCATAATTTCTTATCTCAACTGTTCTGCACTTATCAAAACGTTTACCAATATTTACATGAGTATAGTAATGTTAATTTTTCTGTATTTTGTGACATTTTTGGCTTTTCCAATATACTGACTTTTAATAATGCTTGCATCTAAATAAAATATTTAGTCATGTTCATGCATAACTCATAAGGGTAACAGAACAGATAGCACTATGAACATGGAAACAAAATAAATTTATTAAATTACAGTTGAGTATTATAATTATGCAAATCTTTTAATAAGAGGAACAGACATTTCCTTGTATTGCCGTTTGAATTACAGATAATATAGAAAGCGTGAGGACAGGAAAGCAGATATAATACTCAAGAATTGCGAAACGAAAGATGCAAAGTATGCAAAAGTTAATATAAAGATACAAATATTAGTCACGGCGAGATAGAACTGAAATCATTAATATTTAATGAGCCGAGTACACGCCAAATTTGTATTAAGTACTACTCTTTGCTTATTAAGGTTAACAAAAGTTAAAATTTTGCGTTCAATACAAAATATTTGAGCTTATTCATATTCATAATATTCAGATCGATCATTGATTGCCAAACTGACAAATTACTTTGAATTGTGATTTGTAATCAAAGTCCTTGTATGATTGCAAAGGGGCTACTTGTAATATATTCGATGGATGATTTGATCGCAAAAGTGGTTTGATTTATATGTCTCAAGGCTTTCTTCATAAACCGACTTTCTTGTTCGCAAGAATTGCAAAGATTGTACAATTACATCTTATATGCCAATAGCTATGTACCTGTTGACTGCATAGAATGAAAAGGTGTATTGCAATAATAAAATTGATTGGGTATCCAAAACAAATATGTAAAACGTACAATATTAATTGTGCATTTTAACGTTGTGTAACTTTTAGACACTTACGATACGTTTACTATCTTCTTGCAATGCTTAAAATTATTTAGCAATGGATGAAATATTTAGCATTTATTTTAGAGGTGAGTATCAACTACCGATAGTTTGTGTAATTATACTTCAATAAACTAATTAGACAAAACAAAAAGAAAATTTCTAGATTTCTACCCTGCCACTTCAATTATAAGTATAAGGCATTTACACATTAATAAAACAGGAATGATATTTGTCCATTTAAAGTATATTGACTGATTCTTAAGCATTATCATAATTGTTAGCACTATAATTGCTACTTATTTATACAAGTAGATACTTATCCCAATAGGTCCATATAAGGGAGGTAAGTACAAATCTGCCAATGAAATAGGAAAGCAACATCTTTGTAATTGATTACTCTGTCTTTGTCACGAAATTTTTCTTTTCGAATGATTATGCAAGTTTTCCAGCTTTGGGTAGTGTTCTTTTATTTAAGCGATTTTTGAATGTTTTTTTTTATTTTGCTGAAGGTGCAAGTGTCCATCAGCTTACACGGAACGGGTTCTGTCTGACGGGTCATGCTCTTGCGATTGTTTCGATAAACAGATCGAGTGTTTACGACTGAAAAGAGGGAAGGACTTTTTCAGCATGCAAGACAAATGGTAAGACTCCAAATCAAATTAAACCAATATAAATCATTTGACATCATCTCACGTTCACAAACACAACAAGGAGAGAATCCATGAAATGCAAATTGTCAGTTCGCAATAGACATGCCATGCGTACAGAGAAAATGGAAATCAGCAAAAGCTGCACGCATCCCAATATTTGACATTTGAATAACTAACGGCGTCTTGAGCTTTGACTTATTTGTTACTGTAGTGATAGAGAGAGTTGATGTGAAAGATGTGTGACAGTTCTGTCTGTTACATGACAACTCTTCTATCTACATGACATTTGTGTACAGAAAACTATTGTCGACCGTTACAATTACAACTTTTGTTACTACGCAGTAGTAAATCATATTCTGTAGTAAATAAAAATGTGTACCAAGCATTAAGTATTAGTATAGGCAACCAATACTATATTCTTTGAAGGTAAAATAGAGAAAATATTTTTTGGTGATATTTGGTAAATAAAAATAAATACTCATAAAGCTTCTCATAAATCATTACATAATTAATATTAATACTGTCCAGATCCTAAATTCAAAGTTTTCATAATGTTTATACTGCCTTTTAAAATTCACCATTTAAAAACAAATTAATCACTTTTGCCTACTTTTGAATCATAGTCTAAGTATTCTGTATTCGCTATTAAAGTTTTCACAATGTGACATTTTACAGGAAAAATAATGAAATGCGTTTCTAATCATTAAATAAATTATTTTGACAGGGGCAGAAAATGAAAAAAATTATCTTTAAGGCAATGTGTGTTACTTTTACATGCATGTATATTTATGAGCATTTATAGTATTTTTGCATTTTTAATATTAAAGTGGATAATTTATATAGTTTGAGGGGATTATGTAATCACCTTTTAAAAAGGAATTAATCATAAATTTTGTGATTTGCTGCTAATAGGATGAATAATGGTTTGTTGTATTTGTAGGTGTGTTCAATCAGGACGGTGCGAAGTTCCGGAGTGTGCTTACGGCTCTTACATCCATTTGGCAGGGCGCTGTCCTCGGAAAAAGGAGAGGATGGGCCAATCTCTCTCTTGGCATCGCTATCTCACCCAATAAAATATTATAGTACATACATACCTTTAATACCATTATTATTACATATTATTATGTAACTAACATTAACACACACACAAAACCTACAGTATAGGTAGGTTCATAAATAGTACTCGTTGCATTGTTAATTGCTACTATTTACTTGGAGTTGGCAATGTCGACGAAAAGAATCAACATTCTTGTTTATACTAAACTGCATTATTATTTAGTTGTTAAATACTCTGTCTGTACTTTAGCTTAGGTATAATATGTCATTCAATGCTATTATGTAGTGTCTATCTGTAAATGTCTTGGTAGTATTTGATAGGAATTAATAAAATATAAGACATGAGACTTGTAGCAATCGTAAAGAGTCTTAAGAATGCAGTTGGATGGAATAGAATAATATATTTGTTGTATTGTATCTGTATTTTACGTAGCTATATTAAATATTGCATCAGGTTGAGTCATTTAAGAAAAATTTAATTGTTGTAATTGTGAGTAAAGTATTTACCTATAGATATTAAAGAGAGACCTTAATATTTAGTTTTTGTTTGTTTACTATTTACAATTTATTGCATTTAATTTCGTGAGTCAGATACGTATTGATAGTTATTACGATGTAGAATGGCGGCTGAGTAAAGATACGATTGTATCTAATAGTAAATTAACGTAGGAAATAAAATATTGTCGTAGTTTGTATAGGTATTTTATTTGAGCTAGACATTTTAATACCAAACGAAGTCACTCCATGAAATGTGCATTTGCTGCACTGATATTACTTATTATGCAATTAGAAAATGGTTGCAATCTGTGTGAAAATAGAAAATTATTACGTTAATTAATACTGAAACAAACTACTTAATTAATTCCTTACATGTATTTACACTATTGCCATTAAATATATTACTAAAACTGCCATCGTTACAATACAAATAATTATGTATTTACTTTTAAATCGACTTTTAGTATATCATGTTAACTTTAAACATATTATGAGTTTAGCAAGTACCTTTACTAAACAGGTATACTCACATCGATGAGGAAATTATATGTTTTAGCTTTAAACAATAATATTATGCTGAGTTATTAAAACAAGTCTTTAACTTTATCACACGCTTTATTATCTTCGCCGATGAAAAATTAATTTAAATGCCTAAGACTTATTCACACATTAAAGTGTTTCGTATTATTATGTACCTATCTAGAAATAAAAACATAATTAATTAATAATATGATATGCCCAAACCATTTTCTTCCCTTTCTAGAATAAAAATTGTATTTATTTGATTTAAATTGAAAAATTCGAATAAACCAAAAATGGATAATCAAATGCCATAGGATAATATTAAAAAACTGGAAATCAATCTACCAATAAAATTAATTGCTGCTTTCTCAATGCATTATAGTTGCCTCCCGGTGTCCATACTTTGCAAATTTGTTTGTACAAATAGATATACCTAGATACTGAAGTACATATTACATGGATAAAAATGTATTGTTATTGTAATATAACTTTTACCACAAATTTGTTAAAATAAAAACCATTTCTGACTCGATACGCCCAACCGAGTAGCAAACTTTATTCCATTTATAGCTTAAGGTTATTCTAAATTCGTTGGTCTATAGGCAATAATGTTTTTTTTGTAGCAAACTAGTTATATTGTGTGTCATTATATATGTTTGTTGCAACAAGATTGTGTTTACTTAACAGACAAGCTTGAAACCATATTACTGGGAACATTTTATATTTTCCTGCAAGTGAAAAGAAATGATGCATATTTTTATGATATTTGGAATGTGCATTTCATAAGATTGAATCCTCGATGGTTTTTGATGTCTTGATAAACTAATTTCTAAATATTAATTTTATATGAGGAGTGTATAAATACAAAGACCGATAGTGTTTTCCATTGCAAACAATATGAAATCGTATATAGTTAGATACTTATATGGAATTGAGTTACTGAAGTAATTATCGTACTATCTATGTCTATGCTGTTGGGTTGGTGAAATGAATGGTTAGTTAGAATTATGTGAGTAAATGCAATAGCTATTCTGTTAGTAGAGCAAAATAATGATAAATGAATTGATGGAATTCGATTTAAAATTTGCGTTCTTTTATAATTCAAGGCTTAGGCAACTTGAAATGCATTTATTAATCCGATTATATTAAAGCATGCTTGGCATGCATAACATTATTTTTGAAAAAGGTTAAGAATTAGTTTTGTTGGGCAACATGGAAGGGATTGTTGATGGACATTTGGAGTTGTTGTCCGTTGCTCTTTTGGATCTTAAGGCTGGTTTGTCTGCCACCATCGGAAGAAGCACGGAATCCGACGACTCTGCAGTGGGGGCATTGTTGGGTAGACTGTTGAAGGGGTGTTCCGTTTTGTCTGACGACGTTGGAGCCAATCCTCTTCAATTGTTGTTCAGCTTGTTCAGCGTACTTTTGGACACGGTATGGGATTTGGTCATACTACAAATCATAAATAATAATTAGTGTCCAGAATAAAACTGAGTATTTCATTGTTAAGCTTATTACTTAATTTCTATCCAATAAGTTATTGAATAAATGCATAAATACTTACATGAATTTGTCCTTGGATTTCGTATTGGCCTTGTTGTTGCAATTGCAATTGTCCTTTAACTACAGCGGTGCTTTGTTGGGTTCTGCTGCATCTTGGTCCGTACCTCATGAGGGCTAGAAGAAAAAAGAGAAGGATTTTTTTAATTTCTAGTATTGATTATTAAATTTTGAATAGAAATATTTCATGGTGACTTACTGGTGAATTGTCCTTGCCAGTTGCGGACTCCGTGGTAGTTTCCGTTGCTGTTGGTGGTTGCGCTGAATGAAGCACATCCAAGGGAAGATTGTTCACGGACATTTTGTGCAGATGAGACACGGTCAATGACGGCCTTCATTGGGGAGGATTCAGTTTGGAGTTGTTGAGCAACACGAGCAGCTTCTTGTCCATCAGCAACAACAACGGTGAAGTCATCGCGACCATTGGTTTGGGCAACAAGAATACCAGCCCATTCAGCTCGTTGTTGGAAGTTCCAGACGGATTGTTGAGAAGATCTCTTTGCAATTGGTTGAATGACGGTTTGAATGGTAGTCATACCAATGGCAAAAACTGGGTGACGAGATCCTACAAATGAAAAATTCTTTTTTAGTTTTCTCTCCTCTATTCATAAAATATTATAGGTTAGGGAAAATTTATATTTACCTGATCCTGAATAGTGGGTCTGGGAATTTTGTTTTTCCTCAGAGGATGATGATGAGTAAACGTTGTTGTTGTTGTTTTCGTTGTTGACAGAGAAAGGAGATTGATTGTTGGAGTGTCCTGAAAATATAAGAGTAAATACATGAATAAAAACCCTTTTATTATTGTAACTTAATCCTACTTTTATGCGTCTCAAATAGATTTGTTTACCCCATCCAGCGGTGAAAAGGATAGTGTTGGCCTTGGAACTTTTTAAATCGTAGTTGACGATCATTTGAGCGAAGTCGGAGGAAAGAGCTGCACGTTGAATAAATTGTTTTGGATTGTTGATTCTATATTGTTGGCTACTGGATTTGTCAAATTGACCTTCGACAGTGAGACTGAGCCCGAGATGTCTTCCGACTTGGTTGTTGAAGTGTTGGCGGTTTGAATTGCGGATGACTCTAGGTTGGTATTCCTTGACCTTGAGGATTTGGATTGGAGTGTTCTTCAGTTGAATGTTGTATGGTACGACTTCGAGTCTGAGGACTTGGACTTGTCCAGTGGGTTCTCCGGTGGTTTCAAGATGAATGGGAGTGATAGCAAGTCCGAGTTGTCCACGAGGTCCTTGGCGGGTAACCATACGAAGAGGAAGTTCAGAGAAAGCACGTTGGCTCACGACAGTCTTATACTTGTCTTCAGTCATTGGTGTCTTGACGGCGAAGGAAACGGTGTGCTTAACAGCCATGCTATAAAGGTCAAAACATCACAATTAATTACCACAAACCTTTCTAATAAAACTTAAAAATATTGTAGAAGAGAACACTCACTTGAGGTAGCCTTCACCCTGGTATTGAGCTTCTTTGTTATCGACATTTCCGGTGACAGATAATAAAGCAGGAGCAACCATGTGGTACATAAGTGGGAGACCCCAAATGGAAGGAAATTCCTTAACGTGTTCACCAGGGATGACAAATCTTTGGAAGGTTTGCTCGTGTTGAGAGTTTACGATGTGTTGGAATCCATTACTCAAGACTAAATACACAAATACAATAATAAATTAAAGCTCTAACCAAATAGTAATTAATTGACTTACAGGTAGAAACTTGTTCGATAACACGTGGTTCGAGGGGCAACATGGTTTCGGAGCCAAAGACGTTGTAACCGTAATGTCCTTCAGATTCAGTGGGTTCAGAGGGTTTATAGAACATAACATTCAAAGCGAAAATATTAGCGAATGGTCCATCAGGTCCAACGGTTCCACGGATGTTAGCGGAGTATTTGTACGGCATTTGATTGTCACCGCCTTGGTTGGATGCATGTTGGAAATAATTGAAAACAACATCCCATTTGTTTGTGCGAGAAGGAAGAAGGAAGTTACGAATTTGGGAATCCAAAATTCCAGCAGGGGTTTGCTTAACTTGAGGCGAGGCTCGGAGGGCATTTTCACGACTGCAAACAAAGAAGTGTAATTACTACATGCATGTAGTTATGAATTAACGTTGTAATTTATGAAAAATGAAATGTCGAACAAGAGACTGGTTATAATAAACAACTCTAACTTACATGATCTGGAGGGGTCGGCTAACGGGCTTCTCGGAGCGAGCCAAAGCTTGGATTGCAGAGGAGACGAAACCGCAAAATTGTTTGTCGGAGTCTTGATGGGAGGCCTTGGCCAAATCGTCGACATGGTTAGATCCTTCAAGAGGGGTAAACAGAAGAACAAAAGCACAAGCCTCTTTAACAGGTGTCTTAGTGCTGGGATTGGTAGCCCATTGCTTCAAGTAGGGAACCAAATTCCTCAATTCTTGATGTGCTTCTCTATTGTATCTGCAAGAGATTATCAAAATACAAATGCAAATTATTTCCACACTCCAATACACTATATACTAATGCAATAGTAAAGCGCTTACTGGTTTTCAACGCCGGCACGTCTGACGAAAGCAAGGAAAGAATAGACGGATTCTAGACGGAGGGCCACTGAGTTTTGTTTTTCTTCAATGATTTCCTTGAGGAGTGGGATCATTTGCCGGCTGGCAGTTTTTCCAGCGGAAACAACTGCGACAATCTTCATGAACTGACTGTAAGATCCGTGGAGTACACTTTTCAAGAGAGGAAGGAATTTTTGCTCAACCAAGCTGGATTCGCCCCAAGTTTTGTATAATTGATATGAGAACTTGGTTCTCGCAATCTTCTTGTCCACACAGGAGTCTCTCAACATCTTGGCATTGGCCAAAAGAGATGCTACAGCTAGTGGTTGCTTTTCACCCTTTTGTGCCACGAGATGCCTGCTGAGTTCCTGTTTTACAAAATTTACACAATTGAAATTGCGACTATACAAATTTCATTGAGGAGTTACAAAGAAACTTACGATGTTTTCTTCGAGAATTTCTGGGGTGGGAGTTCTGATGGTAGCGGGCATTTGCATGATCATATGGAGAGCCCTCTCTTGATCCACTTGTCCACTTTTGATTATATCGATTTGGAACTTAATGCAGGGGTTGGTTCCGCAAGCGCTAACACAGTCCAGGAAAAGATTACGAGAAGCTTGTTGGGCAGTTCCGGATCTAAATTAAATAAGATATCACCATTAGAATGTTTCATTGCTGTTGTTATCATAATCTTTTAAATTTTGACACTCCTAGTTGGAATTATAGTTATTAATATCAAATTGCAGCATAACGTTACCCGGTTGGAAGTTGACGGTTGAGGTTTTCGATGGAATTCAAATGCAACAATCTCATGCTTTGCACGCTCGTTGTCAATTTTTTCAAGGATTTGGTTTCAGCCAAGCTCTTGTCACGGTCATTGCTTTGGGTGAGGTCACCAGCGACTTGCTTCAGATTTACCAATATGCCATCTACGATTACTTGTTGATCGATTTGCCCGGAATAAAAGTTGTTAATTGGGGCCATGGTCATAGAGGGGAGAGGGAGTCTGTTTTGATTTTGAAGATCTGACAGAAATAAATAACAATTATCACTTTACCTTAATATAATGAATTGTTTTATCATTGTTCAGTCTGGTTGATTGTGCATTTCCAAAACTATGATTTTATAATATTTGTTTACGCCTACCGTTATTGCGATAATAATTGTCTTCGCCCATTTGTTGGAAGCGGGGATGAGAAGAGCGGCGGGGGTAAGCTTCATTTTCTTGACTGTAGTCAGAGCTTTGTTGGAATCCAGAGCTTTGTTGTTGCCATTGTTGGCGTTGACTTCTAATTTGGTTTTGGGCAGCATCAACGAAATTGTAACGGAGACTGGTGATGGTGGTACGTTGGCTGGGGGCATGGAGTGCAGAGCCGTTTTCCTCAACGCGGACCAAAACAATAGTCTTGCGGGATTGAATTGTGGGACGTTGAGCTTTGTGTTGGCCAACCTTGATACGTTCTTCGCGTTGGATAGCCAATACGACGTACTCGTTATTTTCGATATTTCCGCAGAGAATAGCACGAGTGAGGATTTGACGCTGCAAATATACAAACCAAATTTTATTTAGAAAAATGTAAATGTTATTTTCGTTTCTTAGAGTATGAAAAATTTATGCCAGATTTATCTCCCGAACAAAAACAAATTCTGGTTTAAAAAATTGCGGAATAAATGTAATAAAGATGAGTTACTTACATTCCACAATGGGCTGGAGCTATTGTAAGCAACGGCAGGATGGATTTGGTTAAGAACAGGCTTTTGTTCGCATCCAGTCAATTTAACGGTCTTGACAACATCGAGAATTTGTTTTCCAGCGCAGAATTTCTGTGTCACATAACAAATGGATTAGTAGAAGGAAATTCCAGGTGATAATGAGGTATACAAGTTGAAGGCCTGTTAAAAATTTTATAAATGAGTTACCTGTTTCATGCGTTGCAATTCAGCAGGGGAGACCAATCTGTTTTTCCTGCCTTTGTGTCCGGTCCATTCCTCAGAGGAAGAGGAGCTGGAGGAGGATGAGCTAGATGAGGAGCTGGAGGAGGAGGAGGAGCTGCTGGAAGAGCTGGAGGACTTCTTTTTGCCGTTTTGGTTTCCGTCTAATTGGTTTCTTTCCTCAGAGCTGGAGCTAGAGCTGCTGGAGCTGCTGGAGCTTGGGCGTTGGTTTCGCTGTTGGTTCAGGGTACGTCTTTGTTCCTTTCTCTCGCGGATGAGTCTCCTTTCAGCACTGGTCTTCTTCTGTTCTTCGGAACTGGAGGAAGATGAGCTGGAGCTGCTGGAGGAAGAGCTGGAGGAAGATTTCTTTCCATGCTTGTGTTGGTTATTTTCTTCAGAGCTGGATGAGGAGCTGGAGCTGCTGCTGCTGGAAGAGCTGGAGGAGGAAGAACTGCTGGAGGAAGACTTGGAGTTGTCTTCTTCGCTGGAGGAGCTGGAGGAGCTGGAGGAGGAAATGTCATTGAAGATCTTGGAGTCTTCGTTGCCATTTCTTGGGCGGACTTGGTAGTTGGTCTTGCACTCTCCGTGGATTCCTTCTTCAGTCACCGACCACTTGGAGTTGGGACTGTTGGCCTGTTCGGTGTTCATGTTCAATTGGGTGGCTTGAGCTCTCTTGAAGTTCTTGACCCATCCTAGAGTGTTCTGCTCAACTTGGATCTCCTTCACTAAACCTCGTTGAAGGATAACCACGAAGGGTTCCTTCATCTGGGCAAGGTACTCTGGTTTGATTTGAGCTTGCTCGTCATGTTGGCCGTTAATTGACTTGATCACGTAGTTTAGACCCTAAGAAAGAAAATTTAGTATTATGCGATTTAGATGGGATGTATTAACTAAATGATGAATTCGCTTATTAATAGTAAGTCTTCATACTTGAACAATCAAACGCTCTTGGGTCTCACAATAGACTTTGAGTTGGTATTTCAAATTAAATCCGGCAACTTCCTTTTGTTTTTCAGTGCCAGCCACAGAGTGTCCTGTTACTGTATACTCGTACGTCTTTCCTTGTTGCCATCCGAATCTGCCTAAGCCTTGTTGGGAGGCAGAAGCCGCTCCCACTGCAAAAACAAAAAAAAATCAATTCACAACTAGTAAATTAGCTAAATTTATTAAAATATCGAAATTTCAAATTGAAAAATGTTTCTTACCGAAAAGGCAAACTGCAAGAATGCAAGCCACCTTCATGTTGATGGTTGAAGAATAAATTAAATTTCACCAAGAGATGGGAAAAATGCAAGTGACTATTTTACCAAATTGGAAAACAAACAAGAGCAAACTACCCAAACTCTATAGCATGACAAGAGAACTTGTCAACTGATGCCAATACCGACTAAGTGGCTCCTTTTTATACAAATCGATTTCCATATACACTTTACGTACTCCTGCAAAAATCCTACTTGAGTTCCTTATTTCAGCACATTTTCTACGGTTTATCTTCATTTTTTGTCCTTTAAACCTTTTGCTCTCCGACATTATTACTTGTCTCTACTAACTACTTACCTAAGTCGAACGAAAAATTAAGTAGGCAATAACAAATGTTATTGCAAATTATTGTACTGTATTCATTTGGATATTAATTCCTGCCATACAATGTTTTAATGTTTCCTTCAACAATTTTTGCTACTGCCTTTGCTTATACTTACATTACTAATTAGGTTTAGCATATGAGTACCCCTTGTCACGGAATATTGATGCTTATGCTTTTCCTTATCATTCCATTACAGCGATGCTTATGTCAGTGAAAATGTAGTACAAAGTTTTAATTCTTACAAAAATTATTTAAATCACTACGTATAATACTGTCAATTAATGAATGGTCCAGTATTAATGCATATAAAAAGGGATGTAATAGTATTATAATATTTATGCACAGCATGCATAATTGCACACTGTACTATAAATGACCTGACTATAATGCACGTTTCACTGATGACGATATTTATCTTGTTATGTTCCAAATAGTAAATGATATAAAACTGCAAGGAGTAAGGCAAGGACTACATCAGTAAATCATTCAATATTATCTCTAGGTATGCTACTTGCTTGATTGAAATGAATGGAAAATTGGAGATGCAAAATGGGTAGAGGAAGGACTTTAATTAAAAATTCACTCTGATGTGATAGAGATTGTTGCAGAGTTGCAGTTTGCAAGCCAATGGTGTCATGTGTCACAGGATGAAGACCTTTTTTCATACTGTATGCAACATTCAAATGCTACTAAAATAAAAATGATTAAGTACTGAAGATGATAATTATTGATCCAAGAGTGCATGACACAATGATTTTGCTGATACACAAAATTATTCCTTATCTATGACATTGCCCATCCTCATCATCCTTGTTTTTCATGTTTGTCTTGCAATAAACTTAACACTTTGAAGAACATTGTGTTACAAGAAAATAAGTACGTAATACCTTCATTTTGCTACTATGCATTTAAAATGTATTCTATCTACTTGACTTGGGACAAGAAGCAATATAAAATTAGGCAAGTATAATAAAACATTGGAATACCCCTCTGAATATTCCTCTGTGCTTCATTTTTGATATTTTTCATTCATAAAATTTAGTTTTAAAAATTATATGTCACATGTCTATACGGGTGAGAAAAATTGTTACTTTCATTCCAAACCAATTGATTAACAAAATATAGCAATTTCAGAATTTTTATCTCTAAAGATTGCCTTCAAAAGTACTGCTTGCAGCATAAAATTTAAGAAAGAGTTCATTATATTATTATGTCTATAAAACAGAAAGTGAGTTTATTGAAGACCAAAAAAATGTTAAAGCGATGTGACATTTATTACTTAAACACTTAATATTTCCGGTAGATAATCTATTACATTATAATGCAGCCATTCATTTGATAATGTAACTGCGGTAATAATATAATGCTAATTTTGCAGAAAACTGGACCTTTTGAAGCAATTATTATAAATAAACTGTCTTATTAAGAGTTATAGAAAAAGGATATAAAATCAATTTCAAGTTCTTTAGACTCTTATGAAACAATATGTACATGTATGATCTGTGTGGGATTTAGACCATGGACACTCCAAAGTAGGGATTATCAATTTGGTTTACTAACTAATACCGCTACTCCACTTCAATACAAGTATAGGTAAGTATTGCCTAAGAAAATAAATATTCCTACATTTACTGATAGCAGTTAAATATTCTGATTCATTGGCATAATTGACTACAATTTTCAGTTCTCATGCTTAATACATAAATCATGTAACTGATGTAACAGCATATCTACCAGTTCTCCTAGTATGTGTCTACCTTAATATAGCACATGCACCATATGTGGGAGGCGATAATTATTTTAATTTTTACACTACGTATCGCAATTACTTTCATTGAGAAATATGCAATGTTGCTAAAACCCACGTAAATGTACATTTTTAAGCTGGAAACTTAACTTTAACCTTCTATTTTTTCCATACCTTTAGGTATCTCTGCGTGTTACATGGAAACTCTCCAGTTTGCCAGTTGGTCATCCTTGTAAATTTTTTATTCTTGTCATTTATCAGAACAGCAACAAACTTTTCATGCTAATTAATTCCAAGATTTAAATATTTAAAAAATTTAAATGTGGAACAACTTGAGTTCCCCGTTGGCCATGTAGTTTTTTTATTTTTGGTGGTAAAATAAATTTTAAGAATGCATTTCTAAATATATTGTCGATTATATTCAATGTCTTAATTCTAATTGCAAAATTTTGCATCATTTGTCATTTACTACAGAATAGAGCGGTCGACGAGGATGGAAGAAAAACGGAAAATTTCACAATTAAGTGCTAAAAGGTTCGTGAAAATGAAATTGAATGGTGAGTTTAATTATTGGACCAAATGCAGTTTAAATCAACAAAATTTGTTTTGTAGCAAATGATACACAAATAGCAGTACGTAATGATAATTCATTTGTCATTTTAGCCTTCTACACTGGCAACTGGACTTTTGATTGACTTAAATGACATGCAAACGAATCATAATTTGAATTTTTAGCAGGTTTAATTATGTCTATCATCACCAACTTACGAACGAAAGACAGAAACCTATATGGATTATTCAAAATAACAAATTGTTATTACCTAATCTATTTTAACTTGTGGGTAAAAAATGAACAATGTTTCTCCATACTTTATAATTTTCCACCAACCAAGCGTGTTTGAATTTTCCAATAGTAAAATCTTTAAAAACTACATTTTCAAACATCACCAATCACCATTTATGTATGACTTGATAACAAAATCTTAATATAAGACAAAAGTAGAAAGATATGGTGGGGCTGGCGGCAGGACATTACGTCCTACTAGAGAAAGCTGTACAAAACATTTACTGTACAAAAAACAAAAGCCCAGTGACCCCTTGAATTTACTGACAGAAAAAGCGAATAGGCTTCATATCATAAAATTGGTTTGGAAAAGTCGGAAGCGGAGTAGGGAAACATGAGACTTTTTTGTGTCGTTAGTTGGGACACCGGAATTTTGAAACACATGTATACATACATAGGAAAAGGATAATTTAGAGACAAACATTTTAAAAATATCTGCTTTAAATTAATTTTTCAGTTTTTTGTACGAATTTTCAAAAACTAAAAATGATCGCATGAAACAGAATTCATAAGTTTACCTACAGCCATTTGCTTAAATATGAAATAGCCATAAGTAACATTACGCTAGAGGGAAAATAAAATTTACCAGTGCACATAATATCTTTACTCTACATAAACATAATCTTTTAAACAAAAGTGGGACATGCGCATGGAATTCTGTATTAATGTATTAAGGTTTGTATATTTGTCCGTAATATTTTGTAACTAATGAGTAACGGGAATATTTTGTAATTAATGACCAAGGACTAGACTATCAGTACTGAGTCTAATCAACGGTCCATGAAATTGCTCAGTAGCTAGAAATTTACTCATTTCAACATTTTCTAGCACACTTTGTGTGCTAGGATTCAACTAGTGGGTATTTAAAAATAGTCCACTGTAGGATATTCGCCTTGCGCCCATTCAAAGTGACACCACGAAACCAAAATAACAGACCCACAACAGACTTTAGTTTAGGTCGACCGCCGTCGTAGGAGTTAATGCACTGCTGACTGTGCTGACTGCACACGGTGGCGGGCCGAAGCGAAAGTCGGCTGTTGTGGGTCAATTATTTTAGTTCCGTGATGTCCCGTTGAATTCGGTTGAAACGGGCGATACGTGAATAACCAACTGCACAGTGCATTGCACACTGCATTGCACACTGCATTATTATTCAGATACAGAAGTTACGCCAATTTCCAATTCAGAGTTTAATATAACTAAATAACTATTGCGAAATACATGATTTAGTACTGTCAACTGTATTACAGAGCATGCCCCTATAGTTCAAAAAAATTGACGATTTTAGTTTTTGATTTTGGACTTTGAAATTACCCGACGTTCTTATAATGTAAATAGCAACGTTGAACGCGAATATTATCGTAGTTGATAGTAGAATATTATCGTTTTTAGTGCTCTGACCATCAGAAAATTTTGCAATGAAGTATAAAACATTATGTTATGTGTATTGCAATTGGCAATTAAATCACAAAATGCTAATGCTGAATGCAAGATGAATTCTTTGACATCATTTCCATAAAGGTAAGAAAACTGGTTCATTTTTCTTCCAACTAACTCCAGCTCTTGGCTCTTTGAAAGGCTTTGCCATAAGTCATTCACCATTTAGGATTTTTTAATTCGAATGTTGGTTTAGTATTCAATCTAAAACGCAAATATCAAGATTTTTTTAACTGAAAAACATTTATCCTAATTCAAGCACGTATGCAGAACTGAGTTTCGGAGGGGGCTAGATTTCCAGAAAATTTTTGGCATTTTTTGAAAGAAATGCGTCAAAATTGGCCTAAAAATGGCAAATAATCGCGCGGAGCGCGAAATTTTTTGCTATTTTGAGAAAAAATTTCCCTTTTTCTTGGATTTCGGGGGGGGGGGGCTTCAGCCCGTAAAGCCCATCCCTAAATACGTCCTTGTCCTAATTTATTAGCTCAAAGGCTGAATTTAGGCAGTTGTTTCTAGTTGCCCCCGTTTACTCCATTGCCCCCGTTTCTTCCGTTGCCCCATTGCCTCATTCCCTGTTGCCTCAAGTTCAGCCACTTAAAATCTAATCCTAATAAATAGCCTCCGATTCCAACCGCCACTATTTTAGCCTCTTAACCAAGTAAACAATAAACTGTTTTCTTGTTAAAGTCGAACAACAACAGGGGCAACGGGGACTGGGAGGGACCGCTGCCTAAATTCAGTCAAAGCAAGGACAGAGGCCTCAACGAACAAACCTTAACCTAATTTATCATTATCTAACCTAAACTAGGGTACATCCTAAAGTTCACTAAAGTATTTTTAGGACTCCATTTAGGGCGAAAATGGCAAATGAGTCCAAACTGTCAATAAAATAGATTAATTTGTTGCAATTTTTTGGGTCATTTGAAAATTTTGGATTTCGGAGAGAGACAATTACCCCCACTGCCCCCTAAATACCCCTGTTAATGCTGAGGTACCTTCATGTCTTGCCAATTGAGAAAGTTACCATAATTCATGATTCGCGATGACCCTGTGCTAATGTTGAATGTAAATGAAAAAACGCAGTAGAAAACAAAAAGGCTTCCTACTGTAATTCGTTAATATGTACTATACTAGCATTAAAAATAGAGTATTGAGCTTATGTCATATAATATTATTCTTTCATTTAGCTGAGGCAGATTATCTGGAATTTGAAACGCGAGTGACATTATAAAAAAGAAATTTATTAATTACTAACCAAGCAACCACTTATCGACGGAAGTAGATACAAGTTCATAGATTTTGGCCACCAGAGAATAGAGAACTCAAATTTATTTAATAATAATTTGGTGGTTAGATAGCTTAAAAAAGTTACGTTGAAGTTTGAAGTTAAAACACAGTGACAAGTAATGTTTGAGGGTTATTCACAGTAGTATTTATTCCAATACATTCAAAAATTATATAATTAATATTATAGAATACACAATTTTGCCAATCATTTAGAATTTTTGGTAAAAATAAATCTATTCAGTTCTACGTTGTGATGTGAAGGTAAAAAGATTCTATCTTTTGTCCTCTTGTATATTTGAAAGGAAATTTCCATTTTGTACATATTTATTTAACAATTTACCTGGGCCCGTGTATTCGTTATCACCGAAAGTGTCACCGACCCCCTCCGATTACGACCAAAATCGCTGAGCATATGTCTAAAATAGAGTAATTAACGAAATGGACCTTCAAAATTTTTTTAAAAATAAGAGGGGGCGTGGGGGGTAAGGGGAAGCTTTTCCATTGGGAAGAAAGATTGTGACCAAACGGTAAGTCATAAAATTCTTTAGTTTTTTTCTAAAATAGCATAAATAGGTGCTTCATCCTGGCAAGGTATAAATTTTATTCAATTCGAATATTTTGGCGCGAAAAAAAATCGGTGAACCTGAAATTAGCAATAATTCAAACATTGTGGGTTGAAAATGGCACATATCGACTAAATATTGAATATAAAAGATGCTAGATCATCTTAAATCTCCTTTCTAAGCAAGAACAAGGTTACATGTCCAAAATTTATTAACCCCTGTCCGGGGAAGCGGGGGCGATATAAGTTTGGATATTTAATTTCTCAAAACTTATTACGCCTAGAGACTTTAAACCACCGCCAAACAACTCAGCATTATGTAATGCATCATGGCAAGGTGGTGTATTGTGTGTCACCCACCCCCTGAGGGGGGTGTAGGTGAGGCTTAAGTTTGGAAACCCAATATCTCCAAAACTACTCAACGTACGGACTTAAAACTACAGCCAATCAACTCAGCATCATGTAATGCATCATGGCATGGTAGTAGGGCGTACAGGACGGTCTAATGGTGTAAAAACCTGGCTGGCTGTCTGCAATCTTGGGTTCGAATCCTAAGAGCGCCTCAGGTTGTGTGTTAGATAGTCTGGAATTGGGAGAAGCTATCTTTGCCGTATATTCGTTATTAGCATTGATTTGCCTATCTTGGTGACAATATGACTATCTTTCCTTACCCTGTCTGCAGTGTGCAGATTGCTCTCTTGGTTAGGTGTACACTACGAGTTTACCTAGTGATATACTGGACTGAGGAGCACATGCGAAGGGATGCGGGAGGTTGCGATGACTGTCACACCTAATGTGGTCAGCTCACCTAACCTTGCCACCTAAGCACACATAGGTAGAGTACGGGACTGTGTAGGGCTGTACCACATAATGGTTCAGTACCCCTCACCAAAGTCTCTTCGTGTAAGTCTGTACACTCAGTAAAGTTGTCCGGGAGTCACTGCAAGTAAGCCACCCCAGGCTTGAGCGGTAGCATAGCTCTACTACTATAGTAGATGCTGTGCTCTCCCCCTAACACACACACACATGGCATGGTAGTATATTGTGTGTCGCCCCACCCCCTGAGGAGGGTGTAGGAGAGGCTTAAGTTTGGAAACCCAATATCTCCAAAACTACTCAACGTACGGACTTGAAACTACCGCCAATCTACTCAGCATCATGTAATGCATCATGGCATGGTAGTATATTGTGTGTTTCCTCACCCCCTTGTGGGGGTGTAAGGGAGGCTTAAGTTTGGAAACCCAATATATCCAAAACTAATCAACGTAGGGACTTAAAACTACCGCCAATCAACTCAACATCATGTAATGCATCGTGGCATGGTAGCATATTGTGTGTCACCACACCCACTGAGGGCTACCCTGCTACCATGTCATGATGCATTACATGATGCTGAGTTGATGGACGGTAGTTTCAAGTCCGTACGTTGAGTAGTTTTGGAGATATTGGGTTCCCCTACACCCCCCTCAGTGGGTGTGGTGACACACAATATACTACCATGCCATGATGCATTACATGATGCTGAGTGGATTGGCGGTAGCTTCACGTCCGTACGTTGAGTAGTTTTGGAGATATTGGCTTTCCAAACTTAGGGCCTCTCCTACACCCCCCTCAGGGGGTGGATATTACACAATATACCACCATGCCATGATGCATTACATGATGCTGAGTTGATTGGCGGTAGTTTCAAGTCCGTACGTCGAATAGTTTTGGAGATATTGGGTTTCCAAACTTAAGCCTCCCCTACACCCCACAAGGGGGTTAGAAACACACAATATACTACCATACCATGATGCATTACATGATGCTAAGTTGATTGGCGGTAGTTTCAAGTCCGTAAGTCAAATAGTTTTGGAGATATTGGGATTCTAAACTTAAGCCTCCCCTACACACCCCTCAGGGGGTGGGGTGACACACAATATACCACCATGCCATGATGAATTACATGATGCTGAGTTGTTTGGCGGTGGTTTAAAGTCTTTAGGCGTAATAGATTTTGAGAAATTAAATATCCAAACTTATATCGCCCCCGCTTCCCCGGACAGGGGTTAATAAATTTTGGACATGTAACCTTGTTCTTGCTTAGAAAGGAGATTTAAGATGATCTAGCATCTTTTATATTCAATATTTAGTCGATATGTGCCATTTTCAACCCACAATGTTTGAATTATTGCTAATTTCAGGTTCACCGGTTTTTTTTCGCGCCATAATATTCGAATTGAATAAAATTTATACCTTGCCAGGATGAAGCACCTATCTATACTATTTTAGAAAAAAACTAAAGAATTTTATGACTTACCGTTTGCTCACAATCTTTCTTCCCAATGGAAAAGCTTCCCCTTACCCCCCACGCCCCCTCTTATTTTTAAAAAAATTTTGAAGGTCCATTTCGTTAATTACTCTATTTTAGACATATGCTCAGCGATTTTGGTCGTAATCGGAGGGGGTCGGTGACACTTTCGGTGAAAATGGAAGTAGGAGCTCACCTTGTTTTAACATTAAGCAAAGTTATTCAAAGTTAATTGACAATTATATGGTTAACCACCATTCACAAATTTTATTATAATAGTAACAAAATATTATGCTAAACGACGCTTACCAGCATAATTATATCGTAGATTGTGAAATAGTATTGATTCTAATGTTACATTATCCTTCTCTATTATCTCATTTACTACTGATACTCTTCCTTCCATCCTTGGTAAAAATGAAAACCTACTTCCTTAACAGTGGGAGGGGTGGCCATAAAGCTTCTCCTAAAGCTTAAGAATAAATTATTTACTCAACAAAACAATGAACAAATAATTAATGTTTAACAGTATCAGTAGATGCACTAATTATAAGTCTTTAGTATTTATTATTTTATCTCTGTCAAATTCACGAACAGGTGATGTATAGTGCGATGTTTGTGAGAGCGTACAGGTTCGACAATGTTCTATTTTTCAGAAATCAGAAATTTACCTTTAGGTATGTTTAAATCCATTAACATTAACATCGTTTAGTTCGAGCATGAAAGTTTAACACGACTTAACACACCGAAGGAGCAAGATTTTTTCGACTACCTAAGCATTTCCCTGTAGATAGTCGATCGATCTTTGCATCTTAGTCAACAGAATTCTCAGACTAGATATTAGTTATAGTTTTTAATTACAAGGAAATCACAAACCAAATTTAGAATCCTCTACTGAAACTCGAAAAATTTTAAACCCATTTTTAAATGAGGAATAATTCTGTCTTTAGTTTTCTGGGACCCGTATTCAATAACGCATGTTTCTCTGCTAGACCAACTATGAATTCCTTTTCAATGGTGAATCTATTTGTCTCATTATCTTTTCCTAGACGATTTCGAGCTCTTAGTTTTTTATCGGGCGATGGGCTTCTACAAATTTTATCCAGGCACCTCAAATAATGAGAAAGTTGTCTAGTTTCTATTATGGATTGTAATAGAAACTAAATCTATTTGTATGTACAAGCCAGAAATATCATTAGCAGATATAAAGGCTTCTAATTACAAATATTTGTATTTTTATATAATAAACACTTAAATAAATTACGATCAACGGCGAACATGTGTACATGCATTTACGTACTAAAATTTTCATCTGTAAAGAGAAAATAAAAGTCAATTAGATACTCATTCTTGATATAAATTAATAAACTTCGGTAAAATTCATGAAAATAAAGATTTATACCTGCGTTTCTTGGATGGGGACACATCTCCTAGATCTTCCAATCGTGCAGGCAATTTAATTGGTCTAGTTGAACGTCGTGGACTTGTGACAAAAAGTTTTGCATTGGAAGGGGTAGGGGATTTCAGTTCGGCTACATGGGTTACTACAGTGGTTTTAATAGGTTGTTGATCTTCAATATTTTCATTAGACATT
Source organism: Tomocerus qinae (assembly GCA_020055645.1). NCBI lineage: Eukaryota > Metazoa > Arthropoda > Collembola > Entomobryomorpha > Tomoceridae > Tomocerus > Tomocerus qinae. Next base: position 29,431,354 of record CM034548.1, read on the forward strand.
ATTACTACATTGCGTATACTTTCTTCCTCGTCTGATTCGAGTTTCCACGCAACGCAATTTTTAAATACGAGATTCCCATCCTTTGTGTTTTTAATAGAAGTGGGTCTAGTGTCTGCTGCTTCGTTTTCTATTACTACTGAAGTATCTTGAGTGTCTTGAACTATCTGTGGTCCATTTCTACTGAGTTTCAGTTTTTGTTGCGAATCATTAAATGTGATTGTGGTGTATCTTTCAGTACTTGTAACAACAGCATTATTTTCTTCTTTTACTTCAATATCTTCCATAGTTACATCCATCTCGACGGGAAAAATACTTTCCGGTTCAATATCAAAAAAGAATTCCTCTTCCGGAATGGCATCTAAATCCATCTCAACCTCATTAAAGTTCCTCATATTTGAAACAACGCTGAGAGTGGATTCACTGCTTGGTGGGTTTATTATGTGAGAAAACGTCTTGTGCTTCCTCCCTCTGATAGCATTTTTAGCGACATTTGTAATGGTTACCATTTCGCCTGGTTGAGGGATTTCACAGTCTTCATAAACGGTCCTAAGCTTAGTGGTAGTGGTAGTAGGAGAAGAAGGTTCAGATTTAATATTTAAATGGTACCCTATCGTAGATGGCGACGCTTTTAGCGTAGTGGCCATTGCTAATAATGACGATGTAGGATTGTTAATGAGATAATTGGTGTCACTGCTTACAGTGCCAACAGAGCTATGGCTCCCTTGCAGGATTTTCGGTCGAGTTGAAGATGTCTTATACTGAGATTGTGCCATCGGAAGCCTTTGTCTGAAAAAAAATATTTTTATAGTTTACCAATAATTAAATTGCGATGACTTCCTGAACATGAAAGCTCTGCTTGTAAATTCCTATTTCAAACTCCATTTGGAGATACGTTTATAATTTTTTCCACTCCAACTCTCGGCTAAGTTTTAGTCATTTCTAAATGACATTTCAATCTATCTGTCAACTTTAATAATCGACTTTCTTAAGGTCATCTTCGTATTAATTTAATACATCAATTTACGTAATGGACGACTGTAAGAAACTCACCTATTGGGTTATTACTTCAAAGTGAACGTATACGAGACATTGTCTAGGAGAAATGTAGTAAAAAAATATGGTAACGCATCCGGGGAATATTTAGAGCAGGTCTATAATATTATGCGAAAGCTTGGAATGCATATAGATAGAAGAGTTTTGTGTCTGTCTAATCCTAGCTGGTCTTGTCAGGTATATACGTTTGTGGAGTGGAGCAGTTGCTTTGGAGTTTCTCATATTATTATGGAGATTTGAAATTGCATTGATATGATTTCTTGTTTTACTACTAGGTATAACTAAGTATTCCTTTACTGATACTATCTTTTAACAATTACACTTATGTTGTGAATTCTTTTCACCAACAATCCAAACAGATTAAAATAGCGAGTGCTAGAATAGAAACTAGTGCAAGTTTTTCTGGATCTCGACAAAAAATTCATTTTAAAACACAAAATTGGACCTAAAATCCATTTCTAAGAATTAACAGAAAAAGTGCGTTCATTATTCTGTCAGTATTTCGATTTCAAACTGTAATTGTGATTGTGATTATGATACGTGCTTGTGAACGGACGAGTTTATTTGGTCTATGGATTACGAAAATAATTGCCCATTTTTTGCAAAAGGTGACTTTTTGCCAAAACACTTGAAGATGAATTATACTGTCCGTAATGTTTAAATACAACTACAATAATTTACAAGCAAGATTATTTAATTGAAGACATTTTTAATATCTTTCATACCTAATAATGTTTATCTTCGGAGTCTCTGGAATCAGCTCTTCGACAAACACCTGACTAATTGATTGTTCTTTCTTCTTCGATCGTCTCCGAATAGGCTTCGATTGTTCCGTTCCAGGCTCTCTTGGTTTCTTAGCGTACATGTGATCCAAAATATGAGATCTAAACATTGATCACATTAAAGTAATTCCTTTTGGAGTATTAAATTTACTTTTAGTAAATAGCCATGAAAATAGATATTTTAGTATTAATATTTATTCCTTCCAATAGCTGTTTGAGATTAAGGAATGGATACGCTACTTATTATTTATTAAGTATTCAAACTTTAGACATATTTTAATAGATACTTTCTATAAGGTATGTCTTTGTCAAATTATTATGTTATCTTAAAATAAATGCTTTCAAGGAAAGTTAAAGTTGTCAATGCGTGTTTAAAAGTGAGTCATAAATTTTAACTTACGGGACTTCTCCGTCCTCAACGTCCATATCGGCTAAGAAAGTCATACTGTCCATGGACTCTATGGGAACAATAGTGTTGTTGGAGTTCAGCAAATAAATCTGCGGTTGACTGACCATCATGTCAGCATTGCCATTGTCTAGACCAACATAATCTTGAATGTATTGATTCCCATGCTCGTCGCTGACGATGATACCATCCCATTCATTTGTATTCACATCGTCCAAGATTTGAACGATTTCCATCATATCGCCGATTGCTATAAAAAATTAATAGTCAATTAAAACTATAACAAAATCATTTATCAAACTGTTTCTTAAAAATTTTTGGTATTTAGCACCTTTTTTAAGGATGGAAAATATTTTCTATACATTCAATGATATTTAAAATTTTAAAAGGAACACATTATTACTCTAAATGATTGAAAGTAGAGAGTAGTATGAACTATAGACAATAAACTAAAGAGCATAAGGAAAAATAATTTGTCATATTTCTTAATAAACCCTAAAAATAAATAAGCGCAATTTTCTCTAAATTTCTTTTTAGGAAAATTAGATGTTTTATTTTTGTGACATAAAAGCAACTGCTTATATAAACGTAGAAAAATATTTCCCGTAAAAAAAGACATTTTTGGTGAGCTCTGACGACTAAATAAATTTAAAAAATCGGTAATTGGGTCATTGTCATTATAATGTATAAGGGAATAATATAAATTTAATAATCCGCGCTCGGAGATGTATTGACTTACTTAGCTTATGTTTACTCAGATAAATACAATTTTTAACACAAAAATTCTTACCTTACTGCGTACTTTTCCGTAAGAATGAAGATGCAGGCTCGTTGAGGATTTCGTCGAAAATTTTTGTCGCTACAAACGAATGTCAAACTTTAAAGATTTCACAAAAAATTATGAATTTAAACTTTTATAATTTAAAAATATTTGCCATAGCAACACCCTAATTCACAGACATCTCATATGGCTAAGAAAATGGTATCATCCGCCAAGCTTTAAACAAGAAATATCTGCAACTGCAGCCCATCAATTTCACTCACAGCCTAAGGGTCATGTATAAGTTATGTTAGTTCCCCTAAAATTATCAACTTTGTTGTACGTTGTACCTACATATCTACTGATATGATGAAATTTTATAAACATTATCTTTAGTAGGCTTGGATCACATATTGAAACAATTTTTATAGTGAAAACAGCATGGATTGGAAGCCAAAATTTCCACCTATTAACTAGTGGACAAAATATATGCATGTTTTAACTGACAATGTGAAGCAGTCTATAGCATAGATGTAAGTTGTAAGTAAACATCCCATCCGCTCCAAACGATGGGACATCCGACCCCATCCCATCACAAAACATTCAAGAAAATGTCAACATTCCATCCAGCCTATCACCAACATCCAACTAAGCTAAACCATCCCATCGCACATTGGTTCCAAACCTGAAAAAAACGGCCTTATTTTTAACACAGTACTTTTCCACTCCCGCTCACAGCTTAACCACGTAATCTCCTACTTAAATTTTCCCAACTTAGTTTAGACAAAGTTCTCGGTGGAGATCGCCTTTTATATATATATTATTGGAATCACCGAATTCAAATTAACTACATCTGTACGTTACAAGGCCCGATGGTGTTCGAAGATATAGTTATTTGTTTATAGAAGTTTGTTTACATATTTAACATATTGGTGAGATAGGAAATTTCAAATAAAAACCTTCCTTTCCTTTCAACCCTTTTCCTATCCCGTCCGTTTCTTTTAGCTTTGGAACCACTGTGATCGCATCCATCCCATCACCAACATCCAAAATGCTTAAACATCCTATCCAACCCATCATAACATCCAGATGTGAAGGAGTTGGATCTCATCCATCACACCGAGCATACTGGATATCAAAGCTTAGAAGCGTGAACGCAAATAAGAAAAATAACATGTCATATCTTGCGGTCGGTTATTTCAAACCCTGTAATTCTAAAAATAAGCTTCTTGGAAAATATAGTTCCATTGCCTAAAACATATCCAATCCACTCCAAAGGATATGACAACCAACCCCATCCCATCCATCCCATCACCAACGTCCAAAACAATTAAACCATCCCATCCAGCCCGTCACGACCATCTAGGGTACTGTACCCATCCCATCCTGCCCATCATCAACATCCAAGAAATTGTCCCAATCCCTTCCAACCCAACAAAACATACAAATGGTATGGTGGATGGAATGAGGATTAAGGTTGAGTATCAGTAATGTTAATTTCCTATCTCAGGAAAGTGAAAATATCTGAAGTAATATTGCACGTACAAGATTTTGGTGACTATTGTTGGAAAGATTAAACATTTCCCTGGAACTTGTGGCCCTCCGAATTTTCAAAAACAAACCAAGTGGGTCATAATTAGCGTTTCAAAACAAAAAATTTATAGAAAAAGGGCGCGGAAATTTTCTACGACAATATTGTGATGTATTTTTATTACAATCAAATAATTTAAAAATCTGAGAGCCACATGTTCCAGACAAATCCTGGAGGATCAACACAAAATTTACCGAAATGAAATCGGTTGATTATTTTTTGATTTATGTCCACTATTATAAAGGTCTGTAATTTGAAAAAATGTATAAGCAAAACCATCAGAGAACGACCCACAAATCTAGAGTGGCAGAGTACACAAAACAAGTATGGAACTAGAGTTACAGGTTACAGTGCACACTCAAAACAAACTAGATATTTTGTTTTCTGTCCTAGTTCCGTCTTTCTTACAGATTTTTGATCCGTTTGAAAATATATCCGGATTCTATAAAAGTTTGAATTGTCATCTATCTAATCTGTTGTTTGTGTGCGAGGGTAAATGTAATTTTGTGTTGGCGGAATTTGGAGTGCCAAAGGGACTACTTTATACCAGGGAAGGATTTAATTTTTAGTGCAGAGCAGTTAGCTTTGCTTTTGCTAGCATTGATGTACTTGTGGGAGGAGCTAAACCTCCACTATTAGCCACCCTTAAGGCCGTATTGAGGGGGGGCATTGGGGGCAAATGCCCCCCCCCCGATTTTCTTGGATTGGAAATCCAAGAAAAAGGGAAATTTTTTCTCAAAATGCCAAAAAATTTCGCGCCTCGCGCGATTTTATGTGATTTTTAGGTTATTTTTGACTCATTTAAGACAAAATAAGCCAAAATTTTTCGCGCTCCGCGCGATTATGCCTTATATATATTGTTCTATGATATCATTCATCATTGTCTCCTCCGAAATGGACTTCAAAATACGGTACTGATGGGGATGTTGGGTGAAATCATAGATTAACAATGGAGAGTTAGTGAGGTATAGAAGATGGGACAATTCTTTGTTTTTGTTGAAGCCACTAAGCCTCTGCCCACAAGTTGAATCAAATGTGTTGACTGGCTGAGCGGATCAGCTGACTTGAATCAAGTGTGCTGATTGGCTAGGCCATAGCTTCACAGTAATACATAGCATGCCATTTCTCTTATTAAAGTCTTGACACAACACTGTAAATGGCCTTTATTCTGTGGGGTGAAATGGATGGGATGTTTACATCTATGGTCTATAGGCAGTCTTTTTAAAAGAATGTAGTACACGATAGGTTTTTCTTGTCGAACATGTCAATAAACCTGCCATACACTTTTTAAAGTTTTACCAAAAACGCCACGCAAAAACCAAATTCCTTTGTGGGTCATTACAGCTAATTTTCAGCTACATCCCTCCCTCTATTTCTATCAAAAATGCTGACATGCTCCTCTCGACGGAGACCTGTGTGGGCAATAAATGACCCTCTTCCCTTTCATCTGCTTTCATCCATCGTGAATTGTCCCTTAATCTGCCGTTTCTTTTACTGTAGTAGTCAGTGTAATACAGGGCGAGTACGGTAGTAATGTAGCACTAGCATTAGTAGTAAAGTGGTTTTGTTGACTCTCAGCTTGATACCTTGTAAGTTGTAAGTTGTAGAGTGCTGTGCTGCGGGACATGTGTAAGGAGCAGCCGAGTTGAATTTGCATCCACACAATAAGAAAAGGCTATAAAACGCAAATAAATGTAAGATTCGTAGGATGTCGCTCCCTCTGATAGCAAAAAGTAGAAATATTGACTACTATTGACTATAATATACATACCATACCTAGCTAGTAGTACCTAATTAATATTTATTTTTTAAATGGTCACGATCTCAAAACAATATTATTAAGAAAATGCTACCATTCGTCCCGATTTTTGCACCTTTCATGATCGTCCCGATTTTGAAAATTTGTTCCGATTTTTACCAAGAAGAAAAGTCATTATTTTTATTTAAAAAAAACAATCCAAGCTTACATCACAGGTTAGAAAAGAAAGTTGCAGTCATAAAAAAATATAGTAAACATAATACACAATACACACCATAAATGCATCTTTATGTCATAAAAATTCATTTCTACATTCCTACGGCTTTTAATTCACAATTGCAAGGTCTTCATATAATAGGTACCTAGTTGCGCGATTATATATTCTTTTTAATTTGGACCCCACGCGAAAACAATTTCTCCGCTCGCCCTTGTTTTTGTGTAATGCAATAGACGATAAAATTTTAATGAAAACTGTGGTATTTCAACTTTGAAGAGCAATTAGGTAAAGCATCAAATTTATTACGCATACTATATTTAATTTTCAATAAATAATTAAAATTGGAACTTTTAATTGTTAAAATCTGGGATAGGATCTCCTGAAAAGTCGATTTAAAGTTGAATTTTTTGCATTTTAATAATATTGACCATTTTTACAGTTTTCTGGATGTTTTTAGACATCATAATATAATTAAATATTAAACAGTAACCCAGCACTGGCGATCTGTGAAAACCGATACACGTTAGATATGCTAACAAAATAGTACATTGAACCAAGGCTGTAATGAGGGAGAGAATATGGGTCCAAGCCCCCCTCCCCCCCGGCCGATTCAAGAAAGATATTTTTTTCAAAATACCAAAAACATTTTCGCTTTGCGTGATTTTAGGCCATTTTAGGCTCATTTTCCACAAAAAGAACGTACAATATATATTGATATGTGGGAATATGCCTAGTACATATGGCTATATTATGACATCCTTGCCCCCTCCGAAATCGACTTCTAAATAGTACTGCATTGAACAGTTCTATTAAACCTCAGGAATTTGCTTGAGCACGTGCGGATGCTCAAAGGTATCCCACATGCTCGTCTGGTGTTTTCTGCCTACCCCCACATATCCTATAAAAAAGTTTTGTTTCATTCTCCCTCGTCTTCGTTAGATTTTATTGGCGCAAAATTGAATAAATGAATGATTAAATTAATTTGTTTACAAAGAAAAAAATTAGGACTTTTTCATAATTAAATTATCTCCCCACGATGCACGAATTGCAAAATACATGGGAACAATGAGAAGGATCTTGGAACTGCAAACGTATCTGTCAAGCGTAAAGAGACAAAAATTGGACAAAAATACATTAGGCACTGACGAGAGTCGAACTCGTGATCTCCTGTTTACTAGACAGGCGCTTTAACCAACTAAGCCACAGCGCCTTGTGGTTATGATCAATTAATTTTGTATATAAACATGGACATGTTTAGAGGGAGATAGGCGCTCATGCGCTGGCTACTCCTCCTACCTCCCCAAATCCGAGAAAGAAGAGGAATGGTTTTTATAAACGGGCTAGCAATGGAGACAATTCATAGAGTTTCGCCTAAATTTGCTTAGCTTCGGACTAAATATAGGTCTGTATTTAAAGTATTAAGAAACCTTGATTCTACATCGGGACTCGAAACAGTCAAGCGTAATTTGGTAATGCTAACAGGGAAGGATAATGGTTTCTTTCTTCCCCCATATTCGTTAGAATACCTAAGTAGCAGAATTTATAAAGTAGAAATGTTTAGATTGTTGTTTAAAAAAATTAATTTACAAACGCCTTTCACAATAGCTTTTTTTCCCAGTTAATATAGAATTTATGACTAATGAATTAGCTTTTATATCGTAACTTGAAACGCATCGCTCACATGTACGGATACAAAAATGTTCAAAAAGATATAGGCACTGACGAGATTCGAACTCGTGATCTCCTGTTTACTAGACAGGCGCTTTAACCAACTAAGCCACAGCGCCTCATGGTTTTCTTTATCAAATTTTGCTATTATATCCTTAGGTGAATATGCCGTCTCATCTGTTGATGGTGTACAATACTCCTTCAACGAAGAAACGAAACGAGCAAGAGAATCGATGAATACGAATGAGAGTGCAGCAGGCAGACAGAGCTGAAGGCTGAAGCTAAAGCCAAAGCAATGTATATTTGTGGTAGTAGTAGTAGTAGTGTAAATGTTATGTAACGTGTTAGTGCAACTGAATCTTCTTTTAAATTATGTTAAAAATAATGAGGTAGTTAAAAAAACTTAAGCAAAATATCACCGAGTTTTAGAAAATTATGTTTAAGCATTAAAAGGAATTCCATGTAAATTTTGTTAATGCTTTGTCACATTCATACAGATAATTTACAAGCACAACCACCCACTAAATGCATAAGGAATTTGAATTTCAGAAATCATGGAATTTATCATATCTAGGGATATTCGGATTAAATGCGTTGTAGTGCTCGGTTGATCAATGTTACTGTTTGAATTAAAAATGAAAAAGTATTTTCAAGAAGATGTTTCGTTATATAGGGTAGATTACTTTTGCGGGATTCGTCACGGTTTCTCAATTGTCATTGCCATCTCTTGGACTTTGCATATTAGGCATATGTTTTGGTATAAGTATCCTTTGATATTGCCCCGCACAGTAAAAGTCATGCAAAATACGCTTTGATTTTCATTAAATGATAAGAGGATTACACGAGTGTGCAGATATTTCTTGATGGAATATTGAAGGTCATCCAGCACATGTTACATCGTTATGTACATCACAATACCGCAGAGTGCTGGATGTGTATTGAAAGTTGTCTGGCCACGGTGGCAAACACGAAGATATTGAAGATGACTGAGATAAAGTTAGTTTAGAATTAGAATCATGACAGTGTGTGATTATGCAAATTACAGTTACTATATGCGTACAAACTGGATAGTACATCCTTGCCTCAATGTGCCTCCAAATGTAACTTCATTCTTGTACTGGTCTTGTCGGAATAACTTTAAGATTGACTGAGCTTCTCACAACAGGTAAAATTCTGCATTCATTTATTAATTTGTTAGATTTTTCTGGCATATTAATTTATTGGCTAATTGTCATTTCAGACTCAATGGCTGAAGGAGCAACTGCAAACGGGCTCGGGAAGGACTGCTGTCAGGGCACTCACCATCGTTCACCTCTGACATGCATGACTGATGCTCGGGAGAGAGTTTTATACGTCTCCTGCATTGAACCACAGAAGATTAAGCCGGATTATTTGGCAGTGGTGGATGTTGATCCAAAAAGCGCCAACTATCTGAAGGTAAATTTAATTTTTATGGTGGCAGTGGAAATTCTAAAAAAGTATTAGCTTTCAGACCCTGGTCAAGAACGGTGTCAAGAATTTTCATTGATTTTTCTCACTGCATAGGCCTGACGTTACAATTTTACAACTGCAATATACTAAATTTAATATTTATTGCGAAATGTAATATTTAAATTTAAAATGTAATATTTTCATGAAAACAAAAGGTGATTAATAAATGTGAAGTGCCAAATGTCGGGGACGAGCTTCATCATTCGGGCTGGAATACATGTGGAAGTTGTCCAGCCAGTCTCGGACTTAAGCGGAACAAACTGGTTTTCCCTTGTCTGCTCAGTGACCGGATTTACATCTTCGATACATCGAAAGTAAATGAAGTCAGTTTATTCCGAACCATCGAGCCGAAGGAGCTGTGGGATCTCAACGTCTCGGCTCCTCATACATCTCATTGTCTGGATACTGGCGAAGTCATGATTTCCACGATGGGAGACAAGGATGGCAATGCTAAAGGGGCCTTCGTCGTCCTTGATGGCGAGACACTTCAAATCAAACGTGAGTATCAGTAGACTAAATATCCCACCATGATTAATGCAGGACCAAGGTCATTTAGTAGAATAAAGGTCTGTCATTCGTACATTTTAATCGCGGTATGTTAATGGTAACTATAGAGAAAGATACACTGATTCTGATATTATAAGATATACTTACCTATTTGCTTGGTGAGTATATTCTTTGATTATGCATTTAAATATTTTGCAGGAGTGATAGAGGACGAGAGGTGCAAATTTGGCTACGACTTCTGGTATCAGTACAAATTCAACACGATCATAACATCTCAGTGGGGAGCACCAAGACTCTTCAAGGATTTATCTAATTTCTTTAATGATGTCAAAGAAGGTATGGTCATTATGTTTTATCATACTTTCTGCATTCTTCTGAGTATAATTCAGGTGCAATGCAAATTATTTCAACTCCATTGCTGCATATTCCAGAACCGAATAACCAATTACTATGTCTAAGCTAATATAAATATGTACTCATTCTGACAGAGGAACAAATATGTAAATTTTATCTAATACATTTGAATACTATAATGATTACAGGTGGATATGGTAATTCGCTTGATGTGTGGAAATTGAAGCCAACTGAGTACGTCGAAACCATCAAACTAGGAGACAAAGGAATGCTCCCTCTAGAAGTCAGATTTTTGCATGACCCTAGAGCTAGCGAAGGGTACGTTGGATGTGCCCTGTCATCAACTGTGTTTCGTTTCCATCGGCAAGACGAAAAATGGACTGCGGGGGATACTAACGACCCGGCTATCACTATCGACCCTTATAAAGTCCGAGGATGGAAACTGGGAGGAGCTGAAGTAGTGGATATGCCAGGTTTGATTAAATTATTACGATTCCTTCTCAAAACTCCAAGTTTAAAAATTGAGCTGATTTGGGCATAAATAAATGTCTGACAAAACGTAAATTTCTTGACAGGCATCATAACAGACATTTTAATTTCTCTGTGCGACAAGTACTTGTTCCTGAGTAACTGGGTGCATGGAGATATTCGCTGCTATAGCCTTGAAAACCGACAGAAGCCCAGACTCGTCAGCCGAGTCTACATTGGTGGCTCTGTCCATGAAAACAGCGGGGTCACTGTGACTACTCCCTCGGATTTTGTGGTGAGCCAGCATTGTAAACTAAAATTCTTTACCAGAGAATTGTTACCACAAGTTAGCGGAGCACAATCATTATTAAGTTATAAACTGGGCACCAACAATTTTAGGTTCCGAAACAATTGGTAGTTAAAGGAAAAGTTATTCAAGGAGGACCTCAAATGCTTCAACTGAGTAAAGACGGAAAACGTCTCTATGTGACCACTTCCCTCTTCAGTACCTGGGACAAAGCATTCTATCCCAAACTAATCGAGTATGTAGTTGCTATTTATTTTACAAAAAAATAACACATTAATTAATTTTATGGTTTATCCTCATTTGGTATATTTTATTACAGAGAGGGATCATATCTCCTGAAATTGGATGTCGATCATGGCAAAATGACGGTGGATAAAGATTTCCTTGTGGATTTCAAGCAAGGTAATACAGTGTACTTGGCGCATGAGATGCGTTATCCTGGTGGAGACAGCACTTCTGATATTTATAAGTAGACGATTTGATGTCTGATTGGCTATCATATTCTATATTGTTGAATACTCAATAAACTCAAAGTTTTGTTGCTACCTTTTAGGATTTTTGGCTAACTTATTCCTAAAAACAGTTTATACACAAATATCGTACATAGCGGCTGGAAATACTAAAAAGGCTAAATTAAATTCATTCTTTCACTCATTCCCAGTTGTTACAAAGATACTTTTTAATAATAACAATGAGCAGCAACTAAGCTGAGGTGTGCTGTGTAGTTACAGAGTGTGAACAAGCCAAAATATTTAGTGGGTGTGGATACTAGCAGTAGCAACTAGAATTTCATCCTAACCTTAAAGTTTTAGTTTTCAAAATGGTGAATAGCTAAGCAGTTAAACTACAAAACAGTTTTAACAATTTGGAAAGAGAGGAAATAAACTTTTAATATAATCGACCATTCAATGATTCTGCATGGAATCGTAAAGCAGAATTTGTAAATTGCTGAGTTAAATCAGCATTTGTTCGAGAATACCATCTGACAGTTAAGGTCCAAAATGGAACATACTTCTTGTAGTATAATTAAGGCTGCCTCGGCAATGCGCCAACCATTATATAGTGTATTATTATTTAGAGTCCATCAGTGAATAGAAAATTATAGTTTTTTAAAACGTGCATCATATATATTTTCCAAGAATCAGTTACTACTCTTTTCCTGTTTCAAAACTAATGCCTTTAATTTTTTTAATTTAATATTTTTTGGATCGGTCTGGGAAGAAATAAATGTTGAATGGACAGACATATATCATTCTCTGTTGTATTGAAGAAATAAAACTGTAAATACTATATTCCATCTGGTTCTGCAGAACATTGTTTTTTTAAACTTGTTTGGGGTATTACAAATTTGAAATATGTTGGGTTTAAAATGCAATTATAACGTTCTCCGTCTTTCATCTATATACTACCTAACCTAACACACAATCAAACTTAAGGCTGAGAAGATCTACAACGGAGTGTAAGAAAAGAAATTACTACCACGATGGTTGCCAACTTATTCTCTGTAGTGAAATCATTTATCGACCAGGCAGCCTTAAGTACTTAAGTAATTTTATAAGACATTAAATTATAGCATTTAAAAGCTAGTAGTTGTTATTAGCATTGCAGTTGGAGATATATAGGTACTCTAACTCAGCGCATCGTTTATTTGCACAAATGCACAATAGTAAAATAAATGTGTAACATTACGTTACTATTACTACAGTTGATTTTTGTGATCTATTTCGGGCACAGACCGAGTTCATTTATAGAGTCAGGTGGCACTCACAGGGTTTCTCGACTATTTTCGTCATCATCTTTGAGCTGCAAAATTTGTATTATCGTACCCCAAAGACAACAAAATGTAAACCTACAGATAGAACTTGATAGAAGTATGAGATTCTGTAGGTTGACATGACAGCCTGTAGAAAAATTTGTATTACTTAAAAACAGGCAATTTTGGGTGGGTATGGGTACCATACCATTATAGTTTAATAGCTAACATAACCAAGATTAATAAATCGGGAATCTCGTTTCCGTGGCGTTTTTATTATTACATTTATAAATAGAGGGGAGTGGCCAACGAATATGTTATATAGGGTCTTATCAAATAATTTTAGACATTATATGCGAAAATATAGTAGAAATGCTTATATGAACTTTTATCCCTCCCCGAAATTTCAGTTTTGTATACGTGCTTGGGAGGAGTATAAAATATTGTACAGATTTTACTGCAATCGCCACACAGCACAGGCCAAATCATAACTTTCATCATGAATCCCCGTTTGTTTTGCCAAACACTCAAAACAAAATTTCACCAATATGTCGACCTGAAAAGGGGCTACATTTTTACTGTTTAGCTTAGTACTATAAGTAGATGCGGGCCACCCTATGGGCAAAGGACGTATTGAGGGAAGGGTTAGAGGCTTGAAGCCCCCTTCCCCAAAATAAAAGGATTTTCTTTCTCAAAATAGCAAAAAATTTCGCTCTCCGCGCGAATGTTTGCAATTTTTAGGCCATTTTTGACTCATTTATGTCAAAACAATGTCAAAATTTTTCGCGATAAGCGCGAATATATATATTAACATACATATTTAAAATGTTAGCCCCTCCCCCCGAAATCCAGTTGTGTATACGTACTTGCTATGGGCGGACCTAATTACCCCCCAGGACCCTGAGCGTCTTGAGGCTCCTTACTTGGCTGGAATTATAAATCTTAAAATCTATGTAAGTTGTGTAAACGAGGTAAAAGTGACAATAATTATGGCCATCTTTTTGTGACTTATTTATCAATAGAAAAATTTTGTCACGACAGAAAATAATGAAAAATAATCTCTGATCGCATGAGTACCTGACATGATCTGGAGGTCACGTTCCACTTATCTGTACCCGGAGGAGGAAAAATGAATCAACAAGCCGTTCACTGTTTTTGCCACTTTTCTGACCCAATCTAATAAAATAACTATTAATTGTTAAATTACCACAAGTAATTTTTATTCTTTATTAGGTTAGATCAAATAAAGGTAAACAAAAAGTGACTACATTGTTAAAACTGCTCCATAAAAATGTGTCGCTTATGTCCCCAAACCCAGTCGCTTTTCATTGTGCCAAACACCCTTGCTCAGGGGTCAGTGGTACAGACTCAGAGGAAAGGAACGCAACCTCCATGTTATGTCCGGTATTATAGTTCCACGTCCACAAGTACTGGTACCGGGCCTGGGACTCCATGGCTTATAGAACAATTATATATTGATGATGATTTTTATTTTTTAAAGGTAAGTGAATATAAGTCAAAAGCAAGGCAAGGCCGCAGCGAGGGGTGACACGTGCCCCCCCCCCCCGGAATCGAGAAAAATAAAGAAATTTTTGTCTAAAATCGCAAAAAATCGCTAAAAAATTACCATATTTTTTCACGGTGCCCCCCTGAAATTTTGGCTGCGGCCCTGTGAATGAACATGGAAGCAATATTTCTTTATACCATGGTTTCGAGTGGGATATTCCCAGTTGGGAAAAGTGGGAAACAAAATGGCCAAGTGTCAGGTAAATGGGAAATAGAAAAATCGAATGGGAATTAGTCGCAAATTCCCCAAGATGGCGACATCTTCAGTAATTCCCACTTGTATTTGCATTATCTACGTATATCAAGGAACAAAAAAGGACCTTTTATTGCTTTTTCCTTTTTTTGTAAAACAGGTAAGTGCAAAATTGTAAAAAAGGTTACCTTTTTGCTTTTTTGCTTTTTTACATTACTAAAAGTTGCAATAAAAAATAAATAAAATGTCTTATTTTGTAGTCCGATATTTCTAGATTAGTGTTCTGTTGATTTAAAACACTATTTCACACTACAAATGTTTTATATTTGATTGGTTTGCGTAGTAGTTTTAGACTGACTACGTCTTTATGCATAGGTAAAAAAGCAAAAAGCAAAAAAGGTAAAATAGGTACCTTTTTTTTAAAAAGGTACCTTTTAAGTAAAAAAGGCATTGCTTTTTTGTTCCTTGACGTATATGCCATTGCATTATCTCCAATTTCATTGCATTATCTCCTTTGTCGTTGCATTATATACATCAATACATCGACATTTGCATAATCTACATACACTCGAGGTTTATTAAAACTGGACGAAAAAAAATGCTGCGCCCCAGGCTCCATGTTAAACTAGGCTAAAATGAGGCGCAGCATTTTTTTCGTCCAATTATTTTATACCTGTACTATAGGTAAATTTGGGATTTCGTTTTAGGTGTTTTTACACCCAACCCTTTTCCTAATGTCCACTAAAATTGAGTTGGAAATAGGAATATCGGAAGCTAAGCTGCATTAATAATGCTGCAAGTAGTAATTTACACTCAATTAAAAATTATAATTGACAATAATATTGCACTATATTCTACTATATAACATGCAGATTATGTACATATATATTTACTTTAAGGAAGACGCTTTGACGTGCAACAACGACTCACACGGTTAATCTTTTAATCAGCATTGGTTGCAGAGGTTACGTTATTTCCCAATTCCAACCACAATTTGTTTTCTATATTTCCCAGAGGAAAATAGAAGATTCTTGTATGGTTATTTTCTAGTCTAAGCAAGGTACACACAGGGATTTGTCCTGCATCTGGTTGGAGTCCCCAGTCTCATTCTCAGTTCATTCATGTACGTATAATTTCCTCAATTCAATCTCATCACCTATTCAAATCTCAAACGCAAATGGCAGATATCCATACATTTCAAACAACAAACCCCAAACCTCTCGTGTGTTGTGATACTTATTTATGATGTGGTGTACCTACCCAGGTGCCTACAATTTGAATTACATTTTCAGTGTGCGACATTTCATGGCATCTGGGTAATTTTTTATTATTCATCTCTATTAGCTACCCTAACATCAATACTGCACTGCATAACTAAATACGTAATATTATAAGCATTCCTGTATTTTTTTCTTTTATTATAATAGCATAAATACTTTCAAATAACATAATAAAGCCACAAATGTCGTGTCGGCTAACCTATACTCACTTTAACTTCAACGAAATTCTTTTGTTTTAATTTGCCATACTACTTTAGCTATTTTACAAATACTTTGCGCAGGAAATATTTTATTCAGGATTTAATTGTATGAAAAATATAGTTTGGCTTCGGTTTAACAAATATTAACTGAATGAAATTCTAATACGGAATAATTTTTGTAGAGAAGGCTGCAGTTGTAAGTTGTCTTACAGTGAGAAAAACAGTTAATGATTATCAGGTCTGTATCCTTAAAAGGTCAACCATCAAATGTAAATACTTAAAGAAGACGATCTGAAGTAATTCGTGACCCAACAAGGTATTTGAAAAAGAAAGTGTTGGAGGAAACTACAGATTCAGTTCACCATCTGATGGTTTTCCATGCCAAATTCTCACTTTACTTCAGAAATGCCTATTTATCTAAGTACGTCCATTGTGTGTTCAAGTCTTCAAATCGAATTCTGTATCCATTCCAATAGCATTCTAAGGAAAAGACAAATCATCAATTTCCATTTATGAGACGAAGTCTTCGTTTCAGAGATGAGCTTTCTGGGAGAAACATTCCTATTTTTTATCTTCAGTGAAATATTCACTAACTATATTAGCCTCTATATACTTATAAAAAATAAACGACGAAGTACTATTTTTGCTATGTGAAAATGCCATCTGAACATACTTAAATCTAGAAACACACACATACACATATGTGCGTAATCTCACCTCTCAGCAAATGAATATTCACAAGACTTTGAGTATGCAAATATCACCCAACTACATTTAAAATAATGAAAACCGACCAAATCTTTTTGGATCCCCAATCTATAAGGCACTCTAGTTTCAACATTATAATATAAGCATAAGAAAAATAACCACCAGCCGCCTGGAAAATAGACACATGAAAAAATGCCGCTATTACTAGTCTGGAAAAAAGCTGCCAGCGCCTAGAAAATAGCCCTAAAAAGTCCATCCATCAATTTTTTTAAAAAGATTTGAACAAATTATGATAGCTAGGAAGGAAGAAAATCAAGAAAAATAGGTACTGTGAGACACGAAAGCTCAATTTTGGCCAAGAGGGTTCTAGTGAAAGTGAACTGCAACAGAACCGGTAAGGTGCCAATAAATTTCCTTTAAAAGTAACAACTCGATACCTCAAAATACTAACCATTGCTTTTACAAAAAAATTTATTTTTAAATATTGTTAGTACAATTGTAGCCGGAAATTATTGGTTAATGTATCAATGAAATACAGCAACACAATGACTTTTCCAAATAGGAAGTTCAAACCGTTTTTGATGTAGCAGCGTGCCCCATTTGCTTCCATTGTACATGTAAATAAGGAAAAAATGTAAAAACTTAAAAAGGACGGCTTTTTTGAAAAAATTAGCACTTTTTTGTAAAAACAGTGTACCGTCTTTGTTTCCTGGTTTAAACCAGTAACTCTAGGTCTTTAGTATCTTGGTACGTTGCATTTGACACAACTAGGGGAAGTCAGTAATTTTCCTTTTTGGGTTGTCCGGTTTTGGGTTGTTAGCTCGCGGATTGGGACAAGAGGTGATGTGCATCCTTAAATTCTAAAATTAATTAAAATTGGGAGTTTACGCGTCTCACATTGTACTGTACTGCTCTGTTTTATAAATGGTCAGCGATAAAAATTTCAAAATAGAAGCCTTACGAACCTTAACTTGTTTGTTGGTGTTTTTGAGACCAATTTTGACTACCTACGTCCTACCTATGATTAGAAATTTGGATTTTGGAAATTATCCCACCTATTCAATTACTATGAAATGAGAAGTCATTGAGGTAATATTAATGACTCCATAATAAAATAGACAGCGCTAGAAAATAATATTCACTTGTACATATTCTACTCCACTAGTTGCTATGCTTCATCGTTTACAGCTAACAACACGTGATATAAAGAGAGAATTGGTAGTAGAGGCAGCCTTAAGGGCGAAGCAGAAGGGGTATGTATTTACTGAAAATAAAAACCAATAAGGCAAGGTAAAAGCACGTAGTGTTCCTACTCCTGTGGTGGTAAATAGATTCTTAAATGGTGACTGACGAATTGGTTTTACCATGACCGAGGAATATGTGAATAAAAGGAAAAAACGAATGCTTGGGTGGACGAAAGATCTTACTCCTTTTGATCGATGAACATTGGTAATGTAACCACGTAAACTCAGCGGACCCTATCATAATTTTAGACGCATACCAATTCTT
This sequence comes from Tomocerus qinae, assembly GCA_020055645.1. Classification (NCBI taxonomy): domain Eukaryota; kingdom Metazoa; phylum Arthropoda; class Collembola; order Entomobryomorpha; family Tomoceridae; genus Tomocerus; species Tomocerus qinae. The sequence goes on from CM034548.1 coordinate 29,449,926, forward strand.
TTCTTGAGTATAATATTATTATATTCCTTACCATTAAGCATACTTCAGGTTTTATTCAATTTTGTCAGAAGATTTATTTTTGGTAGACGCCGAATGTCTTGAAAATATAGTAGTATGTGCTATATTCATCTATCTGTGTACATAGTACAAATCTTTCTGGACTCATATTATTATTTATGTTCGAATGGTAGTAACTTATGTGCAGTCATTCAAACTTTTCTTTTAATATGCAATGATTATTGGGTTTGGTTGAGTATCTAGCAATTTTAGCAGATAGATAGATGAGCAAAAAATTGTGAAAGTAGCGACATGTCGTTAAAAGATGTCAAATTTGTGGCTGAAAAAGGGTGAAAGGCAAAACAATAAAGATTTTTTTTTCAAAGTAGGATCGACAAGAGGTTTAATAAATTATATGAACTTATAACCCAAAATAACTTGATATTTACTTAACTTTAATAGCGAAATCATTGTAGAACGTCACTATAATGTTCATGTTGGTATGTAATAAAAGTAAAATGATACTATGGTTATTTTCAGAACGAACGATTATTTTGATAATATAATGAAGATTTTAGACGATGCCGACAATGCATCTACTAACGTAATATTTCTCCAAATGACTAGGTTGACTAGGTTGTTGACAATGGACGATTCCATTTAGATCTTATCTTCATGACTAGTCAAAAGGAACAATAGATTTTCTAGCAATGCAGAATGGGGAATCACACTTTCTCTACGACCCTCCTAATTATGTAATTATACACGCCATTGTATAATTCAATTTGGTTGATTACTGTCATCATCAGTCTTTTATCCCCTTCTAGACTCAAAATCCATAGCTCCCCATTGTTTCTGCGTCGAAAAAGTTGAAATTAGGAATCCATAACACAAGAGTAATGCGTTTTGCAATGTTCTGCAATGTTAAGTGAGTATCATTAATGTGCTATTTCAAACCTCTCTCTGTGTCATGGTCCATCAAAGCTTCTGTTTCGCTTCTTTGATGTGGAGAATTGTATTATATAAACAACAGATTCCATTTATTCATAAGCTGATGGAAGTCCTATAAAAAGAAAACAATATACGAACCACTACTTCAAAACTCTCTCTTCTCTCTTCTTCTTCTTTTCAAACTTCTCCTTGTTGCCATTGCCTTTCTTAAAAAGCAGGAAAATATTAGTGTAAGCTTACTTCCTGAATTTTTATAAGTAAGCCTAATTTCTAAGTGCATGTTAATAATAATACTACAGCGGCCATAAATGAAGGCTGAAGTTAAAGATACCATGCTGTGCTGGATAAATCACGCTTCAGCTATGAAAGTATTCCCAAATGTATATTTCAACGCCTGGAAAGAATACATAGATGATAATATGGGTTTTTCTAATTTTTGAATTGATTCTGCTAAAGTTATTTTAGTTTTTTATTTGCAAAATAGCGAAGCTTGAAGATTATACTATATTATAGATACCTTAAAGCTAGACTCTTGAAATCGATAAACTCTTGAAAGGCTCAAATTACATCTAACGGTATTTTATAATTAGCCAGTTGCTTTGATGATAATAAGAACTGGTTGGAACTTTGGAAGGTGTAATCCTTTTAGGGCTTACAATGTTTTCCTAGTAATGTTTGTGTTGCAAATTTGAATCAAAATGCCCCTGTATGGTATAAATAGAGTCTGGTAATGGTACCAATTAAAAAGGTGTACAATTTCTGATAGTAAAATTTTGGGAAGGAAGGGTAGTGAGTGTGGGTAGTGTAGTGGTTCAGTTCATTTACTATTTGTGTGGTTTTTTATGGATTGAATTCAGTTGAATTACGTTGACTAGTAGATCGGGAGCTCAATGTAGTATGTGGCAGTAGGTTGGCTGGCATTCCCAGATTCTCCGAGTGTGGTAGCCTTTTAGCTTGGAATATTATAATGACATGCTCGAGTTTAGTGCTCTATGGTGAAGCATAGTGCTCCGTGTGAGCCGTAAGTGGAGTAGGCAAGTCAGAGTACTACTAAATAGTACGGACGACTACGGATGCATGTGTATGAACTGTTCGGTACATCAACGAATGTATACTTGGGCACCACTACTACCTACCTACGTACAAAGAGAGGACTTGAGCATCTTGAGCCGAGTTTTCGGAGTGTAGTCGCAATTTTGCAGCTTAGGGGTAAAGAGTGCTGGTTGACGGCGTGCTGAGTGAGTTGACTCGTCGTCCTGCACATAGTGGTTTCGTTTCCTTCACTAGTTCACGATCATCATCATCAGAGTTCCTCTTCGACTACTACTTATGTGACACATTTTTCGATTCTATCTCCCTTCTCATGTATATAAGGTGGCACACACTCTGACCCTGTCTTCTGCTCCACAATCATTCTCGTTTCTTTCTCTCCGATATTTCTTTGACAACGTCTGTCCTGTCTCCGAAATATTCTATACATGTCTCACAGTCTGCTCCGGAAAATTTGTGATTCATTCGATCCCACATTTTCCTCGCTTCACTATTTTACCTAGTATGGTCGAGTACACACATTATAAATATTACATAGGTAGCTACAGATGTTATTAAATGCAGAGACACTCCAGTGTCTCTTATAGTGTACATAGACTTACAGAAATCAACTATCTCTTCCATTCGCTCCGTTCTCTATTTACAGTGAATTGACATTGCAAATTCTCCTCTTCATCTTAATAATGACATTCGTCCTTTGCTAATGTCACGTATAATCTTGAAACAACAAAAATGGCAATTATCTCTCTGTTTTAAATACTAATGTTGCTGAAGACGGTCAACAGTTCAGAAATACACCCGCATTGGTGCAAATTACAATTTTGCATATAGAAGTCATCATCTTTCACAGATAGTCTCATCATGTTTCTACACTGTCTATCAGTCCTCCTGTCGCAGAATAAAATATGAAAATAATATTTCACGTATGAGAAATTCAACCGTGAAAAATTGTCCGTATGAGACAAGCTTGTGTGACTAGCTTTATACTTCCGTTTTGAAAAAAGTTTACGATAGCTTCTAAATATATATGAAAAGTGTGTCGCCAGTGAACAGTTAGGTTAAAATTGATTTTATAGAAAGTAGTAAAATACAAGTGCTGATATTTTATGTTCTCCTTTGAAACACAACTTTCTGTTCATAAAATTCCATTCCAGATTGAGAGGGGAAGTGGAAAAAGTCAAAATGCCTCCAACAATAAACACAAATAAAGTGCGAAAATAATACTCGAGAGTATAAATCTGGTATTAATAAAAGATATGGGAGGGATGGAGAATTGAAAATGAGAAAATGTTGCTCCAGTTGTGATTTACTATTATTTGAGGTGAAATTCTGTAAATTCAGTGATTAAAATTCAATCGTTCAATAAAAGACAGTACATCACCTGAATAATACAAAGATGTTAATTATGCAAATGAAAGAATAAAGGCTATGTAAGTAGTCAGTTATGCACTATTCTGTTGTCCCGGCGTGTGTTGGTTCATGTGCAGGGGATTAGGGAACAGCCGGTGGTTGAATTGCCTAGCTTGACTGGACAGAAAGACCGTGAAAATTAGAATTAACTGTTGATTTAAATTATCAGACTAGTTATGCATGCAAGAAGCAAGGTAATTAATTGCCACGGATCCTCAATCTAATCTCGCGTCAGACTCCAACAGATGTGAGTATGATTCGTAAAATCACCGTAGACTTTGGTCTGGAGTGTAAAAAAGAAAAACCTGTTACTTTGCTACTATATGTTTATGGTACAAGTTTGAAAATCAAAATCCAGGACTGGGGAAAGTGAAGAAAGTAGTTAATTTCATGTGTCGTAGATATATATTTAATAGCAAGAAGATAATATACAATAGACATATATGTATAGGAATCTGGAATGAATAGTGCGGTACTTGTTGTGATACATACTCACTGTACAAGAGTGATTGAACAATAGAAAAAGTTGTTCAATCAAAATCCGGTGAAGAACATCTTGGAGGATTTTGTAAAGATTTCCCACGTTTCTCCTGCAGAGACCATTGAAGAGGAAACTTAAATAGCATGACTAAAGCAACCTACACTGGACTTTCGTGCAAAACTAACCCTAAAAACTGTTGAAGTGAGCGTGGCTATAATACTCAGTTCTGTGTGTGTCTGTAGTAATTCTCTTCTCACTCAGTTGTCAGTTTTCACTTTTCTTTTGTAGAAAAGAAGACTTGAGCTGTACACATGTAGTACATGAAGGGAAGAGTAATATCGACTTGACTTAAGCTCTCGACAAGTTGGCTGGCTCTTTTGGCTCTCTCCGTACTACAACTACTACACACTCCCACCTACTACTTCTGCTACATTAGTAAGTATACTATCATCACAAAACATAAACTTTTCCCTCTGTACATATTGTATCTCTTTCCACAGAGCCAAGTGTCACGAGTCACTGGAGGTAATCTAGTTATGACAACTCACTCAATTGGGAAAACAAGTTCCTCTTTCTTTACTTTCTTATTCTTCGACGTCAATTGACAGATTCACAACTTTATTGATGCTACTCCCAACTTACCTGCAAACTCGTCATACTTTTACTCTCATTCCATCATTTCTTCAGAGTCATGCAAACAAAACTCGGCATCAAAAGTAATTAAACTAAAATCCACACTCATAAAACCTAGTTCAGCAAAGCTTTAATTAATTCTAGTCACATTTTCAGTTTGCAATTAAATAGCTATCCAAAGAATAAGAAGCCGTTTCACTTTCTCTGTATAAATACTTACATATGCTTAGTATTAAGTAAAGGAGGTATTTATAGGGAGGAGAATGACTGTAGTAATAGAGATATAGTAATAATACGATAATTTGCATGCATTACTATTAATACTTAGGTATAATCTAAATAAGTAGGTAGATGTGTATAGGCATATAGGCACTAAAATAAATTTGAGAGCCCTTGAATAAGTCTAAAATGTTTTCTTTGCAAATATGGTGGGAGACTGTCAAAGTCGATAACGTCTTACGCTAACGATAAGCTGACTTTTGACAACTATTCCAACAGACTCTTTCTAACAAGTCTGCGTTTAAAACCATCGCGAATTTCAATCACAGAACGCAATTCGATTAAGTTTCGCAAGTACAAGAACCCGAACCACAACAACATCAGAGGCATTTCTACTAGTTGACTACTCCTTCTCTCGTTACTTATGCATCGTTAATTCTTCTGTTGGCTCTGCTTCTATTTACTCCTGGTGCTTACTTGTGCTTTTGATGACTGTTATTTGGCTTTCGTTTGTACTCTTATAATAATATGTGACTTTCCTAACTCTGAATTTCTTTCAAACTGCAACTAGGATTTCTCAACTGCGCCTTACATTAATATTTTTCTTTTGAGAATATCAACTCTCTTTAATCCCAGTTGTGGTACTTATAATAATATCTCTAAATGCTCTACAAACTTGACTATTTAATAGAAAATATGGTGCGATGAGGCAGTAATGATAGTCGTTTGTAGGTACATAAGTACAGTCATTAGAAGAACATCAGTTCATTAGACGAGCGAGACCATCGACAAAGAAGAAATTCTCCTCTCCCCATTATACATAGTAGGTAAGGCATAGGCATGAAATAAACAGCGAAGCTACTTTTACATAACTATCTGTGCATTATTATGTGTGCTCCATTTTCATCTTCTTACCTATCATTAGATGTTCCTTAATCTAGATTTTACTTCCTTTTTGAACGAGTTTCTTCTTACTCTGTAAACAAGTGCTCGTTTTACAGGCCTTTAGACTTCTGTAATGTGTGCACTTGAAAAAGTAGGCTAGGAATAGTAAATTAGTGACACTAGCCAAGTATGGATTCGCAGTAATAACTGGTAAGGCAGTAGTGACTGAAGTGGCAGTTCGGTTCTTAAATATATCGTTTGGATTGCATTGAAAGACATGAGATTTGCTAAGGAGAGTAAACCAAACAAATAAGGTAGGACGTAGAAACGTGAGCTACATACACATACAGCATTTTTATCACATTCACACAAGGAATTAAGTCATGTCGCATTTTGTGCATTACGTAATGCCCATATAGTAGTAGCAGTGTACATATTTAAGAAAGTAGTATATATAGAGTACAGTGTTACTTATTGGAGGTCTGAAAATGCACTAACAAGATACGCAAACAGAGCTAGCTGTTGCAACTCTCGCTATCTCCGCAAGTATCTGCATTGAAGTATACGTAAGAGTATCAATCGAGTCAGTGTTATTCTTGCTACACACACAGACGATGATAAGAGATACGGAGCACTTAGTTAATATGACTGCATAGACATTAGTGAGTTTTAGCTGTTGGCTGAATTGAAGTGTAATGTAAGCGAAACTGTTCTCAAATGCTTGGAGGAAGAGAGAAGGAAGAGAGTCAGCCCTGCTCTACTAGAAGGAAGGAGGACTGAGATGAGATGAGAGTGAGCCACTAGCGAACATAAGCAAGCTCAAGTTGATCTTGATGAGGATGTGGTTGTGCCGTGTCTGTGCCTCTTCTGGATGAGGATTGCGGATGACGAGCAAAGATTTATTTTTGGATAACTCGATCCTCTGATTTGATGTTCTCTCTGTCTCCTCTTACACTCGCTCTACTTTGTTTCCACTCACACTCCAATTTCCGTAGATTAGCTATACGTAAGATCGCGATTTGTTTCCAACTCGATGTTTAATGCGTTAAATGAAACCTTTTGAATACGGACACAAATACCTAGATTTCCCTATACCTACCCACCTATCTATAGATTCTGTACCATCTATGATCTTGCAACTTGTTCCGTGACCCACTGCTACACACCAATACACAACTTTAAATTACACATACCTACCTTGTGCTACCTTTCAAAACTCTACACCCATTAAATCATGTCCAAGTTGTCATTTAATACTCTATGCTCTCAATTTCTAGCTTAATAATAATATTCAGCTATCGTGGAATGATACGAGGTATGGATGGATATTGGTTATGAACATGGGGATTCATATGATGTGCGGTTCAGGATTCGCATATGGAATCAAATCCGGGGTAAACTAAATAACTACATACGTGAATAATATATACCTGCACACGCCGATCTGAGTGCTATTTGCATTGCATTACTTTTCTGGGCAATACTATAGTACAAGGAGAAATGGATAAAAATATAGTCAAATTTTGATGTAAAATTTGATTTCCGATCACGTATGTAATAATAGCACTCTTTTACTTCCGTCTCTTTGTATAAATATTTAAGAAATGCATCTTTGGATTTGGTGCTCCATATGCTGTGTGATTTTTTATCCTCTGTGTATGTGAACATGCATTGGGATTTCGTGAACTCCCATAATGTAGATGAATACACAAGAGACTTTGCAATTTTCCCTAGTTTTAAAGTGAATGAGTCTGACAACCACAACTGTGTCTATAGCAGTCGACAGAATCTTCACTTAACCTTAGAGATCTCGGGTGTAGAGCTGTAGTTACATATACCTACATGTAAATAATATGTACGAATGTTTAAATAGAAGGAGATGCAGTCAAATATTTACTATAACATACTACAGACCATGTACTTCTCTTCCTATCTGAATGCACTTGTTTTCTCTAAAAATCTAAACTTGGGATTCATCCATTTTATTTGACTTGACATGGGGTTGTTTGTACACCAAGTGGAAAATCAAGAAATAAACTCTGCCCGTGTCTCCAATATCACACAACAATAGTGTCTTCGCTTAAAATAAATTCCCCTTTATTATTCTTTATTTCAATTACGTCGATGACAACCAAAGTAGAAAATCTCTGTATTATCTTTAGCTTCTAACTGCAGATTATTTCTATTTATGTTGTGGGTCCATTAGTTTTTAATCCTTTCTCTTCCAGACATCTTTTCAATCCATGATAGTTGATCCACCACTTTTATTGTTTGCATTGGCAGGAATTCAACAAAATAAAACCTTCATTAATGCATGAATGAAAAATCCGAGAAAGTCCAGTCCACTTTGCATTTAACTCCGTCTCATATTTCGCATTGGCAAAATTGAAGTTTCAGTCAATATGCGTCTACTTTATTATTTATATCTACCTATCTGTATATATACCTTTTTATAGTACTATATACTTACTTTTCTAACTTCTAACCCTGATTTATCTTATTTGTATTTATGTGGAAATCCGTGGGATTCGATACCGTAACCAGAATAATTAATTTATGCGTGACAAAACAATTTTCATGGCAAAGAAATACGGAGCCACAATAACAGAATTTATTTCGCATTAAGTACATTGAGGGAATATCCAACATTCGATATTTCTCGGTAGAAAGCAAACACTAGTGGCAGACTGATGGTTCATGTTGGGTTTTATGGCTCTGTTGTGGTTGTGGCAGTTATGTCCAACTGATTTATGAACTCTCCTTCCTCATGAAAAACAAACAAAAGTGTTTAGGTGTGTTGATCGAAGCTTTAGTAATGATACCTACTGTGCGCCTTATGGATTCTTTATTATTATCTCCCAATGTGCTGAAAAATCTTTCACACTAATGACTAGGCACTGAAAATCATTTTTATGGATAGTTTTATTTATTTTACTATAGGAAATAATTTCTGGCTCACTCATTCCACACTTTCATGACAATTGAAAGGAAAGAAAGGCAGCAAACCGTAATCTGGGGAATCGCCTTTGTTTACGTTATAAATAAGCACAGAAGATATATCCTTTAGGCATATTTCTAAATTATTATAGTTATTTAAACAATGCCAACGGTAAAGGGATATATTTCTACTTTAATGCAAATAGCAACATTACTTTGAAAATAGCCATAGCCTCTAACCTCCTGTAATATAAAGTCAAATGTCCACATCTATGTAGAGTAACAAATTATTTTGCTGTGGTTGTTCTTACTAACCTCCTCTGAAATATTCATACAAAATGAAGATGTATCTTAATGGGTGACATGGAGACGTGTCGTTTCTAACATTTCTACTTTGTTTGTATTTCTATTTCGTGCCATTGAAAGAAAATCTTAAGTTTATGCCATCCGTGTCGCATATTTTTCCAATTTTGAGTGTCCCAGAAATAGGATGGTAGAAATCAGTTGTAAGACTTTTAGGCTTGTAAATTCCTGCAGGTTTATTGGAGTCAAGCGACAAAGATATTTTGGACAGTATAGACTGACATATTCCTCGTTTAGATGTGAAGTAATTCGCATTTTGGTTCTCCAGTCGTGAAAGTACGAGAGTGAAGTACCTAATCGCAAGTTTCATCTTTCCCCTTTACTTTTGCTGAGCTGGTTCCGTGAGTGAGGTCGGGGCTGGTTGCAGTTGAGTTTGTACCGCATCCGTATCTTTTTTGCTGAGAACTTGTTGATTAAGTCTCTTTAGTGCAGCTTATGTGTTATATAGAGCGGTACTTTGTTTCCGTCACCGCACGCTGTAAGGACTTGGGAAAGATATGGCTTCTTTTTTGCTAAGCTGAGCAAAAAATACAATCCATAACAATACGTTTTATTAGTAAAGTTGCCAACCTGGAAGTAAGATTGTGTAGTATTTGCACATTGAAGGAAACGGACGTCTTGAATTCTTCATTGCTTCCTTCTGCATAAAGAATCTGGTTCTCTAACTAGCTGGTAAACTGGTGTCTCATAAAAATCCCGAGCTCGTGCAAATAAAGCAAATGCGTTTGCATTCATTATCTGTATAATATACGTTCGTAGTAGGTAGAGAGGCACGTGCCTGTTTATGCTATGAAAATACACTTACGTAATGCATTTTGCATATTCCTTTATACACACTACATAAATATTTGCATAAGTAAAACAATTCCGTTTTAGCTGACTGAGAAAGTCTCAGAATATTAAGTAGCAATTATTCTTTCTCAATTCTTGTTCATAAACTCAGTTTCTCTCTGTCTAAAAATATTACATCTTTTCAAATGTAAGTTAGAGCGGAGATGTACTTTCTCCGCTTACCTGTTTCACTATACCCTTCTCCTTCTGCGACTACCATTAATGCAGCTTAAAAGTAATGTTACTTAAAAGCACTACTTTGTATAAGTACCTACATTTACACTAGAAATACTTTCACTATGTAGAATTGAAAACTGCTATGACTATATACTAGACAACATTACAACGCAGTTTGCAAATAGCGGATAAATTACCTGTTATTACTACCGTCATATAGAAAACACTGTATAATGGATTCACATTCAAGGAAATTGGCGAATATCCTTTTAGTAGCTTCTTCATTTTCCTAAGCCAAGAATCACACTTTTTCAATCCGCGAAAGATGACTAACGAATAACTAACGAAGATAAACTTAGCTATAGCATAAAATAAAGTCACATATGTGAAATAAGAAAGTTTGCACGTTTTCTGATGTGAAATATGACCTGGTGTACTTTCCTCGTGTTCTCCTGCGTATTACTACTATATAAAACGTATAAAGCATATCTGTGCAGTTTGCTCATTGTTAGTATCCACATAATAATATTATAGTTTTGCCTACGCATTCATTTCTCATTTCGTATTATTATTCACTGTCCTCTTTATTACTTAATGCTATTATTACTTATGAAGATTACGCGTGTAACATGAATTGGGATGTGCCTGTGCGTAGTGAGTGGAACTCAAATAAACTAACATGAACTAAACCAAATCTCACTCAAATATAAATCTACCTTAGAATCCTAATGTTCCGTATATCTCTATGATGAAAACCGAATGTGCAAATATGAATAGAGTGAGGGAATATATAGTTGGATTATATGAATAATATTTTCTATTCCGTCACTCTTTAATGTTGTGGTTTCGAGAGTCATTTGACTTGAGCTCAGTCTTCTTTTTCTCAGGATTTTTTTCTCACTTCGTCGTCTGTCTTGTCGTTTGCCTTGTCTCCATTGACTTGACTCACTCAGACAAAAATGCATCTCTCTTATGAATTGAAATATAAGAGGAGCTCCGGCTCCGCTCAAACTCACTCCAAGTCAACGCACATCACCGAATTGACTTCCATTGCATCTCAGCCTTTCCCACTTCATCTGTACTAACAAAGTAGCTTAGATTTAAAAACTGAACTTAGGGAATTTGCATATATATAGGTCTGTAGTGTGAACCTTACTAACTATAGAGGCTTGTTTGCATTCTATCTCCAGTTTTTGCACACCCTTTGCTTGGCCGCGTAAATCTAACACAAACTAATATTGTGCATCCTGGATTGAAGACAGGAAGCATTATATTAGATGGCTTTTTGTTTATTCAAAGTAATTCTTATTTATAATACAGCTTACAATCCTACCCAGACCAACAAAACCTTTGACGTCTTAACCAAAATTTTCAATTCGTAAGCCATTTCTGAAAACATTACTCGCTCTGGTTACCAAATCTATAAAAGTATATTAAATTACTATACTCAGTGAAAAAGGCACGATTTTAATCACAATCAATGACTGAAGTAAAAAAAAGTTTCAAAATGATTGAAAAGATAATATTATTATTGTGGGGAACACGAGACAAATACCTTCCTTTTAAGTTATTTCTTGGTTCTGAGTATTAAATGAATTAATTATTACTTTTATTACATTATTATTAACTACATTATTAGTAAACCCAATTTGCTATTTTGAAACTTCGAAAAAGCGATAGAAAGTATACCTTGTTCTAAGTATTGAACAATATAGTTAGATGTTTTCAATGTTGAGAGGGTTGTGCGGTATCTTTTTGGTTGCAGAAAACGTGCAGTGCAGTATGTGTTTGGGCACAATGTTATCAATTCCAGAATACCTCAAAGAAAAGTTTTTTCCACCAGCTCTGCATTACGTCACTATCCATTACGTAAATATCTAAAGGCTTAGCAATGTGATGTAAAAAGAAAGGCTAATATCTATCATATTATCATCTTTCGCTATATTATTCAAGCTATTTAAACTACCTTTAGTAACAATGTTCGACTTATACTACCTACATAATTTCTTTTTGGCTTCTCTCGGTGTTTTCCTCGGCATCTCCACATTACTGTACAGCGGAAAACGGTCTTTCTATAAGAACGTGCCTATACTTTCTCGCTGTATATGTACTTGTATAACAGAAGCCGTGCTTGCAATTTACAAGTAGAAAAGTGATCTGTATATGTTAGTGCTTAAAGAAATAGTGCTCTATATATTAGTAGTGTAGTACTTTACGTTAGTAGGTGCTGAATGGAAATAAATGAATACAGTTGGCATACGACGGTTCTTTCCTACGGTTTTTTACATTTTGTTTCAAGAGATAAGAAGTTAGGAGGCCCTGTCTGAATCGCAGCCCCAAAAATCCCAGCCAAATTGACTCTTATCGTCGGCTTTTCCAATTGGGACACTCCTGCACATCACATCACATCAAAAGTTATGCGAAAAAGTTTTCCACGATTATTATACTGCATTATGTATAATAGTTAGCATTGGATTACCATTGCTAATCGTGAGCGAAGCAACTTACACCTAATGATCTGTATACACTGAGCAACCCCTTTCAATTTTCCTTTGCGGGTGAAGAAGTGATTGATTTCAGGTGCTATCTGCACTACAGATATGTCTCTATGGAAGCATTTTTGTTTTTCTAGACATTCTAGATACGTATCGTGCTTCCAATTTGTCACTAATTATTTTTTTCAAATCTTAAGTTATTTATAGCCCAAGAAGGTTCCTGGTTCTCACTAGTGCTAGTTATTAGGTAGTGTTACCAAAAGAAAATTACTTACCGCATGACATTGAACACAAAATAGCTGAGACACAACCCGTTTGGCATAGTTAGGAATTCGTACTTGTAACAGCAATTCCCGTATAGTACTCTACTCTTTAACAATTCAGAATTTATTCAATAACAAAGACCACGGGATATTGAAAGAAATGTGCATAGCCAAGTTATTAATAACAGCAATACTCTAAAGGCGTGTTCTTATTTTCACAAGGTACACTGAACTGAATCTTGACATAAAAAGCTTGGCTATTACAACTTTAGGTTAGGTTAGGTATCTTTTGGAATTCTGGCATTGATGACTTCACCTTTTTTCCATTCGCTGTCTTTTATCTCATGCTGGATTAAAGACCTTTTGTAAAAGATTATAGCATGCAAAGCAACCGACCCAATTGTTGTGATTCCGTCTATCAAACACATTTTTATTAAATATAGGTCAAGTCAAGCCCAAAGGAATTTAGTTCTAGGGTAACATTTCCAGACGTTAGTTATCTACAAAAATCCTAATAAATAAGCTCCCATTTCTTTTAGTAATATCGAACATTCTTTAGAAATTGACACACGAAAATCTAACGAAACGAAACGAAATAGACACATTTAGAGCTACAAAAATCTTTATTAATACAGTAACAAATATTTAAAGTGATTTTCTGAGGGGTATTCTGAAATATAAATTGAGTTCAATGTCATCGACGAGTTGAGACTTAGTAATGAAATGTGTTTTACAGTTTCCTGAAAATCTGGACCATGTTGTCTTTTTGAATGTTTTGGCATTTTATTATTTCCATGGTAATGTTCAATATTAAGCATTTTGATTAACAAAATTGTAAGGGAGCAAAAAGGTAATTTGGTAAAAGTGATAAGTCTTAGTAAGCGTAATGAAAATAAAAGATATAGAAATAGCGGGCATGAATATCTACCCTAAGCACAAAACAAATCAATGATTAAACAAGTCTATGTTGAGACTTTTGCGAAAAACATGTTTTGAACTTAGAAACAAACAAGTGAAATGACTAAGAATTTTATTCAACGAAAGAAGACTTTTGTAATCTTACGTCAATGGCAAAAGACGCCATAAATACACATTACCTAGCCATAGATCTTCACCCACACATTCGAAAACAACCCGATGGGATTCTTGCCGTCACGCACATACACGAAACACAGATTAGATGTTAATATGCGATATGCATCATCCTGTGTACACATGCATCTACCGTTGCGGTTAGTTTTAAACAAAGTGATGAACATTCCCGAATCAGGGAGATACTTTGTTTAGAGCAAAGTGAAATTTCTTGCTACTGTAGAATTTATAAAATATCATAATCATTTCTGTTCTTTACTTTAATATTTGGTTTTAGCGCAGTAGATTGCAAGAAGTCTATATTCATCAGAGTGAAGTAAAAAGTTTATATATGGAAAGAGTCAAAAATACCATCGTGGGACTTATAATCAGTAACACTTTCACATTTTGCGTACTGCTGTGTATATCCATAATTTATGCTTCAACAAACTCAAGGTAGCGTATTTAGGTACAGGTTAAGTTATAAAGTAACTGCTCAGAGGCAATTCCAACTACATTACGGCTATATAGAAACCCTCAGAACACTTTCAGAGTCCATAATAAAGTAAAAACACACACTGCGGGAGATATATGGTTTACACTTCGCATCTTCAGATTATTATGATCCTACTAATATTCCTTGTGCAAACAACTCCACTTTCAGCAGTTGCTCCCACTGATATAGCATTTGTGCTTACCATCTTACTCTTACGTAGGGACGTTTAAATATATATGACAAGCTGAATCTTTTGAACTTCCGACAGGGAGTGAAAGTACGGACACTTGTAGTGCATTTAGGCAGCTATAATAATTTTTGCAGTTGTAATTTATTTTCATTCACGTGGCACCTTAGATAGAGTTGTTTGATGTATAAAGAAATATAATAAATTATACTATGTCGGTAATTTTACATAGCGAGACTTGTCAGAACGAATTAAGTGTACATAGTCTCATTTGTCGTGCATCCCCAGAATTGTGTATCTTGCAAATTACCGCATCAGTATTAAATATCATTCTCAGCCGTGCTTTTCCACCAAACTACTCTCAACTTTTGATGTAATAGCAAAACTCATGAATTCATAAAGCACTAAATTACTTCATCCTACGAGATAAACAAGAGTAGGTGTCTACACAAAGCTCAATTGTTATGAAATTTGTGCCAAAATTTTCTAAGACTGTATCTACCGTATGGGGCATTGTGGACCACTCATAGGGATTTAACATGAATGAGTATGTACGTATAGGATATATTTTATTGTTATTATGGAAATAGAAAACGGGGATAAGGAACTAACAAGCAACAAAGGTCGTATGAGTGGTATGGAATGCCCCATACGGTACTTCACTATAGGGGTTGGAAATATCCATAATTTAAAAAAATTGTAATTAATAGATGCACTCGACTTTAATAGCTACGTAATGGTGTCAATTATAATGATAGACTTAGGCCATAGAAAAATTTTAGTACTACTTTAAGCCGTTACTGGACAAACGACTACAATATTAACGGACATATTTCAGTTTACAAATAGTCGGATGTATCCGTACTTGTGCTCCTTGTATCGGTATGAATTTTAGGTTCCTCCTCAGATAGTAGAGAGGTTGGCTGAAAATGGAGAAATGATGGGATGGTTCGGAAGCATTGAATGTCTGTGAGCCATATGCACAGCCTTGTAGTATGATATGAGGATAGCAAGTGTAGATGACTAAATAGTGCAATTGTAAACATTGTGCATCGAGTAGGCAGTTCGTAAAAATGTGGTTCAGTGCGACATAAAGTCATGCAGAGGAGCACGGATGTCGTTGAGTGGAGTGTGTAGTAAAGTAGCAATTAAGGAGTTAGAAATTCGAAAAGCCCATTTGAAAATAAAGGAGGATGTTGCACATTACATGCATAGATTCACTGCAGAGATGCGACCACGATCCGATGCTAGAGATACACAATGCTACAGAAGATAAGTAGGTAGGATCTGACTTGGTATCCTCACATACCTAATTGTTTTAAGCAGAGAGTGTAGTAAAGTGGAGAGAGAGAGGACCATTTGTGATGCTGTTTTGTAGGAGCAACAAAGTGGAGTAAGATATCTCGTTGTTATCTATGTGTTAGTATTAGCAGTTGAATTAGAGGGAGAGATCCTGGAAGGGAGTCTTCCCAGTAGTAACTGTGTACATGGTAAAAAATAGCAAGGAGAAGTATTTGCCAGGGAACCTACCTACCTACAGTCTTCAAGTGTGAATGAGATGGTGATACATCTAGAAGAGTGGAAGTGACTCTGTGCAGGTCAGGGGCGTAGTTATCACTGAAATTTAGGGACATAAGATATCTGCCCTCTAGGAAAATGTTTGAAAATGACATTTTTTGGACTGTGCAGGGGAAGATAGAATTGTTTGCAGGTACAAAGAGTATCGCGGTCCCTGAAAACCACATCTTAAGTACACGTTTGTTGCCGAAAGGGAAGAAGGAAAGAACGGTGGGATATATTAAGAGAGATGGGGAATAAGAGACAATCTAATTCTGTATTGAATAGTAGTAGATCCGAAAATAGTACAATGTTTAATGCATGATGAGGGAAATTAGGTGGTCTTGGCTCGAATGAGTTTAAGAGTGGTCGAATGTTGAGAACCGCATTAAAAATTCCCACCGGATTCCGACTGCAGATACACATCTATGTATGTGATGGGATGTGATGTGAGGGACCAAAGTGAAGTTCGTGTAGGAAAGAGCCGATACAACCGGCCAAAATCCAGAAACTAGACTGACTTTACTTAAAACTTAACTAGCGACATGCACATGAGTAGCGAACCGAATATACCCGAACCGGGTATCGGCTCTCTAGTATATATTTGCATTAGGTATCCCCCGTACTATTAGTGACATGACGTAGCTACTCTCTCAGCTCCTCCGCGTCTTAAATGTACTAAATACTATTTACCATGCATTTAAATGTGTTGTTTCAATCTGTTGTACATGTCGTCGTGGCTGTGTCAATCCACCAGCTTAGTATAAACATATCACTACAAAACAAAGAAACTAGTTCATTTGCCGTTTGACCTATTAAATGCATGCATACCCATTAGACTTCTTTTCCATGCAAAATATTTAATATTCTCATTAGCATGTCTACTGTGCGTAAGTACTGCCATACTCAAACACTCAACATTACCGTTCTAAGACCTACTTCTGGTCCTTTAATGAAGTCAGCAATATGCAAATAAAATCTAGCCTCTGTCTTTGTGCTTTCCCCCATTTTTATACGACATTATTAGTGAAAAACGACGGGGAACGTTGGTAATCAGCATTTACTCTGTTCAAAGGGTATTCGACTGCAAAAAAGTCAAAATACATGTGGATAATACTAAAACTTATGACACACTGTGGCCGGTTTATTTTCAAACTCGTTTTTATAAAAGATTGTGAGAAAACAACAGATTGCGTTCAAAAAGTTAAACTAATAAATATAGTCCGTAGTTTTGTACCCCTTCCCAATCTTTCTACAAACAGGAGTAATAGACAAAAAAACGGGACGTTGTGTTTGCACAACGGAGCTTGACTACTTAAAGAACTTGGACACACTAAATATGCATTTAGTATACTGTGCACACTGATTAGTATACGGATAGAGCACAAATTATGCTCATACTAACCTTGCTAATGCTACACTTCTTCCACACGGCCGCCTAAATCCTTTTAGCACTAAAAATATTAACTAGGTATAAATATACAGACTCACTACATAATATTGGACTTAGTTCTTATAATGATATAACTTTTTATAGGGGAGTGCTTAGTCGTACTTAAACTGCAACAGTGCATAGTTAGTTTGCTAATGCTAGATTATTCTCACATTCATGCATAAAAATTAGGTATAGCTAAGCAATCATTTTCAGCACCGAAGGTAAAACAAATGTGATTCAATGCATGATAGACGCTGCACTAATATTCTCTATTTCGTTTGGTTCGCGTTGAAAGTATTGCCTGTTAGAGTACAATGCCACGGACTAGAAAGATAGCACTTGTACTCCATCAAAATAGTAGGTTCCTTTTTAGTATATATTTTCTATCCGACGTCTATAAATGTCAAATGGGCAAATGAAATCAGACTAGGAAAGAGACTCTGGCGCATAAATTCATGCTTATTCTATTCCCTCTACACTTTCTTTCGAAATACTTTCTTGAAGAAAGTTTATTTAGGATTCCTCTTACGTTTTGGCATATAAGTACTACAATAATAAGCGAAATTGTTTTAGTTGTTACTTTAGACTGTATATTTCCTTCTAATAAGTGTTTAATTTCCCACTTTTGTAACAACGGTGAGTCTGAGTGGGAAACTTGGTAAAAGCAAAGACCTTATGTTAAAGTCTCACGAAAATTCGACTTTCTAGCGAAATCAACATTACATAATTTAAAGTGTCTATACGAGTATCTCTTAAGTAGTATGGTGTGCTTATAACTGTGGAAATGTTTGTTTGTCCTTCTTCCATCATCACATCAGCTCTCTTTATAGGTATATAAATAGATTTCGCTATATGACTCTTAGGTACTATACTTGCGTTTAGGATTGTATGCTTAGAAAACAATAAAAGCGGAAGCATTTACTTGCATACGACACAAATTAGCATCCCGCTTCGCTGAGACTGTTTACATTATAGAAAACAATTAGTGTATTTGATATACTCGAGACTATAGCTCACACAATTTATACCACAACGTATTCGCTAAGAAAGTAAATGAGATTTGGATAGCATAGGGATAACGTAATTGTCTAGCCGTCTGGTAACACTGTTACTATTTTTTGCAAGTAGGCAGTAGAGTACAACTTATAGTGTATAGAGACTAGGACAAAACTTGTATTCACTATTTATAAGAAAAGACATAGGAAGAAAGACTGCAGGGTAAGTGTCGTGCCATGCCATGGCATGCCTTTCTTTTTCGTCTCATATGAAATTGACAAGGTTATAAATAGTACCCCCAATTGCAGAATTTTATGCCAAACACCATTACTACACTCAACTAAGGTAAGAAATGCTCGCGAACAAAGTCAAAATCATAACATCCATTTACCGTAAGGCTATAACTTAATTACATAATACTGGAGTAGGCACCACTAACACTACTGAGTAACTGTGTAGCACTTTACATAAAATTTACCTCTGTAAGTAGGTGCCTACTATCGATTTTGTCGGCATTCAAAAAAGGATCGTATTTAAATTACAATACTTTGTCATTTTATTAATGATTTGTTGGTTCTTCGTAGATGTTTACAACTCACAAAGTATCATGTCTTGTTCAAACCGCCTTTAACACGAGATTTAGGTAGCTATTGTAAATTAAACCTCACTTTTAAATGTCAAGTTTGTTTAGTATCATGCTATTCACGAATTAAGATCTTTATCATGGCCGTACCTTGTTCTGCCTACTGCTTGATATACACTCACATTAATCCTACATGCCAAACAATTAGGATATGACCATTTAATTTTGTCTTGTCAACATTATTTTTATACGGCCAAAACAGGAAGCTAAATATATTATTATTTTTCTGTTTTATGGTTCATGGTTATTTAATCCTCCCAACGATGTATTTATTAACCCATGTAAAATTAATTCAAGTGTGACTGAAGTCGTTTGAAACGTGTACTGAAGGATTGAAACAATTGTTACAAATTAGTAAACTTTAGATTTATGTCAAGCAATTAATAATGACATTTTCAACATAAGTTTACGCTTATTATACAAATATTTGTATGAAATGGTGTACATATACTCCTAGTTTCACGAGTTACATCATTTATGATGTTTTGCTTGCAGAATTTCAATTATATACAAAGTAATACAATTCGTGCAAGGCATAAAGTTTTGAGTCACACTCAATCAGGAAGATTTACATTTCAGCATAAATTTTACCTTGAGCTTTTGACTTTTTGGTTTGTGTTTCAAAACCTATTGCAGAAACCTCTGTCGTCAATGATTTAGCTAGCCAATTTTAGCGTTCGCGCTTTCTTCATTGTTGACGTGTTAATTAATTGGTTGCAACATCTCTAACTCAAGGTTGCTATAATAGTTATCTATGCCTTTTCTAGCCAGGTTGTCTACAGGAATGTTTTTTCGAATAAAAATGTATTTTTCTCTCTCTGACTCAAATCTTGTGATTATGGGTCCAATCTCATCCAAAACATGAAGCCACCAGTGGAAACAAACATGTGAACCTACATTGGGCTGGACCCGATGTAGGTTCATATGCTCCGGTCCAGAGTGAAAGTATTAAAATTTTATTCATGGCTTGGTTATAAAAGGCATAGATAGCTACAGCAATCTTGTCTCAAATTGTTGGATGTGATTTAGAGATTCTTAAGTATAAATGATTAAAAGTTTAGTTTAGCGGTAATATATTTATTTTATTAAAAAATTACGTCGGAATGGATTTTATTCTTGTATATAATAGTATATTAAATATAGTTTAATAATTGATATAAAGCTGGATAAAAGAAAAGAACAGATCTGTAAAATGGAAATGGAAAAACAATGTACCCTGATAAGACATGACATTACACAGGATCCTTAGATTTTGTTAAACATAGCTGAAGCAGTAAAATAAAGGGATGGATTACGCCTGATATGGAATGGCACTTATGGCAGCTATATTAAATTCCCTGACGGGAAAAAATTATTCCAAGGGAAAGTGGAATACTAAGCTAAGAGAAAAGAAGGTGTGTGTATTGTACACAAGTTGAACACTTTTCCGTCTGTCTCAGTTGAATATAGCACCTTCATGCAAGTATATACAGATATTTATTATACTATTTATATGCCTACGTATTGGTAGAACATTATGTGTAAGTTTGTTTTAAGTGCTGTGTATGTATTCAGTAACTAGTGCATTACTTATATAGTAACGGAAACTTGGCTTTCTCTTCTATCGCCGGGCCGAATTGTTGTGTGTTTGGGGAAACGAAATACTGTGAGAAAAAGAAAACCCTTTAGGAAAGAGAGGAAAGCCCAATGGAATGGATTTCATGTCTATCTATTCACGTTTTCAGTTCCTGAGAGCGATATTCACTTCTAGACATCTTTCTATTCTCTGCTTTGCATAAATATACACATATTTTCCATGTTTTATCTTCTTCTACATTCCATCACAATAAATTCTGTATACTTTCATAGTATTTGGAGACCTACTAATATATATGAGGATGAATTATTAAAATGACAACCTCAGGTATCACAATACTCTACCTGATGTTGCCAGTTTTTGTTGTACCTATTTTACATAATACTGAGCTTCGTTGCTCATTAAACAGGGTTGAAAAGGCACATCAATTTTTAGCTCTTTCTCTGAGCGGCACGAATAAACAATATAATGCTCTACACAATGCACATTAGTAACTGGGCATTAATTACATAATCCTAAAGCATGAAAAATTTTAATGATTATAAGTAGCAGAGACGCATTTTCAGGATATTTACTAGATTACTATTTAATCAGTTTTTTCCTTCAGGCTAAAACTGTGCACTGTTTCCAGTCGCATTATAACATCGTTAGTTAACTCAAAATTTGGAAAAATATCCAAAGTGCTTCCTGTTGTTTTGATGTAACAAATTCCATTTCAATTCTGAGATTCTTAGTTCGCATTATTACTTAAGAAAATTAAAATCTACAAAAGTATAGAGAAGGCTTGCAGTAAAAGTTTTGAATTTCCGGGCATTAGGAATTACAAACTATTGAGTAGATTAAATTACCTAAATATTCTGAGTATCAAAAGTTAAGTGGAACTTATACTCTAAGTATAGGTGTATGTCATTCTTATAGTATAAAACCCTAGACAATATATGGATTCTTTGAGCTTATTCTACATCATGGAAATAAGAAAAACTGATCCATCAACGGCTTCTATTTCTAAGATGAGATTAATTTGTACTGTGCTCTGTAAGGATGCACAAATTTTCCCTGAATTATTTTCCAAGTATTTTATAAGTTTCAGTGATGGAAATATTGATGCTTAAGATTAAGTATCCCTCCTCAAGTAGTGATCAATCCTATATACCTGCAGAAAGTAGAAAGGGTCAGAGGTTACTCAAAACTTAGATTTTGCAGGTATTCGTCATCTCTGGTGTAATTTTTTCCAAACAAGTTCAATGATGTTGATTTTGGTCCTATTTACGGATATAAACCGCAAAGTTTTATGAGTACACCTTTAACTAATATGACTGAAATGTGAAATCAATAGTTTTAAAAGTGACATTCACAGATATGTATTGTAAAGGCATGTATTTGATGTCCAGATGGAATAATATGTAGAGTACATTTTTAGACAGTATCTTCCGTGCAGAAATAATTTCGCACTCCTTAGAAACTAGTATAGTTACTGATATATTATCAACATTTTTGCAGAGGTACACAAAAAGTGATGAGCTACATTATAGTAATTACCACTGCTTTACTATTTGAACTACCTTGACAATTACAGGGACACAATAGCATTAGGTATTAACTACGGACACGAAAAGTGTAGTTAAAACGTTAGGTAGGAGCATTTGTGAGTTGAATGTGTTCATGTTCCTGCCATGTCGTTGTGTATTACGTATGCATGGTCTGTACCTAAGCAATATCCATAACAATACATGCAGTGTATTATTATTTGTGTGAGTGTGTTTCCTACTTATATGGAAAGAGTATTTATTTTTGGTCCCATATGTACGGAAGTAGTATGTAAGCAAGCAACATACATTTGGGCAAGTACCAAGATATAAAGACTCTGCCATTCATCCGAGATATATGTAGCAGCAATGAACATGAATGTGTGTAAGCTTCCCTCCTCCAGCTATATATTATTGTATTATTAAATATATGGCACTAAAATTCCCGAAGGCAAAAGAGACATTTCCTAGTAGGAGTGAAACCATAAGGATGAGTGTGGAAAGTAATTGGTCCTATTGTTACAGTGCAAGAGAGTAGGCGACTCTTCACATTTCCAAACAAATTGCATATTGTTTCGTCAGGAGAGAATTCTTACACATTACCAGTGAGACCGTATGTTGTCCCTCTTTATAGGATGTTCTTGCGTACTCGTCGTATTTATAGCATCACTGCTGACTGAATACAATATTCTGGAGAAATATGAGATTCATGCAATATTTTCCTCTGAATTTCATGAAAGTCCATTGTATTAAATCGACTGCGGCAAACGATGATGCTGAGTGCCCTACTGCGTCAAATAATACTTGAATTGCACTCAGTTTACTATTGTCTGTGCACATTCGCATTGTACTGGCACTCACTCTCACCCTTGTACCTCTTCTTTTATACGCAAAATACTACACTCAAACTACCATTTCCAAGCTTTTGTTCAATCATCGACTCCATGGCCATATGCAAAACAATTATAAACACCTAAATGTATGTACCCAACTCCACAAACCTAGTTTCATCTTTCCATCATCATAATTCCACTGTGCCTTCCACTCTTTAACTAAAAGGGGAATATTTTCATTATCATTGCAGGTAATTACGGCCAATTTAAATTGACTGCATAAAATAGTCATATCAAAACAATTTTCTACATAAAAATCCAAATTACACATCTAGGTCATGATGACTTGGTCAAGTCAAACTCCCCGTCGCCGTCTCAAATTCACAAAAGATTCCTTTTACGTACATTCCATTTTCATCCACATAAAAGTGCACATTTTCAAGGAAATGCCAACTTTTGTAAACGCCGGCGCTACCCCCTCATTATGACTTGGCTATTAGCAATGAGACTATAGATTTACTAACCCAAAACACACATTTTCGCATAGACTGAAATTAATCTAGTCAATTTATGAAGTAGCACAATATTTTTTTCATATAATTGTCGCTACAATGTTATACTTATTAGCTCTAATTGTCAATGTAGTTAGATTGTCATAGACAAATCTTCAAACGTCAGTGGTATTTCAAGATTATCAAAAATTTTAGATTTTTTGTAAATGTTAAAGGTAATCCTATGTGTATTTTAATTGACACGAACACAGTTTTAAATCTGTGCAGAGTCTGTCGAATTCTCACCGTGACATTCAAGCAATTACTCCACAAAGCCGTGAAGTCTACTGTAAAAAGTTCTCGGTAATAATGATTTGAATTGAATAACCAAACGATTAAAAAGTTTACATGTGTAAAATGTCGAGAACAGAACTTAGAGAAAAGCCAAGCCAACTTTCAAATGGAAAAAAGTTTTTTACTTTTCTCATACAGTTAGGTTGAGGGAAACTACGGGTTAAAATCTTTGACAACTTTTTGTCTAGGTGTATAGTCTTTGCTCCATTAAAGTATCTAGATTTACAAAGGTAAAGAATTCTATAATACATAGCCACCGATAAGTAATTACTCTTTCGCAAACTAACAAGACAGAAATGAAAAGTTGTGTTAACAAAGTTTGTACTTCATATTCTAACTATAGGATGTCGTCTTCTCATAATGTCATTTTGTTCGTATTTATTCCCCCAAATGTTAACCGGTGTAAAAAAAACACTATAATCCTTTAAACGTAATTTAATATCAGTATTTCCATCTGTACATTATGCCTAGTTTTAGTGAGTGCACTAATTTTGGACATAAAAACAATAGAGCCCATTTTGCTTATCAAAACATGCAGCTCTATTATATTTCTTGCAATGTTCTCTTAAATGAACCACAAAATGAATTGCTGGTACAAATTAACGAGAAAAGATTCTTAAAACTTGTGTAGAAGTTACAGACATTGGACCTTGTTATCATCTGCAATCTAAGACTCGGAGAAATAAAATTAAAGTTGCCATCATAACAATAAGTCAGCAAATAAAGGTTAAGTACTGCTTAACAATGTAAACACAATATTATATTCTTATCAAAAGTAGCAAGTAGTGCACAAGTATTAAAAAGTTTTACTCAGAATTATAAAAAGTAATCCCCCATGCCTATTTTGCAACTCATGCAGCAAAATCTGATAGGCGTCAATACCTACTGACTAAAAGGGAATTTGATTCCTTCGTTTGCCCCCACTCCTATCTAGTAGCCAATTTACAATTTTTTTAAAAAAGACCGATTTCATGGAAAACTTGCACAATTTGACGCAAGAAGTGTAATCAATGACGTTACTATAAATTCAATTTCTAACCATCATTGCCCTTGGTGACAGACGAGCAACAACTATGCAATGATATCAATAAAAGTCTCACTTCTCGAAAAATAGTGGCTAAAGGCAAAAGTAAACGATACTATGATGTATATCAGGGCATACTCCAAAATCCTATGCTCATCTTACAGTATATGAATAGGCTAATTTGATTTGGTCTGCCTATAGGAAATTTTTTGAATATATCTGCTGAAGGGTTTTAATGGGTTTCCTAGGACGGATTTTGCTGACATACCTTTTAACAATTTATCACCCAATGAAAAAGTTTTACATAGCTATTTACTAATTGTAAATACAATGTGAGCCATGGAAAATGTGGAGGAAACTATAGCAGTAACTGTAAGCCACGTAAAAGGAGGTTCAGATTCGAACAGTATGCAAATATATTATATCACTCACTAACACATAGATACCTAGTTGTGGCTTATAGCTGAAGTTTTGGTAGGAGAAAGTCTGGTTTAATAAAAAGAGCATAAAGACAGGAGGAGGAGAAATTGACTTTTGTTTGTAGTATGTGATATTTTCTTAGAGAATTGTACTGCAATCTATTAGAAGTAGTGCTGGTGCATAGGTGAGGACATATTATATGTTATACCGTGGAGAAACTATTTCACATCTATGTTACCGGACCTTGTACTATAAGTTCAATAATGCCCAGGTCACTATTATTTAGTCAATCCTATTTAATCATAGCTAGAAAATAATTGCATTGGTATAAAAATGTTTCCTAAAGGGTAGAAAGAATAATTCTTCGATTGTAATTCCCTAAAATGCAATAATACTGAAACTTTGTCATGCATTATGTTTGAAAGAGTATAGCTACTAAGATCTTGGGTCCTTAGCTTAGTATCCATGTAAAAATTGTGAGAAAAGTATTGTTGCGTGACGCTGGAGTTGTGGTGACTGATTTAATTGAAAATAATTGAGAATCCCGGAGAAAACTTGTTCATCTCAAGTTGGAGTCATCAATGTCAATCTGTTCACTGTTTTGAGGCAATCGTGCCAAAGCAGGCAGCTGTAAAATGAAAAAAAAACTATGTGGATACTTATATGCAGGGCAGTGAAAAGCAAGTTGGTTGATTAAAATTATTTTGTTGAGTCTTGGCTTAGTTAGGATTAGTAATGCGGAGTTTTGTCGGTAACAGATGGAAATAGCTACAGAGCGATGCGAACTGCGACAAAGAGAAACGAAGCCAATAAAGGCGATTCTCTTTTGGGTTTGCAGTTTGCATGCAAGTCGAAAGAATAAGTGAGTAGCTTTGTCCGCTCAAATTTGTGTTTATAGAGCTGAGAGCGAAACAAGAAGCCTCTTCCTAACTACAATAGTAAAGCTATAAAAAGTGTCGTGTGGACGGAGGAGTGTTTGGTCTCACTAAGTTGGGGTATTTCAGGTTTTTATCCATATGTGGGATAAATAGGGAAGTTCTATGACCTTGTGAGGTAGAGAGTAGTTAAATATAGATCTGCAGATTTGCTACCGTGCAGGGCATTTGGATTGAAGTGTTTTTAATTATAATATACTTACTGCCATTTTAAGTAGTTCATGTATTGTTGGGGATTTAGACGTATTTATTTCTCAGGCGAGCTGTAAACTGAGAAATGTCAGTGCAGTTGAGTTGAGGATTGAGATTTGCATGTGGTAGAAGACAAGCATATTGCCATTTGTGAGTGGAGACGACGGTTACTAACGAACTTGTGCAAGGAGGACAAATAGTAGAGCAATATTTGCAGTAGTGAGCATAGAGATGATAGAGAGATGTTATCTGTATATATTATTATATAGTTAATACCTAAGTACAGATGCGGACGAGGATTTCCAGTAAACACTCCTACAAAACTCATAGGAAAAGGAATAAAGTATGAGTTTACACGAGTGATAAAATAAGGGAAATCGCTGTGCCGAAGAAAAAGATGATATTGTGTCTAGTGTGTGTGGAATGGAAGTGTGCAGTCTAATGTGATGTGCTGTATAGTCTGTACTAATGTAGAATATGCATGAATAGAGGTCGACTATAGTGTAAGTATATTTATTGTGTAGGTACATGGAGGATGGTTGTAAATAAGTAGGAGAGTGAGTGTAAGATGGGAATGCAATAACCCAACGCTTAGCAAAGTCAACTATGTCTCTTCTGAGTCCGTCCGGTAAGGTTCATGCAGTTCAGCATTATGCTACTCTGGTTCCTTTCATGCTGAAAAACAGTTTCAGCCCCGGGAGAATTTCTTTCGGAGAAAAAGCCGGCAAAGACTTATAGGACTAGGACACAAACTCAATGTAATACATTAGGAACTACAGAAAAATAGAATGACACGGACGACGAAACAATACAATAGTGATGTATTTATGTACGAGTGCTGTACAGAAAAGACTCGACTTACACGGGTACAGTATACAATAGAGACAGACACATGTAAATGCCTACTCTCTCGTCTACATACTCCATATGTAATGTAATTCATCTGACTCTGTTTTCCGAGTTGAACTTGCTCTGTTTCACTTTGCTTGTTGTGCTGAACGAATAATAGAATGAAGTCAAACTGAGTTGACTGGTGAGCCAAGACGTGCCATCAAGACATGTCATCTCTACTTCACTATTTACAAGGATCCTCTCCATTCTCCCCTGTCTTTCTATTTTATTTTCGTTCTTCCCGTCTTATCGTATCGAGTTCCATGCCTTCTCCCTCATGTGATGTCCCGTCTTCTTTTCTGTCCTTTCCAACGCTTGTCTTTCCGACAAAATTGCACATTTTACTATTTTACATTCCCTTACACATATTATACACACAACCCTAAACAAGCTTGTCAAAATGCTCCACATAAATACGCAATAACTATCTCCTATTTACTACTCACTATTTTATTCCCATCTAACACTTTCCCAGATAATATTATTTATACTCACCTGTATACACCTGTGTACTATAATAATATTATCTATACTACCAAGAAATAAATGTTTGTTATAATTGGATAGAATAATATAGGATAATGGAACCTTCTTTTCTAGTATCCTATTTACATATTATCTCTCGTTTCGTAATATGAAACCTGTTTATGTCCTCGTAATAAAAATTCTGCAAAAACCCTTTTCAGTCTGTTTTCCTAATAAAACATGCTTGTTTGTATACCGACATGCAGCAATCTCTCACTTCCAAATTGCAAGCAACAGAAAGCATGTTTCCCATTGTCATTACATGCTCTATTTGCCTTTTTCTTTATCTACTGCTCTTTGATTTGCAGATAATGTAGTTAACGTTTATATTATGAGAGGTTTCTCCCCAACTCACATTTCCAACGATGGAACGTGCAATTCTCAGATGCCAAATTAGTAGACGTCCCACTGTAGAAACTTAATATCACAAAACTTTCTCAAAGGACCATTTCATCTTTAATAATGTATAAGATCCTTTCTTAGGCTTTATCAACAAAAGAAAAACTTAAATCTACAAATGAGATTACTTTTCTCCAACTTTCTTTTATTGTTAGTCATCATTTCAAAAATTTATCCTTGCAATTCATGACCCCAATTGGGATTAAGTACTACATTTTCCAACTTTGGCTTACATTTACATATCTGTAACTAGAAACGGTGACACTACCTTTTCTAACAACAATTCCAACCTTCATGCCAATTTGTGCATCTGCCACGAGTACGTAGGGATGGAAGTTTCCTATCATTGACTAATTTCACTCGAACTGTGCATTTGTTGACACTACTTGCATTTTTCCTAGCCTAAAGCAACTGACTAGTAAAAGCAAGTTTCATATATTGCAAATTCACATTATTCTACTCTTTGTTTACGAGAAACAGAAGCAAAATAGCAACATCCTTAGAATCGACCTGATTGCTATACCATTTGTGCAATTTATTTGACGCAATTCTAAACAGATGACTGAACTAATGGCATAAATGTAAATCTAACTGGCTTTTTACTTTTTTCAGGACAGCCTACGTTCACATTACTTAGCACAAATTGCTTGCACCAGTTTCGTTTTGTTATACTCTAAACTTTTTTCACATTTAACATCGCATAAAAAGCAGTTGAATTCTTTGCCTTTTCCCATCATTAAATTTTTATTCTTTAGCACATTGAAGTTAAAATTTTTGAAATGATATATGTAAAAACCTTTGAAATAACACTAGAAATAAATTCCAGAATAATAATATTCGCTAGGAAAACCTCAGACATCCGAAATAGTGCTAGATTTTGACGTTTTCCCGTGTTACGGCTGCAAATCAATGCTAGATTTAAATATTGGCGAATCGAAATATAATCGCATGCTCATTCAAATGATATAAATGATATCTTGTACATTTAGCTGTTAATAGACTACTATGTACTACACCCTGTACTTAAATGCACAGAAATTTTTAGAAATCAAATTTTAGAAATCACAATATGCTTAGATAGGCTAAGATAATATAAACAGATAGTAATTATGGCATGGGACATTGACTCCATGCAATAAAATATCATTTACCAATTAACTCCTAAGATACAGGGAATTTTTGGAGCATGATAAATTAGATATTTTATGCGTCACTGGATTAAAATTACACCCGCCCAAAATTGTTTTGCAAATATCAAAAAATAATCATAAGCTTATTTTATACCAAAAATACTTCATGGTAGAAGTCACAGTGATGCGTCCAGTAATAATGACATGTAGTTGCATACAAATATCAAACGTTAAAGAAAATGAGACATGAGAATAGGCACATGCTTAAAAACTATTAATTACTAATTTGACTCGTAATTTTTCTAATTAAACATTATTTTGTAGAAGGTTAATATAAATAAATTCAAGGTCAACCTATTAAATTCTACTTTTTTTCTTTTGCAGATCTTGATGCTTGGCAGAATAATTTGGATGACATCCTACAACGTTCAAGTTAATGTTCACCATGCAATCTTCAATGTATTAGTGCTGTGTTTAATATATAATTGACCATAAATCAGAACAAAATAATGTATCTCCAATTTTATCTGTAAAATGTTAAAGTGAGTGAAATGTGAAAATCCAGATGAAATCTTGCTTTGATACTTATAAAATGTATTTAAAGCAAGGGATTTTATTTTTTCTTTCACTAGACACGGTTTTGATCTTATTGATGTGCTCATAAATGCTAATAAGCAATAGGAGTGTCTATAATCAATTCTTCTGGTGCAATTTTATCGTTTTGTTTGACTGAGTGATTTCTCACTTTGAGTTTACGCATTACCTAGCATAAAAAACACACCATTGCTGTAAATTCTTCTAGAATTACATTTCCCCCCAAATCTTAACTCAATTTTGTCTCAAGATATAAATAATTATAAAAATCCAATTAGGTATAGCATGAATTGCGATTTTCTCTACTTTGTGATGATAGTTTCTTATTCTAAGCATAAGCAAACGTCTAAATAGTATAAAATTATTGTTGTTATAAGGATAACAGAAGACACATAATTAAATAATCAAACAAGGAAATGACAAATAATTATCCCAAAGACATAGTATAAGGTCCTAAACGTTAAAACTAGTAAAGGATTATAATGTTGAGATTCAGATAGTTACTCCTCCACCGATACAATAAATTCATCAAGTAGGTGTAAAATATCATAGTGGATTCATATCATTAACTTACAATAAAATTACAAAATATCTATACCAGTACATTTTCCGTCTTTAGTAAAAAAAAATTGTCTTTTAGCATTTACGGACTGTTGTAGAGTTAGTGTTCAATGAAAAGTAAATGGTTAGGTATCTATATTATCTCGATATTAGTAGTGAGTGCCTGATGACCTTTCGACTGAAACCAAATTCATCCAAACTCAGCTCCGAATTCTTTCTGACCAATTCACAATTACAAATTACAAGTGCAGTGCTAATGATACGATAAAATATTAATTAGCAAGAGGATAGTATTAGATGGTCTTTATTTTAGACAAATCCGAATGAAAGATCATTTCAGATCAATTCAGCTTTATTTGCATAGATAGTCAAAACAAAAATATCATGGAATACAATATCACTTCTAATTTAGATAGGGATTTAAAATAATAGAAACACAATCTTTGATCACAGTGGTTATCGTTACCTCTTTCTCCATTTATCAATTTCTTACGAATAATGTTAAGTAATTGAATAATCTGACTTTTACTATCTACCTCCTTCAACATAGAATATTATAATTCAATCTCCATTATTATCTCTATAACGTCTACATTTACACTACACTTTAGGGATCTAATTCAAATATATAATAAACACTATAAATATATCTTCCAAAATGTATTCAGTGTGTTAATAATAATTGTGTACATAAATAGACTGATTAACTCTTATATGAAATTCAACGTCGATTAATTAGCTGATAGTTTACCAGTTTATTATATCAACATAATATTTGGTATTTATGACCTGCCAGTGCCAGTACGTCATTTATAACTCCTTCAAAATTCTCAAGTATAATCTTAAATAAGGAGACAACTAAGGAATAGTGTTCCAAGAAAACGAAGAATTCTTCTGCCAAAGAGATATACCTTTCTACGAATTTCGTCTGTCGCATCCTAATCTACCTTTAGTGATAACGAACAAGTTTCTCGAAATTATTCAAAATGGCATGGAGTGGAGGAATGGGTGGCGGAATGGGCGGCGGTGGCCCCAACAACCCATGGATGAAGCTGATGGGCATCGTTCACAAGGAGCGGGGTCGGCAGACAACCCACGGAGGACGACACGACCCCGCCGACAAAGACTCGTAAGTCATTTAAAATCACTTTGCTATCATTAGCGCTTTCCCTGCGTGGCTTTCACCCACATTAGTAAATATCTTTCACCCATTAGTGGACCAGTTGGTATCGGTGCTAATTACACTCGGGATTATTTATATCCATATGCTTAATAGTATAAATTAAGTTTAAATAAACTAAAACTTTCTTACACTTTATACTTAACATCTCCAACGGCAATATTTTTAATTTGCGTTCATTCATTTATTTCCATAAAATGAAGTTGGCCAAAAATAGTGGTAGGGATTGTTTTACGAGAGAAAGTTAAGTGTCAACTTGAAATGAGATTCATCAGTTACTTTTGTAGGAATAATGTGTTTACTTATTTAGTCACATCATTAGAGGGGAGTTAGCAAAGACGTTCCAAGTGCAGTTTAATTATGTTTTTGAATGCATTTGTTAGTTTGAATTACATACACTCTCAATAGATAATGACTTTGGCAAATACGGATTTTGGTAAGAAGAGAATAGGATGAGAAGGAAATTCTCATAATTTTCTCATTTTAATGAATTCTATTTATTTCATTTTAATTTATGCACTGAATGGTCTGAGACGAAGTCTTGATTGGTTAGCGAGCTGAATGGTAAGTGCCTACCAATTGTATTTAACTCACAGTTGAAAATGATTAAATAGTCAGAGCCTATTTGCAACCAATACATGAAATTGCATTCTGTACTCTCTTTTGTCTCCAGACTTAATAATGGAAACTAAAGAGTTGTCTTTCTTGCCCAGTCTCATTTTCCTCTCTGGTCTGTCTCCTTCTTCTAAGTCCTACAATGAAAAGTCGAAATTGGAGCAGGATAATCACAGGAAAATACAGTACAAGCAAACCGAGGAATAAATTATACAGCAGTGAACTACAGCATCTGCATTATAGACCTACTTAAACATGCCTATTACTATACCACTGTACATGAGACAAAAGTTCCACCGGGACTGTCTCTACTAATCCTTCCTACATACTACTCACACCACGGAAGACGGACGCTTGCTAGTGCAAGTAACCCCTACAAATCCTAGCTTTTTTCCATATTATTACTACTGCCAAATGATATGGGCTGATAGTGTCAGATCTAGCTAGTTATGTAACGTAGTCAGGCAAGAGGAAGGATGTTGCTAGATGTATGATGTAAAATTTTGTGATACGCATAGAACGTCTGCCTACTTGAGTAAAAATAATCTTATGACCTACAGATATATTTAAGGGACTTATAAAACAACTCCAACAATTTTAAATTACATGTAAGAGTGTGTGCAATTCCTTATTAGAGTGGATTGACGTTAAGTTTAGTGAGCTGTGAATTAAATTCCTAAGTTAATGCTCTACTGCTATGCTGCACACCAACCGGGAGGAAAATCCCTTGGAAATAATGAGAAGAGCTAATGGTATAAAACTCACGTAACTGGTGCAATAAGGGCAAAGCAAGTTTTCGAGAGAGCGTTGTAATTTGTAAGTGCATATGAATCTAGGTAAAATATATGTAGCTAGCTGATTTCTGACAGCTATGTACAACACTTTAAAAAGGAAAACGTAGAAATGATATTTTTCCAAGTTGGAATTGTTTTTATTACTTAGTTCTGACACATGGCAATGATATCACGAAGAAACATTATACCGCATTAACAAGTATCAATGCAATTATAATATAAGATTACAGAGGTAGTTAAACTTCGTTTAAGTGCACCTAATACAAAATTTTAACTTTTATTTGTTAATAATTAGTTTTGTAAATGGAAACTATATCCGCCTTGTGTAAAATACGGGGTAAGTTTTCCTATATTCTCAAGTGATGCTAAAGTTTGCTTTTATTGCTTGAACCCAATCTAATACAAAACGAGGGAACAGAAGCAGTTGAAAATTGAATTAATGCGAGACTCTTTATATGCAATATGTTTTTAATCTGCACAGAGTAAATATCTGAGCAAAGATTAGGGAAATGTTTTAAAGCCGGTACCTACTCATTACTTTGGATCTATATTATGTACATTTCTCTTTGCAACTACACATTCTTCAAATGCACAGAAATACTTATTGCGTTCTGTCTGCTCGTGAACGGTATGCATATCCACATATTATTCCTCATTAGCATTTGTTGTTTATAGAAAATATGATATGACTTGGGGATTTCGCAAACAAAGGGATTGACTAGCTTCATTCCTAAGCAAGGTACATAATGAAAATATGCATATACATAAATGCTGGAGAAACTTGAGAAAGAGAAACATATTATTATTATTCTCCGATGCAATTCACTACACAAGAAGGAAGGAAGGGGAAAGGAAATGTTGCTTAGTCAGTTGGCTCACGGAGTTCATTCCTTGTATTATTGTAATAAGGGAAAGTGGGAAGAAGGAAGAATGGATGGGAAAATTTAGGTAAATGTGAATGAATGACCAGAATAAGTTTCAACTGAGAATTCCACCCGAGTTAAGCTAAAGTGGAATAGGATGGGACCTGAATGAGATGCGATGGGAATGTTTCGTATGTATCCTATACATGCATACACTACATCCCTTAGGATGTTGTATCCTTATCCCAATGCTCAGATAGTTAAACCAAAGTAGTATTATCCTCCACAGGGCGATGCCTGCATAAGTCACTATATATGGTTTCACGCAAAATTTTAAATTCCCGACTGTCTATAAACCCAAGTTTTGTTAAGTTCTCATTTTATTACTTAGTATTGCATTGCAATGCTCTTTCAGACTATAAAATATAAAGACAATAATGTTATACTGAAGGAAGTCAAGGTTAGGCCAGGACGTCTCCCGACTTCATTCCGCTTAACCAAACTTAATATATAGACGAAACATAGGTACCTAAAGAACATGACGAAATGCGGTTGACGAAATGTCTAACCTTTTTAAGGCATAAAAAACATAGTGAGATGTACAAGGGCCCCTACATCCCATTGGTATTGATTGCTGTGGGCCATCAAAATTGCTGCAATACTATCATTTCAAAATAGGCATTAAAATTTGGTATATTTTTTAAAGAACTCACGAAATGGACTTCATTGTTTATGTATTATGCATAGCATACGCTCTTGCGCACTGCAACATCACAATAAATAAAGCTCTTTCTAACTTTGTCTCATGTATCTATGTCTCCATGTATGTAACTGCCATGGACTTTGAGGCTTGCGCAAGCACCAATGGATAATCCCATTCCATTTATTTCGACACACAAATTAAAAAAGTACTATTATAACATCAAAACACTAATACAAATTTACATAAGTTGATTATTAGTGATTGAATGGAAATTACTAAAGGGGTCATTTCGTAATTAACATTTCAAAACTTCTAATGCAAATCAGTTCTTCTGTATCATCTTATGCTGTATATTTTCCAAAATCGCGAAATCATATTTTTTTGATTTTAAATGGAAACTTTTTGGTAACTTTTTGGAGTGTTTATTAAAAATGGAGTTTTTCATTGCTCCCTGTATTGGATGCTACGATCTACAGTTATATTTTGTTTAGGAACTTCTTTTTGACCAGAAAGTTTTAGCTGCTGCTAATTTTTCCCACCGCTGTGTAAAATAAAAGTATATTTAAATTATTGTATTAATAAAATTGGCATAACCTAAGGGAAATACCGACAATATTTTCGGAATTGTTTTTATTAACTGTGATGGGTGGCCTGCTGAATTTCTCTTGAGTGCTAGGTTCACCCTTTAGCCATTAGCTGGGTTCACTAGTATTATATACTTTCAAAATTGATAGAAAATAATCAATAAAATAAGAAATATAGGTACAATTCGACGTTTGTCTTATTTATTGCCGTTTCCAACAGTGGGTACAAAATACAAATAGTCACCTACTCGATCATGCATTGCTAGATTTTGAAAAATCTGAAGTTTATAGAATCTTTCAAAATTAAAAGCCAACCAAAAGTTGAGGAATTACCTTTCGAAATAGAATAACAATAGAGCACTGTTATAAACATATTTTTATTTGCGTTTGAAAAATGCAATGTGATAGCCCTCTAGCTCTACCATTTCAAAGCGTGACTTTAATATTGCAAAAACAATAGTTGAAATAAGTTACATATTACATTACATTTTATAATTGGCAAAAAAAGTTTTGACAGTTGCAACTTAATTCCTAATCAGGAGGACGCTCTCACCACTGAGCTATGTGGTTACAATGCTGTGAGATTTATTACAAGTAGAAGATCAGAAAGAATTGGTTTACAGGGTTTACAAGGTACTATCTTTTTAGCATTGCTTCCACAGGGAGAATCGAACTCCCGCCCTTCCTCAATCTGATTCATCAATATTGCAGCGAAAGCAATTAAGCTATCATGGCTGTCAAGCATAGATAGGCGATTAGGACCTACTTGACTGGAGACTGTGGTGACCCGATTTCACCCAAACACCGACACAAACATCTTCAAATAATTAATAGGCAGTTAGTTTTTTTCCTTAGTGTAACTCTGTGCTTCGGGTAGCGTAACTCTTTACGGGGCTTACTTTGCGAAGCTAACTTATACTACGGTTACGTAGAATAGATAGTGACTTTTCGTAAGTAATTAATTGGTTGCTAGGTGTCGCAATTTTGAAAATTAACTTTGTGGAATAAACAGGAATCATACCAGTCGCCTGGGTAACTACAACCCTGGAGAGCACTACGTATGTCCGTAAGTCTGAAACGTAGTAATTTTTAAGTTTCGTAACTCTTACGTTTTTTTGGCGTAGAATAGGATTCTCTTGGAAAGGGAAGGAATTTGACGTAAGACTTACACTACGGGAGGCTCATTTTTACACTACGGAAAAAAACTAACTGCCTAATAGTCTGGCTGCGTTGCGCAAGACGCAACTCCGCGAATTTCAAGAATAATTGAGTTTGGTATTCATTCATTATCATTGTAAATAATAAAAGCAAACTCTGAGAACTCCGAACCAAATAGACCTTTGACCCTTCAATTATCGTCCTGACCCTGATATTTTAAATGAACGTGTTAATAATTGAACCCCATTTTAAAAACAACAAATTAACAGTAAACTTTTGATGAAAAAAACTGGAATTGTCCTCAGCCTCTATCCATCTTCGTAGATTGTTGCATCTATCATCTATAAATAGAGGTTTCCCACAATTGGTGACCGGTCACTAAATTAACATGAATAGGTATTGAAATGACTACAGTACCTGCCTGTGTTATCCTGGAATTGTGGGAAACGTCTATTAGAAGGGAGGTTTTGTGAGTTAGCGAGTGCGGAACCAATACATGGCCTACATCATTGAAAAAAGGAAAAATGTTGAACGGTAATGTAAGCTTACAATGATATAAAAAACAAAAATTCTAGGAATTTGAATTCGCGTATTAATTATTATTGTTGATTGTACACTCACGGCTGACGGTTTATCATTAATAGAAACATCATGGAAAACTGTCAATTGTCAAAAATTGTCATCTTTATCTATCCATTGAAAATTGTCAGTTTTCATTTGGGGCCATCTTAAGTTACCGATTGACGAAACCAGACCTCGAGACATCGCTGAATTGAAGTCAAGAATTGTAGCCCAGATGTTACGAGGATTACCCCGATACAACTCTTTAATGTTGGATTTACTGGAAAAGCCGAATAGAGGAGATGGTAACATGGAAAATTTGTACAAAATTTATGAAATTAAAATACATGTAAAAATCCGATCGCATGTCCCACTTTACGTTTACGTAGTAGCAAAGATAGAATGAAATGTTTTATGAAAACTAGCCATTATTGTCATTATTGTACAATGTAACGTATGATTATCAAAGTAGTCTCATTGTAAAATAATCGTATTAAATACACATAAGAATTTTAAATAGCACAATTTAATTTCTTGAAAGGAAGTAGTGCAGCGAAAGGTTAACACCAGGATTTTAAGGGCAGCACGACTAATAAAGCGACTACTTCCTCAAGATTACAATTTCAAGTGCGAGAGCTAAGGGTCGACCTTTTTGTTGGAGAGATATAAGTTTGTATGTTGGTGGACGCTCCGAGGACATAACATGATATTCATTTTCATGAGATTCGACTCGGCTACCCTCAGCAGTCTTTTGAACAATACTGTAATAAGTCTTTATTTAAGTGTATCCTTTAGCTTATTAAAGTGAAACTGTTCTTCTGTTTTAGCCGCTTTACTTCTTTAAATCCTGTGTCTTGACTTGTCATGACTCCACTCCACTTGTTATGCACTGAACTTCATAATAATTATATATTTATAGCAGACAACAGTCATACTTTCTTCATCTGTGCTATTGGAAGGTTTCCCATCTAAATACACACATTATATGCACTCTTATTCAAGTTTTATACTGTCTACACTGGATAAGATATGAGTTAAACTAAGGCAAACTTAAACTGATTCAGTTTCCAGCAACTAAACTCTTTCTCCAGTTATTTCTGTTGGAACTCTCAGACTTGGCTTAACTTAGGTCGCTTCAGTTTGCTTCGCATCTCAACGACTCTTGTACTCATATTGGGGCTATTTCATAGTGCTCTACTTAAATGTATCACCACAGTACTTACTAGTACAGACATTGGTACTATAGGAGTATTTTAGTCCTGTTTCATTTCTCGTGCTTCACCAAAGACATCCCTCTGCATCTCAATTTCCTCCTCATTCCCTGCTAATGTGTAATCTTCTGATCTTCCGGTTGACTGAAATCCCTGCTCCCACATTTCATTTTCAGTTTCAGCAAAAATCAGCAATGCTCTACCTTTCCCAACGGAGTTATTCTTATTTAAACTCTGTCTCAGTTTACCTAACTCTCCTCTGGTTTGTTATCGCTTGCCCTCTTATAGATATTACTTTTGTTGTAATTTTCTGTCATGCAAGCCTTTTATTGTCCAAGCTCATCTCCATCCCATTTCACTCAGCCTCTCCTCGTTACCTTTCTATTAGTTTTCCCTATCTGCTTCAATACAGACTACCCCATTTATGCTTTACATCTTCCATCAATTTATTATCAGATCCTTATATATGTCATAACCAACTAGGGAGTATGCCAAACTGGGAACATTTATCCAATCTGATTTTTGATACCATTTTAAAGCTATTAAATCGATTACAGTAAGCTTTCTATAGAAACTTGTAGTAGGTAGTACTATGAAAAGCTATAAGATATTTTGGCTTATGCTGTTATTTAAAAATCCGTAAATCATAGTTATACACCGTACTAAAATGAAATGATGACACAAAATATATCATATGGATTATACTTATTTACTTATCACATCTTTATTTTCTACTTGCTATAAAAATATTTCTATAAAATGTGTAATATTTTACTAATAAACTTGATACATATTCTGGTGGTTTGACATATACTTTTGTTAAGATTTAATTTGTAATTACGATAATTACAATTGAAGGCTTTTAATATTATACTAGGTAAGATTGTTATAATTGTATAAATAATTAAAAAAACAGTGAATATTGACCGTCACCTCGTTCAATTGAATCAATGCCCTTATAGTTTATCATATCCAGTATTTTAGTATGACAAAGTCAATTTTTGGCATTGTCTGTTCATGGCAAAACAATTACCAGAGTTCATTCACAGTAGGTATTGTGTACCATTAAGTCAATAGTGTATTCGAGTTTAACATTTTATGTGCAAATAACAGATTTCAGAACATCGTGTGAGTTAATATTAATAGGTATGTGTACAGTTGTATGTGGTATTCGAAATAATAGTATACCCTCAGGTTTTTCTTTTCATCATTGTCTAACATGGCAGATGTTTGCAGATGGCATGGGGACAGTAATCATTTCTCAATGCTCTCGGTTATGTTAGTGATCTCAGCTTTTCTGTCAGCATTTTCCATGAAAATTATTTAGCATGCAGATACAACAGAATGACAAGATTGATTGCTTACCCAACCAGTATTTGTTGTCTCCAATTTCAAGTAAAATTATTTTCATTGTCATAGGAAAATAGATATACTCGACTCTCTTCGCAATGAATTATTTCTTTTGGTAAATACCGCAAAACTTTAATTTATAATCAGTTACTACTATTATCTATTTCCTAATTTAATAGCCACCCAATAATATAATATTTTGTCCTTTAATTGGCACATTTCAGTTATAAATTCAATAATCTTGCATTTGCATTTGTTCTATTACTACATGCAAAGTTCAGAAGATATTAGTTTGAAGTATATTTTTGGTAATAAAACAAACGTTTTGTGATCTATTAAACCTGTTTAAAAAGCTTGTTACGGCACTTGGCAAATTGAAATGGTTCTGGTGAAAGTTTAGGCCAAAAATATTCACTGGACGAGAAAGGAGAAAATGGGTGACTTGGATTACCACAATGATTTTATAAAGGCATATTTAAAAGGCTAGTTATCATGCATAAATAGTTTAACAATTTGGACTCTTTGTAATAAAGGGATATTTAAATTAACAGTTGTGGACACTTATGAGACTCCTAAATTACATCGAGCAAAGCCATGGCAGTGAAGTTGGCAACTAAAAACTAACAATACATACCATGTAAAAGGTATTTGTAACATTCGATTGTGCGGTTTTATGTTCATATAATCAGCCGACTCACAACTCTCGCTGGTAGCAGGATTGGCGTCGTGTAACCACTTTTGGGAGAGATAGGTACTAACCCCTAAAGGTATTTGATTTTTCGCTTTGAACTAAAATTATGGCCAAATTGAGAACCGAAGATACAACCTGATAGCAAATATTAATTTAGTAACTAAAACTGGTATCTAAAGTTATAAAAATTGGTATCGTTTTTAGAATTTAAAATTTTAGGCTACAATTCATTAATGTATGTTATACATATACCGTGATTTTCAGTCTATAAAGGCTTGCTGCAGTTGAAAGTTTGATGCTAACATCATAAATCTCAAACTCTGATGCGTCGTATATTTACATAACTGTATGCGCATAACTAGCGTACTACTTAGCAATTAATTGTAGTAAATTCGCGAGTACCATGTTCAGTGTGTCATTAAATAGACCAACATAACTTCAGACACAAAGAGTTACAACTTATAAAACCAAGCACGTATGCAGAACTGAGTTTCGGAGGGGGCTAGATTTCCTATAGATATTTTAAGCGAAAATTTTTGGCATTTTTTGAAGGAAATAAGTCAAAAATGGCAAATAATCGCGCGGAGCGCGAAATTTTTTACTATTTTGAGGAAAAAATTCCCTTTTTCTTGGATTTCGGGAGGGGGGGGCTTCAGCCCGTAAAGCCCATCCATAAATACGTCCTTGTATAAAACTGTACTGTTTTCAGGGAACGAAGTTATCGTTTTGTACCACAATGAGTGCTTCAATGAAACGAAAAATTTCTGTTTGTAACTAAATGTTAACCACATTTTTCCTTTCGCCAGTCACAAATCATCTTCCGCTTCAGTCAAATATCTAATGTAAATGATAGGGGATGTCACAGAAGCAAGGATTAAGTATGCGGTAGCAGAAGAACCTAAAATTGCTGCATTTTATATCATTTGTGAAATGGGAAGAAGGCTCTGGGTAGCAAAGATGGTCATTTATATCGTTA
The DNA here is from genome assembly GCA_020055645.1 of Tomocerus qinae. Taxonomy (NCBI): domain Eukaryota; kingdom Metazoa; phylum Arthropoda; class Collembola; order Entomobryomorpha; family Tomoceridae; genus Tomocerus; species Tomocerus qinae. Next base: position 29,491,140 of record CM034548.1, read on the forward strand.
CTTGCACCAAAAAGCCGTGTGATTCGTTCAGCCATTGCCATCGTTAAATGAAATGCATTTTGTTGAAAAGGCTGTCATCACATCTACACCAGTCAAGCACAATGAATTTCAACGTAAATGTAGTACTTTGCAAACCAAAACTGGACAGAGTGAAAATGGCATCTCCTCCTCCTCCTCTCCCTCGCCTCCGATGTACTAGTATTTATGCCAGTGTTTTATTTTACCCGACTTTTTTACATTTTAGCAAGCCGCCTGGCTATAACGGCCTACAATGGTATAAAATGACAATGGCTAAAAATATCATATACCGTAAAATCCGAATTAATTCCCCCCGTTCAAAATAGTTGACCCTTTCCGGGTCAGCTATTATATTTTCAAGATTCAAATAATAGTTGACCCCCATAATTTGTAAAGGTATGTGAGTTAGTGGGATGGCAGGTTTTTAGATTATGTTCAGCAATTGCTGCAGCTTAGCTCAAGAAGCCATCATTTCAGAGGAAATGTATCTGTGAGAATTTTTTATTGAGCCAGACTCCTAAAAGACCATTAAAATACAATTCTTATTCGGCAAAAATTAAGATAAAAGCAATATAATTTATCTAAGAGAAATTCCATGCACAAACGGCACAAAGTAGCAACACAATTTAATGTTCGCATAGGCTAATAATACGGTGAAAAAGACTATTACAAGGGTTGGAAAACCAAAGTTAGTGAAGGTAAAACGACTGGGTTCATAGCTTGTTTTCTTTTATAAAAGTCCACTAAAAAGACCAAAAAATTTTTTCTTTCAGACGATTTGGAGTTGATTTGGGGCTTGAGTGTAATCATATTTTGGGTGGGGAGATCCTCTTGGGTACATTACGAACCTAACCTAAATAAATTTAGCAAACTTTCCAGTTATCTATAACAATTATTATTACGTCACCTCCCAAACCACTCCAAATCTTCTGAATCGTAAAAATATACAATAAAACGTTTTAGCCTTTTGAGTGGACTGTTTTTAGAAAACTTAAAAAGGCATTAAACCCCGCTAGCGCTACTCTAACCTTTGAAAAGAATAGTTCAGGAAAACCGAAAGCATAACTGTCCCTACTTTTTCTTCAAACGACATAATGGAGATAGACTATCTATAACTGAATACACTCAACACTTGAAACATAACACACTTAATATGTCTTTTATTACTTACATTTCCCTTATTTGTATTTGCCTTTTGTATTTGTTTTAAAAATTTGGCATTCTTAGAATTTTTTAAAATCTACATTGAAAAAATAGTTCAACCCTATCGTTTTAATTGACCCCTCCTGTGTCAACTAATTATTTTTCGCTCGAATGACATCGTTAAAACAATGGTTCACCCTGGTCCATTAATTCGGATTTTACGGCTCTACAGTAGTCCCGAATTGCCTTTGGGATTAGCCAGCCACTAGTACATTTTAGCCCCTGACATTATAACCACCACCCAGTGGCTAGTCAAACACTGATTTATTCATAGTAGCATACAGTTAACAAGAGGATAATATATTTATATAAAACTTTACCTAGTCATATAGTGAATGCCACATATGGTAGTAAATTCTTAAATAGTGCTGGGAGGACACTACTCAGAAGAAGCATGAAATTTTTGAAAGGCACTGTTTTAAATAAGAAATCAAAAATAGTAGTTTGCTTAATAGAATTACTGTTTACTTTAGTTTTGCACTTAGTAGTTAACAAACGTATCCAATAAGGGTCGGCGAGGAATAGTGGTGCGCCCCCTAAATCTCATCATTTCCCCGAATATGTTAACTTCCTCCGCCTTTGATGGTTAAATTTTTTGTTTAATTTACTGTAATCCCCTATATACCTGAAGAAAATAGGGCTCTAGGTAAATCGGTCTAGGTAAACGGGCATTATGTAAAGGCGAACCGGTTTTACAGTAAAAGCAAACTGGTTTTACAGTAACAGCGAGCCGGTTTTACAGTAACAGCGAGTCGGTTTTACATTAAAAGCGAATTGGTTTTACAGTAACAGCAAACTGATTTTCCCACAAGAGTAAACTGGTTGTACGGTAAAAACGAACTGGTTTTTCAGTAAAAGCTAACTGATTTTCTCACAAGAGTAAACTGGTTTTCCCAAAAAAGTAAATTGATTTTCCCGAAAAAGAAAATTAGTCTTACGGCGAAAAGATTGAATATTGGAAAACATTTAAATGGTATAGGTACACTCAATTTAATACTTTAGACTCAATTTGACTTAATTTGCACCTTTGTTCTAATTTAGTCAATATTTGGGCAAATCAGTGATAATTTGGCACTTGGGCAGTTGAGCGGTTTGGCAAACTTTTCCAAAGTGCCAAGCGGATGGTGGAGTTTCGGACTGTGTTTGGTGGAGAGCATCTGCCAAGACTTTGCGCGACTGCCAAGCTAAAAGGCATGTGCACATAATTGTGCACTTGGTCAAATCCCACTTACTGTTATGACTACAAGACCAAAGTTATTCACAAAACACAACATTAGCGATAAACCAAAGTAATAGTGTTTGTAGTCGTGGAGATAGTCGCCTTACATGATTTCAAATAAATTAACTCAAATGAATTTGCAAAGTGAAATCAAAAAATATCGAAATTGCAGTTTGGCAAACATACTGCGCATGCCTTAGAACTGCAACTTTTACATCTGCCAACTTGCCAAAAGTCCACTGATTATCCCAATTGTCACAACTGTGCGCAGTTAGTTCTTAATTGTGATTCTAGACTCAATTATGGGATTTTAATTAAATCGTAATGAAATCACAATCGAACATAATCCTGAAAGTACCAGGTAACTATTAGATCTTGCTAAATTCTACCCTTTGCCCATCTTGCTAATCCTTTGCCATAAGACCAATTTACTGGTTACTAGTTTTGCCCAAAATACAAGTTTACTGAGACCAGTTTACGAGACACCAGAAAGTAGTAAGAACATGTTCGTTTATTTTGAATATGGGTTAAATGACACCCGTAATATTGCTTTGGCTATGCTTTTGATATCAATTATGAGCTTTTTATCCTACTATTATAAAGTGCTTATTCAATTCAAACATAACTCATAAAGTTGAATTACAAAATAAATAGTCAACAGCTACTGGATTTTATTTTCTAATTTATTTCTCTACTACTTAATATTTAAGGAAGTCAGTAGTACTAGAAACTGAAACACCAGGTACCACATCAGTTAGCTGTTTGAAGGTGGAATATAGGAAGTTTATTTATATCCGTAATCGAGGACTTACGGTGTCCATTATCTAGTCACTAATATATCACTTGCTTACATCATGGTTCTCTCTGAGTGTCCACTGTAGTAAATTCGACTCCCGTTGTCATTTATTGGAATTCGTCTGCCTGGCATGAGAAATGTACTTACGATTAGTAGGATGCAGTGTACATAAATACCGAGAGGGGAAATGGGGTTTTCTATTATACCCAAAAGCTTTAGTACATTACTCACTGTATGGTAGTTGAAAGGAAAGCTAGCTCTGCTGACATTAGATCACTCTGTATTCAGATAGTATTATTTGGTCTACTAAATACCATATTTTCATACGCACTTACCTGTGTGATATTTAAAGTACATTATTTTGGACTTTGGACGTCTATTGAAAAATTGTCGTAGTTGACCAGACTTTATATTGGTATAATATGATTTTTATGATGACACGATTGTGATCTCGATTCCTTAATGACGTTGTAAGTAGGTGACGAAAACAAACCCATTAATAAAAACCTATTTACCAAATAATCTTTTTATTTCTCCTCTCTACTTCTACTTTCTTTATAATCTGTTTCGCCCCAAACTTTCAACAATGTTTAGAAAATCTTGAAGATTATCCACAGTTAAGTATATACATATTATATGGGAACTACGATTAATTGTACGATCCTGTTTTGTCCAAGTTTTATTAAATGTGAATTTTCAAATTTATATTTTTATTTGTAATTTATTGTTATTGTATTATTGTAATTGTTTAAAGTATTGATCTTGGCCAATAATGTTAATTGCAAGATTTTCTATATGCAAGTCATAGCAAAGCTACTTAGCATAGCGTTTTGAAAGAGTTCCAAAGGGACAGCAGTTGTTTCTAATCGTTCATGCATTATAATTATGTGATGTAATATGCTTTTGATAGTTGGCGAATGCTGTAATACTCTTACAAGAATATAATTGGATGATTTATGGAAGTCATTGATATTCATTTTGTCAAGCTATCAATATTCAATTATCCATCTAGTGTAAATAAGATGGGCAATTCATTGTATTATCGCTTACACTATAGTACTATATCAAAGTAGGGATTTATTGTGCTATTGCGAAAGTTAATGCCCTTATGGGAATTCCCGTTGAGTATGGAATCATTGCGTGTAATTTGCATACATAGTCCTTAAAAGTGGAATTAGCAGAGCAATTCTGGAGTTCGTCGCTGTAGCTACTCTCACTGGAGGCGAGTCTTTGTGGCAGTTAAACTTGTGCGCACGTACTTAATATTCTGACAACGAGCTGAAGTTGTGTACAAAAGATATACTATAACTGAAATACAAGCTACAAGTCGTTTTCCTCTTTTCGTTGAGACAGAAAAAGTTGGACACGAGTTACACGGAGGTTGCGAGTTTCGAGGCTCTTCAGTAATTATTTAAGAGTGGTCACAGTTTTATTTTTCGCTTGGGTAAAAAAAGAGATTCGGTAGATATTTATTTTAGCTCGACAATAGAGTGCGACAAAATGAAAAGTGATGCACTGCTAGATAGGGTATTATATGTGCCTTATCGTGTCGTGACTCTTGATGTCATGACTCATGACTTAGTACGTTAGTCGCTTCTCGTTGACTTGGTCTCAAATAAACTGTATTTTTACTTAAAGTTAGTTGGCCATCTGTATTATACATGCAGTTAGTGTTTGGTTTGGTGTATAAATTGTAAAAGTTGAAGAAGAAGCCACAGCCATGCCATGGGACATTTAGTTTAGGTAGGAAGAAGGTAGAAGAATTGTGTCTCTCTCCGAAGCTGTGCATGTATGTATTTAGTTTGAAATGAAATAATGTCGACATAACGGTCGAGTAGGTAGCTGTGTGATGTGATGCGGCTGTGAGAGCGCTGAGTTAAGTTTGAGTTACTTTGGCATTAGTTAACTCTCAAGACGCCGTTCCTTCTCTCACTCACTCCATGCTACACACAACTTGCGTTTTCCCTGCCTCGCTGCTTCCTAAGTCAGTTGACAGACTTCCTGTCTTTTCTGTGTCGACTGTTGAATGTTGACTTTTCCCTTCTTCCCTAAAAGAAACATTCAAGGAACCTGAAATTCACCGAAACTGGGTGAGCTCCTACTGCTTCACTTCCAAACCAGCGTTAGAGCTACGCAAATCAAATGTGTAGGTCATGAGAAAACGTTCTATTTTAGGCACTCCTTCCTCTAACCATATTATATGCATTTTTATATGCAAATACAAACGTCATTTATGCCTTGTCTGCAAAGGATCTTTCATCATTCTTGTACGAATGAATTTTTGCATACACATCTCTACTAAGTAGTTTATTTGTATCTGTAAACATTTAGGTATACATTTCATAGAGTCCCAATAAAGTCATTGTATTCATGTTTGACAAGTATTATATTAATATGGTGATGAATAGGGACTGAATTAATAAATTTTAAAGAGTTGCTTGCTTGCATTTGTTTTAAACGAATTGGCTAGTAAGGTTTATTAGCGTTGCATTGAGTACTTGAAATTTGTCGAAAGTTATTTGGATTCCACTGACAGCAAACAAACCACTATGGGATTTCACACCTAGCCTATGTAGGTAAACGGGAAAATATTAGCCTTTTCCGCTGATAAATTTTAGCTTCGCGGCTGCGTAGAATGGAGGATAAAAAATATTTGAGCCAAAAGGGATTTAAGCTGTTTTAATCTACAATGAATGAAATCTTTGGTACTGTGAGTAACAGTTAAGTTTTTTGGGTTACTTTTGGTGTTTATATTTAGACTCGCACAACTAATTATTAATCAGTTGCTTTATGGGAATGACAATTCTGTATGTCTGTCTGTTTTGTTCATCCTGCAAAGTCGTGTGATAGTATTCGAAATCAAAAGGATTTAGGAAACACTATTATTTAAATAGGCTACAATATTGACCCTCTGGCAGGGGAAGCGGTTGAAAAATAAAAACTAAACAATTCAACTTGTTCATGGTGCAAAGTAGTGCAATTAGCTTGTTCGAAATCAGAAAGGTTCAGGGACACTACTAAATCGGTAAAAATCACCCCTTGACAGTTGAAGTCAGTAAAAACTAAAAATAGATTCTTTCTAATGTATTGCCGCTTTGTACATTCCCCCTTTTGTACATGGTTTATTTATTTACTATGCACTTATTTTCCATTTAGACATTGGGGTATAAAAATTATAGCAGTACATATGGTAAAATGTAATTAATTGTGTGCATTTAAGATTTGTAAATACAATATTCTTGAAAAGAAGTAGATACAATAATTTCTTTTATGAGCAAAAGTTTTTGAAGCTGTTGCGGTATTTTACTGCATCAGGAGGATATTCTACCATTGAACTATGTGGCCTCGTAACAGATATTATGTGCAGCAGTAGGGTGACTCTAATTCCACCAATTGGAAGTGATTTAGATCAGAATATAGTAATAATAACAAGTTACAAATGTGCCACAGGGAGAATCGAACTCCCGTCGTCCTCTTACTGACCAAGCATTGCAATTCAGCGATTACCTAATTAGGCTATCCTGACAACTTCGTAAGATTTATTGTTTAGGATCTACTTAACGGGAGGTCTGATCGTTGCGTATGAGGGATGCCGCGTATTTCAAGAATAGTCGGAGAGAATAGTGTAGTGTACCCACATTCAGTCATATAATATTATAATAAACCAAGTCCAGTCTGAGCCGAGCCCTCCGAACTTTTGACCTACCAACTATCGTTCATTTTGGTTGAACGTATTATCTTTCATTATTGTACCCCATCTTAAAATAATATAATTGGAGTCGTTTTATCAGTTAACTTTTGATAGAAGAAAATAAGAATTGGCCCGTTTGTCATTTGTACACCTATGCAAAAGGAATAACAATGTTTGAGCTGAACGAATGTGGATAGCCTACATCATCATAGGTATGAAGGTTTGATTCATTGTTGAATGTAAACTTACAATTTACATTATCTTAAAACAAAATATCCTACTATAGATATAGAGGTTTCCCACAATTGTTGACCGGTCACTAAATTAACATGAATTGGCATTGAAATGACTAAAGTACCTGTCTGTGTTATCCTGGAATTGTGGGAACTTTGAAAACCCTAGAGCAGAATACAAGAACTCAAGTTTAAAATATCCGTTATATTCCAATACCTTAATCAATGAATCAACGTAATAGGCAACTGATATAAGTATTTATTTGTCAATCTAAAATATTGAGGTAAACAAATTATGTTTATCTCAATATTTTGGAAATAAATGGAATATTTTCAATATTATAATTATAGTTTTAAAGTTCGTCTATACAGACGTTTCCCACAATTCCAAGATATTTCAATACCTATTTATGTTATTTTAGTGACCGGTCACCAATTGAGGGAAACCTCTATTAAGTCGCATCCATACCTAATAACTACTTAATAACTTGCCAACCGAATATTTGATCAATATACTTTTGAGTTTACCGTCAAATTACTACTAATCGAATCAACAAATTCACTTACATTGTAATAAAAGTCTTTTTCCAGATCGCCCAAATAAAGAATCAAAATAGATATCATTTTAAGTTTGAATATGGAACAATAATAGTAGAAGTCCAGTGAACCACAGTAGATGGCGGATGCTACAACAAAAACCCAAAAAGGCGGTGCCTTTTTCATGCCCTGTGGGAAACGTCTATTTTGTATTATTTATGAAAGTTATAATTTGTCAGCGGGCACGAGCAATTATCAATTTTATGGTTTGAATTGAACCATCAAAAAAACAGAGGGTATAGGTTTTTTACGCGTCCCGACAGCCAAACTAAATTGCAGCAGATGCTTAATGAAACATCAAATTATACAATTTACCCAATTTTCAATGTAACTCCGTTGACATCCGGGCAACCAAATATGTCACCTGTAAGCCCTGTAAACAGTGTAATATTTAGCGGATAAGAGATATACGTAAAAACCGAAAATTCTAATCATCGACCTCATTTTAGTTTGGCTGTCGGGAAGCGTGTGAAAAAACCTAAACCCTCTGTTTTTCGATGTTTTGAATTGCTTATGCAATGTTTAAAGTTTAAACGATATCTAGTGAAACTAAGTAAATTATGACTTATAATCATAATATAGTCAAAGGGATCTGATTATGCGCTTATTATTAATATTATATACTAGACCCCAAGTACTACTGGTGAATTTTCAAAACGATTAGGCATATTAACATCGCTTAGTTTAGAAATATCATGATGATTATTAACTAAAAATAAACATTAGCTAGGCTTATACCAGTCGAAAGATCGTGTCAAGGACTATCAAATGATATTTTCAACGCTACAGAAAATTGCTGAATTTTCTTGATTTATTTTAAATATTAAAAATTATTTTTGCTTTCTGCCTGTAAGAGATGTAGAAAAATAATTATGATATTGATTTTTTGTGTGCGTGTAAATTTCATTTTTTGCCATACCTATCCAAAGGTTTGATAAAGCTTCTAAGGTTGACGTTACAAATGTAATCCAAATTCAGCTGTCTGTTCCCTATGATATGATGAAGGTATCAGAGTAACAAAATATGTCATATTTTCCATTCCCTTAAATTGTGTATTTATGTTGGGACGTAGAAGACCGACTTTGTGGGTTCCTTTCTGTACAATTCCAATTTCTTTTCCTAAAGGCTAAAGCTAAGTAAGCTACAGCTTAGCTGAGAATCGCGACTAGCTGGATTGATTCAGTTGAATCACTTGGCCACAATCAGTTTCACTCGCTATGCTTTAAATTCTACATTGCTGTCTAGAGCAATACCCCTACCAAAAATTTGTCAACTAAACATTTTGAGAATTTTAAACAAACCCATTAAATAAAAGTCGTAGCTATTTAGAATTCGGTATGGTCTTCCATATGAACTCCAGTATTATGAACAATTTTCATTAGTTTTAGCTTCCCTACCAGTTCACATACATAAGGTGCCAGAAAAGCATTTTTTCAAAGGTCATTTTTTGTTTTGAATGAAAAGCGAAACAAAATCAGAAATCATTTTACTCGGAACAAACAATTTTCGAAAAAAGGTACGTCGAAAGTGTATTTATTTTCAGAATAAAATCTAATGAGTTGAAAACGTTGTTTCCCGGGCTGGATGATATGACCCGAATCGACATTAATTACAGTGGAATTTTTTTTAATCTGCAAATATTTTTCGAATCACACATCCTATCCAAGCTTATCCCGCATTCCGCTAGTTGAACACCTACTTACCGTAGGTGGGAAGGTGTGCATGTGTGAATAGCGGATTTCGGGTGATAGTTGGGTAGGATAGGATGTACACCGTGAGTCAGAACTATGTACACAAAGTCTAGGCCTTATAGCTCCTAAACGGAGGCTGCTACGGAAATGAGACGACCACCATTGGAAAGAGGGATAACCTAAAATTAAAATGGGCTATACGAATATTTTTTTTGAGGTGCATTTTGCAATTTAAAAATCAAAAAGTCGAAGGCCAAAATTCAATGTTAAATTTTCCAAATAAACATAAAATTATTTTTAATCAATTAAATCTATTCGTCAGTTTTCGGTGATTGTTTGCAACGATTTCCAAACGATTTGCAAGAGGAGTTCATTAAAAATATTTTGGGAAGAAAGAAGGGAATGATGAATGAAGGATTTCCCTTGAAAACGTCTTGAAGATTTCAGCTCGTTAAAACTGCGCATTTAAAGACGAGACAGAGACGTTCGTTTCAAAGGAAATCATTCATTTCCTTGAAATTCGAAAACAAAGTCATTTTCTCGTCAGTCTTTAAGGAATTTAAACGCTACATTCCAGGTGACACTCGCTGTCGATTCTTTATGTTGGTCTCTTTCGCTCCCAAAGGCCAATATGGTGTTTAACTCATGAGAAGGTAAAAAATTTAAGTAAAGTGGCCACTAAACTGCAAGAGGATTATCGCAAAAAAGTGTTAATGAATACCTCTTGCAATTCGGCTTGCAAATCGTTTGGAAGGCATCGCAAAAAGTCAACGAAAGACGGCGAACAAATTTAATAATTAAAGGGAATTTAACACTGAATTTTGGCCTTGGACTTCTTGATTTTTAATTTGCAAAACGCATATCAATAAAAATATTCGTATAGCCCATTTTAATTTTAGGTTAACCCTCTCTTCAATGGTGGTAGTCTCATTTCCGTAGCAGCCTCCATTTAGGAGCTATAAGGCCTAGACTTTGTGTACATTGTTCTGGCTCACCCTGTATGATACAGAAGTTTTACTGGGCATGTTTATTTACGATTGACCACGAAAGTCTGGCGGGCCTTTGCCTCCGTTTCTTTGATACTTCTAATAATTTAGAATATATATGAGTCTTTTATTTATTTTAAACCTCTTTGTTTTCGTAAACTTGATGCAAAAACTGAGTTTTCAAATCCATTCAAAAGTTTCTGACGTTTCTTGAGGCAAAGCTCTATACTGTGAAGAAATATAACTTTCGTGTCCTAAATATGCATTTGAGTAAAAAGCACTACAGTGAGCTCTGCGATAACACGCTTTGTTTCATGTTCTCTTGAAACTAAGTGAATTGAAATAATTTTGTAAAAATCGTGACTAAACACAGATTTGTGGAAATAATGAAAAGAAAAGGAAATGAAATTTTCAATTTCTAAGCATAACTGGCTGACGTAGAGCACTTTGGATAAAAAGTTCTGAGAATGAACTTTTCAGAAGGGGAATACTCCACCTCCAAAGATTCGTCGTCATAGAGGCGGGTACAGAGTGTTCGCTACTCAGGTATTATATCCTGAACCAGTAAAAATCCCTGCCTTCCATCGCCTGATCTGATGTATTTATATCTATGTAGTCGGCGAATTTATATTTACTTAGGACATTTGTAAGTGGGTAACAGCATCTCAGGTTTTGTGAGTTATTTCGTTGTGTCGTCGTATCATCCTTATCCATATTCTTTCATTTTGTATAATATGCTATTGTAGCCGCACTCGGAAACCACCTCCAGCTACATTCTTACTCCATTATACACAAGAGCATTGCAATAGTCGTGTTGTATATTATATATAACGTCAGCAACGCAGTACTTCAATAATATCATAGTAAATTGAATACAGTACCAAATTTATACTGCGGTATAATATGTATCGCCGAACAGTTTGATTTGTCAATTTCAAATTTGCTACAGATGATACATCCCTTACAGATACTACTTCCTGTTACTAATATTTGATGGCTATATAACAACTTTTGTATAGTCATAAAATGTCTGGCAATATTTTCCTGAATCTTAATGTCCTATCTCAAACTTTTCTCCAAAACTGGTACTAATACTCCCAATAACTTGGGACACAAAATTCTATAGGTAATTATTCGATAGTGATGATGCTGTATATTGAAGCTAAACCTTTTTTGTATTGACTAATTTAAGGTGGTGTCTGTTGTCATTGGAGCCATTTCTTGGCGTAGGCGACCTTTGCCAATGTTAAAGTTAAATGCAAGTGTCAATGGGCAGATTAAGTTAAAGCAGTTGTCGTTTACCATTTGGAGACTATACGTAGGCTAGTTGACCAATCAATACTTAGTACTTCCTTCCACTTATTTCTTGTCCACCTTTTCTTTCTCTTCTGTCAACTAAAGATATTGCGTCACTATATACTTGATAAGTGAACTCTTTATCGTATTGAATTCTCTCCATTTCCTGAAGTATTCTATCTATTAACATCATCCCACTGATTCTCTATTGTACACTATTTCCAAAGTAACATTGTATAGACACAAGTTAGCACACACTATCAATTCCAGTTGTATAAGTATATGAAGCACTATGTATAGATTTTCTATTTTGTATTTTAAGGTATATACTTACATTTAATAAAGTTATTCTGTACATTGTAATGCTGAAGAATTTTATTTTCTCAAGTCAACTTTATTAGAGTAGTAATATTACTTAATAAGTAATACAAACACGGACTCAACTACTTCTACAATAAGCTTTAACAATATTTGGTACTGAGAAAACTTGTTGCTCCTTCCTAGTCTTGACTGACGTTGCATAAAATTCCAAGAAGATTTTAAAAAAGGAGTGAAAATGCTTATTAAGCTCATACTTAAGGTTATATCTGCTGGAACAACAAATCAAAGTTTGTTGTAAAGACATATTACGCCCTGTTACTGCGCACCACGTATAAAAACGATTGTATATTATACGTCAGTCGTTTCTGTGTTGAGCTTATGGTGTAGTTGCTAATTGGAAAAATGTATTTTTAATTGATTACTAATTTACTCTTTGTTTTCTTTGAATAGTATATATATGCATTTCTTTGAAGTAACTAAAAAGGTAAAGGAGATTGGTAAGATAGGGCGAACTAATTGGCAAATGAAGAGAGCGGATTTTCTGCTCAAATTAGTTAGGATTCTTTAAAGTGGAATGATTGCCTGTTTATGCAAAAAGGAAATCCGTTGTCATTTGTAGTCATGGTAGTGTGCCTATTGTGGCCATGGAAGTGTATTTGCCTGTAGGATGACAAGAAAGAGAGAGAGGAAGGATCTGTGTGTGACGACAAAATATAAAATGTAATTGGTAATGTATGCATGGGAAATGGGGTTGATTTGAGGTGAAATAGATGAAGTGCTATGAAATAGGCTTTAGTTGGTTGGATGAAAGCAAGTGAGTAGTTCAGATAAGAGAGTCATTCAACTGAGTTGGACAGAGTACTGTATTCGTTTAATAGACATGCTAATCAATGCAAAGCAAAATAAATGAATGTGTAAACGTGAGTGGAGAAAGTTGAGATGGAGCGAAATAAAATTAACAAGCATACTGTTATAGTTATTCGGAATGTTGAAAGCCAACACTGGAAATATCCTTTTGTAGCTGGAGAAGGAATCCAACGGAATCTCTCTATCTGTATTATGAATATGTACTAACTCCAGTAGATTCTATTTATTGTATCATGTGGAAAGAATACATAGTTATATGATAGTATACCCTTTAGCCAGTGCCGTTTGGATTAATACCTAAGCACATGTTTTACTTTCGCCTATCCCTTTGAGCTGTAGTGAATCTCCTGTCTGCTCTAGTCTTGTTAGCATCTCTCACTACTGGCTCAAAGTTTACTTTTCGTTGGCAAAGGAAAATGTTCAACCACTGCAAGGTACCACTGCATTGACTTATATCGCCTTCAGGAAATTAATATTCATATTATACCTATATGCTATTTTCATATTATCGTTCAGGCCCTGAAAGCCAAGCGATACTCAAAACGATAAGTTAGACTGCTGGTAATCGTATCAAATACTAGACTATGTATTATGTATTTGTGTGCTATATAGTGATTATTACATCCTTACTACTTACTTACCTTTATGATTTGATGATGTCCCTAAGCTCTAAGCGCTGTAAATAAAGATACCGAAAATAAAATACCATACTTATTGTCCGTAGATCCATGTTTTCAGAATGTTTGCTTGTACATGAAAAGAGATCGTGATTTATTGCATATTGTAAGTTTTCATATCTTGACTCCAGGTCTTTCTCTAGAAGATTCAAGTATCTGCTGTAATAACAGTCGAACTGTAATTCAACTTTCAAGTGGATTATTAGGGGAAGATATTTCATTTTTCATTTTCTCCATTTAAGTAAGACCCACTTGCTACTTCCTCTCACGTTCATATCAATTTAGACTGTTTTTCACGATTACACTACAATGTCCCTAGTTGAAGGGGAAAACGGAGAAAATGGAATTTTGTTATTGCGTTTTTACAATCCTTATCCATCGACTTTAAGTAGATCTTATTAAATCTTGTATTAAATGAGTTTTTAACTAGGAAAAGAATTTTGCAATTTTCTTCAAGTTGTCATTAGCTTAGCCTCAACCGAAATTCTTATTTGACCATCTGTTGGGAGATGATAAGATGTTGATGTTATTACTTCAATAATTGGTATTGCCAATTATAGTTTAGTGGAATACAAATTACAATATTCTGTAGAGTCTTGAGTTTATTGCGAATAAGTACTAGATAAGAAACCAGGTAGCTACAGATTTGCAATTTCATTCAAGTTACGTGGGCTCAAGTGGAAGAGGTAGGTAGACTAGAATTGCTGCTTCTCCCGGTTACTTGGCATGAATGATAGTGAAAGCTTTTCTGGTATGCGAGTGTAATAAGTTTCAGAGTTCAATTAATGGGAATGTATATCCTTGTGTATGCTTATTTTGCCCAAGTCTAAGCCTCAGCTCTGCCAAATGCGATTAGTAGGTGAGACTACAATTTACAATGCAAAGGTAGCAAACTTATGAAACGGTCACGGAGTGTCAGTGTTAGTGTCCGAGAATCCACCTTTATTTATTCACCATCAGTATGAATTCTAGGCTTATTTTGCTAGCAGTAAATTACTTTAGGATTTATTTATGTGAAGCCACCGGATTCACAGTGAATACACGTTAGTATAGAGTGCAAAGGCTAACGAGTGCCTTCTCATCTGTCAACATAGGTCTGCAGCCAAAATGGGCTTTAAATTACAACTGCCCTTCAATTATTTAACTATTTAGACATTTAAAAAATTAACAATGGCCATTCCAACCTGCCCATTGTCTGTTTGGTCTTTCACTTTAAGAACTGCAATCATACTAGAAATTAATATTCAAATAGGTACAGACTATTTTACAACCACAAATGTTTACCAATTGTACGTACAATTGTTTTAATGTCTTCCCTGAGACAAAAGATTATTTTCACCTAGAGGTAGGTATAAATTTAACTATTTAGCTCTCAGCCCATTTCTGCTAGTAATGCAGTAAAATGTTGAAATAATCTCTCCTATGCCACCAACTTTCATATAATTACATTACATCACATTACACGCTCCTCTAAACACCGTTTCTATTGGCTTCATAAAACCAAGAAAAAAAATCATTTATCATTAACTTCGAAGTATTAGTTATTAAAATCTCTTATAAATGATAACACATAATTCAAAATCAATGCGTGAGTTAATTAATGATCATACTAGGTATTAATAAATGACTGTGGCCATGAAATAACGAGTGAGGTTTGTTGTCAATTGTTTCAACCAGCCCAACGTCTAGGAAGTAGCAACATATCGTTTAAAGAATATCGGTTATTGCAATATTACTTGCCAAATTGGTATAAAATTGTTTTATGATTGTGCATTTGTTTTATGCTTTTGAGTGTAAGTAATATCTTGTGTGGTGTTTGTAATTTAAGCAATGTAAGTAGAAAGTTTTAAAATTATTGTGGATAATCAAGGGTAGTGCTTTATTGATTTCGTGACCTCTTTCTGTATTTGGCAGAATATTCTGTCAAGTAGAAAAGAAAAGAGGCATGCCATGCAAAATTGTATTTTGCTGGAAGCTTTTCTACATTCTGTCGGTTCAAATGCACATGGCACCGAGAAACACCACGATATTATTACTGCTGCTATTACGTTGTTATCTGTACTTATGAGTTTTTGCATTGAAGCAAAGGACCATGCACTAGCTACTTCATATGGCATTATTTGCAAATGCATAGAGTAACTGATACTATGCTTGTCTATTTTGTTCTGCTAAAAAAGAGATGTGGGAAGCACAGAAATACTGATATCTTATAGCTAGAAAAAGAAAATACATTTTGTAAGAAATAAGACTATCCTGTCCTGGCATTGATATAAGTATTTAGAAAACACAACAGAAGGCAATAGGGAATACGTAAGTTGTCATAAAATTCGTTGTTTGTTCTCAAAACCCATCTGGAAGGTCTAACCTCGTGTAAACTCAAGTCACTTGAAATAAAACACTTAAAATATTTTCCTTAATTTGCTAATCATATACACACTTAAATTTTATGCTTTTCATTTTGGCAAACGATCTATTTGTTCAAGAACTTAATCTTATAAATATTTGCTACTCTTTTATACTTTGTGGCTTAGTAGTAGCGCTATAATTTTCATTGGTACTTTTTGCATACATTTTTCTTTCTTTGAGATTCAAACTCTAATCTACTGCCAAGCCACGCCACACCGGCAATGAAGACTAAAGTGTACAAATACTAAACCACAATGACTATTCTCTTGTTAAAATTCCTTACAAATTGGTCGTATTTCTTTTATTGGAATTCACATTTGATGATTACATTACAAATAGCATAAGAAGCTCATTTTTTCCGCGTTCCAGCCTCTCATCCTATCATCGTATATAAAATACAATACACCCGTCGCTCTCATCACTGTCTGACTTGCATTTGTGAACTGTAATTGCTGCATTCCACGATACTGTCTTTTCCGACAAACGAACTAATAAAAATAACAATACCAAACCCTTTTGATATGACTTTATGCATTGACTTCCTCTTTAGTCCTGGCTTTGGCAACTCAGTTTTGTTACTTCATTCATTACTTTAGATAAATTATTTTGGTCTATGGTTTATGGACAATGTTTATAAAGTTATTTGACCAATATTTAATAATTACTGTTCTTGCGATTTATAGAGAGTTTAGTCAATAGTTAATACGATCATATCAAAACAAAAGATTCATACTTAATTACCAAATATTATGTTTGCTAAATTTAATACGGTTTAATTACTATTGAAAATTTATTGTTAATGGGATAAAATTAACTTATGATATTAATGTACTTTTAAAAATACTACTGAATCATTTTGTGGGTTCTTCTTTACTGCAGTGACACAAGTCTCAATCTCAAATCTCAATCTCAATGCCGGCTGCATTTAGCAATTACACTCAATTAACAGAAGTGGCACTAAATCTTTGCTCATCTCAAATTTCCTTCTACTGAAAACTGCGAAGTGATTTAGCTTTCAACATTCATGTCACCAAGTAAATACATGAAACAAATTTGTATTTTTACACTTGAAGATTACTCACATAGAATCGACTAGGACTAGGAAAAGTCTTTGATCCTTAATTAGGTAGCCAGAGAATTATCAAAGTTTCTTTCTTCCATATTTTGATGCTATTTTAATATAATTCGCAATATGAAAATTGATTTTGTTATTAAATTCAGTGCTGTCTCACATATTTATATAGGCTATTAAGAAGATTCCTACTTTCGTGTTGTTGGGGGCAATGCAAACAATCTATTGACATTTTTTGTACAGGATGGATTTTGAGTTTAAAATAGAAATGAATCAATATATTTATGTGGTCAAGGAGATAGAGTGCTTCAATGGTGTCGTAGGTAGGTGCATAGATTCAATTGAAATGCTAATGTGCACCCAGGGACTTCAACTTTGACAGCAATTCCGTTCGGGAGCAATCCGGAAAAGTTCCCTTCCAATGCCACGAGATAAATAGTAGACATGAGTTTTCATGGAAAGGCAATTGTGGGCTGTTGAATATATTTACTGATATCGTGGCGCCTAATTGTCAGTTGGTTATAATGGGTAGGGATTCTTTCCTTTCATCAGATGATTAAACAAGAGTATTGGCCAATGGCAAATAATCAACCTGAAATAAAGTGATTACTTTCGATCGTCACGATGACATGATTTAAGGGAGGTTGTTTATCATCGGATTCTTCACCTGAAAGACTGGGGGAATACAATTTATTTATATCCATGAGTAGTCAGCTATTAATAGTAATAATGTGGTACTTCTGTAATGGACACTTGATTGCTAAAATGATAACCTTTGTTATGAAAGACAGATAGCTTTTTAGCATATCTCAGAATTTGGCAACTTTTAGCACTGCTGAATATTCAAGAGGGCGTTAAGTATATCTGTAATGGATATGTTTGTTCTCGTTCTAAAATAATTTATTGTTTGTGTTGAACAAAGGCAGATGAAATACGGAAAACATAACAATAGTGTCTAGTCTATCTTAGGTGTGCATTTCCTTCGTTCAGCTCAATAGAATCCCCAAGTAAATTGGCAGAGATATAATGTGGCATGTCCTACCTTTTAAAACAGAAGTTCGCAGAGTCGCATTTAAACATTTGTTGTAGCTGAGGTAAATACATTTTTCATTACAGTCTCCGATTGTGCGGTCTAATCGAATAGTGTACTGTGGACATCATGGAGTGCAGATACTGCAATTGAGTTGGGACCTCTTCCAGGTAGGAGGGAGATACTATTTAGTAGATATACTTTATACTCTATTTGGTATAAGCAATGCAATGTACATTATCTACTTCTGTATAGACTAATTGTGTATCTGTCGTAGGCTGGTATGACTAACCGAGTCCAGTCGTACCACTCAACTATTTCAACTAAACCAGAGCAATTGACCTTAGTCAACTGATACCATAGACCTGGACCTGAACTGATGAGTATTCTGGTTTGTAAATCAACTTTATAGAGTAAAATCAATAAAACAGTCATTAAATATTTACTTGCTATTTACGGACCACGCAAATTAGAAAATAGTTTAACAACCATGTGATATTTTCAAAATACTTTAATCTAACTGCATCCTGATTGGATTACATTTACTAAATGACCAGTTTAGCATAACTAATAACTAAAACGCAAAAATAAAATATAAAATTCACACTCAGAATCACATAACGTAATAATAATTTAATGAAAAGCCATAAAGTACTAACATTAGTTACAAAAACGCTGTAATTCCCAAGCTGAAGTAAATATGGTATCAAGTGTCGTGACAATGTCAAACCGTTTGGCAGTTATATATTTAATTTGCTATTATAAATGCAATTTTTTAATGATAGGAAAACTGACATAGGACATATGTAAGTATTTTCGTATTTGATCATTTATCACAGCCAAGTAGGAATATAATGGTGACTGGGAGGTTAAGTTAAGCCGGGAGTGAATGAGTGAGGTACTTTTACGGGGCTACGACGGTCATAGTCATTTTCATTGTCTACTTACCCTTACTACATTGACTGTCTGCTCAGTGAAATGGTATGGAATTTGGTAAGGGCTGCAGAGAAATGGGCTCATTCGAAGCAGAAAGTTAACTCCAGCAGTTGTAAGTCTGGAATAGCAGAAAGCATTGCGAGAGAAGTAAAAGAAAACCACAGAGAGTTGAAAATATTCTTCCTTCTTCCTCCATTCTTTGAGAATGTTCGTTTTCATTTTATGGAGATAGTTATTCTAAACACCCCAATTGTTTTTCACTCTATTGCTAAGCAAAAAAGCACAAAGGCTTACAATTATAAGTGAATGGTATGTACAAATATATATATAGGGACACTGATACTATTTTACTCTTGTAGGTTAACTTCATTTGAATACCAATATAGGCTTACCCAAAATTAACTATTTATGCAGCTTATACTCACATCATTTTGAAAGTGGAAGCAATTACAGTAGACAAGTGACATCATGTAGATATCTAGATACATGTAATACACATTACACCTTTAAGACCATATAGAGAGTATTTAATCTCAATATCTGCACTATTTTCTGGCGATGATTCCATTGTGTCATGTTTTTGTAAGTCACAATTTGAAGTTTTTTATTCCCTGTTCTCCTGTACACTAGTAGCAAAAATGTTTACGATGGGGTAAATCGTATATTTTAAAGTACGTAATAAATTTTCACTAACTTCCACATTGTTCCCTGAATACTTTTTGAGTAACTCAGAGGCAGTATAACCTAAACGCTGAACTGAATCTTACGTCTATAAAAATGCAGTTAGTAACTATAAAAGAGCAAATAAATGAAATACAGGGGAATAAGAGTAAGCCAAGAAATTGGGACAGGCCGACACCAAATAAATGGTTATTGTATGAACGGATAAGAAAGAAAGAGCTCCTCTTCCTTTTACAGAAATATAAATAAACCTTTGTATTCTAATTCCCAAATACAATAAAACGTTGCACCAGGCACCAACTCTGTATTAAAGACACATAATATGTAATCTACCCAATATATATAATAGTCTTCATTGTGGGTAATATAAAACTACCTTAATAGGCTAATGTGACCTCGAATTCTAAAAATGGGCGGAGTTAAACCTTCAGCAATAAGCAATACAATGAAAATTTATTGTGATCGAAAATGGCAAAAAACCAACTCTCTTTTTTAAAGGGAAATTGCGTGCTTACTTCACCAAATTGCTTTGCTTGTGTATAGAATACGCAAAGTTATTATTAAAGGTATTACGCGCAAGTAGATGCCCCATCATATTAAGCTAATTTTTATACTATAATATTATCATTATGTAAAGTAAAACTTGAGAATGAATTGTTACGCCCAAGAGTTGAATTGAGCGAGATTGGTTTATCAGGCACTTATTTCTATAAAGTTGTTCGTATTCTAAAGAACATGGTCAATAGCATCGAAAGATAAAAAGTGTTTACTTTCAAGTAAGACAGTTCAATATTTTTTATTGTGGCAGAAGGGTATGGAAAGAGTGATTTTCAAACTCTGGTGCAAAATATCCCAGTGTCTGAAATAAATTCAATACTAGAATACTAAAATGCACTTCATTCACAACATTGAGTGCATGATATCTATTCACTTATTCACTATGCTTTCACTGAACATTTAAATTTATATTAATTCGACGTATTTTAGAGAAAAATAGAACATTAAACATATTTCTATGCGCCTTATGTGTACTTGTATCATTAAATTGTGATTATTTACCTTTTTATACCTTTAAATGCATTTTTAGCATTAAGTCCATTGTTAGCATTAAGTGCATTTTTACCACTATGATGATTAAATACCCTAAAAAGTGGCAAATTTCGTATATTAGGAACCTCAGTCCCATGATCATAAGCAACAACATTCATGTCACTGTCTCCGAATTTCTATCGATGAAAGATTGCCGTGATTTATTCTTCGACATTAAACATTTATTAACATTAACAGCATTTTTTCTTTCGGTTCATCTTTAACTATTGTAGATTGATTGACTTGGAGGTACTCCAGAGATTGAAAATATTTGTTTGCTATTTATGGTTTTATTGCTAAAGTATGGGCGAATGGCGACTTTGGATGTTATGTCTTATCAACCACTGCAATAAAAAATAATATGATTTTAATTTAGTCTGGACGGATGCAATTTAAATGACGTTAAAAATCCGTGTTTATGATCACTAACTAGTTAAATTCTAATTTAAAAATGGCCTGGCAACAGGATCATATTAAGTTATGGCCAGGGCTATAAAAGCCACGATTCTGGATGGATTATCATGATTTCTATTTTCATTTTAGGCGATTCTTGTAAAGCCATTCTGACAAGATTTTTCGTAGTAATGTTAAGTGTATAGGATCTAGTTGTGGGTAAGTTATATTGTGTAAGGATGAGAGTCGTCAGTCGTCATTCATGCGTGAAGAAAGAGTACAGCCTCTTTTTATAACGAGTGATATTTTACTGTCTTTGTTACTCTGCAAAGTCTCGAAAGAAAACTGAAGTTTCCTCATTATTGCACTTAAATCCTGCTTTAGTTGACTATTCTTAACTTCGAAAATAGAGGAAGGATGAGTCATTTTAAAATTCAGGTCTGTTTTATGAGTGAGTTTTCACACAGCAGACAATTATGTACGTGTAAGTAAATATAAAAAACGCAGAGAACTGTGTCACTGCCAAATTCTGCGTCTTTGCACATAATCGTAAAATCTTTATGGCGATAAGCATCATTCAATTCAACGCTGTGCAGACTTTTTCTAACAATCAAGACGACTATTACACTCAAGTATTATATTCACTATAGGGATATGATGATCCTATCTGTAGTACAATACTGCTTTTAAAAACACCAGAGCTGTTGAGTTGCAATGCACAAAAAATTATGCATACTTATTAACTTGGCATTTTTCTGTAGTGTTTGGAATATTTATTCTCTTCAGGGAAACTCTAGGCATACTATGCAGAGGACAATAAATATACAGCTTCACAAGTGTACTTTAAACACAAAGAGGTGGATACACGTCTTTAAAAAACAAATGTTGAGCCAATTGTATGTGTTTTCAATTCCAATTGTGAATTAAATTACACTTGTCTATGTAGATAAATATAGCATAGTAACTCACAATTCACAAATAAGTAAAAGCAAAGAAAAACGTGCAAGGCGGTACACTAAGCAATATAAAGTGAATTAATTTCTGTCCGGAGATAATAAAATTTGTGCAGCTTGGCACATTCCAACCTTCACTATCAGAATCCTATGTACTCACTTAGTTTATGCATGTAATCGCTAATCCCATATAGAAATTCTTCTTTTATATTTGGGATGTCCTTAAATATTTTCTTCAACATGATTAAATAGATCGTTACTAGATTGAGAATAATCCTTAGACAATCTACATACCCGTTGTTGGTAATTAAACAAGTGGCATTAAAGTGATAAATATTTCACATTTTGATGATTAAAAATTTCTGCTTTGAATGCTTCGTTGCTAATCATAATATTTTTATTGTGTCGCTTTGAATTTCGAATATGAAAGAGCCAAGTTTAAAACAAACAAGAATATTATGTACAACGCTCACTATTTTCTCAGTAGGGACTGCGGTGACAAATGACTGGGAGAATGACACAGTTACCAACAAAAATAGGAATTGCTTCGAGTCTCATCTGGTGGTTGGAACCGGTGTCATTTTGAGGAATGAGTAAACCGGGTTGAATCCCTGCTTTTTACTGTAGCTCACAAAAGCTTTCAAAGTTTTCAACACAGATAGAGTTCTCCGCCGAGCGTGAGGATGTCGGGAGTGTTCCAGTTTGGAAAGAGAAACCCGGGTAGAAGGAAGTGCCGCAGCTAAATCGATGATTTCACAGCATTTGCGACACATTACTTTGTTTATGTACTACAGATAGCCCTTTTACATATTCCACAGAATGTATCACTCATTCAATACAAAATGGCAAACTTATCTACTCACAACAGATTGAAATAAATATTGCACTATTAATCTCTGATGTTCCGTAGCAATATTGCAAATTATGATTTTGGCTCAGTTAACTGAACACGAGACGATCCCCCTACGTATATGCTACATTTCCTTCCTATCTCTACTTACTACTTTTGCTATCTTCCTATGTTCTTCTAATAGCTCCACATTCGTCATACCACTTACGCTTTCGTAGTTCATAAAGGTGGCATTTTTGTACGGTTTATCTATATCTTTATATTCATTCGATAATTTAAAGGGCAAAGATTATTAATTTCAGTCTTTTGAGATCAGGAAATGGCAAAATATAATTTTTTTTGAACTTTAAAGTCTAATTACTTATGTGCATATGAAAAGACATTGGAAATGGAAGTATTATTTAATATTAATACTCTCTTAGCAATTAAGGAAAACTTTTAATATTTTTTCTTGATTCCAATCTTAATTTACCAATATTCTTTAGATTATTATTTAAATTATAGTAGTGCTAAGAAATGTGATTGACATAATATGCATATTGCTATAGTTATGGATATATTTGAAATTTAAAATATTTGAAGCCAGAAGAACTAAACTAAATTATAATATTGGGTATAAATGGTATTCGAAGGTTTCGTCAATAAAATTTCGACAGTTGACAAAGGCCATTCCGACAATTGGTAAAGGAGATATCGTCAATGTTAATGAGGAATTCGATAATGAATAGGAATATACTTATATTGTGGTCTGTAATTCTGTCATGTTGTCTGTAGTGTATTATTTGCTACTTGATACGTTAATTAGTACTCATTTGGTTACTTCGCTCGTAATCTCCCTTAGCCCAAGAAAATAAAATTAGTCATTTGTATAAGTTGAAGGCAACATTGGTCAACTACTGTAAATGTAATATCTAATAACTACACCTAAGGTACACTGTACAAGTTGACCTGGAATTTTCAAAATGGGTGGTGTTACTTTTGTGGAATCTCAAAGAGGTGGTCAAAAGTTGGCCTACGGAGGTTACGTTTACAGTAGATCAAATAATTTCGGTGTTGTGTGCGAAAAGGAGAATATTTGTACCAGCAGAGCTGTATACAGCCAGGGTGGAGGGTTAGAAATCTCAAAGGAACACAATCATGTACGAGATCCAGGAAGGTAATTAACATAATTCAATTATGCAATATTGACTATTAATATAATATATTAATATTATTGCATATTTATGTACTGTTATATACAATTAGTATAAATATTATGCATAGTATTATATATATTGTGCTGTTTGTATATTTACTTTGCTTAATAGACTGTTACGTCTGAGAAACACAAAGTTAATACATATTGCCAGTTAATGTCTTGCTAACTCATAGATCGTTAATATTACAAACAGACTGTTCTGTGTCACCCAAACGTTTGTTCTTTTTAGCTTTTAATTTTGTGTCCGTCGTTGCAAAATATTTCCATATCATAAAAAATGAAGGATATCTATTAAAAATTAAATTGAATCCTTTATTTCACACCTGCATTTTTTAAAACTTACATTTAACATCAAAATGTTGCACAATATCCGCGATGTTCATTTACATGGAAGCTATTTACTTTCTAATACCCATAAGACGAAGAAGGCGACATATTATTATGTCCGTTATGATAAATCCTCATTTGTTCTTATTCGCCCTCATTCGTTCTTATTCGTTGGTTTGGTCCTCAATCGTCCGCATTCGTCCGAAATAACAATTGAACAAATTGGCAACAGCCATCAAAATCACAGTGTAAAACGAAAACTAAAACTCCTTACATAATGCAATGCAGAATTTATACCCTTACGAAATTATTGCTTGGCAAATTATGTTCGAGGAGACATTTTGTGTTTAATTATTTGCATTGCTCAGTTTTCGAAGGGAGTTATTTTGTCTTTTATATACTATCTCCTTCGAGGGGTTGAGTTTAAAATAGGATGTTAATCGGTCAGTGCGATATAATGCAATTTGTGATAGTTGGGTTTTACACACGTTTCTCACTGTCCATAGTAAAACTGTACTGTACCAGTGATAATAAATTGAACACTATGGAAAATGACAGAAGACAAGGATTTGAAGGTAGACGTACTATAGGTACATGTAATGCCCCATTCTTCAATTTCATTGTAATATTGACTGTAAAAATGGATATAGTTGATTGTATAATAGTATATGAATGAAGGATATAAGGTAGATACCAACTTTGCTTTGTAATTTATAATCCTGTCCTGACAAGATGAACCTGACAAAGTGCAGGTGTAGTCAGTCCACTGGATTTGGAAGTAGGTATTTATTTAAATGATAGTAAACAGTTCTACGTAGTCGTTGAAATTGGTTTTTCTGTGTGAAGATAATTTATATAGTGTGATATTGCAGTAAGCGTGTGTGTAGTTGTAGGAAGTGTGAAAGTTGTTTGTGAGTGACATATCGATTGAGTTTAACTTATGGACGAACCTTCCTATTTCTGCTAGAGAAAATTGCATTAAATTCTTAATACCAGATCCCTAGTGTGTAGAAGTGCACGTCCAAACATTCAGGAGACTTTTTCTCTGACAAGATTGGCCAATAAATGTTACCTCCGATGTTATTTAATATTTTCTTTTCCTGTTGTACCACATACAAGTTGTACACGTTTGTCTGCAATCAAATTAAATGTCATGCTGCAAATTTCCTTCTGCAATTTACACTTCATACCTTTACTATTTAGTATGTCAAATAGTCATCGTCCATCCTCAACTCAATTTCACTATGGGTGGAAACAATATATAAGCTGTAAAATATTCCCGACTTCTTGGATTTCTTGCCTTAATATATTCGTATTCCAAACAAATGTTTTGTCATGGCCGAGGGGAAATTCTATATGATCTTATAGTAATAGTGAATATGTGGGGCATTGCTTAAGAAGGGCGAGATCTTTCTTTACTTTCACTGATACATATAATAGTTGATTGACAACTATTGTACTCACTTGTGCTAGTTGGACAACATTCTGGTAAAAAGATAAAGTATTTTAGGAAAAATACATTAATTTCCCAAAGGTCGGCTTAAAGTACATCGAAACTTTGGTTAATTAATTATAGATGTTTAATTCTTAGTTCCTGATCAGGAAGGAAGGTTAATTTCTCAACTTTAATAGACCGAAAAAGGGGCCCCTTACTTCTGCTACTACTATTGTATATACAAGGGTGTATTTAGGGGGTGCTTAAGCACTTCCTAATATTTTCTAGATACGTCCTTGACTTTATATTATTTTCTATGCATAGCTACCATTTTTCAAGATTATTTGATTATATAATAATCTAATAGACATTACCGTAGTTATAACTAATATTTCACCTTTTGGCAGGCCGTTCTTGACGCTCTAACCTCGTAAGCGGCCGTGTGTGGAAAAGGCTCACATAATAGCAATTTTGTGGCATTTTACCTGCGCGCGGGATAGCAGAGGCAATTTTTGACGTATTTTAGTCAAAAAATGACAAAAATGTACGCGCGAATAGATGTACTTAAAATATCTGTATGAAATACCTATATTAGCCCCCTCCGAAACTAAGTTATATATACGTGCTTCTTCACAATGATGCACACAATGTATGAACGAATTATATTAATCTGTTCTTGAGTTATCGTCCTTACGGAGAAACATATTGGACATTCAGTATTTTATTTTACCCGGCTTTTTTACATTTTAACCAGCCGGCCGCCTATAATGGCCAACAATGGTATAAAATGCCCTATTGGCTAAAATACCACACACTGCTAGTAATATTCCTCCAGAAAATGTATTCTCGATTTACTTTTGAGTTTAAAATGCTGATATGTATCCAAAATGAATTTAACTCAATTCTTAAACTCTTAAAATGCAATTTTGTTATAATAATATGAAAAATTTACTTTTTCTTGAATAAAGTTTTAATTTCAGCCATTTTAACCATCGGCCAGCAAACATTTTGGTCAGCCATTCCATTACTTAATTGCAGATCTAATCCATTAGGTATTCTGTATTCATCTGAAATGTTTCCAACGACCACAACTTCTGCGAGCAAGTTTTTAAAAGTTGTGTCATAATTTGGTATCATATTGCTCAATGTGGAATAAAATTTGCAAAAATGCAACTTAATATCATAATTTCTGAGATTGAAACATGTAAGCATTAAAAATTACATTAAATGTACAAATTACAACATATTGTAATATTTCGAGTAGATTCATATCATTATATTATATTTAAGGTCCGTTTACAGCTACAGCCGATAGCAAAGGAAAATATTTCTACAGGAGAGATACCGATAAGAACTGTTGTAACAGATGTGATGTCTTTATCTTGAAAATTGATCATTGTGTTATCGTACATATATTATACTCTAAAACATATTATTATAGTACTTAATTACCCTACCACAACTAATATCTAATGAATCAGAATTTCTACCGAAAGTTTTGAGTTGGCAGAATTATACTGATTAAAGAGATAGGATTGGGGATATCCCAGATTCCTGTATATCTGTACTTATACTATGAAGACGTTCTATATGTTTTATTATTGTCTGTCGTTATGGTTAGGTATTTAATTTCATGACGCATTTCAGGGCAATAATATTATGGGGTAATGGTATCCAACTATAGAACAACAGATTTAATGGATATCAAAACAGGATCTAAAGTTTGTCTGACCTCAGAACGTTGAAATATATTTGGATGAGAAGTTCTCATGGTCAATAATCCTTGTAGAAATGGCTGTGGTTATTAGTGCTGTCACTTACTTTACTTACTTAGTGACAATTAATATATCAGTATAAGTTGATATTCATTCCCTAATACGTATTACGGTGCATTATTATACATTAGTGGATTAATTGGGTATTTATTTAATCACCAATAATTACTGTACATTTGCGAATAATTTCAAACTATTAGTACAATTGCGGTATTTAAGCTCAAATTACATTTCGAGCATCCTAACTGAAAACAATCCCGGCTCAGAAATGTTTACACTTCTGTGCTCTACATATTTAACTAGGTTATTTTGAACTGTATTATCTAGAAATATATTTTACTGCGAGGAGATATTAGCAAAAGTTTCAATATGTATTTGTGTGTAAATAAGTGTTGAGTTAAAGTTACGATTTATCCATTTAAGAGATTTATATAACAGATTGGTTAATGGTTACAGACAGTTCAGTTATAAGAATAACCAGTTATTTCTGGTTATTTAATGATATTATGTTGTTTCATTTTTTCTCTTGTCGCTTACTTCTTTCCAATTTGGCAAACTTTAAAAGTTGACTGTAGAAGAGATATCGCTAAAGTTTTCAGCATTAAAATGCAGCGGAATTGTTAATAATGAATGGTATTCATATGCTGAAGTTAAGTTTAAATCATTTATTCAAACTTTGCCTTTCCATATCTACTTATCATTTCCACGAGTCTGTTTTAGACTTAACGATATGTTAATCCATACATCTCATGCATCATGCATTGCATTATCTTGCTTTGACAGTGTTCAAAGAGAGAGAAAAAGTATCGGAAATGGTAGCGTGCCTATATACGAACACACAATAATTTTGCAGTCTCAACGACAGCAAATACTGTACATATGACATTTTCAGACTTCCAACGAGACTGCATGTTGGCAAACGACAGGGTTGGCTTTCTCCGGTTTTTGAAGATCAACTCTATTCAAAGCTGACCCATGGAAACATTCTTGTGTAGGCAAGTAGGCATTTTTAACTTCCCTACAATTGTATTAACTACTATATTGCATCATCAATATTAACTGCCTACCATTCTATACAAATATTCTATTTTAAGGTACTTCATGTTTGATTTTGTACTATTTTCCTATTATTTCACCTTAAAAAATCTATATGAAGTTTATAAATGTTTTCATGAAATATAACATTATTTTTAAGCTACCAGAATTTTTTATGTATTTTCAATTTGATATAATTATCGGGTAGTTGAATCCTTGTTTTAATTTACTGTAATATAATACTACCCGAAATGTTAATATGATTAAGCTGTCACAGTAAGTTTGAGAAAGTATAGTAGCAGTGTACAAAATTTCATTATTTATTCCTAAGGGCGACTGAATTTACTAGGTTAGCTAGCAACGAGGAGGAAAACCGCATTCGGGTTTGTGACGGCAGCTTTCAGTTTAGCAAACCTTGTTAGAAGGAAGAGCATTATATGAGATAGAATAGAGATAAAAGAATTTCGGAGGTGTCAGGCTATTATGAAGTTATTTATGCCACTATATTTCAAAGGGGGCGTGAGCACTAATTTAAGTTCTAGTTGAGCTTTCTGTGGTTACTTAACCGGAAAGACGATAAGGGTGGCAAAGACAATGTAGCTATTTCGGCATTTGAATCGGATAGATACAGGAATATATATACAGTACAAAACTGTAGGCCATTACTTTTATCCACTTATAAATAGAGTCGTGAGAGGGAGAATAGAAAAGAAAGCGGAAAGGTTTCGTATTAAAATGGTCTCCTTCAGCTTCATTGTCTTATAGAAAGTTTGGATAGTGTAGTAGTATATACTAGCAGTAGTACTTAGTAGTGTGTATAGGTTGGGTAAAAGTTGTATCTTTAAATTAGTGAATTATTCGTGCTTTCAAATTTTAAATGATAAAGCGATAATGAATTGGGGAACAGGGATTAATTTATAAGTGCACAAAGTAGAGGTTTCCTTTCATGTCGGTGTAGATTGTTACTTTGTATTTTAATTCAATGACGCAACTTAGACAAGGACGTAGTAAATGAAGAAAAGATGGTGTAAATTTTCATGACACTGTATTTGTGAAAGGAGGGGAAAAGAAAGCAAACGGCTGGGAATGTAGCAATCAAATAGTGGAAAGGCTTATCGCACTGGCGATTCAATTCAAGTTTAAGGGACATTAGTAGTGGGTGTAAATAGAGTCACTAAGCTGAAGGCTTAAGCAGCATCTAAATCCATCCATCGACTGCACTCAAAAGCAAGAAGAAATAAATAGAATAAAGTTGGACTGGAGTGTGAAAGGGAGGGAAAAGAAAGTTCGCTTTCTCTGTCTACTGAAGCTTAAGTATGTAGTTGGGTTGGGAGAGAGACGCATATAAATAGATGAAACGTGCATGGTCTCTCTCCTCTTAATAGTGCGGTTTGCTATGGTATGGGAGCTCTCCTGATTGTCGTTGACGTTTGAACACTTTTTATGTGAAGTTAGTCTACCTAGGAGCTTTCCTGTCCTGGTCTGACCTGCCTCTTCTCCATCCCAACAACGTGAAAGAAAACCACGTCTTCTCTCCACCACCATCAAATGCAGACTCAAATGCCTACCTCTCTCTGGCTCCTGATCAGTTGCTCTCTGCTTCTACTCTTTCACTCTTCTTCCCACTCTCTGTCTCTTTCAAAACCACTGCTTTCTATAATACATCAATACAATATCGCACTGATTTAACTCTCTTTGTGCTATAATTAAATCCAACATTTTCATTCTCTACCCGCAATAAATAAAAGTAATTACTTACCATTTTAAACATAGGTATCAATTTGTAATCAAACAATTAAAATTGTGCATAATAATTATATAGGAAAGCAAAGTATTATATAACTACTCATTATCTAAAAAAAATTTATATACAAATAAAAAGATTCTTCTTTCTTTGTGCATAAGAGTTAATTAGAAAAGTTTCTGAAGTGAATTTTATTGGTTGTGATAGTTATAAATGCAATTTTCAAAATAATATTAATACAAGTTTTTGTTCAATCTTAATGGTATTATAGTGACATATATTCTACCTAAAACAAGTGCAAGTTACATAACTGCTTGATGTAATCTCAAATGTATTTGTTAACGAGTCGTTGGTGAAAATAGTTTTTCTAGCACTCATGTGTGCCAAAATAGATGGAAGTTGTGTATCTCAGTCTGATACTTGACATGACAGATGCCCATGAATGAAAATTAATATTGGCAACGATAAAAATGAAATTAAGGCTAAAGTGACACGATAGCCAAGAAAAACAATTGATTTGGCATTTTATGAAAAAGTTCAGTGTTATAGCTTTCATTTCTCTATTCTCTTCCTTGACACGTGGGATTTTTGCAAGATTGATGACTTTCTATGAAAAGTGGGAGATTGTATGTTTTTTCATGGTTGACTTAAGTGATAAAGCATCCTTCTCAAAGGATCAGAGCTTGTCTCTGACATGCCTCAAAACTGACTCACATGTAGTCAGAATGGAAATATTACAACGTTTTGGCTGCCTGTACAATATTTCTACTACGTAATACCTTGATTTATAGTTGAGAGGATATGTATATTAAATACTACTCTAAATCCCCACTATTATAGTTTTGTATTCCTTTCGTGTACCTCAATCACTTCTACAATTAGCAACAGTAATTAAATGAATGAAATATGGACAAAATATATTATTTAACTAATACTTATAGAAAGTACAGCTGCACTATACCCTGAATATATTATGAGTATTAAACCAAAATTTATTAGAGCCAGTAATTTATCTTTACCACAAAGTTCTACCTTTTCGGTGAAAATCTTTTATTAAATTCATTTGGATGTAATTAATTACTAACTTTTTATAATCTGAAATATTATGGTTGGTATATAAAGTAGGTACTGAAAAGATTCCTAAAAATTAGATATATGGATAAAATAATAAATCATTTTGCATTGCATTTCTACAAGAATCTACGTCTATTGAATTGTCAGTCAGTGCCGTAAAGGAATTTCAGTGTCACTCAAACATGAACTCAAAAGCATTTGGGTTACAAGGATGTAAATCTAATCCGTATACCTTAGATATACAATTGGTTTAGGTTTAGGGATGTGAAAATGCTGCTAGCAACTTAAGTAGTGATTAATTACCTGTTTCTCGTTTGTATTACAAAACGTAGTGGTTGAATTGCGGTGAAATGATACATAGGTATTTATTAGTTGGAGATACACGGAATGGATAGCTCTGACAGAGAAAAGGGCAAAAGCACGGTGGGTGGACGTGAATGTTCTGTTATTGAATCAACATGTGTCTATTTGCAACTTCATGTGAGCAAGTTCTTCGTCTGTGAATTCAAAGGAATAATGAGTGCAACTCGGAAAGCGCATTACAACTTTCCACAACTTCAAAGCAATTACCTTTAACATAGCCACTAACCATTTCGTCGGACTGGGAAAACAATAGTGGATTATAGATAATTGTACTCTGCCTTTAGGAATGTTGAACATCTTTGGGCCAGTTTGATTTAAGCCGCCTTTAGAATATAAATTTATTTGTTGTGTGCTCTAAGTAATTACGAACATTCAAAGGAAGTTTGTAGAAACAATTGAATGATGACAAAATCAGTTAAAGTACTTAGTAAAGTATTTTCAAATATTATTGGAGATAAATAGGGACATTTATCTTGACCTCTTGCAATAAATGCTGATTGCTGTCAAAACAGATTATTATCTTTGCATTGTGAACAAATTAGGTGTCCCGACTGTTTTATGTGTTTAGATTGTGTTGAAAATTGAGATGTGAAAATTCATTTTAGGTTATTTGAGAATGTGCAGAGTATTTATTTTTGGGCTTAAGTGCAGAACAGCAGGATACATAATCCAGCTCTTATTGTTAGGAGATAGGAGGAGAGCAAAGATGAAGGGACAGATATATAGATCATGTTCACAATGAAAGTGCTTACGCAAGAGAAAGCCAAGCACTGTGAGATCCATTGTTAAATATGGGAGGGTTTGAAATGGAACAAAGAAATAAATGTGAACGTTATATGAGGGAAGCAGAGTGAAAGTTATGCTCCTCACGTGAAACTTTGGGGAAACTGAGGTACAATGTTGGCTTAATTATTTCAATCTTCCATTGTAATTTCCAACGAAACGTAGGCATGGTAGACAATGCAGATATTAGAAATGGAAGAACTAGTCCACTAAAGTTGTCTTCATTATTATTTGTGGATTGCAATCCAAACCAATTCAATTTCAAGCTATAACTTTACCAAAAACTTTTTCTTGCACCATTATTAAATGCTATTATTAAAGCTGGGAAGGAAAGTAGTGAGTAGCAATTACATAGTGGGCCCAGGAAAAGGCGAAAACAACTTTCTAAATTTGGAAATATCTTCAATTATGGATGCATTTGTTTTACAACGGAAAGTCAAGCTATATACAGCAATCCTAAATTATTACTTGAGTAATGCATATAATCTACATATCCAATTTTCCTGAGTTATCCTCAGAGAAGTGAGTGAAAGTGGAAGTGAAAGCATTTGCAAAGTGAAAGTCAACACCTTCTGCAGTGTTCCTATTTCTGGAGAGAACAAACCTTAAATGAATCTTCTGGAGAGAAACCCTTGTGAATGTCTCCTTTTTTATTCTCCAACTATAAACTGAAATCCGATTGCAGTTACCTCCCCTCGACAATTCTCAATCTCTCGCTACAGTTGAAATGAGAATCGCAGCTGAAGGCAAAATATAATTCAGCTCGATTATTTTGGAAGGGAGTTGGAAATTGAATTCAGCAAATACACGCAGAGAGAATGCATCAAGTAATGAGAAGAGCACTAATGCTGCTTCACAGCAACCGATAATGATTTAAATGGAAAGCTTTTTGATCAAAGTTGCACAGTGTTACTATTCTAAAGTGAGTTGAGTGCGTAATAAATTGCTCAACTGTATTTCTGCTGTGTCATGCCACTTCTTGCTGTCTGTTTTCCTTTCTCCCTTGTAGCTATTTCAGATGGGCTGTTACTTGTGTGTCTTTGTAATTAATCAACGGCCTATCTCAACAAAGCAAATGTCTTTGCAATAAACGCCCTTATAGCATTACTAAGAGATGCTATTTCTTTCTCAGCTGTAAGTTTACTTTTTATAATTATCTCATTACTAAATTCTAATTCTACAAATATCTTGCCTTGCTTTTAAAATATGCCAATTCTTCCCTTCTCCTTAGTCAATCTAGAAAACAATTTTTAAATGCAAACAACTTCCTAATTCATTTAATTTTAAAAAAGTCTAATTTACATAAGCATAGTGTTAGCATGTTGATAATTTACCTCGCATAATTCGCAACAATTTTTATACAGATTTTAGTAAATTTATAAGCAATATTTCTCTTATATAGTAATAACTCGGTGCTTTTGGTAACACTATCTGACTGTATCTACCAAAATATCTCATGAAACTTTCATTGTTTTTAAGCAATGGTTAGAGGGCGATTTTTCTCACACTGAAATACGTCACGCTCCCTGAAGTCTAAACAAACGTAGAGTGGTAGAACTACTCTAGCACTTTATGCATATAATAGTTAAATTCCCCACAACGCAAAACATTTGCCTAAGGTTTCTTTTGTGGGGAACAATAGCCATATCTCACTCTGCAGTTGACAGTTTGCCTACAGTAAAAATTATTTAGGCGATTTAAACACATTCTATCCATTCTACAGACCAAAATTCATGAGAAAGAGTTGTAACTTGTGGCAAATAGTGACTGCAAGGGAGCGAAAATATTTTACAGAAAGTGTTTTCTCTCCTCTTTACAATCCTGTTGGTACTCTATAGATTTGAAGACACCGAACATAGAAAAACAGGAGCAATTTTAACGGAATGCAAACAGGAAACTAGTTTATTATATCTTTACACTTCCTTGCAGCTGCTAAATAAAATACATGCCAAATTACATTTACTCCAGGTTTTTTCGTACTATATGGCTAGAGATTATTTTTAGGTAGTATACTGTACTAGCCTTAAACTGCTTCATTTGGGGGTTGTGACTACTTTATACGATGACTTTTAATGCAATAGATGTTTTTTTTTATAAATTTCATTGCCGATTGTATTAGAAATGCTATTGCCCTCGGCTTTTACTCCTATCAATATTTAAGCATGTAAAATGTATAATTATACAGTACATGTCTATTCCATTGAATTTTGGGGTATATCCTCAAAAGTCTTTAAACATAGTAATTTATTTTGCTTAATTTATTAGAACTATTGATAGTTAATCCTAGCAATTTTTTCAACTCAGCAATCATGAAATACATAAGAATTGTATTTCTGGTGAAAACATTCAATATTTAAAATATATGTTATACAAGTTATTTTTCATATCTGTCGCCACGTTTAGTAATTTTTATAGGGAAAATTTTAATTCAGTGATAGATTTTTGTAACTATAGTCTCATGCAAATAGTTAAATATTGTATCCGCGAAGGATTTTGACTGTACTTCGCTATCTAATATGTTAATTCCTCCTTATTGATCCCTGTAGGAGTTTGTTCAGAATACCAGTGCACAAAGAGAATGTCCAATGCAACAATGAAGGCTATCCAGAATTTGGAGATAAGATTAGTGTTGAAAGATATGAAGGTCTTGTGCACTACTTTT
Organism: Tomocerus qinae; assembly: GCA_020055645.1. Taxonomy (NCBI): domain Eukaryota; kingdom Metazoa; phylum Arthropoda; class Collembola; order Entomobryomorpha; family Tomoceridae; genus Tomocerus; species Tomocerus qinae. The sequence goes on from CM034548.1 coordinate 29,526,541, forward strand.
GTGAAGGACATGACAAGAGTCGTACTACAATAAAAATAGCACATGCCAGGAAGGTAATAGGAAGTTTGTCTCCTCTTGGCTTTAGTGCGATGCTGAAGTTTTCGTTGTGAAAGGAAGAATAATATGTAAAATTTCCGTGCATTTTCAACTCAAATTTTCTGCAGCTGTCAATACACTTCCATATCTCTTTAATGTTATCACAGGAGTTAATTGGTTCCTTTTTCAACTGCCGCACTTGCAGTGGAACGTTTTGCAGTCAAAAATATCTATACTATATACATGTATACTCAGTTGGATAACTACTAAGAGAAAACTATAGGAATCGTTGTAAAATCTATGTTTTCGAATAGCTACCCACTTAATCTGCCGTGCTGTAATCCTACTTGTAAGTAGATTCTTGCAGCCGCGGTGCATCATTTTCTGCGTATAATGATATAGTATATAAAACTAGCAAACTAGAAACTACAGCCTTTTGCTCGTATCCTAAATGATAATCTTTAGTCACACTACTATTGGAAAAATTCCATTTGGACCGGTAATAACTTTCAAATAATTTTCATTGTGAAGGTCCACCACTCCTCTGTAAAAGTATCTACCGGACTCGATCTATTTACATTGAGTTCAGAAACAATCAAATTTTATTTTTTAGGAATTGAATTAAAACAATACATTGTAAAAAACTCTTTACAATGTACAATTTACAATTAAAAACTTTTTACCAAACGTTCTTACCAAATACTGGAGGTTTTAAAAACTCTTAAAGTTATTTCACAAAAAATCTAAAGTTATACGGCCAAAAAGTAATTTTTTTTCGAGCAATGGTCATATGACATTCATATGTCATAAATGTCTTCGCCTTGTAACCCTCCAGGGTCTCTAGTCTAAATTTTAAGACTATCTATCCACATTAATTGAAAATTAGGTGCTGAGTTATCGATGATCAAACGGAATAGGAAAATACTTGCAAAACCTTCTAATACAAGTAGCCTTTAAGGTTTTGAGGACCTAGCTTACAACTTGTTTTTTTGCTTATAAATGTAGTTAAAGTAACAGACAGTTTTTTGTGCACAAGTCTAGATCGTCTTCTTGTATGGGTTCATTAGTGATAAACTGATAAAGAACGCAAAAGTATCCACACATTTCTTGTACATTCTTACTTAATCTAAGCTTTTCAAGAAGTATCAAGTTGCAGACTCCCAACAAAATTCTTATAACTACCTGGGCTTTGTTAGGATGCGCATAGTTCTAGTCTTGAAGAGGCGTGACTGATTTCTTTTAATTTTCTACTAAGACACTAAGTAAATAAAATTCTGAGAACACACTGCTCAGAAATGTTTGTGCTCAGTTTTCAACTTCAATGAAGTGAAAAGTGGAGTATCTGCTCTGCTCGAAAGCTCGCCGCTAAAGTACAGATACCGTTGCTAATAGTGAGATCATTAAAAGCATGTATTTCTGCTACTTACATAAAATCAAGGCCAGAGTGAAACATTATCCCTAACGTTGGTATTAATTAAGCAATTTTACACATTAAGCATAGAACTAACATAACTCTTTCTACATTGTCTGCAATGTAAAAGCACATTCATGCATGCAGTAATGCAGTGTAAGTCATCTTGCTTAGTTGTTTAATGTGCTCATTTGAAAGTAGCAGCTAGTCGTTATGCATTTTGTTTTTGTTTTTCTTTGCAACCTGGCAGACCCTAAATACAGCACACATTAATTTGTTTAAAAAGTGCAGTAGAAATTCAAATCTCTTGCCAATTGTCCTGAATTCTTGCTCTGTATTATTGTAGCTGTTTATTACGGGCAACAAAAACTCACAACTCTACATCAGTATCAAATTTATGCCAATGCTAATTATAGTAGATAACTGAATGCTCAATTTCAACAAACATGTTTCAAATTTTTCTACCGTTCCTTTGGTTTGACCTATTTGTTTCTTCTTTGACAGAATTTAAATTACGTGAGTAAAAATATGAGACTCGGCAATATTTCATGTATTTTAAAATTTTAAATATAGAATTCCTTTCTGTGCACTACATTATGTTAATTGGCTTGGTCATTACAATTGTCATGTAAAAATTATAAAACTTTGCACATTTCTCTATGAAAGCATTAGTTACTTTAGTTTGATTCACGAGGATAATTATAGCAAAATGTTCAAATAAGGGGTGGATTTAAGGCACTTGTGACTAATGGCATGTATGGCAATATTATAAACGAATAGCATTTTTACTAATTTGTCTTTGCCTGAGTATTGTAGGTTACATTTTTGCATAAATCAAACAATAGGAATGCATGGCATGCTATACCGTAATATGTAATGACAATTTATGTGTGATTTAAATTTAGTATAGATTAAGGCATGCTATTCAATTTAAATCTATTACTGCACTTATCCAAAAATCCCGGAAGCCTACTCAAGACAGCAAAATATATTAGATGTAAATTTACGAACATTTTGTACTGACTGCTGAATGGAGAAAATGTATATCAGGAGAAAGCCGATATGATAGTCAACATAACTAAATTTGCTGTACATAGGATTGTTAATGCCCCCAATTACCTATGTAGTAATCCTTAGGTAAATTTAATCATATGCTTGACTACTTCTATGGCTATGCCACTTGTGATTCCTATGTATTAAATAACAAATAAATGGTCAACATGCAATGATAATGAATTCTGAAACAGTTCATATATTGCAAGGGAGTGTTCAACAACTACGAAAAATATTATTTCAATTTTTCCACCCAAGTTACCGCCTAGGGTACATTACACGCTACCAGTTATTCTCGCATAGTCTTCGGAAAATTAGATAACCAATTAGTTTAGATTGGTCAAAATTTGTGACAGTTTTAAACATCTTATCTGTAAATAAAAAAATAATTCTTGCAGAGACTGTAATTAAGGGATCAAATTTTAGTATATACTATGAAACTACATTTATGAAATCTGCATTTATTTGCCCTTATCCCGTAAATTTTGTTCAGTTATTACACAGTATTCGGACCCTCGGGAAAAAAGAAAATGCGATCTTAGGTCAAGAAAGGGAAGAGTACTTTTATCCTGTAAAAAGGGAGATTATGTTAACGCCGTTTTTTTGAAATCGGGAAAATTTTAATTGTGGTCCCGGGAAATCGGGAATAATTGCTCTAGGATAGCGAGAGGAATCTTTTGTAGTCCAGGGAAGAAAGCATTTTTAAGGGCCCACGCGATAGTATTAAGATGGGAATTTCTATCTTATTCTTGTGTACGATTTTAAACTAGATCTCGTTAACCTCTGCAATATTATATGGCTGAATTGTCTCAACTGTTTGTACAGTTATTCCAAATAGTAGTACCTATCTAGGTAACTAGCCCTAGTATGGTAAGAGTGTCTAGTATAATATAGTTTACTATACAGAATGGCAGCAATGCATAAATTTCGGGTTTCCTCCGCACATCGTTTTGCCCACTAAATCGAATTGAAGAAGAGAATGAAGCACAATTCATGTCAATATGATATTAGAGTCGGAAGGAAACTCGTTACAACTGCAAAGTAACGCAATTACAGACTGGTTGGTATATTCCGTTTTGTATCGTTGGAGCTAAAACTATTACGTAATTCAGTGTTGATATGACTGGCTGTTCTATTCTGTCTGCATATAAATGCACTCTACCTTCATTATTACATTAACTGACATGACATGTAAGGGTTCTCGAACATAGAAACAAAGCATTTTGAAGAATTGCAATTTCTAAAAATAATGTGCATGATGACGTACAAAAGGCGAAAGTATCATGTGTACTTAGTATAGAGGTTAAAAATAAGTTTTAACTGAAGAAAGCTCTAATTCTGCACAAAGCTACTTTTGTAAGCATTGGAGACAAACCTTTCTAGTGGACACTACCTAAACTATAAAGTGTTTTTACTGTTACATTAAACAGCTAATAAATGTATACTTTCAATAGTATTAAATGCACCTCACTCTAATAGGTAGTCGTAACGCTGCAGTATTTTGTGTAGTAACTCTAGACTGTTTATACAGTGTACAAGTTTACATGCAAATTGGCACATGAGCTAATGCATCACCAATGACATAGCTAAAATGTTATTTGTTCGGTCGTTTAACCAATTTTGCTACAAGAGTCCTGAAGGTGATTGAATGAATATGTATCATTATGTTGAACTGTCACGAAGTTAGCGATAAGAACCCAAGGGTAAGACGGATTAAAAATTGATACAATTTTATTGTCTTGTCTTCAAAGGAGTAATGGTGTTAGTATGCAATTGCTTGTAAGTGTCCTGAATTCTCAAAATTTCTAGGCTTGTAATTTAAAAATGGGCCAAGATCATTTATGACAAAACAGTTATAGTTTCCTACATACGTGTACATTATATCTCTAGTAACAATTATTACAGTAATTTAAACCTTTTCGCACAAGTATTTTAGAAAATATTGTAAACTTTAAGAGTGTAGTTTGAGTAAATATAAAATTTTAGATAAATTTTTTCCCTGACTCATTAGACATCACAATTAAACCATTCCTGAGTACCTAAATACTTTCTAAAGCAATCAAAAGTGTGTCGATTTAAATCTTTATTAGTATTGAAGTGATCGAGTTATACCTGAGTAGACAATATGACAATAACACGCCTATATGTGATATGAATGGCATCTAACTCATTGCCGAACTTGTTTTAATTTGCCATTAGCCCCGGTAACCGTCTAAAATTAGAGCGAATAGTTTGAGTGGTAGGTATATGAACCCTATTTGTGGAAAAGGAAGGAAATAAAGTAGAACTGTATTTTAGGAAGTAGGTAAGACATAAAACAAAATTTGTGCTGAAGTATGTCTAGTGGACGTAGGCTATTAAAGTGAATGAGTGTATAAAATGGTAAAGTAGAGCCAAAAACAGACCACTATTGAGTGGGCTGGAAAGAAAGAGGAGTTTAGAACTGACGAGTAGTTAACCTTGATAAGCTTTACGTTAGACCTTAACCGACTACCTAATCATGGGAATGTCTATAATACAATTACCATTTATGTATATTTACTTTTGACTAGACTTGAGAACTGTTATTTATATTTTGATAACTATTACTTTTTTTACAACCGATCTTCATCTCAATTCCTTAACATACCTCAGAATAATTACTTTATCAAATAGCTCTATTTTCATTTTTAGATCAAGATGGTTTTATCTTTTACTGAAACTACACTTCAATAGGCGCCAATGTTTTCAATGCCAATTGTTTTCGTTTAAACAGCGACATGCATTTTCATGTCAAGGTTATTATGCTAAATATTGCTTGTTCTCCGAAAATGTGCGATGAGAAAATGGACAGTGTTTAAAACAAACCGGTAATTGAAAGAATACAATTGGCCAGAAAATGTTGAGTGACATTTTTGTAAATTTCGGTCATATTTCAAATCTTTTATTGGATCAGGGCTATGGCCCAAAATGGGTTATTATGTAAGTAGTTATACACTTTGTGGTAATATTATAAATATTTTTGGCAAGCTAAACCCTGCATATAAATTCCTCTAAAAATCAGTTTATTTATTAATGCCAAAAATCATCCATGTTGTAGTATTTATTAAATACTTCTAAGTGCATAAGCCGATATGATATACTTAATTATTTGGGTAGAAACCACCGTTGTATATGGGGACTCGTTTATATGGGCCCTGCAAGTTATGTGGTAGTTTTGAAGCATCTTACATTGCATTATTGGCACCACTCACAAACGCACTAACATTTTATAAGAATACTGATTGTGAGTAAGTGCTACTTAACTAAATTCTATTCAATTCCAATGACTATCCCAGTCTTTATTGAATCCAATTCTTTAACTGACTGTAGTACATATGATTGTAGATTTCTATATTCTTCCGAGTATTAAAAAGAAATTGTAGGGATATATCGACCGAGTACTACTGGGCACAACTACAAGCTACATTACACCTAACTCTGTGTAAATTTCAGCTGGTTTTTGGCTTATGGTCATTAGCCAGGGTTTTGTATTTTGATTTGTATCCTACAATATTTTGCTATCGTCATAAAATTATTTTATTTCGCCCGCATTTATACACTTTTGATTGACAAAGCATAGTAGTAGTAACATGCTTCAATATCAATATAATGATGATGTCTTGTATGAGTTATAATTATAGTATTGACAATTACAGCCTAATCCAATCGTTCCTTAAATGTATATTTCCATGTTCATGGTAAAAACATTATAATAAATTGTTATATAATGTAATCGTGGACTTAGATAAAATTACCTACCTATGTATATATCTATGTATGTCTGGTAGGGTAAATTTTCATTTTCATTTTTTGTCAGTTCTCTTGATCCAAGGAGGCACTATTACTATAGTAACACCTTTCGAAATCGAATCGCGCATGCTTGGGGCTACTAGTTATAAATATTAATTCTAAAAATGGTTAGGCTAAAAATACAATGGTACAGTTTTATTTGAAACTAGTTGAACCCAGCTAAGGGGCGAACCTGGCACTCAAGAGAAATTAAGCAGGCAACCCATCACAGTAATAAAAACAATTCCGGTTCAAATGGGGAATAATAAAACATTATTTTTATTAAACACCCCAGAATGTTCCCCTTTCCGGGATTTTGGAAAACGAATTGCCTTCTTTAGCTAATTATTTCCATTCAATCACCAATAATCATCTTATGTGAATTCGTATTATTGTTCTGATGTTATAATAATATGAAACAACTCAATTCGTTGGTTTAGAGGGAGGGGCATGCGCATTTTACTTTTGTGCTTTCAAGGAACGTGCATATATTACGTTGATAGTTGATGGGAGGAAGCGATGCCCAAAAGAGTTACAGCTAGCACTTGCGCTACACTTGAGAAAGGGGGTTTTACGTTACGTAATATATGCAGGTTTCCTAGGCGGTCGTACCAAGACATAGATAGTCAGGTATTAGTGCGATTATATTATAGAATTAAGATTTATAGCATAAATGACTAAATAAATTTTGTAATAACAATTTACATCAAATTACATTTTTAAAAATGAAATATAGATACTCTTTGTTTATGATTTATGAAAACAATGGCAGTAGCTCTTTACTATTTAGCAAGTCATATATGATGTATACATACATATAGTGAAAGGAATATTTGTGAAAGTGAGTGCAGGTTTGGTAGTATTGGGAGATATGAATTTAAGTGGCTGGATTTAATATTTAAATATGAAACCGTTGTTGAGAAAGGGGCAAGGTAGTGGATTGTGTAGGTGCCTGTAGGTAAGGTCTATTCTTCACGTAGAGCTGCTTTCTTTCTCATGAGAGCATTAGGCACTACTTACGGTACTTACCATTGTACATCGCAGAGCAGTGTAGAGAGAAGTGAGAAGAAGGCTATATTATGGCTACGGCTTGGTGTATGACAAAGTTAGCTGTGTCTGTCTATCTGCCAAGCAAAGTTAGCGATGTGAAGGCAAAGCCAACTAGTGAAAAGGCAGTACCTACCCGTAAATGCCCTGTTCAGCTCATTTCACTCGGTTTCATTCGGTGTAGTCTCTTCACTTTAGTCAAGTCACCACTCTCAGAAGTCTCAATTGTATGTTTGTCAATCCTCGTGCGTTCTCTTTCGAGTTCTAGTTCTCCAGCTATAACTAACTGTCGATTTCCTCAAGTGACTAAGCGCTAAGTGACAAGATTTTGTCCCCTTAAACCTCTTTGCTCATTTCATAATCTTGTTAAATCTAGTGAAGTGCCTGAGACTTGCGATTGTGTACATACAATTCCTCATGCTCTAATTGCAAATTGAAGAAAGGTTTTTCGAACCTAACTAAATTAAAGATCTCTCTCTCCACAACTTTTAAGGATTAGTCTTGATTCCAGTCGGCTGAGATCTTAAAAGACATCCTGTTATTTAACGTGCAGTTACATAGCTTTTTCTCCAAGTCCTGCTCCTTCTGTGTTTACATTTGACTCTTCCCGTCTATTTTTCGCCCTCTACAAAAAATAAAAACAGCATACCTATCTACTTACTTTTTATGCTTCCATTCCTGAGACTGTGACTGATTTCCCTGAATAACACATTTCGAAAATTTCAGTGCTTACATCCAGTAATATCAATTCCTGCTGTTTCCCATTTTCGAAATGACAAGTCCCTACTTTATGGGATTCTTAATCCATCTGATAATTTCATATCAATCAATATGTTAAAACGAACGTTAGAAGATGTTAACGTAACATAATTAGGATGTTGTTTTCTGCGTGAAAATCAGAATATCATTGTAAATGTATCAAGTCAAATAAGCCACATTTACATGGTGTTTTTTTGGAACGGATAGAGTTCAAATGTTGTTACTGAAATGTTGTTATCTACTTTAGAATAGCTTTTGTGAACTCCGGAAAATATGTCAATGTGCTAGTAAAAAGGTTCTAGTTCTGTCGTTCTCAATTGTTCTCATTCGAGCTGACTAAAAGGCGAAAATATTTTAAAACAAGAACAAAGATGAGATTTTGCGGCGTATGTTCTAAGTGCACGATACTTGCTTCCTCAAAAGTTGGTAGTGACAGAAGAACATCTTTGCAGCTAAGATCAGCGAGAAACTGAGACAATCTTAATGAAAGGAATGAGAAGAACTTATCGTCTCTTCTCGGAAGGAATTCTAGTTCTTAATATAGATGCTAGACAAAATGCGAGATTAATTAAAATAAATGTGTTCAATATGTAAAGCAAAACAAGAGTAGCAAAGGAATTGTGTGTTGAGGTGAGACAAACCTACGCTTACGACTTACGACATAAGATTGAGAAAACCCACCGGATTTGCATCGTAGTACTAAGTAGTATGCATAACGTTATCGCCGAGGGCTGTTAACTAATCTGCAAATTTATAATTTAGTTGTGGCCTCCAAAATTAGGAACAAGTGCATTTTTGTGTTATCAGAATTCCAATATTTTGTCGTTTGTCTGTCGCAATTTACCAACGGTTACACTCGATTGTTAACTTCCTCAATTTATTAGTTTTATTATACACTGGTTAAAAAAATATTTAATTTCCAAAAGTTTTAAATGAGTCTCCCTATAAAGTTAACGCTCTCTGATAATTATGAAAATAAGTAAAGTGTCGAAAATGTGTATTAAAGAATCTATTTATAATATGGTCTTTGGTGTATGAAGAAAAAGTTTCAGTGCCGCCAAAAACTGTCGCAATTAGTGGTGGAACAGATAATTATTCAAAGCAACAGTTGTTTTAGTTTTACGATAGATAAAATAATAAAATATTTACATGAGGAATGGAGGCAGTGAATTAATTGAAGAACATGCCATTTTTGTCTGGCCAACAACCGTTTCTTTGTGGCTATATTAAAGCTAAAGAAGATTTACAGAATATCCGAGTGTTTCTTCATGTTTACTACGAAAGATTCGATGATAGTAGAAACTTTTCATGTCAGTTTCTAAGTTTAATTGCGGGAGCCAATTTTAAATGGTTCATTTTTCGGAGCACGTGAAATATTTGAAGTTCACCTTCGTAAGTAAAATAAATGTTTCGCTAGTCTGTGTGTTTAGTAATGAAACGGAAATTCTATTATTGTATTCAGTGGAGATTGACAAAAAAGATTAATTGTCACGTGGGTTGGGTTGGTTTGAACTATATCGCTCCTTGTCTGTCGCTCTCTCTTTGTCTATGTGCTATGGTGTGATGTGATGTAACGGTTTGACAATGTTTTCGATGGTGCAGTTGTTTACGGAATGCCTGCAATAGTCCTGTCGTCATTTCTGTAATGAAAAATGCAATGCTACTAATTCCTTATCTATCTTTGGAACAGTTGTTGTTTTCTCGTTTCTCATAACTCATCCCTTTTCTCTGCTTTCATTTTAAGACGACAATATTCTCCTTACAAATTCTTGTCCATTTATTATTTCGTTTAGCACGTGGTGTCTTTATAAATAGGAACTGACATAGATTTCCGATAAATTTACGATAACGTTGATTTTCCTTGTACTATATGCAAAAATTGCTCTTTAAATTAGATCAGCTCCTATTTACCAAGAGTAGAATATTATGAATGATATAAAATGTCAATATTTAAGTGATAATGTAAAAAATTCCCAAAGTTTTCTATTTAGTAGAGACGAGGAGTTTAAAATACACATGAAAGATAGAGGATGGAGATAAACCCCAAATAAACTTTGGAGCAGATGTGCAATGGTTGGGTTTGAATTTAAATTTGGATTGGTTGAGAGGAGCTATGGCCTAGCCGTCATTAGGCGATGTGCACTGAAATGTAAGAAAAGTCCCTTGAAAACATTGTATTGTCTTATATCTGTTTAGTGTGAGAAATGCGCACGTAAATACTTATTACGAGATAATGAGGTAGCTATACTGCGATGTGCGTAGCACGTTGTGAGACAGACAGACGAGATATTTTGTAACTGAAATGCATATCATTATGTAACTGTAAACTTAGCTTTGGTAGGGTGGGTTTGGATAATTGCGTTTTGGACTGATCCTTGTATCCCACTCTGTGCTGATTGACTGACTGAGTACTCAGAGACTTGTATTTCCACTGCAACTAAATGTCAATGTACATACATGTACACTACATTCCTCGAAACACTCTGACAGCCTACTCCATACTTAATTCTTCGCCAATTCAATAGTAGTGCCATGCCATAGGAGGACACCATATGAGTCAACTCAACTCCTCCAAAGAAAGACACTACATTCGTATTCCCAAACAAAAAAGAAAGCTGTATGATGTTTACTAATTATCATTTCGGTCTGCTCCGCTCTTCCTTGCCTGCCTTGTCGGTTGCAGGAGCTGGAAGGGACAAAAAACTCATCAAGTTAACTAAACAAGATTCCGCCTCAGCTCACGGACATCATTGGTAAAAATAAAATCCTGTTCAACCAAGCACTCACTTTTTTGCACCACTGCTACTCACTACATCCTCACAAACACAATCACTTTGTTGCGATTTGTAACAATAGTCCTCTTTTCTACTATTAGCCGTAGATATTTAAAAATACTACATACGACTTCAATCTCTTCATTCTATTTCTGAAACAAGCTATATACCAAATGCTAAAAACTAGTTTGATATTGTAACAGCATTACCTCATGTAGATGAAAACATTATTTTAGGAGTAAACCTACCAGATCAAGTGAAGGAATTACGGTAACTAGTGTTTAACAAGATATTACGTGAAATAACATTATTGATTCTCTGTGGTGAACATTTTTGCAATAAGTACTAATGTTCGAATTGGGAACACATAATACTTCTACACTCCTTCCTGGCGTATCACTTTCCCTATCATTAGTAGTAAAAAGATAAAAAAAACTTGGCTGGAATTGGTTAGCCACCTCAGAAAACCAAGAAAATGAGATAAGAAGGTAACTTCAAGCCAGATGTCCTTAAAGAATTCAGTTGTTAGATCAGACAAGCTAATGTTGGTTGGCATTGGATTGCTTGTCATGCATTACATCGATCATTTATTAGATCAATAGTAGTCTTCCGTAGAAATGAGAAGGGAAATCAGATCAATACTCAATAAAAAAATTACAACCAATACCTCGTAGACACACCTCTATTACATCGTGTAGATTTTATTTGTACTCGGCTTTGTTATAGATGTTCATTGATAAAAGAGAGAGGGAAATAGTACAGTAATTGACATGAGATATTTCTCCGGGAAACGGCTTCAACTCAAGTGACATGAGAACCGAATTGATTTCATGAAAACTGTTTTAGTCCTTTTATACCACTGTGAACTCTTCATTAATTGATTGCAATAAAATAGGCAAAGAGTAGGTTGTGCCTAACAATGCTGTTCAACCATTTCACCAAAGGAAAAGAGTTCGTCATTAACGTTTCTGTAGAGGGGCTATTTATTTCTGCACAACAATTCGCATTTGCTAGATTCAATGGGCCAATGCAGGCTACATGAGAGCTGTACATTGTACTAAGTTGAATATCTCGTAGTATTGTCCTCAGGTAACATGAGCTACACTTTTTCATTTCCAGGTTAAATAATTTTACTTAATGTCTGACTATTGTATTCTGCAAAGCTGAAGTCACAAACATAAATCAGGGAAAATAAATTTCCATCTTGAATGTACTCTGATTTCTGGAAACAATAAATTTTATATTGCAAAAGGTGTTGATTGTAAAATTAAAATTATTAAAGATTTTTATTCCGTTTGATCCAGTCAAACTTAAAACATTTAAATACTCTGTTATTGTAATGTAAGTAGAATATCATAATCAGACGCATCATCAATAAAATTGGGAGTTAGTCAAAATTAATTATATTAAAATTAGAATACATTAATTCTGTTTTAAAAGGTCGAAATTTCAGTAAATGGATGGCAAATGGTTCAAAATGCTGGACTGACAACCTGACAAGGCGAATTTCTTGGGTATCTAAAAGTCCAGTCAATGTTGCTTTTTTGCTGCATTATTAAGTAACTTTAGCTAGTTAATCCAGTAGGTGAGTAAGAATGGGACGGAAGTTGGTCGGTTGTATTTGGTTACTTATGTGTACCATATCATTAAACTTGTATGGGTTCACTGTTTACATTCTGGTGACTAAGTATTCAAAAACGCTGCATAGAATATTGAATTTATTTCTATAGAGGGTTCTACGGAGTAGCAATATGTTGAAAAGCTCTTTTGATTAAGGTCGATAGTGCCATATGTGAAAAAGTTTAAAATTCAGTAGATTTTAGTTACAAGGAAAATGATAAAATTATTAATCTAATAGCAGTGTATAGACATTAAAAATTTCTATGCACGCACATGGAAATAAGTACATATTCCAACACAAAGACAATAATTCCCCCTTAACTACCACTCAATGTATCAAGAATATTATAATGCACAAATCGTGAGGTCTCACTCGAAATGTCTTGAGGAGAAGGAGTTCTTTCTTTGAGCCAACCACGCACTTATATTCCTGTGGATTTTGTGAATGTGCATGCTCTATATTATCTAACTATAGTTAGTGCACAAGTATTCAGTTATCCATCAAGCTTAGTAACGATTTCGAGGGGTTCTATTTCTGGAAGGAACTTGAGATATATTGTACGTACTGTGTTACAGATGCCGATAAAGTGCTCATAAAAACGAGCATTGGGAATTGCGATAAGGGAATTTATTTATTCGGTTCAGTGATTCCGTGTAGTTAGGTATTGACCCTAAAAATATAACTGGCCCCAGTCGTCTTTTAATAATTATAGTTCACTTACTCCTGCTTCCGAATTATTACAATCTCGTTAACTATTTCTGATAAGTGTAGTCTCCTCTTTTCAAATCTATTTCAGATCATATTCTCTTCTATGGATGCTCTTCTAGTATAAATACCTTATAAAAATTTCGTACCTTCGATTTCGCATGCTTTTCTGATTGCAATATGATTATTTTAAATAATTAAAATACATTTTTGTTGATTATAATATTTATATCCGTGAGTAGTACTACCTATTAAATATATTATGCATAATAAATAATACAAGCATATCCACTTCAATAATATGAAAGTGGATTTAGAAGCTTGCTTTACGTTACATAGCTACAAAATTCGTTTCAGTCTTCAAGTAAAGTCACGAACAGACATAGCCTTGCACAATTACAGTTTATACCTATAATAAAAGACGCCACATTTTCATTATATATTCCACATAAATAGCAAAACTTATGGATTGAGAATTTAACCTGATTATTATTCGCAAACTATTCATAATGGTGCAATGTTGGTTGAATTCCGACTAAGTTCAAATATTTGGGACCAAAATGAAAAACTCTGTATTATATAGTGATATCATTATAGTGTCGATATTTATGGATTTGAAGCTGGAGAGTAAAATGTGCACACTATTGTCATATTGTTTAGCTGATTTTACCTTTCCACAGAAAAGGAACTACCGACAAATGTATCTGTAAGTAAAAATACCTTATCTTGTCTCAAGTGAATAAGTTGCAATAGTAATTGGGAGTTTTAACTCGTCCCAAGTGTTTGATTTGCTGTCACGCAAATATATTCAGATGAAAGTTTGCAGCCATATGAAATCATTCAAATATTCGCCATTCAAGTTTTAAATTACAACTTTCTATCTAGGTTCACAAATAAATAGTCTAAATAAATGGCCTTTTTTCAAAACAAGTTTTGGTTCTGGTAATAATGATAAAGTACATTCAAAATAACTTGTTACTAATTCTAACTACCTTTAATTTATTGTAGTTGCAAATTATTACCAATTTTTGCTTGCGTAGGTGAAAATCTATGTGAATTATGATTGTTTTCTCTGTATCGTCTTTCATTATACAATTGAAAAATACAAATAAAAACACCGTCTTCTGTTTTCTCCTAGCAAACTTACAATCGTTGGCTTGTACACTATTCATAAAGTTTTTAAGGACATAAAAGGAACGAACACACGCACAGATAACTACTATTACAGCGTGTTTTCGATATATGGACTGTGATAAAATATTGATAGTACTGCAATACTCTAGGGAATGGCACCAACAACGTACTTATTCCGCCAACTCATGCAAGAATAGATGCAGACAGTTGAATTGCAAGCAGAGGCAATTACATAACAGCTACATAATACACGCTGCTTCTACTTCTTACTTCACTACATGTTTACCATATTTATTATTACCATTTTCGACAAAAAGTAGTGTCGCTCCAAACTCATGCAAATTATATAATATTGCCTATAAAAACGACTCAACCACTTATTATTAGTCCTATTCATGTTTTCTATAACTATATATGAAGTATCAAAAATTATTATCGCACGCTCCACTGGTACGCTACTTTATAGTCACTATGTATTGCTTTTCCCGTCCTTCGTACTTATTCAGGGAAGGTTACAAGATATTATTCTAAGGTACGGTACAGTTAATGAAGAAACTAGCATGAACAAAAAGGAGGAGGCATTTGAAGTAAGAACTGGGTTCCGGGGGGGCATGTCGGCTGCTTAATATTTTGGCTTTCTCTGTCGGAAATGAGCCCAAAGCTCAAAAACGGTCTAAAAATGAAAACCGCTCGAATCGTGTTTTTTTTTGTATTTTGAGGAAACATTTTACATTTTCCTTTGCTTACCATTCAGGTAGGAAGCGTTTTCCTCCTATTATACCCCCCAAAATACAACCCTGTGTAATTAGAGCACCTCAAAATCTTCATCTTGGAATACTGGCTCCCATTTACCCTCAATCTAAATGTTTAAATTCTTGTTTTCAGTATTTTTAAAACTTGCTTTGCTTTGAATGATAGGCTTCGAAAATGGAAAAATGAAAACCACTGTAAATTGAATTAAACAGTTTAGTGTTCAATTAAGCATTAGAGATCAATAAAGCCAAGATGTAATTTTCAAGGTATAAGCAATCAGATTTTTAATTTTGTAATTTCTGAGCCATATTATAACTTAATGGTGGTTTGTGTGATCAAATGACATGTCCATTCTTACTCTTGAAATACACTCGACGAATTTTACGTAATGGTCTTTTGTTTTGTGTACTTAGTTATTTGGCTCAAGTTAAGAATGGCCAATCTGTACACGATACTAATATAAATATTTACTGAATGCATTAAGTTAAACGCTGTAAATTACATCCATCTGGTTCGTACTAGAATATGTCTTGGTCTTACATGATTAATTATTGACTTGAATAACAAAAGCTAATTCATGTAACTAGCATGAATGAATTGGATAATTATATTTGTGCTGTTTGCAATTATATAGGTACAAGCAATGGGTAATCAGTAATCGCTGGTTTTTAGTTTCGAGTGGTATAATTAAATCCGATTTTACTAAATGCGCTCACCACCAATTTGTAGGTTACCTTCACAATCAACACTCTCCATCGCACGCACTGCACAATATGTTCATAGCCAGAGTAGAATTACACTGGTGCATAAGTGGATAGATAACATAGCAAAACTTTTACGTTTAATTATTGCTACTAAATTACATGGTCCGGTTTAGTTGGTTGGTGTACAGCAAACAATATCCTATTTAACAAACAATCCATATAATATGGCCAATTTTTAATCGCGTGTAATATTAAATAACCCAAAAATAATAATGAAAGGGAAATGCCTTAGATGTTTGTTAAAGAAATGCACCGTGTATTGTGTGCCTATTGGTGTACAGTGCAGAGAGTAAATACAGAAGGATTTCTAGTCCCTACCCTTGTATGTATGTTATATGGGGTGTACTGCCTCACTACAAAGTGATAGTACTGGGCGCAGGCCTCAAATACGGGCCCATTGCCAATTCCCTCAACACTGGTATTGTTGTTAATTAATACCCGAGAAGCCAAAGGCTGTCATTTTACGAGTCACTGTTGTGGGACTGTTAACGGAAGTCTACTAGCCCAACAAAGACAGGTTATCCAAAGCTACTCTACGTACGGTGGACACATACGAGGTATCAATAGGACGGCCCTTGTAATTGCAGGTTCGTGCTTAACCTTTGTCTTAATTCCACATTTACAACTCAAACACTCGCCTTTAAACAGCCCTCGGCCATTTCACCCAGCCAAAGAACCGAACTGGCAGTGGAAGCACACATTGATTAGTCAGACGACTGAGTACTCCACCAAGCCAACGTGGCTGGGTTGTCCCTACCCTTAGTTCTGCTGCAAAAATTATGATTAAAGGGGCGTTCCACCAGGTAGAATGGACAAAATTAATAGTTTATTTCTTAAGACACTACAACACAGTAACACATTAATCTGGCGTAAATGTCCATGAATATGATTTACATCACTCCAGCAAATGCTACCAAATGCATTTAAATATTGCTATGAGAACTAATGAGAAGTCGCTTTTTGTACACAATGATTAGCAACTTCAGGCTTAACAGTTAAGCCCTGATGGAAATGTTAATTTTGGTTTGAACCTAAGAATTTAGTGTTCGATCAAATTTATGAGTTATTTAACTACTAAGCTTAGGTTGGGCAGACATGAAGGTGTAGCTGACCCACGCATATAGAAATTATTCTGCCCAGGAATTTGTGGAATTGTATTTAATATGTAGGTAAAAGTAGTCTGTTAGATAGATGTAACGCTGTAAGGTAGGCGTATATGGAAACGTTGGACCCGTGTACTATTCGGTACAGTACACCATTGGCTACATTGACGTTGTATAGCAGCAAAGTATTTTATGGTTTCCTATATACACTCTCGTCCATTAAAGAAACCGGAAATTCTGAACCCGGTCTTAGTAGACCAGCCTTGCCAATCTTGCCCCAGTGATTAAAAGAATCCAATTCCATAGGTATTCGGGTAACAATAGGCTACCATAAATCTAGCTGTAGTTATTATGGAGTAGGGCAGCTCTCGAGCCCATGCTTTATATACTCTATAATATTAGTTGGCAGGTAACCAGTTACTCATGTTGATGAAAAGCTATGTCCATAATAACATCCGTATTAGTATACCTATTTGCAAATGCATTAAAGTGTATACGCAAAGGAGAAGGACCAAAACGCATCACAATGTTCGTGCATTTCAATAAACATCTCATTTGGCTTAAATATTTTAAAGAGAAAATATTAACCTAACTATGCCTAATATAACTTATCCGAACCTAATATAACCTAAAAATAGAAATTCTGAACTTCTGGACTACACCGAATAATGTCTTACGAGACAATTTAGTTGCATTTGTAAGTTGACAATATGCGATAAGTGTCGTGCAGGTATCCCTGTAAGTATATTGTATACTCTTTAGTCAGTCAGTATCAAAAGAATCTAAGGTTGATAATGATTTATTGCAAATAAATGCCAACACAAAGGCTTCTTGTGTAGACTTGTGCAAATATATTCCCCCTCATCTTGACTTGATGTGAAAAGACAGAATAATAAATATAAGCAGTAGGGTTACGCAATTCTATTTTAAGTCCACCACAGGAAATTCCTTCAAAGGCATAAATTTCCACATAAGGAGTCAACTTTTTTGACGCTACCTTTGTTCTCCAAGTCCAGACTCTCCTTTCTATAGTATAAACTCTCAAAAAGTAATAATAAATGGCACACTATTCACTTAATACAAAAGATGGGAATAACATTGTTTTCACGAGCATGGAAATTGGTTTTTAGATGCATATTACTATATCCGAATTATATACTTGGCTGGCTATTTAAAACCATTTGATTCAGATGGAATATATCTCTGGTTTGGTTGCAGAAGAGTCTGAATACTTTAATTATTAAATTATGCCTTTCTGAATTGCCCCACTCGAACAGTTCATTCACTCGACTGCTTCACTCTTATGGTATTAGTAGGGTGCCAATTAGAGACAGCTTTGTTTTATAGAAACGTTCTCTAAGGTTGCAAGTGGCAATGGCAATGCAATGATTATATAGATGTGTTATGATTAGGAATTACAAGTCGCTGCTGTCTAACTCAACACATTAAATGAGCATGGGCGTGTCTTCTGCTTTTCATCGTATTCATAGTCAAACCCAACTTTTTGATAACAGAAAACCATCTACTTAAATTAGCACATTCACAGCTTGTTATTTACACTAGGTAAATATGCAGGACTAATATACCCGTAACTGTAACGCCATTCTCTTGATAATAATATACAATAAACGTTAATATACGTTCAATCACCTCCAATAATTTTCATTATTTCGTTTCACGTTTTCTTCATTTCGATAGTCTTATAACTTGTAGCCCTGCTGGACATTTATTCAAGTTAGACTGGACAGTAAACTCGGTAGCTGTGATTCAAGAAATAAATCAATTTTCTAAATAATGAAAATATATTGGTTTTTTGCATTTATCCTTCATATTAATAAAATCCAAAATTCTTCAGAACGAAATGAAAATAATCTGATAACAATGAAGATTGATTCTCCTTAACGGAACCCGAAATATTAACCTTAGATAATTTCCTTTATGGTTAAAGCTGAAAATAAAAGAGAATTGTATCTAGATTTCTTTCTCGTTGTTTCTCTTTGTCGCAATGTCGTGCGTGTTAGACATATGTATGATGAAAGCGACAATGTTATTACAAGTCACTGTGTACAAGTGAAAGTTGTTACATATAAAAACAGGTGTTTTATAAATAAACGTGTCTATTTCGAAATATTTCCTTTTTAAAAGTTTGCACAATGATTTCTTGGGAAGTAAATTCGAGTCTTATCCTATAAATTTTGAGTTTACTTTAAATATAAATTCAAGCTTAGGTTTATCACGGTTTTTGGCTAGGAAATTTTGGATTGCGTGTTTGAATATAAGCCATAAGCTCTAATTATGCACTATATGGTATATGAAATCTTGTTTATTGCTTTGACTAACTCTTTAGGGACGTAAATAAATTTTTATAACTGAAAGTGTCCAATATAGAGCATTAAATTGTAATATACTTACCGTAAGCTCAAAAAGCTTTTCTCTTACTTGTCTATAATTCATTTTCTACTGTCCATGGAAGAAAGTAAATTATGCAAGCAATCATCAACTGAGCGATGAAAGATTTATTTCTGATGTTAAAACTTGACCTGTTTAATGATAAGCAGAGTATTAAGTTATTTATAAACCTGAGGTTTTAATAATAATAGTACTTTTGAATAATTGCTGTTGGAAATGCAAGTAGCATAAAAATACTTAAGGCAGTAGTGGATTCTATTTTTAGCCCGTAATAGTTAAAACATGTTTTTATGAAATATGTAACCAAAGGGGCACTATAATTAGTCTGTAATTATAGAGCAGTAAATCTACCTAGTACTTACTGTTTTAGTGTACACAAGTAAGTATATATAGTCTGGACAAACCCATTTGCTACTACCTGTAGATAATTCGTATTGAAATAGTAATAGGTATTTACATAGTAATGTTTTGTTTTTGATTTCATGATCTAATGTAATGTGACGCTTTTTATGCTCCTCTCCCTATTTGTCTATAGTATATAGACAATACAATTCTGTTGGCACTGTGTTTATTTACTTACAGTCACTACAAAGTTGCAACTACACAGTGACAACATTCACGATATAAATAGAGTGACAACGTTATATTTAACAGTAGGCACGTCGACTGGGTTAATGCAATATACCTGCGTCGACATAATATAAACTCAACTCACTAAAACAAGGCTGTGACTCTTTTGAACTTGGGCCAAGTTGACTTCGTTATTTAGTTCAAGTCTTAGACATTTTTTGTTCTTCGGTTTAATAAAACAAATGTATTATTGCATACAGAAAACTCTACTACATATCCGCATGTTACATACAACTGCCGCAACTTTATTTCGTCAAGTCTACATTTTTTCCTACTTGCAATCCAGTTGAGAATTATTGAACTTTTCAATTTTCTATTGACTTGAAAACGCTTTTTAACTGATTGCAACTTTTCCTCCCTACGTTTGCGACAACCTTTCAAATCCTTTAAGAGGAATGCAATAAAATATTTTTTAAACATGCATACCTTTGTCCTATTAACGTTGCATTCCGACACACTTTAAATCTCACTTACATATCCGTTTGACGCTGCGCTTTTCTAACAATCATTACTACACGTTCAAAATTATTGGTCAAACGGTACAATTTTGGAGACACCATTGCTTTCCTTATAATATCACAAAAATAGCGCGATAATTACGCGATACATTTTCATGGATTATTTTATTTTTATTTAGTAATTATAAAATTTCAAATCACAAAGTATTTAAAGAATTATCTGTGTATATCTGAACAAGGTATCTTCTCTACTTTGAAACAAAATGGTACCTTCATAAATCGAAATTTTTAAAATACTAACCAATATCGATTGTAAAAATTTCTAAAGAATAACGTCTCAGTGAAATGAGCTAAACATTATCTGTAGGTATGCCCAATAAATTAGGTGTTCATATTTAGTATTTAAAGAAAAATCAAATTTTAAAAAACTTTTGAAATTGCAGAATAACCTTTCATGTAATAAGAATTGCAAGCTTAACAATATGAAATTAGAAATTCTGCAAAGTTGTATTCTCTATTTCTGTGCAGTATTCCCCGGACTCATTTTTGCATTGGTTTCTGTTTGTGTTTGAAGAGTATGTGGTAGATGTTAGACAAAATAGCATCCCTGTGCGTAAATGTCTTAGACACTGTCAAATGTAATAGCCTGAGTGTAAGTAAAGTGAAGGGAAAATAAAATTTAAGAGAAGCCCAAATTGCTTTTCAGATCATTTCATCGTTACTACACAAGTTATGGCGTTTCAAATTATCTTTTAAAGAATCGGCGACTGTAGTACTTTTTGCATAATGTAACATAATGTAAACTAATCGTTACTTGATATTATGATGTACTTGTTGAAAGTTTTGTTTATGCTTCAAGATTTTTACTGCGTCAAACTATGTATAATATACTCATGGGTTGAATACTCTAGATTCCCTATAGAATGCTAAAAAGAGTGTTAAGTTAAAATTTAGGTAGTTGTGTCAGTCTCAAATGAGGTGTGCGTTTAACTCATAAGCATATTACAGCTAATTCTGTCTTCTTAAGTTTATTTTCATTGCAACTCACTTTGAAGAGTGTTCAACTTTTCTTGCCGATGTGTTTCTCTGCTAGTTTTTGACTATGGAGAGGATTTTAGTACTTTGCAACAGTAGTGGCACAAAAGATAATGTAATCTGTATAAGAAGACGACCAAAACTTGTAGCTAATTATATTATAACTTTAGGTGGGGGTAGCCGGTAGCTATGCATTACCTGAATACTCTAAGATTGGCTCCATCCATTGAATCGAACAATGAAAAATGCCTTTCCTTTTTACAACAATTCGATCTGTGTGGTCTGGGACTCCGTACCCAACCAGTCCCATTGTTCTTCAAGGAAAGGCAACGAAATAATATGAAAGTACGTATACGAAAGTATGAAGTAATGAAAAATCGCACTACGTAATTTAATCCTTCTCTTCCTAAAAACCTTTTAATCTCTTTTGAAAATTGACACAAGACATTCTATAAAGTAGCAATTGATATTATCTGTAACTAGCTGGAACCTAGTACGTACAATTTGTTGGAAAATGTTGAAATATGTAATCGCTGTTTTGAAATATAATTAGATGCATGAGTCGGATCCGGAATTTCAATAGTCATACGGAATTATTCACTGCGCATGTCCCACTTTACGATTATACTATAGTTAATTAATACTATTTATTTAAATACATTTATCCATGTGTATTTATTCAAATTTGTTCTTTAGAATTTTTTTGGCGGAAAAAATTTTAAATTTGAAAAAATGTGTTCATAGTATTACAGTGGATTTACTCTTAATCAAAAGCAATTATCGTTAACATTATCCTGATTTAAATTGTATAAATTAACGGTTGCTATCAATGGAAACCATTAACTATCTTTTACTTGCTTCTAATGGAGAAAATCCTTAAAATACTGTCAAACTCTTAAGGAAAGTAGTACTACGAGGTTTGAAACGACAGCTGAGTAATGAATCTAATTATAAAACAGTTGCAAGAGAAAGATTGCAATTTGGCGAGGTTACACGTTGTAAGTAATTGAATTATGGAAATGGTTACGAGGAGTGACTAAGAAAAGAATGACTGAATGTGATAAATGCGACTTTATCTGTTTCTTATTTGATAAAAACATTTCCGTTTAAGATTAAATGTAGCAGAAGATAGAGATAATAGCTTTCCTGAAAAGACGTAGAGGCAGGTCGCCTTTTCCGCTTAGGTGAACATCCGACTGCATAATTCATGTCTTTTCTTCTCGTTTCAGTGAAAGAAATAGATGGAAAACTGGTAGTTCAGTATTTACATGTAAAACAGCCAAAGCAGGAAAGCCAGAGCTTACACCTACCACCTCATAATTTGTGATATACATTTTGGTGAAATGTTTGTGAGGTTCGTCAAGTGATACGACCTCATGATTATCAGGACCTCATTGGGCGAGGGAGCACATGTGTTCAATCCAATTTATCTGTATATTCATGACAGAAGTAATCATTCATGGGTATTACTAATTAGATTACTCCGATGATGAGACATTTGGCTACTTAATAAGCGTTCATAGTTACTCTACCATAATTTCACACTATAAAAGTATGACAACTGCAAATTTAAAAAATATTTTGCTTAATTTTGATTTTTAAAAATAAAAAGAATTTTTCTGGATCGAAATATTTTCAACTTTTCACAATGCTTTTAAACAGATTCTCGATCTGTGAGAATTTTAAGTATTCAGAATAGTTGAGTGAGATAAGAATGGAAGCTTTCCAAATTTTTCACTTTTCATTCCCAAATTTGAATCTGAAAATTTCTGTGTAAAATAGTTTAAATTTTTTTGTTGACGTTGAACATACTACTTGTAGTAGATACAGTTTTGCATACTAAATTTACCTGAAAACTCAAACTGATCAAAACAATATTTTGAGATTATATGTCAATAAAATGTTATCTGGATAAATGGCTTCAGTATTTACGTTTGTATTATTTAACACATAGATTTTATGGTAATTTTTTATTTTAAAGTCAATTATGGCAACAGTATGGTATTTAGAAATAAAATTGCAAATACTTTGGGATTTTGGGACAAAAGTTCAGGGGTTGAGAATTTCGGGGATTGGGAAAAGCTTCCATTTGTCCTCCTAAATACGGCCTTGTATAACCAAATCTAAATTTTGCAGCAGTTGACATATTATGAACATTTTCTATGTTGCGGTAATTTAATTGGCCTATCTACTTAATTCAACGATGCAAGAACGCACATATAAGTATACATCATAAAAATTTCAAATTGCAAACCTACACTTACTACTCAAGTTCATGTACTTGTATATAGCGAAGTGAGGTAATGCATAACTTTAGGTACTATTTTTGTTATGCAAATGCAAAACCTAGGTATTAGTGTTTAAAGTGATTGTCAGTATACCTCAAGAAAGAGATATAATCGCTATCATTCATGATTTACTATTTGCCTTAGCAATTTAGATGTAATCGCTGTGTTTTCTTTTGCCCTGCAGAATGCGTAAAAAAATGCATGTGCAGACTGGAGATTAAAATTTGACCTCAAAAGGAAATTAAAGACTTGCAGCTATGAAAGTTTTATTAGTACTACCATGCAAAACTCAAAAGTTCATTTACTTCTTGCTTTCCTCCTGATATAATAATAACTAACTCATGAGTAGTACTACGATTCTAGTAATTACCCCGCTACTTTTATTATTTACCTTCAGACACAACTTGGAAACAATATCTGTGTTGCTTGCTATAGGAAATTCGGAATAATATAATCCAACTACCTTCGGCTATGCTACATTAAGTCAATTTAATAGAATTCAGTGACTTTATTTAGACCATAAAAGCAATTTAGGTAGCCTCTGCTTTGGCGAAATCCATGTTTTTCTTATACTCAGCCAAAACAACAAGCCAACAAACTTGACGAATATCCATCAGAATTTAAAATTTAGATCATCTATGCCAGGTAATTTGAAGGGTTAAATATATTACGAGTAAAATCCCCCTTCATTATAGCCATACTTTAGAAGTTGAATTATTTAGCTCGAAGATTTGGAAAAGTATATACTCAGACCTTAAAATTCTGGAGCACTCTTCACGTAATTTACTATTCAGTTTTGTAATTCATATCTAAGTGCAAGTAGGATATTTTTAGAACAAATACTTTCTTACACATTAAAACCATTTCTTAAACAAACTTTTACAGGAATATTGTAATTAGTCTGCAAAAATCTAGATTTGGCCCAAAAACCATATTTAGTACTTATAAATCTTGCTATATTTTCAGTTTGTTCATTAAAACGGACATGTTGAGATTGACTGCATAGTTACTTAATCTTATATATAGATATTGTATGAACCGACTTAACAATTTCCGTTAGTGCCAATCTTGCTAGATTATATTGTAGAATATGGACATTATGATACACAGCATTACCAAAAATGAGCAAATAATTAAGTATTATACTTTTTTCATAAACTAGCAATGTTTTGTAAAATAACAAATTGTCTAAAAAATTATGGTTTAAAAGTATTCCCCCTTCAGGAAGACCTCTAGTTGTAATTCTGGACATCATCCTACCGATATTATTAAAAACTGTTGATTGTGGTATCTAACTGGGAGTATCACCTGACATTGTGCCCTAGTTAGTTATTGCATTGCATGGCAATTATTATTTCAATAGTAAATGTTATAAAGCATTAAAGTGTGAAGGCTATGTTTGATAATGTTGATATAGTTAATGACATAACTATCATAATTTATAAATTGTCATGGAATAGAGTTTATTACGTCATTGAGGGTATTGTGGTTTTTCGCTTGAATCTATTTCTTAAAGCAGTTACGAAATTCAGACTGTTTGTCTTTTGTGGCCCGATGCTACTTAATTCTATAAATGACCCAAATGAGCCCAACATGCAAATTAGGTGCAGTGTCTACACTGCTATTAATATCCTGATAAACTCAAGTACCTTTAATAATATAATTTTCTAACTGGCTGCACTTATGTCTAAAATAAGAGAAGAATTATATCATTATCTTAAGTGTGTATTGTCTGTGCTGATATTAAACATAATAATATTGAAATTAGCTACCTACTAGAGTTTATCTAGGGATATTGTAGACTGTCTAAATAAATGTACCTACTTCTGTTTTCGTACGTGCATATGCAATTTCTAGTGAATGAGTAGAAGAACAACAAAGAGCGGCTACACATGTGACGAGAGGTTTCCTTGGCAGTCAATATATATGAGCCGAACAATCAATAACTGCAAATTTTTAATGAGAGCATGATTGCCATTAGGAGAGTAAACGAAAAGAAGTCCCTCGCTTCCTTGTGTGTCAATAATAATATAGTAGAGTAGAGTAGTGACTGACTGGCTCACTTGGTTCGCAAATATATGAACCTCACTCAGAATCAATGTCCAGCCAATGCCAGCCAAATTGACAGCGAGCATGAACTACTTATTGTTAGCTATATAGGTACCTATAATAATTCCAGACCCACAGCACTTTCTTACACGATTAGTCTATTATATACTATTGCCTCTTCACATAGATAACTTCACTTCCCTCAGTTTTTATAATAATGCTCCTAGTAGTCTCTGCAACAAGAATTTCCTTGTGCATCTCACACCAACCACACAAATTATGACAGAATCTATAATTATGCTTCTTACCTAATCTACTTTTCCAAAATCGACCTTCATTGCCAAGAATCATGTTTTCTTACAGATAGTCCCATTATATATTAATACCACTAGAAGGGAAATGCCATTCTCCAGTCTAGAATCTAGATTAACTAACGATAAAAAAGTCCCACAAATATTCTCAATTTACATGTAATTATCTAATCGGGACTGCAAGCACACTACATTGACCATGGATTTCATTTCATATGGAATGCATTATTATCTATATAACTATATTTAGTAGATTTCCAAATTTGAATATACACTACATAAGCTAAGGACAATAAAATACACAAAATAAATTGCATGTTCAATTAATAGGTCATTAAAACATGGTGACTCGTGTGGCTAATAATTAGGCCGTACGTTATATTAGTAGTAGTTTGATATGGTGAAGTTTATGCAAGTTTAAAATAACCGATTACAATAAAACGATTATTGTTGAAATCGTCTAATGTAGCTTACAGCAAAGAATTAAGTCATAAATTTACTATTTAACCCACTTTCAAAATTTTTTATTGCTTTTTGCATGCACCGTAATTAACACACCTTGATTAGTTAAAATAGGTTTTATTAAAAACTGCTTTGGAAATTTTGACTTTGCTTTGGCTGAAACGCATTATCATTATAATATGAAACTAATTTAATACCATCTATATTGAGCAATTATTAATTGACTGTAATTTATTTTTTTCAGGTAAGTATGCAGAATCTTATCCAAAGTAGTTGGGCAGCTTCATTGGGGTTGGTTACTCCTTATGACCGTGTAATTAAGCCCTGGTGAGTATAATTTATTTGGTCTCTTTGACCGATGTTTATCCTACTCTCAAGGCGGACATCGTCATCTCTATCATAAAATCAGGGCTTAAATTTTAAATCATACGCAATTGCTTGAAGTAGATGATTCATTTAATCATAGTTTTAAGTTTACAAATCTGCACCTGTAATTATAACGAAACTCTCTTATCATAAAATAGACTATAATTATATTTAGTAAACTGCCATCAAAACGTAGAAAAATGTAATTCACAAGAAAATGGACTCTATTGCATTTATTCTTTGGAAATGGTATAAACTTGGTATATGGTTTTAAACAGACAAAATGTAGGAATTAATTTCTGTTCATAAAAATAATGCGGTCATAATATTTACACACAAGCTTTCTGTAACGATAATACAAAAGTAATTCTCCATTTGCTACTTCAAGATATCATCGTTAAAATGTACATAAAAAATGTAGAGGAAACTCTAACCCGTACTGTACTATTATCTAAAGATATTATTTGGAGAAAATATTGAGAAAGTACAGGTTGGAGTAAAAGTCGTTTTCTATTGATATAAATCTACGAGCATAGATGGTGCTCGGGCACCTAGGCTCATTTCAAAAGCTTTCTAGGTTCCACTTTCCACTACATAATATTTTCAGCTTCATTTTCATGCCATGCAGTTCAAATTCTCAGTCTGACTAACCTCAGCAGTCTATAGAACCCTTTTCCATAGGATGAGAAAATCTCTGAGCTACAGTAACTAATTCGTTCCGTTGCGACTTGCGAGTAGGATTTATTCCTTTTTAGTAAACTGAACTTTGAGATATATATCATAATGTAAAATGGGGGTGCTTTTTAACACAGATTTTATTTTCCTATGCTTCTGATCTTGAAATTAAATACAATAGCAATGTGTATAGGGATGTTAAATGTTAAAATGAGCTATATGGCTTTGTGTATATATAAACAGTGTTGGGAATATCGAGGCTGCGTATAGTAAGATCTATTTATGTCGTCACTGTTTATAAGAATGAGGGTATCTGCCTGATGTACAGAGACTATTGTACTGAAACTCATCCTAATAATTTTATCTCCGTGTGAGTAACTACATAAGCGTAAGTAATCCGCATAATTCGAAATCGGATCAGAGACGCAGTTTCCTTGCCATTTAATCTATTCAAAACTTCTCAGGTAGTAGTCATATATATAAAATATGACTTTGACAGGAAGAAGGCAGCATTGATCCGCAAACCCATCACAGCCTTGAGATTCAGACAGATTAGGTATCTTTCCATTTCCACAAGCAGTTCCTGCTTTCATTAACCATAAATGTATCCCAGCTTGGTATTTCCTTCAAATGCCTTGAATTTCAGCATTTCATGCTCGTGGATATTTATATACCTTTCGTCAACCCTAAAATACTTGACTTTTTACCGTACTTGTTTCCTCCTTTCTTCAAGACGGGTTTCGGATAGTAAACTTTTTCTCTCGTGTAAGCTCTAAAAAATTAATTGAGACAAGAAGTACTGACAGTTCAGATGTTCCTTTATGCAGGAGGAAAAGGACAAATGTTTTGGGTCATTTAGGAACTGCTGTTACTTCTTACTCCAATGTACAAAATCTAATTAGGCTCATAGGTCTACGTCTAACTGTCTAGTACATGCCCTATAAAATATTACAAAATAATCGCTTCTTCTATCCCTGAATTCAGATAACAAATCATCTCAAGTTATTTTAGCAATTATTTCTTCTAAAGAATTCACCTAGAGAATCGTGATTCATTTACACACAATACTGATTTTATGTAATTAATTGAACTATCAAAAACTGTGGTAGAAAATTATAGGTTGAAATTAGGTACTTTAGGTTTCTTATTTAAATTTCTATTTGCAAAACCTCTTATGAAATATTTATTATTGATTAAAATTAAATTAAAATTAAATTGCACAGGGGATGGTTATTTATTTTAAATGGGCAATTCACAGCGTTAATTTCCAAGGTTTATTATAATAACTACGGTTTTGAATATTATGCTTGACTTATAAAAGGAGGTAGTATCTGCGACTCTTACTTTCGCAACTGGAATATTGTTGAATAATGTGTAGGATATACTACTCCATTTGTCGAATAATTCTGTTTCTGTATGGATGTGCAATGTGGTCGGTGAGCAGATGGTGAAGAAGTTAGTTGCCAATTTACATCCTTTAGTCATCGTCGTAGTCAGTAAACACCAGAGATATGCTGACATTTTTTTCTTTACTACTTTCCTGAAGTTTTGTCTTCTATATCTTCCATATCGTACTATAACCTTCTCTATACTACTATATTAATCTTGTAATCCTGCATGTGTCTGTTCGGCGGCAGAGTTAATAGAATACTTTCCAACTTTATTTCCTTTAAGTGCAAAATATATTACGGTAGACAAGTAATTGTATTTATTATAACTTTTTGCACTTTTTTATTTACAATTTTTTAAAAGTATTTATCTCACTCCATTAGGAAAATCTCAATTATGTTTAATTAAAATATCAATTAACTTTGCCATTTCACTTCTTAAAAATTTGAGACAATGATTTAGTAAAAGAAATTTGATTTCGGACGCGATAATAATGTCATTTCACAAAATGAGCAAAGTTTCTCCTGCGTTAATTTGATGACAGTCGCATTCTGTTGTATAAATCCTAGATAATTTGTTACAATTTCCAAGGAAATATGTACCTACATATAACTAGCAGAATCATGCTTTAACGAGTAAAAAACGTGACTTGATTTACACATTGTAATGGGAACTCCCGTATTGCCCATTAGACATTAGTCCTCAATTTGTGCGAACATTATTAACAAATTTATAGGCGTTAAAATAGGTACAGTTGTGTAGTATTGTTAACATGTGTATGAAAACTTGTTTGCCGAAAGGATCCTGTCACTTGTGATGTGTCACAGTGGAATAAAAAGTAGTAGAGATATTCTTGTAGCTTCTATTCCAACAATATTTGTTGGATAAAAAGCCTACTTTATATTTTGGTTTGCATGACCAATGCTGATAAAAGAATATTGTAGTAGGAGCACTACAGTGACATTGGTGTTAAAGTTCTGTTTCGTGCATGCATGATAACCTGATGGTATAAAAATATCAAAGGAATTGTAAATATGGAGGGTATCCCTAGTAGTAGAATATCTGCCGACATCAGCAGCATAAAACGTGCAAAAGGAATTTTTGTCATGTGTAAGCTGTTAGATCAGCACATGACTAAAGCAGACAAAAGCGACATTTCGAACTAGCACCATCAAATTTAATTCTACAAGACTCTGATTTGATGTCCTTTTGCCCAGGACGTGATCTCATCTGACTTCAGTGCACGACAATGCGTATCTCCACATACACAAATATATTTCTTTATTTTTATCTGTTTATATAAAGATTTGATCTTTGTTCCGCGGTAGTACTTTACATGTAAATTCATATGCCTACTCCAACAAACAGACTATATAGTAATATCAACTATCCATGTCTCTAGTCTTGCTCCAAAAACAACTTTACAGACTATCCGTTTCTTATGATACTATTCACATTTATGATCTATAATGTTGCTATTAAAAATAGCAAATTCCGTAACCTCAAACTCACTCAAGTTATTCTGAGTATTTGTCGCACATTTATCAGTGCATACTACAAGGAAAATAGTATTATAATCTCATTCTCCCGAAATATTACACTTCACGGTGCATAAATATACATTTTACAGGAAAAGCCTATGTACAGGGTCGTTCAATAGCTTTTTCTATATATTATGGTGGTAATCATTTTACAGAAATGTTGGGAAAAGATCAACTAATTTATTTGTATAAATACCATCGTAAATTATTGGGTTGATTTTTTTCACGCTATACTTTCTCCGATACAAAGTGTACAAAATGCTACCGGGTTTTGACTTTCTCTGAGCTTTAAAAGCCAAAGGTATATTTTCTACTATAATACAAATGATTTACCAATTACAACAATTTTTTTTAAATTTAACCCATGTTTTAAACAAATTCAATTTAATAAAATTAAAAATAATATTCATTCACTTATCGAACAATATTTATATTTGAACTGTGTACAATGATACAAGATACAATGATATTAGTTTCTATTATCATTGTTAAACTTTTCATT
Source organism: Tomocerus qinae (assembly GCA_020055645.1). Classification (NCBI taxonomy): domain Eukaryota; kingdom Metazoa; phylum Arthropoda; class Collembola; order Entomobryomorpha; family Tomoceridae; genus Tomocerus; species Tomocerus qinae. The sequence continues at coordinate 29,557,626 of CM034548.1, forward strand.
GTTTTTTAAATATTTATTAAACTATCGTTTCAATTGAATTGTGCAATTTACATTTAGAACGGTTATTTTATTCTAATGAGTTTCTGGACTAGAATATATATTACTTTTCCCATCGTCTCATCATATGTGAAATGTAGGTAATAGTTTCTTCTCTATCTGAATCTACAGATGATGTCCTTAAGAGTCTTCCCACCCTTTATAAATAACGTAAACGATATGCATTATATGAATACACGCGCCAAAGTAGGACCATAAAGAGCATCAGGATGTTCTGTTTGTTCGTTTATTCTTTTACCTGGAAAATTGTGCACTCAGCACGCGACTGAAAATGACGCTGATTTTTTAGAATGTGCAAACACTACTGGAGCATGCACTGTACAACTTGAACAAGTATCATATTATACCCACCACTACCTGCCTACATCTGCACTTTAATCAACCTCGCTTTTCTCAACCTCGTGTAAGTAGTGAAAAATAAATGCATTTGTAAATTAACTTTGTAGAGATACGTTCTAAAAAACTGGAAGGAGTATTTCTACTTTTAACAGCATTTAAGTTAAGAAATGCAATTAACTGGGCTATAAGAAAAAAACTAACGTTCTCCCAGAACTGTTCATCTCACTCACAACAACAGAGTTAAATGTGATTTACGTGGTTGTTTTTTCTTGCCTGTTGCAATAGAATGTGCAAGAGAATCTAGACATAATAGTAATTAGTGGGGGACAAAAAATGCATTTCATTTTAATTTCATAAAAGTAATAATAGCAAAATTTTTATGGTCTCAGACTTCTTTTCTTGTGAAGTACCTTGTACCATTTGTTGTACTCAAATTATATTGTGCTTTTGCATTACTTAATTAGTTTGTTGGTCCTACCAATGTTTATGAACATTTCTAAGCCAAAAATCCCGGTACTTGACTCTTGTTCCCAGAACAAATACTCTGCGGTTGGATTCCATCTTTTTAACATTTGTGCCACATTTATTGGGAAACTTGTAAATTCCCGTTTTAGCAACAATGTAAAAATAGGCAATAAAAACAAACATAATAGTTTCATTTCTTCATAGATATACCACACTTGTAATATGTATAGGCTTATAATGAGTTACATAAGTATACTATACATCGCTATTCAAAATATAGAGCTGTTTTACAAATGGATCATTAACAAAATACTTAAGCAGAGTACTGAGATAAGCATCTTACTTACTGTAGGTTGAAAAATAAAATTTCGAAAGCATTTCTAATGTAAGCTACGTACTATACGTTTTCTTTTGGTATGGAAATATTTTATGAGCTCAGAGCGCGGTTACAAATAGCAGCGTGGGAATAATGAGAAACAAGATCAAGAATGCGTTAAATGCGAAAGAAATAGGAAAACTATATTATTGTTTGCATAGCAAGGAAAGGTAAATTGAGTCCGAAGAAAGCGTTCAGTGAGAGCTAATGCACCAAAAATAAACAGAAGCCGACACAAAAAGCTCCAAGGGAAACCGGATGAGTGGCTCTGTTGTCTCAAGTCTTCAAATGACTAGAACTTGGCTTGTTTTAGTGGTCCATCTGTCTTAGGTCACACAGGCAGCAAAATTAGAGATTTGACTGATGTGGTTTTATACTTGTGGAAAAATAAGCTGATATGGTTATCATTGATCACTAAGGGATGTCCTTTTACTTTGATTAAGGAATTATTACACCATAGACATAGATCAATAAAACCTGTTGTCAGTTTCTACAAAATTCTATAACAAGTTTTAAACTATAACTAATCGCTGTGACTGTTTAACAGATAAAAACGCCTTTCATAATATAAATTGTTTCCATATAAATTAATGTGCTATGGAAAAGTATATTCTTATTTCCCAAAGAATTACTATAAGAAGTAATGAAATGGTAAGGAAACAAGACTCCAGACTCGAATATTTAATTAAAAGCATTGAGTTGGCATTCCCTACCAGAGAAGATTAGGAATGTCTCGACTTTTTGATAAAAAATGTTTCACACTTTCCTTTGTATGTTGATGAAAGGGAAAACAAAAAGGTATGTACATAGCCAGCAGAGATAGCATTTACTGTTGGCACTTAAGCGGTTCGCCAAAATTTGCGTAATCAAATGTCTTTCCATTTACAGAGAGTGCGCCAGGTAAAAGAACTTAAAAACCGTTGTACTAGTTATTCGTAGAATGAGTTACCATATCGTTTACATTAGGAAAAAGGAATAGCTTTTCATTTTCGTTGATTTTTGAGGACTTTTTGTATTTGTGTTTCGATGTTTTTACACAATAATGCTGGTGCCTGACTCAAATGTTGATATGTCTATTTTAAATTCTGACAAAAATTGGTAAACAGCCAATTTAAGTAGAGATTCGTAAAATTTAGTTTCTCAAGCCATTTGTGTAGGGACAGGGAATGTAGTGCTAAACTATGTAGTTGGCGTTTTTTAGTGGCAAGCTATCTTTACCCGAGTGCCTTATAATTTACTGGAATAATTTCCATTTGTGGTACATTTTACATTGTAAGTTCTTAATGAAAACGGTAGAATGAGAGTAAAAGTCCTTTCGCCACTACAAATTGGTATCGGAAAAACATTTTGTTGTTAAATACCTGGCCAGTAGTAAAAGGTTGATACTTGAGAAAGTAATTTTTTGAGTTTAACCAGAGTAGAGGCAACACATTAAAAAAGAGCAATTTTGTAGCTGGAAGACTACCAAATATATTTAATAGAAGAAACGTGAGTACGGGATGTCACCTTTGACCCTCATTTATCTGTGTACAATAGAGCTTCCTTTGAGTATATAAAGAGGAGCATAGAGTAAATTGAAGTAGACGGAGTGATGACACTAGAAAAGAGGCGGACGAGGAGGGAAAGAAATAGAATCGTCAAATGCGATAGTAGAAAGAAGGCCGTGATAGGAAATTTCAGTTGAGTTTAACTAAGTCAAGTCTCAAACTCACAATCAGTTCATAGGACAGGAGAATGGCGAGTAGTTCTAGTTCCATCGTCTTCAGTCAGTTCCCTTTTCTTCGGTTGCTCGTGTACAGTACATACACTGTCAGCTTACCAGCCACTTGTCTCCAGTTCCACTTTCTATCTAACTTGCTACTGAATTTACCAACCGCACAAATGCATCCGAAAAATTCTCTATCTTAGTTCTTCTCTCAACCTGCCCTTCTTACCATCACACCGAAAATGAGCTGAACTCACTCACAGCCACATACAAACAAAAAAATACTTTTTCCGGCTCGCTATAAGCACACTAATCACAATTATCTGATAATGACACAGAAAAAGTGACAAAACCATGTTTTCTCCAAAAAAATTTATTTCCACCTACTGCATTTCGTTGCTTTTTTAGTGGAGTGTTTTGTGCAAGGAATTATTACTTTTCAAGGCCTGTGCTTTGTGCAGTATGAAATTTTCAAATGAATATAGCTAATTTAAAAAAATGGAAAACTTGCTCCTTGTAAATTTGGACTAAGCAAGCAAGTGCGTGTTTCAAATGTTATATCACATGCATAAAAATTTTAAACGGTTTCGATTGAAAGTGCTGCTAGTTTCAAATAGATACTTAGAACTGGTGACTTCCATTTATTGACATTTATAGAAGTATTATAGCCACAAGTCAATTTCTTGCTACATGTATAAACATACGTGCACGCATGATAATGCGTCAGTGAATTCAGTATATTATTATAATAAAATGCTTTAACTGGTGCAATTAAAACTTTGTGACAGTAAGGACTGGTGAAGTTACATGTACTATTAAACCTGAAATTAACTCGAATATTCACTAAAAGGAGAAGGAATGTATTCTGTTAATACATAAATCAGCAGTTGATTGATTTTTGTCACTCTATGCTTTACTTATACCGAGAGTCAACATATCATGACAGAGTTAATCCAACACACTGGGAATTTACCTGTTCAATTTTCCATGGAGACTTCAGCACAATACACAATTATTGTGCAATTGTCATGATTTTCTCTATGCTATTACAGTATACTTACATCCATATGCAATGTGCAGTCGTCTAAGTGATATAGTGCGAAGCAAATAGGTATCTACACAAATTCGCCTCTATACTACTACTACTACTACTTAGTTTCCTGCCACTTTTGGTATGCAATACTATCGTCAAGCAGATTGTGGTTGTCCTCGAATTATAATTCCATTCCAATATTTAGATACTTTGGTCTACTAAGTGGACAGTATTTTAACCTATTAAGTATCTATTTACTTTTTATCAAATTTTAATTTATTTATTAAGAACGGCAGTGAAATAATGAAAATTTAAGTCACAACTTGGGAATTATTCTTTGATTTGGCTTTTCTCTTTTAAATCAATGTTGTTTAATATTTTTAAAAACATCTATGTTAACCATAAATAGCATTTTATGCTGTTTCACCAATTTTTATAAAATAGGAATTACCGTAATGCTGAATATTCAATTTCTTTTCTACTTATTATAAATTTATAAAGTGGAAAAACTATTACACTATTTACAGATGTATGATATTTTAAAATGTGACTGTTAAGTTGCCTTGTAAGATCGGTTAATACAAATCGTTAAAAATCTCAAAGTATGTGTCAAAGTGTGTGTAGCCTGTGTCTACAAATTAATTACTTTCTTAAATGCTTAAAACTGAATCAAAAACATATTTTGTCATATTATTATTTCCTATCATTGTTTAAGAATCGCATCAATATTTGTTCAAAAAGATTTGATCAATATTCCACTTTAGTAAAGTTTGCTCAAAGTTGGAATAGTTTTTAATGGGATTTAATGTAGTGAAAAATTCACGATTCTAAAGCGAATCTGAAATAGTTTTTCAAATTAAAAATGCAAGGAAAAATTCTGCAACTTTTACGGAGAAACGCTTACTTGCTCTTTCATAGTTTTGAATGTTTAATGATACATTTACTATAGTTCAGGTTGTAGGGGTAGAGAACATATTATAGACACCATGTTAGATGCAAATAGTCCGTAGATATTGTAGATAGTAGAAGTTTATTTTATTTGCTCCTAGAATCGAACAAACTTGTTCCAGTGGGAGAAATGGAGCATAATTTAGCCGTGGAATGAAAGTACTTCCATAGACAAAGTGCTATCCTTCTCTATATATTCTCCTTCCTGTTGTCTCAATAACAGAAAAGGAGACACATGTTGGAGAAAACTTTCTTTGACGGTCACACAAGTACTATACAAAAAAAGATAAAAATAAAGTGTGACTGTGTGATAATGCGACTACATATTAATAGATGTATATTGTGAAGGCGTATTATATTTGTGACGGGTGATAGAGATAGCCGTGAAAGAATCATTGACTCCATTTATACTTATTTAGTTAATATAATCATTAATAGCGTGAATACAGCTTTAAAAAAATGCGATGTAAAAGTCTGCCGATGCTTTTACTGTTGTAATCATATTTACATGTATTACATGTACCTGTACGTGTATTGACGGAAACCTACTACATGTCCCATAGAGGTTCCATTTGTAAGGAATGTAGCGAATAGGTACTGCATGTTCTGTTTGTCAAAAACATATCTAAAGCTCGTCAAAGGGACAGGTCTGATAATTATATTATCAGGGCTAGTAGGAACATGTGTATTTGCGAGTGGATATAAATACACTGTAATATCAATCACATTTGCTAATATTAAGTATCACAAAGTGATATTACTAGGGATTTTGTATTACTGCACGTGCCAGTACTTTTAGGTACTTATTTTTCTTCCCTTTCCGTTCAATTCCTTTTTCTCACGCCAGGTCTTATTTATTGTACGGATTTCGATCCTTCTCTGCTAAAACCTGTTTCACTTAGCTAGTTATTTAATAACTACAAAGACATTTTCTATATACTATATGCTTTGATTAATATTTACATTTCTAAATGATTTATAGTACAAAGAACAAAATTAAGTTTCGAAAATTGGATTTTGTACAATAAGTACCTTGGTTTTTTATCCTTCGAAATTCATAAAGTAAATAATGACTATCGTTTGAAAGAAGATGGATAATACTTGGGATCAGAGTAGGCACGTGGAGTTTTCCGTCCACAAAGATCCTTCATCTTTTCAAAAAAGTTTTGAATAGAGTTTAAATAAACTAAGAAATAGATTCTATATTACATTGAATACAATATATCAGTAGTGACGGATTATTACTAGAAATGTTTGATAAAACATTTTATTATAATTGCTACAGTCTATTGGAGTTCATGCTCATACTATAGATGACGTTATTCTTGCATGATGTTCGGAAATAAAATCCTTCAACAATAGAGCAAAGCATAAGAGAAAATATTTATTAGATAGGATTCGGAGGTGATCTGAGGCAATTTTCCCTTAAATTGAATTTTATTTTTTCTATTCATTTTTCTTTCTGTTATGGCATATAGTGGATTTATTCGGATAGAAATAAGCCTAAAGATACCCATTTATTAGATTTATCATTCTCCCACCACTACTTTAACGTAACTGCCAGCATATCCTTTTTATCTATACAATGCCATCTTCGTTTACTACTTATTGTTTGTTTTTCGCATTATTTTACTGCCACCGGCTTCCACATGTAAATGGATAGACACGCTGTTTCCTCGTAAGTCATATGGCTAACCATATAGAGTAGGCATATTACTATAATTGTACAGCTGGTTTATTTCTGCATCCTTACTGTTTGTCACTTTCAATATGTTTCTACAGATAAACATCAATACTACGTTTGCACCATATAGACAAATGATGTAGAACACCATGTGTATTTAACATGTGGCTGCTGTATCACATATTAGTAGGTCTCAGTGTCGTGAAAGGAGATAAGAAATCGAAAAACGGCATTATTAATGCTTTAAGCTAAAGTGTCCAGTTTTAAAATTTCAAAAACAAACTCCAGGCAGTATTTATTTGAAATAAATCCCAAATTTTATAAAATCCCGTTATCAAAATGAATTTAGATCCCAAGAATTTCTGATTGGAGTAACGGCTTCCGTTTAAATTGTTCATGTAACCCATCTACAATTTTCAATTCTTTTATGTTAGAAATTAATCTGATTATTTTGGCATCCTTATCGAATTTCATATATTTATAGACACAGGTTTGAATGGATAATACTTTTACATGCGCGTAAATTATATGATAACATGTGAGATGTATTTTTTGTAGTACATAGTCATGAATATGGATGAATGAAATGAAAAGCAATAATTCAAGAAAAAAGGATGAGTCACCAAGTGAGAGATGATGTGTTACATTCTAAACTTATCTATATAGTTTAGTAGACTGGTGAAGTGAAATAGAAACAAGAAAGTTTAGCAGTTGTTGCACATTTGTATAAATGAGTCGACACTTTGATAAAACAGTTCGAGTAGCAATTCACAATAAGCACTTACCAGTTATTACCAGACTAAATTACCTTTCACAAGTGTTAAGGATGAATGTAGTTCCTTTATCATGGATTTTACTTTCGATGAGTCAAGGAAGTAATTAGAGTACATTTGTTTGTGCATTAAGGTGTCTAGAATTATGAAATTAAAAAGTGTTTGAACATGAGTTGACGCGTCGTAAAGTAAGTTAGGTTAACACAGTTATTGCTTCCTAGTCTATTCAATCATTTGATTCTATAGCTAGACTCCAATAATAAATTATCAGGACACTCTTAGTGGTGAGGAATTCAAGTAACTTCAACATGTGAAGTTGTTTTTTAACTTGAGCTTATTTGTGTTTGTGACTATGACTCTTCTTGTGATTCACCAAGGAAATTAAGTTAGTTATTCCTGTCTATGTCCACCATTCAGTCTACAAAAATGATAATTCATGACTTCATTGCCAAAAGTTCATCCATAGCAAGCTTTAATAATGTTACAGTTTAGTCTCTGCGGGTAATAATGTCCACATAAGCAGTACACATTTCAATAAAGAGGATAGAAATTGCACTTTTCTTGTGGGTGTCATAATTGTATTCATTGAATAGTCGACGGGGCTTTCTCGGTTTTTGTATTCCTATGCCTATATTGTATGAATACTCTGTCAGTGTTATTTCAAAAAGTTTGGTTGGGTATCTATAAAAAGATTAAATGTACGTAAGTAGCGAAGCGGTTGGCCTATTCCCACTTCAGTCTACTACACTCTCTCTTAGACGGCTTTACATTAAATAATATTGGCAAGGATATCATCTTTGACTATCTCATAGTGGGAATTTACTTGACGCAATTTTGAAGCTTATGCTTCTCTACCACCCGCTGCAAATATTGTGCACCAAGTATTACAAGTATTCTACCGAAAGCATAATAAGTGACATTTATACAGCATTAATAGGTGACTTCGTCCTATCTACTTTGTTGTGTCTCTTCATTCAATACTATATTTTTCAGCACGGGGACTCTATATACCGTGTTTAGAAGAACCTTCTTCTAGTATTAGAGTACTTTCATTTAACTGCATATGAATACTGTTCCATAAAGTTTTTGCACCAAGGAGTAAGTATTTGCAATGCAAACTGCCGCCGCTGGGAAGCAAAAATAGAAAACTCGATAAACCTTGTAATAATTGTGATATTAAATACGCGGGTAGAATCCTACTTTTTCTTTTATAAATTGTGGCCAGAAAGTCTTTGTTGTCGATTTCAAATATTTTTAGTGGTATCTTAATAGTATTTTGTTAGTACTTTGTGCTGGAATACTTTAATTAGGTACAAATAGTAGCTACTGGTTGGTACAAGTACACAGGGCATTTTAGTATTTGTAATGTACATAGGTATCTCAGTGCAATAATCAAAGTAATGATTTGAGTTCAATATAAGATGCGTAATTCAATACAAATTCTGTGGCTACAGTAACTTAGAAATAGTCTATATAGCAGGCTTTTGTGTAGACTCAATTTAGATGAATAGTACTTTTATTAGATTTTTAAGATGCTAATAGGAACTTCAAGTTTGCTCTTCCGTAAAGCGTTGGCTTCAGGAAGGAGATGTGAGCATTTGCGGAAACTCATTGAAGGATTACTACTTTACTACTCACTAGTTTCTCTCAAATCAGGGCTCTACATCCAAGTACAATTAGAAAGAATGGAAAGTATTTTTATAACGTCGTTGAATCTTTAATGTCGCTCTTATCATCCAAATCTCGTCAATTTAATGCGACATTAACTTATACTAACTAAGTAAGACATGCAATGTCCTAACATAAATGTTTGCATTCTCCGAACCTCAGAGTAGCGTGCTATATGCATATTCCACTACAGTCTGTAGTCTTGCTTCAACATTTTTTCGATACCCATCAATATAAATTGTACTACGTAGTACATATTGTACTACATGCCTGACCTACTGTTAGTGAACTTAAGAGCTCCTCAGCCCCAATCCCTCAGAGACAGTCGTCTACACTCAATGTCCACTTAAAGAAAACGTAGTATTAGTTTGAGCGTGCTTACTGTCTTAAACCAATCGAAAACAGAGATTTCAAAAATGACAGAATTTTTTTTCTGGAAATGATTACTTTAGAAAGTGCCTATTTTCAAATGCCGTCTTATTATAGGGTTAGGCTGAAACGATTCAACGAAATAATGAATAGAAACTCGGAAGTTCTAAAGGTGCACTCACCAAAATGCTCCTAAGAGTTTCAAGATCTTGTTAAGTAGTTGTTTTACATCAACAAATTTAATTTTTACAGAACGGGAATAGCAAATTGGTTAAAATGTTTCTTTGAAGTAATGGAATATCGAATTTTACCTTTACGTATGGCCTTAGCTAATTCTGCTTTAGCACAATCAATTCTAAAAAAGAAAAATAAAATAGAAAAACTAATTTCGTCCTAGCAGGTTAAATTGTTTCTGTTTTTCTTGTTAGCAATTTGGTAGCATTTGTTTTATTGAAGCTACATTTATGATGATCTAATCTAATGAAATGTTAGGAGTAAAAGCAGAGGATGGAGAAAAGTATCAAAATAATATATTTAAATGGAAACTGAGTAATGTTGTGTGTAATAGTAATAGTCTAGCGGAATCACACACACGAGTCATGGTGATAGTTACTTTAGCCTTACATGTGGAATGTAGAGTAGTACTCGAGTTTTCTAAGAAAGTGGCGGTACTTCGTGGTACGAGATCGTTCCATGTGGTTGAGCTCCATTTGCATTGATGTAGTGCAAGATAAGTATGCAAATGAGCTTGGAGAAGTGAAGGGAGCCGGATGGGATGTGAGTGAGTCGAGTCTGTTCTGCCCGGGTGCCATGCCCGGGTGCGGGCACAAAGTCATACAATATGCAATCCTCTACCTATACTATCTGTCTACTCCATATAGCTACTACTCTCCCTTATGTCTCAAAAACATACAAACCAATTGATCCTATTCAACTTCTTCACTCACATTTCCTTTTCTCACCCACTTTTGCCAATTCCGACACAGAAAGAGGCTGCGAGATTCTACTCCTACCTAATAAAATTGCAATCTTCACAAAAAACGAACGCATAAGTACAACGTGGATATTGCATTTCTACCAAAATAAGTAGAATTGGAACTCTCTTTTATTTCCATGATGATCCTGTACTTACCCACACCTGACACACCTCTCTTCCTTTCATTATTTAGTCCATAATTTAATTTAACATCTGAACTGTATACATACCACTTACAAAAACAACAAACACTCTCTCAAATCACATTACTGTAAATGCACACCTTTGATTTTCTTGACTTTATCTGTAACAGATACATATTATGTATATAATTTAATCATCATCAATCATTAAATGCTAAATTAACACAGGACATGAAAGATGAAGCTTTATTGTAAATGAATTTGAGTTTGTTACAAACCTCCTTTCCACATGACATTTCATAACATACAAATTGCAATTTATTTTACTTAATTTAAAATAGCCAAAAAGGCAAAGGGGTCAAAGGCAACCACAAAGGCAAAAGGCTGCCTATTTCGTGCTCTGAACATAACATTGTCATATAAATACAATGAACAAAATAGGTGTACAAACATGACCTTACGCCATAGGACATTTCTCCTATATAAGGGAAATATTGGTGAATGTAGTAGTGAAAGTATTTTATGGTTTTGTAAATAAAAGAAAGTAGGAATGTTCGTGTGTCTCTGAATTTGGGACTTACAAGGGAATTATCTCATACTAAAGTCTTATTTTTGAGTAGGGGTAGAGAAAGATACGATACGATACGGTAGATACGCTTAAAAAATAAGGGAATGTTTGAAAAAGTAGTTATGATTGCTATCTAAGATTTCATGCAAATTATAAATCAGCATGTGATGAAATATATCTAATTTTTTGTTTAAAACCTAAGAGGTCTCCTTGTCAGTGATTTTTATTCTTATAAAACTTGGTAGTTGACAGTTGGTATTGAATTATGGAGTACTAAAAACGGTAGGAAAACGAAAGGGTTTAAGCATAGTTGTCCAAGAAAGATTTTACGGCGTGTTTTCCGGTTTAGTAGTTAGGTACCACTTTGGGTAGGTAGCATTAGAGACACTTCTCTTATATCTTATTGTTGTGTTGTTCCATTTCCTTTCATTTCTATTTATTGTAGTTTGTGCTGTAGGTCGTAGGGATATGTATAGTTGACAAATTGTTCTGAATGGAGCGCTCACTTGTCAACTGGAGCTTTGTACGTGTAGTACCTACTATCTTCTAGATTTCAATAAAAATGTCTTCTTTCATTAATGGCCGTGTGCACAACTAATAACCCAAAAGACTTGTATCCATTCTTACTACATAGACATGGCAATATCAAAAAGAGCGACCGTAAAATATTCGGATATACTGTATACGTAGATAAGAGTGTTATTGGCTACATCAATTTTCTTGAGATATCACCGTAAGGAGTAATAGTTAATTGCTGCTCCGGAAAAATGGAGAATGTAGAGCATATTTGTCGTTGTCGCTTATTAACTGTAGATAGTATAAAGAGTATAATTTCAGAACAGGATTTAAAAACCTTGCATAAAAAAGGTCCAATTTGGTATGCAGAGAAAAAGGGAAATGGTGATATAAGTAAGGAGAAATAAGACTTATAGATGTGTATCTTTTATGTCGTTGGTAGATATTAGTTGTATGCAAGAGACACAAGAAAAGTCAGGATACGAGCTATAATACTACTACAAATATCAAGAGGTGAGTAGGTAGAGTTGTTGCCCAATTCAGGTACAGTCCTTTTCTTAGTTGCATTTGTATGTGTCTAGATTGTATAGATTCTGAACAGATACGTCTCCATTTTCTTGGTCTTAGTCTGTCCTTGCTATTGGAACGTGTGTATCAGTAGATACACGCTAGTGATAAAGGACATGTGCTATTTGACAACAGCAGGTAAATTGGAGAAAGTAGAGGCATGAAATATGGAGGCAGAGTGAAATCGACGGGTGTATGTAGAGAACAGACACAGACAACATTTTATATGGTGTGTTTGAACAAGGAAACGTAGTCCTCCCTTTTCAGTGAGACAGTCTGACACTTCCTGTGTAATGTGCAGCCAGGTCTCTTTCTTGCACTCAGGACTCTCCATATAGCCCGAGAGCTTTCTTAGTCAACACAAGAGTAACAGTGTAACTTTTAAAATAACCAAATCAAACGAATGCCATTCAATATTCAGGCCAATCTGGTTGCAAACAGTAAACTGCAAAAACTGCGATGCCAGTAATCTTATCCATATTCAATACACTGTCAAAGGACTATGTACAGCCTTCTTTCATTCCCTGCTACTTGGCATAGGCAACTTGAGAGTCGATAGACTCACTTCAACTAGAGCACTCGTGCCAGCTTAGCTCAGTCATTGCAGTCGTCGTCTGCTTGGACTTTCACACTTTATTTTATGGAAGAACCGATCGGTGCAGTTTGCCGTACAATTTAACACGACCTGTCATTACTTCCAAAGTTACTACTTTCCCAGCCCAGTAAACTTATGAATAAAAAATAATACTTTTTCCTTCCTATTCCAATGAGCACATAAAGTCATTTTCTTTAAAATAAGAGTCTACCTTACCAACTTTAAGCTTACATAAAACTCACACAATTATTGCTCAACTTTATCTTTATTTTCAACATCACGAATAAAAAAAAATTCTAAAGGGGTCTCTCAAATTTAAATACTTCAAAAATGCCAGTTAATAATTAATCATAGGACATGCATAATTTAAATGACGTATATATGATCAGGGCATTTGAGGCTAAAGCCCTACTTATACCTATTTGAAAGATTTTAATTTATGCTGAGTTTTGACACATTGGCTTTCTAAATTCCAATAATTCATCTAGACTTCGTTGTTACAATTTATTTCTGCTTAGTTGACGCTTATACCTGAATGGTGGCAATTATTCCTTCTCTAAACGATGATAAATATGTAACAAGCTCGTTAACCGTACACAGGGCTTTAAAATTTTAGCTACTTCATTCGAAGCTAATTTCCATTATGTAATCGATAACTGTTATCTTTAACCTTTTAACTTATGACAAATGAAAGGAGTATATTACAAACCAGAAATAGTTGAAAACATAACCTTTTTTCATAGTGCCTCAGAAATTTTGTCGTACTTTATATAGTTTCAAAGAGGGGAAATTTTTTCTTCTATCTCGCTGAAATATTGAATAACCATAGATACTGTAATGCAGTTTTTATTGGGACACGCAACCTTAAGAAATCAAGAAAATGTACCTTGAAGCCAAGAAAGGAAGCTTTTTGCAGTAATCTACTTAATTTATTTACATATCTAAAAAGCTTCACTGTCGTGAATAATGTTCCATGTAAGTACATCAGGAGAAAGTTGCTACAGTTTTAAATATTTTTTTACGTCAGAGGAAAATCTCCAGTCGGTAATATCCGGTGAATTTTTGTGATATTTGAGTATATAACATAACTCGTATATTTAGGTTGTCTCGATTTTCTGATGCGTCAAAAGTCAACGAAGCAATAATAATGAATTGAGACGCAGGAATTTAAATAGAAAAGTAGGAATGTGTTGCAGTAGTATTTTTATTTGAATAGGAGTTAGAGAAACCTTATTTGATATTTCTTTTTGATCCTTCAGTATACGCACAGAGGTAGAGAAAGAAGTAAAATTAGGGAAAAGTTGGAAAGCAAAGAGTGTCATATGTGAAGGAATAAAAAATTTCTTTCTTTTCCTTTTATGGAATGGAAGCCAAGTAATTTTTCCGTATGGTGACTTAGTGAGAATACTAATACAGTAATCTGAAAAGTTTGTAACGATATTAAGTGAAGTCAAACCAATCCAAAGCACAAGTAGGGAAGTAAAACAAAGCAAGGAAAATCCAAGGCTGGAACAGTCAACTCTATTCTCAAGACAAGAATTCTTTATGGGAACCACTCATCTCCGTAAATTTCCATTTGCATAAATTCCTTTTGAGGGAAAACTAAAGGAGACAGATACGAACAGGAATTTCTGTGCCATGTGTCTCTGTGTCTGTCACTTCCTCTGTCTTCCCTACGACGACTTCATTTATTCCCACAAAATATTCCACTACTCCATTTTCGATATTTTATGCGGTGCGTTATTAACTAATTAGGCTGGCGGGAAAATTTTCAAAGTCAATCTAATAACCTATAAAATAAAATAATTTGGAAGAAAAATGTTTTTCGGAAAATTGGCACTAGGGAGTGGAACGTTTTGGCATTATTAAACTAAAAATTCTGTATTTCATTTGAAGGATATGACTGCATTTCCAAAATAGCTCTTTGCGTAGAGCCCTAATGTAAAATTTTTGAAACTATTTGGTTTAATGTGCAAATGGTTCGGTAAAAAGACCAATTGAATGGGAAAATGGGAATTTAAAAATTTTACAAGATTGGAGAGGACGATAATTCGTTGGGTTTGCTTCCCATTTTTATTTCAATTGTCCAACAAAATTGGGTGGGAAGTGGGAACATGGGAAACCATGGTCGTTATGATGTAGTAAAATATCCGTGTAAATATAGCCTGGACTACTATATCTTTACAGAGGTTCACGTTTTATGTACCAACAAACTTAGTACTGGGTACGTTTATTTTAGCTGCGATTTTCTCCACTGAAGTGGAATAATGAGAGCGGATTTGTTCTGTCCGACTTTATTATTTCAATGCATGTGCCATGAGCCTGCCGTTGCACGTATATTATACCCTTCCTTACGTAGAAGGAATATAGAGCACACTTTAAGCCTTTGCACAAAGCGAGTTCAACTGTAATGAGGACAATAATGTTGATGGAGGATAATGGTGCATTACAGAGGTTCTTCCCTACGTCTATATTGTCGACGTCAAAGTCAACCACTTTACTGAAATCTCATCTCGTACAGCTTAGGTATAGAGAAAGATAATAAAGAATTTCTGCAGTTGAGTACGTTGTTCCTTCCACTTGTCAAAATGTAAATAAGATTGCGTTGTTACAGATACTAATAGTAACAGCAAGTGAAAATCTACCTTTGAGTAATAGGAAGTAGTTACTCAGGGGATAGCATTTCACTGCAAAGGAAGTCAGCTGAAAAGAGCAGGAGGACAGAGAAAGTATTTTCCTTTATCTCCACTCCTACCGACTCACTACAAGAGAACAGATAGGAGGATGTCTGTATTTATAATTGTCACGAGAGTTTTTGCCTACTGAAATGTAAACGGCTGCCACTCAGCTACTCTCAGCTACTACAATGTTACTTCTAACTAGACTCCTGTGATTCTCCTCAAGAGTCCAGTCGACTACGTAGAGTGAATTAAAGTCATTATCAAAAGTAGAGAAATCTCTGAGGGAATACAAATAATCGACAATGCACGAAATGCTTCTCTGTAAACTGACAATCAGTACAGAAATGCAATATAAACCCTGCTCTACATTTATTTTACGTAAATGGATTTTCTTGGACACGGAATCATGGGAGTACAAATATCTTAAAGGGATTCCTCCTTTAATTATCTAATAGTAGAAGGAAGCCAGGTGTAGCAATTAATTTACATGCCATAAGATTACTCCAAAAATAGAAACTTGTCCGCGATGAAAATAGTAAACGTCGCAATTAATGAAAGACTCCTCAAACACCGACATGCAGAAAAGTAGTCTAGTCAAGGAAGCCACGTAGGTACTTAGCTGAAAAGACACTCAATGGGCTAGACTTGACTCTAACGAATTACTTATTTGGCTTTGACTGCTTTTTCTGCCATTGACTGCTCTCGAGTTTAACTCAATTCCCTTCAAAGTAGTTTGTTAGCTAAGGCTCTATTCAACTAGATCGCGCCGACTCTTTGTATATAATAAATATCTTGTAACCCAGTAGTGCTTAACCAACTTTCTATTTGTACAGTGCCTTAACATTTGTTACCCAAAGGAACTTAGGAAGAAAAGGCTAACAAAAAAACGATTTTATTTCTTGCTCATAAAATATTTGCTATTTCAAGTTTTCCACTAGTTTTGTTTTCTTTGGAAACATCCACCTATAGTTACATCCTTTTTTCTACCTACACTAGTTATCGTCTCAATTAGACAAGAAAATATATATTTGCACCTGCCACTTTCCATGAACACAAGTAAACGTTACAAATTTAACATAATAATTTAAATTGATAAAAAATTGCTCATTCCCATGTAAATTAATTTTGCTATCCTATTTCTACTATTTTTAAGACGAGACACATAAGTTTTTTACCTACTTTAAATAGTTATATCAATCTAAATACTAAAATTCCATGTCATTATCTCTTCGTGTTGGTGAAAGTCGAGCATTACAGCAGTTAATGTTGTCAACAATCGTTAGTTACTCATTTTCTGCATCTTGGCGAATGTTGTGTAACTGTTTCGATTAAAAGTTGCTATTCTTTCGCCTCATTTCTGTGTTTTGAACTGAAATTAAAGTTTCCGCTGTGGTAGTGATGAAATAATTGGTTTATGTGCGGAGAAGCTAGGCTTACTTTTAAAGTTGGAGTTGAGTGTTTTAGTTTTCTCCCTTCAGTGTCAAAGTAGAAATTAGTAGTAACTTGGTACTTTCACTTTTAATAACTCCACAAAACAAGACAACGCAAAACTGGTTTTCAACTTTAAGAGAATATTATTGGTACTCTTGAAAGACAATGAATTTCTTAAATGAGTTCCCCTCTAAACTCCTTTCCATATCTGATTTTGCTGTAGCAATGAAAGTTAGAAATAAGATTTGTATTCCAAGGCTCTCAGTCTTTTTCGGCCCTATTACAGCCTAACTGCTGTAATATCCTACTCTTTACGCTGAATAAATACTTCAGAGCTATTATCTGTTTTAAGCATCTAAACTATTTTCACTTGCTGTAGAATATTCTTGTCTTGTTCCATTTTGAATTTCAGATTACAAGCAATAGACTAATAGATATTCCATGTACATTTATATTACTTATAGTAAATTAGTAGGCAGGTTTAGTCATTTAACAAAATGTGAAACTTTTGCAAACAATGCACATCGTTTCATTTATGATTCTATTCTCTCTACTAACTATTTATGATTCTACGTTGAATTTCGCTATTTAAAAACCTCTCTCTCCATTAAATGATGCCGTGTATTTAATACACGTACTAAATTACACAGTAATTTCAACGTTGATTTGACCAGATACTATTTGGAATGGAATTTTAACCGTGGACAGCCATAAGCATGTAATCTAATGCCACAACTGCGACAGTTATACCAAAATTAGAATAACTCTTGTTTGTTCATCTGATCATATGCTACATAAAAACCTTCAAAGATGGAAACGAAAATAAATATGATGCCAATTATTAATGTGATGAATATAAATGTATGCAATTATAAATTCACTAGTGTTTGGCAACTATGCTTTCGAAATTGAGAGTTTGGTGGAATTGCATTCCGGCATGGTTAAAGCGGAGTCTACTGTGAACAATGGGAAATCAACTTTTGAGCGATGCTCCAATAAGTTTGAATTTCATCGTCATTTTATAGAAGTTGTAAAATGAAAATTTGAAAATGTATAAAAAATATTTTTATGATTTGCTAGTGTTTTCTAATGGTACGTCTGACAGTACCAGAATTGACAGGAAGAAATGCAAGCGGCTAGTAATGATGGAAATATGGTTACTGTGGTGTGTTTATGTGATGTTTTTAGCAACTGGTAAAGGTTGAAATAATAAAAGACAAAAGATGGATAAATTATCTTCTTCCCAAGTACAAGTTTAAAATTCTTTCCTAATTGTATAAGTGTACTTTAATAAGTGTACCTGCTTGTGGCTGCGTTATAAGTGTGTAGTTGGTAATTCTAAATATATAACTGAGTGTTGATGGGAGTCCGAAGTCAATTTAGATATATTGACTCGCAGTGATGCAATTTCGAAATTAAAATTCCAAATTCATTGTAATCGTATATTATCCAGCCGCCATCATGTTTGCCATGACGGATTATTTCGGGGAGATGATGGGGATGAATCGTTATCCGATGTACGTACTCATTTATTTATTTATTTACTATATTATTGTGAAATTTATTTTATAAAGATGTATTTTTGTCAAACACTACTAGAGAATGTTTAATATAATTCGTTTATAAAATGTGAGTAAATGCAATAAATAAGAAAAATTATAGGTCTGCTTCAATTATATTTACCAAAGTATCAGCCTTCAAAAAATTTGTTCTCATTCAAAAATCATTTAAAGATGTTTCGGTATTAAAGGTGCAGAAGTAGTAGCATTTTGTTGCTGCGTGATGCTTTTTTTGAATTTTTATGGGTTTTGACTATAATATTTTCTATTTCTACATGAATACATGACTAAAATAATAATTCCGTGCTATTATTCTACAGTCAGCAAAGGTAAGAGAAGCGGAGCAAATGCATGCATGATAAATTTTAATTAATCCTTTCGTAGAGTAAAACCAGAATTTAATCCAATTTACTCTGTCCCCTAGCAGACACTTTCACCGCATGTAACAGTGTATTAAATTAGGTGGCTTAGTGAAACAAAAGTGCAAAAAAAATCCTGTCTCACTTGCTGCAAATATATCCATCTCATGTTAGCTCTACCTTGTATCCCACAACCAGCAAACTCTTTACAAGTTTCTATGCTTTGTATTATTATTGCTTTCTCTTTCTCTAAGTACTTCTTTTGTAGACACTAATAAATGACGTCATACTACCTTCTAAAATTTTACAAAAGTTTTTCCAGTTAAAAGTTAAGTACAAAGTTTCAGGCACATTGCTTTATATAGTTCTAAATGTACCTACAGACTAATAAGCATTATAATATGAATCCTCATATATATTATTTATACACCGGCTCTCCAAACTCGGGTCCTAAATACCTCATTTTATATAAAAAATGATAAAATTAGAATATATACAGCCAATCGGACCAATCCGGCTTAACTGTCGATGGAATACACAGGAAGCAATCAAATTATTTATGTCAGTTTGTGTTAATTATGAATGAGTCAATTTCACTCACCGTGCCATACCAAGCTTTAGAATACCTCAAATATTTATTTTATTTAAACGTCTGCCAAAATACTTTTTAATATCTGTCTTCTTTGGAAAATTTCGCACTAAAATATCAACTCTTCAATAGCTTCGTGGCAAATTCCATAATGTCTTACGTTTAATCAATATCAGTTCCATTTACCGTTATTGTATTAGGGTATTTATAAAAGTATGTATATCAGGTATTATATATACCTAAGTATTTATAAGTCGATCTGCTAAGAAATCGAAAACGCACTTGACATTTGACACATTGCATGCTTTGTGGTATTACTATAAGGAAAGTATATAAATCAAGCATCAAGCACTTTTCATATAGGTAAATTAGCTTACATTTATTGTACATAAGTATAATCGTGTGGAGTGTGGAGATTGACCGACTTGAGTTGAGACTGTTTAACAAAACGCAGTAGTAGTAGTGCAGTGTAGGGTGATAATGCAATATCACAAGGAACAGAGTAAAGTGGAGATACAACAGCAATTAATGATATTATGTGTATAATGTATAAGTACTATATTAAGGACTTCACATATTTAATATATTCCATATAGTTAGTGCAGACGCACAGTAAGCTGGGAAACGCAAAGAGGTATTTCCCTTAATGGCTGTATTGGATACAAATTGGAAAAATGTCTATTTTATTCGTGTTCACCGCTTGGATTGGGTTAGGGAAAAGATCCATCAATTTAAAATGCCGACGTGCGTCAAAATAGGCTGATAAAATTCGTGAAAAGTAGTACATGCAGCCGTTGGAATTAGCATGATCTACTTTGCCATTAGCAAGGTAGGCTATAGGCCGCTGTATATTATACAATGACTTAATGGCATTTTTGAAATAGGAATAATTACTACAGCTGTCTGCCTACAATGACAGAAATGAAAAAAGGGTATTTTCAATACAGCCGACGGTTGTAATTCGCCAACTAATGTCACTTGAGTGTTTAAACTCATGAACTCATCTTTTAGATTCAACTCAGCACTATTTTGGGTTGAAGTATATAAGATAGAACTACTAATAAATACTGTTTTATTTTTTAAATTAAACTAAAATGCTAAAAAAAATATTAAATTAAAATAAATCAAAAATAAAATTAAAATATGCTACAGTCTCACAATGCTAAATGACCCTTTCTGGTTTTCAAGGCGCAGACCTCCCGGACTTTTGACCTCGCGGTCAAAACGTGTTTTCACTACTAGGTTCTTATTAAAGATACTTTTAAAAAAACTAAATTTACAAATTTTGAATTTTACACATGCTGACAATAAGTGATATGAATTTAATAGTTTGCGTGGTTATTCTTTTTTAATTAGCACATTTAGTTTGATAAAATATGTCCCACCTGGTACAAATTCGTCTTTCACGGTAACGATTACCGCCTACCGCGTGCAATCAGAAAGTCCAAGTTTTATAGCTTACAGGTATAGGAATATAATGCAGGTTGTTTTGAAAATTCTTTAATACACAACTGCTATTTCTACTATTTCAGACTAATGACTAGTGGGCAAGAATGTCACATTTTATCAAACCGTGTATTATGCTATATGATTGAGATACGTGGATTTGTAGTTAGGACTATAACCAATGCAACCCCAGGTAAACTTTTACATTATCATATCTGCATTATGCAAACTATTTTTACCTACAGTATATTATATCATTCCACATCAGCATAATATTATGATTAAGGTTTGAATACTACTTTTGCATATAAATTTATAGTTTAAGTATTATCCTTAAATTTTGGAGAATAAATTGCATAGAATAGCCTGCGGTATTACACAGAGAACAAAAGGAGAAATTACGACAAGTCGGAGCGGAAGTCGGACGGAACTAAAGCCCTCCAGACTTCGACTTTCCATATGAAATTAACTGAAACATGCAATGAGCTCTTCTATTTACATGAAAATTATTGTACCTTGTAAAATTGTACACTGTGTAACCTTCAATTTATTAAAAATCGTATCCAAGTTGATAAATCTCGCGGACTGTATACTTGTATAAGGATGGGCGACTTTATAGGGAGAGAAATCATCTTTAATTGTGCGGAAGCGTTTTAGCCAAAAATTAAAAAGTCAAATACTTAAAATCAAAAGTTGAAGAAAGCTTAACTTTCACGCTAATGCCAAAAAATATGTATTTAGTTAGAAGGGTCCTTATTTTGTCAGTCGAAAGAGATATAGCCGATGATATCAGGCATATGAGTTAATAGTACTAAATGATACGACAAGTACATACAGAGTGTACTACTGTAGCAGAGTCGAATAGGATAGATTGCGAGTTGTTTCCTACATCTTGGTAGCCTCAAGAATATTGGCGTACTAAACATAGGCTAGGAGCCCGTAGTAATAGGGAACCTAAAAGATTAAATGATAATATATCAGGTACATAATATATAGCAGAAAGTTATTATATAGCGCTTTATAAGTATATTTTACAAGTGGCGATACAAGCTGTTGCGATTTTCCTCTTTAAATTTTGTACGTAGTCGTTTGTTATTACGAAATTTTTGTAAAATATAAAGTACAAGTACCATGTCCAGAATGTTCACAATAAGTTAGTGAGTGCCTATCTCATAGAAGCGAAATACTTGTTTGTTTGAGGGAAGTTGAGTTGAGTCATCGTCGTGACGCATGACGGTATGATCCAAGAATCTCTATTAGAAATTTTATAGCTTGATATCTATAAAAATAATAGACTTCCTGAAATGGAACGCCCTTTCAGACACACCAGAGATAGATCAATTTCAGAAAAATGTTTTGCCTCGAGAGTTTCTAAGACTTATATGTTTCTTAACTTTGCTGCAGATACTGCAGATTCTTGTTTATTCTATCAAAAACTGCAGAATATGTAATGTGATGTTGCAGACACTATGCAATACCCGACACTAGTGTATGTTATCTGCTATTATTGATGTAAGCAAGATACTCACTTTTCTATCTAGATCTTGACTTTGGTTGAACCAGTCAATATGAAATTATTACATGTCCTATGCATTTCTAATTAATCATCTACATTGTACTTACCTATTTGTTAAGAGAACATTTTAAAAATGGAACTATCTCATTGTTAAATACGGTTATGCATTCTTTCAGAAGATTTTCCTCTGGGGAGGATATTTTTGGCCCAAAGCAATGTTATTGACAAATATATAAATGTATGCTGGTTGCAATCTGCTAGGTACAACAACTTTCTCTGCCAGAAATTATCTTTAACGTTGCAGAACAAGGTTTATCGTTGCTCAAGTTTCACATTTACCAACTTCCCATCAATAATAAATAAAGTATACCTACTTCAAGTAATTTATATTTATTATGTTCGTTTTTATATAAAACACTTTAATCTTAATGGAAGCATTTAAAGTGTTCAGTTAATTTAAAATAAGTACATACACAGGTATGAGTTATACCAGAGAACTTTTGTCTGATGTCTGATCACTTTTACTGACAAAAGTAGAGTTGTGGCTACCCAAGTACTTTGTAACCTGAATTTTTAACGTAGCTCCAAATCTACGACACACGAACTGCAAATAAGGAATTTCCGAGAAATCTCCTTCATAAATAAAGAATCAATTCTCAATCTGTAAAGCATTGTGAGTTCTGTGAATTCCATTTTCTCAGATCACTCATCCAAAATTATTTGTCAACTGTTAAAACGTCAATGAGACACTTTTTCTTTTGTTTAATTAGCAATAATTGACATGTCTATTTTTAGTTGTGTATGATCTTTTAGTTGAGGTCCATTAGATCTATTTAGTGATGTTATTGTTTTGTATCTTCCTTAGTATTTGGAAAGTTAAAGGGGAAGATGAGTTCTGTGTATCCAGTAAGACAACTTCATTCTTGCTTGCATGTGTGCCTTGTTGTTGGTAGACTGGCAGCCAACGTCTTCTCGTGGCAGAGATTTTAGGAAAGTTGTGTGAATTTAGAGCACATCTGATGTAAATTCCTAGCTGATCCGATATCTGTGTCTCTGGCACGTACAACTAGAAACGTGTTGTAGTTTTGCCGGTTGAATCGTGTGACTGAAAGGAGAGTGTCTACCCTGACTCACATTCATGAAGTTTAGAGAGCAGCGAAACCCGGGTTTGACTCTGCCAGGAAAAACGTGAACGACCGGCATTTCTCGGGTACTTTCCTTGTCATTCCTCCCGCTGCCGTGGGATAGCGGGTAGTGTACACATTCTCTCTACCTCACATTCCTCGTCCTTCTCATCTACCACTTTTTACTCGAAAGCTATTGTAGACACGCTAGTGTTATTTCGGGTGTGTGTACTATTACTATTAACTTCATACGAGCTAAAATGCTTATGATTCATGAATATATTTCCTACCTCAGTACCTTTAAAAATAATCACAAGTTGTAAGTATGGTGTACGTAGGTAATTTGCCTTTGTTTTTAATTTTACTTGCAACTAGTTCATTTAAATAGCTAATCGCTTGTGGTGGTGAGAAATAATTTTTTACACTTGGATGACTAACCAATCAGTGATATAGACTAAATCAGATATGGTGCTAATTAAGTGTGGTTAATACATTGAGCACCATAATTTTTTAGAAAGTATGAATGTCGTTGAACATTATAAATTATTCGTAGCACGTAGCAGGCAAATATAATGTATATTTTCATAGTAATTTATGTTTTACTAAAATGTGCAATGTAATATCTATAACAAGCGTATTTCTGATATTGTCAGATAAGTGCAAACTTACTATACTAAATATATTCAATATATAATGTACAAGATTTATGCATTTTCATACACCGACTGGAGTCTTAACACTTTCCTAACAGTGCACTCTAATATAATGTTTCTAACTTTTGAATTGTGGAAAGTGATGTGATTTTACTTTTGAGCAGACAAAGCTCCCATACAAGAAAATAGCATTCTCAAATCTCTTGCTATTTGTCGTGATAAGGACTAACATTCATACACTATCTGCAATAATACTTTTGATTCAAGGCTTAAATGTACTTCTTTGTATCATATCAGACTGAATTTTAGTCCTCCCTTCAGCATATTTGACTTTTTTGTGCTGATATCTATATCTTCTTCATTCTATCCTTTGTTATGTTACCACACGTAATTTTCAGCAACCAAAACCACTTGTGATATTTCCTAGCACCGGCACATACTCATGTGTAAAGTACTTTTCATTATTTTTGTATCGCTATTTTCATTCACTTCTGAGAATCTTAGAAAATCATATCTCACAATTCTCTATTTATGCAAAGAAGCCTTAAACAAACCTTTTGAAGAAAGTGATTATCGCTTTGAATCTGCAACATCTATAATAATGAATATTTTTCATGAGTTTAGGATGCCCTTAAAGTCGCCTAATATATTTTTTGAATTCTTAAGTGCTGATCCAATTTCCAATTTAATTAAAGTATTCATCGATATTTAAGGGTATCAATTATATTTTGTGCCCTTAGTTCAAAGAACATGTGGTTGGATAAATATTTGCCATTCCGAGCATGTGCTGGTGCTCAGACTTAAGCTGTATAGTTTTCTGCTCTCTTCACTCAATCCGTTTTCATGAAAACTTAACATGCTGTTGTTGTTGGCTACCTTCCTTTTATCTCGGGATTTATCTGATCTCACAGAGTTTCTGAAACCACAGTCACACTCACGCATTCCATTACAAGTATATCGTATGGATTCTTTAATCCTACTCACTCCACAAACACATCTCTCTCTTCTCCAAAATATATTCCTGCAAAATTGTTTCCCAGATATTTCCCTTTTTAATGTTTCAAAATATTTCCATGTACTCCTTTTTGTGTAATTCATTTGTTTGTCATAGCTGGTTTCAAAAGCAAAGCTAAATCCTCAATGACTTTCAATGCCTTTATTTACCTTGCTAGTTTTGTTCCACGCTCCAAGTTTATGTTTAATCTTTTCAATGCCAAATTTTTAGACTTTCTAGCAATGATAACGAATCCGTAAGGTATGGTTTGGGGCTTTGAGGATTAAACATTTGTCTATTTATCTCCTGCAGGAAATAGAAACAAGACTCGCTACAAATGACTTCCTAGTGATATTCAAGGAAATTGCTTATAACATGTATTTTCATCCCTAAAATGACACACATTGTAAAATGCAATACTGGGGCATTGTATATTATTACAGCAGTTAAGTATACGCAATAGTTTTCTTCTGTGTATCACCTCATTATGAAAAACGCTACCCACGTATATCAGTTTTTTAAAGATTTTTGTGCAAAATAATTTTTTATAAATATTAATGCTACTACAACATAAATCATATGCATTTATCGTCAAGGACAATTTCAAACCGGCACTTTCAGGATAGTATTACTATAAAACGGATATAAAGCATGGTGAAAGTTCTTGTACCGAATTTAATAGTACCTTCTACCATGTAGTTATGGCAAATGGATGAGCATTATTATTATGAGCGTACATAATAGCCAATGCATTATACATTATACCCATGCTAGGGTAGATATACTAGTATTTAGTCCCATTATAGAGCTAAAAAATCACAAATTGAGTGTTGACTTTTTTCTAACAAAATTTCAATTACAAATTTACCTATTAATCACAAAAAATAATCAGAAACCAGTATGTGGAGACTGAAGGATGTTTTTAAATTGCAAAATAGCACCACGGATGAATTGCAGCTATTAATAACACATTGCATTAGATGGATATTGGTTCAGAATTTCCCATTTCATTTCGGGTGATGGATTTTGTAGTATCTTCGATATACAAGAATGATATGAAAATTTAATTCCATAGTTTATATTGGGTATAGGATATGGTTGGATAGTACTTGGTGTATATAGTGTTATGTAGTATGTCCTAAAAGGCCTGTAAAACGTCTGTGACGTGCAGAAAGTGTAGTGCATTGTGATAATCTCGTAAATAAAATACTGCTGAAAAGGCCAAGCGCAGGCTACAAAATCGATGCTAATGCATACAATAGATGCTCCCTTTACAATCTCCATGGTAAGACGAGATGAGAGACTTGACTTATATTTCAGTTGGGACAAAGGCAAAAGCATGTTTAAATTTTTCTGAAGCTCACTCATTCCCGTTTTAGTTTAACATGCATTGTATCCCAGTTATTATACCATCATGATTCTGTCGAGGGATATTCCTCCCCTGGACTAATCAAGACTACACAATGGAAAAATGCATTAACTGTAACCTAGCTTTCCATTTCACTTCTGCTCTTCATTTGTCTCTTTTATCCTTCTAAAATATTGTGCACCGTGTTATACTATTGAAAAATATAATAGGCTATTTCACATTCACGGACTCTACTTCAAAATACGAGTATAATGGTTTCACTTGAAAATAGAAATCCAAATATGCATTAAATCGATTTTTTAAGTCTTCCCAATCGACAGTTATTCGTGTATTATAGGAAATTCAAATGCTGAGTATATTGTGATCAGAATCAGGATTTTTCCTACAAAAGGAAAGTGCCTCCTAAAAGGTGATATGCATTACAGATAAGTAAGTGCAACACAATGAAGAGGGCCATGTTATGCACCGAGTATCGCGTGGCAAGAATGAATTCATTGTGAACCATTATGTTCCTGTATTAAGTATCATCTACGCTACGTTATTGCTTTCGTCCTGGTGAAAGTAATATCATCATTTTAGACTCTTTTTTCTTTCCTACCAACCTTTAGATGATTTCTAAATAGACAAAATCCAATTTTTCTTATTCTGAACAGTCAAACCAGTCAACCAGTATCCAACAGAAATAAAATATGAGCGAAGAGGTGTTGCCATTTAAAAAAACTCTTATTTTGTTCTTTCCTCAAACTCGTAATAAATTCTAAACTTCATTCTTAAGAAATCCATAGCCATAAATAGAATCTGGTAGATTTTTAAGCGATTTTGAATAAATTGGGTTAACGTCGTTAAAAATCTCAATATGCGATTTAGTGCAGTAAAAACCCTAAATACAGTTGTGACAACAATTTTTTAAGCCTACTTTGTCATACATTTTGTTCTGAATTATCAAATGTAATTTTTTTCTGTTTTGTACATCAAGGATTCCCATTCAGAATGCAAAACTTCATGATTATAGCGTTTATAAACGGATTTTAAACAGGTTTTTCGAGTGATAGTACGAAACGCCAGCATAGATATTTGGTATGTGTTCGTTTCAATAAGTAAATCATATTGGAGTTGCATATTACCAAAACCTTCGGTTACGTAATTAAATAAATGTTCAGGATATTATGGTCTGGCATGAATAATGGGCATATTAGCTCTTATGGGTATAGCTTCTTATAATTTCCTATGAAGCGGAGATTCATATTGAGATAGTATTAGTGTTTTGGTATAATATTATTAAGACCACGTTCAAGGAAGAAGAGTGTGGGTAATGCAAATGAGGATATATGAAACAGCGGGTTTCCGTAGGTTTTATCAGTGTATTTATAGTATAGTGCGGCGTCTTGACTTTGACTGTAGCACAGCGTTGGTTCTGTCCACTTAAAATAACACAGTGATTTGTAAGAGAAGAGTTTAGAACTGGGTTGGCTTGCATAAATCTCTCAAGTTTTCTCAGCAAAGGTTAACAGATAGGAAAAATGCTAAACTTTGTAAGCTTTCATTCTCTTGACACAAATTGCACGAGTGCATTTCATTTATTTTGTTAAAGATTATTCCACATATACATAACTGCAGAGTAGCAACATGGAAAATTGCTCTTTGTGACTTTGGATTCGCTCTACTTTATTTAGACTACGAGTACAACGTCACACTACATAATATAAACTTAAGTGTGACACAAAAAGAGTGGAATATTAGATCCTTCGCTTAAAATTAACTGAATACAGAGAGTTCTGTTCCGTTGCGGGTAACTTTCTTAGAGACAGGGACAAGACTTGACTGCTTTGTCTTCTTCGCTTTCCTAGGATAACAAAGACAGACGGCACTGCAGGGTTCCTTATTTCGCAATATTTTTCCTACTAAACATTTTACATACAATGTGCAACAGAAAAAAACGTTGAAATCTGAATGCCTAATTTCTCGAGAGTTCTAAATGCATCAGACTACGACAAACTTTGTCTCTAAACACAGCTGCACTTGTGACTTACACAATTGAAGAATACGAACACTTTATAATTCTCCACGTATATTATCATATTACTCCAAATGTATCGAAGTTTTCCTTTTGGGACAAATAAATCCCGATTAATTTTTGAAGCATAACAAAAAGAACCTTAGATTTTGCACAATTTTTTGTATTAAACGATTTATGATATGCGAAATATAAAATAACATGAATTGAAACATCTAAATTCTTGTGCTAATGAAAATAAACACAATTTTGGATGAAAAATCATATCTAGTGCAGTTGATATTAGTTTGCATATTACATAATAATACTACTGGAATATTTCTTATGTCTTCTACTTGGAATTATATTTGTCTATGTTGCTGAATTTGCAGAAAATGCCTACACATTCAAAATCAGAGAAAGTTGAGCTAGTGATAACCATAAGATATTCATGCATACAAATATGTGTCAAGCAATCGTGTTTGAAGAGAATATTCTTAGAAAACAGCGGGTCATCGGAAATTATAATCTGAAACTAGCTTTCCGGATGGCTAAGATATATTGAAGTTTCTTCATGGGGATAATCCAGGTCTCTATAGATATCTAAGTCAGTCAATAATATTTCTAGCGGAAAAATCTTCAATCCGACATTATCACATTTTCTCTATAATGACAATGACAGCAGAGTTTTGAATGCTTCGGTTGATATTATCAGAAAATGTGCATGGTGATGATGATGACGTTCTTGTTTTTTTGACATGATCATTTTATTTCTCCTACAGTTCTTCAATAAGTTACATAGTGTCTTGGTAAGGCATCTAACTGTGACTACAGATGAAAAAATCCATTTTAAACGGAATCTGAAAAAGATAACCATAAATGTATATCTTGCGAATGATTTGTTTAATGCTCTTCTTATTTGGACAAAATTGTAGTACATATCCTAACTGAACTATTGGAATAGCATGTATTCTTAGTAATATTCTAAGTTCTTACTAAAGTTGTAAGAGGACAAAGATAAAAATTCTTGAAATTGTTTCGGTCTCTTATCTTAGACTTTGTTAGGGCATATCGAGACCAGAATGCTTTGTATAAATCACACAGGTTTGTTTATTGTACGGGTAAAAGTTTCAAGATACCCACATCTCTCTTCTGCACCCGTTAATGTTTGTTTGTTTTGGTAAGACATCATTTAGACTAGCTATATTTCTTTTCCTTTTTTGCTCTTTTATTGGTGTAATTTGTCAGGGCAGGTAACCATCAATGGCGAAGCGAAGTGCCACAAACACAAATCTCAGCTAATCTTTTCAAAGGATTTACATACCGCATTACTTTTCTCCGACTTTCACACTGTAGACACTTTGTCTTTCGTTATATGCACATTTCTTTCCAAAATGCTTTCGCGAGAGAACCAAGTGATTCTTCTACATTTTATTACTCAATACCTAAACACATCGATATTTTATGGTCTAAATGGGCTGCGCTATTCACATTGAGTCCTGAGCCACTTACCTACCTCTACTAAAGAAAGAGACCCAGGGACTAGATATATAGCAATAGACATAAAAAATGGTTTAATGTAGACAATGTAAAGAAATTATGATTAAAAATGTTCCACTGTCATTACCTACCATATTGTCAGGATATGGATGAGCGCACCGGATGCGGATCTAAGAATCATATTATGGAACCGTTTTACTCAGCATTGATACAACTTTTAGTTTGTTGGTTGATTTTTTCTACTGTTTTTACCATTACCTCAATTGTAACTTCATTATATTTTTATGCGTTCTTTTTACCACTGGTGATGGCAAGTAGAATGGTAAAATACCACTATAGTGTTATTGTTAAGATTCACTACTCCAGTAATGGGAAATGAGCTTTTGATCATGTTAGTGGTTAGGATATTGTCACAGTGTGGATAAACTTATTACGAAAGAATGGGGGTTTTGCCAAAAATGGAACGATGTGTGCAAAAATTAGATTTCTTTAAATTAGATATGGTGGTAGAGCTCTGGAAATTGAAAATCTTCCTGATGAATGTACACTTAGTATTTTGTATTACTTAGTTTGACAGTAAAGGTAAAGAGAAATGATAGAAGATGTAGTAGACAACGAAATGCAGGATGCATAAATGTCATAAAATAACCCGCGAGTAGCTTCTCTCGCTTGGCAGATGCAAAATTTTGAGACCACTTAAACTACTAATGGAGTCCGTTGATTATCTTTTGTAGCCACGCTGATTTTCTTTAGAAGTGGTGTCACCTCCAATATTCTTAGTTAGGTAGACCACAACTTTGGTTACTGTGCTTTCAAGCTTCAAAATTCAGTATTCATAGTGAAAGCTTTTGCTACTTCAAAGGATGTCTTAATGCAAACAGCTGAATAGTTGTCTAGCTCTGACTTTCTCAATAATCAGTTTTGGTCTTTCCATAACGGTATGTATCTGTCATAGATATAGGGCTGTGTTTGGTTGTAGATACATAGTATATATTATAATGTGCATTATGTGAATAGACATTATAAATATGCTATAAGAAACTAAAAAAAATATTCAAAACGGTCACATAAAAATTTGAAAATTACCGAATTGTCCAAATGAAATCGAAAGATTATTATGATTGTATATTTATATATGTATGAATGATATTTAGACAAATATAGGTCATTTAAATTTTACAAGCTTGAATATTGTGTCTTTCGGGTTCTTTAAGTTATTCTCTTTTAGAGATAAGAATTTATGATATTTTATTACGTAGAGTTTTTACAAGTGTCTTATAGACACAAAATTATGCGCCGTTGCTATATGTATACCAGTTGAAGCTTCCAGCGATAAATATATAACTCCATTGTTTCAGATGATAGACCAAACGCGATGGTTGAAAATGGTATTCTAGCTACATAACCTTAAATCCCCAATGAATCTCACTAGACAATTCTCGAAGATTATTTTCAATGTTATTACCGTTTCATGTCAAGCATTTAGAATAAAAGTGTGATGTATCTCACTTAAACTTTATTGCTTCTGGTGCAAATTTAATGTTCTTTTCCATCTACTAAAACCCTATGCGCCAGAGCGTGCCTAAAGAAATAGAAAAAGATCAAAAAGTAAAAAAAAGTGTTGCTAATATGGACTATACCAAAGTATTTTAACAATTTTCTTCAAAATTCATTCGTTTAGATAGATTAAAAATCTCATAATAAGTAATTAAATGCAGTTTTAATTAAAAACATGCCCACACAAAAGTTGTGTGTATGGTTACTGTATCTAGAAACAAATAAAGGATGAACTGCCATATACACATACTGTCAGCACAGGGAAGATGAAATTGAAAGAACACACGAAGTCAATGAAAAGCACGCATTTCATGGGTAACAACCAGCATTATTGTTTTTAAGACGATCATAAAACTTGAAATGTTATCTCAGAGAGCCTTTGTGGGCTTTCCGAACAAATACTACCCCTTTTACGACCACAAGCAAGATGAGCCAGACCGTATAATATTGTTGCTAAATTGAAATACGGAAATTTTCTAGAATGAACTTACAAACTAAATATACACCTATCTACTATTCATGCATTTGCGAAGGAAAGTTATTCACTAAAAACTTGAAACATCAGATATTAATAATTCTGAATGAAACAGATGCCATTATGTTTTTAAGTCTATAGTTAAAAATTGAAATAGGTACACTGAATGAATATTGTATATAAACTACTAAAGAAAATTGTCGGAAATATTATTTTTAAAGCTCTATATTGTACCGACAAATTTTCACAGTCCACTGCTATAGCTTAATATTGGAGAAACATTTATTTAGAAATGCAAACTAATTTGGCATGTTTGTTTAGTAGGGAAAGGAAGTAAATCCATGAAAAACATCTTGCATCAAGAATTTTCACAATTGTATTCACATCTGTTTGTTCATGCAAACCTGGATGGAAAATTCTTGATGAATGTAATGAACAACCAGTCTTGTTCACCACCCAAGGCATTCATTTTAGCATTTGCAGAGGAATTATACATTTGGAAATAAGTAGACGAATCATACATTTACTGAAGCATTACTTGACTAATTGTATTTACAAGGCTGAATTGTCTAAACACTCGTAAGTAACAAATAAATAACAAAAGTGTTGACAAACTGACTGAAACAATTTACTTCTATTGAGGTTGGAAAGATACTTAAGCCAAGCAATTTACTCTATTGAGATTGAAATGAGAATAAAGTTGTGCAGGAAGTGAAGTGTCTATCGTTTTCAACTTATTTCATTCATTCTCTCTCTCTCTCACGCGAGTTGAATGCCGAGATTTCGTCTTCCGTGAGTCAATCAAGCCGAGTAAACCAGGTTAAGCCATATATTACTTGAGTCAATGAGATAAGACTAAAAGACCCAACTTCTTTATTGAATTTCTGGAAATTGAGATTATTCATGAAGACAGTGACAGAATGTTCCGCTTATTTTTTCCTATTTTAACTTTGCAACTCTATTTTCTCCACTTATGACTTTCCTTTCCCAATGTTTTTATTGCCATTATTGAATTTCTTCTATTGTGGTAAATTCATTTTCCTGAATTATATTCTTGTGAGCTTTTTCCAGGAACAAATGTGATTTTTAAAATCTAGTTTCGTTGAAGTGGGTGATACAAACAAATATTCCTACAATGCAATTTGTAGTACCAGCCTTATAAATAATTTGATTTACTTTCTCCAAAGCACGTTATAAATAGTGAACAATCTAGGGAATTGTATTTATAGATTGACATATTGCAAAATATAAGCATAATGGCTGGGGTAATAATTGCCGGTTCGTATTCTTTGACAAATCCAGAAGATATTCTCCTTCAACATCATTACCGCCACATTCAAAGAATAAAACTACTTAGATTCAGGCAAGTATTAATATTGGTGATCATAATTTATGTGTTACCGCCAAAATATTTAACGCTAATTTTCAATTGCATGATGTTGAGAAATATGTATATGTATATCTCTCTAAGACATTATAATAATAAGTTTGATGTAGTTTATACACAGCGTGTAGGAATACAATAAAAATAATAGGCTTGTTATTTCGTTACAAAAGCTTTATGGAGACTTGACTTTCGTTACAAAAGCAATTCTGTGAAAACTTGACTTGAATCTGTGCTGAGTGAATACGGATGATCGGGAATTATGTCCATTCTTTTGTTTGAACGGGGATTAGCACATAATCTCCAGGGAACTCTACTTATGGAAACATTCTCTCTGTTTTCTTTGTTGTACGCTACTTAACTGCTTCTTTTCAATGGGCTCTATTTTTAGAATGCCAGATACTGGAAACCAGGAGAAGTGTTGAATCCCTTTCTAATCCCGTTTGGACATAAATAGGTAATACCCTGTAATACGGAAAAGTACAATGCTCCAGCATGCAAAGGCATCTAAAAATACAAAATACACTAAAGATAGCAGTTTCGTTTTAGTTACGTACCTTTCACCGTTTCATTCTCTAAATGGGAATGATAGGCAACGTCACTACGAATTATACGCACCATGTAATTGCAAAAATAACTACGTGAAGATACAGATACAATAATCCAAATGGGAATAGAGAGGGAAAGATATCTGTAAACTGTATGCTGTAGGTTATATAGAGATACTGTAAATATAAATGCAAATTAGTTTTTCACCTTTTCAATTTCCTGCTCCAAACTTGTATGTATTCTATCACCTATTTATAGGAAAACAGCGTTTCTTAGAATAACTTACTAATACGTGTTTCGATACATTTTCATTGGGAAAATTGTTTATTTTTCATCCATTGTATTCATGTAACAATAAATGTGCATGGAGAAAGTTGTAAAAGTGAGCGACCTCGGTTCACAATAAATAATTCTTTCAAACAGTTCTGATTAAATGGGTGTCCTATATTGTGCTTTGCTATGAGTGTACTATCTGTCCAATTTGTAACAAGAAAACTTGATACATACAAATTGGGTTGTGCGTGCTGAAGTACTGTAATCGAGTTAGAAAATTATCCAAACTTTTGTAGGGAATGTGGGTGTAATTAACTAGCATTGTCTCCCTGAAGTAGTTAATGCTATAGGAGGAAATTATGGGCTACATGGAAATATGGAAATTATACACTGCAGTTATTTCTATAATTCCCTTCATTTGTTTTAATAATGCGCTCTTTATGGTTGACAATAGCATTCTTAATAGCATTTGCGTACAGCGTACATGCTTTCCTTTTGTCTGAATATTGTCAGGTTTTTGTTCATTTACTTTGTATAGACAATTCATGCAAGTTTTCGTTAATTGTCTTTATCCTTTTATAATTCCTGTATTATTTGAAGAATAAATCGATTGATTTCACAAAGCATTTTTACAGTGTCATATGATGTAGGCGTTTTTACACTCAAGCCAACCACCTTAGTAGTATGAATAGCATTTTAAATGAATGAATACTGAAATTAACGCCGATTTTATTTTGCCCACTGTTTAATTGGAAATTCAGGCAGGAGAATGACGGATTCAGCTTTTATAAGCAGTTGAAAGCAGAGCAATAATTTGAGGCGTACCAAGGACGAAGAAATTTGGTTCTTTCGCTTCACAATTTTGGCTTTATAATATTAAGTTTATAAATCCAGTTATCGACTGTTCATCATACATACGTGATGGTAGCGGAAGACGAAGAGCACTGACGAGTTTGTAAAAGAAGATTTTCGACAGTGTTCGTATTACTTCAATGTAGTTCATGCATCATTCCAAAGTGTTGCCTCACACATCGCTCGTCTGCTTTGTGTATGGATAGAAAATGAGTGTAACGGTCAAAATCATTTATCTTGAGCAATTTTTTAGCAAAAGCGGAGTGGCTGTGTGTGTACGTGCTCTATGCCATTGAATCCAGCTCTGACGAGTTGTGCTTTGTGAATAAGAAAAGCTATGGATGCTCTTTCTTTTATATCAAATCAGATCTAGCACCAACTCAATCATATGCTTTAGGGGCCAAAAGTTGTGTAAAGGAAAGAATGAAGAAAGCCCGTTTTCCTCGTTTAGTTGTTAACGTACTACATAAGGACAACCCAAGTTATACTTAATAATCTCTTTTATAGGATTATCTATATCATCGAGGATTTCAGTTGTAGTACTTGCTTATAAAAATAAATCTACTCTATAGTTGCACTGCTTTCTACTTTTAATTGTATATTTCACTATAAATCATTTCATGCCACTCTTATTGCATCATAGATCAGTAATCTTTGCTAGACAGTCACCGGCATTCTTATCAGTTAGGTATTCATAGTCTACTCTCAAGGGTGTTAACATTTAATTCGTTGCAAAATCATTCGGTCCTTGAATTTCTTGAAATTTCGTTTTTGTTCGTGAATAAAATGTAGCATCTTCCTAAACGAAGAACAAGCACTCAAAAAGATATAATACTAATTAGAATCCACTTAGAAAACATACTTGTCTATCTGTACAACATGACAAATGTATTTCTATAACTTTTGAGGCATTCACTTTAGTATTTTATAGCAATGTCAGTCTGTAGGTAGTTGAATATATGATATATCTTGTTTTCTTGATGCAGAGCTTGTTGCACAACTCTACAGTGACGTCTGTGCACACTGATTTATACCTTGGCCCAATTTTCTGTACAAATACATATTTTTATGCTCACTCATTCCTCCACATAACGTCAGGAAGCATCGAAATAGCTAACAGATCTTCAATACGGAAGACTTTTCATTCTTTCTAACGTTTCCTTGTAGCTTAATGTCTGGCTGTCGATCTGCTGTCAGAACCCTGTCTTGTAAACTCTAATGTATTGTTATTGTTCTTGCTTCTATCTTTTTACTTTGTGTTGGTACTATCTCTAGTGCTGACAAAAATCATGCCGGATAGCTTAATATATCATATTTCTCCGAATGTATATTTCGAATTTGAGCTAGTACCACGTGGAAGCATATTATATATGTAAAGTAATGTTACTATTTGTAGAAACTTCCTCCAGAACGGTATAATATAGTCGTACAACATGTTCTGAATTTTCTGCTTTGTATTATACTAGCATTGCACTGTTTGAGATTCCTGTTCTCCAGTTTTATTTGTATTCTGCAGCAGATTTATTGCCAATAAAGCGATGGAGTTAGCAACGGGCGCATACGAACAACTTCAATATTCATATTAGTGTATAAGCTTTCTATAATAGATATACTCTATATAGCCTAACCCAAATAGTATATTAGATTATAATAACTGGAGTAAATGCACTAAATACTAGGTATGTAATAAACGCATTATGAACAATACTTATGAAGACATGCATGGTGGGCTAACGATGGTATGGTGTTACTTGTGGCTCGTCCTCCTGTGAAATATTGTGATGACCTAGAATGGTTACATAACAAAGAACTACATACCAGAGAATGTAGTAATGGCTTCTGTACACAAACATTGGTATTGGTATAATGTATCTTCCGACTGATTGACTGATAGTAGTGGTAAGCGAGAAAAAAAGTTTTCACGGAGTTGTAATAGAGAAATATCGCTGGCTTCCCTGATAAACATTGACAATCGCTATATAGTGCAGTTGTTTGGATAAGGGAAGCCAAATCAAGACTAGACAAACGAAACGAAATCCTTTTGCGACCTCAATACTATAAATATGTTACTGAGGCACGCTTTTTAGTTGAGTTCTCTAAAACAAATCTACAGGGTTATAGTATAGGGAAGTGTAAGATGGGGGAGAATAACTTCGTCACTCTACTGTAACTTTAGTATGCATTGAACGTTCCATTAAATTGAGTGCTATGCGCTACTGTTGTGTGCGAAATAAAATCACGCACATATCTCATCTTCTGATTACGTAAACACCATACAAGTATGCATTCATACATGAAATGCCGTCTACCTACGTGCACATTCACAGTATTATTATGATATATTATATATTCACAGTTGTTCCTAGCCCACTCTACTCAATTAGTATCTGCCAGATCAAAATTGACTTAATTCAACAGAAAATTCCAAAGGTTGTTACAATTTACGCTACACTACTCCAGAAAACTTTTTTTGAGGTCGTTATTTAAACGTGTGTGTAAGCCAGAATAAAAGAGTCGCTTCTTCGTAATATGCCTTTCGTGGTAAAACCAAAGCTTTACTGACTCTGTAAAAACTAGCGTGAAATGAAACTACTTTGTATATTCTACATATGCGTTAGGATTGTTGTAACTTTTATTTACATAGATTTTCTTTAAATCTATACAGTTTACAGAAAACTCCCTTTAGTAACATAACATAGTTTCTGTAGTACTTCTACGCAGTTAGTTTTCCAACTAGATTGTACAATGTGCATTGCGAATGTGGAAGATAAATCCCATAGTCACAATTTATAGAATCATACATAAGAGCATTTAT
The DNA here is from genome assembly GCA_020055645.1 of Tomocerus qinae. Lineage (NCBI taxonomy): Eukaryota > Metazoa > Arthropoda > Collembola > Entomobryomorpha > Tomoceridae > Tomocerus > Tomocerus qinae. The sequence continues at coordinate 29,595,527 of CM034548.1, forward strand.
ATCTTTATGACTATTCTCTAACCGAGACAACTTATTCTACATAGCAAACACAACTAAAACAGGATGAAATAACAAAAAGCATTTCTTTTTTCTTCTTTCACTCAGCATTTCATCGCATGTATAAAAATTGTAAATTCAGTGTGTATGAAATCGTATGTGAAGTCACTAAGTATTATAAAGAACGTTGCCTAAAATATTGCATGGTCAATATATAAAGAAAGCATTTCTACATATCAAAAGCTTATGCTAAATATGTTATACCTGTATAATAGTACAATAGCTATATATTGTCATATGAGTACTATTTACTTAGCTTTCTAAGGGAGTGTGCCAATGTTTGTATGGCAACAGCCTTGAGCATTTAATATTATTCAAAATATTTCTCCTATATTATTGGGCAACTATTGACTATTTATTTTCATGCCTAAAATTCAGGTTATGAAAGAGGATTTGTAGATGAATTTAATAATTTTAGGAAAATACATAAATAAATGGGTGACTATAAGAATGGTGGCACACTCCCTTACAACTTTTGCAGCGCTGCACAATTTCTCTCATCTCAGTTGAGCTCACTCAGTCCAGTAGATGAAAGAAAAGTGGTTCATTAAAGATAACAAATCTTGTAGGGCTAGTAAAGCAGCATGAAATATCCACTTTACGACACACATTTAAATTTCTTTTGGTTAGGAGAATTGAGATTTCCATAATTTGTACATTTGGACGGCTCTGTGGCGCCTCTCTTTCTTAAGACTCTATTTTTTATACAATTCAGAACCTTTCTGGTTTAATTTCTTCGCGTCTCTCTGCGTCTCTACTGTAAATATTTTTTTCTTTTCAGAATTGCTTTTATTATACATGGTATGTGCATACAAACACTACATTTAAAATTCTGGGATGGAGTATTTTTATTACTTAACATTGTAGAATGCTATATAGGTACATTTTGTCCCTCAAGTTACATCATACATTCGAATAAGATCTGTATAAACATAACTTGGCATTTTTATTACATGTTTTTCAAGATCCATGTAATGTATGACAGTTATTACATAGGCTACTCAAATGCAATTAGCATTAATGGGCAATATAAATGCGTTACAATTTAATTCCAACTCAGTTATGTTTAGCTTAAGGCAATTTATTATTATTGAATCACATTTTCGGATTTTCTGTTTATTATTTCAAAAGGGTGGGGAAGTTGAGATGTTTAACTTGGTTGACTAAGTAAGTATGGCGGAGGATTTTAGCGTTAAGTCTGTAAATAAACATAGTAGGTACAACGACCATGGGGACTTTGATAAGTCTGGCAGGCTGTTCATTAAGATTTCAAATTACTGACAGAGCGAGTACATGAGACCTCTGTCCTCACCTACTCTTTGTTAGCTAAATTTCCATATCGATCGGTAAATAGGAATACATAAATAAAAACAGGACGACTTTCTTGGCGACTTCCTTGAAGGAATTTAGGATTCAGACTGGTGGCTGTAATATGTCTACTGTAATAGGTACACCATAAAATACCTGAGGTCTCTCTTACCTAATGGAATTCAATTCTGTTTAGACTTTGTGTGTGACGAGAAACGTACATGCTACTGTTATTTAATTTACATTGTTGTGCTCTACCACTAAACCACTTATTGTTTATGTCTTTGGCTATTTTGAGATATCACCCCAATACTTTATTAATTGTTGTTTTATTGGGCAATTTTATTTTCATAGCCTACTGTGATATTAGTAAAACAATTTATAGTTACACAACACATTCCCAATTATATCGTTGAACGATTGATTTGTTAATTGTTTCTAAGTTTATTCACACACATGTTCTTGTCTCTCCATTTCTTGTTTTAATGTGTGGGTGTTTTTTATTTTTCTGGTTGGAAATTGATTTACCTGATAAGTATGTGTATATTTTTGTATGCATGATTTCAAGACCAATTATCTTTTATCCAGTGAGTATATATGAGTGCGTTTATACTATGTAGATGGGTATAGGAGATTGTGAACAATTCGAAGCTTTACCATATCAAATATTATGTACCTTGAGGAATATGTAACTGCTGTATTTGTCAGAAATTATTGCCCTGTAGTTGTCGAACGATAAATGCCCAAAGTGTAATGTAAGTCATTGAGTAACTGCTGGAACACAATTAAGAACGTATTTCTTATTCCGTGATATGTACTACTTTCTTTTTCCTCAACATACCGCTATTAATTCTAGTAACAAATGTAGGTGGCTATGTTTATTACATGCGGCTGTGACTGAAATGTAATTCTAAATGCTTTTATGTTTTTATGTACTTGTCTATAGGTATATCCCAAGTTCTTGCTAACAATATTAAATGATTGAATCACAGATATATCCATGAATAGATGGGTAAGAAGCACGGATAAATTATATAGTGTAAAACAGCAAAGTCGTCGTCAGGTTAAAGCGGGTCAGGTTTTATTGATGAAAATAATCTGAGTTTCTGGTGAAAATTATAGCATTTTGCTACAAGTATTAACGTCCAAAGAGCACACATATTTGCGTTAGCTATTTGTTTTCCTCTCCTTTGCCTTGGACAGTGGACCACCGTTAGTCATTGTTTGAATAGCTTATTTACACGAAAATAATTCAATACGATTAGGAATGTATTTTGTTCGCAATATAAATATATCGCTGTAATTATGAGTCACCAATGCATGCGAAATGTTTCAACACTACATTTTCTTGATAGCAGTTAGCCAAAGTCATCAAAATGTAAAAGCAATTTTCTTGTGACAAGGAGAAGTAGCGGGAGTTTGTCATTCCTATTGCTACTCTAACTACCATATTATATCTGTATTTCTCAAAATCCAATCACACAAACTAGTCACCTCGCCAAATCTTAACAAATATTGTCGCACAGTAATTTTTATCGGAAAACTGTCGCTTGTGGGCTTGACTGAATTAGACAAATCTACTGGATATGGATTCGCTGCAGCTATGTCAATTACCAACATGTACACGGAATGAAAGTTATCGATTAGTTTATTCGAATATTCTATATACTACATGGCACGGCATAGAAAAGAACATCAATTCTCTGCTGCACGGGAATGGAATGCTGTCTTATGAACTTTACTTTTCCTGGTACTTTTTAATTAAATTTGCACAATATGCGTGCGTAACAGAGTACCTACGCAAAGAAGGTGAATGTATTACTCCCAATCTTTATTAGATTAGGTGTACACATGCAGTGTGCATATTTTCTTTTCTCAATACAAACCATTTAGAATTTCAAGTTCCGCTAAAAATAATATTTTTGCCTATAACTATGTACTACACCAATAGTGGTTGAGCTCATTTTTTAATTCGATTTTTACTACTTATTATATATTTAAACTCATTTAAGGATTTCAATGTCTACATTTCCTAGTTCCTAATGCATTTAGGTACTTTCTGTTTTTTTGGAGTACTGGAGCAAATATTGAAATATTAATATTCAACAATGTCTTAGTTTTTTCGTTATAAATACGTATTTAATGTATATCTGATGGATACTTCAATTTGGTACAAGGAAGGCCGGCTCAGCAAAGTTTTTCTATTTGATTTACTAGTTTAATAATGAGGTTAGTGCAATTGTTTGGATTATATAGTGCACTATTATGTACCAAATAATAAAATTGACATGTTTAAACATGAAGGAAAGCATACTAATGTGTTAGTGGAGTGACAAGAGAGTGAAAGGGGAGAAATGGGTAGTAATTTCCAAATTTACTTACTAGGTTTCTGTGGTTAACAAATAAAAAGTACCATAATTGAGATAGGAGATCGGACAAGTAGTAAAGGTATAATTTCTGATGGTCTATCCTCATTGAACAATTTCCATTACATCAATAAAACTAGAATATTTAAGTGAAGCTAACGATGATAAATCAATCTATGGAGGGATCTATAGTTCAACGAACCTCGTAGATTGCTGATAATCTTAAGCACATTATGTTTAGTAAGATAAGTGCATTTTATTCATTGAATTCGTTCCAGCCTATCAATTTCTGTGGATGGGAAATCCTTTGGATTTGTTCAGTTGATAGTGTATGGCGAACTTTTGGGTGTGTGTTGAGGTCAGCACAACGAAACCTCACTCGCTGTTTCTGTTGTACGTACTACTTGAGTACATGCACTACGAACCCTAGTATACCGATCACTTCTTAAGAAAAGAAAAGTATAAGGCTGTATATTGTACTCAAGTAACTCCCGACCACAACTCACATAAAATATGTAGGAACATGGAATGACAGCGTTCCTTGCATTGTGACTGAGGAAACGCCACCTAATACCAATAAAACTTTTTATTATGTCTATTTATAGGATAATACATTGATTGATTACGTATACATATATCAACCTCCTACTCTGTAGAGTATACTCAAAGATACCTCACCACAATGACCAGTGACCAAGTCATGAGAATAATTTCAGGTACATAATATGCATGTAGACCATCAAGAATTCTTTGTGATTACAAAACGATAGCTAACAACAGAATTCGATAAGAATGTGATTTCCGATATCTACAATATAATATACAGTTCTGTGATGTTTGCCTAATCGATTATTGCCCTTGATAAGTGTTTTCGAACAAATGTAATTTTTCCTGAGATCGTAAATATTTGTGTTGAAAGTAATTTGATTTCCTAGTTGGGGATTTACATGCACATTTACATAACATGACACACTTTTGTGCATTTGGGTATGCTTAGTTATATTATTTAGAGAAAAGTGTATTAAAAAGTGAAAACTGAGTAAGTAAAAAGAAAGAGAGTAGATTTTAATTTTTGATTCAAGGTAGTTGGAGCGATAAAATGAATGGCCATAAAGAGGAGCGCCATGGGGGATTGACTGACTGTGACATCATCATGATGTCCTCTGACACGAAACGGTGCCATATGATACAGTTTGTTTTGTCATATTGTGTGCCTGCCTCCGTTGGGCAATTCCAGACAGTCCTCCATTACATTAGTTTCTTTGTTAGAAAGACAGACAGAAAGGTAAAGTAGCTGAAGTGAAAGCTGCCGTCGTCGTGAAGGAACTGAATCGATGAAGGCGGATATCTACATACATCGCATATCCACATACATATACCTACTACTCCGTATTATTGTCGTGCAGGTAGACTCCTACTACCTAAACTCTACTCCAACTATCTCTATCACTATTATTGTTTTTTGACAACGAGCCTTTTTCTTATTTCGCTTATCTTAAGTATCCTGCTAATTCAGAGAGACCTATTATTGTTAACCAAGTCAACTCATTTACAAATCTTTTCTCTCTGCTTTCACTCCTTCCTTGTACTCGTCTTGTGTCAACTTCAGTCATCATAAGGCAGTTCAGCTCTATCCTTTTTATACTGCAAAAGTTTTTCTTTGGTAGTCGTCTGTCAGAGTGGCTCCTGAATTCTCGTTCACTCACCTGCTACTTTAATCTTTGTATGTTTGCTGTAGGATTGAGCCTTATTTGAAAAAGGGACCTTTCAAAAGGCGGACGCCATTGTGCTCTATTTGTATCTCATGCTATGTACACATTCCTTTCTCAGAGTCTTTTTCTTTGCCAGATCATGTGAAGTAATCAGATGGAACACCTATATGTCATTCTTTAAACCTGTCCTTATCATTTCCCTAGCCTTTGATCTTGCACAAACCGAAAATCTCCCTCTCGTCCCACAAAATGACTTCCCTTTCTCAACTTTCCTTTTAAACCAGAGCATTTCTCCGTGCCATACACACATACTACTTCTCTGCTTTATTCTTTTTTATTTGAAAGTGACAGGTGGTCAGAATCAATTTCCTCTGGTCGTGTACCTGTCACTAAATTCTTTCACTGCATAAATCTATCTCCTTCCAAGACTACTTATTTTTTAATATGCGTAGGGATATGCTTTGATTCTCTCCTCTACATAACAAAAAATACCAACCTGTCTAAGACACAGAGTCTATATCCTTCAGAGGTGCATTTTGTACAGTATTTCCAGTTTTATTCTGCCTATTACATAATTTATTTTATCCATTCCAATCACTTCTCTTTCAAACCATACTGAGCCAAGAATTAATCAATACGCTTCCTCAGACTAATAAAATCATATCGAGTCAGATAAATTTACCATACCATATTGGATATTCCTCTTGGGATTCACTACCATAAAGTGCCAATGTGTTTTTTAGTCTACCTTCACTGAAGATTCTCAAAAGGGGTCAAATCGTAAGTAATAATATATTATAGTGGCATTTAGGTTTAGGTATCTGATTTTTGTTGCAAGTTTCTCCAGATTACATGACTTATTTTAAAAAGCTCTATCAGTCTCAAAAGTCATATTCTGCTTTTAAATTTTCTCGAATTAATAATTGAGTAATGGTTTTAAATATATTATGATAATAAAACGTAAATGGTATTTACAATTTCTATACATGATTTATATATCTGCTTTAAATTATAAGTTATTTCCCAAAATATATATTATTTTAGAATTTATTGATGAATGACTATCTATCATTCAAAGAACGTTGTATAGACTGGCTCAAATTGCACTTTAGGTTTTTCAGTAACTCTGAATTAAATTAAAACCCTGAAATTATAGCATGTTTATCTTTAGCAATAGTATAAACAGTATTGTCTCCCTTTTAATGTCATGCAATGTCCTTTTATATCAGCATTAAAAATTTTGCGTGGTAAAACACTAAATGATAAATAATATTAGTAATATCTAGCATACAATATGCCCAATATTCTACAGGGGCAGGAGGAATGTGAAATTATGGAAGACCAATTTAACATATCACATTGTGACACGGCACGAACATTGGTAGGAAGTACGTTGTAATTTATAATAAGTGTGAGCAATAAATTTTCATCCACACAGCCATAAGAAATTGCAGGCTGGCAAAGGAAACCTATTAGAAGAATAAACACAATCTTTTTCGACCATACATTCTCCACAATGGATTAAAATCTTAGATTTGTCTCTATGAATAACATCGGAACGCGTTATTAGAGAAATATCAGGTCCTACAATTATTTTAGCCTTACAAATATGCACTAATTTTGATTTATGAATGCATTCGGCTTATCTTAGCCGAACAAAGTATTTATCAGTACATGCAAGAAACCTAAATAGAAGCTGAAACAATAATAAGGGCGTGGTATAGTAAACTCACGTATGCCATTCTATTTAAATCCTGTTTATATGGTATTTATTAGGTCAAAGGTCACGGTACCAATTGATAATGGGAACTGCAATACAAAAGATAAATAAAATTTTATGATGTCGAAACCGTTCCTTGGAATTTTTACATGTAAAACTTATTTTCAATACGGAAATTACATTGTCAGCCAAAATACTCCAGGGTGAATTAGATTGCAGGAAGTTATTAATGGGGAACAATTATATGACTTCATCGCAATAATCTCGTTCTATAGTTGATTCATGTCTTATAAATTTTAGATTTTATATCACCCCTTGTAAATGAATAACAAAATATAAATCTAAGTCGATTAATAAAATGTTTGCTAGGTTATTTATTAACAATTTACATAGCCACAAAGCAATTAACTGATGTACAAAAACAAATTAACTACCTGCATACCTGTTCAAAGGTATTGTATATAACGTTTTTAAAAATTTACACGAAAATTTATTAGTGTAATTCGTCGTAATAATTTCTGTGCTACCGCTTATTAAGTTCGTGCACCAGTTTTCCTGTAGGCAATGTGTATTTTAGGTACCTATACGAATACATCATATTAGTTGGCTCTGCGGGAAGAGCTGTGTGCATGTAGGGTTTCGATTTCGATCATAAACGGTGGTGGTGCTAGAATTAAGGAGTATTACACATATAGACTGAATGATAAAAGCTTTGTGTTGGTGTCTTCACACGCCATAGCGTCGTAGACTATGATTTTGTAGTGGCTCTGGATTATGCGTGTGTGCTTTACGATGGCTTAACTATTAGCAAGCCGCATACTAGCTATGCAATTAATTTGCTGATTTGAGTCATGCATTAAATTTGCGGCTGCAGGCGCAACTCAATATATTGAGCTGGTGGTTTTGGCCTTTTACTACACTTTCCTTGTCATATGTCTCATTTCTATGCACTTAATAGGAATAGTTTGTATATAAATTACGAACAAGTTATACAAACCCCTAACCTAAAACTAATATGACCATTGTGTGCAATGTGTGTACAAATTATTTGCAAGTAAGTATGCGTGCATAATAGAATTAGTTCGCTGTTGCAACCAAAGTATCCATGTTTGCATTCTAAGCCAAATAAGTTTTGTGTAAATTTTGTCGAATGTCATTCACATGTATGAGTTTATATTTGACATGGAATTTTTATCACGTCTGCTTAGTGCAAGCATTTATTCGAGGTCAATGTAACAGAATCGAAAAGTAATTATTAAAAGTGCATTCTATAGTCAAGCATACACTAGAGTGTATTTTTAAGAAATAAATATTTTTTCGCGGTTTGTCTTCATAAAGTAATACTTACACGTTTTTATATTTCATCACAAATAAAGTGAAAACTACGTGAGTACTCAACACCAAAGGGAGTATAAAAATCATAGAAGAGATAGAAAATTAAGAAGCTTCCACATTTTGCAAGTACTAGGATGAAAGCATTGGTAGTAGTAAGATATCTGCAATGGTGTGCATAAGCAGTGGCTTTGTTTGCATATATATCAGCATAAGCTTCAGAAGTGGGCCTAAGTTCACGTTAAATTACATATCATACATGCATGTAAATCTTTGTAGCACTAGTTTTGGTATGGTCGGTCTGACTTGGCTCAGAGAATAATCTTGCCTTGTCTCTCAGTGAGAAGGCGATTCGAAAAGTATGTTGCTTTCTATGCTTCCCCGTCTCAGTCTCGACTGCAACTGCAGTTGAGTATAAAAAAGAAAATCTTATTTGTTTCCTTCATTGGGTTTCCCTGCAAAGAAGATTTTTTGTTTTTCTCGTTTGGCCAGACTAAAATAAACCCACAGGTCTGGTCTGGCGCTGGCCATCGCATATGTTATATTAACGTTTGTGTACCTACAATCTTATGTCGCTTTTACAATATTTGGTCAGTTGTTCTAGCATTTATCTAGTCCAATTTAGTATCAGCCACTGACTTCTATAGGGTATCTATACAGATGTATGTACAGTACTTAAAATAATACTCCTGTCCTTTAGGGCATGTCCATGTTCTTGGGAAAAATCAGTGACCATTATTATCAACACTAGTGTCTCACTCAAGGGAATAGACTAAGCAGCATGTGTCCATGGTAGGCAGCCAAAAAAGGAATTTGTTCAGAAAGCTGTCGAACCAAAGTCTCACTCCAACTATACTAACTAGCACATATTGTACATATAAGTACTACTAACTACAACTCCCATTGAAAACTAGTAACTTCCTTCAATCTTTTAAAAGATATAGATATATCTCCCAGAATCTCTTACTTCAATTACAAACACCGTATTACACAGAAACCACAAAAATGCCGTTTCCTAAGTGAATTGTGAATTCTTATGTCCTGTACTACCCAAACTCAACTATATTGACTCGGGGATAAATAATTTCTAATTCTTTCTCTCGCCTACAAGAATTCATAATTTGCAACCTTTCCATTACTAGACAGATGACAATGATGGATGATTTCTGCAACTATGACGCGCTTTGAAATTGCTATGACTTTTAATAACCCTTCAGCAAAACGTGCACCATATTTTCCTCAATGAAGATTATTTTGAGTATAGAAATACAAAAAAAAATTCAGAACCTTGAGGATGAGAAGACGAAAGGATCAATTCCATTTATAATTAAGACGATGGACATAATATCCTTTTCAGATGTACAGTTTTATTTAAGCTTACCCCTAGGTGGTTTAACAGTGTCATATGGCACCAGATCATGGGAAAGTAAATGCATGTCACTAGCTACCACTAATACGGCCAAAAAACATTCTCTTACAATTCTATTGACAAATTCAAGCCTTTGAGATGGATCTATAGGTAGGCATATTTTTTTTCAATTTTTCTCTCTAACTAGAGCCTTGAGAATTCGTAAATGAGAACTTGTTAAATGGAAACCATTTTTTGTCTGCGGCTTGATTAATTTTGTATGAAAGACTTTAGCATTAGTACGACTCCATTGTTTCGTATTCTATGTAGTACATTACAGATTGTAATCAATCTTGAGGTCAAGTGAAATAGATTGAAATCATCAAGTCATTAGTAAACGTGCAGTATTAGGTACGTTATGTGTAGCTTTACAATTTCTTTCAATGCAGTAAATAATTAATAGTTAAGTCTAGCAGAGTACATAGCATTATTTCTACATGGACTTTTACACACAGTAGCTTTCAAACTCCTTAATTCCAAGTTAAACAATAAAAATGAGGTCTATTAGTTTCATTTTCAAGTTCCGTGTCAATAGGGAAAGAATAAAAGCGTTTTTACGTAAGGTATGTATTTTAGGAACAACTAATGTATATATATTTACTACATATAACAGTGTAGTCGTACAAGCTGTAACGGAAAACTGTAAAATGCGATTACGAAACGAAAAGTGGTGAACTGTTCATTACTTCCCTTAAAAGCTTACACTACTCAAGTTCATTTAAGATTGCCTTTGATAGTTGACTCGCAAGGAAAGTTGCAAAAAACAGTGCCAATAAAATGAAAGAAAGGTAGGCAGAGTTAATAAGTATGATCGAAGCAAAGCGTGTTCATAACAGTTTCCATTTGAGTGAAAGTTGTCCACTTAAGTTACTATAAATGTTCTGATGCTGTAGCCGGTTCAATTTCAGTATATTCAATACACTTTATGCTCCTATTATTTCCTACACTTTTGGCAACTGCGCGAGAACCAGAATTGTAGAACGGTAAATGAAGGTAGACAATGATCCAATTACTCCATGAGGAGATTTTCACCAACCTTCTCCAAATTATTGCAATCTTCATGGTTCATTTTCAATTCTGCAATTCAGTGATTCACTATCCATGTTACATTATGTATCTCAGAAGTGATTATTGCAATCAAGTATGTCTAATGAGCATAGTTAAATATTTAGACGTTTCTCATACATTGACCTCATTACACATCGTATATCAGGAGTTAAGATTTCAAAAATCGATATCTGTACTTACTATTCATGCATACAAAGTTACTTGTATTATAGTCTCATTCTCCCATTGGCAAGGTTTGAAAAGATTTTGACATGTCAATATGGAAGCATTATTTTCCAAACATATTGCGTCTTAAAAAAGAGTTGGGCTTTGAAAAAGCGGACCTTATAGAAGTTTTCAATAATTATTAAAATCCCCAGATGCATAAGTCTATAATTTTTTTCTAGAGGATATGCATAGTAGAATGTCTTGAGTGACTACAGAAAAGGTCTCGAGTTGAGTATATTATAGAGTATTGAACATGTGTGGATGGGGATGGATGGACAGTTGGACAGTCGGATAGATGGATGAATGGATTATTGAGTGAAATAATAGTATGCCTTGAGGATGGGTCCTCTTCTTATCTTTACTTTTGCTACTACATGTTCAGCTCGGTTGCTTTCCCCAAGAACTGTTCGTCTGCTCAGTGAAATGAAAGACGAGTCAAGTTTGGGAACGTGTTGTTTTCTAAGTACATATTTATCTATAAAACATATCCACATATTATGTGTGTTTATATACTAAGTCCGAGTCTTTAAATGGCACTGTTGTCTGTGCTGGACAAAGTTTTTCTCCGATTCTTCAGTTTGAATCCAACAAGCCGCATTTCTATGGACTTGGTGTTTTTTATTCTAAAAGCATAGGCTGCAATAAATAAATACATTACATAAAATATAATACTATGTTATAGCAGCTCCAGCTGGACTAAGGCGTGTAGTTATAAATAGTAGATATTGGTATAATATAGCAGTAGTGCACTGTGTCGTTCATACGGAGTATTTATGTACATTGTATTGTAGTAGTACGTACTACAGCGTATGATATCTTATGTAAGTTACTTTTTGGAAACGTTGTTTCTAGCCCAGGCGATGTGATGCCAGGCCGCCCGCCGTAGCCCCGCTAAGTTTTCTGATAACGGCTAGTGGGTTGTCTGGATTGAGTATTGTAGTAGTAGTAGTAGAAGTAGTACTTGTACTAGTAGTACATACATACGAGTGAGTGTGTGTTGGTCTAGTTAGGCAACAGCATAGCTACTGAAATAACTAACCGTCAGTTCAGCAATTCCCTTCTAGAGAGATATCCTCAACTCAACTACCTACTTACTTATTCGAGTTAGCGAGAGAAAGCTGCGCATCGCATCCAAACACATTGCTTTGCATCGCTAACACGCCACCACACACACCAACGAAAGCCAGGGAAAGCTCCGCTACCCGGCAGCGGGTAGAATCCGCTATGCTACATGTGCATTATATTCAAAGTTCCTCCAACGACCTACTCATAAGTATTATTGCACGTTCTGCTGTTATGTATTCCTTGGTTGGGACTGTATACATATACAAAGCTGCTGCCTGGACGACTACGACTGCTACTACATATGTTGTAATATCTCTGGCTCTCTTTCACTCTTCAGCTCAGTCGCCTTGGCTGGGGAGACTTCTTCAAACAGATTTGGCTGGTTAGCTGGCATCCGACGACTTTCTTTGGCTCCGCGGACCAACTTCTCTCTCCCTGTCTCTTGCCATACCAGGGAAATGCAAGATGCAATCCAATCCCCGCTAATGCAACGGCTAAACTACTCACGACTTGATGCTTACCAAAAAGGACTCATATTATTATAGCCACCTTGCACTACTATTATATTATACTTTCCTAGTGCATACCCAACTGCCCCTTCCCTACACTTCTTTTCTTACTTTTCTTACATTTCACTGACTAACAATGAGCCGCCTTCCAAAGTCCAAATTTCCACTACAGCTTTCTTCCTATCAAATTCAACTTTCTTTCCTTCCTTCCTCGCTCTCTGCATACTTACTTCCATCCCAAAACAGAATTCCTATGCCTAGCACTACCAAAATATATTTATCTACTTCCATGCTCTTCTACCCGCACTTATTATCACTCTGCCTCGTCTGCTCTGACGTAGGCACTACTTTTATTCCAATCCCCGTGTCTTGGACACTACTTCAAACCACTTGACCTACACTCTAACGTCTCACCTGACCGCCTTTACACATTATTCACGATAATTTTATACCACGCCATACTGATGTAAGTGTCACTTTAATTTATGCTTAATAAATTTCCCTAATATGAGACAAAATGTCACAACACTAGCAAAGTTCAAATATTACAAAATTCCAAAATGAAATTACAATACCTGCCTGAGAATTTGTAAAATTAGTAAAATGTAGTGTTAAAAGCCTTCGGAAATATTTATATGACGATTTTAATCTTTATCTCCGAGACTTGGACACGTAAATAACTTTTGTGTGTTTTCAAATTACACATTTACAGATAAGTAGAGTACTTTTACGCTTATGATGTAGTAATATATATTTTTCTATGGTAAACGTACCTACATTAACAATATGACTCCAAATTTCAAAAAAAAATTTAGGTTTAAAGAAATAGAGTTGAATATTAATGAGTATCAGAAAATATGCTGTAGAATTTTCTATTTAGTCATTGTTTGTTTTTGGCAAAATAGAGATATAAATATAGAATAAACCGGCTGGAAGTCTTTCTTCGGTATATTCTTATTGTGTAGGTCTTAAATGAAAATATTGCCTAGAAGCTTACTGTAGTATTTGCTACAAAATGTGTAAGCCAAGTTTTCTATGACTTGAACTGAAGGTACAAGTCGAACTGAGAGAAGTATCCGTATTAGACCAATAAATCCCACAAAGAAAGTTATAGTGAAGGGAAAGTAGAAAGTCAAGCATAAGCCAATTGAAACGCTCATAACATAGGAAAAGAGAAACCGTATATGGGAGCTATCACGGAATAACTGTAATCGCTGTTGGGTTTTTGTGTGATAGGTACAAACAGAATAGTTTCGCAGTTAGAAGTCAATTTATAGGAATATGCGTTGGGGTCTTTGTGTGCGTTGGGGTTATCGTAAAAGCCACTTCTACACGATTTCGTAGTGCAGACAGGTCTATTGACTAATTTCATAAATTAATAGCTATGATTATATATAGTTGAAAGAGAAAGTCAAGTGAGTGGAGTTAACCTCGTTGGAGGACAATTTATTTCTCAGTCGATAGTAAAACCGAGATATTTATTAATATTAGTAGTTTTGTGTGGGCAGTTAGGTGAAATTGTCAAAGTGAGTAAAGCGGTGAATAAGCAAAGTAAAAGAAATAATAAAAACATGAGAACATAGCACGTTATAAGTAGGGATGGTAAGTAGTACATGCGTACACTTGTCATAGTCCTCACCTACTATATACGTAACATAACACAAGTTTGACAGTAAGTAATGCTTAGAAGTAAACCAGGAGTTATGTACAGTAGCGGCATAATAACAAAGTATATAACTAGCTAGTCCTACGTAGATAGATATAATGGTTGCTATTACTGTCTGGAGTTAAATACAGGATCCGACGTTAGGTATGTGTTTATATAGTTGAGATAGTTGGACATAATATGTGGACTTTCTGTGGAAATTGTAGAACTCAGCCCAAGTATCTGAACATTGCATTGAACCGTTAGATTAACTTTTCTTGGCTGTCATGCAGTCTCAATTCAATCGAAGTTAAGCCAAGTAGACTCAAGTCGTCTACTACCTTCATACTACTTACCAGATGGAATGGCACACACACCGTCCGTACCATACGATGTCACGTACACAACCACCGAAAATACCACTCTTACATAAACACATGCATTTACACAAGTTCCTCCATTACTGCTGTCGACTCCTATGCATCGTGTAATTTACAAACTTGATATAAATATTGTGAGAATCCTTAGTGGAATCATATTAAAACCTATTCCTAGACAGTGCAAGTCACAGAGTTGATTTGTCTCCACTCCTACGTGGACTACCCTTCCTTCCAAATCCAACGCTTCCCTTTCTTGGAGAAAGTGGGGACACGAGAGTCCTTTCTTTCCCTCGCAAATTCCGAGGGAGTAGGTCGACTACAAGTGAAAGCAGAGAAATACCGAATAGAACTTTCTGTTGCTCCCTTTCTGACTTTCTCTCTCTCTCTCTCTCACGCACAGCCTGCCAAGGCTCAAAAGCTTCCATCATATTGTCTTTGTTTTTCTTGACACATTTCACTTTAACTGCTCAAAATAGCAAGAATATCTATTTACACGTCTGAGCATTACTACTAAAATTCCTGACATATGCCACTCTCGTCAACACTAAGTAAACATTTCTTTTGGACAGATATAATATAATTGGTAGGGATTTTTTGTAAAGCATAAGCATTTGCAAAAACACATTTTGGCAACATTTCCTCCCTTTATTCCTTGCGTACTACTGAAATATAAATCATTTGGAAAACATCAAAGAAAAGTTGAGAGTCACTTGATATTTTCTGAAGGGTGGCGTCGTAATAAAAGTGTAAGGTCGGGGATGGAGTTGATGAAGCAAATTAATGTAATAAAAGCGAGTGAAATTATAAAATGAGTAGTAGCAGGGACGAAAGAGTTGTAGTAGTGGGTGAAGTGGAAAGAATCGTTTGGCACTGATGTGTGTGTTTCAAGTAAATACGGTGTGAAGTTGTAAAGGATGAGAGAGGTTCTTCTTTTCTTCTCACCCGCCTTTCTTCTCGCCCTGGACGTATGTAGGAGAGGAGAGAGAAGACTAAGACAAGGAGTACACACACACTACATATTATATACAACAGACGGGGACATACATATCGCGGGTGCTCTATTTTTGTGAGCTACCTACCTCCGACTCCTGAAAGGAAACCAAAGGGAAGCCATGTACTTGTAGTAGTAAGCTGACTTTTAGCTCAACTCAGTCACTCAGCTTAGTGGCGTAGGTATAGTCTCTGTCTTCGTGCCTCTTGCCTGCTACACTGAAGTACACTGTTGTGTAGACAAGACAAGAGAGCTCAGACCAAGTCAATTTCATTCAACTCAACACTCAAACCAAAAACTCGTACATTTGTTTGTATTTCCTATAGAGGTTTGTAGTTTTCTTGGTGAGGGAGTTTTATAGTGTGACCATATCTTGTGGAGGTACTATGAAGGACTGTATAGGTATGTGTGCCTGTGAATAATAGGAGTGCATAGGGAGAGGCTACGATACCTTGGTGAGTTAGTGAGTGAGTCCCAGTTCTAAAGTAAGCCTTTCAGTCATACGGCAACTGAAGTGAACTGAACGAAGGAACTAAACTGAACTCGGCAAGTCAACTGAATTCAAGTCAAGTCACTACTGTCTTTTATTTCCTATCTCCGTTGTCTTGCATTGCATTGCCTTCTTGTGTTACAATAACTGTGGACTACTCTGGCTCTCTCTCTCTCTGACTTTCTCCGAATGTTTTGTCCTCTCTCACTCTGTTCATCACTATGGAATTGAATAGGAACGAGGAGTTGAACGGAACGAAACCAAAGTAAACCACGAACGAGCAGAACATCACACACTACAGAAACTCTTTGAATAATCCAGACGAACCCGAGACTTGGTCTGATACTTACTTAGTCAACTCATTCATTTTAGTTAGGTGACCTGACTACGTAGGGACAAACATTTCTCAGCGGTTCTCCTTTTGTGCATAGTGTCTCACACACACGAGACTCCGTTCTGAAAACAGACATCAATTCATGGAAAAGTCGTAGAACTATTATCTTGAGTTGTTCCTTCGGTGTCTTCCCTTTATTGTCTTGTTCCCACCTTAACTTCAGTTTCATCTCTTTTTGTTCGCGTCTCCCTTCTAACTATTCTAGATAGTGAGATTTCTTTGATAAACCGCACGGATTACTACAGAACATTGTTTCC
This sequence comes from Tomocerus qinae, assembly GCA_020055645.1. Lineage (NCBI taxonomy): Eukaryota > Metazoa > Arthropoda > Collembola > Entomobryomorpha > Tomoceridae > Tomocerus > Tomocerus qinae. Next base: position 29,612,436 of record CM034548.1, read on the forward strand.
CTGTGTCACAATCTTATTGTTTTTCTACACTCGATTCAATTTCATTCCACTCAATTCAATCCCACTCTGTCCACAAAGAATTTATATAATCCAGAACAGACAAAAATAATACCTATTTCAAACACCTGTACGAAGCCGACAATATTGTTTATGTGTAATCTAGTGAAATAATTATTTTCGGCCACTCTGTCTCATTCTGATTAACATCCAGATATGGACTGACATTAATTATGTCAGGGCACTGGGTTTTTAATAAACTTGGCATACAAGTGGAAAGCTGGTGGGATGCATGAGTGAAGCCAAGGGAGTCACGGGTTGTACAAAGGTCATGTGACAGAGGGGAAAAGTTAAGTGAACGTAACCGTGAATGTAAACATACATAAATAAGTGAATCATTGTACGTCTCTCGCATCTGCACACTCTCTCCAGCCATGGGTTAAGATGCAGAAATGCACAAGGCGCGGTTTAATATTTCAGTCATCAAATAATTTTATTTTCCTTGTTCTTCAATCCAATCTCCGTAGGGAGCCCACGTGAAAAAGTAAAAGCGAGCGGGTGAGTCCATTGGGGAAGATATGCGAGAGCCGATAAAAGTCACTTGAAAAAAGTGGAAATCAAGTTTAGGAGCAAGTCTCGAAATTTTTTCGAATTGAGATTTATGTCTGGACTAAGAAGAGACAAAACGATTTCAATGTAAATACTAAACTTTATTGTATAGATATACACAAATCATCAATTCAGGAGAGTATACTGAGTCTATTGGGATTAATTCTGCTAGGTACTTGAATGTGTACACTAAGCAAACAGAGATACAAAGATGCGCTGTGCTCTGTCGTGGTTAACAAACTAAAGTGGGTTAAAATAAAACAAGAGAGTATAAAATCCACTCCAAGATTTAAAACGAGCATGTAAAGGCATGCTCTCTACTCTCTCTCCCTATCTCTCTCAGGACAAACGATACATCAGCATAGGCAGTAGGAATTATTCAGTAAATTGCATAGCACATTAAGGGAGTGAAGTAGTAGGAGTGCTATGGGATGTATTTGGACTGGAAATTCTCGATGCCACCCAAATACTACACATAATTGCAAATATCTCTGAACTAATGAAATGGTACGTGCAATAGAAACCATGATTACATTACGTCACATCTAAATGCCACGAGCTGGATAAAATCATGATATTTATGACCTTTGTTGTAATTGTATTCTGTTGAACTACAGGTCTATATCAGAATAGTTAGTCGGCAGGCAGGCAGGCAGTGAGTGAGTGAGTTGTTCCAGTCCAGCCAGTAGTAGGTCCAATTCACTACAATTCCAGACTCTCTATACATAAACATCTTTAGAATATATTCGTAAATAGATACTCAAGTGTAGAATGAAACAAAGTCCAGCCCAGGTATCTACTACTGTGTACATATTTAAATAAACGAGTGCTGTAGCTATAGCTGAATGGCTGATGAAGATAATGAATAGTTGCTGATGGCGGAAAAGAGCTCGGAAATACTATATAGCGTCGACTACTGACTTGTCTTTCCATCCAATTTACAATTAAAACTAATTACCAGAGTTTAACCGTAGCAGAAAGCATTAATAGGTCACTTTCACTATGACTATATCCTTCAATTTCTCTCGCGATTCCAACCTAACCCAATCTTCAGCAGCTTACGATTATTCCCAGTGTTTAAATCAGTGAAATTAAATGCTATGTGGCCCTCATAGTGTTTCTTTCGACTACAACTTCCCATTACCACTACAATAGTACATCATTCTCTCCTCCTCTCATTGCCAGTCAGCAAACAACTACTTTCTCCTAATTTCTCCATGTCCCTGCAAAACCAAAGTAAACAAGTCTACCTACAGCCGCACAAAATACAAAACTCGTGAATTATATATCTCCTACATGTGTTAGATATGTTAAGGCTCATGTGTCAAATCAAACTGTGTCTTAATTAAAGCATTTGTAGGCAACTTTTAAAACCAATTGATTAATTTCCTTTTAATTGAGAATTGAGATAGATTAGAAAGCTACTTATTAAATAGAACGTTTCATGAAGTAATCCGTGCGCCGTCTTTGAAATTATAATAGTCTATCCATATTATGTAAAATATAGTATTTACTATATTACTTTTTCCATGTCTTCTGCCAGTAGTAACAAAGTAATACACTCATTATATGTGTATAATAATATAAAAAGAGCTGTCGACTAGGATGCAATTGTGGCTATGTGTATAGTATATTAATAAAAGTGACAAGGAGCACAGTGACAATAAGATGTTGTAGTTGTCTCAGGATTGAAGAAGAATCCTTCTTTCCAAGGGAGACTCGTTCGTCATTAATGTATACTTGAGTTGGGGAGGGAGCCACTACATGAAATTCTACTTAGAGAGTTGAGTTCATCCCACGACAAGAAGACACATTTCTCATCTCATGTATATCTGTACATAATTTGCCAGAAAGGAAATTATCGAAGAGAAAGCAAATATTATGAGTGTGTCGTTGTTGTATGTAGTAGTATAGGCAATAAAACTACCCCAACTGCTAAAGCCATATACGACAAGACAAACTGTAGGTGCCATATAGTTCAGTGAGTGGAAAAGCAGCATCAGTCAAGTCAACACAGATCACATCATCAGTAAAGTAATGCAAAGCCAAGCAAAAGCAACGGAACATTATTCCCCCGGCAGGAGCTCCAACAAACAAAACAGAACAAGTCTAACAATAAGTATTTCGTAATGTAATGTGAGTCAAGTCAAAGTCAACATCAAAATTCAAGTCAAGTCAAAGTGGATTCTATTCTGTAGTGGTCCATGAGTGTATCTTTCCTCCACGACTGATAATGCTGTATTCTGTGGAGATCCCTTCTTGTAGATGGCCAGTTAAAGTTGACAATTTATTGATATTGCTGCACCAATCCCGCTCTCAGCTTCCATTACAGTTAAAGTTACACGACAGCTTCTCGCAAACTTTTTCACGCAACGATTATTATCCGCTCTCGGTAATTCCCTACGTTTCTAACTTTATAAAAGTTTATCTACATACTCATTTCCTATACTTTAGCTACCGCTACTTATGTAGTATTATTCTTAGTTATGTCTACGTTTCTCGGTATCCGCTCCAATTTACATTCTCAGATTAACATTCAAATATCTCAGTGATCCTCAACTTTGTCTCTCTCTCTCTTTTACATTATTTCGTTACAAAAGGTATCTCTCATTCTACTATTTGCATTACCATTAAATTATATAGTACTACAGGTTACATGTATCTGCATAATGATACTTTCACTTTGTTTGCGTACTCACCACTTACTTTTACGTTAAATTTACCGTTCTAAACATCCAACTCGAGGAAATTGCACAGAAATTGAAATACAAGTTGTACTAAGTGCACTAGGTACTCACTATGTAACTTCTCCACGTTGAAATTAGCCTCTCCTTCCTCCCAAAGACACTCTACCTCTAAATAAACGCACTTTTTCTTCTTCAAGACATTGAATATAATGGGATTAGCTGAAGGGAATTTCTAGTTCCGTAGAGAGTTTAAGTCTGTCTATGTATTTATTACGATTCTGTTCGTCAGAGCTTATGTATTCCTAGAACTTCTATAGAAGTGGAACAGGAATCCTCTCTTATACTTTTCATCGCTATTAAGAATATACAGGGTTGAGGAAAAAGTAATACGTCATGTACTTATTCCATGGAAATGGGATTCCCCATTTTGTATCTAAAAACCCCTTGAAAATGCATTCCACGTCTTTGCCTTTACACAATTCTCGTTACTTTCAATTTGGTGAAACTTGGCCGAAGGTTGTACGAAATCTAATTTACATGGAGAAAGCTACTTTATACATACCCTGTGTATTCTTACCATCGAGAAACATACTACATCGCCTGCATCTTCTCTTTCCATTTCTCTCAACTTCACAAATACTTTCTTAAACAATGCTGATAAAAAGATTCACAAAACTATTGCACATTATTGATACATTTATACTGATTTTAGATCCTGAACACAGTTTTAAAAACTAACTTACATGTAAACAAAGTATGTTTTAAAGCGTATTAAGTTTATCTTTTTTGCACATTTGAGATTTGAGAATGAAAGGTATACTAATACAGTGTTTAATTTTATTGGCCGGCTCTTTTACATTTTTATCAGTCAGTAAGCCATTTTAGCCAGTTAAAACAGCTCGTGGCTAAATTATCATAACCAAATTTAGCTTATGTTTAAGTTTTGCCAATTTAGCCACTAGCAGGGTGGCAAACTAAACATTGACATCTTGTGTCTACCGGTATAAAATAATATTTAAATCGAACCCATTTCACAAAATGTACAGTTCCCTTTCTTGGTACATTTTAACCTGTGACGTTGTAAGCTAATAGGCTAAATGCTTTCTGAGAAGTTTGCATTTAATATTGCAAAGCTTTAAATTGACTCGGATAGTTATATTTATATGCACAAAGGAACTAGTATTACATATTTACATAGAGTCATGATGAGTTTATTAATCTGTGTTGGTTTGAACGCAGAAGGTAGTTAAGGACGAAGTTTGTGTTTAAGCATTTAATAATTAATTAGTGAGGAAAATGAAAACCTTTAGCGGCTGTGAAAGAAGCACTAGAAATGATTAGAAATGCTCTATTAAGCATGTTCTAAGTAGTTTGTTTATTTGAAATGAATATGGAGAGACATTTGTTGAGTTTTCATGAAAAAAGTAATTAAAAATAAATAGCTTGAGCTTTAGAAAGTAGGATTAGAAGGAAAGAAGGTTGAAAACGGAAATGAATGTTTTAGTTATCCGTATTTCGGTATTCTAGGAAAAAGATTAGCAACACTGTTGCTGTGTGGTGGTATAAATGGAGCAACGCGAAGAGTTAAGATAGGCATGAGGCGCTGAAACCGCCTGAGGATTTTTAGTCAATTCCATTTCCAATTTCAATCTGCTTTCTAAAGATCAGTCTCTCTGTCTGGTGATACTTTCCATTGGGAGGAGCTTTTAAAATAGATGAACAACTTTTAGGTCTGAAATACTTGTTCATTACTCCTGCTAGTCTTACAACTAGTTCCCATTTAGTCTAGAAATTATTCTCGTTTTATGATTTTGTAGTAACTGGATAAGATCAATTCGTGCTGTAGATATCATTGGTGAATGGTTGCGGGTAGGGGAGGATACCACATTGGAAAGTTTTTCCCATTAAAAATTTTTTTGCTCATTAATCAGTAAAATTCTGGCTCCTGGTTTTCATAAGGTTTTAATTAAGTAATTATTCTAGTCTTTCAGAGTTGGGAAGTCCCCGTGGATTTGAAAGTTTCTGAGATAGATAGTATTCAAAGCTTAGGAAAGTAACACCTAATGTCTTGCCTATTATCTCGATATTAGAGCCAGAGAAAATCCTTGGCTAATTTAGTTTTCTTGAAGCACGTTTAATGTAGCGTAGTGGGTTTCTTTTTGTGTGAAATACCTTGTACATGTTTAAACATGTGCATACAGATACATTTTGAGAAAGAGTTTCAGTTTCAGCTTTTGAAATTAAATCTGCATACTTTGTATGGATTTGCATTGCATTTCGAAAGTCAAAGGAAATAGCTTTCCCTCGTTCAAATTTAATAATTCTACTTACATAGTTCCGTCAGTCGAGTACAACGAAGTGAAAAGTGAACCTCCTCAGTACATGTGTACTCACTGCTATTGTACTACTCCAGTGCAAACACACAGATGTGTGTAGGCACGTCTAATGCACTATATACATGTTATATGTGTAGTGACGTACGGTGGGTAGGTTATTTTCTCGCCGAAATGGCTTATTGGTACCTAGACACCAAGTCTGCCAGATGAAGAAGAGAAAGTTAAATTGAAGATGGTGAAAATGTAGATCGTAAATGGAGAACTAGATGATGGTAGGATGGAGAAAGCAGGAGAAAGGCAATTTTACTACTACAGCTCCCAAATATTACGTAAAGTGATGAAGTTGATACGCTCTTACGCTCCCTTCCTCCACAGACTCACATACATAGTATTTATTTCCAGCCTCTTGTATTTTGTAGTAGCTCCTTGCATTCCTCCTGAAATGTGTGTAACATACTACTATATGGCACACACATACATTTAAGCACCCCCTTATAATAATATAGCCGCAATCCAACACCATTACTGCCGGTATAAAGAAAATCTTATATATATAGACCAGAGTGACTAACGCCACTGACTTTAGATTCTTTGACCTGAATCTGTGACTGGATGGGCATGGCTGGGCTGCTTCTCTTGACTTAAGCGTGACTTTATCCAAAATTCCGTCATACTCGTTCCTAGCCCCTTACTCTGCCGAGAAGCCTTTTTCCCTCGCAACGTATAAATATAAATTCTTTTTCTTCTCCCTACTGCTCGTATACCACTATTTCGAATCTTTAAACTTGCGATTAGCTTTGAGAAAGCACTGCATTAGTATTGGCACGTCCCATTCAAAACGAAAGAGTAGTAACATGGCAAGTTAAATGAAATCTCTTCTCCCTCAGAGTTATGAATAGTCGACTAAACTCAAACTGCTATATGCACTACTACTTAACTCAGTATCAAATTTTAAATATCAAGTTCAGAGCGAATTCCACAGATAGAATTTTCAACTCGCTTACATAGTAATGATCGTCTGGATGGTACTCAGACACACTATATGAGCATTACAAGGAGTAACTTGCATTTTAGACGAAGAACGAAAGGATTATGTATACTTGGATTTATATTGTAGTCAGAGCCGACGGAATTCTGAGAGGAATTCTCGTGGAACTGATATCATAGTTTTATAGGTACCCATCCAATTCATTCCTTTAAGTACAGGTACATTACATCACCATAGCAGAGTTTGCCACGATTCAAGTTCCTCTGCGTCTGCAATTAAGTATAGTTACGCCAGGCGAAACAGAGTTTTTGGAGGCAGAATAACTTTCCTCTCTAACCACATAGCATTAACTTAATTCGAGTGCACGCTTTTTGAGTGCACAGAACTGTTACAAAAGTCACTTGGTTTGATACACTTTAATGGGCAGGAACATGGAATAAGCATGGGCCATGTAGTTTCATTCATATCTGTCAAATTGCAGTTCGAATGAATGAATATCTTTGAACTCCATCAAGAAATGTGAGTAGCATTCCATTGCCTTGTATCTGCCATGTACTGCTGAATGAATGGGTGGGCAAAAGTGCCACAGTATCTAGACTTGGATTAGACAATCAAATTATTGTACGTGTTTACTTGAAACTTGAAAACTGATAATAAGCCATGGCCTTCTCCTTAATCGGAAATGAATTAATCAAAACTGATTAGCTTTCTAAATTAGCTATGCAGTTCTCTACTATATTTGGAATGCCTCGCTAATATGCGTAATTAATTAACTTTTACTTTGCAAATGACCCAATTTCCTTTTAAATACTCTAGGGAGGGAGTTTTCCTCCAAATCCCTCTGGATATCGATTATTGGGATCTGGAAAAATTACTAGTTAAACCCAGTTTAACCTGAACAGAATTGCTGCTAAATTATTCCAAGACATATTGTATAATAGAGGCTTATGATATAGTACAGAATGCCATGGGTTCATTTTATTTCAGCTACTTAGTTAAACTTGTGTTTATGGGAATTATGTCACTTTCTCCGTAATTCTAACATGCTGCAACATTTATGAAATAATTTACTTTACTATTTGTGGGCTCACCACAGGAGCTTATGTAGTCTTCCACTGGGGCTTAGTTGAGGGACATGTATTGATGAAAAGCATTGCACACTTTCGGGGACAGTTCCGTTAGCCATGAATACTTTATGAAAGCGAATAAGTCAATAATAGTGTCGAATGGACGCATAATACGTAGATAGTTACTGTATTGACCACATTAGGAATATAGTTGTGTAGTCCATTAAATACATCCGATATCACTATAGGTGAGCACAATAGTTACTCAATTCAAATTATTATTGAACGTGTTCACTGTGCATAAGAAATTGTGCAATCTATTTCTATCTATGTATAGATACGACAAATGATATCAAATTTATATCATGATATGTCTATATCTATAGGAATCCATTCACATCCCATCACTGACAATAAGGAGGAATAACATAAGTACAATCTACCACTGTGTAGAGAGTATTAATAGAATTGGTGCCTAAATAGAATAACAGACATCAGAACGTACACATGTATTCTTTTTACCGTAGACCTGGAATTGTACACGACTCATTTCAACGCAATCGTTCTGAATCTACCGACATTTATTTTCATTTCAGTATAAAATGAGATGTGATAAAGGAGGGTATAATTCTCCATCATCCTTTACGTATAATTATCATTTCACCGTATAGTAAAAATAAAATACGCGTTATAGCAAATCTTTTACATATTATATATCTATGCTCACAAAACCTTTTCTATGATTCTGACTACAAGAATCGCAAATCTTTTCTTGAATAATATACAATATGTAGATTGCAATCTGGTTGAATTCAAAGTTCATAATTTGCATTATTCATAATATTCTGAAAATATTATTTTCTGGTGCTTTAGGCGTTAGAGTGGTTTGTAATTTGTAGTTTGAATAATTGTACAATTATTGATCTTTGTACAGTTGAGATTTTGCTATTAACTTTCCTTTAGGTTGTAAGTATGTAAGTATATAAATGAGGATGAATTTCCAGAGGGAGAAAGTAGATGAGGAAAGAGCAAAAGAGAAAGTTGAATAAAGTAACAAAGACTTGTGTTAGTGGAGGGTAACAGAAGACAGGGCATTAATTGTGTGTGGAAAGGAGCAGGAGGAGCATTTTCCGATGCAAATAAAAGAGAATAGAGGCAAAAACCATAAAATTACCACAAACATCAACTGCAATTTCTTTTTGTGCACAAATAGTGGGAACACATTGGAATCCTAGGTTTCGTTTACATAATTCATCCGTTTGTAGTTGAACTAACGAAAGAAATAATTCGGAAACTAACAAAAGTGTATTAGATATATCACTCTGAACTCACATCACTATGCACTACTGCTCTCGTGTGTTAAAGTGCTGTAGATAATACATAGACGGAGTTCTCAACGATGCATGGGCAATAGGATGACATTTTCCAGTTTTCATTAGCTATTTGTAGGGAAGTGTAAGTAGGAGATAGCGGAAAATAGGTTGCTGGGACTCGGAAAAAAGGAAATATGTATGAGGTATGCAACGCACGTCTGTTCTGGAGACTAAGCTCCCCTGGCCACATAGTGCATTGCACTATGTGCTTTATGAACTTACTTTCTCCCCAGAGTGGCAATATTATAATATCTGCGTGTGTAGGTATGTATGTATATATACATATAAATGTGTTGTTACGTGGGATTTGCATCGACCGTCAAATTGTGACTTGTTTGTGAGTGAATGTGCTGTATGTAACAATCGGGATACAGTAATACTTACGTGCTTATCTATTTATAATATGTATATATGTAATAGCACTGTTTGCTTCGGTTTATACACCAGAGACTTTCTCAACGACACGCAACGCCAGCCGATATGTTATCATAGGACCACTCTCTAATAAAGTAATACAATTTGATAAGGGTGCCCTATCGTATAAACTAGTATATTATTATTGACTAACCAAACCTTACTTTCACTATATCGAGTAAGCTACCTTATTGTCGAAAAATACTTAGAATGTGATGCGATGTTATTTTATGGCATGGAATAACACAGCTGAATACATACAAGTACTAGTACAGGCAACTTCAGCACGAAATGAATTCATGCAACTATGCTTTTCTTTAGTTGGCAAGAAAACAAAAACTATTGTTATCTACTCTATTATGTTCATTCCGCACAGAACTAGAACTTTGGAACTGCATGCATTCTTCTATACGACTCTCCCTTCTCGTTTACCTTTACCTTTTCATGCTACATTTTAATAAGCTTTTAGTTGATAGTGGACTATGCAAACAGATTGACTGATTCTTTCCTCACTCCATCCCTACTAAACTTCTTAACTAATGCATATACGTCTTCCAATTGTCATACCTAAATAGTAGGTCACATCTAAATAAACACTTTCACCACATTCAATGTCTTCAAAATGGATAGCGACAACTAATAACTTTTTCCTTATCAGATATTTTTTCTTGCTATTAATATAAAGCTAGTACAGACCGCAATGGTAAATGAAATTACTTTCTAAATCTTTATTAATAATTTAAATAATAATAAAAATTGCATAGAAATTCCTAGATATTGGCTTAGTACTTTTAAGTACATAGTCAGTTAGTTTTATTTATTAACATGTTTTTACTTGGACAAGTAATCCATCAAGTAGGAACCTATGTACACTTGGATATAATTCATATCGCTTTTATGATTAGGCATTACATTTCCATAGCTCTAAAGGTGCTATAGTTTTCGGTTAAGTTAGTCATAGGTTATATGAATTAATTAATTATTTTTAAATCAATTAGGCTTTCTAAATTGTGACGGGGAGTGAAATGTAAAACTGAGGACATTTAATTGAGGGTAGGAACTGAGGAGACATATGTAGGACAAACGGTAACGGTTTCTGGCAGCAGACACTATATTTGCATTGATTACACAATTGAAATGCCTTACCTTCAAGTAATCAATGTAAATTACTGTGTTGACTTGCTGGTTGGCAAGTGAATGTACATTTAAGAGATTTTATTCTGTAGATAGTCATAATACTAGGAACGGTCTTCCAAGAAATGTTTTGAGTAATAGTAGAATTTGTTAAAATTGTGTACATAAGAGAAAATACGTTTAGCTCGTCTAATAAAAACAAATGAGGGAATGCGTCATTTTGAGTTACGTACAGCTACATTTAAAGATAGTGGCTCTTGTCTTAGTGTATTAGAGAACTACTGCATTTGTCCACTTGACTATTCCAAGATAAATTCAGTACAGGAATTATTTCTGGTGATTTCGTACTAGTAGTATAGTAGTAGGAAGTAAGTATGTACGTATGTAGTAGTAGTAGTGCGTCCATGTAGATATTTCTGAGCGAGAAATGCATAATATTGTTAGAGATGGGAATAGTTTAGAATATTTAGGTTATCCTTACGTAATGCTGGAGTCTATGCAGAGAGGGAAATCAGATAGTGGATGATAAAAGAAATGAATATATGTTATATTAGTTAAGAATTTTTGTATGTACACATAGGCGTAGTCGTTTATAAAGGGAAATGCTTCGGAATGGAAAAGGCAATGACTGGAAAAGGAAAAACGAGCCAAAACCCTGCATAAAGATAGTAAATTCATTCTTGAATGGAAGAAAATAAATGGAAGGCCATCGCATCGCATGGCGGACTCCTGTCCTTAACTTAACTGCAGCCAGTCAGACTAGACTCACTATATTTTCACTTTAGCCCTACTTCCTATATGGACTGACTTACAGGATGAGTCGACTGCGTAACGTAGCTTTTACTTTACTTTCATTACATGGGCCAAACTAACTGAACTGTTTTTCGGTTTATGTAACTCCAGTCCTCCTCCTGATATACTCCCGTTCCTCAAAACAGATATCTACTTAGCTATAACGATAAGTATTCCATTCTATTATTATGTCCGCTTGTTTTTGGATATAACTCTAATCTCTCCTTGCATTGCACTCCTTATAGGCACCATACGGAAACTAACCGTTTCTGCTGACTACTATGTATCAAACTACTACTACATATTTTACTTTGCCCTCCACTCAATCCCCGTTTTCCTATTTACACACACACTACTGTGTATCTGTATCTTTTTTAGCAAACCACTTCTACTACTTATTGCCATATACTCATACATACACTTACACCAACATCCTATCTGAATTATAGAGTAGTCCATGTGAATTCACCCAAATTCCATTTTCCACAGATACATTACGGATGGAATAGTAATAGTGAGTTACATCTAAGCTACCGACGACAGATAGATAGTACTGCGGACGGAAATAATAGTTGAACGAAAGCATTTCTTTTCCTTGCGTACAAACATTGTATTTATGTACATATGTATATGTGTCATAGGCTCAAGTCAAAAAAGGCACTAACGAGTTGCATTAATAGCATTGGATTTCTGACCTAGGCATGTAGTAGTCTCAACGAAATTGATCAATGATTTCTTTAAAAGTATCAATATTATCTGTAGATCAGTTTTGAAATATAAACAATGTATACTCTCTTCATTTTTTATGTATACTTACGTACAATTCAAACGGAGCAAAAATATTACAGTTGGCCTATGCAGTTTTTAGCATCAAGAAATATGGTTCCTCAAAATAAAAATATTCTGATGCCAGTTGCACTACGGTTTAATATGGAATATGTAGCTCTGGTCTGGTGGGATTTGCTATAGCGTCCCAGCATGTCTCTTTAGAAAAGTTAGCGACCTTTATATTCCCTCTGGTCTACGACACGTACACATAAAGCATTGCATAGGTACATAAGAGCCAAATCGACTAGGACACTAAAATAGAAAAGGATGCTACTGACTGGACTAAACTGAGCAGACACGTTTTTTGCTTTTCTGGTTTTCGCCCAATTAAGGACTCTTCTTTCCATTTCCTCAAGACTCCTTCCTCTGCACTCCAAAGTCGCAAAGTGAAGTTGAGTCAAGAAGGGACTCTAGGTACTTAAACTCCATCCAACTATTATTTCCTTTTCTAAGTAGCTTTCGTTTCGATAATTACACTTTTCTCTGCTCCATTTTACTCCCACCTACAGCCTCGGCTCTAGAAAAGGGTTTTATTCTTAGTATCTGTGACATTTCTAACGCTATTAAAGGTGTCAGAGAAATAGGAGCCGAGCGATACACACACCCAACGATATCAGCGCATCTGGCTTTCATATTAAATGGATAAGTAGATATTAATAGGTTTCTCCTGATTACACACCTGCTCTATAACTAAAATGCCACCGACTGCTCTATATACTTCCCAATTAAGTAAACATATCCACATTCCAACAGCTGACTCAACTTTTATAATGCTCAATTTGGCGACAGCAAAATGGCAAAATTCCCGTGACTAACCCTACCTATTTACTCTACAAACAAAAACAAGAGAAATACCAGATGCCAATTTAACTAAAAGTTTCTCCATTTCCCAAATTTTACAGCTTATCTTTATTTCCTAGCAAAATGATATAATAATGACGAATTTCTATTTACTTAACCAATTCACTTGGCCAGGCTCAATTATTGGTTGAACCATTTTGTAATTTCAAAAATTAATAGTTGACTCGTAAAGGTGAACAATTTAAATTGTATGAGATATATTTAGCCTAGTAATATGTCTAGATTTGCAAATAGTCTATACAAAAGAAAGCAATGAAAGAGAAATGCCTTAAAGCAATGGTATTCTATATCGATACTACAGTATGTATCAAAAGTGGGTATACATAGGAGTTTATGGGTATACATAGAATTTTAGTATCCATAGCACTGTCATTGTTAGTTCACAGTACATAAGCTCAATATGCAATTTTTACCAGCCAATTATTATTTCATTGTTCGTCTCTCTTTCCTTCTTTTCGCAATAAACAATGCGTTGCTTCAATCTGAAGAACTCAATATGGATAAACTGTCAATAAGTGAGCGAATTGAATGTAAAGATGCGGACAACAATGATGTTACGAAAGGTGGCTGAGAAATTCACTATCCTAGAAAGACTGTTAGCATCAGAACTGTAGCAGTTACCACAGATCATAATGATCATGATCACTTGATCTTGATCATCATGGTCACTTGATCATGATCATCATGCATGGTCACTTGATCATGATCATCATGCATGGTCACTTGATCATGATCATCATGGTCACTTGATCATGATCATCATGATCAAGTTTCATCTAACCAATTCCTAACTTGTATGGCATAATGTGGGGGAGCACCGTCTTGCTGAAACCAAATGTTGTAAGGATCCACTCCCTTAGCATCCAATTCAGAAATTGTCTTCCTACTTTTGGTAAGTTTTTGACGGAACCAGTCCTATCAAACCGAGCTTTACTGATGCTAACTGTCTTTCCAGGATAGGGAATTTCTCAACCACCTTTTGTAACGATATTGTTGTCCGCATCTTCACAATTTCAATTCGCTCACTTATTGACAGCTTATCCATAATGAGTTCTTCAGATTGAAGCAACGCATTATTTATTGCGAAAAGAAGGAAAGAGAGACAAACAATGAAATGATAAAATGGAAATCTGGCTAGTAAAAATTGCATAATATTGAACTGTGAACTAACAATGAAAGTGCTATGGATACTAAACTACTATGTATACGTATACCCATAAACTCCTATGTATACCCACTTTTGATACATACTGTATATCGTATTTCGATGAGCTAAAGGCGGAGTGTTTGAGAAATGGAAACCTAATCTCATCTTGATTTGATAAAACGATAAAAGCGAGGTTTTAGTTACGCATGAAAGTTTGTCAGAGATACTTTTGGCAACTGAGAATGTGGATAAGAAGGCGATGAAATGAAGTTAGGAGTGATTTCGTCATAAGTTGATGTGATTTTTGAGAGAAATAGACTAGTGAACGTAATTTGAGTTAGGTCAGAAGTGTATAGTAGGGTGGACTGGGTGCGTTCTAGTACTTAGCCATGGAAAATGGAGTAGTTAGCCGTAGTCTTGTGAAGGAAAGTGTGGCCGAAGGACTTTGTCAGAAAAAAGTCGTGTGTCTTATGAAACCTTGTGCGAATGAATGCCTTGTAATCCCATTAGCTCGACTATTATTACTCTCCCTCCGCCAAGGCACTAAACGGGGTTAAAGTTAAGCTTTCAGCAAACCTCGTAACGGTGTATAAGTCTCTGGAAAATGGAGTCATGCGCCTTCTCATAAGAATAAGTAGGCATGAACTTACTAAATGCTATTTCTATCGAGAAGGGAAATAATCGTCCCAGTACTTTGCTTCGTTTTACTTACTTTAGTTTCCCTTTTGAAGTCTGGAGGAAGCGGAGGAGCCTTTATAATATTATTAGTTTTCTTAACTTTCCTTCGGTTCGGAATTCGGAGGTGCCTTAGCAGATACTATACTGTATATAGTCGATCATTGGCTTCCCACGCACTTGATTCTCTCACACTCGGCCTCCTCATCTCCTCCGTTTCTATTCCCCATCTTTCTTCCTCTTCTAGAGAGAGAGAGGTGAAAAGTTTCGGAAGAACGTGCAGGTGGGCTGAATGGCTCATAGACTAGGGGTTTACCTACTATACTTATGTCAACATTTTTCCACTCCCGACTTGCACACACACTCTTAAATCTACATTCTTCTCCCGATGCATCTACTCTATTTTCGACCCACCGTCAATAGTCCCTAACACTGAGAGTTACAGTTTATATCACTTTCCCAGATGGTGGCTCAGCTTTATAGTCCATTTGGAATTATTGCCCTTTAGACTTGACTTGGTCAGACTATAAATTCTTAATTACCAAATCACACGGCTCCATATCCTTGCATTAAATTCCATTAGGTACCAATATCAGGTATACGACTATTCAAATTAATCCCAATCTCAAAATGTTTTATTTGGAAAAAAATCTTTTAATATTGGGAACATATTGGTTCACTAACTGGGTCATGTTATGAAAAAAACTTTTACAAGTCAGCTCATGCACTGAAGATTTGCAATATTGGCAGTGTTTTGTTGCATAACCACTCTTCTTACTTTTATAATCAATTGAATCTCTTTAAGCATATTGCAAGGGATTTTATATTATCTTTATTATAAAATATTTAGAGGTTCTTTTATGATAAAGTGCCCCTTATGGATCTATTGTATACCAAGTATTTCTAATGTCTTCCAGACAAAATAAAATAGGTATTCCCAAGTTCACAGATACATACAAAGTAATACTAGTACACAAAGTAAAAAATAGAGTTTCTTTTGAAGTGTGTAACATCTGAAGAAGGAATAAAATAGCTTCAAAGTAACGTACGAATACAAGAGAAAATGTCAGACTAATGGTTTATTAGATAACTTCCATCCTTTAAAACTTTTTTATTCTTGAAATGGGCATTTCATTGTAGACCTTCCAGGCCAATGTACCTAAATGCTACAAAATAATATACGAACACAGAAGTATTTGGCATACTTCACTCCTCTAAAGTAGCTACCAAATGTATCAGAAGTTATCTTTGTAAATCTCTATACTACTCCGTTGTCACTATCTTTTATATACTATTACTTATTGTCATTTATAGCTTCCTATCTCTGCTTGATGACATTCTACACCAAATTTACACTCAATCAAACAGCGAAAGTTACAACACACGATAAAATTCCTCTCCGAGTTTAAACGGAAGAACTGTAATGAAACATACTCGAATTTCAATAAATTTTAGATAAAATGGATCTGAAATAAATGTGCAGTACTGTGAGAACTTTAACATTAGAGACGCGCCGTAGGTAATCGTAATAAATGACGGAGAAAACCCTTTGAAACCTGAATAGAATGAAAAAACTGGGAAGAGATAGGGAAGAGTCAGAAACCAAAACCCTTTTAGAGCATCCTCTTAATAAGACTCTAAAGAGTAAGCCTCCAAAGGTATAAACTTACATATAATACTTTCCCAGATTACTATTCACATCTACATTCTGTTCATTCTGTTTTTACATCTATATGTATTATTTCAGAGCATTTTTATCCATAATAAAACATTTCAATTTAAAGATTTTAGAGGTATTAAATATTTTATGTATAGATATAGACACAAAATTAAAAGACGAACTTAATACATTTCCAAAGGAGCTTTCTGTGTTGGTTACATTAGAAGTATAAACATCATAGATGAAAATGAAAGAAATTCATTGAAAGAATTTTCAAAATGGTTTTTTTATTTCATTGTAATTTTTTCAATTTATTATCAACAGTATTTAAAGTAACTACCAAATAGTAGCGATCTTCAACTGCAACGTATGTTAAAGTGAGACAAAAGAGAGTTTTAGTTACTGGAAGGAGCATAATATAAGATGGTTCAAGGAATACAAGTAGATCGTTAGTATGCTATAGAGATTAGGAGACAACGAAGATGTAGAGCTATAAGGGGTGAATAGGTATATTGTAGTGCATAACCAGAAAAAGATTCGTGCTGCTGGCATTGGGTTTTGGAGAAAATAAGTGTCAAAAAGCCACTTGTGCCGCACACTCGAAAAGCATAAACACTTCTTATCAATTTTACGTGGGTTTCTGACGGCTGCCAAGCAGGAAACATTGCAATTACGTTTGTAATTGTATTTACCTATTAAATACATGCTAACTTGTACTATTTCATTAGCAACATGCTTGTTGACATGTTTAGAACTGTCACTGATGGTTACAACTGACGTTTGAACATAAAAGTATTAAAATGTGTAGTATTTCAGTAATAAGTGAATTTTTGAGTTTTGTATATGCGAAATAGTTTTCTAAATTGCATTGAAAGATATGTAGTAGTGTAGGTATAGGAGTAGGTTTTGTAAAATTGTGTGAGTAAACGGATTCATACATAATAATGGGGCTTTAAATTCCTTGTCCAGCATTTGGTTTTGGCAGACAAAAGCGTCTTTATTGGAATTTACTGAATTTACAATATCTTAGTGTGGAAATAAGTTCTCTTTTGGATTCCTGAGTGAGGGTGAGACTTTGACTAGATATCGGGAGAAGTAGACGCCTTTTGTATTGATATTCCTAGTGGCTGCCAAACAAAAACCGTCGGCACTTTGCAAAGTTTCTCCGTTGTGTGTCTGTACCAAGATTTGTTGAGAGATGGCATGGCACATCAAGATGTACCAGTGTTACAACGTTACAAAATAAAGTACCTAGTAAATAAGGGTAGCTAAATATGTTTCAAAACATTACGTTGATAGGGATGAAATGTTTGTAGGGAGATTTTAATTGAGATCCATTATGTGCAGTAAATATGGGTGAAATGTAAACAAATATTTGTATCTATCAGAAATGATATATAGGGTTAGGGGGAACTAGTTGCCGGCTGGTATTGAGACAAACATTGTTATTCGTCGCAGTTGAATAGGGATTTGTCAAGTAAGAGCTTTTGTTTTGTGTGTTGTAACGCAGTCGAGACGGGCGATAGTGAATGGAAGCATGTTTCAGTTCATGAATAATGTTTGTGTAGCGTCGTATTATGAGGGTTTAGTACGATTAGTTCAGTGGCGCATGTTATGCAGTGTATAGAAGAATAAATGGATATAGTGGCTAAGAAAATCCATGGCCAAAAATAAATATCCTTATCCTTGGTATAGTACAGGATGAATGGACACGACAATATTATGTAATAGTGCATGGCGGGGTATTTATAGTGAGTAGGTACATGGAGAAACGTGGAGGACAAATACATGAAGTTGTGCTCTATTATAGTAAATAGTAGTAGTAGGAGAGTAGTAGTCAGCAACTGAACTCTTTCCATGAATCGGGAATAGTCAGTCGTCGTGTGTTGTGATGTGATGCGAGAGAAAGAGACGAATTGAAGGAAATATTTCCCTATATAGTGAATATCACTTTCTATCTATTCGCTTGGATAGCTTAGCCTGAGCTTAGCCAAACCAAACCCGCCCGACGAGGCCAAAGGGAAAGTAAGACTAGGCAATGTGTCGTCCTCCATGCATTATTCCAGTTGAGTACACACACTGGCCTGCCCTACTCTTTAATACCATTTACTACATGTTATAGCCCTCGAGTGAAAGAACTTAGAGTATTATTGTGGACATGAGACAGAGCTGGCCAAGTCAAAGTAAGCCAAACCAAAGGCAAACCACGCCAACGACGAGTCTCATTTTCTCAGTGGAGTGGAGTTACTGTCAAATTATCTTCGGAAAATACATACATCCATCCAACTTCCCCTCAAAATGGAAATAGATAAAAGAACAGAGTTACCCAATCCAAATGGGTTTATTTGAACACAAGAAACTTTTATTAGTACTACCTCTAGACGATAGTCTCAACAAAGGATAGGCATGGCTTTAGCGAGGTGATGCATTTTCCCTACTTTCATTCCTTATTTTCTCTCCAATCCCGCATTCCTACACCCTAAGGCAGAATTTAAAACATATTTATAAAATTGCTTTCCTCCGCACACCCAACTACTCTGATACTATACATTCAGTTAACGATGTCAATTTTAAACGAGTATAAAATCCTAAAGACACATCTCTGTTTATTTTGACTTGTCTGTTTGTTTCTCCAATGCTCTTCCTTAGACCCAATTAAAGTATTTGTGGGCAACACCAGAAGCTAAAATCCATACCGAAGTCTATATAGTCCCTTTTCTAGTATGCATTCTGCGTCTTACAAAAGTTTGTGCTAATGGTTTTAATGCAAGTGTAAACTGTTGTATATTACTGTCATTATACACTTTTTGAAAAAATCGTGAAATATGCTATCTTTGTCCAAATAGACATTCCTGATTTCTAAGAATGATTTTCTTTGTTGTTTTTCAGTGTAATTAGATTATCTGGTATGATTTCAATGGTGAAATTGTAAGTTTACTTACATAAAATTTGGTTGTAGATAAACAAATATCATCAGTGGGCATGAGGATTTACTTGCTGAGACTTTAATTTATGTGTAAGAGGAAGAGAAATGGATGGGAATTTGAGAATGGTTAAATTTAAATGTGTGTAATTGAGAGCGGAGCATAATAAACGGATACCGAGGTAAACGAAGATAAGGCTTGATATTTAGTAGGGAAGGGCAGATGAATCTGCGTAGCTCAGATGAATGGTATACATTTAATTTATTTCGTGTTTCAAGGGGAAAGAAAATGGAAAGCGAGTGTGATGTCCGCAGAAATAAATTCCCACCTCAGTTGAAAAGAGGACGAGAATTCCCTAGTGCTATTCAAGTTGGCGCAACCACGATATTACACATCTCCTACCCGAAGACTGTGGCAAAGGAAAATAATTTCATTAATTACACGAATACGAACTGTTCCTTGTTGGGTTTAAAAAGTTTTCTTACAATTAGCCACCTACGGTGGCAGAGTGGATTTGTTGAGAGGATCAATATCGCTCTACTTTTTAATAGTAGTATTTCAGAGTTGGTTGTCGGTAAAGGCTGTTGGACAAGGGATACAAACCACAGCGTTGTATCCGGTGTAGCCAATACTGACCATAGTGACATTGACTATGTTTCAGTCCCAAGGGAAATAGACAGTTTGCTCGCTAGGAACCAAGAAATTACAAATGTTTTTAGAATTGCTACTTTGACCATGTATATATTTACTAGGAAAATACAAGAGTCTAGAATGCAACTAATGGCTTTGAGACATTGGGAAAAAATGAAAATCTTGTATGAAAATGTTAGTCACAAAGTATCTGCTGTAACTTCAAATTCTGTCCACATCTCTCCTGTCCAATTACTACCTTATACTACTGCTACAAATACACATAGTAACAATAACACTAAAGCGACGACTTGTCAGTTAGAAATTCAAGAAAATGTCCATGACGGTAATAAGAGAGATTCGACTGTCATTTCTAATGAACATCTTCAAGTTCACAATTGCCAGGGATTCATGATTTTTTCCAGAGTTTACCAACGGCTTCTACTTCTGCTCCATTTCGTCACTCTCGACTCTTTCATTTTTAGACTATATTTTCTTGTGTCGTTTATCTTTATTACTTTTCTGTTTGTAAAGCCGATTGGCCTACTTGAGTATCCAGTTGTGCTTCACCACTTTCTTCTCCATTTAATACAATCAAAAACCCAGAAGGAAAAACGACTTGAAATGTTTCGACGAGACAGTGATGTTTTTTAGGAAATATCTAAACGTGTCTCTCACTCACTCCTAAAATAATCAATAACAATAATTCTAAAAATACTGTTGATAAAGTACTAAAGTAAATTATTATTATAAGACTATATACTCGTGAAAAACTTTTACGGTAACACTAGCACTGTAATACAAAACTCCAGTTATCCCACCTTTTTGCTTTCTTTTATCAACCTTTCCCTGTTCACAGAAAACGTATCTAATATACAGATACCGACTTACACCAAAATACGTATGGAAATACACCCGTAACAGATATTATTATTGCTCCTGGTCCAAACTACAATCACTCTCACAGACTTATTTGCATTGTCCGTACAAGTATAGCACTGAGACTTGCTTTGTTAACAAAAACTTGTCCAAAGTATATAAGTTTTGCGTAAATCATCGAAAAACTTGCTAAATATTAAGTACCTAAATTATTCACGCAATACTTCTTCAAATTAAATATAAAATAACACATAGACTCTTTTTATATATTGCATTTATATAAAACTGTCAAATGGATAAATTCTAACGGATATAAACTCAGTGTTCGTATCTATCTATAACTCCTTAAGAGCAAACATAAAGGAAAATTTATTAATACCATCCAGAATACCATTCCAGTTGTCTTTACATTTAGTCGAACTTGCCGTTTAAACGTCAACAGGTGAAATTATCAACTATAATACATAATACCCGCACCGCAGAAGCAAGTGTTCACACCATAGCTCGACCAAGATGCAAATGATCCTTGTTGCAGGCGGGTAAGTCATTTTTCATGACTGTTGTATTTCTTTCTCTAGCTTTTTACACATGCAACCATCTACTTCATTCAACAACAAAGATGCATAGTTCCTACTACATATTTCATCTATTTGCTTTGATTGTATAGTTGAATTACTTCACGTAGATGCTAACTCATAAAAAACCCCTCAGCGTTTCTAATATGCACCGAAATAACAATTTGCATCGTATTTACTTGTTTCTATAGGTAATTAAGTAAAATGAGACAATAATTATTGAAGAAATGGAACGGAACTTTCACTGAAAGTACCTACTCAAACATTTGCACAAATGCAGATGCGAATTGGTTGATACAATTCATAACGCATCCAATAATTCAAAATGCTATGATGTCACGATACACGTACCTAATTGTTATGTGTGTATTTGCATGACTTTTTGACATTTAGTCAGTATTTCATTCTTTTTTAAAACTTGCTAGATTTACCTATAACATATTCTCTTTGTTATATTGGTTTGAAAAATCGTTTCATTTTTAGTATTTGTGTATAAGATAGGTGAGCATGTTGTAAGCAAAATCCGTGTTAACAGTAAAGGAATAAAAAATAACAGGATGTTTGCAGATGGGTAAATATTTTAATACTTAAGGGCCCTTTATCTTTTGTAAAATGTTAGATGAGCGATTTCTCATGCTGTTTTATTCCAATTTGGAAAGACTAAACACTTTCCGTCGAGTGATGTACGGCAGTTAAATCTCAACCTTCCGAAATATAGTTTTGCGCACGACGCTGTAAAAGTTGGCGACAAATGTAAAAATCCCCGAGGAAGAAAATTTCTCGGAGTTGCCGTCAAGCAACGATAAATCAATGTTATAAACTTTTTCTGTCACATCAATTTATCTCGTATATAATCCTTTTCTCTGTTTCTTGACTGCCTCTACTTACAAGTGTACACTGGGTTATATCCAACAGTCGTTGGTTTGCATAAATTTTTTATTGTGGGAAATACTAAGGCAGTGTAGACACAAAAGTGCAAGCAACATCGACTATAAACTCACCTATGTCATGGGAATGCACACAATAGAGGATTTTGTATATTATCTGACTGTTCTATTTTTAGCCGTTGAAACCCCAATACAAATGGGGAAAGTTTCGTAGATGGAATCCATGCAAACCAATGAAATGGGACATTAACAATAACATTTGGTTTAGCTATTTGGAACTGCATAACATCTGCAAATGTCGAATCTAAATAGTACAAACATTACTCTACTTTTTCAGAAATCGTTATCACATGTTAATTAAATTTAGGCGACGAAATAAATTTTTCGAATAGATATATAGACAAACATTTGTATGCTTTTTTACTTACTATAAGAGTTGTAAAATGTTTCTTACACAACTTACAGCAGGGAAAACGAAAAAAGTTATTTTCTAGAGCTTGGTCTTAGTTTCGTCTTTTTCTGAGGCTGCCTGAGGTTGCGTCTGAAAAATCCTGCCTAGACAGAATCCCTAAAAGTATAGTCTCATTGCTGTTTGAAACGACCGACAAGTTTTGTAACATTTTAATAAATCTTTATTAATGTCGTAGTAAATATTTTTAGCGTAGAGATTATGTTGCTTTTTCGTCTGACCATTTACTAGATTCAGTTATTAGGGAGATGAAGAATTGGGGAGCATTATATTCTATCACCATAAATACGAATGAATGTTGTGCGTGGAAGTCGTTCGCGTCAAATAAAAACGCATTAAGACTTTCGCCGACTTTCACCAAAGTGAAAGGAAAGGAATGTGGAGCGAGAGAAAGAGTTGGGAAAGTCAGATGTGGATGTACGTATATTTAGGTACGTGGGATGGTGAACTAAGAGCTGGCTTCCATTTCTTTTTCCATCCATCTTGATCGTAAAGAAAAGTAGCCAACGAAAAGGAGGTTGATGTGATGTACATAAGAGAGAAGGCAATGCTCTTTCATCCCGGGCTTCCACTGTGCCCTACTTGTGTATATGATTTCTTTTCCCATTTAATAAAATTCAATTACAATAGCAAACATGATCAGGTAGATTTTGAAATTTACAGAAACTTGGTAGCGACTCTTTATTGTAGCTCTAGGAAAGTTTTGATTATGTTTCCACATTTGATAAAGTAAAATGCAAATCAAAATAATTCCCCTTTACCAGATTCTGCATTTGTAATTCGTGTGGGTTTTATTATCATATGGCTACCTTCGTATAATAAATATGTATAATGGTAATTATATTCTAGTTTAATACAAGGAGAATACATTTGTAGGAAAAATAATGACTGGGTAGGTACTTAGGAATGTAGCTCAGAGGTACTACTTACACAGTACATGAATTTTTATAGCAGGCTATAAATTCAAAATTAAAATGGTGATGTGAATAAATGTGAAATGTTGACACTAGTCAGGATAAATGTGTTTCCTTGCCTGGACCATATTTGTTTGAAATAGCACATATGTATAATTCTACGTAGTTGTCTTGTCCATGAAAGAAAAGTGTCAGTTGGTTAGAGTCACATACATATATAGTAAGCTGTAGTATTTTATAAATTAAGTGACAATCCACAAGGCTTACCGGAGAATTCATTTAATTTCTCTTGCCTGCAGTTAACTATGTTCTTTTAATGCACAATTCTGTATAGCTAAGAGAGAAAATGTTTTTGTCGTCAGCAACAGAGTGAGGAGCTTAGAGAGACACTCCTTTTGTGTGTCTATGCGACATAAAGGACTTCCTACAGAGTGGCATCGCTGTTATTATGAGTCAAGACAGGCCAAGACTCGCAGGCCAAAGAGGAGTCCGCCTAGCTAAATCGTTTTCTCCACTTTTTCACAGACCACAACAGGCAAGTTTTTTACATCTATATACAGATGTATATACGTAGTAGAATGTACAATGGCCTAATATAGATAAACCTACTACATGTATTATGGCAGAGTATTGCCCTGGGGTGATAGAACGGCTTTCTCCCTCCACGTTTCACTCACACTGACTGGCAATGTATCTTCCCATATCTACAAAATGCTCCGGCAATTCAAGTGAAAAAGGAATTTTGCACGTGAATGACTTATAGACCGACATCCGGTTTTATGTTTCTGGGAAAGAAACCAGTTTCATTCCGGCATAACAGGGATCAACCTTATATCCTGTCTCTTTGTAGCCAGGCTATCCTATCATACTTGATTTACCAACTTTCTACCCACTTCCTTACCTCTCCCTATCTATATACACTGACCATATGCATACCCACTTTAAAGACTTGGCATACTTGCTATAATAACGCACTACATCACAGAAACCCTTTTACTTCTGCAAAGGACATCAAAATCTCTGCATTCCTTTCAACTAACCTCTACTACCCTTATGGCTTCGGTTTCTAATTCGTTTGTTTTAAAGCATACTGGCTTATATTAAAATTCCTATGCCCAATATTAAAATTCTTAAAGCAATAACTCCTATAAAAGTGTTTTAAATCGTTGAGGATAATAATTCCACTCAGAAATTTATTTTGTAAATCATAAAATTGGTATATCTGATTTTTAAGTAATTCTAATTGAACAAATATTGATGTTTATTACATTGTGATGACTTTACAGCAAGTTATTTTGACACTCTATGAGTACCGCAAATAATTATTTTAAATTCGAAATGATATTCGTACAGAAGACATAGTTAAAGAATCATTCGAACATTATTATAGTGGAAGCGAGACAAAGCAAAAGATTGACTTGTTATTTTATGAATTATTTATAGAAGAATATAAGAAAAGGTAAAGGCAATTCTATATCTTAAATTGAAGCATCAAAGTTTTAGTTTAAATAGCTGTCATAAAAATATACTGTGATAGTCATTTTAATGGTTTTGAATCTAACGAACATTTTCAATATTCCACTACATATTCAAATATCATTAATCTTGTAGTAATAAGCATTGGAATGGAAC
The DNA here is from genome assembly GCA_020055645.1 of Tomocerus qinae. Classification (NCBI taxonomy): domain Eukaryota; kingdom Metazoa; phylum Arthropoda; class Collembola; order Entomobryomorpha; family Tomoceridae; genus Tomocerus; species Tomocerus qinae. The sequence goes on from CM034548.1 coordinate 29,637,914, forward strand.
TACAATTATACATTCCATGAAATCTCATAATAAGCTTATTTTCTTCGTATATTGTATGGAAGTAAAGATAAGTAGTACCTAATTTGAGGCGAAGGATATAGTACTGATAAAAGGTATTTGTTGTAATTGAATTTACCAAGTAGGTTAGGACCCTTATTGACTTGAATTGAAATACAAATACTTGGGCGCTATTTCGCTGACACTGACTAATAATATATTGAGTCAAACTATAAAGTAATATTAAAATTCACGGTGTTTCTTTACGTATGGAATAATATCAAACATTTGAGGTACATCAAACATAACGCAGTTGAGGATCTGTATTAAATTCAATTCTTGTATCCCGGTTACGTCTTCTACCTGAATGCGAGAGTGAAATCGGAGAGTTGCTTCGCTTTCTCTTTGGCAAAAGAAAGTAAGGGTTGGTGTTTTATTACATCTTGAGACCTTTCAAACCATGATTTCTTTCTAGGCGACATCTCTGTTCCTAGTAGTAAACATTTCTCAAAGGTGTTCAAGTTGCAGTTCCAAGAGAGTTGTTTCTGTGTAACTGAAGAATCTGTAACATGATACTCTGCTGAATCACCTCCGCACAACAAGTGCAGAATTGTGCAGATTTAGATAAGATTCAAACAGTCATGTAGAATATTATAATAAATATAGTTATTGTAATATTTACATTTTCGCTATATTTATCAATGAAAGAAAATCTCCTCTTAGATATTCAGTTTGAAATGGAATTGTAGTAACTTAATTTCAACTGATTTTTAGCTTGTGCAACTTACCTACCAAGTACTTCTACTTTTCTGTAAGTTATGTCTGTAGTTCTTCTCAGCGTATGTAGTGCACATTTTAAAGAAAGTATAATACGTACCTCAGCGAAATTTAATATTCCCAGAGAGGTTAACAATGCTTGCAATGTAGTGAAAATTTGAGTGTATAAACGTAATTGGGGTCTTGTCAGTTGAATATGTGGTGGATAGCAAGTGTTGAACAGAAATTACTGTACTTGGAGAAACTACGGGATATTATATAAACTGAACAAGTGGGAAATAGTTTTCTTGCTACAAAGTAAGTGCAAATTTTGCCAATTTGCCTCAAAGTTTAGAAGAAATTTGAATAAGTGTACTTAAAATGACATTTGGTCGAGGATTGTCACAGAGCAATACTCTTCTCCGGAGGTGGTAATAAACTTGTGAGAATGCAATATTTTTCAAATAAACTGAAAAAGATGAATAGTATTGCATTAGTTTCAGAGTTTTAGTGTTGAACAACAAGTGGAGAGAAAACTTTTCTGGACTCAACAGTCTAACTTTTTATTGACTTTCAAGGAACGCAGCTAGGGTTAATACTATAACGATTTCTCACATCTCACTTCAATTCTGAAGGTACACAGTTTGATACAATAATAATGCCATGCTAGTTACATTTAGTCAACTCTCCTTTGCCTTTTCACGGCAACGATCTCCTTCTCATTTGCTCCCTAGTCAGTTCTGCCTCATATGCACGTTTGTTTATTTAGATGAACAAACTTGTAAAATATGTACACAGTAGGGATGCTTAGCAAACTTCAGAAGATGTTTCCATATAGCACTATAAATATGCTGTGTCATGTAAACTCTTAAATCTTTTCCATTTTTGAAATCTTGAGAATCACTCATCCTCGCTCACAAACTATTTTAAGACCCATTTTATTCATCTTAGAAACTAAAAGTTAAAAACTTTTTTTGGCATCCGACTTGCCTTCCTTCACAATGTCATCAAATAAATTTCTTTTATTACCTAATATATGTACCTTCTGCATAATTTTATTTTGCTCCGCTAACCTTATAAATTATGGACTACTTCCCTAACAACGCAATCTTTCCTTTGTGCATTCCAACAACTTTAAAGCCTTACTCTTCCCCTACAACAATTTTATCAAAAGTTCATATGGCACAATGATACTATAAGAATATTCATTGACATTGACAGCTATTTATTTAAAATTCTTGATATTCTTAAAGTATTCCTTCCGCAAGAGAATTTAAACTATGCTAAACTATGAAAACTATGCTAAATTTAATTCCATTAATGTAAACTCAGAGTAGATACTCTTTTATGTTTAAAAGAGGGAAAATTTTGTACCTATTTGCATAAGCATTAAAGTGAAAGTAGCCGTACTTCATTTAAAACTCCACAACTCAATCAAACTAGATTCTAACTCATTCACTCTCACAACCGCCGATAAAATCTGCAACCGACTCACGGTTAGACTTGTAATTTATTGCTGAAACGAATGCAAACTTTAGGCTGTTCTTTTACATAAAACATAGCTATAGACTATTCCAACAAAACGCATCAAGAAAAGACAATAGTAAAACTTTTCGCTTTCAAATCTTTCATCAAGGAGAAAGACCTTTTAGATGTTCATTTACATTTTCTAAAATAGTAATTAGTAAAAGTTATACCGAAACAAACAATGCAATTACGTTAAATGTTACCAAATATTGACGTATGCAATATTATGGCATTCAAGAATTTAAACTGTACTGGACCACTTCATTTACAAAAATTTTAATTAATCATCCCCTTTTATCCTAATTACGTGTTCTATTTCAGTAAAACACTACCCAATATCGGTGACTCAGTTTAAGCATAAAAAAATATTCCAATACCTAGCAATAATTAAATTTTGGGTTTTCGAAAGTCTTGTAAGTTTACATTGTACACGAGAACATTGTGCTACATTTGTGACCTCAATGTAATATCGTAAACGCATAAAACCTAAAATGTAATCACGTAAACCTTAAAATGGCAAATGTAAACCATATTCATTTTTCAGACTATAGTCCTCGTTGTCAGAAATTATCAAATATTTATAATATTATGTGTACCCTTTAGGCTTCTATGTGTATATTTATAACTGGCTGTCAGATAAATAATAGGCAGCAATAAGCAATTGAGTATGAGCATCTATTTAATGTTCTGTCTCTTGTGCGTTCCGTTAAACGAGATTTTGCAGGGCTAGTTATGAGGATTTGCTATTTATCGTATTATGTGCAAGCTGTAAGACATGATAGGGAATCTCAGATATATATTATAATATATGTAACGCCATACTAAATTGTAGTATGAAACTTCATGCAGATTGCACATCTCTATTATCGTATTCTCTGTACAACAATAAGTACCTAAGCACAAGTAGGACAGTAGTTACTGTCTCAACCAACATGTGTGTCATTGCTATTCTACCAAGTTGTACTACTACGGCTTGGCAACACTTGTTCTTCAACTCTCTCTCCTATACAACTACATTAGTTTACTGGATTTTGTGAAAGATAGGATGCGGATGACTGAACTCAAAGTGTTGTGGTATGCAGGATGTAGTTACTTACGGAATTTGTGTTGTGAATTACATCTCCATCGTTATCTCCTCCCAAGAGATGTAGCCGTACATACTGCGTTGACACATAAACATTGTTTAAATAATGCACACTTAGATTATGTACCGTATTTGCTAAAATGCTTCCACTCCTTCCTGCATTTTACTACCGCCCCTCTTCATTTATACGCTTTTCGTTCACTATTAGTTTGTTAATGAGAAGAAATAAATTGCCCGTGCAAATTATCTGCCATATTTCAAATTTACCATTTCATTCAAAACAGAATAAATTCCACAGGTGCCCTAGGTGTAATATCCCCTATATTTTATTCGCAGCCTTGCTAGTCACACCTAACCAAGGAATAACTCAGTTTTTTAAAATATTACAAACAAATGCATGGAACATATTCAGTATGATAGAATTTTGGAAACCAGTATCCAATAACTCGTAAGCACGGAAGAAAAAACTAATGCGTTATTGTCTCTTTAGGGGCCACTTTTTTATAGGCTTAACCCCATGGCTTACAAACAATTAAGAAGTTAAAATCCTGAGAATATAATAGTAGCAATGTAGTAATAACGATTTTTAACATTCCGTACTGGCTACTGAGTACTACTGCAAATGTTTCTTACGAACAATACAATTGCTTTATGTTTATAGCTTTACGACTTCCTTTTTAACGAGGAATAGAGCATTAGACTTTTTTGTTTGTAGTCATTATGGCGGAATTTGAAGAGGCTAAGTGGTGCCAAATTTTTTGTCAGTGTGTTTGGGGCATACAGTTATAATTATGATTCTGTACAAAAAATCATATAGTCACTTGCTTCCACAACTCTGCAAATGGCAACCTTTCTTGTCAGATCCCTATTAAGAATAAACAATAAAAGAAATAAAATGATATATTAGAACACCGGAGAAAAACATAGCATTTTCAATTATAGTTAATCGATGATGATATAAATAAACAGACACCCATGCAGGAAAAACAAAATATAAAATGGGAAAATATTATTTCTGCCATTATGACGTACAAAATATTTTACCATTTAATATAAATTAATATTTTCGTCAGGGCTTAATGACATTGAAGTATTGTTTCCATTTCTAGGTGTACACTAGACAACCATTTCGATTACCAGTATTAACATTGATATTTAATTAATAATGAAAAGGTTAAGTTTCAACATTGTCTAATCAAAATTGTTTTATTGTTTTATGTATGTACATTGCATACGCACATGCGCATTGAGTATTTTGACGAAAAAGCCGAGGGTATAGAAAACATGAATGTAGAGGAAGCTTAATACAGGGTATTCGCAAAATATGTACAATTTTCACGTTTTGAAAGCAACTAAAAAAATTTTATGTTTCGCGGACATCTTGTATATTACACAAAATAGGTGGAAACGCAATTACAGATTTGAGATTTGTTTAAATTAGCACTTTATTTAGATTGATTTATCATTTATTATTATTTAGCTTATTTTATATACTGCCATGGTATCCCTTATTTCTTGGGTGTGGGTTGGCAAACAATGATTGTATGAAGTTGAGAAGGAGATCTTTACATTATATTAGCTAATATAGGCTTCTTATAGTATGTTTTCTGAAAGAACACATTGTTTGATTGACTATTACACTCATTTAGAAACTTTTGAAACAGAAACTAATTATTTCTTCAGCAAGTAATCTTACCTGTTCTAGTTGGTATCTATACGAAACTGACTTTGATGAATTCCATCCAATGTTGTTCTTAAAACAATAAGATGTAAAAGACTAGACATAAATTAAAATTACTTATCCTCTGCGTTCTATCTCTACCCTGTTGTGCAATGCGGGAAAATAGAGATGAAAGAGTTAGACTATACACATGAAGGCACATTATAATGAAGGACAGCGTAAGCTCTGACTTTGAGAGAAAGTAAGATTCTTTGTGTTCACAGCCTAATCCTTTTTGTAGGTTCTTTTCATTTTAATATTCGTAGTCGTGCATTCACATCGTTTCCTGCATTCACAAAAAAGGAGCCGACTAGTTAACATTAAGATATTCATTACACTCGCTGTAGAGGAAAGAAAGAAGTGGCAGTGCTTATTGTAAGTGAAATTATGCACAAAGAATTTTTCATGGCATGCTGAAGTTTTATCCAAATTACAATGCTGGTTTGAGTTTTAAGGATGTATGTACATAGATGATGATGACAGTAGTACTTACCTTGCATATTTACCATGTTTAATATTGCAGTCCTGCTGTATTTATATTTTACAATTTAGAGCAGCTACGTTTAGGTACCTACCTAGGAGTGTTAAACGATAAACAATGCATGTCGAGTCAAGGTAACTCAAATTCTTGTCTTGTTCTGTGCATGAGATAATGGAGTAATGTAGTTTAGCTGACGCATCATATCTGGCTGAGGGAAATATTCAGATCTGTGGGAATCGGGATGCTTAGAGTCTCACAGAGAAAGTTGCTCAACATTTTGACATTCTGCTATAAGTATAAGATCAGTTTCTGACTTTACATTCTGATCTGTGTGTGCGTCGTACATGCATCTTAGTCCTTGTGTGTTCAAGAATGTAAAAGTTTGAGAAGAAAATGGCATGCAGGCAAGTCTGGTGTGTGGCAAGGACAGGTCTGAAGAAGACTGGCTGGGCTTTATTAGATAACTCAGAGCAGGACATGAATAACGGAGTACTTATACGATTATTCATATCTGGTTTGCTACATCTACTGAGTGATGACTGGATATACACAGGTATGTCCCCAAATGCATATACTTACTGAAGGAATTAGTTCGTTTTGTATGACACGTCACATCTCATCCTAATTACCATGTGAGGGGAATTGCACAAACCAGAATATTCTCTTTATATGACATCCCCTTCAATAGTAGCTTAAATTTTTTCGATTAAAAGTGCTCCTATAGTTTCACACATAATGTATTTGATAAAAAGTCTTCCCTGATCTATTATATAGTAATTTTGGTCTAGGCTGCAGTTAAGGCTGGCAAATAAATAAGTCCCTCTTCTACCATTATTGGAACTGCACTGATATTATAGTGTCTGAAATATTATATGCATCCTGTATATGAACTCCCTTGATTTGGTAAGAAATATAAGACACTAGAAGTATAAAGTTAAGCTGTTGTGAATGTAAAGTTTCGTCCGTGTTGGCAATGCAATACTTTTTGGTATGTCCAGGTCGATACTAACTTTTGATGTTATATGCACACAAGGAGAGTAAGAAAGTGCAAACGGGTGTATAATTATAAAAAGTGTTTTGTGCATTGTAGAACAGGTCTAGGTAAGTACATTGGTAGGTAATAATATTATGACTACGTGGTAATCGGTTGTAGCAGGGAGTGGAAGGAATTTCTGGTCTGACTCTGCATTAAGAAAATCAAAGAAATATAGTAAATAGGAGTATAAGTTATGTTTGTAGTCTGTACCAGAGCGTATCTTTGTACGAGAGAACAAAGCAGAGTCCCTAATAATAGAATATTGTATGAGTGTATAATATATGATAGGTGTGTAGACGTGTACATATGCATAGCGTGAAGTTGGTAAGCGTATGCACTTCAAACTTAAGTAATACACCTAAGGATAAGGATAGTGACTTTGTGTGTCTACTTAAAGGTACGTTTTCTGTACCTAAGTATAGAATGTGTAGTGTATAAGGATATAAGTAGTAGTGTATATGTTTACATAGTACAAGTTTTGGAAGTGTAGTCTTCTCGGAGTCGGGGAGAAGAGAGCGCTTGCCAAAAGGTTCCCATTGCAAAATCCTCAGTTCTCAATTCACGCTTATTCTGTTTAGACCTAGGAACTGGGACTGGTAAAAAGCTGTGATCTCCTTTTGCTTGCTCCATTCCACTCTCCTCTCATCTCTGGTTGAGCAAAGTCCCTTGTTTTCTATTTCACTAGATTGACTACACAGAGTCCATACAGATACACACTTAGCACAGATCTGACGCTGCTCCGTAGTAAGTAAGACGAAGAGAGTCTCGTCTTGACACAGTGCACGTCCTCCCTACCCGCAGATAAGCTTGGCACAAGGAAAGACACTCTATCTGTTACGTAACAACTGTCTGACCTGGCTTGGCCGCCTTTCTTCCAGCCTCGTTTCCCACCACATCGCAACAAACACGCCAAACCGTAACTCTAACCAAATGAAACGAGGAAACTGCAGTGTCAGTCGACCTAATAAAATAAATATCCGTATTTCGGTTCTTACCTACCCTTAGTAGTAATAAGACGGAGTACAAGGGCACACACACAGATTCCTACTAAGTACTACTACTTAGCTACGCATACGCACCACGCATTCCCTCCAGTCACATGCACAAGGAGTGATAAGAAGCTATAAAGTATGTACCATGTTGTACTTGTAGCTTTCATTTCTACTAGACCTACTAGCTCCTGGCTACAATTAAATCACAAGAATATCTCATTATAGTCCTGACAATGAATTATACTATCCAACCCATGAGATAAATCCAAGCTTTGGTAAATACGTTGCTTCCGGATCACGCCTCATTGTTTACCTAATTACTACTACTGTAATTGCACGCAAAACGTAACGCTGCTGCCTCGCTTCGCTTGCTAAACAAAGAAATCAAAGATAACAGGAAGATAAGATATTCATCGCATGTATCTGTACTAGCATTGCATTGGATAAAAAGGGCGCGCTTGGTAGTGAGCAAAGTTTTCGAGGTACCTACTTCGCTTCGCATTTCACTTCGTGGAAGATGGAGAAAGCGAGATAATAATAACAGGTGACAGCAGAAGACTAATAGAAACAAGGGAGAAATTAGGACTCTTTGTTCTCTAACAATAACAGATATCCTACTACACGCTCAACTGGAAAAACGAAAAGGAGCCATTTAGATGGATTCTTCTTAACTTCAAGCACACTTCAGTAACTTCGTGGCAACTAACAGGACATCTTACTCAGAAGACAGCCCAAAAAACCACTGATCGTACTTATTCAGCCTACTAAGCTCTATTTACAAAACAACTGTATACCTACAATTAGAGGATACAGCTATACAAGACGTACAATGTGGAATCTTCTTTGAATTTCCATTCCACTCCCATGAAGATTGTACTCAGTCATAGCAAATCAACTCTTATTAAATCAAAACAGCCTGTCAAGGTCTAACTACGTTCCCTTCAGAAGAAAATTAACGTACCTTATGATCAATATTTCAGAAACTGCACTTAAGCTGAATTGGATAAACCTGATTTGTACCATTCTGCAAAAAAATGCATATTCCTCCAGGTGAAGCAAAAAAGAATCTATCGCTACATGTATAACGTTGTTCTATATATCAAACATAGTATATGACTTGGGGAATAAGGAGCGAAAGAGAAATTCTTGATTGAAATGGAAACTTTCTCCAGAGTTGTTTCTCTTCTTTTTTAAAATGAGAGAGAAGTCAGAAGGGGACAAGACACGCTAAGCTAACTGCTCACTAAAAGCAACGGACATTAAACTAAATATGTAAGTTAAGTTAAGGAATCTCAAGGGAATTGCAACGGACCTGCGTACCCAAGGAAAAACATCTAAAATCGTCTCTCGTCTTTTATAATTGTACTACGTGCTACCTAAGCTTCTTTTTTGCTTTTAAGGAAACTCTCCCTCTATATCCATCCACTTGCAAGTTATATACTACAGACAGCCATGCTTATCCTTTGAGTAGTTGGATTTCTTTGCTCAGACGAAACCATTATTGGAGTATTAAACTTACTCCACGTAGGAACAAAGGTAAACTACACACCTACGTCCAATAATTCCTCCTTCTTATTTCAATACAATCTGGAAAAGAAAATAAACGAAGAGTCTCAAGTGCCACATTGCATTGTCTTCAATTCATCATAAACAAAATAATAAGAATCCTTTTTGCAGACTAACATTGAACATACAGAAATAAATATTACTACTACTTCAAAGCATTCTGCAAGAGCACTCAGTGAAATATGACTTGTGGACTATCCCATTTCGATATGAAGATCGCTTAAGAAGTCCATAATATTTATCACCCTAGCAAAAAACTTGGAAGTAAAATTGGAAGATCGTATGCCTTCCGCAGTAACTGAATATTCAAAATACCTAATTGTTCAAGTAGCACTACGAACAAACTTTTGAAATAGACTGTAAAAGTAGAAGCATCTAAGAAGAAAAAATTGAGGGAGAAATGAATAAATAAACGGAGGAGGTCATTCCGTCGGCAATAAAACCTGTGTGGAAGAAATCAAATAGAAAATTGTTGTAATATATTGTCAGAAAAATGAATTTCCGGCTATTGAACTCCCAGATGGAAGTAAATACAAATGGAAAGCAGGACAAGGAAAAGAGCATGGGAAGTGAATCAACAATTTGTTCGCCTTGGCCTAGCTGCTTCTCTGGGTACACACTCATGGTTTCTCTTCATCTGTGCAGAAGCGCTACCCGCTTTTTTACCGGCTCCCCGATTCGGCCAACTTGCATCGTACAGTAAAGCTGTGAACGAAACATCCGACGATCACATAGCACTCCCGGCTACCTAAGCTAGCAAATAACAACTAAACCAACAATAAGTTGCTAACTGAGTCTCTTCCCTTCCTCCAGCTTATTTTATTCCAGCATCACGAATCCTTACCTTCTGCTCCTACATCATACCTAAACCACCATCACTCCAGGTTTCATCTTCAGTCCAACTAAATGTATTAGTTCACATTGACACAAAAATTCTGTGTGACATCATGTGTGACACTTGCTAACATTTTTATTCTATTTCTATACATCGTCTTGTGACATCGTTGCGAACATTTCTCTTCAGTTTTTATCATTCGTGAATTAAAATGAGATTTTTCTTTTTCTGACTCCAGTTTAAGAAATTCTCATGCATTCCGTGCAAACAAAACCTCGAAAACTGTCTCACAACTTTCTCTACCTTCGAATAAATCGTACGTTCATCTTACATACATTCGTGTATAGAAATAATAGATCGTCCAAAAATGTAGTTTGAATCTATTATTTGCTTCGCTTGTAACACAGATAAATGTCGTATACAGCCTGAATATTATTTCTGTAAAAACAACTTGAAATAATTACTACATAAGGATTTCCAGATTTAAAATCTCATGTTATATTTTTGTAGTGAAATTCAAGTGACGTAAATGTGCAGCATATTGGTGAAGGTAGATAACTTTTTTGTAGTGTTCTGTGGCACTGTGGAAGTTATTTAGTGCAAAAAAGAAAAAATGCAGAGAGAAACTTTTATGTGCTTCTGCTGCTCGGTTGTGAATTGGTTTCATGAAGGGTTCTATTCACGAAGCAATCATCGTTTGTTTGTGTGTACCTAAGTATCATAGGCCCATTCAGAGATAGAGAATTGTTTTGTTTCCTTGAAAGGAGGATCGAAAAAATTGGGCAAAGTCGATAAAGGAAGGTTCGTCCAAGAGGATAAGTGGTGAAATATAAATGACGACTTAGGTGAATAGTGAATAGAGTACACATGTAGATACAAAGGATCCGAATGTACAATGTCAACAGAATGAACTTAAACTTTAAACACAAACAAACGATGTTACGGCTACGTACATGAGAAAATGGGCTGCAGATGTTGATTGTGTTTCTCAATTTATGTGCTGCGTACACCTACGTGCATAGTTACATTTACAAAGGTGTCTAACTGTATCATTCAATTTGGCTGGAAATCCATTTCATTTAGATGCTACGAGCTGTGTGTCCGCGATTCAAACAAATCTATATTATAGGTAGATGCTTGTATGCCATTAGGATATTATATAGAGCAGTGTACATACATTAGCGTCTGCCTCTGTGTGTGGAGTCTTTATTGATACTGACATGCATTGACTTACTTAAATAAGTAAATCTTGCTCTCCTTCCATTACCACGCTATGCACCACTCCACTTTATAATCGTTACCAAATCTATTCACTCGCTGGACTGAAAATGAACTTTAATACGATTACTTTTACCTGGTGCAGACCCATCCAACTATGCATAAATACCTAAGAGCTATTAATGGTAACTATATAGTGTGGAAATGTAATTACACCTGAAACACTTTCATTGCTTTAACTCCATGACAAAACAACGAGACACAACCATTAGCTCATATGGACAAAACGCCGCAGACTTTCACTTACTGCTGCGTTACTAATTAAATTTAACGTACCATAATGTAGAACTAGGAATACATCATGTGTGTAATGTGTGACAAGTACATTTGCTTCATTATTCTCCTTCAAATAACATTTTCGACAGAATTGCCAACTGCATTCCAAAATCCAAAAGAGATTCAATGATGAAATGATTCATTATTATATCGTTCAGCTAGTGAATTCAACTCTTTCTATAGTTTTCCTTTATTACCTTCTACTGTGACTGTGGGAATGCAAGATCCAGCAATAGGTGCATGAACAACAGATTTAGTAATTAAAAGTGGTATACCTACATACATTAAAAATTACTATGAAAATGCCCTGCGAATAATTTCCTTGCTGAATTGTTTAAAAATGTGATATTTATTAGCCCACAGTAATATCCGGAGTTACTCTGGGAAGTTCCGATTGCGATTTTGCAAATGCTCGTTACACAATTGTTGCTTTTAAATAAGTAACGTAGGCATAAATTCTTGAGTGGATCAAAGAGTCATTCCTTTTAGTATTTTGCTGCACAATCCTAATTTGTATTAATGTGATTCAGTGTTTTCAAAATTGTTCTGGAAACATTTAGCGTTGGTATGCTGTATAAATAATGAGACGAAAAATATAGAATTGCAAATTGCAATGCAAACTCTGACATTGTACCATCTGTGAGATGTGCTTATTAGCTCATGTAAACCGAACCTTTGTTAGTTATAGTGGAGTTTTGATTGTATTTCACAGTAATGTAAATTGGGATGTACTACAAAGTCACGCTAAGCAGCGTAACTGAGTGTGGGATAAAATAAGTTGCTACCTACGTCACAAAGTAAAGTGTATCTGACAAGTTACATACTCCGTACTAGAGACAAGAAGACTTAAGACCCATCACATGACAAGCAAAGTGCATTATACTCTCTAGATATAGTTGGGACTAGTCCTATTACATATCTTTGACATGGCAGCCGTTGCCGGAATTTATGGCATGGGTGATGATCCATTTGGACTGTGCAGAAACCCGAAAATATACGGCGAACGGTTTCATCAACAACAGCAGGAAAAAAACTTGGAGAATTTGTGAGTCTCACTATTCGCACATCCTCCACTTCTTACTTCTATCTTAACTCTTTGTTCTGTTCTGTAACGTGTATCCACCTCTTTTTTTAACTTCAATATGTATCTGGTCTCTAGTAGACATCAGGTTAAGTATAGCTTTAGTATAGCTCGTCTTTGTAGCTCTACTTGTACTAGTGACATAATATTAAATTTTTCTGTATAACCTTATTCTTTAAAAATATCTATAAAATTCTTTCTAACCATTAAACAGCTTTACCAATTTGTTTAGCTTGCTTTTTCTCCAACTATTACACTAAAAACCTTTAAGTAGTGAATTTAATGCATGGAGAACATAATAATATTACTATTACTGCCTTTAAACCAAGTAAAAAACCCATCTCCGTATAATGGAAACATTTTATCGAATATATGTCCGACTTTTGCAACATTACTGAACTCATCAATAGTCGTTAACAATCAGTGGCATCCCATATGTTATTGAAGATCGGGAAATTTACGTCCTGTATGTAACACAAGATGCTTTTTCTATTCATGCAATCCCACCATCAGGCCAAACGGGATTTTTTATGGAAATAGATACGTCTTTTTCTCCTGGATGTACTATCATTAACATACGCTGTCTCTAATCGGTATAATTGGTTGCCAATAACTCGTTTTAACAGTTTACAAAAATAAGATATAGGAAAATGATTTATCTCGTCAGATACCTTAAATAGATCTAAAAAAGTATAATATCAGCAGTTTTCTTATCTATATATGCATCATAAGATAACTGAATGAAAAAGGAACATAAAATGGTTTATTTGGGGCACTATTGAATCCTACAAAGTACAAATTTGCACCGAAATACAAGTTTGAAAATACCTAGGTACAAATGCATATGCAGTAACAGTCCCAATGAATGGCCCAGCTAACAGTAATTACAGTCTAAGCCAATTATTTAGTATATTTATTAATACCTTAATGAAATTTGTTAAACTGTATTATCTAGTACATTGAGATTTAATGTTCGGAGTTAAAGTTGTCTGTTAAAATTGTCTCATGAAAAACCGTTTTCAGTGTAAAAGTCCATTTTGACTGGACTTCTCAGTGGGCTTGGAATTTTCAGGTATTTCTAAGTTGGTACTAACATGGTGGAAGGTTTGAAAAGGAAAGCAAGGAAATGCTCTTAGCTCATGCAAAGTTAAGTATTGTTGTAATTGTACAAGACAAGTGAAAGAGAAGGGAATGGTTGAGCATGGACAACAGACAGGACAGAACGGTAAATCGACAACAAAATGAAACGTAAGGGAAAACAGAAGTGAGCAAAGCCATTAGTAGTTCGCATGCAATTGAATAGCTGCATGGCATCGTGCATGACTTTGGTTGATACAATTTTTAGGCCTTTGAAAGTCATTATTTCAGTGCAGACAAGGTTTGAATGAGAAGGACTTATAACCGCTGCATACCAGATAAACTCAGCTCCAAATAGATTGCTTTTCGACGACAAACAAATGGGGACTGTTATGCCGATTGTAAGGAATTAAACAAAGGCACCGCCAACATCAATGAAAACTTTAGCCATTGTTTCCTGAAATTGATACCAAAGTGAGTTAACGCATGTGACCGAGTTTGCTACATAGTACTACGCTTCCCATCCAGTCTTCTTTTTCATGTGAACATGGGCATTAAAAATAAATTTATTACCTGCATAACTCACCTTGAGAATAATTAATTTATAACCATGGAATTAATTATGCATCCATACATTATGCATTCAATCTCACTTGAAAAGCCTTAAATTATACAAATTCTAGCTAGTTGTGTAGAATGTGGAAATTTCCTATACATTATTTAAAATCCTTCTTGTCCATATAAACATTTGTGGCTGTAGAACATTGTCAATAGTTTTCCCCAGTAAAATTAATAAAGAAGTTGAAGTTGTTGGTCACAAAAGTCACCATCTGGTAAAGGATTTTTGTAGTTTCTGAGAACGTATGGTTTTTATGAGTTGAGAATGGTATTTGTGGATGGGTTAAAAGGATGGAGGGATTGAGATACTTACATAAAGATGTCTATGCAGTGTGTGTTAGGTGTGTACCTACATGGAGTATTTAGTACCACATTCATTATAACAGCTTACGAATTCGTGAAAACGTTAATGTAAAGAAAATAGTTGTAGCCGAAAGACAAAGGACTAGAGAAAGGACAGCTCTTTGTTCTTTATGTTGTGAGCAGAGTTCGGGTAGGAGTTTCTGTGTGGATGTCTGACACAGACTACCACATCACAACCAAGTGCCTATACAAGGATCCACAAAGAGATTATCTTAGAGTGAAAGTTGCGTCACGAAGAAAGGCTCTTGCCTAATTTAACTTACGCTGTACAGAGGTTTAGTCACTTACCAAAGTTTCCTTCACAATGCTCGAGTTTAACCTCTGTACCTAACTAAACTCACATCAGCTTATAATCACCCACTTGGTTCAATTTACTTTATTATTGAGTCGACCATTCCGTTGGGGTAATCTTTTTTGCTCCTCTTGTCTACAGCAGGCTACTTGCTTCCTTCCCATCTCTCTTAGCAGCCTTTCCCAGTTACCATAAAATATATTTGAGTATCAAGGTATATTAACATTTTCCATTATTTACTTATGTTGCACATCATATGGCTCTTCCTGCAAGAAACTCTCTTATATATCTAATAAATATAAGTTGTACATTGAGTGATAACTTGTGAAAGCACTCTTTGAAAAGGCAACTTGTACTTCAATATAATGTTAACCCCGTAGTGCTCACACAAAACAAAAACGTATAATGCCCTATCAGACTTGAAAGGAGTTTCATTTTACTAAGAAAACTGTGGCGCAACCCGTCTGGAAGAACTTGAACCTCATCCTAAGACTCTTACTCTCAGTCATTGTCTACAGCCTCTAATATATGCTCTACAGAGATGTATATTTAATGCCACTATAAATATATTTATTTTGCAATGTGAATGGACGAGCAAAGCATGGAATACTAAATAATGCATTCACTCCTCTTTTGGACTCCCAACCCTAGTTTTTACACTTCTCAACTTGTATTCCTTGTTCTTGTGAACTCTCCATCAGATATCAAGTCATCTATATACAGTATGCAAGATGTTACTTTAAGGCATTGAGGGAATTCGCTTTCAACTAAATAAAATATATTATACACCTTGATATGTGACTTTTTCCTGCATTCTTTTATTACCCTCAAAATTAAAATTTTATCATTGCTGATTGGTACATTTTTTGAAAAACTATTTTCAGATACGTTAATGAAATTGTTTAATTGAATAAACCACTGCTATACATATTTCATGTTATAGCATGTAATTTAAGGTTTAAAAGCTAAGATCATGGCGAATTATTGTAAGGAATTTTGAAAGTAATACCTCACAAAGCATGTTAAAGATCAAAGGAAAGTCAAAAATGTAATATAATGCTAGGAGAATTTATATAGTTGAAATCCGTATGTAGAAATTCCAATGTTTATGGTTGGGAGAAAACAAATTTGGGAAGGGGCGCTGATGTGTGTTATAAAAGGAGGGAAAGTTGAGGAAAGGAGTTTGTCCGTGATGTGATGTTATGGTAAAAGGTAAAACACATTAAACTTTAGTTGTACTTTGATAGCTTTTATTTCTGTTATTTCGCTATTTGTCTGCTTTCTCCTTAAGGCTGGCCACTGATGCGATATGATGTGATGTAGCTTAACGTTAGTGTCAGCTGTAGTGCTCACTACTAAGGTCTTCGTCTGTTCTTGAAAAGGAAATCATGCTCTTGCCTGTCTGTTACATTACTTTATAGTAGTACTACTGATATCACATGGACTGTTCTATTTCTGTGTGCTCGCGAAAGTTTTCTAGGTTACAACATAATTAAGTGGAGCTTTGTTGGCCAGCAAGCCTCAAATACAAACATGTCATGCTCACCAACTACGAGGAAAAGGTGGGGCTTGCTACAGTTTTTCCTAGTTAGTACTTATCTTTTCCATATGCAATAGATAATACCCGCTGTTAACGTCTTTTCTTACATTCTATAAAGGCATTTCCGTTTAGCTATGTAGCACTCGTCTTACGCGTCTATAAAAAGAAAACAATAGGGAAATTGATTTACTTGCTTTCTAGAGAACATAAAACGAAATCATCTGTCCAAACTTAAAATTTACTAGCACAATCCGAGCCAATAAAGAAAATGTTGGATGTTTATGTACGAGTTTACAAACCTGCATGCATACCTATGCATATAACTTTACATGCACACTTTGCGTTATTGAATTACATGTCATCGTATACGCTATACTATACTAAACGGGTCTAAAAATGAAATATTGTTTTTCTTACGCTCCTACCATGATAAATCCATAAAAATCAACAAAATTTATTTATGATTGAGATAAATATCAACCTTGGTGCATCACAATGCTTCCAGCTCTCCCTTGCTAACATGTAACCTGTCATTGTTCATTCTCTTTACGTTGACATTTTTATTTATTTTTGTATTGCGAAAAAGTTGTTTCTTATTTTGCATTGCGATCAAAATTAGTCAACATTTTGATTGAAACCTTGTGAATCTTTTTAAATATTTTTACATAATATTGGCAAATAAATATTACCAAAGGAACGGAAATAATAGCTATATGTTTAGATTTCAGAGGCGGGTATTAATATATATACCATGTACTATAATACATTGTAAAGTTATTTGATGCACTTTTTAACAAATAAAAAACTGGCACGAAACGGTGTGGGGTAAAAGGTTAGAAAATGATGAGAATCCATGCAATCTCATTTTCTGAGACCACCAACCGAGACTTTTATGATCGTGTGTAGTTACTTTGTAGACTTGACTTTACAAGCTAGTAGAAAAATCTAGAATTTTTCAAATCCATTTTAGTCCAATCTATACATATTTACGAAAATAGAAAAAAATTGAAACTAACTTAATCTCTTTAACATAATCCCAACTTTCGAAACCATAAATTGTGTATAAGGCGTTGATTTTATTATTAATGTGCAAAAGAAATCATCTTTCATTATATAGTACACTACAAACACGTATCTTTGAATGAGAATGGAAAGGGAAAGTTTTAAGCTGATGTGTTAAATTACTCACATAGAAACATACTAATGGGAAAGGAGGCAAGACAAGAATTCGCAATCACTGACATGTACATCAGTTCCTAGTAAATCTACATTTTTCCACCTGACATGACAGATTCTGAGATATATCCATCTATAAACTTAGAGTAGTTCGTATTTTAAAAACTGGGTCGTTTACTAAATTAGCGACGGATGATTTTCTGACATTCTATCTTGATGAATGGAGCATTTCACTTTCACAGCTAAGCTGAAATCAGTTGGGAAAAGAAAAGTTGGAAGGGAATGTGTAAGAACATTATGACTATGACGGTGGTAATGGAACGAACTGTCATTTGTACACTTCTTGCATCGTGTACATGCTTATACTACATGACTATTAAATATATAGTGATGAATATATATATTTGTTATATGGAATTATATACCCATATTATATAAGTTCCGTTTAGGAATATCTATTGCCAATTTACGCACCACATAGTAAGTAGTATTTCACAAAATGCATGAAAGTGCAAGTAATATTTTAAAGCCTCACCATTAAGTATTCTAAATAAATAAAAAATATATATAATACAAATAGCATTAGCTATAACTATATAGTAGTATTACTAAGTAATCAGTATAGGTATTGATTTTTAGTTTATATTCCATTTTCACTCGCACATCTTCGGTTCCTATAATTTTTCCCTACTTTCACTCATATCTTATCTCTTCTATCTGTAATATTATGTCAGTTTTTATGATATAATACTATTTCAGCATATCTTGCTGTTATTCCTCCATTAGAACTTTTCGACGAAAGAAAGAGAAAACGGATAAGGAATAACGACATCGGTCATTACATTGAACTAGAACTGAGATCCGGAACCGAGGAGAAAAACGGTTGTCACTGTTTGTAATTATTCATAGGAATAGTCTTGTGTTTATTTTTCTTATACATGTATAAGTACTAAAGAAGATTATATACTGTTATGGCACAACATTGTCTAATGATAGTTTAAGCTCATTATTTTCGTATGTAGCTATGCAGGCCACGTATATTTATAAACTCCATAATGTGTGAATAGGAGGAACAAAAGCTAAAAGTACATACATATTAAGTAGGTAAGACTGAGTGTTTTTAGATGTAAGGTCTGTCAGTACATAAGCCAAGTCCTACTACTTACTACTGCTTTTCTTTTTGCATAGGTAGTTAGGTAGTAAAATAATTAGAGCTGGGGTTACTATAGAGTATATGGGAAAGAATGTGTTTTAGATTATAGCTCCTTAGCAGATAGATGCATAACTTAGGTTTTCCAAAGGCTTTCTTCACTGAGGTACTTGCTGACAACTGTGATGCGAGCTAACTCAACTTATAAAAATGCATGTGCGGAAAACGAACATGTTTTTCGTAGTAATATTACATTAGACAATCTAATATTGGCATAAAGTCAGGTACAGTTCGGTGAATAGGGTGTCGAAGAACGCCGGTAGGTCAAAGCAAAGGCAAACCAAGCCAGGAGGTCGCTCTAGCTGCCTGAGTCAAATTACTAGAGAGATGCTGTGAGAATACTTGAGTGAGAAGTACGGAAACCCGTGGCAGACTGTGAAATGCTCGCTCATAACTGTGAAACCCGAATGCCTATGATTAAATGCAAGGAAAGGCAAATATTCAAAATTCTTAAATTTACATTTACATTAGGTGCACAGGCATAGGTAATCGATTTGATAATCGTTGCGTCTACATTTAAGGTACTAGTTAATAAATATCTATTCAGTGTCAATCTGTCCATGAATGTATTATCTACATCTGTAATGAAGCAGAAGGCATTTGACTGAATTTGCGATTGACTGCTTAAATGGTTGATATACATAATAATATGTAGATCCTCCGAATGAACTGCAGATGAGCACTAAGATCCTTGTTCATTTCACGTTTATTAATCTATACTGATTGTGAGTAACTGTAACTGTCTCGATTTGTTTTCTCAAAGTGGCATCTCCCAAAGGCTATTAATACACAGTGCAGATGCATATGTGCACTGCACTCTGGATTCATTTCTTAAACAAATAGTGCTCACAACGAGCTCATCTTTTCAAGGTAATCCCAATACCGTCCTACATCATCTTTTCTGTTTCTACGTGTATTCTGGTTACTTAACAGAACAGCTTAAGTGAGCTTTAAATAACTTTGTTCATTTCAATAGCAAACTTTCTTACTTTATGTACTTATACTAACCAACTTGCCATTCTGTCTGCATAACATATCGCCTATTACATTCCAACTCTATATTTCATATATATGTATGTTGAGGGAATAATGAATCTGTGTCAATGTGTATTTACTAGAGAACTGTAGTTACCCTAAACGTATTTGCTTACGTGTTCTGAATTAATTTACCGAAATGGAAGCCTGGAATGTCTACTATCAAAGTAACCATCGAAATATTTCCTTCGCTTATTTTGAAGAGTTGGATATCTGGTTTCTAATGCAACTGTTATTTGTACAGATTTCTCAGAAATTTTTACCTACTTGCAGTACTTATATCAAGTGCTAATATCAACCAAGATATGAACGCTCATTGCAAAAACACTCGTGTACATGCTCAGTCTATCATCTGAGCTATGCAGCATCATTTTTTTCTTTTTTTAAATTTTAAACATTTTTTAAAATGGAATTGGATGCTGTGCTGATTTTCAAATGCATTTAAATGCAAATTTATTTTAACAATTAAGATTATGCAAAATAGGGAATTCAAAATTTAGGTAACCACCAAATAAGATTCGGGTTTAGACGGGAAATATATTTTCAACTTTATTGAAATATGTAAAAAATTAGTACCTATTGTAATTTTGAAGGTATTTTCGTTCAATAGATGATAAATCATATAATTAGGGGATTTTAACCTTCCTTGACAGTAATCTTCACTCTACATAAACGTAAAGTGGGGCATGCGCATGGGATTCTTCCACTATTCTTGAATAAATGTTTGTATCTATGTCCGTAATATTTTGTAATTAATGAGTAAGGGTAATATTTTGTAATTAATGAGTAAGGGTAATATTTTGTAATTAATGAGTAAGGGTAATATTTTGTAATTAATGAGTAAGGGTAATATTTTGTAATTAATGAGTAAGGGTAATATTTTGTAATTAATGAGCAAGGACTAGGCTATCAGTACTGAGTCCAATCAACGGTCTATGAAATTCGGGCCAATGCGCAGTCGCTAGAAATTTACTGATTTCAACATTTTCTAGCACACTTTATGTGCTAGGATTCAACTAGTAATATTATAAAGATTTAAAATAGAAGCTAGTTTATTTCCTATAAAATAATCTCTATATATAATCGCAGACTTGATAAAGCAATAAATTTACCTGTCTATATATATATCGTATATGGTAAGCTGTAGTGGAGTTGTCGTCGTCGTCTGCGGATGCTAATGCTGCGACCATAAGACTCCCTTTACCATAAGCCTCCCTTTACTATAAGCCTTCGCTCACTCCTTCCACTCCAATACAAAGCAACAGCTACCAACACAAGATCCGATAAGCACCAAAAAGACACCCGACTTCAACCAACACAAGACCCGACAACTCCCACCAACACATGACCCGACTCCCACCGATACAATACCCGACTCACGGATACAATACCCGACTCCCACTGTTACAATACCCGACTCCCACTGTTACAATACCCGACTCCCACCGATACAATCCTCGACTCCCACCGATACAATACCGACTCCCACCGATACAATACCGACTCCCACCGATACAATACCCGACTCCCACCTACACAATACCCGACTACCACCAAAACAATACCCGACACCCACCAACACAATACCCGACTCCAACCAAAATAATACCAGAATCCAACCTACACAATATCCGACTCCCACCAACACAATACCCGAGTCCCACTAACATAATACCTGAATCCAACCAACACAATATCCAACTACCGCCGACACAAAAACCGATTTCCACTAACGCAATACCCGACACCTATCGATACAATACCCGGATCCCACTAGCCCAATACCCAACTCCCACCAACACAATACCTAACTACTTTGCAGTCGACTCCCGATCACACAAATTATATTGAACAGTGCGTTTGCAGAAATCAGTTTTAATTTTTATAAGCCATACCACTCTCAACTACATATAACTAATGAATTTAGTCTCTTTAAACTTATTTGCACCTTAACAAAATTTTGTCAAATTACATGGTATTTTTATTTACAAAAAACCAAGCCGATATAGTGCAAATTAATTTAATTAAATAAAGTATTGTGAAACTATTTAAATATCCAATGGCTTACGATTTGGGTAAATTTTAATTGATTGCCATTCAAGTCATGTAAAACATGAAATATGTCATTTAATTATTTAATGGTAATAGAAAAATGCAGTAAATTAGGTAACTACTGTTTGCAAAACCTATCAGTCTAGATAAATTCCCATAAACAATAATATAAACTAATTTCTTTCATGTAGTCGGTATGCAAAACCGGACTACACGAGAGCCGAATAGCAAATACACAAAAGCCAGGTGGAAATTTTATGGCTTATTTCGCAGATGGAATCTTAGGGGTAGTTTCACAGGCGGAATTTTTACGGGTAATTCCGCAGGTGGAATTTTTACGGGTAATTCCACAGGTGGAATTTTTACGGGTAATTCCGCAGGTGGAATTTTTACGGGTAATTCCGCAGGTGGAATTTTTACGGGTAATTCCGCAGGTGGAATTTTTACGGGTAATTTCGCAGGTGGAATTTTTGCGTTTAATATCACAGAAAAGGTTTAACTGTAATTTCACAAGTAGAACTATATAGGGAAAGGATAATTTCATAGCAGGTGAAATTTTTACTGTTAACATAACGGCAGGTGGAGTTTTTACGGGTAACATCACGTTAGGTGGAATTTTGATGGGCAAGTGCACAGTAGGTGGGATTTTGATGGGCAAGTGCACGGTAGGTGGAATTTTGACGATTAACATCACGGCAGGTGGGATTTTGATGGCTAAGTGCACAGTAGGTGGGATTTTTACGGGGTACGTAGAATTTTGAAGGGTAATTGCACGGCCGATCGAATTTTGACACACAATTTCAGGGGGTAACTTCATGATGGGTGACGGGTAACTTCACGCTCCCTTGAGGTTTGTACTACTTACACTACTCTATGTTCTACTCTGTATTGTACTCCACACTTACTCCATATTCTACTCAACACTTACTCCATATTCTACTCAACACTTACTAATCCACACTTACTCCATATTCTACTTCACACTTACTAATCCACATTTAATCCATATTCCACTCCACACGTACTCCATATTCTACTCTACACTTGCCTCTCATTCCACTCCACACTTGCCCCATATTCCACTCCACACATCACTCCATATTCTACTCCACACTTACTTCATATTCTACTCGACATATCACTCCACATTTATCAGAATAAATTTTACAAATTTTACTCTTGAAAATTTTGAAATTTTTTAAGGAATTCAAGCGTGCTGTTACTATCCCGTCCGTAGGACGGGTAACTTTACTAGTATATATGTATGTACGTGTGGTAGGGAGAACCTAGGGAACCTGCATGTATTACGTAACGCAAAACCTCCTCCCCCATGTGTAAGGCAAGTGCTGACTGCAACACTATATCTCCTTCTCCCATCAACTGCACACGTAATATATGCAGGCTCCTTAAAAGCAAAAATGCAAAATGCGCAAGCCCAATTCCTCTAAACCAACGAAATGAGTCGTTTCATATTATTATTATAACATCAAAATAATAATAGAAATTTACATGAGAAGGTTGAATGGTGAGTGGGGATCGAATGGAAATGATTAGCTAAAGCTAACATTTCGTAATGATCGTAATATGCGTGTTAAATAAATTATTTCCAAACTTCTAATCCAAATTGGTTCTGCTGTATCGACAAACTTATTCAACATTTTTAGTAGAACTGGGTTTACTTTTTACAACCCTTTCGATTTTTTTGTGCCAGTTGGGACATCGTTTTGTAGAATTAAATAACAGTACTGGGAGCCACTATTTATTCTTTAAAAATATTTGTCTTTCATTGTTCCCTGTATTTGATGCTTCGATCTACAGTTATTATTTTGGTGTAGGAAATTTATCAGGAAGTTGGGGCTGCAGCTAATTTTACCAACCACTGTAGAAAATAAAAGTGTATTAATTTAAATATATTTTTTATTTACAAAGGTAACATAATAGCCTAATGGGATGCTTTCGAAATTGTTTTTATTATTACTGTGATGGGTGGCCTGCTGAATTTCTCTTGAGTGCTAGATTTGCCCATTAAAGCTGGGTTCACTAGTTTTAACTAAAGTGTCACATATAAAGCTCAAAGGAATAAAAATTCACTTTGGTATTTTTATTTAACCGCAGTCTTGTTTTATGTAATTCTGAAGTGTAACCATTCTTAGTACAGAAAGTTTTAATATTTTAATCTTGTTAAAATAATAATTCTTCAGCTGTCTACTTTACTAAAGATGTATGAAGACGTTAGTCGCTGTTTAGGCACGATATGAAGAATTTCCGTGCCAAATAAAAGTGATCCAATTAATAATTACTAAAAGTGAAAGAATGGTTACAAGTTTGAATGACACTATTGTAATGGTAATTAAATACGAGAGTGAGTGTTTTTATAAATAGCAATGTGAAAATATGTTCTCAAGTTTCAGCCGTCTTTTTATTTGAGTAAATTTGACTTACTTACATACTCTGGGGTTAGATAATTTACTTTGCTACTGGCATGCACATGTTCAACTCATGACAAAGTTTTAAGAAACAGTTAATTATGGTTTCTAACATGATATTCAATATCCTAAGTGAATTCAAAGGCACAAAATAATTTCAAAGCTTAGCCAATTGTAATTCTATGAAATTTGTTGGTCCCAATTGAAAATGGTTCTTAATAGGGATTTGGTAAATGAGACCTTTGATTTTTCAAGTGATATTGGACTTATATATACAGTAAATACATACAGTGAACATGTTTAAATGTCTTGTAATACGTACCTACCTAAAGGCAAGTAAATCCCTGGTGGGTGGTAAAATTAAAGCGGATAAAAGCGGCATCACAAAATAGAGGTTACTTTTCCCATCTACTTATCGTGCAAGGAAATTCAATTCTACTTAGTTCTCCCAAATCTAATTAGAACTAACGGAAGGAAAGGACAAACGATTAAGAGCGGAGATAGTTTAAGAGCCGGAATCAGATGAATCGGCTATAAATGCATATATAGGTAGGTATATAACTAAGTCACTTAAACAAAATCTCAAAGTTAAATCTTTACATAGGATTACATTTATGTGAATTGTACATATTTTCCTTGCTACTTTTGTGATCTATGGATATCCGTTGGGCTTTTAATATATTCCCATGCAAGCTACCCCCATTTTCTGAAATTCTCGAGATATTTCTCTACTATTTATATTCAGTCACTATCTACGTTCAGAATTCATATGTTATTCGGTAAGTTTACATATTATACATCTAGTGAAAATCAGACGAGTACTAGTTTCTCTGTGTAGATAAGGTCTTGGCATAGATTTAGATGTTCAGTTTTAAACTCATATTTAGACATCAATTAACTGCAATGGAATTAGATAAAATTATAACTAAAATTGCTACTTTGACGCGTATTAATATGAGCCAGCAAAATTAGAATGACAGTTAAAAGATTCTCTACTATATATTTATCGTTATGCTACTATTAGGATTATTGCTCTGAATGTACAATAGAATGCATGGATAAAATATTTACTAAATTAATAAAATATTATTATTTAGTAGGAATAATATTTTGTTGATGATACCAACTGTTTTTAATCCATATGAAATGTACATTAATACAATTTTTGTGCATGTTTTATTTTCGGACTAGATTATTGTATAGAATTTGGAACAAATGTGAGTTAAAGACTAGAGAATAAGGAACTAAAATTATTAATAATCAGTTAGGATAGAGAATTTTGGATGGGGGTAATTTGTCGCTGGAAGCAATATGTCGAGTAATCAATAAATTATGTGACTCTCGGTGTTTAGGATGGGAAAACAGAAAGGAGAATGGGAAGAGAGAATGCGAGGTAGTTAGTTATAAATAGCGACTGTCAAGTCAACTAGAAGAGCTACTGTGTAAGTGTAGTCTGTGCAGTCAAGACAAGTTAGCTCATTTGAACATGACGGCTTTCCGTGTAATCAGAGAAGTCAGCTAGGTTACCCGTCCTAACCGCACCGGCACAGATTTCTTCTTGTGTGCTTTAGGGACTTATTGTCTGGCTAATAAACCCAACTCCAGTCAACCTCATTTCACCCATTTAAGCTCAATTCCTATCTGATACAATGTTAGGATTGAAACAAGAGAACTACTTAATGCATCTTATTTCTTCCGATGACTCATCCCAGCCACTCTGTCCTCAATTGTTATACATAATGCTCCATCACCTATAAACTCTAGCTTTTCATATGTATTATTATTCTATTTTATTCAGAGGTAGAGAAAAATTCTCAAAACTCGATTTACATAAAATACGTAATTTTGCAATTAGTTTGAACTATATAGTTGGTCTTGTTTTTTTTACTTTAGTTAGAAATTTTTCTGCTTTTATCGTCAATATTATCAAAGATTGCAAGATTGTAAAAGATGCGACAAATTAAATAATAAGGATTTGAATATAAAGTTTATAGCGATGAATTGTTATCAAAAAGCCACAAAAACAGTAAAAATTGGAGTGTGAAGAACGAGGGTCAATTAGTGCAAGAGAAAATCTAGATTGTATAGATAGATTCCCCAATTCCCCTGAGTGAGTGATAATTACAAGTTGTGAGAATTACTTTGCTTAAATAGCCTTATATAACAGTTATGCAATCTCCAAAATGTTATCTTGATTTTGTAGACAGTCTGTTATGTAAACAATTCAATACTATATTATATTATGGGGTAAAATGTACAGAAAATCTTGGAATGCACTGTATTTTATCATGGATAAAATTTTTTTGTTAGATACATATATCTAGATTTCTGGTTCTATGGGACGAAAACTAGTGAAGAATAAAATGCTAATAAGAAATAGGAAAATTCTAAACTCCCAAATACTCCGATCTTTGAACATAAGGAATGACAATGTAGCTATCTTCCTTTCGTGTTTATTAGAGTTACAGATTGCCTGTTTTGAAATGAAATGTTGACTTAGATTATTATAGAATAGTCAGAATAAAGAGCTATATTGTGTGTATTCAACAGACGTTGATTACAGGAAACTGGTAGCTTTTGCCATGTCCACGCGTGAATGAACACATCTACAAACTTGACGAAATTTTCATTAACTGTTGGTTTCTCCGAAAGGGTAACCATCATTATTTATTTATAATTCTGTCTCAGCAAATTCCAAGTACTAACTTAGTTCATTCATTACTGTTACTATTTGACAAAGCGGACGGTGTTACATTGAAGTGGGTTTTGTTATTATACAAAGTTGTTTAGAAAGGATCTAAAGTACCTATGTATGCATAGAATTTGTATAGTAAATTAGTGCTTGGTGGTCAGGCATAATAAATAGCATTCATCAAAATACTTGCAGAGTTGTGAAATCATGGACTCAGCGCAATTTGTACCAGTCAAGTCATCTGTTAAATGAGTCTAACCAGTTTGATCAAATTTTCATCAAAGTAAAATAATTTAAATGTAGAACCAAAATTTTGACAAAGTCTTTACAGTACTAGGAAAATACCTTTAAATAATTAAAGATCAAAGAAAATCTATTCCCATCAAAGTAATCCTTTCATGGTGGATATTAACAATTAAAATTTTATTGAACCTGATTAAAGTCTAGTTTTCCTAGGTCTGATCTAATTTGAAAGAGTAGACTAACCTTAGATTTTCGTTTTATCTGAGACCCCTTTCTTTATGCTAGTTGAGTCGTAATAAAGTTTCACCGGTTGAAAGTCAATATTGTATTTATTAAACGAGCTAGCCAAACTACAAGTTGTTATTCATGATGACATAATAAATTCAAAGGAGAAGAAAGTTGCACATGGTATTAAATAGCAAGAGAAAGTACTATGTCAACTGGATTTTGTTTGCACATCTTTGCATTAGTTATACCTATTTCTCTTGACTAAGTTGACTTGGTCTCATATTGACAGTCACAAGAAAATTGCAGAATCCTATTAAAACAGATTTTACTGAAAAAGTCATGAAAAAATGTAGCTCACGTGAGAAGGAAGATTGAGTTGAGAACTTTCAATGCTAATAATGCACTCATCTCCCATTTCACCACTACAGATCTCACACAATTTCAAGTGAATACTAATCAGACGAAAGAAGTTTTTCCTGGCCAAAGGTAGCGTTTATTATTCCGCGTGGTATCTTACATTAGTGTTTTCCTAGAATCAGGATCGATAGGTGAATTTGAAATGTCTTGAATTGGTGAGTGTACAATTGTATGTATCTAGAGAGATACATTAGGTACAGGGCATGCAATATTTAGAGCCAGCCACACCACGCCGAAACTCTTCTAACACGCTACTTACCAACTACCTCACATTATATTATGGAGAAAAGGGCATAAGCTATTTGGAAACAACAGAGAATAGTTGAGTGGGTTTGCTTTCCATTACTTCCTCAATCGATACACTTCCAATGCATTCCACCTTTACCTCACTTAAATCCCTTTATTATTGTTAATGTATGTCCTATACGTGTAAATTCATATCATTTAAAAACCAGGTGTCATAGACCCTTCCTTGTATATTTCATGCCTGATAAACACATGACTTTCAAAATACACGCAATTAACACGTACATTGTATAGAATAGATAAATCATTTAAATACTACTTTGTTGTTGTATTTTCTATTTATATTGATATTGTTATTTCAAATTTTACAAAATATCGTGTAAAATATAACTTTGTGATTTTCTATGCTACTTTATGGTAGGAGGAAAATGTTTGCTCATTCAGGTTTCTGTTTGAAATGGTAATTTGGTAGTGCCCACGATATTATTGTGCTCTAGTCTCTAGAACATGGCATCATGCAACAGTAAAAAGTACAAAGGAAAATGCAATAGAATGCACTTTGTTTAATGCACGAAGATGGAAGTGCTACGTATTTACATATAAAAGGTGTGCCTTCGCATGTACTATGCATATAAATAGGAGAGCGAAATAAATACTTCATAACATCATCTGAATACGATTCCTACACTTTCTTCCCACAATATAAATAATTTCTTTCCTTATAGAGCAAAAATGTAAAAAGGACTGACGCAGATAGCAATGCGTGCAAGGAAAAAGAAACTGTGAGTCAATCTCGCTCACCTTTGCTATGACTATCTTATAATATATGCCCAAAGCGATTTCTCAGGGACTTAAGACCATTGCTCTAGCATATATTAGTCCTCCACTTTAACTCAATTCTGCAGACTTGACTGCTTTCCATGTCATCTTGTATTGATATAGGTCTCTGGTCTCCTCTTCTTCTTGCTTCTTTGGCAGGACCTATTCCTGGAATTTGCATTAGAATACCTACATTACTATTGTATTTTCCTCTTCTACTCTCCCCACTATTTCTACTGAATTTTGTTGCTTTATCTTGACATATTCAATTCCTTTGAGTTCCTGTTGACTGAGTAAGTATAATACATTGGTATTACTTTCTTCTTCTTCCAACATAAAATATGCATAAGAAAAAAACCAGACAAAAGAGAGAAACAAAGACTCCAAATATCCAACTGAAAATATATTAGATTGAAAAATTGCGAATTGGATAACACCCGACTGTACCTAAAACTAGATTCATGTGGAGGCTTAATACAATTTATTTTACCCACGAAATAGTCATTTATTAATAATATTCTTTTCTAATATCTGAATCCAATAATTAAATAATATTGTCTTAATATTCTTGATACCGCCAACATTATTTTGCATGCCTAGGGAATTTAATTTTTACAATCAAAAAGAAATAAGTAGTTAACTGTATGATTGCAATATTTCATATAAATTCTCATACATTCTAAGTTTTAGTAATAATTTTAGTAATAACAAGTTTCTATTAGTTTGTAATTTAATTAGGCAGAAAAATACCGTCCAGGTAGACCTGGATCGACAACCTTTCAGAATAAAAACTATTTTGGCCATTATGGCATGCACTTTTTTCTTGTAAAATTATTAAACTACTTGATTCAACCAACCATGATTATGTTACTAATTAAAATCATAAGAAATCATAAGAGTTCAGAAATCCTGACAAACTTAAATAATTTGTTAGACGAAACTATTTAATTGTCAAGAAATTTAAAGGATAAATCAAGATAGCAAAAATAAGTAACCAATGCACTAAGAAAAAATTACGCCTCACAAATTTCATGGGATAAAACCATGGTTAATATTATTTGAGAGAAGAGTATAATTTCAGCTATTGCTCGTAAGAGAAGTATGTGATAGGAATAGAGAAGAAATAGAAAGGAGAGGGAAAGTTGTAAGCGAAAGCGATGATGTGTCTTGTTGAAGAAACTGAATGTCTCCATAATAGAAGTAAATTCCCAGAGAGGACAGGGCAACCACACCTTCCAAAGATTACAGCTCAAGTTTTTTCACAATACGCCCCACACAAAGTTTCACCAACTTGTGGGTGTTTAAATAGAAATTCCAGTCGTTATTGTTTCATCTCTGTTGGATAAGAGGAAGGTTCGATAGCAGACAATTCAGTTTTGCTAGTGTAGTTATTTGATTGTTTTATGGACCCACGAAAACTGGCGTTTTATAAATTGTTAACACAGCTGCACTTTTTCCGTCTAGTTGGTAAATATAGCTATTGATGCAAACAAAGGCAAGAATAGTAAAAATCATTATAGATCAGTAAAAGCGTAATGAAATAGGTAATGCCATTTATGTGATTTCAATTGCAGTGCTTGTAGATGTAACAATTTGGGAAGGATATCAATTACTGTGCATACGCCCAGAACACTCATTTTGACACCATTTAAATGCATATTAAAATATTTAGTAGCAAGAACATATTCTTCAAGTACAGTTAACTTCATGTACCTGATAATTGAAGGCATTGAAAGCTGTGCTCTAGATTATAGAGCTATAGTTGGATAAGGAATGAAATGTTAACCTGTTTGCATAGTAATGCATGTAACTCACATATACAGATATTTATAGCAGTAATCCATTTTGATTACCGGTTTGGGCAATTCAAACATAGTAATTGTAGTACCTGCAACAAACAATGTATGAACTTCCGACGGTAATTGTTAATCTTGCAAATAGTATACAAATGTACCACATTAACTTTTGCATATTTGGATACCCATACAAGAACACAATTCTAAGACACGGGTACATACTTTGCTACTAAATATAAACCACCACAACGTATTAATAAATATTTCCTTTTTTAGTTATGAAACTTTCACCTTGGAATTTTCTCGGCTATTCTTCAGTTTACAACATAATAAAATCTCTTCGGTCGCCAAGTAAAATTTAGCTTGATTTGAATTTTGATAAGGACATAAATAACTACGTGCATAAAAGTATATGTATGTATCTGCAGTAGGTATTTAATATTGAATGGGTGGTTGTAGATTCTCTTGTATACGTTCGCCACTTAGTGAGGCTAGGTATTGAGTGAAAGTAGATAGATATTATACATAGGTGGCTCTAATATTATATGCTGTATCTTTGTAGCCAAGTAGTGTATATGTAATGTAAATGTGTAGTACAATTATGAGGAAAGGGAAAACGTATTTAGGAGAGAAGAAGAGAACAGCCGCAGTGCAGATAAAGTCAGACTTTCTTTCCTCCGGTTAGTTCACAAGACTTTCACTCCTTCTCATTGTCAGCTCTTTTTGCTCGTATCTACTTATACTAGCCCGGTTACACACAACGACTCTAAACAGGCCTTTCATTCACTATATTTTCTATTCTTTCCCATGTCCTTTCTTTACACTCCTTATAATGCAATTCCATTTGAAATATACTAACTTGTACTCAATTGTGTTCTGTTTCTATTCTCGTATTGTTATTTTTATTGCAGCTCTTCTAAAGAAATCACTTTTACAATCAGACGTTTCTCATCATTCTATTCCCAAGTGCATTGCACCTATAAAAATAAAGATTTACTTATCTCGATATTCTCTCCACATCAGATACACTCTCAGTTCTTATTATGAACTATTCAAACAGTTTTATGCCATTTTAATTTCCTTTAAATGACATTTTAACTCATAATACCATGCAGTTAGTTAATAAATACTTAATTGTGCTACAACAACCGGCGTAGACTCTCCAGTGCAATTTTAATTATAACCTAGGACCAAATTAGTTACCATTTGGAGAGTTCAAATAATTAAATACTAATATTTAATCACTATAATATGTTCATGTATTCTATGTAAATGGTTTTCTCGTTAGTCTTTTCAACCAAGTAAAATAAACATGAGAGATAAAAGGTAAAAAGTCTAACTTTCCTTTCTTCCGTTGCTGCTCATGAGCCGGAAGGGCTGAGAAATGATTGCAGAGTGAGTCGAAACAGGAAAGAATCATTTCCTCCATTCATCTCATGAACGTTGTACTATGTATAATGCATAAAAGCAACTAATAGCTCATAGACTCATGTTCAACTCCCTCTGTAATCTCTAATCTCTTAATGACCACACCATTAAGTACTTCATCACATTTATACATTTTCTACACATACAATATGCACATCCAAATAGAATGTAGAATTATAAATTTATCTGTGCCCATTACAGGTCACACATATCTTAAGTGTTTCAACAAATTAAATATGCATGCTCCTATTTCCTACCAATTTAAATCTTTTCCCCATCTCGAAATGAAGAATATTCTAATCCTCGTTTCATATACTCTATTAATACAATGACATTGATTTATGAACCAAAAACTCAATTTCAACTCAAGAACAAATAATTCTCTACCTTTTCCATTTATTTCAAATTCGTCTACTGTCTCCGGAGCCGGGTTTAGAATGGATTACATAAATATTTACTGACAACTGTGCGGTTTATACTCAAACATTCAGCATTTGACGTCACAAAACCATATTTTTTGTTATTTTTGCGTGCGTTGATATCTTCCTTTTTGAGAACGAAGTACAAGTTAAATATTTACATAAAATATTCACTACATTGTGTAAAAAGTGTCTCACGTTTACAATTATAAATAACTATCTTGAGTGTCTTCAATATTTGTATTGCTATCTATTTTTAGATTGCAATATAGACAACTGTATAATATACATTAAATAAATGAGGTAAAGATACGTCATCATTTTTGGATGTTGACAAATAGTGAAAGTAGATACTAAATCAAATTATGTGTTCAAATGATAATGTAAGATATCCTAAAAGCGAGTGAAGCACGTAAGATAACATGAAAATGAAATGCATATGGAGTGAAAGTCCCCTGCTTACCCCAGTCAGTTGTAATTATGGACTGGATTGGGAGTGATGGGGAGAAATAAATTGCGGCGGTAATTTGGCAGTAGTTCTAATATATAACTATTGGTTATTACCATTGCAGACAATAATTGGATTTGTATGTTAACCTGTGTAGGTAGATATGTACTCATGTTTAACAAATTTTGATTGATACAAGTTTCATATTTGATTAACCCAGAGTAATTACCTAAGGCTATTTGTTGGATCATTGGCCAATTCAATTAGGCGATAAATTTTATTTAATTGACTATTAAATATTACCTAGATTTTTGACACCTAATCTAAAGCACATAATATTGTATACTATATCTTCCCAGTAAAATTAATACCTGCGTGACCAGGTTATATATCTATAGAGTACATTTAGCCTGAAGAGGGTTTGAAATACCTGTACTGTGTTACTGTATTTCAGTATAACTACATAGATATATAGATGCCTCAACTGAAATATGACTTCCTAGCTAAAAAGGAAGGTCGGGAAGACACAGAAATTAATTGTGCAGACAGAAGCTGTCTGTGCCATTCTTGGATACTGCCTCCTTCCAACATGATTCTGAGAAAAGGACATAACAGTAAATAGAAGGGAATAGTTAGATATCTTTTGTTGAGGACTGGATGGCCAACGACAGAAAGACAGGGCAGGAGGACATAACTTTTGTTACGACTGTCATTGCCGCGAAGGAAGAGGATAAGAGTGTAAGCAAGTCTTAATGAATGACTGCTTTTATCTACTGTCGCCCGTAAATATTGATTGCAGTCTTTGTTTTATAAAAAGCTAAGAAAAGAGCACCGTGGTTTTCTCCACTCCCTCCACACTTTCTTATATCATAATGTCACATAAGAAATCGTCAACGATTAGACGGATAACAACGGTAACAACAGCCTCAGTCCAGCTGACATTTCCATTGTTTCATTTTTCCAAATAAGAATCACTTGCTATACTATATCTAAGCTTTAGTACCACATTATCACTACTCACACAGACAATCGCAAAATTAAATTCTCTAAAGCGTTACTTAGTTTATATTGCAATATACTTTTAGCCAAGGCAGAAAATAGAGATCTGGAAATCGAAAATAAAAGTACCATGTTGTTAAACGTGTAGTATATAGTATAGTGGAAAAGCAAATACATTAGTGAAAATCATATTGATTATCTTTCGATGACAATCCTTTTAAAAGCCATTTAGGTTGTCATTCCTCCTCATGTGTTCCTTTCCTTATTTCATTTTGACATTTTGGAAGCTGAATAATACAAGGAGACAGCATTCTATAAATACATATACTCAACGCATACATATATATGTATGCCTACATATATATGTAGGCATATCACTTAGGTAATAATAATCAAATTTACTACCTATGACTTAGAGATGCTATTGACTTTAACAGACAGTAATAAAACAGTAATAACATGTCCACGATCCATAAAGAACTGTTTCATCATGACTTTTTCAATAGGATATGTAAGTCAATTTGAAAGTTTACAAAGGCAGATACCAAAATGGGGATACCATAATTAGAAGAGTAAAGTACATTTTGTGATATTGGAAGATTGCTTCATCCTTTTATTCATTATTAGCTATTTCATTAAGGAAGACAAAGGTTATTACGATTTCAGAAAGTATCGAGTCCCAGTTGGTGAAACGGATATTAAACCGCAGGTGTCTCGGTTGGCGAGAGCATTGGATATTAGAGAATAGCTAATTAATTGTGGTTTAGAGTCAAGTAGGTATTCAAGACAATATCAATTTATGTTTTTATATGAAAATAAGCATTACAAGTAAGGTAATTAAAAAATCCTTGAAATGTCTAGCATCATGGCATAACAAATTAGGTAATATAGTCACGTAGAGTAGAATTACTTGATTGAAAAGAGAGACGGATAAGAATTAATTTACATGTGAATGTTTTCAACTCTTTTGACATAACTATGTAAATAGGCTAAGTAAACCGTATGTAAAGTGCATACACGCAGCAACTAGAGAAATTTGAGGATTTACACACAGAGACTTATAAACAAACATCAAAAGCTTGTGAAATGCTCATTAA
Source organism: Tomocerus qinae (assembly GCA_020055645.1). Classification (NCBI taxonomy): domain Eukaryota; kingdom Metazoa; phylum Arthropoda; class Collembola; order Entomobryomorpha; family Tomoceridae; genus Tomocerus; species Tomocerus qinae. The sequence goes on from CM034548.1 coordinate 29,673,164, forward strand.
TTCTGAGTTCTATCACAGAAGGTTTCTAACTTCAAAATGTTTTGTGCAAAGTGCCCTGGGAAACTTTATGAGCAAAATTCTCACTAAAAATAACTAATAAAAGGACAAGGTGAACTCGCAAATTCCAAACAGTGGAGAGATGCGCATAAAATATTGTTCTGTAGACAACTCTGAGTGTTGCTCCACTGGTGTAGCCCAAGCAAGGCATTACCACTCTCTGCTATGGCAATAGATTGAGCCCAGCTAACAGTTTCTAGAATTCCAAATTCCTCTCCGTCTATAAATATTAGCTTGAAGAACGGACAAACGGAGTGGCTATTACATAGGAGTAGAAAATCAGAGCGAAGAAAGTAACTCACTGAGAAATTGGGCTCTAATCTCCATTTAATCAATTCATGATGTTCCAGAAACCTTTGCTCTAGTAACTAACCTGCCCTACCCACACTACCCACCTACACCGACACACACATTATAGCACTTAGGTATGATCTACTAAACCCGGGCGTACACGAGCACGACATGATTGAATATAGCTTTCTCTGTCTACATCATACAACTACTCTTTGTAGGTAGTTACTTCGTTACTCGATTCCACCCAATCAATAGCACACTTTAACCATTACTCTTTCTTAGCAGAGATCGCAGTTAATTCGTTACGAATTGTATCGCAAAGCACAGTTTCCTCCCTATAAATCAGTTGGTTGTCTTGTCATGTCTTTATTCCGCTAATTAGTTATAGGTAGATACTACTAACTCCACTCACTCCCTTTTATCATTAGATATGTAATACATTATACCTTTTATATCTAGATGACGCACATCCCTTAGCAATCCTTCCCGCCAAATGCCCCACCGAATAAAAATTGACAAAAATTAGTCACTCCAGCGAAATAAAATTGTTTCAGCAGATTTAAGTCAATGATAAATCGCTTTTCTTTCCGCAGAATACCCCACAGAATCAAAACTACAGATATGAATAATCCATGTATCGTTACATAGTACTATATACTAAGGTTTTCAGTATTCCGAATAAATTAGGATGTCATTTTTTCATACATATCAGAGAAATGGCTATACACTAGACAATTCTCATTCGACTCATGAATATTTGGGCGATTATTTAAATGAAATATGGATAGATAGGTAGGTATGTCTATATGTATGCTTAAATTAAACTTTACTACCTATACATATTAAAAATAACTAGGTCAGACGTTGAGAACTATCGTATATTATAATTTCTTTGATATGATAACCAAGGTATGCATATCTGTTTGAAGTTTAATATTTAGTAGTCTTAGATGAAAGAATGTTATGGTTTGAATAATTAATCTATAATCATTGATACGCATGTGAAGAATAAATGCTTTTGATGTTTTAGAAAGTATTGCTTGTGTGCATGAGATATGTAATGTATTCGGTGTCTAGAATAAAATTATGGAAGCAACAATGGTGATTCGAAGCCTGTGGAGAACTGGGAATAATAAATTGGTAAAAATGAGATTCTACTAGAGAGTAGGTATTTGATAGAGATTTACATGCGTAAGTAGAACCTAATAGTAGAGCAGGAGAGAAGGACATAACAATCATAGACATTGGCATGTAAATAAAATATTTTATAGTTTGGAGTCATAGCTATGTCTATTTTGAATAGGAAAGAGGTAAGTAGAAAGTGCGAAGTGATTACGTATTCGTGTGTATAAGTTTATGTAGAGAAAGTAAGCGCCGCCGCCTCTACTTGGCTTATTGCAAAAGCGTTGTCCGTACGTAGAAGAGATAGTAGGTACATTGAACTATGTGTGTTTGAAGGGAGAGACAGTTGGCAGGGAAAGTGGCCGTAAGTCAGAGTAGTAGTGATATTTGAGATGGTTGCGACTGCTCAGAAGTTCTTTCCCGCATTTTACTGCATTGCACTAAAAGCGAGTAATATTCGGAGCGAGGGCTCAGTGAGGAGGACGGCGGAGCTCGGAGGACTGCAAACAGAAGTGAGTCGAAATGTGATAGGAAAGCAAGACGTGCCTACCCGCATGTGGCCAAGCCATCTACACTGAATCCAGACACGTTTTTCTCCCGGGCTAAGTTTACAAATGTTAAGCTATGACCAGAGCGCCTCAAACTTTCTCTCTTGTCAGTCAGCCTCATCCGCTTCTACTTAGATATCAACGGAATAAAGCGCCCGGCCGTTTTCACTTTTTCCAGCTTTATCTCTGTCTGTCTTTATGCATTCCACTCTCTCCGCTCTAATCCAATGAATGCGAGTCACTAGACGAATCATCCTGTTTGACTCATGCACACAATCAGTCAGTCATGCAGCCAACTCAACGTAATCGTGTCTCATGTCCTTTCCTTATTGGCGCCCGGCTCCTTCCAACTTTCAGACTCAACGCTTCCCTATTATATCTCAAGTTGTAAAGAATCCTCACATATAAACCAAATAATATATTCATATAATAAATTGGCCACTACAAATTTAACTCTATGCAAATACAATGACTTTAGTGGTCAGTTCTCTTCTCTGTATACAAATAATAATATTTATTATACTCTATACATATATATACAATGTATAGATATTATGATGACATCTTATATACTGACCTGTTATATACATACACTTTGTAGTATAGAGAATGTATATACCACAATAATATATTCCTGGAGGAGAAATGTCAATGTTGCTCCATAAAGTTTTGTTGGTCTTGTGAGAGGAGAGCTAGCTGCGTGTTCCTTTTCCATGCAACTTTCTTCCATGAAAATGCATGGAATCTGATGTAGCGGGTGTCTATGTTCAACTCTCTGGAATTGGGATGGCACTCCGTGCGAACACTCTCGCCACATTGAAAAACTGGAGAAACCGCGAGAATGTCCTCCTTTCCCCGCTAGAGTTCTCCTTTTTTATCAGCACGAATTTGGTTGGAGAAAGCGAAGAAAGCGTTTCATGCTTTTACTACGTTTACGTCCTTAGATTTCATGTCACGATATTTTCACATTTAAAGGGTGAATGTGTACATATGTAAAGCTATGTAATTTGACATGCTTTGTTTGGTTTACCGATAATGTAAGATTATTTGTGTATATGCATATAGGTACTTGGATACATGTGTATGTACTTTGTAGGGACATAATTGCAGTCTAAGAGAAAATTAATAACTACCTTGATTTCCCATAGTTTCCCTACTCCTTTGACTGATTTACTGTGTAAATTATATAACTGTTAGCGTGAGTGCATAATAAAATTTTCATGATTTCCTCACTCACTCAACATCAGTAATAGTTTGGGCATGACAGATAAAGAAGCGTTTTTGATCCCCATAAATATTGATAATGTGACTTTAGTTTTATTTAGTAGTCTAATACGTGCAGTAAAATACAATCGGATTATTCACCAAAAAATCCATTGACGTCAAAAAGATTTTCAATGCTAATGTATACAGCGTGTAAATACCTAAAGGTAAATACATAAGTAGTTGGGGCCGGGATATAAATCCCAATATGCCAAATGTGTGTCCGTGATCGGATATAGATTGTGGTTATTTATAAATGAAGATTTCCCCTTTAGCCACTGAGTGATTGCATTTTTTATGCCTTTGACCATGATGGGATGTTACGTTATGGGATGTTATGTTACTTATGACATGAGTACAGTAATAATAGTAACGTGGTGCGGAATTCAACCTGGAAACTATATCTAGCTGTACATACTGACACATAAATACTATATGACGGCATGAAATACTAACACCTAGCTCGTACACTGTTATTTCTCTTTGGGGTAAACACATTTTTAGACATATACTAACAATAGCTATAGCCTACACACACAGAAGTAAGTTGAGGAAACTACCTCCTGCAGTTTACAAATGGATCTACCCAAAATGAAAACAGGGTGTGGTCTCCTAATAGAGATTTCTGCAGATTCTTCTCAAAATAGATTTCCCCTTGTCTCATCGATCTCTCGGCATTCTATTGCATTCCTCTGGATATATTTTCCTTTCTAATATATGTATGTAAGACCAATGTATACATGCAAGTAGATATTTGTATTGCTACAATGTCAGGAAGGCTACTATGTAGTAGTAGTACCTACCTTCGCTTCGTATGTATATATCTTCATATGGATGCTACATATTCGGTGCCTGCATGCTCTCGCCAGGCTCCTCACACATTACTTTACTACTTCTACTACGTACGACTATTAGGTATATATTATGTGCATAGTACTAGAATATCCAAACATTTTAGGCACCGGCCTTATCAGCTTACTCATTCAGTCAGCCAGCCACCATATCACTCTCCTACGCTATATGCTCTATAACAACACAGTCTCACAATCAGACTGACTATGCCTAACTACGAGTGTATGTAGTAGTAGGGCTCCAACTAGCTAGACCACTAAACTCCCTACTTCAGATCACTCTTTCTCTGCAATGTAGGTACTGCATCAAGAGAAACTCAAGGAATTCCAACACTTTCTCCGCTATACTAAATGTATTTTTGGGAAAATAAGCACTCTTATTATGTCAGCCTAGGCTACAAGTAACGGTCGTGTTTCTATAAAAGGACTTACCTACTACAATGCAAATAGCACACATATGGTCGGTCGTGTTTGGATTTGCCACTATTTTCCCAAATCTCTTTTATTTCATGTTGATCCATTTTACTGTTCTCAAAGAGAAACTTAATACTCACAAAGGGAAAGGAGTTCCATAGGCATCAGCCACATCTACTTTCAACATATTTTAGTCTTGGCATCCTTCACTTTAACTCTTTACATGAGAAACTCTTTCATTAATAACAAATTAAAAATTTATATAAAACCATTTTCTATAGTAAAGGGCATTTTGCTTGTTAAAATTAGAAATATAGAAAAGTCCACATGAAAATGCTGACGTTGCTAAAATTATTTGCATCACACATAAAAGTTGCCCTTTCGGATGAAAACAGGAGAAACAACGAGAGCACATTAAAGTACATGTTATACATACTGGGGTTAAGCAAAGGCAAACGCTTTCCCATTGTGCTGTTGTGAATCAGGGAAGCTACAGTAGCAGACAAACTCATAGAGTGCGCCAACCAGCGAAAGCTACACTAGAAACGACTGTGCATGTTTACACTACAATCTTATTATACTAGCAATGCATTGTAAAATTGTAATATTATTACTCCTGCTCCACTCCTAGGATGGATTTTCTAATGATATTAATCCCATGCCATACTGCACGTGGATTATGTTGACTATGCTCAGTATTTGTAAAGCCGTTAATGTATCCTAAGTAACGTTCTAACATGAACGTGCCGGGTTCACCTGCATGTGAATGCCATGTAACAACGTTCATGTGCTTTCCCCATTTTTGTATATATTGGATCAGGGAATTAATACCTTATTCCCACAAATGTCCAAAATGTCCATCTATAAACCTCAGCAGACTATTCCAAATAGTATTCTCCATTTTTATCCTCTTGTTCATCGATAACAGTGTACCAATAAACGTTTTGTAAATGACTTTACCATGTTGTGCAATTTGAATGTGGGTTGTTACATTAGTAGTACATGTGTCAGACACAAATACTAAGTAGATACATGTTAGCATGAATATTGCATGACAGGATTTAGCAAAAGGAAATATACATTTGAATTCAATTTGGTAGATTATAGAATGCATCGTTATGATGCCGTTTTCACGGTTGTAAATATGTGAGTGTGTGTTGAGTCTAATGGGTTGTTTCCGATAATAGAAATGACATTAGTCAAAGTGCAAGTGCATATGTCTGTCGAACAGAATATATTATGGCAAATGGGAATAGAAGTTGTCTAAGAAAGTATGTTCTGTCGACACTAATTAAACGATAATTCTTACGATGTGAACTGAACTGTGGATCATTCTACATCACTAACTTTTAAATGCATTAAAATTACATGCTAGTCGCATTTTGTCTATATGCATGAAAGTCTTAGTAATTCCAATAGAAAATTGATCGACTTAGTTGGATTGCAAGTTTTCCTCATTATACTTATATCTCGTGTAATTTGTAATGCCCTTCTGCTCACTTCGGAATGTTTTATGAAATATATCATTGGGAATCCCTCCTTCTTCATTGTGTAGTTTCATGTACTAATTCAATAATCCTGGATCCTTACTCTTAGCCACAGATGAGACCTTTCAAGTTCCACTCACATTCACATGACAGGACTTAAGTACTACATGCCAGTAGAACTGTAAGCAGATTTTGTTGTTAGCTCCGTGTCATGTTTTATTTGTACCAGAGAATCCTACTATTTCAATGATGAGCAAAATTCATTTTATTGTTGATTTTACCATTCACTGAATATTTATGTCAATTCACATTAATTAAACCTCTGACAACTCTCCTGCTAATTAATAGAAACTACACATAAATATTTGCATTCAAACATCCCATTTACATTAACAGTAATTTGATCTCATTCTAATTTTGACCATCAGTCCCGAGAATACAATTTCATGAAAGAGAAAACTAGACTTTCAACTCAAACACATACATTTAATGCAATAGTAAGAATAATTTGATCATAACCTAGTCTACTGATTTCATACCTGATTTTAATATTTTAGTATTTCTCAATACATACAGGATGTATAGCGAAACTCAATTTTAAAAGGTAGAGATAGCTAAATAGATTGCATTTTGTGGATTATATTACTTTTTCCTCAGCCAGAGAGTGTCATATTAAACATCTGTTATAATAAAATCATCATAGCTAGTTTGCTTTCAGAGTTACACTTATAGACTAAAGGTGATTGACATCTGGCCGGCGTTGCGCCAAATGAAGCCAATGTAGTAGAAGAGTTAAGTTTTATCAATCTGGAAAGCGAGACAACCATTTTCAGTTGGTCTTCATTGTTTTAACTGCTCTCTAGGCTATTCAAGTCACTATTGTCTCATATAATGTCTGTTTGAACAGCGACCTTAACTTTTAGTAATAAACTCACTATTGTTTCATTCGTCATGAATAGTATTATCTAAAAGTCGCTATGTGATGCTCACTCTATGTCAATAGGCCTTATGGGAATCATTGGACATGACAAAACGTATTTTCATATTTTTATAATCCTTCTCAACAAGACTATGACATCTATAGCTTTTGTTCTCAACACATTGTTTGAAATCCTACATTTTCAAGCCTGTTCCTGCTTTATCATCATTTTCACTATCAAACTATTTTTGCACTATACTAAACGAATCATTTCCTCCATTATTGAAGAAAAATTTATGCTTGGAAATTCTATTGAAATTAATCCCTGATTCAAAAGTTATTTTAATACCAATATCTTCAGCACTAACGGTTTATAATTCAGGTTTATTTTTTAAACTGTATTTTTCCGACAATCTCATTTTCCCAAGCATTTGGGTAGTACAATGTCCTACAGTAGATAATCACCGTATCAACTGAGCGCAGCTGTATTAAGCAAAATTACTATAGAGAAGATAAATTACTTATAACAGAGATTTGAGAAAGGATATAGAATTTTCTATGACGCACTCCTGATTAGGAATGGGTAATAATATGGGAATGCCTATCAGGAGGTATACAGACAGAATATCTACTACTTAGTTTAATAATAGTATAACGCAATGTCCTTGCAACTCTGTGTTAACAGAAGAGAAGTTATAATATTGTAGGATTGAGTATTGTACTGGTGGAATAACGGCCTGGGCAAAACCAGACTCAAGCTCCTAAAACATTACACTGATGTCTGATCCAGCCTTTGGTCTGCTCTGGCTATGTTTGGTCTAACTACTAATGCATACAGTTTGTTTGTATGAGGGCGGAAGCGAGACAAGAAAGAGAGCATTCCATGAATTTTAAATGAATGATGTATGAAACTTTAGGGAGAAATTAATATGTAATAGTTTTCGCTCACAGAGAAAGTTGGTGCGGGAAAAGTAGGCTTTCACTCACTATTACCATCATGCATTTCAATAAGAATATATGCAAAAGTTATATTTATTCGAATTTTCCCAGTAGACACTATTTCAGCTTATCTGGACTTGGGATTTTGAGAATTTACATTTTTAGTCGCCAATTACATATCAAGAATCTACTTAAAAATTGCAAGAAATTATTTAAACTATTCCTACTTCATTGATGTTTATTATGAAAATTATTTACATCCATTTTGTAAAAAGTTAATTAAAACATAATTATGATATCTCCGAATTTAAAAATATAATCATCATGATAATGATAATAAATATTGATAAAAAATAATAAGTTTTGTGTATATACTAAAAATTATGTTTCTCTTGTTGAAATACTATATTTTGTTACAATATTATTTTAACATACAAAGTATTAGCTAAAAGTTTGCCATTTATTTCCTTTGTTGTGCATGAATAATTAAATGCAATATTGTCGTTATACACAAAGTGTTTGCTACTTTGTAAAAGCAAAATTGCTGCACTTTGAAAGAAACGATGCACTTACGAAATAAACTTTAATTATAGTACTTAATTGTACTAGTAGTGATTGCGTGCCATAAAGTACTGTTATTAGAGCGAATGGTTAGTAGTAAATAGATATGAATGGGACTGAATTGACAATCATAAACACTTTATTTAACTACATTAAAGGTAGCCACTTTCCTTGTAGATGCTAACTCCTGGGCATCAGATACCAGCAGTGACCCACAATACACATAAATGTTGGACTACTGGGATAATATGCTGAATAGTATGACGGCATTAGATAAATCGATAAAGCAAACTACTTTGGCTATGGATACATTTCACCATGCTGTAGTTTTAGGTTTTCACAGAGTTTAAAAAGGAACTTTCCATTTTATTTAATGATACGCACATAAAAATAAGATACTAATATTAAAATCAATGGGGAGAAACGGATGAAGGCACCTGAGAGTAATAGATATGGAAAATAAATTAGCATAATATAATATCATATTCCTGGTTCATAGTAAGGCAATAACACAAGATTAGACCCACCATGGAATGGCACCCTCAAAAGCAAAAATGCTACACTGTGACATGCACAACGTATTTGCATATTTATTTAAACCACATCCTAACTTTGCCATTTTCAAAATGAAACAGTCTTCTTTTCTGTGACATACGGAAGTAAACATTAATACACTTACCACATTGGAAATGTTGTTTACCTAGGGCCATATTTTATTTGTTCAATATACCCCACAAATCTTATCCAATCGAAACAAAATTCAATTTTTAAAAGTATAGTGAAAGTTTTTGCGTTAATTAACAGTTAAAATCCTGTCTTTGCGAATTGATTGCAGTTACTAGTTCACGCAATGTTAGTACACTGTTATTTATACTTAACCATTTGTCAGAAAACAATTTAGTACAGACAGCTACTTCGCATGCCACACAGTATGACATATTTTCCTTCTCCGCAATCTACAGGAAACTTTTTTATAGTACATGAAAAATGCTGTAGAGCTTTATCTTTACCTGCTTGTAAATTGCAAGCTTGCAACTTCTATGGAAGCAAAGTGTTATACTTATATGATACTACTGAGACAACTTCATCAAGAGATTTAATACATTTATAATTATGTTATCCCAATCTCATTATTAGAAGCTACCGTCTGAGAAATTATCTAATTAAGATGTAATTAAAAATCTTCTTACGTGCCAATCCCATATCCCTCGACAATAATTAAGGTTAAGATTAGGTTAAGAAGATTATTATGAACATTAATTATGCTTAGCGAAATTTATAATTTCCTAAAAATTAAAAATAAGCCGAAAGTCTAGTTCATTGTTTGCATTATCAAACAGAAATCGTTTTTCTGATTTAGAATCAAATATATTCTGCTTTTAACATTTTAGTATCAGCTTGCATTTATCTGTAATGTTGGAAGATATGTTGCTTTAACATATTTGTGACATTTTGTGAAAGTCGGATATATTCTTTAACACCATTAAATAAAATACAGTATAATAGACTGGATGTGCATCGTTGGAATGTACACATGCTCGTTGCCGATAAATTTCATTTTATCGAATACTAAATATGCAAAATCGGTTTTATGACATTCTGTGTAAAGCCGCACGATTTTATTCGGCAAACAGAATGGAATGCTAAATATGTCACTGTACTCAAGAGCATCGTATGGTAAAGGACATAGTAGTTTGGCATTGTAGTCGTTTCGGTTGGAAATGGGAATTTAATCAATATCAATACAATGCAAGTCGTGTTTCTTCTATTGTACATAACATGATCATTCAATCCAAATAGTACATAAACTTTTACTGAATCCTATTGTAGTACTTATTCTAAACTTCGCTGGGTTTCACATGCACAACGTGCAACTAATGTTTCTCAGATCATTTCATGCTTTTCCCAGAATTTTTGCGCAATAACACGATTGTATGACGATATAGATTTTTTCTGAATGCCTATTTGTTATACATTTCTAATGGCATCAATAGAGCAATAATTAAAGTAAATATAGACTGAATGATCTCGATTTTGTTACATAAATATGCACTGTCGTTAGACATTTTAACTGAAATAGAGATTCCCTTTGTACACATGTATCTATTTACACAATGATTTCCATTGTAATTGAGATGTTGGAATTTGTTTGCTCCTTTTGTGTCATGGAAAACTATTGAATTTTTAAGAATGCCCAAACAGCTATCAATGCATTTGAAATTTTCTTTATGTTCGAATTTTGTGTGTAGCTGAAATAAAGGGGTATATAAAATATTCACATGAAAATTAGGTGACTAGAATCCGGAGTTTGTATCTTAGGCCAAATGCTCACAATAAGTAGGCTGGGCTGGTTATTTGTAGTCAGAACAGACAAGCATAAGGAGTCAGAAAGGAAACAAGTAGGTAACTGTAGTCATCCAAGAGTCGACGTTATTATTTGCTTTAGTATGATTTGGCTTCATATTTAGCCGTGGCGTACTTTCACCGACTTTCACTGCTCCCCTATGCCTTGACTCATAGGGTTCTACTTTCTTTATCTTTATCTCCTCGTGCCATTTCCCGTGATGATTCCAAAAGATGTTCCCTTTCCCAGACACTACATACATACATATATTTAGTGTATTGTTATCGGCATTCCCATTTTGCGCTATCACTATCATTCCACAGAATAATTTTGGGACTAACCATATGACTGACTACTACAACTATACTCTCTCTACATATCTATCCTTTCTTCTATCTTGAATTACGGTTATTTTTAGTAGCAACACGCTGCACAATGCCATGTTATTTACTACATGCATTCTTAAGGAAAACTTACAACAGAATTATATCCCTATTCTCCATAAATATTTACGGTTTTAACCACTTTTAAATGCTTTCGAATCAACCACTTTTTACACTACTACTGCTATATGCAATACTAACAATAGATACTTTCATCTCGTACTTTTTCATATTGCTTATTAGGGATTTATTTGGATCTAAGCATTTGGAAAATCTAAATTCTACGACTTCCTTGTGCTTTTACTTGTTACAGTTTTACTAGTGGGCTAGTATTTTCTTTGTTATCAAAATACTGTTAAAAGTTGATGTTGCTAGTTTTAAAGCTAAAAGGTTCAAATTTGTGGCAAAGCCTAGATACCAATACGTTTTCTTTAATGACATTATGGTGAATTTCCTGTTATGCATAAAATAAAACAATTTGTATTGAGATTTTAGAATGATCCAAATTGTGTTATAATGACTCTGGAGTGTATACAGTTGCTTAATTCCAGTACAATTGGCAGAGTAAACATAAAGAGGAAGCAGATAGAAATTTTCTTTTGTCAATAAAATTGCATGGTAGAAGGGGAGAAGTAGGACTCTATATAGGTGTATATTTTCACAGATATACGATAGGTACTTAAATATTGTGTCTGTACATTGAGTAGAAGTGAAGGGTGCTTATGGACAGAGTTGTAGCACTAGACGATGTGGATATCCTACTTAAATACTAGATAGGGAAATGTGAAGCAGGGCTGGGAATGGAGAGGCTTGGGAAGGAAAAGGAGACAAGTGGATAGTGTATGAAAAAAGAAAGGCAAATGAGAAAGCATAGAGATGTGTTCACATTGCAGTAGTACTAAGTTGTGTATATAGTGTATATTCCATTAGATTTTAGTATTGGAAAGGGCAGGATGTAAGAGTATGTTTTATAGGTATGGCTGAGGGTCTACCTGGAAGAAGGGTTTGTGTATAGGATAATGAAAGTGTATAGGGAGATAAGTGAGAGGGATAAGAGCACTGACAATAAGACACATGAGCAAGTGTACAAATAGCAGAGTACTTTTCTCCTTATTGTATTACCATTAGGTACGTAGTGTAAGTCTCTTTAAAGTAATAGATGTACATGGGAGAGTTCTTGGGACGATTCCATTGCAATTCACACAAGTGAGTCGTTGTTGTAAGACGCTGCCAAAGGAAGCGGAGTATGGTGGTCGTCTGACTTACTAGAACAAGATTACAGTTAGCTACTTATAATATGTAAGCAGAGTGTGTTAGTAGTAGGCAGCTACCTAAAAAGGATCATAAAAGTATGTCTGTCTATTTCTACTGCTAAGTGAGTAAGAAGTCACTTTGTACTTACACACGGACGGATGAATTCAGATAGGAAGATGGATAGATATTATATTATGCCATGTTCATGTGCCCTTGGTACTGTAAGTAGTAGTAGGCTTTATGTTGTCAGTCGTCCCTACCGAAATACCATAGGATAGTCAAGGAGTAGCAGTTAAGTCTCAGCCAAGGCAAAGGAGGGACGTTATTCTCTAATGGAATATATAAGGTCTGACGAGTGCGAGGAGCTGATCCGTCGCCGCAGAGGGGTCCAAGAACAGGAACAATGCTGGTGAGACTCCGGCTGGCTCCAGTCTCGCTCACATAGCCGTCATGTCGGGCAAATTCGGCTCTCCGGAATGTAGATTCTATTACGTCATCTTACTCGAATTCGGCTAGTTTAGTTTTAGCCCTGTATCTTTTTATACATTACTTACGTTACGTACTTGCCCAACTACATACAGATATACTATTAGTATTCATGCAAAAGGGCTCTTTTTGCCACAAAGGGCGAACACAACCAAAGCAAGGCTATAGTCTCCTGGCATGACGCTTCTCCAAGTACACGTAATCGTTGTACATCCTTTTTTGGAGTAATAGGGAACATGAAGTGAGCACATAACGTACTACTTTCTGATAATATCTATTTTATTGTAATATTTGCTTTGCTTTTATGCCGGTAGCAGTCTACGCTGCTGAATTGACTTGTTTAGCTTTCCAAGTAGTCTTCTCAGTTTCAGTATGTTACGAGATCCTTCCTACATATCATCGTCTACGTACTCCAATTTCTACTTGAGACTTGCATCAGTTACATACGTATCTCACGGCTTATTTATAAACTATGAGAATGTGTTTCAATGTTGGAGGAGTGCACCACAATAACATGTATGTATAGAAGTTTGTATGTGTACGTATGCTTGCACGTACGATATGACTTGAAACATTTAAATCATCATACGACGTACCTCTACAGTCTCTTGTCTTTTCGTGAAGAAACCACAAATCTTGACTTCCTTTCTTATTCTCTAGTCAGAAAAACCAAAAAGGAATGCAAGCGAACACGAATAAATATGTATCTGTCCTGTTACTCTTTGCCATATGACTTTTTCATGCAGACTTGCAAAAGGACCAAACACTGTTTCTGCGGAGACTAATATAAGCTATTATGGCATGACTTTGCCAATAAAATTAGTTATCTCGTTTGTCTGCAAGAATACCAGAGAGAGAGAGAGAGTATATTTACTTAATGGAATACAAAGCAGTACTAGAACGTCTCCATACTATAGATTTACATAATGTGTGTACCGTCGTGCATGTGATAGTAATTTATGCAAAACTTATTTCTAGTACAACTACGACTACTGCTGAACAAATATACCGCATGCTCTCTTTCTTTCCCAGACTATCTACGTAGTTCCTCCGAAGACATCTTTATTTCTTTTCAGCTAGTTGACTTAAAACAGTCAAATTAGTCACCATGCTTTTCTCAAACTAGGAAATTACCAACTCGTACACGAAAAACTCCAATGGGCATCAAGAAACTCAAATTTTGGACACCCGGCTTGCAATTCTAGCTCATAAACTCTATATTACCATTTCAATTACTCAAGTCTTTGCACTTTTGGAAAGTAAAATCTACACAAGAAACGAGAAGGATAGTTGGCTTTCTAGTTATAACCTTATTTTTCAGCCGAACTTTGATCTTTCAGATACATTTCACCAATGCGCGATGAAACTATGACTGTTGCATATATCTGGTCTCACTCCGAGTTGAATAATTAGATGTAGTAAGCCCGAGTTTTGTCGTGTTTTCGAAAAGGATTCATGTAATGATCCCGTATGCCCTGTAGTATGTGGCTGAGAGCATCAGTGGAGTAGACACTTCTTAAAATACACGCTCCCAATGTTTACCTTTGTTTTAATTGCAATTTATCTATTGAGCGAAACTAGTGGAGAGATGTATTGGCCCACATACACAAGGAGTCAAGAACTGTAGTAAAATCTCTCGTCGAATATCAACTTTAGTCGACTTTAGTGTTGAGTCGAGCGAGGCTGTTGTCTGTTCTGTATCTTCAACACGATGGTAACATTATTAGCTTTTCGGATTTTATGCAATGAAGATTTATGTTAGGCTATGCTAGACGTTGTCTGCATGTGTTTAAAAGCTTGACTTACACGATTCCGTTTACTTTGCTTGGCTTACTTGCCTCGCTATGCTTACTCACCTAATGTATATTTTGAATATTACGTCATTTTTCTATCGCTCTTCCGTACATTATAAATACAGATATCTCTTCATAAGTATACTAAACAGGAGTATCCTAGCAGCACATAATTCATAGCTTACGCAGCTCCTGACTACTTATTGCTCCTATACTATTGTACAAACAGATAATATAATATTATGAGATATATATTGTTGCAAAGATAAGTCTCTGTTTGACTTGCCTGGTCAGGTTGGCAGAGATGAGGCTCGCCTAGGCATACCTAATATCCTTTGCTTCACTTCAACTTCATTTTCGCACAAAGAGAAAACATTCATTTCTGGATCGCATTTCATATTGCGTGCTCACGTTCTGGCTTCTGTTCCTTTGCTCGAGAAAGAACATAGGGAGCCGTATACATAAATAATAATACAATCTCTGGTCTGGACAAATCTGATACAATACTAAACTACCCGACAAACTCTTTCCTTTTCGCACTTCTATTTACTCTGCTCTAATCAGTTTGCTCATTGATGTCACTGCTCTACATAACTACTGTCTGCATTTCATTTATCCAACTTCTTTTTATCAATCCGATATTAGATTCTAAATGAACTTGAGATGAAACAAATGCGTATGGAAAGCAATAACGTAGGATTTCAGTTGCTCAACAATGAGAGGTTGCAATTTATTAGAAACCATACAAAGTAGAAGTGAAAAAATTGGTTCATATTCGCTTTCTCAAGTGTTTATTAATAACCCGACAAAATTCATCACTAAACTATTACATTTCTGTATGAAATATATCGGAAACCTTCAAAGTAGTTCAATAATCATTTTATTCAACGAGAAAATTCAGAAATGGTGTAGTAATACTATGTTTCAAATTTTTTCCTAACTGAAAATTGAGTGAGGGTATCTGTAGACATATAAAAGCCCATATTGATAAAACAGTAATTTTTCACTATTGTAAAAGGATGATACATATTTACAGTTCATACAGAAAGAACATTTGATATTTTTCAGCACAGATCAATAGGGCTGTCACTGTCACTTTGAACATACACACTTGTTATACTGTAATAAGGAAATTAAGTAAACACTGAAGATAGAATGAAGGGAAGATTACAATAGAAAATTACTTTTCTGATAAATTGGTTTAGCTGGAAAAGAAAGTATTCGTTTCCTATGTAATTATGGACTAGGTATGGCGCTCGAACTTTATTTCTGCTGCTTCACCTTCATTATGAATGATATTGTGCAATGAATGTAAATGAGATACGATCAAATTTATATGCGAAACCTTTGTCGTTATCCACATCCACTTATACCTACCAACCGTGTGAATATAATTTGCACTATTTTAGTGCATTATGGTTCACATGAAAAGAGTACTATTTTTAATGTAAATAAATTAAATCTGTTTGCATCGGAGCTTAGGGAAGGGAATTTTACACAGGTTGTTCTTAATGAATAATTTGGGAATATTGAGTCAACAAAATATAAATGAAAATCCTGGGTTAAAAATGTACACTGTAGGTAGATAGTAAAAGGATTTCTCTTGCAGCTCGACAATATTTTTTGATTACATTGAAATGGGAAAATTTCCCAAGAGCTGATATCTGTTCCTCATTTCTAATTCCATTTGTAGATCTGTGAATACATTTTCGGAATATGGTAAATTAGTTTAACCTATTTTGTTCACTCAAAGCACAAACTCAATCTGATGTTCTATGACTTCTACACATAACAGTTACCTACTACTGAAACAAACTTGGATTTCATAAATTTACATCCAGAGTGAGCTGTTTCATTATTACGCTGCATGTATAATAGATGCTTATTGGTTTATATGTTATATGTTTGATGTTAAAGCTTTCCAGTTTGTGAGTTAATACGAGAAATGACATCAGTATTCATAAAGTAGCATTTCTTGCTCAAAAGTTTTCTTTTCTGTCACTCAAATCTCGTTTCAAAAATAAATTCATAAACGTGAACAAAATAATTTACTTGGTTATTCTCTTTTAGTTTTTATTCTTCCAAGTGCAACTTACAAATTCAACTTCTTAGTTTTCTACTTTACTTTTATTGAATTTTTTTTATTTCTTGGCCTGTATATTTGTCATTATGCAATATGCAATGAATTACAAAACATTATCTATGAATATATATTATGCAATAATAAATATTTTCCATAGCATGTATATTTTAACCATTTTGAAAATTTGATTGATATTTCAGCTACCATAGTAAAGTAATTAATAAATATTACACTGCTATTAATAATTATCTATAATTACTACACGACCATGGAATATTTGAATCAATAGAAAGCTTTTAAAATGTCATAACATTCTCAACATAAGAACCTTTCTGCTTGCGCATTTTAAGCATAATAATAAAAGTCCTCGTCATTGATATGAAGGGAAGACGTCATTTCGTTCAAATATTATCGCTAGATAATAGTTCTCTATTATACTCTTGTTCTTGGAACTTTAGTTATTTAAGCTGGTAGGATAGGGTAATAAATGCATAGAAACTTTCTATAGTTAGTTAGGTGAATCCATAATAAGTATATTTATATCACAAATAGTCATTACGGCCCACCAATTTCTTGTGTCTGTAGCTAAGTTCTTTCCCCACTCTTTTCTCCTCTACGAATTGTACATTAGGCTGGGCAGTTTTGCCTTTCCCCGAGTAATAGCGACAATAGTACCTACAATAACCGCAACATTAATATTGATATTTGATAAAGATTATAGTTAGCATGTTATTTACCGTAGCCGGATAAATAAATGTATATTATGAGAAAGACGAATAAAAGTCATTGCTATCTTCGGCAAAGTAATTGAACTTGTTGACAAGATACTTAACTATACTTGTAGAATAAATTTTTTCGGTTTTTCAAATAGCTTCCCATGTACTTCTATACAGAGTAACATTTAAGCCAGATTGTTTTGCTAAAAAATGTTAATAAATTATTAATTTGAATACTTTGCGTAGTTATGGGTTAAAGGCATAAATAGGGTATTATTTCAACACGGATTTTAAAGAAGGGAATATGGCAATGATTTTTATAGAGGATCAATTTTCTCGTAGTTATAAAAATAACGTAGATAGCACGGAATGCATTGAAAAGGTACCCTTTGTACACCAATGGGATTGTGAAGAGATTCTTAAACAACTGTTAGAGAAGAAGTAGATAACTGGTAGTTTAGCAGTTTAAGAGAGAGCGAATGGTAAGGAATATTGTAGGGTAGTTGGCTTAGATGCAAGGAGTGGGTAGGTATGTGGATATTTCAGAGTAAGTTACTATTTATGAGGGTACATTATAGATGTCACAGAAGAATTTTCTGAATAACTGTGGTTGGTTAGCCAGAATGAGCTAACAACAAGTAAGATTGGGAAAGAGTGGAAAGTATGCGTGTAGTCGTTTAGTGTACCAAAGACTAAGTAACTTAAAGAAGACTGCAGAAAGCAATAAAAAATGGGATTTACTAGATACATGCTAAGCTTGTAGCCACAGTGTACTGAAATAAGTGGATAAAAATGAATTTTTGAGACAAAACAAAAACACAAGAGTTAAGGTCGACATTGTTGATAGCCAGCTACAGATATTCTGTAGTTAGTCTGAGACTGACTCTATTGTGATCAAATGAAAATGATGCAGATAAATTGTTCGTCAGCTCAGTAAAACTATAAAGTAATAGATAGAGCATAGCCAACTATTCCATTACCAATGTGCAGTAAGCCCTGAACAATGTGCATATAGATTGGGGAAATTGGAGAAAAGTTTCGGTTAGAAGGAGAGAGCTATGTAATGTACATTGTGAGAATTCGAAGCCATTTATTAGTAGGGAGCTATGTCTGTGTTATTGTGCTCAGTAGTAGGGCTACAATATGAGGGAATCCAGAGTACATTGCTATCTACAGTGAAAGTATTTAATATACGTAGGGTGGAAATTTATGTGAATGTATACATTTAAACATCTACTATGCATGTATGTAGGATGTATGTAGTTTGTACATAAGTACATGTATACTATTGATAGTGTAGTATGTACACGATAGTATTCTGTGGTTTTTGGACTTGATCTGGTTGGTCCGTTATTCTGTTGCTAAACTGCTAGGGCTAATAGTGAATCTGTACAGAGACAAGCTACTAAGGTTTGCTTAGTTTATTATTATGTTTCATTTTGTTATTAGGGTTGGAGTATATTTGAGTATAGAGAAAGGTCGGAGCTAAATGATTTCAAGTTGAGATGAACAACGAGGATAGGAGTACACAAGCATTTGTAGCATGGCCAAGTGAAAATAGAAAAGATTTGGACTAAATTGTGCAACCCGGGAGTGTTTTAACCATGAGGCTACTATGTTTCTGTGTGTATCATGTAAGTTGGGTTTGTCCCATCTACGAATCTCTTACTTCTGTTGAGATTAGCTGCCTACATCCTCGAGAGCAAGGGAAACGTAATATTATGTAAAGTCAAGGCAAGGAGAGTCAGACATGTTTAGGGCTCATTTAAATTTCATACATACATGTGCACACATATGTACATCGGCTAAGCAAACTACTATAGCCATTGTGGCTCCCAACGAATCGTATCTACTTAGCATAGCATCCTAGTACTTAGCATTAGTATGGGCAGAGAGCTGTTATCTCCCTTGTACTCTACTAAATGCATTAATAATGTCTATCTAACTATGAATGAACCTCTCTGCCATACATTCCTGGTATGTTAAGCATAATATTATAAGGAAGGAAGGAACGTGGATTTCCTAAAGATAGCTCAATGGGCTTACCTCCTCCGTCCTTACTACGTTGAACTTGGACGGTTTTTAGCACTGTAACAGAAAAGTTATTAGTAGATATGTTATCTGCCACGTTTCCCTACTCCTACAAATAGGTGAGTGTACACTAGTACAGAATAATATTACGACTGGATTTACTATTTATAGCTTGTACAGGTAGAGAGAGAGAGAGAGGGAAGTGGGTCGAGTAACTAGTGATGTGTAAACGGGCAAACAGAATGCATTAGCATTAAGTGCAATAAGCAAACAGTCGTTTACACTGGGAATGGCACAATAGTATGACAAAGTCAAGTCAAGCCAAACCGGACTGTTGCGGTGGGATGCGTAATAAGGCCCTTTCTCTCATCACACACTACTCAACCATATCATTTATATTCAAATGTATTCTCTATATTGTTGGAGAAAGCAGGAGCTAGGTACGCAGAAAAGTACTCATCTAGCAGTGTAATGATAAAGTAGAAGGAGCATCGACTATCTTCATGTAGATATGAAAGTTCCCGAAGGCTTCCCTCTCGGCTTCAACTTACCTTTGTGAAATTTCTTGGGTGTTGGTATAAGTGTATAAGTAGTAATAGCAAGAGAGACTATAAGTGAGCGGTCCTGCTCTGGTTTGGTTTGGCTGGTCCTAACATCGCCAAACCGAGCCGCTCTCCTCCGTCTTCTACTAATCAATGTGGGGATATAGGTGCCGATTTGGCATCCTTGGGACAACTTTGCGCCGGCGAACGTTCCCAACCCTTGAATTTTCTTTTTCGGTTTTCTTCATTTCCTTAGAGTTGAAACCGGTTATCTGACTCCGCAAAGGGAACCAAGTTTGGGCAACTCATGTACTTTCCGTTTCGACGCGAAGCGAATCCAATTCCATACGAAAGGCTTAATAAGCTAACGGCTGGAAATACTACTCGAGAACATATGCACATTATAATATGCGTGTAGGAGAGAAGTGAAAGGCTGAAGGGAGTCGCAATATTATTAGACCTCCAGGACAAGGTAAAAAGAATAACTGATACTCTCTCCCCACTCTACCATTTGACCTAACCTCCACTCAATTTTAAATACTCGCAAACCTGGAATAACCCACACACCTACTTTCTCTCTCCCTACCTGATTGTATACCACTATAAGCATGTCATACTACTTACTATACTGGTGGAATCATGTTTCCCATGCAATCACTCTCAACACTATTCACTTTGGTGTACACCACATCCGTCTCTGTTCCATCCACCTTCTTCTCACATTCTTATTATTTCCTGTGACACTATACTGCATACTCAACGCTGAGGTGTAAAAATTAACTACTAATGAAATTGAGAATTGATTTCAAACTATTCTATATCCTGTATACACAGGAGAACATTTTTTTAATTCTCTAAGCAGTAGTCTCAAAGGAATAAAAGCCATTTGCGTTGCTATTGAACAACAAAAAAATTGCATGTTAATTTACTTTGAGTTCGCATTGTAGAAATCTTAAGTATTTGCAGGTAGGATGCTTATCCATTATTCTGTTAGTAAACTTGTACTTTCTATGGGAAACCAGACTTGTGTGTACATTTACAAGTTGTACTAAGTATGTGCAGTATTAGTACGTAATCAGGAAATAAGGAAACCCTCAAGTTATGTACATGCAATTCACAGCATACACCTTCCTTCCATTTCACATGCACACCATCATGGTCACGATACGATACTCCACATCTACACTAAAACCCATAACAAGCCGACACAAATTGCTGAGTTTGTGAAAGACTCGAACTAATATAATGCAGCTGTTCTCCTACATTCCCTCTTCCCGACCGCTTAATAAGTATATTATAAGTGTGCTATGTACCATTACATGACTATTAGCTATAACAGTCCCATTACTATTTACCTATAGCAATGTTTTCCCAGTTTCTACTTTCATCAGTTCCTATTAGAACATTGATTTGCGTTGCGTCGCTCGCGTGTCGCCTTCGGTTCACCTGATACCATTCTTCTTTGTTTTGATTTCACTGATTTACATGATGAACTTCAAGCTGTGGCAATGCTGACTCACAGCATACACACAAGTGTGCTACAATCGCTTTCTCTATTCATGCACAAGTGAAAGTAATTAAATTCACTGAAATTCTTCAAGTGTACTGGTTGTATTTATGAAATTTTCAATTTTAAAAGAATTAGTGCAATTAAATTACCTATGAAATTACTGTTACAATTTTCTTCTGTGTAATTCCTGATTCCTTTGGAATGTAATATTGAATGTCAATGATGCGTTTCATAAGGAAATTAGAATTTCATCCCCCACCAAATATTTAGAGGATGTGCTGATGCTGATGAAATTTCTGGTGAAAGTTAGCAAAAATGTTTTAATGGTGGTTTATTTGGGGTAGAAGTATATTAGTGAGTACCTGGTGGGAGTATTATGAAAGGGTAGATAGAGATAAGTATGTACATGGATAAGGAGACAGATTCACAGTGGCGTTTTGTCATTTAAATGGAGAAAGAAGAGGAAAGCCGTTTGTTTCGATTGTTCGTAAGCCTAGACAGGCTTGGTTGGTGGAGAAAGTGAAAGAAAGAGCATAGACAATAGGAGTGGTTGGTGGTATTAGAGAGAGTGGCTTTATGTAGTGAGTGTGTAGGAGAGAGAAGTAGAACGAAGGGAGTTTGGGAGTCGGTGGGTACGACAGCCCTGTAGTAGATTAGGCTCTTTCTTGTCGTACATATAGGAATGGTGGTGGAAAGGATCTTCTCAGTCTCAAAGTGAAAGTGCAGGAGAAGAGAAAGTGACTGGGAACTGAGCGGTGTTGTTGAGAGAGGAACTCAAATCAATTTTCCCCTAAAACCTTCACAGAGACAAAACGAATTCAATTCGGAGAGAAATCAAGGAAAGGAACGCAAACCTCTCCCCAGACCAAAAATCCACAAGTTTAAGTGAAAGGAATGGAAACTATTTGTCTAAACCAAAAATGTGACTTGTTACACTAATATTTATTGGGATTAGAAAGGCTTGTAAGTGTACACCTAGAAATACAACCATTTCCCATTGGAATTTCGATTTACAAAGAATTTCCAAGGTTTATGGTTCACTTTGGTTAACTACGTTGGAAAACTATTAGATTAGAGCTGTTCGCAAATAGCGTGTTGATTTAATATTTTAACATCATTGGCATTTAGGGAGAGGATTTTTCAATTGAGTTCAACTGTGCTGTTGTGTTGTCTGTAGTCGGAGGTTCCAGAGAGCCCTCCCAACGTGTGAATACATAATGCAGTGGTCCATTTCTTTTATACGAGTCCAACTCTGAATTTCTGTGCGATCCACTGCTTTTATCCCTTCCTATATGAAACTGTAATCTCTTATCTATCGTTGGTGGAGCAGGAACTCTTCCATTCCAATGAAATAATAATAAATTGCCTTAAACTGAAGTTCTTTTACTTACACCACCTGAGTTAGTTATGTACTGTTTATTTACTCCTGCCTGACTGACTCCACTTCGGTGAGCTGAATAAATAGACTGCTGCTGAGTGTGTTAATTACATTGGCATTTCTCCACTGGACGTATATTTCCATTTTGTGTCTCTCTCTCTTGTACACGTGAGTGTCTGTGTGTGAATGTGTGTGGAAATCATAATGAGAAAACTTTTCTGCTGAGGAATTCCAAGCAATTACTTACTAATCGTTAGCGGAAGGCAACTGTGGGGGAATCGCCGCGTCCGCTGAGTGATGTGAATTGAATGAAGGGACTTAACTTTTCTTTATCATCCAAAATCTGAATCCGTCCTTTACATCCGTTGCAGAAATACTACCACCCAATCACATAAATATTATATATTATTATTAATTGCCGTACACCTATACCTTGTTAATTAGTCTTACAACAGTCAATAATGATACCTTCCCTTTCCTACTGTTACAGACAAACGGTCCGCCAATCACAATTAGTTTTACCTTCAACCTACAATTACACTTGACTTACTTCAACGCCTTCCTCATTCTGTCCTGCTCAGTCACATTTCCATTCCATCATCGATACATATTTACTATGTCTCGTACAATCTATTAATCTATTACACTGTACATAATATACACCTACCTACCCAACTACCTACCTACCTACTGACAAATCCTTTTCATCCCTGAAACAGTTACAAATCTTTGACTTCTATATAGTACCTACTGCTACACCGTAAGTAAATCTAGGCCAAAGTGGACTGACACTCCCAATTAATAACACAAACATTAACAAACTGAGATTGAGTCATTCAAGCTACTTAACCTGGTAGGTAATTCACCTGGCTGCGTACACAAAACGTAATGGATAAGTAAAATACATACTATAAGTTGGTTTGTGGGGTTAAGGCTAATTACACTGACTCATTTTTAGTCGGGTAGCCTCATCATCAAAAGTCTGTCGTTTTCTCTGAATTTAGTATGGCAACGTGTCGTCGTGGAATAAGAAATAATTAAATGCAGGTTGACGTGCCATTACCTCATTGAGGTGTTCTCACGCCTTTGTTTGAAACGCTCTCCTGAGTCAGCTTCATCCAGTGAATTTGGCAATTTCAAGTGGCTTACATTGCTTACACTGTTAGAAATAAATAGTCCAGCTCCTCGTAGAAATTGAACGGATACCCAAAAGGGATTGACTTCCCCTTCGACACTGGTATGTACACGACGACCCTGCCCTAGGTACATAGGAAAAGAGTTGGTACACAAAAGGAGAGACATAGTTATAGTAAAGAAAGGGGACAATAGCAAGTAGATAGTATCTTTGATCTGGTATGCTCTGTCGTGACCGCTTCTTTCTTCGTATCTAACACAAATGTTGATTTCCGGTTGAAAATTGACAAGTTTCGATCGTGAGAGCAAAGTAAGTGTCAGGTGACGAAGAGTTGCTCTCGAGTCAGAGAAGTCAAGATGAAGAGATGAAAGGGAAGAGAGATGAAATGTTTTGTGCGGAACGGCGACTAACGGTGGAAGAGAAAGGCGAGAGGGAGAGAAAAGAAAGCAAATCAGAAAAGAAAGTCAAATAAAAGGAGTGTACATACATTCAGAGGTATGTATACTTGGTATTTAGTTGTGGCATTATTGGAATGAAAAGAGTTTGCATTGATCATCGACTGGTCTGACTATCAAGTTTATATTATGAGCATCGTTTGGGGAATCCTTTACACTGTCGAAGAAGTTAAAAGTGATATGGGAATGTCTGGAGATAGGGAGAGGAGAGATACGTGATATAGTTTGTGCTAACATAAAATAACAAAACAGAGCATCCAATTCCAACTAAAGCAAACGA
Organism: Tomocerus qinae; assembly: GCA_020055645.1. Lineage (NCBI taxonomy): Eukaryota > Metazoa > Arthropoda > Collembola > Entomobryomorpha > Tomoceridae > Tomocerus > Tomocerus qinae. The sequence continues at coordinate 29,698,009 of CM034548.1, forward strand.
AACGAAACGAACAGCGAAAAACGAAAGCACAGCAAAGTAAAGGAAGCCAAGTCAACGAGGAGAGGAACTCAAGTAAAACTAAGCCAAACGAAAGTGGAACTACTACTACTACATATACACGCCGTACGTACGTACGTATATCTCTGGGAAGAACTAAATAGTCCTCCACTCATAGATACATAGTTAAGTATAGCTATAATACGTGGAGAAAGCTTATGACCGCATTGAATGGCAACACCCAAGCTCTGACAGACTGAACAAGTACAAGTCAATGTGGCCTGGTCTGCCTTGTCTCTGAGCATTGCCTTCCCTTCCCTTGGCTTCGTTAACAACTCCACTTGCTCTCCCTCCAGTTCAGTTGATCGTGCAATAGGAGAGCAAAGTAAACTATCTGTGAAGACGTGCCTCGTCTCCTCTCAAACTCAACTCAAAAGAGATGAGAGAGGAGTCCGTCGTGTTGAGTCTCCAACCATATACACACACATATACACATACACACACAGAAGTAGAGAGACCAAGATGTACATTTACTCCGCTCATCCAACCCACGATCCACACTCCTACTACTAGTGAAAGGGAGCATAGCCAAGCCAGATCAAACTGAAACAAAGTCAAGTGAACCAGTATACACTCAGTAGTAGTACAAGTAGGATTTATTTTCTACGACCCTTACTTATGTAATTATTAGTTGTATATATAGATCCTATTAATGACTTAATACGAAAACGAAGTAAGTAGGTGGATATATACACCCGTAATTAAAGATTGGAAATCAAATCAAGGAACAAGTTTCATAGCGTGACGTCAGCGAGACAGAGACAACGTCACACACACACACGTTCACCTGAGATTTGTTGCCATGGTCATTATTTATTGTGAGTATTGTAACTAGTGCAGACTATTCTGTGTGAGAACGGACAGAGATTAGGTGAACAGAGAGAAAGGTACAAATTGGTGATTTCTGGTCAAGTCAGATGAAACTGATGTGATGTGATGGTGTTTGTAGTAGTTTTGTTGGTGATTTAATGTGTGGCTTGGCAATAGTGACTCCTCGTATTAGAGAGAGCTGAGTAGCGTGTTGTTTCATGAGTTGCATGAAATGATTATTTAATACGGAGTAGTAGTGGCTCGAATGGAAATTACTACAATAGAAGAGGCCGAAAGAGTGGAATACAATAGGAGGCAGTGTTCAGAGCTAAAACTAAAACATTCTCACTCGCTCCGTTCCAACCATTAGCTAACGATATACTGTACTCTCCACCAGCCATAAATAGGAACGAGTAGTCATGAGAAAATAAACGAAAATCAAATCAACGTAAACGTAACTGAGTGAAAAGAGAAGATTGAAAAAGTAGAGACAAACACACCGAGGAGTAAATTGTTACATTAATACCTGCCGTGTCGTGTCATTTTCTCCTCCGTACTCTGACTATCTGTACATCAATCTGTCGTTCGTTGCATTCAATCCGTTGCATGCATGTGAATGGAAATACTACTTGACTATACATGTGTAATCTATTTATCTCTCTTAAAATCCACATTTCGGTTAAATTAGACGAGTATTCCGCAGACAGCAAAGCAAAAGTACATAACCGCAAAACACAACGGCGAAACACATCGAATCAATTATAATCCATTCCTCTTCAATTCCAGTCAATTTCATTCTGTGTCTCTTCTCATTTCCAATGTCCCCAACATAATATACCTCTCCTTGATATTACACTACTCCATCCTACTATTTGTTCGTAAATCACGTAATATTTCCCGCTATACTCTTTCGGGCTGCGAAATATCTACCTATATGTATTTATGTACCAATTGTAAACAATCACCTTGCCAAAAACAAGTGTTGAGTCGACAGACAGACATTTAACTGCAGTGTCAACTCAACACTCACAATCAGTCAGACTCTATATAATATACAAACCTTAGTCCATGCAGTCCAGTGATAAAACCACAGATTTGTATTTCATGCAAATACTTCCTAATTTCTATCTAGGACGGACCATTTCAATTGTTTTCAACTTTAAAGACAAATTTGACACAAAGAACTGAATACAAGTGTGCTGATTCAAGATATTAAGTATTTAAGAACGTAACTCAAAAGACATACTCCTCGTAGTGACAGTTGTTTACACACAGAAATAACTAAAGGAAACAATCCGCCATATTGTATGTACGTACAGAATCGATATTTTCATACACACATTAATATAATAACAAGTACGTATACTTAAGCGCTGACTTTATTCATTGTCTATATACTGAATTACAATATATACATTTGTATGTACCTACATTCAATCATCGCAATTTACTAAAGATATCTTTTTCATTTACACTTTTTAAGCACTCAATGAATCAAAGCAACCAATTCTTGCACTGTGATTTATATCTAGGTTTTCTTTAATTCACTCCAATTATTAGACTGCCATCAAGTACTAAGTATATGAATTACAAACTAAGGTTTTTCACATAGAACTCCTTAATACCTACACAATATACTGAATGCTTTTCACCAAAATTTCGGATACATACGCTACAGGATACTATGTTTGTTAAAAGAAACAAATAAACATTTTACCAAGATTTGAATTTTTGATCTGAGAACCGTGATTTTTGAAACAATCATTAACAAGCAATAAGGTGTATTGAATAATACAAGATGACACTGCTCCAATTCTTGTCTTTGTTACAACTACATGACTATACTAGGTTTCTTCTTATCATCACCACCACCACCACTGTTGAGCAAGTAAATTGGTTTTGTTAGTAGACTGTAACTTTAAGTGGACTGAAATGTCTCGTGGCTCATTCGTCGACACAGAATAGACATTTAGAGTCGTACGTGTATTGAAATTAGAATTTGGAGGTAGTAGGTGAGTCTTTGAGAAGGAGCAAATATCAGATCAACGTCCTATTTATCCTACGAGCAACTTTCGAAAATCTCGATGAGATTTCCATGGCAAAAGTTTGATTACGGGAGAAGTGGGAGCGTGAATGAAAATCGGAGTGGAATTATTTGTTGTGGTTGGATTGGAAGATGTACGTGGACCTTCTAAGCGTCCAACTCGAAATTGTTCTGAATACAGTAAGATTAGCAAGAGAAGACATTGAAGAAAGTTGGAGTGACAACTACAACTCACTCTCAATTAGATTTATCGAGGATACCCAAGGAAATTCATTGTGTTCCTTTCTGTCTTCAGAATTGCGGCTGTTAAAGTGCTCTTGGTGCCAGTGTCAGTGGTGGTGGTGTGATCTTAACGAACAAAGAAAGTTGTCTGTATCAACATCAGCACAGCGTCTGGGAATTGAAAGTCCTTCTCAGAATGCCACTACAGAGACTCGTGCACAAATAATAATAAACGCAATCGTGGACATCAAATCTGATAAAGATTTGCAAGAATTAAAGCAAACACTCGTACTGATTCCAGTATTAGTTCAATTATTTCTATGGGAGTATTACAGGGATTCTGTAGAACTACATGAGTCACTAGGGTTGTTAGAAATTACAAAAAATAGGTACTCGGAGACTAGTGCAATTCCTAGTTGTGCATTATGTCTACCAAGTAACTTAGTAATTACCTTAGCCAATGATCCAAGAAAGAATAAAAACAGAGTAGAAATAGGGATTGGTATTATTTCAATCAGAAATAGAAATAACAATACAAAGAGTGTCCTAGGCTCTGATGTGAATAAAACACTACTAAAGGCTAATTTTTGTGCTTCGGGCCATCGGTTACTGCAGGAGATTAATTTGGTGAGTAGATTGAAAAAGGCCATTCCTGCGAATAATAGCGGGGATCTACGGACCAAGGGAAGGAGCAAGAGCTATTTGTCCAATTTTGGTAACAGAGAACTACTATTAGTACTCATCGTGTGTCTAAGTGTTTTTCGTGCCTGTTGTGTCATAAGCGAATTTGTCTTGCGGCCACATTATCATCTTCTTCCTATTCTGTCTCCCAAAAATCCTCCACACTGTACACAGTGTCAAACATCTCCGAAAAAACAAGTGGAGAGACTCATTGTTCGGAAGACACAGTTAAACAAAAGGATCTCAAAAGACAAAAACGAGATTAATCATCAGAGAAGCTTTTGTCAAAGCTGAAGCGGAGCCAAGACAACTCCAGCCAAATCAAGTCAAGTCACCCAGTTGGGAATTCCTTCATGTTTCAACTCAAGTTGGTCAACTACAGCCCTACGAATCGTGTTCCCACGATTCCAATGCGGTTTTCGGTATTTCCACACTCCATCACATCCTGCCTTCGCTCTTTCGTCAATTCGTCCTGCTGTCTCTCTCCCACCACTCTCAGCTCATCCGTGGACAGTTTCTGCAACTCCAACTGCTGACTCCTGCCACACACACATAATACACACTCTTTTCAGTGTCGTCTTCTATACCTCTTCTACTGTCTCCTGACCTGACCTGACCCGAGCTGAGCTCTTCCCATCCACCAATCACACTCCCACTTTCTGTGTGTGTCTCTTCCTCTGTCTGTCTGTCACTATACCCACCCAACCACATTCATTCTACTTTTAAATTACACACATTATCCATTTGTTCCTAAATAATAGCGAAACCTTCCGTCTTAGTCCTCTCAACGTTTGTGTACGCCAACTGATAGTAGAAACCGAGTGGATCACTCCGAATCATCTATGCATTTATATATATATAAGTGAATAACTATACTTAGCATACCCACATGCAAGTCATTGGAAAGAACTTCCTATATCTATACAGTAACTGAGAAGAAAAGGACTGCAAAATTTGCTACGAGACGAAAGAAAAAAGAGTATTGCTAGCTTACTTTTATTCACTAAATCTCAGCGACTAAATCACTTACTCAATAATCGCATTGTTCATTCATACTAACAATCTCAAGAAATCCAAGCCAAGTGAAGGAAACGAGAGATAGAGCAGAGTCATAATAGAATATTCTATTGCCGCCTAGCATTATTGTACTCACGACGACGTCCAAATCCTAACCAATCCAAACCATTATCTCTATTTACATAACATTGCATAACTTTAGCGTATCAAAGACTTTCCAATACTCGGAAGAGAAAGTTCAGTCCATAATACACACATATAATGCCTACACAGTGGAGAGGCATTAGCTAGTTACTTACTTTATCTATACTCTACTTATATACGAAACAAAATATACAAGGGCTACTTAGATATACATACAATAGGCAATAATATTAATATTATAGGAACCTATCTATCCCAATAAGTACACACACGTACATACATATACCTACCTACAGTACAGACAACGCCAACGAATACACACAGACTACAATACATAAACACTCAAATTACACTACTTTACGTTATACTACCAAAACTAGCGACAAAGCAAACTACTCAAGTCCAACTCTGCGTCCAACACACTTCCGTCTTGTTCAACGTCGACATTTCCGTCTATTATCTATCCTACCCCTGACTCTCTCGTTCAACTCTCATATTATTCAACTACTCGCTCCTTCAATTCAACTGTATGTACGTACTCTCTGTCGTATTCTTCTTTTTCATATCACTTTTCTTGCTATGCTACCTCACAAACACTCATCACACTTTTCCTTGAGTACATCAAGCTACTCTTCTTGAGTGCTGAACATCCTCCTCTTCTACCTACTACTCTCCACCTGTATCAAATCACCGACATTACTCAACGTCTTACCTCACTTGACCTACATTCAATACTGTAATAATAATATCCAACTAATTCCACATACTCACACGTTGCTCCACTCTCTATTTCGATATTATGTACTCTACATGCATGACATACTTGCATGGCTCTTCGACATTAACATAATCTTTTACTACTAATCCATTTAATCTCTTGCTTACTCTTTGCAAAAACACATTGTCACAAGTTGTACATGACTTTCAAGACAGACTATGGAGCTACTCAAAAATCTGTCTCCAAATAATATCACGGTACAAAGACAAGAAAGACGTCAGTCACACAACATTCGTATATAATAGTGAAGGATCACAATATTGGTGCAGGTAGTAAGTCCAATCATTGAATCTGGTTTGATCCGTTCCGACCTGTTATTGTTTACTGATATCAGCAGCAAGCGTCTATGTTGACTGACACGTGTCTCTGGATGTCGACACATTTGTGCCGAAAACGCACGTCTTAAGCGGCGCTCTTCTGTCAGCTAACCAGGGAACTCGTCATAGCCAGTCATAAAATCCTCCAAAATTTCTCGACTGGATTTCATCGAGAAGTGGGGTTTAACCCCTTCGCTACTTTCTCCCGACACGGACCGACCACCTACCCTGGCTCATAGGTCACCTTCGATCACACCTTCCCTCACCTCCCACTCACTCTCAAGGGCCACCAACCGATCCTACAAGTACTCCATTGACCTCACCTCACCGCTCCCTCTCCCCATCGACTTCAGAACGGATTTCAATGGGTAATTCATTCACATCTTCATATACATCACCCCCCTCTACTTTCACTATACTTACTATAGTGCCCCCTCCTCCCTCTCTCTATAGCCACTACCCAATAGCTACATCTATACCAACATAATAATGCGTTCTATATAGTATCATGTAGTGTCACAGCTCTACACTTGTGTACTTATTGGTTTTTATTACCCTTTACTATTATAGTCTAATTAAATAAGTAGCTTTCTCCCTTTTGTAGAAAAACCCTTTATAGCTGTCATGAGTATATTTAATATATTATGTATATTACATTATACTTATATTACTACGACCATAACTCTTTCGTAAGTACGAACATATAATCTACCTTGGCATGTATGTAGAAATGGATACAATAAGTGATACAGTACGATTGAAAAGGTAGTTGAAGTACTTTTCTACTATGATTACTACATATGAAAAGGTTTCCAACTTTACCACACCAAAATTTCGCTTTAGTTGACCACAATTCTGGTGAAAGTATCGATGAAATGTCGTTGAATGTTTAATATGGAGTTAGCATAGGGAAATTGAAAGTACTTTGTCAACTTCCTTTTGATTTGTATGATATTGGGGACACACAATGTATTATATTGGTACTAGTATGCTTTTACAGGGTTAATATTGGAAAGATAAATGAGATGAGTACTCGCATTTGTATTTGGGTCAGAATCAGTATTGCCTAGGTACTTGAAAAGAAGTTTGTAATAGATGCAAAGAGACATTGTGACTAAGATGACTTTCTCCAGTGAGAGAAAGCAGGATTCCACCCGCTCCTCATTTTTGAAACTGCAGAGTGTTATGCTTATAGTGGGTGTTGTGTTTGTGTGCGCAGAAGTTTCTATATTAGCGAAATGAAATGCAGTCTAACAATAAGAGTGAAATTGAATGGTGTCTTTCTTTCCCTCGTACTTCCTCTCCCAAAGAGTAAGACAGAGAATGCAAGGCAGAGAAAGGAGAGAAATTGTGGGCCATAATAATGTAGTAGTGTCTCCATCCACTTCATTTCTCTTTTCTAGAGTCCAAAAGAGTGTTCGTCTTTAGTAGTGGTCCCTTGCCTATAGTCACTATGTGTACTATACAAGTATATAGGATGTTGTTATGTACTTAAGTATTTCGTATGTGTAGAGCCACGTACACCGTTACTACGTACGTTATGTTAAGTTACGAACGTAGTTAGGCATGTACGACACGGTACGAAACTTTTCCAATTTTCAATTTAGTTCTTAGTTAGCAGCAGGGGAGCTTCCAGGTTTAAAGTAACCCAAAAATATTTCACTTAATAAGAAAAGTTTATGCGACAAGAGCCGACAGGCCTGACCAAGTCGAGTTGCGTTAGATCTACCTAACCCGATCCCAACTGGAGAAAGCCACACGGCTCCCTTCTACTTTCCCCGCTGCATATGCTTGTTCTTCCTCGCTGTAGTTTTAAAGTAGAAATGCCAATCTTGAATTCTGCTCTCCGCCACGTCTCCAAACTTCCAAAGTGCAGATACTATTCCAGCTCATGAGAATGTGATGTGACGGCGGTGCGTCTCTCTTCCCTATTGTCACTCCTATCTTAGCAACCTACATATTTTATATGGCTCCAGACTCTCGCTACTGTCTCAAATATCCTACATCAAAATATTTCTGCCCTGCCCCACTTCATTTCAACTTCTTGGATATTCCTGACTGACTCAGTCGTAGAAATGCACAGATCATGATATCCTTATCATGTCCTATTACACAATAAAGGTACAGCCTCACACTAGGCAGAGGGTAGGTGTGAGTAAGAGGTACATTATGTAAGTAGTCCTCTAACTGATCGTGATTTCTAACTTTCTCGGAATCTAATGTTGCAAGTTTTTCAAAGAAAAAGAGATTCTTCATGTGTCATATGCACAACTCAGCTTAACTCGCCGGAACAGAATTGACTCGAGTGACTATGCTCTCAACTTAAACTTGCCCTGCCCTGGCCCTCCTATCTATCTATCTATCGCTTCCTATATAGACGAGAATCACTATTCTCACGTCATGCTGCCATTTCTCTTCATAGCATATAGAACCATCTCAGCGACAGACAGAAACGAACTATACACAGATATTATTAGGCTTTTACCTCTTTGTAAATAATTCATGCAATTGGAGATGGGAAATTATGACAGAGAGATATCTACTTACTCCACTTTCTGCTATAATGCCTTCTACCTCTATGTATGAACTAAATAATAGCAACTATTACCAATGGTATTGCTACAAAAGGCTTTCTTTTTATTGTTCCGAGAAGATAATCCCCTCTCCATGAAAATATAATCGCTTTATGAGAACTTGGCAAGCTTGTTGGTCTATATTATTTAAAGTTGGGATTTTAAACACGTACGCCTATGCCATTCTAATGGTTTAACTATTATGTGGTGAGCGAGTGTTTCCAAAGGAACATTGTCCATTGCCTACACCATATTAATACAATTGTGCTGGTTCTGAATACATGTTTTTATTACTCCGTCACTATGGAATCATTAGTAGGTACTTAAGTACTTAGATTACTAAATTAATAGGATTCGTCATCAACTTAATTGAATTCCAACATATTCAAAAAGGATTGCGATGTATGACGTGCAAAAGTTTTGTATGTCATGTAAGTACAGTATTGTGTGAATACTTATCGAAATTGAAAATGATATGATGCAGAGCTATCCCTTTTCATGGCAGTTGTAATTGAGAGAAAACATTTGAAACTGACACGAAAGAATTTATTGAACCGTTTGAGTGGAGTTACCCAGCCGACTTTTCTTTAACCTTAGCCATTGGAAAAGTACTGCACGGAAATCCAAGTATGGAAAGTCTTTAGCTAATGCATGTCATGTGTGTAGTCTAATGTTGAAAGGTCTACATAGGGGAGATAGAAATGTTTTCCATTACTCTAATAGTATGTCTCTAACTAACAATAAGTCATGTAGTAAATAGTATGCAGAATGCCAAACGGAAGAAAATCAAGTTAAACCGACAAGACAAACGGAATTTGGGTCTAGCTGCGCTTTCGCAATAACCTTTTACTTGAATTTAGCTCGAATATTCCGTTATGTAGGTTAGGAGTACTATATACGTCTATCTGTATGCCTACTACATTGCATATACCTTAAAAAACATTGAGCGTCCTCCCAACTGTCTTGACATAGAAGAATCTCTATTTTAGTCTACCAAAAGTATATAGAGATATAAAGGCTACATAGTACTACATAAAGATATTGGAGATGTCTTGGTATGTGCTACCTGAGTGTGTTGTTATTGGAAGGCAGAAGTTGTACTCTGCTATTTTCTCGCGGAGCCTGTCATAATATAATAAAAAAGTCGGTTAGCGGATTCCAGACGGTCTAATCCTTAAAACAAAAACAAACTGAAGTGAACTGATTGTAGGCCGATGTAGGGAAGACGAGATGAGGTGATGGTTGATCTCCGTGAGCTGAGGATGAGCAGGCGGATGAGGACATAAGTCAGATCTTGCACATCTGAGCAAGAAAAGGAGTCGATCGACTGACTGACTGAGCTAAGCTTTGTAAAGGGATGATGTTTTTGTTATGTTATGCTAGTTGATGTGATGTTGTTATGGGATCTAATGCAGTAGGTAGTACATAGATGTGCAGTCAGGAGAAGAGAGTCAAGGCGAGATAGTTAAGTCAAGTCTGTTGGTGACTTGACGGAGTGACTGAGTGAGCCTGACTCCTCCGTCGTCACAACCGACTCAGCCAGCCAGTCTTACTCTCCATTTAATTCCTCTGTCCTGCCTTTTCTCCTGGAGTGACTCTGTCTGTCCTCCCGTCTGCACTTCCACTTTATATACTCTTACTTATATGTATGTCTATCTACAGATTTATATCCTAGACAGACACATGTATACTATAAATATAATACCATTAGAAATATATATGTTTCTGTAGTTGGACTAATATTATAGTATTATGATGTCTTCTCGAAGACCTGTATTAGTCTTCTTAGTCATGCCCAGTCAAAATAGTCGTGGAAATGGTAAAGGGAAGTAAGACGGAATTTCAGCTCCACTTCCTTACTGTATGCTCTTCGTAAGTGACTACTGTATAAAACGAAAGGCAATTGAAGAAAAAGGCGATTGGGCCATTGGCTCCTTTCCAACAAATCTTCAAGAATTTAGTCAAGACAAGACGACAGGAGTCGTTCGAAATTTTGCTTTTCCAAAGAGGAAGTGTTAAAAGATATGTACTTGTAGGATATCTTCCCCATGTCTTCTCATATACCAATCTATATAAACTGAGTACTAAAGTATTTATGAAAGCAGGTTGCAAAATATCTTCTCTTTTACTATAATATGCACTCTTATCTAGTTTTATATTTTTCCAAGTAATTGACTACATTGAGATGCGGAGCCATTCACATCTTTGTAATATCTTTCTAGATCATTGACTTATATTTTTAAATACATACAGTTGGTTTACAACTCGCAGGTACTAAACCCATGCTCACGAAGTAATTTTCTGTAAAGGCAGTCACTACACATACAACTTTAAAAAAAGTTATGTGCAAAGGAATAAATAACACTCTCCGAGTAAGTATTTTTGCAGCCTTTTGACTTTTCAAATTGAAAGAGGCTTACACCTCTTTCCATGTTGGTATCGATAAAGATACATAATATATTATCATCTCTATGCCTAAGTATTTTGATATCGAACCATTTTCTTTCATATTAAATTTGTCTAAAATAAATGCTTTATCTGCTAAATAAATAATAGATACGGGTATGCAGATTTACATTATAATTTACATTGCTTATAACAAATCATATTTTATAGTGGTTTACAAAAATTTCTTCAAAGTTGATCAAAATACCCCAACAGTCGAAATATTATTCGACATTTCTTATTAAACTGGTATAGAAACTTGTATCAAGTAAAACAGGAAGCTCTTCGTTGTGGTACATAATATAATCTAATGTTTTGATGCCCTTTTTCTGCATGAAACTGGAGGATTTTTCCTGAAAAAAAGAAATATTGTATTGTAAATTATTCCTCAAACACTAAAACATGATGTAGAAAAAGTTTCGTAAGGAAAAAACGTTTTAAATCTCTGTCACATTGGGAGTTGAATGTCAGATTTTTCCATTTGCTAGTAACCCCAATTTAAAGTTAGTATTCCTAGATATTTGACAGATTGGTATAACTTGAATAGAAATGCAGGAGGCTGTTAGTGTCTTTCTTGACTGTTGTGAAGGTGCGCTAAGAATAACAATCTGAAAGCAGACTTTGAAAGTTGTATGTAATGTTATTAATTGTAATATATTGATCTTGGTTGTTGGACGTTATTGAGTTTTGCTAGTTTATTACATCTAATTCGGAAAGTGGAGAGTCACAGTAATTAAGATTAGCTATTGGAGTGGACAGAAGTTGGGCAAGAGAATTTTATTGTTATTGTTTGGGCAAGTGTAAAATTATGATGACCAATTCATAAATCTCATCTTATCTCCACACTTCATCATTCTTTGTGTTACAATTCCTTTCTTCGATTTACTACCTTTCCATACTGGCCAGTAAGCAGTATCTGTCAATTGCTATTATATAAATGAAGTCCCAAGTTCATTGTGTGATTTTATGCAAACACATAAATATTTGACATTTAAGAGATATCATAGCCCTAAAGGTGTGTATGCATGCTACAGGGGTATAAATATTATCATGTTTAACTTAGACTGCTCATCCAATAATGTTTAGCAAAACAAATTTGCTTTTACAGAAAGAGACCCTTTTTTCATATCTTCTCTACTACTACACATCTCAATGTATCACTTGACGGTTTTTATATCTACATGGCATACTAGTACAGATATAATAATATATAACTTACCTATACTAATATCATATGCATTCATTGCTTTTTGCATTATTATCTGCTTTCTCTTGCGGTTCAGTACTCGAACCGTCACATGTTTTTCTGGGATAATGTAGGATCTGTCCCGTCAGCAAACAATCGTTCCAAATCCATCAATCGTAGTATGAACATCACTTCACTAGTTTTTCACCCTTGCACTACATTTCAGTTGTACTTAACGTCTTTGGTAGAGATGTTGATACACCCATTTACCTTTAAAAAAATCTAGTAAGTAGAAATATAAGATTGTGCATTTTAGAACTAGTTCATAGCTACAATTCTAAGAGTACTTGTAAATATTATGCTGTAGAATCCATCATCTTTGTTTCCATTTTTTATTTTAGCATGCATAAATTAAATGTGATACTAATTAGATTTTTTATTGATAGGTCTTTACCCAAACTAAGCAGCCAAGACGATGAAGGGCCTACGCCGCAGACGCTCCATCTGACAGGCACCGGGCATTTCGAGCCAATTCCGCACAACCACCAAGACTGCGAAAGAGTTGTCATCAATGTAAGTACTTTCTCAGAATTTTCTTAACATCTTGAGTCATCTAATATCAGTCTCACTGATCGATCCTTTAAACAAGATTAAACAACAAATTATGATTTTACAACATACCTAAACAGAAAGTTCTTACAGGAACATTAATTTCTTATTTCAAGGAATTTTTCTTGAAAAATGAAATATTTGAAATTAATGAAATAAATGAAATTTTTGAAATAAATACAATGCGCATGTGTACACGCATGCGCAATTCATTTATTTCGCGCGAAATTTATTGAAATTTATTGAAATAAATGCCATGTACCCTATTTATTTCATTTATTTCAAATATTTCATTTTTCAAGGAAGTTGTAATATTTCGCGAAATATTTCAAAAATTTAGCCTATTTATTTCCGAGAAATATTTCAAGTGCCATGTCTGTTAACCTAAACGATATACCTTGGAGATTTCCAATCTTTAAATTTCTTCACAGCGTTAGCAAGTTTTTTAAGGAATAGTTATGATTAAATGTCGTAAAGGCAATTTGGTATGATCAATTTAGATTGTTATTCACCCACGATGACATCACATCAGCCTCCTTTATTCAATACCTATTCCTTCTTGTTTCCGATGCAAAAACAAAAGAATTTAATACAAAATGATTAAAAGTATAAAAATTTTATGCATTTTCATGAAACTTGAAATACATTATTTTCCAAATAACAATGACGAAGAAGGAAAATAAAAGTTTCGCTGGGGATTTCCTTTGAGGCGAAGCGGCATACATATTTGTAGCAATTCGAGTATTAAAAAACATGCTTAAGATCTTTTACCCGTGAAAACTGATAACTGAAATAGTAAATAGTTGCTTTGTAGATTTACATTTTCTGCATAGCTGTAGACTTTGCATTTTGGTCTGAGATGTTCGTGAAATGGTTGATAGATAAATAGATGTAGACTACATACAAGATTTATTAACATTCAGGCTGCTGAATGATTCAATGATTGACTACTTCCCGTCTTTTCCACTTGACTTCAATCTTCAACCAGCATACCTTTATGCACACTTCGCTTTATTTCATCACATTACATATTACTCAGTAGAGTACATCCCTTTCCTCTTTAGTCATTCAATAGGTAAAGTAGTTCTCTGCCCTTCTGTTTGCAGCCCGCATAGAATGAACACTTTCCGTCATACGTCACGAAACCCAACATTATATCTATAATTTATAGTTCTATATAAAAGTTTATATAATGTAGATGAGATCCTGTTTGTAATAAGTAGTATGCATGCATGCAGCGATGTAGTTTCTATTTCAGCCTTTCCTGGCTTACATAACTGATAAAAATTCTTGGTGGGAGCGAAAATTGAGATATATTGTGAGCTAAAGCATTCATCCTGTTCTTTCTTTCTAGCTATTGTGAAACATCTTCAAAGGATCTTTAGTTAGCATAACAAGGACTACGAACATTTTCAGATGAAACGGCAAGGGGCAACTAAGTTGGTGCTATTACCTTTCACTGAAAATTTAGATGTTTGTTTTGTGAAAAACGACTGCTTTGTAAGCAAACACACGTCCAAACTATAATGAACTTCTCATTAGTTTTTTGTCACTTTAGTAATAAAACAATTGAATTTCTTTGACCTCATTAAATTTTCTCAGGTAATATGTTAGGACAAATAGGCAACTGTTACAGTTGTAACTTAATATTATTATGAAGGCACTCTTGCAATCTTTCTATTCTTTCCTTTTTCGGAAAATTACATATTCTGTATGAAATTCTGTTTCAACTTCATGGTAATTTACTTTTGTATCCTATTTCGAAAGTAAAAGTTTATTTAATCTCATTTGCATAAAATTTACTAAATTATAGAACTTTATATATCACAAGGAGTAAAAGAAGTAAGAAGCTCCTTTGAATTTTGTTACTGCTGAAATAAAACAAGACTTTTTGGTAAATCAATGCAATTCATTAAAATATTCAGTTTCTTCAGAGTCTGAGCTTACTCCAAAGATTTCCAGGAAAACTGCTCTACTTTAATTTAGGAGGTATAGCAATGACGTCAAGATAAGTATTTAGTATCTTAATTAGGCTTACTATCATAGCAAAGGCTTACTTTATCTACAACATTTATTTAGCGATTTTGGCTTAGGTAGTATACACAGGTTTCCGTTAATCAATTTAGGGTACAAGTAAACAAGAGCTAAAATTTCGATCTGTCTTAATACAACCGGAAAGCTTCCACAGAGTAACCAGAATATTATACTCTTGCAAAAAAAGATACTCTGTTAACAAATTTCGACACTGCAACATAATCGATATAGTTAATGCATTTGGATTATATACTTACGTAGGTAGCTATATACTATACAAAAATAGGAAAACGTGCTACTAGTTTTATATACTGATTTAAAAAATTGATATCACATAAGATAATTTAATAGTTGAATGTTGGGTCCGCTGTGGTTATCATTGTAGGGTTATTGCATATCACTTTTAGAATCCCTAAATGTGCATTGTGCATCGGCATTTGGTACTTAGAAAGAAAAAGTATGGGGATGGAGCGGGTGTTAAATGAGACCAAAGGGAGCCTTAAAAGAAAGTAAGTTTTAAAGGCACTTTAGTGTTCGATAGTAATTTAGTATGATAGAGAAATGATAAATAAAAATTTGATGATAGTGCTGGTTCAGTGATTTGAATATTATTTTGAGTAGAGATAAGTATAAAAGGGAGTTTGGAGAGAAAGGAAAGTTTAAAAGGAATGTCTGTAAATATTTATTAGAGTGGAGAATAAAGTTGTTTCTTTTTATAAAAGGAGAATCAATGAGAGGAGGGTACTTAAATATATTCGTGGGTTTTCTGTTTTCCCTGAGAGGATTGGGGCATAAGTCATTTGATTGTTAGCTACAGCCTCGGTCCGTCTTTTACCTGTTCATAAAAGGCGAAGGAAGAGAAAGTAAAGGGAAATAACTTAAAGTTAGTGTAACGTAGTGTCTGTACTTAGAGTTAATACTGAGGAGTGTGTCTGAAGGAGCGTTGTGCCAATGTATTTATATGTAATGTACACTTACTCTAAGATTGCCTCTGAGTGGAATGAGTGTTGCAAGGAAGAGCAAAGGAGATAAAGGAAGCTAAAAGAAAGAAAGTGGAATAAAGTAGAGGAAGTGGTGTTAAGAGAGAAAGCCTTGTTGGGAAAGGGATCGTCTTTGTGTACTTCTCCTCACTTACCTCCTGCATGCCTATATGGATTACTCGTATTATATCTATAAGGCACTTGGGGTTATACGACTCAGCTCAGCTACTCCAACTTAAGTACTTTTGTGCATCTTACAGACTAACAATAAGTGTAAAAGTTGAAACTCCTTATACATAAAGTTCTCTACATATAAACAGACTAGTCAGCGCCAGACGTAAAAGTAACAGTAGTTTTACTGTTAAGTCCTCTGCATAGATAGTATCCTTATGATATTTCTATGGCTCCTATACTCCTATGTTATTGTACCCCATGATACGGACTCTTTTACATTTACTACTACCACTCACTCACTATTATACTATTGCTACACAGATACCTATATGTCTCCATACTAACTTTCTCCTCCACAATCCCATGTTTCTTCTTTCCTTCAACACACATACCTACCATACTTATTTAACATTACCCACCTACTCACATCACCTACTTACCTATACCTACTACCCTAACCATTCCCCCATGAGTCAACCAGTCAAGTCCAACCCAGTCGACTCAACCCAAATACATTAACGTATAACACTCTATACCTTACTAAATACTTGCCTATTAAACCATCTCAAATTATTATATCACATACACTCTGTCTCTACTAATATGAATGTTACTCTCCATTCTATTAATTACAGAAATAATGTTTATATACAGGGAAGCATACCAAATTATATGCATATAGTAAACATGCAGACACTGATACCAAAGTATGTATCTTTGTTCCCTAACTGTCTCTACCTATGCAATATTGAAGAGTCTAAGCCGATTACCTAAACGTGTAATCATCCGCTAACACACCATAAGCAGAAAACTTGCCATTTATGAAAAAGCATGAAGCTAATTACCTGTTAAGCTATTACATCCGATTCTACCTACACAGACTACTTTCTTCCTTACCTTTTAAATAGCCAACCAATGTAATATACACAAAATGCCATTTCCTATCTTCCTCAAACTCAGCTCGGTTAAAAAATTTCTAAGGTGTTTGTCCATCTTGGAGAATGAAAAACCTTCCATTATACTATCCTTGAACTAAGATAAGTGAGATGAAAGAAAGATATTATTATGGAAACAGCCACAGCACAATACGATGTTGAAGGTAGAAAAGTAAAGCTCGATTTATACTTTCTTTGTAACTCTTTATGAGTGAGTGGCTGTAGTAATGAAGTTTTATGTGTAATGCTTAATGCCCTCCTACTTTCGGTACTTAACTAGCATAGTAAAAGGAGTTCTTCGTGGTCTTCTCTATCCCTCCTACCCTGGTCAGTTATTCATTTCCTTTCACAGCAAGAACATGAAATTGTTATAAGGAGCTTTTGTCATTTCTTCTTCTTAAGATCCCCGTGACTCATAGTGTCAACGATGATTCATAGCCAATATATCAATTCTGATTCACATTTATATTCAAAATGGGCAATAAGGCCAACTACTAAAGGAAACGTACCTAACAACCTTCTCCTATCCATAAAGAGGTTATGATAAGATAATACACCATTAGCACATTATGTAGTACATAGAGTATTCACTATCTAATGTTCCCACAGCTAATGTAAGAAGGGGTGCAGCAATGTATTCAAAAAGCTTCCAATTCTGCATTGACCGACAAATTCTGAAACGTCTACTTTGGAATACTTATTAACACGGTTCTGATTGATTTCCGAATATCTACATTTCTCCTGACCAAAAAAACTGTTACAGTTAAACGTCACAGAAAATTCTCAAATTTGGCCATCTGTTTATTATATGAAAATTAATGAACAGTGACGAATACAATACTAAAACCGACTGTTAAAATATTCCAAAATAACGTTTTCAGTGAACAGGAAACATTAAAACTATCGGACAAATTCATGGAAATTGTTCCTCAAATTTTCCCGGGAATCAGTGCCACACCCGTAAAATAAATGGTAGACGTCTCAGAATCAGCAAGTTAAACTAAATTTGCCTGATCTTTTGAGTGAGCTATGTTCTCCCACTAGCATTTAGGGGGGATACTAGACAATGAAAGCTTTGTAGAGTAGTTATACTCGTTTTACCGGTTAAATGGAAGAAATGCATTACGCTGCATTCAATTGCGTGACACAATATATGCACACAAACTATCCCGGGTAACACCACTCCACACAAACCTCTAACGTACTCCGTCCAATCAAAAGGAATAAATTTATAGAATTTGCCTTCAAATCATCATTTTTTTGAAAAACGTTTTAAAACAATGCATTTGACAAAATAAAGACTCCATCCATAAAGACTTCAGTGTCTCCTTTTTAATTTTAGGGTCACATTAACGTCATAGACGTCAGAAATGCTAAAAATGAAGTTTTGTTTAGAGATGTTTAATTTTAGCCTAAACCAATTTTATGAACAGTTTTGGAAAATTAGTTAAAGATTAACTCTAACGAAAAGAGAATGGTTGAGAAGGAGTATAGAGCATAGATTGTATGATAGTAGGGGATGTAAAATCAAAAGGACGATAGCAGAGAGTATAGTACATAAAAGTTATGTATTGACTTAAATCTGAGCCATAAAAGTACATGACAACTGTCTGTTTATTCCATGAGCATGCATAAGAAATATAATGAAACGTATATGTAACGATCTCATGCGCTTCTGCTTAGGTTGTAGAGAGTTTTTGCAGAACAGCGTAACGTAACTGAAACTAAGTTAAGTGAAGAATGCCAAGAGTGTGGACAAAAGTCCGGATAGGGTTACGGCATAATAAGAGTAAACGACTTATTGTATTGGGCTTACGTAGGAGTGTATAGGTATAGAGAGTGGAAAGATGATGATAGATAAAGGATAGAACAGATGCAGAGGAGTAAGTCAGTATAATAATGTAGCAAATAATATTGGCTGTGTGTGTCGTATGTATGCATGGCGTACGTGTTATGTATTATAGATAGGTAGGCAGTTGAAGGAGATAGTAATGTGCCCATAGATGTACGAACGAGATATTTTAGAGAAAGCAGAAACGGATGGAACAATAATTTCAAGCCCTTGACAAATTCTCCTTCAGAAGGAAAATGATAAAAAGGGACGGCAAAGGAGGGGAATGTCAAGTTGTGTTGAATCTATGGGAATGTGTAATCTTGTGGAAGATCAGCTCCAAAGTCACGTCCATCCTTTTTCCTCTCGTCTTCTCTCCTCCTCGCTTTCTCTTCCATCTGTATTTCTTTCCAAGTTTTTGTCAGAGCTAGCAAACCGGAACCAACTACGACAGACCAGACCAGACCTGTGATAGCATGCACTAATACATACATACAAATATAATCGCTTAATGTCTAATGTACTTATACACATTACATCGACATAACTGCCTATATCAATCCTCCGTATATCTAATGATATGAATCATATTTTCCCACATTTCTGCAGAAAATACAACTTTCAATTACTCACGACTACATCATAATGCAATAATCGTTTCTTAGTACAGGCAGCTCATTTTATTACTGATTTTTCTTGTAATTTATCAGGGGAATGTCACTGTAAAAAGTTTACAACAACTTTCTACCTATTTTAAAAGCACTATATTGAGGGAGATATAATAATATGTTGCGTAATATGGGACAGCGTAATATGTAATTGGTTACGTGTAAATATTTTATTAAAGTATATAATATGTAGTGATGGCATTTCAACTTGGTTACCTAAGCCCTCACTTTTCTGTGTACAATAGACGTGGAAAAAATTGGAGTCAACGTGAAAGAAACGTATATTTGTGAGAGGGTTTCCTTATTTACTTTTCGGCAACTTAAATTGAACCTGGAATCCAGTTGTAAATATTTATAGTTGTAACGATAAGAAGTGCTGTGTGAGACCTTTTTTGTTGTAATATTGTAAAATTCATTTTATTTCCCCAGTATAGGAAACTGCAGTAAATAATAAATGCATTTACGGAAACAGAAATCCTGGAACAGATAACGGTGAAACTTAGGGCTACATGTTTGGGACTGAGTATAATATGTATGTACTATTAGTACACACGTCGGAGAGAAGGAAAAAAAAGTTAGTTGTATTTATACGTAGGTATAGAGTGTACATGCATACATGCATTATATTTACAGCAAACAAACAAAACAATCTCACCAGAAGCAGTAGTACAACTTACACAGGCCTCCACATAATATCCATTCAGAACACTTCACTATGCACTTTCATGGATGTGGAGAAAGTCCAAGGGGTTTACCTAACATATAGTTGTCTACACCAGACCAAGCCAACCCAGCCATCCTATCCATCTTCATTCAACGATCTTTTCTCCTCATTCTTTTCCTCCATGTAGTTGCACGGATTTCTTTTCTTCGTTCCCATACACTTTCTCCAGCTTTCTCTTTCTACTTTCACCAGTATTTTGGCTATCTATGCACGTGGGGTTGGGAATAGCTAGAAAATTCCATTCCAACGTACATATTTTTCCTTTCCCTGGCTAGACTAGCGACAAGAAGATAGTGCAAGACGGAAAGACACATGATTTATATATGTAAGTAATACACCAATGTCTGTAGCCTGGATGTAGTACATAATATTATATCCACCACATACTATACTCAACCCTTCTGCTACATAGACTTTGCACATACTTACATATTTATGTGTTTAAGTAGGTACTCTGTATTGCTTTTCGACTACCCACTCCAAGTACTTCACGAAATATGTTGCTCCTATGCATATACATACATATTTCGACATGGCAGAACATAGCAAACCTTGTAAAGTCAAGTGAACCCAGTCAGTTCAGCAAAGAAA
Organism: Tomocerus qinae; assembly: GCA_020055645.1. Taxonomy (NCBI): domain Eukaryota; kingdom Metazoa; phylum Arthropoda; class Collembola; order Entomobryomorpha; family Tomoceridae; genus Tomocerus; species Tomocerus qinae. Next base: position 29,718,829 of record CM034548.1, read on the forward strand.
ACTATCTCAGTTGGAGAATCTTACCTTTACTAAATAGTTCAGACACTATGCATATACTCACAAATAATATTATTATACCCCCAGTACTTGTACTACTAGTAAGTGCACATGTACTATACAAAGTGTGCATTTGCGTTTTATTTTGTATGCCAACGACGGTGGTATTCAGCTGGCTTGGAAAATATCACCAAAGGCTATGATCTAGTCAATCCCTTCGGATATCTTTGATACTAAAGTTTATTTCGCAACTGAAGGGGAATGAGAAACCGCTGTATAGTTATGTTAGGTACTAGAAACTAGTACTACTCTAGGCTACTAACAAAACATCTATATAGCAGTACATACATAAGCAGTTCTTACCTCAGAATTCTCCTCCTCTACTACTACTATTCCCTACTTTCTACACACAGCATAACGAAACTATTATCCTATTTTCTGATGCATTCATGTACATGCATAATGAAGTGTGTACTCGTAAAATAACATCGTTCGCCCAAAGTATGTGTATAATGTTACCCAAAGTCTGAATTTTTATCGTGCTTTATGGCAACTCCTAGTCTTGCTAACACTACTTGCTACTGGCTATACTTTAATATGGCCTAATAACGCTAGATACTGTTTCTATAATCATAATATCACAATAATGTATATTCTCAAGCACAAATATTATATGTAACGTTACACTATTCCTGATATAGGCCAGAAAAAACCAAATGTCATCATGATGTGGCCTGTTCCATTTAAACATTAGAGTATCGTAACTCACTCTTGAGTACAGTAGTCATTGTAGTACAATTTTAGAAATTATATACTGTTAATAGAACTATTTGAATTTCTTTATGATGCCATAAGATAAAAAGATAAGACAAGTATAATCTTAAATACACAGTACACAATTATTTTAAATGAGTATTATTTGCAAAGTTTGCACTTAAAGGTTTCCTTGCCCCAAATTACTTACTCAATATTTACCTACTGGTTTTAAAAGTTACCTTGTTCTGCTTCTCTAATTATTGAGCGAAACTAAAGACATAATAAGGAAAAGTTTGTACTGCACTAGAAAGAGTCTACTATCATTGGAATGCAGAGTGCATATATTCCACCCCATTAAACGTTTCGATGTTTTATGTACTTTCTAATATCTCCCTATGCAGTCAAAGTAGAGGTGAGCACTACAGAGTGTGGCAATCTAAAACTGTCATTATACTTGCACTCTGCAAATGAATTTCGTCTTTCCATGCCTATACATTGTCACTCCTTAAAGCTTTTCCTTAGCTTTCGTGCAACTAATAATGAAGTGAAAGTAGTGAAAAATGTTTGTATTTCATTTGGAAGTGAAAGGAGGAATTTGCATGGTGAAAGTTCTGTGACATATTTCTCGAGATACGCACTGTAGATACTAATAGACAACGCTAAGTGTTGAGTGGCAAGAGACATTGGGCTATTACTGTATTCCGTTCTGTGATAAAGTTAGTAGTTTACGTTAGTTTAATCATATGAAAAAGTGAAAACTGTGAAGAGCAGAGTCTTGTCTTTAAAACCTGTACACCGTAGCACAAGAGAAAGGTAAATCCAACGCTAACAGACTTAACTGAAACGTTCCAACTTTTAAAAGAAGTTTGCAGACAAGTTGTATTACCAAAAACAGAACAAGTTTGAAAAAGAAAGTGAACTTAGGTAGTACGTGGTGTTATGCAACTCTAGTTTGTAGGTATGTAGCACAAAGTATAGCGGTGGAAGTAGGTAAGCCTAAAAAGATTATTGGAGAGAAGAAAGCTATTCTTACTTTGTTTTGACTCGAAGAAGATTCCCTGTGGACAAGGCGAGAGTTGAAGTTGACGTTGAACAGAGGGGACGGCCTGACTCACTTGCCTCCACTAACTCCACCAAAGCTAACCCCACTCACTCATTTTCAGTTCAAGTAGGTCCATCACAATTTAGGAAGCTAAACCCAACGTCAGTTAAATACGGATTTCACCTTTGGCTTCCCTTTTTATAATATTTCCCTTGAATAGATGCACTTCTGTTCAATAGACAAAACTCCAAACGACTCGTATCATTTAATGCTCCCTTGCTGCCTTTTTTTCCACATAACTCGTACTTTATTGATTTGAACTACTTTCTCATTTTTAAAAACCCCTCATTGTGATCTCGCATTTGTTTACTAATAATAAATTCTTAAGAAAACAAAGACTCTTTAACTTCCCGATATTTTCAGACAGAACATTACCAATGTCATTTAAATTTCCAAGACGCTCATCATTTTACAACCATGGAAATATTTTCTATTTTAAGATTTAAGTGTAATACTATGTTTGCTAATCCAAACAAAGTTTTCATGAAAGTTGATTCGTTTTCAATTTAAGTTCACCGGAAACTATTTTTGGTCCCAATATTGAAAGAAATTGTAATATAAGAAATGTGCTAGTGTAATAATATTTGCATATGTAAATGTAAATCTGTTTTTATTGTCTATTCCATTATGGATTAGATAATAATCGTGTAACATATAGGTGATAAATACCGAAGAATTCATTGGAGTAAGTGGAGAGATAAAAATAAAAATGTTTTCAGAATGTCACTTCAGGGGTGACTTTGAACAGTTCATAAAGAAAAAATGATGTGCAATTCTGATAATGCACTTGTGTGTTTATGTAATATTGATGAAAATATTTATGTGGAGACACCACTTTAAAAAGTCTACTCCACTTTAATATTTTGGCATGTTTTTAGCACTCAGTAACAATTTGGTAGAATAAGTGCTCAATTCAGAAGGATGAGAATTTTATTTGAGGTCGAAGTTACCTATTGTGCTAGTCATGCCTACATTTGTGGGATTGTGTTTACTGTAGAATGGTCTAAGGGGTAAATATATACGGATGAAAGTCGGAAATATTTGAAAGTAGTATTTATTACAGTTTTGCGGAAGAGATAAGAATATAGGGCATGGCATATTGTTGGTGTTGTGTCTATAACAATAACAGTTTGAAAAGTGTTTTCTATTAAGTAGATTAGGTAGTAGGTAGTTGGGTTGAACTCGATGTAATATGTTCTGCTCTGCTCACTGTGTCGTGTAATGTAATACTAGTAGGAAGGAAAGGAACGGGCAAGATGATCTACAGGGAAAAAGTTACTACTACAAACTAACGAAAGACAAAGAATGGGAAATGTGGTTTGCCTTTCAAGCAGTTTTCCTTTGAGATTCTCCTCTAACTGTCTGACATTCGATGGATAAAGGGCAAAACGTAGCCTTCATTCCCGAAACCAAAAAACCGGCAGTTTAGTTATATAGAAGAAGCCATTGCTTTGGCAGCCAGACTTGCTTGATTTGCTCTTCCCTCGAATGAATGGCACGGCAGTGCCTGGCCTTTTCTTGCCGTATTCCCTTTCTATTTCTACGTGAGCACAACTTTTATTCTGTGTGGAGCAGTGCCCATTTAGGCTCAGTAATCCAGCTCAAGACCAGAAAAGAAATAAGTGTCTCTAAATTAGACTTTCTCCATAATATCTGTTGAGAAGCTAAATAATACTATGCTTTATCTACTACTACCTATATTCCCACTATCCCCCTACTTATAACATACACCAAATGAAAATAAAACTCTAGCCAGTTCATCCATCAATGTTACATTGTTACTCCGAGAAGGAAACCTTTTGTCTCCAAATGTACTACTATAATATCTTCCTTGCTCATCCAAACAATTTATTTCGCTCTCTAAATATTATAAGTGAGTCTACACAGCTTATTAGCAAAAACGTCCAGGGTGTTGCAAATTCTACATAATAAATACGCAGAACCATGTTTTCACTTTCTAATTATTTATTACATGCCCAGTAGTTGTAAATTTTGCCCTAATAGCTCAAACCACATTCAAAAAATACATGTACATCTTCGCTACAAGGTACTTTTCTCATAGTTTGCTTGACGTGGTTTCAAAATCCATGAAAGTACCATTTCTTGTTGGAAACTAGGATAAAATGTAAGGAGAATTGCCTAAGGGTCGCTCGTGTGCCGTTTGAGATTAAAAATTAGCTGCAATAGAAAAGTGTATCATACAGGGGTAAAATTACCTATACGTACACACAAAGACATATTTGGTCTGGTAGATCGTAGGAAAGGCTGAACGGAAAAATACAGAAAGAATTGGTCAGAATTGGATTCCTCAGTCAAGCAAATACAGTTACACAATTTAATGTGGAGTAGAGAGCTTGCCGGGAGCATAGAGGGACGTAACGTGGTAGTTGAGTTCTGGAAGTCTAACTCTGTTCTGTAATGTACTAGTTACTTGTATTGCATAGCAATAAGGCAATGGCTGTAGATGGAGACGAAGAGTTTCCATTCCGAGTTAAATTGAATTTCGGGATGTCCACTCGACATGACACATTCATTCATCCATAAGTATTTCTACGCACCCTGTGGAATACTCATAGATGATCCGAATACTTGTCCTTTTATTCCCAAATTCTCCGTCGGCCCTTTTCACATCGTCTCCATCATGCACCGAGTCTAACGTTGACTACCAATCCGACCAGACAACAATCATTTCCCCCTAACCAAATGAAATGTGAATCTTATCATTTGGAAAATATTCTAGTATTTCATCTAATTCTCTTCACATGTCAATCTTCCTCAAGTAATGCTCTCTTTCAAAATTTCCTTGACCATTTTGACCATCAGCCTTTTACAAATAGCGTCCCATTTACCGTGCACAAGGAAATTCTTAAACGTGCCCTCCTTTACTTTATTGAAATTGCCAGTTACAGAATTGGACATATTGGCCATTACGAAGACCAAGGGCTTTTCCTAATCCAATGCCCAAAATACTTCGTATTCCACTTAAATGAAATCATATATTTCCCAAAATACCCCGAGAACATCAAGCCTAATCTTAGCTTTGGTAGATATATATTTCAAACACAAAATAATCCAATGTAACCATATTCTGCACTTCTTACGTTTGTCAAATATACTTCTCCACGTAAACCATTTTAAACTTGTAATACAAACTGCAAGTACAAATTTGGAGTTTTGACTATCAGTGAGATTGATATGGATGGGAAAGATATTCCAATAGGAAATTGTAACACATAATAAGTGATTTTTATGGTAATATGATTAAATGGTCGTCATAATTAATTACTTTTTATTTTAGGTGAGCGGATTGCGGTTCGAAACGCAGCTGAGAACACTGAACCAATTTCCGGACACTTTGTTAGGTGACCCAGCCAGAAGGATCCGGTATTTCGATCCTCTCAGGAACGAATATTTCTTCGATCGAAACAGACCGAGCTTCGATGCCATCCTATATTACTACCAAAGTGGGGGTCGACTACGTCGGCCTGTCAATGTGCCTCTCGACGTCTTCGCTGAAGAAATCAAGTTTTACGAGCTGGGCGAGCTGGCCACAAATAAATTCAGGTGCAGTCAGAAAATCATAACACTCTGTATAGCCCATCATATTATTATTATTACAATTGTACCAGCCAAAGCTAAGCAGACTCAAGTCACATAGTTACTCTTTCATCCTCTGATTATCGATTGCTCTCTATTTACGGACATATCTGTTCTTTCTCAAAGCAAACGTTCCTTGCCTGGCCACTTTATTTCTCTGTCCACATAATTCTTTCATTGATCTTCCATTGAACCGATCAGTTCAATGGTCTTCAAAATATTTAGGAAATGTTTTCATTTTCCTTACATTCAATTAAAGTAAACAAATAATGCACCTGAAGATTTACTATCACACATGATGTTAGTATCTGTATTTTTATGCTGGTCCAGGTGCTCAGTGAAAGTCTCACATGTAACCTTGCATTAAAATTATAAAATGTAATTAATGAGAGGAGAATTGTACATTTTGCTATTACACGAATGAAATGTATCAACTCTATATAAAGACATTAATTATAACCGAGGACATATTCATACATATTATTCACACTCCCATATTTATATGAATGTGAATTTGCTAAAGATTGAGAGAGCAATGAGCAGTGGTGGTGCCATATTTGTTAAACGCCATAGATGACTAAATTTTACTTAGTTAACGAATACAGGTTTCCTCATGAACCACACTTTGTTATAGGTAGCATTTATTTACTAGTAGAAAACATTTAATGGTCTTGAAACTATCTAAATAAAGAAAGCATATAATTGGCTCATTAGGTGACATGAATTTCGTAGAAAATTGGATTGTTTTTAATGGAAGCAAAATTGGCACTGAAATTAAAAAAATACCTAGTTTAATTATGGACAAATTAGACTCTAGATAAAATGACAATTTTATTTGAATATTACAGGGTATTATGTTTAAGGCAATTAAGTAAGGTTTAATTGGTTAAATTTGAATCTGTTGAATCACTTATATTACTAATTTCGTCGATTATAGTGTCATTAAATTTGGAGCTATGAAATGAATATTTTGAGCGACAAAGAGGAATGAGAGGATTATTAAGTTAAAATAAGTCTTTGTTTTGATATGCTTTGAAGCCCTTGAAGTAACAAGTATAGTTTAGTTTTGTGTGTAGTAATATTATGTAATGTCTAGACGGCGGGACTGAAATGTTTGTTGTTTGATGTGCAGGGAGGACGAAGGCTTCATCAAAGAAGAGGAGAAGCCGCTGCCGGAGAACCTGTTCCAGCGAAAAGTGTGGTTGTTATTTGAGTACCCGGAAAGTTCGCAGCAGGCTCGGGTGGTGGCCATAATCTCGGTGTTTGTTATTCTCCTGTCTATAGTCATCTTCTGTCTGGAGACACTGCCCGAGTTCAAGCACTACACGCTGCACCAAGTGACGAACAATACAACGCTAGTAGAGGAAGATGAAGTGCCTGATTTGACGGACCCTTTCTTTCTGACTGAAACCATTTGCATAGTATGGTTTTCTTTTGAATTAATGGTCAGATTCGCTTCGTGTCCCAATAAACTCTTATTTTTCCGTGACGTCATGAATATCATAGACTTGATAGCAATCATTCCGTACTTTTTGACACTGGCCACCGTCCTCGCTGAGGATGACAATGAGCCCATCGTCCCTAAGACGAAGCAAGACTCCGCCTCTAATCAAGCCATGTCACTCGCCATTCTCAGAGTTATACGATTAGTCAGAGTGTTCCGAATTTTCAAGCTATCCAGACATTCGAAGGGGCTTCAAATCCTCGGAAGAACTCTTAAGGCTTCCATGAGAGAACTCGGATTGCTCATTTTCTTCCTATTCATCGGTAAGGCCTTCTTTCCATTTATTCCTCGCTCATTTCATGAACATGACCTCATAACAAGTCTAATCAAAGATTTTCTCATCTCATTACTGCTAAATCTCTAATACGCTATTCCATAGGACGTCATACGTCTCGATTTATCTCGATACTTAATACACTCTACCTTAATGTAATTATTATATTTTTAGCCCGTCGTAACTAAGCTTAATAATACTATAACAATTTAGATGCGTCTTTGTAGCATTGACGATGAAAGAAGTTAAACCAAGTAATTCTAGCAATTTATACGTTATACATAAAAACCACTCGTTACTTCGTTGCAGCCCGTTCTGTGTAAGTTTTTCTAATTTTGCAATTGGTATTTTACGACAGGAATATCACCTTATTAATCAATGTTGTATGGTGGGTAAGTAGTAAGTATTTAGGTGAAATGTCAATAGGCGTCTTTGCATTTCAATTCGACCAAAGCAGCTACCACTTTCTATAGCCAAGGCTAATTCGGCTGACATTTTCAATTGGTAATTCTATTTTTAAATTATGATTTAGGTAGGCAATTACTTACGGCATTGAAACTTAAGGTATATAGTTTTAACTATGACTACTTGCCCTTATTAGTACTACGTACTACTACTACATAGCAGTTAATATTTAAATAGTATGCGAGGACAATGGTGCAAAATAAAAATAGTGGGCACTGGGCAGTCAATAAATGTCAGTACTAATCACAACATATCCTAAAAATAATTGATTATTTGAAATAGTAAGTGAAGTTTATGCAGAATATATTTTATAGTTGTTAATTCTGGATTACATTCTTTATATTACAACGTTGCAAATATACTGTAGTAGAGAAAAAATGTATTTTCCTACAATCAATCAATCTATGGAATTGGTCCTAAAGCTTGAAAAAGTTTTTTTCGAAAAATGTGAAACTTGCCTAGCGATCTAAAATTTTTGTTGTAATGACTCTCTGTGTTTGTAGCTTGACTACATAAACGTCTGTGGACTTGGGGTTTTGTATTAATAAGATCGGTGTGTAAATATTTAGAGATGTGGTGTTTATTATTTGTGTGTAATTGTATGACATGATGCAGTAGAATGATTTGAGAAAGGAAGGTCTGTTTTCTGTAATTAAACGTTATTGTGAGTAAATAATGGTTTAGGTAGCATTTAGTGCTCTCGGAAAACGTGAAAGGTTGGTGAAAAGCAATGCTGAAGATGTTGGAGGCATACAAAAGAAGCGGTTTAGTTTGTAGGATAAAGGTCCTTAAACATCCAGAGGCTATATTAAAGTTGTTACGTAAAGCGTAGATTAGATCGTTAGGTAAATAAGTTTAAAAGTTTGTCTTTCGCAATCGCTATATTATCTTGGTTTATTGCGAAAAGTTGTTAAGTTAGATGAGTCTTATTTTGGCACTTAAAAGAGCGAAATGATTTTTGAAAGAAAGTCACTTGAAGTCAAAGTATTCACAGTGCTTGTGTTTGCTCTAGGGTTTCAGCCGTCGTCGCATTTACTGAAACATCTTTAAATTCAAGCTAAGTCAGGCCATGATGTCCTAACATACTTATTGTCGGCTGAGTATTATATAGATTATATTCTATATAATACTACATAATATATACTATATCACGCTTTCTGTAGTCTGTCAGGGAAAAGCTCAAGTCTACTGTGGAGTCAAGTCAAGAGTTCTCATCTCTGACGGCTCTTGATGCTCACACATGAAACAAAACTAAAGTAAAGACACTAAAAGTGAAGTAGGAAGGTTTCTGTATAAGGTAACAGTTAAATATTTGTGCAAATATTGACACTTGTCTTACAGTGAAATTGCTGCCACATCAAAGAGTCTAATATATCTTTGTATTTATGAAACACTTCTCAGTTTACTACACTCAATTTAGTGCATAAACTAGTAGGACTATGAAAACATTTATTGCATTACATTACGACTTGTATTTCTAATGACACATACCTACACAAACAGTAGGAGGAATAACAATACGCTCCTTCCAAAGCTACATAATTTGACTAGTCTGACAAAGCAACAAAATCTATAAACTTAGACATGATAAATCTACATTTTCGGATAAATAAAATTCATTAAATTAGGTTATATTGTCTCGATTATCTACAGAGGAAATTTTCAAATTTCTCCAATGACTTTTCATCTCCGTTTCTGATAAAGATAAAAAACTTTTGTGCCTTTTTTATTTCCTTTTCCCAGCTTCTAGTACACAAAAGGAAAGTGTATGACATTTTATTATCGTCAAGAAGAATTGCGAGGCTATGTAATTGAGGAAAGCCACGAGAAAAGTTTTGCATGAGTAGTGATAGTATACGGTGAGATCTAATGACACAATATCCGCATTAACGACTCAATAACTAACAAACATTAAATGACTGACGTGAGGGCAAATAAAAGGGAAAGAATCATTTCTTCCTTTTCATATTTACAGGCCTTTTCATACGCACTCTAATATCGTATTTATCTAGGGAACTAAACTACCCGAGTGAAAAGACACATTAGCTATATTCCCTTCCATTCCAACAGCGTCATATTATAAAATACATTTCACATAAATACTATTATCTCTTACCTTTGTGTCATCATTTACTAGTATTCCCTACAGTTTCGGATGTCATAACAAAATCAACTCAATCAGTCAAAGGGGACGCCAAGATATTAATGTACTTATTATTACCCATTCGTCCAGACATGCATGGGATTACGTTTTTATCTCTACAATTCATATTAATATATTTCTCTGTCTTTATGAACATCTTTTGCATATTGAATTTCATTAGCATTCATACTTTTGTTCATCATATGAGTAAATCGTTTGGTACTTACATGAAATTTATCACTATTTCCACCATAGCTATAAATTAAAGTTAGTTTAGCAAGCTATTGTTGTCTTTTATACAAATCATCATGAAACTTAGTGCGGAAGGCAAACCAGAAATTGTCAAATGGAAAGAGTATTATTCCTGTGAGCGTGAGAATACCTAACCAATGGATTAACTACGTCTTCCATTTTAGAAACATCGTCAATAGAGAGTTTAAGTAATGTAGAGAAGTTTTGTATTGTCATATTGAAGCACAATACAAATAGAACACAATGAGCTTAGCTTTCACTTCGTTCAGGCTTTATTAACCAGAGAGCTGTAAAGTAATGCTACGTGATGTGATGTAATGTGATGAGAGAATACAACTAAATTGGACAAAATAAACCTATACAATAGTACCAAACTACTAACTACACACTCTCATACTACAATATATCTTTATAAGTCTATTTCAAAAGGGCGATTGGACAATTCCACGTAGACACAAATGTGAATTCTCAATAGCAACGCTACAAAGAACTTCCTACGTATTTTCCTGTTAAATTCCAACACCAAAATAGACACCTTTAGTTCAGTATGTTCTAGTTCCGAGAACTACATTTCTAAAGCAAAACGTATCAAAACAAGGAATGACTCCTTTAGAAGAATTTTATCCGGTGTCGATATTCTATTTATTATCTCTAGTGTCAGAAGATAGAGAATTTTTTTAATTCTTTCACTTTTGATGTATTCATTCTGCTAGTGCTAGTCATATCAGTCGTCTTGGTTTTTTAAAAAAAATTACAACAATTCTTCTCATATCAATAGAAAGTTTCCAACAAAGAAAATTTTTCATTCAGACTAAAAGATTCTAAAATGGGCCGCCCCACCTGCCCCGCCCTACAAACCTAACCTAATTTAACACAATGGTATAACTTAATCTAAGGATGGGGGTGCCCACTCTAGGGTGGGGCCTTCTACTCTTGCCTGAAAAGATTCAATTTCTTCATTGTTGAATATATCTAAAACTGGTTACCTATCTAAAACGAATTAAGTTACTTATATTAAACAAAAAATTGCTGCTCCATTTGTACTAAACAGTCTTGTTAGGATAGAAAACAGTCAATAATAGGGAGCCAATAAAATCTTTAATTTTCAAGTTTAATTTCAACATACTTTGACATTATAAGGCTTCAAATTGAATGATTTTCATAATCATGTCTATAGTTTGAAAAAATTAAAACGATTGACATTTTTAGATGGAGATAATAATATAGGAATTACCGTAATAATCGAAATAATTCCGCGCGGAATTGTTGTTTCAAGCACATGAAAAAATTCCTGAAAAGGCCAAAAATGTCGAAATAATTCCGCGGACGCGGAATTATTTCGATACGCGGAATTATTTTTCATGAAGTCAATATTTATTTTATTTTCAATGAATGGGATAAAAAAATTTATAAAAAATTTATTTAGAGGTCATCATCTGAAGACAGGGATATATTTATCTATCGATTAAATCGAGGTCCATGTCTACTTCATCCGAAGGCAATAAAATATCGTCCTCATGGATTAAGGGCTGTTCCATTTGCATATACTTCTGCTTAGCATTTCTCGCCCTTCATTACAATCCTTGCCTGGTTTGAAGGCCGTTATTAAATTGCCCTGGGTTCCATCTGGGGCATTTAGAATTCCACAAGAGAAGAAGGATTTTTAAACAACGTATTCTGTTAAGGAATCCCAGGCTTCGACGATCCAACTGCAGACTACACTCAAAGAGGGTGGCTCTGAATTACCACCTTTAGTAGTTACAATGTTTCCAGGAGTGGATACCCACACATTGTATTGTTTCCTGATGGAACCTTTGAACGGCTTGTTCCAGTTGACATCTGCTGGCTGGATGTATTTAGTACATCCTCCTGGGATGACAGCAGAGTCGAAATTTACTCTTCGTAATTCTTTTTTACCTTTCATCATCTTTTTAGGTACAGGTACGCGGAATTATTTCGATACGCGGAACTATTACCATTAACAGGTAAAAAGGCGAAGTAAAACCGAATTAATTCCGCGTACGCGGAATTATTTCAGTACGCGGAATTATATCGATTATTACGGTATCCTCTTTGCTAAGAAACTCAGTTTAAATATTTGGGGCATACCTAATCTGTGATCTGTAATCTGTTTATTTTCTAGGGATATTAAACTAATAGTGCGTGCTTAGCTTTAAATTATGTCAACGAGATACTCAACGATTTTCATCATTTCTTAACATACTATCTAGTGTGTATCTAGTACCTAACCTTTGATTAGTGCTACCAAATAGTCGATTTGATATTTGCGAAAACATAAAATATGAACTATAAACTAACGATAACAACTTTTAGGGAAATGTAAATACAAATATGTAGAATTATTTCATGACTATAATTTGGCATGAATATAACCAGGGATTATGTAATATGTATGCTATAATGGCAAACATTTAGTAAATGGTTGTTGACTTGTCGAGTTCCCGGATAGATTACAGTCGCACAATGTGTTGTTATTTTATCAATCTCATAGACATTAACTGGTTATTATTACACTTTTACAATTATCGATTAGCTCACCTCAGTATTTTAATTAATTGTGAAAAATATTTCTAAACTGGAACAAAAGTATGTCAACAATCATTTTAACTTGTCTATTGGATTTTACTATTGTAAGTTAATTGTTTAACTTCAAATTTACACTTGAAAGCTTCTGAACAAATTTAGAAAGAACTATTTAATTTTTCTAATGAGAAGATTTTCACTGCTCACTATTACCCTTTTTAATGCTAAGACTACAGAAAGACTAACAAAATTCCTTGGGAAAGATGTAATTTATACACCTTAGACCTGAAAACTAACTTAGATATGTTAGTAACCTAATTTTATGGAATATCCATGAGAGAGGAATGACAGGAGTTGCATTGACAACAGAGAGATTTTGAGACATTTTCTTCCATTCGGGCATTCCTGAGACTATTAATAGCATACCCTCCTGAACTACAACTGTCATGTGGCACCCCGAGACACTCAGTAAATACTTCTCGAGACAAATAAGGCCAAAAATAGGTTGCTTTGCTGGAATTTGCCCACGTCACATACTATTTTCTGTTCTGATTGATAGAAGTGAGAAGGTATGTCCGGATTACCCGTTCGTATAGCATTATTGGCTCCCTGAGTAAGGAACGGTGGAGGTGAAAGTACATGCTATTGACATGATAGTATTTTTAGCTTGAGGTTTAAGTGTAATATTCACACGCAGGTTTTTTGGCTGATACACTTTGTAGGTTTTAGGTGGGTTCAAAAGAACAAAGGCACATAAAAGATATTATTTACCTATGCTCTATATTCACATCAACTTAGATAGCTTAGTATATAGTACTTCAGATATAGCTCAGATTTATATTTATACTTTAATATCTATTTTATCTATATACAGTCGTGTTTTGTGTAGTAGGTAAGTAGTTCCACTATCCACCCACTACTCCACTTTCACTCTGAGCTGAGTAGGAGATGGGTAGAGGGGTAAAATAAAAGCACTGTTTCTTCGTCGCCTCTTTCTCTCGCCGTAACCTTCTCTTGACTACCCCACAAAAAATTATCTGCACTGCTGACATCCAAATGCGCTAATACATTATGAAGTGTAATATATTAATGGCCACTGTGATTTTCTGAGCCCTCAATTATCGTAGTCGGTAACACCTTTAAAGCTAGCAGGTAGCAAGAAATTTAATGAGTTTAACATAGCAGTTAACACCCCTAATATTAATTCCAATTAAAATATTGAAGCAAATACTAAGAATACCAGAAATAATTTTGTTTCGATTTAAATCGAAACATCTCTAGACAAGAGCTCATTATACCTATTACGTAGGCATTAACAAAGTTACCAGTAATATTAAATTATTCTGTTTTGAAAATAAATGATCAAGAGATTTATTTAAATTAGTGGTCTAAAAACCTGACTTTCTATGAAATTATGGATCCAGCATAAAATAATAATTCTGAGAACAGTCACCTTTATTAAAGACTGAGCTAGCAAACTATAAAATCTGTTCTATTGTACTATTCCAAGACATTATATAGAGTCTCCTAGCTGATTTGATAATTTTCTTCGTCTGTCTTCTTCGCCCCTTAAAAAAGAGGGAGCCAGACAGAAATTAATCCGTTACTCATACAAATATCAAGATGATGTATTAATAACATCTCCTCTAGCAAGAACTATTTAGGTAACTCGAATTATGTGGCGAACATTTTATGAGATCCATTAATCAAATAAAAAATTGTTATTGTGACTTGTGACCGCAAACTTTTATTACAACTCTTAACTCTATATTCAAACCTTGAAATCACTAACTGAATGTATAGTGCTATTTATGTGTTATGGTCAATAAACCTTTAATGTAATAAATAAAATCCTATAGATTGGGATTTTCAAAGCGCTTATTTGTCAGTGCTCAACTTTTATAGGGATTATGAATATTTATCCAGATTGCCAGATGATATTATAAGGCCATAAGTGATGATGAGGCATAGTTGTGTGGGTATTCCATAATGTCTGAGTGTAGATGTGTGATCATGGGGTTACTAGGTTTTAGAGCTACTTTTTGTTAATTTTAGGAAATACGGAAACTGTATAATGGGTCAGCTAAGGGGAATAATAAGCGCTTGTGATAACTAGAGTCGCTACTACAATAGCGTCGGATACATAAATACCATTATGGGAGGAGAAAGTCGGAAAGTGAAAGAGAGACTACAACAGGCAATGCAGACGATAAGTAGTTAAATAAAACGGTACTAGTCAGGTCTTGAAAAAAGGAGAAAGTGTAGCTATTTAAAGAGGGATGGAAGTAAGAAAAGCCTCGATAAGAAAAAAATTATAAAGAGGTGCCTCCATTTCAGAGTTAGTATTTCCTGACTGTGAAAGGAAATTATTTGAGCTGCCGTAATCTTTTTATTATGGGTACAGGCTACAAAGGGACACACGATAATAATTTGTAATACAACTAAGTTATTGCGGTTTTATTTTTTAAAAGCCCATAATTATCAGCATGTAAATTTAGCTAATTCAATCTGTGAGAATTATTGAGTTTCATTTTCTAGCATTTGCAAATTTGTGGATTATTTAAATTTTTTTCTCCAATGGCTAAAAGGTTAATCATTAAAGATTCTATCCTTCTGATGGTTTATATTGTAGATGCAGTGTTGTCTGTGGGTATGGAGCTACAAAAGATTAAGGGCACCCTGTATATATTGATAATGGTCAGGTTTCGTACACAGCTCCGGTCAAATGATTTTCGTTTGTCTTGTGGTGTACAAATAGATGAAATGTGAATGGATTGACAATGAATAAATGTATATATGGAGGAAGGTATAGAAAGAAGAAAGATCGTAGGAGCAGCGATCATTTGGATTAACGTTAGATGCATACAAGATGATTTTGGAAAGGTACGTAGCGTAGGGAAATGTGTTTGGCGGTATTTGCTATGACCTGAATAGGATCCGTTCGGAGAGAGATGGCAAATAATCTCTTTTGTGGACACAAGTGCTTTGCATACTCATTTGCCCATTAAGTCCTCTTCTGTTGGAAGAGAAGCCTCCCTACCCGCTAACTCTTACCCAATTAGTACCACTACCTCTGGCCCCTTGAATGTTAATATGTTTAATTAAAACAAGTTTAGTGTGTGACTCTCTTGTTTGTGTAGGCAACGACGGCTCTCAAGTCACAACCAGCTTTTCAATACTCAAGTCATTCATTCACTGCGCTAATTCATTGATTTCATTGCCACACATATCTAGGTAATCATGTCAGACACGTACATTACCTGAGTTACATGGCTTCTACTTATCTCCTATGTATTTCGTATACTAATCACTAGTGGACCTGAAATGGTAGCCAATTTTGACGATTACCTCCATATATTTATAATTTCAAATTTTATTAAATCAGTAGTGAGTCAATAAACTATTAAGGAGTGAAATTTAGGGGCAGGTTTTAATTTTAGCCCATTGAACCCCATCTTAAACCCATATAGCACACCTTAGACCAATTTAGATCAAATTAGACTAACTTAAAACCATGTAGAACATCTTAGACTAATTTAAACCAATTTAGACTAATTTAGACTAATTTAGACGAGTAGATGAACTAAGCCTAATTCGTTTTTATGGTGTCGGATTCGTTACGTTTCGGTCTTCAAATGGTCTTCATTTAAAAAATGCTAATGCTACGTATAACTTGTCGAGATTGAGATAGTGCATATTATGAAACTATTGCGTTTCGGCTTTCCCTACCAGACATAAATACATTAGGTACACTGATAGGTAAATTTATTGCTTTATCAAGTCTACGATTATAATATATAGATTTTGTTATAATGAAGACAAAGTATTAGTAGCCGTTGAAATTTTGAGTCAGGTAGCAATCTTTTAATGTTTAAAAGTTAAATTTGATGTAGGTATTATTGTAGGTATCTACAGGAAGAGAAAGGATTGTACATATGTGTGTGTATTCATGTTGAATGTAAAGTATACTCTACTATTTGACCTCAGCTGAAAGTTGTTTTGTTTTAGTTACAGCTGGCTTTGCCTGTTTACATCTATTAAAAGGGAAGTTACTATGGACTTTCTCTTTCTGTAATGACCATTGTACGGGAGAAAGTTTAGTCTTAGACTGAGTCAGAACGACTCTGAAGGTTGAAATTGTTAAACTTGTGCAATAGTATTAGCAAACAATCTTGCTGTATAATCATCATAAAAATCATATTATTTCTATAAAAGGCCAATTTATTTTTATGTTGGCCATTTTTCCACCTCCAATGGCGAATGTAAAGAATCAATAGCCTATTAATGACCATGGGTCACTATCTGATAAAAACTAATAAAATTGTCATTGAGAATGGTGTACAAATTGTTGCTTAAACTATTGTTCAGTGTTAAACTTTTAATTGATATAAGCGCATTAGGCCCAACTCCATTTTTATATTCTTGGTAAATCCAATTTAACACTTTTTTGCTTAACTTAGTAAATTGTAATGGCAAGGAAATAAGAAAATAGACTATGCTTGCAAGTTTGCACAGTACGAACGAATTAAGAAAGTTTATTTGTAGACTAGGAAATGTAGTTAAGCATATTGTACAGCTACTGGTTATATTCATAAGAATGCAAGTTCTCAATTAAGCAATTGAAATTTGGTAATAGTCGATGGAAGGGCAATATAAGTGGAATAAAGATGATACAATTTGTGATAAAGCAAATTTTCTGGTGAATCATAATAGATAAAAATGTCCTGCGAATTGATAAATCATGACCGAGACTGTTCTTACATAGAAACATTGCATGTCCTTCACCATTTAGCTCAGAATGCATAATAAAATAAATTGTTTTTGTTGCGTTTTCATTTATAGATTGTCTAATTCATCAAACAAGTGCATGTAACTATTCTGTGCACTTATTTTACCGGAATAATTTTATTGAATAGATTTGTTGAGATTTTCGTACAGCGAAAAAGCATTTTTTGGCCCCAGTTTTCCATGTTTTAGGATTTAAAATTGAGGCGATGCCGTGTATTTATTTAATGTGTACATGCAGTTCTTCTTACAAGCTACTGCTACTATTTTTACTAATTAAATATCATTTCTAAATAGAAGGTGATGAATAAAGTGCTGCCTTTTCATTTCCGTTGTTCGTTATGATGGAATACCCTGTTATGCAAGTATCGTAGTTGTGCAGAAACGTTTATAGGACAATAAGCCAGCGTGGTAATAAAAGTATCGATTTTGTTTATTTATCTTGAGACCTAATGTCTGGCACATGTCTCTTTAGCATGTTGTTAGTGTGTGTGTAATAGTAATAAGCAGAGGTGGGCGGCATCCCTACTTTAGCCATCCAAATATGACCCATATCCATACCCATCCCCTACTTTTATGTGATTTTAGGGATGGGATGGGAAGGGTAGTTACTTTCAAACCAAGTACGGGATGGGTAGGGTATGTTTAGATTTACTTTATATTCCGAAGTATGCAGTGGGGATGGAAAGGCTTAGTGTCAAGTAAGTAGGGGCAAGTACGGTATGACTTGAGCTGAGCTTTATGTGGTAGGGATGGGTAAGGTAAGGCTTGAATTTAGCTTAAGTAGTAGGGATGAATACGGGAAGGATGACAGAAACCATACACTCAACCTACTTACTTATTCGATTGTCAAAAATATATTACCACTTACGCACGTGGTATTCCAAGAAAAACAATATTACCATAAGGTATAAACCAATAGCTCTATTTCTGATTGTTAGTAATTGTCATAAGTCTTCCATTGCGCACTTATTGACTACCAAAAATTGCCTACATAATTAAATCCAAGCCACATATTATTCAAGCTTTGCATACTTGAAGTATTTATGTATGTGGTAGTTCATAATATATAGCTATAGTTTATAAGCTTATTTGTTCACTTCTCGTAAGTAAACAGTCAAATTCTGGGAACAAATTCTATTAATAGAAAGGTTCTTGGGGGATTGGTTTGTTTTCTACTTTTACAGTCTACTTTGGATTTTACAAAAAATTAACTTTACGTAAAACAACACAATTTATTATACTGATCTTGTCTTTTGACCCTTACTTTAGGGATGAAGTATGGTAGGGTAAGGTATGGTTCTTTGCATCGCAAGTTGAGTAGGGTAGGGTACGGTAAGACTCCTTACTTTACTGGATGAGTAGAGTAGGGTACGGTAAGACTCCTTACTTTACTGGATGAGTACGGTAGGGTACGGTATGCTTTAGAATCCGACGGAGTGAGTATGGTAGGTACGGTATGTTCCCTTACTTCACGAGTTGGGTAGGGTAGGGTACGGTAAACCTCCTTACTTTAATGGTTGAGTACTGTAGGGTACGGTATGGATCCTTACTTTACGTGTTGAGTATGGTAAGGTAAGGTATGCAAGTACGATAAAGCCCACCTCTGGTAATAAGTAATACATATTACATCGTGCAGAGTAGGCAGTTCATTTTTGTATTAGATAAAGTCTGGAGAATATAGTTAGGATATTGATCTTATATTTATTTAGTTTGCTTAGCTTAGTTCATGGAGATTTCATACAAGGTCCACTACAAATAAACGTTCATACGGTGAGTAAGCACAGTAGTAATTTTATTACAATTTACTATGATATAATATTAATAGAATCCGAGGCCCTGTACTCCGCAGATTTTATAGTTACTCTTATACACATTTGTGCATACATCCATCCTGAAATGTAGCGTAACTCATGGTTGAACGGAATTTGCCAACATGCAATGCAATAATTGCGAAAATTTATCGAATCCGTAGAGATTATTTTGTACAGCAATAAGGCTACTCATTCTCTTTATTCAAAGGAAAATTCCATTCATAGTCAGTTCATTCTATTTCACTGTTCTACGTATATTACTTATCTTTCAATTGAAGAACAATAACTTTACGCACTTGTTCTTTCCTAGTTATTCAGAAACACTTTTTCAGTTTAAGAATTTAGACACTTATTCTCTATTTCTTTCTGACCCATTCGACAAATTCTGAGGTAGGTTTATTTAATCGCAGTCAGAACTGTTTTAAAACAAGCTACATAGCGCAATTCAAGAAACACATTTCCACGCATCAATAAACTACACATAACGACTAACACGCATAAGTATTTAGCATGAAATCCTTGAAGTGTGTCACTGTCGCCGAAGGCTGACTGCTTTATTGAAACATAACTAAGTTTACAAACAGTCGACATAGTCACTATATATTGCTTAACCCTCTATGTAGTTTATTCTGACTTGTACTATTGCTATAACAGATTACAAATTGCGTGATAATTTAAGGTATACTTACTTCAATAATTTAGATTGGATTTTACCGTTAAATAGGTTAGTTTATAAGCAAATATAAGTATCGCAATTTAGAAAATACTAATGGATAATTTAAATAGAGCGTCCAGATAACTTTATCATTCCATAACAAGTTTCATTTCAATACGTAATAATGAAAATCGAAAGCATTGGTGTGCAAAAAGATACAGTTCATTACAGGCTTTACTGGAAGTTATAGGATGTAAAATTAAGTATACCAATGATTTATTTTACCATGACATTCGCTATCCCAAAATCTTAATGGCTTAAAGCCTATTTGGTAGTGCAAATACTATTGACACTTGGGTTAGAATTGTGCCATAAAACTGTTAAAAAGGTGTCGGATTAATAATACCAATCTTGGGATTTTATTTTCTTAGCCACAAGCATTGATTTACTAATTCGTTCAGTTTTACTAGAAATGCCAAATTGCACCCTACTTTAACATGGTAATATGTATTTGCCTATGCATGAAAATTTTAAAAGATTTTAATTAAGAAAACGTTTGAAAACAGCAATGTTTTGTTTTGATTAAATAACACACAAACAAAAAACTCTTTATTGGTATTCTGGTATTCATAATTGGTTTCAAGTTAATACATTAGTTATGATTACGACGTAAACATAAATAAAAGCATTGTCTTAGAGCATATTATAACCACAATCATAGTTGAAGTTTGTAAATAGTGAGTAAAATCTTAACAGGAATGTTTTCTAATGCACAATTTCATTGCGAGGAAACAATACAGCACACAAAGGAGTGAATAGAAAGGAGTTGTTTGAATATTATGCATTATTAAATGTTGCCCCTTGTATACTTAAGAAAACTTGATTTTACTATTTTAATGGGTACTTAAATTGACTGCATAATATATTATTACTTCCAAGACATTAATGCAGGAATTCTTGACGCTGCTACAGACGTACTAAAATAAAAAGAATAATAAAGTTGACTAATGGCTGAACTTAATTACGCAATTTCAAGCCTGATTAATATGCTTAATGTAAATACCTGTACTTTATGATGCTTTCATAGAATTTTATCACCGCAGGTAGTTGAAAAGATTAAATCAAATCGAAATGACCGAGTTGGACAGACTTATAATCTATCACCCTAATATACTTTAACTGCCGATTGCTATTTCTATATATTGTTATAAAGAGAATAAAAAGGCAATGGGGACGCGTAATTGTCACGTCATAAGGCTATACAAGTTTTTGTTTCTGCTTCAAACACGACAAAACATTTGACTTTGGACTTAACTAGATTGAGATTCAGGGTCTCTTTAGAACTAATAAGCTGGCAACAGCTATATATAGCAACACAGAATGTTGAGCTATTCAAATGAGTTAGCTCTAGATTAATATTGTCTAATTTAATAATGGAACAGAAATATAGGATTCAAGTTTAGAATAATGTGTACAGTATTCTTAGCTAAATCAGCAGTTAGTCTTGTTAGTTTTGAAATAGCTTCATTTAACACAAGTTCCCATCAATATCATACATTGAAGGCGAGGAATGGCAACAAGCGTCCGTTTTATGAATTCCAATCCAAGTATCTGTAATAATGAATTACGGGTACATCATAATCTAGCTTAGTTGTGAAATAAATGTCAAATGTACGTCTAAACTGGTTGACTTGATGTTTCTATTACAAAATAGCAACTATTGTCATACTCATTCAGGAAATTAAATGAGCATTTTAATAGCTCAGTAGTATATTCAGTGAGAATATTTCAAATGATTAGTTATGGACTGTGTTTGCTGTAAAAAGATTTTCGCATATTGCATATACAATGCCTAGATAATCAACAAAAGATATTTGTTTACTGTTTCATGAAAGAATCTTTTAAGACGATTTCATTCTGCTTTCACAAGTAAACATTGCAGAGTTCAAGTTCAAATTATGTCGCTTACAGAATCTATGAATAGAATTTCATTTCATTCATAGATTCTGGTAATTCAGGTAATTAGGTAAAATTGAATTACCTGTTTGAAATTAAGTGAGGCATGAATGAAATTTATAAATAGAAGTAGTATTTTTAGATATGTTTATTAGGGTAGCAACTAAATATAGATAAAAGAACGAAATATGCTTTGGTTAGTCTATACATCTATTATTGTACTTTTAAGAGGGGGTTAAAAGCATCAAGAATCAAGACCTTTGTCAATAGGAAATGTTCGTCGCTACCTTGAAATTATAAACACTAAGAAGTGTCGGTCTATTTGTGTCTAAAGACAGATGTGAAGCGTTATTAGATTTAATTCCAATTTCCCTTTTCCTCTTCCAAGGAAGCGGAACGTGAAATATAATGAATGAAGTTGAGTTCATCAACAATTTGATTTCAAACCGGGACATGCCAGTTTTATTTATATAACGTTTGTAGTTTATATTTATCAGTATATACCAGTCTTTTTACACGTGTATACTCATCGTAGTTCTATTTTCTTTCGAACTATAGTCATTTCTATAGCGTAGCTAACATTAGTAACTATTATTCTGTATGCGTAACTCCTTTGATAGTTTGTTTACATTCTTTTGCTACAGTTAATTATTTTACTCCAAAGACAGACTGACATGATGGTTTTCTACGAGTACAGCATGCTCAAAATTTGAATGCACCAGGAGCATCATTTTGTTTTCCAGGTGTAGTTCTTTTCTCCAGCATTGTGTACCACGCCGATTCCAATCAGTACAATACCAGCTTCAGATCCATTCCAGATGCATTTTGGTGGGCCGTCATTACAATGACAACCGTTGGGTATGGGGACATGAGGTAAAATCAGGTCAAAAATTGCGCTTGCCTTTTCTTCTTATAACTGTTACACATTTCTACTTACTTTCAAATACTGTATCTTTTTTCAACGAATTTTTTTTACATCGAGTTTATAAACTACTAAATGTTCAATGTACTAAATGTTAATGCATAATGCATACCTAATAGAAAGTTGCATGGGCTCAAACTACCCTTAAGGGTTGCGGCCCGGCCCTTACGGGTATGGGCGGGATTGGGCCGTAAAAAGTCAGCCCGTGCAACTCTCTAATACCTTGTCGTATTAACTTCTATTTATTGTTATTGTGAGCTAGCTTCCCTTATCTGTCAGCATCGTTTTCCCTTTTCAAAAATGTTGTTAAAATTTGCTGAATCAATATATTCAAAACGTATTTAACCGGGCAATATTATTCTGAATGAGATGGTAAATATTTAATGAAGCAATATAATATTACTTCGTTTGAGATTTATGTGCAACTCAGAATACCAAAAAATGCCAAATTGAGCTGCCCGAGAATATATTTTGCTTAATTGCATGTACATTCGCTATAATTAAATAATATGTTATTTGGCATCCATAAATTTAAAAGAAATTATTATCAGTAATCTATTTGAATCCCCAAGTGACTTGGTTTATTTTATTTAAAACTTTTATTTTAGGATTTTGAGCTTAATATGCGTGTTGGGGAATTAAATCGAATACTGTAAATAATTATTTGTTACATAAAACGTGAAATGAGTAAGCACCTACTTAATTAACGAAATAATTGTGCATTTAGAAAGATCTTTTGTCGATGTTGTAATAGTTCAATAAATATTCTGTTTGGATTTTATGTCTCAGTGTTTCAAATAGTAAATTCTACTTGATGTGACGTTATTGGTGGCGTTCTGTCTGTCCCTGGCTATGTATTTGTGTTCTGTTACAAACGATGTGCTATTGTAAAGTGACTGTGTCTAAACGTTTTACACGTATCATTTAATTCCGCGATTGATTGATTGATTATACTCCAATAGGGAAAAACAGTCGACTTTTTATCGGCTGGCTGCAGGGCTAAATTCAATAATTACTCTTTAAATTTCATTTTTAGGTGAGCGGCATTGTAATTGTTTAATATGCATCTTGTACTTGATGGAATTTTTCTTTGTCAGTGAGGTTTTTATTTATTGAGAGAGTAATAGAAACGTACAAGGTTTTGATTACACTATTTTTCACTAATTAACGTTATTTAATGGATAATTTAGTCCTTGTTTAATTAAAATGTGTATTTTTGGTTAAATTGCTCTTAATTTCTGGCAAAGTATTGATGGCCCGTCAAGTTTAATTGTGCCTTTTTAAGCCAGTGTATTTGCATTTTAGTTAAGTTCAGCTGCAACGCTCGTTAACTTGGTTGCTTACTGAGTAACTTTCTGAGAAACGTGTTATTAAAGGGGTTAATCACATAGAATTATCTTTCTAAAATCTGTTTCTCGCTAAAATGTGCTGAAGTAATAGCAGAGAAGGTTTTTAATAACATAAATTACTTTCTAGTGGAGTGTAAACAGTGTAATATTATGATCTCGACGCTCCATTTTTAATAACATGGTAATATACATGAAACTATAAAGCTATATTCATTTGGCAAAGCCTTATAATTAGTAATTGAGTCTATTATTATCTAAGTGGTCCTTGATTAGCAAACTATAGAAACCAAAAATATAAACAGCAATGCATGCTTGTCTTTGTGAATGTACCTACTTAGTGTAGCCATAGTTTACAACTATTTGTGTATTATGAACATTGGAAGTATTTGGTATGGAGAAAGTATTAGTACTAAGCATCATACTTAGCAACTATAAGTTAATGGTAGGTTTAGAGTAGAAAAAAACGGAAATCCTGGTGTGACTCTGACACGAGCAGTGAAAGGAAGAGTAAAGTGAAATTAATGTGTAGCTAACAGAAAGAAGTAGATGGAAGTATAGTAATAAGAAGTAATTGTGGTATTATTTGTAGACAGGAACGTAGATTAGTTTGCAACTTTGCAATTTCAACCCAAAATTGTAAAGCATACATCTTAGGTCTGTAAATTGGTATGTCAGTACATGCCAGGCCATTGCTAGGATATAACACTCTCTCTCTCTCGCCACTTGCTACGCACGTGTCCTGTCCACCGAAACTATTTCAGTTTCTCCCAACTTTCTCTTCAGTACTTATCTGCTTGCTATATCAACATTACTTAAACCGAGTAGAATGGTGCTCCATATTTTATATTTCTGAAATAAACTCTTATGCTCAGATTTGACAATAAATCCTTACAAAAAGTACTATTCCAACATGGTAAGACGTAAGACGTTCTATATATATAACTAAACTAAGTACCAAGCTGATGTAAATACCTACCTATACGATTTAAGTAGTAATATTCATATTTAATTTGATTTACACATCATAAATCAGGCTGAATCAACTATACTGTGTATAGTTATAAGAAATATATAGTCATCTAGATTATAATAATATTTTAACGTATAATAATAATAATATTATGTTTTAGGTAGTATAGATGGTATTTTTGGTTGTAAGGAGAGTGTGTTGGATTTGACGTGGGTGGTAGCAAAGGACGGACAATTGTGGGTTATGGGGATACTTTGAGGTTTCGATGGGTTGGTTGGTTGATGCCGTTGTATAATGTAACGAGTTCCCTCTGCCTTTCATGTTGCAGGTGTGGTTCTATTTTCAAGTGCTGTCTACTTCGCTGAGGCTGGCACTGAACATTCTTACTTCAAGTCTATTCCCGATGCATTCTGGTGGGCAGTTGTCACAATGACCACAGTCGGATATGGTGACATGACGTATGTTACTGTACAACTTTATAGTCCTCTTTTTCATCACTACTTTCTTGTTTGTTTTCTCTCTTTCATCTCTGCCAGCAATTTTATCTTTACCATATTTCCTCCGTTTACTTTCTCATGTCTTTGTGTTTTCTGTGTGATTGAGTTGAGTGAAGTGAGTCTCCTACTCTCCCCCATCATAACTATAACAATAACTGAATTCACTACCTTTTTCTCATTTTCCTCACACTCTCGCTTTGTTTAAAGGTCCCTCGTCCACATTCAACCTGTCCACCACACTTATTCCTCCGTTTATAAAGGTCACTCCCTCCCTCCTTCAAACTTTATTTCCTCCACACTCAAGTTCTACGCCTATAAAAAAACTCTTTAAAAAGTTTTTTCATGCTAATCCATTTTCTATGACAATCCCAGAAATTCTTTTCAAATTCGGATTCTTTTATTACAGTCTGCTCTTTTATTACACGACCTTCCAATATTAATCTTAAGTCTGTTTACAAGCACGAATCCACCTGGATGAAATTTAATTAAGCATTCGTTTAATTGAGTGATACTCACATGTTGCAGGTTACACTGCACGCTTTTAGCAATCTAATATAATCTATGAATTACAAAGTACATTTTTAATAGCACAATTCTACTAACAGTAATTAGCATCTAATTATAGCATTACCAATTAATGCTTTTCCACATACGAGATGAACTGCTTGTAATTATTTCAGATTTTCTTTGCTAGTTTAATAAAAGTGCAATCACAACTAATTATAATTAGGTCAGAAAATGTGCTTAGAAATTAAATAATTAATTAAGGGCTAAATTTAGATGTAAGTAAATTTGAAATAATTACGCAAGAATAATTAACATATCGTTGAAGTATATTTTGCAATTATGCCGCTCTATAATTTCATTGAGTATAATGGGGCATTTAGGCACTGTGTATATATATAACTAAGGATAGAATTACATTTTCGTGCTGAGAAAGCAGGGTAGTAAAAGTTTGGTAATCTACGGTCGACATGCAATTCCTCTCGGTTAGATGCACAGTTAATTTTTTAATTCAACAACCAAAGTAGTGTTTTAGGGTATGGAAAATCTTGGTACGAGTTTAGCTACTACACTTATTACACTCTTGAGTGATTTTCTCAATCTGCTGAGTAAACTGAACTTTCACCTCACTTGCTTTCATTAAAATCTCATCTCCCCTTCATGAATTTTTCTCTACAGCCAGCCAGAGTTATCTTTAGTATATCTTCTTACGAGATGCAGACATTCTCATTTATAATTAACATCTCTGGCTTTACGTATCATTCGCATCTTCCCTTCTCTAATTATTCATTTCTAACGAAAACATTGTTTTATGCCTACTCAAACAAACCGAGTGTTGGTTTGGTCAACTAATACGTTAGAATAAAAGGGTAAAAAAAGACTAACTGCACTACCACAGTGCTGTACATTAGATATGAAATATTTTGCAGAGAGAAAAAGTGTATTTACAATTTAGAAGGTTGTTAAAGCCTAAAAATTTGAAAAAGTGTATAGATACAGTAAGCATGATTTATACGTTGTAATATTTCACAATGTTTAATTCATAAGAGCTCTAATGTAATCTTGTGCAACTTAAGTAAACAAAGCAAATGTATACAGTTTCAGGAGTAATAAAAGTTTCTATGTAATAACGAAGAGTATATAAACAGAGTAGTACTTATGTCAGGGCGTTTGCGACTTACTATCCGAGCGTAGTGAAGTATTTGAGTAAAGTGAGACTCTGCTGTTTTGAAGTTCTACTTATTTCCAATTTGCCCATTCAAAGATCTTCTCTGCTCAAGGGTAAGAATACAATTTGGCAAAAAGGGCATGAAGATGAAAAGGCTACATTAGGTAAAGGCAATATGTACATAACATACTTATACATTATACAAATACCCAGAAGTGTAGATTTTTCTTATCGGCTCAGCTTTCAGCTCATCTCATTTCACTTTTTTTTGGTAGAATTAGACAAAGAATTTTGACTATTGCGAGAGACGGAGATAAGAGATTGTATTGCCAACCCAGTCACGCTGGAGCAAAGGAAAGCAAAGCAAAATACTTACATCTATACGGAGATGAAGGATAACAGATCAATCCCACGTTTGCTTTAGTTAGTTTTGTCTTCGTGCACTCAAATAGCATCACATAACACAGCATCCCAAATGTGATCGAAAAACAAAGAGGAGAAAAAGAATTTCTTTTCTCTTTCCACTTCTTTCTGTCAATTCCACTGAAGTGGAAAGCTCTTGATGTCAGCTTCCCCTGTCCTTTCCTGGATTACTCTTCACTGTGGCTCAACGCACTGAGCTGAGCTTTAAACATACATAACGCTTTCACATCAACTTCCCGATATTGCCCCACTCTGTGACGTCACATCTCTCAACACACACATTTTAAACGTTCCTCCATCATCTATCATACTTTCAAACAGTTTTACACCCCTAATTATTACTATAAAATATTAGCTTACAATTACTATATTATAAATAAATAGGTATTATCTAGTTGGGACAGAGAAAATTGAGGTAAAATATTTTCAGATATTTTGTTAGCATTTACATTAAATATTTGTACTTGGTAATTAGTGAAAGTAATTTAGTCGTGGATAATGATTATATTCTTTGAGACAATATTAGTTGAAGTGAAAACTTCTATTTTCGTCTGAGAGGAGGGAAAGCGTAGCTATGCATGCAAGCGAACTGTAACTGTAAGTTTACTTTGAGTGCACCTCTTTGGAGGATTTTACTTTCTTGTCAGGTAGTTTGTAATCAATTAAGGGTTTTTATCTTGGCAAGACGTGCTCCTATAATGATAGATGTGTCTACTGATTAAAACAAAAGTTGATTATACAGGAAAGGAGGGCACACGCTTTAATATTCCTCTTTTATTGTCAAAGTGAAGTGCACATGTTAGTCCAAAATTACTTTGGTAATTATAATATAGTCGTCGAGATGTTTTTACATGCAGCTATATAATTAAGAAAGTTATTGTAACCAAATTTCAGTGGCCCTTTAAGATTTCTCTGATCATCGTAACGGCACGTCCCATCACATCACAACATGAAAGGTTATTAAAACATCAATTTTAACACTCAAGACTTATTACTACTGTCAGTTGGACTACTTAAATCTGTATTAATAAAACGAGAAATCCCACATAACGTCTATCAGTAATATTTTTAGTGATGAAGGTTTAGTATCTCGTTACCCTAAGTTAACTTATAATGTTAAATCAAACACATTTACACTTTAATGTTAAAATAGAAAAATACTATTGTTAGTAAAATAATACTCCAGTTTATTACTTTTTCTACGAATAATTCTTCAAATTCTTGACGTCACGATGACTATAAAATAATATATGGAGCTTAGATTTATTTTTCAATTTGCAATGTGTATTGAAACCCTTTGTTTTAAAACACGTTAGTTTGTGTTATAAAATTCATGATATGCAAGTACATTGTAATAGTAAAAACAGGTCTTGCTATGTAAAACATGTTTTAGAGCTAAACGTGCAGAATTACTATAAAAACAGTTTACACTACTAAAAATATTAAATTTATTTAAACATTTAAAGCCATAAAATCTGGTCTGATTAGAAAATCATGAGTTTTACAAGCAATTTATGTATGTTTTAAATCACCCCAATTTCAATACATACTGCAAGTGTAACATAATTTTATATAACTTAGCTACATAATATTATCTGTATTATTTATGATAAATTCACTGCTTTTTGGTACCTGTGACTAACTTAAAAAGAAAGATATAGGTAAGGAGATACTGTATTACCTAATTTAAATGTCCCTGTTTGCAGCTTTTGAGTGTATAATAATAATTGGTGGCTGGTGATTATTAATTCCTTTCGAAATGCATGAGTGTGCTAGGAAACTGAGCATGGATGTGCTTGACGTGACGGTGTAAATGTCAGCTTTTTTGTATTTTAGTTGATGATAAAGATAAAAGCTGGATGTGTCTTTATTATTTATTTAAGTACGGGGGGATTGATAATGGGATGTTGAACTTTGGTGTCTGTGGTGATGCGTAGACCTGTGGGAGTTTGGGGAAAGATCGTCGGTTCGCTGTGTGCCATTGCCGGTGTGTTAACGATTGCGTTGCCCGTGCCTGTCATAGTCTCCAATTTCAACTACTTCTACCACCGAGAAACTGACCAGGAGGAGATGCAATCGCAGAACTTCAACCACGTCACGAGTTGCCCGTACCTTCCCGGTACACTAGGTTTGTCTTTTCTTCTCTGTGGTCAACTTTGACTCTGACTCTAAGTAGCTGCTTCTGTCAAAGTGTCACTTAGACTCCGATGTTTTCCCAACTCCTTCCTTCATCCAAACCATCCATCTACTAGAGATGCTCACACCGACACTTCCGTCGTTAATTATGAACACCGGCTCTCCATCACATCCACTACATCTTCTTCTCGGATCACTTAGCCAACTTTTAGCCGAGAAACCGATACACACATCACACTCTTTTACTTATACATTATGAACTAGGAGAGAGTGAGCAGCCCGACTAAGCCATAAGCCCTTCTCAATCCGTTTACACATAAAACTCTTACAGCCGCTCTCGCTCTCTCTACTTAACCGACGGATGCATCACTTGATCTTTTATATATTAGCCATATTGCTCTTTTTCCCAAACCTCGCCTTCCTTATTGGCGTCTCACGAAACAATTGGACAGAATTAACTTCAGACCCCAAGGAATTTCTCTTTCTTTCACTTACCCGATTAGTTCACCTACTTTTACCTCTTTAAACATTTATCGCTTCAAAATCAATTCACTGTAATTGCAATGAAACTATCAAAATATGCCCAACATCTCCGTTTAACTTTACTTATTCTTAGTCACCATCTCACACCCAATCCTTCTAGTTTCCTATTGCAGAAACTCCTTAAGCATTGACAAAACCCACTTTTTATACACATAAACATAGCTCCTTAGAACAGTTACCTGCATTATTAATGATTGAAAGCAGAATAGTAGCATTATTGCAACTCCTGCGTTACTTGATTGATATCTTGATTCATTCGTGTTCAGCTATACAATATTTTATACATTATTTATTTAAATCCATGTGATACAATTTCGAACTCAAAATTCTTTTACAAAGTCAATATTGATTAAATGCCAACAAAATCAATTTTACAATTGTTATTGGATTCATATTTAGACTCTATTGTTCAAAGTTTTTAAAAATAAATCCATATCTCAGCAAGGGTTCAATTTCTTAAAAAACCTAGAAAACCATAGCCTAATGGTTTTACAAAATACATTAGACTGAATCAAATTCCAATTTAAGTGCTTTCAATTATGAAATTTTTACTTCCTTCTGTCAGTTCCATAGGTTTACAAAAATAGTGCACATATCGCAAAATCTCCTTTTCCATGACACTCGTGTTAATAAATACTTATTGCTAGTATTTCTTCCCTAGACCTGTAGTATTGAAACTTGTATATTATTAGCATGCACTTTCAAACCATTCTAATCTTTATTCTTGTTATTTTAAATGATGTTTTGCGTATACTTAATTTCAGGGTATCCGAAAGCAGAAACGGGTTCTATTTCGGAGTCATCTTCGGATATCATAGAGTTAAATGAGGCAGAGTACACCAAAAAGCTCGGGAATGCCAACCCCAAGCCTAGAAATAGCAATACGCCTCGTATAGAAACAGACGTTTGACCACACGGTAAGTTCCTTCCGCTATTTTTCTGATAAATTACTCTTGGAATTTTAGATCCATGATTTGATCTATTCAGTGAACGAGATCATCCATCTAGTCCGTTCAGAACGAAACGAACATATTTCCATTACTGCGCGCTTCTGACAATAAATATAAAACTAAACGTATTGAACAATCAATGCAACTTTATATTATACTTCAGTTGGTATAAACATGCAGAATCCTTATAAAATATTTACCAGTCAGTATAAACCTCGTGAAAACCAGACAGTCATACAATAGTTATATATCATATATATAGGTAGCGTATATTTACATATTATTATTCTGTTTGATTTATACATGTAAAATGACATTTAAAAAATTCAAAAACAATGGCTACGTAAAATTATTGTAAATCAATATGAAATAAACCACATCAAATAGTGCTAAATTTTGTGGAACTAATGGGTATGTGCAGTTTTGAGAGTCACTAGTAATAAAACATTTGAAACATAAATGGCTTAGTGCATGCATTAAGCATTTACTCCAATTTCTTTAAGCATATTTCATATTTTAATATTTAATATAACTTACCACCTCTTTACCTTATTTGTCTTGCGAATTTTGTGAAATTTACTCTTAGGGCTATATTAACATTTTGTTGAAAATAAAATCCTTACCCCAATTTACGGCAATGAAGTAGAAATGTGGAATGAGTTTAAGGATTCAAGATTGGTAGCATAAAGGTATTATATAGATAGATTCTTAGAGTCGTTAAATTCCCACTAATTAAATAGTTTCGTTCCATAATATCTTAAATATTAAGTATCTTTAATTCCCTTGCAAATTGAAATCTTCTCATTGCCTTCTACATACTACCTTCTACTGCGCTTTACTTTTATTTAGTAATCGTTGTGTACATAAGTGAGACAAGCTCAAAAGGCAAATAGTTGTACAATTTAATAAGTCCTTTGATTTGATCGTGAAAAATCTGTAAACAACGTTCTTGGATACATCACATCAAATAACGTCGGCGTTTCCCATCCAAAAATGCAATATCGAAGACTATTTGCTTACAAGCAAAGTTTTTAAATTGACTTTCTCCTTCAGAAAATCCAAGTCTTTACAGTGGAATTTTTCTGCTAGATCATGTACACTTTGAAAGTTATATGTACGTAATACATACCGTTGTATATCCAATAATGAAAATATATCCCTATAATATGTAAGCAGACACTTGAAGAATAAAACTTTTCTCCTTCCATGAAAGTTAATAGAAATAACAAACAATAAATACGGATAGTAGGGGAAAATAACATAATATTAGGATGTCTATCTTAATATATAGTTATACGAGTTAATGTGTATGTACTATGTGCTATTTTTCAGAGCTATTTTGTTATTCCCAGTGTACAAAATTTACCACTTTTTAGCCTTTTTTACCATCACAGTGGTAAAAATGCACTTAATGGTAAAAATGCATTTAATGGTAAAAATGGTAAATTTTAGCGATTGATTGGACAGCTGAGTACAGATACACTAGAATTCCTAAGATATAAGTTATAAAACTTTATTTTCTATGAAATATTTTCAATTAGCCCCTTAAGCAATTAAATTGATCATATTTATTTGATTGTACACCAAAAATTATAAAAAAATGAAGACAAAAAGATTGTATTTGGTATTGCCCATTTAAAATTGATGCTAATTTAACTGCAATTAATTTCTCAATCGGCAAGGGTTGTTAGCGCCCACATTGGTTGAATCCTACTCTGATTGATGAACACTTATCAATTTGTGACAACAATGATCATCTGCTAAGCTATTTCATACTTTGGCACCGAATTTTATTCAAAATTCAAACACGAAATTTAAATGAAACTATTTTTTACCATTTATACCATTTATACCACTTACCACTCTTTTTTACGTAGTGGTATTTAACGTTAAATACCATTAAAAACCACTTACCACTGGTAAGTAGTAAATGGTATTTTGTACACTGGTTATTCCATACCACATGTAATTTCGCTCGACTCGAAAAATACCCAGAAACGCCAATAGCATATTTAAAACTACAAATTATTCTTTACGTAGCCTAAAGCAAGCAATATACCATTATAATTCAAGTTGCAAAAGTGACGTACTTTAAATTGCGCGACTAATTTAAATGACAAGTGTTTTCCTCTTCAATGCTCTCTAATCTAGACCAAAGTCCGCCAAGTCAATCTATAACGTCAAGGTACGAAGATAGATACCCGAGGCGAATGAAATTACAAGTTGTCTTTCCTCCAATCACTGCAAACATGTTTATGATGCAAACTTTCTCCCGCAAATGAAATATAAAACTGATTTAAAATATGATGAGACCTATGGATTCAAATTGACTTTATAACTCATTTTAGTCGATTATCTTGATTAGTTTGAAAGTTTCAAAAATCTGCTGGAGCATCTTGCAGCAGAACTCGTTTCATGTCTCTGAAAACACTTCATAATTCTTAAGAAAAATGTGATTTGCTAATTTACTATAAGTATATCTTTTTAATGCCTAGTACTAAACTTGGAGGCTAGTTACCTATATAATTATTTTACTGTATTTTAAAGTGGCCTCTTAAGTAGTTGATAAAACATGAAGTTAGAAAGCAATTAAAAGTTAGGAATTAATACAAGGTATTTTTGTATTATTTCTTATTTGCTTATGTAGATTATGTCAAGCACAAACCGGTTGTTGAAATTTGTTTTTTAGAATATCAGGAATTATTATTTAATCTCTGGTTGTGTTTAATTAGTACCGATCGCTTCTTTTTGACCGTAATGTGAACTCGACAGTACACAAGATGCCAATGAAACAGTTTATATTTCTACTACCAGTTGAATGCTCTCAAAATAATACTATTCTTCTAATACATCATTAGAGTAATAAAGTTAATATCAAGAGTTAATATATATCTCGTTTCACATTGCCCTCATAAAATAAACTTTTATTAAATTTTCGCATAACGACGTAGTGGATGAACGAAATATTCGATACAAAATATTGGATGAATTGAAATGATTTGCATCAAACCGAATGAGACTTTTGCTCTCTTTATAACTGAAGCTGTAGTTTTTCCCTATTTTCGATAGATATGTCAAAAATTTAAGTTCTATACATTTAAATTCTCTGCCCTTGAACAACGCAACTTGAAATTATTGACGTAGGTAGACGAAGATAGTCTAAGCAATGTTTATGGTCATGGCCCTGTGACAGAGGACAAGGAAAAAGAGTTCACCGGTATCTGAGAATTTGAGATTTGTCGTATAATCATTGTTGACATTGCAGTGACAATAGACATTAAAATATATAATTGAACTTGAGTTAGTGTCTTTTCTACAAAGATTTATGTTGTAAGGGGTAACTGTATATAAGGTATTTAAGTACATTTGCTAACTGAATGGTAGTGGATTTAGCAATAAAAAGCATTCTTTGTTAAAATGAGATAGGATTTAGTCTTATAAGTACATGGAGCGGACGACCTTGTGTAGTAAACAATAAGTGACACGAGGTATTGTATACTTGTTATCTGAAATGTGTTGGT
Source organism: Tomocerus qinae (assembly GCA_020055645.1). Classification (NCBI taxonomy): domain Eukaryota; kingdom Metazoa; phylum Arthropoda; class Collembola; order Entomobryomorpha; family Tomoceridae; genus Tomocerus; species Tomocerus qinae. The sequence continues at coordinate 29,753,656 of CM034548.1, forward strand.
AGTGGGAGTGAAGGTATAGAGTGAAGATGAGTTGAGGTATAGAGATAGTATCAGTTAAGTACATTTATGTGGGTAAGGACTTAAGTCGTTTAGAAAGTGTAAGGAGCATATGGTTGTAAAAACATGGAGGAGGATAGGGAGGGAGGATTTTTGAAAAATCCATAAAGTTTGGTTTGGGTAGACATAAAGTAGATTATTAGGAGGATAGGTACTCAGTCATAGTCTGACATGGTATAATAATGGGGAAAGCAGATGTTTATTTAGTTATAGTTTTTGTATTGACTGTGGTTGTGAAGTGAAGAATGTGAAAAGGGACATTGAACAAGAGAGAAATGGTGGTGAGGTCAAAATAGAAAATAGGAACCAGGTACGGACATTCTTTCTGTGCTTAACTTATGGTTTATCGCTGTCTCCGGCTCCAGCGACTCTCCAGCGACTGTCTTGTCGTGTCGGTCGCCCTGGCCCTCCCGCTGTGAGTTAGTGGAATGCCATGCTTTCCTACACTCCTCTCACCACTCATAAACAGTCTCGCAGTTGCACTGCTTTCTCCATATTTCTCCAGCTATAGCTCTTCCTTGCCTCATCGTCATCATGCTCCTGTCTCCTCGGCTTTCCTTTCCATATGGGGTCCCTCTTATTATACATTCCTCTAAATGACTCCCTTCCTTATATGGATTTAGATAGACCCATTCTCTCCGCATTCAGTTTGGGTGCACTTTTATTATTCTCATGGATGGATAATATACTTTTTGTCTGTTAGATACCCCACAGGGTCTCAGTTTTCTGAATCGCCTGGCCCGCCCTTCATTTCAATGCTCTTGCTCTCTTCTCTGTGGATTTATCTACTTTCCAATTATACTGCTCAAGACATACTATAAATATTATATATTATGCTCAGCAATATGAATAACTTTATCATCCGTGTGTTTTCTTCCGTGAAAGGCTCAAAATTGTTTCGTTTTACTAACTTATGTTATGTATCTATTGTATTTGCTTAAGTGCTGACGTTTTTATGGCTCACTGACTCAACCTAACGGATAGTTTTTATAATTATTTATACACTACGAATTAAACTTCCTTTTACAAGTGTATTTAATGTCTACCAAAAATTCTTTTTGTTGTCTGGCACATATAAACACTACTTTGTCCTTTGTTGCAAGGACCATAGGCATTCAATTCAATCTACATAATATATACAAGTGTTCACAGTTGGACAAACTTCCATTTAATAGATAAACTCACAGAATATAAAGCTAAATTCAATACTTGTCTACTCTGACGTTATCATTCAGTAGAGACAGTTGGCGACGGAATTTCTATACTTTCGAATAATATCAACTCATGCTACTACCATACGTAATATACATTTAGTTTTTAAAATTATTGACAACTGTCATAATATTATGTATTTTTAAATATTGTTTTCCTGTAATTTTTTTAGTAAATCATAAGCATTTGATAAACCAAATAGAAAATTCAATTATAGGTATTTATACAAGGAAGTGAAAGTACCTAACACCAATTTATTTTCAAATGGCAAATGTGATAGTCTGATTTTTTTGATTTTTTGACAGAGTTTACTAACGAATTTGGCAAGTTACTTGTAGTTAACCTTTAGGGTTCTTAGAATCATAATAGCCGGTTGTAGGAAATTTATCTGGGTGCAGAGACTGTATGCGAATAAATTATTGGTGTATGTATATGTTTGGGAACACTCAAAGTTTATTGCCTATGTAGAGGGTGACTAAGAAATAGAATTAGGAAGTGAAAATCTTAGTAAGAGCCTTAGCATAGTGAGGGAGACTGACTATGTAATTGTGCAGTGGGTCGCTATATTAGTTTCTAATCAGTCGTAAAACACAGTAAAGCAATTGGGAAATGCGAAAATTGAAGAGAGTGAAAGTAGAGGTAGTTGAAGATTAAAGTAATAATTGGAATTGAGAATGTTTTATCGGTGGTGCTTTAAGAGTTAGTGAGTAGAGTGAGAAATGGTAGCAGTGAGTATGTTGTAGATAGGAGGATTTATTATGTAGGAATTGTTGATTGGTGGTGGGTGCTAATGCAAAATGGTGTGGGTAAGTGAAAGTAAAAGGGAAGTGTGTGAAAGGACGGTTGGCTCTTGCTCCCTCGACACAGAGATATATCAGATCATCAGAAATGATCAGACTAAACTGAAGTTATTAGGTGGGTACGTAGTTTACGAGTGGAGAACATTGAGCATGCAATGCGATTCTTTTGATGGTGTAGTTGTCGGATATTTTAGTGGGTGAACGTGAACGGAACGGATTGTGAGCTGTAAATGGGCTACTACAAGTAGGATACTATTTCTACATTATAGGGATTGGGAACATTGGACGTTGGGTAGATTGTAAATAGTTTGTTAGTGTGTACACAAGATAGTAAAATACGATAAATGCATTAGTTAACGGTGCACTTGTGTGTATTTGTGTACAGTGTTAGTAAGCTATCTTTGATAGTGTAAGTGCTTTCTTTATAACGGCACGGGCAGTATTGCATGGCGAATAAAAGGGAGTACAATAGAAAGTACTGGTGGCTACTAAGCAGTTGAGCAGAGAATTACCAGAATGAGACTTTCTCTTTCCCGGCTTTCACTTAGCTCCATGTGTACTGGGCATATACTCACTCACTCTCGTACTCCGTTGCTGAGCTTTCTCTTCGTTGAGTTTATTTTGGACCGGGAGTTTTCAGTGCTGTCCTTAGGAGGTTAGCTCACTACTCACTCACTCACTCACTCACTCACTCGCTCACTCACTCACTCAGCTTAACTTATCTAGTTTCACTGTTTGTGAGATGGGCTACTTATACATATCTATATAGGTAGGTGAGTGAGTTATAGGTATATGTATATATGTAGGTCTAGGCTGAGTAGTAGTCGTATGGGGTCGGTTTGAGTGAGGCGAAGTGTGGAGGAGATGAGAGGGAGTAGCGTAACGTGGTCGTAAGACTCGTAAGTAGTAGTAGGAGTGAGTATTTGAGTTTTGGTGCAAAGGCGAAGGCGAAACGCTGCATTGATATTGATCGAGATGAAGAAGGGACGATGGAACGAGCATTTTCGGCGACATAAGGCTAGGCCAGGGAAGTTGCCAAATGTTGCAAAATTTTCAGCCTCCTTCCTTGTTTTTTCCAAGTTCATTCTGCTTCATTTCATTTGATTTCGTTCAGTTGCCTTGTCTTGCTTTCCCATTCCGCACTCCCTGCCAACTTCCCGTTCCACTCCGTTCCGTTCAACTTTCTCCCTTCCTTCGTCCTCCACATTCCAAATGCTACTACACTCGACGACATACATACGGACTCTCAACTTTCTCCGATTTCTCCGTTCTCACACACTTTCTTCCCATTCCTGCACCTCGACCACTCTCCCTCATATACACGACGCTCCAGTTTTTTCAGTCTTGTCTTCTGTAGATGTTCACCACAGGATTTCAACATACTCCGACTCCTACTCTCTCAATGCTCGCATAACAACTCTGTACACTTGACTTGAACTAAATACTACAATTCAATCCACTGCTCTGGCGACGTCTCTCTGTCATTCCAAACAATAGAAACCAAACCAGTGCACATTCTCAAATGGACGTATGAGCACTGCTTACTCCTTCTTTGTCTATATATATGTCTCTATGAATTAAACTAAGTAAGTAGTACTAACTTGGAACAATTGTATGCACTTCTTGAACTAACCACATTATCTGTACACATTCCCACCTACTAACATAGTTTCTTATTTTTATGTACACGATCCGTGCACATTCTTTCCAAACATTACGAACTGTACGAGGAGATCATAATATTCAATACGCTAACACAATCTCCGTGTTACTATATCCAAATCCTGTCCTTTCTCCATAATAATGCATTCCCCGACCTTTCTCCATGCACTTTCTCTAGTCACATATGTATTCTCTGCTCGGTCTCATCTCTGCCAAAAGACTGACTCTTCCGTCTTTAAATAACACTTAGACTACAACGTAGGGCCAACGCTAAATTGTTGTTTTGCTACAGATATCCTTAGAAGTTTCCCGGAGAAAGAGAGTAGTGCAAACCAAATAGGATTGTAAAGTTGACGGCGAGTCAATTAACATTATAACTACCCGCCTGTGCTTCGGCTACGGACTTGAATTCGTTTTACCGGTTAGATCTTTAGTTGAGTTAAGTCAAGCACAAATCCTCTCTTTAAATCTTTTGTGTATTTATTTACTATCAGCGGAGGGCAGAGTACATACAGGAACAATAAGTAGGCATTTAGGCAGGAGTGGCAGACTTCATACACCAACAGATTCATTCTACGGGCAACTCCAGTTCAGATCCCACACTAGATACGAATACAATGAGATCTCTCCATACCTCACCCAGACGACCATCAGAACAGAAGCAGTAGGCCAAGTCCAGCCAGACTCACTTACTCTCTTCTGCAACTTTGTCTTTATACTATCTACGAGTCAGATCATCTTCACTTCAGTATTCTACGCTCCGTCGGTTTCCCATGCTTTACAATTCTCTTTAGTACTCCATTTACTTTAGCAAGGAAAGATCATCACTCCTACCATCGTGGTCTTACTACCCGGTCTCCTAAGATACTCCACAAATACATCTCTACACTCCCATCATTTTCTCCATTCGTATTCAACCCATGTTATATCCACGGATCATGTTCAGAATATTTTAAACCTACCAACAATATGCTCACTACTTTACTTCACTAATGTTCTTTCTAAATTACCGAATTCAGATATATTAAGGTAGGTGCTTATGCATCTTTCCCAATCCTGCCACCTTATCACTCTCTATTACTATGTGCACTCTTTTATCTCAAAAACTATTCACATCACTTATAACATATTCACATCCCATTCTTAAGTTCAGACATTCTCCACAGGCTCACTTTTTAAAACATTTTTATCCCGAAATCGGTCACTTGATTTGTAATTTGTCTCAGTATAACAACTTTAAGCACATTTTAAACGAATTAAGAAGTTAATAATCGTAAATAATAAATGCAATTTTTAGAATGTTCAATACCCAATATATATTAACGTAAACCAAAGCAGCTATTTCAATGTCCAATCATTGATTCTATCTTCACGTTTTTTGTTAAGGCCAAAGATATAATGATGACTATAGTATAAACGTAAAGTGACAGATGGGCATTAAATTCTATCAATGTCGGTATGTATGTCAGGCATCCCAAATTTTTGGTCACCTGGTCGGTGTGGAGCCAATAAAATATATTTATCATACCCATAGGATAATCGTGAAGTGGAGTTGCGCAATGAAAAATTTCCGTGATAATGCATAAATGTAGAAGATGAACTTCGTGCAACTACGCAGGCGCAAGAATAATTTATTTCGAAAATAAACCAAATGCTGCTCGGGTGATAAAAGGAACTTTAAACAGTAACTTTAGAAAATATTCAATTTTTGGTAAAATGATTGGATTTGGTGTTATTTTGAGTGGATAGTGTTGATAATTTCCCGTCCGTATGACGGGCTTATTTCTAGTAAAAGTATAAAATTCCTTTGTGGCTGAAATGTTTTCTCCATCACTCAATTTTTATTTTAGCCAGTAGGCATTTTAGTCGGCTACGTTGAATAATGCCTAACATGGCCAAAGTTATATAGCGTATTGGTATACTTTTATTTTTATTTCCCAGCCGGTGTCTAATCAACCACTCATCATCAGATTGGCTCTTTTGAGCAAATTTAGAGCACATTTTATTGAAGTCCATGATGTCAAAATTCGTATTGCTAATAAATTAGTAAAATTAGAAATGGTAACTTATTTCATGTTTTGAATGACTTCCCTTTTAACATGGAGATAATGTTATTGAATGTGTTTAGGAAATACATGGTTTTATTGTGTGTAAAATAAATTATGATATTTACCTAATTTTTGGTATTCCGTGTTTACTTGCCATTTACATGGGACGGTTGTGGTTTTGCCTGCTGGGGTATATTTGATTCATAGGAAGACGAAAGACAAAGGTTTTGTTCTGATTCTTGACACTGAGTTGGTTCGCATCCAATTCCTAATAAGAGGCTATTAATTGGCAAAAGGAGAAACACTCGTGAAACAACCTTTAAGTGATATGATTGTGCCCTCTGCACGTCTGGTTACCTCATTTTGAATTTCCTTCATTTCACTAATAGCCTCGTACATTCATTTTCCGAGAAAGGGAATGCCATGAAATTGCAGGGGTGATAGTAATCTTGATTTCTCAGTTTCGCCAATCTCTATGTACGGAAGGTTCTAAATCCTTACTGGCCATCATATTTTGTGAGTTATTAAACTTTGTAGACAGAGATAAACTCATGATCCTGTAACCGGTTTCTGTTTACTATTAATACTAATCAATAGTTATTATACTATTAATAACATATTATACAGTATCATGTTTAACTATTCAAACGCATTACCTACTTTTGATCATTATGCCTTAGTAGAGGAAATTAAATGCCAAATAACTGCGTCAGCAAATATACAAACTAATATTTCTGATTTTTTAATGGTTATTTTCAGCCGTTAGAAAATCATAATACAGTTAATAATAAATAAATTTGTGTAATAATGTAATGGAAAGCAGGATTGTTATAAAAATTAATAGTTAGTAATTTTTAAAGGTGTTTAAAGTGTTGGAACATAGCTTTAGTATTTAAATTCATATTATTTTACGACATTAAGACAAGTCGCAATAGCCACGTAATACTTTGCATGGAAAAAGTGAAACAAAAATTTAGAATGGCATTAAAATTGAGATAAATTAAGTTTCTTTTACGAAATTGTGTGAATTTTTCTGAGTTTTTTTGATAGCGTGTAATTGTAGCGTTATTATTACAAGGAAAGTGCATAAATAGAAAAATGAAGCTTGTCTGTGGTGCGTGTGGGGAAACAATGAAGAATGTAAAGAGGTGAGGTTAAATATATAACACGTAATGGGAAATGGAGTTTAATGGAAATATGTTCGTACAAGTCTGAAGTTAATTATGTTTAGGTGGGCGATTAAATCAAAGTGCAGTGGAATGGATGAGCACGCTAGATATAAATAACATTTTGGGCAATTAATATTGATTTTATTGATTGATAATGTTATTATTTGGTTTAGGGAACGATATCTTCCTCGCTACTCTAACTAGTACTCTAACTACAATACAAATCGACTCCTACTATTACAAAAACTACTACTGTTACATTACAACTACTGCGTGTTATTTCATCGACTCCCTGTCTGTGCCAAGAAGACTCACCAGGACCCATTGCCAAATCTAATTTCCAACCGCCCGGACTCTCATCTCACCACAACTATGTACGACTTTGACTACTACTAATAATAATAAACAAATGCTAATAGTGATAATATATACAATTCACAAATACACATAAAACAAACTACCTACACACATACAAGCATATTACATCTATATAACATAATAAATAACAAGACATGGTACACAATGAACTACAATATAGAGAACGGAATACAAACAGGCAAAAACATACTAATCTACATTGTAATAATATTAGGTATTAAATACAAATACATACATACTACGGTATTGTTACGTACAGACATACAAGATAAATATTATTACATACCTATGCTATAAAAAGTAAAGTACTCCAAAACTAAATGCGGATATTATTACTATTATACTATACAAAAATACTTAGAATAATATTGTACTTACTTACCATACACCACAATTGCTACTACTACAGAGTCGTTCGTGAGTGGGTAGCTAGTCATATTGAAATACAATACTAAAATACAAATAGATGAGGAGAGAAAAGGTTAACTACATAAATAATAGGCATAAGAAGAGAGAAAGAATAAATGTACTACAGAGGATAACAGAGACGTAAATGCAGACTATACTTACAATATACAGAATAGGTGCTACTTGCCTGATTATTATTATTACATGACATAATACCTACTACTTACATACATACGATGCCTACATACTCTGCCTGCGATACGGTACAACAATATTACAAGAAAATTCCCATAAGACACACTTGAGAATAGTTGCTACATATAACTATTATGGATAAGATAAGGAATACATTATACATAAATACATTACATATGAATTCGATGAACAAACAAAACAACTAGTTACTACTATTACTACTATATAAATACTACTAAAATAAATACACAGAGTCCAGTCCAAGCCGCGCCACGCCAGGCCAGGCCAGGCTGAGCTAACTAAGCTGAGCTAACAAATCTAACGAAAAAGTATGCTAAGCTACTATAACTAACCTAGAGACAGCTAAAGCTACAATATTAACTAAGCCAGGCAAGTTCACGTCAATAAATAATAATACATTATGGATACATCATTTACAAAACAAAGTCCTGTCCTGTTCCTATATATATACCCTCGTCAAAAAAGGTACCTACCTACCTAACATATTTAATATTATATTCTATTGACTTTCTCCCTTAACTTGAGTACCTTTCTCCTGCTTTCACCTACCTAAACCTATCTATTATATACTATTGATGATGAGAAGCTATAGAATACCTACCTACCTACCTACCTAACCTACCTACAGAGTAGTAGCTGTAGAGCAGAGTAGTTTAGCAGTAGTACTAGTAGTAGTAATAGTAGTAGTTAAGTAGTATACGTAAATACTTATAGTAGTGCCCTTTATTGCAAAGCAGTGGTACACACACTACCAGCCAGCACCATTACATACGACATACTACATCTAAACAAACGAAAATCTACATTACAAACATGCATACCTCTACATACTACAAGTACTACTATAACTGTTTAGTCATGTACTGCTATAGAGTCTTCGACTAAAAACACGTAACGGAATACTTGTACTTATGTACTGTATACATGTCTACACTCTATTACTTACTACTTCTAGTAGCGTACTAATTGACTTGATCTAGGTGTGTAATGTAGTCATGTACTACTTATTCTATCTGTATGTACTTATATGAACCTATCCTTAACTTATCTAGTTCAATAAATTCATAGGCCCTCTCTTTTTCTGTACGAGATTACAGTTTTTGAGAATTTATGGTAGACTTATATAGAAAACTAAAGAAAAGACTAGAATAGCTGACTTGACTACTAGCGACTCATTCATATGAGTACATACATACGTAATTCATACGTAGGTACATACATACATAGAAATAAAAAAACTAGCACACGTACAGATAAAAAGCAAATTAGTGGACATTATTAGTGCTCACACACTACCTTACACAAATTATACTCCCCAGTTCAATTACATTCGATTGCTGTAGTGTACCTCACCTCAAATAACTTATCAATCACACAACAACAAGAAACAAACCAAAGCAAAGGAGAACAAAGAGGCAAGCAAGGTCCCATTAACAATACTCAAACTTATTAAATATTCGAAGAAAGTGCGGGTCAAATTCCTACAATCGTAGATTAATATATTATCATTGTGTATTAATTGCTATTAGATCTTATTATCGTAGTGTACTGTATAAACTCTTAATAGAATAGCGCAGCTTACTTACATCTTGTATGTACTGTAGCATAATATTATTATGATTCTGAAATTAGTCGACTCCAATATACACTGGAATGCAATACACATAATATTATACTCTAAAAACAATTAACACGCCAGTACGTTTGCAAACCGCAACGCACGTACACATTTAGTCAATATAGTAAGTACTAATAATATCTGCCTGTCAAATGCAACCAAATGTAATGGAAACTTAACAAGACAACAAACACATTTCGACTAATATGCAAATCTTATCAAAATGCAGACAGACGCCAATGAAGCAATAAACAACAACTAAATTACAAAGAGAGCCTGGGTGAAAGCCGAAGAGAAAATTAGAAATACATTTTACAGGCTGTGGAACTTTACCAACGTTATAGTGCAACGGACGGAGAGCCTCTCATTGTAACTGAAGTATGTAACTTAATGTAGAACATCAAGCAACTGACATCAAACGAAACCATCGAAGCAACGACGAACAGTACAGTACATCTATATATGCATTCGATTAACTTTTCTTGTAGTCACTTTAATTGGAAATAATGCGTTCAGTTGAAACTGAATGAAGAATCCATTATTTTTCTTATAGCTTGAATCGACCCACTTGTATTGTATTACCATCATCATTATTATGTACATTACATATAAATATTTATTACTTATTATAAATACGACAGCACAGTATAAGGACCGTAGTAGTTTGCCTCTTATATTAGTCGACATTATTGTTGAATAATTGTAAACCGAGCGAGCGAACAGAGCGAAGACATAATAAGTATATAGAGCCAATAAAATAATATTTCGGATAGATTATGGTATGTAGCTACGCGTTAAATGCACATACATAATAAGTAATCCAATTTGTTAGAAAGATAACAGACAACACCTACTACTACAGGCGACAAGAACAAAGTCAATAAGATAAATGGGTTCTATGTAGACTGTACATTGCCATGTCATGTCATGTCACCACTTCTGGTGAATCTAAACAAATCAAACGGACTTACTACTGATACAGATAGCATACAAAACATGTACATACGATACTATACATACTAACAATACGATACATACCTACTTGCTAAAATATTATATTGTCTTACTACCTAATACCGCCAAAGTTTTCAACAACAACGATTAAGTGTCGTCCTTATACTTAGCAAAAATTAATATTAATGAGAGATAACACACTACATACCTAACTAACACAACTACACAAACTACTTACTAACGTGAAAGACGCTCCAGGAAGTTTTTCAGTGAGTCATAATAGTATTCATGTACTGTTGAAACTGTTGAGTCGAGTAGGTATGTAAGGAATTCCCGGTGACTACTACTCGTCCTCCAAAAGAAAGGAATAAATAGAAAAATAATTTTCCCACATAAATAGTTACATGTAGCGGTGAGCTGGAAAATATAATTAATTATGATTAACAGTAGTATTTATACTTGTATTAGTAATACTAACGTACATCTATCAGTAGCTTACAATATAAAAATGACATTTACTCATCAGAACGACTGCCGTCTATTTGTTGTTGATATTAAACTGTTGTCTTGACTTGTATGTAGTAGGTATTCACTGTTATTGTGTACCATTACTACTTTAATATATATTGTATTATTATTACTGTTATGCATTACCATTTATTTATACATAAATATTTATGATGAAGAAGATACCTATATAAACATTTACTACAACATACTTACATTATACCTGCTGCTGGGAGAAAATAGTAACGTGCTATGTATGGTTACGTACTTACATATTATGTAGTACCTCAGTACGTAATACACCTTATTATATAGAAGATGCAATACATATATTATAATATTATTATTAATAAATACGTTGACATACTTATTATGTAGGTATTGTAGGTATGTATCACATTTGTATTTGAAAAAGAGACGTCTGACTAAAATAATTCAAGTACGTACGTAAGTACGTATCAACCGTTGTAATTATGTAGTTTATACAAATTGTTATGTAGCTCATTAGCTGTTTATATGAATCTATACGAATGAACAGGTATACTTGCAGAAATCTTCAATACAATAAATGCTACTTAGACACATACAGATAAATACTAATCTTGTAACATTTAAGTACCTACTTTCTTGTGTATCATAGTTTACATTTTGTTTTGTTTGACTACTAAGTTTGAGTGAGAAGAGAAGCTCGTGAGTACTACTATACAGTCACACCACGTATTGACAATCTTCGCCAATGACACCGAAGAACATAGGAGGAGAAAGCGAGAGAAAGGATGTAACTCATAGCTACAATACTATATGATATTAATAAGTACGGAGAAAGTTCATTGCATTGTTGTCCAATCTGAAAGACGAGACATTAAATACGGATCAACGAAATGGAAATTAGAGCATGGAATGGAATGGAGTTCCTATTCCGAATAATGTACACACAATACTACATTACGTATGACGTTATTTTGAAAGCACCAATCTTCTAAATACTATAATAAAAAATAAAGTACCTCGCTTATGAAATGAATGACTTATTGAAGGACATTGGACTCTTGTGTACATACAGACAGACAGATAGAGAGCAAGGGACGCTCAGAATGACCAATTCCTCCTACAATAAATGAAGAGTGAGCCGAAAGCAACATAGAAGACAATTTCATGAAATCAAAAAGAAAGACGTAACGTACGTACCTCCTGGCTTGGTTCGTCTCATCTCATCTAATCAAAATCACCTATACAATACTTACATACTACAAGCCTGCCTATTTAAAACCGAAATTGCATATACACCTACATACTAAACTACTACTACTTATTACATACATACATAAACATACAAACACACAAACACATACACACACATACACACATATTATATATATACATACACATGAATACTTATCTTATTCATTGACTATAATTAAATATAGTTCCATGTACTTGCCTCTCTGTCTATTCTGTAAGTATTACTTATACTTGCCACCTGCCACTTTCATATATAATTCTGTTCCCTTTCTTTGATGATGTACATACCTCATAATAGAATGATCAAAGTTGTTTTCTAAATAATATCAGCAGCCTGATACTATATAATATAGACCAATACGTTTGCGTAGTGTGTGTGCAATAGATTCAGTAAAAATATCTTTTATCGGTCTGTGTATCCTGTTTATATAAAATACAAAATACTTACTAAATACATATTAGTACTACCATACATATTAATAATACAATTTATTTGTAATCATATCACAATGTAAGCTACCTATTTCCTTAATCTATAAATATGCACAGTGTGCTACTAAAATATTGAATGTCTGTCATTTGTGTTCACCGAGTCTTTTGTATATTTATAATAATTTTAGAACAATTTTTAATGTAATCGTATAATAGTTCTATTACTAAATGCTAGATATTTGCTGACAATTGGAAAAAAAACTATTTCATCAATCAGACACAGAAATTCAATTCAGTGTTTCCTTATTATCTGACAGCATTTATTATGTGGACATACATTGTAAACAAATTTCGTTAGAAATCTTTCACTATAGACTCTATATAGTTACTTATTTAATTTAAATTGTGAAAATATCTCATTAAATATTATTATTACAAATATGTCTATTATACTATTTATACGGGACACAGCCGATGAAGTATATTTTGCTGTAAATCACTAGCACTATAAAACAGAACTCGTACAGATAAATATTTAAGAGCCTGTAGAAAGGTACATGAAGCAGTGCAGATTAGCCTACCTAATTATTATTTAAAATCATTCTTCTTCATCCCTAAATCCATTTCTTCTGAAAAACCTTTTATGAGTAATTAAGACGCTGACCCGACCAGATACCAGCACTAAAATACTATATAGATAATTACGATTTCAAATAAGTAACGTATGATTAATTGTGTGTGTAAATAATACTAAATAAGAGCTAGTCTCTTAATTCTTCTCAGATACAAACTTGATGACCATATTGAATGTAAATGGAAAACAAGGAATAAATAAATAAGTAATAAATAAAAGAGATAAACATTTAGCTCAACGTGGTCTCTGCACTTCAATCAATTTTACGCTAAATATTTAAAATCTTACATACTTTCACCACACAAATAAATAATCCCAATTTAACTGAAAATCTCAGTTACTCCGCCTAGTTTGTAATTAATTCCATTCTTCACTATATCACTTGGAATGTCTTTACTATATTTACTCGCAGAGATTATTGCATAACTAGTCCTTAAATCACGTGCAGAATCCTCCAAAACATGCATGATTGCTTTACCAACTTGGATACATTCTTGTTATTAAATTTTTATACGATAGAAATTAAGAGATTTTTTTGCTTTCAACTAAAAGTCTTCGTCACACTTTCCACTGATTAAGACAGTAATATTATAATATCTGTAATAGCATCTTAGCATTAAGTGTTAAGTTCAAAAAACGATATTACAAAGTAGCAATTTTATTTTGCTCAACTTTTATGGAAATTGGCCCATCTATAATATAGTTGGATTTACTCATGACGTATATATTTATAAGATCATCTTATGTTTGGAGCAAAGTGAAAGCCAAAGCCATATTACATCACAAGTTGCATGTGTCTATAAAAATGAGAAAATGAGATTCATAACATAATTACTTCTTTGTCGACAGCATTAAAGCAAATCCCTTTGATGCCATTTTAATAACTGATGTCAACAAGTTAGTGGTTAATTCATATTGACTTGGAATACGTCAGCGCGTGTATTACGCAAATAATAAGCTGTTGGTTTAAATTTTAAATATCTTGTTTTGTGAAGTAGACAAATTCGTATTTTTATTAATGCATCTCTTAACACCACGGTACAGTCGGGTCAACTGTTATTGAGAGAACTTCATATCTTCTGTTTCCAGGTATGATTGGTATTGAGTCTTTCTATTTACCTGTAGATTGTAACCTGAAAATTTGAACAGCTCAGATCATTCGAAAGTTGTAGGAGATTTTCAGACTATCCAGACACAGAAAGTGTGAACGTATACAAAGTGATTAGCTAATCTGCAACTAAATCTTTTTTACAAGGATCCCAAGGGTTGAAGTTAATACCGACATGAGACGACATACAATATTATAATTTTCGCAACTCGTGTTACACAGAACGAGTGAAGTGAAGACCACACAATTAATGCTTGCATTAAGCAAATCACTTATTATTCCGGTATTAAAGTACTAATTCCAGAAAAGCTTTTGCAAATTTGATATTTCAAATGATTTTGAATACTCTTGACAATTTTCAATAAACTTCATATTATTATAGTATATACATTAGGGAATTTTTACGTCATAATATATTGTAAAATATATTTGCAGTTTTAGTTAATTAACATTTAATACAACTATTTATCCATGACGATTATGGAATTGGTGCTTGTATTTCTTTGGTTAAGAAATAATTATTCTATGTACGCAGTTTTGAGGTTCAATAAAATGAAATAAAATAAAACGAAATTCATTTTTGCCAGCACCTCAGTACCTATAATAAATATTTTATTTTAATTCCAATATTTGGATTCTTTTTCTTATTATTTTTGCTTCCATGTCAATTTATCGCTATGAATAGGAGAAGATGTTTCTAAATATTGTTGTTCTGCATTTGGAGTTGTTTGTCATAATTTTCAGTTTCATTAGCTTTGGATGGAATGGAACAATGAAACGTATTAACTACAAGCAGTAATTTATTGATTTGTCAAAATAAATTATAGAATCCAACCCAGCCGAAGAAAATCGACTCTACAGCGGTATTCGGAAAAATTAAGAAACATTAAACTTATAACATTAAACATAATATTATATAATTAATATAGTTACAATAATTACTATTTAAAATAGAAATAAAATGGCTACATAATTGTCAATAAAGATTTACACTGGGTAATTAATTATTTCATTTGATTGAAAATACGAAAAAAACGACGATCATTTTGTGTCGATGATCAGATGTGTCAAGATCATTTTTATCCAAAAAGGCTATTAATTTTCTGCAACTCTTGAGAATTATTAAATACCAACAGAAGTGAATTGACATTGATGACTATGACGACGTTAAAAGTTGCTATTTCGCTGCATAATATTTACTTCTAATTATTTCTACTAAGCAGAAATAATAAGCAGAAATATTGGTGTAATATTATGTGCTTGTATGTTTGTCTACCATGCAGAAAATAAATATTTAATTACAATTTGCGAAGTAATCTTTCTGATTCAATTAATTCCACAGTTTTTATTCGCCAGTAAATTTATAAATATTATACCATAGATGCAACATTAAAATATTACGATCTCATCCATCCTTGTAGTACTTATATACATCTATTTGCAATTTGTATAATTGAACCACAGAAGTTACATATAAATTATTTTACATCAAATTTCGCATTGAATATGGTCATGCACTCTTTTATTATGATCTAATTTAAATCTAAAAACTGCACAAAACAATCAAACTTCTTATTACTGGAAATCTTATTTACTAATAATGTGCAACCTATTTATTACTTAATTATAGATAATCAGTTATGCAGCACAAATGTTTGTTAAAACATCATAAGATAAAACTATTGTATACTAAGTACTGGATCAACAGAGAAACATTTCAGTTGTCTTGTTGTCAGCAATATTGAAAGGCACAGGTACGACAATCAAGCTTTAATGACTCGTTGCAGTACATAATTTGCAATTATTAAGCTTTGTAAACTAATTCATGTACACGTTTACATTTAATCTTTATTAAATATTAGACACTAAACAATAAAATTCGATGTTACAATTATTAGGCACATCAAAGCAGGACACATTATCATCCTTAAACCATATTTCCATAGGTATATTGTTATTTTTACATTTTCATTTTTCCTGGGCGGTTCAACTACTACCAGGAATAAAATGCCAATATACATGGATAGAAATGCGTGACTGCGTAACAAACATTTACATTAAAGCCATGAGACAAAACCAGTAATTATGATTTCGTTTCATATTAAAAATGAAAATCTGGTTAGTAACTATTACAATTGCTTAAAGGGTGAATATAAGGTTAATTTTTTATTTATCTTACACTATCGTTTTGAATTATCAACTAGAATATGAATATTTGATAGATATTTAGATGTATAAACAGATACACTTGAAAAGTAGGAAATAAATGAATTATATAACAAAAATGGCGACACCAATGTAAGACATTTTAAATAACATTAAAGGTAGACATTTGTAGGTTAATACTTGCACATTCAAATTAACGTGGTACTATTAATTAATTATACACTCCATGCAGAACTTAATACGAAATTTGTTAATTCTTTATGTTTCAAATGAATTCTTTTGCGTGGTTCACCCATCGATGTTTAGTTATTGGATTTCAGTAGATGCTACCGTTGGGTAATACAAATAGGTAGAATTAAGTAAAAATAAGAATTAAAATTAAGTATATTTCCCAGTCACTTAGAAACATTTGGAATCACTTTTATTTTTACGTATAAAAGGATGCCTTAATTGCTTTGGTTTTTACTGCCAGGTAATTTGAATCAAGTTCCAATTATAAATAATTCCCAATATCTAGCTTTATTTAGTACCACGGTAATTTTAATTCGTATTTAAATTAATATAATACAAATTTGCCTTATAGAGGTCAATTATCATTTCACATGTAGTTTTTTAGTGACGTAGTATTCATAGTTAAATAAATGCTTGCTTGAAACCCATATAGATCTAGTTTTGCAAAGAAAAACCCAAGTAAACCGGAAAGCTACGAGGAGAGAATTTATTTTTCACAGTCATGAGTCAAGACATCACAAATCCCATTAAGTTCTGGCGTTTAGACATTTATTACATCTTCGTTATATTTAGGTAATGACAAGCGTTTGCTTAAATTATATTGTAAGTCTATGTAGTGTATTAGTTCAAAGTTCGTTCATACTGTATTAGAATAATAAGTACTGCCGTATTAAATGAAATTCCTAACAATCAGTACTCATTATTATATTTACTCCTTACACAAAGAGCAAACGAGAATGGGAATCATTGAGTTTGTTTTAAAATGTTATACTAGTCTATTAATTATTCTAGGTCTATTCAGTTATATAATTATATCTAAGACTTAGTACATCTATTATATTATATTAATACTAAATTTACTATTATATACATTTGATAATTTGCAGTATAGTTTTGCTCCACTATTTTGATTTAGTAGTCTGTCTGTATTCTATGTAAAATGAATGTTGAATAAGATGAGATTTGCATTTTATAGGCTGCACAGTTGAATGCGTTTGTGAGTGCTGTATCTGTATGTATGTAATCATGTGTATCTACTTATGTATGTATGTATATGTATGTATAACATGTAAATAATGTTGATCTAACAATAAGTCTTTGAAATTGTAAGTGACAGGTATTAATCTGATGTAGGAGTACATCCTAGTAAGTACCAAGATCCCTAATATATGATAAAACCTACAAAATGATAAGTACAACGTTTTAGAAGGAAAGCTCAGATCCACTGCTGGTGACCTTGCTGCTCTTTGGAATGGACAGAGTCATCGGGGATGGTGAGCTAACGACTGAACTGCTTCGACTGTTGTCATTGCTGACGCTGCTGTTGCTGCTGCTCATGACAAAATTCTGGAGAGAAGAGAACCTCTTTTTGTCATTGGAACTGAGAGAGGAGACATGATGGAAACAACAGGGCTGGGAAATTTCCGTTTTCTTTGGCTTGACATATTTTGGAGTCTTAGCGGCTTTGTTGTTTTTGTCCTTCTTGTTTTTTGACTTGGTTTTCGCACCTGAGAGACTAATGTTGGCGAAATCAGAAGTGAGTTTGTCAACTCTGCCTGCGAACCGTTCAGCACCTTCCTCGTCGTCGAAACTAAGTCCGATGATTTTGGTGTGGTCCGAGGAGAGGTGCATGGTGTGGAAACTAGAAGATCCCTCCATTACACGGTAACTGCTCAGATTGTCAATGACATCTTTCCAGAGGGCGAGTCCGGAGCCCAACTCTGCCAGTACCAGTTGGATCTTCCTCTTATCCCGGGATTTAGTTTCACCCGTGTCAAGAAGCAAGACAGGGACCCCAGTGTACTTCAAAGTCCAATCCCCACTCTCAGAAGCAGAAGATCCTCCGGAGCCTGTAGAGTTCGGGCGAGGCGGAGTGCTCTTACTCATAATGTACAAATTGGCCAAAGAGTTCGAAACGTAAATAGAAGTTTTCCTTCCTTTCAGTGCACATTCAATTTTGAAACGGTCTTCCTCTGAAATTTGTGTCGAGGGAGTTGACGGGACTTCTTCCACGCTCTCCTCCTCCTCAGGCAGCGGGGAGCATGCATCAGGTTCCCTTTCTGCATATGCATCGGGATCAGAAACGGAAGAGTAATCTTCGCAGGAATCGGGGATAGGAATCGGCAAATCTTCTGAGCTGCCAGCAGTCGACCCGTCATAATCTGGATCGGGGATTTCATACTCGCCTTCGATATCGCAGCCGCCGGTACTGCCGGTACTCACACTGGCAGAGCCGGAAATCACACTGCGACCACTCGTGCTATTGTTGCTTGCTTGACTTCTTAAGTGACGATGGCGGGAATAGAACCTATCCGGAGAGTCATACTTGGAACTTATCATCCGGACACCGAGGCGATCGTCTGTGGGAGTTAAATTATCAACTGGGTACACTTCGTCGTCAACCACGTAAGTAGCTTCCGCATCGTCTGTGTAAAATGCAAGGAGTTGCTGACTACGGTGATTTGTAGGTTTTCGGTTGAAAGGATCATGCACTTGAATCCGATACTCGTCAATGTTACTCACTTTGTAAGGATTCGGGTCGTCTCTGTAGCGCAAATCCACTCCTGACTTGTGATGAGAAAATGTTGAGAAGCTACTCTTAGGAGTCAGAGAGGGTAGAGGCCTTAGCCCGTTGTTATTGTTGATTGTATTGTTGTTGGCATGAGATGAGCCACCGCGAAATGTATCCAAGTGAGGTGTGGATGGGTAATGGCGAAGAAACCCCTTTTCGTCTGCACTCAAACGGTTCGACATTATTCTTGCCGGACAGATTCCGTACTGAGAGAAATTATTGAGATGTAAATATTTTTATTGTAAGCCTTTCTTACAATTTGCCTACCACAGAAAGTGACACAACTTAGATTGTTTAGCGTCAGCAAAACATGACAACTACGTGATACATGGGCTTGAACTTTTGTGACATGTTTCTCGAATAGGATGAAGGACAGGGAAACTCATTTGCAAATTGGTTAACTAAACAAAGTGTTTGTGTTCGGTAATCAGCTTAGTGACAGCAATTACAGTTCTTGTGTGGTTTTCGATTTGTTCGAGGAGTTTTGGCTAATTTCTTTGTCACTTAGAATGAAATGCGCATTTGATACTAAATAGTGTGTATGTATGTCACTGTGTGGTATTGTCAGTAATACTCATGGAATGTTCGTAGATACAACGCAGCCAAATAGTTCTATTCACTGATTTCATTAGAAGTTTTACTAAATGCTTTGCTCACTGAGTGACGTGACGTAATTCAGATATCAAAGTAAATACCTATAAAACGTATATGGCGAAAATACCAAATGAGGAATTAGACGTAGTAAAATATAGCAATAGTTATTTACAGACAGATAATTACGTATAGTTTGAGTTAGAACAAGTCTTCTTAGCTAAGATTCTTGTTTATTATGTCACCATAGAAGAGACTCGAGGATTCTTCGCTCTGATAATTCAGTTAGCAATGAAAATTGGCAATAGTCTTTTCAGGTAGAACAATGAAAATCTAGCCAAGCTGAATTTCCCGTACTAAACTAATTATCTCTCTTTTATAATAGAAATATGGAACTATTTATCCCAGTACACATTAAAATCGCCACGCTGTTCTGCTCTTGTGTAAATAAACCTTTTTTTCATTGAATGTCACAGGAAGCGAGAACTCAAACTCTGTCTTTGACGCTGTCGCTTTTTTGATTGAGGATTTTGCGAATGACCAGCTTCGTGCTTTGACTCTGCTCACAAATGTTATTTCAAGTCACGCACGTCACACAGAGGACAGTTCATACAAATCTGTCGTAATCTTTTGGGCTTATAAACTGGGACACTTTTCTACTTCGTACACCATTCAATTCCTACACTCTGACTCACAATTGTAGTAAAATCTAGAGACGACTAATACTTATTCACAAACTTTGCAATACAGGATACGATACGCACACAATTTCATTGTTTACTGTCATTCACTTTGTTCCTATTCATACAATTTACAAAGCACGAGCGTAAAGCTTCACTACTCTGGCTTCCACTTGTCTTTGATCTTCAAGACCACACCATCTAAACTCATTTGCTTCCAATCCGCTCCAACACTTGATGTAGTAGATGTGATATGGTGCGATGAGAAACGATGAGTTATTTTAATGCCAATTTATCGACCTTCTCGAGTCACAAGATTGACGATTTATTTTTCAACTCCTTTGAATCGCCTCGAATATCTTGTCGTGTCACTTTACCGACTGTCGCTTTAATTCTTCTTGATAGTCAAGGCTCACTTTCATTCAATCTTATTCCACATATAATTGAATCCAATCCAAACGCTCGCTCACGACAATCCAGCCTCACCAACCGTGTGAAAGACAACTGTCCTGCAATTTCACACAATAAAAAACCAAAGAATCAATTACAAGAAACATAAATACTTCCACACTATACATCAATGTATAATAATAGACAATACTTCAACATATTTGCACAGGAGATTACGATTACTCTGCTGGTTTGTAATCATTATTTTGACAAAAGTTATTTATTACGCTTTATACATATTATATACACACTCTATACACAGACTCGAAATTTACATTCAAAGATCATTTAGCTCATGCAAGTCAATGTTCTGTGAACGTTGACAGAGTAATGAATGAGACGAGTCACACATTCACATATCACTGACTGACAATAAAATTATTCCTTCATTTTTATCATTTTAGCTGTAAATCAACCATAAAGTTTCCACAGCTCTGCTTTCAGAGGTCATTATATTTAACGGGCCAAGTGGATCATTGCTCTGATTCAAACGGAAAAAATGAGACACTTTAATTAATGCAATGGGTTTCTAATAATGATATTTTCTTGTAGAAAATTGTAATCAAATTTAGAAATATATTATTGCGCTTAATACTAATAGTATTACTTATTGAGAAAGAAATTATCTAGAGTTGTATGCTAAACAGCGATATTTAATGCATATATGGCCATTATAGAATTACAAAAACCTCATGAAAAATGGGTTAAAAATATAATTGATTGGCTGACAAACGTCTTAAGTGTATTCATGTCAGTTGTAAGTTGCAACTTAATCCATCCCTATCTAATCCAATGAATAATTTATATCATATGAGGAAATATCCTGAAACGTAAATTAGCATTTCATTTGGATATTAATTATGTAGCCAGTAGCAGGAACGATAACTGCGTTTTTAGCAAATTAGTGTAACAGTTACTGTTACATACCAATAGATAATACTGAATATTATTAAATGGCTTCTGTGCATCTAATAAGTAATGCTTGGTGAAGTTTTCCTTTACAGACTTACATAAAAACAAGCATAATGTTGCACGCATACTTATCATAAGCACTGTGCTAATCTGCGACCAATCCCTTTTCCCAAGAACTATCCAAGGGTCGCAGTGACCGACTGCAAGGAAAGGCATATCATTCCTCTAACTCGTAACTAAACAACACACACCCATTTGGGGTGTCTTTTGTTTTTCTAGAAGCTTAAAGGATTAATCTAAAATAATATTTCCTGCCTGCCGACCGCGGATAGCCCAATTTCAATTTTGTAACCTGGCCGGGGAGTATTAAAATTGCATGAGGTGTAAATGGAACATACATATACTTCCATATTATATGGACCTACATACAGTAGCAGAAGTTCCATACTGCAAACGTTTGTATTTGTATGGTTTTCAATCGCCCTGTGTAAAACAAATTAGAAAATTGATATTCCCTTCCTTACGGTCGATCATTTCGCCCCTAGAGTGGTTCTTAGAAAAAGGGATTGGTCGCAGATTAGCGCAGCACCATCAGAAAACATACATGTTCAAATATAAAGTGTACTTCTGTCCTAGTAATTGCAGCTTAGATCGCAGATAAAGGAAATAAAGATTGACTGATATATTACACCACTGCTGGTTATGATATAACAGATAAAGAGATAATTATGTTAGACAACAGTAATATGCAAGCGATTCGAGTAGTATGCGTATATCTATAAAGAATAGCCACTCATGCAGATAAACTTAGTGTTTGTCTACAGCAGCTAACAGTAGATCACACACAGCAAATTAATTATATTGCTAAAAATAGGAAGGTAGTAATTCTTAGCATAATCCACAATTTTTGGTTGTTAACGAAAGAGTAGATTCCTCTTTCTCATAAACAACTTATAATAAGTAGATAATACTAATTAATGCTATTAGATTTACGCCGATTTTTATAACCATTTACCACTTCAACTAATCTATTTTTGATACTTTTGCGCCTATTTTAGTATCACAATTGGCAATCATGAATATTATGATATAGTTACAATAATTCGCACTTTTCAACCGATACTCGTAGAAGGGAACTGTAAATACTTCGGTGGTAAATGCACTACATGGGAGTATAAAGGATTCAATTAGAATATTACAGAAGAAATAATAACAATTTATTCACAATATCTTGAAATGATAAGTTATTAAAAAGAATCTATTATGAATTAAACCACTTTTTAAACACTATACTAAACTACATACGGTAAAAAGGAAAAATAGTTCTTAGGTATTTAAAGAATCGCTATTTAAACACAAAACGAGACAGTGATTTATGTATCTACAGAACATAATATTACACTATGGTGGTATTTTGGGATTTAGGACGGAACTTTAATTGTAAAAATTGAATGGTATTTTACTATTAACACTTTTAAGGATAATATATTAGCTGTTATGATAATTTATAGTGGCAGGCAGATCATTTTCTTTACAGCAATAGCGATTAATATAATTATAACTTTTGCCTTCAGAAATTAAACAGATTGTATTATAAGTAGCAGCATAGCAATAAAGTATGTACTAGCTACTAAGCTAACTTTTTCTATTAGATGTTTAATAGTGCTGCATAATTTTAGCCCCATTTACATCCTACGAATGCCTTGACTTAAATCAACTAATATTTCTTAAGGTAAGAATAATAAAGCCGTCATTCATCTCAAGGATTGCCTAACTAAAAACATTAATCTACAAATATGAGCTACTAAATAAATATTGAATAGTAAATTCCAATCCTACCAAATACTAGCATTTTATTCTGTTGAATATGCGTTACCTCAGGTTTTAATTTTAGGAATCGTTTCAACACATTTTAACAGGAAGAACTTGCTAATTTATTTCAAGTGTCATTAAAACTGAACTGCTACCCTTTCTTGTTTATGATCTATAAATGAAATATCTCATTGTACATGCAAATTAAATTTTAAATCACACAGGTCTAAACTGTTAAGTAGTATTTAAATCCTGATAGTCAAATATAAAGCAATTTTCTGGAGATAAAGGAAAAGAAAGGAAAATGCTGGAAGCGGATATTACTTTCAAGATTCAAAACTCTTGCAACGATGCCTATTGTTCACTAGTTTTTCATATTTCCAGCAGAGAGGCGAACTCATAAATTATGAAATAATGCTACATTAAGCAAAGACAGAAGAAGCGTGCGTCATACAAATGAGTCAGACTGCCTTAAAAGGTAGTAGTAGATGCATAACAAATTAAATCTTGAGAACGTGTATCTGTAATTTATGCAGAGAACTATGGCAAGTCGAATGAAGCCATGCTATGCCAACAGAATTTTCAGCATTTCTATCATAACATGTTATACATAAGATGAAGGCAAATGTTTTCAGCATTTTCGTGTCCATATTTCATTCATGTCTCATCGAAGGACTCTCCACCATTCAAAAGAAAATTACATAGTAGCCGATTGCTCTTTTATTTGAATCATATTAAAATTTGCATGGCCCTTATACACTCTAAAGAAAGATGATGAGGCTTATCTGACTTGCACACAAACTACAGAGTAGTCTACTTAACAGTCAATATACACTATTACGCAGCCACTAATGTACTCTGCTGCTAATACTATCTGTTGTAATATATTCCAATATTTGCACTATAAAATGTATTATCACTAATGTTTGCAAAGTATAGATTTAAACAAGTATTTTGCATCCTGAAATGGCGCATAGCTGTAGTAACAAGGTTATTTAACCTACCAATATAATTTCATATCATTAAATCGACGTTTATTAAGAAATCATTTACAAAAGGACACACACATGCTACTTGCTGCATTAACATTTTCTTTGGCATCATTCAAAATACCTTTTAATTTGACAAAATGTGCTTTTAAGAGTCTAAAATGTGAAATTGAACATGAAAGACGTAGCACTTAAAGGAATTAGCAAGTGTGAATGTAAGCATGCATAAAGGTAATATCTGTATTTACTAAAATCATAAAGTGCATGAAGGCATAATAATACTGTAATGATCTGTGTCATACATAGAGGAAGTTGAGTGAAAAAGCAAAGTAAATATACGAGATGACTAAGGAAAAATCAAAATGTTTTAATTTCTCTCTTTCTTAAGTGAGGAGTAGACAAAAAGTCATTTTGTTAATTTTGTTTTGCTTTTATTTAGGTGAGTAGGTGAGAGAACTTCACGATTTCCTACCTAAATGGCTTTCTGTTGTGGATGCTGCATTTCATTTTTAAAGTGTCTTTTGACAGGTGGACTTAATAAAAGGAAAATGAGGAACTTAAAAGATGCGAAGAGAGATCCGTTTGTGGAAATTTGCTAAGCAGAAAATAAGTCTGTGCTGATGTCACTGAAAAGTGAATTTACTTTTTCGTATCCTTTTCGTGTTGAAAAGTAATAATAATGAAATCCAATTATAACTTATCCATTACGCACTGCATTATGTTAAAAAGGCTCATTTTGGTCAACAATAAGAAAATGAGTATTTCCATTTGCAGCCGTCGACGTAATTCTACAAATATCACAAATTACTGTGATGAATCCTCATTCTTGTCATTTACTTACTTTTGTGGGTATCTATCGGTACATGTATGAGTGAATCACGTTTGTATTCATTTTGGTGGAAATGCCGTTTTGCTTCTAGTCTAGACTAAGGTATTGCTATGGTTGTCAGTCTTTTATTTTCAAAACTTTATCCTCGTTTACAAATGACAAGGGGACTGAAAAGTTAAACGAGTTAGTTATACAATATACACCTTTATCCTTTGTCATGGTGAAATGGAGTGTGGCGTGATTTCGTTTGATGGAAACCATTTATGAAAGTTAAGTTCTCAATTGACCATTACTCATCTGACTTCTCAGTCTTTTCTGTGAATATAACTACAATCCCAGATCTTACATAGCGATATAAAACTTTACCTTTTCTTAGTCAACTCATTTTTTAAGGGACATTAAAGTTTCTTAAGACTTGAAACAGTTTTGAATTTTAATAGAAGGACCTTACTAGTTGATTGATTTGTTTTTTCTGAACAATTACGGTAAAATTTATGTTTCAACATATCAAGATAAAAATAATATTTTTAACAATAAAAATTATTAAATAATAACATAAAGCCGTCTACTGTTGACATCATTAAGTAAATGCAAATTATATTTCTTTTATTGAGTAATATACACCATTGAGTAATAAATACAAACCGAACTGTAATGATAAATACAAGTTTGAGACTGAAATGACCATTTAAATAAATAGAAGCTGCTACAAAGAAAACAAATGAAAGAACGAAGACTTTCAACTACTTGTGTTTTATTTTGATTTTTTTCATACTATGAATGCAGTGTTAATGCAAAAGGATAAGTAACTGCAATATTTAATGCAGACAATGAGAATGTAGCGAGCTGAAGATAATACTCAGAAATATTACAAATCCACTTGCTACCTGTTTAAATAGTACACGCCATTAAAATAAATGAATTTATTCTAAGCATTTGACTTTATCAGTGTCACGAAATATCGTGCTCCACCTTCAAACCGTCTTCTTTTCATTGTTATTTTCTCAATTACATCCCTAATATTCATTTTCATGTAACAATTCCCTGAGGCTAAGTGGTAAAACTATCAACAAAGAAAGTAAAAGGTACTTTTAATAAGCAAGATTAAGTTTGATGGACAATTAAAATATTACACAATAATTAACTTTTTAACTGCAAAATGAAGCCTTATTATACATTTTACTATTTATTCCATTTTACTATTAATACAGATGTAGTCATTATAGAGTTTTGCTTGCATAAAATTTTGTAGGCGGCAATTCTCTAGACTAGATTGTAATTCTGCAAAGCTATCAATGACAGTTTTAACATAGAATTTATTAAACTTGAAACAAACATTGTAGAGTAGAGTTTACAAGATTAATAAAAACTGGCCTCGAGTTTTCATGATAAAACTACATGGATATATCATTGAAACATTGTACTTAATATCAACATCAACGTTCCGAATTACGACATAATTAGTTTTAAATACCATTACAAAAACCACATTTAAGATTAGTGCAAACGAAAACATTAGCAAGAATTATTAACCATTACCAAAATTTATCTTTGTATAATCATAAACCTTTATTTGACACTGTACTCTTTCAATCAAACTGATATTTCCAGAGAATTTAATCGAAATTTGTTTCGGTTACAATACAAGGACTTTGGCTGTGATATTATTTGTACCTATTGTTGCTATTTCCTAAGAATATTTGGTGAATTTAGGCATAAATCTTTTATCTCCCTGTAAAAATCTCATTAAATATTTGGTCTCGTTTAAGGCGTATGTTTGTCAGTTTAAATAAGCCATGAAATGTAAAGTTGTCTGATTCACATATTCAACATGATATATCTAATCTTACAACACTACCGCAAATACTTTCTCGGAATAAAATAATTCCAACGTCATCTGACATACCAGTGAAACTTTATTTGCAATTCACAATATTTGAGTTTCCTCCGAGAAGATACCATTATTTATTTGTTTGTTAATTCTACCATTCAAAACTAATAAATAACAATTCCCAAGCACTATGGCGGGTTAAATAGTTTAGTCCTCATTTTATATTTAACAGTCAAAGTATACAATGACCAGCTTTCCTATTCATAAATCAAAAACAGAAGCAAATTGAACCAGCATCTACTAAACAGATCTATGGTTGCAAATTACATGCAGAATATTTAACTTTCAAGTAAATTGGTTATGAAATAAAGTGTTAATGAGAGATTTTATTTATTGCAAACAGGATTTCATTAATTATTGCTTTGCGTTTTATGTCACATTTATTGGAAAATCTTTGGGTCTCATGATTACAATAAAAGGCAAAAGATTTTGGGATAAGGTTCACTAGAACTTCTTTAATATACGTCCTCAAAAGACGCTGTTTGTCATTAGGGTAGAGGATAGCAATTTGTATGAACACCTGCACTAATCCTTTTTAAACGGAAGAATTTCCGAAATATTATAGTGTGTAATTAGCGTGTGTCATAATTCATAACTATTGGTAGAGGTAAATGATATGTAGCTTAATTGGCATTGGCAAAGTGAAATATGGTCTTACAGAGCTAACCCAAACATTAATAAGTCCATAATATACAAATGAATAGGTACACGAGGAAATTGAGATTGCATTTTAAAACTATCTGAACACTATATTATTTTAAGAATGGAGGTAGCACTTGATCATTATCTACTCTTTAATTTAGATGCCCCCATAAATTCACGTAACCTAGGCCAGTACAGTTTCGCAGATGTGCACAAGATACGAAACTAAACATTATCCTTTTAGGAATCACATTTAATTATCACAGCTATCTGTATCTACCTATTCACATCCAGTGTGTATGGTTCCTATAGTATGTACCAAATGCGGATCTATAGTAAAAGTGATATCAATCTTGATTGCGTAGTAGTAGTGGTAGAATTTGATCATTCATCATCCAAGTTGCATGGCTTATATGATTCCGCTATACATCGAAAGTCGAAATGATGATAGTTAACGTTACCTTGTTTTACTTTCGTTAGAATCATTCGTCATTCATTATTATGCAATTACTCGCTACCTACTCCATCATTTCTATCCATTTAATATTGGTGTAATTTACATAGCTGAAATTACAATTACAATTATTGTCTTTTCACTATAAGATAAAGACATATAGCAATCCTTGCCCGGAAGGTAAACTATTTATTTTGTTTCGACTCACTGCTATTCCTCATTTGTAAGTACTACGTACACTACATACTTAATTTTTTTTTCTTTTCGCATTATTTGTCTGCGTACATAAATTTCATATTGCCTTCTATATTTTAATAACACTTAAATAGAGCTTCATTTTTGGCTACCTCATTTCGATGCACAGGGACCAGCCAAGTAATTTCGACGTTGACCAAAATTTGCAAGAAAATAATTACATAATTGCACAATGAAAATCAATCTAGATTTTGAAACATCATAGCTTGCCACTGGATTTGGACAAGAAAGGAAATGTTTGCCTTGCTTCGCAACTATGTACAAGTTGAATTGAGTATACAATTCATGCTACCCTTGCCTTGATGCAATTTAATGTAATTGCAAATTACTTTTATGTATCCTAAATATATGTGCATGAAGTAGTATCATTGCACATTAATGATGAATTCAAATTGCTTACTAACTAAAACATAATAATAAGTATCTTTAACTATACTTAGATATAAACTTCAAAATTGCACTTAATTTTACACGACTATATAACTTTTTTTCTTCAAATAGAATAAAAAACAGAAAGTTCATGGTTCCTTGCCTATGTTCTTCAATTTGAAATGAACAGATATTGAAAGTAAAACACAAGTAAGGAAAATAAAATTTTGAGAATATTATTAGATACCTTTAGTATCAGCAGACTAGTTATCAACAAAAAATCGTTAAAAAGCAATCCAAAGTAGAGGTAATTGTAGCAAAACACCTTCAAGTCACATCACAATCACAGCAATTAGGATTTAACAGTTGGAATCACCTCACATGAAATGCTTATAATCATTTCACCCCAATGTGCATTTTAAGATGCATCAATTTTTGTAAACGTTATTTTATATAGAGCACTTTTTACTTATACTGGTAAGATCTTACACTAGTACAATGGTTTCTTCACTCAGATATGTTAAGTTGCAAAAAATCACTAGATATCAGAATTAAATGCTTACTCGTTCCTTTGTAAGTACTGGAACACTAGGAATGCAATACACTTGATAAAATAGAATTAATTGGAGTGATATGTATAGGAAAATATGATTTATTGCTATCAGAGTTGATAATTTCAATAAATGCGATATGAAATATCAAACGAGTATGGGGACAACTTTTTGTGAGATGTTCCTGAGTGTTGGCTTGGCACAGATAGAATGAAGAATGTATGTCTACAGCGTAATAACAATAATGCGCCTTCTACATTTCATCAAATGTAAATACAAGTGTAATAGAATAACAATCGCTTATAGTAGACTGTAGTGGCTTTAAATGAGACTGACGTGATTGGGGAATGACTCACTAGCTTTAGTTCAAAACTGTCAAGAGTGATCTCATAATACATTATAGTCAGTATTTATTGTACTTTTATATACTACGTACGTAGTATGTAGGTACCTAGTTTACAAATTTGAACTTAAAAATGACACGAGGAGCAAATTATCAGTTGAAAAACAAATGCATTCCAAATACATATCCACATCCTGCTTGCTATTGGAATTTTTCTAATCCATCTCATTATACACACTTCCTAGGCTAATACACATAAAATACACAATGATGTAGTGGTGGAAGATACAGTAGAACCAAACTGAAACGACTCCCTCTAAAACTAAAAGTCATATTCAGCGACATTTTAGACAAACCCATTGAACTGATTCTGAGCTCATCTCGAAACGACACTTTAGCCTTACTGAACTGTACAATACGATAATGTTACTATTCTGTATAGTGAAATGAACTCGGGGGAAGAATGACAAGCTTTAAGCAGAGGCTAGATAAAAAAAGACAAATGTTAACACAGTACTTATTATTATCGCAAAGACAACTGAGCTGTTCATTATATCTCGTACTAATATAAGTTATAATGTACTTCATTTAGGAATAGTTCGTTAGCTACGTATTCGTTTACGTTATTTCGTGTTTTTTCACGATTATAACTACAAAGCTTATACCAAGTTTAGACTTACTCGGAACTTTTATATTTAAAAAAACAAAAACAAGTCACAGTCACAAGAGATAATAAGACTCTTTGTATGTGTCTAATTTTACGTGTAGTTTCATATTTATTTGTGAACTAGATACGCACATAACTAAACTAAAATTACAAATGAGTAGTGAACACTATGTGAGCAGCAAACGAAGCTGCACTAAACGAAATATATAATGATATGAAATTAATGTATATAAGTACTTACATATATTACTTAAAATTCCACGTTCCAAGATAATACCTTGCTCAGTACAAAGGTTTCTCAGCTCTGTATATAACTTTAAAACGATAATAACTTAATCTGAATGTAGTACATGTACTGATGTACATACCATTTGTATATTTACTCAGTGATATCCAACTTAAAATAAGTAGAGTCACTCTACAGAAAAGGAATCTATTTATAATATGAGTATAACCAGAGCAGATTGAAAATTGCTTCGTTTTGAGTTTTGGTACACTTTCTAAGAAAAATAAAAGTAACTTGATTTGTAGCACATACAGAGAATTCTTCAAAATATGTTATTAATATGTAGCAATACAAGTTAATGTCTGAGCCAAGTAAATTCAAAGCACAAAAATTAAAGAAGCAATATGATATGAACTCCAAGTGGGTCAGATATAAACTTACACTATTTGTATAGTAAGTATCTGTAATGTAGGCTACAGTTGACTGACACTGGTAGTAACATTAGTATTTACATGTAGCTTGATTCTAGTTTGTCACAAACACTATGCTAAAGAAAACTTATTTCAAAACAAAACTGTCACAAAAATTATTTTGAAAATTCTTTGAAAATTATTTTAAAAATTTATTTCCAGTCACTTTTCACTCCGCTTCTTTTAAAGACCTTCATTTTTTTCCGTCCTTGCTGCAGTCTGATACTCATAATTAACTCGTGCACAACTGAAACTAAATGATCACAATTTCGTTAATTTATGTGGAAGGTATGGAAAATTCCGACTAGGCAGGTGCACTTACTCTATCAACATTGACTGACGTTATCAATATTATAACATCTACAGTTAATATGTCATACTTCCATTTAACTGAATGCTCACTGGATGAGTATGCTGTAAATTATCTGAAGCGGCACAAATGAGCCACTTGTTTTTCACTTGCATCTTAAAGACACCAAGGTTAAGGAAATACGGAAAGAATTCTCAGTCCATAATGTCTTGCAGGCGTGTGTAATGTAGCAATACTACTTGCAGATCACTTTTAAGTGGAAGCAAAAAAAAAACTTTTGAACTTGGCAATTGTTGCCTTAGAATTAATTTTGAGTCAGTATTAAACAGAAACAATTCTCAAGTTACATTGCACCAACAGGTAAATATTATTGCTTTGCTCAGTATACTGGTAATATCAAATAAAACTATCAACGAATCTACTACTATTGAAATGACTTAGGGAGGATTTGGGTCTTTTGTTGATAAGCTAGTGCACTGGCGACGAATAGGTAAATATAATGACAACCCACAGTTTTGGTGTGTGTAGTGACGCTATGGAAGACACGGCACGACTGAACAAAGTTCCCACTGTCTTCATTTTGCTAAGCAGGTGCAATAATTGGCTCATTATGTATGCCTTCCAATATTCTGTCTCTACTATTATTTTTTATTTTACATACTTAGTACAGAATTACACTGAGAATGCATTCTTATTGGAAGAACCTACCTGTCTTAAATGCAAAAGTTCATTTTAATTTTTCTATTTCCAATTGTTAGTCATTTTCCTTCTATTATGTACGAAGTGATATACTTTACACAATACATCCAGTTATTTATCTACTCACATATATATAGGTATTCATAATAGTCACTTATAATACGCAGGTAAGTACAAAACACAATCAAGGTGGCATGTCACTATCCTGAGTGATTGTATAAACACAGGTAAGTTACAGCAACAACATATTGCTACTCTGCATTTGCTTTAATTCACATTGCTAAGAATTCAAGTGAGAATCAGTAAAAACCTTAAGAAATGGATATGTGTCTGCACTTGTCTTGTATGATCCATGTATATTTATTATTATTACTATATTATACTATTTAGTTAGGTAGTACCTTAGTGTACATTCTGTCTATTGTTCTATGCCAAAGCTATCTATTAGCAGTACAAGTCTGCTTAGTTTACACATGCATTGCATTAAGCACTCGTTTAATGTCTCATTTTGCTAGACTATTTCCATCGCGTATTTTCATATGGAATGTGTATATAAGAAATGTTTGAGGTAGTGTATACCGTAGTACTCACTCACACACGTACTCTGAATTCTATCTGACTCTGACTCTGACTCAGAGTTACTTTTATGCACTCACGGTTCAAGTTAAACTCACGAACGCAGGAACCAAATCAAACCACTTGTTTCCCTCTCAGCCTTATTAGAATACAGTAAAACTTTACACTACAGAAACTGCAGACCCTATGGGAAATGGGCAATGTCAATGCGGAAAAGATAGAGGATCACTGAATTATACGAGAGGAAGTGCACAGTTATGTACAAAGCTTGCTTTTGCCTGTCCGTGCTCTACTCTTATCCTATACCTAGCCCCACCATTGTTTATAATGGCTACTTATATACGCCACCGTGCTGCAAATAAAGTCAATCCGTGACATACTACACAAACCTAGCTAATACTATCTAAACTCAACTAATTGTAGGCTAAAATACCAATGAAGATATAAACCAACAAACGAATTACATTGCAAAATTCAATGCTATATGACTCTGTGATGGTTTCATTTACAATTCAATGCGAGTAGTAAATAAAATATCACAAGGATTGTTGTAATACCAATTTGAAGCATAGTATAGTAATCTAATGGAAATTGACTTGTTTGGATATACTCCTATAGCACTATATTGACTTTTATGTCCATTTGAAAGTTGTGATTCAAACAAGGGAACCCAAACCCACTTTATCATTCAATGGTACGTAGCATAAAACTTAAAAAGCAAGGTTAGACGCACATAATGAAAATTATGCCTATAAATGCATACCTACTTAAACATGGAGGATATTATAGCAGTAGTAGTTGTAGCAGCAGCAGCGTAGTGAATTGACAAGCCAGTCACAATTTAACGGCGACTATGAATTACTATTTTTAAAGCAGGCATGATAAATAAACTACGTCGATATAAAATGAAGTTATGCGCGTACTGTCAATCAACAAATTGTGCCTCTAACCTTTTAAAACGCATTAAATTCCTATTTACACGACTTTATCAATATGCATTGATTCTGAGTGGGCCCACCTATGTTAAAGCAGATGATATAGTGTGTGTATTTCATTTTTTTAAATGATTTGGATTGCAAAGGGTCAACTCTGCATAGGTCAATACGTTTAGTAACTCTTAAATTCCTGGTTCTAATATGTATGTACATGTTAAGTGGTAGGATTTGTTTCATCTACTACGTTTAGATGACAACTAAAACTTTTGTATAAAAATTTTACCAAGCCTTACCCCAATATTAGGTGTACAAAAGTTTATTTGCAATATAGGCCACTATACTAGCCACTGTCACTATTATGATTTAGTCCGTGTAAGTAGTTTCAGTAGTAAAAATAAAATGAGAGTCGAATTGTTAGTAGTACAACTGATATTTTGTTTGTCTGAGTAGTACCTACCTAATTTAATAGGACAGATTCGTAGTGGAATAGAAAGAACTAATGCTTTCCGCTCCCTGCTACTACCCATGGAGATAAACAATCAAATACTTTCTGCGCTGTTCTATTACCGTAACAATAAAGAAAAGAATGCAGATAAAAACATTGAAATTGTAACCAAAATGTGTTCGCTTAAGGATATTTAATTTATTTAGTAGGTCTACATGGTTTCATGTATACATTGTCTGTACGACGCATGAAATATGAACATAGGATATCATTCAGGTACCCTGTCTGTCGAAAGGGCATTACTCTTCATGTAGAAACTTAATAGATATATTTGACGGTTGCACTTGACTATTTGTTTTGATGCTGGTGATTATTTTTGCATTGATATGTAAATGTGTAGTTTAGTTGCGTGCGTATATCTGGATTCTACCTTTTCTATGGGCAGCGAACAGGATGGACGGATACAACTGCGATATGAACATTATTTACGTTTGCATTTTTTTTTTACTTTTTTCTACTTACCTATTTACTACTAATATTATTGTTGCAGTCTACCTTCAAATGTAACTGCTATATACTTAGTATGCATTTTCTGCCAGCAAATAATAGTAACAGGTTTATAGTAGTCTGCTGAAGCCTTGTTGTAGACACAAGAGAATTATACTATTACGATATGGGGTACGATTTAAATTTATGTGTACACAAGCACTATCTGCGATAGGAAGAATGTCATTGTCATTTTAACTTTTGTTTGCTGAATGCTAATATTCATGCTTCAGTTTCTCATGGATATGTAAAATTAGTTTTTAAATACAAAAAATAATGTATTATAACAAAAGTACTGATACAACAAGTAGTTACCAAAGTTCTTTTCTCCGTACGAACTACTTATTACAGCTAATTGCAACGATTCGCAAAAAGAATTCAAAAGCGTTTCACTACAGTGGAAATGTTAATGACCGAAAAGGATCTGTTGAAATGGGAGAATTTTTCTACCGTGATTCCACATTTACAAATATATTGCTATCAACTTATTTCCATGAAAAATTAATTTTTATTTTTAGCTGTAAGTAACTTACAATTTCTGATGGCAGCTAATATAACTTTAATACACTTATCATACCCATAGGATAATCGTAAAGTGGAGTTCGCAATGAAAAATTTCCGTGATAATGTTTAAATGTAAAAGATGAACTTTGTGTAACTACGCAGGCGCATGAATAATTACAATATTTCGAAACCAAATGCTGCTGCTGATAATTTCTCGTCCGTAAGACGGGTTTATTTCTAGTTGTATTAATATTATTTCTAGTTGTATTAATATTACTAATGTTATTGTTTTTTTATTTTCATTTAGAAATTTATCCTAGACATATGTAGTTATTGAATCTATAGCAAAACGGAATGGTTATAAATCAAGTGATTACTAATAGCATCGGCTGGATAGTTGATAAGTACACGTTTTAACCACATCGAGACAGAAATGACAATCTGATAGCTCATAGTTAGTAAAAAGCATTCATTAATGGTCTATAGTAAGCTTGCCTGTAGCATTCATTAACTTACGGACGAGTGTTAATTGACTCTTCCTTTAGAATAGGACAATAGAACTTTGAACTTAACTTGGTACACGGGTACTGGTTCATTGTTTCAAAAGTATAAAGCTATTAGTGCGAAATTGTTTGGTTTAGCTTTGTACAAAAATTGTAATCCTTATCTCAAAGTAAAGAAACCAAAATAGAATTACTTTTCAATTTCCTTGCAAAAGTAGACATAGATACCAAGTATTAAGTACTAGCAAGTATTTTTCATCGCGACAATGGCTTCATTTGATTTCCTCTCTATTAGATAAACTGAAACTGAGAAATATTTTTAGTGACTAAATGGATTTTTAGTGTTACTTGTTTTTAATTTGAATAAATATTGGGATATCAGTCTAAAAACATCGTACTCATTTTACTTATAAATTAACTGTTCTGTGGTTTCTGGTTTCTCTGGTCTAGCTAACTCACTAAAATGTGGAGACACCATAGAAAAATATTCGCGTACTAATGGTGCACAGAAATCCTTAGAATTTTATGTTTTTAAAATTTTATAATTACCAGCAAAAACAAAATTAAATGTGCACTGTATAGCATTATTAAAAAGGTGTTTTTGAGCCATAATGAATGAGATGAATTCATGAGACATTTATTTATGTTTGTGTAGAGCATATGTCAGTAAGGTATTTTAAATGGGTAGTGTAGTAACTAGTTTTTGCATAAAAAGACAAAGTTTAGAATATGAGTAATGGCTGGGTTGACAATTGATGTCACTTTTTATTGGAAGTAACCACAAAAAAAGCCGAGATGATCCACGTAGCCATTAACTGTGACTGTATCTTTTGCTATTGTGTTTAATGAGTACTCTGCAAGAGACAATCAAGAAAAAGATGAATGAGGATCTAGTAGATAAGAAGAGCAAGATAATTTATATGTGATGACAATTGCTCACGGCTTGGCCTGGTCTCGCTTCGTGTATGTGTGTTACTGTTGCCACAACCCATATCTATAGTAGTATATACAGTGCCACAGTCTTAGTCAGAATTTAGATCTGCATTTATGGTAGTTAGCAGGAGTACAGCACATGTATGCTTAGAGCTAACTAACTTAAGTCATGTGCTCATAAGTATGTGTGCACTAATATTTTTTAATATGGTTTGGAAGAAGAAAAGGAAGAAGGTTGTTGTTGGTTAAGAACAGACCAAGAAAACTAATAACTTTTGAAGAATTTTCCAAGAGAAGTGTGCTAAAGGATTTACACGCATGTTAGCTTAACCAAACCCACATTACGGCCAAGCCACGTTCCTCATTGTCCATACAAAACTTACGGACGGTGACATGCGGTAGTAGTAAGTGTTCCTCTGCTCTCTTTATTTTGATTTGGCTTCCTTTGTAATCATTTGACAAAAAAACCCACGTAAATTAATTTAAAAACGTATTGTGTGAGTGGCAACTCTTTTACTACAAAAAGGTGTGCGCTTCAGTTCTCAAGCATTATTAATAAACCCCGAATTTCTCTGTCTGACCTGGTCGGAAACTGATTTTTATTCTCTTGTGAAAGTTTATTTCACGATTTCCATTATTATGGCTAGTTGCACGCTAATTGTAAGTCACACTAGAAATATATGCCGATGGAGGTAATAGGATTTTGCACAACTGACTCCAATCGAGCGTAGTATACTGTTACTTTTGAACAGTGTTGAGATATGCAAATCCATCGTGTTGGTAATAAGTTAAGCAAGAACCCCATTCCCTTGCTAAACTCTGGTTTCAGTTTCAGCAAGTTAAAATTGATTATTTTACGACTATGGGATTCTTCTCATTGCGTTCCACTCGCCATGTATTATTATATAGTAGTAGATAATTACAAAATGATGAATGGACAAATAGGTAGATGAAAGGTAAGCAAACTAACAAAGTAAGTAGGTAAGATGGAAACATTATATCTTCTTATTGTATCCTAATTACTTATAGCTTGCAATGAAATATATTTTACTAAACACATAGCTACAATTATAACTTACTCATAGAAAACACTATCCATCATAAACGAGTAGCGAAAAAGTAGACTTATTGTTAGTAGACTAATATACTTATACAAATGAAAGCAATAGCCAACATTAGTATATAATACCTAAGTGCTATGTTGTCCTGTCTTCCTCTTACTGCCCACATTAGTTCATAATGAAAAGCAGTAAGGCACTACGCTACCATAAATACTACCCATATTGATAACAATGGTGCAGAACAACAATAGGGATGATTGGTTGAAACCACTGAAAGAAAAATGGAGAGGTATGCACTTTTTTGTTTCTAATTCATGTATACACAGTAAATATCACTACATTCACTTAACACTACATGAAGAAACTCATTGTTACATTTGTTTACTGCCAGTTTTAACACAAACTATCTTTACTAACAACAAATGAATTGTGATTAGTGAATAGATTGTAACAGACATTCTAAATTCGAGTTACATTTACAGTGGTTCAACTTACAGTAAATTATCTATTGGTATTGCATTAAATTACGTTGTGCCTATGCCTACCCTATATCCACTAATTATACGTGCTTTTACTTATTTCCTATGACTTGCACATAAAACTATGATATAGGATAACGATATCTTTATTATCTATAGAGTTAATATCATTAGCGTAAGATTAAGCCTGCTTACTACATTTTATGGCAAATATATCTCCTGGTGAAATGTTTACTTATACATACATAAATTTGTCAAATTTTCAATATGAAAATATTGTTTGTTAATATTGCCGCAATTTAATTTAACCGTCTATGTTATTTAGGATACATGAATATTATCGACTTGAAAGATCAAAATCAAATTAAGCCCATTCTTTACTGACAATCTGACGCCATAAAATTGTAGCCAACTTATTTATTTATGACTTTTGTATTCATATTTATAGTATGAAAAGCATTAATGCATTTAAGTAGTATATAATCGCAGTGAATTTACGAATCTAGCATTTGCAATGGAAAATTAGTTGTAATAGTCCTACGTTTGTGTCAAAGTAATAAAGTATATAATAAAGGTAAGTTAAGAATGCAAAAGTACTAATTCAATGCTCTTGGCTTTTTTCATTTCTTATAATATAGTAGTTATGAGCTGTGAATTAGGCTGAGAAGAGGAAGACACGCCACAATTGACGATTCTCAGACACAATGCTCTTCTTGTCCTTTATACTTCACACTATTACAGTTCCACTAAAGACATCAGAATAAGACAGAGCTAATTACCATTACTTCTTGCTTACCCCTTTGTCTTTTAACATTTGATTGCTAGAGTACACATATATTTAAATGCGTGTGCTCTTATTTGTTGGTAGATGACCTATTATGCTTCCTACTATCATTTATTGCGTACGCTCACGCAGTTTATTTCACTGATATACTACACTTTATCTACACCAACATAAAACGCGTATTGAAAACGTAAATAATAATCTTGCATGTGGATTTTTCTACTTAATTGCTTTTCTACTTGCAATAAGGAATTGCCAAGAGGATAATAAGGGAAATACGGTAGGAACTAGTTTAGGGTTTTTATCGTGGTTTTCTTTAAGAATGTTTTACTATAAAGTCTCTCGTTTTCACTAGAATATTATCATGCCATCAAAAAACAAATCACAAAGTACTCGTAGTCTCAACTTTTGTATAACAATTTACAGACAGTCGCATTTTTGCATTGCTACATCTAATATGACAGGATCTTTGCTTATCTGTAGTTATTTATGCGCTGTCAATGGTTTTCTTGTAGATATATTGCTTACTTAAGGGGAACAGTAAGTATATTATTATATAGGTTGCAAAAGTATTGACGCAATTGAAAACACCAGTCCGAATTACAATTACTGAGTTGCACTATTATCATTGCGTATGAATATAAAAATTACTACCTACCAAGAACTTCTCACATGCTGTGCAATTTATTCAAAAATGATTTAAGAGTTTTCACTTAATTTAATGGGTTACGCTGTGTTCACTTCCCTTTTGCACCAGTCTGCATTCACTCTCCATATCCATTAATGATAGTAAGTATACATCTCTAAACAGCCTTTTTCGATCGTATTCACACTTTTTAAATAAATGTGTAAATAAGAAATTGCAACTACAAAGCACATTAAAGATGAGACACGATCTGACTAGTATTATAAAGGTTATTGAGAATCCTCATGCTCTATAGATGCCGAGTAGATGAACCACACAAATATTTTACATATTTACCTTTACATGTATTCATCCTGTGTAGATGCAAATATTTCATTTACTGCTTAAAGGTAACATGCAGAATATCCTGCGTTTGGAAAATTTTGCAATGTATTGTAAAGCACTTTATGTACATTGTGCCATGGCATAAGTGTTTATTTAATTACTAATCCTTTTAATTCACGAATGTGAATATTGCTATTACTAAACGTGAGATTTCAGCATTATGAACAGGCAAATATTGTATGTGTATTTAATAAAAAAAATTTACAAAAGTCATATTAAATTACCTTTGATTCTTCGAATGCAGACAAATAGCAGGCCACCACAACAAAATAGGGATGGGTAGATTTCTTATGAGATTTTGTAGTTATTAGGTCACATCTACCAGACGAGACGATAGTTTCCTTTGTCTATTGTGAAATACAGCCGCTTGTGTGGAAAGCTCCTGTAAAACAAATAAATGTAGGATTTACAATTACAATACAAATAATGTTTCCAAATACTAATAAATAACGAGTACAATTTGTACATAACTATAATCATATATATCTAACATAGATTATCTTGCATAGAAGTTAATAGTATACAGGAAAACAGCAAAACTACTTATATAATGAAATCATTTATTCCACATAAGTTTTCTAATGGATTCATAGCCATTAGAAAATAATTATTGGGAAAACATTGTAGAATAGTAATAGTTGGCATCCATATGTCATTAAGAAACCGAATTTAGATTTATCGAGTTTTGAATGGGAATTTTTTATATATTTAAATTATATATGGACGTCATACGTTAATGATAGCAAGAGATTAGAGGAAAGTAGGTTGAATTAGAATTTAAATATTTTGTTATCATCTACTTGGAAATTCTGAAATTCACTCAGCTATAAGTTGTTAGTATTCGTGTAGCCACAGATGAGCGTACGTGAGTGTATTAAATTAAAACATTCACTTGTCTCCTTACCAATTATATCCAAAAGAGAATAGACAACTTAAATTGTGCATCAGAAACGAGAGCAGTTTCTTTTTACACGTGACAGTAGATTGTCATTTTTCTCTTTAGATATACAATATAAGTATACAGAGCACCTCTTTGTATTTTAATTATCTCGACTGATTGTGAGCCTAATGAGTTTGTCAATTTTGGCATAGACTAACCGTATTGCATATTAAGCAGTCGGATACAGTTCATTACCAACCCACGAGCAAATTATTTAACTAGTATTAACTTTCATGCCCGACATACAAGAAGCTATAAATACCCAAAAAAATGGACACGCCTATTTGTTATAGCAACACCCTTTTCTTATTAAGGATAATCTGCAAATATTATTGTTTACTAAGCTTTGGTAAACACGTCGTAAAATATATCATGTCCGATTGTTTATTCTCTGTTGTGTGTTGATTACATTTCATACTTAAGTCAGTGGCAAGTAATAAATCTTACAATAATTTGGCCTTTGGATATATTAACTACAACAATGCTCTAACTTACATAAATCATGTCGAATGTTCATCATTTAATTCCTACTGATTACACTGCTGAGGAGTTTTAGTGGAAAGTTTTAAAAAGTCACGAAATCAATGAATCGCAGATTTGCTAATGAGGAACAATGTAGTAAAAGTAACTCAGCTTTCTTATGAAAATGTTGTGTTTAACTATTTTGCTAGACCGTAGCATATTTATATCATCAGTTAGATGTTTTTGAATAACTTGATGCAACCACGGATTGCTTGCACTATTATTTGTAACCCAAGATCAATTAAAATAGTTGGACACCATTGCTAGACAGAAATATTAAAATATTCCTACCATTACAATAGGAATTTTAATTTGGCTCATGATAAGTGCTCGTTACTTTAAATATTGCAATACTTTATGGCTTTCTGAACTACCGTATTTACTATGTACACATCAATTTACAAATATATGACATTGACATCAAAAATACTATTCATACATTGCATACTCACAATCATCACACAACACTATTATTGCATTTTACGATTTTATTCCATTAGAAGTAAATAACTAATAAATGACCAAGTTTTATTGCTGGTTCTGCATCATCAATACTTAGGTACGTTTAGTAAACTAACAGGAAAATAATACGAGAAATAAACATTTTTATCATTAAAATTAACTAGCGAGCTAATAGTCAAAGCGAGTTACGAGTTAGCCTGTAGTATGTAAACAGACAATTATTATGCTCGCCAATGTGATTAACGTCTGAGCTATTTATATTCTTTCCTGTACATGATTACATACCGACGTGTATCGGGGTACATCGCAGTTACTTATATAAGTGACCTCATGAGCCATAACCGCTGTGAAGCGACTTCTGGCCTGTAAATTATAGAAGTGACAACAAATCCTGCCGATGTACGCTTTAATGTTCAAAAGACCCGTGGTAAATGGTAAATCTGTGTATTCTATTAAAGTAAACATACCATCATACGATATATTTAATTTCATCTAAATATTTGCATAGTAATTAACCAGTGTTGCAATTATATTTCCCTCTATCAGATTATCATGGCTGAGGAAATTATTTATACCCAGAGGTTATTGCAGTTAAAAATTGATTAAGAATTTCTGAATAAAAAAGAGAGATATTTCAATCGCCAGGTATATCAATTTAGGTCTTAGGTAACTTAAGCTACAGCTGAATGAGCTGAAGGGAAAGATATTGCAAATAGGGTAGGAAATGTTTGGTAGCATTCTGCAGATAACATAACAGCAGCAATCAAAGTGCAATCCTGACATCTAAACTTTTTCTATTGTTATTATTTCCATAATGCACAATTATGTTCATTTATGACTATGACTCCGATGCAATCAATTTTACACCCACGCATGTTCAGTTACACGCTTTACTTTTGTCAAACATATATTATGATGTATAAGAGTTTTAATAGCTATCCTACAAATAGATGTTCAGGTATGTGGGCATGTAGCAAATATACTTATAGGTTGATTAGTTTTTTTTGCTACATGTATTGTGTTAAATGTGTTATGTATTACTTACTATGTTTACTAGTAAGGCATAGTTGCACAGGTAAGTTCCTTCCAAGAGAAGTTACATTATAATAAAATATTAATACCACTTTACTAATTGCACTGTCAGTGACTCTCGTATGCATAACAGGTATTAGATTGCAATGAACTCATTTGAATGGTCATAACACTATCATAATAATGTCATAAGATACTTCCACGTACCATTTGTCTTTAGTTTGCTCCACTTATTATTATTTCTTCTTTAGAAATCGTAGACTCACTACTTTACAGCTTATACAATTAAAATGCTGATTTTTTACGTCTGAAAATATTCCCTTCCCAATATGCGTTTTGAAGTTTTTGCTGCGTTTATCGTTATGAGAATATTTGTCGGAAATCAGCATGCGGTTCGTTTCCCTAATGCAATTCTGGTAATTATATAATGAGGTAAATAAAGCCTATTTATGCGTAACTTCTAAACACTGAATATATATTAGTTTGCAGCATAACATAATTATCATACTCTGATTCGGTGAAGCAATAGATAAAACTCAGTTGACGTAATGACAGCTAATATTATGCAGTAAAACGAGGAAGGCGTTTTATATTTGTCATCTCACGCTTAGCGTTGTAAATCAATATGATAATGAGAGTAAAATTATTTGTGACTTCATTTTCCTTGTTTCTACACAAAATTTAAGAAGCAATGCACTTAAAATCACAATTACTAAA
Organism: Tomocerus qinae; assembly: GCA_020055645.1. Taxonomy (NCBI): domain Eukaryota; kingdom Metazoa; phylum Arthropoda; class Collembola; order Entomobryomorpha; family Tomoceridae; genus Tomocerus; species Tomocerus qinae. The sequence continues at coordinate 29,797,679 of CM034548.1, forward strand.
TTGTGGTTCAAAATATTATTTTTAAATGGATTTATGGGTTACAATGTTTTTTACATTTAATGGAAGGAAAACCTAATTTTAAAGAGTTCATTTGTTTGACGTCTTCAAAAATTGCCACTTCCTTTTGACCAGAATAATAGTGACGCATACAAGTTTATATAAACAGATTATTAAATCATTATTTCAATGTACAATGGAGTATCTTGCATGAGAATTTTGCCTTAAAATTCCTTAACTAATGAGCCCTTATTGCATAAAATAATTCTCACAGGAATTCATATTCTCGGTAATATGTAATACCAGATTTATTACCACTCCTTAACAATAGGAATCTACAAAGCATTGTGTTCTAGCCTGTTGGTCATACTTGTACAAAGTACAAAGAAAAGTTGCAATGTCTAGACAAGTTGTGATGGAATTTTTACATAGGCATTAGAATTCCTGCAATTTTGTAAATGGCTCTTCCTTTATTGTCGAATAACATAGTTAAGTATTCAGTGCAAAATTTAACTTACATCTGTCAAATTGTTAATATTTATAAAATGGAATATAAGTTTATGGATTTAAATCGTTCTTAGCTTCCAAGCTTAGTATTTCATGAGTACAAATGTATATGCCGAAAATTAAGATTCTAAACATCTCTCTAATTCAAACATTTGTCGGCAAATGTAAATTTAAATCCAAAATCGCACTCAAATAAAATCCTTTGAGTGAACTTGTAACTCCATTATTAAGCAATGCAATTTTTTCATTCCTACTTTTATGCTTTTGTATTTGGAGTAGCTATTATGAACTACATGAGAATGCAAAATGTCTTAGAGTTTAGATTTTATTAATAATATGTGCTAACATGTGGAGTATTATGGAATAAAGAATTGAATTTAGTGATGAAGGGAAGCTAAGGAAAATTATTTAACAACTGGGAAATATGTTTAATTTGCTAGGAGCATTCATCTGTTGCATTAGTCAGGGAGCTTTTGAAAAGTGCATGATGCTTCGTTTGATTATCATAAATAATTCAAAGAATACAGCTTCCGCATGCACAGTGCTTCAAAATTCTCATGCTACCATTGTTATTGATAATAGTACAAGGCCGGCCTTATCTTTACGTTAGTCTTAGGGACATTACATGCTAATTCTTGGGCTTTATGAGAAATAAAAATATCTATGTAGCAGTAAATACAAATTGCAAGGTGTTATTTAGGAGCAGCAAAGAAGAGGCAATACGCTGCAAAACAAAATGTAACAATAGACACTATTTTCTATTAGTTCACATTGGATTACGAAAGGAATCTTGTCATTTGCATTAACACACCTTCCCTTTAGTCAAAAGTCCTGTTAAGGTTTTGCTTTGTTCAGTCTTTGTCCCGTTTCAATGTGTCTGCATTTTGCGAGATGAATACTAAATTGCAAAGAAGAAAGTTGGAGAACACTTACTATACTATACAATAGCTGCATATAGGTATCTAACTAAAATCTATTTTAGTATGTCTCAGTAGTATCAAATAAATACTAGCAAACCTATTGACTGTAACGTCATACTTATTCATTATTCAGTATGCGACGTTTATCCTGTAGTGCAAATCAGTTGGAGATTCCCTATTTGTAAATGTAATTGATAGTGGGACAGAGAGCAAATGAAAACCAAATTGAAAATGAAAGGTGACATCCAGGTGACAAAACAATGGGCATTTATTTTCTAAGGATGAGACATGATGAAGGAGATTAGATCTATCGAAATTGGAATTTTCCATTTCTATTGTCATTCATGGAAAGGCAACCATTTGCCTACTTCGTCAACTCCATAAACGAAATAACTCATTTCCTCAAGGAAGTTTTAAAATAAATTATCCTCATTGTACCATTTGTCATACACAAATTTTCTCAACAATAGGATCAAATATCTCTCTATCCGTTAACCATCTTTAACCAATTCAGATTTTAAAAGTCGGCATGAAGGCATGTCTCCGGTCAATTTTTAAGTTTATAGTTTATAGTCTTATCAGGTAGTTAGAAATTTAACCGCTCCAGACACGATTTAAAATATTATAAACCTAATATACACTTATACCAGAAACCGTATTTACTGCCAACTTTTGGTTTTAAAATTTTAAGCTTAATTTGATTTATCAAGAAATGAAATCTGTCCAATAAAACTTATTTCTTGGGTTAGTGGAATTTTAAAATTTATCTTACAAGTCATCAACTTTCTAACATTCTACTATTTAAATAACACAAAATCACTCCCATCAAATAATTGTTAGAAATTTGAATTTTCATTAAGATGACATAGGAATCTTAGAGATTCTATTTTTCTGTGGGAAAAAATCAGTAGGCTGTTCATTTATATCCTTCAAAAAAAGCAGGTATAGATTGTAAACGGATGAGTGGTATGACATGGTATTATTTGCATAATTAATCATATCGTTCTCCATTGTTGATTAGCCTCTTTGCAAAGGATAGTGTATACCAATGGGTAATTATTGAAACACCAAGATTACCTCGAGATTTTCATTAGTATAGGAACAGATTGGTATGTGGTAAATGAACTTCTCCTAAAATTGCGTTTCTCTTTCACTGGGCTCACACCTAGAGATAGTATTGCATTAGGTGTCTAGATGAATTGTTTGTGCAGACAGAGTGATGTGTCAATTGGTTTCTTTTTCTTTTCGCAAACAATACTCATTCACAAATATACACAATCAGTGGATTGTGTGTGCATATGCATACACACAAGGTATTACAATAGATAAAGCAAAGCGATACATCGAAATCCATTCACGTGTTGAAGATTTAGTGCCATTAGTTCTATTGTTATGCAAATATATTCTGAAACAAATAAGGAGGCTTAGCGTCACACTGAATGAATAAGTTAATGGATGTAGAATAGGCATTCTTGAGCAAAAGTTAAACTTTGAGACGGAGACACACTGAAGGATTCAATTGAACAAGACGAGACATCGACATCTCACACGATCCAACAACTTGTTAAAAGTTGCATCCTTCTGCTATTTGATTGCCTATATTTATTATAATACTCCTCTTCAATGCCCATTATTCACTACTTTAAAAAGATTGTGTACACATTGTTATGTGACTAAACTTTGTACCTATCAAACATTATTATGCACATACACAGGTCAATTATAGGATTTTTTTAGTTACTTAAGCTATGCACATAGCTCAGTAGGTTACATTATCTACCTGTGTATGTAGTTTATTCGAAGAAAGTAGTAGAGATTATTATAATGGATTCTATTAGCGACTAAACGGTTTAAAATATCGGCTATAAAAGATTACTGTTGTTAGAGATTGATTTGACTGATAGACTCATCTTTACTGAGGTGCAAGAATTTACATAATGTAAACCGTTCATTGAAATGGAAACTTTTAGGCCATCGTATCTTTTTTGGCCCAGTCGTTGTTCACTTAAAATAGCCACTTTTTTCTTTTATTACTGTCAAGTCTGCGACTTTGTTCGATTTGCTCTTAGAGTATACCTACATAAACACTGTACAAATAACATAAGCAAACTAATCGTGACTCACCTACATTTTTGAATGACTCTTTCCATTCGACTTCAAGCCAAACATCTAACCAAAACAGAACAGGTTGTACTATCAATGAAAATACGCATACCCCTATTATGTACCTATGTAAGTGCATTTATTTGTAATTTCAATTTCATTCCTTAATGCAATTGTGCTTTAAATAGTATCTCTCTTTGTATATACTCTGCGATTGTATCAAGATTGTTCATTTTTATGTGTAGCTAAAATGTTTGCTGCTCTTACTACGTTAATCAAATAAATACGCATTATCATACACTAATATAAAGTTATATGGTAATTTATTTGTATTTGTTAGTACTAATAATAATTTGCACAAATGCCTGCTTTGATACATTAACAATTCAACCAATTTGTTAGATTATCTATGAAACTACAAGCTTTCATGTACCTACTTAAATTTAGTCTCACTGCAAAAAGCACTATTTATAAATTTAATTTAACGGCATTTATTCTTTCTTAATGTACTAGCATATCTATATTCATATTTAGCTACAATAAGATATACTTAGTTGTAATCCAGGACTCAATAGCGAAATCGTTCTACTACTTACACTTTCTCTCCCACAATTGCAAATAAATAAATAAAATTAATTTCTCTCACTACAATAAGTAGTATTTATGTGGCAATTGTAATTTATTTATTAGAAGCTTGTCGTGATGCTAAACTAAGCTTACTTTACGATTTGCTTTTAAGATTAACGAAAAATTATAATGCAGAAAGGAGATTAGCTACTTATGTACAGTCATTTATATAGGAAAAGCACTTACAACTTTATATAAAGTATTAATCTCAATATATATCATTATTATTTGTACTACATTTTAAAAATGGGTCGTTTTACATTTGAATTGGGCACTGATTAATGAATCAATTCTAACTAATAAGATATTTCATTTATTTGTATAATATTTCAAAAATGTGTCTCGAAATGAAATATTACGGTTGTTCAGTTAGTACCTTATACAATGCATTCTTAGGTAAATGATAGCGTTCAATATAAAACAGAGTTTATGTGACGTGTTATAGTACCATTGGCATTAAGACTTGTAAATTGAAGACTCTTTGATCTTATCTTTTAATTTTCCTATTACAGTAAATAATAATTTTTTCAGATAACTAGTGCACTGTTACTGCATTGTAGGACAAGTTGACAAGTACAAGTTAAGGAGACACTACCACTTTGTTAATTATGTGCACATACCTTGTACAATACATAAACATTCTCTAAATATAAAGTTATAAATAATTGTACTTGTAAGTTATTATTATTATTATTGCATGTAGGTGAGCAAAATAAGTGTTTTACGATTTGATGATCACACAGTTTACTTTAATAACACACATTGTGAGAAATTCTTATCAAATGTGTCACAATTACGAATAGGTGGGTGTACGTGTAAGTGCATATCTGTCTGTGTGTAATGTGCAATAAATTTTGCATGTGTATAATAATATTGTTATGAGAGTTCAGCCAAGTTAATCTTAATGGCACTTTGGATTATGGGGAAACTTTGGTTTTCTTCCTGTCCGGAAATTTAAACTGCTTATCGTTGAGACAAAGCATATAAAGTTCCTCAGGCTAAGGTTGAACTTAACTGAAGCAGACAACAACAAGACTAAAAATTCATAATGCATACTAAATACAATAGTTAAGGGAAAAGGGAAGGAAAGATAAATAAGTAGACACTGAAAGATGGTTACATTACAATAATACTTACAATGTATATCAGATAGCTATTATATTACCCATTATTAAATTCACATTGTATTTATTTTACTAGTATATAAAGGACTTGCTTCAGTCAACCTACCATGAACTACTAAATGAGCGAGCTTCATTAAAGTGCACAATGTAAATATACACGAGATGCACGTGTAGGTATTGCTACTTCCGCCTTAACTACTAACCGATAACCCTGTGGAAGCTATTGCCACTCCATATACTATTGCTTCGTCTAATTCTATCAGTGTTTACTTGCACCCAGAATTGTAACACCTAAAATTATTTTTAGCCATTGGCCAAATTAAAAAAATAAGCCAAACTACTCAACTTGGCCAGTAGCCATTTCAGTCCGCTAAAATGGTATTCTCGCTAAGTAAAATCTATAATATCTGGCTCAATTTTTTCCTGGCCTGGGGAAAATGTAAAAAAGCCGGCCAAAATAAAACCCTGATTTGTATAGGACATAAAAGATATATTTTCTATGTTTGTCTATAGAATCTGCAGTAAAGTTCTGTATGGTGAGCAACGGTAGTTTTCACGCTTCTAAATACAATACAAAGCGTGGCGAATTCTATCACACACAAACCTGTCGTTAGTTTATTACAGTTTACTATTTTCTGCACTTGGTAGATTCTCGTTGCATATTGCACGTCAGTATATGCATTGAAAGAGTAGTAAAGTAAGAGTACTAAAACAAGATGTGAGATGTTATCATTTGCCTTAACGTGTCGTCTTTTGTGGAAAGATACAAACAATGGCGTTAGTTTGCCTTTCCTTGCTTTACTTTATTTACAGAAAGATAATGCACTTTTATAGCGGACCACAATGAATAGAAAAGATACTTATTATGTAGATGCAGATAAATTCATCTCACTCGTTGACATGAAAGCCCAATGAACAAATACAGACACTATTGGTGGGCTGTGAATAATGTTTTGTTTCCAGATTTCGTGTGGGCCAATTTTACTGTATCCTACCCACTGCAGTTAGTCTGCATTATCTCCAATCTTTATGATATGCCATGTCTTTTAGATAGTTTAAGTAGTTCCTGCACATTCTGCTGCTACACAACCACGAATTAAAGCCTAATCATATTTTCATCGAAACCAACCTTATCTTAATTTCCGACAGCAGAAAAATCCAATTTGTATTGAGACAAAGTAAATATTATAATACCAAAGAAATAGATACACTGACAACCCGTCAGGATACAATAATATATTTTATTCTTTGATTTTCATTCGTTTGTGAACTTGGGGTTTTCAAGAGGAAACTGATTTTTACGCAGCGACGCTGATAGATAATACATGTGTTATACTTGCTCCCATATAAATAACGTTTCTAATGATATACTTAAAACCTAAGTAAACCATGACTTACCTTCACTATTTTCTGTGCTTACTGATTGTGAGTTTCCTTTTCTAAATCCTTTATCTAGCTACACTCTTGGCATCTAATTCTAAACAAGTATGTTATGTATGCATACCTACTTCATTCTGTATAATAAGAGCGTGTCTACCTAATTTAGCGATGGGAAGTTGACGGCCTTCTCTAAAACATGCAAAAACCTACGATAAGCAACTAATAATTATATCCAAGTTTCATTACCTATTTACCCATCGTTTCTAACGCGCTTCACTTCAATGACAAACCTATTTGGAAATTCGAAACTTCGTTACTCATAAATAACGCTTTTTCACTTCGTTCGTTTTCTTGGCAAAAAATCATAATACCTTGTAAATAGTTTGACTTACTTTTAATACAAGTCATATTTTTCATCAACAATCTTTATAATGAGATTCGCTAGATTTTGTTTTATATTATGTTCTAGACAATTTAAACTTGAAAATAATGATTTAATCATGTATTAAGGTCGTATGATGGTGCGTATACTTTTATACCAAGTATATAGTCTAATGAAAGTAGTATAACTTGCCTAGATTCCTATTATATTATAGTAAATTCCTGATTTATCAATCAAAATGTTGTGAAAATACAAGAAAATTTCTGAAATCAGAGCAATGGGAAAGAAAAGGAAATTCGATAATAGATAGAATAATGCCTATGTCAGCGCAAACGTATTGTGTAGTGAAGTATTACTATGCACACAGGATGAAGTTTTATGTTTTTTATTTCCTGCCAACACACTCTTTGATTTATCTATTATTTCTATCTGCACATAACATATAATTAAATGTAACGCAAAATTATTAGTTCAACTTTGTAAAGTATGCAGATATTCAGAGTTAATCACCTTCTGCTTTTGTATGCTTTTGGAGCCAGAAATTAACTTATTGCGAAGACAGACTGAGAAATATTGATTCTGAAAACAATAGCAGGGTAAGTAATTTTACGTAACGGACATAATATCCATAAATAATTAAGCAATTGATAAAGGAAATTTGCAAAGTTGTTGCATGATAAAACTATATGCATTGTGCCATTATTTTGTAGTAACTACATAATCCAACACAATGTAAAAATGTATAGACATGACAAAGGCACTTAATATAGTTAAGAAATGATAGAGACAGGATACATTATAATAAGGAGTAATAATAATGTATTGTGATTGAAATGATCGATTTTAAACATTGATAGAGAACACTCAATTATTGGCAACACGAGACATCATCAATGCAATTAGAGCTACCGTGCACAATACCTGGCCACTACTTCCACAACGCATTTACCTGTCAGGTAAAACTAACTAACGATGTTGTACTTTTCTTGTCAAATGACTTGAAAGAGAAGGAACCGCAACATGCACTTAATTTTTATTAGAAGTCTGACTTCAATTACATCGTATAATTCATATTAGTGCTTTCCTACTGACTTTTAGTGCTACGTTTTCTTGTCTTGTCTGTGATCAGGGAATCAAAGGTTCTCCCAACAAAACTCTCACCCATGGGTCAAAATGAGTGTAAAATCCACAAATGGATGAATGGGTCGACTATAATTCAAATGCTTTGTACAAAAGAAAACCCCGACCCATTGCAAATTGCAATGAACTACAATCTACATTATGATCTTCCTTCTTAATGTTAGTTGTACGTTGTACCCACACTCCATTTTACTATAATAATGATCTAACTTGACTGCCGCGCCGACTGCACTCTCAATCTCTCGACGTTATCCGGTCTTGGCTACTCAGCTCTCTGTTTTATTTTGTTTCTTGCTTGACTTGTTATGAATTCCCAATCTCTGTGGAATTATTCTTAATAAGGTAACTGACTTGAAAGCAATAGTGCTAACTAGTAAACTGTTCTCACGTGAATGTCCACCTGAAAATGTTTATGCAAAAATATTGCTACTTTAATGAAGATATATTATTACATTTGTCTTTCTAATTGCCCGTCTACCATTTCTTATTTGCATATCAAATTATAACATTGGTATTTACATTTTGTTTGACAAAAAGAAATTACTTTGACTAAACTGCCACATTTCTAGTGCCAATGCTCCTTGTGTAGCATTTGGAAAACAAATGTCTTAGACAGACGTAGATTATTGATTTGTTATGCATTTTTATTCAAAAATTAATTACCTAATATGGAAAAATTAATTGTAAGTTAAGAAAACGCAAGGTGATCTTCCAAAGTAAGTCAACTACTATTCTTACAATGTTTACAATGGACAATAGATAAACAAAAGGTGTTCATTACCATTATTGACCTGGTCAGCATCTTATAGTGCAGTAGGTAAGTAAGTCGAAAGCGTAGGTTTTTAACCTGTCAATACGATCTGTCACCTATAATTAACTTACTACAGTGTTATGTTAAACACCTTGAAAAATAAATTCTACAATACAGTACATTGACACGTATTCTTTACCAAAAATGTTATTGTAAAATACAGTAACGAAAATTGTAAAAATTTAATTTTCATGGACAATCATTAAATGGAGTCAAATCCCCGTGAAATTATTTTAAAGTACGATTAATGCTAAGTTACCGTATTTTTTATCGTTTTCTTGTCATTAACATGCATAGTATTTACTGTTATTAAAAACAATGAAACTTGATTTAAAATAGAGAATGATAAAAAATGTATGATGCTATGCGTTATGCTTAGGTACTGATAATGTAGGATTATATAGGCAGATAATTATAAAACAGCGGATTATTTCATCCTTCAGTTCTGCTTGCACTCACTTACTTTTGACTTATATTTATTTTATAATGATCGTCATCTCACAACAATGAGAGCCTCCCAATTTGAACTTCGCTTCAGTTACTTTACATAGTTTGGTCAGTGAGAGAGAGTAGAATGGAAATGGTCTCGGATGACCTCAGGAGTCAACCACTGAATCTACAGGAAGATTTTGGCTTGAAAGCGATAAAATACGCCAACTTAAATAACGTTGTATTGTCTCCTCGCATTCAGAACGGATGATGATGCGATCCTTCATAAAATTACATTCAAAAGGTAAATAGCAACGTTAGAGTCGAAGTATACCACCCAAAGAATGTAAGTCTTACCATGTGGAATTGCTATTCAGTTATTTGCGTAGGTATGCAGCTAATAATATTATTTCCTAGATCACAATTAGCAAACTATAGTTGGATAGAGATGTATACTCACACTCTTGTAGTAATACGTAGGTATACATAAAATAATAGTATAGAGTGTAAATATAATATCCCACAGGAGGAAGATGGGTAGGTGAGCATAGTATATCTAGGGAATAAAACGCAACCAACGGTGCAGACAGAAACCCACATAGCGTAGTCAAACTACGAAACGAGTGGTTGCAATTTTGAGATTGATGCTTTTCAGCAATGGAACAGTTTAATCTTTAAACTCTGCACAAAGGAAAAAAAAATGTAGCAAAATATACCGAATCACAAGCCGAATAGAAATCAAACTTGGATATGGGAGTAAATCTGTACTAAAGTTCAAAGTGAGCTCCCCTTTGTGATGCAATGCCGTTACCTCTGCTGCGTATCTTTTCTGTACTATCATGCGTTTTGGTATCAGATATTGATAGCCATTCTGTTATTAGAGTTTGGGATCGAATTTGTAAAATATTGCAAGTGTGTTTAGTGTAGGTAGTTAAGAATGTTTATAAACTACGTATTTTAATGCCACTTATTTGCATTAGAATAGCATAGTGACCCGTTCTCATTCCTTCATTCTAATAGTTCAGGCAGTTTGAATTCTAAGCAATTACCCTATTTGGCTAAGTGCATTTAAACTTTATACTGATATTTATTCTTTAAAAATGTAAGTAACCTCGTCGGTATCAAAGTTCCAATAATATTTACGTTATCATTAGTATTATTATGTGATACAAAAGGTTCATAATAATTCACTGCACGTAACACAAACATTGTTTATAACGCGGATTTTTCTTTCCTTCACTAGTAAAAACATATTTACACCACCTAGGAAGGAAAAAAAGATATACAGAGATTAGGTATGTATACCAGAGATTAAACCTACATTGTAGTAAATAGCAATAGATGTAATAGTTAAGTAAACGTTTCGGTGAACGCTTCTGTCTTGCTGTAAATCTGTTAAAACAACATGCAATGCATTTGTTAACTGAGCGTAACTGCGTAACGCTTTTAAATGAAAATGGCAAGAGTGCAGCGTGTAATTCTGTAGAGGTATAATATCTATTAAGTAGCTTATAAATGATCATGTAATGGAGTTTAAGGCATTAAATTGGATTAAAATTAGAGCGATTGATCGTGCGAATCCAGGGCAATAGATCCAATTGAATCTTTTACTCTAGGAAAATCTCATGGATCAACAGTGACAAAACCCAGACGAAAAAAATCTTTGCTACTTGGGATATCCTCATCTTTCTAACCATAATCCTTTTAACTTGCGTAAACATCATGGAAACATTTATATGTCTACATAAACTGCTTTAGTTTATTGCACGCTTCCATTTTAAATCATCAGTTCATGTTCAAATCAAAAAAGGCAATGAAGCAAAATCTAGGTGATTCGCTAAGGCGATTTGAATAATTTTGGATAACTAGATATTTTATTGATGCTACTTCATTTCGTACTACGTTTCTAGCCTCAATTGACAGATTGACAGAAATTGCATCGTTTACGTCAGATTATTACATACTAAATCAATTCTATCTGGCCCTCTTGGGACAACAATGTATTTTGGGTTACCAAATAGATAGAGTCAGAAAATGCATGGGAAGAATCGTGCTTGCGTACATCAAAAAATCAATAAATACGTTCATTACTACTTTTCCATACTAGGTAAATTCCACATGAAAATCAAGTTCTTTCTATCAATTTAAATAAGTAGGTACTCATCCTATTGATCTGTTTTTCTATGTTGTACTTATTTATTCATGGTAATAATTTTCTTTCTGTCTATGTAAATATTTAAAGAAGGAAATTATCTGTACATGGTCATACTGAAAAATATAAATTCAGGTTACCTAGTATTACATATCTATTACCAATAATAAATACATAATAATGGATGACATACTAAAATAAATGTGGAAATTATAAGGAAAACTGTCTCCAATTAAATCATATCAAAAGGAATCTATCCTGTACAATTTAAGTTATCTGTACACCGAGATATATACTTTAGTTCAATTTTAATGGTAAATTAAAGAATTTAGTAGATATCAGTAGCATTTAATTGCAAAACGAGACAAAATTCACAATAAAGATGATTTTACAGATTTACACTGAATGTCTGTTGGAAAAGAAAATTTGAAAACAACAGGCTTTCAGATACCTGGAGTATGTTTTAAAATTATGTTCTATCCAAAAAAGGATTTTTAAAGTTTCTTCATCTCTGGTATATCTTTAGTTTAAAAATGTTAACGATAAGCAAATAGGGAAACTTTTTAATGAGGAGTTTTTACCATCTACATATTATACCATTATAATACACTATTTTAAAGTTGCTATATATGGGTATTATATAATGCACTATTAACATGCTTACCCGCTTGAAATTAAAACGCAATAAAGAGAAGGTTGTCACATTAAGTCGGTGCGGTTATATCTTCCAGTCCATTTAATTTAGTGCTTAAAGTAAAAACAAAAGCTAAATAGAAAAAATTCTGTTTGAAGCTACCATACACTATGTGTAAATATGCTTTTTAGATGCGTAATGTATGTCATCTGAAAGTGGAGCAGACTACCGACGCCTATGTTTTTGCCCCAACCGAAAGATAAATATTTACTTAGTTTAGAATGCGGAGATTGTAGCAAATAAACCGACAGATAGATAAGTTTGAACAGTCAGAGTGAACTTCTTTGAATAATAAGTTCAAGAACTAAGATTGTAGGATTTTAGTATTATCGTTTTGAGTTCAAGTGCATTTGGGTGATTTTTATTTAGTATACAATAAATACTGTAATTCATCAAATATGGAATTTATGACTTACCAGTTCTAAGGTTGAATTTAATCCTTAAATTAATCAATATGGTATATATCAGTTTTAAGTACGATTTGCTCATTGTCAGTTTAGTAACGAGAAGTAATTTGCAAGGTAATAATAAAAATGTTAAACAATGTAGATATCCTTAGTTGGTAAGAAGTAAGTGATGAGGTTAGCTAGAAAAATCTGATCCTGAATGTATCCACTATTAGTCGGATGATATACACCCAAAGAAACCAATTCACGACATGATTTCTTGTTCTATTGCACAAATACGTCATAAAGTACGTTATTTTAACTGTTATTATGCAACATATACTAGTAATATCCTTTTATGCAAGTAGCAGGTGTACTACCACCTATTGTACAAAATAATACCACATTTTAAGGGCAAATGCTCTTCGTCAAGACACTGACTGTTGTTGTCCCATTGTTGATGTAACTCAATCAAGTCTTAGTAAGTCTACAGAGCAGTACAATTTAGCGATGTACAGGTGCGTGACGAAAAAATATTGCTCAAGTTTAAAGAAGAAAATCTAAGTGGAGGAGCAGCTCGAGTATTTTCCCAATTTAAAACATTATTAAATGATGTTTAAAAAGTAGAGCAAGTAGCAAAATACATTTAAAGAGCAGTGCACTGTAATAACATCATTTTAAATTTTAATTGTAAACTGCAAAGCTTCAATTTGGCCACGCTAACTCGTGTAAATTGCAAATGGTATTCTATATGCAGATATAATTGAGATACGTGCATTGCGTTATTGAACTTTGCCTCTCCGATATAAGACATGCATGCAAGTTTCTCTGTTGAACTCGATAAGAATAGAACGAGTATACCTGCACATTGTCTGATGTTGTCATCCATTGTCATTAGTAGGCAGAAATTACTGATTACATTACACGCAATGAAGCTTTACATAGTCAACTGACTTTTAATGGCTGAGAATAATCAACTCGCACACAAAAAATGTTTGCTAAGTCAGGCCACACAATTCTCACGGCTATCTACTAAAACACTGCATTCGAATCACACAGAATACCTACATATTGTAATACAATGCAAATCAAGATCTATTGTAATAATTTATATTCATGCACTCGCATTTAACTTAATGTGCGAGTTGATGAATTTAGCCAACCTATCTTCTCCATAACTTATGCAAACCAAAATACATAAAAAAGGTAAGTAAAAGGTGTCAAGCATTTAGCCTACCCACACATTTGGCATATTATTCTTCTTTTCGCTTATTAAGAAATTACTTATATATATCACCTTTTCGGTCTTTATTCTCCCATTTACATCTTTCTTGAAAATTTAAATGGCCACATGCCAATGTCACTACCAACTTAATAGAGTCCTGTAATATTTACAATTTACATTAGAACAGTTACTACTTAATAGATGAAAATTGCTCTGCAGTTCACATCCAAATCATTGAAATGTTTTTCTTTTGCACCTAATTTACAAAGTCGGAAACCATAAAAATTTACATGACATTTTACTTGACCATATGGTATAAATAGGTCGATCTGGCTAGGATGACTTGTAAAGGGCACTTCATTTAGCGATGAACAAGCTGACTAAATAAGTAGCAATCATGAGCAACTTGTTATAACTCGTAACTTTCAAGTTGTTCATAATGACATAACTATTCAAAGAATTTAGCAAGGTTAGAATAATTATGTTACGTCATCTTATGCTGGGTTTTGTGTACACAAATAAATGTGACATGTCTCCTAATTTACTGTTACTAAAATTAGCGAACAACAGAAACTGCTTTTTCCTATGTGATAGTTTTACAATTCAGTAGTTTTTTGCCATAAAGTACGTTCAGACAGACGAATTCAATCAATCAGTTTTCTAACCCCGCTTAAATGCTTTTATATCGTGTGAATTCTTCAAAATTTGAAAAGAAGGTGAGATTTAGAGAACAAAGTTTATTGTCACTCTGAAAATGTCCACAATGCGTACGGATTCAATTTCTCATTGTAAACAGTGTTTTATATTGTGGAGGTGGAAATGGGAATTCCTACATTAGTTCATCACGGCTTGATGTATTCGGTTCGCTAACTGCATCAAAGAATATGCGGTTTGCGTTTGTCACGAATCATTTAATGTAATTCTGTTTTACAATCCTGTCACTCTTGAGAATTTTATGAAAATATTCACAAAAATATAAATTTAAATTGGGGTTGACAACTTCATAGGATATGGAATTAAGATTGCATATTGTCCATTGCAATACAGTCAAGGTGGTTTGGTTCATTGATGTCGTTTTACTTATACCTATATATAAATATAGATTTTGCAGTTACATTTACAATTATAAAACCAGATATACTATTTAATATCACCAGTTATAATGTCTTCGCTTTAAAAATTACCTACGTGATAAAACCGTAATGATGGATATATACATGCCTACCAAACAATTTTTTTCCCAATTATTAAGTTAGTTGCGTACCCATTTCACCTTTCTGTGAATTAGAATAATTGGATATTCAGAATGGCTATGTATACATTTTACGCTCTAATTTGACTATCAATTTCTATGGCCTTGTTTGAAATATTCCTCAATTATGCATCGACACCATTCTATTAGTAATGGGTTTTGTACTATTTGCTGCTTAGAATACCGTGCAATTGCAGTCTCGTTTACTGAATACGATAAACTTGTTCTATCTAACCTCTATAAGTGCCTAGCTATTCTACTTTTGTAATGTAATTAATTGTGATTGTGAATGCCATATCATTAAATAATATCATTCATTTGATTACTCTATAGGTATCACTCTACATTATTATCGCAATTGAAAAAAACTTTGAAGTGTTTTGTGTTAGCGATTCTACATAAATGTGACCTTACCGTCTTGCATAATATTAAAAGTTGGAGCTGATTATAAAAATACTTCTGATTCTGACTCTAATTATTTGCAAAAAATAAAATTTTCTAGTAATTAGCATATTATTTCGCACATGAAAGTAAAGTAAAGGTTTTATTTTTTTCAAAATTAAAATGCATTGTAGCAGCTCAAAAAAACTGAATTAGTTGCGATGAAGGTATAAGATTTAGGAAATAGGTGTACTTTACTTGCATAAAATGATGTGCATGACCACAACGTAGGAAAATGCTCAAGCCAAATGGAAAAATTATAATATTAAGGTATGTAATGCATTTTATAAATATCAGTGATGAATGTTTTAAAAAGTGATGATTCACTCTTCCTTCTAGTTTCTTACGCATAACTGCTAACCATGACTTCGTGTTCAAACTATAAAATTAAAACTACATGACAAAATGAATAAATATAATGGGCTCCAGGCTGTCTTTGTAAAACTTTAAAGAAATAGCCTTGCAAGTTGTACTACATGATTTAAATAAACGTCCAGAAAAAAATTACTCAACAAACAATAACAAGGCAAAAAGTCATCCTCTAAAAATTTGTAGTTTGCATTATGTACATGTAGGCGGTTTAAATTAGTATCACATTTGAACGCCAGCAAGGTTTATTCAATTAGCGGAAATGAAGTTTACGGACTCTACCATCATATATTATAATATTTTAGTGCAAGTGATAGTGTCAGCACAAGAATATTAATATTAATAGCACCGAGTTACAATTTTTTAAATTTCAAACTGAACTTCAAAGTTTTGTACCTGTTAGTACTTGCTATCATTGCTAAAAATACATTCGATCAATTAATTAGTCAAGCAACGTAGTTTTACTGTAGTACAAACACATTCATCACTATAATATCCTTTTTAATTTGCATGATGCTGTCGGTAGCCATAACCTTAAATGGTTATCAATTTAGTACTTGAGAACACAAGCATGACAAATCTTGCTACTTTTGACTTTTAAGGAAAACTAATCGCGTAATTCAACAAATATGCATGTTAACGCATGGTTAGACTTCAGTTCAAGCAATTAAGTAGGAAAAAATAAACGTGCTAATTACTTATATAACCGCCTTTATCCATAATTGGCATATTGAGGAATTATCCCGTAAATTTTTCTCAAAATTTCTTTGCATGCTATTACCTTGATGAAAATCAAGCGAAACGTCCTAAAAATGCTAGATTTAAATTCTGTTGATTAAAATAATTTTACACAAAATTTAATAATAGGCGAATCGTTCAAAATGCTATAATAGGTTAAAGTCTATTCATACTAGCCAACAACCCTATACTAATAATGTCTAAATAATAATTACGTCATGTGGTATTTTTATATATTTTAAATTCCAAGCAATATAATTTCGGGAGTGGTAGTTTTAGGTAGTGGGCTATTAAAAGTTTTGCAATAGTAACGACGTGGGTGAGCTGCGTAGATATAAATAATAAATAATTGAAAGTAGAAATGAAATTAAAACCGGAATGTGTGTCGGAAAATCAATTAAGCGTTTCATATCCCTTTGTACATGGTTATATTGTTTCCCTTTACTATTTAATGCAATGAAATGACCCAATAAATGCGGAGGAGCGCCTCATTACATTACCCTTACTCGACTAAACTAGTATAAATGCATTAAGTATCTATAAACTAGATCATCAACTATGCTAATCAGCCTTTTTTTAATTTTAGTTAGCCAATATAATCACTAATCATATTCAGTAGAAACTTTGAGATCCGGTCGTTACATATTCGCAATTAAGTGTCATGAGAGTTGTCTATAGCATAGACTGTCATAATACCGTACAATACAGTTTATTGTATAATAATAACAAGTGTAACAAGTTAAGTACATTGTACACATGTGTGTGTAAAGATTATACTTTCTGTTTACTATAATTATTATTCTCAAGTTTTACAGGTTTTTATATTGATACAGATATGTACGCATTAGTGTACGAATCCCATAACGCATAGGTACCTTACCTTATGTAATTTACACTGCTTTACGAGATTATCTCTAATGTTGTCGCAATTTCGTTGTAGAATGTAACGATGTAAGGTAACTTGCCAATAAACAGAGAGAGAGAAGAAAAGACAAGTAAATAAGTGGCTTAGTTACAATTTTATGCAGCCTTTTCCTGACCAGATATCATGTAGGTGCACAGTCTGCAACAACCCAAGTCAAGTGGACAGGAATATAGCAATGTAAGTATCTTATCAGTTGCCAAGAAAAAATAAAATTGAAGTATACAAGATCATCGAACTCATCATTCACTGAACTCACAAACAAATATCCCAGACACCCTTTTGTACATCCTCTGCCATCGAAATACGTCAAAACAGGAGATTTAGATTCAACTTAAAGGAATCTCACTGAAAAAGTACTAGATCGAGATTAAACAGTAGCAATCCGCCATCTGCTCTCTTAGCTTTTTTATTCAAAAGTGGTATTTATTTATTTCCATTCTTGAATACCTAATTATAACCTGTAATTATATCTCTTCCAAGAAAACCAGATAAAGTATGCATCTGAAGAAACGCAAATGCAATTATCATTAGTAAATACTGTATTTGAAACATCCATCCAAAGCTTCGTCAATTCTGCTATTTTTCATTTAACACTCTTTCGTTGACCAACTCCCCAGATTTTGTAATTACATCATTGGGAAATAAAATACTATTTGCATATTTTGCATGATATTGAATTTAAATGGCAGCTTTCTCAAAACGTTTCAATAATACCAAATTAAAAAGATAATAATAATATCTGTGATTTAAACCAGTAGAAATTACTCTAATTAATTTAATTGTAAGTGTCTTAGTGTCTTACACTTAAAATAAAAAAATACATGAAAAATTGTTACCTGTTGTTTCTGGAATCTCTTACTGAATCATGATTACTTTCGTCTCATTATGGTAAACATTCTTTAGCATCAACCTGAAATTAATAATAAATGACCATATTAATAACAAAACAAGAAATATGCAAATAACAAGCTCTTTCCGTGTCAGTTATTTAAATCTTCTAACAAATAATTTATAAGGCATTCATTATCTTCGTCAATAAATTTAGTAGTTTGTAATCTTTGGTTCAGTATTTATCATATTCAAGAGTTTATAAATCACCATATTACATTGTCATTAAACATGCAAATCAAACATTGGTAATTGACATTAAGATTTACATCCAGTTAATATTAGATTCATAAATCTGTTAAGGCCAGTATTAAATAAATAACAATCGGTTATTGCTTAA
Organism: Tomocerus qinae; assembly: GCA_020055645.1. Taxonomy (NCBI): domain Eukaryota; kingdom Metazoa; phylum Arthropoda; class Collembola; order Entomobryomorpha; family Tomoceridae; genus Tomocerus; species Tomocerus qinae. Next base: position 29,816,509 of record CM034548.1, read on the forward strand.
TTGTATTTTATAGGTTGCATTATTTACTTTTACCGAAAGCTATAAAGTACAATACAATACAATCAATACACACATTGCATTGCAACATTACGCGGGTATTTGTCATAACACTAAAACGTAAGTGAGAAGAAAATAGGTGTGGACTTTGAGGCAAGAAAATGAAAATAGGTCATCCACCGCTCACAGGGGAGAAGGAGATAACTTTGTTTAAGCATAGGCTGGGATTATAGGGTTGGAATTTCAATAGGTAACCTGTTTGACTGACAATAAGAACAAGGAGCTAAAGTGAAACTCAATATTCACTTCTGGCAATACAATGAGGGTTTTATCTTTAGAGATGATAAACATAAGAGCATTCATTATATCTGTAAAAAGCGTAGCTACCTATAATGTTAATACAAGGATTTACAAACGGTAAAGCGTAAAGAAATTTACGAACTCAATAGTGCATTTACATATTATCATGTCTGATTGATTGATAGTGCATCTACCAATAGTTCAAGAGCTAATAAATCTATGAAACAAATGCAGGGTCAGACTACTAAACATTACAGCTTGTTCTGTAAATATAAACCAGATAAATCTATTTATAGCAATAAAAAATGACACATAATTAGCAACAACACTCTCCTCAGCACGAAAAGAGTTAGTTTACTTCAGAGAAAGTGAATTAAACCAATTTTTCTACATCACAACTATTAATATTATTCCCATGAAATACAATTTGCTATAATTACAAATAAAGTAATGAATACCGCAAAATAGAATGAAAATCTTAATTTGGATATGCATTTAATTAGTGACGTATAAGAAGATTCTGTTGGGATTATACATACATTGGATTGGATATCCATAGAGAATTCTTACCGGTGTGTATAGCTGACTGATACTATCTAGCTTTAAGCTATACACTTTTGTAAACAGTCCAGTAACATACACCTACTCGATTGAGGCCAGAAATACATGAGAGATTTTCAACCAGGATTGGGGGAGTAGATATTATAGTCAACAAAAAATCGGAGGGTAAGACCATGACCAAATTCCTTTGGGCTATACTGCATTGTTACGCTTATAAGTTTAATAATTATCATGTCACGAATATTACATAAGATTTGTTACAGCATTGACTAGTGAGCTGAGTTGGGATTGGAAGGAAGATGCACTGCATGATGCACTTGCATTCATATAGTTTTTTTTTGAATTTAAAGAAGGTAGCACAACAATAATAAGGAGAGTAATACTATCTAAACTACACTGCAGGCATCAATGTAAATATTCCACTTGAGAGTCCTGAATAAAATATTCATACTTATTAATGCCTGCAATAGAAATCGATAGGAGATAAATAAACACTAGGTTTATGTATAATGGATGATCAAGGGATAAAGTTGCATGACTCATTTTACTTTTTTGGAGAAACAGGTACCTTAATTGTAAACAGGGATAATTGCTGCAATGGAAAGGCTATTTTCTGAAGCCTTATTGCAAGACCAGAATAATTACGGATTGTCAGTTTAAGCTTCGAAAGTATATCTCCGAACATGCTCTAAGCACGAGGTCGATATGCACTTTGCATTTTCCTGGAAACAATCGCAGCAAACTTGTACGTGTACTTTGAGGTGCATGTTATCCCTCAAATCCCATTAGACTTGCTTGTATTATGGTTATGCACAAAAAGTCAGTCTAGCCCATCTATGAAACGTACATACCATAAACCTACAGCAGAAAAAATATGGACCAGTTCGGTAACTTTTTTATACAACTTCTGATGAAACTAAACTTACCTACCTATTTTCCTTTCTTCCCAATAATGCATAGCACCTTAAGGTACACAATTACGTTTAAGCCGTAAATGAACATCAGAACACTCAGGAAACATCCTTTACTGAGTAAGTATGATTAGGCAGCATACCTGAGCACTTACACAAGAGATATGGCTAAATGGATTCACTTTTGTTATGTATGGTTAAATATGTAACCAGAAATTGTATGTAACATCATTAATGTAGTATTACAATAAAATAATAATGACTTGTAAGTTAGTGTGTAACGTTGTTATTAATAATAATACTAAGAGCTAACTGAAAATGACAGTATGTGGAATGCTAAGGAAAATGCAGGCTGAATTTTCATGGAACTTTTGACTAGCCGACCTGCATTTATTTACTCATAGGTTTTTATATTTTTTTATAATTTTGAAATGCAAAGACCAGGTCATTATGTTTATTGAAAAAACGAATCATTATTTAACTCATCATTGTCACACATTACGAAAAACCAAAGTAAAAGGTGTCTGAAGTAAGAGGAATGAGATGAATGCAGTAAGAGGAATGAGATGCCTGGAGTAAGAGGAATGAGATGCCTGGAGAAAGCTGAAATGATAGTATTTTAGTTTTGCGCATCATCATTCACTCCAGTCTCCATCCGGTCACAGCAACTATCTGTAGCGAAATGACGCATGGCTTCTAGAGGTTCATTGCAAATGAGTGAGTCCTTGACCTGGGAACAACTACAACATCTGGAGCTAAAACATTTCATGATCTCACATCTCTAGTCATTCAAAAATCGATAGACAGATATTGAGTTGGAGACAAGCAAACATAGCAATCGATAAAAAGCGAAGAGAAAAGTTTTTTGAAACGAACAATAATTACTATTGCAAGTGTTGAAGTAATATTAACTAAAATAATGAATAACATGAGTTCATTACGCACGACAATTCTGGAAGTGGTGAATGCACTAATGAAGCTGAACTGTGTACCCGACCATAATACGGTTGCACTCTTTGTACAACAAAAACAGATAGGTGCAGAATACAGTGAAATTATAAGGGAACTGAATGAAATTATTAGCGCTGGACTTCTGATTGAAGCAGAAAATACTGCTCCCATTTGCAATTCTGGTTCATTTCGTAAGTTTTATGCACGTTCAACATAATCTCGTATTTACATCGTACATTGTCATTTTCTGATCAGTGGCATCTTTTCACAGGTTTGCAGTTTTATCCTACCCAAATGGAAAACTTAAAAATTCGCAATTCGGAGAGAACTACAAGAATGATTTTGACTGCTGTGAGCGAGCTTTTGTCTACCACGGAGGAATATAGTCGAGATGGTATTCCCCCTGAGGATCTTTATGCTAAACTCATCGAGAGGGACAATCAGCTATTTACAACTGAAAACGTACAGACATTCATCAATATAGAAATTTCATGTGGGACTTTAAAAGTGGGAGGACCTTTTAAAGTTAGGATCTACCCTAAGGATATTGTCATGCCTGTCGAACAAGTAGTGGTTGAAGAAGTTCCGATAAACCCAGGCCAGACAAGCGGTAAATACATGCATATTAATCGTCGTCATAAATATTTATATATTTGTGTAAGCTAATTATTTTATTTTTGATTTTCTGTTTGCTGGAAAGAAGATTATCAACCAACTGAAAGACCACGTAAATTAATATAATATTCTCATTGAAATTACGGGTTGACCGAGAATTCAGGATGATATAGCAGTTTTATATTTTATATTTACAGATTTTAGAGGTGCATTTTCAAGATTTCTGGAAATATTTTTGCGGAATCCGGAAGTTCGGAGATACGTTCTAGGGGAAGAAAGAACGGCAGATGTCAACGTGGAAGAAAATACAGAAAGTAGCAATCTGGAAGTAAATACGGAAGATGTAAATGTAGAAGAATATACGGAAAATGTCAATACGGAAGAAAATACGGAAAGTATCAATGTGGAAGAAGAAACGGAACCTGTCATTGTTGAAGAATATACAGAGATTGTCAATGCAGAAGAATATACAGAGATTGTCAATGAAGAAGAATATACAGAGATTATCAATGCAGAAGAATATACAGAGATTGTCAATGCAGAAGAATATACACAAATTGTCAATGTAGAAGAATATAAAGAGATTGTCAATGTAGAAGAATATACAGAGATTGTCAATGCAGAAGAATATACAGAGATAGTCAATGCAGAAGAATATACAGAAATTGTCAATGCAGAAGAATATACAGAAATTGTCAATGCAGAAGAATATACAGAGATTGTCAATGCAGAAGAATATACAGTAAATGTCAATGTAGAAGAATATACTGAAACTGTCAATGTAGAAGAATATACGGAAACTGTCAATGTAGAAGAAGAAACGGAAAGTGTCAATATGGAAGAAGAAATGAAAAGTATCAATCTGTACGAAAATATGGAAATTACCAATTTAGAAGAAAGTACAGAAAGCGTAAACTTGAAAGAAAATACGAAAAGTATCAATTGGAAAGAAGAAACGGAAAATATCAATACGGAAAAAGATACGGAAAATATCAATACGGAAAAAGATACGGAAAATATCAATATAGAAAAAGAAACGGAAGATATCAATATAGAAAAAGAAATGGAAAATATCAATATTGAAAAAGAAACGGAAAATATCAATATAGAAAAAGAAACGGAAAATATCAATGCGGAAAAAGAAACGGAAAATATCAATATGGAAGAAGAAACGGAAAGTATCAATATGGAAGAAAAAACAGAAAGCGACATTCTAGAAGAAACTATGCAAATTTTTAATGTGACCGAAAATACGAAAAGTGTCAATAATGAAGAAAATATGGAAATTGTTAATTTGGAAGAAGAAATAAAAATTATCAATATGGAAGAAGAAACTAAAAGTATTAATCTGGAGGCAAATGCGGAAAGCGTCTTTGCGGAAGAAGAAACGGAAAGTGTCGATATGGAAGAAAATGTGGAAAGGTTCATTGGGGAAGAAAAAATGGAAAGCATCAATCTGGAAGAAAATACGGAAAGTGGAAATGGGAAAGAAGAAGAAACGGAAAGTATCAATAAGGAAGAAGAAACGGAAAGTATCAATAAGGAAGAAGAAACGGAAAGTTTTAATAGGGAAGAAGAAACGGAAAGTATCAATACGGAAAAAGAAACGGAAAGTATCAATAGGGAAGAAGAAACAGAAAGTATCAATAGGGAAGTAGAAACGGAAAGCATCAATCTGGAAGAAAACACTGAAAGTATCAATTTGGAAGAAGAAACGGAAAGTATCAATTTGGAAGAAAAAACGGAAAGTATCAATTTGGAAGAAAAAACTGAAAGTATCAATAAGGAAGAAGAAATGGAAAGTATCAATAAGGAAGAAGAAATGGAAAGTATCAATAAGGAAGAAGAAATGGAAAGTATCAATAAGGAAGAAGAAATGGAAAGTATCAATAAGGAAGAAGAAATGGAAAGTATCAATAAGGAAGAAGAAACGGAAAGTGTCGATTTGGAAGAGGACATGGAAAGTTACAATAGGGAAGAAGAAACGGAAGGTGTGAACCTGGAAGAAGATGCAGAAATTGTCAATCTGGAAGAGACGGTAAGTATCAATCTGGACGATGAAACGGAAGGTGTCAATTTGGAAGAAAAAACGGAAAGTATCAATTTGGAAGAAAAAACGGAAAGTATCAATTTGGAAGAAAAAACGGAAAGTATCAATTTGGGAGAAAAAACGGAAAGTATGATTTTAGAAGAAGATGCGGAAAGTATCATTTTAGAAGAAGATGCGGAAAGTATCCATTTGGACGAAGATGCAGACGGTATCGATTTGGACGAAGATGCGGAAAGTATCGATTTGGACGAAGAAACGGAGAGTATCATTTTGGAAGAGGAAACTGAAAGTGTCAATGAGGAAAAAGAAACGGAAAATATTAATCTGGAAGGAAATAAGGAAAGTGCCAATGTGGAAGAAGAAACGGAAAATGTCAATATGGAAGAAAAAATGGAAAGTATCAATCTGGAGGATGAAACGGAAAGTATCAACGTGGAAGAAGAAACGGAAAGTGTCAATGTGGAAAAGGAAACGGAAAGTTTGAATGTAGAAGAAGACACGGAAAGTTTCAATGTGGAAGAAGAAACCGAAAGTTGCAATGTGGAAGAAGAAACGGAAAGTTTCAATGTGGACGAAGAAACCGAAAGTTTCAATGTGGAAGAAGAAACCGAAAGTTTCAATGTGGAAGAAGAAACGGAAAGTTTCAATGTGGAACAAGAAACCGAAAGTGTCAATGTGGAAGAAGAGGCTGTTAAGATCCAATTGGAAGAAGATATTGTTAGTGTCAAAGTGGAAGAAAATACCGTTTGTGTCAAAGTGGAAGAAGATACTGTTTGTGTCAAAGTGGAAGAAGAAGATGTTAGTGATCAATGGGAAGAAGAAAATTTTGGTGTCCAATGGGAAGAAGAATATGCCAGTCTCCAGTGGGAAGAAGAAAATCGTAGTGTCCAATGGGAAGAAGAAAATGTTAGCGACCAATGGGAAGAAGAAAATGGCGACCAGTGGGAAGAAGAAAATGTTGGTGAACAATGGGTAGAAGAAAATATTGGTGACCAATGGGAAGAAGGAGATGTTGGCGAACAATGGGAAGGAGAAACTGCTTGTGTCCAAATGGAAGAAGCTGTTGAAGCGGAAGGAATGGAAGAAGCTGTTGGAGCGGAAGAAATGGAAGAAGCTGTTGGAGCGGAAGAAATGGAAGAAGCTGTTGGCGTGGAAGAAATGGAAGAAGTGGAAGAGGAAACTGTCAATGTCAAGGTGGCGAAAACTGCTTGTGTCCAAGAGAAAGGGAAAACTGATAAAAATAAAAAGAAGATAATACGAAATGTAAACATTTTCACTTTGTTCTCACCTTTAATAAATTAATTAAGCGTAAATAATTAATAATTAAATAAATTGTTTTTTTCCTAGCTGGATGATTGTACTGACGGGGATGTCGTTATAGTAGGCGTGACGGATATGCCAACCTATTCGTTTCTGGTTACAATTAAGGGAAGAAATGATCCTTATGGGGATCTGGTAACAAACGACGAAATGAAAAATAAGTTTCCGCAGACCTTAATAAAATATTATGAATCTCATATGTATGGTTGTATTATCGACCCGGCCAATTACACACCTGAACTTCTCGAATATGAGAATAACCACCCGTAAAAAATGATTTGATTAAATTCAACTATTTTGAAGAAAAAGTGACCAACGATATTCATTCTTTAATCTTAAAATAATAAGTTTTCCAAAGTCTATAAGACACATAAGACGCATTAGCTTTGATTAAGTTGATGTTGATAGTAGACAGTAGGTATTCACGTTGTAAACGAAGAATGAATGTATGCAAGATTGAGATTTTAGAAAAGCCTGAAGCATGTTGGCATGACATGGTATTCCATGGTCTATCTACTATTCAAATTATTTCACGTCAGTACTTAACTTTTTAGCATAGCATAGGTACATTATATTGTAATTGCAATGAAAAGAAATGGATGGATGGCGAACAAAATACGAGTCGTAACTTGTTCGCTTACATTCGAGACAATCATGCCACAGGATATTATGTAGAATAATATTGTTATGTAGATTACGTAAACTTAAATACTTATCCATGCCAGCACTAAAGATTCCAATCAGCACTCTTTTCTCTTCTCAACTGAACTGGATTGCCATAGTCAATGTTGGATTTCTTGACAGAAATCCATAAAAAAAGTTTCGCAGCTGACAACCTAACATTGACTGGACTGGAATGGGCTGGATGCCGATGGCGTGCCGTGCCAAACCATGAAGCCGACTTGCTGGGCTGGAGTATACTCCACAATACTTTCGTAGTAAAATGTGAAATTGCAAAGGCACATAGCAAAACCCGTTCAGTTGAAACACCCTTTAGATAATTGTGAGCAGAAAGCAATGCAATGATTCCTACCTACAGTCCTATTGGCATTTCTGGAGGAGAACATCTTGGCGAACATTCATGGATTGGAAATAAGCTACATAAAAGCTTAATGTTACTTTTGAGTTGTAGTCCATTTTTTGTCTAGTTTACGGATACATAAGCACGTAATATACTATTTGTCCTGTAATGTGATGCAATGAAGGAAGATGCATAATGCTTTATTATCAACTGAAAGTATTAGAAGGGGCAACCACGTAGGTATCTGTTTTATGGGTCTGCAATTGTGGCTGAAAGTCTTCAGAGGAAATTCCATCACACAACTCATGGCCAATTTGAAAACAAGGAATGGGATAAAGTGTACTTATACCTATACATAATAAGTATTGTTACAGAGGGCACATAAACTTACAGCATCATTCTAATAAGAGGTTTTCTTGCTAAGCTATGCAGGTACAAAATATTATGTATATATGGTAGGTACACAATGCTTATCACATACAAAAAATTTATTGTTAGCCTCTCATTGAGCAGAGTTGTGCAATTTCCCACGTGAATGAAATACGATTGAGCTCAGAATATTTTTGCATCAAATCTGTATGTGTTACATCATATTTTGCACATGGGGACCATGATGTAGCTAAGCTTTAATAAGTATATTTATGTTAAGGTAGGAGTATTGAAAAACAACTCTAAATGAAATGGTAAATAATAATCTTGGGAGAGTATTTTCTTGATACTCCTTCACTTTGTGCCTTATGCTGTCTATCAGTTTTGTTTCTTGAGAGTGCCTACGGAATACGTAATACGTAGCTGAGTAAATTTGCAAAGTGAAGGTGAAGGTGAAATAAAATGGCCAAGCCGTCATAATCTAGTCAGACAGACATAGCAACAACAACCTAGATTCAAGCAGGTTTTCAAAATTCATGCACTCTGCATAACATTTGTAATTTTTTCATGTACTAGGTAGTCACTATTACGCTAGATTTACGTAGTTAATACAACTTGATACTCGGCGAATAATATTATACATTAACCACCATTACATAATGAGCTTCTACTAGTATATGTAATTTAAACATACAAAAAATGAAATTAATTTACGATAAATGAACTTGAGTGTAATTTATGCATCTGTCAATTGTTTACCTGTATAATTGGGAAAAATTACAATTCTGATAGTGACTAACTTTTAATTTTATTCTGTGCGTAGTTGGGACGGAGAACATTGCTACCTATGTCACGTAAAATTATTTCGTCAATCTAATTGACTTGTGCAAGTGTGTGTATCCATAATATCAATGTGGTGTTGATTCTGAATATAATATAACTACGAAGGTTCTCAACTGCAGGGGTGTAAGATGTAACCATGATGGTTGAAATTAGTCATTTTGTGCAATATTCTTACACACGATTGCTTATACCGGTTATGCCTTTACTAAAATGATTTAGGTACAACAGGAAGAACGTGCAATACAATAGCATTAATTTACGTAGGAAATAATGATATTACATGGGAAGAATTCCTAGGTCACCTGTGTGTGGATTCCATTTAACCTATGTCTCTCATTTATCGAAAAAAATTGTTTGTGGTTATTTACACAACAGAGGACTTACAATAATTAACGAAGCACCCAAGGTTTCAAGAAACTATGCTTAATTTCTCTGTTCTGGTGCAATTGTGCAATGTATAATGCTCATATTTTATTTGCGGAGCGTCTGCTAGAAAGCGTTTAATACTTGCCAGCGGGCCTTTGCTGTGCAATCGATAAACTTGGATGTGTTATTGAAAATGCAAACATTTCACAGATAAGTTCAACCATCGTTACAGGCATATAGTCTCCATCTTTAGCATTATTCATTATCATGACTGACTGAGTCATTCATATCATGACATAACTTATTAATAAATTAAACCGTGCAATTGGGCACCTTTGCAATTGCATGTCCTACAAAAATCGTGCTCTGTTCACACACTTCATATACTTAAGTATTCCTAAGCAGAAATTATTTACATACGTAAACCTCTGCATTTTCTGTATTTTTGGTGGTGTGATCATAGAATGTTGCACAATGAAGCGATCAAATATTTTCTTTGCACTGCACATAATATCTGCAATGCCAAAGGAGAACATGCAGTAGGAAGGAAGGAATATTAAATAACAAATATGCACACCTAACAGGCTTTGCCGATATGTGCCTTTGCGGAAATAGTTGTTAAAGACGAAGAAGATTTGAAGATTCACACCTTAAGCCCTTGGTAATTTCATTCGACTTTAAGTTGAAGGACGAAAATTGTCAGTTTGTGTGCTATATCAAACAGCGAGACTTGGTGAGTGCATAATACAATGTACATGCATTTATGTGTAAAGACCTTATATTTTTGTAAAGGGAAGCACTATGGTATATCTGTAACTTTAGAGGTAACTATAATATAATTACCTGTATATACTATGAAGTCTATTAGTCTATTAACTCGTCTACTATAGCTTAATATTTTTTAATACACAAATAATTCTTCTAACTTACTTTTATAATAATGATGCAGAAAATACATTTTATAAATTAGAATCTTCAATTATATCGAAAACGTAGCGTGAAAAAATGTTAATGTAGCCCACTATTATTGGCTTAGATATCCATTGTGTTGAAAATAAGTTAAAATTTGCTAGTTACCAAGGTAGTAATAATAATAGCTATATGTAGGATGTGGAAGATGCATTTTATATTTAGCATTTGGTTTGTAAATCCACAGCTACGTGTGGGTACTTAGAAGTTTTGAGGTCGAGAATGCCCTGCGGACATAGTTACACTACAAATACAATGAACTATCAGTATATTCATTGGGACGCAACGGAGCGGACGGAATGGAAGAATAAAACAGCAGAATAAATTGTGCTGCACGACAAGAAGAGTCGTATCCTAATCGTAAGTGAAGTGGCAGGCCGAGATGGATATTAAATGTTAACCAACGATAAGATGAAAGTGGGAGACACAGACAACCCCAAGAAAACTTTTGTCTGCAGTAGAACTGAATCTTCGGGCAAGTTCTGAAGATCAAGAGTTCGTCTTTGGCCTCACTACTACATAATAAGTGCCTACTCTACGTAGATGTATGTAGCTATTTATTTAAGACATACGAAGAAAGGGAACTTCATGAAGTACTTTGTGTGAATTGCGTCTTGTGTCTTGTATGCACTACGCATATATACCTAAATAAGTATGATTTGAACTTTGAGATGATAAGAAGAAATTAACGGAACCAGCTCAGGTTTACTTACGAACTAAATTTATCTTAACACTCTAATAGCACTAGCTCCATCAATATATAGAATTGTGTTATATGCTAACTTACGCGTAACAGAATACGGACTACTTAAAAGAGGCTGTCCTTGCATGGCATGTTTTTATCTTCACTTAGTAATAATATTTGTACTATTACTCATCGTTGAGTGTATAACTTTACAGTGTACTTGAATACCTATACTAACTAATTTGCATACCATTATTATACAATGGGTATATACATGGAAAATATGGTACTTTGTAAGTAACTATTTAAAGCTCTTTTGTCCGACTCAAGACTAAACGTTTATTGACTTTATTACCTATATGAACATGTTATAACTATAAGGTACGCCCGGTCTATCTCCTGGAAATCTGGATCTATATGGTCAAGTTCAAAAGTAAGTTTGCTTCATGCATACCAGAATCAGAAATAATAATTATTCAGGGTCAAGTCAGGCTTGCCATGGACAACTACTAGACAGATAACATTGTACAGTGAAATAGTGAGAAAGTGTAACCAACCATGCAATTACTAGACGAGACAAATTAAATGTAAAGTTAAACAGATATTCAATAATGCTTTGTCCTAAATATGTGTTGGGTTGTATATGTAAAATTAAATCCAATACGAGGTAAATGCCATAGGAAGTGATTTGATAAACGTGTTTAGATAGAAAGCATGAAATAGTTAATTTAGTTATGATTTTATGATCAATTCATAATTCTGAATGTCTTCGGATATTTTCCTATCTTATATCGTATCGAATATATTATTTCCTGGCGACACAATTTATGATAAGACATCTACCTACCAAAAATATTCCTACACACATTCATTTCTTACGTAATTAGAAATAAAATATTTTTGAAATAGATTGGCGAAGGTCAGATTTGAAGGACTTGATTTTGTACGTTTTAGTAATTTGACTGAATGTTGACTCATAAATAAAAAAACGTCCTACGTGAAGAGAGAACATAGAAATGCCGATGAGAGTAGGAGTAGCATAAGCAAAACAACAAAATAAATACCACTAACTCTGAACCCACGGAACCCACAGATTTCCATTGCGAAATACCATTATCGATGTTACACAAATGCACTTTTGTGGATTATTTCATTCTTTTAAGGATTATATCGTGGTTTGCTCTTATGATCAAGTCATCTAGTCTAACTTGCATCAACATGAAATTACTTCAAATGTATTGGCGTGCATGATCATTCGTAGTAAGCGAATGAAGAAAGATTTTCACATATACTGACAAAGTAAGTACCCCATAATCCCTGATACTTAAATCTACAACTTATTGCATCGAGTAATACCGAGATGTAATATTACTTGTAGATGGTAGTATAGAGTAATATAGAGATATGCAGATACATGATACTGTGTACTATGACAGGAATGCTAAAGAACAAAAGTGCCCTAAAAGTAGCATTATAATTGTACTTATTCATGTAGTATGATGTCATGAAGTGCAACCAAGTAATAGGATTTTGCTATCTTCAAAACTTAATGCTAGCCATTATTCGCCATCAGACAAGGAATGGCTTCTTATGTACACGTTGTATTATTAGTGCTGAACTGCCGATACTAGTGTAGATATACTTAGTAGCATGTAGGTAGGTAGTTTCAAGAATAGAGATCTTTTATTTGTTCTTAATGGTTACTTTACTGCTTTGTTCGCATAATGCACTTCTAACAGTACCGTGTGTATTCAGTAGTTATGATGTAGAATGGACAGTAGATTTACTAATGGCAATGATAAGGCAAGCAAGTCCATTACAACGCCTGTATACATTATATCATGCTAATAGCATTTAGTGCAATGTCGAAGCACGTTAACCGAAGAAGATAACAATTACATAGGTACATCTGTGAAAATGACTGATATTCCATTTCTCATGTCATTCAAGTCTATGAGAATGGTTTTAATCTTTAGCCGACAATATAAATGATTCTATCAAGCTTTGTCTAATCCCTTTTTCTTGAGTTATACCTTAACAGTAGAACAAGGCTGATAAACATAATATTTAGAATGCAATTGATATTCGGCTAGAATAATTTAGACTTGTCTACTATTTCATATTTCATACTAAGTACTATACTATCGATATTACCACGGATTCAATTAGCATAAATATAGATAGTGCACAGTAATTGATAAATATAAATTCTAGTTATTATCTAAATGTTCAAATTTGATATATAAGTAGCAATTTTATAGCTTAAAACGTTGTTCTGCAGCCATAAAATTAATCAAGATCTGCGTTAGTATTAGTAATAGCAACAATTTTTAGCATGTTCATGCACCATTTTGCTACAAATCATTAATTAATAAGGTACATGCGTTTATAATGCTAGTTGTAAAATAAATAAGATTGAAAAACGTTTCCTTTATACAATTACAGTGTCCATATGGAAAGTTTGAACGCCTTGTGCCGTACAGTCAAGGTAAAACTAATATTTCAGAGTTGAAATCGAAAGGATGATCTCTTAGAATAAGGAAAGGAAATGGCAAATGAAGCCAAACTCTGTCTTATGATAAGCCTCCCACATGATACTTACAATCAGTGAGTGGGACCTTATTTGTCAGTCATTCTAACTTGATATTTTCGCCAACAATAAAATAAATGGCCAATTGTGTATTATTGAACTCCTTATTAATGGGATTAGCTACTTGCAATAGCTATAGGCACACGCATAGATATAATTGTTATATAAAGCAAGCATTTGTACTATAGACGCTATGGTATCAAATGGAGAATTCTAAGCTGGGCTGGTAAATGTAGTTGCCACAAGACAGACACAATATTATGATAAGTGTAATGATTCATAAAATGAATATGGTTGGAAGTGACGAGAGAGTATCAATTTCATTGCCAGGCCACTCGAATGCATTTTAGCGACTAACCAACATCGATTAGTAACTTCATATTTGTCGTTGTACATAGCGTTGAGTTTGTGCAATGTTTAATGAGGAGGTGTAACTCGTGGCATTACTTTCAGTATCATAAATGGCAATTGGAGTTTGGTAAGGTGACAATTTAGGTTTAGTGCATACATAAATTAAATAGCTAGCAGTAAATGTATCTGGAATAAGTCAAGACAGCACTTGAGACAGATTGTGCTGCTTGCTAATGTAGGTTTGTTAATCTAGTGCAATTGCAGATACAGCAGATAGATAAATGAGGAAATACATGGTGAAACTTAATGACAATAGGTTTTAAATTCTACTTTATGGAATCTTGAAGTATATGGAGAGAAGAGTGCGCAGTAGTGGTGCCCATAGCCTAAGCCTACAGACAAAATAAACATAATATTTATACCTACCTACACATAAGTACCTTTTCACTGCAATAACAATAGCGTTTTAGTGCGACTTGATTTGCCGAGTGCTCATTTTTGTCTTATACAGGGGGCTATGCTAATGACAACAATAAACATAATATCCAAGTATATAACTTCATAAGGATTCTGCGTGTAAACATACTGCACTGGTTATTAGCATGTCTAAAAGTATATTAATGACTCCTAGTGGGTGGCTGTATAGTGTAAATGTTATACGAATATCATAATATTTACATATCACAAAATCATCATATGAAATTAAACAGTGTCTTTCCAATTCTCTTTGGCTATATAGATAAGAAACGTACTTTTGCTTCTCACTTGTCTCTAGGTAATCCTCATCAACAACTCCTTCCCTAGCTCATTTTATTTAGCACCTTACCTTGGGCCTTATCTTAGCACTGTATACATGATCTACAAGTAATAGGCGAGTGTATGTACTCCAAAGGAAAAGGAAAGGATGTGTCAATAGGTCAATGATTCCAAAAGAAACCAAAAGCCATAAGACTCATTAGCTCTTCCCTTACACTTTGCAGATACACACAAAAGCACCTACTCTATTACTTCATTTGCCTCCTTGGTTTCATGTAATCAAACCGCTCGTGGTGTGCATAAATGTTTATATCCCTGATATTTATTGTCTTGTGGAAATGGATGAGTTGAAAAACGTTGAAATCATCAGATAATGAATCTATAAAATTCGGCCCATTTTTATCAATTTACGCAAGACGTGTCAAAATACTAGCATTGACACCCAAAGCAAAATAATTCCAAGTGCACAATCAGACAGCCTTCCCATCATCACGTTCCTAATTACCGACCAATTTGTTTACCTTACGAATAATTCTTGTCATATCTATTTTCGCTATTAAGTAATAATTCTCAATAATTTCAAATTACAAAAGGCTTTTGTTTACAAAGTTTACACTGCGTACACAGACCCTATAGTCGTAAATATATAATAAATATATAATTATGTTATATTGCTATTGTTAAAAACACTAGGGGTGAAATCCAATGGATACCAAATGCAAATAAGTTGTATGCTAATATCACTCTTCGCAGAAATACTTTTGCATTTCTTTCAATGTCCATACTTCATTCTTCAATTATCTGCCATAATCATCTCTTATTACCTTTGCATTGGTTGCGTAATGTGATTTCTTCAACATTACTGCCCACTGCGGCAAATCAATTTTCTCTAATTATATTTGCTATTGCCATTGCTACTTGCCCATAGCTACTTTTCCTATTAGCTCCTTTAATCAAAGCTAGACAGATACCTACAGTTTCATTTACTTACCCTGCCTTTTTGGCACACAATGGAAATAATGAAACCTATAATCACACACTGCTAATCGTCCTAGCATCTATCTATGACTGATTCGTGTCCCTCCTTACTTAATAAACCTAATTTCTTCTTAAGAATACTACAGTAATTATTCTCACTAATATAAATATTGCATTACAATTTGGTATAGACACCTGTCTCAGTTTGTCTATCACATTTGCTAGATTTACATCTTCATTCATATTGCAAACCACAAATCATAATCTATGCCTATATTTAGCAACATTTCAAGTGTTACATAAGAGTTTGATTCAAATTCATTCAACAATTACTATGGTTGAATAAAACACTCCAAGAAAACCACTTTCATATTAGATTACACTTCAAACTCTTGAGATGCTATACTTTTGCTTCTTGATTATATTTAATGAGGTAAAAATAATTTATCCACTCTATGGCATATTTATAGTTTGTCTACTAGATAACATTTTTTTCTTTGTAAATAAATATTGTAACTTTGTATGGACATTCAATGGAATTCTACAGATAGACGCCAACAAACTCTGCTCTCCACTGTCACCATTTATTTGATTAACGACGGTAATGGAGCGTTCCAAAATATTTGTTGACAAAGATAACCCTTCTGGCGTCAAAAATCTGCACTACAATAAGAAATGATAAGTGGACTTTGTACGCTTAAGTATCTAACTTCAATCAAAAAAATGGAATGCGTGCTTTGGATAAGTATTAAATCAAATGCGTTATAATAATAAATACTGCTATATACTAACGCTTTACTATATATTAAATATGCATACACTTCTACTAATGTTGAATAATGAACACTGCACAAAAATAAGTAAACGATTACACAATCAGGCAAAATAGTACTAGATACTTAAACATACTTCTAATTGTAAGTTATGATTACATAACATAACACAATTATCAGACAAAAACGAGCAATGGACATGTAACTAAATACATTTAACATTAGGCAATGCATCGGAACGTGCTGTAGGGAATAAAATTGGTATGAAAAAGAAATGCTGATTATGAAATGCTAATTAATCTGAAGTGCATTTCAATATTTTTTAAGATGCAAGTGCCTGAAATTAAAATAAATAGTTCATCACTAAAAGTACAGGTATATTTCTGTTACCTGAGCCATAGCAATACAAATAAATGACAGTGTTTTTTAAATCGAACGATGCAGAAAGAGAAATGGTAAGAAAGAGCAAAAAACTTGGAAAATTTTTTGCATGGAGTTGAGTGTTATTTACCGCCTTTGGCTTCTACGTGTACGCAGAGAGGCATATCATGTAAATATCTGTATGTCTGTGCTGAAACTGATATGGTTAGTCAAAATACGATATGCAGTCATGTAGTTGCAAATAAATGAGTTTGATGGACGAATGGTTACCTCATAAATAAGTTATACGTACAATATTTGTATTGAATATATTAAGTAGTATAATGAGAATCTTTTTATTTATGTTATTCGTTGGGTATACTTTTAGCCTTGCCTGAAACTTCAATCATCCATCCAGCTTAACTGACTAACCCCATCATACACACTTTTTATCTCGACTCCTTTGACGTAGCAATCAATTTAATGCAATACGTGATAAATGAATGGCTCTTTGATGATTTCTGATGTTAAGTCATTCTCAAAGGTTGCTATATACTTATCAGCTAAATAAGGTAACTCTGTCAGTAAGGCTAAGTCAATCTTGTGCAGCATTGGATCTTTTTATTGCAACCATAAAGTTATCTGATCAATCATTTTTATAACTGTCAAACCTTCTGTAAATATAGAAGTCTTCATAGCTCATCTTTTACTTCTGTTTAGATTATACCTTTAATTTTGCTAACATAAAATGGACATACATAATTTTCGCAACATTTCTAAGTGCCATTCCATTTTATTAGTTTCATTAGCTCATTATTTTATCGAATGTATTAATATGGATACGGTGACTTTACTTTATCTTTGCTATATGCATACACATGACTGAATCAGTTTTTCTTCCACAGCATGAAATTCTAATCAAGTCCTAATACCTATCTACTGATAAATTAATATCTTTATACTACTTATATTGACATACTTTATCGATCCATGAATTTTGTTATGAGACGGAAACTTCTTCCTTCATGGAAAACAAATGAAATAGAAGGTTTTCGTAATCACAGATCTACGTCTCCTTTTGATTAAATCCAACAATCATTTTTTACATTACATCATCGTCATGAAGATGCAATGACAATCAATGTCACAAGAAAAGACTTCGGCGAGAGTGTCTTATTAGGACCCTAATTAGAAAAGTCCCTATACCTACTAGAAGTGATTAGGCTGTTCTGTTCATTATGACTTGTTGCTTATTATATTGAATGAGCTGAATGTAGAAACAGGTAGAATATTTTCTTCAAGGAGCTCATGTTACATTTATTACGCAAGGTAAATGCCGAAGGGAAAACATTATGAATGGTATCCATCTATATAAATATATAATATACTAGAATATATGGTAGAATACCACAACACAATTTTCAGCAATGGAAAAATATTTTTGTTACTGCTACAAGGTTTATAAAATCATGATAAATTTATAATCAACAATTGATACTTACAAAAAATTTATTTGCAGAGATAGATAGATATAATAATGTACCGATATATCTATTTAAAAGATATCAATGGCATGTTCAATTATTTTAGTAAATATTTGCATGTGGAGCATGTTATAGTAAAATATTTAATAATTTTTGTAACAAAAGCATTTTATTTTTATTAATAATTTCTTTTGGCTTAAATTCAAAATTTCATTGATTTTCATTGAAAGTAGGCATATTTCCATATCAACCATGTGTAAAATATAATAATCTTAAATCTCAACAATACTTCAAAGAAACTAGCCAGAAAAAAATGAATTTTTTCAAGTTTTGTTTATGTATGTAGTGAACTTTATGATTTTACATTACATGTTATTTAAAAGCTATTAAGATATGTACTACATAGAAAAATCAATTGAAAAATTTATCTTTGAAGTAATTTTAACATTTGCAAAGCAATAATATCTCAAACTACTCTACCTCACTCTAAACATGAACACAATTTCTGTAATTCTGTAAACGCGTAGAGGCTGTTGTTGAAAATCTACATAAGGATTTGTATTCTGTAGATATATAGAACAAAGCTTTCTCTCCCTAGAACTTGACTTACACACTGAGAATATACAAAACGCATTTTCTTTGTCTGATGTCGAATTCACCACAGGCAAAACATTCAAATATCTCAAACCTTCAAAGATAAAAGACAGCGTTTATATCAATTACAGCAAATGAAGCCAATCCATAAAAACTGCTGTACAACTCCCAAATTGTAATGCAAATCAGCCAACAAACCTTGATATTGATCTTGAAGAGCAGCTTATTGTGAAGTTGTCAAATAATAATACATCAGTCAATTTGTAAGTTTTTAGTATTTCTTAATATGAGTAGGAGGAAAACTGTTTATATAGTATCTCTACACTTTTTCGCAATAACAAGTTCTGTTGGTCAGCAACTTTTTTTCATTTTTGGTGCGTACATTAGTAAGATGAGTCCACGATTTCCTTTGAGTTCTCCATTGACTAAAATATGCACATTAGCAATTCATCCGACATTGTTAAAACTCTTTTTAAACCGATTACTTTAATTCTTAAAATACCTAAAGCAAGTATTAAGAGAGACTTCTGAGACATAATGGCAGTAAACTTTTGCATTTTTAAATAGATTAATACGAAGTAGTACGCTAACATAGACTCATAGTAGCTTTGTATTCGATATGTAGTGAAGATAAGGATAAATGCTGTTGCAACTCAGTATCTAGTATCAGAGATTAAGTGTGCAAAGGTGTAAACAGGTGAGAATAAGTGAGAAAGGGCACTGTATGCAGCATAAATAAGAAAAACGTGCTTTCAACATGTTTTATGATAGTTTCATATTAATACAATGCAAAGATAAATAACCGTCAGGTAGACATAATAAAAAGTGAAAATAAATTATTGCACATTACGCATTTAATATGTATAGATAATATAAGATGTATATAATATTTTTATGTAAATAGAAATGGGATAAGCTAATTCGTCGATTTAGTATTACAGGTAATTTGTCCTCCTTATCTCTTGCCAACAGCCTATTGACCATAGCAGTTGTATGCCATACCTGACAGACCCAAACTGGACATAGAAAAGGACTAGACATTATTACTATATGAATGTATGTTCTTAACAAGGCAAATCCAGTTTCTTAAAAATGAATATTTAATTCATTTGTGATGTCGGCACGGTACTAGACCATACCACACACTTGTCTAGTCATTTCAGCCTACGTAGCATATATTTACTAAAATGTGACTTTAGTGACAGACAATGTGGGAAATCTATGGAAGAATTATTTTGCTTTAACTATTACATTTGCATCTTCTAGTTCATAGAAATTGGTGAAATCACGCACTCATTTTTCCTCAAGACATCGTAGGTGTTATTGCTTTGTACAATTACAATTCTATTCTAATGTAGTCGCATTCACCAGATTTTAATTGATAATAGAGACAACATGTCTTCCTTTTGCCTTCTACTACCAAGGCAAAAACGTCTTTATTCAAGCGTCTCATTCAATAAATGTGTAAACAATTATAACACTGGACGTGTAGGTACTGTTTGCACTGAGTGCTCTTATTATTCTCTCTTTTTCTCTTGTTTGGCTATCCCTCGCGCGGCACCTCGTCGTTTTGGGATCCATCCATTGGCAATTATACATTAGCTCTCTATATATGCAACATCTTGTTAGCCATGTATATAAAGCCAGTAGCTATTCAACAATACACTTGATTGTGACTTACAACAAAGCCAAAGGTTTTCTATGTACAAACATATAAAATATATAGTGAATTAGTAGTAGTCTTTGACTTAACATTTTTGCGCTCCGAGGATAACAATAGCTAATCTATTTACAAGTAACCACATAGAGAAACAAAGTATATATTGTTGGCACAATATATAAAACAGAGCTAAGCATGCTAGACTAAACTATTATAGTGAGTATCTTTAACTAAGTGTAACTGTTTCTTAAGCATGTTTTAAAAAGTAACAATCTGAGTACGATGCAGATAAAAATGTGTTAATACCTACTGCCTTAGCTACTAATAATAAATAGAAGGTCTAACAATGTAGCAGAATTCTCAACTCATCACTTAGTTAAAAATCATTTATTCAATGGCCAAGAGTGGAGGTTGTTGAGGCGCAGACAGATACAAGATACAATCACTTAACTCCAAGTGAAATACAGCTCTGTAACAATTTACTGATTAACTAACTAACATAAGAACACATCAGCAGAGTAAACGTACGTAAGTGTCTAATAAAAGTGAACTCATCCTCTTCAGCAATGAAAACAACTTTTGTGACGAGAATTAAGTGAGAACTGCTTTTTCCCATACACTTCTCGATTTCATTAAGCAAATTAAAAATGGGACAGAATGAATTAAATAGCGTGGTGTGAATACAAGTTCCTTATGTGTGTACACTTATCTTAGTATTTCTATTTATAGTGTTATTTATTTGTAGTACATAATAGATGAGTCTTCTATACATATTTAGATGAGAGCATACTACACTTAATTACCATCTAATTGCTGTGTATTTCTATTTCTATCGATAAAACTTAACACAATGGTACTTTACTGATATACTTAGACGTATTTACTTATCTATATTGTTATATTTACAATATCTCTTCTGTACGGTACATTTTTGTGTATAATAATGATTTACAGTCTAAAATAGAGAATCTACATTTTACCGTTTTATTATCACCCATTAGGTATGCATTATGTACCTTTAGAAATGGCAAGTGAAATACATAACTTGAATGTATTCTATTCCTGTCTTCTATTTAGCACTTTATCAACAGCTATTAGTATAAGTCTGTATCTAATCTCAATAAATAGCTTCATTCACTTTCAGTCTTTAGAGGTGATTCCCATTGATCTCAGCTCATCTCATCACCTTTCATTTCTATGGTTTGTTACTGGCAGAGCTATTGCTCTCGATTTGATGACTTTGTGTGAGTAGAGTGAGGTAAGCGCCTATATGGTAAACTTGGTAGAGTTAAACAAGATGAGAGTTTCCTTAGGTTTCGTGGCTATGCTTTCGATTTCTTTTTGCCTTCGGAGATACATACACGAGATCATACATGATTATACTAGCAGATTGCTAATAAATTTCTCTAATTAAATAATTTTCAAATCATACGAGATCGTCCTGTCTTGATCGTTGATCCTACACTAATAAGCATTGTAAATGTATATTTGTACTCGCTAAATCCAACTCTATTTATGATGAGTACCTTTCGAAACAAGATGAATACATTTTATTTGTTGGCAACATAGTTACCATTGCTTTGCACCGGCACTATTTTCTCCATCAGTAAAATACCTCTACAAATATAATACCCCTTCATACTTCTACGTGACTATTATAGTACACAAAAATATATTGAAAGAACCTGACAGGTTTTATCTAATCTGACTGATCATGAAAATTAATAGTGTCCCTTCAAAACGATTTCTTTTTGATTCTTGCACATTATCTTGTATAATTTGAGAGGTTCACGATAAATACCATGAAATGCATATAATAAAGCAAGTACCGCCATTAAAAATGCACATAACTGAGGTAGTGTAACTGGCATAACCATAATAAGTAATTAACACAATGAAAAAGAAACTGGCTGGGTTTTTTTTTGTATGGAAAAGTGGTCTAATCTTATAACTCTTGCTCATTAAATCCTGCTAACTAATGACAGAAACACGAATTGCAAATGCATTGGTTTGTTAGTATCCTAGTTCAGAGATGCAAGTCAGTTGAAATCAAAAAATATTTGCATATGTACTATGCAAAATACTTTGTGTATGTATCGGTCAAACTACTATGTAGTAAGAGTAAGAATTCAGAGAACATGAGGCAGAGCATGAATCAAACGAGACTCACTTTTGCTTTACTGACTTGAGTCACTACAATGCTGATATAAGACGGACTGGGATAATAGTTTCAACCCACCAACAACCAACCCTTGCCATGGTTAACATTTGTTTAAGTCTGCGGTTCAACTTGACTTTGTAACACACCACACCTGAGAGTTTCATCTTTCCTTACCTTACTCATCACTTTACTTAATAGAATGCAATAGAGCAGCCCACGTTCTGCAAATGCATTGTGTGTATTCAAGGCCGTATGTTGAAAACATTTCGGAGGGGCTATGGCAAATTCCACACCTGCCGGCACAATAACTTCACGAAATGTTTTTGCTCCATTTTTATAGAGTTTTTGAGAATGATTTTTGGAGGACCCCTCACTCTCCACAAATACACGGTTATGTAACTATGTATCTTTTGGGTAATCCCAATTCATTTCATATGCAAAGATAGGATATCCACATGCACTCTTAAAGCCCATACAAATTTCATTTCAAACCTGTCGGTTTTTTATTTCTTCACATCTCAGCCCATTCGCTCGTGGTTGTCGTGAGCATTGAACTTGATATAATGAATATGCACTTAACACAGTGTATGTAATGCTAATGGATTTTTTACTTTTTGTTAGCATGATGTGATCATCACATATTTATGTGTTAACTTGGCACTATAAGGGTACCTACATACTGATTATACATTCTTATAGGGTTTAGTGAGTTCTTTTTAGTATTATACAAAGAATAAATCTGAAATGTTTAAATCATTTTATTGTCCTCATTTGTATTTAAGAAGTTTATTCAGGATTATTAAGTGAAACAGAAAGAATTAATTTTGTGAATGGAAGTACCTATTAGTGAATTGACTAGATTGAAGCGGTAATATTTCATAATGCCATTTACAGAATGAAAAACCTCTGAACGATATCCGTAAAGAATTTAGTCTGTGATCATGATGACTGCTCAATAGGAAAAATTAATAAAATGTAGCGAAGCCGAACATTAACCAAGTAAAGGAGGTATACATACATAAATAACAGAGAGCAGAAATAATATTATTTGAATTCACAGTTTATACTTTGATAGCGAGAGCTGAACTAGAACCTTTTCCTTCAGTTTACACCTACGGCTCGTCAGTTGGCAATGAAAGGTTACCATACCTACCTACACAATTCAGTGCACTATATAAGCAAACAATAAACCTCTTCCTCCTGCGTAGGTTGATTATTATTATACCCATCCATATCTGAAGTTTAAGTTGAAGATACTATTATTCTGATCGTGAGTACTCTGAGCAATTCTATTACTAATAAACTATAAGGAAAGGACTGACTGCTGGGAACTGAAAAATGTAGCAAAGCAAATCCAATTTCATTTTGAATATACCGCAGACTATATATATTCTAAGTAAAAACACTAAGAAAGAACTATATTATAGTAACCAGATTGATGTGGAATGCAAAGTGATGCTTCAAATGCCAGGCCTTTGACTCCTGTCTCTACTGAACTCACATTGTTCCTTTGATGTGCCTCCTTCAACAAAGCACAAGATATTTTAAGTAGCGTTTTATTAGCGATTAAGTTTTTATGCATTGCACATTTATTAAACCTCCTTTGCTTGTCAGATACAAAATGTAACGACGTATTATTCTCTACAATAGCCATATGCCTTATAATTGCAATCATTTTTGAAAACCATTAATCCCATACATATACCTGTATGTACCTATGCACTAATTGTGTAGATTTTGAGAATGCCATAAAGCCCCTACTAACCAAGTGTGTATAAAGCTATCAATTTGTTATTTTAATAAAATACATCCGTGCCATTGTTCCGCATTAGAAATAAAACGCTATATTCCTTGACAAATGACATAAAACTACTTTCCAAACCTTTCTACTTACATGCCCAATAAATCATTCTACTTGTCGTCACTATTTCGTCACTTATGATGAACTCACTAAATGTAAATGCTAGACATCAATTCTTCTTTTTGTTATAAAAAGAATTTTATAGCGTATTAGAAAGGTCAATACTTTCAAAAATTTAAATTTTCTGATATATTTGTTAACCAATAATCAACGAAAAGGGTTTTAAAATGGACATCGATTTGGGATTAGTGACAGGAGTCAAAAAATCGTGCAATGTTGACTTCGAAGTACAATTTGTCGTCTAATTTTGCTTCACATTAATATTTATTTTTATCTTGACCAACCAGGAATTCAACTTCAACTAATTGTAACGTTTTATTGTGTTTTTCAGATTAGGTTTTGTTCAGATAGCTATTACATGAATTTTTATCTGCAAAAGTAAGTGTTCACGTTCCGGTTTCGTAGGGATGCTAGATTTTTGATTTCTAGAAAAGTTAATGTAGTTTAGTAGCAATTGACATAATAGTACAAGTTATAAAAATGCGAAGAAATCTTTCATGAACTGTTTTACAGTTACATAGTTGAGAAGTGACAGACCAGTTGTAATTGATTTCTCTTAGAGATAATTATGAGTAATTGTCAATCTCTTCTGACTCGGAAATAACGACTAGACGAAAAAAAGATAACTGTTGACGCGTGCAGTTTTCTTTTAATCAAGCTTTTCCATTCAACGCTATATCATGCAATCCTCGACTTCATTGATCAATAAATGAACTTTTTGTGTAAGCGTATTGATATGATAATTAATTTGGAAAGAAATTATGAAGGGCTGACCTACCACACCAGTTACTAGTGTACGTACACTTAAATCTCTACTACCTATCGATAAAGCAGTCAATAGAACATCAACCTGTAATTTACATAATAGATAACAATTGTCACGTTTCGTATAGCTGTCTACTAAGTAGTGATGGAAGGAGATCATAAGATTACGTGTGCAATCGCATATGCATTAATTATCTGTAGCAAACATAATGTTATGCTAATAACGTGGAAGAAGATGTTTGTAGTGTCTCCACTATAATGGCACATGAACGGGAATTAATGAGGATCAATCTCTAAGTACCTAAATCTGTGACAAATGTAAAATAACACATTTCGTATATTAAATCTTGTATATCCATTTCTATAGCTAATAGGAGCAATTTATCTGCTTTTCCTTAACTCCAACATAACAGCCGCAATTGGCTCATTGTACTCTACTGGTTTGCCATTACATACTGAGATATTGCTCAGCTAACGTACACAAGTTTCACTTTGTGGGTAATTACAGTTACCTTTGTGTGTAATGTTAGCTTAGGAACTCTCTTTTTCCTCACGTTATATGTTTCTACTTCATAGAGTACATAAAATGTAGGTACCTAATGAATATGGTGTGAACCAGCCTTTTTATTATACATCGTTAATTCCATGTACATTTATAGATGCCAAGTAAAGCACAGGAATTTGACTGCAATTTAAATATACTTACTAATAGTGCATGCAATTTATATTCTTTATTGCTCCCACTATATGCTTATAAATGTGTCCCAACAAATACAACGGAATACTAATAGTTGTGTAAAGTGCCATGTCTTCCCGCATTCTTCGTAATGCCTCGTAACTCCCAAATTCACAACAACGTGTGCAATTTTTGTAATTGATTTCCCGCAAGGCCTATAATAATCATAAAAATATAGAACGTAGGCAAGACACCATGGATTTTCGAAAACAGAGCTTTACAGGCAATGAAGTATAAGTGTGGATTACCTACACACTGCTGTTTAAATGTGAACTTTAGTGTAAGGCACTAACTACCCACAAAGTGCAGTCATGATATTTAAAAAACATTCTGTGGTTTACACTTGAAAAGCCAATTGAGCCTCCAAATATAAATTATTAGGATATAATATATTTGCACGCTAACTATGTAATCATAACTATTTACCGATAGTTTTACAAAAAATGTGACTAAAAAGCATACAGCTATAAACCTTAAAAAGTCTATTAAATTGCGACTTCATTTAGCTTTGTAAGAATAATACACATTAGATATGCAGTAAGCACAGATAAGTGGCAAGACTCTAAATGTACGTTATACTAGTACAAATAAATCGTCATCTTACATATAGAAAAGGGAAGCAAAAGTCACAGTAGGGTAGCATTAGGCAACCCGTGAATGATCTATATGCTCCAATTTCTACGTCTTCTCATCCTTTGCAGCAATTTAAATGTTTTAAGATGCGAACAAAACTTTAACTGGGATTTCAGAGTTACCAAACTCATTTTTTTGTTTATTTTTTGTGTGCGCTAAACATTACAGATTTGCTATGAACTCAACTCTTCAAATTGAATGCATATGAAACACTCAGAACACTACGTTCCCATTCTACATTTTTACTTGCGCTAGAATTTTTATTTAAAGCACTCAAAAATGAAAAATACAAAGTCCTGCAACAATTGTTAGCACACGATTTATTCATACATCAAATTTACTTTATTTTAAAATAGTCAGGCATCTACTCCCGTTATAATCTTTTGCCACAGCAGTAACTGTCTTATCCTTGTCGCAAATACAATAACATACTTACTATTACATACAGAAAGTAAATAACTATCTACCGCTCAATCAGATTTTCAAACATCTACGTAAATCTAACTTTTCAATATTATTTCCAAAAGAAAATAGTAAAAATAGAACAGTGTCACAATGTTACTAACTAAATAATATATATATATATATCCAATCATTTAAATAAACGTTTTATGATGATGCAAAGGATAATAATTAAGCAATAACTTGGTAGTAGAATTGACAATCAATTTTTACAAAAACATACTGATATTTTCTTTTATCTACTACAGATTTATGCGACACACAATTCAAGCCGGAAAATGAAAAAGAACCACTAAAGACCTAGTAGCGGAACGATAAGTAAT
Source organism: Tomocerus qinae (assembly GCA_020055645.1). Lineage (NCBI taxonomy): Eukaryota > Metazoa > Arthropoda > Collembola > Entomobryomorpha > Tomoceridae > Tomocerus > Tomocerus qinae. Next base: position 29,844,014 of record CM034548.1, read on the forward strand.
CAATGTACGCGTATTCCTTATTTCTTTTTATGCTTTTTTAACCCAATATCTTGCTAATTTTTTAATACTAGTTTACCTAAAATATCGTTGCTCTGAATTGCTTAACGAATAGAATTCTACAATACAGAATGACAATTTGTCATCGGATAAAAAGGATAAACACAGTCTTAGTGCCGGATGCTTTTCCATTTGATCAACATGATAAATGCTTTACACCACATAAATGTTATGAAACTTTGTGCATTTCAAGAATGAGCAATTAATGAGCGTTACGATGTGTCAAAATAATTGTTATATCCCGACTCATGGCCACGCAAGGACAGTTTACAATGTACAGGGATATTATTAATTTGACAATATAAACCAGTAGTTTGATCTACATTGCTTTTGTTGAATTGGATTAAATGTGTACATAAGATAAATCATTTGATATTAATATGATGAATGTTACTGTATCTAGCCTGATAGGATGAAGACAAGAAAATAAAACAAACAGAAGTAAAACAATTGACGTTAGTCACGTATTACATAATATAGAGAATTATTATTAAATTTATATTTGGGATTTGAAAGCAAGGAACAATAATGACAATGACTGCGTGCATGAGAATGTTAGTTAACAGATGCCTTCCTTTCCTGAGCTAAGCTGACAAAGCGAAGGTAAACAATTGGCAATTTGTTTCTGCGATCTGCAAGTTGGCATTTTAAGTTTATTGAGTCAAGGGAACAAGGAGCGAGTTAGAGAATAGAAAGATTTCGCAATGTCACAAATAAATTGTAATAATTGAGCAATCTCTGCCATTTCTCATTCTCGTAGTCAAAACCATAACAACATTATGTAGATTCTCTTAAATTAATCTCGATTTAAAACTCCCTATGTTTAACTGTCATGGAATAGCATAGCAAATGGGTTTTACATTTCTTGTTCTATGCAGTAGGTAATAAGACTGCGTGAAATAAGTAAATGTGTCCTTCTTATTTCACAGATATGTACTTAAAGCAAAAGACTTATCATTAACACTTATGTAGACAGGAATAGGTTATTACACATAACAAATCAGGTGCAGTTCTCTGTCTCTTGACACAATTATAATTAGAGAATAGGCATTTATCATTTGCTGCGCTGTCTTTTCAAAATGGAGTATCTTTACTTTCCGCCTTTGTTATCAATAGCATTGGTAAAATAATCTTATTCGTAAACATTAGAACTGTATAAAGTAAGCTGACTTAAATTCCGATAAGAAATTCTCTCACGGTGGCACAAATCTGTTCAGTTTACTTGAATGCTCTGCTAAAAATATGATAACTTAGTTGTACCAAAGTATTATTCTACCATTAATCCCTTCGTTTATTCAACTCATTCTACAACTATTTCTTTTGCTTCATGTAAACAAATTACACAAAGCAGTAATGTGGCACAATGTCATAGTCGATGAAGATTATTTTATTGCTGACTATATTATGGATTTATATCCCTAATTAAAAAATTCTATATATAACTGATGTTTGTATATGAGTCATAATGACATGAGCATTATCGTGTACTTTTACTTATAATTAAATAATCTCTATCACAAACTGTGCGCTTTCACACGTAATTTTGTTATTGTAAGTCGCAATATAATATGAAGGCTTATTTTTTCCGACTTTCATTTTTATGTTACAGGAGATTGAGACAAGACTTTGTTGCAATTAGACCAGAACGTTATTTTTTCTCAAGGATAATCAATGCATACTCGCGTTATGTGTAGATAATAGTTGACAATTCTTTGGGGATGACTCACTACATATTTAACATATAATTTGGTATTTGTAATGTGTGCGCATATCCGATAATAGTCTTTTGGTAATTTCATGTCACTGTCGCCTTTTGTTTGCATAGTTGACTCTACGCTGATTATAATGTATTGTTATCTAGAATACATAAAACTAATTGCATGTCAGCTAGGGTTAGGTCATCCACAGAGAAGCGGAGTGCTAATTTCACACATTGTGTCTCCCATTTTCATTTCATATTCACACTCTCGAAAACAAAATACCAAACATAGCTCTCTGACGACAGCCGTCATTTAGGTACTCAGATAATATAGACTTGGAGGAAATCTCGTTAGTTACATAAACAAACAAGTTATCGTAGTCATTACCCTTTGGACACTTATTTGTTCACCCGATTCCCTAAAAGCACTTAAATAAATTTGAACAGGAACATGTCTTGTTTGATTCTCCGTCTATAAAACCATAGCTATACGAAAATCATGAATGTGCGACATTCCTTCCTTTTTAAAACATAAACAAAATATATTATTGTGCAGTCCTTCTAGAGTTAGCAATGCGCATTGCGTATTTTCTTTAGGAAGACCGACAAAGTTAAGAACAAAAATGCTGCATAACTATATTTGAACACAAATGGTAGAGTTTATCTTTAGATGAACTGATATCGCGGATTCAATAAATATGTCACCACATTTTAAAGCACTTTTAAGACGAAGTGAACGTTCTAGCAACTAAACAATTGTTATGCGCAACGTTTTATAAATTAAAGCATTGATTCTCCAGAAAAATTAACGGTTTAATATTATTAACATAAGTAGACGTATTACGACACAGCGACTTTATTACCACAGATACGATAGATTACGTGACTAACAGTATAAACATGAATACAGTAAATATTTAGGCTTAATCTTCTGAGGGAATTACTATAATTACTGAAATAATAGTTTTTACGTTCACAAAGAACATTCTGTCAGTAGTAGCAGATATTTCATAAGCTTTGTTTACGTTACAAACAATATTTTAGACCACATTGTGTAGACATGATTTATAGCTGCCAACGAATAGCAACACAACCTTTGTACCCTGTCGTGATGATACGATACCAAAGCGACTGCAACTGCAGTATACAAAACGTTAAATCAGCGCAGAGACTTTATTAACTAGTTGGGCGAAACTACAGCGACGGCTTTTCATTGAAGCCGGATGACAATCTCGGATGATTTAATTAAAAACATGCAGCAACGGTGATGAGGATGGATTTTCATATTTATCTACACCAGAACCTTACCATCACAAAAAATATTGTATTAGGGAGATAACATTGGAGTGATAGCAACGTGTATTCTATTTTGTCACCCATGTATTGCAAATCGTTACAATTCCTTACGGTAACATTTACAAAGTAAACAAATAGAAAAGCGTAACTTGTGTCTGGTATAAGTATACGACTATCAATTTAGTTATTGCAAATACATGAAAGATAAAAGATACGATAAAGAATGTGTTTGCCTGTAGGTGTTTCTGAAAAAGATAAAAGAAAAGTCGCAGATGGTCCCAACATATATTTCGTTAACTTAGGAATGGTAACAGTTTAACGACATTTCTCTCAGGCTATGCTAAAATTGGACAGCTGTGTTGCTGATAGGTATAATTTTCAATTCTGCACGAATGCTGATAATTCCCACATAAATTGAAGAGCAATGTCAATATTTTCAGTAAGTATATGACACTAGCTTGCGATTTGAATGCACCCAGTAAAGTTAGGCATTTAATTACATTACCTACTTTCACTGGGCAGGCAAGTCTCTGACCAAATTGAAAATGAATACACGCCTAATTTGTCATGAAAAAAAACGTATTCATGTTAAGTCCATAGACAGAATTTTGTGTAGCCTCCCATTACCAACCACTTTTGTCAATTAGGTCTCAATGCTAGAGTGACATTAGTTTGCCACTGTAGACGGCACTGATCCTGAACGGACTGAGATACCTTTATGATAAATTATTCAACTATATTTACACTACCATATTGCGTTTATAGCTCATGCAATTGTACTCCTACAATGTATAACAACAATTTACCTACATTAGCCACATGAAATAAGTTCTTAGACATTAGCTATAGATATCTGCACTTGAACAATAAGTATCCGAGTGGAATATGTGATCGAATGCTGTTGCAGGTAGTAAATTTGTGAGCTGACGTGAACAATAGAATGTTGCATATTCTATCTGGATTGATTGTCAGATTCGACTGAATGATTTGAAGAGGAAAACGTGAAATGTGAAAGTATTTTTAACATTCAATATAGCTCTGCTATTTGAGTTGCATGTTATTTGAATTTGTTTGACAGACATTTACAAATGCAAAGGTTACCAAAGGCAATTAATATCAAGTTTGTCAATACTCAATGACTTTGACTACATGCACTCTTGCAATCTGTTTCCATTTTTCTGAAGTAGGCAAAACATCTTAGAATAACTCAGTCAATGTTGCTAAATCTATTTTTTCCATGGATGTTTTTATGACTCAATATTTTCGAAATTATAGAGTGATAAGAGAACATTTCGAAAGAGAAATCAATGCTGGATATCGTGACGTCTGCACAAGAATAATATTTCTTTATAATATGAAAGAGTATTGCATGAAATAGGTTGTGACACAATTAAAGAGTCCTTCCTCCTATTAAGGATACCAAGAAAAACTGTCCACATAGACAGGTAATGTGAATGTCTAAAAGCATTCATGAATAATTCTAAAAATCGATCAATCGATTGACACAAATAAATCGTAAAACCACTACGAGTGGCTATATCAGCCTAATAATAGGTACAACAGAACATAAGGATGATAAATCAATTACTTCATTCCGACTAGTAGAACAAGCTCAATGCCAAGCAAATCATACGAGCGAGATAAAAGAATCCAGCGTAAAATTCATGATGGATGGCCAATTTGGACATGCATTTATTACCTGTATAATGCAGATAAATACTCGGAGACATTATAATACACCTCCTAACTTCCAATGCATCTTTGCGGTACACAAACCGTCAGGGCTGACGATAATTAGCAATGGAGATATAATAGGCCACTCAGGACAAACCAAGAAGACGTTTCATTGAAGATTATTAGTTCAAATTGGGGCAACTGCTAAGTTATGCTACAGGGGCAAGGCAGCGTAGGTATGTGACTCTCCTTTGCTTAGTTTATTTGTCTCAACAGGCCACAGTTTCTCACGTTGTAGTAGAAGTAATAATATACGCATATTTTAGTGTAGCAAAAAGTTAGGCAGGAGGCAGATGCTAATACTAAGTGCAAAGGCAAATGGAAATTTCTAATAGTAATAATCCAATTCAATGTCACTGCAGAGTTAATGATAACTTTCAAGTCTACAATCTTAATTCACTCACACATACACACACGTCCCACCAAATTATATGCAATCATCATCGCTAGTTGTAATTCTGTAATTGTAGCACTGTAATGTAGTGTAACTGTGCTGTATAACGCCTAATCTAATGGCTTGCTTAAAGATTAACTGAATGTTCAAGTAACCACTTGAACAAGATTATTAGGCTTAACTTATGAACAACTGTGTAATGCGTATCGGAGATGATAGTAGAAATCTGTCTCACAGACACTCTACATAGTCAATACTAATCTTAAATTAAATGCTACATTAAGGATTCTGTACCAACTGACGAGCTTTACTAATTCGTATTTACTACTTTATGCATAGCAATTTTAGTTTATGGTAAATAAATTATAAATGTTTAACGTACATTTTCTAGATATTAAAATTATTATAAAGTTTTGAAGAGCGAAGCACAATTAGTAATTATGCATGAACTACTCACTTAGAAACAAGGAAGTTTTGCCTAGTACAAAATTACATTAATATATCAAAAGGATCTAAATGTATCTGAGATACACACTGTGGAATTTAAATAATTCATAGTTTCCAATATAACATTGGTGATCCAATTTCATATTATAAACCTTCATGAAGTAACAATGGTCTATACCTAAACATAATTACAATTTACTCCGCAATTACAAGTGGCTGTGAATGTGATGAAATTCGCAAATTAGAATGGGAGTTGACTTTGTATTTTGTATCAGGAGAATCGCCTACATTGGGTAGTCTATAAAGAAGAGACTAAGGTTAAACTGGTCTGTAGGTAGTATGTCATATAAAAATTACTACAATTTGTAGTAGGACATTTATTGCTGCTTGCAATTATAATCCAGACACCTATTAAATTTTGATGTCCTTAGAGCAAAGAAACAGGAGCAGAAGATACGTAATTTATTACAGCCATGATAAATATTTTACTTCTATATGTGCGTCAAACAAACTATATATAAATGTTTTCCATCCTTATAGGTATAGATCATAAAAATATTTAATAGTTGTGTCATCATCATTTGGCAATTTGTATTATTTTACTATCAGAGATTATAGACGTGATACTTTGTTGCATCATTAGAGTTAATATGTAATTATAAGTAATACTTGTTCTAATGTGTATGCCTATTGCTTTAAGGAAGAGTAAGGATAGTTTGCGGAGGGGGAATAATCGTAAAATAGAGAGAGAGATAATTTGAAATGAAAGGGTGATGAGGTCACGTCAGACGACACTGACATATCCTTTGTATCTATGTTTTGTGTCATATCAAGTGAAATGAATTGAGACCTCTAAGGACTACCCACACTCACACTACAAGCAAAACATACTGTTGTAACTAAAACTGACTAAATTACATTCGGATTTATTATGACGACAAGACAAGGCACTTCCATCTGATTGCATTACTCTGTGATCGGGTTGGATTTGTATGTTGGATTTCATGATGTCAGTCTTCCATCTGTTATATACAAAAATCAGAAGGATATAAGCTAAATAGTGAAGTGCTACTTCATTTAATGATAGTCTTTTTGTGGTTAGACTCTCTTCTGTTACATAGCGTCAACTTGATAATATTATTTTGATAAGTTACTGCTACAAAGCAATTACTGAGACCATACTGTACCTTGCTCATTTTACTGTAAGTACATTTGTTATCAGTTGATTTTCCCCTGTTGGACCAGGTCAAAGTTACGTCGTTTACTTAATGGGATCCCACTATATTTTCTGCTGTATATATTTTCTACTATCTGAGATTAGTACAGGTACTTTATCGGTTCTGTTTCATTTTCCTTATGTATTATTACAACTGATAATTCCTGAGAAGGCCACGTCTCTTCACGTCTGTCTGTCATGTATATTCTTAGTAAATAGGCTTGTTCACTATTGTATGAAGGTAGAATTTGCTTGTATGTAGTGAGTATACTGTATTACGAGTCAACACTGAGACTATGAGAATGCAAATGTTATCCGATAAGATTGTGATGAGTTTAGTTAATTTGATGACTTGTTGACTTGGATGATTATCTGTTTTATTATTTGCCAATATAATAATCCATTCCTTCACAATCTGTGTGTATCCTTACACAACAACGTTCTGTAAGAATTCGTATACATAAAGCAGCCGCATGTGCTCCTCACGAAGTTTCTAAGTTCTCATCCATAATGAATTGCTTTTTTAATTACTTTGGTTTTATGTCTAATGTCTTTTATACTGTGGATTGTATTTATCTTCAGCTTCTGTGAATGTTTGTGCTGTAAGACTTACATTTACTTTGTACAGAACACATACGATAATAGAAGTCTAACGACAAGTATTTGTACTATCATATTACAAACCGTCTACTTTTGTTAGTTAGACTACTGACTTTAATGCATACATAAATACATGTACAATGACATGGCTGGTGTGACAAACATGTTGAGATGAAACTGAAACCGCAGTTTACAGAGAGGAGACAAAGAACTTGGAATGGAAAGAATAAGTAGATGATACCATGTAAAATGTATTGTGAATTGTACCTAGACCTACATGGGATGCTGGTGTAATTGACTAGAATCATGTGCTAATCAGGTGCTTTTTATGTCTCACATAAAATACGTTGACGTTCTATAAGACATATCTCAAGCGTATACACTTATCATTAATTCGCATAAAAATAGTCCGCTACTTACTTTATACCCATGGATGGGGATTTCTGTTAATTATAATGCTAAGAGTACAAGTTAAACCAACTTATCTTAATTTACTGCTAACCACTTTTGCCCGTTTCATGTTAGCTTAATATAAATGCATAAGTAATTGTACGAACATACCATTTACTGCTTATTGTTGGGATAATAAAACTACGTGAATGTGAAGGGTACTGATGGTAACAGATTGAGTATTCTTATACAAACATATTACCTACATATAAACAAGCTATTCTGCATGAAAACCCATATTTTTATGATGCTTAATTTGACATTATCAGTTTTATTACATTGTAATTAGAAATTAGATTTTATAGAAATAATTAATTTCAGACAACGGATTCTTTGACATGTATCAGTTTAATGGTACATAGTAGATACGTTAAACTAAATTCGATAATCAACATGGGAACTTAAGCTTAGAACTGCTAGTAATTATCCCATAACATCTAATAGTAATACTGATGAGAGTGGATAAGACTTTTACTCTGAAAATAATGTTTACCTTTTATTTTAGTGCGTTTGTTTACGTCCTCCAATAAAACCAGCAAAGACCATCCAATAAACTAGGCAAACTAAAAGTTTCTTCTGAAATATAGAACAGTAATATGTTTCAAATCCCTTGCAGAAGCACTGAACTTATAATTTTATGAAGCGTCACTGAGTAGGAATGAGAGAAGTCCTCATCCACGAAACTGCAATTCGACTCTGAAACTACTTGTCTTTTTGATCGCGAAAAACGAAGAATGACACAATTACATAAAAACACACTTGCTGATTCTGCACTCTGCTCTTATTTCTTTATGAGTATGCAGTTACACTGTCTCAAGTTGTTCGTCGCAATTTGCAATGAGATGACAAATATGAAGATTGAGACTGAAAGTTAGAAAAACTTCAAAACGAACTCCTGCAGCAAATGATATACCAGTACCTATCTAAATATGTTTTATAAAGTAGTAGTGGTAGTAACAGAAGAGCTCGTCTCAGTTCAACTAACAATTTTTAACTGGAGTTCTGTTGAGATAGTCTCTGGAAAATGTAACATGAGCAGTAAAGAGTCAAGAAGTAAACCGAGTGGTTGCTTGCGATTGAAAGTTGTATGTATTTGGAATGGTACGAGAACACATTGGATGTAGAAAACCTAGGAGCGTTCTCAAAGTATTGTTTTCTCAACTTAAGTTCGAGACAGACTGTTTACCTATGTGGGATGCGATGCACATGGTGAGGCAAAACGAGTTAGCTGCAATAGTGCATTATACATTTGTTATTAGGGTCTGTCTGGGATAGCTTTTCTTACACCACCACTTCACTCCTCTATCTTCCATCTACTGTCCTCCCTTGCCCAACAACGTAACAAAGCAACATACCTGATAATCGTAAGTACTATGTACATAATCTATACTCTAATAGATACCATAAGAATACATACCTACTCATAGTCCATGCAGTTGCAAATTTTAATATTGATATGGGATAGTGGATTTTTATGTTCTAACAAAATTTCATCAATAAAAACAAGATTAAATCAATACTTTTGCAATTAAATGATGATAGCAATTAGTACACTATAAAACTAATCATCAGGTTTTTCCTAGGCTGTACTGAGGTGAGGCTTAGAGGAAAATGCCCTCCCCTCCAATATAAGAATTTTTTCCAAAATACCAAAAACTTTCGCTCCTTGCCAGATTTTATGTGATTTTATGCAAATTTTGACAAAATCAGCCAAATTTTTTCGCGCTCTTCGCGAATATCTCTGACGGAAATGGTTTATGAAGTCATTGTCCCCTCCTAAATCGACTTCTAAATACAGCACTTGATTTCCCATACATACTTACTGATAGTTCTTCTAGATTTAAGACTCACAGGGTTTATCCAGGCATCAAGAATTCTTGACAACTTGGTGAATTGTAAATCGGATCTCGTTCAGCCAACTATCTGAAACCATGGCCTGGTAACCGGTTTCCAATCAAAATTTTGAATCAAGTTGCTTTGAATGTGTTAGGAATTGAAAAGTTGAGAAAACATATGTGAAGGATACAAGAAAAAGTTGGAAAATGTGAACATAATCGGCATATATCTACCAGGGAGGAACTATTCCGATTAATACGATATTTTAAGTTTCTGTTTATTTTATTAGCCAATATCCTTCTAATTCTACTACTGTTATCTTTCTGCAGCGCCCAAATTTAAGCAAATTTGACTCAATACAATTAAATTTAACTTATATAACTAATTTAGAACCAATTTAACTAAATATGACTTAATGTAACTGAATTTGACTCAATATAAATGAATCTGACTCAATATAACTAAATTTGACTAAATTCAATTCAAATTGATATAATTACAATCAACTGGACTCAATTCAACTCAATTCAAGTCAATTTGATGAAACTCAATTTAGCTCAATTAACTTCAAGTCAAAAAATTGACTCAATAAAGTTAACTTCATTCAACTCAAAATATTTTAATTCAATTTAGCTCAACTTTATTCAATTTAAAATAATTACTTCAATTCGATTAAATTTAATTCAATTTGACTGTATTTAAATGAATTTGGCTTTAATTTAATTCAATTTAAGTGAATTCAACTAAATTAATTTCAATTTGACTCACTTTAACTGATTTTAATTAAATTTGAGTAAATTTAACTGGATTTAACTCAACTTAATTCAATTTGACTAAATTTAACTGTGTTTGAGTAATTTTGATTAAATTTGCTTTAATTTCATTGAATTTGCTTCAATTTCATTGAATTTGCTTCAATTTCATTGAATTTGCTTCAACTTCATTGAATTTGCTTCAATTTCATTTAATTTGCTTCAATTTCATTGAATTTGCTTCAATTTCATTGAATTTGCTTCAATTTGATTGAATTTGCTTCAATTTGATTGAATTTGCTTCAATTTGATTGAATTTGCTTCAATTTGCTTTAATTTGCTTCAATTTGATTGAATTTGCTTAAATTTTATTGAATTTGCTTTAATTTTATTGAATTTGCTTTAATTTGATTCAATTTGCTTTAATTTGATTCAATTTGCTTCAATTTGATTCAATTTGCTTTAATTTGATTCAATTTGACTCAATTTGATTCAATTTGATTCAATTTGATTCAATTTGATTCAATTTGACTCAATTTAATTCAATTTGACTCAATTTAATTCAATTTGACTCAATTTAATTCAATTTGACTCAATTTAATTCAATTTGACTCAATTTAATTTAATTTGACTCAATTTAATTCAATTTGATTCAATTTGACTCACTTCAAATCAATTTGACCCAATTTAATTCAATTTGATTCAATTTGACTCAATTTGATTTAATTTGACCCAATTTAATTCAATTTGACTCAATTTAATTCAATTTGACTCAATTTGATTCAATTTGACTCAATTTGATTTAATTCGACCCAATTTGATTTAATTTGACCTAATTTGATTCAATTTGACTCAATTTGATTTAATTTGACCCAATTTGATTCAATTTGCTTTAATTTGATACAATTTGATTCAATTTGACTCGATTTGACTCAATTTGATTTAATTTGACCCAATTTGATTCAATTTGCTTTAATTTGATACAATTTGATTCAATTTGACTCGATTTACTCAATTTTATTCAATTTGAATAAATTTGACTCAATTTGATTCAATTTGATTCAATTTGACTCACTTTAAATCAATTTGACCCAATTTAATTCAATTTGACTCAATTTAATTCAATTTGACTCAATTTAATTCAATTTGACTCAATTTAATTTAATTTGACTCAATTTAATTTAATTTGACTCAATTTAATTCAATTTGGCTCAATATCCGGTTTGACAAAAATTGTATCGCATTTAGCTCAACTTGTCACAATTTGCCTTAAATTAAAATCAGCCTAAATTGGACTCAGTGTTACTCAATTTAACTCAATGAATCCCAATTTGGCTTATATTAAGGTCTGGCTCAATTTAGCTCAATTTAGTTCCCATCAACTCGGCTTGACTAAGCTATTCAATGTAACTCAAATTGACTCAATTTAATTCAAATTTTCTTCTTCATCCTAAAAGTATTTATTTTATTTATTAAATGGTGATTGTATTAAGTAAATCGTCATTTTAATTGCTAAATTGTTTCAATTTTGTTTGTTAAATGTTAATTTTAAGTTAATTTTTCAAATCGCAATTTTATTTATTCGATCGTCGCTTTATCAAATCGTCATTTCATTTATTAAATTATATTATTTATCAAATGGTCATGTTATTCATTAAATTGTTCTCTTGTTTTGGTTGGCAACTATTGTTTCAGTTTTTATATTTTTATTATGTTTAATTACTTTAATGGATATTTTTTATTAAAGTACTATTTGATTTATTAAATGCTTATTTATTCTTATTTATTCATTTTACAGAATTATTCATTTATCTTATTCCATAGTTTTTAAGGTGATTGCTTTCTAAATTCGGAAGTTTTTGGCCATTCTCTATTGCTGCACTCAAGTATGAAATCTGGGTTTTCATTTCGCATCGGAAGTTCGTCTTTTACTCCAACCGTGGCGCTTGTTTGTTGTAAACGTAGGAAGTACAAGCCGACAACGAAATGAATTGCTTTGCTATGTAGAACGGAATTGAACTATAAAGATGAGATGAGATGAGCGTTACTCATAACATTGTTATGACACACGTTGTAGGGAGGGTTGAAAATGAAGTTTCTACCTAAAATGCAATGCTAAAAGTTTAAAATAGTTAAATTGACGTGTATAATGGCCCGAAAATGCTGGGATAGATATTGAATGCGCAAAAGACTTGGTGAACATGGTTTTTAAGACTGGGGGAGAAAAATGAAATTGTCGAAGCATTGAATTTGTACAGATATATTTATATAATGAAGAAATGCATACAACAAAAATGTAAACGTCTCATGCTGTTTGACGTACAGTTAAAATAAATTACTTGTTTTTTATATTTAAAACCAAACTATGTGCGTATAATGTGATAAATTATAGCTGATATTCTTGCCAAACATTAATTATTTGCCCAAGATTCTGAGCTTAGCTAAGTTTGCCTTATATATTTGAATTTTTTGCAAGTGCGAGGATGTATTATCTCTGTAGGGAATCCAGATAATATGAAATTTCTGATATCGGGGATACTATTTTATCCCATTTGATACGTATGCTATATTCCGCGCTAGCATGTGGAAACAAAAATAATATTAAACCTGGCTATTTTTTAAATTGGATTTAGTCTAAACGTCATCATGAATTACCTGGGTGCTTCTCTTTCTATATGAATTAGTGTTTTATGTGCATCCGAGGAAAGGTACAAGCCAAGTTAACATATAGAAGAGTACTAATACTGTATTGTGGAAAATGTGTACTCATTTTGCATTGCATTCTATGTGGTATAGTATAGTATTCAAAATCCACATTCACCCAGCAGTACGACGCAGGAGGGTCGACTGGTTCATTATTGGGTTCTCAAATTCTCAACTAGATAGAATCGAACCCGTAAACTATATTATGATACAGTTCTATTATATAGTTCTATTTCCGTATATACCTATATAAGAATAAATATTACGTAAGTGCAGAGTAACACCCGCTATTACACTCACTCTGCACATACGTCTACTCCTTGAGGGTTCCTTGGTGTTTGTGAACCTCATACTTTTTCCCTTGTATCTTATATGTTAAGGATATAGGTGCATCCCTACATCATGAGTATATTTATCAAGTATATCCGGAAACGTAAGCACAATTTTGGATAGACAAAGCCACAGAGTTATGTCATGAATGCAATGCACCCAAAAGTCTGGTTGAAGCAACGTGCCAGCCAAGAAAGGTAGCATGTAGTTGTAGTAATCATGCAAGTCCCTTTTATATGTTTATAGAGGCTTCCTATAACTGGTGCATGAATATAAAATATACTTGTGTGGTGTGATGCATCCCTACTACAAAGCTTTAGATATAGGGTCACTAGACACTATTGTCAAATACAGCGTTTGTTGCACTGTACTCTTATAAAGCACTCTACATTGTCTACATACATTCTGTGCAGTGCACTATGAATGAATCGATAAAGGCGTGTCGGGTCTCTCTGCCTCTTCGGACTTCGGACTATATAGTTTCAGCTTTCGGTCTTTCTCGGAGTTGATCGCACATTGGCTATTTCCATTTAACAGGACTTTCTTTGTATTGTCTATACTACTCATTTGGTTTACAGGGTAGGCCATTCAAAACTGATTTCTATTCTCTATTCATCTTCATTCATCTTTAGTGTTTCGCTGAATGAAAGCTTGTGTTAACATTATTTTATATGGCTTGTGTGTAATAATAATCCATTCAAAGTATATAAATTTATATGCTAACCTTTCTAAGTATTCCTACCTTTGTGTCACTGTACTATTCACTTTTACTCCTATGTTACTGCTTTTATGTATCATAAGGAAGATCCTGTATGAAGATTCATGCAATAATATTGTTGCATAGGGATCATTCTGAAATAAACCAGTAGTCAGTGAAACTACACTATCAGATAGGTTGACGCTGTGGATAGTAAAAGTTTTCCTGGTTTGTTTCACGTTACATACGCCTACGGCATATAATTCTATGTATAGTGTATGGCTTTGCTAAAAGAACTGCAGAGTAAAGACCAAATAGACACCTACTACATAATAGTAGATACTTGTACTTATACAATCCATGCCAATCTTAGTGTCTACTTACCCCAACCACCTACATGGAAAATTTTGCAATGTAGCGTAATATCAACTACAAAGGTTTTATTTAGGCATTCGTTTTGTATTGCCTTTTCTAAAAGTTATTACATCATTTCTAATTACTTTGGATTAGCTAATACTGTTCTCGATTGTAATGCTGAAAATGTTTACTATCTGTAGCAATTTAAAACATTTACGTAAACATCAAATATTTGTATATGTATTGTCTAAAGAGATGAAAGAAGAATATGCGTCATACATGAATTCTGCACTAAAATTGTTTTGGTACCTGATTTCTTGGCTTATCACATTCTGCCAAGGAATAATAATTATACTCCGACTTAAGACCGATTATAAATACTTTTATCATTATGTGAAAAATAAAACAATGTGACAGTTTTCATACTCTACAGTTATCGGCAGGTACAAACAGTTATTTTGCTTTTGTTCGTATTCTAATTATGAGCAATAAATTAATAATTTATTCATTAGATTCGACTTAGATTTAAAAAGTAATCTCAATGGAAATGATAGCAAAATTTCATTAGACTAGAATGGACTATCATACGATACATGTAGTAGTTAATTTGACTTTATTACTTTAATTGTTCATTCACTATTTTTAGACTTTCAGGTAAAATTGACTCTCAAAGTTATATGTACGTGGGAGGACTAGAATGCATTCTGTTCTATTTAATTTGACCTACTGAGAGAGAATGGGAGTTGAATAAATTCACTCCGACAGTAACTAACACTATGTCCGTTTTATTCCCCTAGGTGACATATGACACTACGTTGGAAATAGAAGAAAAGCAATAGAACTAGGAATGTGATGAGAATGCAGTCGACAGTCAGGTAGCATGAAAATTCTTATTTTAGACAGTTAATTAAAACCTTCACATATTTATTCATGGCCAGAAAATTTATCTATATTTCTATACAACCTCATAAGAACATCTCTCCCATCATTATAAGATTTCAATTTATATTTTTAATTCATAACATGCAACTATTGGTTAATATTTGAATTTATCAATTATTCATATACCTACTTACTGTGTTGTAATTTATATAATCAAAAAATATAATTTTATGAGGTCTTTCTATTAAATAATACTAAAGAAACATAAATCTGTAAAATATAGATTGCACTTGAAAACTAAATAATCGAATAAATACTGAATGGATAAATTAGTAATTACTGACAGAAGGTTATGACATCATTTCGACATCATAGTATAAGTATATATTCGTATACAGATAAGTTGCTTATAAGACTGCATCTTTTCATATAATATGACAAGATCTTAATCATTTGGTATAGCTACGTTGTGTATTTATCAGGTAGGATAGTATAGATTGGTATATAGATAGGCGATATATAGGTGTAATATATTAGTGCAGGGTAATGTAACAAAGCTAATCTATCGCATGATTGTTTTCGTGTGAAGGGGAAGGAAACAAGCTGGACGAAGGAAGAAAGCAATATCAACTACTTTGGACTAGACTACCTATGTATGGACATAGGTACGTAAGATGTAGTAAGTACCTAATATGTAGGAAGTGAGTTAGGTTGATAGAAGTTCATAGGTTTAAGTTTCATTGTCGAGTGAAAGGAACCTCAATCGAAGCCAGCAAAGTGCACAGTTCAAAGTTAAATGAGCAAAAGATTTTAAAAGGATTGTGTGGGAGCGGAGAGTTGAAGCAAGAGAGTTGGTAAAATATTTATATTACACGACTGGTTATGAAAATTAGGTTTTAAGAGAATGGTGAAAGGAAATGAGTTGAATTGCATGCAGAGCTGTACTAGTAAAAGGGGCTTGGAAAGCGTGGGTAGATTGGATGCCATGGGACTGGGAAAAAGACTTTGACTTCCTAGTGCTTGAGATGAGACGGGAAAGCTAGCTTTCCTAACAACACAAGACAAGAATAAGTAACCGAAAAGCAGAAGGAAAGAAACGGATTATCTTTCTCTTCTTTTCTCTTCACGATCTCCTTTTCCAACACTAACGAATGCGTAAGTAAGTAGAATGAAAGTTGGTTGGACGAACATAGTTTTTCTTTGTCCTGTCCACCGAAAAGGAAATGATCCTGACGATGAGTCGACTTGAGTTGACTACTTTTGTTCTTCTGTGCATTATCTCAACTTGTGTGTGTACTTTCTGTGCTTAATGTATGTCCTATGGTGTCTTGTCTTTCTACGTGATTTCGTCCAGAGTACAAATTATGGCCGACTACTCTTTCAATGACTACGGATATTCACATCAATGAAATAATGCCCAAGTAATAAATACGGGAGTGGCTAAAGTAAATGGAAAGAATTATGCAATGATGTAGTAAAAGGGCGACTTTTATCTCCTAGTCATATAGTGCAGAATCTCCTAATCTAGTAGTAGCATAGAGAAAGGGACGACAAAAACGTATACTCTATAAATACCTAAATGCAGTATGTAAAAGGAAATAGGTACTACTATTTAGTATTATTATTTGTACAAATGTAGTAGTAGGTACCTATATAGTATAGAGTGGGGTAAAAGCAGGGTTTCCCTTCTGCACTAAACTTAGTAGTAAGCCCACGTTATACTAGGAACTGCACGTAAATATAGAGTCTACAATGGGGAAAGGAATAGTACAGAATTATATTGACAGTAGTAAAAGTAAGTCGACTTACGTTACAGCCAATATCAATGGCGTATTTATAAATGACTTACATAGAGAGCTTTTCTAAATTAGCCTATCTATTAAATGCTTTTCAAAAGGGGACCGGCTACTGCCCCACCATTTCCTATCTTTACTATGCACACTTAGAGAAGGCATCTGTCGTCCCACACTTTAAATACGCCACTGAACGCTGTATACGTTTTATAAGTTCTACGTATTGTACAGTGTTTATGTCTGCAGATAATTTCATCAATGCACTATGCATTACCTTGCGTCCTCTGTTTTATCCTACAATACAACAACCACTCAACAATGCATATAATCGAATTATAGTTTCCATTACTTGGAAATACTACTACTACTACTATGCAGTGGGATCAGACCAATCCAGGCCAAAGTTTGTGAAAGAGAAAGAAGGTAATATACAAAGTATGCATATAAATACATTATTGTTGTATAACAAACACTGGTTTCTGGTTTGAATTGAATGCAGTACGATAGTATTAGTGATCGCGATAGGAAAAAAGGATTTATATATTGAAAATGTTAGGGAATTGTGTTAGTTGAGAATTTGGATATTACTACTACTACGTAAAGGGATATATATTTCCTTATTAGGGGCTTGGGTCTTGTATGATATGAAATTAGAAGTGCTCTATATGATATTCTTAGTTAGTTGATGTGATGTGAGCTGTAAGTTTAAGCTGTAGGATAGAGTAACAGTACTGGGATTATATAAGAATAATGTTTAGTGTAGGCTGACGGAGTGAGTAACAGGAAAGTGACTGGGAAAGGAACTTGTATAGAAGGAATTCTCTAATGTGGCATAATACATGTGTGCAGGGTAGGAGTAAGTATTGATGGGTGAGAGAGAGACAGAGAGAGAGTGTGGTGCATATACACGGATGTCAGGGTAGTAAGTAGAATGTAGCATGTAGAGGGTTATATGTATGCCTAGGCTGTCTGTGTTAAGTGCTGCTGCCTGAATACCGAAAGTATAGTAACGTGTAAGCCCAAGTTGGGCGAACGTTCCTTATAGTAAAATTGTATGAGAGGGCTCTCTGCGCCGGGTCGACTGAAAATCGGAATGGTGGTTCTCGGCTACTTCGGGTTTCTCTCGCCAACTCTGTGCGGATTTTCTACGGTAAAAAGGCTTGCAGACGACGAGGACCAGACAGGCTAACCAAGTAAGCTGGTGAGCTCAGAGAAACTTTAGGCAAGTGGCTACACACACTTGTCTCCCAGCTTGGAGAAGCAAGCCAGGATCCTGAATGTAGTAACTAGTAGTTGGAGCATAATATAAAAAACAACGCGACGGTAGTAGGTACATTTACTAGGCAATGATGCAGAGAAAACAGAGCGACTACGTACTACGGTACAATGGAGACGTTTCTCCGTGTTTCATTTTCTCGGACATTACCGGAACATCGTTCAAAATTTGAATAGTACTCTCCAACTTTTGAAATGGAAATATTTGTCGAGTTCGGCTTTGTCTCTTTTGTACGCGTCCAGACTTTCTTCTGGCTCACTCGTGATCACACCAAGTAAATAAGTTCCAATTGTGAAGTGACACATTTGCAGGAGCACAAAAATAACTATTATCTACCAACTACAACTCCCTGTTGACATTATTAAAAACCGGCGAAAACACTAATACAGTCAGTGACTAGTGACATGTGCATTAATTATTAGTTACGGGAGGTCATAAACGTTACTGTGCTCACTTGCTACCAACTATTAAAAGGCATTGACATTTGCACAGTGCACTTATGTAAGGCCTAACATTGAGACTATATTATTATTGTGTGAATCATCGTGCTGATGCTAAGGAGAAAGAAAATCTCATTGAAACGTAACTGTAGTATTTGACTCTTAAGAAACTCTTGCGTGAATGAGTGAAGGTTATTACAATGAAGTGCAGATACTAAAATTTCACTGCAATCCTCGTTAATCCTTGTCCAGAATCAAAAAGGACATTGTTGCCCTCGAAAGAGACATGTTTATTGTACATAGTAACACCGTACACTGTTGTACACGTAATTTACTGCATCCTAGCGCATTATCACACATTACATATGCATTGCCATGCGGTACTGAGTAAATAGGTATGTGTAACAGCTTTGTTTTGTGATGTCGGAAATATTAGCCGACATAGTACACTTAATACAAAACCTTTGCCTTCTTACAATTAAAATCCGGTACTTGAATGTACCCTGTATAAATAAATAACTGGAAAAGTGTGAATGGAAGCGAAAGCGTATAGTTACTTAGTAGGGGGAGATAATATAGCAAAGTACAGTCTCGCGTTTGCACTGTATGGGAGGACATAATATAGCTTCACTGAATTTGTGTCGAACAATGAAGAGCACGAATTGCACTCATAAATAACAATGCCGTACGCAATGCAGTTTTAAGTGTAACAGTATGAAGGAATAACAAAGCAAAGGCCGTAGTGAGTGAGATGCGTCACTAGTCCAGTCTATTCATTACTAAATAAATACGTAGGTGCTCCGATTAAAGATGCTGACATAAGATGAGAAAGATGTGTCCCCGAGTCAAGGTACAATTATCTATGTTAGCTGAAAGGGACGTTTAGCACGATCTTCCGAGGATTTGATAATGTATATGTATACAGAGTACTTATCTAGTGCGGATGTAGAAGAAGCCGAGGCGTGAGACTCGATTTCCTTGGCTTCGATGACGATTTCTACGGTATTGCTAACTTATTGGCGCAATGCTGTGAGAGGTTCAGAGCAGATTTTCCTCAGAGACATAGCGAAGAGAGAAAGCGAGGAAAAGTCAAGATCTCTCTACGAAAAAGTCAAAGGAGAGACTGACAAGGAGAGGAAGGGATAGCAAAAGCAGGAAATCAAGCGAAACGAAAGAAAGGCTAAGTCAAGTTAACTGAAACTGAACTGAAGTTGGAAGTAGAGAGGAACTGTAGGGAAGGAAGCCAAAGCGAGTCAAATCCGAACGAGTTGGTTGAGTCGCCATAGTCGCAGAGATAAAAGGAGAAAAGGTTAGTCACAATCAGAGAAAAGCCGAGAGCGCGATGATGATGATTAGGATACTTACGCCAAAAAATCATCGTCGCCAACTTTGATATTACCTCCATTTACCTTCCGCCGTTTGTGAGTGGGTTCAAGTTCGTTGCCAACTAATCGACTGGATCTAGTGCCACATACACAACAAACACTCAAGGATGCAGAAGGACAGTCACGTCGATCATCTTCAGTATGTTGGCCCTTACCGTCTCGAGAAGACGCTGGGAAAAGGCCAAACAGGTACCAACTTATCACTTCTACATACAAATCATACAAATTCTTCTACTTTGCATGTAACATACATCTTCTTCCAATCTTCCCAAAAGCAATAATAGAATAGAAGCATATTTTCTGAATTTCTCTCTCAATTTAAGTAAAATACAGTCACTCTGCCGTTTAGCAAAATACATTTAAATTGCCCGTAGATAGTAATGCAAAATAGTCACCGCCAAATATAAGGATGAATGAGAATTATTCAAGTAGTAAATCTTTATCCTTATTTTGGTCAATTACCCAATCCTTGACACTCCCACCTGTCAAAGAGTGAATAGAACGCTGGTTTGATAATTTAGTCCTTTCTACTTGAATTCATTTAAATATATACAGACAGCACAACATCTCGGGCCTATAATTATCATATTTACTATCTCTATTATATAGACGACATCTAACCATTGATCCGAATTGTGTACTATTATTAAGGTGTATTGAAAACACGGTTTATTTCTACACTACTTAGTATCTACATGAAGTGAGTACTACCGTATTCCTAGTAATGTCAGTTGGATGCGTTGACCGATTTAGCTTTCGCAAACATTTCACTGCAATCTGTTCATGCATTTTGCATTTGTCTCCTCTGATCCTGTTAACTTATGGCTACCTTGCAACTTTTCTGTTCGCGGACTTACGAGTCTGAGAGCAGCTCCATCACTCTGCATCCTGCATTCCTAGAATTCGCTTTCTTCTCGGAACAGCATTTACTACGGCTGCAATTGAATTCTGGTTCAATTCACTCTCCACCGGGAAATTGCTTTTTCCTCTCTCATTCATATACTAAAACACAATACATTAATGATAAATGTTTCTGAAACCGACAGAAATACCTTTGTTTCACTTCACTTCCTGAGAATTCAATGGGAGACTCAATAGTACGTGATGTGCCTATTTCAATTTAATTACCTAACCTCCGTATCTCTTGCAAAAATGAAATACCTTCTCCGAAACATTAATTTCTGTATCTTAATGATGTTGCCCAACTTTCCTTGCCTTTTGAATCTTTAACTACATATCTACGTCACTATTGATTTCCAATTTTCTCATCAAGCAATAGCGACCACCAAACTAAACAAAAACATTTCAATTTAAACACTAAAGAATGTTACAATTCAATTCATTCAATACAAGCAATGGCATTCAATGAATCTAACTTGGTGGAGTAATAAACTTCTTTACTATACCACTACCCACTAGACTGAGAATGGAAGTTAAACTACAAAACAAAGATTATATTTATCTTTACTACATTTTGACTAAGTATGCGGTTAAAGATAATTTTTAATTGCTTGCTAAGCGCAGTATAAACATTAATATTACAATCTAATATTTTATAACCATTTGCCTACCAATTCTTTTCTATTTATCAAATTTTGCAGAAAGTAAACTTCGTAGAAGTTGACATTTGCATCCATTGTAAAGAAAAAGATAGGCAATGTCTTGCTTAATTCAATTACTCAGATACACAGTTTTGCATAAAGGTTAATAATAGTACAGCCGTAAAGATTCATAATATCTTCATACCGCTTCAAAACTACTGATGACATAACTTTTACTTAAAGAATCTCAACTGGTTTAACAATCTCACCAACAATCTCATCTTCCCCGATTGACCAGAGATGTAAGAATTTATGATATAATTAGTCGTATTTATAACGAATCATAAAGATGCTGCTTGTTTTGTTGTTTTCCATATCAATCCTTTAAATAAATATCATACTTTATCTTTAGTGTAGCATTTTGAAATTGATGTGACGTATAGGGTAGGGCCGATAGTGGTTGGTCCACTACGTTGTGTGTTTTGAGTAACGTCAGCCTGTTCTTTGTAATAACCAGTGAGTGATGGTCGTCATTATAAGGACATGAAACATTGCGTGATCATGTGACATGAATGATAAGCCTTAGCCATGATGCAGCCTTTGGTTCGGCCTTGCAATTCTAGTAGTCGGAAAATTAGGATTAATAGTAGTAGGTAGTTTTTGTAGTTGTAGTGCTGTAAGTACTAAACAGAGTGTCACATCTCGTAGTAAATAGTAGTGAGTAGAATGGTAGTTGGTTAAAAGCAATATTGTACGTAGTACAAATACTAGTGTAAGTAGGTAGTTGGTTAAAAGTTGTAAAGTTACAATTGGACTAGAAGGGAAAGATTTGAGAATTGTTAGACGAAAGAGAAATGGTTAGCAGTCCCCTCAAAAGTTGCGCGTTGGTGGAAAGAAGTGTTGGACGATGTTGTCATTTAAGAATGATTTAAGCAGCGAGTGAAAGTATCAAGTGAAAACTAGGAAATGCTTGGCCTTGCTTGCTTCTTCTGTTACATTATTATAATGCATATAATAAAATGTATAAATACCTTTTGTCATAGGAAGGAAAGGTCGTGTAGTAATAATAATAGTGCATATGCCCAAGTGAGTTTCTATTGGATTAACTATTTTATATATGTAGTTAAGATTATATAGTAATGAAGTATTGTGTGAAAGGTACGGATAGATAGACGAGGGAAAAGTGGAGGAGAAAGCTGAAATGGTCCTTCGGGTGAAAGTGTAGGGAATGAGGGAAGGAGACTTTTTTGCTAAGTATGTAATGTAGTAGGTACGGGTATGTTGCAATGTCTACGTAGTCTAAGCATGTACACTACAAGAGTATGTAGAAGTCGACGAGACAAAACCATACATACATATTGTACCTACACAAGACAGTATTCTGTTTTTTGGTATACGTGTAGTATGACTAGTATGCACAATTCGGGGTATCTGGCGAAGAAGTAGAAGAATAAGATAATGTATGTATGTATGTATATTGGTATAATATCCTTGCGAGAAGGCACACGAAACTAACCAGGCAAGCCCAGGCAGACACTCTCTTTACAAATGTGGGCCTTTTATACACTGAAAGCATCCGTTATCAAACTCATGCTGAATATCAATGCAGAATGAAAAGTTCCTGATACGAATAAGTTCAAATCTGATTCATTTCCTCAGATGCTCCCATCAAGGACTCAGTCTTTTCAGCACATGGAGTTTTCGTAATTCTACATACTTTACTACTCCGTCCTAGGTTTGCCTTTGCCTCACTGCTCCCTTTTAGATTACGTTACATTACTACATCATCCTACTCCTCCTAATCTCCGCTTTTCTCACAGTATTTACTACACGGCAGCGATTTTATAGTAGCTACTCTAATTTTCTGTAATGTATTATGTGCTACGAAAATTTCACGCTCCGAAAAGTACAGAGCAACTACATCATATATGTTAATGCAGATACAATTTGTACAGGCCCCTTGTGCTAGGTGCAGATATGGTAAATACTAACTGCATTAGCAGGAACACATTGGATTAATATTTGTGGGTTTTCTTATCCACGCTTTCCTTTCCACTGAGAGAGATACCTATGCGTGATGTGAGATTTCTTCAACCATTTCGCACATCATATTTCTAGAAACCGATAAAAAACGAAAGCTGCTTTCTCTCCTTTCGGTTGTCTCACAACTTAAGTAATGTGGTATCGAATAGCAGTTAAATTCAAGATGTCTTCTAAGAGATCATATAACCTATTTTAAGCAACCCTTCATCTCTGAGATCTTCAAAGGAATCAATACAATTTCCGTCTTCTTCCTTTCAACTAAAAGATAATCTTATCAAGGATCTCATACTGAGTCTGCAAGTCCCAATCCACTCTGCATGTATTTTCTTCTCCGTCTCTTCCTACAAATCCTCTCTGCAGCTAAACAACATATTTAGTATACTTCAAGAGAGCTGGAGAATACCATCTGCTCCTATTCATCCTATTTACATAGGTGGCTAAGTTTACATAATTGTAATTATTTATCTGCAACACGTCTTGATGTTCACACTTTGCAGATACAGTCTTCAAAGAAGAGGTTTGTTTACAACTTAGTATCACATGGCAAATTAAGTGATTTTTCATGACCTTTTCAACACTTGAGTGGGAACACATGTGTTGGCTTCTGAGCACGGAATAACTTTCTTTCGTTAATGTGTTTAACAAGGATAAAGAGCCAGCCTGTAAAACTCCATAGAAAGTAAAATGCAAATAAAACGTGAATTACAACATTCGCAACGTGTACCAAATATCCGTTCATAAATCCTCAACAATGCAAACCAATATAATATGAGTCTAAGGTCACTTTCACACATGTGCTCAGACTCACTCCCAAATGTGAGCCCAGTGCAGTGGGCGTGTAGGTGAGAGAGATTCTGCCGGGGATACTCCTAATCGTTGCATTCCATATGTTGTGCTTTTCCATTTCTAGTCCTCTTTTCAAAAATACTAGTGAAAGATACAGAGAGAAAGCGGATAACGTGATACTTTCTACTCTCCACATCTGAACCAAAGTGCTGTTTCCTTCTCCACTACAATATCCAACTGCTTTCTTCATTGCTCTTTGAAGCTGTAGCCACGTTCTATTTATATATGTCGTAGTCTTTCAGACAACCCTGCCTGATGGAATTTAATAACTGCTATATTAAATCAAAAACATGTTCGATATGAGATCAAGTGAAAAGTTGTTGTGCCTTCTGTCTATTTTTGCACTGCAAAATAAATGACCACTGACTTCCTTGACTTATATAAATGTATTTGATTTTTAAGTAACTATTTAACTCTACAAATCAGTTTGATTGTGTATGATTAACTTATCATTATAATGGTAGGTGTTAAGTGTTTTAATTTTATCCGGTCTTTTCGATCAACAAATAAGTTTTTTCGGCGACTGGGCTATCTGACTGGTAGCAGTCGTATTTTCTTAGGCTATGACATATACACCTTTAAGTCTTCCTTGCGTCATTTCGTCGAAACTGTCTCTAATGTTCAATGTAATTCTTGCGTATAATTTTTCAGGACTAAATATTCTCTCCGAAGAACGTTATTCTATAAAACGTAAAATGTATCGATGCATAAAAGCGCTATTGTGTTACATTGCAACTTAGCGTAGTCACAGAGAATTATGTAAAAGTCACATCACATTGAATATTCCAAGAAGGCTTGCAAGCGAACCATAAGCCACATCACATAAGCTTCCGCTTTTCTCACACGAGAAAAGTTTTGACGGACGCTCTGCATGCATACATTTCATTTCACTTTACGAATTTACGAATGCATCTATCTATGGGAAGAAATTCTATAGCGACTAATATTCTTCGCTGTTTGCTTATGTGTGAAGCGAAATATAATGAGAAATGCATGAGTTAGCGGAGAGTCCGAGTTTATTATTATATTTACAGTTCCTGCTATAGCTACTACATTCCGTATATTGAGCACAGTTATACGAGATAAAATATATATAACTTATCCGCACAGTAGTAGCTATAAAGGTATATGCTTAAACTCGAGTAGGTAGGTACAAATATATACAACACTTTACGCTATCTTCACATTCTGTTATGTTATGAAGTTTCCCCCTTCGTCAGTTTGCTTTAGTTCGCTTTCCGTTGCGTTTTTAGTTTCCATTTCCTACTTTGCTGTCGTTTTTGTGCAAACATCATTTTCAAAGGGGAGACTAAATAAAGAAGACGAAGAATCAAGGTCTTTAAAATAGACGCATACACAAACTGAGCTAAATCTACACTTATATACGCTTATCTTCTATGTACAGGGTACACCCACTATTAGTTCTTTATTATAAATATTTCTATACTAACTGTAGCACATTTCATGTAGCAACCTTCACCTACGCTAAATGTCTATTTCATGTATCTTAAAAAGTACAATACTTCCACTTACCTTCTGCAATTTTAGCCGGAGATATGACTGCGCCTTATGAAATCTCACATTGTGTTTTTCAAGAATTGTCAAGCTTAAAAGCCTATTGGTTGCTACAGGATGAAGGAACATTTTTATGAATGATGGATGAACCAGTGAAAATTTTAAACACGGAGCAATCAATAACAACTCGTTACAATTATTATGAAAGTTTTAATTTTTAATCTACGAACAATAAATGACAATAGTAAAAAATATATTGAAAATAGTGAAACTATTTTTACAGAATTAACAGTAAAAAATTAAATTTCACTTTATGGAATATTAAATTGGGTTTGAAAATAGCTTTCCCTTTTCACTACCATCGAATGTTTACTGCGGAACTACTTTATTTTGTGAATGTTTGGATCGTAAAGGAAATGCATATAAATAAATGCGTGGCTGTCAACTGTAAATAGTAAGAAACATGCAACTATAGGAATTTTAATGTTTCTCTATTGAGTTACTGCGTTATATTTGGTAGTACACCAACAATCGTAATGCAATTGCGTGATACGCACACAAAGGAAATCTCTTCTGCATCAATCTTATTACTACTTCGGCAGAGTTCGTATAAACTTAATAATAATACAATGCAATAACAGTAAGATCCTATATTACTCTTTATGTTACTGCAGAGAGCTGAGATCTAATATTGCGTTCAATATTGCAGTAGCAGAAAGAATTTTCGTTAAAATCTTATTGTTAGTTCCAAGAAATTGCTATTCACTCTGCTGTAATGAAATCAAAAATTCTTTTGTCAATCGCTAATGGAATTTGATGTCGAAGTATGTACAAATTCCATTTTCTAATGCTATGTTATTTTAATTTATAGTATTATATTATCTAGGCCAAAATGAATTGTAATTCCACTTTCCATTATTATGGAAACTAAAGCTGCTTTAAAACCTATGGAAGCATAAAGTTCTTATAAGAAAGAGATGTTGATGAAATGTGTCTTTTTAACTGTGACGGAAAAGAAAGGTTTTAGAATGCACACAGTTTATATATAGTTTATATTTATCCCAAGTTTAACTAACCAAAAGAATGTTATAGTTTGGCCATTTTCTTTGCAACTTCTTACCACCTTTAGAAAAAAGGTTTAAGAAAAATTAAAATATCAAAGGCGCATATTATTGCAGCATGTGCCTCTGATTTTTTAAATTCCTGTCATGAGTACAGCGAAAATAAGTTTTTCAGTTTTTCACTCTTATCGATATAGGGTGAACATAAATACATTAAATTTGCAGTACTCTCATGAATTTGATTTAGTACTACAAAGAAAGTTTTTCCTGCCAGCTGACGTAAGACTAAACCTATTACTATTTTGAAATAAGTACACAGGGTGTCCATAGTATCAGTTATCCATTTATCACTATGATGGTGGTATTTGCGACGTGGTGTACTTAACTGAAAGTAACACGCTTGCTTAGTTGCTTAGTAAAATTGTTTAAAGACATAAAGTTTATTTTCTGCATAGGCATTAAACAGCGTCATGTGTAGCAATAGTAGTAACAAATATTTAAATATATGCTTATCTGAAGAGAGCAGAAGAAAATGGTAAAAGCCAAAGGAAAGCTAATGGTAGCATTACATTGTATTTCGTTTGCGCTTCCCAATTTACAGCTAATTCAATTTTCTTTTCAGTTGGGTGCCCTCTTTACTTTCTTTTCTCTGAATTCTGCATCTGTATCTCATTATACATACATACACTAATGGATAGAGGATATGGTCGCATTACTCGTATAACCCGATTCGGGTACTAATCTATATACACCCACTATAGTCGTGAACTAGATAACATTTTATATGCATACAAATACATATATCCACTATTCACCTACTTTAATATATTATAATACTATTTTACTGTTTATTTTCTCTAAATGTCTACAAATACTTACTAAAACTCCAGTTTTTTCTCCTTATAAAAAGTTATGCATCTTCTTTTAGTTCTACCGCCTAAAAAGAACATTTTTGCTTCTCTGTCTTCACAAGTACATACAAAACATTCAAGCACACACAATACTTAAACACAATAAAACCCTGACAAGATAAAACTTTATAGCTATACTATGTTAATGTCTATTTTTACAAATATTTCAAGTGCAATCGAAGCATTCTACATTTGGCAAATAAATGTGAATCCTTTAGAGAAAATACAAATATTTGCACATACTCTCAGAAAATCTTATTTGATCTTACTTTTATCCCAAAGTCAGGCAAATCTCTAAATATTTTCATGACAAATAATAAATTGTTACTGTAGCAAATGATCACTGTACTATGCACATAATTCAACTACTATCCGCATAATGCACCTGCTATACCCATCTGCATTGGTTTCATTCTTTTTATTTATCCGTGCAGAAAAATCAATTTTTATTATTGTATATATTTTATATACGTGATATTGATAAGATATTTAGCAATAAAAATAGGAAATTATAAGTTGAATCGATGGAAAAGTCGTCTAGAAATGAAAACCCAAAAAGGGTTCACGTAACTCGGAATATTTCAGTATTCTTCCATGCGTTTGCGTTAGATTTAATTCTAGTAGTGAGTAGTCTGACTATATAGGTAGTAATCTATCTATTTTTTCCATGTAGTGAGTCAGCGACCATTGCTTACGTTAATCTCCAAATATGAGTATATTATGTTGCTTCGCTGAGAAAAGCCAGTTAATTAAAAATGAGATTTATTTATGGCTACTAATGATTTGCTTCCTAGTGTATTCCTCTTAACTTTGTACTTATATGCGCAATAAGTTCGCCGAACAATAGGAGAGTGCTATTACTTGGACAGAAGAGTAGATGTATCACTTATCCTGCTGTTATTAATTTTCTTTATTAGATTGAGCTTCCTCTCCCTTCTCATACTATTCTCATTTCCTACTCCTTATTCCTTTCCAAATAATGTATACTGTAGACGTATATGCCGAATATCTTATAAGATGCTAACAAATATAAGTATAAAGAAAATTTTATTTGGAGCAGCCTGTATCTATAATATAATCCTAGACTTGAAAAAAATTACCAATCTATCTATGTTTGTCTGGTAGGAGAACTTAGGAAATGTACATATATTACATAATGCATAACCCTCTCCCCCATGTTTAACGCAAGTGTTGACTGCAACACATTTGAGTACCTCCTCCTCCCATAGACTGCACACGTAATGTATGCATGTTCCTTTAAAAGCAAAATGCGCATGCCCAGCTAATGTTTTCAATAATGTACTCCAACGCATACCTTCATGTGCTAAATTTAGTACATGGCGGTATGCGTTGGGGTACATTATTGAAAATATTAAAACAACCGAAATGAGTCGTTTCATAATGATTAGCGAAAGGGGACATTTCGTAATGATCGTAATGGGCCTTATTAAATAGAATTTCAAAACTTCGATTCCAAATTGGTTCTGTTATATCGACAAACTTATTTAACATTTTTTAGTAGAGCTGGGTTTACTTTTTTACTACCCTCTTAATTCCTTTGGCAGTTGGCACACCTATTTGTAGAATTAAATAACAGTACTGGGTAACTAACTATTTATTCGTAAGTTGTACTCATAGAATTTGTACGTTTTTCAAAATCCCAGGGAGAATCTTATTTTTCTGATTTAAAAAGGGAGCTTTTTGGTCACTTTGTGGGATTTTTTTCAAAAATGGAGCCTTTCATTGTTCCCTGTATTCGGTGCTACGATCTACAGTTATTATTTTGGTTTAGGAAATTATTTTTTAGCAGGAAGTTGGGGCTGCAGCTAATTTTGCAACCAAAAGTATATTAATTTAACAGAATTACGTAAGGGATCTTTTCGAAATGGTTTTTATTACTGTGTTGGGTGACCTGCTGAATTTCTCTTGAGTGCTAGGCTTGCCCCCTTGGCTGGGTTCACTAGTATAATATAATGAACATCCAATGAAGTTTTTTGTTTCAAAAAATCATTCTAAATTTGTACTAGAAATAAAAAGAGTTATAACATATTAATATTAACATAAAAAGAGTTTATTGACCCATTAAATGACAATAAATCGTTTTACCGTCAACCGTAATTGTTTAAAAGGTTTTTTATCTCTGAAATTTCTACCAAAAATTTTCCTTTCTAAAAAAGCATTAACTTCAGTGGTGACGGACGGATAAAACAAGTACCTACATATTTACATGGTGTAAGTAAATACGAGGGATACTTTTTCTATTCATATTCGAAACACAAAAGACAAATAGATAAGTCATGACAAAAGCCGTTGTCTTTCTCCACGCAAAGTTGTATAAACAAATAGGGAAGGAGTTAGTTTTACCTTAAACTGTCACAATGTCAAAGGAGTTCATTACGGGATGGTTGACTTTTGCCAAGGATATGACGTCATATCATGTCACTCTAAGATTAGGTACTTACCATTTTGTATTCTGAAACAGACAAGACATCAATCTCAGCTGCTGCGAATTCCATAGCGATATACATGGTCTGTACTCATTTTTGATATTAGTAGTTGAAACTCGGATGGATCTACAGATACAGTGTATGTATTTCAGTTTCAGTGTACACGCACGCGGTGAGGTTATCCTTTTTCCGAACAACGCTGCATACAGATTACAAATGCTCACTCACATGTCTTCTTCCTTTTCCTCCCTACATTCTTTAGAAAACCGAACACTTTAGACGGAAATGTTGAAAATTTTCCTTCTTTTGTCAAACAATTCGTTAAAGTTATTTGATACTCTTTACAAAAGTTTCTACTCTCAACTCAAATGCAAGTTTGGCTAGTCCCTAATAATAAGCGAGAAGTTACGCGTTATATGCCCTTAGTGCACACGTCATGTCATACTTTCTAATTTAAACTAAAAACTTCACTAATAAAGAAAGTTCACTTGAGACAAAAATCTATAATTTAACTGCATGCACTTACACTCTTACGTACTCTACTCATTATAGAGATTAAGATCGAAAAAACATTTGCATCTCAATAAGGTAGACAATGATCTTCTTTAACTATTTATTAAACTTTTGCAATTTGGGATAAAATATATATAGACTAATGTTCTAAATATTTACAGATAAATTCTCCTATATTCTTATAGATGCGAAAATTATAAATTACTTTTGTTTTCAATAAGATTTGATTCTTAAATTAAAGCTTTCAATGTATTTGGGCTACGAAACGAATTTGTAGAGATGAGACGTGAAATTGTTCTCATAGTAGCTTTGTAATGCATTAAAACCAATATGTTCTGTACAACTTGCAGCATAAATTTTAATTTACAATTAATTTAGGAAATATTTAACTTAATTATTGTATTAAGTAACATGGGAGGAGAGTGTATAACTACACACTACAATTTTATAGCAGTCATTGGAATTAAATTGGCTAATCTTGTATTGCAGCATTATTTACATGGCTCGAAAGAGAAGGAACAGCAAAGCAGAGTAATTGCTTGAGTACGTGTGACGTAAAGTGAGAATTTTATGGGACAAATAGAATTACTCCAGCATGGTAAATTGACGTATAAAGTGACTACAATTTAAATTATGGCAATGTAAGGCAGTCCAAGATTCAGCGAGTGAAATTAGAGCAAGAGGAAATTACCTTGTTGAAATAGGAAATACAAATAAGATTAAAATTTTGCAAATATATGCAATAACCGCCTGACTCAGTCTCAACAAAGCAGACCATCAAAGCCACTTGAGTTTAGTGAATTAAAAACTTGAAGTTTGGTGCATGTGGCATTCAGCGCTCATGCAAACCTAGCAATTTAATTAGAACATTGAGACAAACGCACCAGTTGGTTTGCTTTAGCACAGTTCTCTTTCTATCCAGGCAGTTACTGTTAATCCCCATATATTATATAACCCTATATAATGCCACGTCGTCAAATTGGCATTCTCGGCTTTGTATTCAGACGCCACTTCAGACTTCAGACAGAAAATTTCCAAATTAACTTTTAACATTTTCCATGATTATTATAATGCCAATATCTATCCTACAGATTTTGTGAAACTGAAAATACAGATAGAAGAAAAATACACGCAACTAAAGAATTTCAAGCACAAAAATGATATGATTTAAAAGAAAAATACTGAAAATTCGCATGCGAAATTGATTTATTTTCTAAACTACTACTGAAATTCCTGAAGGAGATTGTGTTTTGGGACTTTTACTTGTCAAAATGTTGCAAGCTTATCTTGGCTTGCATTCAAATGCATCGAATGTCTCATTATTTAACGGGTACGCTAAGAAAATTTACTTTACTGCCTGAAATGGGTAATTGATGTTTTAGTAGTACCATGTACATAGTAGCAGAAGTTTCCAACTTCATGCCAACGTATGAATTTGTGTTAAACTGCATGGAGCTAAAATGCGGTTAGACGTTTATCGAAGATATGTTTGGTAAATCTGGAGTTTGTAACGTGTTTGGTTGTGAAAATTATATACAGTTTACAAAAGCGGTATTCTAGTTAACTCATGACATTTCTGCCAAAACTGTATACCTTCAAAGTAATAATATAGGGTGGATGTTCATACCTCAACCTTTATAGTATATAGCCTATAACATATTATTATTCCTAATTTGTTAGATTAAATAATACATATCAAAATTTACTATAGCTAATATTTGGTAGGTTTTGAAGTGTGGGAGGAAGTAGTAATAGAAGGGCTGTGAGAGTTTGTCGTCATCATCTTCTCCGTCGAATTTAATGTAAAATAATGCAATGAAAGGGCATGTAACAAAACCTAGGAAGACATGCCAAAGGAAGAGAAAGGAAAAGCTACCTAATCACAGAGTACCTTTAGGTATTGCTAGACAGAAGCACAAACAAGCTAGCCCACGCTCTTGTCCTATCGACTGGAGCAGTAAACGTTAGCTCATTTTCAACCCAACCCGTTTCGTATTAAAAAATTTGGACATATACCAAAATACAAACCTGAAACTATGCTACGTCTGAGCACGTCATCAAAAATCCTTAGGAGGAGTCAAAAAACTTTTGAAGCTCGCTCTGCCAATATTTAAATAATTTATACACATGAAAACGCTATAGAAAGCGTAGATTTAAATTTTGCCGGCCAAAAATGAAGGGTAGCAGGATCTTCTAGTTTGTAATAAACATAAACATATATT
The DNA here is from genome assembly GCA_020055645.1 of Tomocerus qinae. NCBI lineage: Eukaryota > Metazoa > Arthropoda > Collembola > Entomobryomorpha > Tomoceridae > Tomocerus > Tomocerus qinae. The sequence goes on from CM034548.1 coordinate 29,877,457, forward strand.
TAGACTTATACTACAAAATATTTTTGCAATCATCATTGGTGTTGAAAATAGAGCATAACCAGATAGAATATAATTATAGTGGGAGGGTTTGTTGGGGTTTAGTTATCTAGTGTGGAAGTCTTAGCATTTAACTGTAAGTTTGGATTTCTTTGAGTCATAAAAGGAAGGCGTGAGAAAGGATCATAAGTAATAGTAACGTATCTTTGCATATACACGACAATGCAGTAGTAAGGAGAGATAGGTGGAATAGAGACGTGTGTAGTATGTGTGTAGCAAGGGACGTAGAATGGTTATCTATTACTTAACATAACGGTGGATTGGATAGATACGGGTACTTAATGTAGATATTTGTAGGTAGTCGGGCTATAATGTAGTATAGTTAATAGGGAAGGCGAGAGAAAAGTCAAGGCGGACGCTTAAAAAAGTCAGTGTAGGCGACGGCCGCATAGTTTACGAAGGAGCCGAGTATTGCGGAAACGACAGCAAGGGAAAGTCGACCCAACTGCACATAACAGAAGAGAATAAGTTAAGTTAGCTAGATTTGACTTGCTTTCTTTGTGCTGGCTGGACTCTCTCTCTCTTTGACTTTCTTTCTCTGCCAGCTCTTCTGAACTCGTTGGCTGTGGCATAGCAGACTCTGCTGTGGTAATAGCAATGCATGGCACGATCGATGAAATGAAAAATATCTCGACCTTGCTGAAGACTAAACTCTCCACCACTCAAATGCTACACAGTTCACCAGAGCAGAGCAAAACCACGCGACACACAAACCGTTTCACTTCACTTGACTCAATTCAACTTCCTCCGTTTTCAAGAAAATTGCCACTGCCATGCCACATCTCACACTCACTTCTATAGGCACCCACACGGAGCAAAGAACTAGACCTCCCTACTACTACTTACTACAAATGCTTTCACTTCCGTAACTTACCTCTCCTCACCAATTCATTTCCATCACAGCTTTTTTCCATACCATTATCCAGTATCTTATGCATAAGCCCAATCACAACTTCCTTCTCACTTTTACCATTTTCATAAATCTCTCGCCCACCAAATATGCAAATTTCATTATAATAATTGTAAACTGTCGTCGTCCCAACTATTTTTTCTTTGATTGTCAATTGCAGTCAAATTTTTTGCTACACGATATTCTTTCCTCCTTGAAATAGAAGTACATTTGCCAATAACTGCTATATACCTATACAAAATTGATTTGCTTTATCTTGTATTATCCAATAATGTTTTGGTGCATGCTTTTACTTTATGTAAGTATCATGCATCTTTCTACTTTGCCAATTTTCTTGCCATCAATTTTTCACTTGCTTTATTGCGGCTATCAATAAATAATTATTTTCATCCAATTTATTTGCTTTCGTATTTGCCAATTCAATTATCAAAAGCTATTGGTAAATCAAAAATTCCTACTTTGACTGATACATTATTAATTTTAATTTTGTCGGAAGTTTCGTTAAAAGTTTAATTAGTTTAGCTTTATTATAATACTTACAGGAACTTTATTCTTCTTCTACAAAATTGAAACATTGTAAACCAGATGCCGTTATTAAATTATCACTACCTAATTAATAAAGCTTTACACAATTTAGGTACTTTTATAATTACAATGATGATAACAACTGCTAAAAGCCTTATTTCCTTTGTCTCACTAACTACTCAATGAATGGTTTGATCTAATTATAGCCACTCGACTTCCATTAGTTCAGTCCTTGAGTTTGGGGAGCCGCATAGTAGAATTTTATGCACTGCATTGTACCACCGTCAGAATAAAAAATGAATGAACAAACAGTACATTTTCTTTATATGCAAAATATTAACAGAGAATCGAAATAGAAGGGTAACTTGCATCCTGCATGGTGACCAACCTTATTCATTTTCCTTTCCAATTCGTCTATACATTGGTTTTATCAACAAGGAGTGCGGGTGGGTTGCAATTTGACAATAAGTAGTGAATATTGGGCTGGGCGTCCACAGTTGCAATCTCTTTTAGTTAGTCAACATTTAATATTTTAACCAATTGTCAACGTATATTATGAAAAGGGGGAAGGGAATGTCAGTTGAATTGAAGACACAGACATTGTAATTTAAAACCATGAACAACAGGAGTGGTAATGTTTTCGGTAGATAGAGTTTATTAAACAACTCATTTGTTTGCACTGGCCTTTGTTCTATTTGTTATTCTCTTGTAGTAGGTATGGATAAATGTATTATATAGAGAACACTGGGAGAGTAAAGCCATTTCAATTCCTTTCCTGTAACATTGTGTATTGAAATTATATTATTGTAGTGGCGAATTACAATGTCTACTGATCTTATCACTACGAAAATGCATTGCACATCTATAGACTCTACTTCCGACATTATTTTGCAAGATTTCTAATAAGGGTGCCTGTCTAATATATGTTGGGAATAAATTAAACTCTTAATTACAACATCCACAAATTGGATGCATGATGTATAATATACCCATATACGCATAAGGTACAGTCTTATTAGGGGATGAAACTTCATAGCTCTACTTCTGCCACCAGATGTTAATTAAAATATCAACTACTCAATAACAAAATAATTCCCTGCAGATGCGGACACGAATTCTAGTGACAAATTTTCTTCTTCCAAAATATTTAATCTTGACATCTTTCATTTCAAATTGTATTCGCTGTAGACACAGGAGTTTCAAGGATGTTAATTACAGTGATGAAGAGAAGAATATTCTTCTAAAAGCTTACTTTTTAAGTGCAGGGATCTAGACTGTACTTTACCAAAATGATTGTGTAACGTAGTATGGAAACTTAAGGCAATTCGTGCATAGGAAATGAATGATATAATATGCAAGGTAGTGCACATGTTTTTAGAGTACAAAGGGCTTAAGAAATTGTAGTACTTTGGTAAATATTTTCAATTAGCGAAATACATTGATAATTGGATATATACCTATTTAGTTCAATGTTTCTTGTTTCACTGAAGTTAGAAAATAGTTGTGAATACGTATTTTACAATTTTTGAACTTCAAACATGTTCTACTGTTCTATGAACCGTGAGCTTTGTATGCTTGGAAGGATAAATATAGAAAGCAATTTGCCAAAAATTGAGTATACGGCTTGGATGTCTCAACTTGTCCCAGAATGCTATTGGCAAGTTCAAATTTACGCTTTTCCTCCTGTCTGGATATACAAGAGAGCCAGAGGCTATATGCAAATCAGGGAACAGAACGATGAGTGAATTATCTATTTTGTGACTGTTCGGCAAGACCATGAGAACTTGTGTTGTGTGTAATAAGCGGCAATAATGAAGGGACAAAAGTGGACTAATTATTACATAAAGCAAAGTATCCAAATAAATAGTAAATAATTCTCTCCCATAATTCCCTATCGTAATAATACATATTTATTAGTGCTTAAATTTTTCCATTACGTAAACACACGGGCCAAGATGAAGAACCGGAGTAGGACCTAGTACAATGGAAAAGAGTAGAGAATAGCTATACTTCGTTCTTCAACTCTTCCACCATCCAGAAAAGAACTTATGCTTCATAAATCGTTTTCTATACTTCGTGTAGTTTTGCGCAAAAAAATATTTCTCAATAGCAAGTTTTAAAACGGTTGCCAATTTTCAAAAGTTAAAAATAGCATACATGGTTGGGTGGTGTTGATATAATTACAAGTTAATAGTATTACAAAAAAATGTTTCAGTTATTTTTAGAAAATAATATATACATTTTAGAGAATAATTGAATGAAATATTCAGAACATTTGCTTGTGTAGAATGCTTTCTCCCTTTAATAACCAATGAACCATGCAAAATAACAGCTACATGAAAAATGAAAATAATGAGGGATTACTTCTACTTTTCTTTCCAGGTCTGGTGAAATTGGGTGTTCATTGTGTCACGGGCAAGAAGGTCGCCATCAAAATTATCAACAGAGAAAAACTCAGTGAATCCGTTCTTATGAAGGTGAATTAAACTTTCTCTTTCATTTTTATTTATCTCTCCCTTTAATATGAGATTCTTTATTCTGAAGATGTTTGGGAAGAAGGAAGACAGATACCGAATGCAGAGGAGGATAATTTTTTCCATTTACTCAAGGCAATAATTTTATTGCCTATTAGTAAGAATAGGGTCTGAAGAGTCTTTTGTTAGAAATTGCCGAACGTTAAATAAGCCGAATGAACATAGAAGTAGGCTACCTACTTAAATATATCTCCCGTTGATCTTGCTTTGATATATATAAGTGCCTTTATTATACTACTCCATGGAAACTTTTTTACAACTTGTAAATGGTCTACGTATGTTTATAAAACTTTTCCTTCATTCACAACTATCTTTCCTAGGTATAAATTAATATCTTTGTACTTTATGGCGATAAACTCGTGCAGTAAGAATAATAGAAAACTAGGACAAGTTCTTTTATTTTAAATAATCTCCATATAATGACATTGTTGAAACAAAATTCTCGGAATTGGCTAACAGATGAGCATCCTTATCCATCCTTAGTTTATTTTTACAGTGAAAGTAACAAGAGAAAATAATTGGGAGCTACCAAAAGATTAATTGATGAGCTTTTCTCAGAATTACTTTCTTTCGCTGCGTAAATGCAATTAACTTACACTAGACAGAGTCTCTTCACTATTGACAGTATACTTTCTTCCACGAAATCTTGTAACAATTGGGAGTAATCACTTTTAAATGAATAGGCCAGAATTAATTATCTTTATATTTTTAAAGGAATTTATTAACTTTTGCAAACATAGTACTCTACTGTCATTAGTTAGGCACCTACATTACATTGTATGTAGGTTTATGCATGTAGGTAGACTGCTAATATTGGTACAGCTGCCTCTGTTGGGCGAATTATATGTAGGCACCTACGTATAGTTGCATAACTAATCAATGATCATACGTGGGCGTCCTTTCTCAGAACTACAAGTTAAAGATTATGTTATGTACGAACCCTACTAGGTTTCCTATGTATTTAATTTACTTTGCAAAAACATTGCTACTACTATTACATGCAAAGATAGAAGGGTTGTAGTACATTGCATTCATTAGCTTGACGTTCTCGTCGGCTCGTCGTCTTTTAGTTCCCTAGGTGCTCTTGTACTAATTCGCAATTCTATTATAGAAATTAAGTAGTACATTATATAGGTATTAAATAGCTATATATAACTTGGTTTATACTTATCTTATAGCACAAGTATATATCTACATACTGTTTTTATATTTATAATTAAGTCATATTAGTACCAGTCTGAAGTTTTCTATAATTATCTACAGTTTTTTTTCAATTTTTCATCAAAGACGTAAGTAAACAGCAAATTGTATTAAAGGAATGCACCAATGTAGCAGACTGTAAATTCAGCCACTCCTTTAATAGGGTGTGTTCGATTCTCTCATTGTCACTCCACTAAATACCCAAAAAGCCCATAATATAAAAATTTAAGGAACTACACGAATAGTTTAAGCAAATATAGACTCAGTAATAATTACAGTTTGTGCCAAATGCGTTGACAATGATGATTTAGTATTAATCATCAACTTTTTCCATTTGCGAGTTGCTGTATTGATTCCTGAAAAACGGCCAATTATTAAATCCCTATTTAATGTAATAGTTATTTACTACAATTTCCACGTCTTTCATGTCCGTTTAGGTTATCAAGAAGATTCACGTGACGTTTCATGTTGACATTGATATGAACTACGTACATGTCACAGATGTGAAACATGAGTCAGTTATTCCATGATGGGCTGTTCCCATTGAATGACTATATGGAAAAATAGGGACCTGGTAGACCATCATCATAATCAAATGCATACAACCGGATCAATTTGGAAAGGAGTAGATAATTAGATATCCAAGGTCGATTGTGGCTGAGAAATTTTACTCGCTGACGCTAAAATGATACTTAGGAATAATGAATTGAAGTTGTGATTGTATCAGGGATTAGTCCCTGGATATTTTCCTTTTCCAGGGAAGTGTCTGTAGTGTGGATGAAAATGGTTAGGTTAAGTAGGAGAATTCCTCGTATTGTTTCTAAACGGATGCGTCAAGGTAGTTTTATGTAGACACGACAGAGGCAATGTCCGTAGTGCAGAAGCCCAATATTTCGAATATAAATAAAAACGTAGATACTTTGAGCATTAAGTACTGTGCATAGTTTGAATGGAATATTGCGCAAGAAAGTTCCTGAGGGAAGAGATAAATCTGTCTGCGTCAGAGCAAGAAATGTAACCATATAAAATAGAGTGATTACATTTTATGTTGATAGATTTGATTTTGTATAGGTGGAGAGGGAGATAGCAATCATGAAGCTGATCGAACATCCACATGTTTTGGGACTGTACGACGTCTACGAAAATAAGAAATATTTGTAAGATTTCTCAACTTGACGTACTTTGCACTCCAATCTACTTTTGTTTTGTCATCTATTAACTATTGCAGTATCTTATTCACTCTTTCTTTGCTTTCTATTATCTAGCTAAACTATGCTCACCAGCTTTCACTGCTTTCCATGAATTTTGCATTGCTTTCCCTTTTACTTCCGTATGTACTTTTACATCCATTGCTCCTACTATTATGTAGTACTACGCTAAAATAACAAAAAACGTCTTTCAAACCAGAATGGATATCTCTTGCTTGCATTAATATTTCATGCCTTATACTGCACAAAGAGACACATACGATGAACATTAAAATATAAGACACAAATTTACATGAAGACATCCTTTCCTCCATTCTCTTGTCTTCTTATTTTGACTTACTGAATTTTTTCTTCTATACACATCGTGATATATGTCCCATGTGTTACTTCTCCGACCACTATTTTCCTTACGCTTTACATGTATCTACTCTTTCTATATTTCTACTAACAGAGCTAAATCGCATCACATTTTATTAGGCATCCAACTGTATTTCTCTATTTTTTATATTTACTTAAATGTATTGTATTAATAGTTCATACGTATATACTCCACCCTTACTTATATATACATACAATTCTGCTGGATTCATTCATTTTACCCTGCTCTATAAATATTATGTTTACAGATAAGTGTCATTGCCATTTACTTGCTCGTACCATACAACGCTCATATAAAGATTCCTGATTGGAGGATAAATTTGACTAGATTTATTGGAATCAAATTCTTGCTTTTTCACTAGCCATAATTCAATAATAAGGTTAGAGAAAGTAGTCAATCTCGAAATACTTGAAATATAAATTAAAAAACCAATTCCAATTTTTGAAAAGAAAATCTAATAATTTTTCTTGCCTAATATGGTAAACAATAATTGCATAACGTTTATTTAATCTGAATTTTTTACCCAATTATTATAATTTGGTTGTTAGGAGTTTGAGTAGAAATTCATTTAAAATATGTAAATGGCATTAGCATAATATTAGAAATTATTTAACAAATTGTTTTATCTCTTAGGGTCTTTACATGAGTTAATACGGTATTTGAATTCCTAATATGCGGGTTGTGTCTAGAATTTTTAGTAGCGACCCACATTCATATTCATATACTAAACTTATATTGTTCGCATTTTTCATTTTGATCTTTTAAGAGTAAGAATGTACGAAAATATACGATGGATTGCCACGTTTTACTCTTGTAAAAATGTTGCATGCTAGTATGGGACTATCTGCAGATAGATTATTGGTATAATGTTTCTGGTAAGTATAGCATTTCTTGGGGAAACGTTTGGTCGTATCGCTCGCATGTATTAGATATGCACAAAACTCTTAAGAAAATATTGGACACATAGTCAGATGTCTATAGAAAAGTTGCAATATGCCGCAGTAGTCGTAGAACTTCTTACTGTGAATTTCCATGTAGGATGAGCGAAAAACCATAGTGTGTCTATTTTGTGTAAGCGATGACTATATGTAGTGGGAGAGAAGTGGAGAATGTAAGTAGTATCGTTATAGTAGGTGCCTATATGATTGCATGTATATATGCAATATCAATTCTGTTTGCCAAAAGACTTTCTCCGAGTTGTCGACTCAAAAAACGAACGAGTCGACAACCCAACAATAGTAAACCGAAAGTTGGGATGAGAAGAATAGTCAAATAATAGTCAAGCCATGTATGGTGAAGTAAGTAACACTAAACAGTATATATGGTATTCATTTCATATCTACAGAATCTGTGCTTTCCACGTTTTCTCCTGGATATTGTGATATACACAGAATTGCTTTCTCTGGAACATTTTCTTCCACATTAAGTTACATTAAATTACATTGCATTACAGTCCACTATGTAATTGCACCATACTTTTGCTTCTTTGACTTTTTTTATTTCTGGGTATAGGTATACATGAAATCACATAATATCTGAGAACTATATTACATTCACTGTAATTCTGTAAGCACATGCTTAGCTACCATTTTTTGCAGTTCAGATTGGAGAATATAATTTTTCTGTCTAGCTGATTCAAAACATAGCAATAATCTTATTATTTTTAAGCAGTAGGCTGCTTTTAGTATTATGCTTAGCTATAGTATGTTCGTATAGATAAAATTCCCTATAGTTATATTATGCTTAATAAATAACTGTTGAACTTATCTGATGATTTTTTGTGGGTTTTTTCTGCAGATATTTAATATTAGAGCACGTGTCTGGTGGTGAGCTATTTGACTATTTGGTAAAGAAAGGACGACTCACGCCTAAAGAAGCTCGTCGCTTTTTCAGACAAATTATTTCTGCTCTTGATTTCTGTCACAGTCATTCCATATGGTAAGTTGCACTGATTATATGACGTCTCTCTTTTATTCTATTGTTACCAGTTCGGAGCACACGTATTGACTATCTGTACCTCGTTTTCCGCTCTGCGATACAACTCTTAAAAATTATTATCTATAGTCCTCTCGCTCATGAATTGGATTACAGATACATGAGCACCAGACACATTCTAAACTTTGATCCTATTTATGACGTGCGTTCTAAATACAAATGAAGGCTGAAAAATAGTCTGTTAAATCCCTTCAAGCTAAAACCTTACGCATGTTATAAATCATACCGTTAAAGCAACAAAAGTACAAAATTGTACACGTGAATCTATAATACCATAAATAATACCTTTCGGTACAATGGAAACACAACCTGCTGTAGATAATAAAGTAGTTACATAGATAATGCAATGTTTATTCTCATTTTACAGCCATCGAGATTTAAAGCCTGAAAATCTGTTGCTGGATGAGAAAAACAATATTAAAGTAGCAGATTTTGGTATGGCTTCACTTCAACCGGAGGGAAGTATGCTGGAGACGAGTTGCGGTTCTCCTCATTACGCCTGTCCTGAAGTTATCAGGGTAAGCTATGTTAATAAATATTGTACATAATGCTAAAAGTTTTAATTTCCAGATTGAAAGATTTTGACTCGTAGAGAACAAAGTGCAAAAGATTGTTAATGTGATTTAGCAAAAGATATCTCAACTGAAATGTGATGTTTTTCCAGGTATTTGTAGAAAGTATTAATAGAAACTAGATATTTCCATTTAATCCTATATTAATGAATTAATTCCGCACATACAGTTGAGTGTTTACATTATTAACGAAGTATGAAGAGAGGGACGCAATTGATGAAAATGGAGGATTATTGTAGGTTGTCTAGATTTGTTTTGTAAATGTGTACCTTGTGAAAGAGAACATTCTGTAAATATAGTAGCTACCTTATCTATCATGAGTATTCATTGAAAGAGAGAGAGAGGAATGCATTTGGAAGAGACAAGGAGTCAAGTCAAACTAAATATCCAATAATACTTGTGATGAGTTAAAACATCTGGGAGGAGGAGATAGGGAAAGAGGCTTCATTTTCCCATTTCTTGTCTTGTCATTTAGTAATGAAACAGGAGTGAAGTAAAAGGATAATAAAAGGGAAAGTCTTGGAGAGAAATGTATCCTGCTTCTAAAACATTCTACTCTGTAGGTATCTAACCTCAAAGCTGGGTAATGTTCTGTTCAGTTTTCATCACGCGTCTCATTTTGCAAACCCTGTCTCTTCCCCTGTTTGTTCTCGTCTTCTGTTACTGTTACTGAAAAATCACAGAGCCTGCATTCCCTGGCTATGAGCCGTAAATAGTGAATAGATATATAAAGCAGCGAAAGTAGATCATTCTATTTCAGTAGACATTTTGTCGTAGAAATCTCCAGTCGTTTATTTTCAAGTTCTTTCAAGTATCATAATAAATATAACTTTGAATAAAATTCTATGTCTGCATTTTATATTAACATTCTTATAGATTAGCACTTTCTTGTTTATACAATAGGTATGATATAGTGTATAGAAGAAAACAGGGAACTAAAAAGGACACTTTTTCCTATTTACCTTTTTTATAAAAAAGGTAGGAGTAAGGTCTTAAAAATGCAGACCTTTTTGCCTTTTTTCCTTTATTGATGTAGCACTTTGCCCCATTTACTTTCATTTACATGTAATAAAATATAAAAAAGCAAAAACGGACTGCTTTAGTTTTAAAAAAGCAGTACTTTTTTCCTTTTTTGTAAAAAAAGAATGCCTTTTTTGTTCCCTGGAAGGAAACGAGTGAGAGGGAGTGTCCTTACTATCTTTTTCTCATTAACACTGTATTGTCTCATTGGAACTTGGGAAAACTTTACAGGAAATCAAGTGGTTTTCTGAAGGCCAGATCCTGAAATGGTTCTTCATCTTTTATGGTGTAAATAAAGTGCTTTCTATAACCAGTCTTGTCGAATGTATGCACAAAACTACTGCATCTTACATTTTCAGAGTACTTTGGTAGGATTTTTAGCTCCCGTTAGAAAATGACTAGACACGTTTTTAGGATTATAAGTAGAATGGTTAAAAAGAGGATAAGAAAGATTAGCGTCGTGGGTTTTACTGTTATAGAATGGTCTGGTTTATAGTTTGTAATCTGTTGTCCATCTACAGGAATGACAATAAAAATGCCAACACTAATAGAAGTGTAAATTAGTCGTTGCGAGCATGGAGTAGAAAAACCTATTTATTTGCAGAAAGTCAGTTTACACAGCCAAGTTGGCTAGTCTTGTTTGATGTGCATAGATTTAGATTCATTTTCAGTAGGAATCTGAACTGTGGAGAGAGAGCGCAAATGTATATTTTGTGTTTGGACTCGTCAAAGTCTAGTCTAACGCCCACTGTGCACTGTTTGTGCCAAATAAAAAACTGTCCTTCTTGTCTTCATCCTCCAAAGTTTTCGGATGAATCGAGTCGAATAGGGAAATTTCTAGTGTGCAGCGATGCCGAGGTTAAGTTCGTAATGTGCATGTTGAGTGGAAAAATTTCAGCCAAATTCTTTGCAAAGTTTCGTGTATTTATTACACTACTAGGGCATATTTAGTTGTAAGTATTCATAATGCATAGTACGTACATAAGACGTATAGCCGAACGATGCTAAGTGGTATATATAAAGTCTTTGATGTAACAATGCGGGATATCTCTATGAAAATGCAGTTGAAGCTTTCTTTCCCTCTCCATGACATACAGACAGTTGTTTTTTGCTGAGAATTCAATTCTCTCTCGTCTTCTACCAGTTCAAATATGAACTACATTTTTACATAGTTCTAAATACTATATGGGTCTTCCTTATGCGTCTAAATGTAGTATGTATTTAGCACTACAATATATAGAACACTAGACTTCCCTTACTATAATATGTCAGTGGAGTATGAAAAAAGCTTGAGAGAAAAATGAAATATGTGAGACCTTGAATGTTGAAGAGAAAGCAGAAAAGTCTGACCAAGGTTACCTAGTTACTGCTGAAAACCTACTCATGGGTTATGAAGTTGAATAGTTGCTTACTTAATCATGAAATGTTAGAGGAGGCACTAATAATGTTCGTTATTATCATTATATATTGTGTTCTTAATAACAATATCATCCTTTATAGAGCACTCTAGAATTAGTACTAAATATATCCGTCATCATCAGGAGAAGTATAGTTAAGATTTTTTAAGGATGTAGCTAAATCCTATTCTAGTGCATATTTGGATATAGACACTCGACAGACAACTAAGTCAGCGAATAACTCCGTTTTGGTCACAGAGGAGTGGAAAAGAAGAAAGAAAGCTTATAGCAGTGAAGTTGACAGGGTAGGGATTGATAATAAATACAAAAGTGGCTGGATGTGAATAGAGTTAGGTGGAGTGAAAATTTGTCAAAAGGCAGTATGGTGCTTGATGTTGATATACTTGCAGCTAAGTAGCTAAGCTAAGCTCATTTTCGATGTAATTTTGTTGACACGCAGGGAGAAAAATATGATGGGAAAAAGGCTGATGTGTGGTCTTGTGGAGTGATTTTGTATGCTTTACTGGTGGGGGCTTTGCCCTTCGATGATGACAATCTGCGACAACTACTGGAGAAAGTCAAACGTGGCGTGTTTCACATCCCACACTTTGTCCCGCCCGACTGCCAAAATTTGCTCAGGGGAATGATCGAAGTCTGTCCTGATAAACGACTCACGGTAAGCTAACTCTAAGTCTAACTACTTATCGAACTACTTAGCCACTACTAAATAAGAACACCGCGACCCTAATACTTCTTTACAAGCTATTAATACTAGCGAGTAATAAAAGTACTAATGACAATATTCATATCGTTGTGATATCTCTTACAAATACTGATAATGGGGTAATCAGTACGCTAATCAATAACCAGGCTATGTGGATAAGAATAGAATAATAAATCGTGATGTCCATAAACATTTGTAAATTGCTGTAACTAAATCAAGGTCAGTTTTTTGCTAAGGTAGCTTTACTGAACTGAACAACCTTTTCTAAAACTTAACGACTAACTCTTTATGCATGATATAAACTTGTAAAGTGTAACAATGTTCACAAAAATTGCTACAAATACTTTGCGCTCTTTAGGTAGGTTAATAACTGTACTAGTTCTATGGCTGAGAGTTATATTAGTCTGCTACGTCAATTTCTAAAGTACCTTTGAATGAAAAAGTTTAATAAAAAGTATAAAATAAGAAAGCACTATCGAAAATTCTCAATTTCTTAGTATGCATCCATGAATCATGAATTATGAGTGGAGGTTAGATCTAATGGTGCCAAAAAAAATGCACCTCTGTAATAGTCTTGTAGCACACCTTTTTGCGTCTTTCTATTCATTTAGTTTGTTGTAGAGACAGTAGGCGTAAGTAACAGCGCTGGAAGGATTTAGAAATAGAAGGCGTTATAGAGTAGAAAGAATTCTCCTTGGGATTCAATTTTTTATTACCCAAACTGCACTCACTGGCCTCATCCACCACAATGACTTCTGGTGCATTATTTTCTCTGAAAATGATGGATTGCTAAATCAACAAAGACTGTCGATAATATATCACAAACAATTTTGTTGATAGAACCTCATCACTTCAGAAATGTTTGCCATTTCCGCAAATAAATGATGCCGATAAAGTTTGTTGACTGGGAAGTGGATGAAGTATTATGTTACTGCTTTTTTATGTCTGCAGATACAGACGATCTTGTCTTGACAAAAAACTCCATCGTGGGAAATCATAAAGTATTTCAGAATGCTAATCTCCATCGACTTGTGTTAACATCCTTGTCTTCTTATCACCCAAACCACAGAAAGGCAATTAATTGACCTATGAATGTCATGGCCGTGTTATGATTTGAATTAAGTATATAATTTCCACATAAGTAAATATAGGTGCTAAAGTCTTTCATTCTATGTTGCATGAAATTCGCCACATCTGCCCAAAAAGTCAAAAAAGATTGAGCATCTAATCGATCATTGAGCAAACAGTCATAAATGCATTAGAGTTTAGAAGCACAGTAAGTATAAAGAAACGTTGCCACAATATCCTTATTAGAAATCATATCTTGCCAATTCGATGATAAAAACACGAGCTTTCCTTATCCAGTGGACCAAATCGGAGGATCTGTTCACAGTTGGATGGGAATATCTGCAGTATGGACATAGTTGAAGCGCATTAAATAGTAGAGTGATCAATAATAGTGATGTATATATGTTTTGTTTTTGCATCAATAGTTAATATGGAAAGCACATAAAATAGGAGTGGATCACTCCGTGCAAACCAAGATAAATCCACTGGTTATATATATTATGGGGCGATTATATAATTTAGTTTCCACACACGTCTGACCCATAGGAATTTAAAATGTAAACACATAGAAGTATACACTGAGGAATCACTTATTCAAACCTGTTAATGCATTTTGGTATATAAATTATATTTTGCAAGGAAAATTTGGAATATTTCCAGCTAGCAGGGAATTGTGTGCCTAGTGATTGTCTGTGGCTGACTGTAATGGAAGAACAGAAGGAGTTGGAAAATGTTTGTCAACGAGATTTTTAGTTGTCCGAGCCTATTTATTTTTAGAGGATATTATTATAGCAGAGGTTTTGTAACGTAGAAGCCGGAATGTAAGTTTCGAAAAGGATATTTAGTTATGTTGGATGGATAGATTGTCTATCCAGAGCATAAGATAATAGAGACAGGGAGACATTATAGGGTTTTTTGCAAAGTTGGCAACTTTCCCGTTCCCGTCGAGCATGAGGCAATTTTGTCCGCTGCTAAGTATGAGGGCATTTCCGCCAGTAACTAATGTAAGATGAACTGTTTTGGGTTCCACTACTTGTACAAACTTATTGTTTGCTGTGTCTTCGGCCACTAGAGCTACGACATTACATATCCTCATGTGCTCGCTCGCTTCAAACAAATATCTGATATACTCAACCAAATCCAACCTCACCAGTAGTGCTTGATCTCTCTCCTCCTGCATCTGGCAAATATGTACACACAAAATATCCTATTATTATCAGCACTATAGGTTTGTAGTAATCGCATTGTACGGAGAAAGCATAATACCTACTTTCACTTGATATGTGAATAAGTACTTTCTCCATTGTCTAGTCTGGATATTACATGATTGCATCTGGCCTCAACTCTCCTAACGAAATAAGCCAGTCTTACTGACGATGAGTTCAGTTCGGCTGGGTGTGGGATGAAAGTTCAGACACGGACTCTCGATGTTTCTCTATCAAACTATGTACATCTTTAGTGACGCTGCCCCACTGGCACCGTTGTACTTCAATTCTCTGCGACTTGTTTGGTTTGGCCTTTCTTATTTATACTGCTACCTCTCCTGCCTTCGCATGGCGTGGAACACTCACATTCCTTACCAACCCATTACACGCCTTATACCCGTCTTTTTTGATTTTCTCCTAAAAATCCCATATTCCTCATTTATTAGGGTCAACTATTTCATCCTCTAGATATAGGTGAATTCTTTATTCGTGTAATCTATTTCTGTACACGTTTTCACGGAAATTATTCTATTACATCCTTATTTTATTGGCTATTTACCTCATTGTAGTAGTAAAACTATTGACGTTTTGTAATAATTTTTTAGTATAGTAAAAACCCACTTTATTTTTTACAGTGCATTTTAATAGTAGGAAACCTATGTTAAATTACTTGCATATTGGTATTGCATTGTGTAATAAAAATATCAGAGACCTAACTTTTAGTATAGCCTCGTCCCTTTAGGGCACTCGTTTTGTTTTGGGTATAATTCTTGACAATTTAATTGATTATGTCAGTTATGATTCGGTTCAATTCGGATGAATGTTGAATAGTAAATATAAATGTACCCAAAAACTGCAGAGATCAATGTTCATCTAAACTGGAACATTGTAACTAGTAGTATATTTTAGTTCGATGAATTGTCGTAGTGTTACGACAACTCCTGACTGTGCAGAGCACACTTTTACATTGACTATTAAGGCGAGTGTGCATACAATGATTTGTTCGCACGTTACAATATTTGCCATGTAGGGAAGAGATAAAGTATTCTGGGGAAAATCTATACCAATTTCTTCTGCGCTTTAATGCTTTCTCTCCATCGTCTCTGTTCTTTGTCCTTAGTCGGTTTCAGAGTTTTGTATTTGTACAGTTTGGTTCAGCCACTGGCTCATTGCGACTGGTTTTTGTCATGTTCATGAGCTTGAGGCTCTCTTTGCTTTACTTCCTTTGAATTTACTTGTCTAACGAAACCTTAAAGTACCTACATACATAAGTAATAGGTACCTACATGCAGTTACCAAAAGGGATTCCTTGGCTGTATGTGTGGGGGTTCTCCACATTGTCTGTTTGTCTCTGCCTCGGACTTTTGTTGCTCGAATTCTTTTCCCTTCGAGTTCTTCTTGGATTTCCAAGTGTAATGTAGTGATGTAAAGCGCTACTTACTCCTATAACTGACTATTGGACCTAGTCTATATTATGCATTCAAAAATACCTACATATACATATATATCTGTGCTATGACCTATAAAAATGACTTTGCTTTGGCTTCCGTCCAGTCTTCTATATCTCTTCTATTCATTGGATATTGCGCCGTACTTCCGTACATACTGCATACTTTTGCAAACGCTAGTATACGTGGAAAAATTACTCGAGTACCACTAAACTACAACTTTCCTGTCTTTTTAACTCTCCCCAATATATTATGTATTCCCTCAGCTTTTAAAGAAGCTAACGAGATACACTAAAATCTGTACAATATTGCATTTTAGATAAATAGGTACCGATATGGAAATACTTCTCAACTTACTTCCAACTATTACCAACATTTCTAACCCCATTAGTCGGCTTTCTAAAGTGCTGACACTGTTATTTCAATACATACGGACGCACTACGTATGCAAATTCAGATACCAGCGTATCTCTCTACTACTATTACTACTTACAAACTTTATGCATGTCGTCGACAGGTAACTCCGGGAAGGAAGTCATGCTGAAACTACAACATGCATAAATCTTTTATTTAATCTACAAATTTTAAAATAGCCTTTGGTGTGTACTGTATTGGAATTTAACTCGTTCCAATTACAAACTGACGTAAGTGCATAGAAAAAATAAACATAAACTGAAATATGTGAAAATTTAATTCTTGACTAAAGTATCCTTGATACCCTATCTTGAACGTGTAAAAAGCAGTGAAGGAGGTGCCATCCCTCCCCCCTCCGAAATTGAATAAAGAAAGAAATTTCTTCTTCGCATCTTAAAACTTTTTTATATTTTCACCTATAATTTGTCGAGCTCTACCCAATAACTGTTACTGGCTGCGGCCCTCAAAAAGGCTACGACTTTCCTCAAAAAGGCTACGGCTAGGCTGGAAAACTGTTTCCAATGAGATCGCTGCAGTTTTTTGTCCTTGATTTTTATGGTGAGTTTTGTGATGGTAATATTCTAATAATAAACAGATTGGTAAATAAATTACAACAAGAGTCAATGGTAAGCATGGCCATGACTACTATTAAGTGTGTGGGTTCTGTCGATCATTAAGTAGATTAACTTGCTCTATTTCCCGGGTGACATACCCGCAAGTTCGAGAAAACCTAAGTACCTACGTACGTACGTACGTCATTTGATTTCTTCATAATTGTTTACGAACATGTTACAGACATTAAGCCAGGTGTGTCTGTCGAATGATTTAGTAAGTACAGAATGATTCTTAATGTATTGAGGTCAATAAGATACGTGTCCACTCTGTAGGTTGAGCCTGTTAGTGAAATCCGCCGGAAAAATAACTACAATTATTCCTGTGTGCCAATCTAGCTTTGACTAAGAATAAGCACGTACACTTTGATTAGTTTACTAAGAATACAAGCTGTATATTTTAAATGAAATACTTTTGTGTCCTTATTTTTCATCTAAATATAGGCTTAGCATGAATGAAATCAATTCTACTACTAAGGTAGCAATGTCTGATTACTGCAATACAGTTTACTTACAGTAGAAGCAGAGAAAGGATTTTCATCCGCTTAAGTCTCAGCGTAGTGGAGAGCTTATTTGAAAGAAAAATCGATTTTTCTACTGCTATGTGCGTTTTAATATGAATGACATTTAATCTCTTTTGAACATAAGCCAAAGTCACACATATCTACAAATAGGTGGCTACAAACATTTATCGATTGTTATTTAAAAGAGGATTTTCTCTGGTGTGCCAATTTGCCTTAGTCATCCTACAAGAAATGAATATTTTCGGTTTTTTTTCGAAAGGAATTTTTTATTGCTTTACAGTTGACATTATGTAGATTCGATCTCTTGTTCTTCGTCTGTGTTAATACCTACTCAACCTATTTCGTTTCTATTTCTGTACATATCCTTCAAAATCATCTTTGAAATTCCAATATTAAGTATAAAAAATCCTTGAATCCACGCATCGTAGCTCACATTCAGAAAAACATCCAACTTACCGTCATCTCAGAGTTGATTATAATATAGAAAACGTATTACTAGAACTTCCCTTCATATCAACTACTACCGTATTGACTGGAAATTTTTTATTGAAAAGATTTGAATAAAAGGCTCAGCAGGGAACTCAAGACAAGGCTTGTGATGGAATTTTTGTTACTGGGAGTAATGAGAATTCATTGTTATGCGTTGAATGCACGTGCACAACATATTATCTCGGTAGCTTAGCAAACTAAAACTTTATTTAATAACATTATACTTATGTATGGAATATTGTACTAAAGCCATCTTATCTATCATAAACATCATACAAGTTTACTTGCCAACAGTGTATAGGGATTCCTGGCTTCACATGATATAAAATGCTTACGTATGTGTTAAATTCCCTTTCTCATCCATCATTCACGAAAAATGACTCAAATCAAAGGATGAAAGTAAAAAGTACCTAAACCATTTGCTTAACGACAATTTATGAACTCTCTTTAGAACTTTCTAATGCATATTTCTCCTTTTTGGATTTACAATTTTTGAGTATAGGTATTTTTCACAAATATATCAATTTACTTATTTAAGCCAGTTTTTAATGCGCACTAATAAATAAATACAATACATCTAGCTTCTATTATGCAGTTATTATAAATTCTTGTATATTGTTTCAAGTTTCATTTTCCTTAGCTCTCCAATTTATCTTGTTGCAATTGCAATAAAATTTTGTCTACAAACTGAATATTTTTCAAATAGCAATTAGAATTTGAGCCAATTGTTTGCTTTTAATAAAGAATAAAACTCCTTAACTGCAACGAAGAATATCTCTGGAAAAAGTAAAATATTTCTTCTGAAAAACTAAAAAGCTAACTATTCCATAGCTAAACATTTAAATATTGGTCAAGATTCATCATCACTATTCTTTCGCAATTGCTAACTTAACATTTAAATGCAATTATAGAACGATCTGCATTATTAGGGACCTAATAACTATTATTTAGAGCGGTTAAAGTGTTATTAGGTCCTTTGTCATGATATTAGAATCCGATTTTCAAGAAACTCCGAAACTACAAATTCACGCTCCGGAAACTAAACCACAGAAATGTTATGCTATTATGCAGTTGAAATTGATTTTTAATTTTCTCTTGTGATCTTGTCTTGTCTCAGCTCAAATAACCGATGGGCGAAAAAAGCTGCAGGATTTGTTCAGTAGAAGTTAGAGAATTTCATTAAAGTAATAGGAACTCTCCTTCCTCTTCCATTTCCTTACCAAGCAGCGCCTACTTAGTTAGAACTTTTGAACTTTCTCTTTGAAAAGAAATAGCATTAGGCAATATGGGATAAAGAACAGCTTAGGAACTCGTGCAGATTCAATGTGATCCTAACTGGAGTTTAATTTATTTTTCTTTGATGCTGGCTTCTAAGTATTTTTGATACTACTAAACTGAAAACGACGTGACACCGAATCTGGAAATATTCTGCTCATATTATTCAACGCTCTGGGTAACCTTGTCCATTTAGAAGATTGCTTAAAATGTCGCATTGCTATGATCGCTCATTTATGATTTGATTAATACAGTGGTCATAGATTCTACCGACTTGAACAGCTTGTCGTTAGTATAGGGCAAATATTTTTCTTAATATTGTGCGCAGACCTTCATCACTAATAAAGAACTAATCAATCCAATATTTACTAGGAAAATGGAATACTGTCCGTCGTGTATTAAACTTGTTTACCTGCCCACACACCGAAATACATTAGTAAATAAGTAAAACTTGCCAAAAGTAATAAATTTCTAGGACTTTCATTCCCATCCAATTATTATGATCAAATTACACAGCAGACAAATAGCAACCAAGGAAAAGCACATTAACTCCATGGGAAATAGATGAAAGAATTCTGCATCGCATGCAACTACGATGCAAAGGAGACTTAAAGCCATAATACTGCTATGATGGCAACTATCATATAATAAATTGTAAGCAAACAAATATACTACATCCATCTGTACACAATGTATTAAGGAGTTTACAAATTGCTGTCTTCAGCGTCTGATACATGAAAGGAAATAAGTACCTACATACATGAACTGTAACATTTAGTTATATATAGATAGGTAGGTACTTAACTGATGCTTTTATCATAGTTGGACGTTTTCAGATAAATTAGGTGTTTTCAAATTGAAACTTAGCACTAAATTGTCCTAAATGCAGTGACATACTTACATCATGGGTAAATACTTTTTTTTACTAATATACAAAGCAAACAATTAGTACTTCTACTAAAACTCTTAGGATGACTACAAATATTTTATACTGGATTAATTGGTAAAGATTTGGAAAATCCGGACAATCTGGATTTTATTTATAGAGCTATCGTTAATTCACGTATTGTAACCAAAATGTGATGCAAGGAAACATAGAAAATGTATTAGGGTTTACTACAATTAAACTGTTAGCACTGTTTGCAGTGTAAATGGGAGAAATAGATAGAGAGTGAGTCTAATAATATGGTATTAGGCAACTCGGGTGACAAAGATTATTTTGCGGCAGCACTACGAAGTAAAAACATGTTTTTATAGATGTAGAACTTGCCTTGGGCAGAGTAATGCAAACATGTATTAAGTTGACTTTAACATGATCATTCCATGTAGAAGCACGATTACAGCAAGATAGTAACATGATGATCGTTCCCTAATTCGACTTGCTTTTATACATTTCTTCCTAGGAAGCCAATATGCAACCAAGCAAAAGATCTAATTTTGCTACTCAAGCTTAATTTATAGTCGGTGTTCCTGAACTGTGGCCTATCTCTCTTTCTCTCTCCAATCCCTTGTGTACTGTCATATTCGCTGAATTACTTCCCCGGGTGAATTGAGATCTATACTTAAAATCTAAAAGAAGTCCATGGTTAAATAGAGAGAAGAGTCAAAGTTGTTTTATCTGGCTTTGAAATGCAAGCAAAAAAATAATTCGGAATTGCCAATAGCATGCATGTCTACATTATGAACAAATGACAGTGAAATGGGAGAGATAGCTAATTAAATATGTAAGAGGGGCATACAAGTTGTAAATATAAACGAATGCCGCCAAATACGGTGGCACAATTGGCACATCATTAGTGAATGCAGAATAGCATACACTAAGTACACACTAATAATAAAGACTATAATAAACTCTTTGATCGTACAAAACGTCAAAATGAGTTCATTTTCAAAGAATTTATTTTTGTCACTGTCAAATCACTCTGCAAATTATATTTGATCATCGAGTGCAAATTTAATTCTCTTATTTACGTTCCTGATAATTGCATCAGTTATTTTTAGTTATAGCGTCCTCAGTGCAGAATAAAACACTTAGTGTTTGTCAAAGCTAGACTTTATTCTGAAAACCACTCTGGCACAATAGTAGGTTATCCCTTCGAATAAAATAATTTGTTTGTCAATGTATTGAGACTCTGTAAATGTAGTAATCGAAATACTTCAGTCTGCCAGTAAATTCTACGTAAGTGGAGTGTCGGACATACTGCGCACTACTATGCTCATCATTTTGCAAATTGTTTCTGTGTTACTACATCGTACAACACAATGACCACAATCACACTTATGTCATTTAATGTCTCCAATTACGTTACTTTACTTAGTTGTTTTAGATAATAGTACAGGGTCTCGTGTTCCTATTTCATCACAAGACTCAAAGGATCTCGTTACAAATCACCATGTCACCTTCATTATCCTTCATTCATATTACGCAACGTAGCATTTACCCAACCCATCTCTTCATGGTTATCCTACTACTATAATCTGTTTTAGTCATTACTGCAATTTCTCATCAATTAGCTACATAATACAGAAAAATTAAAACCAAGTGGTTTTATAATATTTTAATTTAACACATTAGGACAAAATTAAATGATTACTAAATGAATAAATTACAAAAAGCTTGCGGTTACAATTTAGCTAGGTTAATTTTGATTACATCTGGAAAAGTGACTTTACACTTTTAATCACATGCCCATTAAGTAAAAGTAACTTTGTTGAATAAATACTAAAGACTTGATTATGGTAGAGTACCCTGTCTTGTACTATAGAGCAGTTATTCCAAAGCACTGGGCAACTATCTACTAAGTATTTATGTGTAAATGTCCTACTATTGCAGTAATGTTGCGTCCACTGCTATATTGGATCATTGAGATTGAGATTGAGAGCATTTACCTATCAGTTCTGCTCTCCGTGACATTTCTGCAGTAAGGGAGAGCAATAGAAACTACTAAATACCTAACCACTTCTCTTTGCATTAGTTAAAGTGTCTTCTTTATGATACTTTGAGTGTTTCTCAACTGGAGACAATTTTCTGAGACTAGCTGCAAATGACGGTTTATGGTCGAGGCATTAAATAAGCCATTTTTCCAATCGGTCATTGACTTCTCGTTACATTACAAGTAAGGCAGTCTTTACAGGCGTACCTATCATGCCCAATTTTCAATGAAGATGTCATTAGGACATAAAGTTTCACTAGTAGACATCTGTTTGCTGAATTATCTGTTTTAACTCGGCTAACCATCATCATTACATTTTAAATGATTCCGAACGCTAGAGTGTGGTATTAAAGGCCTCCTCCGTTGCTACGCCATAAAATGTCAGTAAAAGAAGCCTATTGTTGTGGTTTGTGTAATAATAATAGCTCTATGAATAGTATGAATATTACATGCATCACCGTTGCTATTCGTGTCTACATCACGTTTGTAGTATACCTATACATTTGTATGTAGGTCTGTTAATAATTATGAAAAAGCACTGTGGTCTACTCTAACAAAAAATTTGGCACTATGCTATATCTAAAAATATAAATATGTTGCAGTAATAAATCACGATAATTAAATCACATACTAGCAGTTGGTAATATTTCCTTTAATTAGTTTTAAATGGATAGCATAGTTGCTGAACTAATTTCATTGTAGCAGACATTACCCAACTACCCGTAATATATACGTAGAGTAGTGGGATGCCATTGTGCTGTGTGTCTTAGTATTTCCTCTGCACAACTATCAGTAGGCATGGAAAGAGAATCAACGAATTGCATGAAATGGAGGTAGGGCATTGTTGTATGTATTTTGTGGCTCCTAGCTCATTTCTCTAAAACACTAGTGATGTCTTTCCATGTGGCACACTGACTGCATGTATTTGTATCTGTCTGCTTTTGCTGTAATGTAACTTACTGCAGTCAGTAAACCCGTAAACGGTTTATTTGCCAACCAACATATAATATGATAATTTAATCTAATAGAAAGACTCATCGTCACGGTCCTTTCCTTCCTTCCTGGCTATTGAAATACGGAGCAAGAATAAATTTCATTTATATTCAAGTCTTTATTGTGTTGTTTTGCAATAAATATCTATTATCCTACACCTACTCTGTGCACAATGTACTTATTTGTGGTTGGCATGTGCCTTTCATCTTTTTCAAAGGTAAGCCAACAACAGCCACTCTACATTGGAAAGCAGAAAAGCTTTCTCCCGTTTAGCCTTTTAGACAAAAACCGCGTCACTGCTCTTACACATTAAAATTAAACAATTGATATCTGAAAAAGGATTCAGGATATTATGTTACATCAAGTAGGACGTATTCTCACTGGCTACTAATTGCTCCATTGAATTATTCCAATGTGTCAGCATCCCACCTAAAAACCAGCGTTTTGACACGTTTTCATTTTTAGTACTTTAATACCATGTCTATTCAACCTAATACCCTTTACTTGGAACTTTTTCTGTTGGATTTTAAAACATAATGTAAAAAATCCTTTTAAATGCTAAAACTATTTAAAACACTTCAACTAACAATAATCATATAGATCGTGCTAAAACAAAGTTATTTGCATGTCGATCGATTGTTAAGAATGACCCATTGTTTACCGCCGACTTAAATATTTAATTAAGAACTCTCTTTATGTAAGTTCGTCTTTTGATTTATCTATTTTGTATAAAATGTTTCATTATTGAACTTAATTATCCAATTCAGTGGCGTATCAGATTCGGCAGAATATTTATTCGATCGGTTCTACATTATTTAGCACTAAAGTATCTCGGTAGACAAAGTCTAGTATCATTAGTGGTATCCTTTGTCTCTCATTGATGATACCTATTTTCCTACCAAAGTATTAATATGTATTATGTCATTGAATTTCATTTGTTAATGGTTGTGTGATGGAGTGATTGGTTTTAGTAGCAGTAGTAGCAATGTTGTAGTGGTGCTCTTGATTTGTTACAAGAGTAGTAAATAGTTTGGTGAATTTGTATTCTACATAGCGATGCTTCAATTTGATTACATTATCTTGTTCTTCATTGGCTAAGGCCTTATTCCGTTGAATGTCTGAGCTTCCTTTGGTCTTTCATTAGCACTATGACCTCACTAGGTTGGCTTTCTTTGGTAAGTGCAAGTCCAATCCAATAGAACTCAAATAGAGTGTCTAATAATTTGAGTATTTGCATTTGGTTGGTAGTAAGGAAAATTACTATCCATTAGACCACGAGGGTTTAGATGGTTCAAATGACATTTGCAATTATTTCCGTAAATGTAACTCAACACACAGGAAATATCGTCACTGATGAAACCCTGCACCAGGTGCGTCTATTAAGTGAACAACACTAACTAAGTACCATGTTGTAACCAAACACTCTATTCGAAATTCTCAGCAGTAGTCGCAATGCTAGACATAAGACACATTAAAGGTTTCTACTTAATTAGGTCAAATCTCATTTTCAATTCACTTTGCGTTCTGTCTGCGTTTCTGTTATGAATGTATTTCATCTTCATTTACGTTCCATTCTAGTTACCTATTAGGCAACAGGCCCTGCCTCCAACAAAACGAAATACCGCAGTAAAACCAATGATGGCATTGGAATTTCTCCTTTTGAGAACCAAAGGCAATGGGAACAGACATAGACGACACTGCCACTTACAATTTGCTAGCTCGCCTTAATTCTGTAGATGGTAAGATAGAATTTTGACGTCTTCTATTGACTCTATTTCCGAAGGGGACACAAATCTGATTATCTCAGAACTAAATATAACCTATAAATCATATTTTAGCTAGACTATGGGTAAGTGGCTGAAATAGTAGGGGCAAAAATTACTTAAAATGAAACTGGGTAAACTATTTAGGTAGGTAGTGGTAAATAAGCAATTAAGAATCAGGCGTAGGCACTCTAGACTTTTTAACCGGTGAAATGACCTACTATGGTTGACTAGCAATAAAAAAGCCAGCTAAAACAGAAAACTAGTATAAACTAGACATTTATCTCTTTAGTGCCTATAATAACCATAAAAATTTACTTTAAACTTAGACACGTACCTTAATAAGTAAATATGAAATTCTGAATAGATTAATACTTTCTAGGCTTAACCATCTGTGTCTTTTCTGTTCTGGTAATCGTATGCCCAGACGGAGAAAAATTTTAGTAGTTGTTAACCAAAATCGTCATAAAAGCCAGGAAAATCCAAACCATACCGAAGCAAAAGTGTTATGAATATGTTCAGAGAATTTATTTACAGTGGAGTGGTTTAATCAAAATAAATAGTCTTTACAGTTGCATCGAGGCACATTACATTGATTAATTCGTGTTCATGTTTTGTCTCGAGTTTGTGAAACATAAAGATAGATAAGTATAAATATTGAATGTGCAAATGTAAAATAGAAGACTCCTTTTATATAACTACCTGCATAATACAGGCTCATATTATAACATTGTGCTCAATATAATTCTGGGGTAAAATAGTAGGTTACTAATATTCCTTTTTACTTTAGACTAGTGGCATACTTAGTTGTATGAGATCCGAAATTTAAAAAGCAATTCCATATCCAACATCTATTCAATGTATGTTTGTATATTATTTGGAGAGTTTTGAGTTTTAGGTAGGTTGTGGGAAGAAAGGGAGATAATCACAGAGCACAAGATAAAGAAAGAGTTCTTGGCTATGTCTGTAGTAAAAGGAGGGTGAAAGAGAAAGTGAAAGAAAAGAAAGAAAACACTAATGTTAAGTAAGATTTGAGAATTGAAGAAAGGAAGAAAATGTGAAATGTTGCATAGAGAGCTGAAGGCAAAGTTTCTCTTGACATTTTTATTCATTTTCAGAAGACCAGAGCCGCAAACAAAACTTGAAATCCGGAAAAGCCAAGCGAGTCAAAGTCAAGTTAAGTCAAGCCAGAGCAGTTTACGTATTGTTAGTTAGCTCACTCAAGCCAAATAATGGAGATTATAGTGTGTGTGCTAAAGGAAAGTCTGCTCGAGACTTCCATACAGAAATTATATGAAACTTTGAGTACGTATAGTTCTATATAATAGTTGATACGAAGGCTAAGGATAATAATGATACTTGACTGTGGGATAAAGGAAACTTTTTATGCTTATGTTGAAAAATTTCGGTGTATTTTTAAGAAAGTTAATAGATGCGTATATGTAAGTATCCTTAAGTCACCAGACACTAGCATTATTACATAAGTAGCATTATGACTGCGGTGGTCGAGTGATTTTCAAGTGGATGGTCCTGTTGTCCGAGATATATCCACTCATCTCCAGCATTTGTATCTGTATTGACCGAATTAAAACTTTGTGGGCTTTTCCTCCATGCTTCTTGGCTTGCATGTGAAGACGTTGCATTTGAGTCCAGAGGCTTTTCTCCGGCTTATGTTATCATGTGGACAGCCTACTAGCTGAGTCTAGTTCATTTCTAACATAATACGAGAAGGTTAACGGTGGTTATATTTATAGTTGCCGTGTCTATATCCTACTTGGATAGAACTCCCACTCGTTCAACTCAAGTCAACCCATGATGGCATTTATCTGATGCTTCTGTGGGCTCTCTCTCTACTGACCGTCCGGACTTGACCTGAGACTCCTCTCACAAACTCACAACACTCAACTCCGGCTGGGAATTGCCTTCTCTGCTATTCGGCAGATAGATGTACGTGTCTCCTCGGCTACTCCTTTCGCCTGGTACACATGGTCCATTTGGACTCTGGCGAGTAAACAGTCCAACCGGCCGGAGCCAGTCCGGACTCAAGCTCATTTCCTACCAGTGAAAAAGAACAGGAGGTGGACATCGGGATCTTGTAAATCAAGCTTTGCCTTGCCCAGCCATTAACGACCATTAAATATAAGGAGAATGAAATGTTATGTATCTACGTATAGTTAAGTCGATTTCCAAAAGAGATTCCGATTCTTTCTTTGCGTCATTCACCAGAAAAGTCCATATGCCTTCGTGTCCCACTGTGCTTTGTATTCTCTAAACTAACTCTTTTTATATTATTATTTATAAATATACGACACTGTTGCACACGTAACTTACATCCAATACACTTTCTCATGCCAATTCCTCCTGAGCTCCTGCTATTTCTCTGCTCAAGGGCATGAAAGAAAGAGGTGATTATTTTATGCATCACTTCCCAAAATATATCAATCAACTTTAAATATGGCTTATTTCCGCAAGGAATTTACAATGTTATATAGCGCAAATCCTATCTTATACAATACAAATGCCTATACGACATAATGCGAAATCTCAATTTGTTTTTCATAGGTATATATTATAAACTCAGTTTTTATCTACTAGACTTAATTTTATACTGAATACAACCTTGGCTTCTGTATATTTAAATAGCAACAGCTATAATGAGATTATATAATTTCTGTTTTAATTAATTGAATTGTGTATATTACAAAACGCAATTCTATTAGAAGCCACTAAGACAATGATAAGTAATACATATAGGTAGGTACTGAAATTAGCAAATGATCCTGAAGTTTGAAGTCTGCGGTTAGTTTCCAACTAATCGTAAGTTAAGCAGGAGGAGAATTTCCCTTAGGATTTAAGTAATTCTTGTGGGGTCTGGAAATTTATTAGGCTCTACTTCTGCATCCAACATTTCGATTTCAATGTATCTACATACTTGCTTCTGTTTCTGTTCTGCTCAACTCACGCATAAAGCTTATCTGTGAATTCAAAGCAATTACAAAATCTAGATAGTATTTATACTGACATAGTAGAGGCACTTTCCTATTTTATGCGTACTTTAACCGTTATATGGAGTGGCTTCAATGTTATGTAGTAACATATTCAAGTAGCTTTATACACAAAGTACTCCATTTAGTATGTTCATAAATATGCAAGTGTATATTATTATTGTTATCTTCTAAGGATGGAATTATTCCACTGGATCTCATTTTAAATCTGCGGTTACAAAGCTTAAACCGTAAATGTAAACCGAAAAGGACTTTCCTTTGTGACTTGTCCTAATAACATTCTATTCAACCAAGCAAACAATATTTCATAGTAAAAGAAATATTTACCACTAAACACTTGCAGCATTTCGTCGATAAAATAAATCCAATGCCATAACATGCAAATCTCCTTCACACCATTGTCCCATAATGTTTTCAAAATGCGTCTGTAATGTTTATGACAAGCTGCATGATAACATTGAATTTATTAAGGTTGTAGTTTGGTATTCTAGTTCAGCAGACTGTGTTGTTAACTAGTAAAGGAGATTGAAGCCCAGATTTCGATCGATGAAACTAGCCGTAATGAATTTTGTTGTGAGGCACATTAGCCTTCGTAAGAGTAGCCATTAAGATTATTCTGCCTTTGTAAATAATCGTAGTATATAGAGATTCCACTGTAAGAAATTTAACTTAAGTCAGATAAAAATGCCGTCTTGGCTTTAGCCTCTGTTTTGTAATCGCTGATTTGTTCGGTTGGTGCATTAGTAACTGAAGAAAAGATATCCATATATTACTTACATAGACAGAAAAGGCAAATACATATTACAAGTACATTCGTAGACTATTTAACTCTTTCTGGATTACATTCGTAGGATGCAACCGCTGGAAGAGTCGTTATATTGCCCACAACTTCCCTCATGTCTTTTTACTCCTTTAGTCGATATTTCAACCGCAATGGACCTCACAGACCTCAATAGTTTCCCCTGCTGAATGCAGAAAAGCATCTCGGCCAGAGACAAATTTAGGAATTGGTTGATTTGACAGCATTGGTACTTGGGAGGAAGCTACATGACGTGCAACTAATTCCTAAATGCAATCGCTTGTTTAAATAGAATTTACGACTTTCTCCAAAATTTTCGCCAGAGTGAATGAGGGCGTTAGATTGTGCCAAAAGTCAAACAACTTAGAAATGATTTTAGAATCCTGTGTCACCGTATTTCATTTTCAACGACAAATCTGACTATTATCTGTATTTAATTTAATTTATTGACTCTTTCAAACCAAAGTTGTCTTAAAGACAGTAATAAAATTCAACGAGTAACAAAAGCAAGATTAATGTTTAAAAATGTAGATAGTACAATTGTTTGGTTTGAACTTGAATAAGTGAATTTATAGTAGAATCAAATCCTTTCTCTGTCATAATGGCTATTCAAAACATTCATTCGGTTCAAAAGCCCTCAAACAATTGACAAATTCAGAAGTCACTATATAAATTGGGTTAACAATTCTATAAATAGATTTAAACCACAAAATGCGGTTTTGGTTGTATTTATAATGTAATCGCATTACCTTTGTTATACGGTTTATAAAATAACTGGAACGATGTTCAGTTATTGAAGGATTATGCACACATCAAAGTCAAGTACATTGAAAATTGTTTCAATGAATCACATTTAACAAACTTTGACAACGTGATATGCATTTGAAGCCCTTTGAGTTACAATAGTATTAGCTAATGTGTTTCACAACAAACAGATCTTCAATAGAAACCGTAAAATGTAACAGGGCTTTGAACACTAATATCTTTGCTTCCAGCGAATACACAGAGATGAAAGTGAATACATAGTGCTGTACAGAATAGAGAAGTAAAATCGATCCCTTTGTTCAAAGAGCACAAGTCACATAGAATTAGTATCTAATGCCTTTTAATTTAATTTTAGCAACTCCTGTTTGCATTTGTTTTGATAGCGCAAGCAAAACAGTTTCATTGATAAAAACAGTATCAGCGTTAAGTGATTACATATTTAAATGTGTATGAAAACAAATGTTTGCGGTGAGTTATGTTTGTAATGGCAAATGGCATCAATAATGACTATTACTACTTCAAAGAGGAAAAGGTATATAATTGTTTTGAAAAACAAAATTTCCTTTTCATGAATTATGAAAGGAAAAAGTGTCTAAAAATAGTGAAATGATAGCATGTGGGAGTTAGCAGTGGGTATACAATAAACAGGAGTCATAATAGGCACGTATGTTGAATAGAGTAATTTGTATACTAAAAGGTTAATGTGGGGGATTGTTATGACTTTGAGTTAGAAGGTGGACAGGTTATATCATATTGTGAAAGTATTTACTTCATGGACGGTAATCCGGTTTGGACTATAGTAGTGGGGAAAGTAAGTGTGCTACTTACTTTATTATTGTACAATACAAGAGCGGATCGATTGCATTGGAATCGATAAGAAAATAACTTGACATTCCATTAAATTGGATAGGTAGTGTGTGGGTAAAGAGAGAATAGTGCTAATGCTATAAGAGATAGAAATATAAATTGTAGTTTTACATTGGGCTCCAGACCACGTCAAAGTAGACACATGGCTCACAATCGATTTTATAAATTACAAACTATTATACGTCAAATGATGGGGCGAAAGTCTGAATGGATTACGCCATGCATTACAAGACATACTTATTCTTTATGTACATAGGTTAATGCTTACGAGAGTATTATTGTAGAGCATTCAACAGAAATTTTTGGAATGCTATGTTTGAGGATAGGGTCAAGAAATACAATACAAGTTTTGCTATTAGTATATGTTAATGTATCTAATGCAACGGTAACAGATTTACAGCGGCAATAAATATCCAGTGAAAGTTATTTCACTGGATTGTTACTGAATGAAATATACTTTTCAAAGACATCCTACATTTCCAGAAAATAGTTTTGTTACACATAAATACTAAGTACAATAAAGTTGTGTAGGCCATATAGGTGAAGCAGGTGGATGTGGATATTTTTGTAATTTATGGAACCGAGTAGAAATGCTGTGAAATTGAGTGATGAAAGAAATGAGCCGAAAATAAAATTATGAACTATGATCTTCGACTTACTGAAATGTGCTACCTAAAAGCAATATTTATCTTCTGTGCTTCACTTTTGATTACCTATAGTAAAATAGAATTTAGTGTAATTCAATACAATACCTTATACCAAATAACATCTGCAACTTAATAAATACCTACACTAGGATATAACTTTATTCATTTTATTATATGGACACAACAGCTGTGTTAAATACACAACGCGTTTAACTTAATTGTGATTTTAATATAGGACCATTTGTATTTAGTATGCGTCCACTATATAGATATTATTACGATGCAAAATGTAACGCAAGAAAGGTCATGCAATGAACAATGTTCTCCGCTTTTGTAATTTAATGTGTACAGCTTATGTGCCATAAAATAGTCTAGTTTTACGAGCGAGGCTGCACTTGCATACCTGGTCTGCGTGCTAGTGAAAAATCGGTGTGGGGAAAGTGAAAAATCAGTCTGGGAGAAAGCAGTTAATGGGGGTCAATATGTAGGAACAAACAAGAACTGCCTTCTCACTACAATCACATTCACTTACATGTTCATTCCTTCTCCCACCAGCTAAAGCTATTTTCACCGAGCAATAAAGTGTGCACTTAAGACAACGTACTCACACCACACGCAGTATTATTATGGATTTGTAGCTACTTTCTCTAACGATTAGATTAGCTTTTCTAAGGTACCTCCAACGACTTCTATCCATTTTCCAGTGAAAAAGCATAATTGTGAAAAGGAACAGGATAAAGACCGTTAAAGTAAAGCCACTAAAAATCGAATTCTGTAATAGCTCTCCATATTTTTCAATTTTAGCGAAGACCTTGAGAAACCACTCCTTTCACTCTCCTTCAAAGATAAATGAACCTACATATCTTTACAGAAAATGAAAATGTACCTCTAGAGATTGTAAGACCTTCCATGCAGTGGAAATAAGTAGAAATCAATAATAAAACGGGAAAGGTGGGTTTAATTACCAGAAAGAAGAGAATTCTCTACATAAGAGCCAATTCTGCTTTCTTTTCAAGCATCTATATTAACTTAGTATGACTATACTGAGTTTTCTTGAAAAATTCATTAAAAATTCACGGTCCGTGGATCATAATTGGATGCCTACTCGTGATTAATTTTAATGTTTGTCGTTCCATTACAAACTCAAGTGTCTAATAGAACAAAAACAGATATTGATTTTTTAGAAAATAAAAAGAATCCTATCTGGTGATGACATTCTCTGAGGTAATACTTGTTTTACTGCTACCTAGCACTTGAATAAGGTATTCTTAGGTTATTGAAGACGATATAACAAGATGGGAGCAAACATGTTGAGAGTGATGGAGATGAAAGCAAGGAGAAGTACGTGTATGTCTTTAATATAGTTAAACCGCCTAAATCTGACCTAGCATGTCCAGACTATATTGTAGGCCATCTAGTTAGACTGTCAACTGTCGTTTTAGCGCTGTTATGCTATGTACCGAAGAAATAAAGAGGAAGTAGAGAGATCCTCACATAGTACTCTGGAGACTTTTTATAAAGATTAACGTTTTCGAGGCTGCAGTTTACTGGAGAAGATATGCTCAGTAGGATTAGGGATAGAAAGTAGGTAGGTAGGCTCGTAGTGGAAGAGAGACTTACTTACTCCACTTAGTTAGCTAACTGCTAAGTCTGACTCTAATGCAAGTGAGATAAGTAAACTGGACTAATACTAAGCTACACTTTCATCTCCAGATTCAACGCGATTGAAAGAAGACTTCCATCCTACACATACACTCTCATCTCATATACACAATACTCACTACCTACTCCACATTTGTATAGATCTACATGTCTACACTAGATCCTATGGATACAAAAAGTACAACAAATTCTGATGAACTGACGATAGAAACGTATCTATGTCTCTCGCCTACTTATTCGCAGTCACAAACAATAGTAACAGCGATACTCAAGTTTCTTATGGCCAACCATTTCGCTCGTCATTCCGCTAGCTTTTGTTTTAACTCGTCTGTAGTGTAGGTAGATCCACTACAGAGGCAACTTAAATAAATACACTTTTCCCTGCGTAAATATGTACTAAGCGGAGTTTAACCATTACCCTTTGTTTACCTCCCACATTATCATGCAACGTGAGAGCTTCATGGAGTAACTAAACTGAAACAAGCATCACTTTCAAACTGCTGATACTATGCTCTCCTACTGTTATAATATGCAAGCATCTAGATGACACCTATTTACGTGACAACGCCTCTGTAATTTAATTATATAAACTAACTGCACATTGGACATAAACGATTTTTGCAATTACGTATCTACTTTGATGACGGATCTAGTGATCTAATTATATAAAATGTGTTTGCAAGAATGTACAATGACATTTAACTAAGTTGTTTAAGTTTGCACTGAAAGTACAGCACAATAATTTAATTGAATAAGTATATCATTTGTGAAAATTTTATTATAGTTAGAAACAAGGAAGAGTAACATAGTAGCATTAAATTGTAACATTTAGAGCTACATGCTTATTTGGTATGCTATAAAGGGAAGAAGTTTATTCTCTGCATAGGCAGTCAATTAGGTTGAGTACGAGGGAAAGTTGTGGCCATGCAATGACAACCCTGTCTTGTTATAAAAGGTAACTTTCTTCAATTGTGGTGAAAGTTGCTCTGTTATTGCTTCTCGGAAAGGTACATCTACCTGCATATTGCATTGACATTGCAGGTGGAAGCACTTAAGTTTCAAATATAAATTCTAAGGATGTCAGTTAATATAAGATAAAAGTGAAGGTGACATGTCATTTTGAATGCTACAAGTTTGTATGATATGATTTTGTGGAATTTTCAGTTGGCGGAGATCAATAGACATTCCTGGGTGACGGCGGGTGGGAAAGGCGAGTTGGAGTTGGAATTGCCAATGATGGACGTTGTCCAGACTCACGTTATTCCGTCAGCAGATGCTGTCGACCCTGACGTTCTTCAAGCAATTGCCAGTCTAGGTTGTTTCAAAGATCGAGATAAACTCATTCAAGAACTTTTGAGTCCCAAGTATGTACTCAATATTTCACTACTTTCCACTATTTTCTTTCACTCCTGCTCATTCTTCTCCCTTCAACTTCGGTCACCAACTCCAATATAAATGATACGCATCCTTCCACCTTATACTCTATACCCTCTTACTATCTATCTATGAATTACATTTGTGCTCCTGTCCCTTGTCCTTCTACTCTGCTGTGGTTCATGTTCTACTAAAAAGCATCCCCTTCAAACCATACCTTACATTTATTTTAGATCTCTTCACAATTTCAGGTCCAATAGGTGTAATCTTACACTACTACATTTATTTGCATCACTTTACTGAAAAAATATCGTCTTAACGAAAAGCCAAACTTTAAATTTTATTAATGACAACAATTTTTTGTTTTTGCTATTACTATTTATGCTTTTTCTATATTGAAAAGCAAGCAAGTAGACTCTGCATCCAACCGATGCTATAAAATACATTTAGGTAAACAGTTCGTAAGTATTAACAATGTAAGGTTTATTCATATCCAACAAGTTTAAGAAATATATTACAGCTTCAGTGGATTCTAACTAGATTATTATTGTATGTAAGTATAATACATAGCCATGAGACTCAACTCAAGGACAGTGAAGCAATATCAGTCATGTAGGTACTATCCCTTATTCGCTCTTCGTTTCAAAAGTATGTCATTTTAAGTCAGCAGAAATACCATGACATGTCTCTATTCAAGTAAAAAATAATTCCTAATGCTTATTTATCCAATTCTACTTTGGTTTCTTTGTCTATAAATTTCCTGGAGCAATACTGTAGTTTAAAGATCAAAAAAATAGTTTTCAACTGTGACTATTTGAAGCTGTTAGGTAGTATGTGTAGTTGACTACGGGATGTTCGACTTCAGTTTGGTTGTAGAATTTGGTAGTTAGTGAGTGAAATCTCTCAACGAATTTTATGGTGACGTTGGTTGGGTTGGTGAGAGGAGTTGAGATGTTATTGCTCTCAGGATGAGGACAAGTGCTCACTCAAACGCAACTGAAGCTGAATGTTCTGCCTTTGCCCAGTCCAGTTTCTCCTGTATAGTAAAGAGAGATAGAGAGATAGTATTTATATTGCCTTATATTGCAGTGATTCTAAGTTTGTAGGGTTAAAAGTAGTGAGATGGTCCTTAAGGTGTTTGGGCTCGACTTCTGGCATGGAGGAACATGGAGTCGAACATCTTAAAGACGGTGGAGGGAAGATGGGAGAGTCTCTGTTGCGACACAAAAGTGTGTTTGTGAAGATCTGAGCTTAGCCCACACCTATAGTATATTTAGGAGTGAGTTGTGTAGTGGGATTGTATTATTCTTTGGTGTACCTTCGGATACGAGTCAGTGCATCTGAGTGCATTATATGTGAAGATGAGCTGGAGAGAGGAGTGAAAAGGTAGGAGAGTAATGTAGGTAACGTAATGGAGTCGTAGTATTGTAGTATTCCCATTCCGACAATTCTAGTAGCTAAACCGCTCAGATCATTTCACAACTTTTCCCCCTTCCACCACGACAAACTCGAGTCTGATGGCCCAAGAATTCTAAATTTGACAGATTCCATTGATAAGAGCCAGTGGAAATGCCATAAAATACTCCCGTTTGCCTAATATCACGGTTTGCATTCTTCTTTGCTGACGGTCGAGGACATTTGCTCCTGCCACTAATGGCTTCCCTATTAGCTCAACATATCCGTCGTCAAACCGTTCAAACTCGACTTGATTTCATTGTTACTACTATTATAACAACCTCAGATAACGCCATATCTTTGTTTCTTTCAATAGAGATACTCACTCTCCACAATCTACCAAGGATTTTATCCGAGGAAATTACTCTGAATTGCGATGAAGGATTTTAAAATCTGACAAACACGTTTTCCCTCCGTCCAACACTTAAAGATTTACAGTCCGCACTTTAATGTCTGTCCCATCCATTACATTCTAGTTTACTTCAGTATCATATTTGAGATAGGTAAGATTTCTTAAGATCCACACAAAACAAAGTAGGCATATAACATTTATTCCTATTCAGTAACAGGCGGTTCTCAGAAATTCGGCCTAACTATGCTATCTATGCATTGCCCAATGAAAAATATGATTAAATGTCTTCAAAGGTCACCCAGGTTATTCTCTAACAACAAAAATAGGAATTGCAAGTACTCATTAATGTCACTAACTATCAAATGGGTTTAATTTTTCTTGTCAGAAATCTGCATTAATGTCTGTTATTGTGTCAATATTCAAAGTATTTTACCAATTCAAAATCATTTTTATGAGTAATTTTCTGTCTGGTCGTTACTGGACACTTATGTTCAGAAATTTTGTTCCTTACTATGCAGGGATTTTTAAAATAAAAAAGACAATTGTCCTTTGAAGACACCCTCAGAAGTTATCTGTTTTCCAGAATTGCAGAAACCCGCGTTCGCTTTCATTAATGAATGACCAGAAAGTAATTATCGATCCGCTGAAACCATATTTGCCCATGTTACTTGTGCAAATACAGATGGTTTGGCACTCCTTTCTATTCTTAGCTAGATAGTGGAATTGCAAGATTAGGAAGAGAGAAACTATTGATACTAATCACCAAAACTTTCTCACAGACAAGTAAGGAAGAGTACTGATGCCATTAGCTTTTATAATTAGTTTTCGCACAACCACAAACTTAATTTACGATTCGTGTGATTGGGAGTGAAAACTAAGGAATATCAGGAATTTCAATTCGGTATAAAATAATTTGTAGAACCAAATACCATAAAATAGATAGTCTTTTAAAGATTGAGAATAGTAAGACTTGTGATTGCTATTGAGACTTAGTAAGTAACACTTTAAGAAAAAAATTTCTATTTTCAGAAACTACACTTAGATATTGTTGAATGTAGAATCTATATTTAAACTCTGAGGTTCAAACAAATATTTGTAGGTAAAACAAATACAGTAATTATTGGTAGAGCAATTGACAAAAATCTAAAGAAATAATTTTTTTCTTGCTTCTTAAGTATTTCTTTATTGTACAACGAAGTTCAACCACAATACGACATTCTACACTTTCCATGTAAGTATGTGCAATGGTAAATGTTAGATAAAAGTGCTATTGCCATATTTTCTGTCGCTTAAATAGCAATTGTCTGACAGGCCGAGACATTTATGAGTGAAAATGCGTGAGGAAGTAAGAAAGAATGGTTAAGCTCTCAGGAATATTTTTGAGAATTGTAAGAATTTGCTTCAAGAAGTATCCTGACTCTTGACTTTAGTTTTAATAAAGCTTTTGAAAAGTTGACAACAGTGAAGGAGGAAAGTTTAGTTCATGTCTTCCTGTGCATTCAAACGAAATCATGTCAACTTAAGTCAAACCAATCAACTGACTTTGTAAGTATAAAATCTCACGTCTCTTCACTTAAGTACATCGAGATATGTAATAAGGTATGTTTTACTGCTATGCTATGTACATAGATGCACATTGGAAGTATGTCATAGGCTACTCTATAGACAGAAACTAAAAGAAAGTTTGGATGCAGAGGTGAGACCAAAAAAGAGATGCTGGTAGATAAATCCCTTATCGATATTTTTATGGACACGGTAATATAAGACAGTGGGATTGTGTCTTCCTTTTGTGTGTTGTGTCAAGGTATTAGTATTTCTCGTTTTTCCTTGAGTGGGTTTAAGTAGAAAGTGGTAGGTAGTAGTTGGGAGGGATGTGGAATTTATTGAGTGTTTTCTTTCACTTTACTGTATTATTTAGCAAACGATGAGAAACTGACAAGAAAAAGAGCAATATGACACGACTGTTTTATATACAAATCCTTTCTTCTTTGAAATCTGGACTTGTTAGTACATGGCGAGATTGGCTTTCTCCAGTTACAGTGTTTTCATTTTCTGGTGAATGTTTTTGCCATGAGGGGGTGAACAAACTTGGTTAACTATTTCTTATTATTGGATTGGTGTCCTTTTCCTCGTGGAAATTGCGTGGGTGAGCTATCTGGTCAATTTCGCATCGTGATACCTATGTACTTACTATAATCCGCAGTACCCCAGAGAAAGAATTTCTTTAATATAACACAGGAGAGGGATTTCCTAGCTGTAACAGTAAGGATAATGTCATGATAGGAAAACGAGAAGGAGGCCGAGTGAATTCAGTTGAACTATTGCAAATACTTTTCCAAATAGTAATACTTGCGTAGTGCTTACTGGCACAGTCATACTTTTCCTTCTGAGTGGCTACCCAAATGTTGCACCACTTATTGCAGTTGCAGCCGCTGCTTATCTAATATATCTTTCAATAAGACGACTCCATATTTGTAAACAGGATAATATAAAACTATGGATGTGTGCTTGTGGAGACAGATATGTTGTTTTCCACTCTGTACTACAACGGATTATCTACATGAGTATACCCAATAGGTACGAATTTTTATTTTATATAGACATGAAAATAGCTAAGGGAACTTTCAAATATACCGTCCACCTTTTATTTTTTGAATGGTGACCTCCTTTCCCTTTTTGAATGTCTATCTATTCGTAAGACGAACCCTGAGGCACCTCGCACCCAAATATCCTATATAAAAGCAGTATGTCCCCTCAGGTATTGTGTACATGTTAAAAAGAGTAATATCTAAAATAGAGGTGACTATACAATAGAATGTTATAATATTAGTGCCATTCTCACTATGCATGAAGTAGGTACTTATTTTCTGTTGCCTCCATTCGTACTCCATACATATTTAGGTTTGCAGCAGTTTTCCTAAACATGTGAGATATTTTTCTGTCGTCTGGTGTAGTCCCTTTCAAGTTTGCAAATAGTATTGGCTGGTGAAGAGACGACCCACTTCAGTCTCTCCAGAGTTTTCCTTTAGGCCTGTTCCCTTTATTCTTCTTCTGTCGAGAATGTTATTGCAGTTAAAAGGAGAAATCATGTCAAGTTAACTCGCCCAACCGTAATTCTTACCCGAAACAAATGCTCAGAGTAATAAAAACAGAAACAGTACTTTTTGGAATATATGTTGCTTTGTCAACCGAAATTACTGCGGCCAAATCTTTAGTCTTTTCTCACTTTCCCACTTTCTCCCTGAACTTTCTCTCCCACCGTTTTTCAAGACTGACGATTTCATTTCCATTCATTCTTTTCCCCATTCTTTTCCACCCGTCTGTGTCACAACTGCATTAGTTATTCCCTTCTGTTCTCTGTCGAAAAGGAAACGCAGAACTTCTCCAAGTGTGATAATGTCTCACCACAGGGTTCACTTTTCTCTTCACAACGCACCAATTCCACAATTCATAATCATAATATGTTTCACTCCATATGAGTACCCACCTTATCTCAACTAGCAATAATACACTTTTCTCAACTCTAAATTAAACACGACCATCCCTTTCAAAATTGTTTTAATTAAAAGGTCATAAGAACATTTACATACCGAGATAAGAAAGTAATAGTAAAGCAGACATGCACTTTCACGTCGAGTGTTACATAAATAAGAGTACTCGAATGCGATAGATGGTTAAAATAGAATCGCAGATATATTTTGTCACGTACGTTCGTATTTTATATCTGTAGTAACTATTTATAGTAGAAGTAGCATTTGATTGCGTGACTT
This sequence comes from Tomocerus qinae, assembly GCA_020055645.1. Taxonomy (NCBI): domain Eukaryota; kingdom Metazoa; phylum Arthropoda; class Collembola; order Entomobryomorpha; family Tomoceridae; genus Tomocerus; species Tomocerus qinae. The sequence goes on from CM034548.1 coordinate 29,917,397, forward strand.
TACACAAATTAAAGTAAACGTATTCAGTAAGTAATGCGAAGGAACGTAGTTGTAAGTGGTTGGTTGAGAAGTAGCAAAGATAGAATATATAATTGCTGAGAAAACAATGAGAAGGAGTTGAGGTGAGCCATGAAAGTTTTAATTATGTAGGAGTCTAGATACCCATTACAAGCCTAAAATTTGGTATCCAGTTAAAACCTTTATATCCGATATGGTTTGCCTGGAGAGTTTTTGATGGGGTCTGCAGTTCTCCTCTTGTCTAACCCTATGTCCGTCCCTATCTTTGAAGTAGAACAAGAGAAATCAGGAGTTTCTCCAAGGGCGGAAGACATGTAGATTAAAAGCTTGTGTTATTTTGGCATGCAAGTACAACTTTAACTTCCTGCCATGCTTTTCCGCTCTTTCTTTGAATTTTGCCAGAGCAATTCATTCCATTTCTAACTGACATGTAGTAAAATGTTACGCAACCTGAACAGAGTACCTGTCCTTAGCTACAAAGTATCTAATGTACCATTTGTGTTATAGTTCTTCCCATAAGGGCTAAAGTACATACCATTTACCATGTACTCCAACTTCTATTCCACGTCATCATATATAATTCACAAATACTTAAAAGGGAATTGCATCTCTCTACATTTATAACTATGCTACTTCCTCATCCTGAACAATCTAGAATATGAACGTGTTTACATTTTTCAATGCATTAAAAGCGCAGTCTCTCTCGGAATAGAAGCAACTTTCCAAAATGCACAAATGCGATAACAAACCATTATGGATTCTCACAAGATGTCTAAAAGTGACTGAAAATTGAAATTTTAAGTAAAACATGGAATCAGTTTAAATATTCAAATAGTACATTACTCTTTGTCAGCTTAAGCTGTCATGTCACTGTCATAGTGTCAGCAAAGTAGGAATTGCAATTATCGCATTTAAATCCTAGCAAATCTTTTTCGACAACTTGTGCGAAATTCATCAGAGACTATTTTCATTATAGTAATAGTATAATAATATAATTATTGATATTTTAAGATGAAAACTGTCGTAGGGGAATAATTTACTTTTGAAGAAGTGTTACAGGTATATTTGGCAAACAAAATGCAATCAAAATGAAAAAGATAGAAAAGGAAATGTAGTGATGCTGCCATTTATAATCATATCATCGATGTAATTATACCAGTGAACTGAATTGAGTTAGGATAGTAAGCTATACAGATCTATATAGTGCCATGGTAAATAACAGGGTAAAATCATCTGTCGTTTTAGTGTCTGTAGAATGTAGTGAAATTGAATTCTTTGCATAGTGTTCTGTTTTCTATGAATTTACATGAAATTCAGTGCAGTGGAGGATAACAAGAGTACTTGGTATATCTATATCTGGAGTTGAGTACAATTGGCAGAAGACAATTCCCTCCGTGAACTCTTGGCAATGAATGAATTGCGAGGGGCGTTTTATTCCCACTTTCCCCGGCGTTACTAAGAAGAATGATAATGAGAATTTCCCTATTTGACTATCATTATAGAGTAGGCAAAAGTATGTCCTTGCTCCCTGTATGCACAAGTACTATCAAAATACAACTCCCTATAATCCTGTTTGTGACATTCCAACGTTTTACGGGTTTGTCCATCTAAAATGTACAGGTGAAATTGCAGGGCTATATTTGTAACGGTGTTATAGTAGTTGACATGGTGATATCACGTCAATGTCCCTCCTAGTATGTGCAATATGTCTACTAGTAGAGTTGAACTTGTATTAGTAGTAGAATTCTTTTGGATGTAATGCAGGACATAATAACATTATCATGTGCCTAGAGAGTTAAGTTGAGGTGAGTTTTATGCATGAATTGTTTGTATTATTTTCATGTGCAGTCATAACACGGAGAAAGTCATCTACTTTCTCCTGCTGGATCGAAAGCGGAGAAAACCAGCTCGAGAGGATGAGAATGAGTGCATTGGAGGGAGACGAGATTCGACTTCTTCCTCGTCTGCCGCGATTACCTCCGTCGACCCGCCAAGGAAAAGAATTGACAAAGTCAATGGAAACCCTACTGCATATCAGTTCGAACGAATCAGTGAAGGATCTCCCATCACGCCTAGAAGACATCTATACAAGTACGATCTCTTTTTATCATTACCTATTTATATTTATATTCATATTCTCGTCGGCTCACGGCTCATCTACAAACAATCATATGCACTCCGAGCACTACTCCCCTTACATGGCATTCTGTCTCTTAGTTTATGTTTATGGCATACCGATATTCCTTCCAGACTTCCAGGTTTTATTTCCTCCTGCAGTTTCATTTATTCTACACAAACTTCTGTGGAAATTGAGAGCCTTCTTCGTATACCAAAAATAATAATATTTGGAGAAGACCGAGATTTGATATTAGACTTCTCATAATATCATCCGTCTGTACTGCATTTTTATTGTTTCGTTCTGTTTTCTACAATACGGTTCCATTATTGGACTCAACTTTCTGTCCTAATTTATTTTACACATGTTTTCGTTGGAGAAAGCACTTTCTATTATATGGCCTCACGAAACCTGAATAGTTGACCATGTAAATTCTGCTCCATTTAAGTATATAGACTTTCACTCTGGCTCTTTTTTCGCAATCTAAATATAGCGCACAATTTTTGGAAAACATGTTAAACCAATTCTACCTGAATACTTGGTATTATTAGATATGGATATTTTTCAATACACAATTTACCATTATTTAGTTGTTATCTAGAATTCAGATGTCAAAGCAAACTATCCTGTATAGACTACTAATGGAAAATTCTGGCTCAAAAGGATATTAATTTGGAAATATTCTAGCATTTTATTATTGACAGTAGAAAAGTAAAATTTCTTAGAAAGAAGAATCAAAGGAACTGTCGACTATCTTGGCACATGGAACATATTGTACAGAAGCAATAATAAGTACATTTACTAGTTGCCAGGTTCGGATTACAATCTATTCAGGCCTTTGTGATAAATTTATGGACTTTGTATTTTTCCGAATGTCTGCCATAGAATTTTATTCCTCTGAAATGATATCAAGACAGGTGCTACTTCTTTCTTTTTTTATTCCAATTTTCTTACTTGGATTGTAAGAAACTACGCAGTTCGTTCGAGTTTAAAATTAAACCTTTGAATTCAAACCCTTTCTTATCAAACTACATATTCATCTGTTGCTTTTCTGAAGAGAGTGTTTCTTTTCAATTCTGTGAATGATTGTCCAAATGTTTTTAAGAATTTACATCTGCTACAGTTTAAAGTATGCTAAGATTTTCTTAGAAATCCTTGGAATAAAAATTCTCAGAATTCACATGCTAGAGTAAGTTTTCCAAGTATTTAATCATTATCTTAATTTCTTTGGTTTGGAATTGGATATCTGAAACCGAGGCCATTCAAGATCTTCATTAGTGTATATCTGCATTTCCAATTAAGTGGTAAACGGTGTTAGTAATTGACTCTCTTGTTAGATTATTCTCAGAGAATTTGTGCAATATTTGGATTGAACTACTTTAGCACAGAATCTGATGTGTTGCGTAATACATTGACATTGAGTTGCATTGACTACGTAGGTTGAGATGTAATTTTGGCTTTTTATCAACGTGAGCCTTGTAACAAACGTGAAAGCAGAGGAATGAAAGTGTTGCATCATAGAAGGCATATAAAATAAAAAGTGGACAAAAGTAATGGATATTCGATACACTATTATAGAAAACTGTCGGGCAAACTAAATGAAATCCTTAAAGTACCTTTTCTGAAACGTATCTCATTTCTACGACTTCTCTTTTTGTGAATTATTGTCTTTGATTGCTAGGAGTTGTATTGTCACTGTTTATTTGTGAGAATGTAGGTAGGGTCACCTAATCATATTCCCAAAGCAGTCTACCAGCCAGTCACACAGATCCCGACAGATCAGTCGAGAAAAGGTCTTCTCAAGTGTCCTAGTATAAATAAGTCAAGAAAAGTCAGTAAGACAAATAACAAAAGCTAAGTCAGTCCATAATAGAGAAAAGGGGAGCAATTGACAGAGAAAAAATAATATTGCTTCTTTCAGTTGTTGAAAAGACGTTCAATATTAAGCTTTACCATACAAGTGCAAAGGCAGTTACAAAGAAATAGAGTGGCAACACTTAATAAAGTTATATATAAGAAACCAATGTAAGGAAATATTTCCACAAGCAGAAGAGCAAAGGTATAGGCCACAGTAGGGCAAGGTTAAAGAAAATTGGATAGAATACCATTCTAACGAATAACTTGGTTGTGGACAGATGTTGCTAGTCCAATTAGTTTTTCCTACATAGTAATTTCAGTTTAATATTCACTAGCCATTTCCGTTTTACACAGTTTCTGTCGCATTTTCGCATTATGTGCCAAATATTATATTTTGATGTTTTCCTGAATGAATTCTGCTCTTTTATTGAAGTTTTCCTGATTGATTCAGCTATTTTATAAGTTGTTTGTCAATTGGCTGAGATATTAAGGTAGGTACCTAAAATTCCAGTACACATCATTCGTCTCATGTGCATAGACCTCGCTACCACCTGAAATATGTTCTCACTAGTGATTTCAACGGGGTCAATTAAAACTGTTTACAGTTTATTTAGCATTTCTCGTGTCCCCATCTATCTATCAGTAATATCATCTTTTTGCAGTGAAAGAGAAAGTCGTCCTTTCACAAGCAAATAATATATTGTATGACAAGATATCTTCTAGGGTGTACTTGAATTATAATGAATGCTACTACTGTTGAGTGCACTCATTTTGAAAGAGTAATAATAATCTGCTACCTATTCGTACTAGTGTGTAGTGTGTTTCCAATAAAATAGATTATATCCAACTAGCAGCTGAATACACAAAATAATGCTTTCAATGTCCCTTTCTATGTACCATAAATAAAAAGGTTTCATTTTTCGTCAAAGGGATTGGTGTGACTTTGTGAGGAAGCCGGCAAAAACGTCGAAGGTGAAAGCTTTCTCGGCTTTTTCTTTCCTTGTGTTGGTCCAACAGCGATAAAGTTTCTTCTAGGAGTTGTACAAGTTAATTTGTGGTGCTTGTTTGTGTTGTTTTTGTGGCTTGTTATTGTCAGTGCACAGCAGTCAAGTATTTTGGGACATCGCATCAACCTATTATTCCGGTCATTTCAGTGCGACATAAAATATGAAGTGTACTTATTCAGAAATGTGGCGATTAATATAAAAGATAGAAGGAGCTTTTGTTGCGTTCATCGTGTACAGACAGACAGATGTGTAGGAAGTAGTAGAATCCCATAGGACTGAAGAAAGCTATGATACAAAAGCCAAAAAGTGAGCAAGGTGTTTTCAGTCGATTTTTTTCTTTCTCAGGCCGTCCCATCCCATTTCATTCCAACTCAACCTTTCACAACTCATCAGCTCGCATCGCAACACTTCACAACGTCTCGCATAGTATGTTACCAATACTAAAATATACTCTATCTATATCATAAATGAATTGTATCCATGTAACTTGTAGTGGGTAGAATTCTTTCTTACATTTTCTTGCATGATATTCTTCAACGGCTATTCCAGTGTACATCTTAGTATTATTAGTGGCTATATAGAGACATCCTGCGTCATTTCTGAATATGCCGTAGGTACGCAAGCCGTCGGTTGCTAGTGCTTTTGTCTGGCCTGTCAACTCCGTTTATGCTCACTTGGCTTGTCCACCCTAGTAACAATTGTGTTTCACCTCACTTGCCTCTTTTCATTCCATTCACTTTCAAATCCATGGATCAAGTAAACAATCAATTTGTGTATTAAAGGATTCCTTGTATTTGATCGCACTAATATTTCTTCTACGCAGAACTCGCCTATTCTGAAATATAATGGGCTTTCATAAAACTTCCATTTTGTCAATGAATAATCTAAACCTAAGTAATTATAACATGCAAAATAGACGTTGTTTAGCAGACGTTGTCTATTAAGTTTTCCTAACCAGATCATTCTGGTGACGCAACTACTTTCTGTCACCCTCAAGTTAGTCGCTCTCAAAATCTGGTAAATCATGTAGTAAAACTATGTTATCTTTCGTAAATGAACAATGACAATATGTATGAATAAATTAGGAAAATGTCAACCCATTTGCTGGAGAATGAAAGTACTTGCTTTTGCTATCTTCCATCACATCTTATGCTCAGAAGCAGAAAATAAATGTAGTTACACGTAAATTGACTATTCCCTATTCGAAAATTCGTTTAAAATCTTTCTGTGCTTACATTTACGTTCTACTAGAGTAAAAATATTGAGGTAAAGTGCACTTCTATCGATTTGTCTTTAGACTACGTGGAATAAATGATGAGGATGACTTTTATATATTACCAAACATAAATGCTCTAAATTTTGTACCAAGGAAAGCTCTAAATAATCAAACGTTGCAAATGCGTAGACTGGGGAATAAGTGCTATGTTTTTTGCCAAATGTGTACGCATGCACCTACTTCCCTTTATGCTATGGCGAGATGGAAGTTAAACCTAATAAACATTTGTTTGCCTGATTGACTTATTTTTTTCCGTCTTGTTTGCCCTATTTTCTCCATTCCGTGTCACGTCATTATTTGTGATATACGCTCACCATGTACACTTGTCTGGCTTCAATCTTTTCAAATATAAATAACTAATTTAATAAGGTATTTACCCTTAGTTAATAGTTCATAGTGAGTGCGTCATAAATGCATGTAGGTAGTTTAAAACTAGATAATAATATAGCCTAAGTTTTTCTTATTATGTATGTGTCAAAAATAGATTATTACGTAAGCCTCGAGATTGATACAGGGATAAAAACGTAACACTGTTACAGCAGTTTTTTGGATCCAGGCATTGTGATATACAAATTGTTCGTCATCATTTGGAAGATTGTACATTCCTAAAGTATATTTCACATACGTTTCTAAATGGTCAATGTTACTCCCCTTTTGGGATTGAATGAAGATCCATCCTTTGATATATTATGGTATTCTCTTCGGTCATCTAAGTGGAAGCGATAGAAAGGAAACTAAATTTAGACGGAATTGAAGTATATCGATGTTAATAATCGGATACAAGAAACATGTACAGTTAAGTTGAATATGATTTTATTTAGTTTGGTTGTAGACATGCACGTGCAATGTAAGTACCTATGGAAATAGACAAGGCATGTTGACTTTTCCCATTTCGAATACAATACATACAGAGCATAGTCAGGAAAGGATCATGTTCTTTTCCTCCCTAGCGACTCGGACTGTTTTCATGTATTGATTAAACCCTGTGTTCTCAAGCTATCCGTACACTTTGATCCTTTTTCTCGACATTTCCTAGCAAGGACTTCTTTTTCATACCACCCTACATCGACCAAGAAATCGCTATCAAACGGAAGTACGCTATAATACTGCCTGCACTTATGTGTGTAACGGCCAAGTTGATGCAGATGGTATTATGGGCTTCCTAAAAGTATTTAACCTCTTTCTAACCATAGCTGCTGCAATCAACCATAATTTATCTATGTTTCTTATCAACCAATCTACAGAAAATTTATTATACTGAAATGTTTTTTAAATAATAATCATTGAATGGCATTGCAATGTATACAAAATTAAACCAAATTACTTTACTATATATCTTGCAAATTTATACAAAAGTCTAACTTCCAATTGATATTATTAGCCTACTTTTAAAATGAAGCAACTAAAAAAACAATTTGAAAGTATTATCTTTCTGTCGATTAACTGACCTTACGTATGCGCTTTATTGCTTTTTCTATGAGAACATTATTAGATAAACAAAGACAAAACTGTTTTTTCGTAATTGAGATGTCTTTTTGCATTAGTAATAAATAGTAAGTACCACTAGGTACTGGCTATTTGAGTACTGGATAAATATTAAGAAGACGCCCAATGAACATTTTGTGTTGCATGTAGTTGCATCAATGAAAAGTGGTCAATCAGTCCCGACTTCGACATTTATACTTACATTGAATGCTATAATACTAACAAACTAAGGGTAACATCCAACTACCAAAACATATTTCTGGTTCGGCCCTAGCCTGGTACTGTTACTGTGTTTTCCACTTGCACTTGTTATGTATAAGTCACTAATCCATAGGTAAGTTTGTACGAGTATAGTAGTACAGTCTTTTATGCAGTGGCTCTTCAGTTGGCTGTTCTTATTTTCAACCTTCAGTAATTCGCATCCACGTTAAATCCTTGGCCTGCTCTACCTTTTCCATTAGATTGACCAATTTCGACAAGAAACGACTCCTACCACATTATATACCTTGTAATCGATACTGCATCAGTTATCTGTACGTACATACCTTATCAAATTGATGGTAAATGTGTACTACTGAAAGTGGCAGTTATAGTTACCAATTGGCGCTATAGTCTATTTAGATGTGGATAGTAAAATCTATTCCTTTTCACGGATACCTTTCATTGAGACGATGTGATGAAACTTGAGATTATTGAGAAATAAAATATTTTTTCTGTCCAAATATAAGTATGCATTATTCAAGGTGTTAAATTGCAACGAGGAACCAATATATTATTCAAATAACTGAACGTTAGTTATCGAAATAAATATTTATGTGAAGATAAGCCTGACTTAACATAACATTTTAAAGAAAAAATAAATGATTTTTTTATAACAACGTTTTGAATACTCATGTTAAATTTTGGTGCTTATATCTCAATGGTACTCTACGTGTCCTTTCTCGTACAGTATATTATGCTAAATTCAACAGATCTTTCCTGCGCGTAGTAAACCTCGTCAATAATTTTCAGAATGCAGATTTGAGTACACTGTGACGCAAATAATGTTTATTCTCAGAATAGTATTTTGTCATACATCAAAGAATTTTTTGTATCTTTAATACACTTGTATATGATTTAAGCAGCTTAATTATGGTAACTTCAAAAGATGTTTAACATGTAAAAATTCGCAATTGAGTTTCAATTGTATAGCTTAGTACAGAAAAATGTATTTAACAGTATCTGTGAAAACGTTATCCTCTTTATTGATCTTTTAAGCTTCATATAACAAAACCAAATCAGGGAATGGGCAGATACAAGTACAAAAGCAAAGTACCTAATAATGTTCTAAATATTTGTTAGTATTAAATGTAAAATAACATAATAATATTGTAAATTTAGAATTGGGAAATTGTAGTATGCTTAGTTTGAATCCCAGTTCAAGTTTTGCTGTAAGAAGATTACAATGACATGACAAGGGGACTACAAAAGTACTTCAGGACTTTCCGAGAACTACCAAAGTACATTCGTAGAATCACGAAGGACGACTATAATAATACTAAATGTCGTTTGGAACACTGCAAATATTATACTTTATTATTAACCGGTGGAGAAAAAATTTGCATACACAATAAGGGCAGTATGTTTAATAGCAAGTCCGAGTAAGATGTTACTGAAAATAAAAAGTATACCCGGGAGTAAAATTAGTATAGCAGAGCTAAGAATTGTACTTTTCCGTAACCCCAGAGGAGTAAGAAAAAAACATTAGAGATGACCGTGGTCATCACTTTGGGTAGAGACTTGACTGCGGGTACAGAGTAAGGTTAGTCTGACTGGCCATTAAGTATAGTATTACCCTATTAGAGCTACCTATAGTAATACCCTATTAAAGATACATTGTTTTAATATGACTGAGATTTAAATAATTGAAAATAGGATATTTATTAGATGGTTGAAGTAATTACAGGGATAGAGAATGGAAATCTTTAATAAAACCACATAAGTGGGTACATGTTTAATAGTAGGGCACAGAAAGTAGGGCAGGGAGAAACATGTAGAGTAGACAATAAATAACTGCTAAATTGTATCTTAGTGAAATAGAAGTTGAAGATTTCTTTTCAACTTGACTTTCTCTGCACTGCACTTGTATTTATCGTTAGTGAATGCTGTCTGGCTGTTGTGTAGTCGTAGTAGTTGTGTCCTGAGGTCCTGACAATGAGTATATTATATATATATGTACAAGTGTGTGCTTGAGTGTATGGCTTGGAATGTAATAGAAGAATTTACGTGAGCGAAAACAGTGCTTTGGCATTAAATTCTTAGTTCGTCCTAAGGATTTTTAACGAGCTCTTTTATTTTCCTTTCTTTTGATGGTTTGACTTTGGTTCGGCTGCTTGTTCACTCCACAGACAGAGTAGTAGACCATGGCATATCAGTTGAGTTTTGCTCACGTACTTGAGCTTCGAACTCACTTCCTGAGTTGGCCAGCTAAAACACTATAACTATCTCCCAGTTGGAGTATGTAGAAATAAGTAAGTCCTAGTACCTCTTTTTCTTATGATAAGTAGGTATGTCCTTTTAGGAAGTAGAGCAGACTTCTACCACTGCACTGGCACATCTCTATTGTACGAGTGAAAGTACTACTGAGACAAAAAGAGAAAGCGAATGTAGCTGACTGACTCCTTGGCTCTGATTTCATCTCCGAAGCCAACATTTCCCTTTTGTTTTCTACGTCTCTGTTATCCTCCCTCTCTCTGTGATCGTTTCTTTCGTTTTTCTGAATCTTCCTTGTGGGCTTCTCTGTGTGAAATTCCCTTTCGCTTTCCTGACTTACTCATTCTGCTCTGAACGGCTGCTCGTAAATCATTAATGACTTTGCTGCATTACTTATTACATTCTCTATGTGTTTTGTTTTGCGGCCAACTTTTACTCCCTTTCACCATATTAAATATATCAACGGACAGGAATCAAGGCAACTTAAACTATCTTTACATACTCGCCTAGACATATGCCTCTCTCCCCACCCAAAAACTTTCCTTCTTAATTTCTATCCAAAATTTATACATAAACAATAAGTGTCAGCTTTCGGATACGCAATTAGGTATTACTCCGCTTAAGAATACCATACTTGACGAAGCATTACTTTCTAATACTTTTTTGCATCCCACTAGCTACTCCTTTGGAACTGCGTACTTATTATAATACATATTATATTCGCATAAAAATCTTTTTGTAATAAAAGTTACCCCAACAAAAATTTATGGCCGGATAGATAATTTAATGCAGTTTTATTGTGCGAATTTTAGATTATAACACTATCTATATAGGTTCAGTAAGTCCTCTTTAATTTTTACATGGCTCTAAAATTTTAAGGTGGAAAACTTCTGAATAAATGTGTGCACAGCAGATAAAGCGCAATACCTACCTACTTACAAAGAGGAATAAGGAAATAAAGGAGGTTCTAATAAAATTTTCAGTAGCGTCCTTAAGCGGACTTACTGTTTTGGGTTTAGCATGCATCAACAATATTGGATGAAGGATTATCTTCAGACAGGTGTGGCGTATGCTATGTATTTGGAATGTGCACGGTATTTGATATGATTGATCGCGTCTTGCCTCTTGCTGGGTCATAGAGTGCTATGTCATTCAAATTGACATTAGTCGTAGCAGCAGCTTAGATTCCCTTGACTTTGCAAACATCGGAGATTGCCTACAGGGTGATTCATAAACAACACTTTCTTTAAACCACCACTTTAGATTAATAACACAATTTCCCTTCAATTTAATCCCTCCATTCATGATTTCAGGCATTACATTTGTAAAAATGTATTCAAAATTAAAATAGTTTGGAAAAAAATAGAAATTTTATATCAATGACCAAAGCGTAGCATCGAAAAGGTGAATTCTGAATAAAAATGATCTTTTGACGTCATTGCAGCATCTTGAATTGACAGATATGTATTGCTATGTGATAATATTAAGTAATCTTCTGATGTTTAATAACTACATTATACATACGTCCCCATTTGCCATTTGTCCTTGCCCAGAACGTTAGTGCAAAAGATCTATCTTAATTATGTATATCTTAGTGTATTATGCCCATACTTGACACGGTTTAGTGACAGGAAAATGAAAGCGATTAGCAACGTTGTCTCAATATTGCTTTTGAGTTTGATGCATGGGTTATTAGTGTCCTTGCGTATTTGCTTTACAATCTGTGCTCCTATTAACTATACACAAGATAACGCGCTCAATAGGATTCTCCTAAATGTCTTATCTAGGGTTTTCTGTAATAAAATCTTGCACACGAGGATGGATTTATATTCCATTCAAAGACATCTCGTAACAATTCGTTTTCATTTAGTAGCTATAAATTTGGTTGAGGAATTTTATTGTCATTATCCTTTGATATTCTTTCTTTACAAATTTCGTCATAAAAGTAATGCTCAACGCCATAACAAACAAATAAGTGCAAGAAGTAACAAAGCTTATATTAAAAATTAGTGGTATTCAAAACACTCGTAAAGTATTTAAGAAAATCAGTTTTAATCACCTAATAAAATATTTTCATTGGCTATTCGAGGTTTATTTGTAATAAACCATCACGGTAGAGACATAATGGTCATGTTATCATGTTCAATTATTGTTAGTAAGAAGGAGATTGAATGTATTGTAATTCGTGTTCTGTGGTGTGCATTAAATTTTATTTCCCGAGATGGTTTCTGCGTGGAAGACATATTTTTGTAAATTCAGTTACAGTATGTCGTTGAATACAAGAATTGTTTTCTTGGGAGGGAATGAGAGTTGAAGGGAAAGGGAGTGAAAGCTATGTAGTCGCCGGAAGGCCAAAGCTTTTTACATAAAGTTCCTTCTTCGAATGTGTATACATAGATAGTCTAAAACAAATTTAATATTCTGGTATAGCACAAATATACGGAGCTGGAGAGTACAAAAGTGTTTACTAATACGTTTATTTAAGCTTGGAGAATGGATGTCGGGTATACAAGTTACTATGAATGATATACCTGAATGAAATATTCTGTGCATAGTTTGAAAGAGCATAGTATAACTTTATGATAAAACTACAGAGTAACATCGGAAGTGAGAGTTTCTTTTCTTCCAGTCGGTAATATAATAGAAAATAATGTGAAAGACTATAGTGAAGCAAGTTTTCAATTTACACCTTTTAGGTCTCCACACAAACCTCCCAACATTCCTCTTTCCCCCATTGCGTCACTTTTCATTTCATTACATTAAATTGGGCTGCGAAAAATTTAAAACGTAAAGCAAATTTGCCAGCCTTCTTTGAATTACTACACGCACCCATGGCTTATGAGAAGTAAGAGCAAAAGTGCCACTTACATAAGTGTAGGAATTAGAAAACTTTTGCTGTGTGTGACTGGCTAGTAGATATATTATGAAGACAAATGTGAAAAGCTAATGTAATGCTAATGCATATCTATTTAGATGTGTAGTTCAAGAATGGGAAATGCCATACTATAAAAACAGCACGTTGTACTATAAGCTTGCCTTCTCACATACATAACTCTACTACAAATGTATTGTGCGGTATATAATATAGTATATAGCCAGCTATTATTTATTTCTATTAATTATACAGTAAGTAGTAAGTACGTTTGGTCAAACAAGAGGCAACAAACGGCTCCACTTACCAATTTCTATATGCGCGTTTTAAAACAACGTTGATGAGTATGACGTCCGTCTTATTATTTTAACAAGACCTTTTGGCATGCAAATTATTTTGTCTTAAGTCTCAAGTTACTAACTTTAGACGTCTTTGTCTCTGACTCTGTTTTGTCTCTTTCCATCCAACTACTTATTTGAATTGCGAACAAATCTTGCTGTATAATCTTTTGACGTAGTGAAGAGATGATAGACGTCATTGGGGATGTAAGTTGAACTCACCAGATAAACCAACACCAGGTTTTAAATGTAGGATGATACCCTGACACGTTAAACAAAGATAAGCAATGAAATATATTGCATCACTGGCAATTCTATTTTATGAATTAGTAGTTAGACTCTCGTATCAAGATCAAATTTCAGAGTTAGCACCTTATGTAGTTACGTGACGCGCTGAATTACTTTCTAGTATAGTTGATCTATTTCCACTATCTACCTTACACGTGTAGATAGTAGAAAGGTCATAGTATAGACTAGTTTGTTTGAACATTTCTTGTGCAAGGACATCTAACTAAGTAAGTAAGTCTACCTCCTCATGAAGTATGTATGGCTGTAGATGGCTAATGCATACATGCAACTTGCCTGAGGTATGTCTTCAGGTTTTATTTGAAAAAATGGAAATATTTGAATGGACTCGACTGTTGTCTCTTAAAATGGACGAAGTATGTAAACACATGTAGAACTGGTCTGATCTGTTTTTGTCTGACTGAGCTGCAGAATGTCTTCGAATGTATGCAACCGTACTAGATAGAGCACATAAAAGTAGTTTGACTTGTGTAGATAGAGCGAAACTAATATTTTATACATTTTGATGTCCTTTAGTCGGCACCGGCGTCCCAGTCTGCATCTGACGAACCACTCGTCTCTGTCAAGCTCGATTCCATCATCACCCGTCCCGTCGCCAAAGATGCCACATCGAATTGCAAACCAGAGTTCTTCGAGTGCTCTCAACGACCAAGACTCTCCTGGGATATCTGGAGTTCTTCCTAGCCCGACTCCACCTGGATCGCCTCATCTTGCTCACTGGAGATCAAGGCTCAATACTCTTAAGAACAGTTTCCTCGGATCACCTCGCTTTCACAGAAGGAAACTACAAGGTCAGCTTCACTTTATCATACCAGTGTCTCTCCCTATTCCCATTTACCCCTCCACTTCAAATGACTTATGATGTAAATACTACAATTATTTACATAAACCTTTGTCTCCTTCCTACATGCTATATCTACTCAATCTATTATGCATCTTATACAAACACCCTCAACATAAGTACTACCTTCACTAGGAAAAACTATATTTCTTGGCGATGATCTAGTTTGTAGAGGTACGTCTCAAAGGATATGCCACCTGAAATATACAATAAAAATCCAAACCATACAACGTTCTTTGTATACAATTGATACTTGTATGCCTAAATAAGAACATCTATCAGATGCACAATAGGAAGATCTGGATGAACTACAGCTACACAAAAGTCCTTGGTAATGGACTATAGGGCAATATGGTAAAACCCAGTAAAATGCAAACAGTTGTGTTTTTGTATGTATAAGTGTAGTAAATAAGAAGTGGAGTAGAAGTTGGGCTGACACTTTCACTGAACTCATAATGTCCATCAGCCTTGTCCTGAATTAATACCACTGAGCTCTGCTGTTGTGTGTGATGTTTGTAGAATCCTAAGACCAAACAACAAAACTACCCACACAACACTTTCAACTTTACACTTTATGGATTTCACTTTCCCTCTCTACTCTCTTTACAGCACTCAGTTACCATTCAAACTGTTTTTACTTTCTTTGTCAATGCTACTGTATTTGTTCAGACACCATATTCACCCACCACTACTGCACTACATACACGAGCTGCACTCGCTACAGCTATCTCACCTACCTTAGGACATTTTTTAAAGACAAGCCCTATGTAAAGTTTATTCTTATAAAACTCCCAAAGAAAAGGGAAGAATTGCGTCTTTCTTTTTCCTTGTCCTTTTTGTAGAATAAATCCCCTTGAGAATTCTCCAAACAAATTCAATGTAGGCTCTATACATACAACAGGACACAGCCAACCAAACATTGTTGATCTTAGGACACTACTCCTTGAATCTTTTCAACACTCAGGACCATAATGTCAACAGTTTTGCTTGCTTACGTACTTACCTACAAAAAATGAGCTTACCAAAAACCCAACACAAAAAGAGTATATCTATCGCATTTGTACATATACAGATAAATGCTACATTTTTTTCAAGTATTTACTAGCTAAGATTAGATACACCAGACTTCTCAACTATAAAGTACAATGTTCTACTCTCTTAGCTCCAAGTACATAACAGTCTACTACAGAAACCAATAACATTCATTACATTACTTGGAAAATATAGTGATTACTCTTCTGGGGAAAAATCTTTGAGCCATATTTTTAGTGGCTCTCGAAAAAATCTAAAATATCTACTCTAAATTCAAGGATTCCACAATACTAAATCATAGAAGTTGTAGATTGCTCTAGAGATAAAAGGGCTTCTTTTAGTAATGTCATTCTGAAAAGGTTGAATTTAAACCGTTAGATTAAAACTTAATTTGATGGTGACGTAAATGAATTCATTAGCATGTAATCAGTAATAATGTTTTTGGATGGTAATTTATTCAATTAATAATTACACAAGATCATCCTTTTTGATTGCTGTTTAATTCAGCTAAAGGCATTTTGCTCCAATTAACCTATTTCTATATTTAGTTTTTATAGCATTTCAGATATATTCATACTTTTGCATATTCAACATTTGTAACACTAATTAATTAGAAATATTGATTTTGTTAGAATGGAAATGTTAGCTTTCCTGTAGTATAACTTATAGGTACTTTAGACAAAATATTATGTGAAGGTAGAGGAGTCGTTACGTCGGCCTTAACCTTAAGTTTTTGAATATAAGGTTGTGAGTAGTATATATTCATGGTGAGTGACATCGGACGTAGAAAATAATATGCATTAGGAATGCATTGGAGAAGTTGGAATGGCACGTCACGGTTATATTTCCAAGAGAATATATTATTGTGCTACTTAAAATTTATAGGTACGTAAAGTCTATATTCGGATAAAACCATGGCCGTTATTATTCTACATACTTCATGGGTTGGGTTCATTATAGGACTCATCGTAGTTTTTTACAATTCAGTTGAGCCAAGTCAGTCTTCTCGGGAAAAAGGAGCCTGGTGATTTATCAAGAAAACCGTGCACACCAAAACTGCCATAAATATGTATTTGTGCCAAGCTAGATTATGATAGAAAGTCTATTCAACGTCCACGGTAATGTAAGCAAAAAATGAAAGAAAAACATATTTTCAGGGTAAAAGAAGCGAAGAGTTTAATATGTATCATTTGTAAGGGAAAATCAATACGTCTGTCATCACATGACTGATTACAAGTAATAAGTTGCAAGATGAAAAAAATGATTAGCACGAGGCGATGTTAGATTTCTGTTTTCCTCTCTAAAATGTTTAATGGTAATATTTAAGTCTGGAATAGTCATACGCCTGCCTTTGACCTTTAATATTCAGTCAAAGATTATTAAACATCTCCTATCTACCCTATTAAATTGGGTTTTCTGATCCAGAGCAATCAAAATGGCAGTTGAAAATATTCTACAGATGTTCTACTTAGATCTAAATTTCTCATCGTATTGAGACGGAATAAAGATCGAAGATTCCCTTCCACCGAGTCTACTTTCTTTGAATATTTGAATATGAATCAAAAGAACATAAATTTTTCCCGTTATACTTGGAAAATTAAGCCTCCTGATTTTTTCCAGAATGACAGTAATTTAGTTTTGACATAACGTATTTGATGTACAATTTTAGATTTCTCAGGCAGATGTACCTAAGCCTTAGCAAAGATCGTATGAGCATGTTACTTGTAATTGTAATATACATTTTATAGGGTAGAGTGAGTAGGTACGAAAATCTAGGGAGATCTCATCGAAGCATTATTCTTCGTTAATTCAATATGGAAATGGTGTCGTATTCTATTCACTCCTGATACTCATCTCACCTCTAATACTCCCATATTATACCCCAAGTCAGCATATGAGACGTAATATATGAAACCTTAACTCAACAGCTCCAGATTATTTGTGACACAATTTGAATGAAAATCTAATCGGATCCTGGAGGTTGGGCGCGGGTGTTCCATTTTCCATTACTTGACGATTTATTCATGGTTTCGGCATAGACACAAAGACAAAGTTCCAGCTTTCTTGTACCGTTGGCTCTAGCTGTGATTTTTAGCGAGGAAAAATTGAAAAGAATCTACACAAGGTTTTAGATATGCCTCTCTGTGTAAACACTGGTATTTATATCCAGTCAACCATAGGTGCCACGTTATTCTTGAGATGGGAAGTGAGAAACACTGGCGAATCATGCATAAAAGTATTATCTGTGTGGGTTGAGGCAAAGCGTCGTCTTAAATGCACACTATAAGTAAGAAAATGTAAATTCCTAACTTTAGCTCAGATATTTATTGTATTCTAGTAGCTACTAAGCTGGTAACAATCGGAAGAAATGCATGAAGGTATAAAAGGTGTGCATATCAATACATCCAGCTCATCGTACCTACACAAAATCTATTTTTATACCCTTGAAAAAGATTTATGCTTCGTGTGACATTTTGCAATGGTATAATACTAGCTACAGCATTCAGACTGCACCAATTTAAAATAATGGTCTAGTGGTAATTGTATTAATACACCAAAGTAAATTTATTTATTACACCGTGTGATATACTGATAATTGCACTAAAACTTTCATGCATTGTCTCTCGCCAATGCAAAATAACATACACGTAAATGTAATAGTTGTAGACTAAGTAGTTGTTTCAATATGCAGATGATTGTGCTGTCTGTAAAGCACAAAACTATCTGAGTAAGTACATTATGGTAGTTTTATGATGCAAAAAAGCAAGTTATGAACGTAAAGAAAAGAAAATGAAATGATTTTGTTTGTCATTTATTTTTGTTGTTGGTGACTGGGCAGCCTCCAACGAAGAAGTTCACCTGACGCCTGAGAGCTCACCTGAATTGACGAAACGTTCATGGTTTGGAAGTCTCATGGGCTCGGAACGAGACGAAGCGTACACAATTCTCGTCCGAGGAAAACCATTAGCTACTGTTAAGGCTGATCTTATACACGCTTTTTTGTCGGTAAGCTTATTCCTTTCCTAATAGCGTATCTGTATAGTGTCACTCCACTTTCTCTCTAGGTACTTTCTCCTCCACACTGGCTAATACATAATGAGACTTGACTTAGTCTCTGAGCTGTGCACTCTACTCACCACAAAATTACTCTATAGTAGAATTATCTGTGGTCTCTATGTACACGGAAACACTACTACATCACTCTTCTACTGTTTAGTGTATTATAGTGTTGACTCTCACCGTAGTAAATATGTACAAGGCTACTTACACTATCTGTAAACTACACTCAAGCTCATTCATTGTCATTACTTGTTCCTACGTAGCTGACTTTCTCTCCGTCCCTTGCTTCCTCTCTTCTTGTATAAATAACAAGGAGGGCATTATCCGTAGGAAACAAGACGCCAGAGAAAATCAAGCCGTACCAATTCAACTAACACTTAAAATAAGTGACGAGATGAGCTAACAATAACCTACAGCTAAACAAACACATAGCACAGTTAACCACTGAACTGCTTACCTTATAATGTAAAGTACATACTATAACTATACTAAATATTATGATATGTTTAGTTTGGCTACAACTTACAACTGATAAACTGCTAACTTACCCATCTAGTCCGGGTATAAATTATTTACATTAACTTTAAGCTCAGGGCTCTTCGATCAAAGCCTTAATCTTTTCATTGTGACTGTGAATGGATGGAGCCGAAGAGAAAGCAAGCTAGACTTGTCCTGGCCAAGTGAACAGACAATGCAAGGACGCACGCTCTTAAATATTATTGTTAGCTCACTTCACAGCCTAAAGCGCACACTTATTTGCTAAGGACGGAAATGTCCCCGAACATCACCTACATAACGAAGCAAGTAGTACTTGACTTGTAAATTTATTGGCACTATAAGTTTTAGTTACGAATGAATGTCTTCTAGGTATGTACTTGTAATTTCATACCCTACCTCTAAATTTACAGTTACAAACTATCTCACTAATAGTAGTTCATTCGGGGGTGCACTTAATATCGGAGACTACAGACAGAACCTCCCGGAAAGCAACAGTACTACTAATAACTACTTATTTCATTTACTTACCTTACAACAAAAGCCAATGGCTCTCATTCCAAGTCACAGATATTCACTATTTTAATTATGACTAATATTTCACTGATTAAAAGATTTCCCAACTGTGAACTACATAACTTTTACTCACATGCAAACTTACCTCCATCCTAATTTATTATACAAGTCTGCCGTATTTGTTCAATATTCCATCACACTCTGATGAGAATAAGTTCCAGGAAGCTAAGATGCCATTATATAGGTATATAATAGATACCCCGGTTGCTTATTTGTATTTATAGCCGATCTAACGTGTATTTCATTGAAAGACACTACTTATTCAATATTATCTCTCGCTGGTCTGCGCTTTCCGTGCTTGCGTCACTACCTTCTAATGACATTCATAATGAGAACAACTAGGTCTTTTCCTCTGAATGTCACTGCTTGAGATAAATATCCAATGGCTCGATATACACTTAATATTTATTGCCCAGTAGGCATTATGATTTTAGCAACTGGTTATGAAAGGCGAAATTCAATTTGCATTCAGGCTCACCAACCTAATTATTAGACTACTTCTTTGGTATTTATCACTCCACTGCTCAGTAGTATATTATACTCATCTAAGATATACACCTACTATATTACAATATCTTAACATTCTTCGAGGAGATGTTTATCATTACAGTTTTAATATACCTTCGGTGATTATTGATAAAATTGTTTGAAAAAAGTCAATATTAAGAGTATTTACATGAGAAAATAATGAGGACATTGCTTTTTTTAAAATGGAGGGGTTTAATATGATGTTGGATGGCCATGGGTATTGCAGATAGCAGAACTGAGTCATAGCGTTGCGAGCCCGATGTCATTCAAAGTTGAGTACAAGAGAGGCTCATCCGGTCCAGCTATGTTTCAGCGTCAAGTCCGTTTCCAAGTGGATATCTCGCCCGTCCCGAAACCACCAGGTCACCCTGCAACTTCCGAGCGGGAGTTCCTCTACGCCATAACCTTCATCTTGTTGTCTGGAAATATCCGAAGATTCCGTCGGATATGTGAACACATTCAGTCACAGGTTTGCAGCCGACGGCCACCGCCCCCTTCGCCGCGAGCGGCTAGAAAATTCGGCAACTCGGAACAACTGAGTGAAAGCTCTTCTTGTGGCTCTGACACCTCTGACCGACTTTCTCCATTTTCTAACGCCACATTTAGACAAGTAAGCCCCAATTTCCTATCTGGTTTCGTTTGTGTTCACCAATAACAACATTATTTTCTTGTATCAAGTAACATTGCATTGGTACCCATTCTTTCTCACTTAACAAAAGAATGCGCATGTATTTCAAAAATGGAATCCAGCAGGCTAACAATATTGTTAGTGCGATCACTTCACTTATTCAGTACTTAAGGTAGGTAGATGTTTAACATGAGACCAATATGTATCTATATTTAATGTAGTAATTGGTAATACTTAATTATGCGGATTGGTCTTTGAAATATGAACTAGGGCCTCCGTCATTTGCAGAACGACATAGCACAAGTATACGTCATGAGAAAATTTTAATGGGAAACTTGCACGCATTTTCATCCCAAAAATAAATGAGCAGAGTTAGTACTAAAAATAATTTACTCCTGCATTAAATATTTATAATAGCCTGTCTAGTGTAACAAGCTTGAAGCAGGTAGATTTGTTTGCAAATGCAATACAGCTCGAGGTAATTAATTAGTACATCGACGTAAGTATTAATTCTAGGCGAGTTAAAAACAAGGCCGAGCCAGATTTTTGACTGTGTATATGTGCCACTTATATTCTAATTGCTAAAGCGCGGCAGCATAATAGCAAATGGTGACAAAGTGGGTCGACTCAGAATAGACGATGGAAACAAAAATGCAAATTAGATAAATTTTCAAAGGAAAAGCTTAATTTCTTCACTGTAGCTTTTACAGCTAATATATTTGACTACGCATATAATATGCTGTATAAAAGTAGACTGTTGGATATTGAATTAATCCAATTTAAGCCTTTATAAATATTTGATTTAGTAAAAGTAACATTCTTTTAACACAAATAATGGATAGGCATATGCACCAGCTAAGATGAGATTCAATCAAGAAATTCTAATGCTATTAGCACTCAAGTAAAAATATCCAAGAGTAGAAAATTCATGCAAAACATTTATCTAAATGCTTAGCTTTCAATTACGAAGTGTGAAAGTTCACGTTTTACATTTAAAAGCAAAAATGTATGTAGGAACATGAGTCAAAATTGTATTCGGGATAACAGAAGGAATAAAGTTCGGGCATTCAATATTCAGAGCTGTTATATAGAGCAATTCAATATAAAGCGAGATAAATAATAAAATATAAATAATGAAGCTATGGGGACAGATATAGAGCAATGTAAGTAATTTCACAAATTGTACATTATTCACACACTGTCTGCTTGCATGTGTTGAAGTCAGAAATCCATTCAAGAAAGTAGTTTGGTTTGCCAACGCGGTTTAAAAGGCTAGATAAGAAAGGAAAAAGCAGGACAAGGTAATCGAGTTCATGGAGGACATTTGGAGAATTGCAGAAAGTAAGTATTGTGTTCTTATTTAAACCATTTGTATGCACTACATCTGTGCATGTTCAATAACTGATAGGAAGGAGTAGGGAATTGTAGTTAAACGGCCCTACTCACAACCAATTAGCCTATAAAAGTCTTGCAAATTCAGCACCGCCACTATCTTATTTTAGATTACACTACATAAGAACGAGTATAACAATAATGTCGGTAGCTAGGAAAATGTGTCCAAATGTCACGTAATGCTTTCTCCAGGTGTCCCATTTCATATTTTACAATTCATGTAACACAATAGAAAGTTTGTTGGCTGGAGCAAACAAAAATAGGGATTAAATATCTTACACAAAATACCGACATCCTACACTAATAATATAAAGCATAAATATGTCATATTATTTCTAAGCTGTGTTTTTCAAAGGAATTCTCTCATTTCAAGTTGCTTTCTCAAGGTGTCTAAATAAAGTCGGTCCTCTTTGTAATATAGATCTTCATTTTCCATAGCAGATAGGTATGCATTGTAAGTGGAACTATATATATATACGTTCATGTCTATTTTTTGCATAAAGACACCTAATCCTTAAATTCGTATCAAAAGATCCTTTGTTACAGGTCGTGGAAATTATGTGTATGGCTTATAAGGTAACATGCGTTGAGGAAAATTGCAAAATACTTGGGTTTTGATATTACAAGTTATTCTATGTTAGGTATACCTGACCTGACCTAGCTAAGCACTTAAGTAAAGTTTCTCTCATGACAAAATGCGTAGGATCTAATAATATTTCTGGTAGTAAGGAAATGTGTCGGTGGTGTAGGTATTTGGCTTTGTGTAGTCGAGACTCGGAGTAAATCCCACCAATTCAGTTACCTACATCATATTTTGAGTAGTCGGGTTGTGAATGGAAGTGTAACGAGAGCAAAGGAGTGTCTCGCTAAGCTGCAGTGAGCTGATGTTATGTGAGTGATGGGAGTCGACTCTATAATGTGCCTGGAAGAATGGGCTTCTTCGTAATGTGATAATGTCCCTCGCTCCGTTTCTCCAGCGAACGTAGTGCATTCATGTCGTGTGGAGACAGAAAAGAGACGAGACAGAGCGGCATTAGGACTGCGTAGCAGAGGGTGCGACTTTATGGAATTTGAATAAAGCCAGCTAGCT
Organism: Tomocerus qinae; assembly: GCA_020055645.1. NCBI lineage: Eukaryota > Metazoa > Arthropoda > Collembola > Entomobryomorpha > Tomoceridae > Tomocerus > Tomocerus qinae. Next base: position 29,940,786 of record CM034548.1, read on the forward strand.
TTAATGCCTTAAAATTTCTATTCAGGGTCCTCGTAAATTTTCTACTTTTCCCTCGTCCTAGTCTCCATTTTTCCTACTAAGTGAGCTGCTCTGAAATCTTGGTCATAAAAACAAGTAGACTAAACATAAAAATATTGTAGTGGTAAAATGAACAGTACATTTGAGGATCTTCCATATATTTTCTCTATTCTTATTTCATTGTAAATAGTATAATTTTGACCCGGGGCAGGCCTCGCTCTTATCTCCATCTCTATACATACTAACTACATAGTTGAAAGTGATCGCATGGCTTGACTTTAGTACTTGTTGTCATTTTCAGTCGTGATATTATACTATTTATATGACAACACAACGTATTATACACTACAGCACATTTTTGATGCTCCCACTGCATTGTCTAACGTGTGGAATCTATGCATGGCATGCATACTATACACAGCTTTATGGGCAACATGTGCTGGCAGATATTAAACAATTTATATCTCATGATATGGTGATCTAAAATTTATATACGCGTATAACCCGCATTTAATTCCTCGATTCTCTTCCAGCAGTGTAGAATTGTAGATGGGGTGCACCATTTTATTTATTTTGAAGCGACGAATTTAAGCATAGGAAAGGTAATAGAAAAGCTATGAATTGGTATGAAATGGCCTGCACTCGTGCAGTGGAATCTAAAGTAGTAAAAAATAGTGCATTTAATTCAAGAAATTGCAAACTGCTGGAGAACTCAATAGAAAAGGATTTGAATGGGATGAAAAGACAGAGAGCTACTATTATGTACAATCTAAAAAAAGAGTTCTATTGGAGACTGCAAAATAATGGCAGGAAAAGTACGGAAATTTAATTGGCTACCAGCTCAGTGCACATTTAGGCGATTATATTTAGCATCAAAAGATGGTTAGTGACACCGATGAATAGGAAGGCAAGTTTAGAATCATTTTATGCAAGTTGTCTTTTCTTCTAAAGTTTATCTAATCAAAAGTGAAAAGGTGGACGCAGAGAGTTGGTTAGTTACTGTTGGCAAAAAGCAGGGCAGCATAGATTTTCTAAAGGAGTTGAGTGGGTGAAAGGAGAAAGGAAATAGAGGAAGAAAAGGGAAGATAATAGAAGGTCATCGAGTGTAAAAGAGAATTGAGGCAAAGTCAACTCTCAGGGCTTAGATATAATGTGTGTTCGCAGTGACGATATCTCCGTAATTTGGTTAACTTGCGCTTATTAGATAGATACAAGATTAAATAGGAAATGTAGGTACGGATTAGCGTATCACGGGATAATAATACTTGTATACTTAACCTACGCTCTGATGTTCTTCCACACAAACACGACTCTCTATCATACACGCTAAACTAACTAAGTAAACTGCTGTAGGGACGATACCATGGCAAGTGGACTGAAATGAAATACAATGTGAATTGCTTATCTTACGACTTTGTGTTTCTTGTACTTACGCAAATATTACACTCCTATATAACTGTAATATGATATTTATATAATACTACATGGAAGGATTTTGTCCTTCCTGCTATGTATTGTGTTTGTGCCGTAAATACATAATGTGTGCTGTGCCATGTGTATGTCTCATCGCTATTTCTATATGTAGTTCATGTTTGTAGTGGTTTCTTCCTTCGTCTGAATACAGAATTCTACTTCCACTCTCTCCCACTTTGCATATACCTAGTAATTTAGGAGAATGCCGAAGAAAGACTATAGACAAACAGGTTTCGTGGCTTTTGCATTTGACTGGCTCATTGGATTCCATGTAATTCAATGTAGTGCAATGCATGCAAATTAATTCTATTCTCAATTCAACTTCATTTCGCTCCCCTCCACTTTCATCTTCAGTCACTCACGCTTTCACATTCTTATAATCCTCCTGCTAAAGGCAGACACTCCCGTCGGAGATACTTTCTCAATCTCTAACCTCCAGTATTGTCGCAGCGTTGCAATATGCCATTTACCCACGAAATTCTTTTAACCTTTCTAACTCCTACTAATAGCTTTTAGGTAAATTATATCTAAATACTAGTAATTATTACATTACCTTTTCATCTCTTTTCCTCTTCTTTGTTTTTGGACATTAGCCACTTTCCCTACAAACAACTTTAATTTGATGCTCTATAAAATGTATATCTTTTCAATCCCATCAACATACTACTAACTTTGGTCGAGGTCACATTTTTCACTTATTTTATGCAGCATGTAAAACAGAAGTAGGACAAACTAATGGAAATGCTCTAAACTTTTCAGTCATTAAAACATAAATTGTTTCACTGACATTATGAAGGCAACATGTTCAAAGTGAACGTTTGTTTTGCTCCTGAAATGTTCCAAATCTGTACAATATTCGTAGAAATTTGAAGGTGAACTATGTCAGTGTTGTCATATAGTTCAAATTGATTGGACTTTCTCCACTCACTTTTAGATCAAAAGGCTGAGATTTACCACTGGTTCAATTTTCTCATGACAAAATTGCAATTGGTTTCATTGTTTGATGCTCAATATGTGGTGAAATAGGTATATTTGTGGTACATGTGGTTTGATCCTGCTATTTGAGCATTTGGTTATACAACATATTAATTCACTTCACTCTACTAAACAAATGGGTTTAGATTCCTACATGCATAAATAACTGATTTCAATTATAAACTTTAGCAATCCATTATGGAATATAATTTTTGCGTAATAATATCTATAGATGCAAAACGCTCCAATTTCCACAAGTTTATGTCAATCTAATAATTGAATTACCTTAGAATGATTTTCGCCTAAGGACTTCACCTGGATACCTCCTGCTGTCAAATGAAATTGAATTGAAATGCGCATAAAAGTTAAAGTCGCAAATAATGTATAATATTGTATCTTCTATCCATATCAAAACCCAAATCGTAGTTTATATACATATATGTATAAGGCAACAAGCTAAATTTTCCAAATTGGTTTCTTCTGGAGCGGAAATATTTTTTTGTATTTGCTACTATAAATTACTACCCACTGAAGTTCATTTCATGCTACATAATTTCCTTGTGTATTCACAGAGAGATATATTATGTGTTCTATCTTAGTAAAGGACCATATGCAAAATAGGTATCTACAGATTATAGTCTCGCTGCATCTTTTATGAATTACACCCGTAACAACATCATATTATGCTACTTAATTTAGGTTAGTGATTTACCAACTGCCTAGATTTCCAAGGTTAAGTAGGTTCGTTTACTTATTGTCATCTTCATTCAGTTGGTTAGTTTCAGCACGGAGTAGTCTATCGTTGTCTTTACATTTTCAGAGTATAAGTGTAGATACGTAAATGGGTGACAAAACTTTTCGTAATTCAATTAAAGAAATTCCTGCAAGCGGAATTAAATTTTCTCAAACTTGATAATTATTTCATATTAGGAAATGTGTTAAATGTTAGTAGTTTCTCAGTAGAACTTCCCAGTAATTATCATGCTGGTAATTTCAAAGGAGAATTTAAAATTAGATCTAGAAAGTAAACTTTATTGGAATACCAGCAGTTTATAATAAGACAAACATGAACTAGTATTGTTGCGATCACGTATTTTCTACCAAAACTGCTATCAAGCTAATATTGTTTTCATCAGGATTTTAAATTCAAACTTCTGCTTTGAACATTTTCCCAATTTTAAGAAATTAGTTATTATTTATCGCTTGCTAGTAGTAAAATTTAAAACAAAAACCTTTTATTTGGTACCAAAAGAAGTGATCTGTCTTTACGTGGCTATAGCTTTCGTTGTTTAGATCTTCATGAAAAAATTGTTTTTGTCTATTCTTCAATGCAGAGCGGCTATAAATGTCGACAGAATACGAGAAAGCTATTTACAGATGTGTAGGTATTTTATTTGCACATTTCAAGAGAATTAGCTAAGTGCTTAATAAATGAAAATGTACATACACAAGCATTTCAACCTCGTTTACTAATGGGCGAACTAGCAAATCGATAAGCTTACTCAAAATAGAGGGTTGCCTGGATGAGACTCTTTGCTTTACAATTAGTAAACACAGGGAAGGTTTATTTGATTGATATTATTTTTATTACTTTTACTACTTAAACCAACACTATTTGAAAGCAAGGAATTTTACATTAAGTAAACACATATTTGTGTTTACTGGTATTTTCTGCTCTACTTCTGGAAATAATTACAAGCAAATTCATGCTTTGGCTTGGAAGAAGAATGGTCATCCAGGCAATCCTCCACTGTACTCTAACGAAGCCAAAGTAATGGAAAGCTTTTGAGAGTGCTAAAGTGTAACATAAAATAGTATCACTCAATAAATCTACATTAGTTAGCCGAGTAAATAGTCAACAACTAGCTTGTTTATGTTACGTACTAGTCCTGAAATCAGTTTCTGTGTTATTTACAACCTGAAATCCAATCCGACTAGTAAAATATATGTATTTACATTTTATTGATGGAACTTCCTTGCCAATCTAAATTAGAAATAAAATACACGAGACTGTCAACCTTTCTCCACATTGTAAGCCAATACAGTTCGTAAAGAGTAGATAATAGTACTTTACCTGTGACGATGGGAAATACTTTCCCTCAAGAACTTTCTCCCATGTTTAAAATGTAGATCATTTCATCGTTTCAATTTACAATAGTTCATGATATCTCACAAGAAAAACTTGAAATAACACGAACCGTTGGGATTGAATTACAGGTTTTCTTTTGTCCATCGCAATTCTCCAACTTGGATTTCATTTAATTAAAAATACCAAACAAAGTCAGTTTACTAACCATTGCAACATTTATTCTTTTATTTTATAAATATTTACAGTTTGGATAAAGAATTTTTCGTTTCCCTAAAAGTGGTCTTAAAACTAGAATAGAACCCAATTTGGAAGTAATTTGGGTGTTCTATTACTATTAGTATTAAGCACTTGATTGCATACTTAATTCATTTCTAGTAAGTATAGCTATTACCGTTTCGAGTGTGTTTTCAAAATAGATGATGAGAAATTCTTTGTCTAATCAAATGTCTACACCGATATAAGTATGTATTGGAAAAAATTAAAATTCTGAGGCGTAGAGGACGGAAACATCAAAATCTCTTAAGGAAAGCAGAAAGAATCTTTGTAAGAGGAGAAAGTGGTGGAGTAAATATATAATGGAGAATTTGACCCCAAGATATTCGTCTACAGACTCTCAATTCAATTCCACTGAATGTGTACTGGAAACTGGAGGAACTCATGATCCGGTACAAGTAGCCATTCCGTTCGAATGTTCGATCCTAAATTTTACGTGGACACTCTATCAGGATTGCGAGAGTAGTACGTATAATATTATGTTACTCCAAAAGTCTTTAGGCTTAGTCTCAAATAGTCTGTGTTTGCGAATTCTTTCTGTCGTATTATAAGGGCAATCGATAGTATTATGTATGTATCTGTTAGTTTTACTTATGTGGTGTAGTATTGTGAGGGAAGGTAGGCATTTATGAATGCTTTGTGTGTAGGCCTTCTCTGGCATTAAGTGACGTTGATGGAGTTTAATGTAATTCGAAACTGGTTGCTAGCAGTGTATTTTCCTACACGGCAAGGTAGGTCAGATCAGATGCCATAAAAAGCTAGTACCTGCATAATATGTACGTACATATTAGTGTGAGGAATAGATTATCTGCTTATTATTGTAATGCATACTACTTCTGCTTCATAATTGAACTACGCTTTCCTGTATCTATAGGCTCCAATACTTTTCTAGGCGACCTAGTCAATGAATAGCAAATGAATTCCAGAGTACTACAGTTCAAGTGATTTTATAGAGTGATCTAACAGTAGTATGATAATATTGCCTATACCATAACTTCAGAGGTGCTACTAATGGCAGATACATTTAGGGATATATTCATTTATAGCAGATAAGTATGTACATACTATTCTACATTTACTGCTGGGCCTACTTTTTCCGGGAAAAAAGAAAGTTCCTAAGCTTAGTTTTCCCTGATGTGGCTATAAGGTGGATCTTTGAGGAAATACCGTAGTAAATCAGTTAGCTTAAGCTTGGCTGCACGATAGGACATTCAGACTTTCGACGCTATTGCCTTACCTTACCTACTACACTTTTTTATTTTACCTTCACATTCCATTAGGTTGTCTTTTCAGGTTGCTTTTTTGATCCATTGCCTCGCATCCCATTATTTGGTCATCTAGAACGACATGACCACCATGAAAAGCCGAAGGGTCACATAAATCAAAGAAAATATCCTTAGTACTTAGGTAGACAATCCTTTACGAACATAAGTAGCCAGAACTACTATCTAATGTGCTATCTCTACCTATTCATGGGGCTATGCATATATTTACTTATCTGCAGATGCTACCGATATTTAACTTAAGTTTACTCAGCATAATGTGGGTGAGTATTCATAGAATTCATAGCTCTCTGACTTGTAATGGGCTTCTTCGATAAGTATATTATAGTGCGTTGTCTGCAAAATGCCCGAATTATGGACGCCTGCTAGTATTCAGAAAACTCTCGCTCGCCACTAATAAAGTTAAGGTGTTGTCTTTTGTAAAATAGGATTACAAAACACTGAAGTAAGCATACATGAATTTTAAAAATAATAACAGCATAATATTGATTTGCATGACCTACATGTCAAATTCAGTTTGCCTCTGAATTGTAATACCACATCGAAAAGTTTACAATTTCACCGTCGTTTGCGCAGTTAATGTAATGTAATTCAATTATGGTCGTGATTCGCGTCGAAATTTAATAACTATTTCTTGTGGCCATGAATTTGCAAAATATATTTAAATGGACGATTATGCATGAAATTGTAGTAAATAGTCCAATGATTGATTTCCTCTAATTGAAATATGTTTTGATGCTTGTTTAGGCGGAATCGGATAAAGAAAGTGATTTTAATGAAGTAAAACTGCAACAGAAAGACATACGTGGCAGTGTAAGTGAAAATTCGTCCACGTCTCTATTGCTATCTGAAATGAACAGTCCAAAGCCAATTCACCATGCCCATCCGCACTCTCAGCAGCAATCGACGCCGCAACCAACTACTCCTCAATCCCAGCAGCCGACCTACCAACAGCAGCGAGTAAATAGTATTGGAAGTAAACAGCAAAACGGAAACAGTAGCAAAAATGCCAAAGATCTCACGATTACCATAGGTATGAATAATAGTACTAGTAGTAATAACAAACCGACGACAAATGGAACGACGACGACATCGACAAACTCTTCCAATTCCACGACAAGTAGCTCTAACAATTTAACAAATAATTCCGCCATTTCTGCATCTCCGCCGCCAATACCGACGAAGAAAGAACAAATTGTTTGATGTTTCCGCTCTCTCAAATTATTTATTATTGAACTTTATGAGAATTTTACGATGAACTGAATTAGCAAGACTCATAATTAATTAATTAACGTTGCGATAAATAGCATAGGCATTAAATATATATAGATGAAAACCAAACAGCTATTCATACCCGGCTGTATGTATTAAGAACCTAATTAACTATCTACATAAATATGTAAGCACTAACCGTAGTAACGTATCCTGTTGTCATTAATACTACCCATTTTATTATTACGTAGGTAGCTACTCTCTATCATTAATTATTATTATAAATATTGTTATCATTCTCTACCTAATACTATTACATATAAATATTACCATGTTGCTCTTACCCAACTAACTCTATACCTAAAATATTTATGATTTCCTCTGTGGCGGCATTCAATATTAATTTAATATCTACTTAATCTATTCATTTTAAATTAAATTTATGATAAGTATCGTAGCCCTAATTTACAGTTTAATTTACATGTATTTTCTACAGGTATAATTTCTAATCACTCATTTTAAGGTCGTAATAACTCAATTTTGATGTGAGGGAAAGATACTGATTACTGAACTTTCACTATATACATAGGAGTGACTCATTGTAAGACAAACTGGTACAGTCAACATAATACATTGCAAAAATATACTTTTTTAATCATTAGCAGTTGTAAAAGAATATCAACAACTACTTAAAACTGTGACGTACATCCGTTAATTGTGAAAGGGATTCAACTCGATTAGTACTGAGATTTAGCATTCCTTTTTGTCATTCGTACGTGTTTGACTTCATTTTTTCATTATGTCTTTGCGAATGTATGTAGCGTGTACCCTTCTTCCCAAAACAACTCTTTTGTAGATAGGTATGCAAGAATTTGTGAGAGCGGAATTTTTACAACACATATTGCTTCTTTTACTAGCTTGATTACTCTAGTATAATATTAAAACTCATTCGAATTAATGTAAGGTTGCTAAATAGGGATAGTTTAGTATGTTAATAAACGATTTATAGCTGTAAACTGTCCTATTTTAATAAAGTTGGACTAATAATATTATTTATACTAAATTAACAGCTACTTAACTACTAGCTTCATGATTATCAACATGTCAGCAATCATCGAGGTAAATTCTGACAGTATTGATGTTATATATTTATTTAAGAATAAGTTGAAGTACCTACGGACCGTAACTAATGTCATTTAGTAGTCATTTCTAATTTGATATCAAACTGTTATTTATGAATTCTTTAAATTCGAAACTATTATAAAGATGTTAATTTTAGAATCTCACTAACTTTTATTAATTTGGAATGAATTTAGACATGAAAATATATTTAGTTTGAGTAGACAATCTATCTACTCGCCAGTATTCCATATTTATCTACATTTTGGGTGTATAAATATGCAATACTTTAGCCACTTTAGTTGGCCTGTCAATTTAATTGAACGATTTCAGTTTTTGAAAATCTGATTGGAAATTAAAATAGGTAACAATATTTTCAATATAATATACGTTCAAATTTTAAGACCAGCGTTTAGAAAGCAAGTCCCAGAATTGAATGCTTTTCAGAATTGTTTGAAGTGCTTTCCACGGTGCGCATAACTTTGCTTATTGTACTAAAAGAAATGAAGTAACTGTTAAATTCTGCTAAAACATATTGTGAATGACTATAGCATTTCAGGAGCCAGTTGGGAATTTTTAGCGAATGCTATCCTGACTATTGTAAGCAGCAAAAAGTACTCGGGTCGTATTAAATGAAAATTAAAACAACGAGCATTTGATGCGCAAAAGTTTTGGTTTTCTATTTATTAAGTACTATTAAGACATTACTTTAAATTGTCAGATGGACAAATAATGTTTTGTGGAAGTACGGCTAACTAAGGCTGTAGATTGTTGCTAAGATGCACGAAATGTATTATTATAAGCAAGCAATCAAACAGCCAATTTTAAAGTTAGTTGAGTTACAAATAAATCCACAGGATTCTTTTCTAGCACTTGTTAAACTTTCTGACTCACGACGTCGGGAAAACATCAGTACATCATAATGAACTGAAAACGATACGAGTATGTGTATAATAATGTTAACATGGAATCTATTACAAATAAGTCAAAGGCAAATACCTAACTAGTTTGCTAATTAACATGAATTACTCTAACAATAACCAATTTACTCTTACTTACATTAAACTAGAAATAAGTAAATCTAAATGAAAAATATTTTACCCAAAAATGATTTTTTAAAGATAGGGTCTACACATTTGTAGATGATTATTGTAGTGTTATCTGTATTAATACTATTATAGTGTACTTCATTCACTGTTTCCTTTTGTTTCATTACATACACTTGATACCTTAAATTAACAACTAATACTGGAGAAACACGAACAATCGAATAGAGACGGTAGGTACTCAAAACTTTAGGTTTAAAATTACTTAAGCATCTACACTTATTTATTACTAATTAATTGATGCTTGGTTTGTTTTCGTGAAAAGTTGCTAATGGTTGGTGATGAGCAGTAATTGACTGAATGGACCTTTTCTATATACGGATCGTACTTTAATGAATGAGAGATATTTGGACTTTTAGAGTTGAACTTATTTATGTGAACGCCGTGTATCCTTCGCTATCTCTCTGGGCATATAAAACTGTGACTTATTGATTTTAAATATTTCCAAGTTATCTGCAGTACCTATTTAATATATTCCATATTGGTACTATTCTTCAAATACCTATATGATATGTCTGTCGGTCAGCATGTATGTTGTCTCAATGTAATTAACTGCTCTGTGTGTTAATCACTCGATTCTGTACTCAAAGTCGTGTCGAAGCTGATACTATAAAAATGACATGTGAATTTCGGCCTTTTTTGAAAATCGATGCCTACGTACTATACTTACGATTAATTCTTAATTATTAGTTACACGATTATCGGTAGTAGTATTAGGTACATGGTTGTATACCGCATAATTCACCTGATATTGTAACTTCAATACAGATAATACTACTATTACACTAATCTATGTCATGTTATTTGTCTTTAATATCCCCAAAGGAAATATGAAACTTAAAAATCAAGTTTGAACATTGTCAATGTACTAATTACGTACTAATATGTATACTTAGCTTATAAGAAAGAGAATAACGTAGTTTTGCCGTTCAAATTTCTGAAAGAATTTCATTTCCAGAAATATTACAGTCATTCTGGTCAAATGGGAAAGTCCGTGAAGTATAAATCTCATATTTAGTACACTATCTACTAAACTGATAAGTAATTTACGTCAAGGAACTAATAAGCTAACAATGAAAATACTTGAAAAATCTACATTAATGGAAGAAAGCACAACTCTGAAAATTTAAAACGGTAAATAATACGCCAAATATTACGAAGACAAAAAGTTAATAGCTGACGTATTAGCTTCTAATATTTTTATAAATACCAAACCAAATAGTTGTCATCTATTTTCATTGTTAGACTATTTCTCTTTAGTAAATTTCTAGATAGTGAAATTCCTTCAGCAAATATTGCAAACTATAATTACTAATTAATGTTTACGAACTATATACGTATATAGGCAAAAGTGAATTCGTTAGTGTTATCGACTAAAATGCTGATTGCTATCTGTAATACTGACTGCATTGTATTGCCATTAAAGATATTGCCTTTTACTACCACCGAGTAAGAAAAAACATCTACACTTTCCGCAATTAAAATTAGTGGCCAATCAAATACAAAAATAGTGGCCAACTAATCGGGCAGATTTCTCAAAATTTTCTGATAATTCTCAATCTAACAGCCTTAAGGAAATTTTTCCTGACGCAAAAATTTTTTTTCAAACCCTATCAATATACGTACAGCATTTGAAAAGTAATTGAAACAAAATAATATTCTATTGTTACCATTATTTCCTTTATTTTTTCACCTGGGTTCCGTTACTGTGTTTTAATTAAAACATAATCCTTTGACATTAACATATTTTGAATATAAGTAAGTGTACATAATTAGGATTTTGCACTCTCATTTTCACGTTTCAAAATTAATCCTTTAAATTAAGATCAGAAGGTCAGTTGGTCATTCTTACATACACTGCGTGTGGTTAAGTATTATTTCATTAATGGCAGGGACACGAGCTGATTAAATAATAGTTTGTAGATCTACGTATAATGAATGAATATTTGAAATCATCTCTTCTTTTATCTAGCTTAATATTGAATTTGTGCAAATACGTCGAAAGAAGGTTACCACAATGTGATCTAATTTTCGACAATAACTGAGTCGTACTAACTAAATGCATCGAAATAGAGAATATTCGCTTCCTCTTTTATAACACCCCATAAATCTTTAATGTGTTTCGTTTTCCGTTTTAAAATAGTTAAAAAAATAGCGTAACTACATATAGGAGGTCATTCTGCGTTTTTTAATGCTCTCGGTTATATGTTATAAGGAATTTGAGGAGGACTTGAGTGACAGTTAATCTCCGTAGGAAATGTTTTAATCCATTAATGAAAAGTCAATTGTAGTTGTGAAGGCCAAGTAATTGTTACTGTGCATATTTGCAATATTATGCATATACATTTTGTACATTAGCCAGACTGCCTATTTCTCGTAGGTGGTTATACATAATAAGTAGCTACAGAAATGACAAAAATACTGAAAGAAATCTTTTCTGCCAATCCAATCAATGCCAAGATACAGATATTGTTCAGCTGTGAACAGAACGTCAGTATAATTCATTGAGAATATTTACAAATTAGTGTAGAGAAACAAAACAGGAAAGTGTAGATTCTTATCGAAATTAGTAATTAAATTTGTTGTCAGATATACAAACAGAGTTAGCCACGTCAGGCGCAAGCAGATACTGAAACGAGTTATTAACAGAATCTGTTCCAGGCAAGTAGAAGTAATATTGTCTTGTTAAGTAGGTACAGGTATACTAAATAATATTATTCCAGGATGCACGATCAAGAGATTTTTCAACTTTGCTGAATGTGCAGAATTTTAATGTACGAAGTGTTTGAAGGTTTTGAAATGGAAACCTTTCGTGTAAATAGTTATGATATTAAGATACTAATGTGACATTATGTATGTAATTTACGACAACTATCTACGAATATTTAGGAAATGTGAAGGTTAACTTATATTATTCATAAAAAAGAAATGATACATATTACGAGAATGTACTGTATAGTATATTAATAATTCCATCCATTTTTTCGAATCATACTATATTATTAATACTAATGTGGAAGCAGTTATAGCACTTATAAGTATATTAAATATGGTAATCAGTCAGAACAAGTATTTACACTCGTTTTAATGCATTTCAATTGCTAATTGCAAAAAATATTCTCAAAGCTGGACTGGGAATGGGCAAATCGGCAAAACTATAATTTTTTTATATTTGCAAGTGTGGACGGAGTATAAAAGAAATACGTTAAAACAGTGTTATATAATTCTGTATCTACTGTACTGTAGCATCTGCTAAATTCTTTTCCAATTTACTGGGTTGATCATCTCTACAAAAAAATCTTCCCGGGTGCAGCTTTTATAAACGTTAGATTTGCATTGACAGCTCTCCGATTAATTAGATACCTAATTCTACTATAACTCTGATTTCTATTCTAAAGTAGCAATCCTTTTATATCCTACGTATTCTGCACAAACCGTGACGTTCTCACAGTGATACATCTAATTGTTTATCCCAACAATATTCAAATGTGAAATTTCCTAATTGTAAATATTAATGATATCCCTCTTTTTTTATTTATCCGCTCCGAAAAAAGGCCTTGCTTTAATGAATTATTATTTACCAAAAAATTCGTGTAATATATGCCACCATTTTCCAAACCAAGAAATTCCTTAAAATGTACTTCGTACAATTTTTTGGTTGTAATTAACTTTCAATATAGTTTACAGTTCAGCTTATTGTTAGATACTTTGTTTACTATTAAAATGTATTGTGGTTTAATTTATATGATTTGTTTTTTACTTACGAATTTTAATATCTTTTTTATGCAGTTCTTATGCCATATTTCAATTTTATTATAGGTAATTTACAAAAAAATGTTGTAGTCAATATGCGTATTTCTTGTCAATTTTGTTTTGCGAGGTACATCTAGAATGTATTTGGAAAGACAATTTCAGCGTTAAATACGTTAAATAGCCTGACACAGAATGTTATACGAAGTATGTTTGGTAGTATTTGTAATTAATATCTGAGAGTTTGTTTTACTTAATATTTTCTGTCATGAATGTTTACCGTAAAGAGTCCAACTAGTCAGTCCATTAGACAGTAAAGCAAATCATTGAAAACGATATTAACTTCATAAATTGCTCTAACTATTAACTATGAGCAGTTAGGTATAAAATAAAGATTTATTGTATGTACAGTATATGCTGCAGGATAATTATAGATAGTGTACACAGTATTGCATGAGTTTGACTTTAAAATTCAAAAACAAAATCTTAAATTCTCTTTTACATTTCTTAATATATTCGAGTTTGTTAATATTCAAATATATTTTTCTTTATTGATTGGAAATTCACAGTTGGAAAATTGTATAAGATTTTGTTGCTTGAATATATTTTTTAAGGAACGAAGGCATCATAATTTGGCTAAAACCTTTCGCAGACATACTTTAAATATTTTCATAGCTTCAGTTGTTTGAAATTTTTGAATGTTCAAATTGACGATGGATACTGTGTATTCCATTTTTTGTAATTTGCCTGTAACATATATTCTACTTAGTGAAAAGACTCAACTAGTGGAATTTTGAAACCATTCAAGCCTATGAACCCAATTGAGAGTACCTACTATACATGCCTGCCTTTTAATGGTAGGTTTATAATAAATATATTACACTACTTAATTGTCAGTTGTCAATGTTGTCACTTCAGCAGCAAATTAAAAAAGTACATTTAGTAAAATACAGCTGGCAATACTTTATGAAACTACATATTTCTATATGATGCCATCGGCCATATGTATCAATTGTCCAACGAATGTCTCATTATTTGTAAAAATGATTTTAGTTAGTCTACGTCTACGACACCATTCAAATAGCATGCATCGTATTACATATAAGAGGGTAAAATCTGCTCTTATCCTCAGTTATAAATCCTACCGTGACCGTTTTATAATTACTGCGTATATAAAGTAGTTTTAAGTAGTATCAGAAATAATGATAAGTGATTACAGTAGATAAATAGTAGTAGTTATATAAGTTCTTCAACCATGTATCTAGAACAAAATCGCAACCTCCGTCGATGTTCAACAATTATGACGAAAATGCTACAATTCCTCTGTCTCCTATTAATGCCTATTTTAATGACTAAATCGTGCTCGAAAATAAATCGTTACCTTTATGTTCGCTATGAACTATCGAATTATAGATGAAAATTCTATTAAAATGTACATATTTACGTGCTTACTGAAATGATGCTTTTCACATGAACATAATGTGTTCTATATTTAGGCTTCTCAATAGATACTAATCTTGATGATTACTTATGACTTAAATTTCTGTTGGAAAGACCTTTTTATTGTTATGAAGGTCAATAATTATTGAAATGTTACTTTTTTAATAATTTATTTGGTTATATTTTATTAGTGGTCTGTCTTAGCCTGTCCATATGTTTGTACTATAGAAATGTACATTATACACATAATAAATGCCTAGTCTTGTATCTTAGGATACTTATTATAATTTATTTTGCAATATTAAGTGTCAATGGATAAGTAATTGAATATGTTTTTGAAGTGACGATGTAAAAATGCAATGTAATGTAATTTATCATCGACGTTGATGAGTTAACGTGATCTAGTATGGTGAAAGTGAATGAAAGCCAGAAGACAGTATGTATGAAATGCACTATGCCACTGTAAATTATTAGACGTACTAGTATATAGTAGGATATACTTGTATATAACCATTCTGATGATATACTTGTATATAACCGTTCTGATATGAATGAAATTTAATTGATACTTTTTGTGTGCCGGAGTGAAATATTTACGATAATACTTTTTGGATAAGTCGTTGGTTAAGATTTCTAATTAAGTACCTTAAGAATTAATTAAGATATCAGACATTCCATATACAAGATATGCCATGTCTACCACAATATTACTTGATATTAATATTAAGACATGAATATACCTTACCAAACTAAATAAAATAATTTATGGATGTCACTACGTAATTAATTACTGAACCATTAATTGTAAGCTCTGAGCCATTATATACTACATACGGATATAAAGTGAAAGTTGAGTGATCCTCGTACATTATAATAAATTAATTGATTTTTCGTCGAATTTTTGGAATAAAAAATACGCCACAAATGATAACCTTGTGTCAATTCTTTTCTCCAAAAATACAAACAATCAAACAACTGAATATCACTTCCATATTTATATCAGTCGACTAAAACCATCTAAGACCGGAATAAAGGGGTAAGTCCATCAAGATAATATAATATGTTACTAGTACTTCCGATATCAACGATCGACTTTGTCTGGAACAATAAAAACGGAAAAAATTAATAAACCATATCTGAATGGCGGCTCTAGAATTTGCGAGGCCCTGGGCGAAAAAATGTAGCGATGCCCTGTAATGATTTACTTCCATCCTCCAGTCCAATAGTTATCACAAATTTGCAATTACTAACTAAAGGTAACCCGGGCAGAAAAGATCAACAAGGTTCGGTTGAAAATTTTATCAACCGAACGTTTTCCACAGAAAACGTCAGGTTATTCCATTTTAATTTAAAGTGAGACACAGTCCAACACTGACTGTTGTGGTGACGAATTAATTTATTCGGTTCGAATCAACAAAATAGTACAGAACATTATTTATTTATCAACTGAGTAGCCAGTAGCTATAGAAAAACTTCAGTTGATGAAATGTTTTACCATTAGTCAGTTGCGAGGATCATTTTAAGTCAGTGGCCATAATATATGCATGGCTATTAGTAAGATAGCTATTACACAACATCATCGTTTACAAAAAACCAAAAAGCATAATATTGGATAGTAGAGTCGTACGTTAGTACATCGTGCACTTTCAACTTGCCTATTGTTGTGCCTTCCATCTAAAAAGCTCAAAAGCTAAGAGTCCCACGACTCCGCTATAATTGATTGGTTGCAATTTGCAATGGTTGCAACCCTAACGACTAAAAGCTTCAGTTTTCAAAAATATATTCACTTTGTACACCCATCATTATTTTTGCCCATTTTCTGATCTAACTTAAAATAGATTTTATAAGCAGATTACTTTTTAGCCCGCCTGACTAAGACAGCTTATAGAATTGCACAGTCCGTCCGTTTACACCATAACTTTTGAAGACATTGATGGATTTCAATTCAACTAAACTTACATTGGACCTGTGACAAAGCCTATTGAAAATAGGATACATTAGTCCATAGGTTGCTGAGATGCCGAGCGCTCTCTTTGTCTTCATTTATGATAGTCAAATTGAAAAATTGGCATTAAAAGGACATTAAAAGCTATATTGCGTTTCCTATACATTGTTAGCGTCATAGTTGTAAGTAGTGTCCTACACATACGTTCGTCCACCCCTTACCAGCCATTCCGCACCCCAAATACACCCCATTTACCTAACCAATTCCATTCCTTCTATCCCAATGAACCGAACCTATATAAGTCCTGACAGCAGAACATAACTCCAGTTCCTTCAGACCCGCGACACGGTTCACTCCTCTTTCCTAATTACTCTCTTTTCCAACAACCATTCAGTCTAATACTCAATAAAGTCGTATAGGCCACTATACTACTCTGACTTGTGCACTCTAACATTTATTCAACGAATCGGAATATCCATCTCTCACCTCATCTTTTCATCTCATCATATCCTGTAGCTCAGATCCCGAACCTAGCAGGTTTGCTCTCCATTTGTCCTAACATTGGGAGCCAAACCCTTTACAAATGCTTCGAAACCGAGGATTGAATCAAACCTGAGTGAAAAAGAAAATTTCGTACCAGTACAATCCCTGTACAATTCTGAAGAACTCCGTGATTAAACAAGCCTGACAAAAGAGCCTTTATATTTCTGAAGAACTACGGGATTGACCTAACTTAACCAGAAAGAGGAAATGAAGACTTTACAATTCTGACGAAACTTACCAAACCTGAAGAGAGGAAATAATTACAATGTTACTGATCCACCAGAATTGAAACTGTCTCCAACCCAGTATTGTTTCATCGTTTTGTGAAAGAACAGGTGTGCAAACTAGGTCGAGATGATTCCAACAAGACAATCAGATAAAAAGCTTAATATTTTGGTATCGTCCAATTTAATGATAATCTCTATAATTTACAATAATATTTTAAGAATTGATGTAACAAAACTTCTTATATCTATATTTCAGTACTCAAAGGTAAAACAACAGTCCTCAGTACGTATTGCGAAATTTACGAGGCAAGGATTTGTTAAGGAGGCACGGGCACTAAATTGCCTGCCCGTGCAACTCTTAATAGAGTTGTACGGGCACAGGCAGCCCGTACGGGCAGCTGCCCGGCCCGTGCCCGTACGGGCACGGGCGGGTACGGGCACTAAATTGCCTGCCCGTGCAACTCTCTAGTGGGTATCCACTCCTGGAAACATTGAAACTACTAAAGGTGGTAATTCAGAGCCACCGTCTTTGAGTGTAGTCTGCAGTTGGATCGTCGAAGCCTGGGATTTCTTAACAGCAGACGTTATAAAAAATCCTTCTTCTCTTGTGGAATTTTAAATGCCACAGGTGGAACCCAGGACAATTTAATAACGGCCTTCAAGCCAGGCAAGGGTTGTAATGAAGGGCGAGAAATGCTACAGCAGCAGTATATGCAAATGAAACAGCCCTTAATCCATGAGAACGATATTTTATTGCCTTCTGATGAAGAAGACATCGATTTAATCAATTCGATAAATTTATCCCTGTCTTCAGATGATGACCTCTAAATAAATTTTTTCTAAAAATTTTTATCCCATTCATTGAAAATAAAATAAATATTGACTTAATGAAAAATAATTGCGCGTATCGAAATAATTCTGCGTCCGCGAAATTATTTCGACATTTTTGGCCTTTTCAGGAATTTTTTTGTGCTTGAAACAATAATTCCGCGCGGAATTATTTCGATTATTACGGTAAGCGGTTCTAGTCAGTTTAAAGTAGTGTTTTACTTTTAGATATAAAAAATATTTTATGTAGCTATTAGTATTTCTCTTTTAAATGTCCGTTCATATCCTTGTGCTAATTAATAAAAGTGTCTTATTTTTTCTGTAAATCTCTTGGCTCCATGGGCAAAATGCCCGCAGGGAGCGTCATTATAAAATTTTTTTTAAAAAAATAGTCAGTTTAAAGTATCTTATATAATATATCTTACCTGCTTGACGAATATTTTTATTAAAATATTGTCGGTGATATTCATAAATATATCGATCTAGCTTACCAGATTATCGAAATTTAACATTGCAACTGGGAAAATATCTTCGGCACCAGTAGTTTACCACAATGTGTCGTACAAAACCTGTTTTCGATAAACTTATCTGCTCATATCCTGCGTGATTTGTTGTGCAATACATAGCTATAAAAATTATGTAAGGGGAAGTTAAGTGTTTAAACATTTAAATCACAAAGGTACGGGGATTTTATCATTGATAACGGAGACCCTGCCTTTTAATAATGGTTTTAATAACAAAAATTTATAATTTGCATTACACTATAACATATTGTTTATGTGTCAAAGGTTAAATTTCCAAATTTCAAATTTTAATGCTTCAAATCCCCACTAGAAAAAGATTTGATTCGCATAATGAGCTGATAGCAACGATTATCATATTATATTTTACTTACTTAAAATCCTCTTTTCATTAACTGAATCCAGTCGATCTATCAAAGTAATAATAGTAACAACTTTCATAATAATAAATGTGATAATGTAAATATAATATTCATTAACAACCTTAATAGCCATAACAAAATAATTATTTCAAATAAATGTATATAAATACTCTCACCTTTATATTTATTGGACTCACCGTACTCGCCGTTTTCATACAAAAAGAAATTGTGCACCTTTAAAATACGCTCCAGCAATGCTTAGTCGTAACAATGACATAAATTACTTTTAATTTAAAACACAATTTATTTATATATGGGATTATTTATTTATTTATGGGATAATTTATTTATTTATGGGATAATTTATTTATTTATGGGATAATTTATTTATTTATGGGATAATTTATTTATTTATGGGATAATTTATTTATTTATGACATAATTTATTTATTTATGAGATAATTTATTTATGTATGGGATAATTTATTTAATTTTGGGATTATTTATTTATTTTTGGGATAATTTATTTATTTATTTATGGGATAATCTATTTATTTATTGATGGGATAATTTATTTATTTATGGGATAATTTATTTATTTTTGGGATAATTTATTTATTTTTGGGATAATTTATTTATTTATTTATGGGGTAATCTATTTATTTATTGATGGGATAGTTTATTTATTTACGGGATAATTTATTTATTTTTGGGATAATCTATTTATTTATTGATGGGATAATTTATTTCTTTTTGGGATAATTTATTTATTTTTTGGATAATTTATTTATTTTTTGGATAATTTATTTATTTATTTATGGGATAATTTATTTATTTATGGGATAATTTATTTATTTATGTGGTATTTTAATTATTGAGGGGATATTTTATTTTTTTGAAGGGTTTATATATATTGAAAATTTTAGTTATTTGGAGGGCATTTTTCTGGTTTATAGTTATTTAGAGAGTATATTTTACGAATTGTAGTTATTTTTGTGGTATGTTAATTATTTAGAGAGTATAGTTTGGGAATTTTATTTATTTGGAGGGTATTTATCTGGTTAGTTATTTAGAGTGTATTTTAGATATTTACATATTTTTATTATTTAAATGGCGTTTTATTTTTATGGAATAATTATGGGAGTTATTTGGAGTTATTTAGTACTTCTTTGAGTACTTTATTTATATATTGGAAATTCTAGATACTTAGAGCTAATTTTAATCATTTTAGTGTAATTTGATTATTTCAGGTGTATTTTGATTATTATAGGATATTTAATTTTTAAATAAATAATTGCCATAGGTACCTACTCTAAAGCCATTAAACTAATTTCTTAAATTGGGATAAATTTCTTGTTTGCAAAGAAAAAAATCTATTTTTAGTAAACTTATTTGACAATTAACAATATACTAATAGGGTCGAATAAAACAGGACATCTTAACACATGAGCTCTCTTGCTTATCCAATTCTTTGACTCACTCAATGACTCGCTAATACATTTATATCATAGTAACTTAATCAATACATTGTAATTGTTCATGACTCTTACACGTTGATGGTTTTTGATAGCTTTTTGTTTTTCCTACCTAAAACGATTATCATGATAGTGTCAAATCCGACAGTGGTTATGTTACGGTTACAATTTTCCCTTTAAGTACATTTATTAAGTAGCGGAGCTGCTTTACAGGAATCCATGGTCTGTCTGTCTGTCCGTTAACAGGATAACTCATGAACGGTTTGAAGTTTGTAATTAATTCATATTATGCGAAATCTAGGGATGAAAACTGAGGTCGAACTCGAAAATGAACAAAATCGAACGCACCCTATGCCTGTATGTGGTGTTCAAAAAATCACAATTGGTGTAAATTTCACATTGTACAACGTTTATTATTAAAAGCGCTTAAGGTTATCCGTTTGGTTAGGTCCCACAGGGTCAAAAGGTCATTGGAATAAACACTGAAAATCGTCATGTAACGCCGCAAAACCTTATTATCTCCGCTACTTTTTTACATGCGTTTGACATGATTTAATTGCCTTTAATTTGTGTATACATTGCCTTTCAGAGCAATTCTACCATTTCGGTGGACTTTTACATTTAATTCCAATATTTACAAGCTGCTAGATTCTATATGAAACTGAATAGCGGAGTAACGGGCTGGAGAAATCTCAACAAAATCCTTTGCTGATAATTTTCCATCTTCAAAAATTTACGTGGTTTTCTTGTAACAATTTCAACTTGAAATATTTAATTTTTTTTATATATTTGTTGGGGCTTAAGAGACTTTCTCCGAGGGTGTGAATTTAAGACAAGTGAACTGATGGATAAAATAATATAGTAACTGAATGACTACTGACAAAATGGCCCGATAATAATATCTTTAGAAAAGGCAGAATTTTATTTAATTAGGGTGAGTTTATTTTCAGCTAACAGAAAAGTGGTAACAGTGACAAGAGACAATTTACTGGTGTTTGCTGAGCAATAATGGCAGAATGAAATACGTTCAAATGATCAACGCAGCTACTTAGCTACTGAGTTGAATTAATAGATTAGTACGGACAGGTGGAATATGCAAAACGTTAGAAATACAGCTTGGAAGTTGTTGGTAGGAAGAGGGAAGTTCGTAAATACGTTCTCTATTCTGTCGTACTTATAACAATAATATTTGATTTATGCATTTGCTTTGTATCTGTATTTAATTAAATCGCCGAAAATGATTCAATTGGAGGATGTTTTTATAAAAATAGAAAACAATTCACAAGAGCTTTATGAACCATTCATGATATTATAATATTATTTAAAAGTAACTTTTTGTTCAAGTTTTGTACAATATATGATGCAATGCATGAATTCAAGGTTGTTTGACTGCATTACTATAGGAAACTATCAATAGATATTGTGCATGCATGAATTATTATATGCGCTACATTTACTGCAGTTGCATGATAAATAAATGCATAGACATTAGATGCTATTTTAATCGAAAATGTCTTTTAAGTCCTTTAATAGTATAAAGCATTTATAACACAATGGTCTTTAAACGTCTACAAGCATTATACATTCCTATGCATTTAAAGTCATTGGTTTTCTGAGCAGTGAGTCGTATATGCAGGGAAGACTTAAGTCAAATAGCATTATAGGGGGGTTTCTCTACCACAAATATTTAAGTGCGGAGTATTAGAGTAAATGGTAGGCAATCAAAACCACAATACGGCAAAACGTATTAGACACAATGTCAAAATTGAACGGAGGAACTGATATGAATTATACAGTTGACTAAGTCTAATAACAGAGCGAGATACTACTGTTACGGAGTTACTAGTGTTTAATCAAATGGTTTAGTGAGAAGTCTTTTCTGGTAACATACATAACGGAAAAGTAATCGATAGCAATGGTGAGTGTATGTCAGTTGGGTCTATGGAGAAATTGGGAGGAAGAGAACAGGAGTGGCAATTCCCAATATTATCCCCATCTTGTTGCTTTCACTATGCACTCGCTCGACTGACAAGATGCGAGTTAAATAATATCTCTAACTCACGATAGACGTCAAACTTGCTTCTTTACATCCGTCTTTGCTTTCTCGACAATCCCTGTTTTTGACATTGACTTGACTTTTCTGATGTCTCATTTATGGAACTTATAGAGATGAGTCACTCTACCCTCTAAGAATCTTTGTCGATTCAATACCCTGTTTACCCACAACTAAGCTATGATATGGTTGAGTACCATCATTAAACCATGCATTATGCATACACTTGGTTTAGCCAAGTCTCATCGTCTTTCCATATACTTTTTCCTACCCATATGAACTCAACCCAGGTAACAATATCCACTTCATGCTGCGTCCAACTTTATTTGCTTTACTTGCCCCCTATATCTACATGGAAGAAAGCAGATAAAAAGTAGGTCACATTCTCTTGTATCTCTATCCTATGTGTTGGTGAATTCAAATAATTCTACATGTTTTCCGCTACACTTACGTTGGTTTGATTATGGCAGAAGTCAGTGATATACAATATACGTACTTATGCAAAAAATTAGATAATACCACAAAGTTGGTAGCTATTTCCGCTGCGTTGCATCACTAACAGATCATGTTTAATGCCTAGTTGCTATACTGCGAAATGTGATGCTTTCTTTATGCAATGAAAGGTGATAATCTTTCTGGTATCATTACTTTTGTAATTCTCTGATATCATTTTGAACTAGGTACGATAGACTAACACAATCTATGCCGTGCGCCATCACTATCTCTACCAAATGTTAAAATCAAGGGGGCAGTAAAAGGTAAAACCAGCTCTACTAAAAAATGCTAAATAAGTTTGCGATATCGCAGAACCAATTTGTATTAGATGTTTTGAAATGCAAATTAATGTGCACATTACGATCATTACAAAATATCTCTTTCATTATTATAATAATTTTCATTTAATCACCAATTTGCTTTACTTAAGACTGTTGTTATATATTAGAATAGATTTATAGATATTTTATGAACAAATAATTTACTTATTTTAAGTGGGATAAGATTGAAAGAAACTGCAATAGAAACCCTCGAAGAAAACATCTTCATAAACTTTTAAAGTATTATTTTTCTTGCACTTCTTGCCTACAGGTCAATATTATCACAGTTATAATATGATCCCGTATGGCGGAAAATAAATAAATAAGTATAAAGCATCATCAGCATTTGTCATCAGTTAATTATTCATTTAGTAATATTTACGCAATAAAGATATGACCGTTACTTTGGGGCTCCCTATAACAACATTAGTTTGGCATGTAATGTAGCAGACAAAAGCATTCAGTTATATACACACCTGGTAGCATCAACCAGGTAAGCATGTATTTATAGCAACTGAACTGACTATATTAGAGATATTATGTTCCGTGTGCCATTTGTAGGGACCTGGCTGTTTCAATCATGAGTGGATTGTGGATGGACTCTGACAATGAGTTCTAGCTAAATCACTTAAACTGTCACAATGAATAATAAATTCATTCTAATTATAACATTTTATATACATTAAATGCACAGTGATATGTATTCTGCACGCTCTGATTGGAGAGAGAGACAAACAACATTGAAAGATACAAATTGAATCCATGTACACCCCTTTATAATACAATTAAGACTTAGAATTGTACTCCACGGATAACAACTAGCAAGACAAAACTGATCTGTGAGTAATATTATTATTTCCACAATGAAAAGGCCAATCACTTCAATTATATTGATTGAATTAGGCAAAACTGGTCCTATTGATTTCAGTTATAAGTTTCCAGTTATATTACACTTTAATATATACAGTTATATTACTTTCAATTTTAAATACTTTTATTTACCATTTATGTTTCGAAATCTTTATATTTACATATCTGCTGCAAACTACAGCCACTGTGGCATAAAATTATTCCTCTTGTACTTTAGTTTGTCTCCAGAAACATTGTCACCCGATATTATGCAATAAACATCTAGTCATCATCATAATGTCTCAAGTTTTTAACCTCATAAGGAGTATATTTCATGTATTTATACATATAGCTGTACAAAAAAATACTCTTGAAAGGTGGTGAAGGTTTACCTTTAGTATGGGAAATGCGCTGATAATTTGTTGCTGTATGGAAATTGGAATGCTTTTCAATACATGTAATCTGTATAGGTAAATTTTAACTCCTCTCCTTGATGTACAAAGTAATGTAACTACATATAATCCGTACTCTTCATCTCCTATTGTACATGAAATTTCCTGCAGAAAAGAGAAACATCTTCCAATCTCACCATTTTAGGAGAAATCATCAAAAGCGCTTTCGTGCATCGGAAACAGGCTAACGAACAGACGAATAACACAATAGAACTCAGTACTGCCAAACAGTCACCCATTAACTTAAAAATGGAGAGAAGCAGGTTAAACATAACCAGCAGGAAGACAGAACTCAAATGATGTTGCTATGAATTAAAAATTAAAATTGCAATGGACGACATGAAAACTTAATATGGCTGATACTAGATTTTTCAACATCATTATAAAAGCAAACAAAGTAAATACCTACGAACTACCATATAGTATAATATTTTATCATTAAAATTAAAAAATTAGTCCTGAAAATTAAAATCTAATTATTCCTAATCTCAATGTGTTACAATTTTTAAAAAAACACTCATTTTTGTATTTCCGTCATTACATTTTCATTCAGTATATTCATTGATTAATCCACAAAAATTTTACCTAATTAAGTTACTTGTTAATTTCTTATTTCGAGGAATTTTTCTTGAAAAATTAAATTTTTGAAATAAATACAATACGTATGTGCACACGCATGCGGTTTGTATTTATTTCAAGTGAAATTAATTAAAAATTTTGAAATAATTGCTATGTACCCTATTTATTTCATTAATTTCAAATATTTCATTTTTCAAGGAAAGTGGGGGTGAAATATTTTGCGAAATATTTCAAAAATTTCACCTATCTTTTCCGAGAAATATTTGAAGTGCCATGTCTGCCCAAAGGTTAACGAAAGAGAAAAGGGTCAGTTCACAATTATGTCGGTGTAGTTTACAAAAATACAAATGTCATATTTAATAAAACATACTGTTGACGAATTCTCCGAATACCAATCTCACATTCAGGTCTTTCATGTTCTACAATATAATGCAAGCAAAAAGGCTAGCCAACAATAAAGGTTTCATCCGAATAACTGGTATTCTGCTCAAAATACTATTCAATTACCGGTTGAAATGATAAATAAAAAAATCATTTTCATGCAAGTGCTTTCTCTATTACGTAGCGGAAGAATGCATAAGAAATTTTAATACATGAATGTCCAGTAGTCCAGGCTATCTATTCGATCCTCGCATATGCATAGGTAAAAGTAGATATTATGGTGCTATAATAATTTCACTTACGAAAGCTCTAAATGCTTATTATAATCTGTATATGATTGAATTACACATTGCGTCACATGCATGATAGTGATATTTTTTGGCTTTTAATATATTTTTAAAGCATTGGCTTTTCGCAGGCCATATTATATTAAACCAGTCCAGTACTGAAAGCACTAATTACAACATAACATTTGTATTATGTCGTCCTATTATTAATTTTTAAAATTTCATTTGTTCTACCCAACGAAATAGTCCAGTGAGTTTATACTAAAATGTATATGGAACCCCGCAAGCTACTTGACACACTCAAGGTAGTTGAGATTTTGAGATACTGAGTTAATTAAAAATATACGGTGAGCATTACTATTATTAGCTACGTGTATTATTAGTATTATATGTTACTGCAGTATTACATTGTATGATGTATATGAATGCAATGAACACGATTGCTATTTCTCTAAAGAAAAATGACCTCATCAATTTTTGTCAACTTCAATTCACGGAATGTCTAACAATAACAGTACGTCGTATATCTATAATTGGTAAGATAATACCATAGTGTTTTGGTAACTGCTACTTACTCGCTTAGTGATCGAAATGCATGTGGGAGGAATAAATGAAGGAGCAACATCCTATGACATAAACTACAAAAGTGTTTAATATGCGGAATAAAGTATAGCTATATGGACTATAGTAGAAAAAGCACTTACAAAATATGGCATAATATTATAGGTTGACACATACATGTTGAAGGGTGTGTGTACACACCGGAAATGCGCATATTTCCAAGGACATTTGTATTTTTGATATCCAAATTTTTTATTTTTAACTAACCTTATTTAATTTAAAACAATCAACCTTGCATGAAAGTACATTTTAGAGTCAACAAGTTGCTTTAAGCTAGATTAGGTTCGTTAAAAATCAAAATTCTGTATTATGAAAATACAAATATCCTGGGATATACGCACATGTTGGGTGTGAACACATAACCTGTAACATATACATACAGAGTAGAACCTTTTGCAAGGAAAAGCAAGCCAAACTGTCTAAAGCTTTGCGTGGTGTATGCAATATATGTATAGTGATGCAAAATTGTGTATGAGGGAGTATGTTGGTTCTTGTTGAGTGATCCATGCAGGGTAAGTGTGCAGGAGCGGTTTAAGAGACCATACTAATGCAGTATACGCAAAAATTTGTTCCCTTTTCCATCCCTCTATTTATTCAAAGAAATCTAAGGGTTTTTAGTTAATGGAGCCTAAGTTTACTACCACAGTTATAAGATTGTAATAAAAAGTGTTACAAAATAATAATTTGCGTAATATTCATTTGAATTTGAAATAAAGAATTAATGTTTTTATAATTCGTTAGAAATTTTCAAAAACTTCTTTAATTCTTAGGTCATTATACTTGAGACGATTCTTGGATAAAATTGGGTGACTAGGGTGCAACATTTGTTAATATAATGATGCATTAAATCCTTCCAGCAGGCTGACAAAGGAATTTAGCGATGACGTATGAGATATTTTTCTGTTTGTGCTGTTGCCCTTTTGAAGAACACATGTTGCAAGTGCATATATCCGCCACTAGCTACAGTAGAAATCAAACACAGTAGAAACAGTAGTTATCCATGCCTCTGTTCTCCGATCCATTTTGTGCGGGTAGTCTTCATTCTTTCTGTCTTCTGCCAATGACTGCGTTGCCCACATACAGTTGCATATTATAATGCATTGTACGATTACATATAAATTGACAAAAAGTGCACGCAGGACGTAAATGCGATCATAATGTAAGTACGTCTCTAGAGATGTAAGTATGTAGGCGTAGATATTGTTATTTTGCTAAGTCTACATAGAATATGTAATATTTTGTGAGGAAACTAAGCCAAAGTGGAGAATTATTATCGAGATAGGAATAAGCGACCTGACCCGGTTGGATTTCAGATACATTAATAGGCAGCCGAGTGAGTAGAGTATCTGCTACAATATAATGTATAGAAAGACGTAACAATACAGTTTTTACATGCAAGGAAAGTGAATAGGGACAAACTTCCTATAAATATATATAGTAGCCATGCAAGCAACAACATGGTCTACCTCTAACGAAGCTAGCTAAGAATGTATGCAATGTTATGAGAGTTAAAATGTTATGATGCTGGTCTCCTCGATGTATAGTTAGTTACATGAGTGTATAGTGTGAGCGAGTTGAGAGGTCTTAGCGAGGCAGGGCTGGAGTGAAACGGGTAGGGGACATGAGTATGAGTAAAGGAGGAAAAAGCCCGAACCTAGTGTGTCTGCTAACAATAGGAATTATATAGCGTCCCGGAGCAGGAGGGAGAAATGCAGGGCCGGATAGAAAACCCGGGTAGGTTGCTACAGAGAAGTGAGTGTGCTACTCGGAGTGATTGGTGCAGTCGTTAGTGTTGTATGATACTCTTTCCACCAAACATTATACCCACATAGTAGTATAAGTAGATACACATATTGTGGGTTGGAATAATGCTTTTAGATAGTGGAGGAAGAGCGTAGCCGGGGATAAGCGGAGCGGGTATGAAGTGCAGAAGGCAGGAGGGAATGTTGATTACGTACATGTGTGCATTGCCTACAGAGAGATTTCAGTGGTATTGGGGATGGGGACAGAGTGAGATGGCAGGGCAGGGAGCTGTAGGAGCAGCGCATGGCATAGCCGGTTGGCGATAGTGAAGGGAAGTGCCAATTCCAGGCGAAAAGACTTCAGATTAGGTCTTATGAGGGTTTTTGTTGGTGCTCCTCCGACTGGATGTTTTGCTCCGACGGACTAACTCACTAGGAAGACATGGGGCTGAAGAGATGAGGTAATTCAGCGTTGAAAAGTTAGTGGAGTTGTCCGAGACAGAATTCTTCAGGGTCTTGGAGCAGGAGGAAAAATCCCATCTGAGGAAGATCCAATGGAAGCCACATCCGTCGACACATTTCCACAACCCGTGAGACAATTCAGTTAAGGGTGCAGGAGTCAAGTCGTCAGCTGTTGGAAGTGCACAAGTGGTCAAGTGACTGAGCCTTGATGAGTCCAAGTGACATTTGCCAGTGAGTGTCTGTCATTGTTGTGGTGGTGGTGGTGGTGGGAGAGAGAGCGCGAGGACAGACCAACAACTCTTACTCTTTCGCTCCTCCGGGTAACAGTGACTCCGATTGTATTCTCTGATTCTCTTTGGTTTTCATTGCCTCCTTGCACATGAGTGAGGGCAAGAGACAGACTGCCGCCATCATAGAATTAAACTGAATTGACATTGGAAAAAAGTTGGCCGACGGAGACCGAAAAATGTCGGAACAGACCGATGGTCGAATTATTGAAGACCAGGACACGGAAATTTCCGAAGATCATCAAGACCAGCAAAGTGTCGTGATTGAAAATGTGGTCTGCACGACGGACAGTGTCACTCAAACACCGAATAGTCTCATCCACCACGCGGACATCATCCACCACTCCAGCAGACTCACCCATGGCCATCAGTCTCACCACCAACTCATCTCCGCCTCTGTTGGCGGGGGCGTCGGCGGAAACGACAACAACCACCACGAGGAGAACTCCGCACTCCAAACCGCCGTTTCCTCGCCCGTCTCCGCCCTCCCTGTCTCCTCGGTGCATAGCCATGGCCAGAACCATGGCCAGACCCATTGCCCACACCACAACAGCCATAACCACAGTCAGAGCTCTGTGCCGGTCCTGCCCGTCTCCGTCTCAGTTCCCGTCCTCGCCGACAATTCCCTAGGTCCTGACAGCACTGAGCTTCAAATCAAGGTTGACGTCGATGAAAACGGCGGCCTAGTGGAACAGCATATCCATTCACATCACCACCCCAACCACCACCACCACCACCACCAGCACGGCGTTAACGTGTCTTCGGGAAGCATTATCACCATTCCGGTAGTCCCTGCCTACACCGTCATCGGCGAGTCCGATGGAGTGAGACTTATTTAATATTCCTGATTTTATATTATGATTTACAGACAAAAATTATTTGTTAATATATCATTATAGCAGACCTCGGAGATTCATGTGTTAAAAACAAAGAAATATCTATTTAAATGTGCCTAAATACACCAAAATATTATGTTTTTAAAAATGTGTCGCCCCAACTGAAATTAAGCTAGAGGTTATTTGGCCCTAAAAACCTGAATTTTGAAATTTTGAAATTTTAATTGACGTTTTCGCGGTTATGCAATTGGTGGCCATGTGGTTGGATTTGATTTACCTCAGTAGAGATTTTTGGAAAGAATGTATATGTAAATAACTTAGGATGGTAGTTAGCAATTGTAAGGGTCCGAAAACGCATTGTACTTTTCAGATATAAATGTAAACTTCAATCTTTTACGCAGAGACGGTTCTAACTTTTGAGGGGCCCTAGGCAAAATGACAGTGCGGGGCCCTAACGAGTTTTATTACGACATAAAATAAAAATAATTAATTAGTGATTTTATACCAGATGTATCATCCTGGTAATTACTTATGTAAAAAGTTGTTTTAGAAAAATTGCTATAACCTTCGTCCTACTTATAGTAGAGATTGATGTTTAAATTTATTTCAGTAAAGTGCGATGGGTTTATAGACTTTTTCTGGTCTACATATGCTAAGTATCTCCAATCGTTCCTAAGTTATTCACATTCTATCCAAAATCTATAGTTAATCAACGTTATATTCTTACCCCTTCCCCACTAATTGCATTCTAAAATGCTCAACAATTAGAAAATATGTTCTTAAAAGCAAAATAGTTACTTAATATTTAATCATAAAGTGACATTAAATTAAATATTAATAATACAGAGAAAATATGATTAAGGGTCAAATATTTTAAGATTGTGTAAATATTTTAATTTTCAAATTCAAAAGCGTAGATAAGCGTTCCAAAATCATCATGCGTAGGCAAACCAAATTATGTTTTTAAATACATAATACTTATCAAAGTCCTGATCATCAAGAACAATTTTGAGGGATTATAGCAATGGATTTGGTTCTTAATGGTTCTTAAGTATTTACTATTAAAAGTAATCGCCAATGATAAATTTTACTGTTATTTCAGAGTGGAAACGCGACAGCGACAATTTCCGTGTCACTAGCTAATCCAGCAGCGTTAACCCACCATCAGCTCCAACACCACCATGGTAACCATCAACAACAAGAGCAAATCATCCAGCAGCAACACCAAGAGCAGCCACAAAATCAAGTACAACAACAGCAGACGTCAATCTCACATCTGACGTGGGAAGAAGCGGTTTCTGCTCCGATACTTCCAGTCCGCTGCAAAGACACCAACGCTGAATTGTACAAAGGAAGATTTGGGTCTGGAAATAAAGGAAAATGTATCAAATCAGGAAATGATTGGTTCACCCCCACGGAGTTTGAAGCACTTTGCGGTAGAGGAAATAGTAAAGATTGGAAACGAAGTATCCGATTCGGAGGAAGAACCCTGCAGACTTTGATTGACAAAGGATTCCTCGTTCCCCATGCCTCCAGCTGCATTTGCTCTAATTGTGTGGATGACGCTGCGGCAGTAAGAGTCAGAACTTTACCATTAATATTATTACACATTTCATTTTATCTTTTAACAATTACATCTGCTTCACTATCATTCCTGCCCCAGAAGAATACTAATTTTCCTATACATTTGTTTATCATGGTAACTATGAACCCTAGCGCCCCCCTATATAGCCGTTGTTGTAATTTCAACTTATCTTCCAGTCGATTTTACGTAACAAAGCCTAATAGCTATATTATGCTTATTGGTAGCAGAACGCACGCATAGCTCATCTTTTTATACAAGGAACACCCGAACATCGCGAGTAGAGGAGAAGGCATTCCTTTTAAACTAAACACTAGGCATACTATGTTGCACTACATTCCAAAGTGTAGTGGGTGGATGGTGTTTATAGAGAGTCTCCTCCAGTAACAAAGCAATGTAGTGCATAGAGAAATGGCCGTTGTTAGCTGCCTCTCTTTACGCACAATATTTATGTATAATCTCTCTCAGATATCCTTAGAAATTGGTTTTGTCTTTTCTGCAGTAATGATCGTTTCAAAAGATGACACAATCTGGCAATATAATATTAAATTGCATTAGGTAGTACAGTATTTGGCTAGCATTAGTGGCCAATGCTTTAATTCAAAGAACTATAATAATATAGTTGCCATACAAGAAAAAATTAACAGAAGCAAAAATAATAAAGATTTAGAGGGAAAATAAACTTTCAAGCATCATTCTTGCTTGTTTCAAAAAATTAATCTGCTTAAGTTAAAATTAAAGGGCATAGTAGATTTTAAAATTGTTTACAATACCAAAAATTTTCCTATTACTCTATTGCTTACCCTTTTTGATGCTAGAAGCAGAATCATATTCATTTTCACTGCTATCTGAAAACACTCCCATGCACTCCTAAAAGACTTTAAAACAACCTAAAGCAGATATTATACGAAAGTATTGTAGTATTACAATCCTTTATAAGTCGTATTAGAACAAGTGATGTCAGATTAGTTTATCCATGTAATCGTAAAAATACGGGCTTTTGAGTTCTAAATAGGCTAGAGCGCAAAATTTTTTACCATAGAAAGTAGAACGATAACAAAATTCACTGCTTTTAGGAAAATTTGTTTTAGAGTTTTTATATAAATTACATCCCTTTCCAGCAGGAAATAGAAGGTTATGTTCCAACAGCGCTCTGCGTTCCGTATTTCAGCCGAAGTTAAAGGAACATCAAACCCTTCTGTTTTCTGCTGCTTCTTCCTATATATCTTTCTGGTGTTCCCCCACCTCTGATTGGTAGTTAAGAATGATTTAAAAAATATATTGCAGATTGAAGCTTTTAAACAAAACACACATTAAATCTACTATTCCAAGTGTGTACGGCAAGACTAAAAGGCCACGGGTTGGGCTTCCCATCCGCCCTATCCTTATATTGGGTTAGATTAATGTTAATTAAGGTTGGGTTTGTAGAGTGGGGCGACTAGGGAACGCCACTCTAAGATGGGGTCTTTTAGTCGGGCCGTTCCAACTGTTCAAAGTTTTTTATCACATTAAAATGCATGAATGGATGGCTAACAAATAATGTTTTATTTTCAAGACTGGACCTATTCGACCGTTTACTCCATACCAAAGAAAACGGAAAAATCAAACTGGAGAACAAGTGAAGGCCAAATTAGAGAGACTCACTTCCAAAGACTCCACGACAGATGAATCTTCCGATGTGGGAACTCCTGTAACTCCTGTCGGGATGGCTGCCAATTTAAATCCATTAACACAAGCTCTTATGAAAATTAATCAGACATCTCCTCCAACTACTGAAGATGCATGGAAGAACTTGGAAGATGTAATGAGATTTTACGCCATTTCCTTAAGAAGCTAATTTGATTATTTTCCTATTTCCTATTTTATGATATTTTGATCTCCACCTTTTTCATTAGATGGTTGAAAAAATAATTTCTGCTGCAATGATGATGAAAACAATGTTACAAGAAATGAAGGAGAGAACAACCAACGAAGCTGAGTCACTCAGATCTCAATTACAAGAACAAGCAGAGTTACAAAGCTATAATCTTGCTCAATCCCAACAGCAGCAGCAACAGCAGCAGCAACAACAACAACAGCAACAACAACAGCAACAGCAGCAACAACAGCAGCAGCAACAGCATCAAATCACAGTTGGAGGAATAACTAGGAATTTATTAGAAAATCCTCAAATCCTTCGAATATTTGATTCTAGTAGAATCCAAACGTATTCGATTGAAGTATTAGATCCTGAAACTTTCAAGCAGTTCCAGTCGGCCCAGCCGACTACAACGAAGGTATATCTGTCTAATGTAATGCACCACATGTAACTTTTTCTAACATTTTTATATTAACACAATTTATGCGAACAGTTAATTAACACTCTACTCAAGGAAACTTATTTTTCTAGATAATTTGTCAAGACCGAGGCATAAGGCAGCATGACTGCGGCGTAGGAGTTGGAGTAACTGAAATCAAAACGGAAGTGTCTACATCTCCCCAAGAAATGACATGAATATTTAGAGTTATTAATGTAGTATTACAATTATATGTACACTATGTGCATTTCGTGCAATTATGGAGAAGCCAAGTTTGATTTTGCCATTACTTCGTATAGATAGATAAATGCATTGTAAGTGTAAGTCTCACGACCGCACTGTAAGTTCATGTAAAGTGTAGAATCAGTCAGAACAGTTACTAGAACATTTGGAGTTCCGTGTAGCCTTACAAATATTATAGTCAATCAATCAATATCTTTATCTCACTTTTAAACAAACCAGAATAACTTAAGCGTGCATTATTAACCAGAGTTAATGCTGATGCTCATTTGCCATCTTTAAATATTATATGTATCAAATAAAACTGGACAATAGTGAGATCCTCTCGATAAATAACCATAATTGATACTATAAACATATACTTTAGTCAATCGATGAACCATATTATTATTATAGTTGGCAAAGCAATGCATGTATTGTGATGTAAGGGGTTATTTCAATTCGAACGTATTAGATTCTGTAGTATCTATAATAAAATATAATGTAAATAATTATATGTATACCGCACCGTACAATCCACGGAGGGAGCATCATCATGTTCATCTGAGGCATAAGGCAATATTAACATGATAGCAAAACTAATAACCACAACGAGGAAATATATTGTGAGGCATATTATAATGTATGATTTAATAGACAATTGAAATAAGACATATTCAAAGGGTGGGTACCTAATACCTAGACTTGTATGCTATACATACCTGTTAATTTTACTTAATGACTAAATGTCCATGATATGCTTACCTGTAACTTGTAACAGTACGGAAGATACCATCTTACTATCTACAAAGCTAATTACTATCCGTGAATAAGTATATAATAACAAGTTCTTAATTAGCTATAGCATTTTACCATTATCATAATCACAAGTAGGTTTGTTATATTAAATTGTATTGTCCACCAATTGTGTATAGCAGACAAGAACTTGATTTAATATTTAAACTAGTAAAAATGAAAAACCTGATGAATAATTAAATTAAATGTACTTGTTGTTTGTTGTTACAGTTATTCATTACTTATTCTTAATTTCATTTAGGAAAAGGTAATAGGATACTCGTTTTTCATGAAATGTTACGGACGCGACTTCGTACCATGTTTAAAGTAAACGTCAGTTTGTCTAAAGTATAATGGCAAAACCAAAATTTAAAAATATGAAGTAACATGAAAAATGCTTCAGACGGGGATTTTTTCTTTCAAACACAATCAAATTACGTTATAGATATAGATGTGTACTTTATTGTCATCTGTATTATAACATTTGGCCATATTGTTATTTTTAAAATGCATGTTGGTTAATAGATACTCTCTTTTCACTTTCATCATCGAATATATGGTTAGGTTTCGGAAAATCCTATACCTCAATAGCAATATTATTAACAAGCGTTAACAAGTCACTACGTTTTAAGTAGAGAAAATGTAACTGCATCGTGCCACAATAATTGGGAGCCAATAGGGTTTGAAACTAATTCATATAATAGAATGCGATGAACTACTATTAAAAGGTTGACCGTTGACCTTATCCCTATATATAATACAAAATTTAAACCAATGTTTTCGAAATCGATTTACAAAAATCATTTTATCAATCTGTACTCTATATTATACTTTGTACAAATGGGTATCATTTCCAAAAATATTAATTCTTACCTACTTCTGGGTACTATATAATAAAGCATTAAAAAATGACAGTCGAGGAGGATTTTATATTTTACTATAAAAATTGAGATAGATACCTTATATTGTGGGTAACGCGTAAACAGTAGTAATTAGGGAATATGTCAAGGTATGCCCTTTTATGGAAAAGTCGAATAAACAAGCTTTAAAATCATATTTCTGAAAAATTGCTGTTGCTCTATAACTCAATCTTCTAGAAAGTCCTTACTAAATTTAAGTAGTTCCCAGAGCCCTAACTTTTTCCACTTCAATTTATGATCATGGTCTTATAACATTAATTTTGACACTTGTCTGGTTTGACATGTTTGGTTATTTAATTGGTCATGAGGGATTTGGTAAAATATTTGAACAAATTCTTCTGAATAAAGTTTCCATGGCCAACAATAAATATATTTCTCTTTCTCACTAGTAAACATAGGTTTGCCCAATTAAAAATTGGAAATGTACAACCCCAGAATATCCTATTTTAGCAGATTCTGTGAACACGTCCTACCAGTCAATTGCACTCGTATGGTATGAGTATTTTCCTGTAATCTCTATATTATAATCACCGTTTTAGATAGAGCAATATATTTACCTGTCTATATATGTTTGTAACTATGTGTGACCTACCACACACGAGCTCAGGCACGTATCCAGGAATTTGGGTAAGGTTGGTCGCAACAAATAATTATGGCAAAAACTGACCTGAGCAGGGAGGGGGGCCCTATAGTCTCTTTTGGGTACGGGCTTGTCCTTAGTATCCAATACGCATGATTAGGCTGGATGCCTACCTTTCGAAATTTAGTCACATATGCTGGGGGCTATGCTAGTAAGTACTAATCTCAATGCCCAATTTCAGCATTATCATTCATTGTTCATAAAAGCTTTTTTCCTTCTGCAATTAGTGTGGAGTGGATGCTGTGGAGGTTGTTTTGTACGGCGTCACTTGTTTTACATATTTTCAAGGTTCATTTTAATAACAACAAGAAATGTATTGACATTAATGCACTATGCACTGAGTATCGTTAAGTGCCTCATAAAATACGTAAATATCTAATCTACTTATCAGTGTTTGACTACCTACTGGCTAGTGGCTAAAATGGCCTGATGGCTGGCCAAAATGTAAAAAAGCTGGCTAAAATGAAATACTGTTTCTGACATAATGTATACCATTATGTAACATAGCATAACCATAATATAGCGGAAACGAACTGAGGTACTTAAAATTACGACAGCTTCAGTTTATTGCTTCCTATTTATTTCGACTTTGTTATTGTATGTATGCCAATGGCTGACATGCAAACGCGTTAGAATTTATTCCAGTGTCTAACCTCTACGAATAATTAGCAGAGCTATTATATACGTAAAGACTACATTCACTTGTAATGAATGTCAGAAGTCTTTTTAACATACATTTGTCGAAATATATATAGCTATATACATACATGACATCAATCATATCTTCAAGATGTCAGTGCATATCCGCAGACAAAAGGGCATAAATATTATAATCACATTCCAACCGCAACATGCAAACTTTCATGTGTCAATAATATTACGTTTCATTTTATTTCTTATTTAACCATGAATTTGACTATTGATGCAAACGCTGTTTAAAGTTTTGTGTTGCCTGATGTTCTGATTCTGAGTATTCTATCGCTTTTAGTAAGCGCTTGACTTTATTAACAAGCTCGTTTTTATTATAATGTGAATCGTGTTTTGCATTTCTATTTATTGTAATATGTTTTTGTATTTATCGGTTTTATGTGTAGAATAAAGCAATCTACTGTCATGTCTTGTAGTGACATGACAGTGAGATAGGATAATTGAAACCAGTCATAATCTTTGCCTCGCCGAATCATATAAAGACCACAAATGATTATCGTGAACACTTGTGTTATTTACATAACATCCCTTCAAACGATTTATCTTTTTGATGTGGACGCATACTTATAATTATTTTACTGTTCTACCAACTCGCCTTATAAAAGAACATTACTGCTTTAAACAACGTGTTTAGTTGTTCATTACATGCAGCAGTTGCAGAGAGTGAGACAGTCAGAATATTTTAAATTTAATCCTAACACTTTACTGCTTCAATTTTTAATATTGAAGCAGAATATATTTAATATTTAATATTTTATTAGCGTCCAGAATTAGAAAAATTATCGGTGAAATGGGGTTAGGAAAAGTAGAAGTGGCATTTAGGAAAACTGTGTTAGGGGAAGGACCTCATTGGGACTCTAAAAAACAGGTTCTCGTGTACAACGACATTAAAGGCAAATCAGTTCATATTTATGATCCATCCACGGGAAGAGATACTATGGTCGAACTAGGTAAATAAGTATCATATCATAAATATATGTAACTTACAAGTATTGAGAAAAGAAATAATAATCATTGTCACATATTGTGGTACTTCCACTCCTGTGGGCCGGGTAAAGGTTTATGGGACTATAAAAGAAGTCATTTTGTCCCGGGTACAAGGAGCCATAGAAAAAGCATATGGGGCACTACAAAGAAGTACAAAAGGCCATAGAACGAGAACTAAATTAAATCAAAGTTTATATTAAAGTTGAAAAATAGTAACAATAAGTCCAGAAATAAGCAGGTATATCATCATTTGTGGAAAATTTCATGGTTTAACCCTTTGAATAGCACTGGTGGTCTCCAAGCGTTCGACTTAATTGCAACACGTATATCTTTGGTTTTCTGTGAAATAGTGTCTAACTTATACATAGTATCAATACCATGATATGTTTGTTTACATGCGTATCTATGGTATACTTTATCTATGGTATCTATGCGTACTTATGGTGTACTTATGGAACAATGTACTCGTTCTATGGAAAAGAAGACTTCTTCTATTGCCCTTCAGTACCTATTGTTATGGTCCCTTGTACCCTGGCCCAAAAGACATTATTTTATGGACAAAATGACTTTTTCTATGACCCCTTTTACCCCCACCCGCCCGGCCCCCCTAAGTATCCAGAAAAGGGCGATTTTTTTGTCAAAAAAGTTTAAAAATCCAAAAAATTTCGAATATGCCATAACTTTACTAATATATTTTGGCGGGCCCCCCTAGGTCAAATTCCTGGATACATGCTTGGTAGTGATTTATCAAAAAATAAATTTTTGTCCTGTGAAACCAGTAAAATTTTACTTCTCAGGGAAAATGCTATTTTGTGACCTTAATTTCCATGAAAATTGGCTCTAAATTCGTAAATCCATTGTCTAAGATGGATGTTTTTATATTTCGTGGTTTCTGGAAGCCTCATGGTAGGTGACAGTAGAATTTGACCTCAATGTATGTGTATATTTTTAAAGATGGCCGAGTAACACTTGTCGTCCCTGTGGATACGGATCCGAACAAATACATTGTTGGTGTCGAAAGAGATTTGCGAGTGTTGGAGTGGGATGGAAAATCTTCAAAACCGAAATCATTGAAGAAACTATATTCTGTTGAAAATGAATACCCTGAAAATCGTTTCAATGATGGAAAATGTGATAGTCTCGGAAGACTATGGGCAGGTTATTCATATTTAATGGTTATACCTATGAATCTGTATTTTAATTCTGCTTTGTAATCAAAATATGCTGTTTGCACATGCATTGTGACCAGTGATGCGCATTTGTTGAAAAATAGTCATCCCCCACCACCTTCGTACAAATAGTCATGACAGTAGTCACCAACCCCCTCTCCCCCCAGGGCCGCAGCCAGAAAAAAATTTCGGGGAGAGGGGGCAACAAAATTTAAGTAAGGGGCGGCTGCGACAATGCCCCCCCAGTCGTAGTAAGTATATAGTCATCTTAATAGTCACCAAATCTCTTACTAAATGGTCAGTCATGCAGTAAAACTTGTGGATTTTTCCCACATTTAGACTGGACTCTCGGGATCGGTCACTGACTGGTTCAACAACAACTACCCTCGGATTTGGTAGATGGCTGCTCGGTGTTTTGTACAGACATCTAGCCCTGAAACAATTTTCATCTGATTTTTAAATGATCTAAATTCCTCACTATGGAGACTCTCGCACTTATTTCATTCTCTAATCACCTTATCCATGACCGTTCCTATGCGGCTTCAGCACCTGTAATTGTAATGGGTTGCGTGTTGCGTTGCTCCTACTGTACATTGTTCACTAAGGCCTACTGGCACGGACGTGCATTTCGTGCCAGAAAGAGCGGATTATGCTTTTTCCTATCTCTCTAATGTTAAATAAACGAATTTCAAATGGCTATAACATTAGCAATGGATCTATGCGGGTCTTGTAACTTACATATATTGTTAATTAAGATAAGACAATTCTATACTGATGTATAATATTATATCATTGCTTCAGTTCGAACCAGTGTACGTCAAAAACCGATCGGAAACATTTATGTAGGGAACTGCGTTGTTAAGCAGTGTGGTTTTACATGACCGCCAGTCCCTACACTAGCTTAACTACCATGGAGACTCTTCACATTATCTGTAAGAGTTCTCAGAGTATCAAACCCATTGGCTCACGTACATACCAATTCAATATCCCTGCCTTCCTATACTACTTATAAATTCCAAATTGCGCCTGACCAATTACGAAGTAGTCAGGTCAGCCTGACTTGAAAGCTTGTAAGTGAAACTAGGTCTACAATACCTATCACCAACCAAATACCAAAAATTAAAAAAGTGATGTTATAGTCACCACTCCAAACAGCTCTTTAAAAGTAGTCACCCAGTAGTCATTTCTTCTGAGGTTACAGAATAGAATAGTCACCCAAATAATCATCCTTGAATTGGATCATTTTTATAGTCATCGCTATAGTCCTCGTTTCATTGGAGCACCGACTATAGTCACATAAATAGTCATCCTTGAATAGGATCATCTTTTATGGTCACTGCTATAGTCATCACTTTATTGGAGCACCCAGTTTAGTCATCTATATACAGGGCCGCAGCCAGAAAAAAATTTCGGGGGGGGGGGCGACAAATAATGATTGAAAATACTATATAAATACTATAGAATACAGATACTATAGCGCGAAAAATTTTTGGGTTTTAAGGCAAAAATTCTTTCCGGCCCCTGCCCCCCCCCCTCGCTGCGGCCCTGTCTGTATATTTATCGTCGACCTTCAGAGATTGCTTAAGTATCAATAATCAGGACTATAAAAGATTTAACCCTAAATAGTCAATTATTAAAATAGTCATCGGTGACTATGATGACTACAAATGCGCATCACTGATTGTGACAACCAAGGTTCTTTAATAAATGTCAAGACAATATTATACGCCCGTTTTTTAAAAATTCGCTCAAAACCCTTAATGAGGAACTAGCCACTAGTGGCAGTATGGGCAACCATGGAGATGGATTTTTATACCCTTTACCTCCCCTATGGTAGTTTTAAGTTAATTTTGGCCCTCTTTACTTGCATATCTTTCTAGGTTACTAAGGCGTTTAAAGTAACTTGAGGACAATAGTCAACGATATTAATTTTGGCTTTAAATTTTAGGTACCATGGGACACGAAACCATTCCGGGAATCGTGGAACCGAAAAGTGCTAATTTGTATCAACTAGGTTTGGACGGCAAGTTAACGACTGAGGTAGACCAAATTGGGATTGCCAACGGATTAGCATGGTCTCTAGACGATTCGATTTTCTACTACATTGACTCTTGCACTTTTCGAATCGATGCTTTTGACTATGACCTCGCATCCGGAAATATTTGTGAATAAAAAAATTTAAAAAAATTAGCAGATAAGTACTCGATTATATTTAAACTAAATAATATGATGCTTCAACATTTTATAGCAAACAGACGTCCTGCATTCGAATTCTCTAAACATGGCATCGTAGGCATACCTGATGGAATGACTATTGACACGAATGGAAATCTTTGGCTGGCTGTTTTCAATGGAAGCAAGGTTACTCACAGTAACAAGATAACTGATAACAACCATATGTACTAATTTATTAGATTGTGAAAATCAATATCTCTAATGCTTGACAGATACTTCATATTGACCCATCGGCAGGGAAACTTATAGACACCATTGATATGCCTACGAAGAATATAACTTCTGTTGCCTTCGGGGGCCCCAATTTAGACATTCTCTACGCAACTTCAGCTGCAAGTGGCCTTACAGATGCTGAAACAGCTGCTCAACCTGATGCTGGCTGCCTCTTCAAAATTACCAATATTGGAGCAAAGGGCGTCGCTGGTGGTGTATCATACAAAGGTACCCTACCTGCATGAACACGACAAGTGAAACTTAACTAACGCCCTTAATGATATGTTGAATTAAATTTTGAAAAAATTGCTGTTAATAAGTTTATTCATCATAGATAATTCGTGAATTTATATTGTAATAAAAATAGAATAAAGTGGTCTGTTTTAGAATTTTTCCCAGTGTGCTTTCCATTTTCTTAAGTCAGTACTACAAAATTAGAATATCTGACAGCAGACACAACTAATACTCAGGTGAAACAAATATGCAGGTTTGTTGATTTTTCGATAGTGATTACCATAACAAGTGAATGAATGTCTATGTTCCTTATCCTTACTAACCATAAAAGGTATAAAATATTAATTTGACCCGAACATGAACATTAGTCGTACTAAAATATTTGACGATAGTTTCCATGTGATATATTAGCACATATCAATTCAAGGTGAGACGAATAAAATAAACTTAATAATTTACATTGACAGGTGCATATTTATTTACGTTAAGGGAGGCAGCAATTATTTCACATATATAAACAAGTTTTGATCAGGTACAATATATTAAACAATGAGATAATACTTTCAAGATAATACTGAACATATGACATAATACACATTACACGTGCCGTAGATTGCAGGTGAGTTTGCATCAACTGCCTGAAGTGCCATGGATTGAGCTCCGATGTGAGTGTTAGGTTGAACAGGCATGGTTTGGTTTCCTCCTGCACTTTCTAGTTCTGTAGATTTGTGAAAAGGCATAGTTAATTAATTTATTACAACCTAAGGTCTATTTATAAAATAAAACAGAATTTTTTTTAATTTTACCCCATTCGTAACACGGTTCTCCTTATCATCGTCGGAATGCGCAGTGACCATTGAACGACTCTAATTAATGATAACATTGTCTATTAGTACTTGTTTTTATTTTTCATCTTTATTATAATATTAATGAATTATTAATTCTTAGTTTATGTAGAACCTGTGTTGACGGTGGTACGTATCTAGTGGGGGTTGGAATCGGTGTTCGAACGATAGGACGAGCTTGAGGCTGCACCAAAGAGGCACGAGATGCATTGACAGCATTTATCCGTACAGTCTCGGTGGTAGGGTTGTTTGCGGATTGTTGAGAATCCATTGCTATTTCTGAAAATATTTGAAAAATTAGCGATTTTTTGCTATTTTATGCCAATTTTGACTTACTTGCACATCGAAATTGAGTTATAAATACTTTTTATACCTTGTACTGTGCTAGCTCTAGGTTGTCTTCGGTTGTCGGTAAGTTGGTAGCGGGCAGGGTAGCTTAGCAAAGTTTGGAGAGTAAGAGATGAACAGAACTCAGAGGCAGAAGTAACGCACCGGAGAGACAGACAAGACTGACTTCTCGTTTCTCTCAGAGCCGACAAGAGAAATGTATTATAGAATGTTTGTTTGTGCGCCAATGTTCAATTGATGAGTTCTGTAGCTTGACTGCTGATTTTCATTACAAATGTGTTTGTAACTTGCAAGTTAATATTGGGTATAATAAGTTGTAATTAGGAAGAGAAGGCTGATCGGTAAATAAAAGGCTGCTGTTGAAGAGTAGACGATTTAGTAGTTGGTTGAGCTCTGTCTATGGTTGCAACTTGCGTAAAATAAATACTGTAAGGCTATTATTTTTGATATAATTGACAAACTATGTCTGGTGAGTTCTACTAAGACTGTAGCCGATTCCAGAGATCGGTGTTGCGGATTTTATTTATTTCTCAAATAATGAGTGGAATAAAATATGAACTTCAAAAAGAAGTTTTTGAAACTACGAAAGAGAGACTCCATGGTGTCATAAGAGTTAATA
This sequence comes from Tomocerus qinae, assembly GCA_020055645.1. NCBI lineage: Eukaryota > Metazoa > Arthropoda > Collembola > Entomobryomorpha > Tomoceridae > Tomocerus > Tomocerus qinae. The sequence continues at coordinate 29,984,600 of CM034548.1, forward strand.
AGCCCACTAGAAAGAAGAAAACTCCTGGCTATCTGTGTATTACAGGAAGTATTGAACGCCCCATCAGATTCACTATTTATTTAGTAAGTGTAACAATATATTTAAATTTTATCGGATACAATGATTTATTAGTTTATAATTTCTTTTTTGTTAATATGTTTTTATGGGTCTTATAAACTTGTTAAATTTTTTACTTAAATGACTGGGCGAAAATAAAATAAATGAAAACTATATTTAATACGTGTAGTTATCTATATTTGGTCAAAATTTCGCAATCATTATGTCTTTCCACAGGTCAAGAAAACTGAAAAGGGTTTTAAGCGAAAACATGAATGGTCTTTATCGTCTCTAAAGGAAGCCAATTATAAAACTAAGGTTTGTGTTGTTAATTAGCTGCTAATATAAACTAATGTGCTTTTATCTATGCACAAAGTATATAGCTTTACTATTATACCTTTATTATTGTTAAAATATGCTGTTTGTGTTGGCAGGATGGAGCTGAGTTTGATCTGCAGCTAGAAAAATCTTATCAATGGGTGGCTTTAACTACAGAAGAAAAGAATGCTTTCTTTTCTTTACTCTATCAAGTAGGTGTTTGTACTAAATAAAAATATAAAATTATATTGTCATACAATTACAATGATGATTGTGTTTTCAAGATATGTTCCCGACTTCACCGACCTCCAAAATTTCTAAATTACCAAGCTGATGAAGAAGATGATTTGAACAGGTCGGGAAATATAGCAATTGTAGCTGTTCCTAAAGATGGTCAGATTGTGGAAAGTGATGAAGAAGATTTTGGGTTGACAGAGCGCGAAGAAATTGATTTGGAAAAGGTTTTGGGTAGAGCTGAAAATGCAGTGGTTAATGCTGAAGCTTTTATGGAACAGCTGTCTAAGGAACTTTCAATCCTTGATGGGGTAGGTGCCGTGTAAATATTATACATATATCCTGTAATCATTTTGGATTCGTTTTTAATTATATTATCAATACATTTTTACAGGAAAACATTCATAGTATTATGGAATCTGAAACGCAAGTGAATTCTCTGATGGATTCCATTGATAAATCAATAGCTGCTCTGGAACAAATAGAAACAGAGTTAGATGATTATGAAGATGCTGTTATTCATGTGAAGTCAGCTGTTGAAAAGATTGAAGAAGAGAATTCTCAAATGGGGACGGCTGCTAAAAACAATCAGCAACTTTTGGCACAATTACAAAATTTGATACAAGCATTAGACTTTCCTACGGGTCCTCAAATTCTGAGCGCTGATCTCAATTCTTCCGACGGAATTCATAAAGCAACACAAGCTGCCTTTTCACTTAAAGAAGCTCTCAGCATGGATGTAAGTATACATTTAAATTTTTTGATTTATTAATCAATTAGATTCGGTTGTTAGGTCTGTTAGGTTGGGCTTAATTGCAATTAATGCAGAATATATTAACTATATTGTGTTACTTAAATAAATTGTGTGTATTTTTCAGGACAACATACATCCAGCTCTGTTAAAAATGAGTGCTGTTGTTGAGCAGAAGAAGCGTCTAGAACATCTAAAATCTAAATTCTCCAAGAATTTGCAAAGTCACCTGGCCAAATTGTTCATCCACCACGGAAATATGTCTTCAGTTGACTCCATGTCATCACTAAATGGCTTTCGTCTTCCTCAACAGCATCTAATGCATAAAGAACTCAGCCCATACGCGCAACTTATGAAATGGGTGAAATTGATGGACGGAGAAGCCTTTTCTTCGCTCCTTAAAACATACACAAATTCTATCCAAAAAATCTACGAAAGAAATGTTAAGGCATTATTCGAAGAAGCTAGAACACGCATTTCTGGGGGTTCAACTGCATCCAGCAGATGTACGTACTAAATCTACTGATTCAATATTATTTAAAATTAGTAGAAAAATTAAGTTGAAGATATTCTGTAGTATCAGGATCGTCAAGTGACCTTAAAATACGCGGTCGATATTTTGGTAAAACAAGAAGTTTGGCAAATCGAGATGGAGATACAGAAAGTCAAGGATCAGGAGAGGGGTAAGCGTCTAGATGATATTTATAAATGGTGACCAATAGTGGAATTTTAATGTGGAACCCTGGCAATATTTTATTACAGATCGGTCGATTCTTCGGAAAGGCAGCATTTTTATGACGTTCTAGAACAGTTAATAGAAGGCTTAGAACCAGCAGTTAATTCCGAAGAAAGATTTATCTCCGGTTTCTTCCATGTAGAGACGAATTCTTCATTAGCAGTATCTCCAGCCAAAAGCGGAGCTGGAGGTGGTGAACTCCGTAAGCTGATGACTGTTTTATTTGGTTCCATTGAATCAGAGCTTAATTCATTCCTTACACATTACGAAAAGTTAGAATCAAGGTAAACGTTAATTGAAAATAAGATTTTTATTTATCAATGGTTCAACTGTGTGGTCTAAAAATCTAATTCTTTTTCGTAGTTTTTGCATGGGTGCGATGGTAAGGTTAGGAAATCATGCTCTTAAACCAGAAAACACATCAACATATATAGGGATGATATTTGGGTCAGTTTTGGTGCAAGAAAAACGAAGTTTTGATCGACTTATGAATTCTTACGTCGTGATAATTACTGAGAGTCGTCTACCTCGAAAGACCAAATCTGGGATATTAGCTTTCGTTACTGATTTTGAAGTAAGTCAAACCTTGCTAGTCCAGTGAGACAGTTTTGGTGAAGGAGACGTGAATATTAATTAGTCATTAAAATGTTTTTCTTAATAGGATTTTGCAATAATGGCCGAGTCTATATTTGGCACTTCAGCCAGAAGAAGTGATTTGGAGAAATGGTATGCAAAAATGTTGACAGCAATTTTCGATGGAATAAATCGGCTAGCAAGCGAAGGAACAAAGACTCCAGGGGAAGTAATAAGAATGGAGAACTTTCATCGGCTCCATGCCATTTTGTCGAAGCTCAAAGTCCAGGCAATGGACCAGCAGAAGAGAGACGCCAAGTCAAAGTACAATGAAGCCCTGAATGCTTATGTGACAAAATACTTTGGTCGTCCTCTTGTCAAATTAAATGTAAGTCGTAGCTTATACGCAAGTCTTTGTTAGCCCGCTCTCCTTCCGCTGCCTCATCCCGTGTAATTGCAATAGTGTTCTAGATTTTTCGGTTTTTTGGGTATAGAGCGGAAGTAAAGTACATACAATGTACTACATAGATACATATAGTTCAAGTGTTTGTGAAGGAAAATTGCTTTTCTCATATGGATTATGATTTATAATCTAATTTGTTCAGATGGGCTTTCTAGCCTATCGCTTCTGCATTCCTTGGATGTATCTTTCTTTTTTACGTGTCTTCTTTTTGGTTTTCTAGGAGTTTTTCGAAGGAGTACAGGTCCGTGTAAGTCAAGGGGTGAAGGAGTCGGAGATAGGATACCAAATGGCATTTAGTCGAGCCGAACTCAAGCGTGTCATTAAGGAGTACCCTGCCAAAGAAGTGAAAAAAGGCTTAGAAGCATTGTACAAAAAAGTTGAGAAACATCTCTCAGAGGATGAAAATCTTTTGCAGGTAAATCTCATTACAGATCCCATCCATCCTTTTCATTTTATCTTATCCCATTCGTACCTACACATTTCCCCGTCTTCATTCTCCTCTCAAATTAATGCTGCCGTACAACAGGGCACGTACTCGCTGTCCTACCCTATACTGGCATTCTTCCGAAAGTTCGCTGAATTTCCCTGTCCTTGCAATAAATGTCATTCTTCCTCCAATTTCCATTACATTACTTGATTTAATCATATTTACCATTATTGTTTGCTCCCCGTAAGCGCTGCCACTTCAGTAAGTTATTATGTAAATGCCAGTACTCACTCATTCACGCTCGAACACCGTTACACTAATGCTCTTTACTCTTCTGTAAATAGAAAATGATGAACTACGAATGAAAATGATTATTTTTCTTGCTCTTCAGAAATGTAAATAATCTTAAAACTATTTTTCACCTTTCTTGACACAGAATTATGAATTCTTTTTTGATTAAGTTCATACCTTTCAAACGATGTTGTATTAAATTGAGAGATTGTTTTTTTAATTAACTTATCTGATGTAAGTAAGATGCCCAGATCAGTTTCAACGGTACTATTCAATAGATAGACCGAACCATAAATTCAGACTGAAATTCACGTCAGGGTTTGTCAAGTGTAGATATTCGTTCATCCATATTCTCACACGGATTTTTCGCTGACGTATAGTAAGAAAGATTTTTTCTCCGTTCTCCCTTGAGTGAGTGGTGATGTTAGCACCTAATACACGAATTGCGTTTTATATATTACTATAATGTTTGATCCTTAAATAGTATTTGGAATTCACTTATTCAACACTTTTAGTGAAACGGTATTTTATCCTTCAATATCTCACATCTAGCTCTTGTAATATACTTAATGCCAATTTTAATACTATATCTGACTTGTTAGGTATCCAAGTACAATATTCTCTTATCAATATTATTATATTTGATGATAGATGAATAGGGCACAGCTATAAAATGTTATCTAGTTTAACGTCGTATATACAGATTTGATCCTTTTGTCTTTTTGTAGTGTTGGCTTACCTAATCTGTTTATTTCATATGTCCAATTGAGTTGTATTTTACAAAGCGAAGCAAAAATGCCATGTTGAGTATGTCGGTGAATTTGTTGCCTACTGGGCAGTATATTTATGCAGTAGGTCCTTATGTGGCATTAGAAGATCTGTGAAGATTGCTTTGGCTGAGTGACTTTGTTTTGATTAGACTTGAGTTGGAAGATGACGAATGGTGAGAAAGACAGAATGTTCGTCTTGTTTTGTTGTTTCTACTTATTCCTACAGTTCAGAAACGTTTACGGTCGGTAGGTAAACCAAAAGACACGAATTGGACATGACAATGACACGATGAAATGGTTTCATCATCATTACTTCCTTTTTGACAGTCTTGTTTAGACTGTCTCTTTATTTTGCTGATGATTGCTTCACTTTCTTTCAATTGGTATAAGAAAGTATGTGCTTTTCTTGGTTCCTCTAATCTATTTCAGACTCAAGAGACTTAACAATTACTTTCCTCTAATTTTCATTTTCCTGGGCATTTTACTTTCATTAATTCCGTCGATTGATTGACAATTCTAAATGAGCAACTCATTACCAAGCAGTCACATCTGTTAAAATCTGTACTCGACCCACTAAGGTCGATGGTTTTCCTACTATGACGAATGGGCATAGGGTCATTACTGTTTTCAAACAAAACAGTTAACATTTTGGGGTAATTTTGATGTTAAATTATAACATCTTTACTCTACATAAAGATAAAGTGGGGCATGCGCAAGGGATTCTTTCACATTCTTGAATAAATGTTTGTATCTATGTCCGTAATATTTTGTAATTAATGAGTAAAGGTAATATTTTGCAATTAATGAGCAAAGCCTAGACTACTGAGTCCAATCAACGGTCTATGAAATTCGGGCCAATGCGCAGTCGCTAGAAATTTACTGATTGCAACATTTTCTAGCACACTTTGTGTGCTAGGATTCAACTAGTATTTTATATTTCTGAAATATAGAGCAATATATATTCCTAGAATACCAATGCAATATAAACATAGGACATTTGATTTCCTAATTCTCAAAACTAATTGTAAAAGGGAAAACAAAACTTTTTTTAGTAGTAGACTTTTAGTAGAGTGAGCAAAAGGAAATTTGTGGGAAGGGAAATTGATCGTTGTCTTATTATTATCGTTGTCGGGCTCCTACTTCCATTTTCACCGAAAGTGTCACCGACCCCCTCCGATTACGACCAAAATCGCTGAGCATATGTCTAAAATAGAGTAATTAACGAAATGGACCTTCAAAATTTTTTTAAAAATAAGAGGGGGCGTGGGGGGTAAGGGGAAGCTTTTCCATTGGGAAGAAAGATTGTGACCAAACGGTAAGTCATAAAATTCTCTAGTTTTTTTCTAAAATAGCATAGATAGGTGCTTCATCCTGGCAAGGTATAAATTTTATTCAATTCGAATATTTTGGCGCGAAAAAAAATCGGTGAGCCTGAAATTAGCAATAATTCAAACATTGCGGGTTGAAAATGGCACATATCGACTAAATATTGAATATACAAGATGCTAGATCATCTAAAATCTCTTTTCTAAGCAAGAACAAGGTTGCATATCCAAAATTTATTTACCCCTGTACGGGGAAGCGGGGGCGATATAAGTTTGGATATTTAATTTCTCAAAACCTATTACGCCTAGAACATTTAAACCACCGCCAAACAACTCAGCATCATGTAATACATCATGGCATGGTGGTATATTGTGTGTCGCCCCACCCCCTGAGGGGGGTCTAGAGGAGGCTTAAGTTTGGAAACCCAATATGACCAAAACTACTCAACGTACGGACTTGAAACTACCGCCAATCAACTCAGCATCATGTAATGCATCATGGCATGGTAGTATATTGTGTCGCCCAACCCCCTGAGGTGTTTGGAGGCTTTGGAAACCCAATATCTCCAAAACTACTCAACGTACGGACTTGAAACTACCGCCAATCAACTCAGTATCATGTAATACATCATGGCATGGTAGTATATTGTGTGTTGCCCCACCCCCTGAGGGGGGTGTCGGGGAGGCTTAAGTTTGGAAACCCAATATCTCCAAAACTACTCAACGTAGGGACTTGAAACTACCGCCAATCAACTCAACATCATGTGATGCATCGTGGCATGGTAGTAGATTGCCTTCCTCACCCCCTTGTGGGGAGTGTAGGGAAGCTTAAGTTTGGAAACCAATATCTCCAAAACTACTCAACGTAGGGACTTGAAACTACCGCCAATCAACTCAAAATCATGTAATGCATCATGACATGGTTGCAGGGTAGCCCTCAAGGGGTGTGGTGACACACAATATGCTACCATGCCACGATGCATCACATGATGTTGAGTTGATTGGCGGTAGTTTCAAGTCCCTACGTTGAGTAGTTTTGGAGATATTGGGTTTCCAAACTTAAGCCTCCCCTACACCCCCACAAGGGGGTGAGGAAGCACACAATCTACTACCATGCCACGATGCATCACATGATGTTGAGTTGATTGGCGGTAGTTTCAAGTCCCTACGTTGAGTAGTTTTGGAGATATTGGGTTTCCAAACTTAAGCCTCCCCTACACCCCCACAAGGGGGTGAGGAAGCACACAATATACTACCATGCCATGATGTATTACATGATACTGAGTTGATTGGCGGTAGTTTCAAGTCCGTACGTTGAGTAGTTTTGGAGATATTGGGTTTCCAAACTTAAGCCTCCCCGACACCCCCCTCAGGGGGTTGGGCGACACACAATATACTACCATGCCATGATGCATTACATGATGCTGAGTTGATTGGCGGTAGTTTCAAGTCCGTACGTTGAGTAGTTTTGGACATATTGGGTTTCCAAACTTAAGCCTCCTCTAGACCCCCCTCAGGGGGTGGGGCGACACACAATATACCACCATGCCATGATGTATTACATGATGCTGAGTTGTTTGGCGGTGGTTTAAAGGTTCTAGGCGTAATAGGTTTTGAGAAATTAAATATCCAAACTTATATCGCCCCCGCTTCCCCGTACAGGGGTAAATAAATTTTGGATATGCAACCTTGTTCTTGCTTAGAAAAGAGATTTTAGATGATCTAGCATCTTGTATATTCAATATTTAGTCGATATGTGCCATTTTCAACCCGCAATGTTTGAATTATTGCTAATTTCAGGCTCACCGATTTTTTTTCGCGCCAAAATATTCGAATTGAATAAAATTTATACCTTGCCAGGATGAAGCACCTATCTATGCTATTTTAGAAAAAAACTAGAGAATTTTATGACTTACCGTTTGGTCACAATCTTTCTTCCCAATGGAAAAGCTTCCCCTTACCCCCCACGCCCCCTCTTATTTTTTAAAAAATTTTGAAGGTCCATTTCGTTAATTACTCTATTTTAGACATATGCTCAGCGATTTTGGTCGTAATCGGAGGGGGTCGGTGACACTTTCGGTGATAACGAATACACGGGCTCTGTCATGTCAGTTGTTACAGTTGACTCGTTCACTATACCATTTGTATCTGTCCTTTTTTATCAGAATAATATAAAATACGTGTTTGCTGTCATCTTAAAAGATATAAACTGTATAGACGTTATTAAAGACCACAATAATGTGAATAGCCCCACATACTTACTATAGGTCATTTGAATCGCACAAGGAGCATATTGTAATGCTTTAACATTTTGGCTTTGACAAAAGTGTAATTGAATACGGGGTAGCGAACAAACAAAAGTCAAGTCAGACGGAATCACGTTAGCCGAGAGCAAAGATGAAACCACAGCTAGGGAACTAGAACTATTTCTACTTTGAATCCAACGCATAGCGTATCACTTTCGTGAATTTCACCAAGTGCTTCACAATGTGGTACTAGTGTTACATAATCCATGCATGCGCTACAACTTATGCCTACTATGAAAATGCAGGTGCCCCTAAGCCTTAAATGTCCTACTTCCACAGTTGCGGATGGGGCTTCTTGAATAGATTAACTGAGTAATGTAGACTGTAGCCTTCAAATCATCTATTTGAGTTTTTGGTCAACACACGTATTTGGATAATGCAGAAGGAGATTAGGAACCCATTGAAAGGTGTGGCTTTGCTCCTCTGGAGCAAAATACACAAACTCTAAACCTTCTTGTAAGTTGCTAGTCTTTGTCTCAAGTAAGGAAGTATATGAACAACGTATTAGTTTTCAGATAGAATGGCTTTTGAGAATTTTGAGTGTTTTCGCGATGATCAATGCCTTGGCGTTTATTTAGATTTTATTATAACTAATTTATTGCACTTTAGTGACTACTCAAATTCAGAATACTTGATAGCCTACATGTGGCATTATAAATACATTTACCTAATGACTCATAGCCTTTTAAGGTAATTTTGTTGAAATTTTGTAGCGATGTAGTAGGTATATAGGGAGTTGGGTTGTTTGTGTATTAAGAGGCAGTGTGGAGCATAAATTGTGTTGTCATACATAAGTAGACGTGTACTTACCCATTTCACTGTGCTTAAAGTTGACATAAACATATGTAATAAAGATTGTGTAAGGACCTATCTAATCCAGTGACTGTTTGCATTGTGGGTATTAAAGTGTATTGTATTTAATGTAATGTAATCTGAAGCAGTTTTCTGGGATAATGCAATTTAGTAAAACAAAGCGAGTCTAACATAATCAACTAGTATGTGACTAGACGCGCTTGGATTAGATTTCATTTGCCTATTTAATTTGCAGTATCATTTCTCGTGTAGATTATTCATGTCTAGCGACATATTGTGTGATATTCGTACTAATGAGTTCATTAAAGGCAATCTTCGGTTGAGTGAGTGTGAGTGAGTAGATGTACCGTTGAAATTTCTCTTGTCTCTCCTGAAACTCTGACTCGAATTATGTCGAGCATAAAACGTTGGCGGTGTGAGTGCTTAAGTATGGCAGTCTGACAGCGCAGAGATGCAATTTGATGACAGAATGCGTCTATTCTCCTTCTTTCCATTTCATTCCCTGCCAGAACATCGTGTTTCCGTTGATGACACTACATTTCACACTGTCTGCACAAAATCTCATTTTGCACCCTTGATATTTATGTCTGGACATTTTTCAGGTGGTGTGGCGAGCTATGCAAGAAGAATTCATTGTTCAGTACAAGTCCATTGAAAGCCTCATTGGAAGATGTTACCCTGGCTCTAAAATAACTTTAGAATTTACCATTGAAGACATACTCGTCTTCTTCTCTGAAATAGCACAATCTCATTAACGGCAAAAGTGCCTTCTATTCATTGACACTAGAAAATATAAATCTGGTGATGTTGTCGTAAATTATTATAGAAAATGGCAAATGTAATTCTTCAATATTATGTTCATAACATTACCGTATTTACTGGTGAAATTCCCCCGGGGAAAGACTTTCCGAGCCTTTTGTATAATAAATTCCACCGATGTTCGCCAGTTGGGTGAACTATTTTTGGTAGATTCCACACCAAATGTTCATTTATTGTGTGTCCAAAAATATTCAATTTCCATAGTTTAGCAATTTAGTCAAGACAACAATTTTATAGGCAACTTATTATGCCATGCTTATTAGTTTAGTTAGTATCCATCATTATTATAATCCTTATCACCATGATGAATCAAAATGTCTTCAGTAGTAATAGTTAGCTCAGTTTGCAAGTCTCGATCCTTTTTCATGGTGTTTAACATACTTGAATATTATCAGATTGTAGTATAGAAAGTTAAATATTTGTTAATGGGAAGTCGTAAGCCTTTTTAACGAAAAATACGGTTATATTTTCCCTATGGGGAACCAAATCGTAAATACGGTAATTCATATTGCCTTACAATTACAGTATGACGAGGATATGCAGTCCAGATCAAAAGTGACGTGTAAAATTGCAAGATAGCTTGTGTAACATAACATACTATATATAACTTATGTACATATGTAAAGATTATCATTATAATGCTATTATGTTTTACAAAGTTAAATAAATCGTTTTTGTTCATAATAAATGCTTTCTTTATTTCATTTCGATCAAAAGACGATTTTATCTATCTGTAGAGTATAAAGATACCATTGGCATATTGGCGATAATACTATGTATAAAATCTGACAGTCACAGCAGCAGTTACACATAATATTATTTAAATCTTTGCATGACACTTTAACTGTGCTTAATTTTATAAAACCTACAACGATCTACTTATCATTTTAGCAAGCATTTATCCATGGTAGTACATACATGTGGTAGTCTCAATGAGATATGTAGCCAACCAAATACTATATTATCTCACTTAGATTATCACATAATAATATATATAATATCTTTAACGTTCTGGCCCAATGATACTCATTCATATTGCATACTTAAATCATACAAACTATGACATAATATAAATATTCTTATCTTTAGAATAACAAATATATTTTAAAAATTACAAACATTATGATGCAATATTTAGCATTTGTGTGTATTAAATAACAAAAAATTATTGAACTCATAAATCGAACATAAAACCAACACAATTGTTACATTTAGAAGACTTGGCGGCGAAAAGAGTAAAACTTTCAGAGTTGGATATTCAAGTGAAATGAAAATAGTTTAACGTTCCACTAAATATTGAATGCGTTGAATTATCGGAACTTGTAATTATATGTCACCAATTTGATGATACTGCATTAAAAGATTTCCTTAAATTAAAACAAAATGTATTGAAACGGCACATTTCTTAGTCTAATATAATAATTATCTACATAACGAGTAATAAGTCGTATAAGCGCTGCAATAATTATGGATATTGCATTCCCATCAGTATAATAACCGATTTCAATAACTTGGTATATTATTTTCTGGAGATAGGTAATATAATAAAAGGAACAACGGAGCTAATGAAATATTTATTTTTGCGAATCAGGTAATATTGTGAGCCAATTTAAAAGCAATTTCAATTATATTCTGTGACATTGGAGTATCTTGATAGCAAACGTAGCCCTCTCTTTGATCGGGGTAAATTCTTCCAACAACCCAGTAAGTTACAAGATGAGAGCGACGTTTTTTCTTGGAAGAATCTCTCACCTCAGCAACTTGGCACTGAAAGAGAGTGCCATGTTCACAGATAGGAGCCAATGCTTTGCTAACCCATTTCTTGTCAGATTCTTGATCGCCCAGTCTTTGCTGTTGAGAAATAATAAAGCTTTTAAGTCTAAATTGAATAAACGGTACTATACATAATGAATACCTGCGTAAAATAATATTACGATTATAAATACATAATAATGAACTATTTTAAACTCTCTGAATCAAGTCTACATGACTTAAAATCAAGGGCGTATCCAGAAATCAAATTAAGGGGGTGCTTAAACATACGAGCAGATTTTTCTTATGGATAAAACTACTTTTTATCAATTTTTGAGAATTATCTAGTGTGTTTTTGGAAAATTTAGGGGGTGCTTAAGCACCCTAGCACCCCCCCTAAATACGTCCTTGCTTACAATACATACAAGATCAAAATGCATGCAATTTTATGATGGAGTAATGGCAGAAGAAAACTAATATGGATTTGAACTAAATTCATCCGTATTGGATACCTACCTTTCTAAATTTAATAAGAAAACTATAGAAGCCTATAATAACCTAATAAAAAACTTTATATTCAATATATAAAAAGTTGTACAAATAATATCGTTATAGGTAAGACATGGAAAGAAATTCTGAATTTCCCAAAATTCCGTCACAACCTGTATTGATATATAGAACTACACCTAAGCAATCTATAACAGATTCTTTTCGGGGTTTCCAAAGATGTATATATTCCGTAATCCTATTATATATTTTCTATCCGTGTAAATGTGGTCTTTCGCTGGCCGTTTTGAAAGTATAGCTCTAAATAAATCTAAAGAGAAGTACCTAAAGTAGTGAGGATTCTCGGAGTCTGGCTAGGATAGGAACCAAAAACAGTTCTGTTTGGTATCTGAAGAAATGCAACTGCAATCTTCACATTTTTCATTTATGGCAACACAAACCCACAATAAGCCATTCAATTCTCCAAAGTGGTCAGATAACTTTTTCTATTTTTCAAGTACATAATGTTCAAGATAAAATCATAGTTTATCTTGTCTGAACTCGTGTGTGAGCCAGTCTAGACTCTACAAAATATTTATCGTATGTTCTTCCCCCAACTCACACATATTTGCTAACCTTCTTCCAACAAACTAACAGCTAGTAGTGCAATATTGTACTAACTTTATCAATAACATGATGACATTATATTATTTCGACCATATTCCACCAAGATTGTTTGAAATTTTCTAACAAGATTATCTCCAACTAATGTTAACTGCTACAAAAACTTTCTCAGAGCTGAAGGCAACAGTTACTTCAACTTGAAACTTAGATATAAACACAAACATATAATATATACCTACTTATACAGGCTATTATAGCCACTACAAATAAGCAGACCGTCGGCTCAAGTTTCGTTAACTAAATGCCTTGCACTAATAATAATATTGTTTTAAGTGGTTTTCTTTAGTCAAAAACCTTATAATAGTGATCAAACTATTCCTATTCCGCAAGTATTTAAATTCTTACATATTAATTATTTCTATCACGGGGCATCAATGTGGATTTCAGATGACAATTACTTTAAGAACTGTAATTTAATTATAAATAATTACTTTAAAACCCCTAATTTAATTGTGAAAAGTATCGAACTACTTTTAAAGAATAAATTTATGGAAAAATGCCTTAAAAGTCTCAAACTAATTATCTTGTCTTTGTCAAGTTGTTGGGTTTTAAAAATTTTGTTGAAACATTGGCTAAGATTTTTCTAGATATATTATTGGCTCAATAGTAACAATTTGAAGAAAGTCAAAACCCGGGAGAAAATTTTATTTTTTACGAACCACATTACAGATAGTGATCTGACTTGATCGTTTATGGCGCTTGAGAAAATATTACCAACATGGTGAGCATTTTAGATTATATCCCAAGGTTATTCGTATAAGTAGGTACCTGCATACCTGAGTTAGCAAGTAGCAACAAAATGCAAAATGGAGTAGGCAGATGCTACATAATCAGTTGGCTACCCTAAATTAACAAATTTAGCATGCTGATAACAAAGCAAATACATGACGCAAGATGTAGACTGTAGATGTTACCTAAGTCGAGGGAGGAAGTATGCAGATATGGAAGATATGCCATTTGGTAGTCTATTCTCAAGAACTTAATAAGTCCGTAAATTTTATCTAGTGCAGAGAATTGATAAGTTTGTCCTAGTTATTTGTGCTACACAAATATCTAAAGAGTTTTGGTATTAGAAACAAAGAGCAGGTCGCTCGATGCTTTCAAGGAAAAGTTTTCTTTTGTTAAGCTTTACTTACTCGGGCATTAACTGCTCTGTGTAGAATGTTGTGAGTGATACTGGCACTTTGGCGAAAATTATGCAGGATCACGGAGTATGGACCGTCTCGCGCTCCTTCCTTCGACGTCAGCATTATCCCCCGACCGTATTCTATTTGGACAAAGTTGAATAAAGTGTTTCCCTTCGTCACGCTGTGTGCAGAAACAAAAAAACATCGTTTGTTAGCATAGGTAAGTAGAGTGAGTGAGCGGGTGCACTCTTCCATACTATTTGGAAACTCGGTTTCCACTTCACTTTGATTTACACACCATTCAAAGGGTCTTGCAATTACAAAAATTGGTAAATCTTCTGGAGTAGGGCTTTGAAATTGAATTCTAGGATTGAATATCTCTCCCAAAATTTAAGTAATTGATGGTCCATAAAAGTTTTATATCATACACACTACTAACTACATTGATGGGAATCATTTTGCATAATCAGAGCTAAGACTTCAAGAAACAGGGACTACATGAAAAAATAAAAAGCATTCACTTCATATTTTTATTAGGTAATGTTTGCAGTTGTAAGAATACCGTGAAATATTTATTAAGACATTGTTGGTTGATATTAGTAATTTGTTCCCGCAGCAATTGTAATCAGAATCAAAGCATTAAAGGAAAGGCATAGCTTTTTAATAATTTTGAACTATCTAACTCCAATGCATTTCTTAATTCATCCTAATGATACTTGATACAGTATAATAAACACAATAAATACTTTTGTTGATTTGAGATAGAAAATTGGGCCATATCCTTTAAAGTTTATTTCATGAAGTATCGATGTAGATAGTTGCTGTTTTCGGGTGTTAAATATATATCTTTATGCAATTAGGAAACTGACAAGGAGTTTCCTTATTTGTTCTGTGAATTCAATGATGTCATCTTTCCTTCCTGAGTTTCCTAACTTTTGACACATTCTAAAGTAGTACTTTGACTTCAAATGTCATTTCCTTCTGTCAACTTGGACGTCTTGTCTACCTCTGCATCTCAGTTGACGGTTTTTACAGATAGCTCTAATGTCTTGCAAAAAATTTTATATTTATTTCCACGGACAGTGTAGAATTTAACTTGAGTACAACTGCCAAGTTAAGCGTAAAGCAATTCATTTTCGATCTTCAATTCCATTTTGTTATGTCTCGCTATTTAATGGGTTTTACTTAGAAGAATGACTTTGTGTATGACTGACAAAAACTATTATCTCACTTGACAGTAATAACCTTCAAGAGATTATTGGATTACCCAGGGATTTTCTTTGATCAGGTAAAAAAACGATTCTCATCTTTTACGATTTCAAATTCTTCATAAGAGTCGAGAGTATTGTCAATATTTATCATTGTATTCCCAACTCCCAATTGTTCTATGTCGAAATAATTAAACTCTAAAACAGGTATCACAAAATGGGATCAGGCTCTTTACAAAATGATTTTTAAATTCATACAGTGACAAGTAACACTGTGCAGTGACATGTATAAAGTAAGATTACAAAATTGTTCCGGATCAAAAAAGCAAAGAAGAAATATATATTTAAAATATAAGATACATTTACCAAATATTGGAAGCTTTGAAGCTAAAGGAGTTCTCGTATTTGACCTACTTTCCGCCTTATTTTATTCAATCATGCAAATCTTGCAATGACGTTCCCATTTCGTTTAATGGACACGTGACACTTTAGTACCTACTAAATTTGATAAGGGAAATACGTGTTATCTAATTTAAAATCGATCTTATATCCCATAACTGCTAAATAGTAAAAATGGATAGTCAATTTCAAAATCATTGCGCATGATTAATTATTCAAAGGAAACTATTTCAGCTATAGAGATCAGCATACGGTTTAAATCGTAACTATCGGTATTACGTGCATCTGGTTGAAATCAGATGAATATATAGATTGTGCAATTTTTATAATGCAAAGTCTACTTCAATTTGAATGATGTGGTAGCTGTAAGTGCAAAGAATATTGCATTATAACTTGATCTAGGTACAGTTCGGAATATTCTAGCCACGAGCTGGATAAAGATACACAAACGGCATTTCAGCAAATCTAAACTAGTAGCCTGTCTATTGTAAAATATCTATGGCCATGTAATGGGAAACTACATCAGTCAGCAAATAAAGATGGGTGGAAATAAATTCATTCGCATTCTATAACTTGAGGCCATATTGATAAAGTACATTTTATTAGAGCTTCAACTGAGCATTCACTTGGCAAATGTGTATTATTACTCCTGTGGAAGTTTATTATGTATATCTGTACAGATAGTATCTGTTTGCATTGTGTTTACATGTAGACCATAACAGTTCTGAATTGTAAGTGAGAAATAATGTGTACGATAAGGTAAAATGCTCGTCTCAATTTGATGTACTGTAGGATACCGTATCTGTGTCTTCACATTACAAAAATGGCTCAGCAAATCGGCTATGTATATTTTTAGTCCTATCTGTAACATGAATGCGGATAAGAAATACTCTCGCTTCGTTATAGACAAAATTGAACAAATCTCAAAGGAAGAGTTTTCGCGAATAAATGTAAAAGCCACTCCTTTGGCTAACAAATCGATTTATTTCTCAATTTTGGAGTTAGACTCACATATTACTCGAATGATGGAGAAGTACGTATATTTCACCAACTGAATTACGCGGACATTGCATTACGGTGAAAGTGCATGTATGTATAAAAAATGCATTTATGAGAAGAAACGAGCTGATACTCTGATAAGATTTGATACTCAAATCAAATCTACGTTTAATTATATTTTCCTTACGTCGCAAGCTTCAATTCTATCAAAATAGCAATCCAAGATTCGTAATTACATTCATACAATTCGAATCGATATTCAATTTTTGCATGCAAATATCTCCACTGTAGATTAAATTTAGGAGTGAGTGGCTACGCTTTTAAGCTGATATTGTCAATTTAAATCTATAAAAACGAAAAATGTTAAGACATGTCAACTCTCGTCGTTATTGAGGGAACTTTTGCAATTTTGCAGTTGCAAGTTGAGCTTTCTCGGTTTGTTTTGTTGGTAGTTTAGTAGGTCCACAAATAATAGTGCAGTGGTTATTGTAATGTTGAAATAGATTTGAAAGTGAATTGTTTGATGTTCCACAGTTTACTTGCAGAAAAGTTAAAATGCACGCTGGCAGTAATTAAGTAATTACAAACTGGGAACTACTAAAAAGTCTCGCCTATGCTTAATGAATATCTACTACTAATTGCAAGTATACATGATGGAAAGTTACATTGATTAGTGCGTGTGACTACCCTGGATCTCTATATCTATTTGGTTGAGACAAGGTTTAGAGGACAGACAAGACTAGTTCGTCGAAAGAGGTGAGACTGTGAATCTAGACTATAATTTATAATACCTATAGAGGACTAAAAGTTAATATATGTGATAGTCAGTATTGGATGGATAGTGACTATAATGGAACTTATTAGGAGCGTAGTTGCAGTGTGGGACGGAATACTTTAGCAAGGCACGATTGACTGCATCAAGTCAAAGTCAAATCGAGCCAACCATGCCAAATAGTGAAAGTGTGTAGCTGGGAGAGTAGAACTCCCTGGAACTGCAAATAAAATATAGAGTCAAGCAAGTCAAGTCAGCTGAAATCTGAATAGAACAGAGATCACGTCCAACATCACGTCACGTTAGATCACACTCTGTTTTCTTGATTGAAGAAAGTTCCTTTCAGACTTTCTCTGTACTTACTTTTGACTTTCTTTTCTCAACGTCAACTCAAAACTATTCTTTCCCTTCTATTCTACCATTTTTAGAGTCCATCAACGAATTTTATTCACGAATCCATTCTCTCACTTTCAATTCACAGACCAAATGCGGATCTAGTTACAGAATAGCCTACTCTGTGTGCAAGGGCGTATCCAGAAATCAAATTAAGGGGGTGCTTAAACATTCCAGGAGATTTTTCTTATGTATAAAACTACTTTTTATCAATTTTTGAGAACTATCTAGTGTGTTTTTGGGAAATTTAGGGGGTGCTTAAGCACCCTAGCACCCCCCCTAAATACGTCCTTGTCTGTGTGTACAGGCTCACTCGCTTACTATGTAGATCATTAGGCAGGAAAAAGGCAGAAAACTAACACTGCTGAACTACTGACTCACTGAGATAACCATTTACAGCTTCCACACCAGACTACCAACCTGTATAGGCACATACCAATGCATACTAATACTTATTTAGGTTAGCAAGTCAACGTGGTTTCAATCTTAGATTCCATTAAACTATACTGTATTTTAGAAAATTTTACTACTAGAAATCATCCAAACAATGCATCTATATTGAAGACTGTATTTATTACACATTATACAAATTCTGATATTATAGCAAGGAAATAAAACCAAAATTGGCAATTCAGAATGTGATTGCATGCAGTAGTAACAAGTAGCACTGTCACCAATAGCCCAGTATGTAAATGAGTGTATAAAGCATTAAGAATATTAATTATTGATACAGTGTACACTGGGTAGCATTATTATTATTAATTATTTAAATAAATTAAACTTAATTAAGTCTACTTTGTGCGTTTTTATGGGTATTTCATTAAATAATCTTTATTCTATATAATGTACAGTAAATTGGTATACAAAAGGAAAAGTAAACTTGAATAGTGCTTCTCAAAAATCACGATGCAAGATGTTATTGTGAGAGTAGTTATTATGTGTGACTATTAAATAACCGAGATTGGGTCTGTAAAGTGCGGAGTTAAATAATTGGAAATTATTATGGTAAAATATGTCCAGTAAGCAAAAACTCATGTAAATTAGTTACACCTTGACATTAGGGAGGATTGGTTTAAAATAGTGAACCCTAGCAGAGGACAAACGAAAGTAATTTCTAACAATTGTGAAAGCGGATACAAACGACTGAGATGTAAGATAAGAATGCCAAAGCCCCCGTATTTGGACCATTAGTAGGCACAATGCAAAGTTGCCGAGAAGTCTTTTCACATGCTGAAATTTTCATTCATGGATAAAGTAGGGAAAGGGAAGAGGCAGCATGAAGATGACGTCGCATGGAGTGGCAGTGAACTAGTGTCGAATCATATATGCACAAATGCGAGTAACACACGAAATGTCAAAGAACCATAAAATGCAAATTCAAAAATGTAAAAGTGGATAAGAAGCTCCGTGATGGCAGTTCACCTTCCACTCTCAACTTTGAAAATTCGCATTAAAATGGCTTACAGGAGGCAGAGTTTTCGTTTGTCATATAGTAGTGGTGGCCTGGCTGCGTATGAACTTACACAGGATTTTTCTTTGCTAACTGTGATAACTTGTAAAATCCTTCAAGACGAAGACACATTTATCTTTATTTGAAAACTGTGTGTAGTGCAGTACAGCACTTTCCTTTCCTTTTGAAGAAGTTCTTTACGGGCGAAAACGACGGAGGAACTTACGATAACGATACAATATTCATGAGAAGTGACTGCTTGTAAATGACTTTATCGGGTGGCTGACTCGCCTTCGTGAGACTCGCCATTTCAACTCTTTCAGAGCTCATTCACCAACTCCAGCCACAAACCTTTAACTTTCTGCAGAATCGTGTCATAGCGAATTCCAGCTCTTCCCTACTGGGTATCTTAAATATTGCATTAAACTTTCCCCAAACTTGTCCCCCATTCAACTCCATTTTTATATTACTTCCATTTTCCTAAACTTACATTTTAGTTTTACTTTAAATCACATCTCTCCAAGCCTACGAATTTTTAAAGATTACATCTGTCCAATTTATCCCTCTAAGTTATGTCAATGACAAATGAATTCATGAACCGTTGCGACCAGGTCCCAGCAATAAGCTAAAACATGATGAGAATATCAGAATGCAAAAGACGTACATATTTATTCTTAGCTTGACATCACTTCGAAAGAAATCCCATAAGAATTAGTAGATCAAGAGACCTAATGCCGCTCTGTAGAAATTTGCAATTTTCTGAGGAAAATCATCTTGATAAGAATAAGAAACTAATTACGAATACATTTGCAATAAATTTTGATGAGCAAAACTGAGTTATTTGAGTTATACAATCAAAAAACATTCGTTCACTTCAAACTTTCGATAGGAGTGGATGTAACAATATATTATTACTCTCAATGTAAAATCCCTTCACAATTTATCCAATGTCAATCAGCATCTTACTAAAAGACGTTTCAACTTTCAAAACATGTCTCCTAAAGTAATCAGTATATTGTGAAGTTATACATTGGACACAAACGAATTCATCAATTCATACAAATCTTCCTGAATAACGTTGTATTGTAAAATAGATGGAAGAATACACTTGTCGATTCACAAAAATAATTAGGTTCCGAATTGAGTAACTATTTACTGATACAAGATTTTCAGGATTGTAGTCGAAGCTATTCAAATGCACTACTGCCGTAGAGAAGCCATGCGAATATTCAAGCTGATATCTCGGTCAACAAAGTTTTTCAGTCGTGGATATCCTTCGTTATTAATAAAATTACAGATTTCCGTAACAAAATTGATTTCTAATAATCATCCAAAAAAGTTTAATGAAAAATTACTACGTTTAGTGAATATTATGTACTTGTGGTAAGAAAATGCGAGAAGACTATAAATTATCAGAAGCTAATTGTAATTTGTGAAGCATAGTCGTTAGACAGAACCAAATTTCAGAAAAGCATGGACTCAATTTGGGTCCATTTAACCTTATTTGACTCAATTTGGCTCAATTTAACCTAATTTGACTCAATTCAACTCAATTTAACTCAAATACATAATATTCACCAATAGTGTTATTTCATTAAACCCTATTCTTTGGGTACTTAATAGAAATCATATAATATTTTAAATGTTTTGTTTAATAGCAAAAAAACTACACCCCAATGAAAAGTGTTTTTATTGATGTCCCAGTTTGAGTATTCCCATGGATTCTCTACGGCAGCAAGCAGTAGCCATAGAAACCATATCTCATGAAATCAGAGTTGGGTTTTGAGAAGTTTTTTTTAATAGACGAGACATCCTGTCTGCGGCCTTGGTTATTAGTACTAAAAACTAACGCCAACTTTGAATACCAAATCCGAATTAAATTCTGGCAATAGTAAGAGTTTGTAATTTCAGTTCTCGTATAAATCACCTTATGGATGGATTATTATACAATAGATATAAGCCTAAAAATCTGCATTTGGAAAAGATTTAGCATTTTAGTTAATTCTAAACAAACAAATTAATTCGCAAATGTTCATAGTGTAGATTAGGCATAACCAAACGTTGGGACTCATAGATTTGAGTTTTGTGGTAGTGGCTGGGAGAAAGACGTGAAGGAAGAGAAAGCAGAGAAAAATGCAGATGTGAGTGGAGACTTATGAAAAGCTTTTACCACTTTGCAGTTTCCTACTCAGTCTGTATACTGTTCATTTTAGTAGGTAGATCTATCTGGCTTCGCTCAGGTTCTCGTGGGTTGACTCGACTCACTTCAGTGCACTTCAATTCAGCCAACATTACATTACATTACTGTGTGCAGTGAAAGGGGCAATTTAAACACTTCCGAAAAGGAATAACCTTGCTACTGATAGAGTAATAGTTTTGAGACCCCCCACAATGCTACTATGCTTACCCCATAAATTATGACTTTGTCATTTAATGCATTCACGTACGATTACGGACGCTTATCACGTTCTATGACTATTCCCCCAACTCTTTTATGTTGTCTCATTATAAGCAACAGAATAGAGAGCAATATCAAGTTCTTTATTTTATGCCGAGATTACATTCCATTTCGACTTACTCTGACTCCTTCATTCTCACATAGCCTTTCTTAAAAGCCCTACTTTCATCAGTCGAAATTCCTCACACTTTCCCCACCCAGTCTTGCCCTACCAAAGCATCCACTTTTTTCTTAATTTACAGGTATAAAACTGAATTTCAGTCTACTGAATTACTTCAATGAAAATGTACACATTAAAACTTACGAACTCAATCCTTAACGTTAATTCTACATTAAATCCGTATCTAACTCAATTACATTTAATCTGATTATATCAGCATTATAAAGTGCGAAATGTACAATTTCGTTATTTTTCTGCGGGTCAAAAGAAGCATTTTATTATAGAAGAAAAAAGCTGGGATCAAATATTCCTCACTTCCAGGAAAGTAGTAGGGCATCATGAAAGGACATTATTTGGAAACATAACTGCAGGTTTTCGTGTTTCATTCCTATAGAAAAACAAGCAGATGAATCGTACTCTAATTATCGGCACGGTATGTGTGATAATGTTTCACAGATGGGTGTTCTTTGAAATAGTAAAACAGTTGTGGTAACAGATTGCGAGGAAGTTTAATTCCCAAACATCTCTTTGTGACAAAGACATGTACATAATTGAAGTGAACACGACTATCACACAATAATAATAATTTTGGGACAACATAATAAAACTCCTTTTTTCAACGATCCTTTTGAATAGTTCACGTCTCGCCTCCAGAATTGGACTATGCCATTTCAGAGTCACGCTCTTGAATTTGAAAATATTGTCGTTCCTATGCATATAGAGACAAAAAGAGACATGAACCACTTCTGTAGTAGACGACGGGTTTGAAATAGAGCTTGAAAAGAGGTTTACAACGTCAAGGTAGGTAGCAATTGAGGGAACAGCGGGAGAGGTAAACGTGGATTAGTCTCCCGGCTATAAGTGCAAGTGCTATTACAGGTAATACGTACATATGGCATATTGAGGTGCTGTTAACTACGGCCTTCTGCATACTTTGCCATTACAGGATTCTATGTCCTGCCTAATCATCCCATAGAGTTTCAAGTGTAGCACCCAAAAAGCATTTCGTTATTTGTTTACGCCCCATTAGCCAGTCTAAATCCAATCTAAGTAGCAACCCAACGCCGATGGTATGACATTCCACGTTGTTTTCCAGCGGATTTACCAATCTGATCTCTTCATATGGCCCATTATGTCTACAGTCGGAGACAAAGAGCCATTGGGACCCAGTTTCATGAATACCCAAAAAGAATATCTACAGTTTTACTACACAATCTTTTATGGAGGCAAAATAACTCACCTAATAGTCTTCACTTGGTCTTCCACGCCTCCCGTCCCCAATCTCTCCGACACATCTCCGTTCTGTATCAAACAAAAGTATTTAAAGGTCAAGATTCACAGATTCAATATTCAGATAACACTAGAATAAACTGTCATTTTACACTCCGATCTAATCTTGATTGTGGGTTTCCTTTATTGTCTTTAGCATGCAAGGAAAATGGCGCGTTAAAAGACTAAAGCGTTTTATAAAGGAGTAATAAAAATTATTAATACAGTTTATATGACATATACTCCACAGTTTATATTTTATTACCATATTAAAACCTAGTTCAAGAGTGCAGATATATTAAGATTAGCCAATAAATTGCCAGCAAAAGCATTATCAACCCACATCTACACTATGCATTATAAATGATAATATAGTGCCCAATAATAAAAGAAAACTTTAAAAGTGAAAATAAATCAACGCCTAAATTGACTCTTCGAGATTTACTTCCAAGACTAAACTTTACGACTATTGCTTTATCTTATCTTTACTGCACTCACACCAGAAACATAAACATAATACGCTCTTTAATGTACGAGACAGTCCACAAACCAGTATAATAATATATGTACTTTTGAAGATGCAATTTGCAGCTGCAATTAAAATAATAAAAAGCAATAAACATACCGCGCTATTTCTAATAAATTATTTTCACTCCTCTTTTACATTTAATAATAATTTCATGTACTTCATAAGAATAGGAATTTTTCATCTCGTCACATCACACAAGTAAAAAATTTGGTGGTACAGCTACATAATTGTGATTCGAAAATCCATATGACATGTAAAATGCATTTAGCAGCAAAAATAATCAAATAAATAGACTAGTACGTATACTACAAGATATTATATCTAATAAGAATGACCCTTAAGGGATTCAAATTTGAAAATTTTTGTAAATTATCTGAGGTATAGTCAGAAATAATACGGACTCTCTTTAGAATTCCATTAGCCAGTTAAAATATTAGGTAAACATAAAATAATAGTGACTTTGACGTGTATTCATCCATCCATCATGAAACATAAAATCGTTCTAAGGGGGGTCCATTATCTTTGTAAATATTTTCGGGAACATGTTACAACTTCAACATATTTTAAAAGACATAAGTGATATAGTGAGCGAATGAAATTTTCGTAACGTAAATATTGCAAAAAGTAGTAAAATGGTCTGGTTGAAAGTGGGGTTGAACAATGTAATGGTAGATAGGGATTAAAGATGAAAACTAATATTGACCTTAGATAAGATCGACAAAAAATCAGATGTTGGGAGAGAAAAGCAAAGATTGAAAGTAAGATGACTCGAGGAGCTTTTAGTTTGGTTAGTAAGTGATTGTAGTTGTGACAAGAGAGATGGATGTAGAAGAGTGTATAAGTATATTGTGTACACAGATAGTGGGTGAGGTTAGTTGGAATTGTGTACATATATGTGTGGTTGAAATCAGTTAGTAGCGAAAGGAGGGAGAAGTAGAGTTAGGAGTAGTAGTAATAGGTATTAGTATAAGAAGGGGTCATTTGGCTTGTGCATGTCAGCCATTATCTGAGCATCACAGAGATATTTCTGTGTCCAGAGAGTCCAGACAAAGAGGGAACATTATCATTAGCTTTCACTCACTCATTTGTTGACCGTTCACTTTAGGAGGAGGAGAGAGCAGGTAAAGTGAAGTGAAGCCTTAAGAGTAATCTTACTTAAGCGTATTCTTACATTACATGAAGGAGGAAGGCACTATTTGTATATCTAATGCAATATACAAATATAGTGCTACAGATCAGACAGGAAAGCAAACGGGCATGTATTCTAAGCATCTCTTTCTGCATTGTATACACGGACAGACGTAAGCCTTTCTGCAATACAACAACTCTGGACATAGTAGTACATAGTACAAATATGTACAGAGTATTAAGTTACATGGAAGCACCTACACGTACAGCATCTCCATTCAACTAAAATCTTATCGTTTTTCTTTTCTTTGGCAACGACTTGACTTGACTGCGACAACATTTATCTGACTTATAGGAGCAGGGAGGGAAAAAATACTCTACTCCAAATAATACGATAAGAGATCACATAGAATGATATTTTTGCTATTGCTGAAGCACCAGATACTTAGGTAAGAAGTGCACTATCATCCACTTTACAGTAAAAAACGGGTCGGGGATGAAAACAAGAAGTTGTAATACAGAGCTCTGAGTGGACTTAGGAGGAAAAGTACTCTACTGGTTACAGTAAAAGAAACTTTCCTTGATACAGCTTATAACTACTTAGAATACGAAAAGAAATCTTTAATAAGTCACTAAGATGAGATTAAAAGATATTACGCATTTCATGAGAATGGTACACAGACAGAAGAACCTACATGAGTATCTCATTCACGAGATGGATACTATACAAACACAAATGTATACCTATATGTACTACTAAGTACACAATAGAACAAAAAGGTATCCATCTCTAATGCAGATCGGGAAAAGAGTATATCTGTAGCTGTGTGGATTAGTTACTGATGTTGAGTGAGTTATAGGTTAGGATCTCTAGGCATTAGGAAGATGTATATGTATAACTTGCCCATTTGAAGGAGCTGGCATCACTCCCAGTCCCAGTGGTCGTCTCGTCAATCTCGTCCTCATCAACATCTGACTCTCCTGGAGGAGCATTATTGAGATTGAGATTGCTGCCATCATTCTTTGTGGTTTCTGTAAAGAAGCCAAGAGCGTTGAGGTGGCTCACGGAGGCATTCAGACCCATGATGACGTCTTCATCCAAATTATTGCCAGGACTCGTAGGATTGATTGGATTGTTCTTCGTTCCAATTACACCACTCTGACCTGATATCAAATTTTTCAGACCTGATGATGAGAAAATGCTCCCCGCTGACGCTCCACTCGCTGACCCTCCAGGAGACCCGCTCACCCCGCCTCCCGAAGATCCCATCGTGCCCCCGATCACACTCTCCGAGTTTTTTAGAATACTGTTTGTCGTCGTCCCGCTCGGACTCCCTGTTGAAACTCCGCGTCCTTTCTTACCCGATGAACCAACACTCCCAACTCGACTCTCTGCAAAAGTCATACACGTCAATACTTTTGTCTCACTTCCAAAAATAACCCTTTGTATTTAAAACTCTTTAATCAAGTTACAATTACAATCCTCAGTACTCATTATAAATGAATAAAACGTATATTATTTCAAATAAGAGAGATTTTTAAGTCTTAAAAAATGACCCATTTACAAAACAGAGAATTTGTAATCAATATCCAAAAAATAGGAGCTCAAACATGAAATTAAAATACTTACTGTTTGTTGAAGAACTTTGACTCATCTCTTTTGGTGGGAGAAGTTCTACAAAATCATCTTCTAAATGGTTCACCCAGGTTTCTAATTGAGTCCCAAGCTCTCGTTGTACTAAGCGCATCAAAGTATTCAATGCTTTCTTTATCCACAGAATGTCCGGTTTCCTATTTTTTAATCAATTATTATTAGCAGTAATTCATAGATAGAGGATAATAAACGTGTGCATTATACCACACAAAAGTCTACTTAATTAGTATTTTGTGTGCATATTGTTTGTGTAAACAAAGTTTTTTCATCAGAAAATAAAGGGTGCCTGTCCTAGTAAAATAATTAGGACAAAGAGAAATTATCTGCTATAAATCTGCTGGAAAGTTCAGTAGGTACCTAGTGTGAAATAAACTTTTTCTCCATTATAGCTCTTTTAGAGCTAACTTCTTTGTGCTAATGCACTACCGTAATATATTCCGACTCCAGAAAATATACAGACTCCAAGACAAAAACCTAAGAGCTTGAACTGCAACACTACGTTAAACTTTTCTCATTTAGATTTATTTCGCTGATAGCAAATGACTACCAAGAGGAGACTGTTGTAGGAACAAATAAATTAAAACAAAAAACAGGAGAAATATCTGACAAAAAGAAAGAAACTTATTGTAAGTGGTGATTCCACGACTCAGTCTTTTCTATATTAAATTCCTCTGCCAAAACTGGAATTTCCTCACGGGTACATTATCATCCCTTAGTGAGCATCCAAGACATCAAAAAATATTCACACCATTTGGTCATTATAATCATTCAAAATCCCAATAACTGCACATTATTATATTTAATTATGTTTTCGTTGCCAAAAATTTGCAGTGTGTACTGTATTTAAGGCCTAGCCAAACGGATTAATGTGCATTCCAAGAAAAACTTCATTTCAAACCCGTTGTCATAATGTTTAATTGTTGCTACACAATTTTTTGAATTACTTTGGTAATTAAATAGCAATTCATGTAAATTATTAAGTTTTAATGAAATAAATGAAAAAAAATTAATTCTTACATTTGTACAGGAACGACAGGCTCCAAAACGAACCCTAGTAGGAAATAATCCTGAAATTTATTTAAGCAATTATTATTACATGTAACAATTACCATAAGACGATGCTAAAAATAGGAAATGATTGCACAGCTAAAAGTAGATCAAATTTTGGCCATTAGGGGAACTAAATATTGGTTGTTAGGTTTTGAGAACAACCATGATTTATTAAGATGCCTTTATCTATTTTATCCTTAGCTGAACAGATATAATATATCTAAATAAAATAGCTTTCAAAACTACATGCGACTGTGCTGATTAGCATTAATTTATCGCTAGGTCGCTATTTTTAATTTTCATTGTTTGCATAGCCATTGTATCAGTACTGGAAGGTGTTGTTTAAATGAAACTTAAGTTTTACAAGTAGAAGCTAGTAAAACTAATTTAAACAATGAATCTCGTAGTCCCAGTAGGTGTAATTTAATACAAGAGAATAAATGTAGAGCATGGAACCCCAGGGAAATATCCCATAACATCCATTATTGTATTTGAAAAGTGACACAAGTTTCTACGTCTCTCTTCATACGATATATTACTAAATAGCAGCTACTTAATTAGTTCAACTACTCAGTAACTAAACACGTCTTCTGGATAAAGGTCATGGGCATTGGGAGACAAACGACAGGAAATAAGTAAAAGGGAAGACGTGATTCTTGGATAATTACCATTCTGCGAATGTTCCAGTTATAATTCATGGCTAATAGTGCACCGTAGACTATGAATATTAAGGAATCGCACAAATCTTCGGGTAAGTTACTCATTTAAAGGAGTGTCTGTATTGTCAGTATAAAAAATGTGAATAAAAATAAAATTTGATGTGGAGAAGAAGGAAGGGAGGGAGGGGAAAAGCAATCAGAGTAACTGGAGTAGTGAATTGGAGAGAGACAAAATAATGATAGCTGAAGTGAAGAATGCATGTGTGGAGACAGAGAAGGACCAAAGGGAATGCAGATGGAGACAGAAAGTGTAATGCGGGCCAGAGTGGGAAAGGAAGGGCTAAATGGAGGATCGATATTATGCATTACAGTGTCAATAGGAAATAGGAACTTATTGGCCAAGTGTGTGCGAGACATGAATGGATTGAAGTTGAGACGATTTTTCTCTCGTTTTCTACTTTCGCTTCCGTTCATAGTGGCCTAGTGTCTACGACCCAACTCTAATATATCTCCCTTATCTCTTCCTCCATCAGTCACATTGCTTTCTCTAGTCCGACTAATAGGGTCCAGTTTGTCTGCTTCTTGGCGTCCCAAGCTTTCGTCATGACTACTCATCCCTAGCCAAAAGGGAAGTTTGTCTATACACTAAGCCATGCTACTGCTATTCATAATGATAAAGGAGGGATGGAAAGCAGCGGATTTCGGATTTAAAAAGCCAAGTACATCCGAATTCAGAGAGGAGAGGACAAGTGCGTAGAGTTGAGTTCAACAACTACATTGAAAACGACAAGAGGCTACCTCAACTTTCCTTCTCAGACAGATTGGACTGAGTCAATCAGAAGAGGCAATGCAATGGACTCACACTCAACTCGACACACTTTAATGTAGACACTTACAGATATTCAAGAATACTCAACCAAACTGAACGCTCTATCCTAAGTCAGTGGCTGAGAGTCAGGGAATCGGAAAAAGTAGGGAGATACGGACTCAAATATATTTCTACAGGACTAGTCACACAACGAAACACTGTGCTTTTCTTTTTATCACTTAAATGTTGACTGTGCAAAGGAAATTTGGGATGTGTGGGAAAGAAAATGCTAGCGAAGCATTTTGACGCTCTAGAGGTAATAAGGGTTTGAAGGTATGTAATGTGATGGAGTAAATACTTAGGAGCAAGTGGATTGAAAATGGAAAGTGTATTATGTGTAGCTACATACATAAAAATGGCTTACTACTAGACAGACGGACCATAAAAAAGTAAACGTACACAATAAAGGGAAACAGAATAGATTTCGATTGAAAAGCACTCATTCACGTTTTATAACTCGTCTCATGAGCTCAACTTTCAGCTAGCCACTATTTTTTCATTTCTAATTCCCCATCTCCAGCACTTGTATTTCCTTATTGTCATCTTACTACTCTTTTATTCTTTCCACCATTCAGGTTACGATTACTACGCATTTACTTCCCTTAATGCTTTCCCATTCCTGTCTCTCCCATTCCTACTTCCATTTACCTATTTCACTAAATCCTACTCTAATACACTTATAAACCATCGAAAACACTATAAATCTACTTAGAGATAGTTAAATTCTGGACAAAAGCCACTAAAGGCCCTGTCATCTCCTCAATTTTAACACATTCACTGAATTTCCAAACATAAAAAATACATTTGTAAATGTACAACTTGCAGTTATTATTGCAATCATAATATTCTTATGGCCACTTACGATTTCATTCAGTTTACTGCATTGTACTGAAATCAGTTTTTACCATTACCCTCCACTTTCAATACTCTTCAACATAGTTTTTAGTATGCATATTAAATACCGTAAAAAATCTAGTATCAATATAGTCTTTGAGTTGCTCAGTGTTTATTATGTCCATTTTAGAAACATATGCATGATTGCCATATGAAGAAATAAAGTGCTTTTTAATTGCATACCTTCGTTTGAAGATCCGCTTCGTTATGTTACACTTCATGGTGTGTTAAAATAATTGAGTAAATTAAACTAATTTGTAAACAAACACAACTGGAAATACCTACACGGATTATCTTCTGTCATTCATTAACCATTGATATGAAAACAATTAAGCATGCTTGGAAGTCTTAATTTACAGCTGAACATGTTCAAGAGTTGGCTAATAAAATTCCATTTTGTTAATTAAAATCCTGAAATGCTTACAGGTTTTATAGCTTTATAAGTCATTGCAAGTATATAAGTCAGTCGCAACTAAGAGTGAAGAGCCATAAAACTCAACATTCCATAAAGAAAGTAACTTTCTCCAAAGTGCATTGAAGCTTGAAGAAATACCATGTTAAGTGTTGTTACTTATATTATGTGCGTTATATTACACATCATACACTACTGATGGAAAAGGTACGAAATAGGGAGAATAAATTTTGTGGTAAGGTAATTTATAAAGAAAGACCACAAATTGTGTGCAGAAAGAGGAAAATAATACAAGAATGACACATGTGTGACATAAAACAATTGACATAACTGTATGATTTCCCTTCAGAGCAAATGAGGAGAAATTATTAAAAGTTGCACTGCCATAGATTTTATTCCCCGACGGTTAATTGGATAACTTTTATTAGAGTTGACCTGCCATTCCTATTGGTATTCTATGTCATCCCTTAAGTTTGCCCATTATATTTATCCGTGCAAGAGCTACGACTAAACTCAATCAAAGACAGACAACGGTGGAGGCTACTTTCACTGGCCTACTCCACTGCTACAACAAATTGAATCCCAAACTTGGTTGCCTATAAGAAACCCAATAAACAACTTACTCTGGGCTATTTCGTTCATTCTGAGGAGACCAGCAGTGGCATCAGATCCGTTTACTCTCCAACTTTCTATGTCCTTTCTAAGAGAGCCACTAATTCGGTAAACAAATATCGCATTTAACCTTACCGTTTACTGCTATACTTCATCATATTCCAAAGTCCTAATATCTGTCTACGGAAGACAAGACATCCAATCTAATTATTTTTATTCTTCCTCTACATGGTCAAACTACCAACTGCTTACTAAGTAAATATGACATGGCAACTTTCTATATGTATACACTATCTACCTTTCTAGGTATATCAGCTAATGACCAACCACATTTACTTTTTTCAGTAAAGGGGCTTTAGTCAGTCAGTAAACACACAAAGTACTCCTAAGTATGTACATAAAGCATACAAAGACAAATATTTGACCACTGACCATCAAAGTAGGGAAATTAAGGACTAACAATAAACGTTTCCCTTTACCAAAGTGTTATTATCTGTCGCTACTGCCTCGCGAGTAGCAGTTGGGAGACTACCGAACGCTACAGTTAAATTACACTATGCTAAGGTACACCTATCCATTTACATGACTAGTCCCATATAGTTTTGATTGCAGTAAATATTGGATTAGTATAAATTAAAAGTGTCAACTTACAATGCCCACAAGTGCAGCGTAGCAAGGGGTAGGTGATTGAGGAATATACGGTTGCGTCGTTGATTGTAAATCGGGTGTCGGCGTCAGGAAAGCCTTTTGCCATATCACTAAACGCTTTACTGGCTCCCAACAAGAAGAAAGTGCAACTCTGTGTCGAGCCCATTTGCTTAGTTGTATTCTCCACCAGCCGTGAAACTGAGATGCTAAATCACTTTCCAGATGCGAAACTACAACGCCACCCTAAAAATTAAAAAAATATTATTATAATATTAAATTATACTATTAGATAGCAGAAATAGATTCAATATTTATTGGAATAGAATTGTAAATGTAGTACACAGATTTATGTGCTTTTTCTCATTATATAGTTAAATTTTGGGGTGTGCAAGGATGATAAGTACTTTATAGGTTTTCAACCCTCGCAATTTCCCTTCCATCACCACTTGAAACTTATGTCCTTTACAACCCTTGTTTTTATTTAAATTCCCAAAGGCTTTGCCTAAGTAACAGCGCTATCCTTAGGGTCACTAAGTTAAAAGTAATGCGTTGCAATTTGATTATGATAAAATGTAGTTCAAAGACAAAGAGCTTAATGACATTGAACTGGGAAAGATTATCGGTAAGTAGTGCATAGATTGAATCACTGTCTACAGCGACAGTCCATAAAGAAGGCGCTAGTGTCCAGAGAAAGTAAATGTATTGAGTGAAGGGTTGGTACAGGACGCTATGACTTAATGGATGGCGGTAGGCTAAGGTGAGAGTAGTTGGGATGACTTTTGAGAGAATAAGAAGATGCGAGGGTGTTAAAAGAAAAGTTAGGCCAAGAAATTATCTCGCGGTAGCTATGAAGGACGGAGTGAAAACAAGTACTGAAGAAGTTTGGGAAAAGTTTAACTCGTTAGAATGTCTCTTGATTCTCGTCTGCTCCCTCATTGTCAGTCAGTTGGTTCTACAGACCCACATTCTGTATTTGCCAACTCTGTCCACAGAGTACAGCTTTCATTCTTCGAACCAACATAAGGAAGTCTGTGACCAGGAGAGGAAGTGCCTTGTAAGTAAGTAGATGACTAAGCAAGTAAAAGAAGAGCATTTAAGATCAGTTTCGTTTCGGCTCGTTTGACTAGCTGCACTTTCTCTCGTCTTTCTTTCATCTCTCTAACTACATTATAACTACTATACATATTTTACAGTGAACAAGCCTAAATATTTAAGCAAGTCCATATTTCCTATAAGGATGCGTACATTTTTTGTTCCAGATTGTTAACGATGTATGTAGGAGCTATGAGTAAAATGCAAAATAAAAAGAGTCGTGACAGAACTGTAATATGCTTCTTGTAAAATAAGTAGCAGAAAAAGTGTGATCGAAGAATACGTTTTTTCTCTGGCTATCATTACTCTCGTGCTTTCCTATTGTGTAACATTTTGTTTAACACAAAAGCTCACATGACACGGAGTCTTTGTCTTTCATTCGTCTGTCCTGGGAGACTTGACTTGCTATAGCTATGCCAATGCTCTCTATATTTCACACATAAACGAAACTTCACAGAGCTCCCTTTAAATCCAACTTGCCTAGAAGTCTATACAATTGCGTTATGCAGGATTCATCTCTATAAGCATCACCTGGACTTATAGACTCATAGACACTCTCCAACTTGGATTCGACGACTTCCTCCCTTCCATCTATCTGTCTCGTTACTCTCCTCGTATAAATTTATCACACTGTCAACTCCACTACTATTTACTAGTACAGTTCCTCTGGTTCCTCTGTGCCATTGGAAATAGTCAGTATTCCTACAAGAGTTAAACTATTCTGGGAAACTCTCTTTCCTACTTACTACTTATCCATCACAGTAAATGCAAAGAGAAACTGAATACGTAGGTGATAGCTCGCAAGGGACGGGGATTCCAGATTTGGGACTTTTCCTCTAGGACTTCTCATTTCTATCCCATCCTTTGTGGACTCAAAGAATTATTGCTCCGCATAGTCACTCTGATTGTCAGTGAATCTTGCATTACTAAACGGATCCGGCTTTATTCACTCTCTGTTTGTACTTATTCTAAACTCCTATCTCTCTATATATTCAGACTTATCATATGCAAACCACAATTTCAACAGAATTAAGCCCCCGCACGTAATAAGTATGTAAAACTACATCATTTGAATTTATATCCATTCCTTCCATTTTATAATCTATAAACCTAACTTTGTAGTCCCTAATCCTCTAACAAACCAAGATTCCGTTACCTACTTTTTTAATTTCCTATTTGTATTTGATTGAACCTACTTACATACAATAATAACTATGTAACCTAAATAAACCTCCAAAGTTTCCAGATACTCATAACTGATTTCATGAATACCAAATCGTTGTTGGTTTTGTAAAATCTATGGTGCTCTATTTATTGTACTTCTAGGGTACAACTTTTTTACTGACTTTAAAAAGTATGAATTTGCTATGGAAAGATTTTTGTGTTAACACCATTGAGCTGTAGTTTTACACCTTTAAACACATTTCAAGCACATTATTATGCTAGATCACAACTAGTAAAATTTTGCGGAAATGTGCAGTCTACAAAACGGGGTAAAACTATAATAAGGTATGAATGGCCCATTTTCAAGACACAGTTAACCAGGTTTAATTTACCATGAAAAATTATGGGATTTAGTAGAAATTGGTGAGACACATTTTTGTCTTACAATCGCGTTTATACATTTTATTAAAATGGTAGAATAATGTGAACATGAAATGTAGATCTAGTATTTACTTTATGAATAGTGTTTATATGTGGGTAGTTATTGTCTATATTCATTCATTTGAAATTTGAATAATCCGTATTTGACTGCGTTCACTTCAAATGAATAGAAAGTTGACAGTTATATGAACAATAGACACAAATGGAACTGACACAGAGTTCCATTAGGAAAGAGTGGGAAGTTTGTCGAGGCAAGTTGGGTGAGCTGTAACAATGAAACAAATACCACTATTTAAAACGCTCTTTGTTCATTCATTTCCTTCTACATCCGATTGCATCTCCTCTCCAGTTATATATTACGCTAATGGGGAAAGTGTGACTTTCCATTTGAGAGTAAAAGAGCGAAAGAGCAGACGACTGGTTCATTTATTAAAGTGCTGATGTTTACATTAATGCTTACAGTTATCACAATCACACTGATGAGACATGGCCAAATGAGTCAATAAAAGGGAAAGGTCTATAAACACATCCATACCTATGCATGCGTCTACCAATTCATTCTATGTGCCACAAAGTTGATAGGTGAAAAGAAAATTCCATCCACACAACTTTTCTACAGGGTGATCAAAAAGAAATGACTCACAGCTGAAACACTATGAGCATTTGCTTTAGCATAGATTTTGTACAGAATGCGATTGTAGTTCATATGTAGAGTTCATAATAATGTCGAAATAACGAAACATTAAAAATGAAAAGTGAAAAGATGACAAAACGTCTCGTGAATATCACAAATCTTAACGTTTCCAGATAATACAACTTTTGCATGATTAGTCGTTAAATTCGGACAGTTTCACTATCCAACGAGGTTTATGTCACGACGTTTGGAGTTTCAGGATTGTTTCGTTTTTTCCCATTACCAAATCTTTCTTGGCCAAAATGATTAATAAATTAAGTCACAAACTTCCTCTAAACGACGTTAAATAAAGAGTGGTGATAGATTAAAAAAATTTCGGTTATCTTTACATGCACTTTAAATGGAAAAAGTGTGTTGAATAAACTATTAACAAAAAACATTTTCAGGTTGGCAGCCACTAATGTCATTTCTTCAATTCACCGTTAAGTAAGCCAAGCATATATAAAAATTTCAAAAGGCATTCCTGCGTAGAATAATAGCATAAATCCTTTATGTGAATGTGTCATGCACCTTTTACTTTTGTTGCAATAATAATAAACACTCGATACTCAGAATGCAAATGTAGTGAATAGTCTGAATGAATTGTATGCCTTTGATCATTGTTTGAAATACTTGCTAACATTGTTTTCACATTTATGTTGAAAACAGAATAATCTTGCATGAACAACAAGACATGATGTTATCGACTAACATTTTAATTGGAGAAAATCGGAAGGGCTTACTGAGTTACCAGTAAGTAATTGTGAACTCAAAAGTTTTCTTTTCAATGTCAGTTGGCAGTTTTCCCTTCAGCAAAATGTTATCGATACTTCGCCAATGTGGGAATAGAGGAACCACACAGAATTCTATCTTATTAGTCTCTGACGTAAAAGACGGTTATGAAATTGAAGATTTCCGATCCTTCTCCCTATCATACAAATTGTTTTCTCATCCACTTACAATTTTCTTTCAAATTAATTTTAACGATGTGTATCATGTTACTCACTAACATCATAACAAGGACTAACTCCGCATAACATAAAGAGACAAATGACATTCGCTGACATAAAATGAAATTACATAATATGATATTCGATTGTCATTTTATTTTACAACAACGTCAATCCGTAAGCCAAACACGCAGATTACGACCAAATACTCAATATGCATTGAAAGCATCTTCTCATTTCTACTTAGGGGTGAGTACCAGCTTTAATTTTGACAAAGGGGCTCAACCTTCTACAGCATTGAGTACAGATCTATACAATTAAAGAATGCTTTTCAGCACCTGTAACATAGGTAATAAGACATAACTTGTTTTCCAATGCTTATTCTATGCATGTCACAGGTACAGTACATTAGTATGAAATACTATGATGTAGACCACATACAAGTATGATATATTGAATGGGTAATAAAACTTAGGCCAACATAAGAGCGATAGAACTGCATCCGAAAACAATTTTGGCAATAAATCAAACATCAACGAAACGCACGATAAAAAGGGCATTATTTTATAAACATTTGGAAAATTATAATATTGCATATCATATTCTATAGAAATTCTGACATGTGATAAAGGAAGGTCATATCTATATAGTCAACAGCATTAATGTCCCATTTTCTCGACGTACTTAGTGACCCAAATATGGTCAGAAAATACTGTAGTTGAAGACAATTAGAAGAATTCCGTGACTTAAATGCCTCTTAATGTTATCAGATATTTTTATTCAGTTGAGAAGCAATTTGCGAAACGTATTGCCCTACATATGGTAATACTTCAATAATAAGCGCGTTGGATAATTCGATTGTTGTATAACTATGCGCGGATGTAGTGCTGAATGAGTTAAGACTTGACATTGTAGAATAATCACTAAACATCAATGACAACCATTTCCTTCCCCAAGTATAGCTCTGTGGAGCATTGAATAGAGCGAGGACTAGTATGTGTTGAGACAAAGAACTTATTTGTTTCAAATGTCAGGTAATTCAAAGTTTGCATCACTCACCTTGTACATAAGACAGGAGCCAAGACAATGGAAATGAGAATCTTCCGATTTGGAACGGTTGGCGACTTCCTGCAATTTACAAAGACAAATTATACAATATTAAAGGGTATAGGTAGATTTACAATTATGTCAGGGAGTAAATCCGAATTGGAAATGCTACTCAGGAAATGATAGTTTTTGCAGAGGGGATTTAGAGTTGTGAGTTAGGATATTCCAGTTTAGTACTGAAATTATAGGACATAATAGGATAATGACAAATTGACATTTCATTAAAGTAACGATTGTAGTATGTAGGCGGTTGAGTTGAGCTCTGATAGGGAAATTGAAGAGGTTTGTTAAGAACTTCCCACGCATTTGTGCTACAATATAATACCACAGACATTATTGAAATTAGTGTTCCTATTGACAGAGAAATTGAATAGTTCATGCAGATAGTTTTATTGCATGCAATCAAAGGGAAAGGGAACGAAGGTACTACAATGTTTGTTCTGTATCAGTTGATGATACAGTGAGTGAGTGTAATGCTATCAAAATAGAATATCTGAATGAAAAATCTGTTGACGTGAATTGTGGCTGAGCTGACGTTTGATGCTCAAAGTTATCTGAACTCTGAAGAAAAGTCACTAATCATAAAATCATAGAGGAGAGAAAGGAATTTAGCTCTTGTGAGGGAAATGACAAAGTCAAAGAAAGATCTGAAGGAGTCTATGAATAAAATAACTTTAATTTGAATAGAGTCTGTCAGTTTAGTGCTATGTATGCATGCAATGAACTCGTCAAAAGAAAAGAATGACTTTGACTCCGGCTCCAAGTCAATATAAAATAGCTATAGAATTCTATGATATTATTCTCATGGCAGAAGTTTCTCTACATAGATTTGAATTGAGCCGAATTCCCAGAATTATATTAATAGAAGGCTGACAAAGTGAAATGATGCTCATCAACTCGAGTGTAGGCCGTCCATCCATACTCCATTTAATAAAGAGCGTTTTCATACATATGAATTAATAAAGAGCTACTCCGTACATATGCACGAGATTTTAGACGCAGATAAAACTTAACTTATTGGAATAGAGTAATCAAGAAAATGAAGAGACGCAGACGGAATCCACTGCAAGATAATGAAATCATAATTTAATATTGCCATCCTTCTCATGACTCAAGACTTGAAACTCTGTCGCCTTCTCCTCCTACTACTACACCACAATCCTCATCAAATATAACTATGCAATTTACGACGTTTTCTTAGCATGTTTACACAAGACCAACCCCCTTCTCTCCTGCATTTATTACGTTTACTCAGTACACCCCCTACATCAAATGCTATTAAAACAAATTCAAACGCACTCATTCGTATACAGTAAAATAATTCAACATAGTGTTTACATATCCAGTAGTGCACAACTCCTACACAGTAGATGAAGTCAAAATAGCAAAATTATTCACGTTCATATTGATATCTCGATCAAAATGTTTAATTCCTAACAATTCTGCCACCTTCGAATGAGGTCAACATAACAGCTGAAATTAAACCACAGAGTTTTAGGTTAAGTTAATTTTCTTCTTTGTTCGATTTTGTAACAACCAAAGTTTGAATAGTTACGAAATATATTTTTCATCTTAAGAATATCCAGCACAAGAAAATCCATGCCATCATTGTCCAAAATTGAATTCGGAAGTCGCAGTAAGTCCAATTCTGCTGCAATACTACAATATGGACAACTAAAATCTGGTCATACGACTTTCACCATTTAGGCTTTCTAAAGAAATCGTACTTTAAAAGAGAAATGTCATTAATATTAGTGAAAGTCATCTCAACGGTCTCTATAGGGTATTATAATGTATGCATACATTGTAACGTATTTATTCACTGCAAATTCCAAATATTCATCTTCCTTTGTTCAGATAATTAGAGAGATTGCCGTTCTTTTGTTCTGGAATTCTATTGAATGGGAACAACTCGTATTCCACAATATACATATTGCATGAACTCCCTTAATTTCACCTACAACACTAAGTCAATAAGGTGCCTATTACAATTAATTGCATCTCTAAATGTAAAAGCCTCTTCTATATAATAATGCTGCAAATATTTGCATAGCTAGATACAAGGATTTGTGTACTTTAAATGGAACTGCGACATGGTAGGGTATTACTGATAAGTACAGAGTCGGTAGAGTAGAAACTCAATCATACACACAATTATCGCATATGCAGTTTCGCTTATAATCAATTACAGCTAGTCGTTAATGTGGAAATATTATCCTAAAGTATACTTAGATAGATTGCTTAGAAATCAATATCTCAACAGTAAATTATTTTCCAATTAGATGGGGAAACTAAGTAATTTTATATATTCGAATTTCGAAACTATATTTCAGGTGAGGATAGATAAAACAATACTGTAATATATTTTAGTATAAAAATAAAAAAAAATGTTACCTGCAAATAAAAGTCTGAAGTTTCAAAAACGTAGAGAAGCTCATCCAGTGGATACTGAAAAAATAGATTACATTAATCAATAATTAAGAACGCTTAGTGTTTAGAGTTCAAAAGTTTGTACATAGTAACATGCATTTACCGATATTATATTTTTTGTTTAAAGTGTTGGAAAGGGTATATCTAGTGAAAAGGTGAAAATACAGAAGATATGGGCAATTTAATTAAGCGTTTGAAGTTCACTACAGATAGTATTTGGCATACACCATAATTTTATTAGTACCGACATTATATAATATTATAAGATCCGACCTACGCGTACATTTTTCGTAGATTTAGGTATAAGTTTTGATAAAAAGGACAATTTTGTGGTAAAAAGGCATAAATTATGACACTATCTGTCTATTATAATATAGCATCGAGGAAGAAAAGTAAGTAGGTAGTACTAACAAATGCTGAGACTGGCATAATTGTGCGGCAACCGAAAGACAAGGGAAAGGAGTGAGTCTCATTATGGTTAACAGCTAGAGAAAAGAGGGAAAGGAACGTAATTTGATGCAATTGCAAGGAAAACGAAGAAGAATATAAATTGCAGGGTATAATGGAAATAGTAATACAGTGAGGAAATAAAAAATAGCAAAGCAAGAGGAAAGGAAGAGACAATAATTATATTTATGTAATCTGCCTATCTGGATATTTCCGTATATGGCTATAATGACTTCTATTATTACATCAGCAGGGAGGCTGTAGTGCTGGAACACTAAAAATGAAGTTAGGTAAGCCGCGATAAAATTAGGTTCATCCAGAAATTGTGGATGCAAAGCGAGAATTAAGGTCGTCGGCAAAGAGACAGGCGAGCGAGATGGCAAGTAACAACGAGAGAAGAAAATTGAATTGGAAGGGGGAGAATCGTGAGTCAGGCAAAAAATAAGTATAAAGAGTCGACTTACTTGAATATGAGACGGTAAGTTGAGACTCGTTGTTGGCACTTCCATAAATAAGAAATCCTCCGAAACGTCAATTAGGCCGGCCAAAGTGTTGGACAGGTAACGAGCCATTTCGATCTCGTTAGTCGTTGAGAATGCCCTAATGGTTTACAACAAGTTGAAGAAGAATTCAGTTCACTTCTCTTTCCATTATACTATCCCTGCATTCTGGCACAGTACAGTGCAAACAAATTGCAGAACAGTGCAGTAGAACAGTGGATAAGTACAGAGATAGATGCGATAAGACTCTGAAAAAATTCCGTCCCACTTTCATTCATTCTCTATTTCTTCTTTCTCCAGAAAAGAAAATTCACTTGAATTTCTCCCCATAAAATACCACTTGTTAGTCCGAAGAATACCAGAGTAATGTAAATGCTAACAGTAAATCTAAAATCCACCTTAGCAACCACGCAGTACAATAAAGTAAGAATGTAGAGCAATCACAAAGTTTTTCATTTAGTAGACTCATTCACTTTAGACCCATACACCTATAAAATTTACTACCAATGGTTACACCACGTAAAAACTGAAATATAGATTCCCAGATAAACAGCAGCTATATAAATTGGTGAATGTATCTATATAGTATAGTATTATATAGAATATACTAAAAATCAATTTTGGACAAGGGCACCTGTTTTATCTTAAGTCAGTTTGTAAAGATAGGCCATCAGTACCACGGATTACAGAGTAAAGTCGATTTTCCCTACAGACAGGACATCCAGAGAAAAATAATTCTTAGACTATTTCTTTTCTTATCAAGACATTTATGATTTTTGCTGGACGATCAAGATTCTCAGTCTAGGAATTTTACACCCACAGCCCACACGTTAAATAAATAAAACTAATCCGACAAATACGTTCAGCTTATCTATGATTTATAGGAAATAAAATCCCCCACATTTATTAATTGTCCCTGAAAAATGTTCACATTGGTTAAATCCATTTCGATCAATTGGCTAAGGAAATGTGTTGCTGCAAATAATCATAGAATGTTGGAAATATAATTAAAAACTCAAATTCTAATTCAGAAAACAATTTTTAATGAAAATAATTACAAAAGCATGAAAAATTTTTTTGGTTAAAAAATAACCTATTGCCTATCGCAGACTTAAAATAGATTAAAATTTTCTACGTGAATATACGTACTTAGTATTTAATGTGTATAATATTTCCGTTGTACTATGATCGTAATATTCCTATAGTCCTGTTGGTATGATCAGCAAAAAGCATTCAAATTCTTCTGTGGGGCATCTGGACACATGTTAGTCACGGTGCTATTGAATGCCAAAGATATGTCAATACCATTATATGATCATGCACTTGAAATAACTTGTGAAATGTGCCATTATTCATTCCTTACCCGAAAGGAGATCCATCTAAAAACAAATGTAAGTAACATTATTGTAAAATTGATTTGATAGACCCGTGTGGAGATTTGTATGCTGCCACATTTAGTTTTCATTTCTGACCTGATAGCGAGTATATAATGAAAAATATTAGTACGTCAATGTAAGTAGATGGGAGGGAAATTTCATAAAGACTTTGAGTATTCTTTGATTGTTTGTTATTGGAAAGAGGAATGGGGAATTAGAGTCGTTTCCCTGATGGATCGTCCAGCTGAGGTAAAGAAGACGTTGATGGATTGCAATGGGGGATAGGAGATCCAAAAATGATAGTAATACCAATAGATTATCATCGTACAGACAACTATCAGGTAATCATTCACTTTCTTCGCCTTTAGGATAAGTTTGTCTTTGATTTCCAAGAAGAAGGATTGTAGAGTAGACCAGATGGTTGGGTTTAAATCTAGCGAATATAGTATTCC
Source organism: Tomocerus qinae (assembly GCA_020055645.1). Taxonomy (NCBI): domain Eukaryota; kingdom Metazoa; phylum Arthropoda; class Collembola; order Entomobryomorpha; family Tomoceridae; genus Tomocerus; species Tomocerus qinae. The sequence goes on from CM034548.1 coordinate 30,026,726, forward strand.
TAAGTAGCTATTACTTTTCTCTGTCCAACAATTTATCTTGAAGTAAACTGGAGAATATATCAGTTTTATTTCCAGCCATTTAAGGCAACAAGAGATAATAAATATTTATATAAATAATATATTTCACAGGGAAACTGATACAAAGACATTTTTAAAAGTTATAATGTTATCCATCAACTCGGACTCTATTCATACGAGACTATAATTTCCGACTAGTCTTTGTGGAAAGAACGAATGCTCTTACCTATCTCTTTCAAAAGAAATTGCACATGGACGCGGCTTAAGTAGTGTAGGCAGATGGGTCATTTGAAGAAGAAAGGACGAACTTGTTCTACCCACCTCTCATCTTTTATCTCTAATGTCCATGAAATATTTAATAGGATTTTCGGGGAAGAATTATATTAGAGCATATGGAAAATTGACCACCAAGGCTGAGGGAAGAGAAAGAAAGGACCACCATAAAAATTCCCTATATAAACATAAAAAAAGGTTTATGGAGTCTCTCAGGCTCCTTTTCTATGAGCAATCTATCAGAGAGCCTCTTTCCACCGTGAATATTAGAACTTATGCAGAATTTATGTATCTACTACCTTGCACAGCGAAAAACAACAAATCCCTAGTCATACGAGACGGACGGAGAGAAAGGAGCCAACGGCGAGGTTTGGCTTTCCTTCCGAACGCTCTCTCAATAGATATACACTCATAAATCAACCATCTAAACATAAAACCTGCAACTTTTCTCTCATTTTCGAATCTTTCCTGTCTCATCTATTGATTCACATCAAAGAGCCTCCAAATAAATCCCATTCCACACCATTTAATCCACTCGCGCTTTCTCTCGTTTCTTCTCCGACCGTCCTCACTTTCCCTCCGAGTCGTCACAGCCAAGACAGCTCGAGTGCACTGCTATAATGCTCGTCCTTGCGGTTTATGTGTCAGCATCAGGTACAGTTACAGGATGTTGCTAAATGTCCTGCAACTCATCCCCTTTCTAGTCAACACTCAGTCTATATTTTTACACTTGAACAGAAAACGACGCAATAAATTTAATTTTACAGTTCAAAAATATTCAGTTGAAAATTCTGCACTTTTAAAAATAGTAATCAGAAACATAAATTGTAAGGTTTTCCATTTTATACATCGAATAATGGAATATCTTTATTGACGCTGGTTTCGGGAGATTTATGTATAGCTTTGTAGGTTAGTCGTATTTCAAACCTTTTTTAAGTTAACCCAATGCTCGACAATGCTCTGTGCTACTGCTAATACTTAAATACGCGAAAGTGTAGTCAATGCATCAGTTATTCAGTATGTGCAAGAGTGCATGTAATTGCGAAAAAATATTATACTGCACTGTGATTGTATCAGAGAAACTACTTTCCCAAGTATCTAACTCAAGACTCGAAGACACTTTTTCATTTTCGAGAAGTACTATGTCGACCTTAGGAAAATACGACTTTTCGTTTTGCAGAATTGGAAACAGAAACTGTGCATGACATCATCGGAGCGGATCGGGAAAAGCAAGAGATGATGTATCTGCAAATAAGTAGGGAAAGTAGACAATGTACGTATATAGTATTACATAATCTAATATATCTAAGTTACCATGCAGATAATACACGCTATAGCACTCAACTTGTAGCACTCATCGAGTTAGCAGTAGAAAATAACCGAATCCGCACAGCTTTTGGTATCAGATATTTATGTACTAACTATCATGGATGTTTTTTATCCGTACTTTTATACTCTATGGATAGGAGTCAGTTCGCTTGGGTTGACTTAGTTTACCTAAGTCAGTAGTCTACACTGTTTGTAACTTTGTATTTTTGCAGTGTCTACACTAAGCAAAATCTGAAATATATCTGTCTATCCTGTCCCGTTATATCTGAAACGGAAAAGAATAATAATATTGGCAAATGCGATGGTGACTTGGTTGGCATGTATCGTAACATTCTCAACGCACCGTTAAGAGTAAGGAAAGGTCGACTATTTTATTACCATTATTACACCATGTGTCTACTTACATGATAGATGGTAAAGAAAGCAGGCCTTCGCCCTTTGAATCACACCCGAAAACTTTTCTTTGAGTCCGACAAAACTAAAGTAACTGAAATTGCCATGTGACAGCTTAAAAGTTGTTTGTGTGCACAAAGTCATGTTACATTTCCTTCCTCTTTCACAGACTTTCGAGAGAGAAAAGGAGTAAATTCTACCAAAATACCCAAAGTGAATACGAGACGGAGGAGCCATATGCATGCTCAGACATACCATTCAATACAATAAAACATAGTACCAAAGTACCAACCAGCATCATGTACTGCCAATGCCAGTACATACAGTGAATGATGTACCTACACTTCGTACTACATTCTCATCCTAACACTTAGCGATTGCTCTATTTTAACACACGAATATATCCACTAACCTATACGGGTAGCTCCCCAAACATCCCCGACGCCAGTAAATACAACCAAAAAAGCACTTACTCTTTTTGCTGTATATTTCTTTATTTTTCCATGTTTGAATTTATTACCCCATCGCTGTAGGTAAGCTTGCACTAGAGCTGTAGAATCGTGTTGCACTCTACTGATAATTTTAGTAGTAGAGTGTGGCTTTCACTTTATTCATTTGATGACTGTATAAATTACTGGTTCCCCTATTTTTTCTATAGGGCGCCTAACGTTTAGAATTTTCGTAAAAATAAAAGCCACTTTTGATTTTTAAATTTAAAAGCAAAAGTCTATACACGTCACAAAGCTTGGGAGACAGATAAATTAAATCTGTGCCAAACCTATACTAATAAATTGTAGAGTAAAAGTGAGCACTAGGCTCCCTACAAATATCTACATTTTCCTTGTTTTTGGTACCGTAACATTGACCTGCTTATGTGTTGACCGGAATTCTGCGACAAATCGATTGAGATGTATCATGATTGGCTACGGTGAACAAAATTACAGTTAAACAACTCCCGCAGTCTGGGATGTCGAATTTAGCCAATTTGTGAACTGTTTAATAACTTATTGACCTCAAGATTGCCTTCAGAAAACTTAGTTGATTCGTTATAAAAGTAATAGCATAGAAGTAAAGATCACATTGAAATACAACTGTAATTTCACTTTCCTGACTTTCTCTTTTATGTAATTAAGTCCAAAATATCATTGTTTTCCTTACGTATTGCTAATTACTACGTTACGTAAATGGATGATACCCCTTGAATTATTTCTTGTTATGTAAATATAGTATTTAAATATTTATTACGAAATACGAGGTATTAAATCGAAAGGAGTAATTTGCTTAAGTATAATATAATGATCGATATTTACATAATGTTAATTAAGCGGATTACACATATTATGATTCTACGAAATTTTGAGAATGAATGAAAGGTAGACGGATGAGTCGAACCGCAAACAATAAACTAAAAGCTAAATGCTTTTAATAATACAAAACGGGTACATGGAGATAGCAGTAAAGAGTATTTATTAGTATTTGAATGGCATTAACGAACCTGGTAAGGCTGCCGTATTTGAAGGTAATTGCATTCTTAAGTCTATGCATTATTCTGTGAGAGACAGGTGCTCCGCCACAATTCATCTCCTCTCTGAAAACACAATCAACACAAATGAAACACTTTAGAAATGGGAAGGAGCTTAATGATGCCAACATTAGAAACTCATTTCGAAATAACTCCTATATATCCCCATTTTGCATATCCATTGTTCGACTCACTAAATGACTCATCGCTCCGTTTATTATCTTTTTCACTATGCCCTTCTTACGCAGCTAGACAAGTCTTATAGTATCAGATGTAGCACTTGAAATATTCCTCGGAGAAAAATAGGTAAAATTTTTGGAGTATTTTGCATATAGGCATTTTGCTTAAAAATAATCGAAATAAATAGTGTATTTGGCATTTATTTCGATAAATTTCACTCGAAGTAAATTAACTGCATAATATATATGTCTATACGTTGTATTTTTTATGTACTTTCTTTTTTGAAGAAAATTCCTTGAAATACGAAACTAATGCCATGCACGCTAATGTACTCCTCAGAGATTCGGATAAACAAGAAGGTAAGCACGCCGAGAGTTGCAGAATTGGATTTGTCCGTTACTTTCACATGAGAGTCATAAGTCATGATAATCTGTGCTGTTTTATCTGCGGAGTACATTATAAAAGTTGTCTACTCATCTTCGAGCAATAAAACTTCTACTTTGTGAGTTTAGTATCCTATAGTTTAGTACTGTTTTTCAATAATTGCTACCTTTTTGGGTCGTATAATGCTAAATATTATCTTCTATTTTCGTACTAGTTATAAGAGCAGTAGTAAACCGTGCCCGTTTAATGTAATTTTGTGGAGGTTGTGAGATATTATTATTACAGAATTAGATTTCAATATAATAGACCAATTTCATTATTGGAGGGAGGAATTTATATACGGATGTTTAGTTGGATACCAAAATTGGGAAATCAACTCAATTGATCTAAGTAGATGTATGAGCATATTATTTACTCTTGAAAACGTTAATTCAGGAGACACGTTTGCAAAGTCTAGTCTTTTGTACAGGTTATGTTAATGTTAGTATACAGTAGGCATACAACTCACATTTATTAGCTGAGTTTGCAAAAGAAAGTCCAGTTTCTACATTTCGCTTTACTGCTACGTCCCTATAAAATATACTTAATATAGGCATACACTTCAAGCTATTGAAACAAATAGGTGTGAGTTGACAGTAAATAGCGTTAGCCTACTGCGTTTGTAACATTTTCGTTTGTCATGAGTTTTTACGGTTGGCAATGCAATCTCCTTAAATTTCATTAAACTATATATACAACTGGCTATTTACATAGATGCAGCTTGCCATTTATTTGAATGTCTTTTGCTTCCCCTGCTAAACATCTATAATATTTCTCCATGTACTATTAACGTTAGTGAGTATTTCCTATGCCTATGTCCTAAATTATTGCATTGCAACTAACGTTCGTCCAAACCATTCCTAATCAAGACACTGCTCAACATATCCATGCATTAAGAAATATTAAATCGATCAACTGTAATTACACCATATCTCATATTTTCATATATTTTAAATTCTTTTCTTATTGTTTCTCCATATTTTAGAGTTTATGCAGAGATAGTGCAAATATTCGACATGTATTTAAGTATTTAAGTACTACTGAATTACCCCTACCACGGTATTTATTCTTCTCGGATTCAAAGAAAGTTCAAACCTATTCTATCTAAAATATTATAGAGCTAGTAATTTAGGGCTACCACTTATAAAAATGAATGTAGTCACCCTGGACACTAGCAATATTTAATACGCAACATTTCAAGAAGTACAATGTGCATATAGTGTAAGTACATATATACTCTTATGTGATTAAAAGATAGATCAAAATTTGCTGTAATACTAGCTGAACTCTTTACTAGCTTCGTCAGTTATTATTAATAAGAAAATTCAGAAGAAATGCTATAAAGGTTTTGGCACATGAGCAGATCTTAGAAAAAAACGTAGCTACAAATGGAATGGTTTCTAGTAAGTTTAATTAGACAATAAATATGTTTGTTATTTGTACCCTTGTCCATATTTACTGGCCTCCGAATGTATCCCCTGAGATAAGTTAAAACTTTAAAGGAATAAAAATACATGTGCATTAAAATGTAACGTTGATGTTTCTCTTTCCGAGACGAAATGTGATATAGTAAAACACAGAAGCGCTTTCTGCAAAACTTTCTATAAATCCAGGAGAACTGCTACATTTCTTAACCTAGTTGGTAAGCAGAACCCTGCACGTACCACATCGTGTGTGTTTAAAGGTATTAGGGCCATAATATTTGTTAGCAAGATGATTATCTATGATTAGTGCGTTTATAACAAGTTCGCTCTTAGGAGGGGGTCACTAACAGGAAACTACTTACTATATCGTAAAATGCTATACAATATCAGTATACAGTTTCATTTACCAAACTATCTAACCTAAAAATAAACAAAACAAGTTAAACGGAAACGGAAAATGCCCAAGCAGTAAAAGAACAGCGTTATTTTATGCTATTCGACCTACCTTTCGATGTAATAGTTCATAATACTACACACTCCACAATGTCCACAATCATTTTATTTGAATTTAATCCCCGTCTTAAAAGTCTATAATCCGCTGTAACATTATACGTACCCCATTTGTATTTTAAAACCTTACCTTGTCATTTGCTTTTTCGTTTCCGTGCTACCACCGGAGTTGAGATGTATGGCACCTGAAGATAAATTAGAAACACTTGTGGCGGTTGCCAGAAGCAGAAGACTTTTCCCTCCGTTGTCGCTCCAGTAACTCACGTCCATAGGAACGTCATTGATCATTACTCGTGACCTGTTGAAAAAATGCAAAGCAATCTTCATTTATCTTCGTAGATTCATAAATGGAAAAATTCTTATTCTTGTCAGTGCTTACTGACAATGCTACTTACATGCATTTCCTTCGTTTTCAACAATAGTTTACAAATGAAAAATGTTTAGATATTTTAATAAAATTACAGCTATAGAAATAGCAAGCTAGTAAATATTATCAACAAGGTTACAATTGAGTAAGCAGGAGTTATTGCAAAAATGTATAAAGATACAAAGCATACGTCCAATTAAATATCTTTGGTACATCTGATATACCGAAATTCGTCATTTATGCATACCGACTGTTTGAATAATACTTTTAAAACGATACAGTAGTAATAAGTTTGTTAAAACTGGTAATACATAGTGCTAGTTTTCTTGCAACTAATAGAAGTCAGTAGGCCCTGGCCATCAGTCACTGTTTCATTGGGGCAACGAGCAACCACTGACAAGTACAGGAACACATTAACGTAGTTTATGAGGTAAGTAAATGTAAATTATTCAGCAACGTCGTAAAATGGAATTATATTTCATAGTTTCTAGTCGCATTAGCACAATCTTAGGAATTTTGAAATGACTTTTAAAATGTTTTTTTTGTAAATATTTCCATTTTATGTGTTAATACTTCAATGGTCCAGAGTCCAGATTACAAATGTTGCATGCAGAAAGTACATTTTATTAAATAGTAAATAAAGTTTATAGAGGACCAACATAATATTAAATACACATAACATAGTAGCGCGACACAAAATATGCTTACTTGTGCATTGCATTGCATTACTGAAACTGAACCATAGTTATTAAGTATGAATAGTAGGTACACATTCTATCAGACGATATACGTTTTCATACTCTGCTTTAAGGAAACATTGCAAAAATAGAGAATATTTCTGCAAATCCATGTAGTGACTGGATTTAGTAGCATGGGAAAAATTATTGCTTTTCCAATTTTTTATATGGCATGCTGTTTGCAATTCTGGTACAACAGAAGTATTCTACTTAATAGCGATTTAATATTCACTAACAAAAACTGCATTGCGAAATATAAATCCAGCAAATAATGTTGAACATTTACTATATAATGTTTTCTGTTATCTACCTAAACCTACCCATGCACAATTTCAAACACTATATCAATACTTTATATTGTACTTTGTATTCAAAGTCTAGATATAACATAGTAATAGCAAATTCGTAAACATGGATGTTGTTTTCCTTCTTCAGAGTATTGTATGCGGTACAGTTTTCCTTTAATACTAAACAACAAGAAATGCCTGGAAAACACAGCTACAGGATCACTGCTAATATTACTACAGACTGAGCTTACCTTTGTTTGCAGTTTTTCTCTGAAATCATTTTGTGACGTCAACATAAAATGGGAACAAATAAAAGTTAAACAGAATAATCGTGGCGAAGTTTTATTAAGCAACATAGCCATTGTAGAGCATTTAATGCTTCGGAGAAGAGTTAAGCTTCAAAGTTAATTCAGAAGCAGGAGTTTATAAGATTTTAGAAGTTTGCTTCCTAGTTCCCTTTTAATCCTGCACTTTTTCTTAGTTTATGTAATATCGTCTAGCATGTATATTTTGGCAATATGTAAAAGTGGTCAGTTAAGTTTGGAATGCAAATATAATACAGATTTATGACATGAGAGCTGGACAGACTTTGAGGATTAAGAACTGATCTCATAATTCTCATAGTATGCGACGGTTGAGAATCGAGAACTGAATTTGGTTCTCTAATATTGCTAATATTAAAAGTAAATATTTACCAAAAACAGGAAAAATACGAAACGTGTATAGATTTTAGGTAGCACGGTCTCTTTCATCTGTAATTCAGAATTTCCTTTTAGTTGGTGTTTAGTTGAACATACAATAGCGTTTCTGTTTATTCCCAATAAGAAGTTTCCCTTTTGTCATGCATTGTAACGACAATGAATGAATGGACAATATTGACAATTTTTATGTAAATATCAGCTAGAAATGGTATACATATAGACATTTAATATATTGACTGAATGATTACCTATTTAACATTAAATCCTTAATTTAAGATTAAGACCTTCATAACATGGTATTATTTTCCTTGCATTCTGGTTCCCATCTATATACCGTATTAATCGAATTAATTCTCCGGGTTGTTATTGTTTCATTCACCTTTTTTTAGCTTCTGAAAACGATGAAAATCGAAATAGTTAACCAGGTGGTGAATTATTTCGATACGGAGAATTATTTTCCAACCGTCAATTTTAATTAAGCTAGTACTTTTTGAAAATTAAAAAATGAGAAATAGTTTAAAAATTCAATTGATTGAGTTTAGTCTTTTTCTGAAGAAATGTCCATGGTTTCAGTGATCAGTCTTCGTTGTCTGAGGGCAATAGTCAATAGTATGTCATTCTCTTCAATTACTGTCATACCAGTTTCTGGATATTAATTAGGTACTTTGTAGCAGAAGCTCCCTTGCCTTCAATACAGTCTTTACAAGGTTTTAAGGCTGTAATCATGTCGATTCATAATGCCGCAAGAGTAAAATGGATTTTTGATTTTGTATCAGAAGTAATGTCCCATGCTTAGCAAAAATCCAATTACAAATCGCTGTCAACGCAGGTGGTCTTGAATTTCCTCCTTCGCTTCGGTAAGGAAAGGACTACGTTCCCTGGAGTTGCAATACAGTTGTATTGGTGACCATTCTTACTATAATCATATCTACCATTTCTATCTTACGCCGTATAAGCTCATACATTCACTTTTTAAGTACATCTGGATATAAATTTACCTACTGAAACTTAGATTGGGATGGTGAATTATTTCGATACGGAGAATTATATTTCAAAGGCTAATATTTTCCTCTTGAAAACGAAAATAATCGAAATAGTTACCCGGGGGGAGCACTATTTCAATACGGAGAATTAATTCGATTAATACGGTACCTGTATGGGCAAGGAGTAGTTTATTATACATAGGAAATTATCTGTATTACTTTGCTAAAGTTGGCATCATATAATTTATTTGATATTTACCGCATTCCTACAAGTGTACCAAACACGTCATTAATTGCTATGATTTGTTCTCCCGACATGCTGAACAATGAGAAGGCAAACAAGTGCTACTGAATCTACAAACATTTGCTACAATTTTCCTAAATGCGTATTCATTTCCTTTCCCCGTCTACAATTTATCATTCCAGAACAGAAGTTTCTCAGTCAGGGGTAAACAAAAGTAGACTTTGAGACAATAATGACATGTGCAATGACAAGGCAATAGGAAATTGTTATCTGTCGTTGACTGTTTAACGTGCTAGTGAATGAAGTAATATAATATGTATACTTTGTTGCGAAAACACAAAAGCGGTTGTCATATTATCGTGTGCTAAAATGGAGTTATATTAGATCTATTACTAGTACAACAATCGACCTACGAGATATGTATACAAGTACGTATTTATTTATACATGCTCTACTGTTATAATTTATTGCCGGGCCGGCATTACATATTATAACATCAGGATAGAGGGTTGGGTTTGATACACACCGATATAATTTTAGTATCTCTTATTTGCTATTACGAGTTTCACTTTCAATGCAATATACAAAATGAATACTACATGACTTTATACTAATGATCCGCCATTTCGGCTTTGTTTGTTCATTTGTTTTCTCACTCTACTAGTTTGACGGGTTCATTGGCTTGCTATTAACAGGAACACTGACCACTTAAGGCTGCCTGGGCGATATATCTGTCGTACCCTGTAATTTTCTATGTCATTTTATGTACCCCATAGAGTAAGTTAAGTATTAAATCAGTCAAAATGTCCACATGTATTTAAATATTAACGGTCGTCATTGTTTCCTCCAGGGTTACCAGATTTTCGTCCACTAATTTAAGAGTAGAAATACAAGACAACAAGCAGACTGGTAAATGATAGTCACAGACGAAGTTGACAATTTCAGTATTACTCTATTTAGAATATAAGAAAACTAATTTCCTGTTTTTTTTAATCCGCATTTTTTGAATTACGGCGATTTTTTCTTGAAAGCTTTACATGAGAGTGAGTAACTTTCAAACGGCGGTTATCGAGAAAAATGCATGTCTTTGTTTCAAGTTCATATGACATTCACCATTCGATTCCTGATGTCTCGTTACCTTTCGAAACAAAATTTTTCGGACTTTGATTAACCCTTCGATTTTAACTCAAGCATATAATAATATTTTATACTAGGTATTATAGGTAGACTTTAGTATAGTATTAGTACTTTCACGTTTGCTTTTGTTTTCTATGTTGCCCTTTTTCTGCAAGGGAGCAAACAAATTGGTAGCACAGTTTTGAAATATAGAATAAGTACGTGTAATGAATGGCTTTGAATATGGCTTAGTAGACCATTAAAATTGTCAAAGTTAATAAAATGGAATTAAACAGGTTCAGTTCTTACATTGTGGGTTCTTTGAAGATCGTGAAAACATAAATTCGGAGATTATAAACACTATTGGGAATTCATTTAGTATGACATCAGAAAGTTTTATTATGTCATTTATTATTAGAATAACAGTCTAAGCAGAGCTGAAGCTGTGTCGAAATTCCAAAAATAATATCAAGATTATTTTTAAGTAACCGAATAGGATTGTCATGTTGTGCATTGAGGTCAGCTCATTAATCAAATCAGTCATTATTAAATCTTTTCTGTATACAGCAAGAGCGTGACTTCATGCATTTCAATATAGAGGCAATAGCATTTGAAGCGATTGATGTCTCACAAATTATGTTATTTATGAAGGCTTATGTTATTTATGAATGATTATTATAGTATATATAGGACGCGGTACAAACTTATAGCGAGCTTTTGCGAAAGTGTAGAAAGTTATATCCAAAATATAGCAAATAAATCACGAAAACACAGTCCATGAGTATATTTAGTGATTACTTTGCTTTTTCAAAACAGTTTTCTGCTAAAAAGCGTAGTACGGTAATAAAATTGTAATTGTAGCGTTTCTTAACCCTTAATTGCAGGTAATCCTTTTAGTTGAGTCAGAGTATATGAAGTGACATAACTTAATAAAGGAGTAAATTGTGGTGGTTGTTTGCATTAGTATTCCTGAAAGGCAGGAGAGGCGGAGAGTGTAATAATGAAAATAATTTCTTTCTATTTCCAAGTTGATGAGGTGAAAGTAATCTTGGAGAAAGCATTAAAGGAAATGAAAAAATGAGGTAAAAAGAGGACTTACATGATAGGGTAGGATCCTGTCACGTCCCGTAGCAATCTGAAAAGAGTAGAAAACATTCCTTGAGAGGCAGCCAGAGCTTTAACTTTGTTCGACTCTGTGTCTTTGGGCCATGAAAACACGACATCCTTCGTTCTCTCCTGAAATTCACATAGAAGATTCCTTTTTTAGAAAAACAATTTAGATCATGAAACATTGTAATTCTTTTAACACTAGCCGGGGCTTCCAGTTGGCTTGGTCTATTATGTCTCTCATTCAGATTTTTAATAGTAATATATTATGACATGATATAAACCGACGTTTTACACTTGTACTATAACGGAGTATACGATAATGGTATTTTTGGATTCCCGAGTCTTCTCCAATGCATGCATTGAACCCCTTCACGACTCTTCATTCCTCTCCGCCTTTCTTGAAGAAACCGAAAAGCAATTTTTGTGGTGAGACCTTGACGAGGAAGGCTATATTGTGTCATTTGTTTTCATCATCTCATCTTCATAACATATCTCGATATTTCTAATGCCATCCCTTTGTATAAGAGATGAAGACAGCAACTTATATCTGAGATACTGTGTAGTGTACTGTTTACTAGCTGAGTCTTAGGACGAAAGAAAATAGACTATCTCCAACGTCGAACTCATCTTATATTGATGGTTATATTACAAAGCTACAAAATTCTCCTCTTGAATGAGTCAGCGTACGTCTCTCTTCCAACTCAGTAGTTAAGATCTGCCTGCTTGGCTGTTATTACTAAGAAAGCTCTGAACAAACTTGGAAAGAGCATTCTGATAAAATTGAAACATTCAGGACGAGTATTTCCCTTGTCTTTCGTAAACATTTCCCAAGAGACTTGGGCATGGCTTTATTAAATGTGGAAGATATGGAGTAGAAATTATGAAACACCATGTCTTGTAACTTGTAACGTCCTAACCTACCTACTTCTTTCGATTTTCGTTTCACATCTACTGGCCTTATGGCCTAACATGTAGTAACTCCAGTGTCTCCTGACCTGCCACGTTTCATTCAGATCGGTCATCCTTTAACTCCTATGAATAGTAATATTTTGACGGGTGATGAGTTAGGGATTTTCTCAAGAACTCTGTCAGCTCCTTCATTCTTTATGTTCATTTATCTTTATTAGTGCATATGCCATAAAAGAATCTGTGTCTACATTGAAATCATAACTTACATGAGACACATACAAATTGAACTCGGAAGATGTTTTTGTGCATTTCATCAATAATCCTTGGTTTGACCTTAACTTCATATTATCACTTTACTCCCACACAATAATTTTTGTATAGTGAAATACTTTTATTCTGTATGGAAAACTTCATTTTATAATTGTTAAATGTACCATGACATAGACTAGGTTTGTACTTTATCTAATAATTAATCGTTATATTCACTCATCAATGCATGAAATCAAATCCTAATCCACTTAAGAGATGCTAGATGTAAATTAAAAAAGGAAAATCCATTGAACATACGGATTATTACTGCATATTCCAAGATAAAAAATCTAGGGCGAGTTGCGATGATCTAGTTTTAGCTTAGCACACTGTATATGCGTGCACAGGCATTAATATTGGAGAGGCGAACCTAGTATAATAATATTTGATCTAAAAGATGATGGAATTTACTGAGTAGTAGATATCTTTACGGATGGTATAATGATTGAAGAGAGACAGACAGTGGGGCAGGCATAAGTGCATTGCATGAGTGCAGCCATCAAGACAAGCCAGAAAAGCCAGCAAACACAAATACCACGACGCGACGGTGATAAATGAGATCTTCAATGTTACACTGGATTCCATTCGATTCTAACCGATATGTCTTTCCTTTCCACCCTGATGGATCAATTTGTCGCTTTTCCTACTCACTCCTACTACAATACATCGGACATGGGTTTGCTAAAGCTGTCGTAAAATTACTCTTTCCATCGCTTTCTTTCATTTCTCCTTTATTATCTTTCAAATACACTGACTTTGCTTATTCTCTACACTAAACTTTCCAGTCCTTTATCCCAAGACTAAATAAATTCGATGACTGCTGACATCCTTCTGCTCTTTAGTGGGGCATTAGAGTCTACTAGACTCACAAAAATACAAACCACTTACATAGCACTACTAATTCAATTACTACTCGCGGCTAAATTAGATTATTCTTAACAATCCAGCAAAAACAGCACGTAGGTAGCCTTTAATCTCATTTCTACATTACTAGGTTAAAGTATTACAAAAGTAAACAAGCTATTAAAGCTTATGTAATGTGCACTTGATTATTTGTAACTAAAAATCCCTTTTTACAGTCCATAAAAACAAGACGTATGAGAAAACTTTGGTAGTAAATGCATGTAGAGACATAGTAAATATAATTTTTATAAATAAATGACTTTCTACTTTAACGCTGTATATACTTACTGTTTTGAAATTGTATCATTTCTAGAAAATCCAGAGGAGATTTAATTTTGAGAGAAAGTGAAAGAGGAAAAGTTCCAATTATTGTAGCTATTGCTACGAAAGTAACTTTATTAGACAATACGGATCGAAAGCACTATTCATTCTTTCCTACTTTTGATCTCGGATTTTGGTTTGCTAGTCTAATGCAAATACTATGATATTTTTTATAAGCATTTGCATATGGCACGGTTCTAAAAGCAAGCAACTCTGTGCCATACCATCACTTTTGAAATGTATACATCTCAATGCAATAATATGGATTCTCAGAGATCATTAATATAATTTTCCAATTTTTTCAGTAAAAAATCGATAGGGTTTTTTATTGAATTAAGTAGTATAGGAGATAGAGACGTAATATTTATAAAAGTACGTACTTTGGTAGGTGAATTACTGCTCGGAGAGTTGGCAACAGTAGAGATATAAAGGACTGCCAAATTAGATAAAAGTTCTGGAGTAAGCTCATCAGCCGTGCTTGAAGGAGGAAGAATGCTCCGAATATTTTCATCCTGCTCGCTCCTTCCTCCACTCTCTACATCTTGGTATAAGCTCTGCAAAGGTTAAAAACAGTTTCCATTTCATTGCCTGCTATATTACTGGAGTCACTGAATCACAATACAACAGGTTCCTTGAGACAATACTCGACTTGATTTTTACAAAGATATAATTGCATCAAGAATATTACATACCTTTCTTGGTGGTTTTTCTGGCTCAGTAATTGTACATCCGGCTACTCTTTGTAACGCTAGTTTCACCTAAAAAGACCAAGAAGATTAACAATGAAATCCTTTTACTTCCACGGTCAAGCATTACCAGGACCACTTAGCACATTAATTATTCCTGAACTAAAAATCATGTATCCACAAAGCGTTGCGCAGACGAAGCCTTCTGAATTCAGAGCAACATGTCTCAAAACCTACATGGAACTATGGAACCGGGTAAATACCTTTACGCTTAAGGCCTAGCGTACTAAATATAAAACTGTGTTCTAGTTCTTTGTATCAGTTTACTCCATACTTAGACAGGAAAATTTGTAATGCTATCAGTTTATGAAATAAGCTCTGAAAACTCCAGCCTTAAAAGAAATTAATTCTCAAAACAATATACAATTACCTCTCTGAATATTTTACATTTTAGTATTCATCGTTGCATGGTATATTAATCCTTACAAAATTTGTTGTACATTGATAGATAGAATATAGCAAATCGCTAACTTAGTGCACCTGGAGCAGGGCAGTAGGTAGAATAGGAAGAACTGGGGCAGTTTTGCAAAGTAGAGAGTCGCAACTTTCCCCAGTCCATTTCCATAAATCACAAATCCAATTATTCCTTGCAACCGATCGAAAGGCTCAATTTATAGGATAGAATTTATATTTACAGTTTAACACATACCTGCCTGAAACAGCCATCAAAATAAAATGTGTTAACTTTGGCGCAATAATTTTTGTACTTAGACACACAGGGACGATCATGAAGATGATAGTAAATCCTCATCCAAAGCAGCACAGCAATTGTCTTTCTTTCAAACCAATACTATTACAAAGCAGTATCGAATGACAAAAAGCCATTACCAAACGGCACATTTGGTGGATCAACAAACAATGCATTTGTCGATATAGAAACTTTGACATTATTGAGCCCTTCGGAGCTGTAAAAATGTTCTATGTTTCAGATTATTTCTAGTCTGGGTTGATATCTCAACCAATTCCTATAACAAATTTCCCCATACTGCCTTAAGGAAAACAAAATGAGCAAAGAAAGTACAATGACTTTCACCATTCCACTATCCTATCTTTAAAGTAACAATGAAAACAAGTTGGTTGGCTCTCACTCACTCAACCAACTTTATCTTTAGCATACAAATGTATGTACAGTCAAGATAACAATTCTTCAAAAACTACCCAAAACTATGCCAAAATATAATTTTAAAATCAAATGTGTAATAATCATCTCATATTTTGAAACTTTTATCATCCATTGTAACAAGGGCTACTAGGGTAAACCACAATTTCAAAACCAGTGAATAAATTCCTTAAACTGACGTCAGTTTTAGCAGCTTGGAACATTGGAAACATATTATTTCTATATCTCCAAGTTATTATAATTGACATGTGGTTGTGTAGATTGGGAATTGAATGTTATTTATTTTGACCTGCAATTTTGCAATAAAATTCCCATTGTATTTTTATTTGTTGCTGGATGGTATATCCTATGGGGTCCATAGATTGGCTACCTTAATCTTTTGAAAAAAATAAAAAGTATATTATTGTGAAGAAAATGAAAATCTGGAACAATGGAAATTGAGCATTGAACTAGAAAGACAAACAAAAGAGAAAGTTGGATGGGAGTAGTATGTATAGTTCTTTTTTATTTATATTGAAACGATGTATTCAAGCGTAAGTAACATAGGGGGTTGTATTAGTTTGTAGTAACCTGACCACAATTTCTAATCAGGAAAATTTAGGCCTTGGAGGTACTTGCAGGTAGTGCTGTGCACATTAAGGAAACAGAAGAAGGGTTGAATTTAAGGAAGTTAGTGGAAGAGTGTAGTCCAGTTGCCGTCAGTAGATAACTAAGTCCTTTAAGTTTTTCCCTAGCAAATAAGCTCCTTCTCCGTAATAACAATGAGATCTACATTACTTCAAGTCGAATTGTGCTTTCGATCGAATAGTAAGACAAGTTTTGTATATCAAGTCTTCTGTAAATAGTAATAGTAGTTAATGTACATAGCTAACCTAGGGCTGTGTATTGAATTTATCTTGAGAATAGTTCCATCAAGTTTTCCATCACGAACATAAAAGCCATCTTTTCCTTCCTCCTCTCTCTCCACAGTGAGGATGGAGGGAAAGGAGTGATACTGGGCAAACAGATGCACTGGGCAAGATCCTAACGTGTGCACCCAAACTGTCTACACGAACGGGGAGTGCAGACAGAGGACAACTTTCACCAAAAAATAACAAGCTTCGTTCCGCGGATTCGGAGGCAGAGTGAGCCCTCCGGAAATTCAAAGTTAGATTCGAGAGAAACACTTGGGTGGTTCCTAAATCCCGTTCTACTTCCACGCCAATAGACAGATGCACGGTCAAAGAGATGGACCTAGGCCACACGACTTAAGCAGGTGTGGGCACTTTCAGCGAATATTGCTCTGAGAAATCCTTTGAACGTACAGTAATGGAATTTTCAGTTTCAGAATCTACCAAAATTTTTAATACGAGAAAGAAAGTCTAATTTTAGAAAATTATTTTTTAAATCATCAAAAGACCAATTTAAAAATTTTGATTTGTAGTAGGGAAGTACATGTAAGAAATATATTTAGAATTTTTGTTAACGTTTGTCGACACAAATTCAAAAAAGGCGCCTCATGCTTACTCATACTTGCTCGTCTCTTTTTTAATGGAATTTCTGTTATATTTTTACGACGTACCAAAATCATATTTTTCTGATTTTACATGGAAACTTTTGGTAACGATGGTAACAACTGAAATTTTACTACGGACGACAATATTTACCACCCATGTTGAAAGAGCTCAGTGGTGCGTATCCATTGTGGTGCTTCCCGTAGTAAATTACCCGTTCTCATGACAACCAAAATCCCCACACGTTCTTAGCCATCCGGTTTCCTCTCGTCCATCTATTTATGTTTACTGGACTAGACATCCAACCAACTGCTGGCTTCAGCAAATTCATGACCCTGACACAGTCCCCACTCATGCATCATCGTATTATTAGTACCTACTTCAGTGACACAACTTATTTAAATGGTCTTCTTGTAGAACTTGAAGTGATCCCCTCATCAGACTCTGTCCAAATCCATAAAGCCGGGCTTAACCCATTACTCTACTGAGACTATCTGTAACAACGACGATAATTTAGAAAGACACGCTCACTAACTTTACTCCTATTTGTCTTTTTGTTTGTCCACTTGGAAACTTTCCTGAGCATTTAGCCAGCCGACATCTCTTCACCTTACAATTAGTCGTCAGCATCCTTACAAAATTAAACCTGACCAGAAATGATTCCCTGTTGTTTTCCGACAGTGCAGTCTTTTATTTTGATAGATACCCATTGTACTCACCTCAAGAGGATCAACTTCTCAACAAAAACAAAAAGTATAGTAACTTGTTCAAATCAAACTTTTGGGAAGACCCAAAATCCTTGGCTTTTCAACCCTGCTCTTCCAGACTGATTGTCCATTGGATTTCTCTTTGAAAACTCTGTTTGATGTGATTACTAAAGTTCAGATCAACTGACATATAAATAAGTACACGTACGTACCGTCAATTGGGATTCCGTGTTGGTCGCCGCTCCACTGCTACTGTCCGTGTTGCACTCTTGCCTTTCATGTTCTTTCTGCACAGCGGCTGTTAACACTGCGTCTATGTTCCCAAAATTCACCGGCCGATCATCAATGCTTTGTAACCAATCCCCTGAAATACAAACACTCCAGTTAGTCATTATTGTTCCATTCTTATGCACTCTTATTTCATCTTTTTGGGACCTCATTTTTTCCGCTACAGACCAACTTGATTAAAGTCAAGTTAATTACAAGTCTGTGTAGATTACATTTTGAAAAACGTGATAGTAAATTCCAAGGCAGGTTTTAATATGCAATGTTCCTTTTCATTAGTGAGTCATTTCTTGGTGTGCTCCGTAGCATGTGTAATAAGAAGTAATTCCATATCATAAATACATACTACGTAGAGTATGCAGAACAGGGTTAATATAAATACAGATTCATATGATACATACATAAAACATTGTCAAAGCAGGAGTTAAGTAAAGGTGTAGTCTCGATAAGCCAAAGCATCTGTCCCGAATGTCGACTTTGTCTGTATGGAAATACAAATGAAAAGTCATGAGGAGAGGAAGAAATGTGATATGTGTTACTTAGCGTATTCATTTAACCCTTAGAGTGAGAGAGCAGTTGAATTTTCTTTACTGTGCAATTAATGGGACACCTGGGTACGTCAGCTATTTTATCTCTCATTAAAAGCAACGATTATGCTTCTCTCTAGCCCATTCATACAAATAGGAGCATTTATAACAAATGTACTTCATTTCTTCACCATTCAGCTCATCATCGTTTACACGTCTGCTAGTCGAGAGCCAGGTCGACATACACTTTCATTTCAAATGCCATAACTTAACATACGTAACCTGTCGGACGAATGCAAAGGAAACCAGACCACTCCTCTCTCCTCTTCACTCCACACTATAACTAACAATCATACTAACACTCACTAGTCCCTCTTAACAATAAGAGAAAGTTAGTCCTCTTTCCCTTCGCATCTAGCCTTGATGCATTAAATTTATTGCAAAAGTTCCACCACGTTATTACAAATAACTTCCTGTAAAGCTGACTGAATGAAATGAGACGAGTTTACTCTACTCCCCTCGCTTGTCTACTAATCTAGCACAATTATAGCTACCTATGGATGATCCTTATATTCTACCTCAAATTATATTAGATATTGCATCTTCTATCGTACATCATAATGTTATTTGCTGTTTATCTATAGCTGAGCAACGACCGGTGCCATAAAATAGACACACGTAATATCCATGCCCATTACGCTACTTTCATATTCCATATGAATGCTAAACAGTGCTTTCCAACTAGGTACTAATCCAAGTGCTAAGTGAATATTGCCTTCTTGGCACGTCTCCTACTTACGAACTATAATAAATAGTAGACACCTAGTATTACTCTATGAGTTATAACACACAATACGAGAATTCATTTCCGACTCGATAAGCAATGTAGTTATTATATCCTTTAACAAACACACGAACGAGTATGTACTTATGACTTCGCATACTCATTGCTATTGTACCTACTTGGAAATCTATCTTCTCTCTAAATTGGATTATCCCTAAATTCATGCATGCTTTAACAAATTACGAAACGAATGAACATTAAAAACATGCCAAAATAAATTTTTAAATTACAGATACCTGTGTAAATATAGAATGATACACTTAAAATTTCTTTATGAAATTTTACTTTACTGAGAGTTAAAAAATCTGTAAACATTTCTAGTTATGGGTTAAATTGCTAATAGAAGTTAGAAATTATTGCTAATGGAATAACAATTTATGGCAAAAATGACAAACCTTTATTCCTTCAGATTTTTTCTTGCATATTGATAATCAATTTCAGTTAAAAATATAATAAAACTTTGATAAAGTTTAACTATACTTATTTACTGTATGAAGTCAATCAATCTAGAAACAAAATTGTCCAAAGTATTGGTAACACGATTTCCAGCCGTAAAACCCAATTTCTTTCCGTGGGATATAACTTACATATAAATTTTTCCTTAAAATGTGTACCTAGATTATAATTTTGCTAGTGAAAGTTTTATATGATGTTAGCATAAGAAAAGTAAAAGTTTAGATTGACTGGCATTCAAACAGTCAAAATAATTAGTGTTTTTGGTGGTTACAGTAACATTATACATTCTTTACGATTACCACATATTACTAAGGGAAGGAAGAATTTTACTGCATCGAGATAAAAGCACAAGAATCCGAGTGCTAAAGTGCGGCAATTCATCTCGAAAGTCATTGATTGTTTTTATGTGTGATATCAATGTCAGTGTAACTAGTGCGTTAAGCAGGGCGGATGTGTGTCCAGCTACTTTCCTCCTCTCCTCTTTGACTGTTTTTGTGTTGGGATGGAGAACGTGGAAGACCATAACATTAAAAAGTGGAAGGAGGACGAAGAAGATGACGACAATTTTCTTCACGGCTGGAAAGTCGTAAGAGGGAAGTGTATATTTGAAATGGGGAAAGTGAAGAAGCGGGTGGTGAGGTCATGACCAAGACATGGACATGGAAACAGCATCGAACGCAATTTTGTTGAGTTGTATTTGTACTTATGTGCCTTGGCCTGAAAGTATAGCTGTATTCATATATAATAATTTGTCGACGTACAAGTTGGACAGTAAAGACATGTAGGGAAACAGGTACATATTATAATAATGGTCTGGTGAAAGTGGAGAGCGAAGTCGGAGAAAGACATAACAGTAACAATTTGGAGGAGGAAGAGAAGTGCAGGGCACAAGTGAAAGTAATAGCGCAGTCAACTCAAGTCAAGAGTAAGTTAGTAGTGCAAGAGTTTTCCCACGAGCAAATTAAGACCAAATAAGCGTTTTTTTCTTTGAGATTTCATTCCTCTGCTTGCTTACTTATTGTTAGTTCTGCTTCAGTCCTAACTCTCCTGCGGTTTACCATACACAGTAATGAACTTCTGTGGTTTTGCCATAGACTTCAGTTGAGCGGAGCACAAAGGCGTCTCCTCCACTCAAAGTAATGTAAGGCCATGCGGTACGATAGCCGAGAATAAAGTAGAGCAAGAGCAAGCAATGGCTCAACTCAACCCAAAATAATGGCAAAACACAACTCAACAGAGAAAATCCGAATTATACATACCTATGCCCTTCTTTCTTTTATTTCATTGACTCCAGTTCACTCCGCCTAAGCTCTAACTTTTACTCATTGTCAGAATCAGTCACACTAAACTGCATTACCAACAGTGGAAAACAAAACATAACACATAGAAGTCTCTCGCTCTCAAAGCGTAACCAATATTCATTTATGTATAATGCTCATCGTTACCTTAATGCTTAACCTAACCTCCCTGAACACATTTTTATGCCGTTTACTTCTCTTCCTCGTAAATTACCAACCTGACGTGACATGCAGGGTTAAACAGGGTTACCCAACAACCCACATTCCTCCCGTCCTCACAATTACCTTTTCCACGATTTATTTCCTCCTTTCAATTTCTGAATTTACTATTAATCCCTAAACACTCCGCACTATTTAACAAGCTAAATATTCTTTGCGTATCATCCTATATTTCATTAATCACTAATACTGCCCTAATTAATACCACTCACGTAAAGGGGAAATGTAGAATCATATACTAATACGTCCTTCCAACTTAATAACTATAAGCTCAACTAACAAATATAAGCTTTAACTAAATAAAAAAAATGGTTTAGTGAATATGGAGATTATAATTAGATAAGTACCTATAATTCTATGTAGGTGTATATAATAAGTGAAATGTGAGTTGTGAGATTTTAGTACAGAGAGATTATTATGGTTATGAAAAGTAGTAAGTATCATGCAATACAAGAATACATTTGTACTTTCGTAGAAAACATTATGCCCTGAAAATAAACATGAAGCACAAAGAGCTGACAGAAAACAAAGAAAAATCAGCGTGATGCGAACAAAAAGAAATCCTGTTCGTGACTGGCTGTCACAAAGTCTAGCATGATTCATTTGACGTCCGTACTTTTCGCAGTAAACGGAAAGCTTTGAACTTATCAGACCAACACGTTATTTTTACAAATTTTGGCATACTACACTAAATTTTAATTTCGTAAATTTGATAAATCGTATGGCATATGTTACATTAATTGCAGGTTAATGTACCTTTGAAAACAAATGTATTTGTCGTTTGCATAACTCTGTTTTTTGGTTACTAACAATTATTAAAACAAATACAACATTTTACTTGAAAATGGTTTCTTTTATTCTGACTAAATTTACGGTATCATTATTTATTCTTTCAACCTGACACATAAATCATGTGCAGTGAACACGATACGTTAAAAACTTCTGTAACAAGTATGCGCGCTGTAGTACAAACAATAATATCAAACAGGTGTGTCCATTACTTTAATAAACTATATACTGTACAAAGCGAATAACCGTTTGTGAAAGATTAATTGGCTTATTTATTGAAATGATAACACTTTATTTTCGTTAGTGATTGTGTTCAGTAAACGGTAAGTAATTGCTTAATCATGAAAATATAACAAGAAGTAGTAAAGGGTTTCACAACGATAAAATGTTTGAAGGTCGGTTTCTATATTGCGTAGGGTAGAATAGTGGAATAAGATAAAGGGAAGCATAAAGTGGATTGAAAGGTGTTTATGTCTTAGGGTTTTGTCCGTTAGGTAATAAATAGAAAGCGAGTGGGAGGTGAAAGTTAAGAGTCGAGGAAATGAATGGCTGTGTGAATCCCCATTGTGAGGATTGTGGTGACATGACGTGAAAACAGTATTCAGTTCATAAGGTCGAGAACTAATGCAAATACTTGAAATACTCACGAAAATGCTATTGTTCGTCCTTTAGCAGCGTAGCACAATACATTTCATTTCCTGCTGTCCGTGCATTATACTTAATGGAGAAAGGAAGAATGGTTGGGAGTAAGGAATATTGATACCATTAGGTCTATTTGTTTATGAGAAAAGAAACGAAAAAATATTGAATGTGAAATGCGGGGTTTGTCAGGTCTTGCATTAAGAAAGGGAGGAGGACGGGTAGATGTGGGATGGATGATGTCCTGGCTGTCTTTCTACTCCCTCTCATCCTTCTTCAACGATCACACTGCAATGCAATGCACAATCGAGTTGCATAGATTCGCCTGTCTAACCAACCAAATACCTCTCCTTTCTTTGTTCTGCCCTGATAGGCTTTCTCTGTCTATGCATTTTCTCAGAGATTGAAGGAGCGAGAGAAACTGTGGTGATAGAGGTGACACTTGCGGCTCTGGGAAAGTTGCGGGTGTCCTATCTCCTCTATAAGAATCCTGCTCCATTTAATTCCACACACGATGACATGTAACACCACAGTATGGACGTGTGTGAGGAATGTCGTTGAAATCGTGTTAAGGCACGCCTCGAATCATCACACTTTCCCAAAACCTTGATAAAATAAAAACATACCTAGTCTAAGTCTATAGAAAGCACTATACAAGCACTACATACACAGTGTCACAAAAATATAAAAGCATGTGTTGCACTTACTTTGACCTAAACTGAGACTGTATAACCACACAAAGGTATTTTCAAAATAAAGGTTCTCTAGCTATTAGATTACAAACCAAGATTGCAGCATACAAGTAAATTGCTACAATTCTCTGTTCCACAATGCAATACGGTAGAAAAAAAATTATTCGTCTGCAGTTGACTGAGAAGTATAAAGTGTGAAATGGTTTTGCCAGCTTTCTGGACACAACGTATTCACATGCTTTATCTGAGTACTATAATGTGTCACATAATCACGTAAGGAATGCACGATGAATATAAGTTATAAGCGACTCAGCATGGATAGTTTGCTGCATACAATGCCACAGACTAATGCTTCAACCTGTCAAGAGCTTCAGTTTGTACTTTGCTACTGCGCTAATGTGTGGGAAAAGATTTAGCCACGTTAAATGGGTACCCAGTCTAGATTTTTGTGAAATTTGTCAATCAGTTTTGGAATCATTAATCTACATAATCTCGCCTTGGTTATGCATTAAACCATTTGCAACAAAATTATAATTCCTCCTGCAATTTACTGTTAAATGTCACATATCTCCAAATTGCATCACTGTTTGAAAATGTTGAAACAAAGGGGTGGGCATTGGATGGTACATGTATTAGGTTTGGCTATGGCATGAGTGAATCCAGTCAATTTAATCTTACAAGCAATAATTCTGTAACAGAGATATACCTAGACATTTGTAAATGCAACGAAGCAGCTTTGTTACCAATGTACCTTACCTACATTGAATTTTGTGTAAATTACATTCTTAGAACAGTGAGAGACAGACGATAGTTCTTGCTTGCGTTGGCCACATTATAGCATTCCGACTTTAAGAGTGAGAATAATAAAAAAGTAGTTGAGGAGAGTGAGTTAAGGAGTGTAGATAGGTAAATTGAAGGGAAGTGCATTATGTATCATTTGGAGTCGATTTTATTCCTGTGTAGGTGTAGGAAAATGGACTGTTGTATTAAATCCTAGTATTTCGAATGATTTCTCTTGTCGCAAAAAAATAGTGTGTGGTATGCGCAGAAGAAAAAGGAATATTTATTGTAATCGTAAAAGGCAGAGCTGTCTGTAGAGTGAAGAGAAGAGTCAGAGTGGGGCTAAAATAAGAAGGCAGCTGCTCTTCTGGTTTCTTCTGATATGTACGTAACGTATGCATGGTATCGTGTGATGTGAGCTCAATTGAAACTATAAATGTCGTGCAATATTCTGTTATGCGAATACCAATGCCATGCCACAGACACACTTCTTAGTATATACAAATGTGTGCACGATGACATCCGCTAAGATATACTTACAATATATTTACACTAAATATTCCACAGAAATGTACTTACTGTACATGGAATAGTGTGCGGAGTTCCTCCAGTGATCTTTAGATTCTACTCACAATGGCAAAAGAAACTTCTTTTCTATCTCTGCCAGTGTCTCTTCAGAAGACTTACACGGACTTTCTACCAATACTTACTACCCTCAACTCTAGTTATATAAATAATACGGGCACTCCTGTTATTTGAATATGCGGGGAGTGAGTGTGTAATGTCTTTTTGGATATTATTTAAATATATATTATACATGTAGCTATGCAGGGCAGAGTATATGATGCTATTTTAGATCATGTTCCATCTTGGTTGACAAGTACTGTAAGTAAGTATTGATTTGTCTCTACGGCACTTTCACCATTACTTTACTATTGGCTGAATATCTTTACATGTTTTGTTCTTTCTTTTACCAGCCTCAGAACGAGGATTTTAAACCCTGAACGAACGTTTCTAAAATCACAACTTGCCGTGTCTCACTTGTATTTTATGTTCAGAGATGCACTCGTTTACTTTCCTCAAGATGCTTCATACTTACTCCATGGTGTGCTATATAATAGCTAGGCTAAGAAGGTACTTGCTCAATTGTATATACATGGAAAATATTAAGGTATGAGTACAGATAGAGAAAACTCTTAATCGCCCTGTAGTTTCATCTCGTTGCCCCATAAATCTTTATCCTTGAGGAGAATGCTACACATTTACATATCAGTAATAGCTGACACGATGCCACACCGCTGCTGTAAATGTACATAACATTATACTCCCATTATTAGTTTCCACACACAAAACAGTAAAGATCCTAATTCTTAACAAATGTAACTGTATCAAGGGTAACTCTAAACTACACCAATTTACGTCCCAGTTCTTCATTATATATTAACATTGGGGAAAATGAGAATAAGTTTCGCCGTGATGCAGGAGTGAGTATAAAGATGTTCTCATGAACTATCCTACCTACTGTTGTTTAATTTAGTCGCTCTTTTCCCTATCTCTTCTGCACTTCAACTTTCTCCACTTTCACCAAAGTCTTCCCTAAGAAGTCGCACACACAAAGAACAATTTTCTTCCCAAATATTCCATGGAATAAAATATATGGGCGGTTGGATGAAGTCGTAAAGGTCGAAAAGAGCAAGGGAAACTATTTGATGCACTTCGAGTCTCCATAGTGTAGTGTATGCAATGCTTCTCCTTGGATGGTTAGTGTTACTGTGCCACTAAGATAACATGGCTAAGGTATGGAACGATGTAACAGTCAACCCACAACGACCATATAAGGATGTCCATGCAATACAAAAGAATATTGCACTCCAAACAGAATAAATACTACTCAAGTTTTACTAAGACACATACTTGTCATGACGCAAATGTGAACATTCTATCAACATACTGGAACTACTTTCCGATATTAATATGATCACTCAAACTATATGGACTTTTTTGATATTATGATGTTGTCAGTAGTAGGTATTTGTAAATGAAGCGTCTATTCCTTATAACGCATACAAAGTAGAATGGACATCGTTATTTGCCTTCTTACGATATACTCTAATACATTATGATACAATACAATGACGACTATATAACACAAATGTCTTGCAGCATTTTATGATCAACGAAATGGCCACTTAGAAATAAAAGGCGTCTTATGGCCACCTCGCCCATATTACTTATCATTACCCTACGCACGCGGCACAGAACATCTACTATCAACCATCAAAGCCGTCACAACTCTTTTCCCTGTCAAGACAACAGTAACTACCCATTCACATTATGTGCATACATAATAAGCTATTTTATGAAGAAAAATAAAAAAGTAGGCGGATTGTTTCCAAAAGTGTCTCACCTATTTTTATGTGTCTATTCCTGACAGCAACGCCATCAGGAATGAAACCGGCCACCATGATTCTGTCATCCTCCTGCTCCCATTTACTTGTGCGACTCTGAAAATTTTTCAAATACAACATCCTGTTATTAGTCACCGACACCTTGACATCATGTTAATACATACAAATTGAGCATTACGTGTGCCGAGTCAAATCTCTACAAAAAACTACCCATTTGATTCATAAAGCCCCAGAAAGCAAGAGTTCTACATTTTCCTTGTAAAGAGATGGTGCACAGATATTTGAACTGTCAAATTGGGCATCTAAACCTGTTTTATCAGTATCTAAACATATTGCGGTTTGATTTCATTCTATAATTAGAGATTAGTTTAGACTAACTTATATAATATTATTATAGAAGGTGTTCTAAAAGTTTCAAGATCTCTTGATGTGATAAATGGAAAGCTTTTAATGGCCTGCTGCATTCAAAAGTTGAGTACCAAAAATTTCCGTTAAATAGTTCTGATGGTGAACTCAGCCTCACAATCAGACACGATCAGTAGTAAAGCACAACTTATTATTAAAATCCTAGCGATAGAAAATAATAACGGTTATAATATACTAACTTATGCATAGGTAACTATCAAACTTTGTTCAGCACTCGCTGTTTATCTTTAGAATTAGGCTGAGAAGTTGCTCAAATAATTATGTCTGAGTACAATTCATATAATTTGGATCTACAGTCGATGCACTATATTATATTATCATTCTCTGAATGAAGTTGACATAGAAATAAAGTTGGAATTGGAACTACTATGTATGTACTGAGCTCTCATAACCGGCCTTAATAATAGAAAATGGCAATATTTGAGTTAGATCAAACGGTTTATTATTTCTGTCAGGTTGAAGAGTGGAAAGCAAAGGATTTGTGTAAGGTATTTGCAATACGCAGAAGCATGCATGGATTAGTAGAAACAATATTCAACACTTGAAAAGGAATATGATGGGTGGCAGTGTAAATTGTAAATCATAAGATAAGCAAGTGCAATATTACTTGAGAACTGGAGGTGGCAGCGAGAAAATTTGACGTGGGTGGGCCCAGCCCTACCGAACCATTTTGACTATGATTGTTGTGATGACTTGTACCCGAAAGAGCGGGCGGAGACGAGAATCGACCGGGAATTATCCCTAATAACGTTTCTGACAAAGTGGCTCTTCGTCCCAAATTATATCTATTCCAAGAGCCAATTGAGAGTTCGACGTGACGAATTTCCCCTTCGTGTTCATCTTTAAACCGAAAAACTTTTCCAGGAGCTGGAACTGACCGCTCTGCCGTCACCCCACTCCCCTTCCCCTTTGACTTTTTCATTGAAGAGGACGCAGATGAGGATTTTGACAAAAGAGAAGTTTTGTGTCTCGCATTTTGTTCATGACTTTTCGATCCACTTCCTCTCTTCAGAAATCGTGATATTCCTCCTGCATAAATTACCAATCATGTTTAGCACAATTTTCTTTGTTTACGGCTCCTTATATGACATACAACTACACTCTTCTCATTTATATGCAAAATAAACAACAAAAATTCATGTACGCATAATTCACATATTTGGTTTCATTTACATAACATTACGGTGATTTATTTTACACAAATAACTAGCATTACCTGTCATTACTATTATTCTCTATTTAGAAATGAAGATCTTTTTGGTGATGCATAAGGCTTGACAAAGTTCACTAGTGATTAATACACATAATAAAATATTAGTACGCCGAGTCGGATTCCCTGTGGCTAACTCACCAGGACGTTTGCTTAATAGCGTAATCTACAGGGCGTTCACTGGGCGTAGAGTATTTACACTAAAATGTCAATTGATGTTTAATATTCATGATTCAACTATGTCATGCCAGCACATTCAATGAAAAACAGTTTGAAACACTGCGGATCAGATAGCTATAAGCATCTTGTAAAAAAGTACCTATACAGCCCATTCACGTCTTTAAAAATAGATAAATCCCACTACACAGGCAGCCAATTTGTTTGCCAAATTGCCAACACTTTTTCATGATTTACTCATTGTTTGTAAATACCTGCTACCCAAGCCATAAATTAAACACTAATTTAAATAATAAGAAAACAATTCTTTTTACTACAACTACACAGTTAAAATTATCATAAATAACTACTAACGATCTTAATATGCTGACAACTTTGACCATCTAAGGCGTAGGAACTTTCTCTTTGCTATTGATTAAAAATAAAGATTAAGCCTCTTTAATAAATCTGTAAAATGTATTTAGAATAATTGCGAATTGTTAGATTTCTGTTCTTGTTCTTACTTCCAATAATATTTTTTAACATCTCATTAAGTTAATTGTACACATAAGTACATTTAACAATATTTCCAAGATGTTTATTCACTTCTAGATACCTACTGATGTTCTTGGAAGTGTAAAGTTTACTACAACTAAATAAGAAAGTTTTAGACAATTGTTCAAAAGATTTAAAATGGCAATCTATAGCATTGAAAAATTTTTCATAAAGACTTCAAATGTTTATATGGGAATCTTGGCACTCAACAGTGATATATTATAAGTGTGGTCCTTGTAAAACAGTGTTGACATTTATAAGTGTTGCATACCTTAAGCCTTAACTCGTGAGTTTGTTGGAAAGCCACTGGGTGGTGTACAACTTTTTGAGTAAACACGAAATAGGGAGGTGATTGGTTAGCGT
This sequence comes from Tomocerus qinae, assembly GCA_020055645.1. Lineage (NCBI taxonomy): Eukaryota > Metazoa > Arthropoda > Collembola > Entomobryomorpha > Tomoceridae > Tomocerus > Tomocerus qinae. The sequence goes on from CM034548.1 coordinate 30,056,498, forward strand.
TAATGATTAAGTATGTGGTGGCTGTGTGGTGTAGTGTTTGTGAGTAGGAACGCTATTAATGTGATGAGACGAGTGAATTTATTTAGGGGAGTTTTACTGTTTAATAATCCAATCGAAAGTGAAGGGATAAGGAGAGATAAAAGTAAATGGCCGTAGGCTGTAGGTAAGTAAGTAAGGAAAGTATTTTTATTTGGAGATAGGAGGGAAGTGTGAGTTGAGAACTTTGGCAAATGGCTACAGAATGTGAGCTTAAGTATCGGTTTGTGTAAGGTCCTTCCTAAGCATTTTGGTTCGATTTTGGCATAAAAAGGAGAACATGCTGTTAACTGGAGTCGAAAAGTGATCCAGGAATAAAAGGAATGGAAAAATCTTTACAAATCTTATTCAACGACTATTGATTAGTGAAAGGGAGGCAGGAGAGACTATTGTGTAATATGTAAACGAAGGACTAACCTTTAGTAATTTTAGACTTTTTAGACTTTTCAGAGATTTGTACGCTATTCACATTGTTCTGATCAAAATACGTTAGAGGGATGGAGCCATCCTGTTGGATTTCAGATCGTTGCTGCTGTGCTGATATTGGTATCTGCTGAGGATGAGATCCGTGAAAACCAGAGGAAATGTTTGGCGACGGCATTGGACTTCGAGTAGAATCTCCTTCTGTTTGCATCCGAGTCTCAAGTAGAAGAACATTTCCCTCCTCATTTGTAGTGAATTCAATCTCGCTCTCCGTTCTGTAAGACAAGCGTAAAAAATTACTACTTTCTATGTTAACAATGTAAAGAGGGAATTCCTACGCAAATACATACAGTCTCATCCTAGTTTTAGGGAACACATAGCCCATAACCACTTACTGAACTTACACATAGGTAGCCCATTCATAGTAGATAGAGAGAGCCCTTCATTCTAATAAGTTACATCCACCCCGGAAAACGTGCAATGGAAACCAGAATCAGAAATTCGGAGTAAACGAGAAGAGTAATGAAAAGAATGGAATGGCATTCCTTTTTCTAATGTAATTACATTATTTAGATTTAGATAGTAACTTCCGTCCTTCCCAACCTAATCACATTTGCTTTCCATTTTACATTTAAAGTCACAACACAATCACTTTCTTTGGATATCCTTTAGGCTGTTAACCCATTTACATTCACTACATCTCTTCTATTTACAAATTACTAGAATTTGATGTTTTGCTAACAATACCCTCAGGGTTGCCAAATATTAAGTTGGTCAAAAAACAATTTCATGCATCGAAGTAAACTACAAACCCATTCGGTCTGGCTGCGTTTACACAATAGAGGGAAACATTTTACAGTCACGTCATGAACCGCGAAAATTAATTCAAAAGCAATGAAGAATTAAAAATTAGTTAATTCCTATTTTAAATTAGGCCCATTTTTCAAACAATAAATGTACATATTCAATATAAGTAGACTGATCAAGCGGCGGCAGGAATACAGGCGATGCGACTTTACAGGAGCCGGGACATCACAGGAGTTGAGGAACTACCGCCGCTTGCAGTGGTATGGCATTAAACGTGAGTAGGTTAATTAATGCTGGAATACAAGCATCTAAAATACAACTATTGCTTAAATTTAATAAGTACAGGGTCATCACTTATATAATTCCCCCAACATAATAAGTACTATAATTTTAGAGTTTAGACTCTCGTGATAATTAGGTCATCGGGCCTCAAAAGAGACTTATCCTCGCGAAACGAGTTATATCTGGCAACCCTGTTCTCTTGGTACTGAGACAACCACCGAATATCTATTTTTCAATTCCTAAGCACTACTACTATCACTTCGTAAACACACAAATTCTGATAAAAATCAAATGAAAGCAACACTACACTTGAATTTGTATGCAGATTAACATCTACTGCTCATCGCTACGTCTTTCTCCAATATTTATGTCTCATCACATTTCAGACTAACATTTTCATTTGATGTTTACTTTCCCACATTTCCTGCTCTAATATTTGATGTGAATCCTAATAACGATGCTTTACATTTTACATGTACCTACAGTTTCTTAGACCAAGATTTCTTTACAGACAAGTTTTCTTGCTGAATTCATCGGAAATTATTTATAATACTCACCAAGAATATCATTTTGTAATAAGTACAAAGATTACTAACTAAAATTGGTCTAACAATAATTGAAAATATACACGACTTTTAGATTTTAACATGTACTGTGAAGCGTGAGGTATAAAGGCACAAACAGAATCTAAGTATACTTGACTACAAGTGGATAATATTATTACCTAATTAAAAACTGAATACTTCCTGTGCTCAAAACTAATTGTATAATATTTTTATATTTCAACTGAATATGGTTGAATAGAATAGTGATGGTATATTTTGTCAAAATTAAAAAGTTTATGCAACAAAAGTCAAAAGATATAGTTGCAATTCTGCTTTGAAATTAATTTGAAACTTTTTGATATAAATAGATTATGAAATCTTTTTTTCATTAAATTAGCTACAGCAAGATAAATTAAATTTAAATTTAAAATATTTGATCTATAGAAGATTTAAAAGACTGTAGAAAATATTTACTAAAAAGCAGCTCAAAAGAAATGAAAAGGGAGGCTTTACTTCTTTTGGTGTTTTTGTATCACATTCATATTGAAATTTAAGCTCATTTGTGATCTCTTAATGTATAAGCAATCGAGCATTCAAAGACATCAAAGAGTTGGTGCAAAAGTTGTTGAAATATCCCATTTCCCAAACAACGTCATATTTTCAACAGAATCAAACGTTTAATAGACATCAGGTCTCTAAATACCTACTGAGAATTACAGAGTAAACATCGAAATGCTTTTGATTTCGACTGAAGGTACTAGTCAGGCTAGTCAATATAGCTTGAAATAGCATAATAGTATTTCTCTAAGCTAACATTGATGAGCAAGCCTCTTATTTCTACAGAAGGCTAAACATAAGTAATACTTTATCTGACATGAAAGAGGATAAATATAGAATATGCAATAGACATCATTCTTGAATACAAATAAGTAGTTTGTATATTCACTATAATGTATCGTAAATAACTTTGTGCTCGAATAATCCCAACAATCTGGAAGGCTTTTGACGATTCATGAAATTAAGTAATAATACGAATTACAAATATTGCATGCGCAAATAAAAGCAATTATATTATATATTTCAATCTAATATGCCATAACAGGATAGAAAGAGTATTATAAACAACTGTACATGTTTCCATTGCTTTGGGCAGTATTAGATTTCAAAATAAATCGATCACCCCAAAAAATTCATGCTCGGTGCAAAATTTGGAGACTAAAAAGATAAATTTAAGCAGATGAAACTAAAGGCATTGCTAATTACTTTGTTGGCGTCAGTTTGAATACTTTAACTTCATGTTACAACTGTTTTAGGTATGTGTTTGTATTAAGATTGTTTCAGGATATCGCTTAATTCAAGAATTAAAGTAAAATAAACTGTAGGGTAAATAATGATGCTGATTTAAAATTGTTTGCTTAAACTATCTTGGGTAAGACTTGAGTGGATATTGCAAAATTAGCATAATATACTCGTTTTGTTTATGGCGACGCCGGAAAGTATTCTGACATGATATAAATTCCGTTATCAGATATGCAAAACAAGTCAGGCGAGTTGTGCTTATTGTCTGGCAGGCTATTAACTGATAACTCGTCAAATACCTCTTGTCATGTCCGAAATCAAAATGATATTAAGTACAAGCTGGTACAGTGCACAGAAAAGCCAACAAACAAACGTGCACGCTTAAGATCTTAGATTGCAATTACATCAGTGCATTTGCATTGCACCTGCTAATAGTGATAAGAAACACTAAAACTAAGAGACAAAAGCTGTAGATCTTATTCCTTAATGGTCTGTAGTAACAATGAGCTGTAACACGTTTCAATTCTGTTTGAACTAGAAACGTCCATTTTTAATTTTTTGGTCGGGTATGAAATGAGATTGCAGAGCGTCACTACTGAGTAAGTTGCTACGGGAAATTAAAGTTCAAAGAGTCAACTGAAGAGAAAGAATTCCTTTGAGAGTGCTTTTTCTCATTTCTCCTTTTCTCATGGAAATACACTATTAAGGATCTTTTTGCTACAGAGCCAAAGCTTTCTACAGAACTACTATTTACATTCTAATCTGAGACACAGTAAAGATTAAAAATTCCTTTTTAGTCATTAGTTCGAGAGCGATGTATTTGTATTAACTAGTATACCTACCCACTTGAGATTAATTTTATTCATATCATTAGAAAGACGCCAAGACCACGGCTGTTTATACCCGCAATTAATTTCAGTATATCTACGAACCTGCACAATGGAATAAATAGGTAGGAACCGGTAATTACGATTCAGCTTTGTTAGTATATTATGTACCTACTCACGATTAACTATCTACATGCAATAGTTATATCTCTTGTGACTCGACGTTTTGTGTCTGTGATGTACCTTCAACAATAGAAGATAGTAAGTCTGAGCGAGATCGTTAAAACTGCGAATCTGGCTGGGCTAATGAACACACCTACGCCTCAAGGCGGTTGCAAGAGTTACATTTACAGATAATAATACATATTAAAGTAAAGTACATCAGCACTTGCGATTGTGTAACACCTCTCTATGCACTAGGCACATCGTAAACAGCCAAGCCATTCTCAACACCAACCCATGTCTTGCCCAACATTATTATTAGAGCCTTCTAAGCTCTTCATTTGACAACCCAAAGCTGTACTCTCCTCGTTTTTTACCTAAATTTTCATTACATTTTTTAGTAATTAATTTTCAATCCAAATTTCTTTCTATCGCGACTAACATTGAGTCGTGCATAGATAAAAGCTTATATGGAAACCATATTGAAAGGAGAAAACCAAACACAAAAAAAACCTTTGGCATATTTGACACTTTGGCGTAATATCGGTAACTTAACATATATTCAGGACATGATTCGTTGGAACGAAGTCAACTAGATATTACTATTGCCATTATTGCATTGTAATAAATCTTCATCGCATTATGTAAAGCTTAGCGCACGAATCGAGAATCCCATTCATACTATGCTTTGTAATTTGCATTATATAAAGAGTAAGTAGGCTGCCGGCTGCTTTCAGTCATTCACACGGAATGCGATATTTGATACTACTGATGCTACTTAGTAACTTCAATGCTTTGAATTCAACAGAGGTAAGTAAGTATACATACACTTACTTATTCTTCGTCTATATAGGTAACTGTATAGTCAACCTGAGCTGCATTGCATACTTAATTATCTAGATCTACTTTTTTGAATTGAATTCTGCAATAATAGCAATAACATGTATACTGACGTATGTATGAGGATAAAATATGTCTTTATACTAAGAATACTTTAAGAACGTAGCCATTGGTGTTTCTATGCAGTCAATATACATGCAAATCTTTTTTGACAACAAAAGGGAACACCATGGCCATGGACTTACCAGGCCATCAACCAAATCCTCAGTGGCGTAACTAACTTAAGGAAAGCACTTTTTCTTCACTTGTTCAAACACTATTTCCAGTCAACGACTATATCTATTCCATTTCATGTAGGGGTGAAATTTCTTGATATATATTTCTAAACGCAGAACATGCGCAACCCTGAAAATCATGAAATAAACAAGCCTGGGGTGAGTGCCGAAACGTATTTCTTGTTACTTTTTATCCATAGATATGCTATGTAGCAGAACACAATGGAAGAAATGTTCTTGGACAATTCATTGCAGACACAAAAGAAGTTACAGATTTCCTTTCCATTATATTAGAAGCCGAAACGAAGCCAAGAAAACCTTCTTCAAAGACGTCAAACACCATGGAATACCATTATTGCCATAACATCACCAAACAATGCACATTCAGATGAATATTTAATCAGCCATAATGATATGCTAATGTATCTAAGTCAGGTTTGCTTATTTCTACAAATACACCCTAAGTGAATTAATATTTACTCACATGGGAGTAAGCATTCTGCTTATTTCACTTTGTACATATACGCTTTTAATAAAACACAATAGTGTAATCAGTATCAGTGGGAATAGAAGTAGGATTCATTTAATAAACATCTGGTCAGATTAAATTAAATTACGGTACATCAACATCATATGCGTCATTTTAAGTTACATTGAGACTATTCATATAGAAATTAATGTCTACAATGTTTATATTCATCGTAATATTTCTACATCTAATAAATATAGTTAGATTCTGACTGCAAACGATAAATATAGTAGTAAACAGTCAAACATCTGGTTTTAGAATCTGAAATTTTCTACACATGTATTTTAATAATTCAATGAGAAAAAAAACTGTTTTCAAATAGCATCGAAAGAATAAACGAAGAGTATTAATACAATAAAAATGTATTTCTTTCCATTACAAACATAATATTTGTAATAAATATGATGCTACCTGGTGGAATAGCGTTTTAAATTTACTTCTATAATCGGTGAGTATATCTACCCTATTGCATCAATTTCATCTGTAGGGGAGAAATAATTCAGTTTCTTCTAACTTCTAAAATAGAAGCCTTAGTACGAACATTTATAAAAAAAATATATCAATACTTGAAATAGATTGTCTGACATTTGCCTGTCCTGGTAACCTGATATCTTGGAATGTTGTCAAAAAGAATTTCTCAAACCATTTTTGGGTAGATATCTAAGCAACTTAAGTTGAACGCAAGTTTGCTTAACTAAGTCGTTTCCTTTATTGTAAAAATTAAGTATACTTCCTATGCTTATGCAGCATACAAAATGATTTTTTGTTGTAAGAGTATACAATTTTGATTTTGATCGGCGTAACTAGGTGGTTTGTATGTATCTCATGGTTCTGTTTTGTAGAACTACATACAATTTGCATCAGCAAGCAACTTTTTGCATGAAGTATCCGTCAATCGTATATCTGGTTTGGCTTCTATTGCAAAGTCATTCGTAATAACGTAGGGAATAGAAAATGATTGTAGATGTATATTTTGTATAAAGTAAATACAGATAGAGAGCCCTGTGGTTTGAAGAAGATAGAGTAGAAAAGAAGATGAGAAGCAAAAGTACCTACTGATATGCCCTGACAGTTTGCGTCTGCGGTAGAGAGAAGAAATGATTACGTTGAAAGGAGTGATTAGGAGAGACGGGAAAATGGAAAGACGAAGCGAAAGAGAGGCAATGAGCCTATCGTAATCATCAGACCGGAAAAATAAATGTTGTGACATCCCATCTCTCTTTGAGTGGAAGATTAGTATCGAAATCCATAAAGTTTTACCCAACTTGTCTTATTGTAAGATACCTTGTCAAAATTGTATTTCATAGTGTCACTGCTGATATTCCCAAGTACCTATACTGTTATAGCCTAAATCATGACTTGCATAGAATAGACTTAAAAGAATCAGGAAATTCCACTCTTTATACACAAAAACGCCAGGACCTTTGCTCGTTTACCCGTTATTTTAGTAACTTGAGACTCCTATACAAATAATGAAATGACAACTTTGTTCCTCTCGTTAAATAATTGCACTCCATTGCAAAACGCAAATACGACGGAGTCTGTCTCGTACCGATAAAGAAATATATACACATTGCACACAATAACTCGCGCAAGTCGAACCTTTACCATCACAAAACACAAAAATTGCTAAAGATCACAGAAAGGTCAGGAATGATAAACATACATGTTTAAAAAATCTTATGCAAATGAATAAACATGCCAAAATTGATAAAAAAAACTTTGGAAATGTTTACTGTTTAGTTATATGTTGGCATTGGCAATAGCACAAACGTAGTCCTGAAAAAATCGCTTTCCATTAAAAAAAGTCTATTGTGCAACTGTCATAATTCGTTATCAATTGTCTGTGTGGAGTGATAGAACAATGTAGCAATAATAGATAGTTGGTCTCTTTTCAACGAATGGAATTCCTAAATTCTTCCATCTTTTTATTCGTTACAATTGAATGCTCAATTTTAAAAATGATCTAGATATTCATGTTATTGTTATAAATGATATGCAGACGAGGGGAGATTGCAGGTAATTAAGGAGCAACTATTCATCAAGGTCGAAGAACTAATTATTTCCTATCGGATACCAAGATTATTTTCTAGAACGATTCTAAGCCACAATGGAAGCAAGTGAAAGAGGAAAAGACCTTTCTCAAAAAGAAAATAAAGCCAAAGCTGTTCTAGACGTCATCGTCGATTCTACGCAGTAAAATCTTGTTCCATTTTCTAGTTTTTGTGTAGTAATCTTTTCGTATTGGCTATGATGCTTGAATTACCTTATTGTTAGCCTTCTTAAAGCTTCACCACAATGGATTCCAATATGCTAAATATTAGCTGTATTTAGTGCGGGTTATATTATATTATTTCACATACCTATTGTCTATTATCTTCACATAATACGTACGAATGAACAGTTTTACATGCCCATGAAGACAATTGCATTGCAAGTATACACAAAATTTGGAATCGGTTTGAGCAGAGCTGTATGGAACGAAATGAAACTAGACAAGCATTCAACTGATCTCTGTGAAGAGAATTCAAGCACACAGCCATCATTTACCAAGTATAATAAATTACAATAGAGATACAGATACTTCTGCATATAAAGTACCTAAGCTAAGCTATTATTGATACCCAGCATTTTGAGACTGATGAAGTATAAGAAGATTGAAGAGGGACTTCACGTCATTGTGAACTACTTATGACTTTTTATACACGTCTTCTTAAGTGTACTGAAGAGTGGTTCCTCCGAAATTGGAGAATATAATATAAATATAAATGATATTCCCGTTGTTCTAGTTTTATACCTCTAATATATTTTATTTTTTATTTATTTTATTTATTACTGACGGTCCCTACGGGCTCGCGCCCATGGACCCAGGACAATTTACAATTACAATGTATATTGTTATGCTTGACATTTGTTTGTTATATTTTATAGGCTAGTTTATTATATACTATATCTCTGCTCTATATACTATACCTATTTTTAGATTAATACAAGTTTTTGTTTCTTATAGTGCTATGTACTAATAAAATTATTACAATAATATTAGTACAAGTTGCATATTCCTCGTTAAATAATGCTTATGATGACACATTCACATAATTTCATACTTTATATCTCTAGTTGACCTGGTACTGTAAATATACATACAATTTATTTTTTCCATTAGCAAATTCTTATTATGCACTCACTCAATGAAAATAATTTTGCTGACACATATCCTCACATATTCTACCAACACTGGAACTATTTCCCTTTCTCTGTCATGTCCAACTCATCCACATCCACATCATCCAGAATTCCTTACTTATTTGACCCACTTAATTTAAGGCTGTTACCAATAATTAATTCTGCACATAGTTTTTACTGTTTTACCATTAATCTTTACGTTTTTAAAACAAAATAAAATTACACTCTTTTAGCAATGTCCACTCTTATTTTATACCTCTAATATACGATATCTCCTTATTATGTATCTAATTTTTATAGTAAATCTTACTTATTTCTTCCCAAAGTATATAATATGATACACCATCTGGATATGCTCTTTCTCAAGTAGGTGCAGACCAATCAAAAAACAAATACTTTCCATACGTCAATTCAGATAACGTTGTAGCACAGCCACATTTCATCTCATGTCTATTTTTTTACAATTCCCATCAATTCAGATGACATTAGTAGTTATTACTGTTTATACTTTGTAAATAATGTCAAAATTCAACATTTTAGCAGCCTATTCATTTTTAAATTCCTGAAATTTTCCGAAAAACCGTTTAGGAGTATTTTTTTTCACTAGACGGCACTTTCGGGCATTGTCAACATCCTAGTTGCCTGAGAAGATTGTATAGCTTCCATAATAGCATTTAAAAATGAGATCATTGCATATGTAAATAATGATGTTGTCAAGCGCTGGCGTTTTAGTATACTTTATATCCGTACACTGAGTGAGTTCTTTAGTCATTAATTCAGATGTTAATCCTTATAGTCTGATTTTTTGTTGAAAATATATGGCACATCTAATATTGAATGAAAGGAAGTAGTCTCTCACTAGTGAAGTGTATAGTTTAGCGATACAATTCCATAGACATGAATATTTTAATTTTTCACGTCAGTTCCATGCTCCATAACGCATATATATGTAGTTGGAAAAATATGCTGACACTGTTATAGGATAATCGTCTGACATAATATTTCAACAATACAAATATGTAGATATCTCGGGCTGAAATAGAGAATTTTTAAAATATGGGATATAATGGAGATAGCGAGGAGCATATAGGATAATAATAGAGAAGTAGGTCCACAGCGGCAACCCACGTAACAACCTGTCATTTCCATGCAAACTTTGCCTTTAGATGTGTGCATAAGAACATGCTTTATGTACCATAACAGTACAAGTGTAGTATTTATGCCTATGTTATCAAAGTATTTCCAAAAGTTGTTATCCCTTCTGCAATTGCATTGGAACTTCAAATGCCAGTTCTACATCTTGCAAACATAACATAACAATCTTATTATTTATTTAGATATTTAATTTAGCGTGTGCCCATTCAGCCAATATGACAACCTATTCGACTTTCTCTGCGCAATGAATTTTTACATACATAATGTATGGAAATGTATGACAATGAATGACTACACAAGCAATGGAATATTATTCGCTATGTCACAGTCTATGTCAGACTATTAAAACCAGCATCGGAATAACTACTATTAAAATACAATACTATTATTACAATAACCTTCCATATAACACGTACTTTAACAACCATTAGTAGGAGGCAGGACGAATTAAACAAATATTATTTAAAGAACTACTCGACTGATTCTAACAGAGCAAACACAAACCGATAGCTATGTGTATCAAACATCTAAAAGACACGCTTAAGAGTTGCATTGTCGATGAGGAAACTTTCATTTTCGTTGTTTTGTTAGGGGAAAAAGAATATTTTTGCAGTTAGTGTAATTGTTTCCTGTCATGAACTTAGGGCACTACTAAATGGGTATCCTTTAAATAAGGCCGCAACAATGTGCTATACCTTCCTTTGTGTAACGTTTAATGCCCTTTTATCTGTATTTACATGGCCATAGATAATTTAGCCTTGGTAATAAGATAAGCAAAATGAAAGAAGGATCAATTTCCTATATTATTTTGACAAAATGGTTTTAGTCCGTCCTGCGGATGGAAATAGTGATTTCTTGAAGCTATAAATATGGGTGACAAGACGATAGAAGTATTTTATAGACGAGTGGTGGGAAAGTGATCTCTGAGACGTGTAAGGATGAAGATGGAGCCTGTACGTAATTCAGAGCTACTGGTTTACTTGGGTTAGGCCACGTTGGCCTTGTGTAAAAATACAATTACTCATTTCAATGGGAATCGGGAGCATGTGGCTGATTTATATTCGCACGTCGGTAGAGGATAGAAAACTCGTTTGAGTTTTAGCTGAAAATATGCAGGCAGTCAACCCAAGTTAAGCAAAAGAGGAACTCCACTTATTGCCTTCCCGATCACAGAGTGTAGCAGGCAAGGCGAGAATAGTCGGATTCGGTTGCTCTCCCTTAATAGCTATAGAATCTCTTCTAGTAGTAGCTCCGGGTTTGTTCCATATTGTTATACTGCTAGTATTGCAATGTCTGTAAAGATAAGCTAAGGTGCATGTAAATATGTGTAAGTAGCAGGAGTATGTATCTATGCGTATTAGTAATGCACCATCCTCGTGTAATTCAGTTTCGGTTGTATCGTATAGTAAGGTTTAGAAATGTTTAGGTATGCACGAAAAGAGTTTGGCAGATATAATCCGTTTCTATCAGAGTATTACTATTATTCTTCATCCCTTGAAAAATCCATCCGAGTTTTGCATATGAGTGGAGCTAGAGTGAGTTGAGTTGAGTTTAAGTGGGACTTTCGTTCCTTCTCAGCTTCAGTAATAGGAGCCGAGAGAGAAGTCGATGCAATATTATTATGATGAGCTAAAGCTACAAGGAATGGCAATGCAAATGCGAAGGAAGTCAAGAGTGAAGCCCACAGTCAAAAGCAACTCAACCTCCCTCCTTGCTTGTGAACGATTCGTATTCTGAGTGATCAACGGGCCTGACTGCCTGTTGTGTGCAAAATCGAAGGCAAATGATTGAACATTTGACAAAATATACAATACAACATCCTGTCTCACACCACACGCGTCTGCATAATAAAACATTCCATCACGTCGCTTTTACTCACAAACCGGAATCCGCATCTTCACTCCCAAACTATTACCAACTATAAGTAAAAGACGAAAACAGAATATCCTCCTCCTTAATACAGCACCGAAGAGAACAATAAATAAACTAGAACCAATAAAGCCCTCCACTCACACTCTGATCGCATATTTTATCTTTTTAAACTACTCATTAGTTATTCCAATATGGCACATCTATCCTAAAAAGGCATGCTTAAAACCGGACTACCTAGAACATTATACTATAAACCACCAACAAACGCTCGACCAGATTCGCGAATAATAATACTCGGTGCCACACCAAAATTAAATGCATACCACACCACACATTGTCTAATTGGTTTAATAATACGGCACAAAGCTAACTTACCACAGATAAATGTGGACAGCGTCTCATGTTACAGTCAAAGTCAACCCAGTTCAAATTGCATACCACACCAACCTAATCCTCACCTTATTAAGCTGCCTATTTATCATTTTCTATTTCGGCCTACGTATATCCTTTTACTTTATTGTAAACAGGCACTTGAATTTGTACATCAAAAATGCCGCACGTTCACAATACCTAAGTACAAAATACAAGCAATGAAATTTCAGGGGTGAAAAACAACTTTCTGTCCCACACTCCACATAATGCAATCAGTAATTTAGGTTTCAATTTGCAAGTGTTTGATGGTGATTAAATGCACAAGAGGTGGTAATTGAAAAATCTCAAACCACAGAGGGTCAAATGACATAGGGTCTACCCAAAATGCTCATGGCACGAATAGATTAAACACTGTAATGTATTTTACTATATACAATATGTACTTTACTCTGAAGAGCCATGCTTCCTATTTATTATTCAGGTAGACTCATATATTATGCATTTGAGATTTTGTAAAGAACTTAATTGCACACTACTCACATATCTCTACCACATTTAGTTTTCAAGATCTGTGACGCATTTCAATAGTAGTACTACAAAACTTTCCCCGAATGCTTAGCTTTCACTGGATTTTAAAATTTTCCAGTGTTGTTTGACCTACTTAGGTAATTGAAAGTAAAAACTTTACAAAGCGGTCTACCTTCTGAAATAGGTATGTAATTTAACTTTATCAGAGTTTTTTCTATTATGTCTCAAGCGTCTGTATTGTTAAACATCAATAATTTTTAATACATTGTGACATTTAGTATGATTGCTACACATTTAGTAATATAGGACAGATATTAAAGCCGAATTTAACTAGAGGCTCTTTCATTTCAGCTGTGACAGTTAAAATATAATTAACTTACATGAGTTGGAAGTCATCATCGTCTCCGTCGTCACGGTCGTAATCTTCGCCGTCGTCTTCGTAATCATCTTGACTTTCCTCAAGCTCAGGATCCTCTTCATTAGCACTGCTAGATGAATAAGACTCACTGGAATATGAGCTCCCGCTCCCGGTTTTTTTCCTTCTAGGATGTGAATGTCGTTCGGAAGCTGCTGCGCTCCCACCCACGCCACTCCTTTCATATCTGTGATGATGAGGATGTCTTTTCTTGTCGCTCTCCTGTCGATCTCGATGTCTTCGAGAACGAGAGCAGGAAGAGCAGGATTCGGATCCTGATGAACTCTCAATTTCCTCGTCATCATCTTCACCGTCCGTTTCCGTTTCCATATTTTCGTAACTCTGAGTGAGTTTGGCACTTGCTGAACTCGGATTTGTAGCGGACGTTGGTGCCAAGAAATGTTCAGAACCTTGAGCCTGGAAAATACTCCGGGAACTTGATTTCTGCCTACTACTACTACTAGTACTACTTGAATTGGATTTTGTCAAGGACGACAAAACTGTCAGTTGTGATCTAGGTGGTTGAAAATCCTGCTTATTATTAAAAACATTCTGGTGGGGGCTATTAGTAGATGGTGAGGCACTTTTTTGTGTTTTAGACGAAATATTAGCACTGGCACTCCCACTGTGTTTATTGCTTAAATTCACCAACGAGGATTCAACATCGGTACTTTCGGAATCAGAATTAGAGCCGCTTCCAGAGCTACTGCTACTACTACTACTTGGCCATTCCACGCTGTGACTACTTCCAAGAACTCGCATTAGTTCCTGGTGTTTTCTACTGATGCTGGAAGGATTTATACCACCGACGGGATTTTTGAATATGTTATTCCGATGTCTCATCATTGAAGAAGAACTGGAAGAGTGATGACGAGGATTTGTTACAATTCTGGATTTTGTACTTTCTAAACTGTTGTTGTTGCTACTATTTGAATTTGGTCTAGGGCCTAATGAAGAAGTCCCCATTTTCACATCCCCGTTTTCTCTTCTTTGTGTTCCAGTTGATGATATCGAGAATTTATTCAGACTAGACAGAACTTCTTCATCTTGGGAATCTTCTTCCGAGATTTTGTACATATCAGGATCCAACAGTGCTCGCCGCTCACACATTTTGACACTTTTTTTATTTTCCAATTCTTCCGCATTAACTCCAATGCAAATGCACTGTTCACTCACTTTATTTCTATTTGATTCTACTCATTCCACTCATGGTTAATTCTCCGGTGATTCCATTTTCTTGTATGAAATTGCAACGCTACCACTAGAGAGAATAAACATTTTAAAACAGAACAAACACACTTGTAAAATGTAAATAGCTACTAAATCGGGGGACAGATGCAACGTTGTACCGTTGCTAGTATTTAAATCCTAAATGTAAATGGATCTTGTTTGAGTTGACAATAAGTGATCAGCATTCCGAGTTTAAATGTAGCCACCACAAGACAGTCACCACTTTTTCTTGTGTATTTTTCTTAAATCACCTGAGGGGATGTTTTCTACATTTCTCATCTACCTGTAATACTACATCCCATCGCTTAATACTTTGCTTTGCATGCATTCGCTTTTATTCTACCTGTCCGTGTCTATCTTGGCTAACACTATTTCGTGCAGTGTATAGATACCCTTGCCTTACCTGTGCAAAGTGTTGATATTACGCATTTGACTCTCTCAACAACAATGCAATATAAATACGTTCATTATACATACATACATCTACTCTTCTACTTCCATCCACCACACTACTAACATAATCAATGCACCTTACCACTTTGTTTTTCGTTTATTCGGCTTTCTTACTTCATTTTTGCCTTTGTTTCCCTGCCCTTTTGTCTCCCTTTGGTGTACCTCGTTTCGGCATTATATGTAATATAATATTATCAACATGGGTAGCTGTGCTTTGGTCTTTAGCGTCGCTTTTTTACCTTTTATTCTCACTGCACTCTCTTTAGCAGACGATGTGGTGTGAGGGCTATGCAACAACGTGGCCTATTGTACGTGCAAGGTAAAGCTAAAAAGTTAATTCGTCAGTCGGGCAGGTGTAGTCATTGTATAACCAAACTATTGTATAATACAATTTTATTCAGAGTTCAGTCATGTCTATACCAAGCCAGGTTATGTCTCAAGTCTAACGTTACCTGCAGCATAATCGAGCAAAGCTGTACAAAGCAAGTCTTAAGTTTATTACATCCATACTGCAAGTATGTAAGTAGGTTTTTCCTTATAAGCTTATGGTATGCACTATAAGGAATGGCCAAGTGTTACCGATGATTATAATATTTGTATAGCTAACTCTCCTTGGTTCTGTAAAGTGCAATTATGCGTGTGAAGTACTTGTCCTTTATGAACTCAGGTGAATACTGATACCTTTAAGCTTCTCTTCATTCTACTTACGTTTAAGTATTTGACGTACCTTATAAAATATGCTAGCTTTCAGTAACAATACGCATACAGTCAGCATGTAAGCATTCAACATCTTTTCAAGAATATTATACAGATAGAAAAAACCACTTGTTCCGCTGGTAATAAACAGAGACCAAGAATTAGCAAAAATCAGGTGTGGCATTATGGCATCGCGTGGAACAAAAATGCAAATGTTTGTTTTAATGTTTAAGTTGTTCTTTCGTCTTCATGCGGTGGCCAATGCATACAAACATGAATAATAATGCTAAGATAAGTATGTCCAGTATCATCATATGTCCTCATGTACAACGTCGGGTCTCTTATTCTGTATGCCAGAATTGTAATTTGATAGCTACACTAACATTATGTTGGCTTTTTGTTTCAAAAATCTCATGTTATTCCTTTAAATCCATGTAAAATTGATAGTTCAAGTCTGATGTAATAAATATGTAATATGGACTAATAGTATGCATCGTACTACTTGAGTGTGCATGCAACTATTTGAATGATAATTGCCATATGTAAATTCTCCTAAATCCTAATACGAACATTCAACGATGTAAAATAAGTCTTTAATTCTTTAACGATATCTGCTCAAGAAAGTACTAACAGAGAATATACACCACAACTAAGTCTGTAATTAAGAATATGTCAGGATAAATGTTCACAGCCAATTTCTGATTTTCTAACCTCAAAGGAATGAAAGCTCAAAAGTCTGCGTGTTCAGGTTTAGGTGTTCAACCTAGATGAAAACCTTAAACCTTTGCTGTAGTATTATTTACCGTTGCAAAGGAGTTTAAGACATTGTTGATTTCTCGATAATCCTATTAAAAGAGTAACATACCACAATTTTCTTAGAATTGAATTTATTATTTCAATCAAAATTGTGAAAATTGAATATCAAAAGTTAGAAAGTTATTGCCAGTAGATTAGTAGTGGTTTAAAAAGTCAAGTTTAAGTTCGGCGACACTTTTTACGGAAATTTCAATTTGAT
This sequence comes from Tomocerus qinae, assembly GCA_020055645.1. Classification (NCBI taxonomy): domain Eukaryota; kingdom Metazoa; phylum Arthropoda; class Collembola; order Entomobryomorpha; family Tomoceridae; genus Tomocerus; species Tomocerus qinae. The sequence goes on from CM034548.1 coordinate 30,073,445, forward strand.
AAAAAATTAAGTCTGGATACTCCAGTGTAAAAAGTAGGAATGTTTTGCTCTAGTTATAGTTATACAGAAGTTTATATTTAGTGGATCAGAAAAGAATAGGTCATATATTATTCCCTGTGTGGATGTGATATGTAGGTACATAATACTTGCATGATGTTACAAGAAGTTTGACGCAATAAAAATCATAATAAATGTATAATGCCAACTGTGGAATAATCCTGCAACGTCACTTTCCATAAGAATAAAAATAGATGTAATATGTTGGGGTTAGGCTGTTCCTATTTATTGTAATTATGGAGACAGCAGGTGTAGGAGGAGAACTGACAGCACAGGAAACCGTAATCTTTTCTTACACACGGTAGCTTAGCTATGGCATTTTTGGCCAGACGAACAAAACCAGAGTTAGCGACGGAGAAGTGAATGAAATAGGATCTGTTCTCCAACTGACATATGGTGTCTGGTCGGGTTGGTGTGTATCAGGAAAAGGTAAATCTGTAATCCAGCCTGATTCTGTCCTAGACGACTGAGACTACCTAAGTAAGTAGACTCTGCAGCTAAAAAGGCCCCTTCTGCTCCGTCCCACTCTTCTTTTGGTGCAATCCGTTTTTTCTGTTTCCTGTCTTTTTCCTTCTCAACTTCTATGTCCTCCCCATCATCTTTATAACAAATAACCAACTCAGCACTGGGACTTTATTTCTATCATAATCTTGATATAGTAGGAAAATATATTACAAAATGATATAAAGCCACATACTTTTATCGCCTCCATCCTAAATTATTTTACACTACATTAAAATACGACATTTTAAATCCCAGGGAGATTTCGTTTTCACAGGTCTTAGGAAATATTGGGTAATAAACTTTTATAACTGCTAGTCCAATTGAATCCTTTGAATTGCGTAGAAAATATTTTAATCGCAAACGTATAGAAGTCCACAAACAACTGAAATTATTGGAAAAAAGAAGTGAGGACCGTTTTCAAGTTGTCTTTTGAATTTTATGAATAATGTAGTTATTATCTATAGCTTAAATTTTTCTTCAGGGTTATTATTCCAGTTACATTTCATAGAGGGGTAAGAAATACAAAATAATTAAAATAATGAGTAAGAATACAATCATGAGTAACTTTAGCTTCAGAATTATCTAATAGTGAGAGGAAAGTGAAATGTTACAAAGGAAAATATAGTTTATTTGAATACAGTTAACGAATTTCGCAATAATCGAAATTCTCGTACAAAGGAATGTATATATTAGAGCAAAATATTTCTTGTCAAGTCAAATATTATTTTCATGATGCTTCTATTCAAACAATAGCTCGGAGTATAGTAGTTTTCTCTGTAATAATAGCAATAATAATGCTATGGATAAACTTTTGCTTTATTATCGGAGATGTAGGCACTCATAAATGGTACATAGAATAGTCAAAACATTAAAAAAGGAGATACCTAATTGCTTTACTTAAACAAGCTCCTGAAGTTTTGGGAAGTATATTTTAAAGTTTCCTTACATACAAATTGCGAATTCCCTTTTGGTAAACTATAGAACTTTTTGGTAAGGTAAGGGTAAAAGTTTTACTTTCTTGGATAGTAGTGAAAGATAGGGAAAAAAGGGTAGTAGATCTTTAAAACGCCGGACAAAGCATAAGTTTTAAGGTAGAATGTAGACAATTATATCAGTTTAGTTTTTAGTTAGCTTGGCAAGATCTACTTTCTTGCAGTAAAAGATAAGTGGATAGGAACGTCCTTTGTGACAATAAGTACGGATAGTCAATACAAAATGCAAAGCACCGACAATCAAAAATTTCGTTAATTTTAAAGTGCTTGATTGGATTAATATAACCACCTATATAGATATTTTTTATGAACATGTATAAGTCGACTTTTCCCAACAATATAGTATGTATGCACTTACCCTTTATATGCTGGATACTTTGCAAAAATTTACCTTTACCTCATTTAGCATGTTATCGAAAAAGCAACCATTATATTTTAATTTGCTTTATGATTATTTTCTAAATATTAGGTGGAACAGATAGAACAGGGATTCGTAGTAAAATCAGAGATTAAATTTTACTCAGGATGCCAAATATTCATATCATTACATATCCTTTTAAAACCATACCACACAGCATTTATATTTTCCCTTCCATTAAGCTGGCATTTCTGTTACATTCGTTAGAATTATTTTCGGGAAGTATAATACCCATAACTTATATATTATGATTAATATTTTATTATTTGTAAAATGTTTTGCCTTAAATTACCAGAAATTTACTTTCCGGATTAGCATATTTAGCAGTGCCTGCAACTTATGAAACAGATAGCAGTAGGTTAGTCGAACAACGCTTTATAGCGGCTTACTATATATCAAGTAGGTACATAATTACATAATATCTGCATACTAATTAGAAATTAGGAGTGAAATAAACGAGAAATGAGCGTTGGATGATAGTTAGACACTAAAATCTTTCTGTATGCATTTTATATTTAACATTTAAATGATACTCAAATCCTATGTAAATCATCTTAATCGCAGCAATCAACAACGATACATCACGATGTTTATTCCAAGTTGTAAAATATTCTGAAGGTGATGTCGGGATTATTTATGCATTTTGATAGAGCTTGAAAACAAAGACGACAGCAGGGGTTAGTAGTAGCAGTCAAGTAGAATTTTTTGTGCCTGACTCAGAGTGCTTGTAAACTCTAATGCAATTTATAACAGGCATAGTTACCTACGTATGTGGCTTACAGAACTGATGCCCAATATGTCTTTGTCACGATCTGTCACACTAGACTGTGTTCAATTCACATTTCACAACCAGTTTTTGCTTAATGTTGGTATTTGAATCTGCTAAATGACGACAAGCGATGCTTCGCTAAAAGAGCACGTGTGAGGCACTAGTAATGCTGCAATTTAGAGGCATTAGACAATACGACTTATCGTCGTTTCGTTCACTTAAATCTCTTATTTTCTAGTCAATATGTTATTATGCCTGACACTTCGACAGGTAGAGCTGCCAATTCCAGATATAACTAAATTTTCCTATAGACAACCTAAGTGACACTAAGAAATGCACTGTTCCTTAATAATAAACTCAAACAAACAAAAACCTGTCGAATTGCGTTTATGATAATACCTTTATTACCTTTATACTTCCACTAGTTCCATTGTAGAGCTATTGGGGGTTTCATTATGTAGATACCTATACCTGTGACAAATATTAAGCTAACCGAAGTTCGTATTGTTGTACTACAAAAATGTACTATTTGATATTAAAACTACTAATAATAGTAGTATAACGAAAATTTAAAATGACAGAATTTTAACATGGCAAATAATTGTTACAATTAAAACGGTTTTTATATCAATGGTAATAACATAAAGGAATTTTAAGCATATGAACAAGAATTTTCTGTAAAAGTTACCATTTATGATCAACATGTTTTGTTACTGGAGTATAGACAATTATTTTTGAGTTCTCAATCAGGTATTATGTTACAATTACAATATTATGTCTCCATAGTTAGTAGTTATATATTATAATCGCAGACTTGATAAAGCAATAAATTTACCTATCTTTGTATGTTTGTTAGAGAGACTCTAGTTTTATATGTACTATTTCCAGCACGCTCGGCTAAGCTATAGGTAGCATTCTAAGTTCGTCTAAATTAGTCTAAGGTGTACTACATGGATTAAGGGTGGGGTACAATGGACTAAATAGAAAATACAGATGTCCTAGGACATATTATGCATATCTATATACGGTGTGGACAATTCATCTATAACATAACAAGTAGTATGCTGATTGATGGGACTGGCACGCTTACGGATACTAATAGAGGGGGATATACTAGTATTCTGCAAAAGGAAATTATGAGTGTAGGTACGAGTCTTCATTAATTAAGTATCCATGTCCACGAGTGTCTGGTAGTTGAGAAAAAAGGTTTTGCCTTAGTAAATACGTAAAAAACAAACGTGACTAACAAGATGCGTAATACAAATTCAATATACATGCCTGCCCAAATTGATTAAATCGACCAAGGGCGGAGGTGATGGCGATGGATGAAGGTTTTCTTTCTTCTTTCTAAACTATTGCTGTACTCGTCTTGCTTTTGGCAGAATAACAGTGCAACTCCTGATTCCAAAGATATTAGAAATAAAACGGGAACTACAATGTACAGCAAATATTCTTTGTAAATATCATATTTAGAACAATGTCGAAAGTTTCACCAAAGACCGCCATAAAATGCATCTTGAAATTCTTAAATATTACAGCAGTTCATAAAAATTCAGTTTGTAAATAGGATGGAAATGAGGATAAGATTTTGCTGTATAGAAAGCAGTAAAATGTATGTATATGTGTATGTTTGTTAATACAACAAAGGTTGTCTAATAAATGCAAGCTTTCTTAATTAGATCGGGATGAAATGTATTCGAGAGAGCGCTGTGTATAATGAAATGGCATAATTTAATCGGATGGTTAGGTTGAGAATGAGTCTGAATTGAGGTAGTTCTGTGAAATTAAGATTAATGACAAATATTTTGATTTGTCAGTTGAGGCGGTTGGAGTAAACATAACAGAAAAGGATATGTGCTGATACGTATGATAATTGAGTTGAGCTTTCACGTTTCGCTTCCGGGGGAACTGTCTCCTTGAAATTTAGGCAAGGTCCACATATTATTATTTCTACTACAACGCGTCGTCAAGGCTGGTATAGTGGAAATAAGAAAATCGGATGTTCTATATGTAATACTTGTCCTGAGGCATGTATGCCGATTGATGTTAGGTGGGACATGTTAGTAGCTATACTATAAACATGAGTTCCTGGGTTAACACAATGTAAGTAGTACATCGAAAGAGAGCTCACGTCACAGAACTCACATTCATTGGAATTTTACGACCATCATTTTTCCCTTGACTGGGATCCCAATTCTGCGTGTCATTTTTGGTTGTTCTTGGAACTTCCACTTCGCCTAGTTCTCTCCACTTTCCCGCTGTCTAACAAGTCTTTCGGAGTTACAGTCATGCAGTACACTTCTACTCCCCTTGATCCTCTCCTGTCTCTATAAGTAACTTCCCCTGATTTCTTAACTCCGTCCTTTAACTTTTCATTCCATTTGATTTCCTGTCGCGTCTTCAACTTCCTCTAGTGTTTTGGTCTGCTTGCTTCTGACCTACAATTTTGGATTACGCTCTAACTGGCTTCTACAAAGCTCCTGGTCCAATGCATCTTCTGCTCCGTGGTTGCTTCACCATCCCTACATACGCCTAGGTGTGTCTATTTCTCCTAATGATATTTCTTTGCTATGGATATTGTTACATATCTTATAAAATTCTCAACTTGAGGTAAATATTCCTTATATCGACAATTTAGTATTCGATTATCCAAACCTAAAGTCCCGAGAGCATGATACATGCAGTGAATACTAAATATTATTTTATGCGGGCTACAGCCATGTAGCCTTTTTATTTTCCGAGTAGATTTGACAAATTGTAAAGAAATTCCGTGTAATCGTATTTTGTAGTCTATTTCATTTTAGCTTTCATATGACTTACCTACTTTTTAAAATCATGAAACTTCAGAGATTATACTTAGGCACCATAGACCAACCATTTACTTTATTTATTTACTAGATTTATCAGAGCCAGACTTGAAGAAACGGCAATCACCATTGAAAAAACTTTTCACAGCTTGCTACAGAATTTCATTCAGCTACTTTTTCATCAATGCATCATTACCTAGTTAATTTTATCTAATGGAAAGCGGAGTTTAAAACTCTTTCGCTTACTAGCCAATTTTGAATGACATTCTTTTCGTGTTGAAATGAAAAATTACTCGAGCATTTGCTCTAAATATGCAAATTGTCACCATACTATAAGATATTAATTGTGTAGAAATTTTTGTGTATTTTATATGTAACTGGGGTCAAATCTCGTATTCGAGTCATTACTTTTCAAACAAGTATCTGCATAGTGTTCCCGTTGTGCCTTTTTCAATTATTAGGGAAGGAAAACGAAGATTTCCATTTGATTCGATTTCTTTTTATTATCCAATGAACATCTGTTTACTAGAATGACATTTCCTAAAGACTCTTCCGTGATTCGGGGAATTACTGGGTCAGAAGCGCAATTTTAGTATAGGTTGTTTTTATTTAACGACTTTTGAACAATCCGTAAAAGTTAATTATACAAATAGCGAGCGTATATGAGTGGGAAGTGCAGCGAAACAAAAAAGCATGGATAAAAGAAAGTATCTGTATCTCCGTTTATTATAGTGTTTGTCTGATAGATGAAAGGGCGAGATAGGACGGACTGTTGATAATATCAGGGAGAGTAGATGGACAATCGACAATCAAGTAAGTGCACTTGAAAGGCTCAATTAGAAATTGAAACCGTGGGGCAATAAGAAGTTAGGGTCAGTATCTCTAACACACGTTTAAATGGTGAGGAAGGATCTGTTAGTCTAGCATCGCATCTCTAACAAGTAGGAGAAAGCTTTCACTGGCCACTACTTTCTATTGTATGATTATACTGATGTGATAGCTTGATACATTACATACTATGTACTCTTATTTTATGTGTGTACTAGGGACCTACTATTATCCTCCAACATGGCTTGGCTTAACCTGATTCCGGTTTAGTTGACTTGTCTTCAGTTTAGCTCTATAGCTTTCCCATGCCCCAACTTCCTTCTCGCCTAGTTTTGTTGTGTTCACTTGCTTTGCTGTTGCTGCGCCGAAGCCCATTCATTTCATTCGATCCGATTCTGCCCCAGCATCTTTCTAATACTAACTAATACACTTACAAGTCCAAAGACATCTTTTTGGGGATAACTTATCTTTTACCGAAATTATTTAATACCGACAACAATTTAAGAAACCTCTATCTATCCCCGAATGGGATTAATAACTACTACACCACGGACATATTAAGGTGTGCTCTCTTTTAGAAGAAAAATGAAACTACAAAAGTTAATTCATTCTTCATGTACAGTTTGTACGTCTCACATCTGTATTCTAGAGTGGAATTATTAATACATGATACATGAAAGATAAATTATATTATTTCCGTAAAATTCTCAATTGTAACATGTCATGTCATTTTTTATTTAGTCTTATTCATGAACCTTAAGAGAAGATACTCTTTAACTTGATGACAAAATATAAAACTCATCGTCTCTTCCGGGTTACAACAATTTTTTTTTTGAAAAATGTCCTTTTGTCTGAACAGTAGCTGTAATTTGGTTAAATTCATGTAATACTGGTCCTAAAGCTGGAATTTAAGCAACACATACTTAAGTAACTTTATTCCAGCTAACAATTCAAATATAATTATGCAATTGATGAATAGGACGAATCAGATCACTCAAAGAATTTGAAATAGGATAATATGTATTTTAAAATGTCCCTGAATAAGTATATACCTGCCTTGTATTGCAAATAATTAAATATCAACCTTTCGTGACAACAAAAAAGCGAAAGAGAATTATGACTTGTGCAAGCATTTCTACTGAAGTAATGAAGTATTTACTAAGTCTCACATCCGTAAAAAGAATCATCTCAGGAATTAATAATAAATAAGGCCATTTTTCAAGTTGGAGTTGTTCTTTAAATACGACATCAATATTTGGAACACATGTGGAGCTGTGCATTCTTATTAAATCTTAAATTTGACAATGTAGTTTATGTTTCCACCAATGCCGGAAAAAGATTAGGGTAGGGAAGTTATCATTATGTGCGAAAGACATTTCTGGGGGTGCACGTACCCCTGTGCCCCCATCTCGATACATCGCTGTGGCTTTGGTAGTTTTTGCATATTTGCAACATCCTACAGTTCCTCAATTTTATTTCACTAATGTGTTCATTTAAATTTCTACTTTCAAATGTAGATTAAATCCCAGAGACATTATTAATCAACAATTAATTTAATCTGGTTGGGCAGTTTCTCAGTAGGCACCTATTTTAATTTCCTTCTTTCTTTCGCATCAGAATAACGATTAAAAATATACTGTAGACTTGGTCGGATTCTTCTGATTTGATAGAAAGTTTTCATGGAATCGTAGACTGAAAGATCTGTTCATTTTCGAAGAATCATCTGCGACTCATTTGAAGATTGAAACAACATTTTCATGTAGTTTATACTGCTATGCCCATTGGAATTAGGGTACTTTTACGACTTTCAGTAATTACCTCTATATTTTTGTCAACTAGTCAACAAACAGGTATATCACTGTAAGCTAAAAAGAAAGTGCATTTATTTACAGAGGCTCAAGAAGTCTTTTGTTGCGCAGGCATGATTGAACTAGTTAATAAATGTATTATGTAAATTATGTAAAATAGTGGAGGCGTATGGCACGGATAAACGAAAAGTTTGGTCTGAAAAGTTGACACTTTTATTTTGTTAGAACTAGCGCCACAAGCTTCGTTTGAACTTGGCCATTATGTAAGTAGTATCTGGTCTAGTTGGTTTGTAGCCAAGTGTAATTTTAATCAACAACAGCATGGTATCTTTATGGAAGTTTGGTCTATCGACTATAACTCAGAGTCTGGAAGTGTAATTTTATTTATGCTTAGGTATTTTCATTAGGAACAGATTTGAAAGTAGCAATTAAGAAGTGTATAAAGAATTCTCGGAGTTGTGGCTCGAGAGTTAGAGTTATTATTATTACAGGAGTTTTTTTATTCTGGAGTTAGGTTAGTTGGCAGACTAGGGAAAAGGAGCACTTACTCTCTGTTCATAGAAGTGCAGATATCATTTGGAGCCATATGTTTAGGTCAGCGGTCACATTTGTCAGAATTGCATTCACACTGCGAGTGGTAGCTACTTATTGCAATTGCCAAAGTAGGTAATAGTACTATAGATTTAGGTGGAGAATGCCATGGCAGTGGAAATAAATGGAATGTGAAAGTAGAAAAGAAAGTTTCATCACTCGACTTTCTTCATCAGAATGACACTGTGAGATAAAATGTGAGATGTGTTAGGTAGCCAACCTGCCTAAAGTGAAGTAAGAGAGAAAAGATAGAGTAACAAAGAAAGTAGGCATAAGATATCTATGCAAGTTACACAGGCAGGGAGAAGTTCTGTCATCATCCAACTACACTTCATTCATGTACGTACATTCCCAAAAGAGATGCATATAAAACCATTTTATATGATGCTGCCCGGGTGCACCTATAGATGGTGAGCAGCAGGCAGTGGCAGTAATCATGAGAGTATGCAGTACAATAGTGCAGGGAATGTGAGAATGTCTTGACTTGGACTTGGACTGGAACTGGGAGGTTAAATAGTCAGATAGAGACAGAGAGCTTAGCTCGGAAGAACTCCAACTCGGAATATATACGGATAATACGATGTACTTAGAGTATTATAAATTCGGTGCGGAGAAGAATGTCATGTCGAGAATTCCGAGCAATATATATGGTGATGATGATGACGAAGCTGTAGAGAAGACAAGACAGACCGAGAATAAGCGACTATGATTATCCCTCCATTCTTCACTTCTTACATTACATTTCCGTCTATTCCGTTTCATTCTCCTGATAGCTCTCCTTCTCCATTATACTTCCATTCTCCTATTATTTCCATTGTCTTCCATCCACTATCCCTACTATCACTTTTTCTTCTTCGCTCAGGCTGTTGCTAACGAAGAAATCCACAAATTGGTTTCCAACGGGAATCAACAACTAATAAACATCACAGATGGAGAACCTACCTGACAAGAATCAAACATTAAAACCCAAATGGAGCATTTTCTTTTAACGATCTCCTAAAACAATGGAACTAAAACCCACCATTTTCTTTTTCTCTACCCATCAACCGTAATATATGTATACCAACTGTTCTTTAGTATCTACCTAAGCTAGACAACCAACACCACATAAAGCATCAAAATCCAATTACGGCTGACTAAAGCAGCAATCGTAAGAAAATTTCAAAAATCTAGAGCTTGGAAATATTAGTCTCGAGAAAACTTGTTCCCAATAAAAGCAATGCGGACAAATATTCCAAATAACTTTTGGAGTTTCCTTAACTAGGCATTTAGGAAACGGCGATGCTTCAAACTATTGAACTATTTTCAATCTAATTAATATGTTCTTAATAAATTGCCACTAAAACTTATTTTAATTCCATTTTAACCCAATGGCCGAATTAAAATGATAAAAACTTTAAACCTCTTGAGTTCTGACTTGTAGTACCTTCTCTGATAATAGCTCCAGTCGGTTTGCACTACTTACCTGTCACTAGCACGTTACTCCGTCGCTTACCCCACCAAACAAACAACCTAATTTTTAATGTTCTCCTTCCCAAATATTGGTACGGTTGACTAGGTTATGGCAAAAAGGTAAGACGTGTTTTTGAACAATTTGCTTTCGCTAAAAACAGTCTGCCCATCTGCATAATTTCCAGTTTACTAGGTACCTATTACTATTGTAGCAGCAAATAAGTTCCAGTTTTGGAGAATGGAGTACAACAGAAGGTAACAAGATATTGAACCTACGTCTAAATGTCTGCCTTTCCTTTGTCAATTTTTCAGTCTAAATCAGTATTTTCCTTCAAAATAAAAAAATGTCGTGCAATAATTGCTTCACCCACTCCGAACACATCTTGAAAAATTGATATTTTCCCTCCCGATTTGAGTTGACATTGCAATAGAGGTACCACTCTCTGACTTGCAAATTTTTTTTTGCAAAGTAGAAATTTTCCTTCCGCAGACCAAATAGTGAATAGCATTTATTTTCTTCGATCAACTTGTATAATGGGAAGGAAATCGTAGGTATAGCATACTGTACTATAATATTATCTTATTAGAATATTTGGTTGATACGCCAAGGGATTCTGAAATTGCATTGCATGAAGACGTGTCTCAGTCCTGCTCTCCGTTGCTACTCCAACCTACACGATGTAAAACGCGTACAGGGTCGGTATATTAGATGTTTGATTTTACAGGTATATGCTATTTTAAGAGTTACTCACGAACAAAATAATTATTATTGATATAAATTCCTAGCATTCTCATCTTCATTTCAAGAATCAAATTTCGAATTGATATAGCTAGTAGGTTATATTAGACACTTCTATGCAATCTGTGTTCAATAACAACAAGAAATAAGTATTTCTTGTGTAAATTGGTGTTGATTTGAGTAGATTATTACAAGCAAAACATTGGTTGGTGAAAGTCCTCAGACATTCCTTCATGTGGGTCCAGTTCAGTATACATTTATAGATGCATGCGAGATCCAAGACTACTGCAAGAGGGCTCTTCAGCTTCAGTTAAAGAATGCTAACTAAACAAAGGCTTTATGGCTTTCTAAAGAAACAGAATTGCCATGTCAGAGTCACTTTTAGGGAAAATAAATCTTTATCTTTTGAACACTAAAGTACTACTAAAAATTTAATTACCTCATAATAGATGCATTAACTGCTTGCAGAATGCCTTTACAGAAACATTTATCCTGAATTTTCAATGTAATCTTTTAATAGAATATCATTGTCCTCATCTATTTTGTAATATCAATCCATGTAAAAATAGCCCACAATACCCACATAGTTGAAATTTCTTGAATGTTATTACTTAAGTGGATCAACACTCCTTTTCTAAAGTAGAGACACAATAACTGCGGCAAATTATTTTATCATCTAATTGGAATCTCTAAATGTTGTTTAATTTTTCTTATAGAGCAATTAATATCTACATAATTTAGCATGTAAATGAAAGCTATAAAAACCAAAATTGTTAAAACTTTCTGAGACTTTACTAGAATTTAGGTAATTCTAATAATGGAAGTTATTACTTTGATATGGCCATCCATTATCAATAATGCAACGTTAAAATAATACTGGTTGTGTAACTTTGTAAATGATAAATACTAGCAATTAGTCCTACTACTTGTGTTTTATATTAAAGTTTATAATGGCTGTGTTGGCTATGATAGTGATGGTTCTTACATAAGTAAAAGAGAAGCACAAAGTTTGGATTAAATGCAAATATATGTTAATTTTTTCCAGAGTTTTATCCGAGTTAAAATAGTACCCTGACACCATGTGGAAAAAATGAGAAGACCAAAATATAAGCGAAGCATGATAAATGAAGATAATTAAAAATTAGCAAAAGTCATTAGCATATTATTGCAGGGAGATAGTAAATTTGGTTTGCTTCATTTTGAGTACTGTTATTAAAATATATTCTAAAGAACGGGGTATGAGGTTCTAGTACAATCTGTATAGCTATATCAAATTAGAAATAGTATCCTCAAATCTAATCTCATGTCACAATAAATGCTGAGTAGTGTAAAATCAATAACAAATAAGTACAGAAATGTTGATAAATTTGGTATTGTTAAGGAAGTAGAACTACTTTGTGGAGGAGAAACAAAAAATTTGATAGATTGCATAGTGGAATATTAAAGTGTAATCATGGAGAGTGAGACAGCTTCGACATTATGGCAGGACAATGCATATAGAGAGAGACAGGGCACGGAAGAGAATGTTGAAGCGATTGGTTGTCCAGCGTAGTGGATAGAAGGATAAAGAGAATTTTCTTTCGGGTGTGTGAGCTTAGCCTTAGAATTTTTGTGAGTAGGGAAGCTAGGTAGGGTAACTGGCGAGAACTGGACGTCGCTGGATGAGACATTTTGGGGAGAGTGAGTTGGTAATAGCGTGAGAGAGAGAAAGTGAATGTGTTGTGTAATGCAATGTAATCTAATATAAATATAAGAAGAAAATAGGCGTAGAGCCAAGCTGAGGGAGCCAAGACTATAGAGTTTGGGTAGTAGGAGTGAAAAAGTGGAGAGAATAGTCGTACATTTTATTTGTACACATCTGCAAATATCTGTAGTCGTGTACATTACATTATGTACATGGGGGACGAGGAATGAGTGAGTGAGTGACTATCACTATTAATGTAGTATGTACATATTAGAGAGTAACGTACGTACACTATGTCCACAGTAGTAGTCGACAGTGGAGAGTAGGAGTAGGTACCTTCTATTATGTGTATTTTGTAAAGTTACATAAAGAATTTGCACTATGCATTTTACAATAGAGGCATCCACTTTAGCATTACACGTGCAGATATTTACATTATTTGATATACGCTGGGTGTGCATATAGAAAGGAGAAGAGCGGGTCCGGAGAAAGTCAAGTGAAAGCAGAGGAGAGAGAGTATGCATAGGAGAGGGGAAGAAGAGAAAGCTTGGGAAAGTATTAAGTTGAGTGTATGGACGGGGAACGTCTGTCTGTTGCTCAGTCTCCTTTCTCTCTGTCTGTGCATGGAAGTGGTTTTTGTGTAATATGTATAAGGCATGGAGGAAAGAGGCATGGAAGTTACTATGCACATCGCGTAAGTAGTTGCGACTGCGTTTGGGGCTAAGCGAAAGCTCCAAGCTTTGAAGAGTGAAAAAGAGAGAGAGAGAGGAACTCAACTTTCCCTTGCTTTCCTCACGCTTTCTCCAGGCTTAGGTCCGACTAGTCAGTGGAGCATGCACATAGAACGACTTAAGCTCCCTACCCACCACATACTTTCTCCTATAACACACTTTGTTATAGGTTGTATCCAGTATTTATATTTACGTGGACTAGGACTGGGTCGGAATTCATATAGGGATCTCGGGAACGTGCATCTGTATAGACTGATGGTAAAGGTGAGTGAGTGAGGACTAGGAAACTGTGGGAGAGAATAGAAAAAAGTTGGTGAATGCAGGTTGAGATAGGAGTGCGAAGAGAAAGGAGAGAGAAAGTGAGTCGACAGAGTACAACCCCATGCACCATCAGAGAAATAGGCCTAAAAGCCTACGAGTACATCTACACTCTCATATGGCAGATCGATAGCTCAAACCATTGCATTGGCTTCCTCACTTTTAGTGGAGGAAGGATGCCAACCAACTAATACAATGCGAGGCAAGAACTGGAGTGAAGAGCAAGGCGAGTGAAGATAGTCAACCGAGTCCCACTACTCACTGCTTTCTCTGTACTTACATCAGAGCTACAGACCCACAAGTATACAAACCTACATATATAGTCAAGACATTATAGCTATTTGACTAACATTTGGGACGTAAGTACTTACGTACGTAGTAGTATGTCTGAAGAAGGGAGGCAGCCACACATAGGAAATTGAGCTACTAGTACTAAGTATTAGATGCAGGCAGGCGGTGGCACACACAGGGAAAGTAGGAAGAGAAAGGAGGGAAAGCTGAGAGAAAGACTGAGGCTGCCTTACGAATTTCCTCACTCCCATCGAGGACTTTGTTTCATCAACAGCTTCGTCGCTCTGTTGAGCTTCCTCTAGTCTGCCACAATTCGCATATTTACTGCATACATACATACATACACTCGCTTTCTGTCTGTCTCTTCTGTTCCATTCAGTTCAATTCAGTTCAGTCTCTCTCTCCTACGGACATAGATGTGGAGGAAATAACCTGCAATAACGAAACAGATAAGACAACGTAACTTTACTTTATTTCAATTAACGTACCCAAATTGACTTTATTCAAAGGAGTCTTCAAGGCAGACCTCAATGTTACATTTACATTAGGCAAACCATTCAAATCCACAAGGCCTGAAGCTTTAACAGAGCAAGTCCTATTTACTACAATACTTAAATTGTTTCTATAAATACAGAGATTCTATAAATCTGTGAGTATACTGTCGCAGTCTGTGCTTGCCAGAACACTTTCTCCTTTGCGACAATTTCATCTACTACTTTGTTTATTCCTGCCATACTTAGTGCATGCACTAATAATATTTGGAACAAGTGTGCTATCATCCTCATTCAGTCACTCAGTGTGATAGAGATAGATCTAAACTTTCGTGAGATCATAACCGTTTACGAACACGTTGCTAAATCCTAACTCTGTGCTTCTGTGACGACGAGTGGAAGGGAATAACTGTGCATTACCAGTATAGAGTACTACATAATAAGTAAGTATATAAGTATGTTCGTATAGTTCGTATTCGACTTTTGGCTGAAATAACAACTTTCCCTTACTTGAAATAACTTTGAAAGGCTCTTTGACTTTCTCCCTTGTTTCCGTCACCACAGAAGAGTCAAACAGACAGAGAAAGAAGAGACTGCAATAGTACAGTACAGAGAATACATAAGTGGGACGATTCTGTGATTTCCTATTCTATTTGTCTATGCACTCTCAGACATATCTCTCCGAGTACATTAAACCAAACGACACTCCAGTAGAGTGAAGGGAAAATAAAGGTTAGCAAAAGTGACAAGTGTAAGTGTCTATTGTATTATCAGTATTAGTATCTGTATTGCCATCTAATCAAAGCGAGACACGGCAACAGGAGCAACGCAATCCTCTCAGCCCACCAAACCCGACGGAACAAAACCGCAGACATTAACGAAAGTCAACTCACCTATCTACTATTAATCTCGCACATCCCAAGACTTGAGAGGATATTACAGACCACTCTACCTACTTTCACCTACTTTCACTCTGAACGTAAGCTAAGCAACCAACCAAATTTATAAATCTCTTCATTATTCGCATCCTATCAGCTGGCTCCTTTCCCGATCCCTCCACGCTCCAAAAATAGATGACCAAGTTCAAACTGCTATTACGGGCTCAGCAGAATACAACTTTTATCACTACTAATATAAACTTCTTTCCTAACAATCCCTACTTACCTTCCAACTAAATATTTCCCTAATATTAAGTGCCTATATCCATTACTGCATCACATCCACATCTGCTTCTTTGTATACATCCTATGTAAACACATCAACTTTTGTTCTTACTCACTCTCAAACTTGTACTACTACTAGATCATAGAGTTCCAACATACCAATCTACTTCTAGTACCTATCTACTTCTGTATGGCATAGCCCCAGTATGGAAATATATCCTACAACCTATTCTGTATTATCTAAATTTCATGTAGGTCCTCGTCCACTTTATTAACCTCAATTTTATAGCTGCATAATATATAAAAAGCCAGCGTAATGGATGAGTTCATTAATATAATGAATTAGTACTAAGTCTCATTTTATTGTTGTCAATCCAAAACAAGCATAATGTAGTATGTAAATGTGGGAATTATTTTATGAGCATCATAATTATCAACATAGATGGGCTACATACATGACAGGTAGACATTAGTATCATGTTCGTGGAAATATAGGTCATAGTCAAAGCAGGACACCTATATTGCAGGTTTCGTTCCGTGTGATTTGAGATAGGAGTGAGTATAAATTTGATCTGTGATTCGAATTTACACGTTAATCAAATAATAGGGGTAAAGTAAAAAAGGCTTAGGTGTATTGTTTGGCAGGAGTTGTATTGGAGGAAGAATGTAACTTGTTACTAGTAGTGGGTACCCGGTAGGGAGGCTATCGGTGTAATAGTAGTTGCTCCTTCATTTCCGACGACTGAGTTGGGAGCGTGGCGGAGGTAAGCGTAGCAGTTTTACTGTTGAGTCGTTGGTGGTTCGTGAGTCGTGAGTGGAAATAGAGTTGATGCTTCGAGAAAAAGTTGGCCACAGACTATCTGAGTAATAAGCAACTTTGTTGAAGATAGTATTAGTGGAATCGAAGGGAGCTGGGAAGGGAGACGGAAACGGGGCGTCTTTCTCCTGTGAGATCAGAGTGAAAGCAAACCTTTCTCCTTGCAGAGCGAGAGTGAGTGAGTTAGCGAGTAAAATCGAAGAGAACTGAACTGAAGTTATTTGAACTGAGCGGAAGTTTCTCAACTCGACTCTCTTTCTCTCTAGCTGTTTACACTCGAAGGGCTTGCGGAATAAGCAGAGGAAACTAAAGTAAAAGAAGAGAAAAATAGTTGAGCTGACTGACTGAACTGAAGATGAGAGAGTGAGTGAAGAGAGTTGAGTTGAGTCTTTTCGAGTTGAAAGTACTCGTACAAACATAAGTAGTATATCATATCATACAGTGACTAACTTCGGCACAAGGGTCTCTATTATTTAAGTAATAGCACGTAGAATAACATATACGTCAACCATTCTTATATTTACAACATTCTTCCCCCTATTGTTGCTATATGGACATACACTGTCCTTAGTAGTAGTCCTTCGTCTGTACAATATACAGCCCTGACTGATTCTTGCTACTTATGGTTTACGTGGTGCCTTATCCTTAACTATTTCAGACGACACTCACACACTACGCAATTCAGGACACAACCTTTGGCTCAGTGCTCGGTACAAATAAAATTCCCATCTCTCCTCTGTTGCTCTCCTTATACATAATGTCACTCCCTCATAACTTCACACTACGTTCTAGGCTATAGAATAGTACATCATAGATATTTCAATCCACTCATCTCTATTTATTTCATATATATGAAAAGGTCTCTTCTTGCTTGGTCACTTAATACTGCACTCTGCTCCACTGCATATTGGATGATCGCCCAACGCCGTATTATATGGGCCAAATACTAACAAACTTTTATACGCAACAATGGGCTCCTTATTATCTATATCAATTTTTATATCTTGCCGTCTACATTACTTTTACAACACACCTATATCTACCTATTTTATTATACTTACTTTCGCAATCTACTTGAACCACCACAGATGCAAAAAATAGTCAAGAGCTAAGGAAGGAAGGAGCTAGGTGGACCCAATGCTCTTGGCCGACGTTGCTTCCAGCGGACGCTTTAACGCTAGACTAGAGATAACTATGTTCAGACGTGTGTTTAATTGCACGGATAGATACTACTACTGATACACATTCCTGTAAAAAAGCATTCATCAATAATTCACTGCTTTCCATTTTCTGAACACTATACAAATCCAGTTCTCAAGTAACTTACTGAGACACTTAGGGAAAATTTTAGTTTTATACTACTTATTTTATTATATTTTATTCTATTGGAAATCAGTTTCATGTAACAATGAATCTGTGTAGTGTTTGACAACAAAGCTATTACAATTACTTATTCTTACAACATTCTATGTACAGTAGTACCATCAAAAGCATCCGAAAGTATTGTAGTCAGACGGTCATTTTCTCACATGCTCAATGAATAAATTCAACAGGACTCATGATAAAACTTTTAAAAAAAATTTCGTCAATGGTCAAACTGAATTTATATAATTAATAGCTGATATACTGTCTCCCTTTGGTCATTCATTAATCGTTAACCTATCTATTCATTCTACCTATCTATAATCTGAAGTTTCAGTTCATTCAATGATTAGAGTGTTAGAGTGCTTTGTCTAAAAAATTTCGAGAAATGTTTATTTTTGAAGTAATATGTTGAAAGTTAAACACAGAACCAACTCCTCCACAAAATAACACAGATACTTTCCATTGCAACCATTTCTAAATATAAAATGTTAGAAATGAAGATTGTATCTGCAATTTTATTTTAATAAAACTTAAATAATTTCAATAGATAAATAATTTCCGGCGTCCCAATTAAAAATGTGTTTAAATATATTGTTAGAATGTGTTATAGTCATAGCGTATAACACAAGATATAATTATGTACTACATAGTCAGTTAATCCATTATTTAAATTTTGCATATCAAATATATTATGGAAATATTTCCTTGCGCTATAGTTTTAGTTTCAGATAAACTTCATGATATAATGTTGCCCAATCACAAATTATTTCTTGGACAGAACAGTCTTGTCTAGCATAAATGAACATTATATCTAAAATAATGTTGGAAAAATTACAAGTTAATTTCCATAGTGTTCCTTTCCACTGTAATATGAGAGGAATTTAGACGAGAAGTAAACCATAGCCATATCCTCTTGGTTCATGGATTTGAGGTAGGGATTTTTGTAAAAAATGGATATGAGACATGTATTATTACGATGGATGATAGGGATGGAGTATATCTTGTAGCTACTTAATATGCTTTATGAGAATGGATTTTGGATAAACATGGGTTTTTATCATGAAGACGCAATCTTCTTAAAGTGCGAGGTTCATAAAAGGTAGCTGGTATAGGATTTTGTATTCATCATTCATTACATAGTACGATACGCATACAGCAGACATTACATGCACTAGTGATAGAACTACAACATGCACTTTATTATGTGTCGTCCCTACACATTACGTGCTCCAGACCAGATAAACCACTTCACAACTGTAAGCTGTTATCTCGTTTAAATTTACTTGCTGGTCCTTTGTATACGTCGCTGTCCATACTTACATGGTTTATTTTAGTCGAGAAGTCTGGTCACAGTCGTTGATTTTCACTTTTATAGCATATGGATGCATAATATGTCCATGAAGATATAAATTACAGATTCTTTGATGTAGTAATGTGATGCAACTGTAGAAAGTAGTATTTCCTTCCTTTGCTTTGCCTTTCCATTTCGTCTTAAGTCATCTATCTCATTTCTCTTTCTGACTGACTATAATTTATGAATTATGCTCTCATTCATTCCCAACAGAACTGTCTAAAAGAGCAACAACTGTTGAAACGCCTTTTTGTGAGACTCTCCTCTTCAACTTTTTCCATTTGCATCTAAATAGATCAAGTAAGACATTTATTTTTCTGGATATTGTATTTTAAGTACCTCTTTATATTTATTGTACAAGACTCTTATTCAGGTGAGCATGCATATGATTTATTTCACCGAGGTATTATACCTACTTATTGTGTTGTGTGTTATCTAGCCTGCTGACCGATTTCATCACAACTTATTATTAAAATAATGAAAGAAAAGTCAAAAATCAAGTAGCCCTAGAAAATTTACATAGTCAAAAAATTAAACTAGTCTGGGATATTTAAATTCGTTAAGGTTAGCAGGTTTTCAACCATTATATGAATATAAATCCCAAGACTTTTTCACGACTCAAAAATTGTAAGCCAGTCTATCTATATCCGTAAACAAACGGGCGTACATCATTCGGCTATATTATGACATTGGGGCTTTTGCAAACTGTGATGTAAATGTACGTAAATAAATCAAGGTAGTAGTACTAAGTTGAAAAATTTGACACTTGTCAAGATCTACAGAACTCTTGTAGCAATTTCCATACTGGTTAGAATTAGGCTGTTATGCTGTTGGGAACTCGCCTTATGTAATCATTCTTATTTCCCCAGATTTGATAGTGCCTGCCTACATTGAAAATAATAGGTTAGGAGAAGCCCACACGAATTTTCGATCTGACAGTGAGTATGCATCACATCACGTAGGTACATTTGTAGAATTTGCAAACAGGAAAAATCCAAGTGATAGTATTCTCTAGAGCTCAAATAAGTAATTTAGGTAACATGTACAATATGTGTTCGCATTCATCTTATAGTTGGATGAAATATCTGAGTCCTATGTTTATAGTAGATAATGTAGAAACGGCCAACCAAGTTAGCTTTACATGAATAGATAATGGAGTAATCTGTAGAAATCTTGAGAGCCTTGGTATATTATTGTATCACATGCCAACAAATAGAGATTGTCAGAGGTAAATAGACATTTACGTAAAGAGATACAGCGGAACAACTGCTAACTATGCCAAATTAAATAAATAATCGAATATAAAGTCGGAAATGAAGAGAGCGGGCGCAAGCGGCAGTATTTATGTGTGAATCATTTTACTAGGATGTATTAGGTTGAAAGTTTAAAATTACACTTGAAATAGATACACACCAACACAAAGTACAGAGAATGGAGGCATTGCCCTTGTAACGTTTGTGTTTGCGAAAAACATACTGACGACATATGTAAATCTCAGATCTCATACACACTGGGGTTGAAACTATCTTATAAGGAAGTCATATACATAGTAGAAATAATGAGTATGGTGCACAGATAGACAGTTTGCGTAATAAAATCAAAGGAGTAGATATTCGCACTAGCGAGATAAATAAATCTTGTTAATTCGCAAACAGAGTGGCAGGGAAAATTGAAGGGAATCTAAGGCAGGTGCTCACTCACACACATTCCCACACACTAATCATTTTTTGGCGAATTGACTTTTCGTGAACATTTCGACGGAAAAGCTAGTGCGGTCCCTGCAGACATTTCCGTAGGGAAGAACGTACGTGAGCCCGGCTAAAAATAATAGTGTGGAAATCTTGGAGCCTTTGCCCGTGCATTTCTCGGGAAGAGAGGGAGCTGAGCTGAACTGAATTCGATCCGATGAATTCTGTGTCTCCGTCCTCTCGATTATGTTCTGCTCAACTCGATCCATTCGACGTTGGAGACTGTGTGCACTCAACTTACATTTGGACCACTGGACGTTTTCTCTCTGCAGGGCATTTCGTTCTCCGGTTCTCATTAGAGTCCCGAACCTCCCTTCTCTAGTTTGCCTCTTCTTTTTCATTTCTTTGTGGCCATAGAGGAAATCTCGAGTGAATCCCATTACCAGTCTCATCAACATAACTGCACGTAAGCGACAAGTGTTCCAATAGAATAGATTTTTCGAATACATCCATTCGTCACACAAATAAACTTAACCAGTAAGTCACACGACACGACTACAAATAGTAACTTGAAAACTAACTGCTTCTTTTCCAACTATATAAATCACTGTACCTATTTACACAAACAAATAGTATCACATTGCCTCATACATCCTAGACAGACAACAACGTATAGAACATTGTTCCCTAGTCCCATTGTCACAGCATAACAATAACTGTACAGAGCTACGAGTATTTAGTATATAAATATACCTTTTGTACCCAAAGTAACTCGAGTCTCTACAAGAGCAGAATTTCTCAAATTCTCAATAAGTACATAAGTCTGCCAAAGCCAAACCAAGTCGGAGCAAAACATTTCTTCATAAGAAGATATACTTTAATGGATTGGATACTCCAATATCTCTATACTGCCCTATTTTTAGGTGACTATTGACAATACATACTATACGATTGTATAATATGTAGAAATGTATTTCCATCGTTTTTTTGATCGTAACTCTTGCGGCTTTCCATATAGAGCGTCCTTTAGAACGGACTGTGATCAACCAAGTGTGTCCCATCTATTTCCATTCGAGCCAATTCAATTCAATCCACTCTCTCTGCTCCAGTATGCACTTGACAGAAAAAGTCCTAACCTCACTACACTTATACTAGTAATACTAGACCGACTTGACTTACATAGTTTTCTATTTTTTGTTCTATTAGATCCAAGTAATATAAATCCCTCCTACTTATCAGTCTCAAGTTTAGTCCATTAAACTTTTCAACTATTAAAATCAATTTTAATAATTTATTGCCCGCCTTAAAAAAACTATTACATGAATCTATATGCAATAAGATCCACATAAAATTTAATTTTGACATAAAAATTTTCTTATCTTACGTGGGTTGCAATAGGAAAATGTAATAACACCCCTAATCTATCTTTTATATATGGACAGCAAAATGTTTCAATAATTCAAATCGTAGAACTAAAAATATCATTTGGAATTTTTATTGAATAAAAACATCTACAATGATATAAATCTATGCTTCTTTAGTGTGGCTGGTGACGTTTGCCATAAGTAGGTTAAACCAGTTTCCATGTTATTGTCTTTTCGCTTGTGACGTCACGTCTAAATAAGGAGTTGTGTAACATTCTCGCTGTCTTGCTTTCTTTTCTACTTAACCTCTGGTCGTCGGTGGGAATGAAAAACCCTTGGGTCAAATTACAGCTGCGACCTGTAAGGAAAAGTGGCAAACTGTTGTTTATTCAGTCCACTGCTCTATCACTCCTCAGAGTTCAAGTATAATTAGTGGAGTAAGTATGCCTATGCAGAAATGTATCTATTTTTATCTCTCCCACATTCCTGTATAATAAAAAACAGATTGACAGATTGCACAACATTTTGTGTTTTGAATGTCAAATGCAGGAAAGAATTATTTATACACTACTAAACAGAGTTATATTTGGAGAATGCATGCAATAAATTAGAGTAAAAAAAGAGAGAAATTTTGATGGAGCCAAAGTCATGTGAATTTTTTGAAGCACGTTTCTGTTTAACGCTGGGGGAACGTGGTTAGAAGGGAGGCACATATGACATGCATACATGGACATCTGGCGAATAAGATTAGATAAAATGGGCATGGGAATAGCAAAGTCCAAAATGTGGACATGTAGAGTAGAGAGTGTACGTAGCTACCCACGTCACATACAAAGACACAAATTGTTGACGATTCGCTCGTTTTGAGTGGCGAAAGGGCTATAAGCACATTGTAGTGTATATGTTATGCAGTATGTATGTTTGTGAATGATAAACTACAAATCATACGTAATTCCTCTTGCCATAGAAAAGGAGAAAAATATAACTGCACTCCAGTTTCTCCGTAAGTTGAGGCTATGGATTTGAGTGTAGCTTTGCTCTATTGACTTGCTCTGCAAATGACTTGACTTGGCTCAACCCAACTTAAAAAAACTAGGGACTTTTCCATTCAGTTCGATCATTTGGATTACTTCCCGACTTTTTGCCGAGGAAAGAGAGCAGCGAGTCAGTAAGTCCACTTTAGAAGGCAACAAAGTAACTGTTCTATTGTATGGATTCGATTCTTCGCGATATCTCCGACTTTTCTGGCCCATTCCAACGAGAAACAACAAGATTTAACCACCGGAATTGAGTTGGCTCATTCCTCCTCTTTACTCTCTCCTTCCTCCATTCGACACACACATCACATCATCAGACTTGCCATACTCTAAAATACTCCACTCACTCGACCACTCCGTACACACACACTCTACAAAAGAATACATTCGAATGTAATCGAATGGAGACCATGAAACTGCCGTTTCCAACAGATCTCCAAAAAGGAAATAAAATAAAATAGAGGAAACGTAGCCAAGACAAGTTGAGCAGGAGAGCCAAGAAACCCAAGTCAAAGTAAACTCAAAGAAAGCCAAGTCAAACCAATCCACCTACAGATAAGTACCGTACAATGGAACAATTCAGAGTATATACACATTTGCAGACAAAGCACTACTGCTAATACATAAATACATAAGATACATTTATCAGATAAAATCAGTCAGACTATACATCGATCTACTTTTACTAACTTTCCATATGTGCTTTTACTCTACAATTTAACTTGCACTACATACTACTGCATAATATCCATGTACTTATTCTTCTCTCCGGTGTTACTACCAGAGGTGGGCACCAGAGCATAAGCCTAAATGTAGAAAACTTTTGGTTTGGGAGGGTTGGTAGAAAAAATTAACAATAAATACAAATAATAATCTGATCAACAATTCCGTTCATTATTTAATATTTAAAAATGAAGATTATTTATGCTCGAATTAAAAAAATTGCATTTGCAAAAAGGTTATTTCAAAGTATTTGAAAAACTATTTTATATTTGTATTGCTAGATGACATTATTTTGGTTAACAAAGGCGTGGGGATCGACCTCATTTTTTTGGTCCAAAGGCGAAATGGCATTTGAAATTGCCCACCTCTACTGTTAGATACATGTTATTATCTTACGCCTACCTATCCGCTTAGAAGTGTGCATACAAATAAATATTCACAAGTTTCTCAGTAGAGCAAGACATTACAGTAGTAGATTACATCGTCGTCCGCTTGAAATCCTGTCCTGTCCTATCGGCTGAATATTGAATTTAATCAATTGCATTGAATTGCCTACCATTACATAGCAAGGCACTGATCTTGTTTTCTTCTACGCTCAATATTTCCTTGACTTATACAGACAAACTGTGTACTTTACACACTAGAATGATTTCGCTATTTTAGTTTCCCTATTTCGTATTCACTATTGCTTCTTTCTCGTTCTGACTCCATTCCCATTCGCGAAATATTTACTTTTCTTTAAATTCGGATCAATGCATACAACACAGTGCATGTGCAAGTATATATGCACTGAAATACATGTGAATCCATCCCCTAGAATGAACACTGAATAAAATCCTTTCGCTCCTAATATATAGAGGCGTCTAGGGGAAATCTCAAAGCAACACTACCGGAAAATATTAACTGAAAATAAGGGTCAAGAGAGTAAATTTATGGTGTAATATCACCCACCATGAAGTCAACTCGATTTTCTCCATCACGACTTTTATTTTCGCAGTAAAAATTTCGGTGAGTGTGTGCCACAATCGAACCTTACTCATGATAAAACCCTCACTTCTTACACAAGACTTTTTCATCAATTATCTTATGACAACCAATGTATTATTTCCCCCCATTGGATACTATTACACTGTCCGGTTAAGACTAACTACGTAAAATTGTAGAAATATATTGGCAATTAATTCAACCGAACTGCAAATTACAGATATTTATCATTTATCTATCTAGTTTCAATGCACTCACTCGCGTTTTTCAAACATAGATTTTCTAGCATTACCCCAAAAGGTTTTCATAAATGCTTTATTCCTGTATATATGTCAAAAATATGTTATACATCTAATTCAGCTAAGCAATTAATAACAAAAGCCTGAATATTTGGTGGTTATCAGGAAAATCTTTTGTAGCTTTCATTTTATAGAAAGTAAATTGATTAGAACTTGAAATAAAATAAGTAGTACGTACCTACTTGTGTAAGATTTTGTTAACATGGGTTTTGGATAGTGAGAAGGCAGTGCAAAGAGTAAGGGGAGTATGAAACGTAATAGAATTGCATAGATTGGTAGTTATGTAGTATTGAATTCAACGAAGCAGACGTTTAAATACCTACAGATTCACATAAACAGGTAGATAATGGTATGTATTGTGCAGACTGGGAAAGGAGAAGTAACGGTCCTTTACATAGAGTTCAATTCCCCTTTGTAGTTTTGAGTCGGTATTTATTGGATGGCAGTAGGGAAAGTGAATGGGAGAAGGTAATAGAAAGCAATTGAATTGATTGGGAAGAAGAAAAGGAGAAGAAGCAGCTGTTGCCTAAAACAGTCGGCTTTCCTTTGCTAAGCAAGTTCTAAGTATCAGAGAAGACTCTTCTTAGTCTCTCCGTCTGGCTGCGTGTGATTCCCACGGAAATTCTCGTCTGAGAAAGAATAGCAAGTGCTTGACTTAAATGTAAATACAGGCTGTGTACATCTATGCAGACATTACAAGGGAGAGTTTTAGGCGGAGAAAGTAGTTTTAGGCGACTGCATGTCTTAGTGTTACTTATCGTTCATTAGCTATCCTTTCTGAGTGAGTGGGACGAAGTGAGCAAAGGCTACCTTTATTACGGAAAATACTGACTGACTAATTCTAGTAGGAAAAAGTAGACTTCCCTAGATCTGGAGATTGTACACTGACACTATGCTGTAGTGGAACTACAAAGGGAGAAAGCAAGAGGCAGATCGATTAATTAGTCAGCTTCGAAAACAGACAGACACATGGAATAACCAGTGGTGAGATGGCAAGACTCTCGTTTGTAGAGTTCAGTTAAAGAAGACTTGAGCTTCCCAAGAACGAGAAGACGACTCTGAGACTTCACTTGACTTTGAGCTCATTCCGCCGGTTTGATTTGGATTCCTTTCCCCCATTGTACTCTCCTTCATTTTCTCATCCTCTATCAACCTGAATCCTAACACTACACTGCATCACATCACACAAATCCATCCACTTTATTACAGCACAATCAAACTTAGCAGTCTCTATGGCCAACAGGAATGTGAAAGTGAAGAAAGCACTGGATTGTTAAGAGATCCTTCTGTACAGATGGGACAATAAATGATACCATCCCAAATACTTCAATTTCAAACCTATATCTCTTAATGAACTCGAGTGTTTCCTGATTAAATCCATTCGTGTGTAGTCAACCACCATTTATTAGACTCACCAATTTATTTAAGCATTTTCATAAGTCCTTTCATTTTCAAAAATGTATCAGAATATCTACATATAGAGCTATGAAATTTTCTTGCTAGAGAAAGTTGAATGAAATCCTGCTCCTCTTCTTATGGAACTTTAAGCTAGTCATATGCTTTACGATTTCAAGTCATTTATTTAAAAATTTGGGAAGGAGGGATATACTTTGCAGCTTTCAAAAAACTAAAGTTAGCCATTAGGATAGATCTGTTGAATGGGATAGATTAGATTATAAGTACTATGTGGGTTCTAGTATTAGAATTGTTAGTAAAATAAGTAAAGTGAAAGTGCGGCTGGCTGTCCTATTTCTGCGACTTGAAACGGAGTTAAGGAATTGTTTCCGTTGAAATAGGAGTCTGTGAAAGCTATGTTCATGTCTAGGTAGATTTACTTTTAGTTGCTACATGGATGTATTTATGAGTATAATAAATGTATATATTCATGTTGCATTTTCCATTCAGCAGTATCCATTCTTAGCTATTTTAGCCACATAATATTAGGTAGGAAGAAAGATTTCGATTTAGCCCATGGCATTAAGTGGTGGGATCTATCCATGCTGGATTTGTATATTGGGGGCTTACAGTATTTATATGAAACTAGATATTTGCACATTACTGAGAAGGAAATTTAGAGATGTAAAATTCAGGAGACCAAGGAACACACAACACAATTTAAACTAAAGGAGTGGAATAAAATCAAGTTGCTCTTTATTCCTTCGCCTATTTCTGTGTAGATAAGATGACTAGTCTATATAGCTAAAAGTAGATAAAAGGAGAGAAATAAAGTGACTGAGTGAGTATCCTTCATTTGAATTCTAAGTGGAGAAGAATTTTCCATAAACAAACTCAAGAAAAATAAAATAGCAAGAAGCAGCGAAGAGCGGAGGAGACGGGACACGACACGACAGAGATGGAGAACGACCCGGTTGTCGAGTTTAATGTTGGTGGAGTCTTCTATGCAACGCAATTAAGTACTGTCAAAAGGGAGCCTGGGAGACTCGCTGAAATGTTTGCACATGGTAAGTACAATTTCAGATTTTATACTCCACCTTTCATATATGCATGCTATGCATTTGATACACATCTGTGCTACTGTCTCTGTGTACAGTATAAATTAATTAAATTAAATGCTCTCTCATCATCTACGTAACCTTTACATTGCTAATACAGTTATGCACTTATTGATGTTACTCCCTAACTTAACTATTGTCATTACCATATTATCACCGACTCCTTCATAATTCTATGCAATCGTGCTTAACACTGTATATTATAGACTTCCATTTAATTACTACTGCCATTTAAAACTTATCTGCCTGGACTAACTTCAAATGGACCTTGTAAATTAAGCATCTCTTCAATTATGAACCTTTCTTGTTATAGTGGCAAACCCGTTATTTTGGTATACAGACAATATATACAATGTGCCACTGTATATCTATGCATAATTAATAAGGTACCTATGGCAATAGGTTGTTGATTTGGTAAAATGAATTAAAGGCGTCGTTTATTTTGGTACTTATTATTCAGTCTACAAGTTTACTGTCTTCTTTAACGTAATCTCCGACAAGAATTCCGTTTTGTCTTGGCATGTTCCACATACTTAGACACATTTTTGATGTGACCCATCTCTTAAATATTTCTTGAGTCACAAGTGAATTTAAGAAGACTGGATTCAGATATGGTTCTTTTATTCCGAATAGGAATTTCTGCAATGCATTCCTTTTATTTCTCCCACACTTTCGTGTTTACTTCGTTTAACTAATTGCAAGTGTATACTTATAGTTCTCAGAGTAATAGCTCCCTATAATTGTAGCACTGAGACTCGGATATGTAAATTTAGGAAGTACAGAGAAGTCTGTTATCCGTGAATGAAAAGCTTTCTTTATATTATTAAAGTGGATGCACGTGCAGAATTCTTTACCCGACGTGCACAGAAAGGAGTATGTATCTAAATCCAGAGATTATGAATGCAGAAAATAATATTTATTCAGAGTGCCAATTTAGTATCTTGGCTCCTAAGTAGGATCCACTACGTTTCTAGTTCATTCTGCTCCCACCCTTTCCTCTTTTGTGGGGGGATGGGAGAATGGGCGAGGTGTAATAAAAACACTCTTTATTCATACTCTGTATGAGAAACTTGTAGTGTTGATTTGATATTGAATGCAGACTAACAGAACCATGAAAAAGCTGAATCGATTATTTAGCATGTTATTTGAATTAATACAATTGGAAACATTCTATGGACATTTGAGCCTAATATCCATTCAGCTTTTACCTTCGGGCTTTATTGTTTATTCATTTCGTCTGCTTTCCTAAAGGTGAGTAGTGAAGTGACTACTCATACAGATATGATGCTATTTGTTATGCTGTCATGTTAGTCCCACAAAAATGCCAGAAATGGTAATGGATGCATTTAATGCTTGTAAGCACGGCAGAATTAACTTTGAATACTTGAAAGCATAAGGATGAGAATTTTCAAACCCATTGTCAGTCAAGTTGGCACTGCAGTTTGACCTAGGACCTTTCGTATCACTAAACACCTAATGTATTTCACTCTAATTAATTTTAAATTAAATTAAATGCCATGTTGTATCTTCTTGCTAAATTAATAAAATCGGCTGTTCGTTATAAAATAAAATATTTTATTGTTATCCGTATGTATCCATCTATGTTTCCTTGGACATATCGTTTTATCAGGCACGCACTTAGAAGAGGAGGAGTGGCGCAGTACCCCCCCAAGTTTAAGAAAGCGAGGGCTTTTTAAAATAACGAATCACCTAATCAGCCACTACCTAGAGGTTGAGGATAGGTTTCATAATCCTTGAGACAATTGTATAAACCTTCTCAATGTACCTACACGGCAAGTATTTATTTCAGAGGGTTCAAATCATCATAAACGACACCATTTATGACGAATTGGAGCACTGTGATATAAGCCTGGGTCATCTGGGACCACAGTACGGATTTTTGTCCAAGGCTACACATCATAGTCTATAGATAAAAGATATAAGCGGAGTCCTTATAAAATAATATTACCCAAAAATTACATTTTGTAATTTATAATTTCAAAATGAATTAACCTGATATATGTGTCACTAGAAATGTTGTCATTTTAGTTGTGGGTTGAAAATGTCTAATATTATAATGTCAGGTTATAGTCCATGAAACGAGCTTTCGAACGGTATACGACTTGATAATAATAGCTACATGGAAAGTATTTCTTTTAGGGTTTGAAAGTTGAGGGTCATATCATCATAAGCGACACTTTTTAAAATGAATTGGGGCCATTTCATCATTAGTGACAAAGGCCATTTTATCATAAGCGACAATTTTGATTTTAAAGTATTTTCCTTATTTCTTCCATACAGTGTTGAAAGTTTAGACTTTAAATATTGCAGTTTATAAGTATTCAGGTTAGGTATTTTTCGTATAAGCTATATTGATATAGGTTGTTGTTTGACTAAATTATAGACGTATTTGTAATTAAAGGGCTACTTGCACATATGATGTACTACACTTTGTACGTGTATGTAGATTAATCTAAAAGTAATTTTCATAACAATCCATTGTGCCTGAAAAATTAAAAGATGTCTGTAGCAACTGTAATTTAATAGTTTTAACTTATTTTGCACAGTTTAAAGATATCTCGTAGGGGTTATAAGAAAATTGTCGTTTATGATCATATGGTTGGAAGTCGCTTTTTATGCCACTAAGTGTCGTTTATGATTATAATGCTGTCTCAACAAAAATTAAATATTTTCCGTGTAATACTATATTAGCAAGGCTTATATCGGTGGAAATATCGTGTCAAGGACTATTAAATGATACATTCAACGCAAAATTGGTCAGTATTCTTCAAGCCTAATTTTTCTAATCCAAAATTTTTCGATACAAAATTGTGCTAGGTTTTCTGTTAGTAAATAATAAAACTCTGAAATCCTTTCTCTACATTACCTAGGCAATTAAACTTAAATAGGAACAATTTTTTATCTTTCAATAGGTTTTCTTTGAAAAAGATGAATTGCAAATACTACTGCGTATTTTTTACTATTTTAGCCCCGGTATTTACCCAATAATAGTAGTTATTTTAGTTCTTATTATATCCATTCTCTATAACGGTTTGAGAATTTGCCAAAAATGTCAGTATCAACATAAATACTAACCTACAGAAAATTTGCTAATACCAGTATTACTAAGTACATTTGTACCTTAAATAAAAAATTGCATATCGCCCAAGACGATAATTTTTAATGTTATTATATTTAGCTATAAGTACTTTTGGCTTACTATTTTACCAGAGGTTCACTTGACATTTCTTTTGTCCGATTTCATTACTATATCATTGTCTGATTAGTAAAACATAAATCAAATACGGTGCTCATTTTTTTGTAGTACTTGAAATGTTCAGTCATATCCATAAGAGGTATAGAAAATGTACATAATTTAAGAAAAATTTTGTGACTAGCATTTAGATGAATAGCTTAATAAAATACAAGAGAATCTCTATATTATAACCACCGCTATGATAAAGTAATAAATTTACCTATGTACCTACATAACAATAACAATAAATTATGTATTTGTGGTAAGGAGAGCCAAAAACCAAGTTTTATTACAATATGTACCAATAGGCATGATTATGTTGGAAGCCCACTATTGACTATTCAAAATTGAGTCATTCATGCTGGCGATGCTGGTTAATTAAGAAATTTAGTTTTCGAGAAAGAATAATTTTCTTGGTTTTTGTTGCTTCGTTTACTATTATGGTCAAACTTGTTGTCTCTACGTTTTAGAATTATAAAATAACGTCCACCTGCTTGTTTTTCTGCAGAAGTGTAAATGACTTAATTAGTTTGAGTTTAATGAAATTTTATTTCTTTGCACAACGCCATAACGCCCCGTTGCGAAATCGCAATATTTCACCTACATTCAGACGTCAATCAATAATCGACCAATCAAGTATCTATTTAGACGTTGCACTTAGTTGTTGGAATTTTCAACCGGCTTATTGTATTTGCCAAAAGCTATGATATTATCTGTTTCATTAGCATAGATGTAATGTAAAGGTAATTCTGTATTTCCATTTTCGTAATAGATAAACTGGCAACCGTGGTACCGAAACTCAAATTGTAGTATTTTTATTCTAATTTAAGGATTGAAAGTTTTTATTTAAGACGCCACTTATGACAATTATATCACTATCCAATTATAACTCAAATATTTTGAGGTCATCTATGATTTTCGTTTAAAAGCTGACGTTTGAAATTCAATAAATTGACTTTAATGTAGAAACTAATAAAAGTAGTACAAACTTGAAAGACCGATAAAAGTAATTTTCTGCTTACGAATCAGTATTTCTCCTACTACAGTTTTTCCTTCCACCTTTTTTCCCTTCAGACACTATTCTACTTCCAGCATTAGGTTAGGTTATGTTACACCTTAAGATTTATAGAAAATACAATAAGTCTGACCGAAGTCATTTAAATTCTTACAATAGAGATATTAAAAAAACAAACCCAATTTGCCCAATTTGCTTTTGGGGTAAAAGTAAATTGGCTCCCTTTCTCCCTGCACTAAAAATTAGCACAATCTAGTATAACCACAAGTCGGTATAAGAGAAACCCAAAATAACTCCATTTTGGGACAACGGATTTTATTATGTAGCATATTTTAAAAAAGTGCATAAAATTCCCGTTTTACAGTTGTTTAAGCATACCTCTAAATCATTTCTTGGTTGACAGAGCCTCAATTATTTGTTAGCCATTGGCTAACAATAAATTCAAGTAGCTAGCAATTTTAGTAGCCATTTTAGTCGGTTGGTGACCTAACAGTGTATGTATCCCATTTGTAGCAATAAACAAATATCTACATTGTAGTAAGAGAAATAGAATGAAATACAGTTACTGTCGTAAGAGAAATACTGTCGGAGATTCAAGTTTTCCTTTGGTGTGCAATTCTAAAGGTTTAGACATAGATTTTGATTAAAATCAATCGGAGATTGGCTCCATAATTAAAACGGATTTCTTTGGTATTCGCACATAGGCTGGTTGGCTTTTATAAATTGTGGAGTGGGGTTGTGGTCGGCGTAACGTGGAGAGATTAATGCTGAAAAAGCCGTCGTGAATCAATGGGATAGAAGAGAATACGTAAGTTAGTATAATAGAATGGGGTTTAGAGATACCTACTTAGTTAGAATGTGGTGAGGAGTGTGGAGGGACACAGGTTGGTATCAATAAGCATTAAGCAATTCCTCCTGCATATCGTCCTGCGTGTAGAATTCGGAGTTGGACGTGACGTCCGAGTTCTAAACTAGGCCTTGAGCTCTAAATTCGTTTTCAAGCTCCAGAATCGAACTCCCTTTGTGGCTAGTCGAGAAAAAGAAAGGATTTATTTAAACCTTGTTTCGTTGGTTTTCTGTGATCTGGTGGGTGGAAATAGTTATATTAGGTAAATGCCCATACACAAAGGATTTACAGGCGCAAAGAGAACACAAGATAATCGAATTCCCAGAAGAATACTTAACGTGGGTAACTATATTTTTGTTCTGTTTCGTTCTTGAAAATCCCTTTTCTACAACTACAGAGGAATTAATCTCTCTGGTCCAAAGATATAAACATGGGCTTGCTAGAAAGCAGACGGGCAACTAAGACGCATATATGGACATTTTCTGTTCATCCTAGTAAACCTGATCATTTTACAGATGAAACGAAATTTTCTCCTAAATTTATGTCCTAAACAACCACAGTGTTCATTTATACTTATCTGTAGCTTTAGCGCGTGACTAAGCAAAGAAAACTATATTTATTGCTTTAGGACATCACGTAAATAGTTTACATTGGTTGGCTAAAGATACGGAAAATACATTTGTGCTCCACATAGAAAATAGATTAAAGCTATCTTAGGCATTAGACTCGTTTACTACATGCCACATTTTGGATCTGTTCATTTTAAAGAGTTTCTTTTGGAGTGTAAAAATAGAAATATAACCCAATCTTCATAGGATAGGCAAAAGTGCTATATCTTTCCACATCGTCGAACAAATTCTTTAAACTCAGATTATTGCGTATCACAAGATAAAGCATGCTATTGATATATTTTGCAAGTCAATCTCTACTTCCACCGAATTGTTTTCTTCCCATTTGTGTATACTACATTTCAGATCCGCTCCAAATTTTTTAAATAGAAGTTCATGCAATTTGTGAAATAAATAAAAGCCTCTTACATTTCCCAATGGATACATTTATAATACAGTAGGTCTCTATAATTAAAAAATGGTTTGTCAGTATAGAATATAATTATTTCTAATTTCCTAGCAAAAATAGTCAAAACAAAAGAATTGAAATTTACGTCATTATGCAAAGACTACTATAACAGTAAGTCAACATTAGGTTTGCATGTAATAAATGGTTGGATCAACAGTTCGAATTAACTACAATGGGTCTACAGGCACCAAAGATAAATAGGGCATGCTTATAGTATTACAGAATATAGTATAGATGTAGTAGTCCAACTGACGAATCCGCCAAATGATGAATTCTGCATCGAATGGGACTGTTCTCACTGAATGGTGCATGAGACTAATCGCTCTAATTACTAAATAGGGAAGGGTTTATCCATGATATTAAGACTGATTATTAAAATGCGCATAATTAGTCTACCTAGGTTCAAATTTTGAGAGAACCTGACATTCTATTCAAAAGTTATGATATAAAACCCTGTAAAAGTTTTAGTTTTTATGCAATATCTCTTGAATAGAATAACAGATCCTTAAAATATTTTAAATGCAGGCTAACTAGGCTCATTTTAATTTACTGTATTGATATTTGGACAACTACATAGACAGAGTAACCTTTGTAAATAGTTTGCACTGTTATATAGTCACCGTAATGCATGGATAAATAATAAGACTGTAGATACTGTAATTAATTAGTGTACAAAAATGGCAATGGTAAAAATGCATTAACTGGAGCAATTTATACTAGTCTCAAATGCATGTGCAAAAAGATTTGTTTAAAAAGTTTAAACAGTAGGATTTTAGGTAGAGTGCACAATGTGCTAATGTGTCATAGAGAAAACAACAGTAGTTAGGGTGGACCTACTAACATATGCATTAAACATTGAACTATTAATGCATGGGCCAGCAATTAAGGGGACTAGTGTCATTTGTCGAGGCGCTTTTTATCTAGAGAGCAACGAACAGTGTTTTGTGTGTGAATGAGAAAGAAAATGGGAAACAATCTGGAATCTGACAGGCAGCGTGTTTGCATATACACTCTGTGCGATTTTGTTCAGTCGGATGCAACTACACTTACAGCTGCCACCGCACCGAACTTTCACCGACATAGTACTACTAGATATAGATAAGTGTACTTACCTCTGCAAGCATACATTGGTTGTAATTGAGTATTCAAAGCAATTTCTCTTGAATCCTGTTGACAGGAATTGAATAGAAAGCTAAATAAAGAGCTGCCTGTTTTGTATGTGGATATTTAGATTATATTTGTATATAGTGAGATAAAGGTTGTTTAAAGCGAATGTGTTCTAACAATAAGTGATGACAAGTGCCGAATAAATAAAGTGTTACGTAAACTAACATCGTTTTGGGCATTTGTATACCCATAAGTATGTTTGGGTCAACTTTAGACTAAAAGTTATCAAACTAGGTCACCCAAGTGTTTTATATTTCGGACATCGGTACTTACCCAGGTACATATTCTCGAAATTCTGCAATCTATGAACATGTCACAATGGTTACAATGACACTGGGTTTTTAAAATTTAGGAAATTAATTTGTATTTATTGATAAAGTTATATTCGGGAGAGAAAGTTGGCTTTAGATATTAGTATGACGTGTTGCATTGTCTAGGGAAGAGACAAGGTTGGGTGTTATAATTGATATATCAGAGCAGACTATGCAAATATATATAGATAATGTAAAAGTTGTATGTTTCTGTTTGTTTGCAAACACAACTTAACAAATACACAATAATAGGTATAAGTGCATGCAAAATAAAGTTAGGTTTGCTTAGGTCAGATAGCGATACAGACAGTTTGCGCAGCATGCCAAATCAACTCACATTAAACTAACGTAGAAAATAATGGTGAAAATGTTTTGCATGTTTTGTTTTGTGTCTGTTATGTCGAAATCAAGTTTTACCGAGCCTTAGAGACAGGAAATGGAAATCCATGTTCAAATAATGTTACCAGCGTCGAGAACAAGTAGAAAATACGACTAAGCCAACTACGGATGTATTAATTCCTACTCATTGTCTATAGCGGGCCAGTGGACTTAGTAGCATTACTTACGTACTTATTACTCGCTTCTATATATACCTACAGCATTTATTAGCAGGTATTCATTAGTAGTACAAAGCAGCAGCAACCGGCTACGATAGAATGCATGCACGGAGAACGTTTGTAATAATGAAGGGTGATTTGCGTACATGCTTCTAGCATTACTTGACATGAAATAATAGATGAGCAAGCTGACAGAGGTAGCAAAATCCCCCTAGATAGGCTTCTGCCATTCTACGGCGCTGCAAATATCTAATCTTCCATGTTAGCTATTAAATAACGAAATGATTAGCCAGCGAATATTTCCGTGATGCATTCACTTGACTTGCCACATCTATTCATTCCATAATTCCAGCCCAATATTTTAGAGACTCACCAAACTTGGTCAAAAGTCGTTGTCAACGAGTTTGACAGCATTTTCTAATAATTTAAAGACTATCCACTGTATCCACTTAATTGCTCCTTTTACAATCAACAACTAATGACTTGGATTGAAAACACCACAGTATCTCTACCTGATATTAGATATTATGCTCCTGTCCATGATTAACAACCCAGTCTGGATGAACTTTCGATATTAAATTCTGTAGGTATCCAGCTAACATCATGTCGAATTTGTTATTGCCCCAGTATCCAATTCATGTGAGACAAAGGTAAAGGATATACCTATACAATACAATACGAAGTACCTATAACATAAAAGTTAGTATATTATAATACTACTATAATATTATTCGAAAAATATGAAGATTTACCGTCAAAATTGTTTTTCATTTATATTTATATTTTTAGCTCATTTTGTTTTGATAAGTTATAAGAAAGGATTACACACCGCACGTTTAATTTATTTGCAGTTCCACATGGACAATGTTTATGCTATAATAAATTTAAAAAACTCGTATTTAAAATTAAGTCTATAAAATCAAACTACAGTTATTACTATCCGTAAGCATTCACATAATATGTTAGACATAATCCTACCAAAGGCAAAACATAAAATTGTTTTTTTTTAAAAACCGACTACAATGGAATCTTCCCATTTTCCCAGTGGGAAAAGTGGGAATCAAAATGGCTTAGATAATAGGAAAGGGGAACCATAACTCATACAAATAAAGACTTGGCTTAAATGTGATTAATGCAGCAATGGTATAAATACTGCTCCCTAGCAGTCTCATATGAGACGAGACTTCCTTAGTGCTCTTCAAGTCATCCTTGCTCGTTTACATTTCGTAAGTTACTAAGAGTTGTTTGTAGAGTAGATTAACTGTGCTTGGAAAAATTTATGTTCATATTCATGTCATTTTATGCAATTTTTACAGTTGAATGTGGAATTCGTGTCAATTATATTATGTAAATAATTTGTGCAAATAAATTACTTATTCCGAGTGAATG
This sequence comes from Tomocerus qinae, assembly GCA_020055645.1. NCBI lineage: Eukaryota > Metazoa > Arthropoda > Collembola > Entomobryomorpha > Tomoceridae > Tomocerus > Tomocerus qinae. The sequence continues at coordinate 30,110,848 of CM034548.1, forward strand.
ACTTTATAGTTGGTCTTAGTAGTAAGGACAGGAGTGCATTTATGTGTCACGGAAGAAGAATGCGTAAATGTTGGCGTGTGTGTATGTGATGGTATTATTACATGTAGCAGGTAATGCATACAGAGAAGTTACCTACTTACCTAAATGTCTGTGTCTGAAGTGTGTCTGATATATTGCAGAGTGCTTTGGTGGTTTGTGCAATTGTCCTACTATTGATGTTGAAGTTAGTAGAGTAATAGTATAGCAAAGTCTTTGATGTGAAAATCTTGAGAAATATAGAATTTAATGTAACAGTGTATTATGCATTGAATTCGTTGTTGTATTTGTGTTGTGTAATAATATATTTATAAGGGAGCTCACAGAAAACGTATAAAATAGTTCTTGGATTAGATACATAAATAAAACAGGTATCTGCTTTCAGTAGTGAATTCTGTTTGGAGAGAGAGAGAGTAACATACATAAGGAAATAAGTAGAAATGAGGAAAATGGAGAAAAAGCACCAAGGTTTATCTAAAAGACTCCAGAGAAATAAAAGTAAGAGAATAAGTAAAGATAGTCTTTATCTGTTCTATAAACTTGTGTATAGTAGATATTTACGTATATTATTATACCTACATAATGGCATAATATGTAATGCCCAAGTACCTCACACATGTATGAGAAAGTGGTATGTAAATGGTAGTTACGTCACTTAGGGCAACATTACATATGTACTCTGCAAATATTATAATATACCTACCATACTTTAAACTGCGTAGATGCCTATAGAGAAAATGTATTTATCCGTTCACCCGCATAGTCTGGGAGTTTCTTAAGGATCTGCTATAACAGAATCATATTCTGCATTCAAGACTGGTGAATACATTTCCCTGGCTTTGTACTTTCCCAGAGTATGTTCTAGATAATGGTGTAAAATGTGTGCTCTTATTGATTTTGTTCTCTAATGTGATGGGGTGTGTTCTAAAAATATAAGCATGATATTATATACTACTACAGTACAGGTAATGCATTCACTAGAGACTACAAAAGCGTACAAGATGCCGACATGGTTGAAAAAGCAGAAAGCACGAAAGTTGAAACTACTTTTTCTTCTTCACTATACATTAAGTATTAAATAAAAGTAATTTTTGAGTTATTTTGTCTGCTAAGAAAATCCAATTCAAATAAAGATTCCCATTACTGCTCTAGACTTATCGCGTCTAAATATAAATATAGAATTGTGTTGACTTACTGAAAAGAAAGCTTACTACTTATTCTCGAGCGAAGTCGCATTTCAAATTGCATACATGTCATGTGTCTACTATAATGTACTCAAGATGCATTTTATATAATTCTATTCTCTACTATAGCATAGTGCAAGGAGGAGAGAATTCATTTGGGAATATCTGTCTAAATATCTATTCTCAGTATTTAATTTAGAATTAAATATGAGACAGACGGTAGTTTATAACATTCCAGACAATGTTCTTTTTTGAATAGTGGTACTTTATACTACAAAATTCTCAAGATGCGGGGTGTGCTTTGATTTTTGCATAATATGTATTGTAAGTGAACATCCGGAGAAAGAACAATGAATATTTTGCATGCACTCGTTGTTTGTTTCATATTGTTAATACCATTAGGGCTTTGGAATAGGTTTTCCGTCTATTTATGTTATTTTCTATTTCTCAGGTGCAGAATCAATCCCAAGGGACTCAAAAGGGAAGATATTCATTGACAGAGACGGCGTTTTGTTCCGCTATGTGCTGGATTATCTAAGAAATCAAAATGTTACTCTACCGGAAAATTTTCATGAGAAAGCTCGACTCCGAGCTGAGGCAGAGTTCTTCCAACTCGATGGACTCCTTCGGTCCCTTGACAGTAAGAACGAAAACTAAGACTTTCTCTACATGTTTTTTCGCTTTCCTTCTCTCCGTAGTCACTAGTTGGCTTGGCATCTCTACCCATATATTATACCCGCATCCTTTTCTTACCTACTACTACACACAATACAATACATAAATATAGCTGTTCATGCACTCAGCTTTGTCTAGCTACTATGATATATTATGTCACGGAGACTAGAAATGTGTCTTTATATGCAGTGTGTACAGTTGCCTCTATGAAGGGGGTTTGTGTGCTTTGTTAACACTGCCAACTCGAGCTGAGTCAAAATCAGACCGACTGGGGCACTGTAATAACGGAACAAAATTCAACTAAACAAAATAAGGAATATCTATAACAGGAGAAAGTCTTTGGACTTTCACTCTCTTGTGTCTTTCACTTGACTGAACAAAGAAACGCGTCGTTGGTCTTCTCTTTTCTCCTTTAGACTTCTTGACTACTACCGCTCTTATCTTATTCTAATGCATTGCAAAACATTTTGGATACAGCTTTCCTTTGCCATCTTATGGAAATACTAATACCATTTCTCCCTCTCGTATATTTATACATAATATTTTAGATAGAAAGAAAAATATTTACCCATACAGACATAAGCACTTTATTTTATCTAAAGTAAGCACAAATACAAGTAATTGTTTACATTACCTTTCTTATTTATTTTCATTGCATTTATCCCACAGTTTATTTATGAAATTCATTTTTTGACCTTTAGTACACAATTATTTCATACGGACGATACAGTAACAACTCAACTTTCATCAAACTCCATTAACAGACCTTATTGCATAGGTACCTAATTTATTTCTGGGAAGTAAACACAAACCTAAATATTGTTGACTATCAAATAAATAAATCTCTTCCAAGTATATATATTTATTTGAATAAATGTTTACTTTCTGACTTCCATTTTGTGGTTGGACAATTATTATAATTGTTAAAATTAGGAACTGAAAGTGACAACATCTATTATACATGCAATGTAAATGTAAATTACCCAAATACTACGAGTAAGATACACAGCATACACAAAATGTGTATATACAGATTGGTGCAGTGCAAAATTAAATGGATAGTTATCCCTACACAACAGAAATAAACCCAAACTCACAGCATGGACATTTCTAAAAAATTCGTCGTCAATTAATAACTGTATTGCTACACGAAAAGCAATGAAAACTGGTATAAAATGTTTGAATATAGGAAAACAGAATTTGTAAAGCCGTATAGAATTTTTAAATCGGTCATGTAGCATAAAAACATGCGCAATAATTAGCAAAGCGTCCGTTTATACGTTTTAGCAGTAAAATAATTGAGTACAAATTGCAAGCTTCTCTAATTTCAAAAAAAAATCAATTTCTTGATGGAATTTATTCAAATGTAAACTGAAATGTACGCACATTCTGAATGTAATTGTTACAGCATACGTAACACTTATGGTTCTATGAAGTAGCTATATAATCGTATGCCTAGTCTAGCATTTGTATTTTTACTGTTTGATACAGTTCTGTAGACACAGCATAATAGAAAGGAACGAAACCTGCCAAAATGTAATATAGCGGACAGAAAATCTAAGAAAGGTATTTAACGGTAGGAATGTTCTATGGGGAAACACAAATATTCCCCAACAGCTCTGGTGTCGTCATGTTACCCAATATGTGGTATGTGTTGCACATATGGCTATATTAATGACGAATAACGCTTTAATGCGCTATATCTACTTCATGAATTCCGTTCGGTTGAGTAGACTTGACTACATTTTGGGTTTTCTTTATGCTCCCTTGACTCTGAATGAAGACAGGTAGATATAACTATGATTGCGATAAGAATTCTACTGACTGAGTTTCAAAAGAAACGTGCAAAATTGGAATAATAGAAGAATCGGGATTTCTATTTCTGTGCTCCTTTTACTGAGAAACATGATACGCCACGCAAACTTAACTATTTCTTATACAAAACAGAATTTACGTCAGAAATTTAGAAGGCCAATGTTAATACGACAAAAAATGACGTGTTTTATTCTATTTTTTGATACATATACCTAATACATTACATTTTTAGATAATCAAAATGAACAGTAATTTTATGTAAGTCTATTATTTATTTGAGTAATACAGCTTCTGATGAGAATAGTGTTAATGTCGGTTATTTTGACTTCCATGCTCCAGTTTCCATGTAAATAGGAATATTTATTTAACGATTGCAACATTATTATTGAATGTTCAAATGTACTCACCCGAATGTTAAACATGTAGTTCCACACACTACTGAGAACAAGTGCAATATTTCCCATGAAAAAGACCAGATCAAAAATGGGACCCTTGGGAATTATAACGGTAAGTATGGCACTCTTTCCCAAAGCTTGATATCCAAGTAAATATTACAATAAGTTTTTAAAGGTAAACAATGGTAGATTCTTACTCTGGGACATATTATCTAAACTTTCATGTATAGAATATCTGCAAAGAACTGTAAGAAGTTATTCTCCTATCGTCATTCTCGGTTTTGGGAAACCTTAAATAACATGAAGACTCAGAATTGCAAAATGGAACTGCGCAATGATTTTTAATAGCAAATTTAATCTTTTGACTAGTTATTAGGATCTGTTTCTTTTTCTGAGTGAGTGTCCATCACATTGTCCATTTTTCTTGTTTTTTTGCAATATAGCTTATTTGCATTAAAATGAAAACAATCCGTGCGCACCGGATGGGGTTTTGGTGACAGTGAAAATTATCATAATCTGTAGAGTACAGATAGGAAGTAATAGCAAGCATTAACAAGGGTAAGCACTTATTTTTCCATCCCAGGAATGTATTTCCATAATCTATTTTAAATATTATTCAGAGTAAATCCTCTTTCTAGCCTCTCTAAAGCTAATAGAAAATGCAGTAAAGCTGAGGATTAGGATACTTGTGAGTGAATATGTAAATTAACTCAATCTTGTTTCTGTCGTTAGAACTCATAGTAGTCCACAATTCCCAGGTCTAAAAAGCATTATTTCAGCACCTAAAACAGAAGGAGGTATATTTTGAGTAGTGTGATATTGCATTTCATATTTTTTAACGATGAAAGACATTTTTTTCTGGTTTTAAAAGTAGAATTTGAAAAGCAATTCTCGGGACATGAGATATAAAGGCGATCAATAAATCATGGATTTTCTATGTACACAAGTACGCATAAAATGAAATAAAAAAACGTGTACTTTAGGTTTGCTAATTGACGAATTTTCGCAACTTCCTGATGACAGTACGCAGGCACGTTACGTTTATTATTTTCATGAAGAGCACATGCATTAGCTTAGCTGTAGAACGTATTCTACTTGTGAGTTGAGACTCGACTTGGGCGATAAAAGTTCAATTTAGTCCTTTAGCTGGGAGTAAAGAGAACGGCTCTTTCCGGAATATAAATGGCTATCAATATCCATGAATTATTTACAAGCTTCTGACAACACCTGCGAAAATTCAGTAAAATAGGTATCCTACTGAGAGCTCTATCAACCTACAAAATACAAGAAGTGGAACTACTTATTTAGTTGCTTGATGAACCGGTAGGTTCCTAGAAATGGATTGAATTATTTGACGAATTGAAAAGCTTTTTGTTATTTGTTACACATCTTTGAGTGCATTATCGCCCTCCAACTCGGACACGAATAGACATCACAAATCCGTTTGCTTGCTAAGTCGTGCAGAGCTGCAGACTACAAAATTGGGGATTACATTACGTTATGACTATGCCATTGGAGTAGTAATAGTTACGACCACACGTGACGGTGATAAGTACGGGTAAATACAGAATTAGGTATTTACAAAACTCATCTATATTTTACTTTGTAGTTGCTCCTTCCCAATGGATCGATAAACATGTAATTTTTTAAATGAAAAGTATGAAAGTCAGCATAGACGAAATGGGAGTAACGATTCGCTAGTTAGTACTATCTAAAAGAAGCAACACTGAAAAAGCTCATTTCACGCTACACCCTAAATGATACGTACATTAAAATATCTATGATACATATCTTGCTTCCATTAATCCTATTTTGGAGACCATTAAGCCGAACCGCACGATTTTTTCATGGACTCTAAAACCAAAGTTGTGCTACACTAAAATTCTTCATGCATTTCTAATTCCATTTTAATGTATTTACGATGGAATTTATATTATGCATTTTAATTACATAGTTGGATAAAATAGATGTATTTTAAATACATTTTGTGTTTTATATTTAGTATTTTGACGGTTCGGAAAGAAGTATTTTTTTTATTTTAACGTCTTTTTTGACTTGCCAAAATACAAATTACTATTTTCCCAAAATGCGAGAAAAATATAAAATATGCCTTGAAAATTGACCATAAAAAATTATTGAAAAGTATACAGACTAACTATCACTATCTGTAAATTCTCACAGAGAGGTTTTTATTTCTGTGATTGTCAATAGGATGTAAAATCGCTTTGATTTTTCGAATGACTTCACAAACACATTTCCAAATTACGTACACCTTTCACTCAAGCGCACTGTATATTCATGGTGTATATAAGCTAAAATCATCTCTACGAATTTCGCTCTTATCATGCAACAATGTTAACTGTATGTATTTATAAAATGAAATCATTCAAACATGCATATTAAATGAAACGTTTAAGTGAGGGTCACTAAGTACGACGATACTTCACACGGTACAGACATTAAACAACATTTACTCATAATATGACTAATGGCATAGAAATTTCTTAAGGCCCTTTTCCTTGGGTAAATATTTGTTTTCTTGTTTACTTTTTTAATAGTGCTTTATTGACACTGGGTACACAAATTACACATGCTAGGTACACACAAACATTTACCCCTGCTTGTATATACATAGACATTACATTACATACCACAGCAGACAACAGTTTAACTCAGGCCCGCCTTGCATGGCCTACGCCAGTAATGATGTACTAAATTTTCAAATGCGCTTAAAATCTGGTGAAAAATTTACTATAATGCAATGCTACTATTTTCAAGTATCTTTGAGAGCCTAGAGTTCGAATCCATTCAGACTACCTTTCTTCAATTAAGGTTTTCACTTATGTACACCAATACATACTTACATACTAAATTTTACTTCTGAGAGTATGTATTTTATAGTCGGTAGTACCATTTTCATACTTGCACACAGACATATTTGTCATAAATAGATTCGCGCAATTTGACTTTTGGTGCCTCTGTTTTTGCTTCATTTCTAAGAAAATCTTCCTCGATTTTTAGCTCGAAAATGTATAATTAGTCCAACGTTTTATGGTGTAATTTTTTGTTCTCATCTCCTAGTTCTAACTAACTCAATCCTCGTTTACTACAATCTATGATTGTTACTTAGAAAATCCTGGTAGCTAAAAATGTTGACATTTAACAAAATTTAGTCTCGTTCACAATTTACTGTACATGGAAAATCTAACACTGAAAACCCTTGAATGCCACTGGTATAATGGTATTCCAAAGTCTATTATATTTGCGCTTGTTGATTTTCTCTGTAACCAACAAACAATTGACATTTCTTTGGTAATAAACTGAACTCACTCACCTACAACATAATAGATAATAATAACAAGGTAATTGCCTGATGTAGTGGTAGCTATACCTGCGTGGGAACAGGCGAAAATTGATTGGCAAGTGTGTAATTTTTCCTAGTGGTAGCTTATGATGGTCCAAGTGAAAACCGAAGTTGGTTTATTGGTTTAATTCAGTTGGGTTGTCTTATTTGTATAGTAGGTTGGAATATCAATAGCATTTGATTGTGACTGTAAGGATAAGTGTAGGAGTGAGTGAGTGAGCTGAACACTCCCAGCTTATTTTTCAAGAGGATAAAGAAGATAAATCTTGTGAATTGGTAAGTTAGTTGTATATGATAGAGTCGTAAAATTATTGGGAAGGTTCTAGCCGTGCACTGCGTTTGTTCCATAAATATAGGAATAGTTTGTACATTTATGTGTTTCTATAGGAAAGGTTGGAAAGTAGAAAGGTGGGTAGATTATTAGGTCATGTCCGTATAAAATATTATAGTGAGAAAGGTTTGTCTGGAATCGTCATGTGCTGCCTGGAGCACCCCGTCCCTCCATCTTTGCCCGTTTGTTAGGAAGTGTACATGGAGAAATACATTATGTGGGTATTACTTGCTTATAGTTGGTTAAATTATTATAGTCACCTTTTATAGTTATTGCCAGCTTATACATGAGTGAGTGGAGTAGTGAAGCTAATGTAATGTCTGTAGCCCGTTTTTATATTATTAGTATGAACCGTAGCATGAACAACCCAAAGAAGTTATAAGCTAATAATATCTGAGAAAAACCATCTGTGTGGATGGATACGGTTGTTTATGTCAACGAGGTTTGTAAGATCGATCTCTCTATCCGTTTCATCATCCTCGCTCTATGACTCTATAAAAATGGTGTATAGGAAATGATAATACAGCTGCATATAAGCCGGGAGTGAGAAAGCAAATGTGTAGACATAAGCTAAGGTACGTACTCACTCAAGAGGTAAGTTGTCTTGTCAGTAAAAAAGGAGCTCACCCGTTTTGAAAGAAAACTGGAGCGATCAGTAAGGAAATAATTTCTGGTTGCATGTCTTGCCCTTTTAGGAAGAAAGTGTGACTACCTGTGCATGTACTACATGGAGAGAGTAACCCAGGAGGGGAAGACAAGAAAGTGTTTGTAATGGAAAAGAGATGGGCTGAATTATAGATTGGCCGTGGGAATGGGAATCCTTGTAACCACTAATAAGTAATAAGTGGCAGGACTATAAATATATTGCCAATTGGATCAAGATATAACCGTCTGTAGTTTTGTCTACTAGGAATTCATCAAGGACAAAAATTAATTTGATCTCAGCAGTGAAAGTCCCTTGACTGTACTATTTTCTTTAGCTTTAACCACACATTAATTATTCCGTGTACTACTAACCGATATGTGACAAGTCCTAGTATATGTCACCGATTGACTGGAGATGATATTAACAATAAATAGGGTAAAGCAAAGTTGGTTCCTTTGAGGTTGATGTATATAAAGTACTTGCGTGATGTGATAAAGAATCAACTCCCGAGACACATCGGCAATGAGGTAGGTTAATATTGACGCAATACATTCGAGAAAAAGTCAGTCAATAACAGTGGGTATCCGAATGCATGGACAGAGTTGATGGCCAGAATAATGTATAAGAATAGGTGTGACGATTTGAGGTTACTCTAATAGAAGGAACACGTTTGATAAGCGAAGAGTAAGTAGGAAATATGGGAAAGAAAGAAAGTAGTTGATGTTACTGTCGGCTCCCTTACTTCACTCACTCACATAGACTCAAAGAAAAGCTCACAAAACCCAAAGTCCCTTCATAAATTTCCCTGTCAAAAGTAGAGAAAGTTGAAAATCTATCCCGACTTTCACCTACTACTTTCCCTTTACCTTACAACTTTCTAATCCACGTACACAGTTAGACTTAAACCGTACGATTATCCCAAGTCTTAGTACAACTTTTCTATTACTTATTTTCATTTTCAAACACGCGTACCCTGATTCTCCATTGTGCTTTCTTTTCTCTTCATTCTCAACAATTCGACTCAAAAAGCGATGCTAAATGCGTTCTTCTCTTTGAATCATTTATACAGACACTACACCGTACACTTTTCATCATTTAATATTCATGGCTTTCTAACTTTTCATCCGGACATAATACTTTTCAACTTTAACTTTTTATACTACTTTATTTTATGTATCCCCCGTTGCGGTATACATTCACCCCCAGTCAGAACAAACCAAAAGGTAACTAACTGCCACATTCAGACAGCGCTCCCTTTAACCGGGTCACATTATCTATTTAGTCTTCCCTTAAATATTCTTTTCAAAACGTCTCCCCAACTTAGTAATATTTATTATGCCTTCTACTATAACAGATTTTCGTGGAATTACTAATTACCAACTCCTTTGAAATCACAGGACAATTGCTCCACTTTGCTTTATGCTCAATATTTTGGAATTATAGTTTCCTTTTAGTGCATATATTCAAGCTTAATAGACTACAGTGCATTTAATTAAAAATGTTGTTCCCGTACATCAAAGTGTTAACTCTTTCATTTATTTGGTATAGATGAAAATCGTCAAACTGGTTTCATCACTTTGGGCTACCGTGGTACTTTTGCTTTTGGACGAGATGGATTGTCAGACGTGAAATTTCGAAAGTTGGCCAGAATCATTGTTTGCGGACGTGTTGCTCTTTGTCGTGAGGTAAGCATTCAGTTAATGACATTTTCTCGTTTCTCTTCTAGGAATAAAGTACGAATCTCAAAGTTATTTACTATTATTTAGCTATTGCCATCATGAATCTCCAGTAGCACTCATCGAATTAATCCTTTGCTACGAATATTTTGCAAATAGCTCTCAACTTGTAAATTAGCTAACCAAATGGATAGCCCAAAGACATTGCAATATGCTATCAAAGTAGCTAACGGTTAATGATTTATGGTCTTATACTAAAGTGGAGGAGCTTCCGTTGATGTTAAGAGAAATTGTAAAACTAACTAGCAGAGGATGTAATATACTGGAAATTATTAAATAAATTGATTGAAAGAGTTTGTTGCTAGCATCTCTTTATGAATGTTTAATATGTACTAATCTGTATAATGTACTAAACGACACTCCTTTGCCTATGTTCACGTTAGGATTATTATACTTTTATTAGACGGAATATAACATGAGAGTATATGAGAATAGTATGATTAGTGAAAATTTATTTTAGTAAATGTAGTGGGATGGAGATAGTGTTCGGAGAAAGTAGGGCTGGTGAAAAGAGAAAGTGAAATGGCTTAATTTGAGTGTTGGTTAGGTATGCAGGTTAGAGGAGTCTTTGTATGAGTTGTTAACTTCAAAGTTATGTATAAGTTTTATAATGTGTAGTATTTAGAAGCCCTGAGGACATGCAATATGCATGCGTTGCTATTTGAAGTAAAGGGAGCCGGAAGGTGAGGTGGTCTCGCACTCGCCTCTCTGCCTTGGCTCATCGTCAGCATATTTACTAATGTAAGCTGCTTACAGGGCTAAAATCCTTATTTAGGGATATAGATACTGAACATGTTGTTTCACGAGGCAGTGAAAGTTCGTATTTATGCAGAGAAAGTATGTAGGTAGCCCTAATAGTGGAGGACGGTGTAAGTTTACGTAGCATAGCTGTGTGTATGCGTTGAGATGAGACGGACGAGCGGATAAGGAGTAGACGGGTGTAAAGTTCAATAGTACATATTACATTTCCGCCTAGCTGCTATGTTCGGAATTTCAATGTGAGATGTATTAGAATTTTGTGTGAGAAGTTTATGTAGTAGTTTTGAGAGTGGTGAGTCTGGCTGGTGAATAAGTAGCGCTTCAATTCGGTATGTACTAACTGGTGAAAAGATGAGATGACTTTGAAATGATTACACAATGAGTGCCACTACTCGCCTAATAAAATAAAGAAACAGAGCGACAGTGCCGACTTGGCCACAAAGTCCTTTGTTACTTTCTCTCGGCACAATATATTATTACATACATAACTGGAGAAATAGAGAATGAAATAGTGAAATAGACTATCGCCACAGAACCAGCCATCTGCTTCCATTCTCTTTCAAATTTCCTCTGGCTCCTCTCACTTGCCTTCTGTCGACACGGCTCCACTCGAGTGCATAGTCTCCTCTATATACATACTACAACTATTATACTAGTACGTATGTGTGGTTTCCTTTCCTTTGGATTGAATTCCTTCCCCACTCCTCCTAGCCCGACCTGCACTTACAGCGAAATACCCTCCTCTCGGTCTCCTCTTCCCCACAAACCGACATTCCTCTACAACAATTCATCTTTATCACTCTACCTATATTCTTATGCATATTTTATGTCGAATTACTACCATTGGGCTTCATCCTCCCTAATATCAAATCATACTTACCCGCTTCTCCCTCTATTTCTTCTACAATTATTTTATATTGTAGCTACACAGGTACCTGCCGTAAATCTTCTAATAAAACCGTTGTCTCTATACTACCAATCTCTAGTCTCTTTCTCTAATGTTACCCGAGCTTTGAAAGTAAATTGTAAGCATGAGCAGCCTATGTTAAACAAAGTCCCCAATATAAATGGGGAGGTTAAGGTATGAGTGATTAACATTTTAAATTCGTCCAAATAGTCAATTGTCACCAACAAAGATAAACGGACAAATGTTGTCACCAATATGGCATATCTCTACAAGAAGATTTACGGTGTCATTTAAGTCCTACCTCTCTTTCATTCCTTGACTATATTTATAATAACTAAATATATTCCGTATAATATGTAATATATTCTCTTTGTTATACTTTATAAATATTCTCTTTGTACCTATTATATAATATCCTTTCACACACTATACCCCTAAGTCCTTTTAATTTATTTTGCTTAAATTCTAATAATGCCAGATCCAAAGGCAGAAAGGTGTTTTGATAGTCCTACATTTTATTTTGGGTTTACAAAGGACTTACGGACTGAGTAGGCGGTAACTGAAAGGAATTAAGCTCCTTTTCGATTTGAAGTTAATTACTCTGTTCTAATTAAAGCACATTTAAGCTCATTAGTGTATTACAAAATTCCGTCGACATGTGCTATTGTTTGTTAATCCTTCAGTAATTATCTACATACATTACATTACATACCACTGAACTATGTTTTGTTCTGCCAAAATTATTGAATTAGCATATCTCAGTTTTTAATGCTATTTATTTGATCTAATTTAATTATCATGCTTAATACTAATGCAGGAGAACAGGTATCTAATATAATATGTAAATAAGCATTGATTATATATGATTTATATAATATTTATAGTCACATAGAAAGCCGGCTGTAATTAGTATTACAGAGGAAACAAAATTAATAGTTAACCTGCTTTGTGAGCTCTTCGATATACGAAAGCAGACAACGGTCATTATTCACCATTGTAGATTTATGTAACACATATCCTTCATTATTATACTTCTCATAAATAACCTACATCTCTATTTATGCTGTGCATTATGTGCATGCAATATTAGAAATAAATATTAATCATAGCCTTCGCGTTTTAAGTGGTTTTGTGGTAAATGACCTTACTATAGTTTACCCAAAAATATGTGTATATATTATATATATATTCATGCGTTTGAGGTTATATCAGACACTATATTAGGCAAGGAACAGTGATTATATTCACAATTTCAAAATTAATTACCCTCAGGCCAAATCAAATTCCTTTAGTGTCACAAAACACTAAATACTGTTTGCAATTATCTCTTTCATTTATGTATCTCTATACTATAATCGTAGACCTGATAAAGCAATAAATTCACCTGTATATGTATCTATGCTTAGTAGTAAAAGCCGAATCGTTATAGTTACATAATATTATGAACTATTTCAGGCAATCTCGACTAAGCATTGGTATTTTTTAAATGAAAACCATTTGAAGACCGAAATGTTAAGAATTCGACACCATAAAAATGAATTAGGCTTAGTTCAGCTGTTCGTCTAAATTGATCGTATTTCTTTTAAGTCCGTCTAAATTGGTCTAAGTTCGCCCAATTTGGTCTAAGTTCGTCAAAGTTCATTTACATTGGCAATATTTTAAAACTAACTCAATAATCATAACATTACACTTAGTTGACCTATTGTACGTCCAATAAAAATCTGTTGCTTAGCAAACTTGACTTTGCTTTGCTATGATTAATTTTAAATTGAGAACGTAGCAATAGGATTCATGCCTTTACAATTAAACAGTGTTAAAGATTCACAATATCTCAAGTCTAATAAAACAATAGGCAACGTATTGATTTAAATCTCAGAAAATGTTAATAAAGAACTAATGGTGTACTTAATTGCTATTCATTTTCTGTGAACACTCGGTCATTATAGAACAATAGTAAGGTCTACACAAGATTCCTTATTCTGGTCTACTTAGTATTAAAGCTATTTAAAGTATAAACATATTGCAAAAGCCTTTCCTGTTCCGTTTCCCTAATTTTATCCACCTATAATGTAGAAATAATATTATTCTATATAACTCTCGGAAATATCTAGAGAAGTAATTAATCTTTTCTATTTCCTCAACAAAGAAAGTCTAACTTTTACTGCGTGATTCACAAATTACAAATGTTTAGGTACGCAATCATGTGCATTCCTTGGTATTGAAGGATATTTTCTTAGAAAATGGTTGCTATATCTATAATTGCGTGCATGAAATTCAACTTTTGTAATCATTAAACATATTACACTTGAAACTTTTGTAATGAGCCCACTGAACGATCATGCACCGGCCTTACTGAATGAATTAGTATATGAGTAGTAGTGGATTCTATACAGTTTAATATGTCTCTAATCTGTTATCTCCTTCAAAGAGAAAGCCGGAGAAAGTTTGCAAAACTTGTTGAAAGCCTTACAAAATTGGTTATATTCATATTTTACCTGCTGCAGTGTGCTTTTACTTTGGAAGAATTAGCAACCCAGATACAAATACAGTTTATAATGTATTGAGTAACACTAATCTTGCGAAAGTTAAGTTCGTGTTCGCTCGCTTCGAATTGGGATCAACGGGTGGTTAAAAAATAGCAACCGTAAAATATGTTTGAAAGATTTCCAACTCCACACGAAGTAGGTACTTTACCATGCTAACAAATAATTTGAAAAGAGCACTAGAACGTAAGCTTAGGGTATACAAAAGCAGTTCGTTTGCAACTGCGAAGTTAAATAAAACCAAGTTATGGGCATTATTAGCGTGTACATACTATCTTTAATGTTATAATGCACTTTATATACAACAGAATCGCTTAAAATAAAAAATAAAAATGCATATCTGAAAATACATGTAAATAATCCATTATATATGACCAAGCTAAATATTTTACATCATTATACTTCATCACGTATATTCGCAGTATTTATATTAAATTAAGAGCAACAAAACACTATCTAGCAACTAGCTATTCAGGAATATAAAACGGAACCACTAGGAAATAAGAAAGAACTCTCATTCTCTTTGCACAACGATAAAAACCACGTTTTTCTAGAAAAAGTATGTGCATAACCATAAAGCACAGTCTTGCACAACCACCAAGACATTTAAGGATTATAAATGGGGAAATTTATTTGAAAGAAAAAATTTATATATCAACTGCACCTGCAGAAAAAAATAATCCTTGAGGCATTATTCTTTAATTACATCATATGACATAGAACTTAAGAGAAACATTTTGCTAGCTACATATTTCATTTCATAAACATTCTCTCCATAAATTAAGGTTACCTATGAATTAATGCAATTTGTTTGCAAATTATCTTAGTCATAGTGGTAGTTGCATTTTGGCACAAAATTCTACGTAATACTTTGGTAGTAAAGTACCTAAGGACTAAATTTAGTCTAACTAAAAGTATCTACTGAATTTCCATGAAAATATTATTGCGGATCATGTTCTTGACTACAGGCACTTGCATACTACCAAGGTTGTAACGTGAGGAGGGTTTGGAGTACTTAAGGTTCCCCGACATTCTAGAAAACAAACTTGTAACTCAAATTAATAAAAAATGAACTTCGTTATTTTATGCCAATTTTGACTCAAACTCATTTTTTTCTGGAAGGATAACTGCGTTGCTCTAATATACCCGTCTCTATGAAATTTTAGCCCCTCCGAAACAGATTTCTATGTACGATGCTGCGTAAAAGATCATTGTTATTACGGAGATAAACTTAAAGGATTTCGAAGCATTAAAATGACAGTAATAGCAAACTTGACACCATAATTATTTTTATGGGCGTATTAAAACGGATACACAGGGAATGCGTAAACATATCGGGTAGTGAGTCATTTGGTGTAGGCTGAGAGTTAATACATAGAGACAGTTAAGGGACTGGAAGATGAACTTTGCAAAGATAAAATACTACCAAAGGCCAATCGATACTGACGTTTGTAACAAAATATTTGTAACAAAAAGTGAACAAATTTATTTCTATTAATAAAAGTTATGAATAGTATTCAAGAGTGCCTAATTATAAAAATAACATTCATATCTAAAGTGGAAGGATCCTTTTAAAGTTACTTGCTTACTTCTTTCTGATTACTTTGCTGAGAATGCCGACCGCGTGATGCGGAAACCAAAAACAATATTATACTTTTCACAACTTCCTGAAAACTTTGATTTCTTTGAGTATAGTTTAGACTTAGGTAATGCGGTGGCTTAGGGGAATGTAATGTAACACTCACAAAGTTACAAACATTAAATTTAACAACCTGTAAGAATTTCTATCAAAGTGTCGACTGGGAGTAGAATATTGACTTCATTTCTATTAAAATTTGTTTAAAGTTGTTTAGGAGAAAGAAGCTATATGCTGATTATTTCTTTTTGCAAATTTTACCATTACATCCATCCTTTGCTTTAGGTATAGCTGAAGTAGTTCCAGAAAGTCTCAGCTTAAGTACCATCCTTTCAGCGTTTTTAGAAGTTCCAAATGCATTTGGAATATTTACTAGTGTGACTCAAATGCTTTTCACGACGCCTTTTTGAGATATTTGAAGGTTGCAAAGTTTTGTCACATTAAGGAGACTTACAAAGTATTTTACTTCAATTTTTTCGGGAAAAGTTTGATTATATCGCTCTACTTTATTGCTAGTTGACAAAAAAGTTGATTTGTGGGAATTTCTGCGAAGTATTGGTCAGCTGAATAGTTGAGTCTGAATTGGTTAAAACGGAATCCACAAATTATTTGAGATAGATAATGCTATTCGTCTTTTCCACATCTGCATGGGGTGCCTAAATACACGAAAGCTCGTGGGACTTGGCTTAAAAAACGAAGAATCAGCATGACTGTGTCACTTCACTGGAGACTTTGCTCACATCTATAAGTCCGTAAAGGAGTGCATGGATGGAATCCTCAGCTGAGGAAACAGAGCGGGCTACGCTGAGTTACTTGACCAGTTTGTTTCAGTGTGAGTCATAAATACTCTTTAATTTAAGACACTATGAAATGTAGCTTGAGCAGTGATTTATTGTTGTATGTAACCTTATAGGCTCTAAATTAGGACGTATGATAGCAAGAATAAATGAATTCTATCTCAGCAAGTTTCCTACTAAATACTAATAGTTACCTAACTTGTGCTCGGATCAAGACGGGAGTTCTCTTTCTCTGTCTGTCTGCAATGTGGCTTCGTTTGGGGATCCGAAATTATAACTACAAGTTTTGTTAGGTGGCAGAAAAGCTTAGCCCGTCAATCAAAACTGTCCGTTTCCTACATTTTTCTTCATTAACTAATAGCAGAGGCCATGTGGAGATAGAAATAAGCAAAAAATTCATGTTGAGAAACAATGCTTCTAACATTTTCAAAGCGCTACTCTGTCAACTTTTCATTTTACTACTAACGAACTTTAGTTTTGCGGCTACAGGGTGAAAGTTGTGCTTTCACCGCCCTGATTTGTTCTGTCACTAGGCGGAGAAAGTCTTAATTTAACTCATTACTCTATCTGGTACCGATACCTAAATCTAAATGCTTATTAGTAAATTCAGTAACTTATGGGAATTATACTCTCAGAAATTATTACATTAGGAAATTGTAATAAATTCTAATGTAGAAAAGTAATAAACGAAAAAGTAGGGTTTTCCCTTTTCCTACCAGGGGCAAAGTGAATTTTGAGATTAAAAATGCAGCATTTAATAGACATTGATACACAAGCGTCAAATTATTTTGTTTAGAGCTGCTAATAAATTAAATTTTATTATTTCTACTTTTTATAGCAAATTTCATTTTCGAAAAGACTTACTCTGAAATGCTTTCTGCGAGAACAATGTTTTTCACAGAAGAGGTTTTTAGTTATTATTAAGTATGCATTATCATGAAGTAGGGAATTGGCGTCGCTTTTTGCAGGCTTTGCTACTTACTGGATAATATGGTAGACTTTTGTTGATTCTGGAACAAAAAGTAGCTGACGCACATTAATGTAATGTGCTGCAGTGTAGTGTGCCTAATTTATTGCCAGCGTGTTGTGAGTAGTAGGGACAAAATACAGTTACTTATTGTTAGTAGTGAGTATATCTTTCTATATTTCAATGTTTAGAAACATAAAAATGCACAAAACAGAATCATAAATCCTTCAAGTGGAACCGTAAGCTTAGCAAGAGGACGAAGAAGGAAAGTCTACTATGGTCGACTGGAGTGGAGAAGATTAGACACATTTGCACTATTGCATTTTCCCAGCCGTCAGATTTTGTGTATGTTCGTCTGTGCCATGCCATCGTCGTCATCCGAGTGAGTCTCTCTATAGGTACTCATTTTAGACAGAAAGCTTCCACAGTTTCCGTATTTAGCTGCGAGTAAAGTAGGAGCCTAGGCAAAGCAGTATGAGATATATTAATACGTATCTATCATCTGTATCGGACTTTAGTTCGGCAGGGGAACTAAAGCCCGAAAGAGTTGTTGCACTATAGTCTACTCCAGTTACTCAACATGCATGAGTAGAAATTGTTCAGGGCTCAGAGCAGATAGGTACATGCATGGACTTCCAGGGCCAACGAGCGAGAAATGGGTCAGGTCGTGGTGCCCAGGGACTCTATAAGTGGAGTGTAATACAAGTGCAATCTTGAATTTCTAATGAGAACCGACTCCCCATAATATTACATACATACACCTCCACATTTGACGTCTTAACAGAATAAACGCCATGAATAATTTACTATATATTAAGTATGAGAACAAATTATATGCACCCTTTAGGTACTTTGTAATATGTACTGCCTTGTTTTCAATTTTCTCCAATCTGCATGCTCCATGGGGCGTAAATTACTATTTTACTCCTCCAATTATGTCATACTATTTCTTCTCATGACCTCCTTCCCATATCTTTTAACTACTATCAAAATCCTATTCTCACTCACTCACACACCAAAACACACGAGTTTATCTATTTTAGTCCCACTAAAATTAAATAATATGATGAAACTACCTTCACCTCAAGACAGAAAACATATAAATACCCTTGCAACCTTGTTGATAAAATTAAAGATTACACCAGCGGAACTAATCACTTGCAGCGTTACTTATGTATTTACTCTATTTAAATACAAAGCATGTCTTACTAACTGCATGTCTCGGATTAAAACTACCTTGGATGAATAGTCTGTTTACATAGCTAAAGAGCAGGTTCTTAATCATTCCTATATTTTTATAATCTGCCACAAATACGTTTGGAAAGATGTTTTAACATATTATACTACTGCATACATAATTTTCCCTTTCTTCAGGGATTGTCCAAGTTAAGATGTTTACTATTTATAATGAGATGAATAATTAAAAGGAGCTTATCCAGCGGTTAAACTAATCCCTACATTATTTATTACTAACAGTAGAATTATTTTGCTTAATGTGCAGCCTGTGGTTAATTATCAATGCGAAATGATATTGTAATGAAGAACGACCGGCCACATTTCGTATGACCAGAATGCAATGCAGATTTGCGGATGTATCAAAAACCATTATAATATGCATTATTTACAAAGTATTAGTCATTGATGTATATATAAGTAATA
The DNA here is from genome assembly GCA_020055645.1 of Tomocerus qinae. NCBI lineage: Eukaryota > Metazoa > Arthropoda > Collembola > Entomobryomorpha > Tomoceridae > Tomocerus > Tomocerus qinae. Next base: position 30,130,298 of record CM034548.1, read on the forward strand.
CTCTTTCAGTGCTAAATAGGCTGAAGTAGACTGACTGAATCAGAAGTAATTTAATTCACTCCTACCTGAGTTGTCAGACTAAAGTTCAATAAAATAAATATTTCATTTAGCACGGATAATATTTTCTTCAATACAAAAGTATAAAGTTAATCTTCAAAATTGTTCCAACTTGATGAAAACATAATTATCGTCAAAAACCCGTAAATGATAAGGAGAAATATATAGATGAAGTTTATTTCTATGTCTATGAAATAATACTTTCTTCACATTGCATTTGTTATTAAACATTTTCATAAAAAGAGTATGTAAGATTTATTGGAAAACTAATTTAAAAAATTTACCTTAACCTATTCTATGATACGTTCCTAATACCGCAGAATATACAGTTAGTACAATATAATTTTTACATCATAACCTTTTTAGGTGTCAGAGTCGGTATCCTAGTGAAAGTAAGAAATGAACGGAAGAAAAGAGTCGGTGCGTGTTTCTCTCCTATGATGTGGTATCCTATGAACTAATGACTTCTAGTAAATATTGTTTAGTTGTAAAGCATTGCCTCTCCTACACATCCCTCATTAAATTCAATCTGTACTAAATGCTTAAATATTTGTACATGCAACGGGATGTTTAAGGAGCTAATTACGAGCAGTCGCTTAAGGTCGTCAGTGATGTCAGAAGCAGGAAGTTCTTCTACCGCCTGTACACACTCAGTTTATAGTTGAAGCACCAATTGAACAGCGAGTGAGCCAGGAAATTTTAGAATTTCCTAAGCAGTGTAGAAGCGTTAGAGCCATTCATTAAGATATCTGTTCGTTTAACTTCCGTTTGCTGTTGGAGTTCTCTAGGCAATGGGACAACCAACTGATAACCCTATTTGATCTTGTCCCACTCATTCATTCTTTACAGATAGTTGACTACGAAATGAAAGGCCTAACAAAGAGCCGCTATGAAAATCATCGTTAGCGGCTTTCCTACAGCCTCTCTAAATTAATGCATCGAGATTTCCAGTGTGTCTACGTAAATGCTGGAACACATCAGTCTTTGTCTATCTCCTTGTGGAGATGTGAGACGTCAGGAGTCTCCTACTTAAGAGTCCTAACCAAGATTTCTACAACAGACACCCAATCAATCTCATGAAATAGTTGGTCTGCTAGTGAAATGATAGCGATGAGCCATTTACAATCACAACTTTCTGCGCCGTTACCTCTTTTCAAAAAACAAACCATTGTCAATTCAATAGCTAAAGAGAATGTCGTGAAACTTGTCCTTAGGAGATAGTAAACCCAGATTTACATCTGAAACTTCAGACTTGGCGACAGAATCTTATGAATATGCTTAGTGTCCTCACTATCCTTGATGTATTCTTCCTTTAATTCACTATTACAGCACTTCCACGCCAATCTATATCTCTTGGATATACACTCTCTCTTAATGAGCTTCTTTAATCGATTCACAGCCATGAGGATGAGTCATTTAATGGAAATTATCAATGGAAATTGGAGAAAGCGAACACTCTGTCTCTACAAAAACTTGATAATGTCTAGAATGTCCATTTAGCTATACTAGACTACCATCCACTTACTAAATTCCCTATAAAAGATATTGTACTATATGCACTAAAGAACTTGCAATTAAAATCTTTGTTTAAAAATTAACCCATCTGAAGTAAGTGTATTTTTGACCTCTTTTTTTCAGAACTTAAAAAATCTATTGGCCATAACAGGGGAACATTGTGTTAGCTACAATTTAAGAGGTCTGATTTTATTAGATAACTTATCAAAAGTGAGTACCCAAAATATATCTAACGGATGCGAATGTAATAAGGAAAAAAAGCGCTTTAGTACAGCAGAAATCCCTTTTTTTCTTTGGAAGCTATAGATAATGCAGTGACTTCCTTTCAGCCTGTTACACATAGGTAGGTAACTACGATGAAAGAATAGCAAGGTACAGATAGTGTGCCAAGTCATTGGACTGCAAGAATTTACTATGGCTTCAGACATGCTCCTGCAGAATTTTATTTGTTGCTAAAACATTTCACCTGTTTGCTAAAGTATGTTAGAGACGACAGATAATCCCATTGTCTACCTGACTTAAATATCACATAAATGTTAACTTGGATGGCGGAGGAGAGAAAATGCGCTCTAGCACGTAATACAGATAAAAGCTGATAATGATTAATCTTCCAGCACATTACGGGTTTCCGGTAGTAGATAACAAATAGCTACAACCCCCAGACAGAACAAACTTGGCTTAACTTTAATGACATGTGGGGAACTAATGGTCATTGAAAGCAAAAATAAACGGATATCTTGTTTTCAGACATAAAAGGCTTAATTATTAACATTCGGCGTTTTGTTAGATCCAAAAAATGGAATCTCATCAAAATCTCATCATTAACACAGTTGGCGAAAATTATTATACAGAAATAATTATAAGATACCATGTGGACAAAAACTATTGTTTAGTTATCTATCTCTTCATTACCCAAGTACTTACTATACAATATATTCACTATTGCTACGGAAATAAAAGAATCAATTTCAGATAAAGTTATTTCCTTGAATGGAGAAACACTTCACGGGATATAGATACCTATTTAGACCTACTGGAGTTTATTCTCATTCTCACTGCGATGTAATCATTCGAAGCATTTCCATCGTTATTTGCCTCTGTATTTCCAAAAGTTTCTCCGATCCGAGCAATGTGGCATCAAGTTAAAGGTTTCCGTTCCAAAATGATTTCTTCATTTGGAAGCCGGAGAGTGCCATCCTATAATCGTTTAATGTGTTGCTAATGGCAGGATCCTTTCCCTAATGTCAACATCTACATCCTTCCCGCTAGAATGATATTTTTATTATTACGTCAATGAATCCAAACTGCTTAGATTCATTCAAAAATCTTACCACGTTCGAAAAGTAAAATTAGGTTTCACATTCCATTGCATTGCATCCATTAAAAATCATTGGCGTACTCACAAAAATAATGCTTGGTATACCTTATCTATAAACTATAAACCAACCAAGTATAATTGTCTCAATAAACGTTGGGATGGAATCTTCTTAGTTGAGTTTAAAATAGACTTTTTGTTACTCTGTGGCCATAGAAATGATTTCAATAATATTATACGTTTCTTATTATAATTTTCCAAATATAATTGTTTTCTAAAGTATAGGATTTTGTATACGTTTAGTAGATAGTGTAACATATAAACTGCAATGAATGGTTCACTACGTGCTTAATATGTCCTGAAAGCAATGAAATAATTATTTGAATAGGAACTGGTAGTATCATTAACTAGTCTAACTTTAAATATTTAATGAAATGACAACAGCGGAAGTAAACTAGAAAACGCCAAATTCTAATTTAAGCGGATAGGTGCAGACAGAAACAGGAAAATAGGTACTTAGTCATAAAATTTAAATGCAGAAATGCAGTTTAAATTTAGCCACTTACCTAGCCACTTAAAAATTCCTTTAATGTATGTCATTAAGTTGATGGCCATTGATCAATCAAATACCTCGTTTGCAGTTTCCTTTTGAAAGATTATTTTCCTATTTAAACTTACTCAAATAAAAGCAGCATGCCGTCTATAAATAATTCGATACCCCCTTGGTAGTAACAAGAGAATTCAGAACTCGGAGATTAATAGCGTTGGTAGACAGCGTTTATAGCAATATTATAAAGTTGTTTGAAAAGAGTAGTGTACTTATTATATATTTAGCAATATACAGCTAAAGCAATTTAGTTGCAACTCAGTTGGGCAATTTGATGTTTCGTATGATTCTTCATTTAGCCATGTTGAAGTTGAACATAAATGATTTGCATGCTAGATGTGGCAAATCTAAATGAGACTTTGATTGAAAAGTTAGAAGAAGTCGTTTGTATTTGTCAGGTGCACGCAAGAGCGACGAAGGAAGTACTAAGTAAGAACTGTTGACAAGCAACAAGCAGTTTTCTTTCAACTCCGTCTTTAGTTTGTCTTATAAGAGCTACATACTTAATAACATTCTATTCAACTTAATTAGGCCATATTAACCGTCCCTCAGTTTTACAAACTGTGGTGCATGTTGCAAAGTCATTAAAACTCGCAGTCAAGTGGCCAATTGAAGTGCATTTTTATGCTACTTAAACATTTATACCCATAGTTGCATTACCCTATTTAATGCTCTGTACAAATTGGAAAATATCATTAGCATGCTTCAAAATTCACATTAAAATGCAATAGAAGTCAATCCATTCTCGTGATTAAGGTTGTGTCTAATAGCAATATTTGGACAATGATGAGGTAAGCAAAAGTGCGCAAAAGTTACTAGCCTAAATTTGAACTGAGATTTTATTTTTTAAATACCCAGTGACCTAGACAACGTGAGAATGAATATAGCCGAATATGCCAGCACTGATGATCGATATTGTATGGAAATAAAAAAATAATTATAATGTTTCAATAAAAACCGGGTAAAAATTATATTTTAACTGGAATTTTGTGATTAAAAATAAAAATCCGAATTTTCGATTAAATTTCAAACAATGGACATTGAATTGAATAACACGCTGGGTTAGTAGTACGAGATGGCCGGGTGAGATGTGCTTGTGCGTGTTTCTAATGGTCGTCGTTTCTATTCTTACTTGGTGCATTGATGGGGGATTACAAATCGCCGAATCCTGCTGCAAATCGAGTTGCTTGATCAGTGGGGACTACTGATGTGACGTAAGGGGCTCATTTTCCCCTTTTACTAACAAGGCTGGTGGGTAGGAATACTGACTGAGATGTTGCGGCTCTTAGAGATTCTCATGGCAAAGGCTGTTATTGCGTCTTGAGTCGTTGTACTTAAGTATAGTTATAGTTCGTATGTGCTGAAAATATATTATTTACTAACCGCTATATAAATAAATTTAGATAGATCGGTTGTATATTATTAAACTAATTCAGCATACTAGTGCCTGGGATAATGTGTGTTACCTACTACTTTCAAGTGTTTGTCTCGTGTTTTATGTATGGCACTTGAGGATATTTACCATGCAACCAGACTTAGAAGTAGTAATGTAACCAAACCAAACCATTGCCTGTCTCATAAATATATTTAGCTTTTCATACAATAAAATATTCTCATTGTGTGTTCTCAGAAGACGCAATAAATATCAAATTCTCTGCATGCACTTAACTGTATATACGATTACTCAAGATTTATAATAGTCATCAAGGTAGCTTTTGAACTTTCTAAATGTATGGCCTCACACAGGGACATTTTAAATTAGTCTCCTATTGTTTGCCATACATTGTGTACATGTTGTAAAGATACATATTATGAGATAAGATGCATAAACCTGACATAACTTAATTTCCAACATAGAAAGCACTTTACGCTTCCCCGACTATACAATGGGAATAAAGACATCCCTCTGAAGTTGTGTAAAGTAATCTGAGAGTATAACAAACAGCTATTTTTACCTTTATTTGTACTTTGTGGGGGCTGACTATGTAAACAATTGACTGTGTCAACAAGCTAAACGTATTAAGTAATCGTTACCTTTGTTGTATGTATTACAAAATGTGGTACAACCTCCGACTATTCACATCATTTTTGTATCTTGCCATTTTTAGATCCCCTTGGGAGAAAGGTGCATACCATAACTTATACAAATGGCCGCTCAATGCGTGAAAGTATCCTCTCCCGCCCATAATTTTCCGCATTGCATTTTTAATTCCGAATAATGAAGACACAAAAGTTAATATTGAAATTAATTCATAGTTTCTACTCATGATATAAGTAGGAATAACAGTTTGATGAGGTTATTGAGAAATATGGCATTTCGAGAGTGTCAGAAACTTTCTTCTGGCAGCAGTCAGTAAAAGATTAAAATTTCCAAAACTTATTCTTCCGGAAACAAATATGTATAACGTATCGCTATGTTCAATCTATAGCAAATGCTTTACAAATCGCGAATGGTAGGTTCTAATGTTACCTACAGTTATTCATTCATTGGTAACTCTAGTTATATTATGTTTTCGTGAATTATAGTAGTTGTCCATTTTATAGTTCACCATGGAATACTTACTCTTCAAATGTTAACGCATTTAATGATTTTGCCTTACTAGTAACATGACTAAGACATTCCAAGTTACAATCAATAAATTGTTGCTTGGTTCAAGTTGTCATAATGTTAACTATTTAGATAAAGAAAGTGAGCATTTACTAACATGCTTTGTATGATTGATATCTTTATTACTCTCACGCAAAATTCTAGGTATATAAACATAATGTATCATATAAATAGTTGTGGGGTACCTTTAAAATATCACAATCGAATTCTTAATAGTTTGGAAGTAAAAGTCGTTGATGGAAGAATTGGAAGAGAAAAACTAATTTGAATAGTTGGCCAACTTGGAGTGGTAGGTAGTACATTAGTCTTAGTTATTGTTAATTTATCAGTTGCCCTATGCAGTAAGTTCCCAGTTTAAGACAACCAGTTATAAATTGAAACTCTGCTAATTAGAAAAATTCCTGAGACCACTTGGCAAATCACAAATTCTCTATAGAGCATAAAATGACTTCTGCATAATATGTACAAGAAGAAACTCTTTTTGTAAATCACAGAGATCATGTTGATTTCCAGTCGAAAATTAACATTCACAAATTCTGTCTCGACAGCTACCTTGAGCAATTCCAAAGAAACCTTAACTTTAGCTAATTTATTTTTTCCAAATTATTTGTAAAGTGTTATATTTATTTCAGTCTACATTGCCAATAAATTTGCATTTAAAAACAATTTTTGAAGCGAAGAGAGTGCAGAGATATTTTGAAACCAGGCAATTTTTTTCATTTTATGTTCAGCAACCTTTTGGATAATTAATGCTATGTCATATTGATCAAAGTTTCCTCATAAATTTAAATTTAAAAAGTCCTTCGAATGGTGCATATCCATTGATTGTGCTACTTTTCGTTGTTGAGTGTCAGGATGGTGACAATTACAGCCATACACGACTATGTAGTATCATAGACACCATTTTGCTTTTCCAAAGATATATGCCTTTGTAATGTTGTAGTAATTGGATTTTTTTGTTATGAAAACAGGTGTTTGGAGAGTCTTTGAATGAAAGCCGAGATCCAGACCGTGGACCTTTGGACAGATACACAGGGAGATTTTTTCTAAAACACTTGTTTTTGGAACAAGCATTTGACAACCTTCAAGAAGCGGGATTTAAGTAAGTTGGTGGGATTAATATGGATTTCTTTTTAATTCACTATTGGGCTCTGTTCCATAACTTATCGGCAACGTATGCAATAATGGTATTAGTGTTACTTATCTGTACTCAATTGCCGAGGCTAGTACCACATTGGTATCGCATGAGTGCAATGAAAACTCATTAAGGATAAGTTAGAAATGAAGATCACAAACACACGATCCAGGGACTGAGTAGACTTATGTTACCCCAATATTCTTAAGGACTTATTGCTTTAGTAGATAAAAGCAGAATAAAAACATGTCTCAAGGCTCGACCCTTACTTTCAAATGATCTATGAATACATCAATTCCAAATTGATATTTGGTTTAAATATAATGAAGAATAATAGAAAATATGTACTACTTCATTACTTTAAAAAAAAGTTGGTTTCATGCTTAACTAAGTTCAGACTTACATCCCATTAAATTTACGACAATTTCGATAATAATCCTTGGCATTGCTGAATGTGATATTAACTTTGAAACAAGCATGTAGGAATATGGAAGTATATCTTAATGTATTGTATAAAGGTTTTATTACCGTCTTTGCAAAGCATTGGAGAATATAAAACATTATCAACATGATTTTATTACATTGGCCATCATGATAAAGCCAACTTAGAGTATTATTATGTTTAAGTAAAAACTTTGGCATTTTCAAAGTTGGATATTGATCAAATGCAATGTTAGTTGTCAATTAGGAAATTGTGAAGAGCCAAATGCGGCTCTTTCCTTTAAGGTATTTACCGCATTAATAATTTGAAAGAAAGGAATAAAAGGAGTATATTTTATAAATTCTGAACATAAAGGACGAAGGAGGACAAAAGTTATTGTTGTTAGAATAATATAATATCTGCATGTTGCAGGTGTGTGGCTTCTTGCGGCTCGGGAACATCCGGAGGTTCAGCGGAGTTAAAACCAGGAATGGACCCAGAGGAGTCTCGCTGGAACCACTACAACGAGTTTGTTTTCATGAGAGAGTAAATTTTACTATTCGAAATTATATGGTTCATATAACCCACATACATCTACATACTGTACTACTTACTGCATTACATCACATAGATAGCCAACCAAGCAAGCTACCCACCAACCATCTAAATAAACCACAGTCAAAACATCGTACAGATATTTAATCGCAATTCTTAACAGGCGAGTAAGAAAGTAAATTGAGAAAACAGAAGGAAACTGCCGTCGACCGTAAATGTAGCTAGGAAAAATTTAATTACAAAATCTTTTCTTGTGAGCACATCGGCCAAAACTAAAATAAAAAGAAACTACTTGTAAAATACATTAAATCCTGCATGCATACATACGTACAGACATATACGATGATCTTTGTGTGCAGTTAAATCCAAAAACCCGCTTTTAGCACATCAAACTCAGTAAGATATGCTGCAGTAAGGACAGAACTAGTGCAAAGTTGCATTACAAGTTCAATATTGGCTGAATACTAAGTAGTATCTAATTAAAAATTCACTAGAATTGTTACTACTAATTTAGTATGTGGAACAATGGTAAAGTGAAGGCTGTTTTACACACGGCACTCTTGCTGTGTCTAACTTATAGTTTCTGCCAGTGTGATTATCATATTTTCCAGTCTGCTAGAGTTATTAGTAGTGCAAGAGTGAGTGACCCCAACAAACCTACTCGACCTGCTAAAATCTTCATTCTATTGTTCACATTACCAAATGTACATTTTATTTAGTTTCGCCAAGGACCAAACACTTGACCTTACAGGGGAAAATGTACCTAAAATGTAGTACTGGCCCTATCTCCTAGTCTACTACTCAATATAAAAATATATCTCATCTTCCTAATTAGTGAAATAATACTATACAGCATATTACAGAATACAGTTTAATTAGCAAGCACCGTTCCATAACTCAATCAATAAAATAATACTGACAGTTGGCTATTATATGTAATGTTATGCTAAAGTTTTGCTAAAATTGATCTTGGTCTTCTATATAGAACATTCGATTGAGAATTCCAATGGTTATTTAATATCATTTTTAATAATGGCGATGAGTTCATATAGAAAGTATTTGAATGATGATTTTCTAAATGAAATTATCTTCAGAGGAACAGCCTATGAAAACAATTTGTCTGGATTCTATTGCTAAGAAAATATCACAACACGCAAAAGTGTGTAGTCCACAGTAACAATGGAATGAAAGTCTTTAGACGTCCTAGTAAAACTCAAGAAAGAACTAATAATCTGGACTTAGACATGAATATGCATGAAATATTACTTTAATAATTATTGAAGAATATTTGCCCTAAATTCAGATGATAAGAGGATAACGCTTAATAAGCTTCAGCCGAATTGTGAATGTAATAGGTATTAAATTTCTGCATCGGATTTACAGATTAAAAATTAATATTGTACACAAAGTGCAAATTCTAGTATAAATTTCCTTGGGGATCTCTTCAAAATCTACTGGCTTTTCTCCTTTAAAGTAGTAAGTAAATTGTAACAGTATAGGTCTATTAAGGTTTCTCTATATAGTTACGAGGATTTTAAAATCATAAACTAAGTCAGCCCTTAATTTGCGTGTTTTGACATTGAGTAGGATTGTTTAGGACTCATTACTTAGGTAAATATACTATTAAGTACATTGAGTGAGTACGAATGAATGATCTTACCCGATGAGGGAATGTGTGCGGTACCTACTTAAGAAAAGGTTGAATTATAAATTCTCTTTGTGATACAAGCGTAATCTGTCACTTAATCAAATAAGGTTTTGCCCATTATTACAAAGTCTGGCTGGGTACACTAAATTACTTAATAAGTCTTTAGGCTAAGGTGCCCAACTTACATAGAAGATTTTGTCTCCCATTTTCATGAGCCAAGCTAGTAAGTCTGACTTTGATGTGAGACCTGAGCCCTTGCGAAAACTAAAATCATATTTCATTATACAACAACAGGATTGGGGAAAGTCAACATCTCTTCTATTTACCAATCTGTAAGAAATCTCATATAGAACTACGATAGATTTCTTCAATTCATATCAAAGCCAGACTAATCCAGTGCTCATTCAATTACCTAATACTTCAACATTCATTATCTACATCTATTTGCATAGCGTTCGAAAAACATGCAATACAAATAGTTAAGCAAAACATTTGTATTATGCTTACTTCTATCTTTAACTCTTATTAAATAAGTATCTACCAACTATTTCCTGTTTTGAAAGAATTTCTTGCCATGGGCATTTCTCATAATCGGCACTAAAACCATAGGTACGAAAGCCAATTTAAGATATACAAACGACGTTTGTATCGCATAGGTACTTGCATATCATTCTTGTACAGAAATGCATATGCAGACATGAGTGAAACATTCTGTACACTTACATAATATGTTATCATAATAAAATACGTAACTTAAGCGCCATCTATTCAAAGTTACAGTTGAATGTTAAATATACATTACTATCTAGAATTTTCAAATCTCATTCTACAAACATTTTAATGGTAAAGTTACTCATAGAAAAAATACAATTTAATTGTTACTGAGAATGTACTGACTAGAAGAATTCATTAGCATTAGCATATTAGGGTTGACAGATCAATCAGCACTTACATTCACTTTTTCTTCAATGCACAAATGAATCTTAAATCTTTAATTGCCAACCCTTGAGATTTTACAAGAAAAAAAATTTGTGATAGACTATTGACATTTGGAAGACACTTTTGGTCCGATGCGGCAATTTCAATGTTATTTTATTTATTTACATTTGGCATATTACTAATATTGCATTCACCAACAGTCTTTCCGGTGCAGAAACATATTTTCCTTAATTATTCCTTAAAATTCAACTAGAATTAATTCCTCTATTTAGTCTGCTTGAAAATCGATGAATTCCATCACTTATGCATCATGAAAAAGTGGATTATGTCTTTAAATAAACAGTTTGACAGGATAAAAACAGCCAATTAATAAGAAAATATAATAATAGTTGTAAATTTGAATTCCACTATTAAATATTCATAAATGGGAGAGAATTGAGTATGTCTGCCTTGTAAATAATTGATCGATGAAATTGTGAACAATCATCGATACAGCAGATAATTAGAAAGTGTTAGCAAGGGAATATTTAGGAGAAAGTCCTTTAGTTGAATCAGTGCGGGAGTATAAATGCTTTCACTATGGTAATGAGTTTTTTCATTGACGCAATTACATGGCCATTGTGTTTTGCTAATAGAAACAAAGTTTCTGAACTTCCCGTCTCTGTATGTATGCATGCATGCAAAAAGGAAGGAATGGTTCTTCCAGATTAAAGATATTATACCTGTGAATTGAATGGAACTGTACGTAGCTGTATCGTAGATAGGAGTTTCTGTACAAGTGTGCTGTATCCACAAGATGCGCTCTTTCGCAATGAAAACGAGAAGAACAATAAAACTGAAGTGAAGTGCATAAAAAATGCAAATAAGTAGACTAAGGGGAGCGGAAGCGGATGTTTAAAACTGAAAAATAGAGGTACATCTACTCTTACAATCCATTGAGTGTATTCATCTACTTTACTGCACAGTAAAGCAATTATATCTGTACATTTAGGAGAAGCAAAGTAATACAATGGAACCATTATGTAATAATAACAAGATAAAATATTAATTATAATTAATACCCTATAAATCAATGAATGCGAGTAGATATGTAATTTCTTTTACATTTCTTGTTCATTTGAATCTAGCCAATAAACTCGTATACCAATGTGTACATATTGTATGAAAATATCTTCAAGCGTTTAGGTTTGTGTGAAATAGATTGATTATTGTAATTACTAAATATTTGACAAATAATCACATAAATATACATGCATAGGTAAGTATGTATGTATTTAGTGAAACTGATATACAAGTGTTTCTTTCTTTTTTGCTTTCGGTGTTGTCTACTATGTCCGTCTGTCATGTAACACATAACCCCAAGGCCTAGAGTAATCCCAAAATCCCAAGTTATGCTAATTAGCTGTCTTTCTCCATTACACGAAATAAATCCTGTCTCCTTGTAACTCCAACACAATTTTACTATATAATGTGCGAACTGACTAAACTTTTCCAATTCTGAGTTTTATCAAAATATGTTTTGGTATGGTGTTCAAAAAATATGATTGCTACTACTATATTGCTAGCTGTATCGATATAACTTTTAGCAGATAATAATGTAGCTAGTGTACAACAATAAAATTATGCATAAATTCATCAATGTATTGTACTCACATATATACATTACGTTAGTACATCTTCTTGTTGTTATTGTTAAAGAGACATACCTAAGTAAGTATAATAGGTACTAAAATTGAGTGCCGTGACGTGTGTTACTAATCTATCTGTCGTTATTATTCTGTGCTTAATGATTGATCTTGACAAGTACTTGAATTTATGGAAAGTGGAAGAAAATGGTAATTGTATGCATCTACTATTTACAATGTACTGTAAATAAATATGCATTGGTATGTATCGTATATCTACGAAACTAATACGCGGTCTGTTATTCCAGAGATGTGATGAGGAGCTACCATTCAAATCGAATATACTGTTAATGTTAGTATCACACTGTTATTGACGCTGTATTGTATGATTAACTTAATAAATGGTATTGAAAAATCTATTTTACTGTTTATTCCATATTCATATCCCTACTACATACACTTTAACCTAGTATTTCCACTGTTCGTGCATTTTTGCCGTCCCAAATAAGGATTCGCATGAGATTTCATTTCGACAAAATTATAGGCAGTCTAATATTCATGCCTGTGATTGACCTAAAAATATGCAGGGTTAAAAAAAGGTAAGACACGTTTGCATATCATATACTTTATACATACAATCGTGACATCCGCCCAAGGTGTCCATATACACAACCGCACTTTGAATTTGATCGAACGGAGACTATAGTAATAAGTATTCATCCATCACTTTTTCATGGATTGGAATAAATGGTGCCAAAATTTGGGAAATACGTCATTACTACGAAATAAACCAAATAAAAAGGTAATATATAATTGCCAGTAGGCGAAAAATACATTTTGTAACACAGAAACTTATTTTTATGTTCCTTGGAAAAAAATTGTCTTCCACATTCTATTCTACGTACGTAAGAAATGACGATGGTTATTTTTGTGACCATGCAAATTATTATCTAGAGTTTAATCTACTCTACATCACTTTTCTGACAAACACTAACTCAACAAGATTTAGATTTTGAAATCGAATGCTGTAAAATTTCTTCCATACATTAAGAAGTTTAACAAAAATGGAAGTTTTTTTTCAAAATCTTCGGTTAGATTGTATTCTTACATGCACTGATGGTATTATAAGATTTTGGGCATTTTTAGCCATTTTAATTGGGTACATACACATTGTCAATATGAGGTTATCTAAATTTGAAACGAAATCAATTATGATGACTGTGGCGTAGCGCTGGTTATAATTGAGTTGAGTTGAGCCAAGAGCTTCAATAGTTGAGACTTGGGAGATAGAGTTAAGATTCAAGAGTGATACTATTCATTTCTATTTCCTCAAAGAAAGCAGATGGTTCTTCAATTTTGTTCGTGCCTGCATTATTCAACATGAAGCTCAATATGAAAAAGTAATATGAAACTTCTAAATAAAGTTCAATCAATCATTAGTCTTAAAAAGTTACAGAAAGAGATCAAAATCTGTGCCAAGTTTAGAATTGATAATGTGAACGTTGGCGTCTAGTTTCAAGCCTTTCATTTAAAAGATTGGAAAGGATTAATTATTTTTTCCCTAATGATGCCAGATTACACAGCTCAAATATTCCTAGCATCTAGTTCATTTTTCGTTAGTGTAGTCTAAGCATCAATCTAGTGTGGGCACATCTTGGGTGATTTTATTATGCAAATAATCAAAACGCCACTCACAAATGTCTGTTACTCTAATTTAATTACGAAGCACTTTTTTAGTAGTAATTGCATTGCTTCATATTCATCGTGTTTAAATACAATAGATTTCCTACACAATGTTTTATATACTAAACTTTCACCGCTACCTTTCCTTTGTTAAGCCAAAATTGTCATGTCCATTGTTCTCTTCCCATAAAAGCCTAAAAATGGGATTTTGTCATAGCAAAGGTCAGGTAGCAGAAAAATACATAAAGAGTACTCATTTTATTTTATAGTACCATTATTATATACTAATTCTTTATTTCAAATGACTAATAACATTCGTAAAATTTACGGATAACATTTTAAGTTTTATATAGACTTAATTAATACAGGATAGTTTATTTCAAATACTCATTCCAATAGATAACATTTTCAACAAGAAAATAATAATTACAGATAACAATGTATAAATCATGTACCTGAAACACACAAATTTATTATTATATAATACTAGAAATTGTGCATAGTGCTTATCAAGTCTGGGATTACAACATGGACTGGATATTTGCATATTATGAAATCATTCGGCTCTCCCTACCATACATACATAGGTGGATAAATTTAAAAAGTCTAGGATTATTATATAATATGCAGAACTCATCAAGTTGTACAATAAGCTGAATGGTTACGAAATAAATAGTTTTTACAAAAATTTGGAATAATGAACACAATACAGATACAATATTTTACCAACTCGTAAATATAATAATAATATCTAGTAACCTTTAGTCGATTTGTATCAATTGTGCCCAAAATGCGTATACTGCCAAAATTAAAACTTTTATTAGAATCAAAATGCAATGCAAACAACGCTACTAATTTTTGTATTTAGCATTACAACGCAAATGACAATAATTATTTGTAACATAAAATTTTGATGCAACGTTGATTTAGTGGTAAATATTAGGTACTAATTGAAACAATCCATTGCAATCAAAATAGTGTAAAATTGTAAGAAATTGTAAGAAAACAATAAGAGTTTTTCCATTCTGCATTTGTAAGTCTAAATTTTTCTTACAAATGAAGTTTTAGTTACATACACTAGTAGCATGGACTTCATAATAATATTTCAGTACCTATGTCCCTGCTTACCCCTGAGCAA
This sequence comes from Tomocerus qinae, assembly GCA_020055645.1. NCBI lineage: Eukaryota > Metazoa > Arthropoda > Collembola > Entomobryomorpha > Tomoceridae > Tomocerus > Tomocerus qinae. The sequence continues at coordinate 30,145,544 of CM034548.1, forward strand.
AAGTTTTAATCTTATAACATCGAAAATTATTAACAATACGAATAACTTTTAATTTAATTTGATCTTAGAACTATCCTAACGCTTGAATTAAATGCTTTTATTTTGCTGCACTTGAATAACAAATTTATTTACATGCCAATGCCATATGTACCTGCCAAAGAGCATCATTGTTTTAGAGATCACAAACTTCACGCAATGCATAGTCTTGCTAGTGTTCGATATTAGTCGGCCAAACTACAATTTAGTCACCCACCAGGTCAAAAGGGCAAAAATGGGCAAAGGTACAGAAAATTCATAAACCTGCTATCCTTTATTGTATCTTTTACTCCCATTTTGCCCTCCGAGCCACATCTCCATTCCATTCCGTTTACTTTCCTAATTACAGCGTGCATATCATATTTTACGCTTTACTAGCGTTATTATTATTATTGAGTTACTAATGAATGCTTATCAGGTGTGAAACAAAGGTTCAAGTTGATAGTTATTGTGTTGCATGTAAATCATTTGTTAAAAATAGTCAACAAAAAGGTTCATCCAAAATGCTTTTATCCTCTCACCCTTCCATCTCTCGTTAATCTTTTCAGGGCAAATTCTAGTTGCATGAATATACGATATGTTGGCTATTCCTTTTCCAATGGAGGTCGCCCAGCACTTTGTATTGTAGTACCAGGGTGACTTAAGGGCATCTCTAATAATTTTGTTCTTCCATACCCTATACCTGAAACAACTGAAACGTTTTGGAAAGAAGTTTTCCTATGGTTAATATGTTAAAGGTTATGAGCCTAGAATATTGTTTTTGAAAATTGGCTATCCGAATTTCTTATATAGTTTTGTACATATAGTTAAGTAAATTTTTTAAAGTAAATCAACAAACTGGAAGGTAGCCTTTTCTGTAATGGCATGAAAAGTTTCATCTTCTATTAAGTTATTAAGTAGTGGAGAAGTAATTTTTTGAAAACAAATTTGATTTTCGAGAGTGCTAACTCATTTCCTAATCAAAACAATTTACTATGAACAAGTTATTCTGGAAATGACTTAATTTCTATTAAAAATAAGCACTTATACCAAATAGTACGGGGCAACTTGCAAGATGCTACTAAATCGGAATATTATGCTATATACTACAAAGTGTCCACTGCTTGGATTCAACCCGTATTGTGAAAATGGTATTATAGGCAAAGTACCATCTAGGATTTCAATATCAAAACAATGCTATTTTTTCCAGAAATTACTACCTATGCGATGGTAAATTACCAATTGTGAGGTGACCTGTAAATGCTAGGCTGAATACCTATAATTCTCAGTAATGTTATTGAATGAATCATTTAGTTCCAGAAAGTGTTTGAAACCAATTAAAATGATGACTACTTATACCTACTATCTGTCAGTATCTATATCTATTGTTTGTGCTGTTCGTAAACAAATTTTCCAATGTGATGAGTCACTAGACTATAAAATCAGGAATTTCAGTTTGTTCATTTAAATTTTTTCTGTCGTTGATAAACTATCCATATATGGTTTTCATGTATATAGTATATACTTAGACTAAACAATTTATTTTGTGTCCTAAAAAATTGACACTGATTTATTGACATTATGTTATACTGTGAGACAGGTACTCACAAATAACATAAATATTTATGCCCTAGTTTATGGAAAAGAATGATGAAGTTGGACACAGCAGTCATCTGACGAAGGAATTCGTGATACTTTTCATTATTTACATATACTTGTGAATCTCACATGTATTTATTTACTTTATACTTTCTCGCCATATTTAACCTCAATTACATTCTACTTGCGTGCTATTCGTGAAATAGTCTACTAGATTGTTACTCAGCGCACCCGTATGACTAAAATTGCATTACCAAATGCAATATTCGATTCTGCTCCAATTCACTATATTATATATTTGCTTACACTTAGCAACTTTATATTTACTTATTTTAATGCAGTGCCGTCTCTTATGAAAGTAAATTTTACACAACTTGGAACTGACTAAATACAATTGACTAAATTTCTTGACAATTGTTAAATGCTACGAGTATTTGGTTATCTATGTCAACTATTCAGTATCCAAACCCCTTTGCAATTTATATGAGTAGGAGTATATGAGATTTTGTTTGTTTAGGATTTCTTGGGCTTTCGTATCAAGAATTAATTTTGATATACATTTCCCTTTTGCTTAAACAAATATTGTATTGGACTTAGCGGCGATAGGGCTTCGTTGTCTCACATCTAGCCCTGGAGTCCAAAAGGGTGGAGGTCCATTTTCTTTAAATCGTCTTTGCGCCTCAATGCTTCGGTCCAATTTACGTTTCTGTGATTTAAAAATCAAGTAAAATGATTAATCATCAAGTCTCCTTAATTGTCTTTGTCACACATAAGCTTCTAATTCTAAATTATGTATGGCTATGACTACCAACTATAACAGCTCACACTATTTCTACGATAAAAGGGAACAAATGAAAACAATGTATTTTATAGCTAAATATATCGAAAATTCCTAGGGCTTACTGTTACTGTGTTAATATTATATCTAATAATACTCTTATTGTGTACTAGTATATGTTAATGCAGTTTTTCAAGTGCATGAGGTGTCATTTTGATTTGATTAATCGGTCTAGTACTTGTGTATTTCGTTAGGTAGGAGTAAATGGATATTTTCGATTTAAGTCAAGGATGATGGATTGCTGTGGAATTAAATAGAATGCCCACTCACCTTTCCAATTCTATTTTTAAATTGGCAAACAATACGTTGCCTTGCACAATGCGTGAAAACCTATCTCAAACTGAGATTAAAACTAATTATTTTTGAAGAAGAATTATCAATTTAAGTAGAAAAGAACCTCCCCAACATTTGACAACTATTTTATTGCAATGTGGAACAGATAATTTGACTTATGAACTATACCATTTCATTGACGTGAGTATATTGTCCTCTCAATCCAACTGCAATTTCTCTATCTCCTTGAAATAACTTAATTAAAGCATTTGTCACTGTCAGGGATAGTATTACTCGGCCAATGGTACCAGGTAAACCTAAGTATATTATAAGTAGGTATCATGGCTTTATTGTCTAAATGTAAGTTCTATGCGAGCTCATGATGAATTGCTCTGTTTACCACAATTACTCAAAGTGCTATATAGAAAATTAAAGTTGATAGGATATTGTCCAGGAACAGTGTTTTATTTTAGCTGGCTTTTTTTAGTTTAGCCAGCCACCTACAATGATATAAAATGGCCTAGTGGCTAAAAATATCATCCCAAAAATTCCTCCCAAAAATGTAGTCCCTAATTAGCATTGAGTTTAAAATGCTTTTATGAATCCAAAATGGATTTAGATTAACCCTTAAACTCTTACAATACAATTTTACTACAATAATTTGAGAAATTGCCTTTTTAATTTTAGCCACTAGCCAACAAACATTTTAGCCGGCCACTAGGCCAATTTAGCCACTACCATTATAACCACTAGCCAGTGGCTAGGCAAACACTGTCCAGGAAAGGATGTTATGCAATTATATTTATAGACTTAAGTAAGAGTTCAAAGTGTAAACTATGAGAACTATAGCGCTTTTGTATTTCCATTTTGTATACCTAAATTGTTACCTTTTGAAATTCTTTGCTGTGGAATAGTAGAATCATTTTGTTGTGATGTTGAATGATTGCTACTTTAGTCTTTCATAAAAATACATTCCTTTAGGAGTTCCGGTGAATGTATGTGGCGCATTATTACCATTACATCAGTTGCAGAAGGATACTTGGAGAGAAAAGAGTTGGATATAACCTGTATTCCTTGGTATATTATTAGCTGTACATTCACGTCACAAATAACACGAGTGCACAAAACAGGATAATAAGATAAAGAAAGAATTCTAATTGAAATTCATGGGGATGCAGGGAACGCCATTAAATCTTTGAATTCCCTTAACGTTTTATAAAACTACATAGATCTCATAAAAAGCCAACAGGAGAGAATAACTGAACTGAAGAGGCTGGATGGATGGCTTGCTGGAGAGAAAGAGCTTCAGCGTCAAAAAGTCTCAAAACTCTCCAGTTTCAAAGTCTCCGTCGTTTCTGCATCTGTTCTTATCTTGTTTCAAATTCAACTCTTGGAGTTTCTATTTTGCTCCGTTCTATGGGAGTTTCTTCTTCTTGTTTAGCGTATTTGTATGTGATGTGGGCCGCTGCTCCTCAACTAATAGATATAAAGACTGGATTGAGATAAGGAGGATGCTAGCGAGGAAAATAGAGGACATTACATGGACTTGGCTAGTTGAATTTGGCTTCTCGGGGAACGGCAGATGCATGAGTATAGATAAGTCGAGTCAAAATCCCATTGAAAGAGGAAGGAAAACAGTCTGTGGAGTAATGGGGCCTTTTTCTGTGCTTTTCCTTCGACATCAAAGAGCCACAGACATTTCTTTTAGATATTTTAAAGATGAAAGAAAAGATGCTTTCTCTCCCAGCCAGCTACTCATACTCTTCACAGAAGAGCCTGCCTGCCCCAGCCGTCCTCTCGCTACTCAAGCACACACACACATACACCGATCACAATAATAACTGAATAGTAACTTCTCCAGATTCTTACAGCTTCCAGCACAGCCCACCGCTTCAATTCACTTCAGTCACGTTATCTTCCTTTACCATTGTATTTCATATCATTTATGACAGGACAAGAAAACTGGAGACACTCAATTCCGGCCTGCATTTGTCAACACAGCCAACGAGATGTGAGACTTTTCTCTCTCCTTAATTCACATTACTCTCGGAAGTAAATACAAAGCTACATTTTATTACACTTGACTTCCATCTCCAAATACATTAGATACTATCAAAAGAATATTTTTTTGAATAGGCAACCAGTCAACACCATCCTTTTGTGTACCTACTAATTAATTTGTAGGGCTTTGATATTTATCAGAAAAGCCTAAATGTATACTTAAACCTGTACTAAAAGCAGCAAAATATATCAAGACAACATATCATGGGCTTAAAATAATAAAATGAAATGAAAAAATATGATAACATATCCTTTTTTCTTTTCTTGCTCTAACAGAAACATAGGAATAAGATTACTTTTTTAGAATTAAATGATGACTTATGGCACTCAAAATTTGTGAAAATGTAATTTTTAAACATGGTTGTAAATTTTCTTTTAATTCGCATCGCTAGTTACCGAGTTACCGCAAATCACATTCTACATAAAAATGCAGTAATAAATTTTTTATCTTGAGCCGTTGGAGTTGAATGGGTTAAAGTGAAACAAAGATATATTTCGTAGACCGAATTCTACCACCATCTACTCAGCATCATGCTCTCCACACATAATAAGCATTTGTCATTTCCTCAGCCTATATAGTATTCCATTTCCCAACATTTACTCCCACTCTTATTAGAAAAAACATTTTTTTGTTCTATCCTTATTCCCTTTCCCAATTCTCACAACTCAAAACATTTAGCACTTTTGACTTCTTTGACTTGTTATTCTTCCCCGTCATCTTTATCTCAAAGAGTAAAATACATTTTTCATCTGCCTCTGCCCCCGAACAGGAAAATACATTTTTAATCTGCTCTACATTTCTTTCACGCCCCTCCTCCAAACCGGACAAAACAACTTTTTATCTGCTTCACGCCCACGTAATTACTCCACCTTCCCACGCTTACCCCTCACTCAACAGGAAACCTTTCATCTACTGCATAAACGTTATTAATAATCTAATTTGTAGGGTTTTCTTTCTTTCTTCGATTCCATTTCACGACAAATTATTTCATTCTAAAAGTCAAAAACCTAAAAATTTCTTGAGTTAAGGATAAGGGAATAGTTTTAACCTTTGATCTTCGATCGTTCACATGAGTGTGTATAAATTACATACATAAGACATTTCAATAAGGCCCACATGCAAGTTGAATATTGAAAATAAACTGCCTAGAGATTTAGCACCAGAATACTTGGTCTAATAAGCACTGATAACTTGTGATACTTGATATACAAATCGAAAGTACTATAATACCTGCAACACACACTTGGAATACTATTATCCAATACTATAACTAGAACTACGCACTGGGTGCCCCATTTAGAACTACAAAAAATGTACCATTCTCTTAACTTTTAGTCTCTTCATCATTACTGAGATGGTATAATATTTCAATAGACTATGCAATCGAAATCAATCCATAATTTTTAAACATCTGCAAAAACTGCCCTGGGCTTGGGTTCAACCAAAAATATTGATAAACTGGCTTTCTTAAAAAGCAATACATGAATTACCTACCCAGTACAATGTTCTCCAGTAGTATTGTCATTAATTTATCTTTGAAGTATTGGACTGATGCTTCGCTGCTTAGACAAGCCAGGTACCTGATAATACATATATAGAAATTTAGTAGGTGCTAAATTTATGTGACTCCACACACACGAAGCAGGCGTGATTTTTTTACTCCATAGAAATTGAAAATGTCACCCAAGTCCATCTTGCCATTTCATGCTAGTAAAAGACCCTGGCTTAAAATTAACTTGGTTCCCAATTATTTATACTTATAGCCCAATCTTTATAATTATTTTATCAACATAAATTACTAGCTACTGTTTTTGATAATTTCTCAAACCTTTTTATGTTTATATACGTTCACTGTTAACAATTGCTTATATTGTCTTATACCTTACTTTTGTCAATAAAACAGGCACTTTTTCATGCACAAGTTACATGCCGTGAATTTCCTAATAAACCGCAATCAAGGTCGAATCGCCCCACGGATTATTAGGAATTCAAATTTCCCAAAAAATATATTATTTCCAAATTCAGCTTGAGATAGTGATTGACTGATTGACACTGTATTGTAGTTGCAGTATGCATAATTAATTCACTGTTTTTGGATTCTCGAGCCTGGGTAGCTGTTTTCCACCCAGGTTTAATAATCTTCACAGTTTATTTACAATTTTGGCACTTTACCCCGGCTGTTAATTGGGAAATTTATGGTAATGCGCCATACTGTGTAGTCTTGAAATAGATCTGTTGAGAATTATTTCAAACAAGTCGGGTAAATTTGAACCTGGTGAACTGTTCGGTTAAAAGAAAGTATCTGCATGTTCGCAGATTAATGAGAAATATTTAATTTCCTCACAAAAAGTTAGGCTTGTTTCATTTTACAAACCAATTCTTGGTATAATAGACCATAAGAAGTAATTTAAAGTATATAAAAATTTTGGCAAGTTTGGACTGTTACTACACCTACTTTATATACCAATACCAATGCAGTGTTGACTAATAAAATCGGCAAGTAGTATATTGTAATCAGTAGGTAATCTAATATGACTTTCATTCATTGTAAGTAGGTATCGCCCATTATTCACAAAACAGGAATTACTTATAGTATGCATATAATTAAAATTGCAGACGCTATCCACCTGAAAATTCTCAAAGGGCCTTCATTTCTTTTCAGCTATAGTGTATTTGCATAGTAAGGTCAAATGCTTCGCTTGTGCACTTACATGCCTCCATTATGACTAAAGTAAACACAGTGTAAAAGGGGTAAGCCAACCGGAAATTTAATTTTGATAGAGAAAAGTTATACGTTGCTCTTGTTCGCTCTTGTACTAAAATGTATCCTTTCATCTAAGAGCCAACAACTGTAATTTGGGAAGGCAGGGAATAATTTATCTTTAGAAAAGCTCTCAAGGTTCATACTCAGAAGAGTTTTTAATTTCTACATTTCCACAAACGAGGAGGAATCATTACTATAAGAGAAAAATTTCACTCTCAAACAACGATCCTTTCAACAACAGTGCAGACGGAAACGACTAATGAAATGAGCTATAGGAATAAATTAGTTAGTGGTGGAAGGCTCTTTTGGATACACACTACACTCTCGCTGCCGAAATTCAGGGGAGAAATAACAAATAATGCAATTATCATAATTGTACGAATACCAGCATAATTAGTTTACTAGATGCAAAAACCTTAAAACTCTAAGTAAACATCCCGGTTTTTCTTCCGTTGAATTTTCATTCTACAGTCTGATGTCAGTTTATTGTAGAGCAATTCATGCATTTTTGTTTGGTGATCATTCCAATACCGGCGTTATTTTACAGTTTTAAGGTATAAAAACGTATGAAAGGTTGCTAACTCTATTATGTGTACTTAGCCATAACCGTAAGGTATAGTAACACGCATATAATATTGTATACTGCAAAAACCAGACACATTCATGCCCACACGTCAATGATTTCACCTAAGGAAATCTGCCTGGGTTTACCGTTTTCTTTGCCCAAATTACCTCCCATTTTTTAAAATGTATATTGAGTTTCTCTTACAAAGCTTATTGATTTTTGAAAAGAGTAAATGTAATGGTAATAGATAATTATGTGGAATATCCTCCAATTTTAACTGGTGATTTTAAGAGTACTGAATTTCACATCAACATCTTTGCATGCAATAGCTGAACATGATTTTTAAGCCATTATTTTGCTTATAAAGTTCATGTGAAGCATACTTCTCGTCAAATTACCTGGTAAAAAAGGTCAGGCCAGGACCCAACTACGAGAAACTGTTAGTTACTTATAAAGGGTAATGTTAAATGCTATCTTCCAGTATATTTATTTATTTTTTATTGATAATTGGCAGTTTCCTCCAGTTAGTGGCCCTTAAACTGCCACTATCACTTTATTGATTCACTTTAATGTTGAGATTATTATAATATTGGTAACGGAATTGTAAAAGAGTTACAAGTTATTTACGAGGGAGAAAATACATGAATAATCACAAATACTAGTAGTTATGGGTAGTTCACAAGTACGGGTATACTCCTTGCAAATGAATTAGTTTGCCTTCCATTAAACTTCTCTTTTTACATTTTCTCTGGGCAGATTATTTATTTTAGTGTGGTAGAATTTGTCGGCCCAGGCAGACCTCTAGTAATAATATGTCTTTCTATTGATCACCGATGAAAAGAAGAGACAGACGACCACAAAAGGAGATACCATTCTCAAAATGAAACTGCCAAAACCAATATTACTATACGTTGAGATTAACTGATCATGCTAAATGCTAATCATCACTAAGAGTATCTACCGCTAATCTCATTGATAATTCGTCTATTCACAAAGTGCATTGCACACATTATACTCACACTGCAACAATGGAAATTTGGGAATTTGCAAGGGAGCAGGAAATACTGATGAGTGAAACAACTAATGTATCACTATTCAATAGGTAGGTATAGGTACATTTGGTAACTAGAGCAGAAAAATTTTCAAACTTGAAATACAATGAGCTTTTTAAAAATATATTAATTTCAAGGTGTTGTCTGTATGTAGAAGATTGATAAATATTAATGTCGGAATATGCACAAAATTACAACAAAATATTGGTGTATTAATATTATGCTGTAGTATTACTTGCTATTATATAAGCATAGAAATATATAATAATTTCTGTATGTAAAATTTGTAGTGGAAATGTTTAATAGTCATAGATACAATGTAGAAATTAACTCAGAAAGCAATGCAGTGTAGTTTTTGTAATTGTATTTATGATTATATAGCTACGGTACACTGTGCCAACATGCAGAGAAATCACAAAAATAGTGTGACTAAAACGTAAATAGAATTATTTATGAGTTGGATGTTGCTCCTGAAAATGTGTGAGTAAAATTTATCGTAATTGATTCCATTCACCTAACTTGGTGATAAACAGAAAGAGTGGTGAATGTATGAATGTTACTTACTTGAATAGTGTGACGCCATTTGTCAGCCGCGTGTCGAGCAATTTCCAACTGTCTTTGTCTTTTGAGCTGATGCTTTTTGTAAAATATTTCTATAAGGATGAGCACCAGACCTCCGACAATTCCTAAAATTAATAAAAAAAATTAAAAATTATAACTAAATACATGAAACATATATATCATTAATTTTTATGCAAGACAGAATCGAATGCCAACAATTTTGTATTTGACATTAGGGTTAAAGAATACGACAAGCGTTGGTAATTTACCTACCTACCTGTACCTATTCTACCTGTATTCTATACCTCAACTAAAATATTATGTTCTCTATATCAATTGAAAAATAACGAACACATCATTAAATAAATAAACGTTGAGACAGTTCCATAACAGCGTTTTGCGTCACTACCTATTAAACAAGTAAGGAGGGGATCAACGTCAAAGGTTATATAACAGCGTTTTGGGTTACCTATTATCACAAGAGATAGTACGTACCTTAAGCAAAATAATATTTCTGTGTGTCTTGAAAAATGTAACAAACACATCATTAAATGAAAGCTGGGACAATTGCATAACGGCGTTCAGCGTGACTAGATATGACGTTCAATAAGACAATTAGGGAGAGTTGCGAAACCCAGCGTCAACGACTGTGTTTTGGGTTACAGACTACAGATTATCGGGGGAGAAATTGTCTATACCTATTCCTCAGCTAAAAAGGATGTTGAGGATCATACCTATTGAATTATAAGAAATGCATCATTAAAAAGATGGAGGAATTACATAACGCCGTTTAACGTGAATATATATAATTAGGGTGAATTGTGGAAGTTGGCGTCAACGGTTATAACGGCGTTTAATGTCACTATAGATATAAAGTTCTTAATAGTAGTAGCGGAAGTATGGGCTACAGATTATCACAATCAATAAGATATAACCTTTCAGACCAGCATATGTAGGGAGAAAGTCAGCTTCAATTCCACTGCATTTTTAAGATTGACATAATAATATATAGTGTAACAGATTATTGCAATAAAGGAAATTATCTACCTGTACATTCATTTAATTTGTTCCGTCATTACGAATGTCATTTAAGTTAAAGCTGAGCGAAAAGGATTAAAAATCGAACGAGATGAGGAATAATAGGGATCGCCCTTGATGTTTTCCCCACTCGAGACGTACGTGTACTTATACTATGTGTACACCAGGCATCAGAAATTTTTAGGAACCGGCATCTTTGTTGCTGCTGAAGTCGTACCTTCTTCAGCTTACCCCGAGCTCTGCCCTCTAAAGTGAGCATAGCGAAAGGGTGTTGGCCAATAGAATGGAAATGAAGTGAGTGAGCCTTGGGTGGAACTAAAGTTTAGAAATTCTCGAATAGGCCTGAAGTTAAATGTTAACTATCAAATATTTTCCATTGCAAAGCTACTGTTCGAAGTGAGGCTATCGAAGAAATGTATCTATTTAGGCGTAGGCGTTAGTTTTACTTATATAGATATTTAGTTTTTATTTCTTTAGAAACAGTTCCACTTTATGAAAATTATAGTCATTTTTAGCTCTGCAGAGAAAGTTATTAAACCTCACAGTCTGCCAGTCCTTTCCCATAAAAACTTTCGAACGTAATATATAATTTTTGTTCATGTTTAAAGTTCAAACTAATTTAATTTGATTTAAATATCAATATTAATTTCTTTTGTTTTAACTTTTGTAGTTAACATTAATTTAATTTGATTTTGATATTTTCCTTCAGTTTTGATAGTTAATATTTAACTGCAGACCTATTCGACAATTTCCAAACTTTGGCTCCACCCCTAGGCACTCACACTTCGGTGGAGATCCATCCCATTGGCTACCACCCTATCGCTATGCTCATTTTGGAGGCAGAGTTCGGGGTTAGCCGTAAGCTGGAGAAGGTACGACTTCAACACCAAGCAAGTTGCCGGTTGCCAAAATTTTCTGATGCCAGGCGTTTTCCAAAACATCTTTTCGTCCATTCATTAGAAGGACAATGGATAATGTGGCACAATACAATAGGCTTATCTTCGACGAGAACTCGAAACCGAGGAAGTCAACGTGAAAGGTCCAACTCTAATGAGTGGGCAAAAAAATGTTTTGCTTTAATTAAATGACATTCGTAATATCTATAGTCGAGTCATCATTCATAAACTGTCCGGATTCGGTTACTTTAAAGCAATTTTTCTTTTTTAAATAGAGATTGGAGAAGAAAGGATGATGATAACGAAAACAAAAGTTCAAGTAAGCCCGTGCTCACGAGACCGCTCACGTCGGCTTTGTTCGTGCTCACATCACCGCTAGCTCTCTTTTGTTGTTGTCATTAGTCGTTATCAGCATCTTTTCTTCTCCAATCTCTATTCGAAAAGAAAACTGACTTTAATAGTAATTGTTAACGACCGAAGAGTAATGGAAATAACGTATAATAAATGTAATGAAGTAATGGATATAGCTTTGGAACAATTATCCCCCAATTACGTACTTGTGGCTTTCTTGAATGGTGTATTTAATTAAATATTTAAAGTGTTTACCTAAGATCAAATGTAGAGACTGATAAAAAATCTCTTACCAGCTGCAATAAGATAGAAAGCATCGTCCATATTTTCCAATCCAAGGGTGGTAGGAATTTTCTCTTCTAAGTTGCACACGTTGGGAACTTGATTCGGGTTTGGTGCAGGATGAATAATCCATTTGTCGTCCAGCTTTTCCATAAATCCACCTGTTCAACAGTAACATAATTAGAAATTTCCAGAGTTATTGCGTCTTACTAATTAAAAAACTTTGCCCGCTACGATGATTCCTTGATTCTTGGAATCTGAGTATGCACGAGTTTCAAAATAAGTAGGCTTTCTATTTGCAAAAGTTTGACAAAGAATTGGAAATGTTGGAGTAGATTAATACTTCTAATAGGCTTGATAATTCACTTTTTTAACTCCTAAGTACGCACTCAAAAATAACCTAGTACATGATATATTTCATATAGCACAGTACAGGGCATTGCAAATCTCATGTCGTCCCCTGTATCGAAGTAGTCGTAACAGTCGTAGGTAATGTATAGGGCAGTGGTATACATCAATAGACCATCCAAAGTTACACAAGAGAGAGAATTTTGATGAGTTGATATTAAGAGTTTCAAAAAGTCACTGAAAATAATAAGTGAAAACATTCATACTATTCTATATTATTTATTGTAAATTGTTAAATCTATATGATTAATGTTGCTGAATTTTTCTTGGCCATATGAACGCTTAAGGACTTTCACTATCTTCATTAATTTTGCATTAAGGATTTTTCTATCACTTTTTATCAAAAACATTTTTCTATTTTTGTGCTGGTAACTATTTTGATAAGATTTGAGAAAAGTTGGAAAATCGATCACATCTTATCTCTAATATAACGACCGTCTTAGATAAAACAAAAAATTTTCCTGTCCAACTATGTGTCGATGTGTGTATGTATTGTCATTCCGCTGCCACAGTCCTCTCTTTGTATTCGAAAGACAATGGATCATAATATGTTGAAATACAAAAGCTTAACTTCAGCGCAAACTTCGAGTCGAGCAAATCAACGTGGGAGGTCCATTGTAATGCAACATAGGATCCATTGTCTTTCGAATACAAAGAGAGGACTGTGGCAGCGGAACCATAATACGTGTGTTAGGGCGATCCCAAATGGAAAATGCGCAAGCTCTAATTCAAGGCATCTAACGTATTTTAGTTTCACTCTCACGTCAATCTATTTGTATTCGAAAGGCAATGGATCATAATATGTTGGAATACAAAGGCTTAACTTCAGCTCAAACTTCGAGTCGAGCAAATCAACGTGGGAGGTCCATTTTAATGCAACATGATAATTTGTCTTTCGAATACAAAGAGATTAACGCAACGTGAGAGTGAAACAGTTATAAAATAAACCATTGTAACGAGAAACTTTGCGATGGACACCCGCCCGCCGAGTATTCAACTTACTACGTGCATCCTATGCTATACTTATACCAAACACCAAGCAAACCTTCCTATACTTACCAAACACTAAGCAAATTTTGTCTACAGGCAAAAAACTTCAATGTGTACAGGGTTAACAGTAAGTCGTGCATCACAGTCGTATACTTTATTTTTCCACCAAATGTTAAGTGATTCGGAATTTCGGAATAAGAAACATTTTGTCATTTCATGACCTAATGATTTCGATAAAATTTGGCAAGTGTGATAAATCACCTCTAAAATTGATAAAATACTTCATCGATTGGGACGATATTTAGTAAAAAAAATATTATGGGATTCTGATTCCAGCTAAAAATTTGAACTTTTTAATAAAAACATTTTTAATACTCTAAAAAATTCGCAACTAAATTTCGTAATGCAACTAATGCTCCTCAACTTTAAAATCTTAAATTTCAGATGTACATACACACATATATACTACTAAACAAGTAGGTGCAATTAGAGAGTTGCACGGGCACCCAATGCCCGTGCGGGCAGCTGCCCGGCCCGTGCCCGTACGGGTATGGGCGGGTATGGGCAGGATTTTCAAAATGTTTACGGGCACGGGCAGCCACGGGTACCAAAATGCTGCCCGTGCAACTCTCTATAAGAGTTGTACGGGCACCTAATGCCCGTGCGGGCATGGGCGGGCACGGGCATATTTGATACGGGTACGGGCAGCCACGGGCATGTTTGATACGGGCACGGGCAGCCACGGGCATGTTTGATACGGGCACGGGCAGCCACGGGCACCAAAATGCTGCCCGTGTAACTCTCTAGGTGCAATCGAGTGGATACTATGCTAGGCGAAGCCGATTCATCAGATTCGTCCATCTGGATAACTTTGGGTATAATTAGATAAACCCAGATACATTCGAATAAAATCGGGTAAATTCGGATATAATGGGATAAGTTCGGATATAATGGGGTAAGTTCGGGTACACTGGAATAAGTTCGGATTCGGATATAATAGGATAAGTTCGGATATAATGGGGTAAGTTCGGTTATACTGGAATAGTTCGGATTCGGATATAATAGTATAAGTTCGGATATAATGGGGTAAGTTCAGGTATACTGGAATAAGTTCGGATTCGGTTATAATGGGATAAGTTCCGATATAATGGGAAAAGTTCGAATATAATCGGATAAGTTCGGATATATTGAATAAGTTCGGATATATTGAATAAGTTCGGATATATCGGATAAGTTCGGATATAATCGGATAATTTCGGATATTATCGAATAAAGTCGGATATAATCGGATAATTTCGGATATTATCGAATAAAGTCAGATAAAATCGGATGAAACCAGTTGTGAATCCTGAAATCGACATAGAAATTAGTTTTAGGGTGCCAATTAATTTGTATGGCACACATATGACTTTTGTATGGCTGAACTGAAAATAAAGATGCGGAACTCGTATATTTATTTTCAACTTGGCCCATTAAATAGGTTTGGCACAGTAAATAATCATTAGAGCTCGGCAACAAAGAGACATCACGAGACAAATGCAAATGCCGAAATGACATTTTACATGGGCTAGTGTGTACGGACAAAATATACGACATACGGTAAATATACTAGTGTATAGGAACAAAATACGTGGCTGATAATTTTTATTGTGTCCGTGGTCATGTCGGTCCTAGTGTCCTAGTCTAGGGGTCACTTGCTGGTATTTAAACTATTTAACCGCAAAGCAAAGTGCCTTATTCTTGGGAAAAACAATAAAACACTTAGCCGAATGTTTGTATTAAGCTTCCCCGCCGCAGTGTCTAACTATCCGTCTCTTTGACGAGGGGGTCTTGCTTGTTTGTAATGCTGTGGCGCTGCTGATAAAGTGGGAAAATACATAAGCCTGGTGGAGACAGAATTGCTTCTCCGGAGTCAGTTTTTGGACCTGAGACTCTTAACTCATGCAAATGTTTCACAACATGAAACGCAAATTTCGAATTAGTATAAATATCTTAACTAATAGGGTCCAATAGTTAAAGCCCGACGACACGGGAATGAGGTTCGGCCGAGAGTCATCTCCATAATAAGTTTCCACCGAATTTAGAAACCCGCCCTATCAAATCAGCTCTGAACTCTTTTTAGAAAACTTGAAACTCCTCCGAGAATGCTGGTCGTGAATGACAAGATTAGTCTATAAAAACGCAGAAAATACTGTTTTACCGAGGTACGTTGGAAATTTTCTAAATTTTACCTGTGGTTGCAAGATATTGCCCTTTTTTCTACAATAACATTATCTCAAAATGGGAAGTTAAAACGAATAACGTTCCAACGTACTTGCATAAAGCAACCTTTTTTGCGTTTTTTAGAGACCAATCTTGTCTTTCTACGACCAGTATTCTTGTAGGAGTTTCAAGTATTCCACAAAAAGTATTTTTCAGTATTGTCATAGAGTAAATTTCTATGCCTCTATGTACTTTTAAAACGTAGCCATAGATACTTCCTCGTAACCTTTACTTGACCTTTTTTAATGAATTTCCCGTATTTTGAAAATACCTGAACCTTAATACCAAAGTTGTACATGTTTGTAGGAAAAGTATGGCTCTATTAGACAATCATTCTCCTTTTCTTGAAATTCGGGTGGAGGACAATTCCCCTGTCTTTTAGTTATCTGTATGTGTATCAGACTTTTGGTTAAACTTATCTTAAGATGCTACATCGATCAAGGTAGAGTTTATTATTTATTGTTACGCATGTCTACAAGCATCAACTATTCATGTCATATATAATGGAAAAAGGGGTGGTAGGGTAGGAAAAATGCTAAGATAAACAATCGAAGAGAAATATTGAGATATTGCAATAAATAATTATTGCTTACAGTAGCAGTGCTTCACTTATTAGCGAGTCTACTCAATTGTAAACACAAGTAGGTACATATATCACAATTACACAATGGAATGCAATGAAGCAGTATTGTAATGTGTTGGAGTTCGGAGAATGTCACCAAAGACTACGCAGCAGTTAAGTACCTACCTAGTATACAGTCTAAAATGTGGCTATCTATAGTGTTCTCGTATTCTTACAGGAGCAAGGTATCTCTGATTTTGCTTGGCGATATTTATTATCCGCTTAATTTTCAACATGACAAGGTATATGTGATGATAATAGGGATACATAATATGTGCAGCATACTATGACTATATATATTATTACATGTATACCTGTTATGGAACAAATCCCGGGAGAGGAGGAAGGGATTTATTGAAAGGTTGTTTAGGTGAGTAAGGAAATGAAGATGTGCACTCCGCGCAAACAGTATTACCACGCACGGAAGCTGGATGTGTATTGTATAGGCTTCATGTTTCAGTTCTGCCACCATTGCAATTTCTCTATTGCTTACTCTTGCCGACCTTTCATTCGACAGTCCAATAAAACATGCATTAAAGTTAGTGCGAAATGTGAACTAACAGCACCATTAGTTTACTTATGAAGTTAGGAGGTTTTCTTGTCTCATAGAGTTTCGAACTCGCTGTCAATGCAACAGGCCCGATCGCCCGCCTAGACATTCACATTTTACAATATTATTATTGTAGGCCTTTGCGTATTACGTTCATCTCTACACTGTCTCTGTCTACTAGACTACAAACACACATCACTTCGTCAAGAAGAGAGAGCATTTTTGGCGTTGGAAGAGTTCACGACAGTCAGTCAGTAGCAGTTCAATTTTCTCTTTGATACTACTACGTTCCAACTTTCCAACATCCAACAACTCAACGAAAAATCAAAAGACAAGTTTGAAGGTAAGCAAGCATTATCAATCTGCTTATTTAGATTAGGAAAATAGACCTTTTCAATATTCTGTTAACATCTTTGGAGAGGTTGCCTGTTTTCCAAAATAACTTTGATTTTAAGTCATTGTCCGACTTTGGGATATTTGACTATGTTAAATTGTTTGTATTAAATATCCATATTCTTAAAATTATCGTTGCATTTAGTATTTGAGAGTTGAGAGTGTGCCTTTTTTTCTAGTCACTCGTGTAAGTTCAATTTTTATAATTTAATTTAGTTGTGTCATGTGTGATTCGCATGATTGATATTAAAGTTAATTGTTTTGCTTGTAGGAAAGATTATTGGAGCACTTATTTTGCTCCAACTTGCGTCATCATAAGTCAGGAGTAGAGAAGGAAAGAGGCTACAAAATGGCTCCTTGCAAACCACAAACATCGTCATACTCACTACGAAGCTCACGGAACCGGCCGCCGGTTAGTAGCTCGACGGCCCCTAAAACCTCAAAGGACCCTATTCAAGGTAACCAAATTCGATACAAACTTTGTTTACATTACAGTCACTTCCCGTGGGTTGAAAATGGATTGAATAGTTTACTGAGATTACCCATTAAATATGACATGCATTTTTATAGTAAAAAAGCTGCCATACTAAGAGCCCCCGCACCCTACCATACGGACCTAACCTGATTTATTATAATCTAACCTAATCTAAGAATGGGCGGGTGGGGCGACCCAGCCTAAGATGGGGACTTTTAGTCTTGCCGAACAAAAAAGGTGTATCTTCTAAACTAAGATTACATCCAACCAACCGGGTTGCCAAAATTTTTCGATACATGACATAAATACATGGATGCATACGGAAATATTTAATGCGCATAATATGTCAGTTTATGTTTTTACTGTCCCACAATACATAAAGCTGTTTATACATATGCCCATGCAGATATGTATGCGGGCTTTTCGTAGCTACTTGGCGTTGGATGGTATTTAGATTCGACACTTCTTGTCTTACCGTATTAAATTCAAATTTTATACTTCGGGCTACATATTATAATGACCTATTTAAATTATCACATTGTTATACAATGCATATCTTTAAAATTGATATTATTTTGTTTGTATTTCTAACAAGATTTTGAAGACATTAAGTTCCTTGCAAATGATGATCAAACGGACAAAAATATGACAATCTTTCGGATAACTGCATTTGATTCTCCGGGCGATAAACTAGTGCAGGAAGATGTGTGGGCTTTCGCGTATGAACCCAGTAAAGAGAGAAATGGCGGTGCCCGTTACTCTTTTTTTGGTGTTTTTGACGGCCACGCTGGAAGACTAGCAGCTGTCTATGCTAAAGATCACTTGATGAACAACATCGTTTCCCAAAAAAATTTCTGGGCCAATGACGACCAATTAGTTCTGAAGTCTATTTATGATGGATTCGTGGCGACCCATTTGCAAATGCTCCAAGTTTATGGTAAAGCTCTCACAAAAGTCTCTTTTTATGTTTAATCATTTCATACATTGAATATGGCATGACTGATTTGGCAAAATTACTGTCCTATCTAATTGGGTGGTATTATTTAGTGATTAGATTTTTTTCAAGTTTGAATAGCACTTTTATCACCATTGATTTCTAAGTTGGTGTTATTAATTCATTCACAATGTATAGTATAGTATATATTTCGATATAGTCTGCGTATTTGTGTCTTAAATATTTTTAACGGAAACAGACCAAAGAAAAAACTACATAGGTAATATAAGTATTATGATAAATGAGAATAACTGGTCTTTTTTTCATGTACTAATGGTGGACTACGGGCTGTACGGACATCATATTTTATATAGATAAATCTGTTTGCGCAGAAATAATTTTAATATTTTTGGCTTAGTAATTACTGGATATTATTATATAGAATATTGTTGTTTCGTCTGTTTTGAATATGCTCCAACCATATCGTAAACTATAATTACAGCTTACTAATTAAAAAACAAAATCTATGATTTGTAGAGACTTGGCCGAAAACAAAATCAGGATTCAACTCAAGAGCAGGTACTACTGCCTCGGTCGCCTTTATTAAACAAGGTAAATTGTATACCGGCCACGTTGGAGACTCTGCCATCGTTCTTGGTTATCAGAACGAAAACAGTCGTCTATGGACTGCTAGAAAGCTAACAACTGATCACAAACCGAGTGACGTGGAGGAAGAACAGCGAATCATACGGTAAGAGAAATGTTATTAGTATTTGAGTAAATTAAATTTCAATACACTTTTCGAAAAAAGACTTATTGCAGTTCTAATTTTACATAATGTAAATTGTATGTCAATCAAATATAGTTCGAATCCTTTGCCTAATTTACCACTAAGGCTGTAATTTTACCCATTCACTTTATATTAACAATCTGAAAATTGTACTGAATGTGTTCAATAGATGTCATTGATAAATAAATGTATTTGACGTTTGTAAATCGTAGTAAATAGTAAAGTAAATAGATGTAAAGGCCATATCGTCAATTATTATTATGTTGTGATACATGAAATGAGCAGAGTGTCCAAGTCATTTTCGAAGTTCGGTTTCTAACTTTGGCAGCTATAAGTATTTCATGAAACATGATTTTTTAGAAATATCTTTTTTTCCAAAATGTTCCGTTTTGGAATTATCGCCCACTGAAATTTTCCCGGAGATCGTTCGGTATGACAGCTACTATAGATCCGAAACTACTCATCCAATTCGTGTCAAAATAAACGGAGGAAAAGAAGAATATTTTCGAAACGGAGCATTTTGAAAAAAAGATATTTCTGAAAAAATCATGTTTCATGAAATAACTTTAGCTGCCAAAGTTGGAAACCGAAATTCGAAAATGACTTGGACATTTTGCTAATCTCATGTATTCCAATTCTATGATAACTATTTAATGGTCCTTTATCATGTTTATGGCACTAGGCAGGTACGTGTGCTAATAATTTTTATTTTAAATTCTAGAAGTGGCGGTAAAGTAGAGCCAGCACGTGATAAAAAGGTACCAAGAGTAGTTTGGTTTAAACCAGCAGTTCGTCGGAATGGTCGTTGGAGACCTGCAAGGGAAATGCCATGTCTAGCTGTATCTCGGTCTTTAGGTAAACACAAAACAACTATATTTTAAATTTGCAAAAATATAATTTTGTTTAAAAAATGTAATGGTTTTATGTTTACAGGAGATTTTTGGAGTTATAATGCCCAAAGTAACCAATTCTCTGTGTCTCCTTGCCCCGAAGTATCAGTTTACAATTTTGATGCCTCTCGGGACAAATGTCTCATTTTGGGCAGCGATGGACTTTGGAACGCTGTTGGAATCCAAGTAGCAGTAAACGCAGTTTACTTTGGTCACATTAACAACAAGAGACAGGAAAGCTTAGCTGAACCGGGTGTTCAAGTGTCTGAATTAAAATTCTGGGTTAGTCCAGCAAAAAAGCTTGTAAACAAGGCTAAGATGGGGTGGTCTGAGAAAAGCAAACGTGCCGATAATATTTCAGCCATAGTGGTCGTATTTGAGCAAGAAGATTCTCTGGAAGGCCAGGTATTATATATGTTAATCTCTCTCATTCACTCGACAATTAATAATTTCATTGATGTGATTATATCATACCATTTTAAAGTTATTATTATTACTATTATTACAACTTAAGAAAGAGCTATTTATTAAAAATTGTTTTAATGTATTTATCAAAAGTCAGAAATAATTTAGAGTTACTCGTTTTAAGTATGGAATGATTCCCTTCATGGCATGTCTGTAAATAATGCCAAACTATTTTTTTTGTTTGCTAAAGGTCAACGAAACAATCACAGTAGCTGCAGAAAGTAGTTCAAGCTACTCAGGCGGGAAGGAGGTTATAGAAATAGTAACTCTTTCTGATGATTGTAATTCGAGCGAATCAGAAGGGGAGATGGATACAGCAATAGCAAATGTTGCTGATGAAAATAGTTCAGATGAACCAAATAGGAAGATGGATACAGCAGCAGAAAATGTTACTGATGGAGTTAGTACCGATGAACCAGGCAGGGAGATGGATACAGCAGCAGAAAATGTTCCTGATGGAGTTAGTACGAATGAACCAGACCATGAGATAGATCCAGTAGCAGAAAATGTTCCTGATGGAGTTAGTACGAATAAACCAGACCATGAGATAGATCCAGTAGCAGAAAATGTTGCTGATGGAGTTATTTCAAATGATTCCCAGAACGAGGTGGAAATTATCGAGAACAATAAGGAACCGGCATCTGAACCAGAGGTCATGATAATAGAAGATGAACTTGATCTGACACCCGATTGTCTTGGAACACTTCCGAAGCCGGCGATCTATCTTAAACGATATTGGGGACCAAGTACTGTTCGATTACTAGGCAAGGTCATCCATCCTCGTCCTAGAAAATTCAGGATCAAGAAGGAGAAGGACGTTGACGAGAATCAGGCGCCGCCGGTTACAAGATCTCAGAAAGGTCTCAGATAGAATTTTATAACAAAAACAACTCTTGCACCTTCCCACCCTGACTTGTGCAAATAGCAAGTATCTGGTTTTAGAAATAGTAGAAAATTGAGCCATTCACCGATTTTCTTTGCGTATACAATTAGCACCAAAGATTTTGTGCTACTATTCCAAATCCCAAGAATTGTACATGTTTACAATTTTGACTCAGTCATTCTGCACCATATAACTCGTCAAATAATTTATTACAGCACAACACCAATGATATTCTGAAAATGAACTACTAAAATCATCTTAAATGTAAATTCAGCATTGTGAACCATTGTTTCGTAGGTTTTTCCTCTTATTTATCAAATGTCAAAAAGTATGATGGTGTATGTAAGAATAGGGATTTGAGGATTGTTTATAGAAAGCTAAGTTTTCAAGTGTTGCAAGAGACAGCGCGGGCGAAATTTTAATTTTTCTACAGCTTAATCAGTTATCAGAGTTACCAATACATCTATATAGGTAAAATATATCCGAACATTTATAATCTTTTAATCTTTCTTGGTTTCAGCAGCGATCTTGACTGCCCGTCAACAATCAACCAACGGTGGGTCCAGCTCAGCTTCTTCGGAAGCTCAATGCGATGCAACTCTGCAACGCATGAAAACTGAACCCGGTTGCGATTAATCATCTCAGCAGAATCAATGTATCCACTATGAATTTTCCGTATATACATACGTTTGGACTTGGAAATTTTGCAATGTTGTTTTGAATAATTTAAATTTTATAAATTTTTTGTTGCAATAAAAAAAAGTTTGTTTAATTTAAAGCCAGCTTCAGCTTTCTGCCAAATCGTAATCTAGGATTCCTAATTTCTCACTACTACATTTATTATGGCTGTTATAAGATTGCATTCCTGATTTTGTTTATTGCATAAGGTACAACCCGACAACACAATGCACCATGTCACTTTAGAATTAGTTCGGATTAAGATATAATTACAAGTATAAACAACCATCATTCTCAAAGCAAAATTAGTGAAAACAAAAGTGAAAAATGTTTTAAGGAACTTAAAAATGCAGTTGGTATTTTGGAATATTAGTAAGACATTGAATTAATTTCATAACAAGTAGTTATAGCGTAAATACTCCTACTTTGCATAGCCAAAGTTCTACATGGAATAGGTAGTATAGCTTCAATCTTACTTTCATGAAAGTCTAGAATAGCAAGAGTCACTGCATTTGCTCGGGGGGATCCTTTTTGAAGTCCAATGGCATAGCCTGACCGACCAAACAATTCTCCTGAAGTTATCAAATCGCAATTTTGAGCCGCTTCATATTGTAGTCTGGAGCTATCCCAAATGAAAGCATTCAGAGTCCTAATTCCATCAAAACCAAATCATACAATGTAGTCCAATTTAGTACGTAATCCCTAATCATACAAATACTTCATGGAATTACCACCGATTTTCTACAATAAAATTATAAAATTACAGAGATGTATTTCCTAATTGTTGATTAAATTATAATAGTATTTTCCTGCGGTATAATATAACTTTGAATATTAGCCTACTGCATATTACTGTATACGATATTGCAATTGTATAACAATGGAAAGGTTCCGACTTGAACCTGTTTCCTATTTTTCCAATTTGGTATTTTAAATTTTACTTTGGAGGTATTTTATTAACTTATATGGTCTTTCAGGATACTGAAATAGTTTTCCATACTAAAATGTGCATAATTATGACCAATTTTTGTAGTTTTACTATTAATTGTATTTAAGCATATATAATAACATGGTATTTAATACTGTGCTAGTTTACCCGGCTTTAACAGCATCAATTGCAGCTTGGGCAGTATCATAGTTCCTTCTTTCCATTACACGGTACATATTGGACAGTTCTACTTGACGACGAAAGTACATATCCACTGCTGAACCTTTTACGGTCGAGTAATTGAAATTTTCAGTTGGATTCCTTAGCTATACATAAATAACAAATATTCAAAGGTGAGTGCACTGTAGCAACATATTTTAAGGATAATATGTTGAGAATGATATTAAGATTTAAATGAGATGAATAAAAATAATGATATTATGTTAATTACTCTGTTATCGTGGATGCCGGAGAATATTGCTTTGGGACGATCAAGCACGAGGAATGCAGCCAAGTTAGCTGTATATGATGCTACAATTATCATGGCAAAGCCTGCCCAAACTATTCCAAGCACCCTGGCTGCAAAGCTTCTAGGAGTTCCTGAAAATATAGATTGTTGCCGTTTTAAACAAAAAACTTATTTCAGTGACATTATATTATTGTCACTCTTTTAGTTCTTACCTTCTCCAATTCCACTGTTCAGTAAAACTCCCCATGCAAACCAGATAGCTGACGACAGATTCAATGCGTCTTCTTCTGTACCATCCATATTGGCCAGTCGATATCGACCAAATGGTGAAAATCGGTCCAATAAGTATAAAACCAAAGCGACAACGTGAACGGACACCATCACTAATATCCACAATGAACCTCGAAATGGTTGTAAGAAAGAAACCAAAGTAGGCTCTTTTGGTCTCTGTTATCCCAAAAATAATAATATATGACAAAAGCTGGTTATAGTGAACATTAAAGTAATCTATGGCAAAAAAATCTTACCCGCTTCACTAAGATAGTAATTCCTTGATACTTAAAGGGTTTGCTGAACTCAATCACTTGTGCTCGCTCGGGATTTATTGTTAGAGGAGCTACTATCATATCTGCTCTGTCGTTCAACAATTCACCAATTAAACCTGTCCATTCTTTTTTAGCTAAATGAATAAAATATTCAATATTTTTAATTCCATATTGACAATATTTAAATATTTATTAGATGGAAATACATTTTTTCCCAGAATACAATTTTTGCTATTACCGGTGCCATTTTTGGTGACGCAACTTCCAAATTGACCATCTGGAGAAAGTGCCAATGTTGCTGTGAAATTCATTTTTATTTTCAATTGTTTTAGTAAATCGATACAATATCCTCGACAGCAGTACATGACAGGTGTAGCTATAGAGAAAATCAAACATTACATTTCATAGTCATTTGATTATTTATTTTCCTTTCATATCAATTTACATCCATCAGTTTCTGTTGTCATTTAGTGTTTAACCCTTGACATTTTAAGATATTTTTCCACCGTCCACAGTCTACATACTACATTAGCATGAATAGGTATGTTTTCTATAATAGGTAGGGTAGGGTAGGTATGCGCCAGGTCTATAATTCCATATTGCCCCTCAAGTATAAAAGCATAATCATACACTGCTAAACTTATAATGCTGAGATTTCATGTATCATTTTATGTTAGAAACTCATATTCTGTATAACTTATGTACCAGTGATCAAATATAGTTTTATTTATATAATATTATCATTGAGCAGATAAATTAATCACTGTAAGTTTCAAACCTTTTTGCATATAAATGAATGGACCAGGGTTATAAACACGCTGGTTTGTATTAAAATATCTTTAGCTTTCAAATGTCCATCAATCTGTCATTCCTTATAATGTGATTCAATGTCTACCAATTTACCAGTTATTTATTTAATGTTCAAATCGAACAGAAGTTTCATAAACACAAAAGTATATTGTGAAGCGATAGCATTAATTTACTGCTAAATCCATTTTCAATAACCTTATGATTCAAAGAAATTAATATCTGATTAAATTAAATGTTCAAAGCCTTTTTCAGTTTTTACGCGTTCAAAGCCGAGTATCTAAACAATTGAACAAAGGTGAGGAAGGGAAGCCTTTTTAGTATTGAAATTGAATAAAACAAAGTCGTGGACTGCACTTTAATGTTTGTGCTTTGAATTAGATTACAAAGCAGATAATGTATACTTCTTGTATCCAATGTGGTAAATGGTAGCCACACTGTAGTTACCATTAACAAATGGTGGTCACCAGGACACCTCATTGCAGTATCGAATATCAAAGTCAGCTATTTTCTTTCAGGATTGACTTGGTTTAGTTACCTGTGTCATCAAACTCGAAAATGAGGCTATCTGGCTAGCGGCTGGAACAAAAATTCCTGCTCTTGTTCCAGACTTTGTCTAGCAAAAAATACTTTCCTTACCTGTCATACTACCAATAATTGGATCAAATTGAATATAGGTTTTAGACTTTTTTGTAAATATGTTGCTTGTTGCTACAATGCATAATCATAGAAAATATGCGCATGGACAAGTACGGATTCATTATTCAAAAGTCTAGCAGTGTACTTATAGGACTTACCCTCCAAAGTTGTATTGAAATGTGGACAAGGCTCCTCGTCCTGTTTACATTCTGATGCTACATCAACTTTTCGAACAAAAACAAATGGAGTTTCTTCTATTGTCAATACCTGAAATAAGATGGAGTTTGGATTCCAAATGCATAAATGTATGCAATTACGGCATTTTATTAGTTTCTTATTTAAATGGGCATGCATGGTTTGGTTTATACGGTCTGTTTTGATACCTTGCTCTATTTTCTTACATTTTGTCTGTACAAAAATCTCAGGTAAGACTTTATTTGCCCATTGAAGCAAATGTAAAATGTAGATTGATATTTGAAGGTTCCTTAGAGACATCGGATACAAGGATCTTAGATTTAGATCTTAGATTTTCTGTTTAGTCGTACCAGAGATTTTTGTACAGATAAAATGTGAGCAATCAAATGACCAAGTTAACATCAAGCATCCAGCATTTCTGTATATTGAACCTACCCGTAAATGAGTTGGGATCATAAATCCTTCAGGCTTTGTTTTTGTGTCTCCAGGCCATATAATTCGACCATCGTCAATATTTAAATCCATCTCCTTTTTATCCTGTGTATAAGATTTATGCAATATTATAAATGTGAGCAAGCTTCTAGCAAGATAATGCACATAAGTTTATACCATAGCACAGCATAAGCATAATTGTTATAAGTGATTTATGGCTAAATAATTTTCTTTAATTTATTCGTACTTTCGAATACAGATATTGGCCAACAGATGCCAGTTTTCCTTGGGGATAAGCATTCATAACATGATATTCAGCATTTATACGATCTCCACTTTCGTCAAAAGCCACTTTACCCGTTTCTCCGTCCAATAATTCTTGTTTCTTTATGTATCTATTTATAAAATATTTTGATTACTCAAAACAAATAATAATAATTAAACTTAAGCATATAGTAGAGATGCATATAGAGTGTACAGATTTAATAGACTTCCTATTAGATAAGTAAGTAGTTATTACATAAAGTGATTACTTACTTCTGTAAAAGTGGCATATGACTAAAGGTTGGATTGAGAATATAATACCTTTATGCCTGTAAATAATCGGCCAGCTAGGAATTTAATTCCTTCCTGCCTTTCTAAATTAAAATGTTAGTGCCTGGGGACTATCTTGCGTTGGTAATACTTAATGGTATCATATAATGTGTTATAATTATAGTTATATTGGAATGAACTACATAATATTAAAAAGACACATAAAGTATTGAAGCCCTATGCTTACGTAATTGGTATTTTCATATACCTAAATACATCACGATGGAGATTACGAACAAGAGAGAAATGGATAATTGATTCTGAAATAAGCCCTACTTATCCGAAAATAGAAAGACAACCGTCATGTGGCTCTTAATTGGCTTATCTTCGACGAGAACTTGGAACCCAGCAGATCAGCGTGGGAAGTACATTGTGCCACATGATGTCTTTCTAATGAATAGAAAGTAATAATGGATTGGTAATGCATTTTACTTAATCCATTTATTTTGTTGACGAGAATTTCGTAAGAAAATGTTTATTAAATATTAGCTAGGGAAAATCAGATTCTCAAGCAAAATGCTTGTCGCCCTAAGTAGTTGCTTTCGACCTGGAGCCTAGAGACATATTCTTCTCTACATTTTCACCATTTATTTGTATACGTTGGCTACTCTACATAATATGTAAAACATATATTGCATTTACTTTTTTTAAATAGCAAAAAGGGAAAGTTGTATGGGAAAAGCATCTTTTTCTGCTCTGAAATCGGATCACATATAATTAAATTGTAGTTAAAAGCAGAAAAAAACGAATCACTTAGAGCATTAGGCTGACAGAAAAGAGGTGCCTATCGTGAGTAATAATTCACTTTAGTGCAGACGAGAGAAAGTTTGAGTGTACTCTGCGAGTTCTTTCTTGTGGAGTGCCTAATTGAGCTAGGCTCTGGTATACTGCCCTTATAATATCGCCAAATAATGTTATTATGTAAGATGCAACTTACTCAAAAAGTTTTTTTCCTGTTTCCCACGTAGTTCCAGAATTGTTACAATCTCGAGGGGCTTCAGTAATATTCTCCTTTTGGTTCATCTCTTTAAGAGCGGCTGCTAGGACATGGCTAGATATTCAGAAAGTAAACAATTCCGTGCTAAGTGTACAAATTCTTACTAAGGTACTACAATCGAAATAAGATCTTGGACGCTGAACTGCATTCTAAGTTTAGTTATTCTGAAAGTTATGCACTTAGTTGTAGTTTCGTACTACTTTGTCAAAACTTAAATCAATAAAGCTCATCTTTGTGTATGCCTGAAATAATTATGACAAACGGTGTCTTACAGACTATCGATTATGTGGGCCGTTTCATTATTCGCGTTGAGAAGTTTTAGACCAAAAGCCCCTTGAGGAATATCTGTAGAATTCAAAAGTTGCTCCGTGAGAAACCAGACATGACCGCTGTCTGTTAGGTTCAGTTGCGAAGCTGCTTGGAATATTTTCGAGGCGTCGGCCAAACTGAAATAATTCATGACATGAATTTAATCATTAATTCTGACGCTACAGTCTAATCGACAGCCTACGTGATCGAATTTATAAAAACAACCTTAAGTAAAATTATATATATAAAAGTTGTCCCTGATATTCTTTTTATTTTATTTAACCAGGTTGGGATTGGAGAATTGCTATTAGTAAAATTAATGTTTTACCTTGCATATAGTAAATAAACTCTAGCCTGAGCATTTTTTAAGTCTGCCATTTTATCGATATACCCATCAGCACCAGGTTCCAATTCGATCACCGTTTCAATCTAAAGAGAATTTAAAAATGCATGAAATTAGTCAATTTTCCAAATGATTAAGTAAGTAATTTACTACAGCTTACCTTTATTTCGATATCGTCTTCCAAATTTTGTGCATTCGTTTGAAAACGACCAAGGACGGAACGACCGTCTGTGTCTGATGAATGGAGGAATATAACTTTTTCATAGTGAAAATGTTTTAGCATTTCGACCCAAACATCGGCTTGGTGAGAATATGGAGGAACAGTTCGCAAAAATGACACATGGATGTTCTGTGAAGATGAAAGTATTCATCACATGAAAATAATAATTAGTTTTAAAATACATAATTTATAAATGGAAAATATTAAAAACCTTGTCCGAAAATGCAGAGTCTCTTGATGAAATTCCTATCACGGGGATGTGGTAGAAACCGGACGTATACGAGACTGCAGCCGGTGACAAATCTCCAATCGGTGGATGAGACACGACAACAGCATAAACCTATGGTACAATATTTCGTCAGAAGAAAACTAGAGATAATAAATATAGCATTTGCTGTTGTAGTGTTGGATTTACTCACCTGCTTTTTGATAAGATGATCGCAAACGTTAATGGCAGTGCGAATAGGATTTGGATCCATCAGTATTGGCGTGGCAAATAAACTGATGCCTCTGGTCACAAACTGATTTTTGAAATGCAAGTGCTGCTTAAATTTGCAAGACGAATAAAACTTTATTAATTTGATTTGGACATAATTACTCAATAGTAAGATGAATATTTAAACTAAACTACAAAATTGTGTAAAAATCATTACTTTCATAACATTCCTAAAATGAATTTCTGATGCATTATCTGAAAGAACGCCTCCTATATAATATGTATCTGGGTTTCCATTTATTTTAATATCACTGGCAATGCCGTAACAGAACGCCAAAAAGAATGAAATGCTCAGAAAGAGCTGTATTGCAATCTGTAGCAACATCGTTAGGGAAACTAATTGGACTATATGAATGAACTTGCTAGGTCTTTTCAACAACAATCACAAAGAATTGATAGTAAAAATCCCCACTGGGCTTTTGGTGAAAGAAAGATTTCAAGAATCTGAGAATGCATTCTTGACGCCAATTAAGTATGCTTGGTACAATTAGTATGTTGATAATAAGAAATTCCTACTAATGAAGGAACTGAATTCGTCGTAGTTAGTGGCTGTTACACTGTATAGTGTACGTATCTTGTGTTAGGAACTCTTCGTTTGCTAGGACTGATATATTCTATTTACAGGTAGTTATGTCGAAAGAAATTGTGTATAGGACTCGTGAGATGATGGGATGTAGTTTCTCGAAGAAAAGTGTTATCCGCACTAATTATTATCACTTTCTCTTTCTTTATATCTATTTTGATATCTGAAAGGATGGATTGAGGAAGAGGGATATAAATTGCAAATGTGTAGACTTCCTAATGAACTGCTATTGTATTGTATTTGTTCAATGAATCTGTTTGTACTCCTTTCTTTCTCCGTACGAGTTTTCATGTAACTTTTACAACCCAGATAAAAAGTAGGCTATTCTTAGAAAGCTAGCTCGCTTTCACTCTTATTGCCCTACCACTTTCTATTTCCAAAAGAATTGCAAGGAGAAAACTGTGAGCCGAGCCGCGTTAATATTTACACTGGGAGAGAGTTAGGATCCAGGCCAGTGGCTGTGAGGAGGATTCGGCGGCTGACCGAATCCGTTCTTTGAGGCGCATGTATCTCACCATCCTCCTCATCTCTCCTATGTTGACTGACCTAAAAGTTGGGAAATACTACTGCCTCCCAATTCTCTTCCTTTCCCAAAATCTCCGTTTTTTGCCATGCTTGCACAGGAGAAATACTCTCTAACTAATACATATCCAAAGCCCTCTTCGATCGATATTCGCTCAGTGCCAGCTTCTCTTCTTCCCAGCATTTGCCACTGTCGACTCACTACCATTTAACATCTTCAAGATTTATTCATGTCCTTGGGTCTCTTGTTTTTCTCTTATCCCAGCCACGGAATTATGAAGCATCACTAACAATTTATAAATCCTCTACTGAAATATTAATTACATTGAGTGCTTTTACCCAACTTCTATAATAATCCTTAGAGATCCCTGAGAATAGTTGCTTGCACATCAAATCGCATTAGTTTCTTGAAGACAAATTGAGGATATAGCGTCAGAAATTCTTCTCATTCATATTACATATTTGTATATGCATATATTTCTATAAATAATAGTGGCTATTGCAATTATATGATATACTAGAAATAAACCCGTCCTATGGACGGGAACTATCAACAATTAATTGTTGAATCATTGTAATAATACCATACCAAATTCAACATTATTTAACCTAACAGGGAAACATTTTCTACTGTTACTGTTTAAAGTTCTTTTATCAGCTGTAGGCAATTTTCATAATAATAATAATATCATTGACTTAATATGTACATAATGACACCATATAGTTGATTTCCATTACCCCGTTATTTTATATACCTAATCCTATTATATAACTCCCTTCGCTTTAAAATCAATCCTGTTGCTTTGTTTAATTTTGATCTTGTTATTTTTCGTCGTTATTTTGATCGCTTTAGTTTTCAACCGATCCTTTAACTTTAATTTACTCCGTTATTTTAATCCGCTTAGTTTTTAATCAACCTCATTATTAAATTTTAACTAATTAATTTTAACTAATTCCACTAATTTAATCATACTCATTATTTTAGTTAACCCTACTACTTTAATTATTCCATTATTTTAATTAACACCATTATTTCAATCGACTTCG
Source organism: Tomocerus qinae (assembly GCA_020055645.1). NCBI lineage: Eukaryota > Metazoa > Arthropoda > Collembola > Entomobryomorpha > Tomoceridae > Tomocerus > Tomocerus qinae. The sequence goes on from CM034548.1 coordinate 30,177,306, forward strand.
TTATTTTAGTCAACCCTGTTACTTTAATTAATCCTTTTATTTTAATTAACCTCATTATTTTAATGGGCGTTGTTATTCAGTCAATTCCTTTACTTTGATTGATAACGTTTTTTTAAACCACATCGTTATTTTAATTAGCCTCACTATTTTAATTGACCCAATCAATTTATTTTTTACGTCAACCTCGATTCCCTAATTTTAGTTTAATATTTCTTTCACTCATCCCAAAGCCCGCTATTTTTTTCATCCGCTTTATTACTTAATTTAGTTTAAATCCAGTTCGCTGCTTTAGTTAAGTTTACTTATACTTCATTATTTTTTTAATGAGGTAATTACACAACCGAGTATTTTTGTTATACCTTTAAATGGGTATCAACAGATATAACAACTCATTTATGTTTTTCTTTAATCAGACAGACTCATAACTATGCTCCTCGAAATCATAACAGGGCTCTATAGTTTGCGTCTGCGCCACCTGTGTGAATTATGCCGCACTCTGTGCGCATAGCTCCTTATACATGTAAAATTTTAAATAATTTTCAAAATTTTTGAGATCAAGACATTTAAAAAAGGAGAACACTACTATCTCAGTTTGGATCGTTAGCAGCTCCACAAAAGGTTTTATAAGGATCATTAAAAAACTGCAGAAGGTGATAAGGTGGTGAACAAAATTTTCAAAATCTCCTACTCTTTACATGTGAAAATCTGATTTTCAAAAACTCGTAAAACGATTTTTATGAGACCGATCGTTATGAAAATGACCATTGAAGAGATGTACATGTAGTAAGGAGTTCAAAGAAATCGGTCAGTATTTATCTTATGGTGCTATTATTATAGTGATTACGCAAAGGTACGTGCCTAGTTAAATTGATTCACTGTTCCCTCTGATATAGAATCAATTCCAAGGTAACATTGTAATACAGCAAAATACTTTTTTTTCTATGGCGTTTCTTTATTCTGGAAATCGTATTACGAATTTAATGTCGATGTATCATATCATATCAATAATCGCGTTCTTCAGGAGAATCAATATGTTTGTTGTTGATGTTGTATGCCATATGCCATGGATAGTGCTCCATGCGCTAGCGTATACATATTACATATAATACTTTATTCCATTGCCATTGGTGGCATAAGCATTTTTCAAAATGAAACGATTTGAACCGAACTGGACCAAATTCGACTAAATTCGACCAAAATAGACTACATTAATTATTTTAGTAAACAGATTTGCATTATGAAAGCTTCCTTCTTTAAAAGGTCTTATGAAAGCCTGTCTTTTACTAAAATATTTTTAAAAGGTGCCCACCCTACCTCTCAAAATTGAGTCTCACAGTACTAGGATAGGAAATTAGGAATTTGTATGGCACACACAGGAATTTTTGCATGGCAAGAAATTTCATCTAACAATCGTAAATTTTGTCTTAGTACCATACATTGTTCCTTTACTTTCCATACAGTACCCCTCAGTTTTCTATAACGTACCATACAAATGTACGACTGTTCGATGAAATTTCTTGCCATACAAAAATTCCTGTGTGTGCCATACACGTTAATTCGCAACTCATAAATGGAATTCAAAAATCCGGCCTTGATATTTAGGTTTCCATGCTTTTCATCTGTATAAGTATTCTTGATGTGTTACAGTAATACGTACCTAACAGACATAATTGAGCATTTATTTTTATCTACGTACATCATCAAATCATCATGTAGCCATGAAAATGCAAATGCACAGGAAGATAGGATAATGTATTTAGTAATGATGCGTTCATACGTGAATGAAGAGAGAATAAAACAATCAAAATGAATGAATGAATCCTAATTGAAAAGGGGAATGCCAAGTTGCCAAATGCTGTATTTAAAGTAAAGTTCACCGATAGCACTGTAATTTCATGCAGAAGAATGGTTTCCTGGAATTGATTTGAAAAACATTTCTGAGAGTCGAACAAGTAACCTTGGCCATTTTCGAGCATTATTTCCAGTATGCGAATTCATTGCAATATCAAATGTTACAATATTTACTTGGCATTTGCATTGCTAATTAGCAAAGAATTGGGCCGGACATATCATTTATACATTTGTTCAAACGACTATGCAATGTGGTGACTGACGAGCGACGGGAGTATTAGCGGTAGTGAATTAATTTGCATAATTATGTCCCTCGTGCTACTATAATCTGCAATATGCAAGCAACTGTATTCCGTGTAAGGTAATAAACATCATGAGTATTCGCAGTTTCGCAGTATTACATAGATTATCTATATGACTTTAATATAACGTTGACATGCAATATCTACTGTAAGATGCAATATTGGACAACAACAGCGCCCATGTTAAAGATCATCCTTCTTGTAAATAGGAATGCATCAGAGCACAAAGGCCACGTCGAACAATATTTTCACGATTTCACCTTCACCTTCTTAGTGTAATTTGTGATCGTACGATGGTATGCGAATTTGGGCAACAGCCATTCCCTTAATTACATAATCAAAGCTGCAATATGATGTTATCGCAAATAATAGTACTGAAAACACCACAAGTTTTCATTAAATTAGAGCCATAAAATTAAAATTTACACTTACCTCATTACCTTAAACACATTTCATAATTAGGCCACACAAATACTTTACACCTGTGAACAATATTTGTTTTATGAGTATGGCATGAAGGTAAAAATAGGATGAGCATGTAAAACTGAACAAGTGATAAGAGAGCCTGTTCTTCGTACTACGTAATAGTTCATAAAAGTATAATAACATGTGCCACGAATAAAAACTGGCCATCGTCTTTGTAAGATGATCACCACATACAGTGACATTGAATACAAATTGACTTCCGTATTCCATTTGCGTCCTTTAGTTTGATTCCGCAATCAATGGCTCTACCTTTCCTCTACTTTCTTATCTAAAACATTAATTCCAATAAAATTCATTAATACAAATGCACATTATATACAATTTGTAATGCATATTATGAAATAATACCTATTTATATTCTATCCTATGAGTCATTTCTATTAATCAGCATTATGAATCATGGAAATAGTACTTAGAATTGGGGCTCTCTGTGCATGACGAAAAAAATCATTGTAAATGCAGAAGAAAGTAAAATTAAACCATTATTTAAATAACTTCTACGACTATGATTACGTTCATAATATATATTTACCATACGAAATGAATCAGAGGCTAGAGTTAGAAGAAATCCCATTAGCATTCGTCTCAGAAACCGTAACCACAGTATTTAATTAACACAATACCAACAAAACCTTTTGGATTTTTGTCCTTAATGATTACCACTACAGTGCAAGAAAACTTAACTTCCTTTTCATTTGACAGTTTTAAAATTTTTTCAATAAGGGTTGGATGTTGGATTATATATTCTAAACTATTTATCAAAGTAGAGTATTTAAAAAAGTTTAATATTGTCATCCTAGCATCGTCAGAGTTGCCGTAATATTATCAGAAACATGGCCAGAAATTAGTGACGAGGACACGAAAGTTAATGCTTTGAAAAATAATACTGTACCACAGTGGCAATGCATATATAATTTCCATTCCAGCAACCAATTATCTTGTAATGTAAAATAAACAGAGTCTTGCTCTGTGCCCTCATTCGCGTTTGTTTAGATAGCTTGAATTCTACTAATGAATAATTTGTACACGATAAGCAAATATTATTCTATTTCAGTAGGAAACTATAGTGCACGAAAATATAATCCTGCCTTTCTAAAGAATAGCTAGATCATTTCCCAGTACACCGATATTTGTATATTTTATTATGCATATATCAATGATAGTATAACCTGCTGGAAATCATACCGCAATAAATGTTAATAACAGTTGGCTCGTCTCATGAAGCTATGAACTTGTAAAATGTGCACAAGTATATCCTCAGGCGAGACTTGGCTAGCGTCTCTTTCAACTTCCTTTCCTTCACAGTTCATGCCTTTTAACAATAACTTTTGCATATTGGTATATCGTATATCGTATCATATTACAATGAATATAAAAGGACGTCTCATCATCACAAATTCATTCACTCAAAGTTCAGCAGTCTAAGCTTGACTCAAACATCATAAATAGTTTGCTAGCAAATATTTCCATTTCTCTCCGTGTTCGTTTTAATATTTCAAAAACATGAAGTATTTTGTACTACTTGCCTTAGTTTTCCTCGTGGCTCACTCAGCAGCCAAACCTGCTGGTAAGTTTACTTTTGTGTAAATATTCATTATCTTCCTACTCTTTATAAATATATCTTTGGAAAACTGAAAACAACTCATTTTAGATAATAATCGACGAGACGGGCAACAAAACTGCGACAAAGGGTTAACGTACAAGCCCGATGGATGTAATACTTGCTATTGCACTGGAGGTGTCTATCGCTGCACTCTCAAATTTTGTGACGAATCTCTGAGTTCTCTAGCTGGATTTCAAATCTAATATTTCCGAACCCCATCTTTCATTAAAATAGACTGATTACCAAAGAATATGGACATATTCATTTTATGATCCTTTGCTAAACACTTTCAATATTTCAAAATTTTTATCATTTGTGAAGATTTCAATAAACATTTCGTAAACAAGTTTGTAGCAATATATGGCATGACAGTTATTTCATACCTACATATAGACAACGATCCGACTATATATTCATACTATTACAATCACATTCATACTACTATGACACTACACATAAGAATCACTTTATGATATGACAATATGATTTAAAATTGTACAATTTAATATGTACACAACTTGGGTGCATCCTGGATTTTCCTATCCATGGAAAACTGAGATGAGCCTTGCGTATTACAATCAGCGATAAGTCCAAATATAGAAAAATGAATGCATAGATCATTACTATTCATAAAAGTATTTCTTAGTATGTCGCATGTATGTATGTATCTATCTATGCCATGGTAAATGCGGCATTTTGTTGCAATGCACATGCGCGTACACAATATATGTTTCATAAAACCAGAATATGGGGAAAATTATCTTATTTCGAAAATTACACATTGTTAATATGCCTAATCATTTTGAAATTCATCATTAGTAGTGGGGGCCTAGTAAACTATAATTATAAAATGGATTTCCATTTTTTCCTTTTTACATACCCCTAGTCTGCCCAGGCTATAAAATCAGCGTTAGTGCTTAAGTGGTCCATTCATGGCTGTGCGCTGTGATTAGTTGTCCACGTATGGATTCCTTGGCCACTTTTGACTATCACGGTTTTCAGCACGATTTCATAAATAATATACCCCACCAGCAGTACTATTACATTGGGTGGACTCAGGGATTTCGAAATCATCACTGTCCATGGATGGACCAGCTTGGGCATTAGCGAGGGAATTTTGAGATTTTTATTTTGCCTTAAATATCAACCAATTTTGATTCTGAATAAAAAGAGAAACGCATTCTTGATAAATACAAAAATTCACGAGGTTATAATAAGGCGTATCTGCTCTGAGTAAGGGTAGAACAAAGACCTAAAATCCATGGATGGACCACTGCGGGCACTCGAGTGCACTCTAGGGGTATACAGTTTATTGTAAACTGTATATCCCTAGAATGAAACCGAATGCCGAAGTGTAAACTGAGTTTATACTTCGGAACGGGTTTCGTGCAGTTATTGTAGCCGCTACAGTAAGAAGCTAAATGTTCATTTTCCTATTATATAAATATTGAAATGTATCGAAATTCTAAAGTGAAAACTTTATGGCGTCTTTCTTTCATCATGCTGCAAACAGCATAGTAAAATACTTTGGCAAGTATAATTGTGAAATAATAACTTAACGAATGAAGACATTTGGGGACGGAAGGGGACGAATTAAGATGAATAAGGACAAATGGAGGCGAATGAGGACGAATGGGGACGAATAAGAACTAATGCTGACGAAGCGAATGAGGACGAAACGAATGATGATGTATCTTTTAGGGTAGCCTAGCCTCTGCGGGCACAGCATGTTATTTGCTAAAATATTGGGCGAGTATTAACAAAAGTATCCGATATTTTGGAGTTAATAAGCAGAAAAAATTTGTACAAATCATGCATACATATCTTGCGGAGCATTGATGTTCAACTGTTTCCATGCGAATTTTTTTCGTACTAGGCAGTGTTATAGGTATGACATTTAAATGTAGAATTATAATGAATCCTTATGTCTTAGTACTAAATAATTAGGACCAACAAGTAAGTAGTGTATGATAATTAAGTAAAACTTCAAACAGGATGAACAGGTAACATCATCGTTTATTTGTAATAAACAATCCATACTACAAGCGTAATCGAATATTCAAAATCTCTGCGTCGATTGAAAATTTTAAATGTTTTAAACATATATCCTTGAGGTGACAATAAATGAATTTCAATAATGCTAAACGTAAAGATAATTGTACCGTGTACTCATTGCTTTCACATCCAACATGTAATGTATTGAATATAAATAATTGAATAGTGCTGTTTGTCCAAGTAACACGTAACGATTGTACTCACCAACTTTCACAATATGCATAACCATATTTGTCTATATATACTAGAGTAATTATTCATAAATTATATAGAGTTACATAAAACTATACATGGACACAAAATGGAACACAATTACTTTTCTTTCGATAGTTAAGAAACATGTTCGGTGCATATCAAACTTTCTATATGCTCTTCTCTGTCACTAATCTAAATTGACAAAGAAGATAGGTACTTTTTCATTCAGGACAAATATTTTTACTCGTATGATGTCTACTGTGTCAACAGTCCACAAATTATTTCTAATATTGTCTTTCGCTGTCTTTATATAATTTTTATTGAATGTACTCTCATGGACGCCTAATAGTATGATAAATTACACTCTTACCATCTAATTTGTATACGTAGTGCATCGAACTCTGCACTGTTTAAGTTACCTATCATGGAATATCTTTGCTATCTGAACCGACATTCTATAACTTATGGTTTCAATATATAATGTCCAGCAGAATAGCAAAGCTAATAAGTTAATACGCATTGTCTCATTGTTATTTGTCAGTGTTTATGGAAGTAACACTTGAACTACTGAATGTAGAGCTGCTATTCTAGTGGTTTTTAGTCGCTTATTAATTATGTTATCAAAATGTACATATTTACGGATGAATATATACATATTGTATTTGAAATCGCTTTCGTTGCCATACTTTGGAATTCAAAGTTAGAATGACTCTGTCAGTAATATATACTCTAAGTAAAAGGCTTACTTGATAATATTTACACTTCTATACACATCTACTTATTATTTTTTGGTTGATTAGATCAACAAATAACGCTTTAAATATACATTAAGTCACTATTAACACACAGATATAATAATAAACAGAGATTTAACAAGGCATGTATTATAAAAGTTTAACCCTATGCTAACATTTTCTTGTACCAAGTGAGGAATGTGCTACGATAGTTCACCTCCAACTCCAGTATTTGTTACACAAATATATTTATTTGCTCCAATTACTAATTTAGATTTAATACTACGCCTTTACAATTGAAAACTTAATTAATTATTGGTTAAATTAACAACACATTTACCTTTTGTTACAATTAGTAACTCATCTACCTTTTTGTTACAATCGGCATACTTATTGCTAAAACCAGCCACACAATTCCCTTTTGTTACAATCGGCAAATACTTCAGATTTAAAATAACAAATACAAATACTATTACTTATTAATGATTAATTATTGCTAACATATTGAAATTCTCAAAAAGGAGATAAATGTGAGAGACACTAAAATTACAACTACAATCCTCCACATTCCTCTTCATTAACATGGTTTGACTAGTTGTCCAGCATAGTGATCACTCCATATCATAATTAAGATGAAAATATCAGACTTATCTACAGACAATTTTAGCAGAAGGCGTTACGAATTTTATGCAAAATATATGTTAATTAGGCAATGAGGATTGGAGTTTATAAAAGTAGTATCTATCAGCTACAGCTTTAAATTTACTCAAGTTTTGATGCTACTATAAGCATAAGACATATCTAACTATCCGGTTTATCTCACAGGTGTTGCTTAGTTAACTTATAATGGTGTGTTTTGGCGTAACTCTTAATTTAAAAATCTAGCTTTGAAGATAAGTACTAATTCAAAGTTCACGCAGCCGACGAAGCAGATCTTCAGTTTGATCTTCGCCTCGCGAAGAACGACGTCCATGGCTTCGGGTTGGCTTAGCATCCCCATTATCAATGGAGATTTCACTAAATTATTATTCAAACAAATTCATTTTAATTTGTCAATAGGCTACATTATTACAGCTAACGTTTTTTATAGTTTACTATCTTTATTTAGTTATTTACAAGCCGAAGTTATCTTTCTGAATAAACATGATATAATCAAACTTACGTTATGAGCTCTCTACTGGATGGTGACAGCACCATTATATTGGAACGACTTCGGCTTCGATGTAATTGAGCCTTGTTATCACCTACATATTGTTAATTCGTTAATAAAGCCCCAAAAAACTTTTATGAATCAGAACAAACGAAATCTAAACTCACCAGCAGCTCCTCCTCGTGGTGCTCGTTTCCGTTTTTGGTCTGGTCGATGGAATGCTTGACCAGTCTTCAACGCCTCCAGGAGATTATCCATAACCCCAGTATCATCATTAGAATTGATGTCAACCAACGCTTTCTTACGAGCCAGTCTTTCTTGCTTTTCCTGCTCAGCCTTTGCTTTAGCCTCCTTTGCCCGCCGAATTTTTTCTTCAGTCTCGCGAAGTTTAACATTGTCCTTATACGCTTGCTGTATATTTAAAAAGTTAACCTTAAATATACTTAAAAAAAGTAATGATACGATCTAAACCTGTATAATACTTAGAGTGAGTAGTACCTGAAACTGATCTTTGAAAATTTTTATATCACTAAAGAATTCTTCAACAGAGTAAAGATTTTTGTCGAAGGAAAAGTATTCAGCCAGATCACTATACAGGGAATCAATTTTACTAAACATCTGTTGGAGGATGTCACATTGTTGTCTTGCTTCTTTAGAAAAACACTAAAATCAAAAAAATTCGTAAACATTAAATTATAACCAAGCCATATGCTGTAAATTAGTAAGAGACACTTACACTCATGATTTCAAGGAATTTATCTTCGGAACCTTGGGGAACCTTTGAATTTTTTAAATCTGTTTCAAGATTTTTAAGATCAGAATCCATCACACGTAGAGATTTTTGAATTGTTTCAACAGACACTCGGGCAGCTTTATCCAAATGAATTAATTCTTCATCAAACGATAAAACTTCCGGGAATTTTGCCTCTACAGTTTCAACTAAATAATGAAGCAACGTGTGTCTATTTTCAACGTCTTTTGTATTCGAAAGTTTGGGCAGGTAGGATATTTCAAACCCAACTGCTTGACCATTTCTGGAACCTGAATTCATTACGTTACCAACGAGTAAAACCAGCTCCAGAAGTTTCGCAAGCTTTTTGGAAGATTTGATTTCTTCACATGCTGCTGTGGCAGCAACAATGCCCTAAGATATTCAAAAATATAATTAAGTGATATACTTTATAAACCCAAAATCAAAGTAATAGTAAACTAAAAACAAAATTGCATTTTACTAGCCAGTCGAATTGGTTTAGAGACGCGCGACATTAAAAATACGAAATTATATGAATTCAAAGTTACAAAGAATATTTTAAAACTTACGGGTTTGATATCTTGAACGGTGTCCACATATTGAGCTTTGAATTTCATAGATCTTAGTCTTGGAAGTAGCCGTTTGATTGTCGAAATCTATGGTTAATACAAAATGAATGTTATCAATGACTTTTTATTGTGACAATTTTGTAAAAACTATAACCCCAAACTGAAAAGCTTTACTTACAGTGACAGCAAATTGTTCTGCGTCGTTTAGATCTTCATATTGACTCTGTAAATCCTCTAATCGCTTTAATTGGTCCGCTGGTGGTAAATAGTTAATTAATTGTTCCAACAAATTGCCAGACAAGACAGTTTCATCACAACGCAAAATAGCAGCTTTAACTGCTTCAAAACTCATGTGTTTGAGCGAGCCTCCTAAAAGAATTGCTAAGTTCTGGGCCGCCTTGGAATCTAAAACTCTCAGTGCCTTCAATTTCTTCCCGCCAATGGAATTATTTTTATCATTTTCTTCTACAATTGACACATTAAAGATTGTTGATTAACATTCTCCAAAATAGATAAGTACTTGCAATAATAGTTTACAAACCTTTAAGGGACTTAGGAGGTGCTTTGGTTGAAAATCGCAGTAATCCTTCTAGAATTTCTTCGGACGCCAACTTTTCTTCTTCAACTTGAACCCAAAATGACTTTTCCGAAAGCTTCTGAGGAGCAATCTAAAATTAAGACGTTAAATTAGAATTTTATTTTTTTTTAGAAATCGATGGATTGTCATATCAACAAGATTTAAATAATTTTCGTACCGTTTTCCAATTAGCTTTTTTGAGAGGAACGTCTAAATTCCACTTTTTCTTTGCTTTCATTCCAAAAGGAAGAGCGATGTTTGCAGGTTTTGGCATTGGAGCTGCTGGAGGACCAAAACCAGGCATTCCAAATGGAGGCGGAGGTGGCATCCCCATTCCAGGCGGGGGTGGTGGAGGAGGAGGACCGCCTCCCATTCCCATCATTGGAGGAGGAGGAGGAGGTGGGGGACCTCCACCCATTCCCGGAAAAGGTGGTGGTGGAGGTGGGGCAGGTCCTCCAGTTCGGGCTGGTCCAGAAGGTCCCGAAGGAAACACAGTCGCAAGTGCCACGCGGCCCATTTCAATACCCGATGGCTATAGACAAAATTCAAAATTTTAACTCTTAATCCACTATTTTAGCAAAAGAGTTAAAGTGTAATTACAAGATTTTCATAAATGCATTTTAAGAAATCAATCAACACACCTTTTGACCTCCAGACTTCATGGCTTCTTCTAACTCCGCGTTTCGTTTTTTTAACTGTTCATTTTCAGCGTCGGCTTCTTGCTTTTTAGTCAAAGCTTCCTCCAATTTATTATTTAATTCATCGTTCCGCTTCTCATCGGCGGCCTTCAGTTTTTCTAATTAAAAATGTTGAAAATTTTTATCCCGCCCGAGTATTATATTATAGTATAAACGTGAAGTGACACATGCGCATTGAATTCTGCATGTATCAATGTATATCAGGCATCAAAATTTTTTCGCAACCTGGTTGGTTGTGAAGCCAAGGAAATCCTAGTATAACATTATAGCTCCTAAAGATGTGGTAAATTAATGAATAGTGCTTACCGACAACCAATCCAGTTAATGCTTCCACGTCAATTTCAAACTTTTTTGCACGGAAATCTGGATCATAGCCACTGCGATGAAGTACAATTTGGGCTACACATTCTTCGATAAGTTTAAAATATGCAGACCTAATTCATAAGTTTTTAAGATTAATACACGAATCACAGTAATAAAATCAGAACAAATCAAAAACAAAAAACTGCAACATGATGCATTAGTACACGCTTTTAAGATTCTTTTAGGAAATTTAATAACCTATTCTAAAATTTTTAGCAAGCAGAAAGCACAACTACACAGACCATGCTTTTAGGGTAAAATAAAACCATCAAAAAACGAATATTTTTTCATAAAACAAAATAATAACACTATGCACAGATTAAAAGATAGAGAGAAAAGATATACCCATTTACTTGTTTTCAATGTGTCATTTTTCCTATTCATGCTGTGCTTAATCTGAGTAGTTCCGGAACGCATTAAGAAAGCAATTAAGCACAAATTATTTACATGATTTGGAAAAGACCTATTCACAAAAAATGTTCTCACCTAATATGATTATCGTCCCTTATGCACAGCATATGTTGTAGAATGGCAAGAAACAAGGGTTCTGCAGGGGTGTCGGCTATGAGATTCTGAATTAACTCATAGCACTCTTTAGGATCATCAAACTCGGAATGGATGCAATCAAACTTCTCTGAGAATTCTTCAAAATCTTCTTCTTTATGTTTAAGAAATATTTCTATTTGTCTAGCAAAGTCTCCCGACGCTCCTTTCTTAATTTCATCTATTAACCCATGGAGGCCAGCTCTCATAAACTCATTTCGCAGAAAAATCCGGTATTCAAAATCCTCCGGTGTATTCACTATCGCATTAATAAGCTCCATGCAACAGTTCTGCAAAATTAAAAAAAAACTTTGAAATGTCTTACGGTAAATATTTTCTTAGCAGTAGTCAACTTTGCAGCTAAATATATTCATTTGGCTTTGACAATTTTTATTTAATAAGTAATTAGTTCGGAGAAACGATTTATTAACCAATCATCGACATACCCTCAGCGAGTCATTGTCCTGTTGATTTAATCCCTGCACAATTGGAACAAATCGATCACATCCTTTATTTTCAGCGGATATTGTAATTGCTTCGAGTACTCGTTCATGTCCTCCTTGGTCTGCTAAAAGGCACACTGGACCAAGAAGCCGAGCAGCTTCCTGCATTACTGATTGATGTTGAGGATCTAATGATCTGGCCACAAGAGCAAATACCTACGAAGTAAGCAAAGTGTGTTAAGACAAGGATAAAAATTTGCATTTATCATGCAAATTCATACATGGAAATTAATACATACTATATAACTAAGATTATTACAACTAAAGTCAAATAACTTTAACTCAGCTAAAAAGATAATCAATAAAGTTAATTTTTAAGAAAATTAAAAAAAAACATTAAGTGTGTAATGTAAAAAATAATATCATTTAATAGCAAAATCAAAAGAATTTAATTCTAAAATTTAATTTTTTTAAAATCTAGTACAATGATGAATATATGAAATCAAAAACTGGAAAAAATTGAATTTTATCCATGTAGAACTAATCTGACGGACTTGTAAAAATGAATGAAAATTACTCCATTTCTCGATTTTTAAAACTACAGATACAGCGTCAGTTAAACGTAAGACACCAGCCTTACAAGCTGAAAAGCATGTAAGACTGCGTGGCCATCCGTCTAATGAGCGTAGTATTTTAAAAAGTCAAGAAGTGCTATATTTCCATTCGTTTTTCACAGGTTCGGCAAGATAGTCCATGAATTAAAATTCCAATTCTGTCCATTTCTTGATTTCTTATATTCACCGTCACGGCTCGATGCTGACTTACTTCCTTTTGGTCGAAAACTTGCTTCATTCCTTCTGTGTTATTCATAAACGCACGAAGGGATCGCAAACATTCCAGCTGAATTTTAGCTCGATGTTCGCCCAAACCCCTAAAACAACATAAATTTATCATTAAAAGGTCTAATCAATTGACTTGCAGTAGATATTATGTATTACTGCACACTGCGCAATAGAGGATTTTTCATCTCAATTGTCATCCTATAATATTTCTCAGAGTTTCAGATATTCCTAATTCCCACCCCACATTTCTGGACGTCCAGGAAATGGTGCGAAATGGGAAATTACGGGAAATGTGGGAAATAAATCAAAACATTTTAATTTTGGCGCAATTTTTGCTCTACTTACCACTATTTACCACACTTCCCATTTCTCACTCCATTTTGATACCCACACTTCCCAGTGGAAAATAAGGTATTTTCTACTCGAAACCTTGATTTCTCAGCTAACTGAAGTAATTTAAAAACAATTACCATACACCATTTCAAAGACCACCATCTTACCAAAACTACCACTTTAGGAAGTTGCATCAATGAGGCAAGTTTGATCAATAATTAACATCAACAGGTTCAAAAAATCCTAAATCTATTGGGTTAAATTTTCATATTCATAAACGGTGAAAATTTGTGTTTCGTCGGGAGTAACCCAATAGATTTCTGCAAAGGGAGATATCTGAGTCAAATGAGACATATTATTGGAAAGCTCTTCTTTCTTTGTTTAAAGTTTGCTAAAGATCGTTAAATGAAGCGTTGGCCAAAAAGTTTATCTAAAACAACAAGTGCCACCTAATATCAAACATTTCAAAAGTTTGCCCTGTTTTGGGATTTATTCCGACTACAAAAAATTTTATTTTAAATATTTCGCACCCTGATCAAATTTGTTTGTGGAATTTTCCACCAACATTCATTAAAATCAGAGGTGGTTAATTTTCCAACTTTGTTCCCATTGATTTTAATGCTTTCCACTTTTTTATTTTCAATGATTTTTATGACCTATTAATATCAAATGATATTGATCAAAGTTCCCTCATTGATGTCATCAATGAATAAACTTCGTACGGTTTTTTGAATGGTATACGCTTGTACTACTTAAGGTCTCTGAGATAAAGGAGGAGGACATTTGAAATGAGACACTCTGTACCACCACCCCTTAATTGTGTACTCATAAGCACATTTCGGTTTATCTCGTTCTATTCATTCTATGATGGCTCCCTACAGGATGATTGTTTTCGGCTGTCGAAAAAAACTGGGACAGAGTGAACCGAGAAGCGTTACCTATTTTGACGTTATTTGTAAATGAAGTATAGTATGGAGCACGAGAAGGTGACCAATATTGTTTCATATATTATGTCATTTGCGAGAAATGATTACAAAAGATTACCCGCAACTTATTTTTTTAATATTTTTCTATGCATGGTAATCCTTATGGCCACTTTCTCGTGCCCCATAGTGTATATATAATTTTTTTCAATTGCAAATTGCAATTTTGGAAAATAAAAATTTCCTAAATTCTAAATTTGTAAAAAAGAGCTGTAATTCAATAAATAGGTACTGTTTTAACCATGCCTGTAAGCAAGTACCAAAGAACTTTTAAATCTTCTCTGATATTATTTGAAAAGGAAAAAGACAAGGAGTCAAAAGCACTGGCTTACAGGAGCTAGAGCTTCAAATCAATTATGGAGCAAATCAATGTTGAAAAGCACCCTTTATCGACATTCTTTCTTATCATCGAAATATTTCCCTGCTTAAAACGAACTGCTGTAAGGCTGTTATGGCGAGTAAATCATAGGTACCACTTGTTTCTGAATATGAGTATCAAGTATTTATTATTACTAGTAATCCCAGCTAAGGGGCGAACCTGGCACTCAAGAGAAATTAAGCAGGCCGCCCATCACAGTAATAAAAACAATTCCGGGTCAAATGGAAAAATTCCTAAACCAAAATAATAACTGAATTTCGTAGTGTCCAATACAGGGAATAATAAAATACTCTATTTTTATTAAAAAACCCAGAATGTCCCCCTTTTAAATCCGAAAAATATGATTCCGGGATTTTGGAAAACCGATTGTCTTCTTTAGCTAATTATTTCTAAATCAATCACCAATATAATCATATCATGTGAATTGTATTATTGTTCTGATGTTATAATAATATGAAACAACTCATTTCGTTGGTTTAGTGGGAGGGGACATGCGCATTTTGTTTTCGTGCTTTCAAAGAACGTGCATATATTACGGTTATAGTTGATGGGAGGTGGCGATGTCCAAAATAGTTACAGCAAGCATTTGCGCTGCACTTCGGAGAGGGGGTTTTAGATTACGTAATATATGCAGGTTTCCTAGGCTCTCCTACCAAGACATAGATAGTCAGGTATTAGCGCGATTATGTTATAGATGTTGTTGTATGATGAAGTCTTTTTAGCCTGTGAATCTGGGTAGGGGAAATCTCACATCCAAAGTTATAAAAATACAGTCACCATCCATTCTACACTACGGTTATAGTTTTTGCCAGATTGTGCGTTTGTTCAATTTGCCAAACTCTCCGACGTGGTAAAAAGGCGATTTGCCAAATCATCCCGAAGGGTCAAAATCGTGGCGAAAATACTTTTGCCAAAATGTCTTTTGCCAAATCGACCTACCACTATTTATTATTATGTTGTTGTCTGATGAAGTCTTTTTAGCCTGTGAATTTGGGTAGGGGAAATCTCAGATTTAAAATTATACACCTATGGTATTGCAGTTTCACAACCGGGTACGGGAGTACCGTAGCTTTACAACCCTGTCCTTTTACAACCACATAATTTTGTCTTATCACCAGGCACAAACGTTCACAACAAATAATGATATTCTTTTTCGTAAAGATTAGTGAATGAATGAACTAATCTAAGCTTCATTTTTTAACGATATAACTGAAATTTATACTGCGTTGGATTTAAAGTGTCAGTATATGGTTGTATGTAAAACTGTGATGCCCGGTTGTAAAACTGTAGTACGCATAGATGTAAATTTTTGATTGAGAATGCCAATAGCTTGGATTTTGCGTGCATGCTGTGTAAGTGTAGCATTCCAAGAAGTCATAATAATGCTGACATATACTCAATATTATGAAAATAGTTGTTAAACATAATATTAGCATTTAAGATTTTATTTAAAAAATTACTATATAAGCAGGGTATTAGCAATATTATTTTGCTTTTGCTAGCAGCAGGAAACACCCGAAATTTTCTTGACACTGAGGAAATACAGTACAGTTAATACAGTGCAGAGCTGAACCTGAGCTGAAAACTTGGAAATTATAATCCATTACCTACGAAAATTAAAAGTTCGTTTACCGCAAATGGAATAATAATGAATTATGCGACTTTGACTTTATAAGTCAGTACAATCACGAGAAATAAATTCTCAACTCGAACCTATCCATTCTAAAAAACGAAACGACTACAATTCTAAAATCAAGACGCACATTCATTGACATCGATTCTTAATTCGTATCACTCCACTGAATCCACTACTATATTACGTGGCTCGTAGCTCGTAGTAAGTCCTTCTTACTGCTACAGTATTTATGGGAATTTGCACGACCTGCTTGAAATAAAAAGATGGACTAGGCTCCACGTTTTCAAAATTCTGCAAGAGGCCCTAGCTTGTTTTTTTTATCTTAAAGTATCCTTGAGTAACGGTTACACCCTTACACCCTCCATTCCAGGCTGTGTATCCCATTTGGTATACTTAATTCGCGGTAAGAATATTAATATTTTCTGATGCCATGTTATGCGATGATATAATCTAAGCAAAAGAAAATAGTAGCTTAACAAAATTAAAAAATGAAGTATGCTTACCCTCGATTGAATGAATAACATTCGTTAAGCAAGTTTAGAACCAGATCTAGGCCTTTTGGTCCGAAGCCTTTGATCCATGACACTGGATTATTGGACAACGTAATCCGCAAAGATTCAATTAAGTGCGAGGTCTTGTTGCCACTTAGATTTTCTAAATTTGATTTATGAAGGGCATTAATATAGTCCATCGGAGTGTCTAATTTACTTTTCGGGCCCTGAAAATTAACAAATATATATGTACATGTTACATGTGTTCAACAATGTTCATGGCACTTGTAAATAAGGCAGCAATATTGCATACAGTGCTATAGCCTTTTTCTCTCATTGACAACAGCTGTCGTTTCTTTTCGATCGTTTGATCTAATAGAGGTTTTCTTTTCTCTTCCGACAGATTCATATCATCCAACATTTGTCGAAAATGTTCTTCGACTTCTTTATCAGTGAGAGGCACTTCTTTTTGCTGCATTTCATCCAGTTCATTAAAATCTGATTCTGAATGAGGTCTACTGAGCCCTGAACTCTTTTTCACTCTCCCAGTTCCACCAAGACCAAATTTGTCCAGCTAAAAGTAAAAGAAAATTAAATATTAACACACAAAACTGCTGACTCGCAATTTTATATCTCGTAAAACAAGTAAAAAATATCACCAAGCGATGAAACTTACAAAACTTCCGGACTTAAATTTATCTGAGCGTGACATCCTGTAAAAACATTAACTCCTGACTGACAGCCGAGTTTTCGATTTTGTAATTGTACGAGCAGGTGATCTTCGTTTTAGCCAGATGTCTGTTAATCCTTTCTCTTAGTAACTTGCTAAGATATTAAAAATACAATGTGACAACAATTAACCATTAGATAACGTCACAAATTATTTCCATACTTAGTATTTCATAATTTTAAATGTCATCCATCATATTTTGTCATGATAACTATAGTATTTACAAATATTAATGCTGGATGTATTAACAATGCTTACTATCTGTCAGCTCTCAGTTGTCAGATGTGATGTAACACGTCACGGCAGCTTCAATCCACTATTGAACTCCACTTGTTGCCTCTTTCTTCCTAGTTCATCAAATATTAAAACACAATGAACCATTAACACACATTTCAATTATCAATATCTAGATACTAGATAGTTACTTGCAAAATAGCTGGTGGTTACCATTGGGAAAATAAAAAGTATTGGAGAGTTATTAAAATGATTTAGTTCCAATTCCAAATATCAAATACAAATCAAATATCAAATAATGTTAAGTTTGCACCTGGTGACTAAGAATTTACAATTGACTTGAAAATCGATGACATAATAATTAAATATATCAATGAATGAAGGTATACTTACAATGTTAGAATGCAATACTTCCTGAGCTGAGCTTGTGTATTGATTAAACTGTGAAGTCAAAATTGACTTGACACTAATTGCTAATGGATGGGAATTGGAGGATCCGAAGAAAAATAAATACTTTCATCCAACGGATAATGTTAATCAGCCAAATATCAAATATCTGACTGATTGGATTATCAAAACAACTGTTAGCCTGGCCTGGCCTAACCCTTTAATCAAAATAGTGACTGTTTTTCATTTTGCGATTTGTACGTTTGATATTGTGTTGCTCTTATGCTGTATTTGTGTTGAATGCTGGTATGTTGTCAGTTGTATCTGCTCTAAGTATTTCTGTAATCCAATGAGGGCTCCCGACAGTCGACTGCTGAAAAGCCAACCACATAACAACTCCTTGCAGAACTGGTGTTTGTTTGACGATGATCATAGCTTGTGTACCCTATAATTAACCACACCTAATTGCATTAACTAATATGATGTCCAGTAACAGTAACGCTAAACAAAATCACTGCTGTTAATAAGTTTTGCAGGACTGCTGACTGTGCTGACTGCTACATTACAATCCAATTCAAGAAATTATTTTATTCGATCTGTTCTCGTGTACTGCTTAAATTGATTTAGTTTTTAAATTTAATTCAAGGAAAATTTGCGATAGCTAACATGGAAACAATTTTGCAAAAAAGAGATTATGGTTGTGACCTGTTATGGTTAGCTTAGTGCCCATCTGGTTCAAGATCATAGCAAATAAATCTTGAGCCAATAGACTCATGCGATTTATATAGGCACTGTTTAATTCAGGTTTAGAAAACTATAACTGGAAAAACAATAAGATATATCAAAAAGTATTTGATCATTAGCAAGCCTTAGAATAATATTTAACATCTGGGTCTGCTGATATTGAAATCATTTTTACAGAAATTGCAAAGAACCATTCGTAATTACAACCAGCAGTCTATAAGGGTAGATGTGTGCATATTCACATTCAAATTCGCCTAACTTCATAGCGTATACTTGTTCACTTAAATTTTTAACCCTTTTTTTAAATTTAATACTTAAAAGCGGGTTTCGAATTCTCACCCCAAATTCATAAAAGAATTTCTAGTACATTTGAGAAATAGAAAGGGATTATCAATGAAGAACAGGTTAATATCTTTAGATTTTCAAAGCACAATAAGTATAAGGTACCATTTAATCCGTTTCTTAAATCGTAAATGAAAGAATCTTTCAAATCCTTACCATCATAATTTAGTGTAAATGAAAACCCTTTGGAATTCAGATGAATTAGAACACAGACATGAATGCAAAATGACATATCTACAAGTAGTGTACCAAAACTCGTTGAAAACAACTTTGCGACTACAATTATTCAAAATGTTTATAGTTTTGTTTAGAATTGAAATACTTTTGGTCGTAGTTTTTAATTGCCCTAAATTACAGTTGATTCAAAAATAAATATCCAACTCGAAGCAGATGTATCGTCCAGTTTTTTTAAAACTGGACGAAAAAAAATGCTGCGCCCCAGGCTCAATGTTAAACTAGGCTAAAATGAGGCGCAGCATTTTTTTTCGTCTAATTGTTTAATGGCTATATTATAGGTATTTTTATGGTCATGCTTTAAAGCTTCCAAAATATGTCGGATGTCGGATAACTTCATCGGGAATAGCGGTAATCTTCAATCCTCCATGTGCTATGAATTGTGGTGTTTTATCCTTGATTTTCAACTCGTGCGGAGGCACTATTTATCATCATTTAGGTCGAAGTGGAGGAGGTAACGTCCGAATCAGTAACAGATTTGTATGCAGATTTGTGGTTCAACAAAATCGAAAATAACGTGGTCTGGTTGGGTCTTATCCACTGCCCGCACCGGTCCACAACAATCAAAATAAAATTTCACGGGATCGTTGTATTGAACATTCGCTAAGTACTAACAATAAAACGCGGACAAAGACACGACATTAAGTAGCGGGGTAACATTTTTTTAGTAATCATTGGTTTTTGATAGCCACCCACCGGTAAAAATTTTTGGAAGTCAACAAAGAAATAAATATAGTCAATATAGCACTATGAGAATTATAATCAAATTAGTAAACTGTCAAGCTAATGCTGTCAATAGACGATATTCTTCAACATACTTAAAATTTGGGCCGTATATTCAAAGTCGTCGAACTCAAGCAGAAAAATCCCTTTTAATTCAAGTAAGCCATAAGTTAATTTTGAATTTCTATTCAATAGCCCATATCTGTATTTCACCTGACATCTAGTGAGTAGACCGATTTGTGGCGGGATCCTTCGTACCATGAAGATATTCCGAATATCTTCATGGTACGAAGGATCCCGCCATCAAACTCACTTGTATTCACATCAAATTCACCACAAATCGGTCTACTCACTAGATGTCAAGTGAAATACAGATATGGGCTATTGTTTATATTATTTTATTAACACATTTGG
Organism: Tomocerus qinae; assembly: GCA_020055645.1. Classification (NCBI taxonomy): domain Eukaryota; kingdom Metazoa; phylum Arthropoda; class Collembola; order Entomobryomorpha; family Tomoceridae; genus Tomocerus; species Tomocerus qinae. The sequence continues at coordinate 30,198,098 of CM034548.1, forward strand.
GAAATTAAGAAACGGAAAATCAACCATTCTTCACTGGCGCTATAATTACAAATCGTCTTTTGCATATTTATTCATTTTGGGTATTTATTGTTTACAGACAAAATTCGATGTATTGGTAGTGACTTTAGAGTTAAAATGTTATTCTATTGTCTATAATTTCTATTGTCATTGTTTTTTCTAATTAAATCAACAATAAATTGACAAATGTTGAATGTAATCCAATAATTATTTATACAATACACCCAATGCTAATGCCATAGGTTACTGTGGTTTTAAAAGTTATCATACACTGATGTCTGATTACAGATATGTTAGCATATAGTTCCTTTTTTTTACTTTTACACTATTGATCAAATATGCTATATAAGTTATTTATAGTTATAATATAAGTTATTTGATATCTTATCTCATTAATAAAAACATTTCTAAACGATTTTTGTAATTATAGATAAAGAATCCGTCTTCAGCACCAGAAATAAAATCATACTTAACGTCAAATTTTGGGAATCTTGAAGCAGTACATCACTACTCGGTGCCTGGGAAAGGGAAAAATGTTCCGTCATCTTCTATAGCTCCTCAATCCGGCGATTTCCATTGGGTTTTAGCAGAATTTAAAGAACAAAAGGATTTTGAAAGGGCATATATTGAATGTCAATATGCTGAATTATCAGTGCCATTTCAATCGTCTATGTGTTGGTTTAAAAGTCCAGGGAGCAGCACAACTAACAAAAGGTCAGGACGCCAATTGTCTGATGGTAACGCTATTCCATTTCAGAAACTTGGAAAACAAATATCCAATCCAGATTTTAGTAAAACAAAATCGGTAAGTGATGCTGACAGAAACAAAAATTTTATCATGTATCCAACAATTATTTTTCGTTAATAAAAAACAACAAATTTCTTGTTTCAGATGAACGAACAATTAAAAATATTGGAAGATTCGTTAAAGTTGACTGATTTAGGTATTAGACTTCGTTTTCTCATTGCTCACCAATTGGAAAAATGTTTGGAGAGATTGTTTCCCCTGGGTTGTGTTCTACCTTTCGGATCCTCCATTTCTGGAATAGGACGACAAAGTGGGGATTTAGACTTGGTTTTGCTTCCTGATAAAGTTAGTAGTATATTTATATATTTATTACTTTGGTTTAGTTTGCGAATAAATGAAAACCTTTTCATGTTCATTAGATTACGAAAATATCAATGCTATAAAAATGTACTACTGAAACCACTTTTATATCCAATATATTTTTCATTATAGCGGGAAATATTTCCGTCTAGTGCTTCTACCCAACAGACTGACTTCAGTTTATTTTACCAATCCAAATTATTTTCTAATGGAAATACGGCGAATGCTCGATTTCAAGTCCAAAGAGTAATGGAGACAATTGCTGACATCATTCAACTATTTGTTCCAGGATGTACTCATGTTCAGAGAATACTTCAAGCCCGAGTCCCTATCCTTCGCTTTTGGAGTGATTATACAGATTTACAATGTGACCTCTCAATGACTAACTCGTAAGTTATATTAGATAAAATTATTATTCGTGTATGATTGTATGCATTTAAAAAGAGCCTAAAAACAGTTGATTTAAATGCTTTGCTCCTTTTTTCAAGAGGGCTGTTTATAAGGAAAATGTTCATTGATAACTAATAATTAACCTTTTAAATTTTTACAGGAGTGGTGTTCACATGTCAGAATTGATTTATTTAATGTCGTCATTAGAATTAAGATTTCCTACCCTTCTCTGTGCTATTCGATCTTGGGCATCGGCGAGAAAAATAACTAACCCAGTTCCAGGAAGACAGCCAACAAACTTTATGTTTGTATTACTACTAATTTACTTTTTGCAGCATAAAAAGATTCTCCCCACTTTTGATATACTTTTTAACAATGCAGGTAAGACATTGTTGGCTTTTCTTGAACTTCATTTATTTGAAACCTCCTAGTATATAATTCAATGGGTACTATGACCGCGGTTAATGAAACTATAAGTGATTTACAATTTTTTTAAAGGAAAAGATGACCACCGTGTAACATCCGATGGCATAGACTGTACATTTTTAAGAGACCATGAAAAAATTCTGAAGTTGTTTACTCCTCAAAAAAAGAATGAATCGCTATCTGAACTTCTCTTTGAGTTTTTTGAATTTTATTCAGAATTTGACTTTCAAAATAAAGGCATATCAGTTTTAACTGGAAATTCATGGGGAAAACCTGATGCAGGTCCAATGTACATACAAAATCCCTTGGAACGACATATGAACGTATCCAGGAATGTATCGCGTGAAGAAGTAGTCCGCTTTAAAAGTAAGGCCAAAGAATTTATATACCTGTCTCAGGGAGTAAACTCATTAAGCCAAAGAAGAAACGAACTATATAAGAAACTATAATTTTCATTTTATTTGACATTAAAATTTAAGGTTTGGCTTAGAATGAAATCTTAATAAATTTATAGGACAAAGTTGTTAAATAAACGGAAAATGACAAGATTTTCAATGGGGGTAAATAGGCGATCAAAAGAATTGATTACATAACACGGTTAAGTTAACATAATTGCAAGAAAATTGTAATAATGAAACGGAGCTATTTCCGTAATATGTGGCTTATTTTGCCCACGATCAAAAAGCTTTCTATATCTTTTCCAGCCAAAATAGGAATTATAGCATTCACAATGTTTAAATGGCAACTAGTCAGTTTAATAATTTGTAGATATACTAAAATATATTATACGATGTATTAGTGTAAAGTGCCTAGAACAATAAATATCATTTTGTATCATTTTCTGAAGTTTTCAAATTAAAAGTGAAAAGCAAGTCTGTGTTTCATTTATTTTTCAGGTGAATGTTTTTCTGCTCTGTGGAAGTTAGAAACATCTTATTCGGAAGCAAATACATTGTCAATATCGGATCTATTACTAACCCCTCAATTAGAAAAGTCTAATGAATTTCGGTTGAAAATGAAAGAAATATTAACAGATTAATTTGAAAATAAATATAAGTATAAAAAACAATAAAGATGTTTGTATTTGACCACATATACTTTGTGTTTTTATACATAAAAATTTTTATTCTAAAATCCAAGGCTAGGACCATGAATCTATATAATAATAGCCGGAGAAATGTTCTTTAACATCAACTTACGACTTTCAAATTTTTACTGCATGGGCACATCATAGTCAGAACCCCAAATTTCGAGTTTCAAAACGATATCTTTCATAGAAATCGTTTTATGATTTTTTGAATTTCGAATTTTAACATTGAAGGAGTGGGAGAAAACGCTCCGATCTGTCACGCTGTGTTCAAATACTCCTCCTACAGTTTTCATCCGATCTTTACCAAACTTTTTCCTGACCTTCTCGACTTACTAATAAAGACGGTAGCCACTCCAGTTTTTTATTTTTTAGTAGAAAATATTTTGCCAGTGAATTTCAAAAATTTCATAAAGTCCTACTCTTTAAGCAGGCAGGCCTCCGCCATGTAAAGAGATTAGTGTCCCTTTCACTTCGAACGGGGCGACCGCAGCGGAGTCAAACTATTAATAGCAAGGCAAGGTTTATTTAGTCAGTATTATTTGGTTGTGGATTGTATAGGTTGACTTGACTTGACATAGGATTGGTTCATAATTGTAGCGGGGTAGGTAGAAAATAGATAGAAACAACGAGGACGATTAAAATAGTGGTAGCTAATTAAAATAATAGAGCTACTTAAAATGAAGAGGTAAAAATGACGTGAATATTTAAAATGACAGGAATATTTAAAATAAAGAAATTATTTAAAATGACAGGAATGTTTAAAATGGCGAGAATTTTTAAAATGACGAAATTTTTTAAAATGACGTTTATAGATTTAAAACAACGGGGTTATTCAAAATGAAAGGATGATTCTAAACGACAAAATTATTTAAAACTACGGGGTTATTTAAATGACACCTATTTAAAATGTGGGGTCATTTACAATGACACTTATTTAAAATATGGGGTAATTTGCCATTACGTCTATTTAAAATGACGTCTATTTAAAATGATGTCTATTTAAAATGATGTCTATTTAAAATGACGTCTATTTAAAATGACGTCTATTTAAAATGATGTCTATTTAAAATGACGTCTATTTAAAATGACGTCTATTTAAAATGATGTCTATTTAAAATGACGTCTATTTAAAATGACGTCTATTTAAAATGACGGGGTCATTTAAAAGACGTCTATTTAAAATGACGTCTATTTAAAATGACGCGGTCATTTAAATGACGTCTATTTAAATGACGTCTATTTAAAATGACGGGGTCATTTAAATGACGTCTATTTAAAATGACGGGGTCATTTAAATGACGTCTATTTAAAATGACGTCTATTTAAAATGACGGGGTCATTTAAATGACGTCTATTTAAAATGACGGGGTCATTTAAATGACGTCTATTTAAAATGACGGGGTCATTTACAATGACGGGGTCATTTACAATGACGTCTATTTAAAATAAATGACGGGGTCATTTACAATGACGTCTGTTTAAAATAAATGGCGGGGTCATTTACAATGACGTCTATTTAAAATAAATGGCGGGGTCATTTACAATGACGTCTATTTAAAATAAATGGCGGGGTCATTTACAATAACGTCTATTTAAAATAAATGGCGGGGTCATTTACAATGACGTCTATTTAAAATAAATGGCGGGGTCATTTACAATGACGTCCATTTAAAATGACGGGGTCATTTAAATGACGTCTATTTAAAATGACGGGGTCATTTAAATGACGTCTATTTAAAATGACGGGGTCATTTACAATGACGTCTATTTAAAATAAATGACGGGGTCATTTACAATGACGTCTGTTTAAAATAAATGGCGGGGTCATTTACAATGACGTCTATTTAAAATAAATGGCGGGGTCATTTACAATGACGTCGATTTAAAATGACGGAGTCATTGGCAATGACGTCTATTTAAAATGGCGGGGTCATTTGCAATAACGTCTATCTTAAATGACGGGGATATTTAAAATGATAGGGTTATTTAAAATGACGTCTATTTACAATGATGGGGTTATGTAAAATGACGTCTATTTACAATGATGTGGTAATGTAAAATGACGCGGGGTGATGTAAATTGACGGGGGGATTTAAAATTATATATTATGTCCATATAATATTAATGATATAATAAAAATCAGGCCCTGATGAAAGGACTTCAAACTTTAATTTTGCTGTTTGGTTAAATGATGCTGAATTTGGTTCACTATTATTATGTTGATTCGATAAGTATTGTATTTGGTTCCCCGTGCGTAGGATGTTGTAGCAATGCAGCAAGCAATGTTTTAAACATTTTAATCTGTTAATTTTCATACTTTTTTAATGCATAATGCATACCCATGATCTACCGTCCCCATTAAGGGGTTACCCATTTTTCCCGTTCGGAGAACGGGCCTATTTCTAGTTATTTGTAAGTCTCGCTAAAGACTCGCTCATCTCCATTGTGACTTTATGACAGCACAAAACTGCAAAGTTAACCATCCAGCATTATGCACGCTTAGATTATGTTGAGTTGACTGACATGCATTGAAATGTCTATTTAACTACTGTGTATATGTATTTTGCTGTCAGCGAACGAACCGAACAGAGTAATCGAAAATAAAAGCATAAATATTCCATAATAAAACGTGTCAGAGAAAACCAATAAATAACCTAATCATTTATTTCCATTTAACTGGCACAGATTTAACTGAAGTTATGAGTACGTATATTACAAATAAGTGTAGATGTTGATTTTAAAATGATATATGGCTCAAGGCCGCAGCCAGGTGGGGGCAGCCCCCCCCCGAAATCGAAGAAAAGAAAGGAATTTTTGCCTTAAAACCCAAAAATTTTTATTGTTATTTATCGCCCCCCCCCCCGAAATTTTTTTCTGGCTGCGGCCCTGATGGCTAAACAAAATATTTTATTATGTATTTAGAAGCGTATTACTAAAAGCTTAACTATTAGTTATTAAACATTAATTAACAAGTGTGTACATTAAGTGAATTTTTTACAGAAAATATTGCTATTGGATATTAGTTACCATGCAATTACTATTATGGTAATTATTCTAGAAGAGGTTAAGTTGGAGCAGCATCATTGCCAATTTCAATTTGCCAAGTATTTGATTATAACGTTGGCTACATCGAGATGGAAATCTTCAAAGGTTTGGAAGCTACAATATGCTACGCAACTACAGCCGCTAACTGAAATTTGACCTTGTGATGTAGAACGAGGTGGAATTTGAATTTACACCTAAATTAAAATTGACAATGGTTGAAAATGTAAAACACAACTTCCACTTATCTATTTTTCCCCTGGAGGATATACGGTATGGTCTTCAATTTGGCCACTGGGCAACAGTTAAACGTCAATTAATGGCTACATTGTTATTTCTTAACATTGGCGTTCTGCTTCAAGGTGGTTATTATAATAATCTATCCACTTGTATTACAAGTTGTTATTTTCATTTTAAAGAGTATTACATGCATCAAAAAATAATCGGGAGATGTTTAATAATTTCAATTTTTTCAGATACCTAAGTTGGGTTTCGTGACCTAGCGTACTTCCTCATTGATTCGTTAAAATTTATCGTGTTGCTGTATTACTAATATCCCTTGAGAATGAGATAGCATGTAGGACTGCGACTCGATGAATACAATGATCAATATATACTTGAATTTGGCTGACAAATGATTTTTGATTTCATGGTAAGTCATATCCTGAAATTTAAAATAAAATTATGGTCTACATTACTTAAAAATTTCAAATGTGTTTGGAGTATAGAGACTTAGCTAGTGTAGCAACAGAAGACTTGCATTATTTTTAGTAGCGTTTTCGGTTGTTACATTTTCTTAGATTGGGAACTTATTTCTGGTGGAGAACTTTTTCTGGACTTTGAATTTGAACCGAATAGGCCGACTTTTTGCCCTTTGCTGAGAGTGGAACTGAATCGTCCAGAAAAATGTTGCTGCCAAAAAATATTCAAACTCGAACTCTTTTGTAGCCACATAGCTAAAGTATCTAAACTCCTACCACATTACAACTTTTTATTTTTAATGGAGATATCATTATTTTAACGATTTTTTTGGTCACAGATTGGCACAAAGAGCACTAAGTTCAATTAGTTGAAAAATTATTTTTGAGGCATATACTGGCAGAAATGGATACCGATCCTCAAGAACATAATTATGAACTTTTACCCCTAACAAGCCATCAACTATCGGAACCCATAAAACTCACTCTTAGCGATGTCACAGACGCTGCCAACACTATGATGGACCCCCATAATACTCTTTTGGGCACTCATACGATAGAAATACACCTGGAGCCATCACATTTAGTAGATTCACTCAATGGAGTCACTATATCTGCGGATGGTCAAACAAATCCAGTAGGAATTCACAATTCCCAAATGGTTTGTAAATATATTTTATATTAAATTTTACGCAATAATAATTGGTTTCGAATTAAAATGAAATAAATGTTATTTCAGCTCTATGTTCTGAAAAGCATTAGTGCAGAAGACAGTAACAGTGACGAACTTATGGAAAATGGACACGAACACTTGAAAAATGGTCCAACAGTTGTCGTCGTAACAGCAATGCAAAATGGCACATCTGAAGTACGACAAGTTCAATATCCACCACAAGAAGATAAAGAAATTGAACCCGAAGAAATTGTTAGAATAACCAAAGAGGAGGAACAACGTGTTGAAATCGTTGAATGTCCTAATTCGATCGAAGCTAAACCACAGAGACCTAAGAGAAAGGCCGCTCTAAATAATAAATACATAACTGACCCTTTAAAAGCGGTTGCTGCAAAAAGTGAAAGTCCTACGAGTGAAATAGAAGAGCCTTCCGATCCCAATTCCAAAGAAGATTTAGTAGAAGAAGAAGTCGAGGAATCTATGCCAGAAAATCCAGAACTAATAATTAGTGACACCTCCGACGATGAGACCAATGACATAAGACGATGCGTCGTTTGCCTTAGACATCGTAAATTTACCGAAGATATATTTGATTCGTCCAAGAAGTTGTATTTTCACATGAGTAATCTCTTAGATCATCTCAATGTCGAAGTAATTTTTAACTATTGCTATTTTATGACTTTATGGTATTAATTTATAATCACTAGTGACATGCATGAATACTTTGTCATCTTAGTCAGCCAAACTTTATTTATTTTGGGTGAGAGTCAGGACAAGAATATTAGTGACTTTAGAAATATTTCAGGGCGAAAGATGACTACTATGCTGGACTACTATTTTGACATGAACTAGTAGTAGTACTTATTATAAAATCAGTTATTCCAAAATGCAGAATCAGTGAACTTTATGGCAAGATATTAATTAGTGTGAATCAATTCAAATGAACTAAAACAATTGTGTGTGACTTAAGGTTAGTGTAAGTAATTGTAATAGTCATAATCTAATGAGAATAAATATTGGCTAAATGTTACAATTACAAATTGCAAATAGAAGTACAGAATAACAATACACTTTCACTCATGGCTTCAATCCAATATGTATATGAGTGATAGACCTCGGTGATCTGTCTTCTGGATGATTCTTCTTCCATGAGACTAGATTTATTAGGTGCTTTATGGTTACGTTAAATTTACTAAACTATTATAATTATTTTCCTTAGAGATGGTACCTATCTGTATAACCGCAATTAAAATTATTCTTTAAAAACCTTTAAAGAAACTTTTTCACAGACTATTTGTTAAGACTGGGACTATTGAAACGAAAAAATTGATATAATGATTTAGCATTACCTTTTAATATTTCCATAACTATTGGGAATTATTTATGTTCTCTGAATTTTTTTAGATCAAAGGAAACGGACATGACAGCGGAATGTGCCCAGAGTGTATGAATGAATTGCAAAGATGGCATATTTTCAGTCGTGCGATCGTCGAGCGCCATGATGTAGCAAAAACCACTGGGGAGAAATATATAGAAGAACCAATTGCCTATGATACCTTGAAGTCACGGGTTTACAAGAATTACACAAAAATGAGTAGGGGTGAGTGTTTCTTTTATTTTACTAATAATAGTTTTAAATAACGTTAATGTTGTGACTAATTATGATGGGAAAATGTTTTCCAGTTCTCTCTGTTGTAGTATATACCTACTTAAAATGTATTTTAATAGTGATTTAATGTATTTTAATAGTAAAAGAAGTTTTTCTGGCGGCTACCCACGCTCATTATGCTCGCAGAAATATCACGGATAAGGATTGGGACTTTTTTTGTGATCATTTGTTTCACTCAAATTCTGTCAAATCAGAAAAATCAAGAGAATTAGAGCGTTTTATAACCAGCCGTGAAAAGATGTCGCATATGTTTTGTCTGAAGTGTCAAAAAATGATACCTAGTAAAGACAGCAAATACTTAAACTATCGGTATTGAATGATATGATGTGTTGGAATATAAACCAACAAAATGTTTAAATCGTAGATGGAAAGAAAGGTTACACAAAACATATGGAAACGGATCATCAAGATTGTCCTGTTTTGTATCCGTGCGATATTTGTGGAGGGACATTTCCAGATAAAGATATGACTGCTTCTACGGAAGATTACTACCCACACTGGATATCCCATTTTTACTTCAATAAGTAGGATTATTATCTAAACATGTATTTTGGATTTTCAAACAATTTGAATAATGAAATTATTCCTTACTTCAAGGTGCAATGATTGTGGGAAACGATTTCCAACAAAAAGAGCCCTCGGACAACATCGGCATGCTGTCCACAAAAATCGGCAAGTTAAATGTGATAAATGTGGCAAAGTTTTGGCAAACAAAATGAGTTTAGATCTGCATTTACTTAGGCATTTACCCGAAAATGAAAAGAAAAAGTATTTGATCAAATGCAAAATTTGCAAAAGGAAGTAAGTGGGCATTTGATTTTTTAAAAATTTAAATGATAATTTCCTTTCAAGGACTAAGTTTAAATTCAAATTACAGAATAGCTCAGTGGAATATTAAATCGCATACTGCCACACACAATGATGATAGACCATGGAAATGTGATCATTGTGAAGCAACTTTCAAAATGAAGGGTGCTCTTGTTTCCCACAGAGATGTTGTTCATTTTAATTTAAAAAATCACGTTTGCTCCATATGTGGAGAAGCGTAAGTTTTTCAAATTTTGGTGAATATGAATTATTTTGAGAAAATATGTCTTAACAATATAAATTTTTATTAAATTGCAGATTTAAAAGTGCTAGTTCACTTCGGGGTCACGTTAGACGACACGAAGGAAGAAAAGACTACAAATGTGATGTTTGCCTTAAAGAGTATTATACGTATTCTGCACTGAAAGGTCACAAAATTGTTCACCAGACTGTTAGAAATTTTGTTTGCGAGATCTGTGGAAAAGCATTTAAGAAAAAGAAAGCTCTAGAAGTAAGTACTTGTCATATGTATTCAATTGAAATTATTGTAAGTTGGATGGAGTTTTATAAATAGTATTTTGAATTCTAGGAACATGTTACTATACATACTGGAGTAAAGCCTCACCAATGTCCCATATGCGGAAGAGAAATTAGAGTCAAGTCTAATTTGTACAAGCATATGAAAATCCACAAGAAAACTCCGCACGAATCTGCTGCAGGAAATGCTCGACGCAAAAATGCCCAGAATGCATCGGTGAATAATACGATTGAGACCAAAAATGAAGCCTTATCCGGGATTACGAATGCTACGTCATTGACCAGCAATACTAGTTCCACTGCCTCTGCTGTTTTTCGAGAAAGACCTCCAACGGTTGTTCATATGATTTCAGCCAATACCACTATGCCTATTATTGAAATTAAGGATTCATCAGCTCTTGATGATGCGGCTCTTGACCATGTAGTAGTTACTACACAGAATACAACAATGCCTTCTGATGTGGGCTTCCTAAATACGCATTTCCAAGCTAATTCCACAAGAGTGCATACACTTGCCCTCCAGCATCAAGATCTGTTAAATGTTCCAGTTACAAATGGACAATTTTACAATAGCAATCAATATTTCGGAAACGATCCAGTACAACATTAATAGCTGAATTGTGAAAGAGTGGTAAAGATTTAGTTCTTGGTTGTAAGTCTAGGTAAAGGATAATACATCAAAAATTTTGCATTTAACTGAGCTATGTAATACAGTACTTAACTATGGACGTTTGCATTGAAAATTGGTATTCTATGTAATAAGTGTATGCTTTAAATTATATGCATGAGAATCATTCAAATAATAATTTTCTAATTATTTAATCTAAAATACTGAATGCTAACTTGCGTTGTGTACTATACAATTTTTGCTTTTAATTGCTGTAGTCTTTTTCCTGGCCTAAATAATCTTACATTTCCTGAAGCCCGAAGCGACTTTCACCTCCATAGCATCACAAAAATACATACTATTTCGTCTTCGCCTTTAATCCATTTAAAAACACTACGTTGTTCCAAATTTCAATTAGGGTTGTGCAAATTTGGACACAATTAATACAGAAAAGAACAAAATAGTAAATAACGAGTAAAAAACTAAATAAAAATGTCTCAAAGGGAATGAGTGAGGTGGGAAAACTAAGTATATACAATTAAGGATTAGCCTAACATACAAATTTGGTATTGGATTATATGCTTTGGGTCCGTTGTTTCTAATTGCATATAAAGGTATTGGTCATTTTAAATATTCTTACTCCGCAGCGAATTTACTAACAGAAATACGCTAAGTGTGGGATTAAAGTATAAGCTGAGCTGAGAGTAAAGAAGGGGAAGGGAAATGAACGAAGTAGTATTTAATTGCAATTTATACGTCAGCAACACAAGCAATCAAACTCTATTCAACCGGAGTCACATCATAATATATATAGTAATTAGTAATTAGTGTATGACCGTCGTAAAATTGAGATACTACGAAAATACTGTCACTGCCACAAATCAGGGTAAACCAGGGTTGCGTTGTCCCGTTATATAGATGTAGACAATGGTTCCAAACGGCAAATGCTAATCCCCTGATTTGCATCAGCAAACCTTTCCTTACCTAATCAAGTTAACACAAATAATCGTAACATTTAGCGCCCATCCGTACCAAAGATACTCAATTAGCGGATTAGCGATTGCTGGACATATTGTGGACAAAAGCGGACAAAACTAATTCTTTTTGGACAAAACTAACTTCTTTTTGGACAAAACTAATTTCTTTTTGGACAAAACTAATTTCTTTTTGGACATTGGACAAAACTAATTTCTTTTTGGACAAAACTAATTTCTTTTTGGACATTGGACAAAACTAATTTCTTTTTGGACAAAACTAATTTCTTTTTGGACAAAACTAGTTTCGTCCCGGATAAAATTAATTTCTTTTAAAATAAAAATTAAATTGTGAACAATAAATGTTTCCCTGGAATAAGTCCAATTATTTGATGTCATTAAAAGTTCTGTTGGTGTCAATGTCCCTTTTATTACAGTTGACAGCGAATAAAAAATACGTCGAGATCAGGTAACTGAAACGTTTTCAAAGGAACGGTTATGCACAACTGCTAGCTCTAGATCAAAGATTGTTGAGAACCCAAATAACGCATTTCACTCTTGTAAAACTAATGGGCAGCGAAATTGAAAATCTGGGTAGGGTTTTAAACTTATCCATCTCTGCGTTTTTGTACCAATTATTTAAGCCCATTACTTTGTACAATTTCCAAATTTCGCCAATTGAATACAGAGTTGCTTCCCATTTCCCACCATGTTGGACGTCGGGGAAATGCGAGAAGTAGTGGTAAACGGGAAATAGTGAGAATTAGTGAGAAGTATGGAAAATAAAGCCCAAAAATTTGAATTTTTGCTCTATTTGCCACGCTTTTCATTTCCCACACCTCCCATTTTCTACTCAATTTTTATGCCCACCTTTTCCAGCGTAAAATGCGAAGCTTTCCGTTAACGGTATTCCCATTCGAAACCTTTCCTGAATAGTTCACTCCAATCCCCAATGGACCTATAATTTTCACTTAAATCTACAAGGATTTTCCCACCACCAAAAATTGTCCATGTGTCAAAATAAATGAAATTCAGTAATATTGTACAAAACTGTTTTTTTACAAAAATAATCCTGCCATATTTGACGTTTCCATTCGTATTTAATAGTAATATGGTACTATAGTACTAATAAATAATATATATAGCTAGGAAATTTATTTAATGTAATCATGCCACGGTATATTTTCCAAAGATTTATGCTTACAAAAGTTCTGTTACTTGTATCTGAAAACTACCACTTTCAAAGCTTTGTTCATAGTGTAATTAATAAACGCAATAATGACAGTAATTTACAAAGATTTATTACTATCTGTAAAATATTTTTAAAAAACAAATAAAAAGCATTTTTATATGCATTATATAAGTACATTATGGTTTATTTAAAGCAACATTGAAAATACTTAACTGGCGTTTATTGTGCCATAACTTAATCGGATGCGGAATTGTACACACAACTAGGGAAATATCTTCAATATGTTCGGGGATAGCGGCAAGACTAAAAGGCCCCATCTTAGGGTAGGGCGCCCCACCCGCCCCATTCTTAGATTAGGGTTAGATTATGATAAATTAGGTTAGGTTAGGTTAGGAGGGTGGGGTGCCCTACCCTAAGATGGGGCCTTGGGGCCTTTTAGTCTAGCCGTATTCCTGGTAGAAAGGACACTGTCCGTGGACTCGGCGTAGGTATAGGAAAGGAATGAGTATCAGGGATGCATTTAAATATAACATGTTTATAAATGCCAATAAGAATTATAATATAATAACTTAATTGATTTCCTAGCTGAAGTAATACAAGCATTATATGTTGGTGTGGCAAATACTTGATTGTTTTCCGTGGATAAGCCAATGAAATATGAAAACTGAAATCAATGCAAAATCCGACAGCATTGTTTACTCAACCAGTCATCGCCATGTCTTTTTTAATGTATTCAGTAATCGATTTTGCATATCATCAGACTGTTGATGTTGACAATAATTACAATATAAACCATAAATTACAAAACCAATTTTATAAATATATAATAATTGCTAAGTCATTGAAACATTGAATCAGTCCTAAGTTACACTTGGTATTTGCATGTTTATCATTAGTAAAAAATACTGTCATAAAACTAACCGACTTCGACTACCAGATGTAAATCGACTTCGGCTACCAGACCTTCGGCTACCGCCACCACCCTTCGGCTTCGACTAGCTGGGTTTCGGATTCGGCTAGCTGAAATTACCTTTCACTCAGGTTGGATCCATGGTCGATGGTGATCAGCCCAACATTGCACACTGGTTACTTACAATGTACAGCCCACGAATTCAGACTTCAAATTAAAGTTTCATAAATTAATCTGAATGAAATTTGCCATGAAATGATATTCAGTTGGTTGGAGTTGGAGCCTCTTCCTTGAGAGAAAAGGAAAGCAACGAAAATTTGTGTTGTTCACATTTAAATAGCATAATAAACTTTGACTAGAGTTTAAAAAATTCCCTACTTACCCCAAACACCAAGTAAACTTGATAGTGTAGTTAAAAGACATTGACACATTAGGGTAGCAAGGACAAATGTGCCATTTCCAGCCGTTGAGGCAAAATCACAGGTCACAAGATTAGCTTTACTCAACTCAACCACTCTACTCTTTTACCCAAGAAGCATTGCTCAACTCAGCCACTCTTTACTCTTTTACGCAAGAGGCTTTACTCAACTCAACCACTCTACTCTTTTACCCAAGAAGCATTACTCAACTCAACCACTATTTACTCTTTTACCCAAAAGGCATTACTCAACTCAACCACTCTACTCTTTCTCCCCAAGAGGCATTACTCAACTCAACCACTGTTTGCTTTTTTCCCCAAGAGACATTACTCAACTCAACCACTCTACTATAAAAATATTAATAACCGAGACTGATTACGACTTTAGCGCCAATTTGAGGGGTTACTTTTACGAGTTGTGTTCTTCATATTACACATAGCATATTTTAGTCGTGCTGCATTTTATTCAATATGTAAGTTTGTGTTTACCATAGGTTATATGAATGCAAGATGTACGGCAAAGGCGGAGCTATTATCATATGGGAGTCTCGCTTTTTAATACTTTTATAGTACTCTTTTTCCCCAAGAGGCTTTACTCAACTCAACCACTCTACTCTTTTTCCCCAAGAGGCACTGCTCAACTCAACCACTCTAGATACTCTTTTTCTCCAAGAGGCACTACTCAACTCAACCACTCTACTCTTTTTCCCCAAGAGGCTTTACTCGAACTTGATCACTCTTTACTCCCTGAGTGGTGTGAGTGGAGTTAAGGCCCATATTTTTAATACAACACCAACACTCTAATTTCTCTATTGAATGTGTAAGACACGTATTGAGGCATCTTTCACTCTCGAAAAAGTTCGCAAGAAGTGCCTGAGAGTGTTAAACAAATGAAGGTATCCGTTGGGGTACATTATTGAAAACGTTAAGAAAGGGTACAATTTCAATCTCTGTATGTAACTAGTGTGCATTGTTTGACACTGAACGCAAAGGGACTAAAATGAGTACAGCAAATAAGAGTATGCGGGAAATACATTATGAAATTGGAAATCATAAGTTTTGTAGGTTTGGTGGTGGTTTTTGTCTTCAGTTTTCGTTCCGTCATTTTAAAATTTTAACTATTAATGTAGATTAATATCATGAAGTAGTGTTCTTGGAAATCCCATTAACTACTACTAATCTTCTTATAAACAATCCTTTTGGAATACCAAAACAGCGAAAAGCACTTTGCAGAATACATTTACAATTTAATAATTATTTCATTTCTTTAATCATCGTAAATGGTAAATGCTCATCCATCCATCAAACATCAAATTTCAAATTTGTGCTCCCACTCCTATATATTGTCTACAATACCTAGTATTACTACTATCAAAGTGAAAGAAACTGTCAGTTGTATTATATATCATACTTTCAGGTAGGGATCAATCTTACTTTATTAATCCTGGTCACTGGTAAGCAACTTGTCAATGTCAAATATTGAATCTCAGTTGTCAGTATGATTAAAATGCAAATAAATCCGACGTCAGTTTAAATTTACAAATAATAAATAGAAACTATAATAATACAATGATGAATATTAACAGTAACTATTTTTCACCTCTCAGTCATCAGTTCACATGTCACATGTTGCACTAAATATTTTACCATTCTTCCGTTTAAGAAACTGTTTTATTAATTATTGTAACTGACATATGTTGACCATTATTTATACAGTAATTTTAATTATCAATACTTTTTGTTGTTGTTTTATAGATAAAGATGGAAAACGATATAACCCATCAGAGTTTGTCTCTTTTGGCCGGGGTTGCAATAGATCAAGGCTCAGAAAATGTAGTGATTCAAAATCCAGTTGAATACATGTCAAATATTCAAGTCATAGATGGGCAACATATTTCAAAAATTGTGGAAGTTCAATATGTAACCGATGGCTCTTGTCCATATTATGTTAGCGGACAAAGAATTCCTGAAAGTCAAAATGAAAGTGATCCCAATCTTGGAATCATAGTTTTACATGAAGATAGTGGAGCACAAGAAACTAACAATGGATTATCAGTAGAAAAAATAGAAGATCATAAGCATGGCGTGGTAGGTAACAGAAGAGATGATCACTACGCAAAAACTGATGCTGTGGAAGTCTTGGCCAGCAGATGCTTTCTTTGTAACGAGGTTTATAATACAAAATTCCTACGAGATTTGTTCGATGAGGGAAATCAACAACACTCCTTGTCTGAATTATTGAACCGCTATATTTACAGCCCGTCTGCTCCACAGGTAGGTGATACTCATTTTCATAAAATGTTCGCATTCAATAATTTCTATCTAAATATATTACTTTTGTTACAGTATAAAAGTAAAACAGAGTACCCTATATGTCAACTATGTGTAGACACAATCTTAAATTGGCATTCCTATTACGCGAAAATTAAAGATGTACAAAGATCATATTTATCAGTTGCGGTTGCTGAACAAAATGAAGAAGATAATAATTGCGACGGCTCAAACAAAACAAAACCAAAGCCGCATTTTAAACACGGAATAAGGAAGTACCGTCACACAGCACTGCAGAGTCAAGGTATGATTTCTCCAATTGTGTGCTTGTGTGTTTCCAACCTGTTTTTACATATTTTTGTAAACAAAATCAACTAAAATTTTAAAATTATTTTAACAGTTAAAAATACAATGTACAATTCTCCATATCACCATTTAATTAAAAGAAATTTATCGGAAGAAGATTTTGAGGACATTGCTCAAAGACTTAATTCAACCAAATCTAACTCATCAAACAAGATTAAAGAGATCGAAACGCTTCTCACGGGCAAAGACAAAATCCTCAGTATTTTTTGTACTGACTGTGGAAAGTCAATAATAGGTATACGTTTTATACTTTTGCTAAACTTTAAGTCAATAACAAATGTGCTTGGATTGGACGGTTCTTATTTTTGAGTATTTTATCAGGTGGACAAAGTAGTTATAAAGCTCATCGCTCAGATTGCCATAAAAGTGATGATTTCGCCCTAGTGTTCCCCTGTGATTTGTGTGGTAAATATTATCCTGAAAAAGACAATACTGGACTGAGTCCAAGTTACTTCACCCATTGGCTTCTTCATCTATACTTTCATGAGTAAATCAAATACATAAATTATTTTATAAATACAATTATTTTGTCATTTACTTAATTTTACTACTTGCCATTAGTCACTACTACTCACTTACGTCAACAGTATTACTTTAAACATCAGTAAATTTGAATTTTAACCTTAATGATTAAAACTTTTACGTTCTAGATGTTCGACTTGTAAAGAACGTTTCCCTAACTCTCCTTTGTTGAAAAAGCATGAAGAAGTGCACAAGACCAGACCAGTGTTTCCATGCCCAATGTGTGATAAAATTCTAGCCAAAAAAGTTACTCTGGAAAAACATATTAAAACACATTTGCCTGAAGAAGAAAAGAAGAAACTTGCCAAACCATGCCACATATGTGGCAAAATGTACACATATTTTTAATTAAAATGCAATATTTGCGAAAAGGTTGAGATGCTAAAACAAAACGTGCTATTTTTTAATAGAATCACTGCCCCTACTTTGAAAGCCCATATTTATTCTGTACATTCAAATGAAAGGCCATGGAAATGCGAAATATGTGGATCAACGTTCAAGCATAAGAGTGATCTTACTGGCCATCGAAACGCAGTGCACTTGAAGATAAAGAATTTTCATTGCAAAATTTGCTCTCGATCGTAAGTTGGGAAGTAGCTAGTTTCTTCATTTTTAGTCTAAATCAGCATTTTCATTGTAGTAATTCAAAATCTAATTCAGGTTCGGTCACCATTGTGGATTAAGGACCCATATGGCTAAGCATGAAAATCGAAGGGAACATGAATGCAATCTTTGTCGGAAGAAGTTTATCACCAACTGGCATCTTAAGAAACATTTAATATCACACAAGGTTTGTCCTTTTAAGTTGAATTCATATCAAAGTGTTAACAGAAAAGTAACTTAAGTAACAATATATGTTATCGATACTTTGTTATCGATTTACTGATAATGTCTACAATTTTTTATTTTTTTTTATCTGAATAGACTGAAAAGGACGTTATTTGTCAAGTATGTGGAAAAGGATTCAAAAAAGAGGACGCCCTTCAGGTAGGGATTTAAGAAAATGTCTTTTAATGTTAAAAAGAGAATAAAACCATACTTACTAATAACTGATCGTTTTTTACTTACTAGGAACATATGACTATTCACACTGGAGAAAAACCTCATGAATGTCATATCTGTGGTCGAAAAGTGAGAGTTTTGTCAAATTTGTACAAACATTTTCTGGTACACAAGAAGAACAAAACTTATTACAGCAAAAAAGAAGCGGAAGCGTTTGGAAATGGCTTAGCAGTAGAAGGCAATCCGAATGTACCCAACTTAGCCACACAGCAGGGGCAATCGGAGCAAGAGCAGAATAATTCTGGGGCTTTACTAGTGGCTAAACCTGAAGCTGCAGAGGGGAATGAAATTCTGCAGGTTAATCGATCAAAAAATGTGACATATCCAGGACCCAGTCTTACGGCTTCGCCTCCCGTTGTGATCGCTAAACCGCAGTCGGTTGTAGTTCGTGCTGGAGAGGTTTTAAATGCGCTTTATGGCCCATCTACAGTTGTAGGTCAAGGAGATATTATAGATAAAGCTGCAGTTTTGCATTCCAACAAATCTAAACGACCTAGTACCGAGGAAATGTGGAATCAGATTTATTTTAATTTTCAATAGAAGTACACGGTAATGGACTTGACGAGTCATCCGCATATTGGAAAAATGAGGGTTGACTCACCACTACTACCAACTGCAATTTTTAATATTCAAACCAGTGATTTAAAAGCAATTTAGGATAAGTGTGTCGCACATTGATTTCTTATGTGCAATGATCAAAGTCAATGAGCAATTTTTATAATAATTTTTACTAAATAGGTAAACAAATTAGTGTATGTCATAAATACAAATAGTTACCTCCATGAAAATGTGATAAGTTTTACTTTAATAAGGAGCATGGAAAACTCTAAACAAAAAATAATAATCCTGCCAATCCTTACATAAAATATTGTACACTATTATATCTATTTATTATTGCTTATTAATTTCAATAATACAAAAAATTCAACATTACTTGCTTGATATGAAACTGCAATTTTGTAAATGGCTTTCAATAAGTCCACAAACGTGTATAGAAAAACGGTTTCTATTAAATATTCGTAATTTCGTGTTAATTACCTATAGGTAGTTACTAAGTCGTAGGGTAGTTGTGTTATAACAAATCTTAGTTTTATTAGAATCAATTGTTATGCGAAGTAAACAAAATATGACATGTATGATATAATATGTAGTCAGTTATATTCAAAAATTCTGTCATCCTGTCAAGAATTCGTTACAATTTTATTTTATATCACGTCAAGTGGGACTAACATTTATTTTAAACAAACTGCATGACAATTTTAACAAAAAGTTCGGTTGTTATAAGTAACTATACTTTGAGGATGACATTTTTTGCCTGAGGGGTGAATATATTTCAATGTCTATCTGTTTAGTGTATAACGAGATTGTTGCTAATATAACTTGCATTACATATAAAGGTACCGATGTGTACCAATGTTTGAGTTGCTAAGTAGATACTATTACATGTTACATGTACACAATCAGTGTACAATTTGTACAGTTTTACGAATAAAAATTAACATCCTAAGAGGTGTTTTGCTTTCCAAAATTACTAAAACCGCCAAAAAACCAGTAAATTTTTATTTCTGAATTATTTAGGTCTGTTAATTTTAGACTTATTGTTGGCATTTGCACATTAAAATGTTATAACCGTAAATTTTCAATAATACATTTCATACCTAACACAAAATGCATATGGTTTACGAAATTTTTAATATTTAAGGTAACTGTATTTTTATCCCAGGAACAGAACACATTTCTAAGTATATTTTATGTATTGTATTTCAGGACGGATAATTTCTAATCCATGAAACTCATTATCATTAAACTTTAGATTGTCCGGCGTGAGTCCAAAATCTTGTAACATAGGAATTTAAACAAGCTTAGCACTGGATAATGAATTAAATATGAAATTGCCAATTTTAAATTTTACTAATTAGATTACTAATATTTTTTATATTTAATTGGATGCATTATATAAAATAAAAGTTTCTTCTGAAGGGTGCTACTATTTTGTAGTGGTCGTAGTATTTGTAATTTGCACCTCGTACTGTGCTTAGTATCAGATGAGAACGATAATTATTATTACTCCTGCAGTGCAATGATACATAGTTACAAGTAGTTTTCTGAAAGATGTGTTTTACTATAGCATGTAGATACTATGAAAACCAAGGAGGATGATTTAATGTAAGGAGCTGAATGAGTAACAAGGTTGCATTTACAAGCGATCTGTAATGTAATACATATAATAAACGTCTGAGGCAGTAATAATTCGTAAACTTAAGTCGGGATGAATCAACAGAAAAAACGGAGGCAGAGAGAAAAGTATTACCTAAGTAAGTTGAGTTGAGGGGCAGAGCACTTCGCGTGCAGACTGACAGGAACCTGAGTTATTACGCGTAAATGTATGCCAGTTGTAAGGTAAGCCAGTTATTCATTAGAATCAATCGTCATCTGCAGAGCACATATTAATGAGATTGATTCCTATCGCTCCTTTCCACCACAATTCCTCATCACAAGCCAAAAGACAACTTAACCTTTAAGTTAAGGCGAGCAGACCACAACTGCAGAGAGACTGCGGACTTTGCTCATCATCTTCTCGGTCTTTCTATCATTTATTAGGTACTTAAATATAATATTCATTTCTCAATTCTTTTGTAAATCATGCTGAATTAATATGCCAAAATGCCACCCTTGCTCTAAATGGTTCTAATAATATCGCGAGTCAAATATAGCAGAGCGTCATTCGTCGAGGTGTAGATGTCAGGATAGATTTGCAAAGTTCAGTAACAACTATTTCTGTGGATGATTCCATTCAAGTAGAAAAAGCGTATGTTTGTGTAACAATTTCTAGAAAATTGTGTGTAATTGACTCAGACAGTTTTATACGAAAGCATCATTCCTATATAGTAATTCTTTGGAAGGTAGTACCTACCTTCAATCATTTACAATCCCTTTCCCTACCACTATATATAAAGAGACGTCGTCATTAACTTCTGATATGATTTTTACAAATAGATAATCTATTATGTGCATGTCTCCTCCGTGAATGAAGAAGTCTTGATTATATCTCATGGTCAACCGATCTTGTCTGGTCAGGTATCATCACATACTTTTACTCCAATTTTTATACTAAATATCTGCTGTAAAATGACCAAGTTCTTCTCTTTTGATTCTTGTTAGTCTGTACACTCCCATTGAAATTATTCGTTTACATTATGCTACTTTTTAACCTTTAATATTTAGCTGTCCTGTCTATGCTTTTCTATATAGTCATCGTGCCGCCAGATCTGGAAATGGGAAATCCGCATTTTGCTGATTTTCTCAAGCTCACATGCAAACCAAGTTGTGGAGGAGGGTCAGCAGATGAACAGATATACGAACAAAGTTGAGACCATGTTATTTTGCCTTTATCTCCATAAATCCACAGACGGACAAGAAATACGTGATTAACGTGATCACAGACGCACATACATATTAAACACTCACTATATCATCCTATACACTCTACTACTGAGCACTTCAACTTACCTTCAATTTTCCTCAGGTGTGCATGAGAACTCACTCACCCATATTCTTTCCTAACCATCTAGATTCAACTTAATTTAACGCACTTAATACCTACTTCACCCAAACCATACAGGACTTGCATTTACTCACGTTCCCCGTCTATATTATTATCTATTACTTAATTTTGTCTTGTCTACTGTCCGACAGATTTCTTCTCCCGACTTATCTAACAATTTACGCAAACTTACAGTTTTGCTAATAATTAATAACTTTCATGAAACAAAATCTCATGACCAGAAGCTCAATTCCGGCTAAACATCGCCAATGATATACCTAAACACAAACATCGCAGGGTACAGTAGTGCTAAGTTAGAAAGTAACGGTCGCGGGGTCGTGTACTTATGGGCTTATGAGTTCTGAAATAATATTCTCTCAAACTATAAAATAAAACATCGTTTACCACTTTTTAATCCAAATTTCTATAAAATTCTAAGATAGTAAAATAATATTTACTCAGGTAAAATCACTGCCCATCTTGAAATGATCACTTAGGCATAATTAATTTGGGATTAATCATGCTTTTGTTCATTTTAATTATTTAATGCAGTATTTTTGAAAAATTGATTCAAGTATCCTCATTCCTATAAAATTCATCCAGTGCATAAAATACAGGCAATTATATTTAAGCTATAAAATTTATGATATTTAATATTTATAGCTGAAAAGATTTGAAATGACGTTAATGGATTTTTAATCAAACTTCCTTGTAAAAGCTTTGAAAAAATCAACAAACGAGCATACAAAACATAATTAAAAATTTACAAGGAAGGAAGATGAAAGAAAAGTGTTTAACAGGAATTTAATGACGTTTGCATTGAAAATGACTCTAAAGGCTTATGTATCCTTATTAATTAAGTTTTATTACCTTAGTAAATGATAATTAAGTAGAAGTATTTAAATCCGTCAGTTTTTCTCCTTAAATTGACATTTGAATAGCCTTGGACTAGCAAATGATATTAATTATGTGTAGATTTATCATAAATCGAATCAGAAATGTTTAAGACACGTTCCAATATATAGCACCAAGCAGCCAACATGAACGAAGCGGTGTGCAGTGAGCAGGAAAAGGCAAACACGCCGTAACATGGGAATAATTCTCATAGAAAATGAGTTGCCAATGGCCTTAGCACCAACCTGGCTCTCCTTTATTTACTTGATGCCTATCTGTATTTAGTAAATAATAGTATTCGCGTAAATACAAGTCTGGAGTCTGACTTGTTTACTTTCTTGCATAAGCATTTTTAACTTGTGTAGTGTGCATCATGATTTTTTCAGTGTTTAGCCATAACATTTTAAGGTAAGGGTTTAACATTCAATTTCCTCCCACAGGTCCGTACCCTGCAGTTTATTAAATGAGCTTAAGCTTGTGTAATATTTGATTTATGACTACACTGCTGACGTTACAGCACTTCACAATATCATTCTGCACACAATATGCACTACCTACTTGATTCAGATTGTATCTATATCTGCCCGTCCGTCACACGTACTAAGTAGTAAAAGTTGAAACAATTGTCATTATATCTGTCTGTATTATATTATTTCTTTGCTAATTTCATGGAGGCACTGAGCAGACGTACTAATTAATTACTCAACCGTCTTATGAATTTTACTAGCCTTGCGTTCTAATTACCGTCAATTATGTTTGCCATTTGCCACGTTGCAAAAACCAGAACACAATGAAACGGTCATAATTATAGATTTTCTGAAGAATTTTCAGTAGCCAGGAGAGGCAAAAACACTTTTATGCTTTTTGATTCTTCTTCCGTGTTAACTTTTCTTCGAATTGCCTACACACGGCTGCTATTATAATTAATTATAGTACTGAGTAACCAAGCAATTAAAATAAGGTGAGCGCCAATGAGCATAATGCATTGCACTGGAATATCTCAAAAATTTGCAACCGATGCAACGTATTTTATTAGTAATTGTAGATCGGGATCCTACTTAATTGTGTGACTTTAGCAATACCACTAGTAATTATAACCCACTGGTTATTCTAAACTAGAAATATACCTTGTGATTTCGATTTTGCTATCCTGTTCGGTTCCGCCATAAACATTTTTCCAGAAGCACATTAAAATATATAGGTAAGTATCATTACTTAGCCTTGATAAGCTATCTTAACTCAAGGCTTTATTTAATTAAGCAGATACTGATGACTAAAACAGTTTTAGAAAATGCTATAATTATTAAACTTCACAAATAGTAATCTACGTTCTAAACTATCTTTGGTGAATTCCACTGTGATTGCAGTTGAAAATACAGAAGAAAATCAAAATAGAATCAGACAATCTTATAAAACGAATCTAATTGTGCATGCAGTAATTCAGATACCTGACAATGCAAGTTGAATGTGCATTCAACAATGAAAATAAATGCGTCTGCTGCCAGTATTATAAAATCAGTAAATTGAACCTGAAGCAAAGCCTTGTTTGTGTCAATTAATAATAATGCGACTATTGAGCATTGCCATATAATATATCCGGACAAGGTATACATGTAAGTAGTCAATTCATTGAATTTCACTTTCCTCTCATTGAAATCTTGACTTCTCATTGGGCACACTTGCCGAAGAACTTGTGCTCACCATTAGATTAACTAAAATGTCTGATGGAATTTGACAATGAATTCATTGTGCGATGTTGTGCACAGTGCTTATTATTATCCTTATATGATTTTCATTACTTGCACCTAATACTTTTCATATACATACCAAATTACAAACTCTGTGGAGTAAATCATACTTACCATTCAGTACATAATTGAATTGGGCAGGTACAGAAGTACATTACATGGCCCAATCAATACAAGGTGCTTGACTACACAGAAATTTAGCTACCTATTATTTCTTACAGCTATATACAGATATTGCATCGAAATGGTATTACTACAGATATTTGAGACGAGGTGCAAGGTGCATTGCAAGTTATAAGTACTACAATGAAGTTTGCCAGAGAAATAGAAAAGTCAGTGAATTGAAATGAAAGACATTGTTATTACTTAAATGCTATGGGTCTTTGAGACGTGCATTATTTTCTCGGTAGTCAACGTCTGCAATAATAGCAAGTAATGGTTAGCTCACCAATATCTGTAAAGGTGTACTTGTGATAGCTTGTGATTTACAGTTGGACGTTGAACAGGACGTTTGACGGACAGACAATCAAAATCATAGCCGTGTCATAACTCTGATGAAGGATTGTTCCTAAGCGAACACGATGATTCAGGGAAATCTGAGAATCCTTCTTTTCCTTCAACTCCTACTTGATCTGGTCTTCCTCCGGTCTGACCACTTTTACACTATCTCCCTCCATACAATATCTAATACCATGTAATCCAAACCTTTTTATGCAGCAGATACTGCTTTTCGTCTCATCTCCGTCTAGAATTTTCTAGTTGCACTATTAAGTCATGATACATTTCTTCGGCTTGTGTTAGTGTAACAAGTAAAAACCCCAAAGACTAAACTGCAATGCATTTCATCGTCGGCTACATGATACAGATACAAAAACCGAACATTAAATATTAATGCCAGTGCATATAATTATATCATTCAGTATATATCTTGCTTTACTACATTTCACACTTAACCAGTACATGTAAAAATATTTTTCATCAGTGCGTTGCACTAAAATTAACAATTATTTTGTAAAAAAGAAATATTCATTTTCACATGCGTTTGATTTTCTTTTATTTATGAAAATCCGCTGCTGTTTGTGCTAGTTTAAATAAAATCATAGAAATTCAAAGCATATGGTTTTGGTCTGTTCATCTGTAGTTATTTTTGATTGTATCTTTAGTACAGTTACCTTTAGTTTAGTAAAATCGCTATCAAAATCTGCCATTAGATTATATTAAGTACAATAATCTCTTTCTTTTGGATTTTTAGTGAGTGCAATAAGGCACTACTACTGGTTGGTGATTGTACATACGTTAGAATGTGTTTTATATAGATGAGACTTATAATCGAGTCGAGAAGATCTTTCAAATTAAACTTCAACAATGCGATATAACAGATAGCTCAGTTCGCTCACCTTAACTTCAATTCAATCTCATCTCCTGTATTGTAATTAAGGGCCATTGAGTCGTGTGGAAAAACTCATAGCACACAACACTAACACAATACATGCAGAAGCAATACAGAGTCAAATAACCAAATGGTATTCAATAAATAACCATAACCATAACCATGCAACGCAAGCAATTTAAAATAAATAATATATCGACGGAAAGTTTTCACAGATAGCATTTGCCATATAGTCGTCGTTAATGCAATCACACAATAATATAATCTACCCAGCCTAACACACAAATGAAATAATACAGAAAAGAACATTGCACAACGCAATCGAGATAATGGGAGATGAATGCCTTGTAAAAGTCTTTTCAGACCTACAGACACAGAGTAGCTCGAATCTCAATCATAATAACCTTTCTTACACTTTATTTTATTTCATTACACTCAAAGCTCTGACTTATTATTACTTTTCTAAATCGATTCACAACTTCACTTCAACAGTAGAAATCACCGACATTTCAACGATTCCTATGCCATTCTGCTTACTGACTGCTCTATCTCTATCCTATATAATTTTTTTCAAATTACATTTCAATGGTAAATTATATTGCATACCTATTTGTTAAATTGTATCTGCACATCTTCCCACTCGCTCGCTGTACCACAAAAATGAAAGATACATAATAGATGGTGCAATTTATTTGAACCGTAATAGATTTACTGTAACAGAAAAAATGTATGCAAATGGGATACTTTTTCTTTCTGTATGTTACTTGGATTTTCTTTTGTATTCATTAGGTACACTTTATTATGAATTAAAATACTAAATGTAAATTTAATCATGACCATTTAAGATTTTAATTAGTAGTAAGGACGTGAGACCTGATTTCTCTCGTTTAATGTAGATAAACTTGAATTTTCAGAAGAATTCTATTGAATTACGGCAACTAAGGAAAGTGAGGTAAATTATTTGTGACACACTAGCAGTTTGAATATTGGCAATATTATTACGCATTTATAGACACACAAGTTATGTAAATAAACACGTACTCATTTTCCTGCACGATACTAGCAGAGGTCAAAGAAATAAGCAATTATAAAGTTTCTGCAGTAGGTAATTAAGAAAATTGATTCATGAAAAATGTAGGTGACTAAAATATGAGCGTGCAAAAATTTGCACATAGTACACGGAATACTTTTGGGTTTCTATGTCTCACACACAATATTGTGTGCTTCTAAAATAAAGTTCCTCATAATTTTACAGTAATAGCGCCATTAGCACGTTAATAAATGTGTGGACAAATCAATTAAATATATTATACGCAGAAAATATAAAAGGCAACTACTATTGAGAATATTATTTATCTAGCAAATAGGTATACTATTTACTAATCTAGTAATTAATTACAATTCAGTATAATTATACTTTATAATTAATAATACAGTGAGAAATACTCGAGACCTTAGGATGAGCATAAAAGGTAGGTGAGTAGGTACTACAAAAGCTGACGCTGATAGTAAAAGGCCAAAGAAAAGCGGAAATTGGTAATATAAACGCAGAGCAAAGTTACTCATCTGGTTAATGTCTAAATGACATGTCACACAATATGTTGGTTGTAATTTTGTATGTTGTGTTCGCAGTGCAATTTTGTGCACGAATTAATATCTCTCTGATATAATCTCTAAAAATAATTGAACTTACGGTCATAACCAAATTATCAAATTGAATTTCATTATAATGCACGCGAGCCAACCTTAATATTTTCACGTCAATATCATGTTCTCGTAGATTTTTATAGTTATCTAACCTGGTTCGCAACGTGCAAAGTGTACGCTACAAATTCATTGCAATTTTAAGTATATAATTCTTAGAAAAATGAAATGTAGTAGAGGTCTCCTGAAGTAGTATAAAAGTTGGTGCACTAAACTTATTTGGGTAATGTTAAATATTAGATACATACATGCAAAGGTACCCCCGTCGCGCATTGAGCACCTGTTACATATGATACCCATTGTAGGTGGATTAATTAACTAACCAAACTAACGATAAGCCTATGTATTTAGCCGGGGTGCTACAACTACAAGACCAACTCGCATGCAATCCTTAATCCAGAGGAACAGTCAAATACTTCGGCATATTATTGAAGACACAACAAGGTGTTAGCGTTTTCTAACCAACATTTATTTATTACCAGCACAACTGTCGATATTATTTTATGACATGGAATACACCACTTTCTGATATTGCCTGACGTGTCAAAATTTTATATGCACGGAGAAATATGCTTTCAAAGCCAACCTGTGTAGTACATATCCTGTAATAAGTTAAGGTCGGAAGGTGTTGGATTCTGCTTTTTACAGACTATTCTAAGTGCCGTCTGTGAAAGCAGGGCATTTTTATCTACTACTAAGACATCCCTGCATGTCTTTTATAAATATCTATGGTGATGCTAATATGTTGCAATATAGTAGCTATTATATTTATTGTCATTTATATGTTTATTTTATGCCTTCTATTCTGCCATGCTTAAATTTTTTATGAAATGTTTACCAAGAGAAATTTTCCTTGGAAAGTGAATGTTTTAGTATCGAAACTTCAAAAATCGTCTTAACTCAAATTCAAATGGAAAATGCATTTGAATCGCTATAAATATAAAAGTAGTAGCAATAAAAGTGGTTTATAGCATGCATAGTAATAATTTCATAGAGCTGTGTGACGTAACGTTCTTGAAAGTGAATCCAAAATAGGATTAATCTGGTTTGAAATCGCTGGTTTTTGGCGGATGTATGTTGTTCTTCAACAATCGACACACTTCCTTCAGCTATCTACTCCATGCCCATATTCCTCTTAACACACATGCAATGCTAAACTTGTCTTAAAAACGTCTTACTATTTAATAGACCCATCTTATTTATATAATAAAATCATTATTTTTACACATTCTTTAGCACCTAATTCCACAATATGCTATTAACGTATGAATTGAAGTTGAATTTACAAATTTCCTGCAATTATTAATAGTATAATCTCAAAATAAAATATATTGTTTTCTATTTCAAATATTGGTTTACTTATATGTAAAATAGTAATTCTCGCTTTAGTTGACGTAGTGCAATCTGTTTATAATCACAATCAGAAACTAAATAAATCTAGCCCATGTCAATAGGCAGAGCAGATGTAAAAACTCAACCTGGATTATTCGTCTCATGTTGTGACCAGAGAATGTGTTAAATCACTGAAACGTGTCTTTCATTCTTTCCTAACAATGCCATTTCGTTTTAATTCGCACGTCAAATGCTACTATTATTTAAAACAAAATGTTAGTCAGCCAGAAAATCGTGGTAGATTGTCAGTCTATTGCACAGTTAACAAAGGAGAACGACGAAGAAGGAGAAAGCCAACACCCGAGTCTTATCATTCACTTCTCGCTGTTCTTCTGTGGTGATTTAATACAAATACCTTGTGGTGAGCCTGCAGCAAAAGACATTTAACACCACCTTCATTAAACTACAGATAAATATATAGTAACAAAGCACTAAGCAATCTGCATACAATTAACAAAAGTGTATTTGAATGTTCTAAAATTTAAATACTATAATATTGATATTATTCTTCTCCGTTTCCCTGTTTGATTAATAATGAACATAATAAATAAGTGTAGAATGTATAGCAAGTTCTTACGTGACTATAAATTTGTATTTACACTTGACTACTGGTACTGATACTCAAACACAACTTAGAAACACAAGTCAATCAAGAAAAAAGTTCGACCACTTTCTACAAGCAATAAATCTCAATATATCATGCAATGTCGTTTTTAATAAGTACTACTTCAACAATGTCTATCTTATTCGCTATAAGTACTACTATAAAATGTTGATTGGTGACAATAATGCCATTACAGTAGTTCTATTATTTATTGCTTTGAAAATTCTGGTAATTTTTGGAAATTTCTCCTGATAGCTTTGCCCTATCTTTCATGGTCTCCATTCATACGTAATAAAACGGATTAAAACGAAAAACAGCATATCGGTGAGCAATAATTCTTCTCAAGTTGAAATTTATGCTTCTTCAAAACTTGTTTCTATCATCTACTCAGTTAATTACTTTATTTACTTATATTTATATAGGTAAGCAACAGAAATATGTAATTACAAAAATAAATAAATAATCGCAAAACTCATCGCAGTACTTGTAATTAGAGTTAGAAATCAGGTAAGCAATAAGAAAAAATTGCCAGTCTACTTGTTTTACTATGAAAGGCGGACAATTTGGCACTGGTAATTAAATTCTTGAAGTATTCTGGGAACTTCTCATTTTATCCTTATAAACAATTTTAGTATTACAAAAACTAAAAAGTATTGCATATAGTGCATCTGTGATGCTTTCCGAGTGCAGTTTATGGGTAAGAATTGCCCCTTTCCCGTTCTCATTGATATCATCATAATAACAGAAGCCTAATTAAATATTATAACAGGGAGCTTATAGGAAAAGCTGTTTATAAATTTTATAATTGTTATGTAACAATAGTAATAAGGCTATGAATCATTCGTGTGAATAGCAATGACTTGAGAACGTCATTATTTATTCACTGGATCATTTCATTTTTTATTAAAAACAGCTCGTGTATTTGCATTTAACAGAGTTAAATTGTTTCATATTTTGTGCTAGGATGTTACCAGTGACTTTTAGGCAAGATTGATAGAGAAAGATTCTACTAACGCATGATTTTGCACATTGTTATAATTAGAAGTATCAGAATTTTTTTATGTTATACTTATTAGGTCAAGTTCCTTTTGTTTTCAGTCTTGATCTTGAAATATTGGAATATTATTCCAACAATAAATTGAAGTAAAAATAGGGCTATTGTAACATTTATTTGTAGGATCATTGAACTTGACGTCTGAATGACAAGTCGATAAGAAACATATCTATAGGTACTTACCTTACCTGTACATGATAGAATTACGTAATGTAGGCCACTTATACCAATAGGTACAAATAACGGCTAACTATTAATAAGAAGTCCGTTTACATAGTTTTTACTCTTGATTAGTGTTACGTAATAAGAAGTTGGTATAGTTATGAAGAGTCATAAAAGGGAAGTATTGGGCAGGGATATGAGAGGGAAAGAGAGAAACGTTGAAAGAGGGACGAGAGTTGTAAAAAAGCGAATGCATTTTAAATGGAGTTGTTCTTTGATTAAACTAGTTATGCAGTGCGTGCACTGTGTATTCAGAAATTGGTACATCTTTTTTCTCATATTTGTAGTAGTTCTGTGAAAAGGGTTTAGTTTAGATAACGATGATCAGTTGGCCAGTCGGATGTGTTCAACTGCGTAAATACAAAGATGTGCACAGGAAAGAGTCTGTTGTTACTCTTTCTCGAAAGGAGATCCTTCTTAGCAATTTAAGGATACGACTCGATACGAAAACCATTTGGCTTCACTAACTCGTTTGGTTAAAGAATTTTATTGCATTCCGTGCGTTGGTCTGGCTGGTCTGCCTGGTGGGTGACTACTGGCTTGTCTTCTTAGCTGGGCTAACATATCGTGGGCTTGAATCTGCCTTGGCTTCGTCTAGTACTTATGGTCAAGTTGACTGGAGCCAGCCACTAAGTTATTCGAACTAAATAAATATTAAAAGCTCCACCCACTGAATCAACTACGATCTGTGCAGCTCAAGCTCACTGTAGATTCTGCAGATTCTATCCCGCTTACTCTTCCACTCAGAGCAATTACTATTATAGTAGATCTATATTTAATCCTTTTCTGCCGTCCAGATATTCTAGCTTCAATTTATGAAATATTTTTACATGAACAAAACAAAATACTCTGGCGTTGTCTTTATTAAGATTCAAATTATTCATATAAGAAAATAAATTATGCATTTGAGGTACTAAACAATCTAAATTGGCTTTTAATCATTTCAGAAAGGACAACTTACAAAGGTAAACAGAACAATCAGGAGATTTCGGTATTGATTGGGCCAGATGAAAATGTCCCTTCCTCTGCCTATTTATTATGGAAAACACTTTTTGTATTTTATGTACATTATTATTTGAGTATAATTTGAAGATCAGGGAAGTGAAAACTTGGAAGAAGAGAGCATATTGAATCCCATTGTCTACCTTCAAGCATGTTCGTTGATTTTATAATTGCAACGTACCTACCTGTGTGACATGCATTGGAAGCCCAAAGTGCATTGGCACTGTTAACATTTTTGCGCTGTCGTTTTACTTTTCCGTCATCTTAATTTTACCTGAAAAAGCTAATTAAAGCGGCATAGTAGAATTCGTGGAGGAGTAAGTAAGACCACAAGTTATTGTTAGTTACTACACGAAACCCGTCATAATCATTGTATGTGGATAGTTAGGATTTACTCAGTAGTTGCATGCAGGGAAGTAAGCAAATAGTATTACCTAAGTGTTACAATGTAATGCAACTATGCATTAAATGGAAGGATTTGTTATTAAGCACTAAAGGTAAACAAAGGGAGCTAATATCAACTTAATTTGCACTGTGAACAGATAATGCACTGTCAAAAAGTAACCATCTCTATTGTAATATCTGTCAAACAATGCACAAGTGTTGTAAAAAATTATCACGAACTTCACATCACTTAGCTACTAATAATGCAGCACAAAAGTACAATGGATTCCAGTTCCGCTCTTTTCACAGAAAATTAGTGGCGACGTGGATGGCAAATCATAGCAGAATATTCGCATGTCCCGTCAGCCTCTCACTGACCTGACATTCAAAGCCAAGCAAATACTAAATACATACAATTAGTCCCAAGACTCACTGTAATTATTTATTTTGCTAACACAAAATGGTAGCTTCACTATGTACAAGACATACATGCATTCCAGACATGCACAAAACGGAACAGCTACAAATACTACAAAAATACATTGCATATACGAGTGAGAAAAGGTAAAAAAATTAGAATGGGATTGACAATTTATTTACTGCTCTAGAGTAGATAATATTTCCATAGTATTTACACAATAAATTTGCATTTTCCTCGTTTATGTAGTTTCCGAGCTCAGTTGAAAACTCACTAACAAAACTGCATTTGCCTTTGTAGGTTACCTATGTATTTAATTTGCATCATGAATGGTTATTCACAAGGCAGTTCTCAACCGATAAGAAGTATGAAAATCCCAGGTGATGGTCAAGTTTGTGTGTCGGTAATATAGTAATAGGTACCTATGTGTACTTTTCCTTCACGGATATGAAGGCAAGTTATCCTATGCTTACTCATTATAATGCATTATTATGTTTCGAGGAGGACCCTAACAGTCAGAAATAATATTAAAAGATAAGTCTTATTCTACCTATTTATAAGTTCCCCAATGAAACAAGAAAAGTCAAAAATATTTGTTCCTTGCTAAAAGGTTCAATTAGTAAAAATTATCACGGTCGTTTACAGTTAATCTGGACCTACAAATGTGATTATAGGGATTTATACCGCTTTTCATTGTTCTCACTAAGTTTTCACTAACCTTTTAACCTACTATAGTCATTTTTGAAAGAATATTTTAGTTTATGCCTATAATTTTTAAAATCAAACTCCGTTTTATCCTTGATGTTTCATATAGTATAGTTATACAAATCAGAACATTTCATCATTTACATATTTTTAATGCCTACTAACTTTGGTGCTTCAAAACTTCCAGTAGGTAATATCTTTTGGGTAAAAAATAAATTTCTTTGAATGCGGAAGATAAAAATGTTAGTTGATATAGATAACGTAACTTTCTACTTCATTGAAAATATTTTTTACAATGCTTATTTGATTATGAGTAATGCATTAAATATTAATCCAGATATGAATGAATAGGTTGGCAAAATTGATAGCTAATGTTAAATTAAGGTATATGCATGGTCTGCGGAATACTTAGTTATGCATTAACTCAATGTTACAATCATAATTTATCACTTTTGAGGCTACATAATTTAGTAGGATTAAGCAATGAGCATTAAAACTGGATCGTGATTACTCTTTTGTGTAATTGTAAACATGTAGTGCACATTAGACATAAGATGAGAAAGATTAAGGAAAATCTTGCATGAAGTGATTACAAGTAGCTAAGTAGTAAAAATGTAACACAGTCATAATCTAGGTCTGTTGAAAATAAGTACATGTTTGGTTGTAGTAATATAAGTACGTACACGATAGACGACAAGGGCTTTAATGGAACTAAGTTACATAAGATTATGAATGTAGATGTTTGACCATAACTAGTTTCGGGTGTGTTTAACTGATTGGAATTGAAAAGGTAGTCATGAGATGAGTCAACCTCCACGAAATGGAGTAATCATCGTGTCAAATGAGATATTCAGTTGAAAGAAAAGAAATAAGTCTACTGAGATTGAGATCGTTTCTGTTTTGAATATAGTATAAAATAGTAAATGGGCGCAAAAAGTAGAGTATAAGTAAAGTAGTAGGAGTGAAATGACAAGGCAGGAGTATACGATATGCTAACTCATCCTTTCCCATCAAAATAAATATCATTGCATGATGCAGTACAATATGATTTGCCCAACTACTAATATGAAATGATCTGTGCAACTTTTGCTTTTCTGTATGTTCTTACAAATAGCGATTGCTATCTTATTTTCCCATAGGTAGGTAGCTAGTATATGATTTTTTGTGTGTTATTCTGGACTATGTCTCTGTGTGTACATTGTACATCAAGCAGTATAGAATGTTATGCTTTTGTAAAGTGCATGTGTATACAAGATACTTAGATAAAGAATTGTAGGACGAAACCGACGGCAGTAAACACTTCAACAACGATATAGTATTATTCCGATAGTGGCCAGACAGTCCACTCTCATCTTATGCATGCAATCACAACAATCCTGAACACACAATTCTCTGATGCAACTATGTAACTGTAGGCTTACGACTCGTACATAGATTACTGAACTAATAGTATAAGTTTTCCTAGTGTAAAAGTAAGGAAATCAGCGTGTCCAATATGATAGCAGGAGATTTAATGGAAGCCCTGCATGACAAATTGTCTCAAAGATTCGTTATGGATCTGGGAGTTCTCGCTCCTCGGCCATTTAACTTACTTATTACATTAGTCTGCTACATATAAAGTCATTTATTAGTTATGTACAAAGTGTACTGATACTAATTGTAGTTTGTATGTGTGTGGGTAATGCAATCTACGTCCAGTCCCCTGTGGTAAGTTCAACTAGGCAGCATCATTTGATTACCTATCAAAGCGAAGAGGAACAAATAAATGTGAAATAATGGTCCATCTGCAATTTTCTCATATTATGCACACAGATTTACATTTAAGTTGCTTAGATTCACTACACTTTGCTCAACTTCTCGGGGATTAATAAGGTTCAGCACTACAGGTCAAGGTGATTTCCTATAAAACACATTATACTGCTAGGTGCACACAATATAATCATCTCAGTAGAAGACCAAGCAGTCACATTCGTAAAGACGTATTTTACTTGGACTGATTGCCTGTTTGAAAACCATTTTTGTTAAATCCAGTGTATGCATGGCCTAGGGTACTTATGCTGTTCCCAGAATTGAAACATTAAAAGCCCAAAGATTAATTCTTGTGAAGATAGTCATGACACTGGATGTAGAGTTCCTAGTTCTAATAAACTACAGCCTAATCTAATAGGGTTGAGAGAAGAATGACAAAATTTAAATGAATTAGGAGCTTGTCAGATTGAATTCCCATGCTATATAAGCGGAAAGATAACTAATCTTAATTCACTAAAAAATTGTGCGACCAAAGAATAATTTATGATTCTTAAAGGTGTACTAAAAATGGCATTAAATTCAAACATTAAACTATTTCATCGAACATTTGTGTAGTTAACAAATAATTTATATGTTAGCGCATTTTTATGATTCAAAATGTTATCGGTCCTTTAAATACAAGTAATTTGCAAGTACAAGCAATAATTCAAAATTAATCGATCGATTTCAATGTCTCCCAGAAATTCTCGGATATTTACCAATACGTTCATTCTCGCAGTTTAAAATAAAACTTTGTAATTTACGTTTGCGATTTACCAATGATGGTACTTGGGATGCTGGCATTATATGAAATTAAAAGGTTAATGTGTAGTCGGGTAAAGACAATTATATAATTCATCATTGTTGCTGCCTGGAAAGAGCAGTTCGCTAGGAAAAGAATTTGTTGAAGATAATGGAGAGGAAAATTGGAGTTGAGTGTATGAGAGATGAAACACAATGAGACGGTAAGTACAAAGTGCAAAGTTCCAAATTATATGAATGATATCAGTGTCGATGATGCGTTTCCATTCTGTCTGTCTCAAGTCTTGTGTATTCTTCCCTTACATATTATTACACTATAATCCTGTTTGCCAAGTCGAGGGGCAGTGGCAGTAGGTAACTTACTCGCAATGCTATTGTGTCTGATTTTTACGTTGTACCTTTAGTGTAGCGGATAAGCACTCTGTCGGCACTCCACTATATATTAAATACCATTACTACTGTTACCTCACTCGCCCACCAATAAACATCTTTTTGTACCAGACTGCTTTCATTTTAAATCCCATTATGTGTGAATGTGATGTGATTGCCTGTTTCTCAGAGATTTTTTAGCTCGGTTTAATATTATGTTGATTGGCGCAGTTTGGTTTGACTTGGCTTGATCTCACTTGGCTTCTCTTTCAATTTTCATACTGATTTTTTCCATTTCATAACAAAATGCTACACTGCAATGATAATACGGTATACACTGAAATAATCGTAGTAGTCATAAACATATTTTCTATATACATAGTATAAAGTATGTGTATTAAATATCCTTTTGTCAGCGAGCATACTTATCTTTTGTGTTATCTGCTTTGACTCTTTAAGTACTTGCTTTTCCGAAAGTCTTTCCTCAGATCAACTATCCACTGCTTTGTGTGTAAGCAACCACAACTCTAGGCGCATCCAATGTGACAAATCAGGAGAAAAGTAACCAAAAAACAATGAAAAGACGTTTCTATAGAATCATACTTACATGCTGTATACACAAAGTCCAATGATTTCTACTTATAAGGATCATCAGCCTATAGATTACCTGGTGAACTATACGTTACGTTTTTAAGAAACATCTCTCCTGTTTCCCAAACCATTATTCGATACACCACATGTACATGTATTTTGTACTTACAGACACTGGTGTAGACCAACGACAAACAAAACTGAAAACTGAATTGTAATTCCGTGTATACTTAAATTATACTAGTAAATTCTATCCGCACTAAATAATAAAATATACGAAGTACTTGCTGCCTAGTCAACTTACGATACGATTAGGCAAAGAATTAAGGGGTAGCCCGACACATGTAAATAGACTTATGTATGAAACACAATACACAATGGGAAATAATGGTAACAGATGATTCAGTGAGTACGGTTTCTATTATTCTGTTTATATTTATTGCTTCTCCAACAATGCATTTTCAGATGAGTTCTATTTATTGTCCTTTAGCTAAAACCGCTGTGTTCTCTTAACTATTTTAAGTCTTTGTCATTCCGCCTGTGATACTAATGACTTCGTCTTGTGGTTGGATATATTTTGCTGGTATGGTGTCTCGTTTGCATGCAGCATCCACTGTCACAGCTAAGCAGACGCTAAAAGATATGGCACCAACAATAAGCTAACCAGTCCATTATAATCTGCATGGAAATCTCATTGAAACATATTAGTACACTTGCACAAGTTTGCATACTAACCTGACGCTTTTTCCTATTCAACAATCAGCTTCTCTATTTCATTTCAGTAGCAACCGTGTCGTATCGTATCATTCCCAACAGTTAACTAGGCGCCCACAAATTGCTTCTTGAATCAAATCAAATCACAATGAAAAAATAAACTTAACAATTTTAAAGCCTTAATTGCAGATATCATTTTCTTCAGAGTACTAATAAAGACAGAATATTATTCTATTATAGTAGTTATGCATATTGTAGTCTGCGAGACAAACTATTGAACATATAGAGTGTGTATCTGTAGACATAGGTCAGTAATCAACAATGTTTGTAGGATTTCTTTTTAAAGTAAACAACGCCTGGTTAGAAAATCTAGTATCTATAATATGATTCAGAAATTTCAAAAAATTTTAAAAACAAACTTTAAAATGTGGATTTAAAGTAGGTCCAAACAAATGTGTTTAATATGCAGTATATTATTAAGAATGCTATCATAAAGATGCATAGGCTAGCAGGTAAACTTTGAATATTCTCAACATTTTAATTTTTTGAATAAATATTTTTGGATTGATGTGAAAAATCCTCCCTTTGCAAGAACAGTTCAGTATGGCACGTGTAGACTCCGCCCAAGGTGGTGATATATTTGGCAGGTGTCAGTCACATTCCCTGGTAGTTATTACAAATCTACAAGATGCTTGTCACTAATTTTACTATTATAGAGATGGGATCGATTCGAATCATTGTAATAAAATTTCAGCAGAATTAACTAATCCATGATGTTCTTGAATGCCATGGGATTAAGAAAGTAGTTTTAAAATTTTGACGTAAATGCAAAGTAAACATATCCCAATGATTTCTTAAAATTGCAAATAAATTAATTATATAGATTATAACCTTATAATGAAACAATTTAAGTAAATGCATTTAATTTTTTAAATATTTAATTACAATCATTTTTAAATGGTTGCAGGGAAATTTTAAATTATTTCAAAGTTCCATTAAATATATTCCAATTGTATTAGGGATTATGTTAAATCTAATAGATTAAGCATTTAAAAGATGTAAGTATATAATACCTACAAGCATTTGTACATTCGCTACTGATCCAAATTATTGCTAAACTGTGTTCCACAATTGTTTTTCTATTAATAATTTTAATAAGCTGTATGGATAAGTATACTTTTGAATTTCCTTTAATTAGCAACTTAAACTGAATGAAAATTTTCGGTTCCAAACCAGGTGAAAGGATCCCATCTCAAACGGTGTGCTTTTCCATGTCAAGCTGGTGAGAATAGTCCCTGCCTACCAACTACCTATCTAAGTAAGTACAAAAACTAAAGAAAAGGAAGTGTACGAGTTGGATGCATATAGTATAGCGACAAATGCATTTACCTATTTGAGCAGTCAGCTCAGCCAGAATTTACCTTTGTAATAAATGTATTGTTCACGAACTAATGGTAGTCTGTGAATGAGTGTTATCTTCCTGGGTTGATATCACCATAGTTAGCCAATCAAAGAAATTGCTGACAATAGGTAAGAAAAAGAAGTGCTTGCTCATTTGATTACAGTGTGTGTGAGTTTGATGCGATGTGGGTGAATCTCACTTAATACACATACATAGTAAAATAGACCTGACTGAAGTCAATCAGGATGACGACGATCTGTGG
Source organism: Tomocerus qinae (assembly GCA_020055645.1). Taxonomy (NCBI): domain Eukaryota; kingdom Metazoa; phylum Arthropoda; class Collembola; order Entomobryomorpha; family Tomoceridae; genus Tomocerus; species Tomocerus qinae. The sequence continues at coordinate 30,237,827 of CM034548.1, forward strand.
ATAATAATGACCATGTGTTGAGTTGGAGCTGATGCTGAAGAAGTAGGATGAAATCAAATCAACTAAAGAAGAAATAAAGTCAATTCAGTGACAGATTCTATTGGGAGGAGGAGACAGGAGTTAAAACGTTAAGAGGAGATTATAGTAGGCAGAAGCAGGATGGGGAACAAGAGAATTGATACTCATTGTCAGCTCAGCTCCGCTCCTGCCTGCCACCAAAAGTATTAAGATAAAACTCGAGATGAGATGAGACTGCAATCAGTATAATAATAATTCTGCCTCAATGGCTCTCCTATTTACTGCTTAACTTGTCTGCCTCCATGCCTAATATATATACACCTGGCACAGGTATATCTCTTACTCTATACATCAAGGCGTAGCAAGTTGTTATGCAAGTCTTTACAATTAAGTTCAAATAATTCTTATACTTAACCTATAAAATAGTATCAACCACGTCTCAATAGGTTTCCATTAGTTATTAAGCAACTACATAAAAGTTATTTTATTATCTGTACCATACCTAACCGTACTGTACAGATGAGTACATAGTCACCAAAATGTCAGTATGAATAACCTAAAAAATATGATTGGCCCCAAATCTCAAAGTCCCTACTCGGTGGATACGTGGCTATAATATGGTTAGCAATATTCGACACACATTCCTTTGCTAAATATTTTTTTTTGTCTGTAAAAAAGTTTTTTGGCATAAATTGAACCAAAGGGTATTCCATATGTTTATAAAAATGAGGACCGGGTAGTTGGGAAAGTAAAATAGGCATAAAATAGCCTAATAAAAATTCACATGGAAAAATAGTTGTCGTGGTATGTGACTGCTCTCCGATAGAGTACATTTACATGCCAGTTTTGACATACCCATCTTTAATTCGTAATTCACGCAATTGTCCTTAAAACATTCGAATACATTTGAAAATCTGAGTATTTAAATTTACAGGACATTAATTTACATCATTACATGTTTTAGAACTCCCCTGTAGTTAACTTTAGTATGTATAATACCAATGCGATGTGTTTGAATGGGTCGTACTCATCAAATTAGTGTGGGTATGCCTACATATTATAATATTGTAAAGCAAGAGTTAAATGAGAGCCCCTTTTGTACTACAGTTAAAGAAATGTATTTAACATAATAAGAGTGTGACTTGACTCACTCAGCTTCTGATAAATGAAATAATTGCTGTCATGTCAATATGAGAATGGAGGGTGTGTCTTCGGGCATATTTGGTCACGGTTTCCCTTCGGATGTGCTGACGAGACAGGATTCACTCTTAAAATTCATTGTTAGGTACCTATTTATCTTCAGACGTCTAGTTTACGTGCATGCAAGACTCTGTTCCTATGTCTCAGAATATTAAACTTAATTTCGGTTCTTGTCACGGAGTAAACTGATAATGAGTAGAGAAATACACATCACTAAATATCTTTACCCAAATAACAAGTGTAAACGTAACCTTTCAATGATTTACAACATTTTACGATGGTTGATAGAAGGTTTACATTATTATTACTAATCAAAAATTAACAAGATATACTTATACCCATTGGGCAGGTAGGTAGAGCATGTGGAGTAAATTAACAATCCAAAGTCCAGGTATGTTTGGACATTATTTTTATAGAATAGCAGCCCTTTCATAATATAGGGAAGTTCTACAAATACAGAATATAAGGAAGGTTTACCTTGCCCTATCCAATTGCAAGCATAGTGAACACTTAGTACAATATAAGGTTATTGTATCTGTGATAAAGAAGGATAATTGAGTAAGCCAATCAATGAATCATTAAGAGGAAAATACTTTCTTCCTATTAAATAGAAGTTTGATGGAGAGTTATCCAAGAATGTGCATGACAATAGAAAACAGAAGACAACAATAGAATGGTAAAGGGCATGCCAAGGAATGAAATTGGAAAAAAAACTCTCGTGGCCAAATGCTAAGATGGGGATAATGGTGAGTCGAACAGTAGCAGGAATTGGGCACAGTACGGATAGCAGGGGGTCCTGTTTTCATCCCGCTGCAAATAATGATGATTTTTGGTGGAGAGGACAAGAGTGGCTTCTCCTTACACATCACATACCGAGTTTATACCCAAATGTTACACATTATTAAATGCATCGAGGAGCAAGTTAGACGATAATGTTTGTACAGGTATGTAATCTACGGATGCTTCAATTCAATATAACAAATGGAGTCAACACACAAAAACGAAGAGAGCGTCTTATTGTTGACTATTATTCCGTAGACTTATCTTACTCGTGTTTACTACCCTTCTCCCCTCTCCACTTCTCTTTCTGCTTTTTCGATAAATGGGAGACTATCGACCAATGTATTTCTACGCTCTGTATGATATACTGATACAGATTGTCTCATCGTCCCTAGCCTCTGCATTTGCTAACGCTACAAACTGATGATGGACTGATATGAGACTGAGGTGCGAGTGTGGCTGACTTCTCTCAGGAAATAAATGCACAGATAGTATCATTCATGCACCGAATTATAGAATACATATCTTCACTGAAGAAAGAAGTCTCAAGCACAAGTTAAACTGAACTTGTTCAGGAAGGTATTTTATTTAGTGTAGTCTTGTAAGCTATTCACACCACAATTAAGTTTCTTTTCTATTTGTGTGTATCTGTGAGATTTGTTCAGTACACAAGGCAGACTTATTTATATCTAACAAAAGTATGAAGTCAAGTGGTGCATAAATAGATACTATACATTGTGCACCTACCTGAGTACATGCATTCTATTATTACAAATTACAATGGAATGTGCACATAATGTATACATAACACAGTGTAAGTGTAGCATCTTATTAGTTTATCTCTCGATTCGTTTTTTACGCCTTGTAAGTGGTTTGGTAGGTAGTATCATAATATTTACATCATATTAGTTTATATTAGGACAGAATACATTAGACTCTTGGACTTAGATTTTTCAACTTATCAGATAACAAATATCATAGTTATACAGATGGTATAGTATAGTAGAGGATGCGTATAGAATAGCCCATAGCTACTATTAGTTACTATGTAAGTGTAGTGAGCGTAGTCACATAATTACTATAAGTTATTTTTATCCATTTATTATGATGAGTGATAAAGTAGCTAAGGGCATAATATTCTTGCTTATCTTTATTATGTAGTAGGTACTACATATTATTATCATATCTCTACTTATTGTGCACTTAGCTTATACAAAAAATGAACATCATTTGCATAATGTTAAAAGCATGTACACACTTTACACGTTATTGAAGGTGGTCAAACTATTTAAATCAACTGTGCTTGTATTTCCTTGGTTGTCTGAATTAAATCTTGGGACTAGAGATGGCCAATAAATGTCGTGCTCCAAGTAAATGTTTAAATAGCTTTTATATTAAGTAACGAATGCATATGCATAGATGCAGTGTAAATTATATACTAACATATAATATAGGTATCAAGAGTATTATAACAATAAGTGTTGATGCAAGGTTTATAGGTAATTGTGCAGGTAGCTGTCCAAAGGATAGGAATGGGTTTAGATTTTAGATATATATGTGGTTGATGTTACCTTTTGCTCATTGTGAGGAGTTCAGATGAGACTTACATGACAGAGTTGATGGAAAGCAGCGAGCGTCGTGCTTTTGTTGTTATTGTATATTGGGTACATTAGATTACATGTGTTATTTGTTGCTGATAGTGAGTGAAGAGGATTGAAAGAAGAGTTGAGTTGACTTTGAGTCGTTTGAGTGGACGACTGTGAAGGAATGGGATGTTCTTGCCAAGCGTTGCTGCAAGTCAGTGAAGAACTATTACCGAGGGTCTATTACTTCCTCAGCAGGACTCTGATCAAACATGTAGCCAAGCTTTGGCATGTGCATTGCCCTATGAACACCCTCATTACTCCTACCTGTCTCGTTACACTTTGATTAATTTTCAATTGTTGAAGGTGATTAATTAGGAGAAGTCAGCGCGAAAATCTCATCAGCGCGACAACTACCTCCCTATTGTCTGCTCTTTGATTAGGAGCATTTTTTATCTCGGCCCTTTCTTACGCTCAACACGACGACAGCTACTACCTGCACAAACTACACCATCACTAACTACTGCCAATACTGATACACACTATCCCCCTTTATTTTGTACTACATTGCACCTAATCGCATAATGCAGTACTAGAAATAGAGATTCTCTACATCAGTTAACCATAAATGTTAGTATGCATAACTCCAGTCTCCAAAAGTATTACCTATCGAGCGAACAACCTCCACAGTTATGTCAAAATATATTGTGGCATGAGTTCAAAGGTGACATGACATGTACAAAATACCATTTACCATTTACAAGTGGTAAGTGGTTTTTAATGGTATTTAACGTTAAATACCACTACCTAAAAAGTAGTGGTAAGTGGTATAAAAGGTAAAAAATAGTTTCATTTAAATTTCGTGTTTGAATTTTGAATAAAATTCGGTGCCAAAGCATAAAATAGCTTAGCAGACGATCATTGCTGTCACAAATTGATAAGTGTTCATCAATTAGAGTAGGATTCAACCAATGGGGGCGCTAACAACTCTTGCTGATTGAGAAATTAATTGCAATTAAATTAGCATCAATTTTAAATGGGCGATACCAAATACAATCTTTCTTTCTTCATTTTTTTATAACTTTTGGTGTACAATCAAATAAATATGATTAATTTAATTGATTAAGGGGCTAATTGGAAATATTTCATAGAAAATAAAGTTTTAAAACTTATATTTTAGGAAGTCTAGTGTACTTGTACTCTGCTGTCTAATCAATCGCTAAAATTTACCATTTTTACCATTAAATGCATTTTTACCATAAGTGCAATTTTACCACTGTTATGGTAAAAGGCTAAAAAGTGGTAAATTTTGTACACTGATTCTCAATATCAATTGATGCCAACAACATAAAGAAAATAATAGAAACAATGTAATATGTTTGGGTTAAATTAAGTAATTGACAAAATATTTAACCAAAATTACATTATCTGAAGCAGACTTAAACAATTGATTAAACCTGGGAATGAAAGCACGAAGTATGAAGTATCGTCTCTAATAATGTGTTTGTGTGAGGAAATAAAATATGACGATAGAAAAATAAATATGCGTTTGACTGCTACAACTGTCCTTTTTACAATTGAATAAAATGCCCACTTTATTACGAAAATGTAATAGGAGTGTCTCACAATTGGTGACCGGTCAAATTAACATGAATAGGTACATTGTAATGACTACTATACATCTCTCTGTTATCCTGGAGTTGTGAGAAACGTCTATTAAAAAGGAAACCGCAGTTCCACAACCTTGAAAGTACCAACGGTCACGTTGAGTGTATAATGCAGACCGACTTAAGTTCCCACAACAACTTACAATCAAAATTACTCTAAACCTAAAACACCCAACAGAGGGCAGCTACATTACTAAAAAAACTGAAATACTAAACAAAAAATTGTTAGGCATTAATTAAAATTTTACCTCTGAACTTAAAATGTTTGGACCCTGAAGAACATGATTTAATAATATTTTAGACCCACATCCAATCCTTCAGTGAAATTATGCAACCCTACTTCCCGTTGTCGTAGTTCACCAAGTGTAGGACTTCGTCTAAAATGGAGTCTCAGTAATGTCTTCTATTACTGGGGCGGGCGATGTTCTCACGGCGCTTTAAGTGTCTTTTAACAGCCAGCCGTCTTTCTTCTTCCCTTTCCTGGGCGATTTTCTGCTGTCGCGCCAGCATTCTTAATCGTGACTCTTTTTGTTCCGACAAAAAGTAATTTCGATTTTTGAACATTTCATTTCTTCGCGACCCTTCTTCCTTGGTCAAACGTGATGTTTTGCCCTTATATTCATGCCGTCCTTTCGGTTTCAATGAAAAGTCCACAATCTTCACCTCCTTCAAGTTTGGCCTACTCCGGTATAATGAACTGGAAGAAGCCCAACACTCACCTCCAAAGGCAAGGCATTTTCGGCACAATTCATGCTTATGGCTTCCACGGTTGTTCAAATTGCGTTCATCACCCTCCACCATGCTTACGTATGCCTTGTATACTTGATAACTCTTCGGATAGACTTTACAACCGTTGCACCGTTTGCAAAACAACCCTTCAGGAGACTCTTTATTCTTCATTGTAAACTTGCACTCTTTGCAATGATAGTAGAATAGCTTCTCCATATGAATGGCTTTGGACTCATTGCTGCAGCGGTTGCACTTCTGGCCGAAATCCTTCCAGGATTTACAACTGTTCCAACGGTGATGGCAACCGGGGCATTTATATTCTCCATACATGGGGAAATCAACTCCTTCAATTTTCACTTCCATTTTCAATTTCGAGCATTAATCCTGGGCTGCAATAAAAAAAAACAATTTTAATAGTTAGTATAATGTAAATTAAACTGTTATCTTTAAAACAGCTGATAAATACCCGAAACCCGTTAAATTGTAGATTTCCAATATTATTTAGTAAAACACATTACATAATTCCGAATACCCATCAACAGAAAGCGCTGCTACAGTTGATTACTCATTCATCGTTGACATAAAAAAGTTACAATAATGGTAATAAAACAAAATTTAGTGCCGAAAAATAATTAAAATATTTATACTCCATAAATTATCGTACTTGGATCAGTTGAATGAGTTAAAACTCTAACCTCACAAATCTGCCTACAGAAAAGCAAAATCTATTTCCCAGAGGAAGGGTTCTCTACATTAACAATTAGTGTATGGTCGATGAGTCACATGGTACCAATGTATTAGAGTAGGGAGTACATTTCCTCCAAGGAGGAAGTGTACTCCCTACTCTTTTAACATTGTATTGCTATATATATACTGTTATTATTATAGGTATAGCATTAAGTAGAAATCTCGGCCTCAGCCTGGGATTACTCGCCCTCAAAACTCCGACCACCTCAGTTGGAGTTGGAGGTAATTTTGAAGGCGAGTTAATTCGCTATAACAATTAATGTTTGCGAGCAGCATTGCAAACAACAAACAACCATGGAAAGTCGCCTCGTCAAAGAGACCAATAGGAATCTAGTCTATTGAATATTGAATCTAGTCTATAGAATATTGTTAGAATGATAGGGATCACTATGTCTCTACTTAACTAATGTGTACTGTATAATATGCACGATTAATAGACTAGCTAAAAATATAAAATTAAATATTATATAAAATGACCGACGTCCAAGTTAGAATTGACGTTTTCACGTGTAGGCACTTTTGGTGGGCAGAACATGAACAAGGTACATGGACCGTCTATGTTGGCCCACCAAAAGTGCCTAACCGTGAAAACGTCAATTAGTGTCCTCGGGGAAGAATTACTAATTGTCACTCAGATCAGTATGTCAAGTTCGTTACACAGTTTAAATATTCACAACAGTTTAATCCAATTGATAGTATCCTAGGACAAGTAACAGAACAGACAACTATAGTTCGACCACGCGGTCGGGTAGCTCGTGCAGAAGTGTTCGTTCGTTATACTCGTCTTTCTGTGCTTGGCTTCTTTTGGCTCGTAGGCTTTGAGTCACCTGCTTTGCATAATTCATATTTGAATCTTTCGCTCTGACTCCAACAACTCGATGGCTAATACGATGCGCAGGCTGTATAACAGAGCCTAAAATATCACTAGGTTAAACTCGTACGTAGTGCATACACCAAACCGAGAGAGCAATCTGTACACTGCAGACAGGTGTATGAGCGATGGTCACATGGTCTCTTTGTAAAAGAGTACGGAGAACACCAAACTCCCGGAGGAGGTGTTCTCCTAACTCTTTTAACATTGTATTGCTATTTATATACTACTAGTTGAACCCAGCTAAGGGGCGAACCTGGCACTCAAGAGAAATTAAGCAGGCCACCCATCACAGTAATAAAAACAATTCCGGTTCAAATGGGGAATAATAAAAGATTATTTTTATTAACCACCCCAGAATGTTCCTCTTTAAAATCAAAAAAATATGATCCCGGGATTTTGGAAAAGGAATTGTCTTCTTTAGCTAATTATTTCCATTCAATCACCAATAATCATCTTATGTGAATTCGTATTATTGTTCTGATGTTATAATAATATTATGAAACAACTCAATTCGTTGGTTTAGAGGGAGGGGCATGCGCATTTTACTTTTGTGCTCTCAAGGAACATGCATATATTATGTTGATAGTTGATGGGAGGAAGCCATGTGCAAAAGAGTTACAGCTAGCACTTGCGCTATACTTGAGAGAGGGCGTTTTACGTTACGTAATATATGGAGGTTTCCTAGGCTCTCCTACCAAGACATAGATAGTCAGGTATTAGTGCGATTATATTATAGAATTATTATTATATGAATAACATTAAGTAGAAATCTCGGCCTCAGCCTGGACTTATTCATTCGCTGTGAATTGGTAAGGATATAAATAGTCATAATATTATTGTCACCAAGATAGATAGGCAAATCATGCTAATAGCGAATATACGACAAAGACAGTTTCTGCCAGTTCCAGACTAACTATATTTTATAACACACAACAACCGCTCTTAGAATTACAGGCGCTCTTAGAATTCGAACCCAAGATGTGGAGAGTCAGCTAGGTTTTTACACCATTAGACCGTCCTGTACGCCCACGTGATATCTGTCATAGTCATGTCTGCCTCTTGTCACAAGCTATCAGCTTTCCCCAGCTATTTTGTAGTTTTGGTTAAAAGTTTAAAGGAAACAACATAACGGTGTCAATTTTTGGTGATTATTACATACAAGGGCGTATTTAGGGGGTACTAGGGTGCTTAAGCACCCCTTAAAGATTTTGAAAATACACTACATATTATCGTGTTTTCACCAAAAAGATCACCAATGTATCTTATTTTCGAGCATTTTCGAATCTGTTTCAATATTTTAAACTCTGTTTGAGCGTTTTTGAACCTGATCAAGCTTTTTCGAACTGATTGAGCGGTTTCGAACCTGATCAAGCATTTCCGAATCCTTTTTTTCGTTATATTGAACCTTAGAATCTGAGATTATCTTACAACTACAAAAATGAACATTTGGCCATTTTGGCCATACTTAAATGAACTTTTTCTGTTTAATACGCCTAAAACTAAATCTGCGTGGCGATGGCAGATAAATCACGTTTTAAGAATGACTGCCCCTCCTAAATCTACAGCATAGAGAAGATTATTTTGTCAAAGGTTAAACATCATTAATTAATATCCTGTAATATCTCGCGCGAAAATATCTTGTTTTTATGGTATTTCAATTTGTTTTTATTATGCAATAATCACTTTTAGAAATTAGCACCCTCTAGATCCAATTTCTAGATACGCCCTTGAGTACATAGGTACATTACTAAATACAGGACGATTTTTCTGAGCTGGAAGTATATATTCGGTCTCAAAATTTTCCTTACTTGTGTCTTGTTTGATTAACTTGTCAATATGTGACAAACCTACCAACTACCAATGCATAAAGTATTTCTGTGTTCAAAATGTAGTGAAGTGTAAGTATGTAACTACTTGTAGAGATAAATGTAACAGTAACTGTGCATGAGTGGATGGCGAATTACCAACTTATAGGATACAACTAACAGCCTTACATACTTGGAAAGCATTTGGCTATTTGAAATGGGTCCTGATTTTAATGCAAATGTCAAAATTTAAAAATTCGTGTTGGCGAAAATATCAGATCATGGTGTACCATACCAGTCAGTGATGATAAGATACATACTCTTGTAAAATATTTCCAATGCATCTAATGACGACAGCAATAAGATAGATATAGCGTTATATTATACAAGTAAAGGTGTATTATGTAGAGACACATAGGTGTAGTACTATGCCCTGTGTAAGACTGCCTATGGTTGAACAGCTTTATAAATGAAAAGAGGAGGTAGTAAGAATGTAAAGAATAGAAGACGTCCCTCAATTGAAGCAGAGGAGAGCTATCTTTCCGTCTGTATTATTTTCTATTCTGTTCATCATGCTCGGTTTTCTGTTTTTATTCTTTGCTGCTCTTATTATTTGTGAGTGATGATGGGCATTGTAACAAGTTACTACTACAAATAGATAGCTACGAGTCAAATGAGTGACTTAAGTTACCCAGTCAGACACTCACTTTCTACACTTAAGCAATTACATTATATTTATTAGTTAGTTTGGTCCGGCCCTTCTCCTTGATTGTATTACCTACCTGTTCCTACCTTCTTACGTATCTCTTATTATGTAACATAATGTTATTACCTCTATCTGTATGCAATGAGAAGTGAGAGGAGTGCGGGTGCCGTGCCATGCTAGTTAGTGCAATGATTTTGAGTGACTGAAGTGTAGAGCTGTCTGCAACTGCATGCCTTCTTTTTGAGTGGCAATATCTCCACAAGCTCTAATCAAACCCTGTAGGAAATTAAGTAGAAAAATGACAAGGACCTTATCATCCTCATCCACTTAATAATTATCCTCTTGTCTTCTCATTCTTAATATTAATGCAACTATATACATAAGTATACACTTATATACGCTTACTTATTTTATGCGATGTATGAACATTATAATGCCCTTACCATACCAGACTTCAATTTTTGTAGGCATATGTCTAACGTAAAACTTATTATGGTTGCATATTATCCAGAGTTGAATGCATTTAGGTATATGGACTGAGAGATGCTAACGTGGCATGCCACACAGCAGCATAGTATCGTAACCAATGTAATCATTAATACATACATAACAAAATCTAGTTAAATAAAACTGCTCTACGTGTAATGCCAGACCAAGGATACAGAACTAATGCATTTAACTAATTAATTCTAAAAGAAACTCACTCAACACAATGTATTTATATCTCTAGCAAATTATCTGAATACTACATCTCTAGTACCGTGTATTAGCAATATAGTAGTAAATACAATAATAATAAAATATCATGCTTTTGCTTTTTAAATACGAAGACATTAGACAAGAGAGATGTATAATATGTAGGTATAATAAATACTTAGCATACATAGGTATATCTACAGAAAGTTGAACTGCAAGCTCACTACTGCTCTCAGCCCATCAAATCACATCCACAACACATCACTCAAGTTTAGCACTCACAATTATAGTTACCCAGCTCCTGCACACCTTCTGAACATAATAAATTAACTAGCTGTGTGTGCATAATGGACTTTTACAGACGCATATTTTTCTAAAGGATACAGTGTTACAGGAGTGTTACGTCTTGATGGTATACACTTGCTTTTCTACATGACTGCCCTTACCTTCTGCTTCTTATCTTAATATATAGTTGCAGAAATGTGTACTAGAATTTTTCTTGAGTGTATAATTTAATTTTAACTTCTCGCCTTCATTATAAGTATCATTTAAGTAATCATACTTTTATATTAAATCCCACACATCCTCATTGCAATGCAAAGACAAGTACACTCAATGTCTCACTCGATCTTTTGTATGTTTCCAAATTTTCCGTCGCTCCCTTTATTGCAATGAAACAACTATAAAACATAATCGCTTAAGTAAATATACAAATTCGAATAGTAGATTAGTGCATCTCGGCAGAAGTCTTTGAGATACATTGATGTAGGCTAATTAGTGATTAGTACTTCTATGCATGTAAGGTCGGCACAGTTGAAGTAGGTACACGTTTGTTGAGTTTTTATGCGTGAAGGAAGAAAGGCTTTCTTTCATTTGGACACTCAGATGTAGTTGATTTTGATTACATTTAAAAAGTTAGTTGCACTAACTCACTAATTTGCACTTTTGTGAAGTAGAAAGAAGAGCGAACAAAAATTATAAAGGTGACAAGGAGAGAACAGGCGGTGCTCATCCATTTCCATTGTTTGACACGTTGATTACAGTCGCACCTTCTGTAACACATTAACCAGCACAGCCAACTCCAGAGTTTTTGTGACTATTAGCATTTAACAGGGGGATATGATATACATAGAATATGCTAGTTTATTTTATATCTACAGGATAATTAGATATATCTAGTAAATTAGCTGTGACTACGTAAAACGAGTATCTCAGGTTTTCACTTGTCAAAGCTTCGTTTTGCGGTGACAAGAACTGAAGTAGGGAATACGTCACTGTCAGTTTCCGATGGTCAGCTTATTTACGACTGTGTTGATGGTGGTGAGCAAGTCAGCAAGATTACACTATTATGTGATGATAATATACATAGGTACATCCTTGATTTCATTCAAAAGAGGCTTTCGGGTACCGACTCCTAGAACTTCTAATGCATTAAGGGTAGGCAAATGTGGTACCCTGTAGTTTACCTACGTTTATAGTTTCCTTTGAGTAAATAAGCCACTTTTATTTATTGCTGTCCCTGGAAATAAGTGATAAGATGCTTGCCAATAAAGACATTGTCGGTATATTTATTACGCATGTTTAGATACGGACTATCGGTAAAAGTTGTTTTGGCAATGCGCATAATATTATTGGGTATCTTAAAGCAACATACTGAAATAGTATGGTAGGTATCTATAGTTTTATTGCATTATTATTTTTTTATAGATGAGTCTGATGTGTTTATCCTTACATATGCAATTAAATATTTCAAATCAATTACTTACACAGGTATGTGACTTTTCTCACCTGTATGAGTACCTACATGTGTACATACCTAAGGCAAACATTGTCTTTGTTAATGCATAATTATTGCGACACCTGGCTTGGCCGTGAACATGTACATATCTCAAATTGTATCTTAAGACAGACTGATTGTGATTTAATGAGTGAATGTTGATTGGCTACTATACAAACGTGTCCGTGTGTTTGCCTCACCGACTACCTACAATTTTGTACTATAGATACCTACCTATATCTTAAAATTACATGTGTATCCTAGTATCCTCTTACACTTACTAATGCAAGGATAGTTAAGCTGTTCATAAAATTAGTAATCCTATTGATGCGTGGATGTAAATGTTTTATCACACGCCATTACCATTCATAAATAACCTAAAAAAGTAAATCGGGAGATGTGAGCACTAAGCACATTCATGTTTTCTGACTATGAAGATAGCCATTTAGTTAGCGCAACGCGAGGAACAAAGGAAACAGTTTAGAAGGAATGTTGAAATGTAAGATGCGTTGACAATGACATTGAAACTGGGCATGGCGTTGTGTTTCTTTTTTCTTTCTTTCCAATTACGTGCTATTCCATCTGCTCACCATTAGACAATATACATTTCTCTTGCCAATTCTATGAAAACTATAATAATTATCAGACAGATTTTGCAGTTATTATTAATATTTGTATGCACTATGCACTAAATTTCTATTTTTATAGCGATATTAATATCAAAGCTTGAGACGTAGAAACTGTTAGTATAAAGTATTTTTTTTAAATTATACATTGAAGAAACTTGATATAGTATGTAGGTAGTAGGTGGCGATGTCTAGAAAGACACATTTTGTTTTGTCTACTAGTTGGTTATAGTAACAGTCTAGTCGTCTGGCTGAGATTCCTTTCGTTTATAAAAACGTTATATAATAGGGCATTACATATATTTGGTTTGAGAAAATGTGCATTGTTATGGAGTTCATTATTAAATTGTAAAAATAAATGAGTTCTAGTTTCGGATGGAGATCTCTACAAATTACTATGGAGAGCTTGGAAAATGAGTAGGTTCGTTCATGTAAAGTGGCGGCTGAGCAAGGCCAGAAGTCGACCAAAGAGGAGCAGGCGGTAGGCCATAAAGTACAAGGTGTGTAAATATATACTTTGATGTTAATTTAGATGCTTTTCTTTGGGTCAGAGCATGAAGGGAAGTTGAAGTGGTATCAGTACAGCTTAAAAATACCATTATCTCGAATGCACTATCTATATAATCTGTAAATGTTTTGCTACTTACTTAGTACTACTTATAAGGCATTTTCTAAGTAACTGCTATATGTACATGACACTCGCATATTTCTACTGCCATTATAAAAATACCAAATAGGATTTACTATTACATAGTATCCGATGGTTGAGCATTGTGAGCTTTGTTAGGACAAGTCTGATGCATTACGAATTATAAAGATTTCGTATCCAACAATAAATAACGGCTATCATATTAAGCTCATGGCAGTTTTATCGTAATTGCACCGATTGTAGGCAGATTGTGAATGCTAGTAATGTATAGCAATAGGTGCATATAAGATTTAGGAACTGGTGATTGGTAAGGTAAATAAATACCTTATTGTTTTATAATTTTGTACTGAAACTGCGGCTTGAAGAAATTATTGCATACCATCTCACATGGAAAAAGGGCAAGAATGTTCTCCGTATCCATGCTACTTACAACTATATTCTATTTCTCGTGCCAGTATTAAATATTTTTGTCTGATATGGATATTTCCATCGCATGTTGAGTTGAAGATATCCACTGTAGCATTTCCCATAAACGAAGCGTAATAAAATTATGCATGGTTTGGTCGTCTTAGTCTTGTCGCATTCCCTCCTTTGTATAACTCTGTTAGTTAGTTAAGGAGTTGTGTGTGGTTGATTGTGGTGTGGGGTATCGTCTGTAGTCAAAGATCAAAGAAAACAAGGCTGTGATATGTAATTTTTAAAGTGTATAAAGAGAGACTCGTGCCTGTCCGCATGACAATTAAGCAGCCGAGAGAAATAATGAGGGGAAGCCAGGGCAGTTCACTTCATAAAGTACATAACTTGTGCTGTGAAGTCTTGTAGTCTTACTTACTCTGCCGACACCGACAAAAATGACAAAATACACGAACTCATATAGGTAGGTGGCTAATAATATTGAATTAAATTACCTTGTTTCTCCGTTTTTTATCCAGTAGGCACTTGGAGTATTTATACATTGAAAAAGGGCAGTGAGTACCTAACTCTGCTTACTAATATGAATTATTCATCTTGATGTGGAGCTTGTGCAAGGAAGAAAAGATGAACACAAGATACCTGGGATGATTCATTGTGAAAGATGTGGAAAAATACTCACCTCACACCGTCCGACAAACAAGTTTCAGAGTAATATTTAGACTCGGCTATTCGACACCACCTGCTGCTGGAGTTGCTTCTCATTTACTAGTCCTGATAACTACCACCAATAATACTGACCTATAGAATCCTGCAGAATTTTCTGATTCATATAAATACTTTAATACTGAAACTATGACGTTTAAAATCTAAGTGCATGTATCTAAATCCCATTATTTCTAATAAATAGATAAATATCTTATAGATAAATAGATAAATTACCCCAATCATTATTATTATTAACTTTAAACATTTTTCTGCTATCACTGCTTCAGTGAATTTTTTTGCTTTACACTAATACCTTGTTTTAGAAAATATATTCATAATACTTTATTTTGAACTTAAAAGAAATAATTAATAATGAAATAAAGATGTCTTAAATTTTATTGGTACTTCTTGTCTTTTCTTGAATTCACTCTAAGTTACATGTTTACTTGGTCTGTATTAAAGAAAACTAGTGTTCATTAATATAAACCAGTTGGGTTTTGAACAAAGTGGTTTATTTAATAGAAGCTCACCTATACGCGAACGAAATTCTGCACAGTGATGAGTAACGCCGACACAATGTTAATATTTGACTTATAAAATACATAGCATATTATGTGGAAGGTTCTATAGGCGATTAGTTTACACCTACTTGACATGTAAAACTATGAAATGCCATTTGAGTATTCATGTATATTAATAAGGATAGTGCTTTTAGGTTCTTCTTCGGACACTTGCTGATAAATTAGATTTTCTATTGCGTATACACTCCAGTGTTGAAGTTCGGACTCCTGTTTCTTCCTTCGGCTTTTTCTACTAATATTTAACTACAGGAATGAATCCTTCTTACATTGTGCAGTACAGCATGCTAGTGAGTACAAGATCCATCATCCATAGGTACTCATCTACTAACTTATGTCTTGCTGACAATGAAAGCGATGTTTTATTATGACTGCTGTTCAAGTAGCGTAAGTTACCACGGTTCATAGAGATTAATTTATGAATTTACATTTTATTACTTAAGGCAACTGTTTTTTATCTTAAGAACGCTAATAAAGAGCAGGCCTTTATTTTCCGCTCTTTAAGCAGTTTAGATAGATTGAATCAGTATGTATAGTAAAAGGTACTCATTCTTTCATTAAGACAGTATTTGTAATCCGAGTAAGTTATGAATCTATTCCTACTACTACTAATTCAGTTCTAACTCATTCAATCATCGTCAGTTTTAGTTTGAAAATTACAGAATCCCTGGCTTCTCAATGTCATACTGTAGTATGTAGTAACTATTGTTTACATAGAATCTAATTTTAAAATCTAATAAGTAGATACGCGAGGATAGCAATTATTGTGTTAACAGCGTTTATGTTTCGGTATTTTAAATAAGTCACCATTTCCTATCAGACAAAGGAATTTTCATATAATAAGCATCTGTAGGCGCACAGATATTAATTATAGAAACCATAAATTTTTCAGTGTCAGTGGAGAGAGGATATAAATAACTGGATTTTTAAATTTGAAAATGAATTTTCAGATTGCAAAAATGTTTTATCCAAATTTAGAAATTATGAGACATTCCCTTACTTGATAGAGTGCAGTAATCCAAGCAATAAAAGTAGGTAGAAGATCGTAGGAAAGCTTGAGAAGGGCCAATTCATTGAAAGGGTATAGATGAGAAAAGTTATTACTTTATCCGACTTGACTTTGAGTTTGTGTTTCTCATTGCGTGCGTTCTGGCTACTCTAGGTTTATATGCCGAATGTATGGGAAAGTTGATTTATGACAACAGCCTTAGCATTTTACTGCTTATGAAGTGCTAGTCCGGAAAAGACCACATGCACTCTCGACCGTTTTAAATACTAATGCAGTTTTACTACTTTGATGTGTCCCACACACTTATATTTCAATAAATATGCACGTAGACAATATGCGACTAGGTAATTGTTAATGTTTGTTGCTTAGCTTGTGTGTGCAATTAAAATTTTTATATGAATTTATTATCAATAATATTCTCATGTGTTTTTGCAGTAAAAGTAGTTTATGTGTAATAAATATTGAATAGGATATTAAGATGCCGAAATTAATTCGAGAAAAGCAGAAATAGTATTTTTGACTGAGTTTATTCATTATGTCTGTCATGAAGTAAATATTGGTTTAATTTACTATAGTAGGAAGTAATGTATGCTTCTCAAAGGATGTAACTTACTAACATTCTCAATACAATCCAAAACATAAACTTACAAATAGTCAATAGTCTCTAGCTATAAACATACGGTCTATATGTACAATTTACAATTTAACATGCTAAATCCTCTGTAGTAGTTACACTTAATTAACTCATTTGTATTTTACAGTATAACAACAATAAACAGATATGTCCATCAATTTGATTAATTAACTAACAATTAAAATAACAATAAATGGGTTACCATCGTAAGAATACTTTTTCATCCATAATCGTAAATGCTAAATACTAATTACTTACACGAAACCGTTACAACCTTAAATGCAGTATTTTCACTTAGCATAATCTATTGTATTTAATCTACCACAAAGCATTGAGATGTACAGTTAATTATCTAAACATAATATTTATTTATATTAACGTTACCTAGAGTAATGTAAATGATGATATACGTACTAAAACTAAAGTTATTGCTCTTCACAACATAAATGTACTGTTTGAATACTTATCTTAACACAAACCATACAGAACTTCAGTTGTATCAAAATCAAATATCATCTTTTCATTGCTTTCTGGACCTATACGCACCAATCTGTTAAATACACGAAGGAATACTATTTTGTGTTTTAAATCAATTAAATCTCTCTAGCCAAAAAATGCTCCCGTTGTTACATAAGTTAATGTTATAAGTCCTCTTTCCAACGTAGTGAAATGTCTAAAAATGGTAAAATGCAGCGGCTAAAAGGATTGAAAATGTCATAAAATCGTTCGGTATTGTATTTTTAGTTCACTGAAAGAGAAATATTGGAGAGCCCATTCTGCTGAGCATAATTTAGACACGAAAAAGTAGGTATGTATAGGTATGTATAGTTGTACAGTTGAGAAAAGTCTGCAGTTGGTTGGGCAGTCGGGCATCATAAATTAAACAACAATAAGTCAAAACTACAGTAAATAGAAATGCCGATTACACATGTGTCTAACAAGGATTTGTGAGAATTACAGTAAGCAGACGGAGAGTCTGCATATACGCTAGTTAAGGATTTATAGTAATGATTGTTTAAGTTACATGAGCGAGCGCGGTGTTATCTGCATTTACTTTATTGCCCACAGAGAGTTAGTTACCACTTACTATTTTACACACGTCAATTTCACGCCACTTATTCTCAAGTGCTAAGGTTAAGGTTTGTGGTCAAGAAAACAACGTTTAAACTTGGATTGAAACTACGCAACGCAGTCAAAATCAATCAAAACTCGAATCCCCTCTGTTCGGGTGCAACTCGGTTAAGTTTAGGCAATACGTACAGATAGATAAATAATGTTTGTATACCTGAACCTCATCCCTGCCTGGTTTGTTTAAAAGTTTATTGGTTATTGCTTTATTACACGTATAATATCGTGTGTGTAAGATTTCCATGCAAGTTTAGTGAAAATTCTTAAAGGTAGGCTAAGGTATAGAATTGTATTGTTTTATCTTATCTGTCCCTACTACCCACACTTGATCCATTCCACTTGTCTGTCTGTCTGTTGGCTTTGGTTAGATTCTCGTATTGTGATACTCGTATAAATAGGATAGGATAGTGGCTTAAATTCTAAATATTTGTAGTCTGGTATCTCATTGCTATTCTATTAGTATTTCCTTCGTACTCATTAGTTTTGCATTGAGTTTACGTGGGTAACGAATTTAATTTATGTGCAACTCTTAAGTTAATATTTTTATGCATTGCACTAGACACGCCTCTTCACAACTAAAACAAAGATTTGCTGCTGTTGTGTTTTGGTTTGACTGTCTTCTGCCTTGCTTGGGTTACTCTCGTCTTGTTTTTAATATTATCTCTCCGTACGGACACTACATACACCTAAGTTAGCATAAGGATCTACATACTAATAGTACAAAAGGCGATAATAAGTTAAATGCCGTGTGGACATGGACACGGACACCCACACACTATACGAAGCGCAGGTGAAATAAAAAAAGCTAAAATAGACTAGCAGGCAAAGACATGCAATAATACAATGCTCTATAGCGCTTCTCTGAATCCTATACAATAGATCCCTACTTTTCTCATGCACTACAAGTACAAGTTCAATCCTAGAAAAAAACAAATTCATCAATTAAGTGTAAGTTGTAAAAATTGTAATTGTATGTCTAGCTGCAATCGAAAATCTGTAGAATCAGTTTCTATTATGCATATGTACGAAGATCTCGTTGCCAAAGGAAGACAGTAACTATTGAACAATGGAATAGCTACTTACACTTATCTTACAATAATTACATAGTCAATTCTTACAACAGTACAGATAGATTTAAATAGTAAAAAAAACTTTTGTAGCTTCTCCACTAACTACAACTGCCTAGTTAGAATTTAGAAAAGGTATGCTTTATGCTTATTTATAAGTAACTGCAGTAGATAGAGCATCTTGGATAGCTTTGCATACTTAGTATGATCATGCTATGGAGACTTTGTATACTATAGGAATGAAATGTCCGTAAGTGAGCATTCACAGCAGTCACAAACGGATAAAATAACTCTAAGAGCCCTTCTAGAGCTTCGTTTTAAGTATCATTATAATATTATTTATAATGTAAAAGATTCATCATGAACATGACTGCGCAGAGTTGGTTGAGTTAGCCATTAACTCACTATTAAGTTAGATTACGATACGGTGGAGTAACAAAAAGGCCTTGTTCTCATATCTCTTCTCTATAATAAAATCAAGAAGTAATAGTAATAATAATGAATGATAATGACGGTGGGCGAAAGGAGGATAGGCTCATACTTTAATCATTTCAGTCTAAAACTCAACTCCATGCATTTGGGTTGGTGGTTTTGTTGGTTTGCTTTGGCTTAGCTTTGCCTTGTTTGCAACTATTATTGTATCTCTATTGTTGTTCCTCGTTTTGTTCATTTCTATTGTATATTGTATCTTTTTATTTATGGCTGACAATTTGTTTCGCTATTCTGTGCTTAGGCATGGATAGACATGACATGACATGGCACACAACAGACAGCCAGAACCTGACAATTAGCTTTACTTACATCTACTGTATCACTGGGTTCCATAACTCTTTATTTCTAATTCTCAATCCATTATAATATACACCATCCTCCACTATATTATACACTCCGACAGCGAACTCCACTACTGTGTGAACCATTTAAAATAACTATGTACTTAAATATGTACAAGGTATCGCACGCTCTGTGGGAATTACATACCTATTAGTACAGAACCAAATTACAATTACTATGTAGATCCAAACTGCAGTATCAAATCATCCTCATCATTAACACACAACAAATAATAATATAATTCCGTCTACACCATCTCATTAATTGGTAGTCACACTTCAATTACGAATTAGTCCTAGAGGGAAAAATGTCCCAAAACATCAATATTTGGCTCGTGTATCTTAAATAATATTTATAGACTTACTTAAATACTATAGTCATACACATACATAATACTAGTCTAATCCTATACTTAATAGTAGTACTAGTTACTTAATTACTATCTTAAACTCACTATTGTCTTACTCCGCCGACTATTATTTAAATGCTGCTTACCAGGTGCTGAATTTTGGTTAACTTAGTCGTGACCGTTTTTCATTTCATGAGAAGACTTCTTCGGCGCATTTCCCGTTCCGCTTTTACTTGCACTCGAGCACGGGATTTTCCTGAGAAGAGCAGCGATCGGCGACACTGGAGATTGATGCTGAGCCGCCGGGTCGTGTAACTTTCTCAGCATAGATGCCCGCGGCGGAGATGACCCACTTCCTGAAGAGTTCATTTCATTGGCCCGAGGTTTCAAATCTTCCGGCTCGCTGTCGCTCATGTCCACCAACTCCGAGGAGTCGGAGTGCGGAGTGACGGAGCGGGAATGGAAATTCTCTTCCCGCTCCGGAGATTCCAATCGTGATTTCCGATTTTCAGAACGAGGGTAGGAATTCCCGCCGTTGGAACTTCGTCGCCCCTTCTCCGCCTCCGACTTGTGCTCTGCATGTTTTGACAGATTGTTGTTGTGATTGCTAATTGGGTTGAAGGCGCTGTTTTCTCCGCCCATGACGAGTGGGAGCGGCATGTTGCTGTGATGCATCAGTGCCATCGAGTCGGAGTGGTGGGGGCGGCTGTGCGGGATATGCGGCGAGTGGAGGAATTGGCGGCTACTTGTATGGCTTCCATGTCCGGGTGTTGGTCCGGGAGACTGGGTACGGCCCGGTGACGCATTCCGGTTTGGCCGTCCTTGGTTTATCGATGCCGATTGAGGAGGGGGCGGGGTAATTGACGTTGTAGGCGACAGAGGCCCATGGTGGCCAAGACTGGCTGGCGAGATTGAGCCATGAGGCCCGAACGGCTTCATCAAATTCATCCTTTGGTGTCGCCTCCACTTGGCCCTTCTGTTCGAAAACCACACCTTCAACACAAAAATGTTTCCAAACTCACTTTCCATAAAGATCTCTAGTCTTACTGCTAGGTACTCCCGACCAACAAACATCAATAGGTTTGTATTCCTTCCTAATTAGCGTATGCAGCCTACCATTTCAATCAACTATCCCCCATCTACGACTTTAGTCACTTGATATTGCTATTCCCCTTTACTTAATAGATCTACTCCTTTTATTATTACTAATTTTAAGTACTTGTAGTTGTTAGCTTGAGTATTCCATGTTTTATGACATGATGATTGAAAAAGCAAATTACTGCCTATAAGCTTCGACTCGCGAAATCTGAGAAATGATCCATCCTGACATAATATTGACTTACAATCATATCCCCAAAGTCCTACACCATTTCCCTGACTAAGTTAAGTGATACTACTATAATATTAATTATAACCTAGCTTATTGTCATTTCTGACACTATTCCCGCTACCTAATTACTTACTACTTTTTGCTCCCATCTGCAATTTAAAAAATCTTGGATAAATATTTGCATTTACTCATTTATCACTCTGGACTGAATTTTTCTAGGTAATGTGCAACTATGCTCAATTGCGTTATCTGCGTCAAACAATTATAAGTACAGAAGAGACGCAATACTAAATGCACTGCGTCTGAACTTTTTACAACTAGTAGGAACCTAATTATTCCTATAATATCTGTAATTAAGATGCTTGTGTTTAAATCACACTACTACCCCATAAATGTAATGCCATGGAGTTGTTGGTTATTTTCCAATGGTTCTTCCTGATTGTAAAAGTTATGACACCAAACTGAAAGTGTCAAGAAACAAAAGGCAGAAGCTACAACATAAATAGTGCACCAGGGCCGAACTGTTGAGTTGTGCTATTAAAGTGCAATGTTGAGTCTCAGAAATGACATAAATGACGAAGTAAATATTATCCATGCAAACAGATAGATAGTAGGAGCTCGGACTTAAATGAAAAGATAATAGGTAAGTATCTGCTGGACAAGTAGCCAAGAATGTCAGAGTTATTCATATTTCTTAATGGCCAAATAGAGTACCTACAGATATAAAGGCACAGTAGTATATTATATATAATTATTATACTACATCTACAATGCATTATCAAGTAACTATTTGTATAGATAATGTAAATTTCACAGAAAAAATGAGGTACGTAACTGAGTTTGAAGATTATGCCTGATGTCATGAAGACATTTATATGTGTGTAAATAGTAGAATGAATTTCTCACTCTATTGTCACTTTTCTACTGTGTAGCGCAATTACAGAAGAAATATTGTCAGTGTCCAATTTCCCTGCGGATAACTTAATACTAAAGTGAAGAATTGAATAGGATATCAGGAATGACAATGTTAGCTAATAATGATGTTGCTTGAAATGAAAATGAAATGCTGATCATTGGAAGATTGTGATTCTGAGATTGAGTGCATATTATTGTACTCTGACCCCGTATCTCGCATCCAGCACTCATTTCATTCTTTCGCTATGGACCGGAGATTAATCCCCAAGAAGTGGGAAGAGAAAGAAATAGAAAATGCAAGACGACTTATGATTTCTTTTTGTTAGAGTGTGAGACGTTGGAGTTGGAATAGATGAGTCTCTCAGGGCGAGATGAATGTGCCTGACTATATCTAATGCTTACAAATGATGAAGTCTCTATTGAAAAGAAGAGACACAGAATTCAGTGTAGTCGATTGGTATTATTACAGGTTAGCTTGGTAAATGTCATGCTATGAAAGGCCATAATCTTCTCCCATCTATTTATATCAAAATTCTGAATGAGATGCGTTGAGGGAATGCACAGTGAAGAGTATGGAGAAGAAGGCCAATCTAATGTGAGTAATTGGAAGTCAAGTTCAAGCTAACCTGAAGAATCGTTTCTACTGTGGTTGAGCTATACGGTATACCCTACTCTGTATGAATTGATGGGCACCTTAGCTAAGTAAGTAAGTATGAAATGCTATTAATTCCATTCTTACTACTATTACGGTTTAATCCACTGGCTAAATATACAATCAAGTTTATCAATAGTAAGCTGGCCTTAGTCGGGTGGATATGAGTTCGGCATAGCTCGGCACATGAAATGAAAGATATAATAAATACTTTTGAGGAGTTCAAGTGTCAAGTTTTACATGGATAACGTGTCAGGTGATTCTGGCGATAAGGGAGATACTATCTCCTCCTTCTATGTACTGCCTACCTACTTACATTCACTTATGTAAGCTTCATAATAATTAACTTGATTTGAGTCCTGATATAATAAAGGATACATACCTACACCCACCTACATCTCCTTTGGCTCAAAGCGCAATTTCCCCTTTTTATTCCACCATTTTTCTCTAAATAGCTAATCCCTTACAATCAACTAACAAAACCTTTTTTCTCCCTACAAAACTTTTATAATTGCAAGGGTAGTTGGTGGAAAAATTCAATATTTAACTTTCGAGTAAAAAAATTTATTATACCTGGACTCTGGCTTCGGACAGACTCGTCTTAGACGCTAATCTCTCACGTGTCGTCACACATGGGTAGTGAGACTTGTGGAATTCTTTTTCCAGCTCTTGAAGTTGTTCAGGAGTAAATGTTGTTCTGTTTCGACGAAACTTCGGCAGCTCTCCGTCACTGTCTGTTCCACTTATTGCACCATTCAGAGATGCCTCTTCAGAATTTCGTCCGTCAAGCTCCACTGCAACATTCAATCCAACAACTGATATTAATATTCATCTTAGTATCAATATTACACCAACAATGCCCACATACTGCTTGATTGAACTACTTACACCTATATTGCTCTATTAAATCAATAAGAACTTACAATAAGCGTTGTGGTTGCCTCTGATGGTAGGACTTTCAGATGAGGAGGGTCTAGTTGATGAAGTGCTGTGACTTCCAGGATGAGAGAGATCATTAGGTGGTTGGTTCTGGGCGGACACGGCTGCCAGAGACGCAGCGAGAGCGGCGTGTGAGTGCGAAGCTGCACTCGGATTAGAGTGCCCCAGAGGAGGCCACAAATGGGCGGTAGTGGCGGCGTGAAGTGGCTGCCATGGCATAGTTGCATAAGGATGGTAAAGACCCGCATAACCAGCCGCCCGGGCGAATTCCGCTGCCGCACGCTCCGCTGCACGGTTTCTCAGGATACGGTTGATGCTGGACACACTCGGGGCTGTGCTGTTCGTACATACTCCTGAAAAAATAATTAATAGCTACGTTTTAGGAAGGTGTGAGCACTTTTTTATTTTTAATATTTTCCATTTGACTAAAAATGGTTTATCATTTTTGAAAAATGGAAATACTAGACTTTCTATATGTTAGTACACGTATACCCACTTTCTATGTACATTTGTGATATCAGAATTGGCTTAAATCCCAATATTATATTTAATTATCTGCTAATGATAGTGCTCGAAAAGTAATGATAATACATTTTTAGGAAAAATTCCCATCTTTCTCTTCAGTTTGGACGATTAGATCAATAATGCAGTTATCATAAATATTCAGATAGTTTTATAGTTAGCAATTGATGGATTCCATAGATTACAATTAAAAATACTTATCAGTCGAGCTTACACTAAGTTCTAAGTGCTTTTACGATTTCAAATATATCTGTACGTTAACATGTTCCTGCAATTAGTGCATTTATAATGGAAGCGTTAAGAAATATTTCACTCTTCCAAAATATATGTCCGTGATTAACAGAAATGGTTTCTTACAGACAGTTCGTGTTTGTACGCATGTGATTGGCTAATTTGCACAGAATACAATACGGAGGTAATAAAATTCATTTTATTCATTCGTATATGTATTTCAAGCAAATGGGAAAATTTTAGGATAGTCAAAGGTTATTGTCGTTGTATACTGGTATAATTAATGAAAATGGCGAATAAAAATATTAGAATTAATGAACATTGCCCATCTTCTGTCCTTCGATGCTTCCCATCATAAAACAGAGTACTATCGTCTTCGCATTTTATAATAAGCATAAAGGGACCCCCTGCCTTTCAACACATTAGTAAATGTGAAATAGTACCCTCGGCCTGTCCACCCATCTTTCTCCTACTGAAATGGAATAACTAATGAGTTGTTTGGCTGCACAGCACAGTAGTGCTAATATAACACCCTCACGATCTTCAGACTTGCCTCTTTACTCACACATATAAAATGACTATTGTAAATAAAATGCCAACATACCTGACATACTACAATACATATAATATTATAGTTCCATATTATTCCCATAGCTTCCTTTCCTGACACTTGCAGTTGCACTGACTCATTATAAACTTAACCACTGTCACGTCAATTGCATAACTACTGGGGAATAAATACGTTTATTATGTACATTCATTTTTTTATGACTTTGGGCAGGCTTACTTTGACTAAACACTATTATTTCCAACTTTATTGTCAATGCTTTTGACATTGGACAAATGCAAAGCCATAGTCGACTCATTCAAGATATAATTTACGACTTGCAACACTAAAATGTATTTTGTCTTCAATAATGTATTACAGCACGCATCAAAATCATAACCGATGTCGTAAATTTTTATGCTTTACCTAAGCAAACGATACTCATTCTATGAGCTGCATGATTTTTCTTGTCATAGTCAAATCACGACCCCAGGAAGTTTTATAAAATACCAAACCGCATTTAACAGATTCAAGTCTCAAGTTACCCTGCACTTGAGTTTATTTCAACGGTATTTATATAGTACCAAAGATTCAGAAATAAGTGGACTACATAGAGATACTTATTAATCTTTATTTTTACAGTTACTTTACAAAGTCGACTGTAACAATAAGCATTATCTGTCCATCTAAATGAATTTGAGCTGGTAAGTAGTTGCATGAGCTTGGAGCATGTAGGGATTCTTATAATAATCCTTTAACTACAAAATCCTTTGATCCTAACACAAAAAGTCAATTAATTATACGTCCCCTCTCCAACCAGCAATGAGAAACAGCTATTGATAAGTAAAGTTTTTTGGACATTGATAGGTATTTTCATTCCCTCGGGTCAAAACTCTGTTCACATTGAATGCACGTAGATAATCAAGTCTCATCCTCATTGTCAATAAATAATAACAAGCAGTAGGAAATAGTTTTCAACTAGAAAAACTAATAATATATAAACAAGGGAATTATATTAACTTCTGCAAAATAATAAATTTGCTGATCTACAAGATTGCAAATATAGCTCTCAATTTAATATAGAGGTAAGTAGTTGTAACTCTCCATTGGAAAGCTATTAAAGTTCATTTATAAAAATTCCTATTAATGTTATACAACCGCTACTGCTGCATTAAGTCTGCAAAAGATTGCAAACTGTTTCTCAAGAAGTAGTTCGTTATAATTTGGAATCATTTTAGTAGTAGTCACCTTCCCAAATATTTTAATCTTAAATGAATACAAAAGAATCTAGGTGGATCATAATATAAATTTTTGGTGTGAATTGTATAGGATATAGTGTGGATAATTACTGTGGGTGAGCAATGAGGGTAGAGAGGATTAAATTATGTATCATCTTTTCGATCATGAGCATGATCATGTCTTGTCACCTGCCCGCACCCACCTGAATTCAATCTGGAATCCACCTGCCTTTAGGTTTCTTTGGATCTGATGTGGACTTGATGACTTGACACTTGGATCGGTAATCATGAATAATTGGGCAACATGCACCTCTATCAATCCAGAAAGATGTATGTCCTTACAGAGCACTCGAACTTATTTCTCATGATATAAAATACACATAGATAATCCACATAATGCAAGGTGTCCGTTGCTAAGTGTAGCAGACCACACTCTGCATACATAAACGATACTTAATACACAAGGTATTTATTATAGATTGGAGAAGGAAGAAATAAGTAGCAAGTGGCTGACTCCTTGACTTTGCTTGTCTTGGTTGATGTTTGTTTGACAGGACATACTAAACAGGTAGGTAGGTATCTGTAGCTGGACAGGTAGAGTATACCAACCAAACGACTATTTAATCCTTATTAAAAACAAAGACAGTCTTCATGCATCTGATAGATCTGTGTCCCTGCATAAAGTTACACATAGATGTAGAATTCAAACATCATTGTATCCCTGTCCATACAAAGATCTCTCAACTCAACACAAAACTCAACTACTTCTCTATTTGCTTGATTGTTGTCATTGTCACTCCTGTTAACTTGTGTTTGGCTTGGTCGAGTCTATTTCTACTAGGTCTTGGTTACCTTGGCTAGTTACCTACAATATGTATTTACACAAGATTATGTTGTGAATATATCTCTACTGTATACATATATACACTAAGCTATATTACATGCATTTCAACTACACTAAAACGTGTATTTTGGTTTAACTCGGAGAAGATTTTCGCACACATAAATTACATTAGCGAAACTTGGGAGACAAGTAGCAAAGATGCTCTTGAGCACAATGATATTAACCTGATCAGTTGTACCATGTAATAAATAACTCTGGCTTTGATATTAATCAGCAATGAAACTCGTACAGGTGTAAATGTAACTCTAGTTTAACAACCTACCACCTCTACCTTCTTATGTGGAGTAGCTATAACGCCTATTAACATAGGTAACATATTAGTTTCTCTGCTTGTATTTATTGGTTATGGACTGAACACGTAATTGCATTGCACGTGAAAAGTAAGTTTAATGGGCAACTGAAGAAAAATTGCATCATAGAATATATTATTGCATTTCTGTATATATTATAGTAAAGTAGTATAGTATATTATAGTAAAGTCCCTATACAGTGTTAGTCAACCCACCATTGCTATTTCGTCTTGTGTCAAACAGACAACAAAGTAACGAACAAGGAAAGCTATGAAACGGTGATCTCTATATACAGAGTATAATATGCCATAAAGAAACAAAGCTATGATGCCTATATTTATAGAGAGTGTTGTGATAAGGTATTTTGACATGATGGCGATGAAGGAGAAGCTAAATTAACTGAAGATGCTATTACTAGATTATAGAAACATAAATCAAAAAATAGTGGTCAATCATAGGCAAGGCACAGCTTAGAAAAATCTTGTGCACTTATTGCATTACAGTGTATAATAATTACATGGATTTTTTATTGCGAAGGATTATAGGAGAGTGTATGGAAATAAAAGAAGGGAAGATATTGACAAGTGGAAATAGGATTGGCTTGAGTCTCCTGACTGATTTAATTGTGGTCTCGAATGGGTTTAAGCATACTTTGGAATTAATAGGCAGAATGGGAATGGCAGTGAACGTACGACTACGTATTAGGGAGAATTGAGAATAGTAATCTGTTAGGAGAAAATAATAGGAAGCTAAGCTAAGGCCGCCCGAAGGCTCATGGAATTGCAAGTGCAAGCTAAGGTGGTCACTAAAATACAATAGAATGAATGTAACTTTATGTAACTCCTAAGTATTGTTATTAGGTAGTTTGTTGAAGTGCAAGGACTCATGCCCGTTGGTTATACACATTTATGTCTGTCTGTTATGTTTTGGTGGTGACTGGACTGGGAGTCGAGTGTAAACGTATCCAGGCAGAGAACATCAAATTCACATCAGTGATTATTGTTGTGTTCATCGTCATCGTCAGTCGATCTGGTCTGGTCACATCACAATTCACCTGCCTAGCTATACTACTTACTACTACTACAAGTTTTCCTCTCACGAGTATCTCTCCTATCTCCCTCATAATATGATATGATAATATGAATCTATGTATCTGTACAAGAGGTGATGTAAATTGAACTTTTATCACCACACCAGGATTAATAGTTCCTTTATAATTTTATAGCTTGGATTAATTTCATTATAACGAAATGAGGTTTCTTTGTAGTGGAAGAGGACCTCATTAATTTTGATTAATGGCTTCAGACACCTGTCTTCGCTTCATTCTCTCCGTTCCGTACTTTAGTGATCTTCTCCATCCTAAACTTATTACACATTACCTATAAAATTTAACCTGCCATGTACTGCAGCAATATCTTCTGCAACAAATAAGCTCTAGGCTTAACTTAAGCTAAGGAGAGGCACACAAGGTACTTGGGCCTCGTAGTAACTATACAAACCAAAGTATATCAGTCCTTGTGCACTTGCTAACTATGTATTTGTCGCTACACAGCTATTGGATTTGTATTCAATAATCATTTTTATCCTTACATTTACTAGTCTCATTTTCATATCTTACACTCTCCCACTACTTCTGCATTATTATACTTACTGTCCATTCTGCCCTTCATTTTTATATTTCCTGACCTGGATATGACATTGATACCAATGTATATCCTAGCATAGAAAGAATTGTGGCCTATTCAAAGACAGATAATTGTAATAGCCAGTCTCACCTGCCTTACTCACATTAAATCACATGAATAAATCTGTATAAATCATATTTATTCCAATACAGAAACACAATCAAGAAAAAGTACCTCAATAGTATTTCGATCAAACAGCAAAAAGATAACGGACTAATTTTCCATAGTAACTTATTTTGAATTTTACATAGTATGTATTTAAAAAATTGTGCGATAGAGTTTTCTAAAATTGTAAAATACGCGAAAATTAAATAGTTGGGAAGGAGCAGTCAAAACACTCATAACTCATATTACCTTGCCTATTCTGTATATAGCTTTGCATGTATGAATCTTCTCTGCTGTCTATTAAGTACATACGGACACTAACTGTACAGGTAATCTACTAAGGTAATTAAGCCATATTTTTATTAATGATTAGTAATTTTAAAAAGTTTTGAAGTATTTTAAAGGTGAGATGACAGGTAAAAATGTGGTGATTGACAAGACATGACTGTTTAACTAATTGTAAACATTCCATATGTAAAGAAAAGTTTTTGCACATACAATGTATAATTAAATACAGATTAAGTACATATTATTATATTATTGTGGAGCAATAAAACACAAAGCAAATAAGCTCTCGGAAGTAGGTACAGTTTATGACAAGGATTTCTGCAATTCATTAAATGTAGCAAAGTGTAAACTGTCACTTGTATTTATCTTGAGTGGGAATCACAATACTTGTGCATGTTTGTTTGTATAAATCATTAATTCCTTTAAAAACTTACATAAGTAGGTAGGTATGAACATTAGCATTGTAATGTGTAGTCACGTCTGTAATTTATGGTCTATTGGAATTCAAATATATATTTCTGTTCATTGGAAATAAAATTTCAAACAATGTGCATTACATGAGAATTAGACTTGAATATAAAGACATGGAAATGGGAAAGAATGCAGAAAGGACGAGAGTTCAGTTGAGTTCATAAGCTGAAAGACTAAAGTCAAGTCTCCCTTTTATCCATTGTCTCGTTCTTTACTTGCTTAGCCCTTCATTACTTAAAATCAATGCAGCCATTCAAAACGTTATATCTAAATATCCATCGATATAGCTTTCATTACTTACTCATTATACACACACACTATTCAGTATCAATAGATTACTTAACATTCTTTCATCCAGTCAAGCTGTAAATATATTGCACCCGTCACTGCATCTACAATGAGTGATGCACATTATTCTTCCTATATTATTCTAGTGACCAAAGGAGTTATAGAATTCCTAATTTTAGCTCTCGGTGAACTGCCGGGAGGTCGGTTCACTATTCCTTTCTTTTGTCCTCCGCTCTACGTTTACATACTTTGCAAATAATAAATGACGTCTCACGACTTTTTTGATTTGCTTGAACAAGCCTAATTAAATAGACTTATTGTTACTTAGTAAATGCTTAATTCAATCGTGAGTCTTCAATTTTAACTACATGAAAGAATTCAGATCCTAAATACTATCAATTCTTGTTTTTTATTTTTTAAAGTCACTACGCACGGTTGATACATATAAAGAAATTCAGGAGCAAAATTAAATTACGTTTTGTTTTTTAAAAAATTCGCAATTCCATATTAGTAATGCAATTTGGCACTAATTATTATTATTTACCTTGCAATGAAAATATTAATAAAAATGGTATATTATAATTACTAGTTTGAAAATGTAATTTAAAATTATAATATTTTTTATTGATTATATTAAGTACCTACAATTGCTATAATACCATCACCATGTACAGATTCATCTATAAAAGTGTCATTTTTTTTGTAAAACTTGGAGCTTACAATTACAAACTTAGGAAAGTGCCCGCAATATCACATACTATAGAATTTGCTACGTGGATGATGACCAATGTCTATACTATTGAACGATTTATGACATTAACAATAATTGAAGTGCTTTTTTATTGTTATTTTCCTTTTAAAGAGTGACCTTCTGTCCAAGAACCTTTTCTGCTTCAATGATTGACCATTTTGCATGTTAAAGGTAGCCAAGTAAATATTACAATGTTTCCTACGATATTCTTCAGATTATTTTGCCAGAATAATAATAGCGATAGACTGCGATAAGTGGAGAAAAATAATAAGTAGTGATAAAACAGAAGCAGCGGCATATCGCATCTACATTTTAGGAAACAAAAAAGTTTGGAAATGGTTTTATGACTGTATAAGTTGGCAAGGAAAGATGGATAGGTAGGTAGTGAGTTGCAGCAACATACATTCCGAAGTTAATAACTTCAGGACGTTTTACTTTTACGTCAGGTAGGGATCATAATAATAATTTGGTTAGCTACCTATAAGTACTCACTTGACTCTGCTTATGGTGAGCTAAATAATTTGGAAGGGGCAAAGGGAGAATGGCAATAAAAATAACAAACAGGAATATTTTATAGCATGAATAATGAAACCATAATCCTTTACTTAAACCTAAACCGTAAAGTTTAGTTCAGCATGGCCTTTCACTTTGCCCCGAAGGATGTTTAAATAAGGCAATTTATTCTGTCAATGTTTTCAAGTTTCTCTTTCAAGCTGTCTCAGGTTACAACTGACTAACAATATACCCTCATCAAGTGCATAAAATTATATGCGTATTCCATAGCGCTGCTCTTACTTATGAGTCTTTTTATGTCTGAATATAGTTAGTCATAACACAAGCTAGCATTATGGAAGCAATTTTGAATAAAATATTGAAATCATCTCTCTCGGGTTTTATGTTCTTTGTGTTTTTGCCATTTTCACGACTTTCTGCTGCGGAGCCGAGTAGCGAGTGCTCATTTCTTACTAATACTTTTAGTTACAGTATTTTCTCATAATATGGTAGTGGGAGAGTTCTTTTCTCAAGCTGAATTATATATTATTACATATGAAGTAACTCTGTAATTTCCTAACATAAATTTGTGCAAATTCCTACTGGGATTTTGATCTTTGACTCAGATATATCACGAGTCTATCTCTATACTATATTATATCACGTATATATATTTTCTCGGGATTCATACTTGTGTTGGATACTAAACAGTTACTTTTTGCAATAGTTCACCATTCCTATCGTCACAGGTAAAACCTTCAAACTCAAGTGCTAACCAAAGCAAAACAATGAAAGTAAACGATGAGCAAATTGGTTAAGCAATTAGTACATTAGAATTCAACGGAGAGTATGACTCTCGCACATAACTTGCAATTACGCATTTTAATATTATTGGAGTTTATTGTGCTTTGAGTTTGAACAATAAATAGCTAGAATGATTAACCAAAAGTGGGCATAGCTCCTGTGAAGTACATAACCTGGTTAAAAAGAAAGCTTAAAAATTCATAGAGAGATGCTAGCCTTATTTGTCAATGCCGTAAAACGATATCGTCAGGAGACTTATGGAAAATAAAAGGAATGTTTAATTAAATTGTGAGTCGACAGGAGATCGCCATCATTATCGCTATCTTTGATATGAATTTCCGAAGCGTGAAATCCTCTCTACATATTTACATTACCTGTGCGGTTTTCTTAGAACCAATTTGACACATTAATTGACAGGGCAAACAAACGTATTTAAATCTTTGACTAGTCAGTGGTACCTCATTATTGACAAAATTGGTTGCAGAAACACGTCCACTAATTGAATGTCTCTGTCGGTGTCACAGCAACAGACAGTCAAGAACAAAACATGTCATTCCATACACAGATATATTGCCAACAACCCTCAAGTCAGTGAGACGTTAGTAAATAAACTCCAACGCAATAATAGAGACAGTAAGACATGCACCGATACAACAATCTTTACTAAAAATCACAACTCTGAATCATTTAGAGATAAAAAATGACTATTTAGAGCTCACTCACGTTTGTTTTCTACTTGTATTGAGACAAGTACATCATTCGGATTATTAGTGTGTGGTATACAAATGGCTTCACAAAATCCATACTTGCTTCTTTCTACTTTTCTTAAATAAATGGTCAGTTGGAAAGAAAAAATGTTGCAAAATACTATTGGGTAGGAAATTGGAGCAAAGCAAATAAAGCCTCATTTTTTGTAATGTATAGCTTGTGTTAAGGTAACTAACATATAGCCATGCATATCCTGTATCGATAACATCTTAGGTCAATAAGGCAGGTAATTGTATCGTATCTTGTTTAAGTATCTGAATGAGGAATAGAGAAAAGCCGAAAATAATTATTGACGGTGTTTAGAAGAGATGTTGGACTGGGGTTTATTAGCAAGTTACCCACGACGAGACGAAAGCGACGGCTGAGTCGAGTCCAGAGATTCACCAGAGATGACAACAACAATAAAATAATGTGTAGATGAGGGAGACATTCATCAAGAGGCCTGTACGGAGGTTATCGAGAGGCTCACCGAGACTAAAACATCTTTCGTGTCAGCTTCAGGTTGTCATCAAGCCGCTCCCTTTAGGAACACCACACCCTGAGCGACCAGCCAAATATCGTCTCTTGGACTGATTTATTGGAGAGGTGCAATGGACCAGAGGACACCAGACCTGCCAGAGAATCTATCCACTCTCTATACATCTCATATCAACCTCTTTTACTGCACCATCTCAACTCTTGTTTACGTCTTCCCAGAAAACAACCTGACTATGAACTTAAGACTCCAACTCGAGAGTCCCGTCAAACAATCCGACGAGACGAAAGAGTACACCACAGAAAATACCTCTCAATTCACAAAACTAGAAATCCCTATCACATAATCATCACCAAAGTTTCCAATCTTTATCTCAAGTATTCATGCAAATTATTTTATAGACTTGAAAAATCCAAGTTTTTGAACCTGTACTAATTTATGCATGTCCTTAGACAAATCAGATTTGGCTTCACTAGTTCTTGGCTGTTGTTTACCTACATTGCCCATCCTAGTGGTGTGAGAAATATAATGATTGTGAATTTGCATCAGTGTTTTAGTTTAAGATGCTATTTTACAGTATTTCCCATTTAATTTTATGGGGTAATGAATATTAGCAAAGGCTAGTGTCTCTATAATTTTTCACAAAATGCGGGTTTAAGAACCTAAAACTAGTTTTCTGTGACAATTGTACTAATTTGCTCCACAAAAATAATCAAATTACGCAGATACAAATTTTTAAGAAACATTCATTAAAAAATAATAATATATTGCTCTCATTAGAAGATGTACAGCGACAGTAATTCTTGCCAAATGGAGATGTTGTATGTAATGATAAAATTTTTTGTGTCGCTAGCTTCTGCGTCTTTCTTATTGACAACAAATTGTGACAAGGATAGAGAGATTTAGCTGGGCAACGAACTTATCTAAAGTCGTTATTAAAAATTCTGCTAAAAATAATGTCATGTATCGGCGTCAATTGGTTGAGATAGTTTAGTGGCGACAATGAGGAACAATCCCTCGGGCAGGCAAGTAGGTAAGATATATCAAATAATGCGTTATCAGTAAAGTGTCTACGGGTAAACACATAGTGGAAAGATTCTCCTGTAACAAGATAATTATGGGTACGAAGAACATTTTCTAGAAACAATACGGTTACTATTTAGTAGTTTTAATCTGAATCAGATCGCGGAGGTGAGCCGAGGCCTGGTTTGTGGATGAGTGAGTGAGTTGTAGATTCAGTTAGTTAGACTAGCATTTCTCGAATGTCATGTCTGTCTAATGCTCAGCTCTCGTTTGTACTTTGTCTCGCCAGCTATCTAGTCATTTCGTCTAATGGCTCTTAAAACCCCAGTATAATTATTGGGTTATGGGCTTGCATAAACTTTTTAGTGTCTTCTCGCTATCCCTTTAACGAGACAGATGGACTGATACGGATCCTCTCATGATCACCTTCTTCTGGCTCACCTTTCCTATACATCTGTATATCTGTCTGTGCTGTATGTGGACGGGACACCTTCGTGCATCCTTCTCTGCGTACTAAGAACTACAACCTTTTCAATTGCGTACAGAAAAGTGATTACCTTTAGAAAAGCTTCGTTCTTACTAAACATTTCAGTTCAGTATTTAATTGCGTTGATAGTACATTAATTTCCCGTTTCCGCATACAGGTACTAATAATTTGCTACAATAAATCTCTCCGTAATGGCACATTACATTTTCGCATCGAACATTCAGTACCTACTACAAGTAAGTGTTAAGATAACAGTAACGTTCATTAATATTTTTTGGTATAAATTAATTTACAAATTATGTGTGAATGAAAATGCTTCCTGTTTTCAAAAATGTTGAATTGACCTATTATATAAGAGTAGGTATAATATGTCGTTTGGATTATAATACCGGGTATATCTGTATCTATCAAATGTCTCTATGGGCCCAGGAGATATAATATTTTATTGTGTGAGTGTATTTACTCGTTAAATGCAAGTAGTATGTGTAGTGGAGTATTCCAAGTGGGAGGAAAGCGTCTTTTCGACTAATTGAGACGAAACCATAAAGTTTTGCCGAGATTACTTTCAGTTTAGTTGACTTGACTTGCTCGGGCTGACTGGCCATCCATACACTTAAGGTTAAAGCTCACTTCTGCATGCTCGACTAGTAGAAGGTCTAAGAAGAAAACCAGCCATGGATCACTATCTCATCCTAATTGAAACAAGGTGTAGCATCATTTGTCTTTTTCCTTTAATCCCATCATGAGGAACAAGTGGAGAAAGAAGACGGAAAGCTTTAGAAATATAATATCTGTAGCCTTGTTGGTATATGCATTCTAATAGGGAGTCATTTGGATATAACTACAGGTACCTATATACCTCAATAAATATCAGCCTATAACAAATAATATGCTTATCATTTGCTAAAGGTACCTAAGAAAACATCCCAGTTTAAAAGTCTCACAAGATTATTGAACAATTCACGGTTGTCCGACTGAATTCTGTTCTTCCACTGCTTACGTATTTATTTACACTTTACATAATATACAGTCGGAGTGTACAATTTACAATTACACCTGTGTTTTGTATCTATTAAAGTGTAAGCTTATTCTTTCACTAGTGCATATTGTTAAAGGTAGGAACTGTAGCAATGAAATATGTGGTAGTAAATCCTCTATAGGCAGTATCACTATCACCTAAGCACTGCACCGACCACAAAAGCAACTTTTTCCTTGTGATAAATTACAAATCTTAGGAGTACTTGTGTTTTTTCACACAACATCAGATTCAACTAATGGCTATACATTATGTATGTATTTGTAAAGTAAGTATCTACTAGAATAAGAAACAATTATCCACCCACCGCACCGGTTTTTTGAAAAAAACTTTTGTCTAAAAATTACTTAGCCGCAAAATCCATTCAGCTTTACCAATAAATCACTGAAGAAGAAAAAAGTGTTTTCCATAGGCTATTTAGCAATAAAGCCTATTGCCGCGCTCAAACAAATCGAGTAAAACCACTAAGGCTATAATAGTAATAAGAAATGTCTTACCTTCAGAGATCAGTCTCTCACGAATTTCCCATGCGAAAATAGTAGGATTTTCTCGTTTATACTGTTCGATTTTAGATACGACGGCCGGTGTGGCTACCTTAGGCTTGCTCCCTCCGATTATCCCAGGTGGTCTCAAAGATCCTATTGAATAGAATTCAAAGTTGAGTTGAATTGAAGTTGGAAAAAGAAGTTCATCATTGAAATGAGTTAGGTAGATTGAAAAGAGTCAAATTTAAACAAAACGGAACAACGTGTTCAATTATTTATATTCATAGTCTGGCAAATTAGGAGCATCATATCATCATCATCGCATTACACAGAGAATGGTATTGACTCAATAGAACAGAAGTTATTGTAGTGCAAGGGAGGGAGGGAGAGAGAGTACAAGGACCGGTAGAGTGATACATTATACTACATTAGCCACTATTACATTACATTAGGGACATTATCTCAGCTCGACATAAAGACAGAGTAGACACAGCATGTCGCGTCTTTTCATCTTATCCCATCTCATCTGCATTCATTCAACCAGAACAGAATCAACTGACTGAATCCATTCAACTTCCACGACGACAAGTCAGTTAGCTTTCAACGTATATTATAGCGATATCAGCTCTAAGCCACATCTTACTCTGACTTATTTACGCCTCAACTCATCATCACCTGATGGCAAATCAAGTCATATCACATGACATCGCATCACATCAGCTCCATTTATTATTTATCACTCCCTAGAAATGTTTTTATTTATTAGGCATACCAAATAGCACAATACAAAGTACAACACACACACACGCAGCTACACCAGCCGTTTCCATCATCTACATGACGACTTCTTTGGACATGCTATCAAATCATTATGCATATCATATTAATACTCTGCCATAGCGGAGCATCCCAGAGCATCCTATTATCCCATTAGATTATCACTTGGTTTTGGTTCGACTAACTTGGCTTGCTTTCTGACTTGACTGATGATGTTGCATTGCATTTCCATTGATATGCTTTGCATAGCACAAACCAGAATATATACTTAGGCACTTGCTACATACCAAACTAATCCAATACCGTTTACATTTACTGTACAATACCATAACAAACATACCACACATCCTCATATACTCTAGCCACACACAGAGCCAACAAATATAGACAAATAGAATAGACACTCTCCATTTAATTCACACATCTTCCTCACACAATAAAAGACACATTCTGATTCAAATACTACATATTTGTGTATAATAGGGCCACGCATTACATAACACAATACCAAAAGAAGAGCACAATTACAGACACAACTTGAATATTCTACCATTCAATGCAGCCCAGACGTTTCTCTATCATACCGACTCTTGTTGACTGTATCTTTCCATGCAAAGAAGGTATAACCAATTTATATCCTACGTGCTCAATAAAGTTTCAGACCATATTTAATATAATCCATTTCAGTTGATTAAAATCCTTAAGAACTGCCTGCATTCTAATAGCAATATTAAAAGGGTAAAATCTAAATAAGGTTTGTCGATTGAGTGGCAGTGACTCCAATAGTTATGCAGGCTACTATTATAATTACATATTCCTATTAATTATTTGTAGATTATGTACATATATTATTGTTTAATTATATGAGAAAAGTTATATTTATCCACACAAATCAAATTGTAATAAAATTTACTTTCTTTTCTCTCGTCAAGTATTATAATATTTATACAGAGAAATTCAATAGATTTAAAGTAGAATAAATAAATTTGTAAAGCAGACTTAGATCTTGAACTGAAATGTAATTAATATAAAGTTTCAACTATGCATGCTGCCATTCTGG
The DNA here is from genome assembly GCA_020055645.1 of Tomocerus qinae. Lineage (NCBI taxonomy): Eukaryota > Metazoa > Arthropoda > Collembola > Entomobryomorpha > Tomoceridae > Tomocerus > Tomocerus qinae. Next base: position 30,276,965 of record CM034548.1, read on the forward strand.
AATGATTGCTACATTTTAATGAGTTGAACTGTTGGCCTCCTGTTAAAAATTAGTTTTCGTAATTTTTCCTTACGAAATTGCAGAGATTTATTTCGTATAGAATTGAAATTGATGTATATTAACAGACCATTAAAAAGTAATAGGTTTCCGCATTGGATTTGAAGCTGAAGGAAAAGATAAATACCAAGAATCCTGAGCTAATTGAATTGAAACATTTATTTAACCTGGCTCTGGGCAGCCCATTAAGATGGAGAGAGGTGTAACGTGGTAGCATTTATTATTACCTTTAAGGTATAGTTAGTGGCAAATGGACCTTTTGGCGATGTAATATAAAAATTTCGGCACGGCGTACCTGTACCTTTCCTAATTACAGCAGAGGTAGGTAATAGGTAGCTGCTACTATAAATTACTGTGAATAATGTAGTGAAAACCTTCAATCATCATCTCATGGCATTTGATTGTAGATTATATTGAATTAATGCAGCCAGACGAGGTATGAGAGCAGTGCAGTCAAAAGAAGATTGCTGGATTGGTATGATAGCACAACATAGGGCAGAGATAGGTAGCTGCTTCTTAGGGTTATCTCATTCAAGTAACGAGACCTTACTTACTTTTTTACTACCATATACAAACATAATAAGTATTTTCTACTTAAATATTTCGCACTGACTCACAAACTCGGAGCTATTTAACCAGCATTAACTAACTAAATGGAACAACAACTATACATGACTACCTAATACAAAGTGTCCATCTACATATTACATACAAGACATATAAATGTATGCATCTACATATACGTAGTACATAAGGTTGAGCATACTACAAAATTGCATTTGTACATGCAAGTGAAAATCCGTTGTGTGATAGAACAATGCAGACAACTTCACAAAATTCAGAATGAGCGAGGCAGTTAATTCAGTGAGTGTAGATTAGAGTGGCAAAGGAAAGAGTAGAGAAAATCAAGGAATTACTCATACATATTATTAAAGGTAGCCGTAGTGTCGTGGAGTCGAAAATCCATCCCATCAAAATTCACATGCATAGATATAATACCTACTACTCATTTATATACAACTATTATACTGTGTACTAGCTCAACTTTCCTTACCTTATCTATCAGAACACTCCTATAAAGTATATACCTAGTAGTAGTGAAATGGCTGGAAGCACCGTCGTAAAGGTTCTACTTTTTTCGACAAAGTACCTACTTTAATTGAGTGACCACATAAATTATTCCTTCCTCAGAACATGCTTTGCCCATAAATTGAAAACTGTTTCAATGTTTACCCGCACATAAAGAGATAGAGATAGAACAGACGACTTGCTTATGTACTCACTTCACTTAGACCATGGGAGATACATTTCTGTATATCTACACCTATTTTATATCTATGTATTGGTTTGTTACTTAGCTCTATGAGAATGTCAGTCTTGAAGATAGGATGCTAGGTACTACGTGTACATAATATTATAAGTGAGTATTACTACTATTGTATGTAGGTATAGGGGTATCTATTTATTATACATACCTACTTAGCAGTGAATTGAGCTGACTTGGTTTTGTTCCAGTTGAATTCACTTGTGAACGTTTGCCTGCCTACCTATTATACTTATTAGTGTGTTTAAATAACTTAACCGAGCTTATTCACAGGAGTAGACTAACACTCGATGTACTTACACACTTATTTACACATAACATAAATGTAAGTTTAACTTGGAAAGCCACATCATCATCACAAACACACCGAGAGATATTTATTGCTATTTCTTAGCATGAGCATCTGCAGCATGGAAGAATAACACTTACTCGTAGAAAGGCGTCTACCTTTTTGTTTGTTTTCCTTTTATTTTCCACCCTTTCCGTCTGTTTTGTTGGTCATAATGTTATTAGCATTATGAAAGTATTAGCTTAATGCAGGTATTAGTGTCTAGCTCCATTATGTATACTCTACATTAAGGCATATCAAAAGATTCAGTCGTCGCAGTAGGTAGAGGTAGTTCTAGTAAAAGCTACCGGCTACTACCTATGTATAACATCCTTGTAAGAAATCCTTTTGCGTGTTCTCATAATATTATTATTGTGTAATGGGCCCGAGTAGTGTAGGATTTTAGAGAAGCATGAGTACAATGGCATTATGGCACCATTGCATTGCCTGTTTACGCTTTGCATGATAATCATCTAGATGCATATAGAACTAATTACACGTACATATAGCACCTACCTCCACAATTAAAATGATACATATTATGCAGACCCAAAATGTTTTCTTTCGTCACTTTGCAATGGTTAAATGGCTAATCTACACTCAAATTTTGATTGTTCCATTTGGTAACTGATCTCATTTCACAAGAGAGTCGACCACCAAGTGAATAATTTCAGGACTCATTATTGCTCCATTTATATCCCATTTGAACAGCAGGGAAGCCTGATGGTTTGAGGTGTGTTCAAATACAATGCATGCAAATGTCTACTATATACAGGTATTTGTATCCCTATAATATGATATTCACCTAGTTAGATAGATACATGACAGAGTTGTTATATCACATTTTATTTCATTACCAGGACATAGGAAAACCTCTGTCTGTTTGTCATTAGCAGAGAATAGATAATAATTACTCATAAATAATTATGTCCTTTCAACTTCCATTTGCATTGCTTACTGCTAACAAACCACTTTGGATTGCTGAGCTAACAGCTTGTAACCAAATACCTACATGATATACTACTTATATGTTATGCATAATTTGATTAACTGTTGATTAGTCTGGGTAGGCAGGCTAATGCCAACATGTAGAGTTAATAAAGCTTGATGGCCAACGATAAAAATCTCCAAACAGTCGCACATTATCACATCAACAAAAAATCGTGAGACGCGATTTATTGAGACTGCTTCCCAGTTGTGTACTATTGAATTAGCAGAATAATAATAATATGACGGGTACCTATAACTATTCACATGAAGTCACCAGATAATATTAATGCATTATAATATATATCAAACAATAGATTGACAATATCGTTATTGTAACAGGGACAGCACAGTTATTGTTTATAAAATCTTAAGATGATAGACTGATAAAAAAAGGGCAAGCCATTGTACAGACAGAGACAGTAGTTAGTGAGTATGACCTCCCACAATTTCCAAACTGTCATCGTGGAGTGGAGAGAAGGTGTGAATGCAAAGAGCCCATTCTCTGGTCTAAGTGTTATGTAACAAGTTCTGCTGACTACGCCATTTGATATTAGCTAAGTACGAATTGCACTAATATATCTAATTTAATTGACCGTAAAGGAAAATGAACAATGAGCAGCTACATATCTGGTAATCTAGTAAAATTCATTAATCTTGTTGGCAAGTATACCACTTAATCCCATTAAGAAAAATACTTTCGCACCTAAGCAACAACGTAGAATTCATCGACCGGGAGAATTTTCCTGACTCTCTGTCGTAAAATGATTTAAAAATGAGGAGAAGCCACCTATTAATTATCTCCTGTGCGGAGATTTTTAATTTGTTTGCAGATACTTCGGTACAGTAATAAGAAGCAGCAGACGAGTGTTGAAAAAATCCAGAGATTTTTGTTGCCTGATTTTATGATACGATTTCCTGTGTTCGTTCCTCGTTTCTTGAGCTTCTCGCAGTTTCATTTCTGGATTTTTTCCTCATAAAATGGGAAAGGGTGTGAGTGAGTTGTGTGAGTGGGAAGAAGTCTGTCTACGTCTAGTCAGTCTTACTCAACCCAACTCATACTCATCGCCAGTCACTGCAAAATGCAGAGAGAAAAAGAAACAGAGTATTTTCGTACATTCTTAATAGCTTCGCTTATGTTATTATGATGGTTAGACAGCCAGGCTGACTTCACTTGACTTCAATTGGCTTGGCTTCGCTTCACTTTGGCTTATTGCTAATTTACGTTAATGTAAGCTAATGCGAATGGAAGTTGAGTCTCACTGACTATAATAATATCATTCCTATACACGTATTACAGCGCTTGCTTTTTATGTAGCTTGATGCATTCATTTTATGTCTTAATTCTCTTTTCACCTCACTTTGCATGTTTCTCCCAAGCTCATCTTCATACTTGGACTAAATTACATACAGATAAAACCTATTAAGTCTGCTCCATCGCACCACAGCTCTCTATGTATTGACTAGGCATGCATGGAGTGGCATCCAAATGCATTCCAAAACTCACTGAACTTGTAAAACTAAAGTAAAGTCAGTGCAAACCGTAGAAAATTGATAGTTAAATAAATACATTATTATTTTATACATAGTATTCTACTTATATACATATTATTATAACTATTAATTACCTACCTTCCGAGTCTCCTTTTTACACTCTTCTATCTTTACAACTGACAATCAAAGAGTAAATGCAAAGTTACACACCTTTATGAATGCATATCATTGCTTAATTGTTATTTACCTCTGGCTCTTCCACATAAACTATGCACTTTATTTAACCGTATCACACTTCGAACCAATTCTTGTACATGTTAATGCTGCAGTGCATTGTTTTATCACAGAATAACGCACCCAGACTAGTTATTACCAGATGTAGTACTAAATATACAGTAAATAATGTTCCAATGATAATAGTACTACTCTACACTTCTATGAATATCTATTTACATATACTTATTATACAAAACAATCCATCCTTATTATATACACAGTAATATAGCACATCCTAAGTAGATCCTCAATTACTCCTCTAAATATATACGAAACAGACTCAGGAGAAGAAGTAAAGTGCAGCTCGCTTCAGCTCGGCCTAGTGCAAATCCTTATCGCTTCTTATTTACAACCTGACGATGACTTTTTTACAACGTCAATTATGAGTTTTAAGACGGAGAGTGATAAAACCGGTTCTAATAATATTTTACAACTACGGGAATTTGTTTCATTTAAACAAATATGTACATGGATGAATGCGCCTTTATTTTATTTCATTTCAGTTCGCTCGTACTTATGCTCACTCACTTGCACACTAACTCACAGCGCAATCAGCGACGACTTCGTGTTCAAATCCATCCAAATTCTCTCTCTCCCTATATGAATCCTCTATAATTATCATTACAGTATCACTTCCAATGTAATCAAATCACAAACTATATGTATGTTGATGTTGATGTGCAAACAAAGCATAATAATATATAATATACTTCCCTTTCGGTCTATCCGTCTCTGTCCGTCTGTCTGTCTACTCTCCATCCTAGCATGCATGTGGCATCTACCACGCTAACTAACATCACACAAGTTCAATCCAATTGAACTCCCATTACCTCCAAGATTACTGCCAAACTAAGTATTCCTACCACATAATACATGCATAATATAAGCAAACGAGAAACATCTCCTAAACTTTATACTAGCTAACTAGTAGGTGAACCTAATTACCAGTATATACTAAGTATTAAACATTTATAGGTATATAACACACTCGGAAATAAATAATTGCGTAAGCAAAAGGCATAGCCACTAAGCATTTAAGTGTGCTTAATATAAATATGTTGTTATGAGTGATGTAGTGGAGTGTAAAGGTGCAAATAATATAATAAGCAGTGTTGGCAAATAAATATCGCTTTATGTAACAGAAATGGGTGTACCTACATATAAGTACATCAAGATATGATATGCCCAAATGCCCATTCTTATTAGTCTGAGTAATATAGTTAAGGATTAATTCCTATAGTCGGTGACAGACATTAACTTCTCATATCAACGAACATTCATTCACATGTCTGTAACCTGAGCAGAACAGAACAAGCTCAATCAACACTTATGTTATGTTAAATCATCAAACTAAGTGGACGGTCCAGTCTACTTTCAAGAGTCACATAATAAATTTCAGGCGTAAATTGATTTGCCAAGTTGCTTTATCTCTGTTCAGCTCTGACTGCTTTACTCTTGTCCCGTCTCCTCTCTGCAATTGCAACATCATCATCTGTGCCATTCCTAACTAAGTGATCCCCATATCTACAGATACAGACATTCTTTGTCTCCCTATACAAATAATAATGCATTACACTGCATTATACAAATATATCGAGTAATATGCATTCAATAAACCTACCAAGACGAAAACTACACACCTACGAGTACTTAGCTCACAGTATGTACACATAGCATGTGGTGTGTACAGATATTAATTTTTTTAGACTGATAAGCGCTAAGGTACCTCATAGTGTGTCCAGGACAGATACCTTGTTGCAGTTCATCAGTCACTTACTTCGCATTGCACAATGTTAAGTAATGAGTACCCAACCTTTCTTTACTTATATTTACTAGGGTAAGTGCGTTTTCTATCTGTTGAGTTATCAAGCCCTCATAAAATTCTCGCCTAAAAAACGGAATCAAGTTTTCCCCATTATTGAACACTTGCTTTGCGTTTGCGATGAGTGGAGAGTGTTAGATTGAACTGGACTGGCTGACTCCTTTATTGTCTTGTGTTCTTCTGGGCCATAATAATAACGGCCACAGATAGTAAAAAGTCACAATATGCATTAGAAGCCAAGTTGACGGTGGTGCATAATAAATTGAAAGGCATCATGCCCACAAAGTATAAATAATAGCAGATTGCAATTGGCTGATAGAAAGCCAAATGAGATGAGCATGCGAAAGAAATCAAATCCTGGCAACGTTTCAGTTTCATTTCAATTAGTCAAGGGCTACGAGGACAAGAAAATTGATTCAGGATAAAATAAGGGAAAAAAGTGCGTTGTCTCGCTTACAGCTTCTTGATGATTGACAGCCTCCTTAATGGCTAATGAATGATTTCTACAGGATCGAGAGCTTAACATAGACTAGCAAGACAGATAAAAACTCAGAGATAATGGCATGGAAGAGAATAGACGATTATGACTGAGACGACTCAACAGATTACATGTATTTGAGCTTAATTGATTGATTATGCATTCAGATACAGTTTTTCGTATACAAGAAAGCCTCTGCACACTTTATCATTCAAAACAATGCATCGTTGTCTTTAGTAGCAAACTATGTAGTGGAAGAACATTTCCGATCCATTAGTATCAACTCGACCCAACTGTCCATTGTACTTATAAATTTTAAAATTTTCTTATTTATGATCCACACACTACTTAACTACATGAAGAATTGTCTTTCTCACTCAACTATGTAATTCATAAATGCTTTTAATAAACTTGCTCCATTTAAGGAAACTCTTATTCATTGTCATTCAAAAATATTTATGGATACATAAATTAACTTGTGAGCTTCATTAATCTTTTGCAATTATTTATGTACACTAATTATTTATAACTCAATTACATACTACTGTCATTCCATATTTTATGCATATTAATAACGACTGTGTGCACATAACGAAAGTAAAGTGGATACACTGTTCTTGCACCGTGGGTAATTGTAACGGTTAAACTACATAGGTACCTACTACACCTTTACAATACACTTGCTACGTATTACTGCATATTTTTTAAGTACTTCTACGATCATTATAATGACCGCTGCCGTATTATTCGCTTGTATAAACTGAGGTCTCAATCTCTTACACTTCTATAAAATATTACAATTAAATATTATAAATCATAAGCATGGAATGGATCTCATTGAGGAAACAGCGGTGTAGTAATTAAATGTCAATCTACATGAATAGTAGTCAGGGGATGTAGTAAATTAAATACGGCGCACAAAAGTAAGTAGATACAGGTAAGTAGGCATTTCACTTGTCCGGGTTTTTTATGTGACAGTTAGCGAAGCATACTAACATGATGTGACAGGCTACAACATAAATACAAGAATTGGACTTATGTTTATTTATTTGTTTATCAAATCTTTATTAGAATTTTATCTGGCAGAAAAGAAGGTTCGCTTTGTGTTAGTTGTTGTACCTATGTGAATATATGAAAAGCAAGTTGAAGCAAGAGAAGTAGTAGTGTTAACCGGTACTCTGCACTTTGCAGTGACAATGAGTGAGTCGGTAGTTAGATTGTGGATGAGAAGCAAATGCGTTAAATTAATCATTTAAAATAAGATGTTTGGATGAGACTGAAACACTTATTATTCCGATGGGAGACAATCGGTAAATCTGAAAAAGTAGGTACTTTAAGAAGCCGCGGCAAAGATAAGATAATATTTTACTATAATAAGAAAATAAAGAGAAACATATTACCTTATATAGTATTTATTGTGTGTGTAAGAAAATTTATATTCTTGTATCCAGCTACGAAATGAAGTGGAAGTGGAGGAACAACAAAAAACAACTGGAAGAAATCGATCTCCTCCAACGTTGTTGACTGAGTGATAACCTGAGCCAGGCCCCTATAGTTTAATAGCGTAATAGTGTACTGTAATATGGACGTAGGCAAACTACAGAGATAAACACCTTTGTTAGTGGAGACTTATGTAGAATCAACCTTTCTTTACTTGAAACAGAGAATATATAGATGTATGCAAGCTGCACCCATAGCTAAGATCGAATCTGACAAAAATCAATCGCCGCCGTCTGATTGGTTATATTAGTCTGATTTGACTTTTATTAGTGCTGTGTATGAGGAAAACCACTTTTACTATTTGACGTGAAAAGTGACTTCATTCATTGATTTCGCCATTTGATCTACTATTGAATGAAAGGAAAGATGCCACACTAAAGCTGACGCTGGTCTGATCTGGTCTCTGGCCTTGCCTGACTCTGGCTCGACAAAACATTTTTATAATGCTCGGTAAATCAGTAAGCTGCCAGCATGCAAGTACGAGTACACTGTAACTATGTCTTTGTCTCTACACATAATAATAATTGAAACAATCCTTTCGTCAAACACTCGCATATAGTAATCTGACAGGACACTGCACTATAATATTATTATAGACAATACAGGTACATTAAGCATTCAAGTAGTAGTAGTAGTGGTAGTAGTAGCCAAAGCGGTTTCCACCTCAGACGAGTTATAAGATGCACATAGCAGACACAACATTTTAATTCCATTCAATCAAAAGACGCTACCTATTGTGATCAGAATTAACAATAAATGAAGTCTGAGCAAAGTGAGTGATCATATAACAAACCACTCAACAGCTTCGAGATCAAAATGTATATGACTAACTATGTTTCTTTGATTAAATAAGTTGTTACCTGAAATATATACAGATTCCGTCTACTCTATCTCCACGTATTAGGTGGATATTGGAAGAGGTAGATATAGGTAGGGCAGTCTGCGCCACACAGTACTAGAGACGAGACGGGCTATATAGTTCTTACAGGAAGAGTAAGTTAGGCAGACAGAAAAGTTAAGTAATATCAGATTAAACCCAACTTCTTTTAGCTAGGTGTTCGAATTGAGAAGACTGACGACTTGACCAGAGTGTGCAATGAGATCCAAAGACATTATTATTATAGAGCGAGAGAGTCCTGTCTCCAGTTCTGTCGAGAGTCTCTCAAGTCCAGCCAGACGACCAAATGCCTACAACCTGAACAGAAGACTGTGCTATATACGTGAACTAAGTGAAACATCCACCTCAAATTATATCACAAACAATAGAGTCGACCTGCATGAACACTACTTATATATCTCTCTACTTAGTCGAAATAGTTATTGTCAGAGGAGAACATATCGATTGAGAGAATTGAGACTTGAGTGTCTTTTAGTGAGCTGTTAGTCAAGCCGAACCTGTTAGCGTCACCGAAACCTCTCCATTACGACTCGTCTGGCGCTTCCCGAATGAGAGGAACAAACACTGAACATGAGATAATTTCCTTGTTTTTTACTTTCTCACTCAACCCTTCTTTTAAGGTGGAAAACAGAACAACGGGATTTACTTATGCTCTCTTTTCTTAAATGAGTGGACAAATATCCATAGCAGTGCATCTGTTCATCTCTAATGTATGTAGTAATAGGTAAGATATCCAGTCTAGATATTTAGCTACACCAATCATCTACCTTAAACATTCAGTACTACATATTGGGTACTTATACTAACTATTTAAGTAGATAAAGTCGTTAAGGATCTATTAGCCAAATGATTAAATACAATAATGGAATACCATGGCCAACACAATAAACTCATGTCGATTCAAAGGGAAAGAAAGATACAGTATATGCATAAACAAATAGATTTATATAGACTAGCTTTTGAGATAGGAAATAGTTATCTATAGTGTCATGTCATGTACACTCAGGTAACGTACCTATCACGATACATTCGCCCCTGAGTGATACGATAAATTATTTTTATACTTATGATGTACCTGTGAAGTTCCAAAGGCTCCTTAGTCTGTTGTGATTTGATGTGATGTGTAAGTACATGAATGTGAGTCGGCTTAACTAGACAGGAGAAAAGCGCTCGTCTCATCATGACCATCCTGATATTATATAATACACACAGCTATGAATTGAGAGAATATAATAGACGTACACACACCATCTCTTTTTCATTCTCTACCTTCGTACATTCAAATTTTAAATGTAACCACCTATTACGGCACAGAGTCTAAAAAAAGAGACAACGTCGGTGTAGTCAAGTCAAGCAAGTGTCATGTAATTATACAGGCGAATAGGAAACTACAGTCTCATAGGCAATGTACAATTACACAGCAAAACGCAATTCCTTCACTTTCGGGTTGGACTGTTTATTATGATTAGTAAGGCTCAATTGTATTTTTTGGAGTGGAATTAAGTGGAAACGTCTTTAAGTTGCACTTGATTTTTTTGGGATGGTAGTTGTAGGAGTATGCATGCATTTGTGCATTTAAGAAAGATAAAGTGCCTACGCTTATGTAGATATTGTGTAGTGACTTAAACAAGATTTCAATTTTGAGTCTAAGAATAGCGGTGGGCACTCCAGTTGGACAAAGTGATAATGAATTAAAGGATTGTTGCTTTTAGGATGGAGGACTACAGCAGAGAACAGAATAGGGCACTAAAAGGTAAACGACATTATTTTATGCTTAAGGGACACTATTGTTAGGAAGAGAGAAAAGGAGAGCAATAAATGCGTATCTCTCACGACATCGACATGTCTCTCAAATTGGGGAAATATGTTCTACGTGCGTCTACAATGAACTCATTGCACTCAAATGGATAATGTGCTTTGTTATTTACAGATACAGATAATAAGTAAGTAGTCAAGGTAATCTTTATCTTTGACATACGATATGCTTCTTATAAGCGACTACACCACTAATAGACGGAAGTAATATAGTAAAAAAGGTATAAAAAGTGCAAGCGTACCGTTTTGGTTTACGTCACTGAAAGTTTGTTTTATTGAGACATTAGGTTAGCAATTGAAATAAATCGATTGCTTTTAAGAGGAACATAGAACTCAATGACTTACCAAGTAATTTAGAGACCGTTCCTTGATGTTGGAGCATTTGTTGAGCGAGATCATAGGGCCGTAAACTGTAGCGGGCGAGAGGAGCAACAGGTGACAAATCCAAAAGTCTCGAGTTTGCACTTAGGTGAGGAGCTGGATTTCCGAAATTCATACCAGGACCCGCGGAAGCGGCTGAGCCACTTCCACCCGCCGGCCCGTTCACTCCGGCAGCGCTGGGGAGTCCCGCAAGGCTGTACACATCTCTTAATTGCTGAGGAGTCATCGGACCTTGGTAAAAGTGCCACACAGAAGTTTTTAATGTTTTGATTCATTTAGTGATCATCTTGTTTAAATTACTCGTTTTCATTCCACCAATCGATTAAAATGAAATGTTGATCTGATTGTGGGTACAACTAGTACTAATGCCCATAATTATATCTTCATTTGTCATAACTTAATATATAGTACAATATCATTACTGACTAAGCATGCACGATCTAGCAAAAGAACACACTGAAGTTCTGGTCGACTACAATCGAAATGCAATACTATTCTGAATCAACTACTATATTTACCCTCAACCTTGTTCAATGAGCGATATTGATTAAGAATCGATAAAAAATGGCTAATTTGTGTGCAGAAATGTACATGTTATCACCTAATTGGCATATCTAGCTCAATTAAAATAATAGTAGAAATCGAAAAGTAACCTAAACATAGACAACTTCATGCAAATGTAGAATACAATGTTGAAAATTATACACGTTAACTTATTTTTACCAATTTACCTTTGCATTGAATTCTAAGAAAAAAATAATAGTGATTAATTATAAGTGCTATACAATATATAATTTGATCGAGTATTTAAATGCTATGATTGTAACTATAATTATAGACAAACAGCCTTGTAGACATATATTACGTGTGCACCACACGAAACGTCTCAATATACCCAAAGACACAACTCAGTCATACAACACTTGCTCGGCTTTCTATATCTGTAGATAGTGAAGAATTCAAAAATGGTAAATGGTGCATAGACGTTGAATGTTACCTTGAATAAAAGTAAATAAAATGTTGCCATACATATGAAAATAGCAGTGAGTAATTAGTAATTAATTTATCTAGGTGATACATTTTCAAAACTAGCACTTCTGAACGGTTGCCAATGTCTTAGCGCTCGCTCTTCATTGATAAAGACTGTAAAAATGCACGCTAAGTAGTTCCTCTTGAAGAAAATGATGAATATGCGAACAATAATCTATTGGAATTCAATATATTAAACAAAGTTAGTACGAAATAAAATAATTAGCAAAAATCATGTGAGTTTTCACTTTATGTTTTATACCATTTGCTGGCAGTTCATCAGGTTTTGATATTGAGATCGTTGAATTCTGAGAATTGTTTTGTGTCTATTCTGACTAATAAAACTTATGCTAATTGGCCCGAGTTTAAACACAATAAACATATTTAACAACATAAGTTGAAGCTACTAAAGCGGATAAGGTAATTCTTGTTGAATTTTTATTGCGAATCACATCTCTGTATTCAAACATCATTATTAATTTGTATTCTAATAAATGCATCTTTATTTGGAGCTCATTCGTTCAACTTTCATGTTTATTGACGTATGGTTGTCATTGATATTCAAATGTGGATATTTTTAAAATGTTTGAAATTAGCAGCTTTATATAGAATGAGTAATTGAACAGACAAAGTTTATGACGGGGTACACATAAACACATCTCTACACATAAATGTTGCATTGCACATCATATAGATGCTAATCATTTCAACTTTTCGTATATGGTAATCTCTAAAAAGTCACAATGCACTGATCGCTACTATGTACATTGGAAACAGGATGTTTTTTTCGTTTTATGATCCATTAGGATTATGTACATCTATATCTATATGACATTACATGAATTACATTTTTAACAAAATGCTGCTGAAATATACTACGACTAATTCTTAAAAGGTGCCTCTTTAGTTGCGTCAGTTCAAGTATTATGACAAAAAGCGTTCGCCGAACCGAAATGGCTTTGTCAAGGCAAATCGTAAAGTTTATTTAGATTTGTAACTGACGTGGTTAGGAGATAGAATGATGCCATTTTTATTATTCATAATAAATAACTTTAATTTTCCTCCACAGACACAATTGTAATCATTGTGTGTACTGATGAATGATATTTCGTCACCAGAATGAATTTTAACAAGGAGTGTATACTATTTAATATCCTATAATTATATTGTTGTCATTCCCCACATCATAGATATGTAAAGTTTGCTTCATTTATAATTTCCTATGTTTTGAACGATTGCATGATAGCATTTTCAGCTCTGCACTGTTATAAGTATAACTATGTAATTAATTTCCACCCCCAAGTAGCAGTTGCAGCCTATATTTTCATTTGATATATTATTGAAAGGGCTAGTCGTAAATAGCGAATCATAGATGACAAACTATGAAATGATACGAGATGAGTTGAATAGGTAATAAATTTAGGTAATAACGAATAACATTTTGAAACTTTCATTGCGCTTCATTGATTATTATTATTTTTTAGTATTAATGGGCAAGTGTACTTATTGCGTACTTGTAACTTCCTATAGTAAGCTTATGAATTTTAGCTAAGGCCGTAAAAATTTACTGCGTGTACATACATTTTTAGTGTCCCTTTTAAAATGTATTTAATATGCAATGGAATTTATTGTGATGGAAGCTTTAGTGTTAGCACGCAGTCAGAGATAGCTTCTGCGACGATTCCTTTGGCTTCAGTAGTAAAAGAGCCAGCCATAAGGAAATAATTTACTATGACTTAGTTTTGTAGCATTTTAAAGATGCATTTAGTAAGTACATGGTTATTACGAAGTAAAAAGATTACCTGCTGATGTAGGAATTGTGGCACTATTTGGAAGTTGTGTCGGAAAATCCATGTCCCAACAATGTCTTTTGCTTTGATTGAGTTGCAGCCTGCTTGGGCTTGAATTATTTTCCACAACCATCAGCATGAGAAGAGTAATGAGAGCAAGATGAGAAAAATAATTCTAACAGTAACAAATGTCTGGAAATAAATCAATCTCTGTTGCACTTGAGATAGTTTGCGGTCTTGAATAATTTCTTAATTTCATAGCACCACTGCAATAGGAGGCACTTTGCATATGAAAAGTTTCCGTCTTTCCCAACTGTCACTTATAATACTGATAAAAGGTGCATTCTTTCACAAACGAAGAAACTAATTGTAACCAAGTTCCGGCTTTTTTTGTCTGTCCACGTCTTGTTCAGTCCAAGATACATACACTCATGCTAATTAAATCAGATTTGGAGTGCAGTAGTTTTTACGTTCCGCTTTGCCGGCTTTAGAGTTTCGTCCAGAAAAGTTTCATTGAAAAGATAAAAACTTTATAGGGGCACTGGTTTTTCATAGATAACACACAGCCACTCCTCCGTCTTAAAGTAGATTAGGACTCAAGCACCATTTGAAGGTATAAAAACTTTTACTACTTGTGCAAACTTAACTGAATACTCGTGTAAAAGTCACAGAAATGAATAAATGTCCATCAATGCACAGCAGGAGAGCACTTTGGTTTGTTTCGCAAGGAAAGTTGAATATTTTTGTGTTGGTGTGGAGGATCAATTGACAAATTGATAAGATAGTGAGAATATTAATTGTGAGCACACGGGACAGAGAGTCAAGTTTGTAGCTTGCTCACCCTTTAGATGCCAATGTGTGATTGAGTAAGGTGAGAAAAGAGGAGAAGAACTTTGTGTACTCTGCCTACCTGCACACATACACTCATCACAGACAGACAGTGAGCCAAGCTAAAGCCAACCGAAGCAACTATAAACTAAAGGTAAATTCAATTGAGTTCAACCTGAGGTGAGTAAAGTAACCAAAGGTAGGTAGCCTAAACTACAAAAAGTAAGTAAAGGCAACTTCTCTCTACGTTCTATCTAGCTACTCTACTCGTCTCTCCACAATGGAATACACGTATCTCCTACTATACATACAACAACCAAGGTAGTCTGTCTCATGCCAAGTAGCCTGTCTGCGTAGTTGAACTCATCCTTTTCAATCCACTAACTCTTTGTGTGTAATCTATTAAGGTAGCATAATTTATACATAAGTAAGTATCTTATTGTGCACTGGATACCGGACTGGACTGCTTTACCTCTTTTAACGTAAGGTTAAGTAGCTTTGCATAATATTATACAAGTTTAGCTAATAAAGATAGGATATTCTGTGTATTAGTATTTGTTTTAATTGTGGACAGACCACACTTTGAGTTGCTTGCATTATTTATCTTGTCGATTTGTGTCTCTGCTGTGTTATTGTGTATAGCAATGTTGGATTATTTGGGAATTTTTGGGAGTTGATGATGAGACTCACATAACGAATTGATCTGAGACTGAGTAGAGGCTGAGCTGAGGGTGAGTCCAGCTCTGCCCAACAAAGCTAAATCAGTTGGAAAGTATTGTGCACCACCTGCGCCTCAGCTCACCTCATCATCCTAATACTTTGGCCCGATGTTATGTGATCTCATGCACTGCACTGCTCAACGACTTGGCTCTGCTCAGCTATACGGATGTCTGTACCTATTTGGGCACTACCCAACCTACCTTGGCCACTGCATTGGTTAGCCACCTCCATAAAAACAAGCTTTTATACGCCAAGTTCCACAAAAGAGGTGTGCTTACTTCAAGCGCAGTTCGAATTGAGACGCCCCTCAGAACTCACCTGCTTTTGACTGCCTGCCTTTTATATTTCACTTTGTCATTAGTCGACTTTTGCATTCCTCTTTACTCTCCTCACTCTCTCTCCTCAAATAAATATTCACTTCATTTCGCTTCATTTTACATATCCTCCACAATCCTTTATCGCACACACTCTTTTTTCCAACAAACTATCCTCGTTTACTAATAATACTCGATGATTGCTACACTTTATTGACATTTCAGAACAAAGCAGGGGATTTCCCCGCTACAAATGAGATAATACACGTTTACACTGATATTTCTATCATATTAGCTTTTTATTACAAAACATTTTAAACAGGATCCTAATTAATGCAGATCTATTCCTTCTTTTTTGATACTCTCTACTGAATTTCTACCCAAATTACATGCTCTGTCTGTTTTATTATTTCTCGTTTCCATGTTTCTAAATAATTTATTGCTTTCAGTAGTAATTTTAATGTATTTAGCAAAAATTCAAACTAATTGTAACATGTAATGTGATAGTGCGAATGTATAATGCCCACGCTTTATGGCTACAGTAATTGGGATTTGTAATTTTATTTTTACAAGTAGCTTAAATTGTTTCGCACCATAGATACATATAATGCAAATTCAGGACCGAGCAATGCAAATATATCAAAGTTTCCCATTCAAAAGGGAAATAATAAGTTTCTACTAGCAGCTCTGAATATTTTAATGTATTTTATTGATAGATTGGAAGACTAAAGAGATTTGGGATGGATTGGAGTGGCGTGAGGTGCAGTTAATCGTGAGGTAAAATAACGTCAAGAAAAGATTGGCTGACTGACCGAAATGAAAGTCAATGGCTACTTGAGGTTGATGAGACAAGAAAAACTGTTTTTTTTAAATGGCTCTAGTTTTCTATTTACACACTTACCATTACATTACATTAGTTGCTATTATATACGCACCTATTATTCATGTATGTTTTAATTAGGTGTAGCCATTACAGGTACTTATCGTTAGTGAGCCAAAGTAAAGGATGGGCTGGTCTTGCTAAGCTTCACTTGACTCTTTAATGCAATCCTCTGCATCTTGAAGCTATACTCTCGTATTAGATCTAGTCTATATTCCGTATTAGTAGTCTATATCCCGTAATACACTTATCACACGCATGTAAATGCAGAATATCACTCACAGACTCAATACCTTCTTTCTGCATTAAATTGTATTGATGATAAATTATTCATTACCTACTCGATTGCAGTAGAATAGGATCGAGTTGCTGAATGAGCTTCTTAGATAAATAGAAACGATGTAGAGATAATACTAATAGACCAACTAAAGATATATTGTACTTTATATTTACATATATAGTATTATGTCCTTACATTCGAATGCCATTCTTGACTTGATTTTCTTTGCTCGGATTCGATCAAGTCGAAGCGAACAAGACAACCCTAGGAACTGTTTGATTTGACTGACTCCATTAGATTACCTTACCTACACTTAGAGTGAGATAAGAATTAATAGTGAGACGACCGAGCTATGTGATGGAATGCATTATTTGCTGGACTCTGTCTTCGCAATTCTCGCCATGTGATGTTCATTGTCGTCAATTCAATGTTTTTATTAAGATAAGTACATTAATTGTCAAATCGCTCTAAATCCATTAGGAAAAAATATCTTTTCTTGATTGTACTGTGAGCGAGTGAGCGGAGGACGAGCACCAGTTTCATGTCATTCTGTCTTCAAACATTTAACTTATGTGAGTAACAATGTGTCTAAGGGGCAAGTTGAAATCTCCATGCACATACATACAATTGAGCTCTCTTGCTGATTCACTTGTGTATTTATATTCCAAATACATACACACACGTATGTACATGATTACAGGTATACATAAATATCCGAGTACTACGTACCGTGCTTTATACATAGGTACCTACTTAATTGTGAGTAAGAAATTGAATAAATTGCGCCTGTACATATGCAATGACAATGCAATCCAAATAACAAGTTCAATACCACAGATAATTCTTACTTACGTACACTTGCCTTTTTTACAGGAGAGAGGATTGTTGTTATCTCGAGTTAATGTAGCGAAATATCTAATGATCCATTATGTCTTGTATATCTCCACATGTATCTTTGTACTGTCTTGCATATTTATTTATGTATCCATCTATACACGTATCTACATCTAGTACCTGTGTTTATATTGTAACCATATGGAAATTTCTAAGTATGTACATACATGCATACCACTAATAACCGAGGAACAGGTACTCTGTCTAGTATTACATATTGTACACAATTGCCTACACATTACATTTAGTACAGACAGTTGTAACTTAAACTAGTAATTGCTTAGAGTATTATTGTAATAAGCTTCCATCACCTATACCTGCCTGCCTAATAATAAGTATCCACTGCCAACTTCTCTCACAGACTACTTATACAAGCAATTGAATGATTTACATGGAAACCTGTACATTCTTCAATCTCAACCAAATTCCAACAGGACACTAATAAAACACTACTAAATGAGAATAATTACTTGAATATTTTGTAATACTCTACTCACCCCATAACTACACAAAGCTATGGTTATTACTGCTTTAAAAAGACACACCGAACTGAAAATGAAATGAGCTATCACATCAAATTACGCAAACAAAGAACATTGAAGAGTGAGATGTCATTTCTACATAAGCTTAATGTGTATTTAAGAAAACCATTTCTAGCAATATCACTTGGTAGTTGCACTTGTAATTATCAGATTTGTCTTTTATATTTCCTTCTGTTTATTTTTGTATCATCAGAATAGGATTTGTCATCATCGCCAGGAATGTCACATAATTACTCAAGAAATTCCAGCATTCCCAACGACAAGGACTAATCCACGGCAGCTTTGTTCACCAATCTTATCTAAGTACATAATTTTTCTTATCTTATATCAAGAAGACCCACACAAAACTCCATTGCAAATATTGTAATAGCTTTACAATGTCCATACAAAAGGAGCCGCATACACTTGCTATACATATGAATAATGAAACTTATGAACATGCACGGCTATAACAAAAATTCCTAATTAATTACTTAAGATAACGAACAGGTAAAAGCTTCCAAACATTCGTAGGTAAAAGTTGTCGACGTAAATTCCGTTTTGTCAATGCGCTGTTTTATTTTACATTCATTACCTCATTCGATGTTAAGTGTCGATTAGATAGTTTTAAATCATTTTTGTACGAAACAAAACTTAATAAATATGGTGTGATGTAATTAGTGCTTAAAAATTTCTTTTAGACTCTTCAGCTAATACGTTTGGAAGAGGCAATCGTTTAAATTGTTTTTCGTATTCGCACTATATGTATTTGTACACAGGTCTCAGTACTTTTGAAACCTTGTTCATGGGTCTCATTTTTTTTCATCTTGGTAATAATAATATGTAGCAAGACTCCCAAGTCATCTTCAGAAGTGTTTCTTATGTGAGACTCGAGTTAAATTCGAATTCACCAGGTGTATTGCAGTAAGTAGTAAGGTTTGTCGATGCTGCTTCATTTCGTGGCATCATCTCGTTCTCATTATTTTATTTAGGTAGGGAAAGAAATGGACCTGGCTGGACTGGATGAGTGAAGATAAAAGCAAGCAACTCTATTGCTTTACTCGAAAGCTTGGAGTATTCTGTAGTCGTTTGATGTCTGCTCTCTTCGACTGTCCGTCTCCGCTCGTTCTGCCTTACCTTAACTTCCCTCGCCTCTCATCCTCAGAAGCTAATAATCCCTTTAGTGAGTTTTTTGCCCTGCTATTACATTACAGTATCCCATGTATTGTCCCACTACAGAACTTTGCAACAATTTCCTTGCCTTCTGTTACTTTAACTACCAAAATCTCGTTTGTAGTTCAGCCAGATTTAAGCAAATGTCTCAGTCGTAAAAGACTCTTGTATCTACTCATGTCTAAATGAATTTTATGAATTAGTTAAGTTTTACGTCTTTGCCACAAGGCAACAAGTGTCAATAGTAAAGTAAAAAACTATCCATTATAACCATAGATAAAATTTTTATGTATTAATTGCAAGTAAGCATCTTAGCTTTTAAAATGCTAATTCATAGAGAATTACAATTTTGTTGCGATGCATACTACATGCATGTAGGGAAAAATGTCTAGTATTCTTTGAGTTAAAACTTGTGTATTGCTAAACCTGTCTTATGATCATGATGTAAATTGATGTATTGATTTTTCAAATTATAATAACAATAATATAAAAGCTTTTAATGATTATTTATAAATCCAGTTTCACTACGAAATTTCTGGAGAAATGATGAGGTTTGTTTTCTTAACTGGACTTTTGAAGGATTTAGTAAAGTCATAAAGTCGGAATAGAATTATTAGAAAAAGCTATATTATTTGTCATTGTTAATACATAGCTCGGTGAACTATAAGTACAGAGGAAGATTTAGTAGAGCATAATATGATCGCAATTTGGCAATAACTAATTATGTTATTAGCTGCGTAAATATAGTATAAGGAGGAATCTGAGTTTGGGATATTATCTGCACGTGAAAAGGTAAAGGTGAACGATGTTCTCCATGATGTTTTCTTGTGAATGCTAGATCGCTTACTTAAAAAGTTACAAGGGAATCTTGTTTTATCTGACGTGAGTTGAAGATAGCTCAGATCATGCAAACATAATTCACACTCAAAGTCGTTGTCTTGGCTGACAACGCGAAGAAAGGAAACCGACAAGAGATTATCCCTAAGCAAGCAGATATTAGGCTACCTACCTATTCTGTAATAGTGTCCTATAGTATAATGTGTATATTCCACAGTGTGTAAAATAAATTGAGTCATTTGCCACATGAATGATGAACATTTAAGGATTTTGGCTATCTTGTAAGGTATTAGTATGTTACCTGCCTGCCATGTCAAATGAGAGGGCCAAAAGGCAAGATATTGATGTTCCGCTTTGCTCCAGCTAGCATATACTTTACTTAAATGGCAAACCGCTTACTTTCATCCTAATAAAAATAATAGTTAGTCATGTACATTACATTACCCAACGTGTGCATGCATGTCCTCTATAGAGCGAGACATTGGAAAACAGAGTAACACTCACGATAAGCCAGAGTAATCTGTCTAAATATATACTTACATTTAGTTAGCTGCGCATCAAAAGAGATGCGAGTAAAAGTCCCTCTAACTATCGATATCTCCGTGCTATATAAAATTAAAGCTGATGATATCGCCTGGTGTGTTGTGGCTGTCTTAAGCAGAGTTAGATTCAGAGCTTGGCTTCCCTTGGCTGACTACTTATAAGTTCAAAGGATCCTAAGTGAGTCTAGCTGAGGTAAGTAAGCTTAAGAAGACTTTATCACATCACTCACTCCGCATCAACATAAAATATGTGACATATGTGGCATGTGTTGTAACTCACAATCGGCCTAGAAACTAAGTAATCCCATCAAAGAGCACAAGAGTCTCACACCAGACGTCGACATGATTCAACCACCGGAGCACGAACTGCCAATAACACTTCAGTCTGATCTGAGCAATTTCATCCTCTCCCTTCTCTCTCTCTCCCTTCTTAATACACTTTTCTATATGCCACACACACATTTATAATAAATCTGATCAGAATTGAGCTACATATCATATCGCATCATTATCATTTGAATATCCTCTTTCTACACATGGGATATCTGCGTCATCTAACTTTACTCATCACCTCCTTTATAGATGTCTGCTTACAAAAATGTATTATAAGATAACAGAAGTATGACTCACTTTTAGATTGATCTTCTTCATTCTACTATGCATCATTTCTCAACTAGTACCAAATCAGTCTGTATTTTTAATAGGAAATAAAATACTATAGGTTTTTGCAAGCAGGTACATAAACTTTGAAAGACGACAGGCAAACGTGCGTAGTAATATGTATTTGATTGTGCAAAGTGTGTGTCTATAGGTGTTAATAATGGTCTGATTGTGCGGACTGTGTACCTGTATAATGAAAAGAGGTAATTTTGCAATTTCAGTGGGTTCCGGTGCTGTGGCTGCAAACGCAAAGCAAGTCAAAGCAACGGTGGTCAAGATTGATTTTATGACTTATTGTTAGTGTAGGTACATGAATAGCACACAATAGATGTAAATAGGTTTTATTATATGATAATAATACGACTACAATAAGCACTCACTCTACCAACAAAAGAAAGGTAACTTTTAAGGAAAGCATGATGTGTTGGACAGACAGCCAGGAAATTCGATACAACAATCCAAAGAGCGTTGCTCCCATTCATCATTTGACTTAAAAACTCTCCATCACAGCACACCACATCACACTTTAGTGAGAATGCAGAATAGAACATTAGCCAGAGTTGACTTGACCCAAGAACTCTTATTTACCACACGCTTTATATATCCCTCCATACTCAATTCGATGAGATACCAAACCAAGTGGTGATACCAATCTATTGTGGTCACCCTACTATGCCTTCTCTTTGTAAGATGCACATTCTATTCAACCAGGAACAGGGCTGAACACACAGCCATTCAACAATCACTTCTGCATCTGCACATTTATGCCTTAAAATAGAATTTCTGCACAATAACATGAAAATCAAACGTGGAAAAGGAGCTTCTCCTACCCTTTACTGATTCCCTTGTTCTTGGTTTCATTTCTTTTCAATTAAACAATTTCTCTTCAATACTGCATTCTGCCTATGTTTTAGTTTAATTTAAACCGTTTCCATTAGTTTGGCTCCGTTGAGCTTATTCAAATCTTCTATATTATTGTATATTCTCACTTCTCACTAGACCATTTTTTATTGTCACCATAGTTTGGTGACTATTCTTTGGAAGTATTTATAGACAATATCCAGCAAGTATTTATATAGGTATCCTCCATTGCCAATAGCTAAAACATCACTACAATTTAAGAAGCAGTTTATAAGTTACTTACCTTTTACTTAATTAGTTGAATTATATATTACACGTGGGATTGCATTAATACCAATTAAGCTATTAATTGCGAAGTTTATAAATCTGTAATTTGATGAACAATAAAACTAGATAGCACTTTAATGACGAATAAATATTAACTTGATAGATGTACAATGAAAATTAAAAATTCTAAAGCGTAATAAAATCGAAAATTGAGTTGCGGTAAGTTGAGTTTTTCCTAATCCGTTAATTTCTCCTAGTTATTAATAGTTCATTTTTAAATGTTTCAGTTGAGACAAGAAATTGAGACCTAAGTCATATATGCGATGGATAAATATAGGAATAATGGCAATTTATAATTTTCAGGAAAACATGAATCAAATAATGGTTATTTGTGATGCCTAAAGGTAGCTTGGCATTTCATACAATGTTAATTTACATTTCTTTATTTCTCCAAGTTAGTAATTGGGTAGGATAAAAAAACTGCAGAAAGAATATTGATATTAATACGGAAGCGTATCTGCTGGTAGGTAAGTGCTTAAGTAGCACGTTTGTTTAATAGTCGTGTATAAATAGGAAAAATGTAGTTGTTGGTTGGATAATAAGTAATGTAACAGAAAAGGTACTTATGGTTACTTATTAGTTCTTTAGGAACGGGAGCAGGAGAGTCTATCTAACACGTATTTATTTCTTACAAATGAGGATTACTAATTTTAGCCGTATTATTTAGGATAGTAGAAATGCTAAGGAGATTGCATTGTATACTGCTAGAGGTTTACAAAGGGATGAATTCTAAATTTGCTATTCATTAAGTGTATGAAATAGGAAAGACTAGAGATAGTCAAGTGGATATGCATGAGTCGAAGTGCACGGATGACCTCTCCACGCCTCCACGAACTCTTTGTCTACTGCATGGGAGTCAATGCTACGCTTTAATCGGGCAAAGAACGGACCCACCGGCACAGGATGCTTACGAAATGCTACAGAGAGAGTCTAAGAAAAGTCCAACTATGTTTAAGTGTAAATGGATAAGCTGACGAACATTATCAGCAAAATCTGCATTAGTTACATAGAATACAATGGAGAATACAAATCATAATATCTGTAACCAAAGCCAAACGAAACTAACCAACTATTTGTAAGACGCAGCATAATATGCCAACAATAGACAGAGCATTTATTTATTGTTTGTAAGACGGAGCATCTCTTGGCTATGGCTGTTCTCTACACACGGTTACTGCATTATCTATATTTTAGGCATCTGTATCTGATTGCAAACTCTTTGTTATGAAATTCATTACTTGGCACGGACAGTGCAAATGCAAACCAAACTGAAGAGCATCAATAGGGGAGTATTTTGCCCGTGTATATAACCCCCACATGCATTAATGTACTCTAAATACAGCTGCACGACGATGATGTATTTATGAGCTTATTTTTATATTCTTCTACGAAGATAATGAGCATAAAAGAAGTTCTGAGAAATTAACCAAGCTTATAAAGCTACGTCCAGTTCTGTGTATAAATAATCATTGGATACGATACTCTTTTGTAGGAAATCGATTCTCAATTATATCGTAAATAAATGTTGGCAAAAGAGGCGATCTTACAAGCAAAGGGGTGCTATTTAATACAATATGTAGCAGAGTTATCTAGTACATGTGTAAACGATGTAGTCAGATTCTTTGAGCACTGCTACCACTGAGCTAACATACTATAGTACTTACGGCTGTACTAATTTATCAGCAAAGATGGTTGGTAGTACATAAACATCATAAACGCCTAACAAAGTTACAAATGTAGAATTATATTCATATGTGCTGATAGGAATTGCACTTCTTGGCATTACAAACAGATAATGTACATAAAAACGTGGTTGCATTATCTTACGGTCTGTCTTCAACCTTGTTTTGCGCCAGTGTTAATTACTAACGTACAGATGTATTTTTAGCGTTAGCGTAAAAAACTGGTTAGTTACCTTTACACTTACCTTAGGATTTATCAAATCAGATAATATTATATACGTGCCTTCAGTTTTCCACTTGCATATCTGTACACTGAAATGGAATAGCATAGACAGTCTCCCAGAACGGAGATATACCTATTACATTTTCCCTGTTTCCAATTCTGATATCAGAAAAGTACTCTACGTTTACACGGGCAGAGATTAGACATAATAATAATAAGAGTACTCCTGCTCACTTTAAAGAAAGAAGAATCATCTATTGAATTTCATCGGATGCAGAGGTATGTATCATTAAATTAATTTCACAAGTCTGTTTTTATATAGGGACACGTTCTATGCCATGGCTTAGATTCATTTGCTGCCTTATCGTTAGCCCACATGGTTCCCTATGCATTATGAAACTGTCAAAACTCATGATTATATTGATAGCATGAAAAAGTGTGACAATTGATAAATGTGCCAATCGATCGTCTATCTTTAGCTTCCAGTTCAGTTTCAGCGTAGTCTGAGTCTAGCTACGGTGCTTTTGCTTTTCTGGTGTGGCGTTGTGAATACGATTCTGATCTGAAATTAATCTAATGCAACATTATTAATAACTGAAAGCGAGATACAAATAAATACATGCATTATTAGTTCCTCTGCATCTGCAGGCGATGCATATACACAAATCAACAACACTCAGCATGAAATACTTACCAAATGATATACTAGCGCTTCTTATAATGTAAACCTGTGTACAGATATAACATTTCAAGTTTACCAAGAGTATCTAAATTAGATAGGATAGTTTCTTCAATAGATCTTCACTGACTTGACTGCACTCTCCAGGCTCCAATATTTTTTCTCTCGACTGAATTGACAGTAGCAAGCCTTTTATCACGTTAGCAGAGGAAAGTAGGTAGGGCAGCTAGGCTCGGCATGCAGGCAAGGCTCCTTCCCACCAATATTTATTATGTAGGTAAGTAATGCAATTCAATATGCCGTTCCTCCTCATCTTAACCATCATATTACATCACAACAAAGCAAAACAAGACCCAGTCAAAGGAACTGGAAGAAACCGATCCGAACAATAATCCGCTATAATTCATTCTATCTTTCAGACTGGTGCTTATTAAAATTATTACTACACAAGTTATACAACTGACTTCACTGGCCAACATTTCCTAATCAAGTCAATAGGCTTCTCCGTTCCTTTCATTCTAGATTCGATTGATTCCATCATTTAAATGTCTGTACAAAAATCTGTTGAAATAAATGTTTTTTATTAGCAGAATACAATAAATAATAGGACAAGGGAGGTTTTTATTTTGGATGTAATATTATAATTACAAAATCCTAAAAAAATTCTTTTAAGTGTCCCAAAAACGACAACAACAGTTTTCCTTGATTGAAGGATAGGTAAAACAAATAATACATATTTATATGAAGTGTACTCAGATATATTTAGTGTATCAGGGTACAATGAGAATGTCGGGTTAAATCTTTCCGTATCTTGGAATGGAGATAATGCATGTACATAGGAGTATACAAACAGGTAAGCTCTAAGAAATCTTATCTACTAGTAAAGTAAAGTCTCATGAGTGAATTCCCTGTCATTACCATTTCGTTGCGTGCATAGCACAGGTACCCATTTAGCTACTTATCAAAACACAACTGCTACCCAACCGTCACAAAAAATCTTCATGTACTCCCCAGCTCACCATCTTTCTACCCACAGAACAATACGTAGGAAATACGCTGCGAAAAATTATTTAAAGATAAAATGAATGACTTTTATACCAATGAAAATGTTTAAAATTTCTACGAAAAGACTACCTATCTATAATTGCAGCAAGAAAAGTTAGCACTTTGCCAGCCCCTTATCAATGCACTGTAAATAATTAACTTCGGAGGATGAATGAGTTGTTTTAGTCCACGAAAAGGTAAGAAAAATATATTTTGCCGACTTTGACTTCGTATATAGCTTTCCCCGAAATTTTTGTAAATGTGACCAAGTGAATTACTTAATGCGATGTAAAATTTTTGGAAATTATAATTCACTTTAAAAGTTACTGGCTAATGTTTGTTTGTAAACCTTTCTTATGAAAAGGAAATTGTATGCATTGTGCATACATGATAGGTTATAAGCCAGTACCTTTGTATTGCATCATCAGATCGTATCTGAAGTGCCGTGTCAATTCCAATCACTTCCAATAAACATTGCATGAATACTTACGTGTTTGTACATTGGGGATCATGTATATAGATTGTCTCGTCACCGAAAACTATCCCTACCACTATTATCGACTTGTATGCTACGAATGTCTCAATTGTTTGCAACTATATCGTTATACATTTGTACCTACAAGGCAATGCTATTTGAGAAAGGGTAAATATCGGCATCAATCACAAGGCAATTTTACAATAACACAAATTTGCCAAATCAAAAGACTATTATATCCATATCAGTTCAATGTTTGTATATTTCATGGTAAAATATTCATATCTCACGAAACGTAGGGATTTAGAGAAATGTGTAAGTATCATCTTCACAAGTGGCTAACTTGAATTTCTGCAGTTTGTACATGTCACGATATTATTGTAGCATTTAGGTGTGGAGCATGCTTTGTCTTTGTAGTACATAGGTACTTGCCTGCATAATATTAAACGATTCGTCGGCTCCAATAAGCAAAACAAGGCTAACCACTTTATTACTTTTACAAGGATACTAGTGGTTTATTAAGTTAAAGCGTTTTTTATAGGGATGATTATGTACATAGATAGTTGTCTATAGTATCTCGTTTTGTTCCTTTCGTTTACACTGAGGCTGAACATTAAAGAAAATATGTATGTACATGGTTTGCAGAAATCACATTATAGGAAATATATATTTAAGTAAAGTAAACTAGAAAATTACCCCCAGCAAACCCTTTTAGTCAGTCAAAACAAAACCATACAAATCCATTGCGTGCTGAAAAATATTTATTCTGCAAATTTTAAAATTTTAAGACATTTAGGCTTATTGTCAGCAATGCACCAGACCAGGCGGCCTCCCCATTACACCTTGTCTTTGTGTTCTACAAAATACTTAATAATGTAGGAACAACCGCTTTTATGAAATTATCTCCTTGATTTTCTACGTTTGCAAGAAATTCTTTATACTTGTACCTTTAGCAACTATTCGTGAACTATTTAGAATTGCTTGGAACTTTTCAAACAACTTCTAGATAAAGATCGTTATCATTACTATTAGACACACTATTATACTATTGAGAAAATATTTTGTGTCAATTACCTGCATAGTTATTCGCCCCTATGACCCTCCCTTAAAAAGTGACCCTTACGCTTAGTGACATCTGCACTAAGGAGACAACGAAATGCATGGCTAGGGGATCTCTCCACAAATGTAGATATAATTGTAAAAAATAATTTGTCCATTATCTAAAATGCTCAGTGTCACGTCAGCCGCTATGTAAAATCTCCTGTCAAGGTTTGTTTATATGCTGACCAAGTCAAGCTGCATTAACTGTACACTTGTGACATATCCCACTGTGTCACTTCATTCATATTCTCTTTGTTGTCGTTTATCTACATGTAAAATCATTGATTAAATCCATGCTACCCTCCGGGAATAATATATTTCTCCTACCCTACACTCCTAACTTACATCTCAACATCCTCAGACTTGAACCGCACTTTTTATCGAAGGATTTTACTAAACCCCAAAGTTACCCTCTATACACCTACATATTATACGATCTTTGAGACGTGGGGTTACTCAAAATTATTTATAGTAAGCATCCACTTCGGCAATTTATAATATTTGTAAATACAATAAAAGCAGATGTATCTTGGCCGTACTTGGAGTAAAATGTCATAAAGCAATTCATTACATTTCGTTTCACCACGGCATGGATGCATATGGGAGAGGGAAAAGTTAGTACTTGCTAAGGTGACGGAATATAACTAACGTGGATTGAAGACCTCAAGCTCATGACTGTAAAAAGACCGCGCATCACTTCTTCAAGATATGTTTATTGATTACATTACATTAAATCCTGAGAACACAATGTTGATGGCACTGGCATGGCACTAGTGCTCGCAACTCAATCAACATCAACATAATAAAAAGGAACCGGTCACAGATATCAGACCGAACCGAATAATATATTCAGACAATAAACACACGGACTTGTTCTGACAACACTATCGCTTAAAACTTTATACTTAATTCCATCATGTCGATAACTATAGTACTAGTGAATGGTAGATGTATCCGTTAGAGTCTCAGCTAGTACTTTAGCAGGTAAAAAATATCAAGATGTGATTTACAAGAAGATTGAATGCACTGATAAATTTCGTTGTGTACCTTTTCCAAATATTTATCTATCAAGTTGGATTATCGATTTTATTGCCTTGGTAATCTGTAGCCAGTATGCCAATAGCTACGCGAATTGTATAAATAATGAACTAACATTCTCAGAACTTATTTATCCATGTACAAATCATAGTCCTTATGCAAATTGAATATCCTTAGCATTGGTTAGTTACATAATTCCATGAATGAAAGAACTTTTTTTCATGATCTCGGGTTGTCTTTATTGCTCGCCGTACTCATCTCCATCAGTACCCCTGGAGTTGACTTGCTCAGATAAAGCCTTATCTTCCGATAGATATAAAAGCTGTAGAAGTAAAGGTAGTGAGAGTTGAACCTTCTATAGGCATTAAATAAAACCATTAGATCTTCTAGGATAAAATTGTTCATTCATGTACGTACCGCTAGTTATTGTTTCAACAGCATCATCATAAATACTTTTATTTCTTTACGACCAGAGTAAGTAGCTGTGACTAGAGATAAGTAATGTCACCGATAATGTGATATTTCAGTAGCTACATAGTTGATATCCTTTTTTTAGTTGAGCCTTTTTCGATTCTATTTACTATTAAATTGAAAATTACAAGTGTTTGAATTGAATATACCAGTCATGGTAGTCTTGGCATAGCTATCTACTAAATTGGAATAGTCTGTATTCAGTCAGCAACATCACCAATGCGAATAACACTGTAAAACGGTGGAGAGGAGGAAGAATCAAATTGTCGACTGGACTTTTCTTCACAAAAAGTCTCGAAAGCTTAATGGTCTCTAATGATATCATGAAAGAGACAGTGAGCTCTCATCCGTCGTTTGTTTTTCTAGGCAGGATGGAAAAAGGTTGTAATATGTCCCAGCAGTATGAGCTACAAGGCGACAACGAGTCTCAGAGACAAAATGCTCGCGTTGCTGAGTTTTTTCACCCATTTTCAAAGTCTCACTACTAGTGCCTTTCGTCTGGTCTCTTCCGTCCTCCTCCTGCCTGCTAACAGTTTTTAGACTTTTCTTGGAAGAATAATTGCTATTTGTGAAAGAATGGCATAATTACTATGAATAATAACCTCCAATAATAATTTTAACGTCTGTTTGCATTCCAATAGTAAGTAGGCTAAATTTTAAGACGCTATTCATGTAGGTAAACTTAAATTGTAGTTTTTACAAGTAATGTGCATTGTTATTTATATTTATCAATACCACTTCTGTAAAAGGATAATTATAAAAAACGTGAAGTAAATAATAAAAAATATTTCTCACTTATATACATGTCTAGTAGTATTTCGTTGGTAAATACATTATTCAGTTGTAATTTTATGGCTATAGACTGTAAGTATTGAAATTTTATCAGAGGTTGTAAGTAGGTAGTTAGGTAATATGTAGTATTATTTTATTTGTAGCACTAGTAAATAGAGGAGTGTAGTGTATTAATGCTAAGTGGATGGTGGTGGGGAGATGAGGGTAGGAAGTAAAGTTTAAGTGAGAGTCTGAGAGTGTCGGTCGGTAGCAGTCAACTGAAGACGTATCCCTAACTGCCCCATAACTCAATCGGGCCGAGATAAGACTGGAGGACAAGAAGTCGGAGCAACTTGTAGGGTCGGTAATTAGAGGTGCATCACCATTAGTTTCTAGCTACCTTCGAGCATAGTGATGTCTTCATTACCGAATTATTACTTTATTACTCAAATTTCCACTTGACTCATTTATTCCTCACGCCTCCGTTTTTCTGTCCTCCGTATCTAAACTACATTCGCATCAAGATAGCCAACCCAGGCCTGGCTGGCTCGATCAAATTCCAATGCTATTACGATAGTGAACTTGCCTTGACTTGGGCTTGACTCGATTTGAATCCGTTCCAACACATTATGCCACAGAGCGTATAGTTAGCCCAATTTACAGATAAGAGGATTGTCACTAAACCTGGCCTACCTAATTCTGAGAGCAAGGAGACCAGCTCAGAAAGAAATGTACATAGGTAGGTAGTTTACATACATAGCAGAGCTATACAGATATAGTATTGGACCTTCTAGAGATATTTACACTTTTTCGCTCTCGATGCACTAAACATTAGCTTCTAGATTTTTTCTGGGGAAATGCTTAAATTTGAGATAAACAGAGCAAGTTAGAATGACTAATCTGAATATCTTATCTCTCCAGCTATCCATTCTGATTCACTTATCTCTTTTCTATTTCATTACCACCTTCAACCTTCCCTTCTTCGTCCCACACAATCCATAGATTAACACACTAAATTAACATTACCTTCAATTCAACTCTTAATGCACTTTCTTAGGTCAAGTCCTCGACTCAATGCAATCTTATCTACAGCCGCAGTCTTTACCCAAGGCTGAGATTACTTACTTATGTTGTTTTGTTCGTGGAGAAGATACCGGATAACTGGATAATTGTGTCGACATTCATTAACGAATAAATCCATAAAAATATCTGTAGCTTCACTGTTTAATGTTCAATCAAACCAAGTGCTCCAAGATACACTCAACAGCCACTTTGGTATGCCAAAAACGTGACACTCTTAACAGTCCAAATTTAAAATGATCAACCTGACTCGCCTGACTGTCATATTAAATGTCTACACAATCCTGTCATTCCTTTACCAACAGAATCATCCGGCTATACGGCACTCCATTGAAATAAAATAGCCAAAGTATTGTATAGTAATAGAAATTATATCAAGTTGATTTAGTATCTGTATTAATATTCACATTTTTACAAACATTCATATAATATACTGCAGAAATTATTTTTTAAAGCTGAATCAATTAAAAAAATTAAAATCAAGGTTCAGTAATAATTGTACTCAGTTATTGAAAATGAATATTGTGAAATTGTGTTCTTGGGACTGTATAGATTACGAAGCATATTTTACAACTTGAAGATGAAGGCACCAATGCTTTTCGTTCTCAAAAATAATCCCAGTTGCTTAATCAGCTTTATATTATCATTAAGGGCAGAAGTTGTTGACATCTTTAAACACAAGCAATCTCGATTTAATATCCGCATTGGACAGAGTACAACGTCGAGAGTTTTTTACGGAGAAGCTAATTAAATCTGTTTACAAGATTGAGAGCAGATTTAATAGGTGACTCATAGCAATGTGATGCGTCTTACAAAAGTTATGACCAAGTAGAGTAGTTACCTACCAAATTGTCAATAACATAAAGCTTAATATATTTAATTGACTGATTATGTATAGGTACCTTTATTGTCTACATAATACCTATTTCTACGCTGTCATCCAAAGTTAATACGAACACAATTTACATAAGCAGATACCTAGAATCGGCAAATTATAAATGAAAGTTATTTCATCCGTTGAGAATCTGTTCTATCAATTGCGCATTATATTATAATCCATGATTATAAGCGATGTAATTGAGAATGTCTGCAGTAAGTTAGCATACAATATGCGACAAATAAAAATAGTCGTAATCTATGTGACTTGGTCTTGTGTAATTGAACCAGCATGCATTTTTATTTCATTTCCATGAAGTAAAATTATGGAATACCAATGCACACTATAGCCAGTCATTTAGATAATTTGAAGACATTAAGAAATTCAGTGCTATCGCGCTACAATTTTCTGTGGCCATTTACATTATCTGGATTTTTAGAATGAGCAGTAGGCACAGAGCGGAACAGAAGCGTATAGTTTATTAATTCCTTCAACAGAGATAGTGATTTCCCATTATATGCAAGACAGCCATGTATATAATGTAGTTAGTAGATAGCCGAAATGGCCACCCACCTGATGACTACTTCAATTATCTCTATCTTGTCTGAAAACAGCACTTTCTTCCAAAGGTGCTCCACATTTCCGAGTAACTATTTCTTGGTGCATTTACATTGTTACAGTAATGCAGCCACATTAAGATAAACGAGATATGTAACATAAATAAACTCGGGAGAGGAAAGAAGAAAGTTGGGCAAAAGTAAAATAAAGGATTGCGACATCCCATGCAAGCCATGTTTTCGGAAAAGACTTCTTTGAAGTCACTCGGTCGATCAGAGTCAAAATCAGGACCAAAAATAAGCGGAACGCTTTTCATACAAATATATCTACAATTTACAACAAGTTCATGTCGTCACTTCTACAAATATGTAGCTACTATGCTATACGTCTGCTAGTATAGCACGTAAATATATCTTTGAAGAAAATACTCAAAATATTTATGCCGGTAGTACCGCAGCGATAGTGAAAGTGTAATTTCCTGATTGCAGTTGTATTAGGAGATGTACAGACAACAATTATACAAGTATACTAAGGCAAACGTAGGGGCTATTATGGTATAAAAAAGTGACTTTTAAGGGTTCTTTTCTAGATAGTTTACCTCAAAATTGTAGCCAAGTGCATTGGACGTTGCACGCTATGCTCTTTTCCGTGCTCCGCTACTCGTCTTGCGTTTCCCCAACTAACTCTAGTGAGGAAGGTCTTTCCATATAAATCTGTCTATAGCCAAGCCACACCGCATTCAATAGAAAACTTGGGCATACGGAAAATGATATCTTTTGGAGTAAATAACTTTAATATTTATAAGAATTGTGAGTAAAAGAAGTCGCTCCGCTGAAGTTATCTTGTCCATTCTCCCTCTGTTCTGCCTTTTCCATTTAATTTCATCGCATGCATGTATGTATTAATAAGCAAGACAGACAAGTAACGTAGGTAAAAAGAACAGGATTTTCATTTTATAGAAAATTGAGCGGATTTTCTGAGCGGACCAAAGGAAGAAAGACATAAGCAAAGCTTTAATTACCACTGACTAGCTGATGGCCGCTCTCAACTAAGTCAAGTGAAACATTTCGGATGTTCTTTGACTTTGAGGATTCGTTAATTTACTTTAAGACATTAGTAAGTACATCAGATGCATTAGTTACCCTACATTAGTATATTAACTATTTAGGCTCTAAGCTAACAAAACACTGGAGATGTTTAAACTCGCAACTCTTGAAGAGTCTCTTGAGTCTGGGCCGTGTGTGCCTAAGTAGCTTGCCCTGGTTTGATTTGACCTAATGCGTCAGATAATTATTTTGATGTATACTACTCATTTTTACACTGTACTGTACCACACACTACTAACACAACAGGTAACTAACTACATGCAAAGGCCCATGACGACCCTCCGCAGGCACACCACAGACAACCAAATCTAATTAGAAACATATTGCTTTCCGCGTGTGTGTTTCTTTCCTTATTCTGCCATACCCCCAGCTCAAAGTGAATGTGATGCGAGTGTCCCCAGCAGCGCTAAGAAGGGCACGCTATTTTGCCACTCCAAATGAAACTCTTCGGCTTATGCTGTAGTTAACATCAATTATTTTTATTATACATCTGCATTTTAAATAGTCTAGGGTAATAAACAGTTTGCTGCCCGTTAAGGCTGACTGGTCGATACAATATCCCTAGGCGAAATCATTTTACTACAGGCAGTGAAATAATAAATAAACAATTTGAGATGATACTTGGAGTCGTATTTATTTTGTCACACTAAGCAGGAAGATATCTCATACCTCGGTTTGATCATTAGCTATTGGAGAATAAACTGATATAAATCCATTTTGTACGTTCCAACTCAAGCAGAGTAGGTGCCTCTTCTACAATTCTATATTTTAATCCTTTGCGTTATTATTTTCATATTTCCATACAACGAAGTTAAACTATATGATAAATGGGAAGTATACGCGCCTTAAAACTGGAAAGGTTTTAATCTCCGTAGATTGCAGATGCCTTATCAATGATTGGTGCCTCGTCGAGGCAGCCTTAAAATACTGCCGTACACCGTTTCTAATGAGAATTGAGCAATTCCAACAGAAGGACATACAATACTTCAATGAAGAAAGTAGTAGGTCCTGTCATTATACTACTAAATATAGACAACGGTTATTGTCAACATCACCTATGTATATAAATATTTATGATGTAGGTATCTTTAAACTGTTTCTTAATGCGTGTTAATTGCTATTAGTGTTTCCATTGCCTCAGTTGGGTCCATTGGGGTTTTAAGTTTTGAATCTGGTTCTGTTCTTTGAGGATTATATATTATTGAAATTAAATGACGTATATTGACTGACTCACCTCGACTTGTTGAGCTTCTCCTCTATTAAATAGAATTCTGAGACAAAATTTTTTGACGCCTTGGCAAATTTTGACGTTTGACGAGAATAATTTCAATAAGATTTGTTCTGTGATATTTCATGTTTTATAAATGCTGCATGAGTTTAGCCAAGTCCGCAGTGAGGGGGCAACCGGGGCACGTGCCTCCCATTGTCTAAATCGACAAAAAGAAAGAAATTTTGTCCCAAAATGTCAAAAATTGCAAATATTGTAATGATAATTTCTTTCTGTTTGTTTGGCTGCAGCTTTACTGCAATAAGTGAAGTTGGACGCTGCAGACTTGTATGTAGTGAAGTCATTCCTTAATTCGAGGAATTTGTAACGACCCCAAGCATCATGTTCACTTTTATAGTATACAATATGCATTGTCTATGTTTAGTAAAACGAATCGACAAGCAGGAACACCAATAAATGTCATAAAGTCATAATTTCTTTCCAAAATTCCAAATCCAACACAGTTCACTTTTCATCGAACTATGTTGTGTCCTAGTAAAAGTATTAAACTCTAATAAACTCAATGACTTCTTTAATTTTCAAACAAAAAATTTTGAAGCAGATGCAATTTTGAACTATTTCAGGAGGATGTTCTACCACTGAACTATGTGGCCTTACCGCTTAGAATGGCATCTGCCCAATCTTTGAAACGGTTACTATTTAATATAAACACAGATGGAAGCTGAGTTTGATATATAGAGACACTTAATATCAACCCACTATGAAAGCTGCGTTTAATATAGAGACAATTTATTGCAAACTATTTACCACAGGGAGAATCGAACTCCCGTCTTCCTCTAACTGATTTCACCATTAAATTGCAAAGATAACCAAGTCGGCTATCACGACTGCTACGTAGGTAGTTGGTTGATTAGGACCTACTTGACTGGAGATGCACAACCACAAACAAAACACTATAATGAACGATCATCTATATCTATATCACTAATATTATATTCTGTTATGTTATATGTAGGAGTAGGAGGTAATCCGCGTATTTCAATTTCAAGAATAATAGGAATGTATATAAAATGTGGTGTCTAAGTATTCCACGTTCACCTGAGTTATTGTCTTATCGCAAGAAATTGATAATCCGATTTTAATGAAAAAAGACAATAGTGTTGTCAGAAATCTAACTTTGGCCTGTTAAATAATTAGATTTATTCATAGTCGAGTTTGAGCGTCCAAGAAGAGACAAATGATTGGTTTCGGACACCACAATTGTCTTTTATTTCATCAAAATGTCTTTTATTTCATCAAAATCTGGTTATCAATTTCTTGCGACAAGACGATGACACAGGTTAAAGTGGGACACTTAGATATACATTCTTTACATTACACACATTACAAATTTTTGTAATTAAATAACGTCTGAGTCCTCCGAACCACGTAGACCTTTGACCTTACTATCGTCCACTAGTTAGTTCCAATGTCGTACATTTTGAATGAACGTATTCATTATTGTATCCTATCTTAAAAATGTTATGAGATGCAGTCGTTTCATCGGTCATCGGTAAAACTTTTGATTAAAGAAAAACGAATGGCCCCCATAATATACATCTATGAAGGAGGAAGAACAAGGATTTTTTAAAATTTTGAGTTCAACGATTGTACTGTTGTACATAGCCTACAGCATTGGACAAATAGGTATGATTGAACGGTATTAATGTAAACTTACAATAATATAAAAATAAATTTTGCATTGCGTACAGCGTATGAAAGTTATTATTGCAAATTCACGGTTGACGGCTTAGGATCAACAATATAGTGAAATCATTGTCTTCATTCTTCTTGGGCGTAACTCAAATATATTAAATACTATTGACTATTTGTATTTAGTATTTTAAATACATTTGATATTTTGAAAATAGATCAAAATTATTTTGTATTTCCCCCCTTAAAGTCACTAAAAATGGATTCGTGAAAAACCTTTATGTTTGATCATATTTAATATTAGGCGACTATTAACTTCCAATTTTCTTCCAGAAAAATATATTTTGTATTTCTTATTTTGAATAAATCATGAATAAAATTGTTTGTATTTCAAAATCTAAATTGTTATTTCTTAGCAAAATATTTTTTAATGTATTTTGTCCTACTATGGCTTTAATATGCACTGACAGTGCCAACGTCAACTGTACAATTTGGGAAACTATATTGGTAGATTTTTGTAATGATTTATTTCGC
Organism: Tomocerus qinae; assembly: GCA_020055645.1. Classification (NCBI taxonomy): domain Eukaryota; kingdom Metazoa; phylum Arthropoda; class Collembola; order Entomobryomorpha; family Tomoceridae; genus Tomocerus; species Tomocerus qinae. The sequence continues at coordinate 30,314,540 of CM034548.1, forward strand.
GTTTATATAAAATATAGGATATACGGCAATATGATACCAAGCAATTTTCCCCCAAAAGCCTTCGACTTTAACTCAGCGTTTAAGAAAACTTTAACCTACAACACATTTCACCCGTATGTGAAACACATTCCCATTTGGCCAATAAATAGGTACACAGTTAAATAAATAACATTTATAATAACATACCTAAGTAAATCAATGAAGACTTCATCAATTTAATTCAATATAGCATTTACTATCTGCTATAACCTTTGAGTCTCACAGTTAACGTTATAAAATAAAAATATATTTTGCCTTAGTTGGTAATTTTTGTCATTGTATTGCAAATTGAATGAATGGAACTTACTACATCGTTTTCACTATAAACAGGAATTGTTCAAAGTATTTCCCTAAATATTATTAGCTTTTGTACATGTAAGCACGCTATAGTATTGGACGTGCACCCAGTGTATTTGAACACTTGTAACTTTGAATTATTGTAATAAGGTTGTTATGCAAGTTTCATGAGTTTTAAAGTTATATTTAAGGTTACCATTGGCAATATACGATACAGATTGTGATTTTATGAATGGAATGTAAATATGTAAATGAAAAAAATAGAAAAACGCATCTGCATGGTTAGCATAAAGAAATTAGTTTGGAAAAGTAATTGCACAGATAATACATGTTGGTATTGACATCATGACATCATTAAAAGAAGATCAGATCAGCAAAAGGATATAGAATATAGAGTAGAAGCGTGAGCTGGCTAGAAGTCCAATATAATATTGATAAAACGAAGCAAACAATAAGCAAAGTGTGTAAAGAAGTTGGGTGGGAAGGGAACAGCAGTCAAATTTAATAAGCGAGTTGTATGGTTTGTGTAGAAGTCTGGCTGTGCAGCTTATTGTCATTTAATTCCCTCACCTCACCCAAGAAGGCACCCTCCAGACCAATCCGAATGGTGCATTTGGATCCAATTGCAGTGAATTGCCTATTAATCCTTAATAGCTCAATATGAAAAAAACTGCTCTCTTTGTAATGTACATGACTTTACTGAGAGAGTTCATTTCCCATCTGTGACTGATAAGCAAACTTAAGGAGAACGATAATATGACAGAATAATGCAGCACAAATGTTGAAAAGGAAGGAAGGCTTAGCATTATATGAAATGACATAACTAACCGAGACGATGATGATCGCCAGTAGATTTTGGTGCAGCAAAATGGAATCAGGGAGAGTCTCTTTAGTTTGTTTGGCTTATTGATTGTTAATAAATGTATAGAGACGATAAAGTCAGGTAGTCAGGTCCTACTGCTTGGCTTAGCCAGAGCAATTATCTTTCATTAACATTTAATATTGTTATTATATCAATACAGAACTTTATTCTTCATCTTGCTTTGAATTTAAGTACAATTTGGCCTGACAACAAAACAAAGTACTATAGCATATTACTTCTTAGCCGTACTAATTGTACGTATAATACGACTATCTTAACCAGTCTAACTAGCTTGGCAAAGAAAGTTTGTTTAAGTAGAGTAAGTAGCTACTTTTAACTTGTACAGACATGGATTTAGATTTTAAATGCACATGCCGTGTATCTTGATGTGTACTTATAGTATAATGTTATGGATACCTATATTCATCTAACTCCAAGTGCTAACCACTTACGAAATGAGGAAAGAGTTGTGAATGGAGGAAAGAAGTGATAAAGTAGCATCAGGGGGAACAATGGGCATAACGAGCTGTAAACTACTGATGCGAATCATAAAGAGACCAATGAGATGAAATCTAATGGTAATGAGTGCCTACCTTAGCTATTATACACTGTACAGCCTCCTCTTCCTATCAATGTAAATGTGCAACGTGTACCTATGCAATAAATAATGTGAGCAGTCAAGTAGGAAAGGGCACAGTGCGTTTATACCAATCTGATGTTATTCTACTTTTTTCTTTCTCTCTGTACACCAAAATACTATAAAATTAACCATTTACATCCGTAATACTTTGCTTTATAGCTAAATATTCACAATCGCATATAGCGATATGACTACTTCAATCCTCAGTAATTATCACCGAGGTTAGAATGGTTAATTAGGAGAATAATTTCTCAAATTTTGAAAACTTTAAAATCTTAAAATTAAAAGGTTTTTAAATCCCCTCCATGGATATCATTAGAAATGGCTCTAGGTTTTGTTAAATTCTCCGCAAAACTGTAATGCATTAAAATTGTATTCTTATGTAATTATTTTATTTTATTGAAAATATTTTGAATTAGCCATTTTTGTTTCACTTAAAATGTGTAGCAGATTATAGAAGATTATGTAGGCTCTGTAATTGCCTACAGAATTTTGTAAATGACATTTCTTGGACTCTTAAGACTAAAACAGTGGCAGGGACTAAGGAAATGATTAAGGAAAGAGGGCAAAGCAATTCTTAGCACTGTCTGCCTTCCAATTTGCTGTTGTTCTTCAGTTTCTTTTGTATTATTTTGTGAGGCAGAGGTTATAGTATTCAGAGGAAAGAGAGCACACGAAAATACGCAATAGCAAAGAGTAGCTAGGGGTGAGTACAAGAGCGTCATGGTAGTGTGACAAAACAACAATTCAAAGTAATTACTGAGCCATAGATCAGCAACACGACTAACTATTGTCATCTCATCTTACAATTAGTCGTCTGGTGTGAGTGCAATGAAAGTGCTGCACCTCCTAATCAGTCGCCATACATGTCTTTTGTTAAATGAGTACACTCTGCTTACGCTGGCAACGGCAACTATAAGTATTTACGCCAAGTGCAATTTACCTATCTTTAGATAACAAGACTAATAATATTAAGACTGAATATTATAAAGATGAAGAAATGTACACCACCACCGCCTGCCTGATTAACAATGCCATTCAACTATTAGGTTATACGATTATAGTACCTAGTTTTGTCCAAAGTTTCACTGGTGTAAAACTTAAATGCAATATATTTTGCGATGAAGTCTGTATTACGTTGTATTTCTCTTGCTTTGCCTTTCAAAAGTATATAGCCGAAGCCGAACCTGTACAGAAAAATTTGTATACAAGTACTATATACCCGTTTTGTTCAATCGAAAATGAATTGACTATTACCTTTAATTAAACTAGCATAATTTCAATAATAATATTTGTTTTGTGATATTTCACAATTTATAAATGCAGCATTCATATTTTAGCCCTGAAAGTAAACATAAAAGGAAACTAACGCTGCCAAGGACCGATTTCTACGAGGGAATCACTCCTAAAAGACTTTACTCCTAAAAGATTCCTAAAGAGTACTTCTTCCTTCAATGCAATATATTAACTGATTGTTTTTAATTATTTTAGAGTTACCCTTTATACCACATTTAATCGTGACTATTCGATGGGTTTACAAATCAGTTTAATTTTCAATATTTTTAATGTTAGTTAACTGTTAAGACAATCTTAAGCTGTTAATGCATGATTAAGTTGGACTGGACGTAGCATTAGCTGGCCGTAGGAGTCCTTTAGGAGTAGTCTTTTAGGAGTGATTCACTCGTAGGAGTCGTTCCATGTAATCTCTAAACTAACCGTTTAAACGGTTAGGATACGCGTTTCCTTACATAAAAGAACTTCTCAATCTCAATACTCAAATCTTTTAATTTCAAAATTCTGGCTTCATTTACTGCAGTAAAGCTTCAGACAGAAAAACTTAGAGAAAGGTACCCTTAAAAATTATCACTATTTTCTCCATTTTTGGCATTTTAGTACAAAATTTCTTTCTTTTCTCAATTTTGGATGGGGAGGGGTCACGTGCTTTGGTCGCTGCAGTCTGTATATTATACTAGTCTGGTCGTTACAATTTGAATTTGACAATTCGAATTTGTAATGACTCCAAAAATCATGTTCATTTTTATAGTATGTATACATGCTTATAACGAATCTACGAACAGAAACTCCTACTTTCATAAAGTCATAATTCCAAATCCAACACAGTCCAAGTTTCGCCTGACTATGTTGTGTCCTAGTAAAGTAATAAACTCTACTTTGGGTAATAGAATATTTCAAAATTAAACAATCAATAGTTATCAATCTTTTGAATTGAAACAACTCTGTGAGTCGGGATCAACATTGCTATTATAATTATATTTTTACTTATAATATGTTTAAGAAATGCCATCTGAATAGTTCACTTTTCTCTACCATCACAAAACGTTAAATTTGAATTACAAAATATCTAATAATAATAAGTGATAAGTACAATGTCTTCTTTGAATTTCAAAAAAAATTGTAGCAGTTGCAATTTTATACTAAATCAGGAGGACGTTCTACCATTGAACTATGCGGTCTGGTAATCCATTTTGTTCAGCAGGCCCAATTATTTAATAACGAATGTACAATATGGTTCTTAGGTAAATGGTAGTACTATATACCACAGGGTACCGCAGGAAGAATCGAACTCCCGTCTTCCTCTTACTGATATCAACATTGCACTGCGATAGCCATTTCGGCTATCACGACTGCCACGTAAGTAGTGTTGATTAATACCTACTTAATCGGAGGCGGAGATTCATCACCACAAACAAAACATCGCAGTGTGCCCAACTGCCATCTCCGGAAATAACTACATTTTTTAAAATGAAAAACATTGAGGGGACCTATATTCTGGCTGAAAGTTAACTTATGTATCACATTTAATTTGTTTTCTCCACAAATAGTTTTTATGACACGTAGGACTGAAATCATTATCATATATTTCATATCTTAAAATCCCTTCAATTAACACCATTCATTCTAGCTTAGAAAATACCTTAATTTTGCAAAGATTTTTTTGAAATCATCTCCAACTGCCCCTTTAGGAAATTTAGCTGGCCCTAAAAAAGCTTAGGGAAGCGAACAGTTTGTTCGCCAGTTACTCAACACTGTAACTCTTGAACTAATGAACAGATTTACACCAATTTTTACAAACACACTGCTTATGGACCAGTGACAAACTCTATGGATTTTGAATCAAATTGGTTAACAAATTGTTAAGATACTACGCAATTACTAGGGGTCCACCCGCTACCTTCGTAGATTTGCGTATTTGGACAGATTTGTATAATTGTAAACGACCAGTTATAGAGAATTTTTTCAATTATCGTCAGCGTGAACTATATCCACCAGTCCTGATTGAGTACTCATTCCATTATACGCCAAGAAAAGTACTCAGCGGGGGGCTTGTTTTAATGTTGATGTAGTTTTGCGTATTTTCTCAAATTTTACGAATCTACTCACATACGCTTATCTACGAAGTAACGCGGGTAGACCACTACTATATTTTTAGAACCTTTTTGTACGTGCTTTGATTTTTTATTTACTTTGATATCAAAATTAATGTTAGTTAACTTCATGATATTTTTGACCATAATAATGATTTTAGTTTGATTAATTAGGTTATTTAAAATAAAAAACAAACTTGTGTTGCAAAAAACTGTATGCGCCTCTTTTACAAGGGCTGTTCTGTAATGGGTTTTGTTTTTAAAAATATGTAAAAATTTTTGTTTTCATTTTTCCAAAAACATCGACTTGTACACCTAAAAAGCTAATAAGACGGTATTTATTAAAAATGAATGCGTATTTTTACTTATTTCCGGAGATATGGCATTTGGACCCGCTGTGCATTGTCATGAACGATCATTCTTGTGTCACCAATATAGTCTGACGGCTATGTCATGTGTAAAAGGCAATCCGCGTATTTCAAGATTCAAGAATAATAGGTAGGACTTAGGCTAATAAGGTATACAGTCGAGGAGGCATTACATTGTAAATTTGAGACCTCCGACTCCAACCACACAGACCTTTGACCTGTCCACTATCGTCAATTCATTCCACTGTCGTAGTTCATTTTGAATGACATATTTATTATTGGGTTGAATTTAGACAGCGGTACCTCGTTACCGTTGTTACCGACGTTACCGTTGTTACCGCCAATCGCCAGCGGTAACACATCAGTAGCGGTAACGGCGGTAACATCGGTAACAGCGGTAACTGAGCGGTAACAAGGTACAAGCACCACCGGTAACATCGGTAACAGCGGTAACTGAGCGGTAACAAGGTACAAGCACCACCGGTAACATCGGTAACGACTGAACGTATTTTCGTTACCGATGTTACCGGTTGGGTTGCTGCAAACGGGACACATTAAGCAATTCTAAATTTTTTTCCCAATGCAAAATCGTACCCAAATTTTTCTAAGTATTTTCAAAACTACTCACTATTTGCCTCTTTTTTGACCTAACATAATACAATTGAAACAACCAAACATTTATTATATTCATTTTTATTAGGTTAGGTTAGAAAAAAGGCAAAAATAGTGAGGGGTGGCTTAAAAAGTGATTATACACTGAAGAGTAAATTCGTAATTCTTACATTGGGAAAAGAATTTGGAAAAATTTGGGTACGATTTTGCATTGGGAAAAAAATTTAGAATTGCTTACTGCGTCCCGTTTGCAGCAACCCAACCGGTAACATCGGTAATGAAAATACATTCAGTCGTTACCGATGTTACCGGTGGTGCTTGTACCTTGTTACCGCTGTTACCGATGTTACCGCTGTTACCGCTACTGATGTGTTACCGCTGGCGATTGGCGGTAACAACGGTAACGTCGGTAACAGCGGTAACGAGGTACCGCTGTCTAAATTCAGCCTATTATTGTACCATATCTTAAAAATGACAAGAAGTGCAGGCATTTCATCAGTAAAGTTTTAATAGACGTTTCCCACAATTCCAGGATTACACAGATATTGGAGTCATTTCAATACCTATTCATGTTAATTTGGTGACCGGTCACCAATTGTGGGAAACCTCTATTGAAGAAAAAACGAATGGCCCCAATTTGTACATCTATGAAGGAGAAAGAACAAAGATTTTTTTCTTTACATTTTTTGAGTTCACCGTATGCACATAGTCTACAGCATTGGACGAATAGGAATGATTGAGTGGTATTTAAACCTACACTAATATAAAATAGAAAAAGTTATTTTGCATTGCTTTTGAAAGTTATTGTAAATTTAGGGTTGACGACTTATGGTCATTAATTTTAATTAAATGCATCTGGTATTTTGAAAATAGATTAAAATTATTTTGTGTTTTTCCCCATAAAGTCACTAAAAAATGGAAACGTTTATATTTGACCATATTTAATACTAGGCGACTATTCACGTCCTATTTTCTACCAGAAACCTATATTTTGTATTTCTTATTTTGAAGAAATCATGAATGATAGTGTTTGTATTTCAAAGCCTAAATTTTTATATCTAGCAAAATGTTTTTTAATGTATTTTGACCCACTATGAATTAAATTTTCGCTGACGGTGCCAACTAAATGCCAACGTCAACTGTATAAGATGAAATTGAGAAACTATTATTGGTAGGTTTTTGTAATGAATAGCAGGTTTATTTCTCGTGTATCTATATAAAATGATAGAATATAAGGCAATGATACCATGCAATTTCCCCCAAAAGCCTACGACTTTAGGGGAAATTAGCTATACTGTTTCGTATATTCCTCTTTTGGTTGGCGTTGACGCTGATGAATCAAGAATAATATTGTTTCCAGTTTTTGTTTTAATTAGGTTACGTAATGAAAGGGACCCTAATTTGAAAAGAGCAGAGAGTCATCATCCATTACTTTATTTATTTCTAGCTATCATTATGGCACTTGTTTTCTTTACAATTACTAATTGTTGTTGACACTAGAAAGGATGACCTATGCAAGGCTCATCATCCGATTCTTTGCCCTCTCCACATCTACACTACTATCGCTTTCAAATCCAGTCATTTTTATTTCATTACTTTGCAGCATGGTGAGTTATGTCAAATAAACATAATATGACTAGATTTATCGTCTACCTCTATTTTAAAAGTGAAACAAGCTCGGAGGCATTTATATGCAGTAGACCAGGTCCTTTGAATATCCTGTTTGGCTTAATAGAAAACATTTAACACCGCATAAATTTTCGTTATAAGATAGGGTAAGTTAAGTATAGTAAGTACCTCGCAGTCAACTGCGGCTAGGCTACAGGAATAATTATAAAATTATACAATAGTTGATGATATGCAGTTGCAGTGTCCAATAAATGTCCCATGAGTGGTAGAGCAGAGTTCGGCTGGAGTGTTGAAGCATTGTTCTCTAATTTTTATTATGTTGATAATTGTTATGGATTTCAAAACGTTACTACCTACTCGTATTGTATATGCATTTGTACAGAACATTACATAACTCATTAGCCACAATGGAAAGGACCGGAAAGAGTTATGATTGTATATTTTACACTCTTGACTGCAGATTCACTACAAACGCAAAGTGTACCTGTGCAATTAACGTGACGAGGTCTTAAGTGCGTGGTGAGATTTACATTGACAAACAGTTATACTGCGATAAAGGGTTTAGATAGATAGATCAGCTAACAGATACTATCCAAAGGTGGAATCGATTCAATAATCCCACTTTTCAAAACTGTTAACAATTTTCTAAAAGATTCAAATCACAAATAATTGAATCAAATAATATCGAAATAAATTACAACAGCAGATAACAATTTCATTAGAATATCGTTAGAAAATTATAAATTTGGGAGAAGATGTGAAATAATACACTCATTAGAAGTTTAAAAAAATCTCTAAAAAACGATTGAAATTTTGTACTTTCATTAATATGAAGCAGCAAATACAAACTTTTGTTTTTGCTGTTAAGCTAATTAGCAACTTTAAAGATAGTAATCATAATGCTTCATACCTATTTAGAACCACGTAGAAGTAAGCAGTAAGAAAATAAATCGATCCTAACTAAACACAGATATAGTCGATCCCACGTCTAGGAGAAGGCAGTTGCTTGGTGTGAATGAATGAAAAAAATGGGAACTAGTCTACGGGCCGAATTATATGAAGAGTAGGTACTTAGCTCGGGTAAAGAGATAAACGAACGAACGAGCCTCACCCACACCAAATTGACTGGCAGACAGAACAAGAGAATAATAATGTAATGCTGTTAATAATGTAATAATAAAAGGTTAATGATAGTGATATGATATAATATCGTCATTCATATCGTAACAAACAAAACAGGCGCTAATAATTCACATTGTAAATAAACTAATAAACGACTCCCATTATCATTATAATGGAACACAATGGGGATGTGAAGCAATGTCAGTAAATGGATGATACGTCTCTCACCAAATATATTTTATTAGTATATTGTTATACGCAGAGTGTAAAATTCTGTGTCATCCTCTTTCAAATGAAATGAAGATGAGTTTTCGTTGTGGTTCAGGTGAGCATTTGTACTACTTTAAGCCTCTACCATAAATAAGGGTAGGTATGGAGCAGGTAAGGTAGCGATAGCTACTTGTCTGGCTAGCCTTTTCCTCGACTATTTCAGTGTTACTATTATATTTCGATGTTCTTATAGATAGGTAACAAAAGAGGATTCCCATAATGTGTAAGTGGGTTGATGATTTAGTATTCTACGGTCATAACTGAAAAATAAGTTGGAATATTTGATAAGGGTGGTTGGCCATTGTCTACTTTATTTACAGATACCAAACCAAGCAGTTGCGTATGCTTATGTACGAAATGATATTTTAGATATTCATAAAGACATGGTAGAGCAGGTTGACATGAAAGACAAGACAGACCGGAACTTTAGAACGAAAGGTAGGAGTGGTCCTGCTTCCACAATAATGTTTAAAATGTAGTACTCTATACAAAATACGTTTCTGCATGTACATATAAAAAACACAGGTATATTGAAAACAGAGAGGAGGCAAGACAGCTGAATCCCAATCTTCCTAAAAACAACACTGCTAATAAAGTTCCCATAAAAATTTACATATTATCTTACGTAGGCCTACAAATGTGTATCTGCTTTATTACATAATGTTTTTTATTACGTTTTGCCTCTTCCTAACTCATATGCATAACACTAGTAGGTACATTATGTAGATACTGTATTATAATAATTCTTTAGTGAGTATTCCAAGTATAATGTACAATTGCTAAATAGTATATTATATAGTCTACTAAGATTATATTATCTTCTGATGGAAGTTGTGCTCCTACTATTTGTTCGTGTATTTGTTAAGTAGTAAGTAGCAGTCATATTATATGTGAAATTATAATTAGAGGAGTCAATTCAGCTTTCGTTTCGTTCCCAGCCGCAGTCAACTCACTCATCGTCATCCCATCAAAATATCCATTGTGTTCGAAGAGAATTTTATATTTTAATATGACGCTCGCATCCGGCAATGTCGAACCAATAACAATAACAATAAACTTATTACCATTTATTTACAAATGTTTAGTTTACATCATCCTGTTTCACTTTTACTTAACTTGCCCTATCTAAACTTATCTGCACACGCTGCATTTTAGTCTGTACCTTAGTACCATGAAATAATGCATGCATATTTCTCACTAAAAGGAATACCAATGAACTGAAATTAGTTAAAATTCTAAATGTTTGGTTGGTAATTAAAATAATGGCTATTAATCCGCCGTCATTTTGTATCGGACCATTACAATACAAAAAGGTCTTTACGTCAATTAGTTGCTTGTTTGGATCAACTCATATCTGTCTTCTAAGTATATTACCTTGGATTTAATTGAATCATAATACGATAGAGTATGTAATTTATGTGTGGAACAGAAGGTTTGGCCTTCAAGTCCATTTGCTTCAAAATAATTTAAAGAGTGATTTTAATTGTAGCTAATGAGGGTACACCTTATACACAATTAGCCCAAGGGCATTCCAATACAATTAGATTGGGCAACTACATGACATGCATTTCCGTAACTTTCAAGATTTTATTCGACTGTAATATTTTAGGCTTTAATTGGATTAAGTTTTTAAGATTTTCAAATGGATGTCTGTTGTGATAGTGAGAGTGTAAATGAGAGCATAGAAGTATTGCCTACGCTGAGAAGTACCTAAACAAGTACCAAAATAAGCAGGTTCGTTGGTAAAATACCTAAATTACATAACAAAGTACATACATGCAATGATAAGAACGCTAGGGGTATTTAGTGAAGGATGCGTGTCAACCTTAGTTGTTTCTACCAGCCTTTTCCACACATTAGTGAAGTGGTAGAGTGGAAGAGTGCCTGTTTATTCTGCCCAAATTGTAAAGTAGTGAGGACCTATCTTTAGGATTTTTGGTAAAGAATATTATTTAAAGTGTCCTGATGACAGGACCATCCATGTACCATTTTATATACCATGTATAACTATCATATAGCATTTGATAATATATGTTTTTCACTTAAAAGGGGAAATTCAAAAGGGAAAATTATAGAGTCAACTCTGTCTGTCTACACCTTTTGCAAAGGTAAACTTGGTTTAATGTTGGATATCAAGTGAAATTGTATTCCGGATAGACTATTTCTTTGATAATGAGATAAGGCTATCATTACTTTATCTATATTATTTACTCTATTTCAATTCGAGAAGATATCAAAGCAAGGTGTATTGTCTTTCTATACCTTGTAATGTCATTAGCTATGAGTGAAGAGGTACAGAGGCATTGTTGCCTACCAAGTGGACACACATTGCAATACAGTGCAAAGGAAAGCCTATTAGGAATTTCACAGAATAAAAGAGTTGCCCACAAAAAACTCGAGTCAAGTCAGTGAGTTTACTTGAGTTGGTTGAGCCTAGCTGCTCTGATTTCGTGACAAATCAAATTTAGACAGACAGACAGACAGACAAATGTGGTTGCTTTGCTTTGGTTTTTGTTCTCTAATCTATAGCATGACATGAAGATACCTACCTACCTAAGGTAGCAATTTCTGGGTTCCACTCAAATTCACTGAAATAACTAGACTGCCTTGCCTTTACTCCAGCTTGGCTCCAGTTATTACTAATGAGATTACATATTACAGAAACATTCCTTCTGAATTATTTCTCTGCTAGAAAAGAAATAATAATAAGCTCACTCTCCTCCTGTCAATGACAATATTATATTTAGGATTTTCACTTTTTTCTCATCCGTTTTTACAGACATCGTCAGACACAATTTCTTTCTCATTTCTCTACAATTTGTAATCAACTATTTTACCCAATAAATCTGCTTGCAATCTTTAGATTCGTGTAAAGGTGTAAATAATTTTGTTTGTAGTGGATTATTGCCTTTGGCATCTATCATTGAAAAATAGGTGCATTAATCTTAATACGGAATCACAATATGATACTTGACCTGAATGTACAACATGAAAGTATTGATCTTGAAAATAAAATGATGCGACTAAAATTGGGTCGCACATTTTATCATTTACATACAAATGCAACATACGTTAAATCATTGCACGTTTTTTCATCGTTAATTTATTCACCTATAGATACATTCCTAAATAAATAAATAATGCAGTTTTGCATGGTTCCATTTTAATATGACTAATACAATACAATTGTACTACTAATAGAATCTCCATTTAACTTTTCCAGGTACATTTACATACTTTAGGAAATAGTGTTAAAGTAATTGCTCAGTCTAAAGTTTATACGATTTTTATCGATACTTAAAATAGGATTTTCACTAATATTTTCTTAGTTGGGCAGAGCATTTTAAATGAATAAAATAAAGGTTGATGAAATAGAGAATGAAGCAATCCTTGAGCAGCTACGCCTCGGTGGTTTAACTAGATCACTTTTGTGAAGTGTTTCATGGATGCTAATACTTTCTAGGAACTTTATTTGTTAGTAGGACGGTAAATTGTAAGAAGGAGTCGTTGATTGAGCTTTTGTCTGTGTCAGCAAATTGAAACAATGACGATAGGCAAAAGTTAGTCATAATGAGGCAAAAGGAGGTCCTCTAATTGCCAGGACACGTCTTCTAATTGCAAGACACGCAAAGTAAATTACACGATTTGCTCTACAGTGCATTGCTGTATTGTAGTTGCCTCTTTTTCACACGTTTTTCCGCAGTGAAGGTGCTCGTTCCCTGTTTCTTTTTCACGACTTTGGCTATTCCTATCTCCCTCTACACCTATCTTAATCCAAAATTAAGGTACCTACCCGCACTGTATAAAATACTTATTTACGACAGATATTGCACCCACTAAGCATAGATACCATTACAAACGATGACAGTTATCACGCTCTGACACTTTTCTTACACTTAATCTATGTAGCAGTATACTTGCTTAATTTACACTTGCTCCTACAGGGAAGTGTAAGTGCAAACCAACTGTGCTTCTTCATGAAATGGTACCGCATCTTCAAGAGTAAATGAGACCAACGCAACCCTGATTAAAGAAAATCCTAAATATCAGTGGCTCCCGTCCCGCACATGGATCTACATAAGTTTAAGTATACTATAACCTATATGAAGAAACTTTTATTATTATCTATTGGAAATCATTATTTTATAATATGGAGTAGGATGTATGATCTTTATTGGTTGACATTTATTATTGACATCTCACAAGAGAGTGCTTTACTACTTACTAATATGACTTGTTGCATTAGGTATTAAACAACCGGTTGGAAGACTCGATTAATTAAGTATTAAAAATATTTTTAAAGAATTATAGTGGATAGATAACCAGAACGAATTTAAGTTTTGCAACATATATCCGGTGAAGGAAAAGCGTCGAAATTTTGGCCCGGCATATTATCTCAAGTCGGGGAGCATTGTTCAGCTAAGCTGAACCTAAAACCATATGTACCTGAATCTTATAGTAAAATGACAAACAGCAATTTCCAAAGAAGCGAACTCTAAAATTTTGAAAATGACGGCCAGGTATTTACTGATCTTCGCCTTTCAAAAATCCTACTACTTTCAAGTGTATCTTTATATTACAATCGTAGACTTGATAAAGCAGTAAATTTCCCTACTTATGTACCTATATTATAGTATGTATTCGTGTAAGGTGTACTACATGGGTTAAATTTGAGGTACAATGGGCAAGAATCAAAAATACAGACGTCCTAGGACAAATGTATACCTATATCCGATATGGACAATTCATAGTAAGTAGTATGCTGACTGATGGAACTGCTTCGCTGATTGATACTACTTAGGTGCGACTATAGTCTTCTATAAAAATAAATGAAATAAAAAGATATTGCTAGAATGACCTTTAGCTGGGGTACAATACCGGAAAATTGGTAATGTCGTGACCAAGTTGTTCAACCTCATTTCAGTAAATAATTGCTGTCATCGTCAACATTTATAGTTAAGTTGCCCGCGCTCAGTAAAATCTACCAGGGATCCATTTTACTTTTTTAGCCATTTTCAAAGTCAGTCAGAAAGTCATTGTTTTAAATGACGTCGTGAATATAATTATCACTACCGATGTTCTGTCTTTGTATAACTCCTTCCCAATTCAATTCATCTAGCGTTTGGCACTTAGCGACCAAAGTATCTACACAGGATCGGCTAATCTGCAGGTTCTAAACTACAGATTACCAAATTTTCACAGTAGACTGGGGTAAGAAAAAATATGGTAAAGACGCAATTGGTCACTGCTAGTAATTGCTCTTAAGTCTTTGTATATTGAGGGTACAAATGTTTATAGAACAAATTGATTATCATTTCGCTTATTTGTAGATGGCTTATTTATTTAAGTTACGAGTTGAATTTGAACATTATGTAAAAATTCCAAAAGGGAGCATTATAGTATATAAAATATTGTAGGAAGTCCATTATGTACTCTTTGGTCATGTTATAAGTACATTAACTACTTTCAGTGTGAAATAGATGGTGGACATTTGTTTTGGTCACTATTGAATTAAAGCCTGTGTGTATTTAAACAGAAAAGAATGAATGATCTGCAGTAGGTTAAAAGAAAGACGGGAAAAATAGTAGATAAAGAACGAGCGAGTGTAGGCACTGCTATAATTTCATTGAGAATTCTTTTGGAGCATTTTATAAGTGATAAGTGAGTATGGAAGTACCTATCCCATTCTTATCTTTTGGTTAGTTTTCTCTCGCATCTTTCCTACCCTTGAGACTAGGTATATGACTAGAAGGGAAATTGTACAGGCGACCTTCCATTAGGTTATGTTAAATTGAAGCGAATAAAAAACTTGAGTCCGCACTTTGACTTTGTGCTTTTAAGTGCCGCAGTTGGATGTTGCTGTTGCTTTGCTGTAAGTCTCGATGGATTTATTACCTGCCACTTGTAGTTTGTTTAAAAGTGCATCCACCCTTCAAGAGCTTACAGAAAGGGTGACTTGATTGTACTTGTACATACAGATAAGGTGTTAAGCAACAGAGGAAAGTGAGCCGAGCTATCACTTTCACAAAAAGACAGCCGAGTCTTGTTATAGCTTTAATGTTATAGTCTCGCCACCAAATGATCAAGTGACAACTAAACCAAAACTGTATCTATTCTATTGTTTTAAATAAGGATTACTTATTCTACACAATGTAAATACCAGTGTTGGTACTTGTACTACAGCTAAGCTATTCTTCAACTACATATTCACATACTAATAATGCTGGCGGTTATCTTACTAACCTATATACTACTGACATCTCCCGTAGTCAATCCTAGTAGATATAATTTACTTATTCAATTCAAACTTATTCACAATAGTATCTACTTTTTCTATACACTGAGGATGCACTTACATGAATGAAGGATTTAACTATGATGAGAGTAAAGGTAGATAGACACTACTAAGCATTCCTATGTCCTACGGTCTCTCTCATTAGGAATGAAATGTTACATAAGTACTTAAGCAGACTATTTACTGGAGATACATGCATTAGCAATTCAATTCACTTTACATATTCCTTGGCTCTACTGCAACTGTAACAAACGCAAGTATATTAGTTTTTGTGTATTTTTCCAGCAATCACAAATGTCGCTTTCAGATTTATAATGATGTGCTTATTTATACACATTAATGCACTAAAGCGCCATAGCACCGTCTTAGAAACAAATAAAGCCAAAAGTATTTTATTGCATTACCGCCTACGTAATGCATTACTTAACGAGGAGTCGTCTCTGACAAAGGAACAAAGATTTTTAAAATCAATTTTAAGGTTATTATTTGTACGTGAGGTTTCTACAATACTTTAAACGATATTATTTAGGATCCAATGCAAATAAATTTTAATTGGTGCGACTTAGACTTTAATTATTGCGACTTGGGTGTAAGTAGATATATATTTCATCGAGTGATTGTACGCTACTAACAGGTTAGACAATTAAGAAAATACTTGTAGAGCAATTACACCGAACGCAGAGTAGCAATATGCATGTCCATAATATAACAGGTAGGTTCTATTTACATAAAAGTATATTATGCGAGGACTAAACACATCAATAAAATGCAGATTAATATAATGCAGAGTATTTATTCATACATAGCTTCAGTATAATTGAGTGAGTAAGGTGAGGAATATTTGAGTTCGGAGAAAAGAAGAAGGTAACCAATTACGACAATTTAGTTGGATTCACAGAGCATCACCAACATTTCATTTTGCTCATCATACCTTCTGTCCGTCTTCTTTGTCTATCAGCAAGTGACTTGACTTGACTCTGCTACGTAATATAATAGATTCAGATAGGAATGCTTGCTGGCCTTGCTTTTAATTACTGGGCAAATGATTTTTTCCCTAATTTTTTCTCAGCCCTGTCTCTATTTATCTACCCTTTCTACTTGTACACGCATTAGCTGCTCTCATCTTCTTCAAAAAATACTTTAACACGTAGTTAAATGGCTATGTGCACTTCTCCTATTACTTGCTTCCATTCCTAATGGATTTATTTGCACTGGTATCTACATAATGTTGCCTTCCTCTACCTATACATAGAACATTAAATAAATACACAGAACAAGCTACAGATAGCATTATTATGTAGCAGTTTTCTGATTGTATGCATGGAGGTAGACACATCGAGTGATTCCACCGCTCCATTTACGTTTTTCTTCTGCATTAGATAGTTTACCTGAATTCTCAGTGGAAATGCGCCTATACCAGAATCGTATTATTAGCAGCGTTTGTAAAGGGTAACCAACCGTGATACTGCAAGCGTGCAAACTGATACATTACTACTTATTTAACTTCACTGAAAGTTTTCCTTACCTACCGCCGGGTTTTATATATTGACTCCTTTGTGCACTTTTCCACAAAAATTCATGCATTATGCTAAGTCTTTCGGAGGATGCTTTTTTGCAAGTTGGGGAGTAAAGTCGCACATACAAGATTGCTCCATTTTAAATGTAATTCATCTCAGAAAACTTTTCTTTCTCTCATTTTCTTTGATGTTGGGACCTTGTACACAAGTTCACTCAATTGAACATGAAGGGAAATGCGCAGAGCTCAATAGAGATTGCAGCCGCTCCATTATTATTGCTACATATAAAAGATTAGGACATGTAAGCACTATTAGTGTGCAATTTAATGTGAATCTGAAAATGTGTTCGAAGGTAATCAACAGAGAGAGCCAAATCAAATCCGGTCATAGCAAATGTATTTAGTACAATAATCTACGAGCTAGTTCTAGCTACTATTTGAATAGCCGACAAGTTAAGGAAGCAGGGAATGTAAAGTAATGCAAGGTATCTGCCTACATATTGTGATTACATCATTATCACAACTGCCTACAAAGTATATGAGTCGCATACACCGCTCTTGCTTATAATACTTCATATGAGACTTTTATTATTTATTTCGTATTACACTTTACACTGATGATTGCTATCTCTACTGTATATGCGGAGAGCAAGAAATAATAAGTATCATTCTGTTACGTGCTGACATGTCACAGCCGTAATCACACATGCCTACACAATCACCGCCTGCTACAATGCATTACAATTACAATCAGAAAACAACTAGGCACATTATGACTATTACGGCTCCACTGATTGTGCATGTGATGTGATTCTATTATTTTATTAGCAGTCAGGTAGCTGCTTGCTACTACTATGCACTAATATAAAATAACACACTCCCTCGTACACTATTATTCTTTACATCTTTCTTTCATCTCATCACATTACCCTCTGAATCACATACCCATTATTATTTACGGCTCTAATCTATCTGTATCTGCTCATACTTCTATATGCTCCACTGCTTATTGCTCTCCCAAGTCCAAGCTCACTAGCTGCCATGAACTCACTACAGATACTGTCTTTATATACCGCCACTTAACATCTTCGTATATTCAGTGGGCAGCTCATTTTTCTTTTTTCTTGTTAAAAATCCACATTTTCTAAAAATTATACTACTTTACCTACATGGGTAGTTATTTATAACTAACAAACACCCAATTTTCTCATCTGCAACGGAAAAGAATATATCTTTTAGTTTGGCTCGTTATAATAATGTAATTATCTGTTTTGAGAAAGAGACATTATTTTAACTGATGTACTATTCGATAAAACTGTTGAGATATTGCTTCGTTTGCGTTTGTTTGTGTGGTGAGCGCAATAAATATGTAAATGTATATTACCAACTTAGCATGGCACAGCAAAACCAACTCATTGTCATTTACCTACTCTCGCACTAGGCATTTTCACTTACCTTGTTATTTAAACTATATTTTATGCAGTTACCTAAACTATCCTGATGTGCTATCTCTCTCAAAATGATAATGCATTTATAAATTGCACCAAATAGGTGGACGGAATTTAAATAGCATAGCTCTATGTTACACGTTTAAACGATTTCCATCTTGATGGCCCAGAGATATGAAGTACAGTCGTGTTAATTCTAATGAATGGTAATTAATCGAAAGGGCCCATTAGTTTAGTATGTGCGGAACGCCAGCGCAAGTCGAATAAACATTTATATGTACATTAGGAATAAAGTAGTTGAGAATCCGACCAGACTCGCCGTTGAGTAAGAGACATCATTAAGCTTTATGTGTTATTGCTTTTGCTCGAATTCGGACAACTTGATCGATTCAAATATGACAGTGAACAATTACAATATGCCAAATTGGGCAAGACGAGCAATTAATTAGTATTTATTGTGAGAATTACAATTGTCTACTTAATGCCAACTTTTGTCATTCGCATCTAAACCAGTTGATTCAAATCTAATGGCTACCTCTTCAACAAATACAATAAGAATAAAATACTATTCATAGGTCCAATACTATAAATCCTACCACATAATCAGCATGCTTTTTAATCTCACATAGCCACTTACCAGAATATTCTACTTCAAAACCAATCACGGCCATTTATACACAATATTAAGGATTCGTCGTGTTTAAGCTTTTAATTTTGTTAAACGGTAGACACTACGGCCCTAAAATATTGTCCTTAGATTCAATTCCAGGCTAAGACGTTTACAGAATTTTTGATTTCATCATAAATTCCTTATGAAATATAAATGAACCAACTGGCGATGTAAATATCGGAAAAAATGGTCAAAAATAAATTTAGTGATTTATCTTGCGCGATATTTTATTTTTAATTATGTCAGTTATTTCTCAGTAAGCCCCTAAGTACTTATTGCTGCCGTGGTACTTCGACTACCTATTTAATAACACTATAGCTACTGGCTACTGAAATGCTCTCATTGTCTTATCATATTTCTTTTAAAAAAGAATGTAACTCTGATGCGCTTTACGACCAGTCAAAACATCAAAATTAACGAAAGTGGATGAAACTAATAGTAATCTGTTCTTGGTATGGTTATGAGCAACTCATATGCATTGTCGCATTATTACACACATTTACTATTTTATTCGTATTTCTTCTGTATTCCTTAAAATAAAGAAAATCTTTTAAAAAAATATTGTACATAGCATTTCCTTGTGTATTGGTATTGGTAGGTAAAGTTATAGAAGTCAATGCTCGAGAACAGATTGAAAATGAACAGTGGGGATACTATTTCTTGTCTTTTTTGGATGTAATACTTATGTAACAAAATTCAATCGAAGCCCTTGCCTGTGTGAGTTGTTTAAATATTATTGTATGGCAAACTACTATATGGCTGAGGAAATGAATAAGAAATAGCAATGTTTTGTACCGAAAGAAAGGCAGGATAATTTATTGCTTTGGTTTGCTACTACTATATAAGTACATGCATCTCTTTTGATTCAAAGGACAATGCATACCACTTACAAACAGCTTTCTTTGACTTGGCTGGTTTGTTTTGATTCACAATGAAAATCAGGCTCCGAAACGCTATGCTTAGGAGAAAAGTCCATAAGATCGGTATTGTACGCCTTTACATATTATCCGAGAATAGCGTTCTTAAACCGTATTAATATATCTACTATATACAGTATAAGCATTTATTATCAACCCCTTCCTTTATCCACTCCAAGTAGATTTAACCTTTCGGCAAAGAACTTTGTTTCTGTAATCGAGTAGAGGCCAATATATCACCTCCACTTCACGTGTCCTTTGCTTTTATTTCTTCGGCTCCCATTTTGCACAGAATACGCTTTATGTATATTTCTTACACCACACTTTGAATTGTTCTCGTGTCTTGTAATCCCTGTGATCTGTCAAATTCAACCTGGGCATGGCTTCACCATGTTTCTCATTTTTCTCTCTTTACTTCACACAATTGTGATCTCCATTTATATCACACCTTGTATTATGTTTTTATCAGGTGTATATTGAAATGATACACCTATTGCTAATGCGTTACATCAAATAGGGGCTTAAATAAGCCGATACTTATTTAATTAATGCTAACACTGACAATTCATGAAAGCAGCCGTAACCGCAACTCGAACTCGATACACAAACAAGCAGACTGGTAAGTATATTTTATAGGAATATCTTCCGACCAAATATCTTTCCACTGGCTATATATCAATGCTGGTAATCTACCCTTATTTTCCTTGTTCTTATACCTACTACTTTAATACCACACAAAGCGAACTGAGATTAAAGAGCATCCAGACATGACCAACTCGAAACTGTTATTTTCTGCGGTAATGTAATCTAACCGCATAGAAGCATAGAGTTGATACGTGATCTGATATCTACTGGTTTAAATGTACAATAGGATTCTATGTATGCAAGTGAGAATTAGTAAATGATTAAGCCACAATACCCCGAACTTTGTATCTATACAGATTTATTATTACGCCACGCTGTAACTATAATAGAAGTACCAAATCATGTTTTCTTCGCTGTGAAATAAAAATCTTTCGTATATTCACACCACAGATTTTTTGATTAGGTAGTTATTCAATATATTAGGATGCAATTATAGGATGATCTGGAAACTATTAAATATACATTGGATTTTGTATGCCTTATCATTGATGTAGTAGTGACGAGAGTAGTATCGTAAATAATACATGATATTAAAATAAAAAGCACATATTGTACGCAATAATGCATTAGTTCATGCACGGGATATAATTGTAAATATTCGTTATAAGTAGAAACTACCATTCACTTCGTGCATAATAATAGCACGGACATATTATATCATAGAACTGGTCCGTCCATCGTGACCTCCACTTGCTTCTGTAGAGACTGGGTACTTTACTGGTATCTACTTGGTAGTTAACATGCCAATAAGCTACCGTACGTAGACATTAATGCATACCTTGTAAACTTGTATCTCTACATACTCATTAATGAATCATAATGCTCACGAAGCATCCTAACTTTAATGCTTAGTTTCTAAACTTACATCACACCAGAAAATCTCATGGGGTGTTTTAATAACAATAGCATCACAAAGCAAATCTCTCGTCCAGATTATATATTGGTAGCCACCACTGTGCAATTTTAAAGAATCATCAAATTTTTCAGTGATAAATATTGTACGAATATTTATTACAAAAATATACTTTCTAGTTGGAGGTGGTCTAT
Source organism: Tomocerus qinae (assembly GCA_020055645.1). Lineage (NCBI taxonomy): Eukaryota > Metazoa > Arthropoda > Collembola > Entomobryomorpha > Tomoceridae > Tomocerus > Tomocerus qinae. The sequence continues at coordinate 30,336,303 of CM034548.1, forward strand.
AAATAAATGACTAGTATTAATTGGAGAATAAATAGTAATTAAACAATAAACTAATTAAGATTCCATCCCAAATTACGACTCACGTGCCATAGTCGGTTTGGAAGAAAAAGGTGTTATTTAGTCTAGTTTGAAAAGTTGTTTAGGCATAGTCAGTGTAGCTAATGCAAAGTTAAAAAGTCGAACGAAAAGCAAGGTGATGCTTATTTGTATAGAAATGTGAAATGGTGTGAAATTGAAAGCTGTCATCTCGGGCAGGTGTTTCAGTCCGTCGTCTTGTCTAATCGTAAGTAAGTACCTACCGTTGTGCTATGAATCCACCAGACCTGGTTCTATGGATCTGCTTCTGAATCTAAGAAAGTCAAGACGATAGGACAGAACACATTTAGATTCCCACCGAATTGTAAAGTACAAGAAAAAAGTGGTACGTGGCATGGTCAGGTATAGAATTGGACGGTTCGCATTTATGCCTGACTGACAAAGTGCGTAACTTACATAATATAAACAACTCATCGCATTCTGTATGATAATAATATGGGGAAGAGATAAAAGTGCAGCCGGCCAGCCTCATCTGACCTGACAACGATAACGATGAGCTGGAAATAGCACGACTGAAATGAGTAGACGAACAACTTTTACTATGCGGCGATGAATTGAATTCAGTAGACAAGACTACAGTTAACATAACAAATTGTTAGATATTACAATGGGAAGGCTGCTGGTGGTAGTGAGTAATTTAAATAAAGCTCCTGCAAAATTTAAGAAGCTCTTTCTCATGTCCGTCTGACTTGTCTTTTTAATGGCCAGAGCATCGTGCCAAACGAATAAATAGGGAAATAGTTGATGGACCGGTGCATTGGGGAGTGAGCTCGACTCAATACTCTCTGATCTTGCTTATAAATACTAATAAGCGGGTTCATACACAAAACACATGTAAGAATAAAAGTTAAAATAAAAATCGAGAACAAGAGAATAGGGTGGTTGTAGTAAGGAAAAACCAGGAATTTCATATGCATATTTATTAAAAAGTTACATCCAAAGTCACATCACTTCACACCAGGCCAGTTAGAGTTAAAGATACCGAAGAGACTGGGACACGCGCTCATGTCATACATTATGCATTTACCAAACGAGCCTTTTCAAAGGAAATGAGCTGCATCTTGAAAGCTGAAAGAGCCAAACTATTCTATCCAAAATACAGATGCACTGAGCATTAACATAATATACATCGGGTGCACTCTTTCTGTTACAACAGGGCGAACAAGTAAATGGATATTGTTATTGGGGTAGGTGGATGAAGGAGTCCCTACTTTTTTTGAACCTACTTATTTATGTCTGTCCGTAGCTATCTACAAGGTACCGATAATGTAAAGGTGCAAAAGATCTATGTTTTAATAATTGCTGTCCAAAATGAACGTAACGTTTGTTAGTGAGCACAGCGGAGAGAACACAACCGACTCGCTTTTTACAATTTGGTACCTGATACATCATTCGTAACTACCTATACGGTAGGTGCGGATAAATATAAAAATGCCCATTTTGTAAATGTGAAAATACATGCATGTAAAAAATAAAAACTATAATTATATTATCTCTGAACTTGTAAGATGACTGACCATACGTGAAAAAATGCTGCAAGACCTGGCAGAATACATTCTGACAAACAAGGGACACGAGTCCACACTACAATAAAGCAGCTTTCTAAGTAAACACCTGCGAAGAAACATCGCTGTTGAGTTATGAAGCCTTTTCCAGCACTACTAATCCTCATCCATGCCAGTTCTGTGTATTTACAGGCTACTCAATGGCAATAAATACATTTTTCTACATTTTAGTGAGCATTGCTATCTAATGCCTTATTAGCGTCACCTATTTACGGAGTATAGGTGTTTTCCTCCATTCTATTCTGCAGACATTAATGAAATGGGATGAGGTGGTCAAATTAGTGATCTTCTACTAACTATACTATCTATACTATACTACAGATAATATTGTCTACGTGCTTTCGTAGCGGGCCTATTTTATTTTAACCACCTTTATATTTTCCCATTAGAGTTTCCGTCAAAATGTTGAAAAAAACTGAACAAAAGCCTTTGTGATGAGGATCATTGATGGAAGACAATATTTATTATGTATTTAGCAATGAGCACTTGGCTTTGCTCAAGTGTTTCTTTCCTTTGTACTTAGCATCACACCACACTGATCACATCAGCTTTGTTTTCAGTTCTGGAACAATTGGATGATAAATAAAATTGATGGATGATTGGTCGCGCTTTTGGGCTCACATAGGACCAAGCATTGCTCAACAAAATGCTTTCTTAGGTTCAACTCCCTTTTAACTACCCTTACAGCCCTATTGTGGCTATCTACTCTATTTTCTATCTCTCTCTTCTCTTTAGAGATGAGTCAGCCAGAGTCAATACAATAATCCCTTCGTTTTCACTTTAAAGAAAAGATCCTTTGGACATATACGCTCTTCACTACATCCATTACTTTGCACTTCATCTTCCATTCAAAGCCTATACTATACTTCCTCTCGCTCGGTGTGAATGAGAACAAGGAAGGGAATGAAATCTCTAAAGTGCCATTATATCTTTTCGATGACATGGAAATGTTCAATCCACCAAACAAGATACATTACACAACAGGTACATTGAGTTTGGTGGAGCAATAGCAGAAACCGAGACATATTTGATATAAGGGGTAGGCACCTGCTCTACGTAAATATTTCGAACAATGCATCCTTTTTACAGATTATTTCAACTGAATGGCATTAAGGCACAAAATGCCAAAGAAAGTAAACGTAAGTTGGAACCAAATAAATCAGCTCAGATTAGGAAGGAAAGCTTTTTTCAATGGAAAACCAATATTGCTAAGATATATTGCTTTTAGATAGTCTATCTTTCACTATGTGTAAGGATGTTGGCCCTTTTCTTATGTACATGAAAGAATATTTGAACTAAGTAAGCATATAGGTATATCCATACCGGATAATTTTGACGAGCCTTCTCCGCACTTTTCGCCTCTGGACCAAATTATCTAATACAAAGAGAAACAATTTAAAAGATAATTGTTTCTACCTTCACTTTTGCTTAGAATTTAAACTTAGCATACCTCAGCAATTCCTTAGTCAATACTCGTAGCTAGTTAGCAACAACAATTATGTTCTACTAATTTTACACTGCACAATTGAAGCCCATTCTATTTGTAGCATAATACTGTGACAACACTACATTTATAAATCATGATCCTATACAAACATCATGTATCTGCTCTATCTATACACATACGCAATACAAAGCAATAAAAATACCAACCCATAAAACTATCATCACCAAATATAATTTGCTGGGGTAATAGTTCTAATTTACAGCACATTCATTGAGAAATTGCTACCTATTTATTATAACTATATATATTATATACCCATACACATTTGATCATGTTATATAGGAATTACTTTTAAGAAGGTAAGTATGAACAAAATATTTCCACCATACTGATTGCTGAATATCTATTACATTTATAAAAATGTTTTGTCTGTTGAAACCTTTCTCATTCGTGTGTACACCAAGCTCAGATTGTGTAAATTGTGTAACACAAACATACAAAGTGGCATTTTTATAGGAAAACATTTCACTACCTGCTGTGCTTTATGTTTCCATTATAGTCGCTTATTGTCAAATGATCGGAGGTCCCTAATTACAGTATACACAGAATTGCGTGCACAATTTTTAATCAATACAAATAAGAATTGCAGTAATTGAAAAAATTGACTTAAGTAAGTTCACATTTTTAATTGTATTTGTTAAAAGAAGTTGGGACTAAGGATAATTCGTTCAAGAGTTTATCGTTTCTTTTCAGTAGTAAAAGATCAAACTTTTGTCACTGTACAATATATCACCACCATAATTGCCTTGGATTTTCGAAATTGCAAATGTTATATTTTTAGGAAACTACTTATTAGATAAGCATTATTTTGCTGTAAAATTAATATGCCCAATAATTAACATTAACTACCCAATAACTGTGTGAGGCGATCAACCCAATCAACATACCTCCAATACGGCCAAATTAGGTGAAACAGCTAGTGAGTAGAGAGTACGTATAGTAATGGTAATGATATGTTGAGTGCACGGCATTGCTAAAGTAAATTATTGTCTGTACGAGACTATAATTTATGTAAATATAGGTAAAAATTAACAGAGATTATAAATTGATAGCTTTGGACTCTATTGTCACACTTGTACTTTGGATACTTTATTTTTTTAAGTATTTCCTAAAATGAATTAGGAATGATGACATTGTCTCAAAGGTATGCAGATCTTTTGGAAGAGTTTGTTATTACAGGGCTAAGTATGCTACTATGTATTTACCAAATACTTATTGGCTAACGTTTATACTGATTGTGAGTGACAGAATGACACGGTGGCACTGAAGCCCAGTTGAGTCTAGTGAATCCTGGAGAAGATTGGTAGAAGTTCTGAATTGATGTGACGTGATCTGCAGCACAGTGATGATGTAACGAGATGTGTAATGTGATATGCTATTATGATATGATGGGAATCGAGCGATGACGGCTGACGGTGCTTGCTTTCAAAGTATCGTCGTAGTAGTCAAAGTCAATCCGAGAAGATCAAGGGAAAGATAAATGGACCTTCAAATCAAATAGGAGTCATGACATGCATAGACAATAATAATGCCTACCTACACGCTTAGGCGAATCATAAATGTTAGCTACTGATGTTTTAGAGCTGTATTACTACACAACAGCTACTGACTACAAATTTAACTTTGCAGAAAAGTACCTATTTAACATGATTTATAGAATTTGTATATAAATAAGAAGAATCTATAAATAAGTAAGTTATTAAAATTACGCCGAATTAAATGCCAATGTCCAAACAAAACAATTTGATAAAATATTGAAGACAACAATGACAGATATTTTATATGGTTATTAAAATTAAATCCCCATTAGTCAAGTCCAAATGTAAATACTTCCTTAGCATTAAAAAACTTGTGTCCGGAATAAATTAAATGACAGTGGATTAATTAATTAATAGAAGTACTATTAAGTTATTTAAATTCCTGATTTTAATGAAAAGTTATTGTAGAATATTATATTCTTATAGAGTATTTTTATTAGATAATACGACATCGTCATTCGTCTCTTTTAAATGTAGCTGTATTTCCTTAGAGGGAAAGTAAAGGCTGAATAATAGTAATACGATAGCGATTGCGTTTAATTGCTAGTACACAACTTTAACACTCAAATGTAGCAAATTACAATGAGTTTAAGTACAAATAGATGTTGTTGCTTGATGTCATGCTGAAAAATATGCAGAAATAGTATTCTGTAGAGTGATTGTCAATCATACCAATTGGGATTTCGCACATAAGTGAATGATGCAAAGTATAGACTAGGAGAATAATTTCAGTCAAATTTTTTGCATAATTCAGTTTGGTTTAGGGATAAGAAGTCGGTATTTATTGCATTGTTTAGTTAGAGAGTGAATAAATATGTTATTAAAATTAGAAACAGGATTGAAAACGTTTCCTTTTGTCATAACATTAGGTGATGTTGTCTAGTGAAGTGATGGGAATATGAAGTCGGCATCTTTCTTCTTCTAAGAATGAGCAAGAGCAAGGAAGGGTAGACAATTAGTTATCAAAGCAGATTCATGATTTCTGCAAGTGGCCTTTCAAGCGTCTATTGTAAACTACTGTATTTAATTATGGTTAATTGCACGCAGAGTTGACTTCATACAATATTTTATTTGTAGCGCACAATACCGGTAAGTAGGAAAATAATTATTATTCTGGTTGCATGTTGTTGGTCTTCTGTTTGCGTATTTGTATATTTATTCCTGAAGGAAACTCTGCAAATGTAATTTGTACAGGTAAAGTAACTACTAACTAACTAAGCATTCACTTACTTGTGAGAAGATTTACCACAAGAATGGTAAGTGGATTGAATTTGTTGTTAATTGTATTTCATTATTATTGTTGGACTCCACTCAAAGTCAAGAGCGAAGCTATGAAAATTGAAATCGAACAATGCAACAACAGTAAGGAGAAATAGCAGGCGGACAGGACAAAACAGACAGACTAGTTAGATGGACAGACATTTGTTGGACATGCACAAGTACATATGATGAATATGTAATTATGATGATGATATGATGGGTTGCTTCTGAATAGACTACTTGTAGCAGAATCCCTCTTCCCTACTACATTGTCCATTAAGAGCAGGTAGCGTAATAAGCACTTTTACAAACATTGACTGATTGCAATATTCTTACGCTAAATAAGATCATAACAGAACGTGCAACGATGTGGTATACAAATAGCTAACACTTGCTACACAGAGCAAACATGCCGCGTTTCAGTACTAAAATAATGTAGCTGCTATGCTACACTACACATTTTACATGAATGCAGAAACAACGTAGAAAATATTTAAATAGACATGCACTCCACCCTGGGGAATATTCAAATAAAAACTAAGTTTAACAAATAAAAGTTGATACGCCTATGTAAAAGGTTTTGTCATATCAATTCCACGACATTCATTGTCGTTTCCTATACGAACTTTCCTTGTATGGTTAATATCCCAATTCATAAACTTCTTTCATAAAATTTGATTATTGCAATTGGACAATGAAGACAGCAGTAACCAATTTAATCCCAATGCATTGGGTGTATTTATGCTATTTGTTACCAGAATTGAACATTGAATGTTCACTAGTATTAGAAATTAAAACAAAAAACCTTTGTATTTGTGTTTCGAGATAAAGCTTCCTTAATTCTTTTCCACCATGGTAACTGACATTTGTAATTTGGACCAAATTGTAAAGGAGTTCAAGACTAGGATAATTGTAAGACATTGTTCTTACACATATGCAAACTCAAAAGTTATAGACAAATGTTAGTACTCACTATTCACCATTCATTTCTAAAGTAACGAACTTAGGTGCTGAACCCAAAGGTTGTATTACCTATTACTACTACAATAACAATTATGTTTCCAGCTACTACTCAGAATTAACCCCATTCGTGCTTTTCTTACTGAAAAGGTTCCCTGTATCAAGACACGCCAGTTTCCCTATTGGTGAAGACAAGTACTAGCACTCACATAAGTCTTTAGTGTTGAAAAGTTGAAAACGATTAGTTAAATCTACTTTTGTTGTCTTGACGCAAGCTATGCATTTGATTCTTGCGATAAATCTAACTAAAAATGCAATTCCATAAAATTCATATTCTGAATACTTTTAGGATATTCAGTTTTTTGTGCTGAAACTTTACTTCCCACTAGCTTTACTTACATAGACTATTTGTAGTAATTGAAGATTGACGACACTGAATGCTGCCTACTTCAAGTTCATTTCATGCAATTTGAGAAGAAGGTATCGCATAGTGTATTATCTATAGTTATTTCATGGTACATATTAGTTTCTGTACATTCATTAGTCAATCTTTGGTTCTATGATAGCATGTCTTAACATGAAATATGTAGCTTTGTTGACTTAGCAAACTGTAGCCAAGCATCAATTACCTTTTTACTTTTAAATTACAGCCTTGTTCACTTTCAATATCAATGTTATGTATAAAAACATATATTTTCTAAGAATTTCATGTCATGCATTCCTGTATATAGAAACTGTAGGATACATACCTAACTGTGTCTTCAGTCCTAATAAGTACAACTAATTCTAATAATATTACTTACAATTGTATAATACTTACATGTACAGACAATGAGTATAGTAGATGTGACAATTTAATGTATCTAAAAACAATACATGCTACAATAGAGCTCAAGGAACAACTTGAAAAATTATTTTTGCCATGGTAGAGTGGAGGAATCTGTAAATTTGTGAGTTTTGTAAGAAGAATGGATTTTAAGAATTAGAAGGGTCTGCATTAAATAAAAGACTCACATCATTACTAATGATACACAAGGAGAAACTAAACAGTCCGAGCAAATACTTGCGTAATAAGTAAAAAAGGGTTGCCCATATAGCGTCTGTTCCTATAAACGCATCATATGTGTTATTATTATAGAGGAACTGCTCATTTGAGAATGATACTCTTTGGATACTTTCTTGCATGTAGTGTAATGATGTATTGGATTCAATGCCAGCGCATTTAGGTGAATTAAGTTGGTAGAGGGTGAATTGGACCTGAACAAGTTCGGTTTCCTTGCTGCTGCTGGACAGAAATCTCCTTGTCGTATTTCCTATAGGGTAGCATAGATATTTATAAAGTTGGAGAGAAAGGGTTTGTGAGACTAAATCTCACCGTTTTGTGTGAATTGCATTAGTTTGAAGGCAAGTGAGACGACGAGACGGTGAGTTGTGTTGTCCGATACTTCGGCGTATTTGAGACATGTAGACGAGAGATTCTTACGCAAGTTGGTGAAGTCCAGTTCTGGAGTGTACTAGCTACAATTAACATTACATCACTGTACACATAGTGAGTGAATGGCATTGGTTTGGATTGAATTGGATTGCATTCTCGAGAATCAGTCAGTTCTTGACTTGACTGTCATGATGATGGCGTGTTTTGAACATTGCATGCTAAACATTAGGAGGATAAGGCGCCGCTGTATCATTACACATCTTACATTTCGTGATCTTTGCCTGCTTGCCCTCTCTAGTCTATCAATGTATCTCTGTAGTCGAGTCTACCTAGGCTTGGTTGCTTTGCTTTGCTTTGACTAGTTTAACTCACTTTAGCCAAACTAAATAATCCCACAATACGTAAAATAAAAGACAACTTTCATCTCATCCCCACAGATTATCTCATGTAACTATAGACCAGACAAAATCCTCTTTTTGGTAATTCTTTACGTTCCTTCTGTTATTATGCTTAGCTATCTTTAGTGAAATACGCTCTAATCCTAACTATTAAGGATGATCAGACTTAAATAAAAATATCAAATAACAGATTAGAATCCAAATCATCTGGATTTAACAGAGAAATCTAACAAAACTTGAGATCGAATTAGACATGTCTGTCCTTTAATACCAAGGAGAAAGGCACAATTTAGTAAATCTCTCCTAGTCTAGTCACTAGTCCAGTCTCCGTTTATTCTTATACACTAGTAATCTCATGATCATAATGTAGGTACCTAATAATCCTTTCGATTTACACTCAATTGTTGAGATTAGGCAATCAATGTACATGAAGTGAGTATATTCAGACATTTTATACAACGATTATAATTATAATATTTCCATTGATACTGTATTTCTGTTACTACATTGGGCATTGTGTCCACTACAACAAAAACGCCACTACGTAATTAATTAGTGATTACATAATAAAATGTGACAGCAAGATAATTGGTAAACCTAATGACAATTTTCAAATTCTTCTTCTTCGGTTTATTTAAACATTATTAAATATTCCTTTGGACACCCAAATACGAATTAATGTCACTGAATTTACTTATTATTTGAATCTGGGCTAAGTTACAGTGATTTAATGCTAATTGCCATAATGTACATTTCATTCATAAACATATCATACAGATCACTGATATATGTTGGCGTGGTATACTTAAACAATTTTGTATGCAATACTTAGTAATCATATTTATTGATTATAGATTTTGCACGTCTGCTTTTATTTTTCTCTCAGTCCATCAATGTTGGTACAACTAAAATTATCCGTTAATAATTTAGTTGCCCATGTTTTTTATTTTGAAGCATAATCTAAAAATGGTTACCTCTATTAACTATGACTCTACCAAATCAAAACAAGATTATACAGCAAATTATATGGTTATAGCTTTATTACGCTATAATATATTCCTAGAATGCCTGCCACGGAAGTATATAGTAATAGTAAAACCTACTTACATTTGTTTAGATTAGAATGCAGAAGATACGAAAAGGGAAGTAAAAATGTTACTGAGAAGCGGATCAAAGTGGTAACAGTATTATAATGTTGACTGGTTTTGTATTCCGCCTTTTTGTAGCATTTGAAGATAAAATACTATGGTTAAGATAAATAAAGAGATTTATTACTAATGTAACCATTACTGTTACGGCTACTGTGTTACTTAAGTGTTTAGTTTGGTCTTAGACTCACAGCATTACAACTACATTAGCTACAATAGCTGTTTTTATGTAAATAACTGACCTATACTACAGACTTGTAGGTACCCTAATGACTATTTTGAGAATATAAGTAGGTGCATCCCAAATATAAGGTCTTAGGTATACACAATCGCGGATTCTCATTTAAATCTATATAAATCAAAAGCAGAGAAACATTTCAAGTTCGTTGGAGGAGGTGGTTAATAATTTCTGAAAGTGTACAGATGGGAGAGCATTTAATGCACAGTAATTACAATGTGTAGAGTCTGTAGACTATAATATGTATTTAAAGTATTCCTTATTGTCTTGGAAACTTCTCATTCGTCTCATTTTTATGGACTTGAGATGATAGCAAAAAATTGATGTTCCTTCCGCGAACAAAATTATATTCCATAGTAGCAAACGTACCACGAGAGTAATTATACCTCTTTAAAACGCATCACAATTAATTGCATCAATAATAAACTGATTAGCATAATTATTTAGTTGGTATAAGATCCCTCATTCTAACAAAAATGTGTTGCATAATTATTGCAACAAATACTGCATTATGCTGCAAAAATCTTTTGTTTAAGTAAATATGGGATTTTGGCACACGCTGAGAGGAAGCGCTGACCACTCTTTTTTCTTACGAAACAATAGTAATCGCTATTTTTTAAATATTATAAGCTGGCACGTACATCGACAACCTTATAGCTGCGAACAAGATAATATTATATTGCCAATACCTACCAATAAAGTAGTGCATACTCTGCACCTTTGACAAAAACAAAGAATAAGTTTGAAGACTGCATGGTGGGATGGTAAATTACAGTAATACTTTGTGTGGCTGAGTTATTCTCCACTTTAGTGCAGAGACTCAAAAGCCAATGTGTTCATTGTATGAAAAAAGCAAATTTACTTTGGCAATATGACGGCGAAACTAACGAAAATGCTGTGAGCTGAACTTAGGAAAATAAAGTGAGCCACGGAAGCTTTTAATTAAACCTATCATTATCCACTCAAGAGTTGCAGCAATTACTGCTTTTTGACAGCTGAAAAATTGATATTACACACATATGTACGTAGGTACACGTTGTACTCCTTTTATTCTTCATTTAGTATTCACGGAAAAGTGCAACGCAACGATATGAAACAAGCTAATCTGACATAGTTAGCTATACACATGACAACATCCTAGGGCACAATATTTTCGGTAAGAAAACTCCGTAAAGCGACACGCTTGTAGAAACAGTTACAATAAATTGCAGACTCATTCATATAGCAGGCAAATGGCAATCAATGAATAAGACGAGCAAATCGACCTAGCAAATTAAATGGAGAAATATTAACTTGAGTAATCAGCGTTCATAGTGCGCAAGAATTCGTCTAGTATGGGCGGAAAAAAAACTATACATAATACGAAAATATTTTTACAAAATTAAGGCTACCTTTTTATTTATAATAAATTGGCATTTCAAAGTATAAAGCACTGTTATTATAATTTCGGAAATTTCGCATCCAAAAAAAATTTGTTTAATTTTAAAAGACGCTATCAATAATGCTAACCTAGAAAAGAGTTCATTGTTTCATGTAATAATGTAATATGCTTTACTTGCATTACATACGCGCTTGTAACATAGAAAAACAATTTTATTTTTTTATGGAATAGAGATTGACTATTTATTTTCGTTCTATAATTTTCTTCCAATGATTCCAATTGTAAAATTGTCCATGCAAGATGGAAAGACGGTCTAACCTTGCTTATCAAATCAAGTCTAAAAGTATAATTAAATTTAAGTACAGTACACACAAATACTTATACGAATTTTTTGCAATTTCTGCCATTTTTGTCAAGAGTTGTGTTAATGCCATAATCAAGAAGATTACAGAGCAAAGGATTGAGAAAGAGTCTTTAGCTGAGGGCAATAGTAGAATGTACCTTAAATTATGACACGTTATAAACTTCTGAAATAAACAAATAGGAAATGGATGCAGAGGAATGAAGAGTACTCACTATCTGGTTTGGTAGGTCTTTTATTATGTGGTTGAGTTCCAGACATAATTATAAGAAACGAGTTAACTAGCAAAAGGTAGCCAGGCAATGGTGACAATAATATATATTATGTAAAATTCTAGATGTTTATCAGTTTTCAGAGACAAGTTGGATGCTGTTGAGTGAAGCAAACAGTTGATTCCACTTACATTTTACGCTGTTACAAACACATTTAAAAATAAGCACTTAATTAGTTAGTCGACATTCTAATAGAGTCATTATTTAAATCCAATTTTGTCAACCCTGCTTTTGGCATGAGTGACACAGCTCAAACTTACATGGCTATATTATTTTTATGGATGTTTTAGTACGCGGATTTTTCCTACCACATTGAATCTTCGAATGACCATAAGTAGTTGAGTATCTTTATAAGATGCTGATGATTGTATGTTAAGAAAGCTACACAAGAGAACTTACTAATTTTGATCAGTTTTTTAAGAAAAAAGTTAAATTTTTAACGATTACATTTATTAGCCATGGGAAATTTTTAATGTACGTTTTGCATATGCGGTATAAGATACTCAATATACAACCACTATTAAAATAAAATAAGTAATTTCCTGCTTTTAAGCCAGTTATACCTAGTTATAAATAAATAATGGTGGCTGGTGATCGCTTTGGAAAATCATGAATGTCCATCAGTTTTGATATGAAAACATCAATGACATCATCATGAAAGCCTTATTAGTGGTTCTGAGATTGCAAAAAGCATGCTCTAATCAAGTTGCCTTTGCAGTCAAAAATTATAGGTGTGGAGTTTGTGTTGGCTGATGCAAAGAACGCAAGATAGCTTTTCTTGATGATGAGAATGATGATGTTCTCATCTCAACTGTACATCATACTATCACACACTATTTGCTTTTGTGAAGAGAGCAGTTCCTGTATTGTACTCAGTCGGTATTACATTAATAATATGACAAAGTACTCTGCGTTAGAAGATTAACTTTTACATAGGATATATTCCAGGCATAACTAGTTCAGTTTTCGTATTATATAGGCACTGCATGCTTTGTTAGCTGGGAATGTGGAATTGGTACAAATGTTGTACACGATTTTGACTTTGGCCATTATTTAAAATTTAAACTACGTTAAATTGTAGTAAGAAGCGACTTGGTATAGGATACAAGATTAAATTATATACAAATATTACAAAAATATCTGACAAAGTATTGCCATGCACTAGAGATAATAAAATTATAATTTATCTAGTTGCTCAGGATCTTTTGACTTAAAGTTATAAATGAAAAAGACTTCTTGGGACGTTATAGGAATTAAGAATCAGAATTATTGAAATGAAAAAGAAGTTAAGATCGACGGATGAATGTCTTATTCTCTTTTCTGTAAAATAAAATGATTACCATTATGTAATAAATGCATCGTAACTGAATGCGAGAAGTGTGATGTAGATTTATACAAAGAAAAGGTAGTTACATGGCTGAGTCTCTTGGTTTCTTTTGTAGTGTTTAAGTATTTTGTATGTAACTAACAATAAGTATGCAAGTATGTACATTGGCATTGTTATCAACCGATGTGTTCGTATGCATTTTAATTCAATGTACATACATATTTATGTATTATACTATTGTAAGAATGTTTTTTCTGTGAGTTAAAGGTAAATTTAAAAAGTTCGAGTCAAGTCTAGTCAATTCAAAGTGAAGTTGTGTAGTAAGTAAGCAAAGCAGTGAGTCCTTAGAGGAGGAGGGGTATAATGTAATGGAGGAGATTGATAGAGAGATACTGGATTCACCATTTTCCCGGTTTTCTCTGATGCATGTATAGATGCCCACGGATTGTTCTTTTTCTGAGCTACCATGCCGTATATCTAATTTCAAAGGGATAATTATAATTATAATCCCTTCAAGTGTTTCGGTATAGCATTGCTAGGATTGAATGGATACTGTAATACTAAACCAGATAAAGTGATGTACTAAACACAAGAGGGAAAATGTAGTCGAGTGATAATGGTGGAAAATTAGCTCTTATTTGGTTAGGCGGCCCTTTACACTCTCTGAATGACACATATTGCTGAGATGTTGAGTTGACTGACTGAGTTGCTTCATTTCATTGTCCCTGTCTTGTTAAGTGAGTCCTACTATTCACTCTTATTATTATAGGACCCACTTCGTTCCAGGCTCGGCTATACCTTTGCTTTTATGTAGAGGTAGGCACTTCACAAGATTCAACAGCTCCGTGCACCTATGTTTTCTTTTCAACTCTTTGGTTTGATCTTGACCGGGTGATACTTTCCGTCTCATCTCCTCTCTACCTTATGCCGACTTGAATCATTTACATTTTGATCACTTTCTTCCAACATTCCTATACCTACATTCGCTTCAAGTCATTTGTAGTTTTCAAACGTTGATGCTAGCTAATATATTACAAACAACGCCTCAGCAAATATATTCCCTTGCTCTCAAATTTTAGGTGAAATTACTCTATTTTTAAAGTTGTATTTATATCTGTATATTTAAGGTAAAATTACAAATACAATGAATTTATCTGATTCAGATTATATATCAGGAAACACTTGTGCTGCACTATATCGGTTTATATACCTATATATTGAGTATTTAAATAGTGTGGTTTTGGTTATAATTTCCACTGTAAATGGTTTAAACTTTATCAAATAAGCAATTTCAACTATCTTTTTCACATTTTTAGGAATAGATAGATTAGTTATCAGAGATTATCAATGTTAAATATAATTTACCAATATTAAAAGTTTTTATGCTAGCCGCTGACAAATGATGATCTTAGCCAACCACCATTTTAACCACTAGTGGCTAGAATTCTTTAGATGCCTAAGTAATTTATCTGGGGATCTTCCTATTTTATAATGGCTCTTATGTAAGTCATGCATGTTTGTAATTGATTGGAAAGGTCTTCGAATGATTGACAATTTCCGATACCTACCTTGAGTTAAAAGTAATGCTGAAATCTTTAGAGTCTTATCAAACCTGTGTATCGAAAGCAATTAAAACTTAGGCAACCAAAAGTGATTTTGCTAAAAATGCTTCTAGTTTCAAAGCTTTCTAATAGCAAGTTTTCGGCTAGCTCTCTATAGCACAAGAAAATATGATAATACTGGCTGGCTATAAACTTTGCGTGTCAAATTTCTCCTTTTCCTCAGAATTTTTTACAGTCTCTGAGTATTTGTAAAGCCAATGTAGCTATTTCATCCTCTATTCCCAATAATTGCGTACACTCAAATTATGATGATGATACATTGAACATGCTAATTTTTTCCCTTTACACCACTTAATTCTTTAGATTTTATACATAAACAAATGTCCGTTACTTAATAAACTTTCTTATGCATCAAGGGCTAATAAAATATATAGTAGATATTTTTTCTTTGTTTACATGCTTTTCCCTCCTATAGTACTAATGATATGGAAATATTACGTACAGGTAAAATTGAAAATTAAGTACTACCAATTTATAGCAATTGACCCCAGAATTATTTGCTAATTATTAAATAAATAGGCAATGTGAAAAATGCAATTATACGACCATGCAATTATCTCCTGCATAGGAGATGGCCGTTTATGTTAAATGAGATGATAAATTAGTAGCCAAAATGCCTATAATTACTAAGGGCTAAATTTTATTATGGAACGTCCGAATTAACCGAAAGCGATTAGGATTTTTCTTAGAAAATTAACCATCCCCTGTACTGCAAATGACAGTGAAGTCACAAAGAACATAAAAACATTTATTTCTGATTTATAAATTTATTTAATCTTTCCTTGTTTTAAACAGTATTTTTTTCAGTTTAGAAAATATAAGCGAGTATTGTGTCAAAGGGTGTCAATGGAAGGAAATGGTGCAGTTTCTGATCAGAATAAAATCCTGCTTTCGTTTACTTCGTTCGAATACTATTAATTAAGCTTACAACTTTCCCTTCTTTACCATAGTCAAATGCTTATCATAAATAAAATCAAAATTCATTCATTTTATGTAAATTAGAAAAAAAATATCTTGACTTCTATGGAACCATCAGTTGCATGAAAAATGAAGTCCTGATTGATCAATTTAAATACAATTTATTATTAATAACGTGCCAAGTTGGAAAATTTCGAATTGTGTTAAGCCAGGTTAAACATTTCATGAAGTCTAGTGCACATGATATATTTTTCGATATTTCATTGTCGCTTCCTTATCGAGAATTGTTAATCTTATCCATATTAATTCATAATCATTAAAATTAATTTACATATTCTCAGGTTTTCTAAATAATTTTCATTTCACATTAAACCATAGATTCTCAAAAATCTTTGAAATTTGAGTATGGTTAAAGTATGTCTAATTAGAAATGCTGCTCACTAGAGTGAAGTAGAAGCTTGTCAATTATTAGCATTCAGGGAATTATTATTTGTTTACTTGTACATGATTGCATTCAAGATAATAACTGATAAGAGTGCACAGCGCATAATATTAAGACGACCCTTGCACTTGGAGTGACTCACATCACAGAACATGCAAGCATCGCACGTTATCTTTTTCAGTATTATATCCTACTGTTCCATCTACCTGAGTATTATTATGATGGCCTTCCCTTATCCATCAGAAATTTATAATGATGATGATGATATTATGAGAACACGTAATAAAAGCACTACAGAAAGTATGACATATTTTGCGATATGATTTGGCTTGCATTGCTTGCCCTTTTTAGCTAGAATTTATTTGACGTGCTGATATACTTAGGTACATTTATTATTATGTTGTGCGATAGACTTCTACGTATATGGCCTGACTGCCCTTCCTTCGTCATAACAATCTGGCCATGTACTTTTCTTTTCTCCCTTTGCTCTTCCTCTTTCATAAAAATGCACCAACTTTGCACACAACAACAACGGGTAGGTACTCGGAGAGTATTTTCTTGCTTATGATCGTGCCTATAAGTGACACACATTTGGAAATGGTACCAAATTATATTATTATTGACTGAATTGTGGAATGGCAAGGTACCTAGAATGATTAATCCAATATTTTACCCTGCATTCGTTTCTTGCTAAAAAGAATCGAGACCATGAAGATATTACGCTTTAATATTTCTCGGAAATAAGGAGATGAAACTGAAATGCTTCCTATCCATTTCCCTTGAAATACGAAGTAAACAAAAATCTAGGGTACATTGCACCGTTTCATTAATTTCAATAAATTCTACCTGAAATAAAATCTGGTTGTCCAGACAGATAGAATTAAACATTTCCTGCAAGTATTTCTTCTATCGAGGAAAAATGTTTGAAATAGGAAAATAATATGCATCCATATGCTTTAATACTTCAAAACTGCAAACGTATGTATTTTTAAATACATTGGAAAAAATATAAGTGTAGTTAGTCATGTCAATCTAAATAGCGACCGTTAAAATATTTTCTCCTGCTATTTTGTGCTCTTAACTTGAATAGTATTCATAGTTAAGGAAAGGGTGGAATTATGGCAAAAAATACAATTGTAAGCTATTAAATGAGATGAAATTACATAGGAGGAGTGTAGGAAGCAATACGTGCTCACTCGGAGCTGCACACTGACAGGTAAATTTGCATAATCAAAATTACCATTTGATGTTTCAAAGAAATAATATTAACAATTAAGGTATTCACGATTCCATTTGTTAGGAGTTAGAGATTTGAACAGATAATCTGGAAGGAAAGGGACTGGACCGGAATTGTGTTGTTTCTAGTCGTAGATCGATTTACTACTCCAGTTAATTTCATTTGTAAATTAAAGCTCAGAGGTGCCTGCTGCCTACCTTCTACTCAATTCAGTGAGCTCATGAATTAGAAAGATAACGCAAATGTTAGGATTTTGAATTATAAGGAGGGTTTACGGTATATTAGTGTAAATAAGTATTAAGGGTGTAGTTTAGTATAAAATGATATGTAGTTATGATCTTGCATGGTTTAGGACCGACAGGCAACTGACAATTGAGTAGTCCACGCCCAGCCAAGCCCACCCATCCAGACCAAACCAAACCAGAAGAGCAGACAAGAGCGAGTCGGATGAGATGCGAAGAAGTTGGGAAACGCTGTTCGTGTACTTAACGTGTTTATGTACGTATAATCTACACTGCACTATGCCCAGCAAAGTTTAAACATTGGCAATGTGTTTGACAGGTAGACATCACAAATCAAATTCAATCAAAATTACATTGCTGCTTGCTTACCCGTTGTTATCAATGTAGGTTTGCTTTTGTTCAACGATTTACGTTGAATTACCTGCCGTTGTTTAAGCTTATAACTCGTTGGGATTTCGCAATCGAGAATACCTGCCTGCCTATATTATTTTATTTTAATAGCACTGCTCCGCTGCTAATTCATCGCCAGCCAGTCGACATACTAATGTAGAGATGAGACGAGCATTCTGTTCTTCTTTCGCTGCTGTGTCTAGCTCAACATTAGGCAAATGAAGAATTGAGAACAGAAGCAAGCTTTCTACGTTTCTACTCAATCTGCTTATATATTATTATATTTTTATAGTATATAGAGGAGCGTTAATTGAGAAAAATTGCAGGAAGAGCACGGCAACACAGACACAAAGCAATTCTTATTAACAATCTCTTTGTTTTCTCCAAGCCCAATTATTACACGTGCTATTCCTATTACATTACGTCAAATTATTGCATCGCTTTCACTACTCCTGTATTATTGCTACATATTATTTACCTGTTGAATATGTAAAAAAGAAGAAATAGCTAATATAGGAACGTACCTAAACATAATTTGCATGCACATATAAGTTCATAACACGAAATAAGTCACATGGAATCATTTATTTTCATTTCTGTTTACCTAATAAGTGCTTCTCAAGTCTATTGCTTTTCATACCATATGCCCAACCAATTCTGAGCTGATAGTGACCAAGCCACAAAACAGAGAAATAACTGCCGTAAATCTTCTAATAGAGACGAATAGTATATAAATCATTTCTTATGTATTAATTAGATTTTGTATAGGCCAAAGGTCAAGCAGTGTAATTAAATGAAATTAAGGAATCGAATGGAAAAATATTTTCATGGTTTTGGAAAGAATTTACTGAGCTTCAAGAGGTTATCTGTTGTTCGTAGCGTTAGCCAATAGCGTGTGAGTAAATGAAACTTGCAATGTTCTGATTGGAGCAATTGTGATGCTAAGTGTCAATCAATTTCCAAAAAATGTCCATCCCAGTTTGTATTGGCCATTTTTCCTTCTTTGTAGTACCTGCACATCTATCTTTGAATATACTGGAAACCTAGCATATGCCCGTAATTTTACCTTCAATTTCTGCGAATACTATATCAGACAGACTTCTATAAGAACTAAGCTTCTATTAGAAGAAGTACGGTAGTCCACTCTACATTGCCTATGTATTTAGTATGCTGACAATCATACATATGCTTCTAAAACTTTTTATTCATTCCAATTATCTATTTATCTAAAAATTACCTCGCTGCAGTTGCTCTTCGAGTTTTTTGCTTCTCATCACATGACATTCAACACATTAATTTATATTACGATAATAAATACTAAGGGAGAATGTGCAAAAATGTAGTTGGTGGTAACTATTGCACTGTTTAATCTCTATTTGGTCTTTGACACGAATGTTCCACTTGCGCAACACTATTAAGATACATTTACTTATAAAGAGATATCTTTACATAAAGGCTAACATAAACAATGTGGTCAAAGAGAACAAATTATTGAGCATAGCACCAACGCTAAGGCAATTGAATCGGCCAGGAAAGAGTGTACAAAGCGTAATTAAATTGCAATATGACTTTGTGCATTTGAATTTATAACATCAGGTCAGTATGTTACTTTGTAGCATTTCACATACCTGCAGATGCTGTAGACAAAATACACGCGCATTACTAGTGGCTTTGTCTGCCTACTGTCAATCTGCACGAAATTCTACTGAAACGTGACTTGAAATGACAATGGATGAGTTATCTCTAATTAGTGTGCATTAGAATTACACTTGGAACAATGAAATCAATCATTGATGCAAAATCTGTTGCGTTACTCCATTTCAAAGAACTTTAGTTCCTTTCACGCAGACACTAAATCCCATTTCTAACAATGAGATCAGGCGTACTAGAACTACTACATAATGATTTCAGGTGATCTAGAAAGGCATAACAAAATTAAGTGGCCAGTCGTCCTAAAAATAAAGTCTTGTGCAATAATCCTAAAACAGATGATTCAAAATGCAAAAATAATAATAAGATAAGAAGTGTGGTATCAATTATTAAATTTTTACTCAAATTAAATGTCATACTTATATGGAAAACATGTAAGTTCTTAGAATACTCCAATGCTTAAGAGTATCATTATACACTTTTACTTTTGAAATTGTGAAATATTTATTGATGTTCGTTAGTTGATGGTGAGTTGGAATTAAGTCTGGAATAAGTAGACATTAGGAGGTAAATATAAATAAAAAATTGGTGCAGGTCATGAAAGCGTTGCTATTATCCTTATTGGTAGTAAGGAAAGTGGTAAATGCAGGCAGGCAGGCTACACATCGTCAGTAGTAGTTGAGTTGAGACAGAGACTCGGGTCGGGTAAGCTGCCTGCTCTGTTTTCTGCTTTGCCTCCACTTTACTCATCAGAAAACACGAATATTTCCACATAGATAGTGAGAATTGGGATTGCATGGGTTTTCTTTTCTTGCTCTTCTAAAGGTTTATCAGAAAAAAGGAGAAAAAATCATAATCATAGCTATAGAGGTAGCTCTCCTATGGAATCATCATTATCATCAAATCAACTCCATTCATTTGGATCGACTTGACTCCCTCTTAAAATGTAATGCTGTGTATGTAACAATATTATTCATTTATATTACTGAAACTATGCAGGGCAACGTAGCTATAGGCATGGCAAGAGTGGAATTGAAATAAAACCATGGCGTGCAGAGACGAGCAACTCAATAAGCAATGACAACAGATATCTGTCTGTCTGTCTGACTCTAATGCAACCAGTTCAAGTAAAGTGTCTATCATTTTCAATTTCCAATGATACCATCGTCTATAATTCTATCTGTAAGAAAAATCCCAAAAAATTATGAAATCGCTTTACACAGTCAAAAGTATCGGCCGATGGTTAGCTACATGTTATCAGTGCATTCGGTATCAATATCAAATGAATTCGTGTAAATTATTGGGTGATATCTGTTTATAAGACATGTCTTAGCGTTTAACAGGTAGATACTACAATTTACAATAAGTACCTGTGTATGGGTAAGTAGGTACCTCTTAAGAATTTTGTACGTGGTAGACAATGAAACGTTTAATTCGACAATATATTTACTTGTCTGCTCTGTTAGTTATTTAGCGTCCATAATTCCACAAAGACTACATTTTTGTATCACAACAGTAATATAGGAAAAGGCAAAATACAGAGAATCAAGTCGAAACAAGAACAAAAAGTATCCAATCGGTAAATTGTAAAAAATGTCAGAGTCAAAAAAAATGTTTGTTACTTTTTGTTACCTTGATTTTTGAGCATATGCACCCAGTGGAGTTTAATAATAATTACTTTACTACTAAATTGCTACTAAATTATTTCTGTATTCGTGTAGTATACTGAACTAATTCATTTTTGTCATTGCATGTTTTACTACAGTACAGACCACTCTTTTACTCGTGTAATAGAATCTGCTGACTGCTAACATCTCAATACAATTACATATCTTCTACTCGTTTTCCTAAATTATTGGAGCCATGCCATACCAGTACAATTATTCTACTGCCAATTTTGCTAGCATTAACAAGCTGCTGCTTACCAAGCTCCTATCACTACTCGTTCTATGAAAAGTTTTGCTCTTTTAGTCAAACAGTTTATGGTCAGACAGAGACACCGAAACTATTGTACATGATATTTAGAGGACAAGGATATTACAGTACTATTAAAATGAAAAAGGAAACAGAATAAAGCATTACTTATTATTAAGGTAAACCACAATGAATAGTCTACATTTATTGTACGACTTAATTTAATTTTAAAATCCTGGATACTAAAAACTTCCTGCTTTCCAAATGAAATTCCATCTATACAACAAAAATGAGTTTAAAAAAAAGAAATCTCATCATTATATTATTTGGCAGGAAAAACAATTGTTATTTAAGACAAATTAAAAATGCTGCGCCCCAGGCTTCATGTTAAACTAGGCTAAAATGAGGTGCAGCATTTGTTTTCGTCCAATTATTTTATGCCTGTACTATACATACAATTGCATTTTTGATTAAGACCATCTAAAGACTCTTTTTGCATAACAAAATAAGCTTTTCAAAAATTTTTTTAGATCAAATACTAACACATATCTAATTAGCATAAAAATGAGGCGCACTTTTGAGAAAATCCTTGTTTTAAACTTAGATCTCAGGTATTCAGGATGGGAATAAGCTTTGATTATGTAATTATAATAATAATTTATGTTTAATCATTCCATGCTAAAGTTTTCATGTAAATCCATTTTTTGATGTGTAGCACGAGTAAAAAGGGGCAGAAACAACAACGGAAGCAAGGTACAAAACTATATAGATGACAAATGGTGCAACCTGATGTAGCCCAAAGGCATCGCACGAACAAGTTTCCAAAAATGTTTTCACAGTGTGTGCCGTCTCAGGAGGAGGGCGCCCAGCGGCTGTTGGTATCTCCGAAGCTACTTTCTTCATATCTCACCCACCAGATGCAAAATGCAAATAGCCAAGGCGTTAATTTCTTATTAATATTAATGACATCAGTTTAATCCTAATTCGAGATTACAGAAGTTTCTAAGAAAAAGATGTTTTGGTTTCTCATGTGAATAGTATTTGTATTTGAGCAGTGACTGGGTTGTTATTATATTTATTCGTATTATAAGTTGGCTAAAGTGGTCACTAGTGAGTAAATTACACAGGTATGCGAATCTGTGTAGAATGGAGATAGTGCGACGGAGAGAGGCAGATTGCATGGGAAGATTGGGTACGGAGGAGAAAAAGGAAAGAGAGGCATGTACTAAACAACAAAAATGAAAACAGGAGTAATTAAGATGGGATTTTGAATGAGAAGTCTTGTGCTGATATCCATTCCTGACCTTCCTCTTAATCCTTTTTGCTCGAATTATAGAAAGACGTTTTGGATGAAACCACCTTAACCACATTAACATATGAAATTAATATCGAAAAATTACCGAGTGACTTGTAGAAACAAGTGTTGAATTTATGTAGATTGCTCTGTTTTGATGTTTAAGTTCAAGCAAGTTTTAAGTTTACATTTGATATTAATGTTAAACTCTCATCTGCTGATCTACATGAAGTCACGTAATCCTCTAAACAATGCAACATTGCTTACGTATCTGCCAATTGCGGTAGCTGCCCAATTATGTATTATTAAGCAATTATTATTATTATTTCGTAGAAGATGGACAGAATGACAGATAATTATTCTGCATTATACCATGAACATTTATTTGCATTTTCCTCAACTATTGATGCCCTTTTTAGCTGAAAACCACAACATTTATATAATGATCGAACTCAGAAGAATCAACAGATTGGAAATTCTGAATCTAGGCATGACTATCTATAAAACTGCAGGTAGATAGATAACTTATTATTTTTATCTTTCCTTTGATATCTTTTGCTAAATCATTAAATCCTTAGTTGATCTCCATGTAGGTACTGTACATTTAAACCTTTTCGTTACTAATAGGGTCGTCTAATTAAGTTTCAATACTACATTTAACTGATTGTACTGAAATGTGAACTCCGTCTACCTTTCCGTCAGAAGACCTTTCTATAACTATGACAATACTATTTAGATCCGCTGTATACTTTTAAAATATATCATCTAAAAAGATTGACAAAAATCTTGTCCTAAAATGTTGAACCTGTACAAAAGCAGCTTAAATAATACTACAGTGGATTTCACGTGCAATTTTTTGGCTATTATCCCTATTGTATCATTAAATACGGCTATTGAATGAAACCGATTAAAAAATAAGCTAAGGCACTATTTTTCAAAGGTATTTGACTTATTTAGTTACCTTTGGGTTATTACAATGTCAATCTAGCAATGGTAAATTACGCTTTGCATATATTTAAGCCAAGATGGTTGAGATTGATGCATGATTTGGATTTGCAGGCAGGAGCAAGTAGTGTGTAGGTCTTGAAGACTGTAAACGCGATCAATAAGAAAAAGGATAAACAATTATGTCTGCAGTACAGAGATAATCTGTGTCTAGGTACGGAAAGGAAACGAGTGACCATCTTAGAGAATAATCTAGAGAACATTACTACTTAAATAATACTGGTCCACTAGTACACTGCAACAATAATCGTTTCATTCATCCTAATAATGCAATAATAATCGGCAGTGGCTGGATTGAGAATGAGACTGGACTGGATTGCTTCCCTTATTTTTTCTCGCATGTTTGATTCCTGACCTGCAATTAGTATGTGTAGCCTCTAATCTTTATTCGTAGTCATAATCCTAATCTGTGCTATGAGCATAATTATATGCTGTGCGGAAGCCGGGGGCATTTGCTACTGTGATGCGCTTTCAAGTTGGCATAATATTATTTGTGTAGAGTAGAGTAGAGGAGGGTGGCTGTTGCTCCGTTTCTTATCGCTCTAGGTAGGATGGATAATAATGATGAAAAGGACAGAGAGGTAGGCAGGCACAGATCAGATGAGATCAGCTCAACTCACTACCAAATCATATCAGGCAGGATTCATGGAAGGGTAATGAGTGGTTTTGCATGTATGTGTTTGATTTCAGTCTGGTGGCTATATAATCTGCATGAGAAGACTTCAAATCATGTTTAGTTGATGTGCACTTAAATGGAGTGCTGAACAACACAAATACTTACAGTGAACAGAACAGTAGCGAGTTGCAGACTGTATTCACCTTCCAATGGTCAGATTCGTTTCGAGTGTTTGCAGCACAGTAGCAGTTTTCTTAATCGCTCCCCAATTAACCACACAAAAAATGAATATTCTTATTTATGATGTTTTCCATTCGTTGCCTTATTGTTTTACCTTGACTTTCTTGCTTTCTTTGCCGATGTCTCCCTCCACTACCATTCCTATTGGTACCACAACTGGATCTAATAGGCGGCTATAGCATAACTACTATGACTCTTCATGTAATATGTAAATTTAGATTTATTTTAGACTTACTAGACCACTATCAGACCTCACGCTCTTTCTTCTCAATCCTATAGCATGTAGGTGCTACCAGAAAAGGAGAAAAATCCCTTAATTGCATTTACCTGGTTAACCATTTGCTAAACAACTAAAAACTTCCAAACCACTATTATTGCGCCTACTGCTACTGTATTTTCTGGATACTTCAACGACCAAGCTATAATATAATTGCTCGTATTATTTTATAATAATCGACACCTGTTTCAATCTCTGCTACCCAAATGACCTAACCTAACCTTGCCTTCACTATACTCACCCACTAACTCTCTAGCTACCTAAACAAAATATCGATATTAAAATCCTATTGAAAATGGAGCTTTTTCTTATTGCTAGAATTATTTTATTGACAGGCTCAATTATATCGATACATTCGCATGCGTCACACTGAATCTATAGTTTCTAGAAACCTTTTATAACTACCGACTTGCATTTTTTTCAAATTATCAATCTAGAATTCCTAGTAATCCTACTCAGCTATTATTTATTGCAAAGAATTTACCTAACCTGAATAGTAGTTTGATTTCCTGTTAAAGTTTTCTATGAAATCTATAAAATATTTTCATGCATCTTCTATATAAATTGTTAATTTAGCTCCGCATTTTTCTTTCATCATCATTCGACCTATTTTTTATGCCAATCAAATGTACTACTTTGATTAAATTATTTTTAAGTAATAATGAATAATAATTCAAATTTTGACACACGTGTTTGGGGTTAAAGCACACTCAGACATCACATCAAACGTTTATTAAATCCAGTGAACCACCAATACAATTTACAACATAATGTTATAGCGTAGGTGTTTTTCCTACGCAGTACATGGAGCATTATAATAGGTATAAGTATCTAGGTACATTAACATTTCATTATCGCTTTATGTAACTAATGACCTTTTAATGCTTTTAACTATACTTAGAAATAATTGAGTTTTATACGACCATTGAGCTTTAATAATAAAATCAGTAATAATGTATTAAATTGTTGTTTACGGAACTCAGTGCAAAGAGAAACGGTTACTCCATTGAGACAAGTCGAGAAAATGCAGTAAATGCATAGGGAAAGTTGGCATTTTAATTGTATACTGCCATCTCATTGTTGATACAGCTACTAATACACACGGGGAGGTAAAGTAGACTGGTTTATACTTTTCAGCTTGTTGGCTTCTTCGGTTTCTCTGAGTAAAGGAGCATTTTTACAAGAATGTAAAGACTGGTCACTTTCACAATCACTATCACGGGGACCTAACATGGGATGCTTGTCATATTTTGAGAAAACCTGCTCCTAAATTAAATTTGAATCTCGGCAATGTCTTGAAAACTCCGGTCGACTACGTTTGGTATCTTAACATTTAGAATGATATGCATGTGCATGATACACTAAATTGTACATCAACGAAAATGACACGATAAGAAATCTTTTAGGTGATTATTACGAAATTAGAGGGACATTGTGTTTTACATTTTAAGGATTTAAATATATAATTTGAACATTAACAATGAGATAAATACATGTATATTATATTTAGCTGTAGTACATTACATAGGTTGGTGTTGTCTATTACATATCTGCACACTATATTAAATGTGCAGCGATTTTCAATAAGCGACCTGAGGAAAAGGTCCGGTTTACAACAAGGCTTTAAATGTGGCCCACCAGATGAACATTTAGATATTTAAGATTAACAACAATATTTATTTTTTGCATTTTTATTATACTATCCCTCTACCTCATCTTGGTCTGAACTTCCTTGAACACTTTTTATAAACGGTCAATAAAATTATAACATGTTACACGACTTAATCGGAAATATTAATTTAACACACCATATTAACACCGACTACATTTTAAATCATTAAAAGATTTTCTAAACACAATTATATCATACAGTATAAGGTTTCCATTTAGAATTATTAGAATCAATGCGAGAGATAAATATTACATGCCTGTTTTTGAAAGCCAGCAGAAAATGTAAACAAATATTCTTCGAGGAAGAGATTATAGAATATGTACTAATCAAGATGACGAATTTGGCCAGCGAATAGTTGTCATTTATAATGGTTAATTATAGTATTACAGATTGAAGATACAAAATTGGTAACTCTTACAATATCTAAGCTATTATGAATCTATAACGCATAAAAATAAGTAAATACCTTAAATGGTAGTTGATCGATAGAATCTCTAGAATCTGTATAGTGAATTCATTAGCAGGTGGTTTAAATTCAATTAGAGATATGTTAGAATCTTGTTTATGAGTTTCTTTACTAAACTATTTAACAAAATGGTATAATACAGGTAAGTAATTGTCTTAGACTTGTATTAATGCAGTTTATGGTGTTACAATTTTACTAAAATAGCTTTTTGTAGTACCTCGGTTAAATTAATATTGCGTTACTAGATCTAAAAATATACTTTTTCCATTTACAGAAACCATCAACCCCCTCAGCAATAAAAGTTTGCTATTTTTGGCTTACAAAATAACATTTAAAATAATCTCTAAGTATAATTGATCAATAAAACTAAAATGGTTTTAACTCTGTAAATTCATGTAGTGAAGAAATCACTCAAGAAAATCAGATCTTTGATAAACCTGGCAAAACATGTACCAGGATGTAACGATAAATTGATAACACCTAAGACTGCATTAATATCTATCGACGGCATTAAAGTTTATGTAATATTTAGGTAAGGCAGTTAATTTCGGGTAGAGTTTTTTACATAATATATAATTTCTTAAATTTTTAGGTAAATATTAATGATACCAACTACACGTAGTATTTAAATAATATATAATTACTAGTTTAAAAACCCCAAGCAAATAAAATAAAAATTTCAATCACAGAGATGTAATTGCCAACGTTTTTAAATGTGAAGGTACTCCCATGATCTAATTCCCTCTTCCTATAATTTAGTGCTAAGGAACAGTTTAATTTTTTTATTTTATATATAGTTTAATATTTATATGTATTACATAGACAATTCACATAACTATCAAACTACTACAATGGTGAACTAATCTATTCACAATTTAATGCTATTTGGTTTCATAAATGTAGACATTCAGAAATAAGTAACTCCTTTCTCATTTCTTTAATACCTAGCCATTTTCTTCGACGACTTTTACGTCACTCCCAATTCAAAATGTGTTAGTTTAGGTAATTCCAATTTCATGTTTTATATCATTAGATATTTGGCTGACAAAATACACTTTAATAGCGTTTAGATTGTAACATTTGCAGTTTAATATTCGGACATTCAAGTATGCAAGTTTTAAATCCTTTTGCCAATACCAAGTGCAGATATTTAATTTATTCCTTAATATTCTTTGATAATACGATGACATGACTTTTCTTTACCTAAATATTTCCAACAAATCCATGGCTGAACTCAAATTACGTTCCCACCAGCATCTTTAACACTATTCCTTATATTAAATATTATCGTAGGCATTGAAATACATGCTTCAATGTATAATTTCATCCAGTTGCTTGTTGGCTCGATCAATTATTTACAGCTAAATAATTAGTTTACGAAGCATTTGTTTGCTTAATTAATTGTAAAGCTAACTTTCCTTAAAGGGCTATAATATTTATAGATATATCTAATTACAAACAACTTTTACGTATTTGTATTTGTTATTCAATGTAACATATCGTGGATAATACTAGTAAGGTTAATTATAGCTTATTTAATTCCAGAAAAGTATTTACCAAATAAATCATCAGTAGGTAGTTGTACAACATAGGTCTCAGCAAATCTCAAAATTTCGATACGATTCTTAAGAGTCCTTTCGTTCTGCTCTTATCCCTTTCGTACTGCTCTTATCCTAAGAGTCCTTTCGTACTGCTCTTATCTTAAGAGTCCTTTCGTTCTGCTCCTATATGTAAACAATTACATATACCCAATACGAATGGAGGACTTTGAGAAATTTATCTATTTACACAACACCGTTGTGCATTCTTTCAACTATTTAACAGAACTGCCTTTGTATTTCATAATTATTTGAATAAAATTCTTTTGAATTATAGTAGTAAGAAATCGTATGAATTGGTCTGGCATGAAAAATTGAAATTACAATGCGGTATAATATAGTAACTAATTCTTAACGTATCTAATGACAACATTGCTAAATCTAAAGATGATTATAGCCTATAGGAATAATATTAGTTATTAGAGTACCATGAAGATCTTTTTTTGCAGCAGCCCTCTTTAAGTTGTTGGTATATTTTCAGTATTTATATACTATACTATGCTATACTAAAGTTTTCATTATTTTTAATAACATTTAACAATAAACCACATATATAATATTAAGTATAATTAATAGCTACATAACTTAAGATTATTTAGCATTAAGCTTAATTATTATGTATGTTCAGGTAGTTAAACTGTACCGAACGAAAATTGTTTTAAACTGTACAGTTATTATGGAAGCTTTACAACATTTATAGCTAGGAAGTATTAACTAACTACTGCCTTTTGTGTCACCAGTGCAACTTTGCAACTATAACAGTGACAGTGCAAGAACTGCTAAACTTTAATTCACACAACATCAAGATTATGATTAAATTCCAGATCAACAGTGATGAGATGCCACTTCGTACATTGAAAACTTGGTAGCCCATTTTGCATGTAAGAACTCATTGACCAATGAAAAACTTACTATCATAGAGGAAACAGAAACGTAAATGAGAACAAATTAAGTAAACACATAAGAAGATATATGTATTAAACTATGACTTGTCGATTTTGCATCGATTAACTATATTTCTCCTACACATTATTAATTGAATAAAAAAATTGATACTTAAATAGATCATGTAAATAGATCATTTACACCAGAGTACTTAGCTTATAAAAATTTAAAAAGATAATTGACAATAAAATATTACTTGACGAAAACTTTCAATAAATAGCATACCTACCTATAAGCTTAAGAAGCTGAAACTTTTAAAGTCACAAACATTGCTCCCTTAAGCCTACCAGTAAACGAAAGAAAATGGGTTACCCAAAACGTGCTGGCACCATCTGGTGCATTAAGTGGACATTTATCACCAACAGTTATAAGGGTACATCAACTTATGAATATTTAATGTACATTGAAGCGAATCACTAAGTGCTAGTGCTATTACTTAATTATTCTTGTACATGACTAGAGAGACAATTGTTAATACTAATTACATGAAGAGTATTTATATTAGTTTTTAAAAGATAACGCGAATAAAGCTTTTATTCATATAATAATCTGTTCTGAAGGTTTAATTTCATCCTTCCCTTAAATATGATAACTATAGTTAACCTTTCATGGGGCAGAAAACGTATTTGTTATAATTCTAGCACTCTATGAAAACCAAGAAAGGTTATTCTTGAATCTTTCGAGATCGATACGAGATCACAAATAAAAGTTTATCCGATAGAAACGATATTGGGTCTTATCCTAAGAATTATTACATACCTAGCCATCTATTTATGTACAGATATATACATATAAACCACGTCCAACGTTCCATTAGTTACCAGAATATATTTATATCATATTCTTTCTGCTAATATCTTGTACAATAATAACACTACCTGGTTCATGCCTTGATCTTTAACTGCCGTAAACAGATGCAGATAGTATTTCAATAGAAATTGATTGCAATTTGTGCCTTAAATAGGAAGGTAGGTTACATTTAAGTATACGTAATAGTTTTGTCTGTGTATTAGGTATTTTATAACTGACACATAAATTACTTAATATGATATACATAATGTATTGTACTTACTTATTTGAATATAGGTAATATTACGTAGCTACATAATCTCGCCGAGAAAAGACGCATTTAATGGTATGGTCATATATTTACACAACACAATATGTTGCTTAGCCCTCTAAATTAACATTTATTGTATTTTTTGTTATCTCCGACTGTATTAGGATCATTGGTACTAATTTGTTCCTGTCTGGACATACAAATGGTTTCCACCCCTAGACAGCGAAGCTAATTGGAATCCAATGCTGTTTAACAGTCATTTCATCTTTAACAGCAACGCTGTACAGAATATATTCTTCTGATGTTATCTTATATTAGTCACCATTTTCATTTGAACTCCTAACAAGAGCAGTCTGCTTGCTACAATTTCTAAATTGAAATGTAATCACTCTTTGGTGGCAAGGTAACGAACTTATGTTGTTACAACAGTGCTTATTATACACTTTAAATTATGTGTTTTGTTAAAAGTTGTAAGTTTCAGCAACTTTTCCAAGGTTTGAAGTTATCTTGTGTAACTTTAACACCTGTAGATATTTTAATGCTCCAAAAACACACTTTAAAGTGCTGATAAATATCTACCTATTCAAAGGTATGAGTAGTGTCCTTAATAATGTTGAGGTACATAATAATGTACTGTATTGTACCTTAGGATTTA
Source organism: Tomocerus qinae (assembly GCA_020055645.1). Taxonomy (NCBI): domain Eukaryota; kingdom Metazoa; phylum Arthropoda; class Collembola; order Entomobryomorpha; family Tomoceridae; genus Tomocerus; species Tomocerus qinae. The sequence continues at coordinate 30,368,032 of CM034548.1, forward strand.
TGCCTAAGTCGTGTAATACCTTTAGGCAAAAAATACTTAAACATAAATCAAGTTTTTACAATGTAATTCACAAATAAAAAGTGTAAAACTATTCAGCTCATTATAATTGTCTTTGAGGTTTAACTTATTCTTGTACATGTTAGTTAATAAAAACTGTTTTTCTCCTTTAACCCAAGTTATAATTTAAAAGGAACTTTGAATAAAGCATATGAAAATAGTGCATGAGGAATAAAATTACACGTCAACTTCTTCCTCAACATCCAAGCTTTCATGTTCTTCCAAATCCTCCTGATCTGCACTCACGATGCGGAAGGACTCCAAAAATTCATTTAGGTCAATTCTTCCATCTTTGTTGATGTCCATGCACTTGGCCATTTCCATCATCTGCTGCTGAGGTATTGGAGTGGACAAATGCTCACTTAGCAGATCGCAAGCCTCTGAAAATTCTTCCATCGATATATACCCTGTAATGTAAATAATTTTTTGCTGTACGGTCAGGATTAATTACCTATTACACCAAACTAAAATTGAGAAGTTCTATAGCATGGAATAATATCAAAGAAAATGTGGTAAGACATGAGGAGAAACTTTTCTTTGGTACATATTCTGAATATGTTTGCATTAACTGTGTATCCGATAAATACAAAAGCATTAAATTAGTACTTACCTGAATTATCTTTGTCAATAATGCGAAATATCGCCTCCAGATTGTCTTTGTTTCGGTACAGAACATCCGCAACTGTAACATCCTCCTGGTTTAAAATTAAGAAATTTAGCACGTTGAAATGAATGCGTAATCTTCAAACAGAATTGTAATAATGCCGCTCGGTAAATAATAAAATAGACAATGGTAACTCGGCAAAGAATTGAAAACACCTTAAGAACATAACAATAATATTCAACACAACTCTTGGTACTCTTTTCAATGTGTAAACAATCTTATGACACTTGTTTAAATATTGTTGAAGTTTTGACTTAAGTACTGTGGATAATAGACTGTAAAAATTAGCCTGGTATTATTGTTGAACATTTGTAATTTTAATACGTAGTTCCTGGTAAGGGTAATTCACTTTTAACTGCCACCTACCACTTTTGAAGAGGTAAAATTAGCATTTAACAAGTATTAGTAGTGTAGAAATAGTAAGGGTTTATGATAGGAATAAACTGAGGAACTAAATAACCGAATGAATTAATAAGTTGGTGTAATTTCCCGAATGGTTAGTACGGAGAGAGCTATTATGCATCAGTATAAGTTCCTCATGATAGTAAATTATAGCTGCACTTTGAATTTTAACAAAAGAAAGTTGGGTAATAAAAATTTACTACAAATATGCCAACAAACTGGTAGTGCAAGTGCAAAGTAAACGAGTCGTGGCAACTCGCAAAGAATATTTTAGAATGCATTTTGTGATACTTTATCGGAGCTTAAAGTGTTCGGTAAGTGGTTCGTTCACACTATATGAAGTTTTATGGAAATAGTCTTCAACCAACCGCTGCTACGGCAATAACATCCTAGACTCACTAAACTGCTACACGTGAGTGAAAATTCCACTTTATTGCACATTTAGAAAAAGTTAACTTATTTAAATGATTTGCATGCAATGCAATAGTTTGCATTTGCAATGAGGTCACTTCGTGGCCTTACCACACATAAATTAAAGTAAGTTAGGAATGGAATAAATGGAGACTTTGCGGTCTATTCAAGTTGATAAGACAAACAAAATATCTTTTGAGGATAATTGCATTTGTAGACCGTTGAATGAAAACGTGATATCACTACATATTTCCACATCAACTTATACCTATACAATCGAGGGAAATGTAACAATAACACACTCACGAATATGTAGTCAGTGAGAGTTTGGATTAGTTCACTCCACTCACCATGAGTAAATACCAAAATAGTATGGACGCATCTTCTTTTTGGAATTACTAACGAGTTTCATCCTGCATGAATTTACGCTTTAGACAAATGAGACCTAGACAACACAAATGCAGTTAGGATTTATGCAGCCTACAAAAAACGTGTTCAAACGGAAGAGTTTTTTCACCAAATTGATGAATTGTTGTTAGAAAACGCTCCTTTTATCTACCTGTGGTCACGCTACTATATAGAGATTCAAGCACTGTACAACGATCAATAACAACATCACATAAACAACATCCGATATTGTTAGCATTCTATTGTATCACTCTTCCCCAGTAAAATGTACCCTAATTTGTTGGTTAATGTCTAAATAAATAAAGGTATCAAAATTTGTTTAATCGTAATTCAGAAGTGTAATCACAGAAAATGTATGTTTCTCCATATAAACAAAATATACGAACTATGAGGATAAAGACATTAGGAAAAGGTCCTATAGTTAGTCAGAAATCAAAAGCATGCATCAAATATCGATCTAATGCTATTTAATACCTGGCTAACGTAGTAGATGTTTTTTCGTTCATAATTTAGTATTCTATTTTATGTATCTGAAAAGGAGATTTATTTATACTCTAAAATTAAATGTGCGTCATTAAAGAAAGTCTATGTCTAGGATATCGTAATAGATGTGGATTCAAAGCTCATGAAGATGTTTCGCATGTTATCTTGGTCTTTAAACAAAGTTGGGTGTAGGATTACATCTATAGACTGACTCTACTGAAAACTCTTGGGGAATGTAAATGGCTGTTAGAGTGTAGTGAGTGAGTGAGGCAGTAAAGTGTTCTATAATATTTTACTGCACTTCCTTTCTCCAACGCCGCCAGACAAGATACAAAGTCAAAAGAAAGGAAAGTAAGGCTAATTTCAAGTGAACATGTGTAGTCTCGCTCCCGTGAAAGCTGCTGGGGAAAATCGCTGAATTGCTCTGAGGAATAGCCATTTAAACGACTCCCGGAAGACAGATAACTGATGTAAATTTTAGAACTGTAGTTAGACCAGAACTAAATTTCAAAATGTCTACTACACTTCCCTGTTTAATTCCTAACCACCATTTACATTATGTAAAGGACTTACACTGCCTTCTTAGTTCGTATACCCCAAATAACGGTTGGCTTGTGGTAAGCTGTAAGTATGATTCTGCAGTTTTTAATCTTACCTTATCTGTGAAACATACATGGCCGAGAAATCATTTCGGGAGAGGGGGGGAGGGGGGAGGACACCATGAAAAAATTTTTTTTTGCTAAAATGTTACGTTTTGAGACAAAAATGTTGCGTGCTTATTCAAGCAAATATTTTGAGATTTTGATTTTTAAATTTTGTTTCAATGAAAATTTTCAATGAACTTGGCGTGCACTAAAACTAAACATGAAACTCAATTATACAGAAAAGAGATATTTTGAATCTGTAAATTTTTAAGATTAAGACATTACCGTGATGCCATTATTCCAATTGATACAGTTAAATTTTAGAGCTTATGAATATTTTTGGTAATATCTTGATTTACATTGGAAATTTTCTTTACTGGACCAATTTTATAAACTTGTTACACATTCACAAATTGCGAGTTTTAAAACATAAAACTTCAGCAAATTCAATGTAATGTACATTCATTTTAAATCTTATTCTTCTGTCATGTAAAAATATTACAGCAGAAATGCTGACTTGACACTTTTATTATTAATTGGTAAACATAGTGTAACATAGTTTTGCATTGTATCAACCGCTAACAGCTTTCAAAAGTCGAGTTTCTAAAATAAAGATAACTAAACTTTTCTGAGATCCTTCCTAACAGTTACATTGGCTTCTCCTACCTATTTGAATGCAGGATGCAGAAATACCAGAGAAGCTTTCGTGCTCAAAACTTCACCTATCGTATATATAGGAGCTCAATTTCAGTGACAGGTGGACTTGGTCTGGTTTACTTTCTGTCCTTTTTCATTTCAACGAGGAAGTTGTCCATTAGTTAGATACAGATTATTGGATTCTAATATCATATAACTATCAAAATGACAATATGAGACGATTCTCTGATATTAAACATTATATGTCAAAACAATGCTTTTATCAAGTTTTGCCAACTTTCGTAGACGCATTCGTGAGTTTTCCTGCTACTAGCACACGGGCGGATTGAGAAAAGCTTTGGTATACATAGATGAAACCAAATTGCCGTAACCGATCATTTACCAATATTTTCTACAATATTTTCAACGTCGATTTGTAATTAACTATTTTAAATTTTAGGCGGCGACATCACTTTTTATATATAAACTTCAGTTAAAACGTGTGCAGGCAAAGACAGGCAAGCATACCTACTACAGGTAATTTCCCAACAACAACAATGAGATTGCTTTTATTGCTACCAGGCTTGACAGGCTATACAGTCCAAAATAGCAATGAAGTAAACGATATAATATATTATCGTTTCACAAATGAAGAACGTGTCACTTCTAATTTAGAGTACAACTGCGAAACGGAATTATCAAATTTGTTAGTTAATTAGCTAATTTCGGAGGAAAGTCTATCCTACTTAGGACGTCTCTGAATTAATTACATTGAGGTTCCTGCGGTGGCCGATTGAACATGCTGTGAATACAGATTTCTCATGAGCCTTTCTTCGCTAAGTAATTAAATACGAAAATATTATTCATTCTTCAGTCATGGTCTCATTCCCAACTCCTAAGCTTACTTAGAATTGATTGATTCGTATACAAGGAATACATCCATTATTATTATAATCTAAAACCATTCTTTTCAGCTAATTTAACTATACTTGCTACTTCTTCGTCACGTTTTCATTATATCGGTATGCAACATTTAAGATGACATTTCCCTTATGGAGCTACATATAGAAAATTTTCATCTACGCACGATCATGGAATATTGTAGTGCCTTACTGAAAGTGAAAGCTTATCTAACATACAGTTAAATATTAACTCAAATAATTTTCCCATTAAATTAATAAGGTCGACTATTTGAAACAAAGCCTCCATTGTCCATGTAAAACATAAAACTTTCACCCTTTCAACTTGGCCTTCATCATGCTTTCATACTTTTGTTTTATAAGTTTATGAAATCCTTGAATAAACACTATTAATAGTGCTAATCCTGTGTTGCGATTTGAATACTCATACTAATATGGTAAGCAGTACTATGATGGAATCAAGGAAAAATGAAATCTTGGTATTTTCGACGCAGAAGGAATTTACTTCTTGAGAAACAGAATGATGGCATAGGCTTATTAATTACTAAATGTGCGATAAGAACAAATGTAAATTTAGCAATATTAATATTAAAATGTAAATAGTGTTGAGTAATTAGAAATATATGATGCAAGGAGGACGCAAGGGATGTTTGAATTTTATTCTCAATAAAATAAAATCAAAAATGCCCAGACCTCTAGCAATCCCCTTGGACTATATTATATAGGTAGTCAAAAAAGATGTAGTATTCATGAAATGCATTTAATGCACAACATAGGTACGCAGGTCTATATTATTATCCTAAAATCAAACGATTCTACAGGTAATTCATACAGGTCAATGTCTACCTTCGGGCATTGTGATAAACGCTGACGGTTTCATGCACCAAATATTTAACAGTGTAATTCATTAAATATTCACACTTAGAGTTTTAATAAATATGGGACCGATAACGAGTTAGATGATTACTATTTACCAGAGGCTGACCAAACTATTAGTTTAGTACTCTGTAAATCATGAGTAGTTTAGTATGGATATCATGATCATCTATATGCCACCAAATAAAATGTTATGGGTACATCATAGTACATAGTATTTTGAGAGGTATCATTAATCTGATGCCCACTGGGTAGTAGGGGTACTAACAATAATTAGTTGAGTCCTTACGTTTCGTCGCAGTTAAAAAGTATAGGCGGATGAGTAACAATTTCATATAACATGTGCCAGCTCATGTATAATGGGTTGTGTCGTTTTATACAAGTGAGGTAATTATGAACTGCACTTGTCTACACTGCCCAACATCTATAGAAACTATGACTACTACCATAAAATTCAGAATTACCTCAGGATTGGAGCCAGATTCGGAATTGAATGTAGTATGGTATAAAACATTGCCAGTCTTTGGATCCACGTCTGCAACTCGACCCCGCAACATTCTCCAGGGCAGTTTCAACTCAGTCCCATCTTCCATTGCCTCACACCAGTCGTTAACATTTATTAGTCCTGCATCAGCACAGAAAATGAAATTAATATGTCAGCCTTAAGTGTCAAATATTGCTTCTGTATAAAGAAAAGTCAAACGAGTAATATGTGAATGAATATTGGCGCATAGCCGCGCATAAAAAATTAATGCTATCTAATTACAGCAGACTTAAAACTCTGTAGAAAAGGTCGACCGGTTATTTCCCTTTTTATATTATTAAGCACATTTACGTTCCTACAACGTTTATTGGGAGTGATTATTGAACTACTTTATTCGAAAGATGCATTTCATTATCTACACATAATGCACTCAGCTACACATTTTTGGTAAAAAGCAAATAGGTAAAATGATACATTTTTAAGATTAGTATATACATACAGCATTAAACAAATGAACGAAAGCAATTTTTTTGACCCATTTATTGCTCTAGTCTAGGAACAGGAATGTTAACAGTTAACATTAGTAGGTAAATCTACCAAATATTAGTTCCGACATTTTCTCAAAACCGGACAAATTTGGCCATAATATGTGGCCCCAGATTTGGCCACTGTGGCCAAACCTGTCGTTCTAATTGTCATTAATTAAATTACAGTGGAATTTTTTAATCTGGAGATTTTCGTGGTCGATTGAACAATGAATATTGCTATTTTTGTATCACACATCTTATCCAACATTATACCACATTCCGCTAGACGAATACCTACTTACCTATGCTGCTCTAGATGCAACCGCTTACCGTAGGTGAGAATAATAAAAAATATGCCACCATCATAAAACTGCACGAGCCTGAGTAAAAGTACCCTTCTGCATTACAATATTGAGTAAATAGGTTGTATAGTATAACCCCTAGAAGGCATCGTTATTTACCGATGAGGCAACACCAAACTCTCAGATGACTCAGTTAATTATGACATCTATAGCTAAAAATCCTTGACAAGAATACATTGAATACAATAGATCACAAAATATTTTGATCAATTGTCATAAAACGAACGTATAATTAATTTTTAGTGAATGGTACTAATTCCTAACTTTGCTTAGACTTTAAACGCATTTTGTAATTTGATTCCATTAAAAGCTGACTTACTATACATAGATTTCTTATTTCATGGATCCTAACACTTAACACTCAACTACTATTTCCCTACAGCTAACTATAAATAACTTATTCCATATGTGGGCTTATAAAGTTAACAATACTGATAAAACAACCATAAGTAATTCATCAGGCAGAAATTGGAATTTTAATTCTTTTTATCTGTTCATTATGAAATTGGTTTATTTATAGCTCTATTATTAAATATAGTAGTTTGTGTGGCAATTGAATTATAACGGACGTTTGCAGTATTTAGTTTTTGTTTGTCAGGGTATCCCTTCTTGAGGACTGAAGGCACATTTGAGATAGTGAGACTAAAGAGTCTGCTAAAGTCTGGCACAAGCTGGAACCAAGATGAAAATGGATCAAGGCAGAAAATCCATTTCATAGCTGGTTTATTATTGCAAGCCATAGAAAATTATTGTCTTTAGAATTTATGTTGCCGTTGTTGATGGGATTGGAAATATTCTATAGAGGGGCAGAGTATACAGAAATTCATCGCTATATTCATAAATAATATTGTCCCTCCCAATGATAGTTGACCGTTTAGAATGACACAATGCAGAATTGGATCATAAAGTGTGTGGGTGGGTAGTGCTAAAAGGTATCTTTTCGACGACTGCTTTTATGCCAGCGTATGAAGTTGTAAATGTGTATGCAATCGGAATAGCAGTAATGGCATGTATATCTCATAAAATGAAGCCATGGTCATAAACAACGAGAAGAAGCAATAACCACTACTCGTTTTGGCGAAGAGAACATACACTCCACACAAATACAAATTGCGATGGGTAAACTACTTGAGATTTTGCTATTCTCTGACACTTCCGAATAACAATCCTATTTTGCATTTACGTTTATGGCATTCATATATAGTTATTCAGAACTAAGCTTATCATAACATATTTTCTACCTTGCCCTTTCATCTCTGCTAAATAAATAGATCTTGGCTGCTTTTGATTTTCCAGGAATCTTTGGCAGTCCCCGCAAAGGCATAATGAGGTTACATGATGATAATCTATTCTACAATCGTGATTTGCAGTTTTATGCTTGTATGTAGAGTAGAATGCAAAAAGCAAGATCACTTACGTTGCATATTGAACAAAATGATTGGTTCATATTCTTAGTTAACATTAACATCTTTTAAAAATAAATGTGCCTGAATTTTTTTAAATTGAATTCAAGTAGAGACGGGTGGCCTAAAGGTAAATTTCGGGCTTAAGTATTTTTAATGTAAAAACCATATCTAATACATTTATAAATCACAAGGCCTTTTTTTCTTTTACTGTTTGAAGTTTTAGAAATTAGTTTAGATATTTTACATAATGGTGACCATTATTTTACAAAGTCATAAAACTTTGTTTACAGAATAAGGTTACGTACCTTTGTATAAAATTTAAGAATTCTTTCTACATTCTACTTCCTACTAATTTTGTTTACTTAAAATGTTATTACTCTGTGTAGTAAAGGGAAATTCATTTAACAATTTTATTGTCAGGGCCGGTCCCAGCTTTGGCAAGGCGGTAATAGTAGGCTCCATGGTACAGTATTTTTATACATTTTATTAACTAACAATGATATACAAATATTTATGTTTTAAGGAACTAAATAGTCCTAGTAAAAATGAACATTTTTCAAAACAAAATAATATTACATCAGAAGTTTAGATTTGTAAAAGGGCCAAATTATGTATTATTGTTTGAAAAAGCTAAGCATTATCCCATCAATATTCTTTGCAGTAGATTTATAATTTACAAAAACTGAGGTGTGTTTGAATTTAGAATTTTACCGGGACCCCTGACAGAATAAAATTATAAGGACTCGTGGGCCGGGTGTTACATTTTTTGACTACAGACGTTCGAGTATCGAATCATTCTGTTAATTTTTTAAGAAAAAATAATTTGCATGCTATTATATGTGCAGTAAACTGTTTTAACTGCTATGATGGAATAATACCACCAACTTAGCATTTTTTATACTACCCACCCCTGAGTGGATGCCCAAAGCTCCCTTCTTTTCCGGCCCTGAATATCATCGACATTTAAACTGTTCTGTTATAAAAGGTGGACGACAGTTTATAATCATTATAACTTGTCTTCCTCGTCCACTACAACGTTACATTACACATTAAAATCAGTGCAACGTGGAACAAATTTGATTCAAAATCTTTCCAATTCTTTTTTTCGAAATGTCTTATAAATTGTTCATTTGCATGACCGTTCTCTCCATTGTAGCTACAGGTAATTTTTGAAAATGTTTAAACAATAAAATGAATGAAAAGTGTATTGATGTGAAATATTTAATTAAGAGTCCCGTCTTCAAAGTCGCGGAACAGGACCCCGACTATCAAATTAGTCCTTAACATTTTTGGAAAACTTGTAACTCTTCCGAGAATCCTGGTCGTAGAATGACAAATTGGCCTCTAAATTCGCAGAAAAACCTGGTTGAGGTCTGGTATTCTGCGTTTATTCATATTCATTTCCAATTTTGAACCAACCAGGTTTTCCTATTTAGAGACCAATTTTGTCATTCTATGACCAGTATTCTTGGAGGGGTTACAAGTTTTCCAAAAAAGTATATTTGAGTCTTTTTGATAGAGTAAATTTCTATGCTTCTATGCGTTTTTATATCCCAGCCATAGATACTCCCCTCCAGGCACGTATCCAGAAATTTGGTCAAGGGGGAGGGCGCAAAAAAAATAATATCAAAAATGAGACATAAATCCTCCCTTTTCCTCAGATTTAGAGGGTCGCTGCGCCCCCCCTCCCCGCCCCCTACTGGATACGTGCTTGCTCCCCTCTCATCCTTTATTTATTGAATTCCCCCATATTTTGAAAAACCTTGAACCTTAATATAATAATAGTTTATGTTATAAAATATTTTAACAGTAGAGTCATAAGTAAGGATAGAGTGGAAGTTTACATTCACTCTACTCTGTGTTATAACTTTTGTGGTAGAAATCCCCACGAATAGATGTAGATATACTTATAGATTGTAGGGTATTTCGGCCACTAAAAGTAAACAAACGAAACTTCCAGTCTACTTCTATCTAATGTCTTTTATTTTAACACAGGCAGGCCATATTGTTGGCCAACGTCTGAAAAATGCCCGCCAAAGAAGTGGGTGGATCCTGTCGGTGTAAGTGAATCTCATTTCAACAGTCATTTTCTTATCTATCAGTTTTTCAGTTTCTAGAGTTTTTCGCAAAAATTAGTAATGCGCAAGCGCGTATATATTATTATAGTATTCCTATAAGTTTTAACAATACGATTGAAGGGTTGGGTGTAAAAACACCTAAAACGAAAACCCAAATTTACATATGTAGATAATGCAAATGGCTATTTTCATAAAAGGAGATAATATCAAACGTCATTGGAGATAATATCAAACGTCATTGGAGATAATATCAAACGTCATTGGTGAAAATGTCAAATGCCTTTGGAGAAAATGCAGATATTACTAAGATTACGAATGTTTATCTGTCTTTCATACTATTTCATGCAAATTTGTCCTTAAGCAATGCTTGAATGTCAATTTATGACAATGATAATAATTACTGCAGTACCAGGTGAAAGAAGAATTTGAAGTTGAGTGTCTGTAGTTGCTCTTTGTTCGTTTCACTTGGATTGGTACTTTTTCCAAACCAGCACTTTCTCCTCCTAAAATGTGGAACGTTTATGATAGTACCCTTCAAGGTCTTCCACGCACAACAAATTCTTCAGAAGGGTACTACAACTCACTTAATGTCAGGTTCCGCACTAATCACCCACGTTTGTACAACTTCATTGCAAAGTTACGCTCTGGAGAGAAAAAATGGTACTTATCAATGCTATCTAAAGTTACTTCAGGCTTATCGAAGACATCCCTTTACAGATACAATCTAATCAACGAAAAGTTGAAAAATATTGTGGTTCTTTACCATATACTAAGATTAAGCCTGAAACAGCTTAGTATGCCCAAAGTCTTTGTTATATTTGATGCCATCTCTCATAATTTAATCATTACTATTGGCTATTTGACAGCCAATAACAATGACTAAATTATGAACACCTCAGGTGGATTGGAGCTTGAGAATAGGCGCCAATTCGTGGCGCAATAGTTTGACAGTATAGGCATTCAAATTTGCCTTCCGATTGGTAAATGGACTTTGTGTGTCTTATAGCAAAAAAAACCATTTTTTCTGCTATGAATATAGGATGTCAAATACACAGAACTTCAAAATTGATTGTTGTAGCATTGCATATTTGCTAAAGACAGAGATAAAAGAAAATGTTAAACTGACCTGACCATGATTGAGACTATTGAATAAATATTACCTTTTTCTGTTACATGACTAAATATATGCCATAAAAATTACATAAAATAACATAACTAAACATATGCAATTCAAAATGGATTCACATTGAGTATTAAAATTAACAGAAAATCAAAATTGATTGATATTGATTATCAAAATCCACAGAAAATCTAAATTAATTAATATTGATTATTAAAGTTAACAGAAAATCTAACTTGATTAAAATTGAGTATTAAAATCAAAAGAAAATCAAGATAGATTAATACTGACTATCAAAATCAACCGAAAATCAAAATTTATTAATATGGACTATCAAAATCAACAGAAAAACAAAATTGACTGAAAAATAATTCCGCGTATCGAAATATTTCCGCAGCTGCGGAATTATTTCGACTATTCACCTGTTTTTTTGTGTGTTTATCAAAATCAACAGAAAATCAAAATTAATTAATACTGAATATTAAAATTAACAGACAATCAAAGTTGATTAATATAAATTATGAAAATCAATATAAATTCAAAGTACATTAATAATAACCATGAAATACAAAAACAATTGAAAACGATTGATTTTGATCCCATAACAAATTTTTACCGGTTTTAGTGGCTTTACTATAAAATTTCAATGTCGATAAAAGCTGTATGATATATGCTAACAATTTATAGGAAACGCAATTGAACTTTTTAATGCCCATTTTTCTCGTTGACTATCAAAATGAAGACAAGTGAGCGCGCGGTATCTCATATCAGCAACCTATGGACCGATTTAACCCAACGTCAATAGGGATTGTCAGTGGTCCATAGGCATTGTTTTTGACAAGTTTGGTCAACTTCTGTCTTTGCGTTCAAAAGTTATCATGGGTACGGACAGACTGTGAGATTCTATAAGCTCGTCAGGCGAGCTAACAATCAGCTTAAAAGTATTTAACTTACTTTTTGATTGCCCTAAAACACTAAAGGGTCACAATTTACCAATGTCAGATAATAGCTATCAAAAATAATTTTATTTACTTCTTTTGGCACTTGCCAGTAATGGCCAAATGAGAAGACTACTTGTAGGTAAACACATGTAAGATGAGTCCCGAAATCGTCTTATTGCGTTTACGTAAAACTATTAACATGTTTGCTAGAGGGAAGATAATCAAATATTTTTCCTCTCATTCTGTTTCAGTGCATTAAACAAGGGGAACTATGTCATCTTCTCAATCACACATGCTGTCAGTATCTTATCTGTCGCAATATATTTTACGACGAAACATCTGGCCTTTTACCTTTTCTACACGCCTTTCCCTTGTACGGATATTGTAGAAACTAAGTATCCCATTATATCATGTGCGGAAAAATTTAAAAATTTGGCCATTTAATTGAAATTTTTCCAGTCGCAAAGGCTAATAGTTTAATTGAAAAAATAGACAAAAAATGTTCTTCATACTGTTATCTAAAAAGATAAGTATTTTTTTGACGATTTCATAAAAAAATTCATAATTTCAATGTAAATGGCCAAATTTTTAAATTTTCCCGCACATGAAATAATGGGATTCTTAATAATGTACATGGGGTATATTAATGTAAGTACATCTACCAATTAAACACACATTTCCAAAACATTCTGTGGCTATTAAGTCAATTTTACATGGACAAAACTAATGTGAAAATACTGTCTTTTGAATTTTAGGTAGTTTCTTTTCAAGAAACGTCAAGATAACAATCTATTTCCACTGTTAAAATAATATAAATGTAAATAACTAAATATGAAAATAAAATTGCACTCCATCCCAACAAATTGATAAAGTAAAAGTGTCTTATTATTTCATGATTTTAGCAGCAAAAATCAAATAATATAATGTTCACTGGTTTAAATTCCAAATATTAATATGTTGAAATTAAGTCTCAAACGTCAAGGGTACTTTTGCTAACAGTTGCATCGCACCAGCAATCTGCTGGTCTACAACTATCAGCAGATGAGATATTACTACATAGGTGTAGTCATGCAATTCTAGATTTGCCATGGACATATTTCCAGAATGTAGCTGTGCATGTGAATGCAATAAGGATAAAAGATAAACTATGCAGATACACAGACAATCCTCCGTCTACCACAACAACCAAATTAGATAACATCCATGGCAGTGGAAAGGATATGGATGACGGACAGTGCATCCATGGCTCTGCTCATCAGGTAACGGAAATTGGTTTCACATTTCAATTACCTACCAGGCAAATCCAGGGAATGCTTTCCTCTGGCTCTACAACAATATGCGGCATTTAATTCCATTATTCAACTTATAGGCAGTTAATCGGTGCCACACAGCCCCCGCAACGTGCTCATCTGACCAGGAATTCCTATTTCTACCAACCACTTATCTATGGGTTCTTCCATATAATATAGACAGACATGCATATTCATGACGAATGTTACAGATAGCATAACAAGTTTATACAGTGGCAAACCTCTTCCGCATGACGTTATTTATTCTAATAGTTACAATACAATTAATAATATTTGATTTCCCAGCAGGGGTCCATTTTCGTTCCTGTCGGCTCTGACAGAATGTCATATAAATCAATACTGCTATCTACAACTGAACAAGTGTTTTGATTTTAGCATTTCATGCATAAATATCAAAGGCTGGAAGTCATATGGAATAATCAAACTCAATAATACTTCACTCTAAACTATGTTCATGCAAATTTGTATTTCCTTATTATTTCTCCCTTGTGATTTAAAACTATTGGTAGTGTAATAATTCTATGCCTGTCAAACGAAACGGTCTTCAAAAATGAAAGAAAGGATTTATTGCTAATTATTATAACTCAATTATTAGGGATTCTTAGTAGGAATTATTAAAACAGACGGAGATATGCTTTTAAAACGAATAACAGGAATCGACAATACATTTTACTAAAATTAAAGAAAAAATACTGCTTTGATAATAGGATAATAAAAATTTTCTCAAAAAATCCAATTCCACAAATTGAAATAGTTGTAATTGTAATATAATTATCAAAATTATAGTGATTCCAAAATCAGGGAATTATGTTATGATATAGTAAATTCTGATCAAAAGGCAAAAAGCAATACCATTCCAGCCATGTACATACGAAAATCCCTTAAATTAATACCGAGTATTGGAATCATTAACAAAAACAAAGAATCGCTGACAATTAGTGCATGTAACGCCCACGCAGCTAAATACAGGCTACCTATAGCTAGTAAGTACTACTATGCTACACTAATATTCTTTTTGGACGGTGGACTTGAGCTGAGAAAAGATCACAGGACAGAGCTCTGTGGAATTCGCATGAAAATAACGACGTACCTAAGACATTATAGCAAGAGCTAGAGACTCATAAAAGATTTGAAAGAAGCAGAGGGTAAAATAAATCCTTTAATTTCTCCAGATCAAAGTGGTTCGCTTGATGACAAACTAGTTTTATTTCGTTTCGCTCTCCTCTCCGGCTTCCCATCGGTCCGGTATTTAACTAACCGTGGAAGGCATTTGTGGAAAAGTTTCACCAAATTCTTTAGCACTCAAAGTTTCTATCGTAAATGCTGCATTAAAACAGAAATTCTGCACATCCCTGTGGTCGCGACAAAAATATAAGAGAAAAAACACGCCATTTGTTTTGTATACACATGTATAGCATTTTCTAATAAAACCAAGGCAATACACATCGAAAAGTTGGCAAATGTTTATTTGAAGTTGCATCTTTTGCCATTTCTGATTGTTGTGCCTCTATTCAGCCGAAATGTTTTTTTGTGAAAAATGTGTCAAGCATTGTGGTCAACTGAGGTAATTTAACACAATACAAAATATATTTAGCGCTTGCTGTAAGAATTTACCGAGATTAAGAATACATCCCCTTGGGATCATTAATTGTACAAGTAAGAAACGGGGACAAAAGTTGCATATCGTCTTAGTAATAAAAACCCACAAAAAAGCTAATTTAAGGATTTTATGAAATCCGAGTGCTGCTAAAATTTCTGGCCACATCTTTGGAGCTCTTTACTGTGACACGTTTTATCTTACTCCGCATAATATTGTTAGATTCGTTTTATATTTGCCATTCCAGCACCTTTGCAGGGCAAAAGAACTGTCAAGATGGTTAATACACATCGTTAATCAAGGAGCAGAGCGAATGATATAGAAAAGGAGGAGGTAAGATAAAGATTACATTATAGGGGTTTTACTTCCCAAGCTTGTAATAATTAGTGTGTGTGGAGAACATAGCTTTTGAAGTACTGACCATAAAGCTAAGCGGCCTGTGGCAGCAATTAATTCATATACATTTAGGTACTACTTAGAAGTATCTGATTGATATATGTAATACGCTAGAAACGGTGAAAGTATAGATCTGAAAGCCTAAATAAATGTTTAATCCCCAAGGTAGGACATGAGTATGGAATCTCAATCTCTCTATCTAATAAAAGGATAATTTGAGAGGTTCTGCGAGTAGATAACATACGGATACACTAAATAGCATTAGGCGGATATGGATCGACCTAGGATAGGGTGTGTGTACAATGTACAAGTTCGATTAGCAAAGTGAGTTAAGTGTTTGAACGAAGTTTATTGGTGTGTAGCAGCGTAGCATCAACTAAATATAATTTACAGCAGCGTGATCTATCATAAAATGACTACTTTATAGCAATAATGGAGCATCCTACTATTGAATAGGAGTAGATGCCCAACAACCACTTGAGAAAGGAGCACACAAAGTATAGAGTATTCCCAAATTCCTAATAAGCACTTTAGCTAGATATGCTTCCACTACCAGGAAAATTCTGTCGCTGAGTTATTAGCTCTGCTTCACTCCACAATATTGTGAGCCAGTGAGTGAGTGAGAGTGAGTGTGTGAATCAATTGAACATCTTTTCACTATCCATTACTTACTACTACACTTTTTATCCAGAACATTTCCTTTATCCTCTGGATTAACTCACAGGTATATCTCCAGACTCTAATATCTATACCACTAGCTATACCTGGAGATACAGTAATAAAATACAGAAAAGGGAAATCTACAATGATGGCATATCACACTCAGCAAGATATTCGGAAAAATAATAAAATCTTATTCCCAACATATCACTCACTGCTTTCAATTTATAATAACATCTTCGGTATTGTAGTTTTTCCGTGTTTAAAACCGTAGTAAGTTAAATACAGAATTGTCTATGATGCACTATTAAGAAATATGGAATAAGTAGTGAATGTATAGTAATGCAGTCTATCAGCCTACTGATACTACTAAAATATTCTCTTTTTCGCTATATATGGATGTTATGTACGTGCAGTGTCAATACGGATGACATATTTTAGTTAGCATTCAGTCAGGGATGCACTTGACGTTACAGGATGTCCAAAGCTAGAAAAGTGTTCGCACCTATTCAGTTACACTACTTTAGGTTCAACTTCCTTCTAAAACTAGCTTCCTATACTTTCTCACAATTCTTCAAGTAGAAGGCTGGCGTCTTTGAAAATTACAAGAAAGAGAAACTCTAAGTGGACGTCTTCGGAAAAGAAGATCTCCTAAGTACTCAGATACGAATCTACTCCTTTTCGATACAGACATCTGAAGATTTTTGTCAATTTCCCTGGTGCTTCATTTTATTGTGGACTCTATGTATGATCAGTAGAAAAGTGGATGTAGCAAAACTAATATAGCACTTTTTGTCATTTGACTGACGTATATGTTTGGTCTTGGAGATGTTGGCTCCCTTCTAATACTTTCAATTTGCATTCTTATAAGCTCTTATAGCTACATTTCATTATAAATTAATAAATAAATGGTTTAAATACCCAAAAAACCTCCTGAGTATGCCAATTTAAAATTAGGTACTTTTTAATACTCCAGCATATAATTAGAAATGCAAAAAACTTTTCTAAAGAATATACCAATACATTTCTTTTTGGACTATAAACGTCAAGTAGGATCTTACCAGAGGCTTCGTCGTCGTATGTCCTGAATATTATTAGGAGCTGACCTTCCCTCTCACGAATGCGAGTTCTAAGTTCACGCAGAGCTGATTCCTCAACTAGACCCACACGTTGTCGAATCGTCATGTTCCGTAATTTTGGTGTCCCAGCATTAAACTGAACGAAGTAAGGTTCCAATGGAACTTCTGGTCCTCCCAGCAGTCGCACATAAGCCCCTTTATTCGAGCCTTCTTCATAATAGTTGGAGGCAGAAAAGACTGTCAAGCACTGAAATTTACGAAACCGTTTAAAATTTATTTAATTATAAGAAATAAGCCGGTAGTTGTAACGATTTCAAACAGGTAGTCTGACAATGTAATTAGCACAGAGTAATTTACTTTCTACTTAAAAAAATAAATCACAATGAAAAGTTATGTGTACGTAGCGATGATTTAAATGAAATGTCTAGACACCTCTTAATATTTACTTTTTGAAACCGTTTTGAAATGAAGAATAAATTGGCAGTGTAGAATGCAATGAGCGCAAGGCAGACACCGAAAAAATGAGAAAGGAAATTGAGACTAACTTAACTTTAACATAGAAGGAAAATAACGGACGAGAAAGTTTTTCAGCAAATGTTGATTTAAGGGGAAGGAGAGTCTCGCTCGACACGAAACCGTCTACAAGTCTTACTACTTCTATAAAATATCACGATAGACTATAAGTATGGCATTCAGGGTTTTTTGGATAATGGACAAATATTATCCTGAAGACATTCTGTCATTCTATAATGTCTCGCACAGACGTTTGTATTTCAGAATTTCTCCTAGTTTGAATCAGTATTATCAATGATAATCTACTAGCAATTGCAACTTGCATCATGATCATGTATGCTACTTAAGACATGAAAAACAAGTATAATGATGCTAAAAGTAAAATGACGTGAAGATATGAAAGTTTGTTTTTCTTTGTTCTCAACTTCATATTTCTTAAAGGCCAACGTGCTACATTCTCTGCTGCAGACATGTCAGACTTTAGTTTATTCCCATCACTTTTGGAATTGGATACCGTCAACAGTATTCGAGTACAAACATACCTGTCATAATGTTTCAAAGCATAATGCAATGCACATGCATATCACTCAATTCTCAAAAAAATTACAGAGGTAACCAATAGATGCGCAGCTTTTCAAAACATTATGACATATTATACAGTCCTTGAAGTACTAATAATATGAAGTAGGCCCACTCATCAAATGAATAGTTGACATCCACTTTTTATTATCTATCATATTTAATCACCTCCCAATGAGAAATGATTTTATATACCTCCTATTATATATCCTATTATAAATATTGATATCATATTTCATGTAGTACATCACCAGAATTTACGACACACTCGATACTCAACGAAATAACGATTTAACATTATTGAATAAAATAAACAATTACACAAAATATTCTTTTATATGGAAAAAATACTAAAATTCCGAGTTTTTAAACAATACTAATAATTCATCATTTTGAGTACTGAATAGTATAAAAGTTCTATCATGAAAGAAAAGCTCTTTTAATGTCGCCTGAAACTCGTCGACAGAAAAATAGAGCGAAACCTGAAGCTTCGTTGACATTTAAACACAAACAAGTTACCTTGTTATTGTGCATGAATTCATATCCATCTGGTTTGCATTCATGAGAGCGAATAAGGAGTTCAAGTCCATGTCTTTTGAGAACCCTCTCTGTGACATCCACTCCAAAATATGATCCACCGCCACGGAATGTATTCGGTGAACAACCATTTCCGGTTTGTGGATCGCTCCATAAAATGTCCAGCACCTAATTTGAAATAAAACAGCAGGAAATAAGAAAATGTAAAATTTATACCATTGTTACACTTGTGTACACATTGTTTGCAGGAAACATTTAAATTGGAAACCGTTTGAAGATGTAACTATCGAATAACAAAATGAAAAATTAAGGAAATACTGAAATTCGATGATTAAAATGACATAAGTTGTACGCATAAAGAATTTGCATGTGGGCTTTTGTTAGAAATACCAATAATAGCAAAAGGTAGGTAGATAAGCAATTTTTATCCCTAAAATATGTAGAGCCATGAAGTTTACCTTTTTACGAATTGTTCAAATTCTCAACTTACGTGAAGGCAATTGCTTTGATGTGAATGTGACTGACTATGCTAATGCATATTACTTCCAATCTCTGTATGTCTTGTACCTATATTGAAGATTATAATTCAATTTCGATGTACAGCCATGTAGGGCGCATCTTGAGGGAGAAAAATGCAAATATTTATATTAAATAGATGAAAATCGCACTCACCGTGTACTGTCTTAACGATATACTGTTTTAGGATGGAAAAACATTAGAACGGAGAAATATTATAAATCTCATTATTGTCTTCTTGAAACACTACGCCATTTCACTTTTATACTGGTACTACAAACCCACTACTATAGATCACTGTAAAGTCATTTGTAAATCGTATATCTAGTAATTAAAATATTATGTGAGGAGCCCGGTCATATCGCTGGATTTATGTGTAGGAAGTAGGAACGCCAAAGCTTAAAAATACCAGTGGATGCCATCAATTATCTATTCAGATATGAAATCAGTTTCAACGCAAATTTATTTGCATTGATTAAATATGCCCATTATCATTTCTCAACTCTCCAGACTCTCCACTGTACAACTTACTTACCAGTCCCTACATTCATTAGTAACTTGGTATTCACATTGGTAATTCTTTCCATTTTGACTCATTGTTGGAAGGAAGGAAAGCTAGTAGCATTTATTTGCTTCGCGCTGTCAAATATACGAATCTGCTAAATATTATAATGATTCATTATAATACACATCCCACTAATGATAAATGCCCTTAGAATTATTTAGTAACATGGTGCATTTCTATCTAGTTCTCAGTTGCTATTTGTTAGTTGAACTGCTGCAATCTCTCTAGACGGTCTTACAATAAATACTCATAAAATCAAGAAAATGACATCTGCCAATAACCAAAAGGTAACCAAACATAATTTCTTTCAAATAAATAAATTATATAGAAATTATGCTGTATATTTTTTGTCAATAATAATTTGTAGCTCCATTAGTATGATCACATTTCATGGACTATATAAATTGGAATAAATACCATAAATATTGATCGATTCTCTTTGGGTTATTTTTGTTGTAGATATTTGGTATGGATTCTAAAGCAACTGCTGCCCACGATTCAAATCTAAAAAGAGGTTTAAATGACTCGCTCACGTCGGAAAGGGGAGATTCATTCGATCTGAAAAAAGTTAAACGGGAAGTAGATGAAAGCGACAGCAACGTGCTACTTCGTCAGCTAAAGCAAGATCGCATCCCTGAATTGACACCTGTACACAACTACAGATACGATATAAAGCTGGAGCTGAAGAGTGAAGACGGGTATAGCAGTAGTAGCAGTGACTCCTCGCCAACTAATTCCGAGTGTCCGTCGCCCTTCGACATGGGGAAATCCTTTGAAAGATTAATTGAAAAGGGTCGAGCTGAATTTATTAAACGAGAGCGGAGAGAATCAGAACGTGCTATACCAATAAAATTAACTAGCCCCATTGGCTCCACGTCCAAAGATCTTTACGATGTGAAAAAATCTTTGAGTTCCTGGTGGATGAAGGAGAAAAGGGATTCAGAAGAAAAACACTACAAAGGGAGAAACGAATATAAATCCCCACCTTTCTGCTTCAAATGCAAACGCTATGGGCATTTTAAATCTCGTTGTCGAAATCCCTTTTATTATCGCTACCCTCAAAGGTATCTGAATGAACATCCTGAGCTGAGACAGAAATTGAGAGAAAATGCAATTCGAAAGAGAATAGCAAGGCAAAATGAGAATCGAGAAGTTCTTCCATGGAAGGCTCAACCACAGTCTACTAACAGGTTTCCCAATTCTAAGTTTCATCCCAATGGTCACACTTCTCACGTCTTTTACAACAATCCACAAACAAATTCCCTACAACTCAATCAAATTGCTGAGGTAGTTAATCAAATTCTCAGAAATCAACAACAAATAATGAGCCAACAAGGAGCCCAAATTCAGTACGAGCATTTTAATTTCAGACACAACGAAAATCAAAAATCTTGGCTCGCTCTCAGCCGCAACGATCGTAAGGACAATTGATATTTTTAATACTATAACTACTTGACACATTTACAAATCATTTGCCTTGACATTTGAATTATGCTAATAAGTAGTAAGAATAAGTAGTTAGTACTTCGTAGATAACGCTTTGTACTACTACTGTATATAATTACACGCAACGTAATAGCAAACAGTTTTAGCCATTTTTATTTATTATGTAAAAATATGTAAAACTTGAAACCGACAGAAACAATATGCATGGAAATAGAAATTATTCTTATTGTGCCCCGTTTAAATTATTGACAATGGTAGTATAGCATTGTGCACATAATACAAGTAATCTCAAAAGGACATGGCACAAATCTTATGGACCATGTGTTTCGAGGGAATAAATCCGTTTTAATATGATTTGTGGCCACTAATATGGAGGTAAAAAGTGAAAGAGGAAACGCTCTGAATGTTGACCGTTCACGAGATATTCCGTGTCAAAGGTCAACATGTCATTCCCTTATGACCCCCATCGAGCAATACATCAATCGAAAGGACTTACTCTCCTGAATCCAAAAATACCATACACTTGACCTCTGTGACCTACATGTCAAATAATATATGCAAAAGTGTTGACTCATTTAAATATTTATGTATTACTAGTAATGTTACCCGTCCTACGGACGTGGCATTAGGTACGTAGGTAGGTATATAACAATGTAGTTACTGTGAGTAACATGAAGATAAGTTAGTACTTTTTCCAACCATATATCAGTTATGTTGTTATTTAGAATCACCAGCGTCCACTTTTAATGCAATTGTGTAGCATTACTTACTGCTATGTTACCCTTCTGAGCCGAGCGGGCATTTTATGTACAGTAACCACATTGTACTAACCTAACCTAACCTAACCTAACCTAACCTAACCACATTGTTATCCACCTACCGACCTACGTACCTAATGCCACGTCCGTAGGACGGGTAACATTACTAGGAATACATAAATATTGAAATGAGTCAAAACTTTTGCATATATTATTTGACCTGTAGGTCACAGAGGTCAAGTGTATGGTATTTTTGGATTCAGGAGAGTAAGTCCTTTCGATTGATGTATTGCTCGATGGGGGTCATAAGGGAATGACATGTTGACCTTTGACACGGAATATCTCGTGAACGGTCAACATTCAGAGCGTTTCCTCTTTCACTTTTTACCTCCATATTAGTGGCCACAAATCATATTAAAACGGATTTATTCCCTCGAAACACATGGTCCATAAGATTTGTGCCATGTCCTTTAGTAAGCGTACAAAAGTTTATGGTAGAATTACTTTAGTATCCATGCTTGTAAATAATTATTTTAATAGCCATCAAGGCTTTTTCCTTATTTATTTTATCTTTCGAAATGTGGAATCATTATTCCACACCGTTATCCTATCTATCATTTAAATCTTCAAGAAAAATGGAAATTACACGAAAACGCAACTACGAGATCATACTATTGTAATCTCACAGAGGTCTTTTACTTTTAATACACTCATGTGTGATAATATAATAGATAGTTAGATTATAGTATGTGTATGATGTATGTGATGTACTTAATAGTTCGAACAGATTTAGAGTAAACAATCAATTCCTAGGTACAAAAACATACCCATAGGTAGTTTATTGTTGCCATTTATCGTGAAATGTATCTTAGTTTATTATTTGTTCTTTAACAATACCTTTACTATTTATAATTTAACGTTTATACCCAATTTATCTCGCAGCTAAATATTTACAACATTTTACATGTAATTTTGTAGCCTGCTTTATTATATCCTTGTTTTTTGCAGAAAAGGTTTGCAAACTATACTAAAAATAATATTTTGAAATTAAGTATGCAGTTTTCATGATGCTAATTGGTTTTGTAACTTATTGGATGAAAATCGAAACTCTTCCACCGTTTTGATTGTGTTTATTTGGTTTTAATTTGATTCCGTAGAATAAAGCACATGACTACTACCTATAAACATGGCATTTTACCAAAAATTTATTTTCCACTTGTCGTTTCATAAATTCTGTTTTGCAATGGGTAATAAATAATGCAGCATGAAATGTTATTTCTAAAGTAGACAGGCTGTGGCTCTGAAAATACACAAGGAACATATCCTGCATACTGCATATTATTATGTATCACTTATCTGAAAGAGCTTTATAACCTGGCTTTATCATATTTACAACTTGAAACCAGCAACAACGGCGATTTGCATAGAGTTTAGTGTAAGCCATATGCATATTAAACTATTTCATGAAAGAAAAACTCAGGAATATTATTCATGGTTGGCATGTAATTTATATAGTGAGAGGGATTTCTTATCACGCGGTTTGTATTATGCATAATCTGTATGCACAGGGAAAGGGAAGTAGGATAGGATAATGTAGATGGACAGAGAAAGAAGAAAGGTAGGCATTGTGTACCTTTGAAATTACAAGTCCTGCAAACAGTAGTGTGCCACAAGTGTATAGAATGCAGATATTTATAAATTCTATTTTTACACGCTAGTTTGATTTTGACATGCAAAGTTTATTTTTAGAAGGTGTGTAGCGTAAAAGATGTAGCATACCTGTCTCCACTCACTCCTGTGGTTGTTAGAAGAGTAAAGGTCAGAGAGTTGAATGATATGCCCGTCAGGATCCATCGTTTCCATCACGGGAGGTCTCAAAATTGAAACATACTGCAATAAACGAAAAAGTTAACTAACCAAAGCTAAATTATGTAATATTTTCCCATAGCTCTAGTACTTCAGACTCCAATAAAGCAAAACTACTTTCCACTCTTGACTTACTAATAGAAATTTACAAAGCTAACTTGATTCGACCACGGAACTATTTACAGTTAATGCTTCTTTCTAGTACCTGGTACCTAGCAGGAAATTTGGTGTCACAATCTACTAATTTATCAAAAGGTATGTAGTGGCTACAGTACAGAGTGGCTACTAATGCATAAGTAAATACGTAGGTAGGTGCTACAAGGCACTATGGCACCGATAAACACCCCAGCAGTCCATTTTTACAGCCAATTTAAGCTTACTGCAAAGAAACCGATTTGTTCTTCTATCCCTATATACACATAAAACACATACTTATTTCCATATAGTGCACTACAGACATTTTCCAACAAAACGCATTTCCTTTGCAGTAAATACTAATACAACACGCTACAATCATTCCCGTTATCACTATCTTTATCCCGGCATTTTCCATGCTATTGCCCCTTACTCTTTGTCTTAAATTCCTTCTAGCCAAGCTTAAGCCCTGACCTTTAGGACGTTACTACTAGTAAATGTGTACAAAGTGGAAAGAAAATAAGACGTAATACACTCCTTAAAACTTTTAGTAGCGCAATTCAACGCATGCTATACAAACACAAGTATATAAGCTCGTACTTTCTCCTAGATCATGAATATAATAATCTAATTCATTTTGCACCATATATATTCAGTATATTACTCAGCGCCTCTTCCTTCCCTAGTACTTTTCAATAAAAAATATCCTCTTTACATTGCAACAACTTTTATCATGGCCACTCTTCTATATAAACATTGCACGCTAATTGTAAGTAGTTCAAATGCGGCACGGCAACTGCCCTCCTAAAAGTCAAACAAAACATAGATAACGACATCGCGTTTTCCGGGACTTCTCACGTGAAAATAATTTGTGAAAATGCATACCTACTTATTTTTAGCATGTCTAGAAATGTATTAAATGCGATCTTAACATGCAATGCAATCCAAATCTATTAGATATAATTACAATATACTATAGTAGCATATAGTCTACTGGATCTAACAGCGAAGCACTCAAAGTCCAACATCTTGCACTTAGTACAACAGAATTTCAGCTGTGAAGTATTTGTTAGTCAAATGCTCCTTTTCTCAACTTCTATGTAATTCTCTAATTGACACTAACCAATATTTGTGCGTCTATTAATGCAACACAAACTTAATAATTGACCTTTTGAATCTTGTATGAAACCTAGAATAGAATCTTCTAATGCCATGGGTGAAAGACTATTCTTAATAACCAAAATTAGAGTAAACATGGCATATCTTTAACAACGCTGCCAAATCATATCAACTCTGTTATATTAGAAGACTAACACAATATTTGTAGTAGATTTAATGTGTGGGTGTTCACTAATTTCAAAAGATATCATAATAGTGAATAATGGGTAAGCACTCCTAATGTGTAATAAGAGTCGAAAAACATCATAGAGCTTGCATTATGTGTGACCATGTAACACATCGTCCTTATTTGCAAACGTAGCATGCTATAAATTAGTGCGACAATTCATGCTACAGAAGTAGGTACCTCCTAATGCATATTCAGTGAATCTTAAAAGCCTACCATAACTTACAATTAAATACTTAAGTACTTATTTACTTGTTTATTACGTTAATAGAGCATTTAGACAAAATAATTATCACATGAAAAGCCAAGCACACTATATACATCCGCTTTGGTATATAAATTTACTTGTTTAGAAAATCCTATTAAATATTATGCTAGCGCTATTATCTATTTGAATTCATATTTGCTATATAAATTAGAATTGAATGCTTGTACTAAATTAACTTACCTTATGACGATCAATGTCTGCGATAACGTGCAAGTCAGTTGATTCTGAGATTCCTCCATGTACAACAAGCACCCGTGAGTCAATTATTGTTCCCAACGGTAAGTTACGGAAAACTTGGTCAATCAGATGCAATATTTTCCCAGCAAATAGCTGTAAAAAGAGAGTTGATTAGTGTTAGTACAGGTTGAAAATAAATTGTCACTTCATTTTATTCTATTCGTGGAAAAATCTCATGTCCTTTCATTTTCGACACTAACGATGCATTACGTTGTTCTGACAAGTGATTATAGCTTTAACATTCTAGACATGACGCCTAAACATCCTCTGCCCTTTCATTTGTCGAAAATCTATCTACAGAGTGAGAATCAAGTTTCATAAACTAATTACTGTAATCTTAAGGCAGACTATTTTCCTTGTGACTTTATTGAATCAATATGACACCGAAATGTTCGCGAGGACTCGTATGGTGCCTTCCGTACCAACTCAACTATTGTACCAAAAGCTGAAAACTCTGTCAAAACCATAACACAACAGAGGACACATTTGTTAATGGTTGACAGCGCTATTATGAAAACAGGCGTAAGCAATTTATGGAGCGTTGGGTAACATTTATGTATCTAATTGAAAGCACTTTTAGGAATTGGGACAATGGCAGCACTAACAGAGTTCACTAACAGTACTGCACTATGAATTTCATATAATCACCATTGTTAAGTCCATCACAATAAAAATCACATAAAGTATGACTTACAACTATAAACAGAGTCGACTAACAAGATAGTATCTTTACAACTCACGTGTCTACACTATATAGAAACACAAGGGCCGCAAATGGAAAAAGTACCTCATTACAGAATTATCGGAATATTTTTTACTATTCTTGATAGACATCTTTTATATCATGTGATACAAATAAATAATATCTATTTTATGTATACAGTACTAATAATATTTATTAGCCTGGAACATTTTTGAGAGAAAAAAATTGTTTAGTGATTGGAAGTACAAATAGCTGACTATGGCGAATTTGTTGTTGCGTAAAATTTGGAAAATGTTGTCATGCTATGACTGTTGAAATTAAAATATACCACAACGTGCCATAAAGTAGTCGTTGCTATTAAGTTGTTTGAATAGAAACATAGGCTTGAGATTTTATCAGTGAGACATAAATATTTATGAATTCAAGGCGAGAATCATAATGCAGAAAATAGTGGAAGAGTTTATCTACTTCAAAGTTGGTGAAGATCTCGGTTCTTTGAGTTTCACGGAAGTGCATAATTGGTTCGACTTGAACTTTCTCACAAATCACCAACTGTGCTATAAAATGTCTTGCTTGACTGGATAGAGCTATAAGATTGTCAATATAACAGATGTGTTTGTGCATTATGGGTTCGAAGTTTGTGTTTTTGCATTTGTACGATTTGTATGTGCAGCTTAGGTATTTCCATTAATAACAACCGTTATATATTCACATACATTACTAGCCTATATCGCTTAGCACAGTTTGTTCATGGCTTTACTTATTAGCGCATAGCATTATGTTATCCACCTAAGAAATTGGTCTACTACGTACAGTGAAAAGCCATACTAAAATAACTTGACCTGGATGAAAGAGAAGTGTGTAGTCAAAGTAATAAGAATAAATAGTATGACTTGCCCGTAAAATAATCATGACCAATTCAACTTCTACTAGTTCCACTTGACTTTCCCTCACTTCCTCTTCAGGCTGCACAGTAATAAAACTCCGTCCAAGTTAGTTTGATTACAGCATCACTAGTAATACGGCCCGTCCTACGGGCCGGGCTTTAATTTTCGCACAACTATTTTCCAGTACCATTTCCTGATAAAGAATTTGTCTGTGCCCAAAGCAGACATTTATTTCTATTACAGATTCCATCAGTTAATATAATATCTGTGATTTTTTCAGAGGTTACTTAACATAACTCGAGTACACAAACTCAAAACTATAAACAGCCTCCTTCCAATGAAAAGACAAGACAGGTCAAGACTTAATAATAGGAAATGTGAAAAGGAAATAGAAAACGAAATTGAATTTGTGTCTGCTTTACACGTTAAATTTTCGAAAATTGATAAAGCATTTTGGTAAGTGCTATTGCTTTAAAATTGACAAAATAGATTGTAACTATTAGGTATAGCTTTAGAATAATCTTATACTATTGAATGAAAGTTGTAGAAATTTAGTAAACTTATTACATAGATAATTTCCAAGTAATACTGAACTCCACACTGGGATTTCTCTCCGTCATGTCAGTATGCATGTAGTTTGTGCAAGTAAAAATAACTTCCCATCAAGATCTTCTACTCTTTAACCTTTAGCACTTTATCAACTAAAGTCTTTTAGCATCTATTTGTAGTCAGTAAAGCTGTGCAGAACAGAATCTCATTAACTCTTAAATAAAGTTATTCTGCTTACCACCTAAACACTACAGAAGTATATGAGTGTGCGTTTACAAGTTTCTCCATTACGCTTAAGTTGAAGTTCAAAATTCTTTAGTGGTCTCATGGATGCTTTGCTGAGACTATTTGACATTGTTCCTATTTCCACCACCTTAGAATTTTAAGTATCACGTGCACCAACAATAACATTTTATATCCAAACCTATTCATTTCACCGACTGGGCTAACATTGCACCAAAATAATTTTCCGACTACCAACTTATTAAAACGTTATTGCAAACGTATGCACATTATTTATTATGCTGGTTACAAATGGTATCATAAATTTGTCTAGCGTATCTAGTAACTCATACTGGAGTCATGCAACTATGGCCTTC
Organism: Tomocerus qinae; assembly: GCA_020055645.1. Lineage (NCBI taxonomy): Eukaryota > Metazoa > Arthropoda > Collembola > Entomobryomorpha > Tomoceridae > Tomocerus > Tomocerus qinae. Next base: position 30,396,996 of record CM034548.1, read on the forward strand.
CCTAAATCATTAGGGTTCTTAAATCTCTACACTGTTCTATTGCTCCATGCTAATGCTATATTTTCTCCACCCTAGTTTTCCAACTGAGCATACACTTCCCTTTTTCATGACAACTTAATTACATGAATGATATTATGACTTAAAAATTGAATTAATATTTTATTTATATTATTTTGCAGATTGTAACTTTATGCGAAATTTATTTCACAAGTTATTTGAAGTAAATTTGCATATAAAAGTACGTGAAAATAATGCAGTAGTTTGGTTTATGTATATGTATAGATACATCTTTTAATCGAGTTGAAGTAATCCCATAAAATCTAAAGTCATATACTTACTATAAGTGCTATAACACGCACTTGCTAATCACTAGTCACCACAGCTATATGAATTGTATATAGAAATTCGATTCCATTGTCAAGCGAAAAGCATTCGCACTCTATCTAATATTTATTAAAGAACATTGTGTGAGACAATGAATAATGTACAATTATGCATAACAATCTCTGCTTCCACGTCCAAGTAGTTGAGCATTAAAAGTGAAGTACTTATAGCACAATGTAGTGAGTACTTTAATACAATCACAATGGAGATTCACAGCTAGGAACTAATGGAGTTCTAATTTCATTAATGAACGACCAGTCCATGAATATTTTATCGTCAGACCTCGGATATTATTCTAATATATTTACTCTACTTTTACATCCTGAAAATTACCGTTTACCCTTTTGGCAGACAGTTGGATACAATAAAGTTTGTATTTCAGATTTTGTCACATAAAAAATTGTAAAAATTGTTTCATAGTCAAATAGGTACATCAGATACGTCAGATCCGAATAAATATACGTTAGTAGGACTAAGTCGCTGAATAAATACCTCAATAAATTCGAAATATTCATAAGAAACCATCGAAAACGTATCCATAGCTTATGAACTCTTTTATTCGTCGTCCTTATTTTTTGCCTTAAGTTCTTTACAATTATAAACACAACATAGAGAGAAATTGTTCCATTTATCCTGACTTTCTTTTCGCCATTATGTGTACTGCAGCATTCTAAAGCTTTTTAAGCTGGCTTTAAAGTCAACCTTTTTTTAATACGACTTATCCCAGGTCTGCTTGATTATTAATGTCGAAAGAGAACAAATATAAGAGGAAAATAATACAGATAAGTTTAATGGTAAGTAAAAATACAGAGAGCGGATATGTATGTAAAAAATTATTTTCATGACAATCTTAGACAGCTAAGGTGTCGATTAAAGCTCATTTATATTTCACATATGTTGATTATAAAATCTTTTCGCAATTGTTTTAGGCAACTTGATTGCCTTTTACGTTCTTGCAATTCAAATAGTCAGCAGAACTCGTAACAAATTTTCAGGGTACGCTAACCGTTTGCTAAGCACAAGCACGTGTGCCTTATTTCAAAAGGTAGGCATCCAGCATAATCATGCGTATTGGATATTGGGGCACGTATCCAAGAACGTAATCGAGAGCGGTCACCAAATAGCATTTGGAAAATTTTAGGATTTTTTGCTTCTTTGGTAAAAGTAGAATTTTTATTTGACTCCACTTTTGTCCCCTCTATTTTGCCTGGCCTGGTGACGACGCTCGTCCAAACGACAGACAAACAAACATTTACATTAAGGTAAGTTTTCGATTAATTTACATTTTTATTATATAAAAAGGATTTTCCAAATTAATGGTTAATGTCCTAGTGTCGGTTTTCAGTATTTCGTTAATTATGATTTCATGTAGTATATAATTTCTCAAGGTTGGAAAAAAATTATTCCCTTAAACTCTATATTTTTCCTTTTTGTCCAAAGTATTTTCCATTTTCCCTATTTTAACCACGTTTGGTCATAACAATGAGTAAATTTTAGTCCATAGCATATCCGCTCCTTGGTAATTAGGTACTACATGAATTCAACACTGTCAGTCAGCTACGATTACGACGTGAACAGAATTTTAGAACAGCTACTAAGTACTTGCTTAAATGATTTTATCCTACATTCTCCTCATTTGACTGGTATTCTCTTTTCCTTGTATGGCTTAAAAGTATAATAATAGTATCTATTTATGTATATATATTTACTGTATACGAATATCGCCTTTATCTGTACTGTTGAAATTTGGAATCCTTGCTCATAAAAGCTACTAGTTGCATTAGAGCAAATTAAAGTTTGGAAAAACGAAATAGTAACATTCATTCTGCAATATTTTCGGGCAGATGGTTCATTTTTATAGCGTGATTATTACTTAGTTCGCCAAATGGCTATGGCGACTTATTGAAACATATACTTTGCAAACGTAGTTACATGTCCTACCTACGTGGTTCTTTCACTTTATATTTAGCAGTACATCATTCTTCACGCATTAAAACTTGGTTTTCGACTCTTAATTACTATTTCAACTATTTTTGAAAAATTGTGAAATTTTAAACATAAAAATTGAATGTACTTGAAGCAATAATGAAATAGTAAAAGTCACAAACACAGTTATGTATTTGTACCTGTGTTTGTCTATAGACGGAAATTCACAGGTTGTTGTAAACTGTTAGACTACGGATGTCAATAATATCTGTGATACCACAATTACCTTGACCCTAGAATTTGGTACAAACTCGATCTATTTCCATGTAGTTGAGTACAAAATATAAAAATTTTATTTTTTTAAATAAAAAAATTCGGGGTTTGGTCCAGAAAAATCTTTTATGTCACTTCGAAAAAAATCCTAAATTTTGAAGAACATTTTGAAGAATTGGCACTATGACCTTCACAAGTTGCTGTTATATCAAGTCAGTCTAATGGTGACCATCCAGAATGGTCAGCTATCTTAAATTTGGACATGTCCACATTGATAGGAGAGTTGAATTGAAGAACACATGCACTACGTTTCCCTCTACAGTTATCCTTTAATTGAATATCGTACGACCAATTTAGTTTCAACGAAGTTTTAAGACATGCTTATATTTCTTATGACATGTAAAATCTGCTGAAAATAATTCCACTATAGAGGGAACTATTTGTCACGGAAAGGCTCGATAAGCCATAGCTCCCCAGGGAAATCGGAAAGTGGAGTAAGTTTTGAGATAGCAAACGTGTAATATTGATTTTAATTACACGATTCTTTTATTGAATGAGACTTTTCCTTGCTCACTTTCACGTCAGCACCTTATCACAGATAAAAAAGTCGAGATTAATTGAATATGCATGTCAGATTCTGATAGAGCATGAATGAAGACGGTAATGTCAACAGATTCGGTATAAATATCCTGTCTCCTATAGAACAAACATGGATAGACAAAACGTGGAGGAGAATAATGAAGAACTCATTTAAATGTATCTATAGGTAGAGAAGAGCATCTGTAAAACGTGAAATAATTAAACTCGAACGAGAATTGAGAGTGGGCCGAGAGAAACTCATTTAGTATTCATTCCAATTCAAGGAAATCAAAAACGTTTCCAGGGAAAACAGCAGGATGAGAGTTTGAATATTAAAATGGAAGATGGATTGAATTATGCACGATACGACTCTCCGAAATGAGACATTTTAACAGAATCCATCAAAAATTCAAATCACATTCAATCTCTTAATCGTTTCATTGTGTTGAGTACTATTCTAACAAATATGTAAAATATTCAGACTATTTAAGAAGGAAAAAACACTCTCTTTTGTTCTCAACTAAAACTCATTAGTAACGATAAATTCTTAAATCAATTTACACACATTGCGATTGTATCTATACATTACCATTAAACTATATCGAAGTAAAAACTGCTTAGAATATTCAAAACAGAAAATATAGTACAAAGACTAAAAAATTTTACGACAGAGTAGAATTTGCTACCTAAAACTGGTCAATGTAGGGGAAAGCTATGAAAATAGGCAAATTGTCCACAAATTGCTCGAAAAATATTATCCCAAAGAAAATCATTTCCCGCACGTGAAGGTAATTGATGCATAATTTTTTCAGAGTGGAAATTAATTTACAACTTCATGCATTTATTGACAAATTTGAATTTGATGCACGTTGACTTCAAATTACAATGTTGGTTTATAATTGGAGAACAAGTTTGCATCCTTTATAGGCAAATAAGATTTACTAAAAAGTCGCAGATAGCTCGATGGTCATTAATTGGATGAGTGAGCGATTACTTGTTATTTAATCCATAGTCACATATACTTTGAGCAGGCAAATGGTTGAGCAGACATTAAAATTATTCAGCACAACATAATAGACATTAAACGAAAATCACATCAAAGGAAATTTTAGATCTAATCAAGTTCCTTAGTTATTGCTACAAAAAAACTTTGAGACGGACAAACTCTGTGAACTACTTTAAGAGCATTTATTATTTATTTGGTTTACAGATATTAACTTTTAGGTAGCAAGAGAGTCATTGAAATAAACTTTGCCATTTGTCAGCATGGTTAGATGGAAATTTAGCTTAAATTCTATTCATCGGATGTATTTGTTGCAGAAAATTAGGAAACCTGATAACGATGCGGAAACATCTATCTATATGTAGTAATGTGGGTCCGTATTCGATGAACGTAGATATTTAGGGTAGTGATATTAGTTTGAAGTGAGCTATCTGCATATTTAGCTAGTGCAATAGTATAGACACAGAGACATATCTAGTTTACACACAGTAACGTGTAGCTATTCTTCTTTTATTTTGCATTGTATTGGTATCGATCCAACTTAACTGAAGCCTCACTTCTGCTCCAGCATGAGACTTTCCCAACTTTTCTACAGTTCAGTTACTCAATTCGTTTATTTCCTCGACTTCTCTATTGACTCCAACGAATTTTCGACAGCGTTTTACTACACCACGCAAGCAGAGTTTTACTGCATTGTAGTGTTGACTGCCTAGCTATATAAATACGCGAACAAAAACACAACAGACACTTTCATAGCTACCTCTCTAAATGCATTCCACTAAACATACATAATGCCTATCTCTTAAATAACTGCAATATAAGCCCTTTCCACTGCACTGCACTATTGAGAATTTAGGCCAAAACTGTCTCAAACCGCAGTGGATTATAATAATTTATTTTACTGCCATTTTGAATGTTGTCTGTATTTACTTAATCAAATCTATACGATTAACACAATTAACCGACAAAAAATCCGTTATTGTGCAATTGCATTCCCCTGTGGCAGCTCTTCGTTGATAAACTGGAAATAAAAGCTTTCCAGAACACCAAATACCAAACAATGTTATGCAAGCACAGTCTCAATCTTTTATTTACTGCAATCTGATATCTCAATATCGATAGAAAGAAAGTTTTCCCCCGTTTTTCCCCTACTACCATTTGAATGAGGGAAAGCGAGGTTAGCAGCAGAAATTATTTCAATATAACTGCATTCATTTTTAAATGTTCTTTTGTACTTTATTAGATAAAGAATGTAAAGTTCTTAGACCGTAAACTTTTCATTCAAATATCTAGTTATTTAATTGAATTCCGACGCCAACTACGCCAAACTTTTCTCCCTTTGGCTACATTTCTAACAAGAACGTCTACTTTTTCTTTAACAACAGTTACACTACTTTCATGATGAATAAAATCCCATAATAAACGAAAAGTGGCAGTGACACTCATAGTTCTGATTTATGAATTAGGATGATCGTAATCAGAAACGTATAGCGTCAACACATATGGGCTAGAAGCAACTATTTGTCACAATAAATTACACTGTTTGTCGCAAAATCTCAGCTATGGCTTTGTCTTTCTATAAAGAGAATCCTGCAGTTTTTATTGCATATAATATATCTATATCTATCCCAAGAAACGTTCAATGCATTTTAAATGAACTTCAATGTCGACGCTTTGCAGCATTTAGCTAACTAACACTTGGATAATATATTTATACGTTCATATAGCTAGAAGTCTAAAATTACCGTTTTACTGGACTATACCTATCCATTCACTCTAAGTGGGATGTTGATACACAAAAGTAATATAAGTTTCACTTTACTTTGTTCACACTTTAAGTCGTTTACGAGTTTAGTATCTATATAATATAATATAACAATTCAGAGCGATAGGCTATTCGGCGTTTCTTACTACAAACAGCTCTTTCTATACAAGATCGGAAAATAAATACTTGATTCGTTTAGCTATCTATCCATTTCCTAGCTTCATTCATTATAAAAGTTGCGGCTTTCTATAGATGAGGTCAAAAATAGCATCATATTAAGGACACACATGCGAAATAGTAAAAATGTTGGAAAAGAATGCATCTAACCTTAAATTGAAGGTAAATAATTTATTGATTACTGACACCATTAAGCCAATAATGTTTTACGTGGGTAGATCTAAAATAATTGTAATGCTAGTAGTAATTATACAAGAAAACGGAAAATTTTAAAACGGATTTTTGAACTATATAAAACGTAGCAAGACAGGATATTTCTTAATTGAGGATTGAGATAGGAAAAGTACCAGTTAATTTACAAAAGACGGAATGTAGTAAGGTAGAGACTTCATAATAATAAGTAATAAGAGAATACACTCATGCCATGCTGTTTTATTTGTACATGCAAGTAGACATAAAGATAAAGTAAATGTCCGCGTCAATAACTTAGGCTTCCACTTTCCTGATTGTGAACTGTGAAAGGCAGACCATGCACTTTGTGTTAGCACAAACATTCTCCTATCTTCTAGCTGCTGTTGCACGCTGATTCAGGCGAGAATGGTGGTTGCCAGATAATCCCCATTTTTACTTTCATCTACACATAAGGGATCACTCGGTTGTTAATCGGAAAAAAGACCCTCTGAGACGCTCCAACGAACATTTCTGTACAATTTCTATGATATTATTTAGCTACTAACAACTAACGTAACATTATTGTATTCTACTTTACTTTAACTGAGCTAATGTATTCTCCGTATACCTACAAAAAATGTTCCGCGTAAACATTAGTGCAGATGAAACTGTCAGTTAACTTGTGTTGATAATATACGTATCTACAGTGTGAAACATATAGAGTGCATTTAGTACTTTCTCTTTTATAACGCCAACTCCATGTAAAACTTTCACCAACCTTCATCTCTAGTTCTACAAGAATTTTTTTAAATGGGACGAAATTAAAAGGAATTCTCATTATGTCATTATCATGTCTATAATGGAGACAATGTTATGTAAACACTTTTTTTAGTGTCTACAAATATACTGTCTCCTTATACCACAAATAATATTTTCTAACGAGGATTTCAAGAGTCTAATTTTAATACAGTTGCAAGTTACTCAAATATTATTTCACATTTTATAATGGGGTACAAACCAGATATTAAAACAATTTTGCTACAGAGAAAACGAATAGAATGAAGGGGCTACTATTTACTGCTTTAAAATTGGTACTTTTCTGGTTTGTTTATTTAGCTCGAACGGAAAATTGTGTTTTTGTGTCAATAGGTACAAGATAGACAGCAAGTACCTGTAAGCGCATGTTTGCAGCCTCAGTTCAACTTTGCAGTAAATGCCTGTAGAATCTACTGAAGTGAGAAACAAGACATGGCAAAATTGGGAAAAGTGCATGATGCTAACAAGAAAGTCTCAAGAGTTGGCAAAATAGAAAGAGAAAGTCATTTCCTTATATTTCTTTCCATCCTGCCTTACGCAGAATGTTGGCAATGAAGTTAGTCGCGTGATGGAGAGTCAAGAAATGTCATATTCCGGTGAATGTCTTATAAGGTAGAATGGCAGAATAATAAAATTAAGTTGTTTAGGTACGTAAAATGAACAGATGTCAGAAATGTACATAAAAAGGACAAAAAATTCTGTAATATTTTATTAACCAAGTTTTCGCTAACCTCCACGACTGTGGGAAGTCGAGTTCGGTATTACGATAATTGAGTTCGTGCGTCATTTAAACTTTGATGATTTTTCTCACAATAAATAGTTAACCTGTGCAGCCACTAGCCACGCTTTGTCAAGGACATTTGTAGTTTTACTTTACCATTTACTTAACTATGCAATGGTTAACCCAGAAAACTTTTAAATTACCCTTCATACGTATTATGTTGTAGATTCGGAAAAATATAAAAGCATTGTCTATACAGTCAAGAGTAGAAAAGAGTTAATTTTGACACTAGCAAATAGAGTATGGTATTTAGTACTATAGACAGATTTGAAGTTACTAGTAAACGATAAACGCCGGTCTTTTTCGCGTAACACAAGAATGACTTTTGAGGGCAGTTAGAAGTGTTAAGTGAGATAGATATATGAGTTGTGTTATAACAGCGTCGGGATGTTCATGCTACAGTTAATTAAGAGTAGGTTACAATGTGTTAGCAGCTGAAGTCTTGTCGTTATATTAAGTATCCAATTAATTTAACAATTTATCTGGAAAAGGTCATAGACCATTCAGATTCAGTCAATCCCAAAGCCAGCCAGAAATTTGCCATTGTTTTCCTTTCACGCTTTTTTCTCCATACGGAGTCCAAAATAGAGTGCATTGTGTAGGTTGGGCACCTTAGTACAATATTTTATTACGTCTAGGAAATACAACAGGCTACGTAGCGAACCTAAGCAAGACAATTTTCTTTCTAGAATAAAAGAACTGTTCAAGAAGAAATAATCAGGGAAAGGATGTTCTGTGAGCTTCCTACTTGTACAGAATTCTGTACGGTGAATTTTCTGCAGCATTTTTAAGGTCTTCTTTTATTGTACTCTCCTTCTCCAGCTGAAGAATAACAGAGCCGTGTGAGGATTTCATCTCAGCATACTTTTCCAGCAATGCAATGGTTGAGTTGCCCTGCTGCAATTTGCAATGTAATTTAACTCTCGTGTCTTCCCAACTAGGGTACTAAAATACTCGTTCGGACGAAAAGATAAATGGTTTTCTGGTTTGGAATTTAAGGATTTCTTTTCTGTTGGCTAGTATCCTTAACCTTAGACAAACATACACGAACAGTCTCACACACAATCATTTAACAGTTTTACGTATCTGCCATACAGCCATATAGTCAGGCTTTTACATAGTTTCATCTTCTCTTCCACACAGGAAAAATAGCCCAAACTTCGTCTATTGCAGTATAAATACTCTACTTGTTTACTGTTAATGTTTGCTCACTGTTCTTTCGTCTCATTTATTTACTGTGGGAACATATTCCGTGGCCACCAAAACTATCCTCAAGGTGAGATAAAATCAACCGCTTTCCCTCCATTATTGAACCTAAAGAAAATGTATGTCGTTGAACAAATTATGCAACAAAGCATCCATATGAGGCAGTTTTATAAAATTCGACATATAATATATTTATATTTTATAGATTATAAAATTTAATATATGGATACGACGCAACATAAGCGATATTAGAAGTAAAGGATATCAAAAGAAAAAAAGGTGCATAAAAGCACATTTACATGCGTTTCGCACCCACTGACCAATTTTCACCATTTGCATTTAACCATTTCCTTAATGGAAATTGCATGTCCTCTCTATGGCTTGGCTAGGAGTGCAAAACGCGACAATTTCAATATGCTGTTTCATTGAGACGCGATTACTCGCCTGTTGATGGATTTCACAAGGTTATTATGCGGGGAAATAGGATATATTATGTGATATGACAGTTAAATGCTATATCTCCACTTTTTATTATTCCGTATTGAAGAGAGTGTTTCAATGTACTGTGGAAAAAACGTGTTTGAGAACCACATCAGATAAAAATTTGCTTTTATCCTCTACTGTTGTATACACATGAGAATATATTTATTATTATAATTGTTTTTAAGTACCGCTTCTATGGCTTACAATTTTGACTGTATATAAAAGCGTCAATTTAGTGCCATTTATTCAAAATTTATAAAAGTGTCATTTATATACTTAAAACGGAAAGTGTGGTGTTATCAGCTAGCTACCTAAACGGAGCTAAACTAAAACTGAAAAAAATCGATGAAACAGTCAAAATAAGTGACATATTATGTACATTCTCTCATTTTATAACAATGCTATAACGTTGTTTTATTTAAACCTATTTAGCAATTTTGTAATCTAGTTTAGTTACAAAACCTATTTCCAAGAACGATGCATTTTAACCCACAACTAGACTTTCGATGATTTTTCTTTAGCCCTTTTATCCTGTAGTAAACAGTGATGAAGGCGAATTTCATAAGTCTCGTCTAAAATCGGCAAGATACTTGCTCCTGTTTTAAGAATTGTTCGCCAGCCTGTCTTTAACTGATTTTATTCTAAACCAGACACATTTATTTGGCGAAAGAAGTTAGCCTACTAGTATAAAATACATTAGCAAACTAGTTTCCTGTCCAAGTTGTAAAAGCATTTTTGTAGTTTCATGTCGTCTTAGGATTACATTGGAAACTTGCTCGATGCATGCATAAAACTTTCCGTAATTGACATAATTGTTTATATTATGGAAAGAACGAGCCTTTCTTTGTACATATTTTCTTCCTGTTGCCTATCAACAACAGAAATAAGATTTCCCTCCACGCTTATATAGGTATCTCATAATCGTTTCTTTCAAATGTATTTCCACCGGAAAAGTATTACAAAAATATGAGCTGTTCTGAAACGGAAAAAAGTTTTTTAAGTCTACCTACTGCTATTGTATTTGAAATATTATATCTCTCAGGGAATTGAATCTTTTTGAAACTAACACTAAAAGAAAACTTAAAAGTGTTTTATTGAAAATAAGCTCCAACGACTGTTGTGAATAAGTACTGCATGGTTATCATATCAGGCATTAAGTACCAAACAATAACAACTGAATCTTCAGTTGTTAACACGAAACTTTCGTGACGAAACATTCTACTTCAATATTTCGAAAAATAATAATACCTTTTCAAGGATAAAACCAAACTGTTCTACCAAAGTATTCTGCAAATAATTATTTTAATAATACACTTAGTATTTTTGAGACTATAAAATATGCATATAGTTGCAAACTGCGAAGATGGAAAATCTTATCATTTTCAATTCTCCAGAGGACCAAATCAAACGAATGTAAATAAGCCCCCCATAATAAAATGTATGCACATACTTGTAATTTAATGCTTGCATAAATAATATCAACGAAAAATGGCAATAACTTAAGCCCATTTGTCAATATGACTAGTGCTGCCATGGACTAAATATTTTCTAGTCTCTTTGACGACTTTATTTTTTTATGACGACTATGAAATAATGAAAGTTTAAGTAATATGAATACCTAGTACATTACTATAAACCCACGCATTTTGTTTATTCCAAGATATCTCTTGTTAAACGGACTATGTAGTAGGCTATGATACATTTATTTATTTAAGAATACTTTTAGGATTGCTTTTAGAGGCAAGAGGAAATCCGAGTATTTGGAGAGAGTATTTCAATGTACTTTAGGAACAGAAAAGTATTTGTGAACCACAGCAGATTAAAATTTGCTTTTATCCTCTAATGTAGTACACATATAGAAATATACTTACCTTCCAAAGGTATCAAATATCTTTTCTTTGTTTCTTTTGAACATCATATGAAAAGAAAGAGTCCATAAATGAAAACAAGAACTGTGTGTCATTGGAGAAAAGGGAAAACAGGGAGTGATACCATCAGGCATTATGATTTCTTCGAATGCTATCAACATTCAACTTACTGTTAGTAAGATAAAGAGAAGCGTATGAAAATAAGAAGAAGAAATCCTAGAGATTATCTTTCTAGTTCTACGTAAACTTCCTGGTAGGACTTGGAGAAAATGAGAAACTTATTTTGTGACATTTCTCCAATCGACTTTCCTCGTAGGATGCGTAATGAAAAAAGTAAGGAATAGCAGCTCCACTCAATGCCTGACATGGCAGAACGGTTAATTTTCCTTCTGTCAGAAGTAAATGTGTTGAAAGGTAAAAGGTGAAAGTAAAAGATTCTATCATCACATCACCCACACTAAACTTCTTATGTTTAGACCCTACAGCCAAGACAGCAGAGTAAATGACCAACCGGAGTGGAAACGAGCATTGATTTTGATTAGTCACCTGCTCCACTCTCTGTGCCACTATTTAGGCAAGTCCGACCGAAATACAAAGACTTCAAACATAATTCCTAAATGAGATTACTATCTCTTTCTTTCTCTTCTGTCCAGGATTGAGTCCCACCGAAAATCATGTTGCTTTATCAGCACTGCCAAATTGCCAAATTGTAACCAACTCCATCCATCCATCTATCTATAATGTGTATGTACGTGGTCGCCGCTTATTAAGTGCTACAGATACTTCTAACAAAAAAATACTATGGCTTCCCTCCGACATTTACTCGGTGCCAACACATTTGGGGAATTCACTGAGGTAAAATAAATGAATTTAGTAAGCCCCATTTAACAAATAGAACATACAACTTCCAAATATACTCTGATTTTCCAACCTATAGTATCAATAAAACTTTTTTCAAAAGTAAAATCAACATCGTCAACCCAACTCGGCAAAATAAATTACGAAATCTTTACAAAGAATCCAAATTATTGTACTTCAAAGTATTTCAAGGATCAGAGGTTTGGATTTTCCTCACTGTAAACAATTTCTACTATTCAAAATCATTTATTCTTTCCTACCTATATATTTATAATAAATAATTATCTACTAAATATGTACACAAAACTATAGGGAATTACTCACCTTGTATTTGAGACGCACTTCACGAATGAATCCATACCTATAAAAACGAAAGAACAAATAAAGATATGCTCAACATAAAAACCTGAATTTATATTCACAGTAAGCAAAGATAACAGAATCTTATAACACTATTAGAATACTGATAGTGTACGTATATAGTTAAACTTGATGATTTTATAGTGCAGTATGCAATATTAAATTATGTTTCAATGATACGTTATAACTCTCAATGCCCCTACATAGTAGAACGCAGAACGAATAATACTTGCAGGATTGTCAGCGTAGCTATCATATTCTTTGATATTCTGTCATCTGTGATCATCGCAGAAATATCTGTCAACTCAATTCAGCAGTTTCAAAGACCAAAGAAAACCCAAAACTTTGCTGCATAAAATCAGTGGCATGTAGCATTAGGGTTTTATCCTCCCTGTCCTGTTCCCAGTCAAAGAAAATAGGATCCTTTTTAGATTTTCGAAACTGAAATGTCATGCCAAATTTTTTATGATTTAAATTCAATGGCTTTTCTTGTTTCTTTTGAAGTTCTCTCCATCTAAGCCGTAAAACATAAAAAAGCGCAATAAGACAACGAACGTTGTATAAAGGATTTTCGCCAGACTCACATTAGATAAATTGTTTCTGTTGACTTATTTACTTACTGCTAGTTCAAAATCTCTCGCGAGGAAATTCAGGAGGATTTAAAAAATCCAAAATTAAACTCATTTAAACCTAACAATTTAATCAGGTTTACTATTTAAAACTGTCACGTTCCTTAAACTGTATAAATTGTATACAATAAATTCTCCCAAAAGTCAACAGGAAAGAAATAAGGTAGCGATCCCAATTTTTAAACGAACCAAATACTGTGCTTGGAATGGGAAGTGCAAACAAATTTTGTATTTAATTCCCTTGGTATTTTCGAGCTTCCTCGCAAGAGTAGGCCAAAGCTAACACAACGAAAAGTTGTTTTTCTACTAGAATATTTACGAGTAAATAGCAACACGAATACGGACAATGGGGAAATTTTTACAATTAATACTCAAGTGATATCGCCATGTGTCTAGTAAAATAAGCCAAACTGTTGCGCGTTTGCTGCATTGAGAATTAATTAAACCACGGGAAATTGACTCTAATTTAGACAGGTGTGAAAAGCCTACCAAGTTTAATGATTGTTTTTGTTTTACAAAGGGCCTGAAGCGTATAAACAGAATTGAGCGTCCTTACATTAAACCTCTAGCCTCAAACTCTCCAACTTTTTATTTTATTCCTTACCTCATGTTCATGATGTGATCTTCATGGTTTCCTCTATTCAAATAAACAGCATCAGGACTATGCAAAAAGCATGCCAAGAGTGTCAAAAGAATTTCCATGCTTCGTTTGCCACGATCCACGTAATCTCCATTGAAAACATACGGATTTTCAACTGAAGGCAGTCCATTCTATCCAAAAAGACAAAAGGCATTTTATTGCGAGAAAGTTAACATAAAATATTATTTCATGAACATTCACTACCAAAGTGCTGGAATACTGGAAATAGTAAATTATATGTTAATGCCAAACATTTTTAAGTAGAATTAGTCATAAATATCAGTTTAGAAGAGTAAAGCAATTCCAATCTTTTTACAATGCAATAGAGTGAACATTTTAGTCAGAAATTTTTTTATTGCTAATTATTTGCTAATTTGATAATTTAACTGATTTATAACTATGTTGGGTAATAAAGCAATACATATTTAAAATAAACTTGGAACATTTATAACATTTTGTATTTACAATGCAATGAGTAAAGTGGATGAAATAAAACAGTGCCTTTTGGTTAAAATTGGCAAGAGCCGAGATGTAAGTTTCCCATTACCCCTACCACAAACTTTTTCCTGCTTTATTTACTTGGTTAACTTAGTAAAGCAACTACAGATGTGTTAAAAAATATTATCTAGAAGAGATTATAATAGCTGGATTCTTCTAGTACATAAATGTTTTATATTATTATAATTGTCTCATAGTTTTTTACGTAGATTCAATTGTGAAGCATGTGAAGCATTGAAACTTTTTGAAATACTTTTACCCTTTCTATCAAAAATAAGTAGTAGACAATAGAGTTTCTAAAATCTGCATTGCTTCGACCGACTTTCTACGAAAATGTTTAACACTCACAATCAGTTAATTTTGTCATGGAGTGAATGCATCAAGTTTTCTTTTCAAAAGTTATCATTGAAGAATAGACAGAGTGCGACTCTTTCTCAAGAATCAACACGATTTAATTCCAAAGTAATTGGCTCGCACATTATAACAAGTGACTTTTTCATTTGCTACCAATAATGTCGTTCATTAATGATTGTAGGTAAGTAGGGAAACCTTGAAGGTCCATAATTGATAGTGAGCATGTAATAATATTTATAATTCAACACTATACCCACAAATATAGACAACGGTTGCTAACCAGGGTCACGCAAATGTATCCAATAGCTTATGGACTGCGTTCGCGTGTGACACAAATTTTACTTGTGATATATAATACTTGTAATCAATCCTTTTGATGCACTTTCCAACACAATGCAATCCATTACATTTTATTGTGTGCTCCAATATTTATCGAAAACACTTTTCCCATTTGTTGTGAAATACTAACTGCATGCTACTAAACGTACAATGGGCTGTGGTTTACTTTTCGGTTTTTATAAAAACATTATTTAAGACAATGCCAGTAATGCCTAGCTGGTGTCACTGCTATCACGTCTCGAAGCACCATTACTAAATAAACTTATTTCCAATACTAACGATTTAAGCAGGCAGATTTTGTTAAGATTTTGTTTATTGTTGTTATTCATGAATCTGCAAATAGATACCTTTAGATCATATAACTTCTATTTCTTCACTGATTTAGCTCTATAAAAAGTGAAAAAGGCTTTAATTGCTGTATAAATTATTGTATATATATTATTTAGTTGGTATACATCCACAATTTTACAGGACAGAGAAGCAACATATTGAATTTTTATAATTATGAAGGAAATGTCATTTAAAGAATATATTTGACTGATTCATTAATGCCTAATCAAAATTGGTAACGGTTAAATTCCGATGAATCTATATTTATTTCATTGCAAGTCTTTCAGTATACAAAAGTTTCTTAGGAGATAAAGATAAGATGACGAAAACGTAACAGGTAATAACAATAAGTGGTTAATATTTGGACAGAAGGGAATTCGATGTGCACATTGCATCAGGTTTGCGTTTATTGCACTTATTGTGAGGTCTCTAAAGATTTGATATCGACCACAGCTAAGTGAAGTAAATAACTTGTAGCAAACAGCAAAGGTGATTTTTGTAGAGCCATAAAAGAATTTGCCTTGTCGGGCTACCTACTGGTGAAACATTGGATATCCCATTTTTTGTCATGGAAGAATCCAAAAGTAATATTTATGGTCTACTGTGCAAATTTTGTTGTCTAGTTGTATATAGTTTCCATTACAGTATGGGCATAGTCGGTTGTCCCTTTCTATCAAGATAAACAATTGGTTTTATTTCTTGGAAACACAATTTTTGTTTCGCTCTTTTATTCTCTTCTAAGATCCTCATTTCCCTACCTGGATTATTTCTATTTTCTTATCTTATTTCTATATTATTCCTATGAAGGACAATACGCTAACTAATTAAAAACTTGGCAATTGTTGATAAATAGTCGACAGAATGTTTTTCAGGAAAGTTAAGGAGATTGTCATTCTTACATTTTTAATAAACGTTATGTATCCTAAAGAAGAGTACCTATCTAAATGCACTTACAGAGTGTTGAATAACCCAAATAAGTACAGAACCAACTACCAAGTGAAATAAGAAAACTTCAACAATAAACTCTTTCTATACAATAATGTGAACGCTATGAGCCTGGTAAAAGCAACATTGTTCTATTTGGGTTCGGGTTTATAGCCTCTCTGCGTCACTATCTCTTGAGATAACATTTCCCGTGCTCGAATGACTTCTTCTCAAACTACAAACTTAGAATTGCACTACTCTAAGTATACTCTGTAATGCAGAATGTGCACGTATACAGGATAAAAGCGTAAAGCATTTGCAATTGCGACTTTCTCCCTGAGTGTGACCGCAAAGTCAAAAGAACCGTCGCATTTACGTGTACACAATTGTCTATCTAATTCCGTATTTTGTAACTTATCAGGTATTTCAAATAGGTGCAAATAAAACTAAATGTTTTCCACTATCTATTACAAATGCTTTCCAAGCCTTACAAATTGTACCTTACATAAATACTAAATACACAAACTTGACAAACTATCTCATTATTTTAAACAAATACATCAAATGAAAACACTAGGATACAGTACATGTTACAAATTGTGCTTAACAAATTGTAGTAGTACAATTGAATATTTATAGTCTCACTTAGTACAATGCAATAGAATAAGGAACTAACAAGGTTTTAAAACAAGCGATAGTAATTCTTACCATTTGTAAATTAAAAACTATACAAATGATACTATTTATTTATACATGCAGAATAGCCTAATACTTGATAGCAATTTTTGGATATTGAAGTTAATGATTTAAATTACCTTGTAAAATATGACAAGCAAGTCGTCAAATTTTCCGTGTAGATCTCCACAAACAGTGATTTGCTTTGAGAGCACTGTCGACGGATGATTGAAGTTCGGTCTGCTCTTCAGGTTTGTTGCGGCCACACGTAGGATGCTCGCTACATAACGGACGTGTAAAAGCTGAAATAAAACAATAATTCACTTAATTTACTAATATGTTACTAATTCAATTGAAGTAACTATAACTAACACTTACTGCATGTAAAATGGTGCTTCTAATAAACTTACGATAAATATATTAAAGCAGCCATTTATGTAAATAGATAATAACCGTTTATTAACCTATTGCAACTAACTACTCACTAATTACTATTTAAAACTTATGAAATGAGATTTTCGTCTATCAGTTAAGATATACAAGAACATTGTTTATTCCAGGTTCCAAAACCCAAAAAACAGGAGCAAATTATTATGATACATTAATCTACCAACATATAATCCATTTTATAATGGATATTAATTGGTGAGCATTTTAAGAAAATTGCACAAAAATGCTCTGAATAAATGTTTGTACCTACTTCAGTCAGAGTAAAAAAAGCATTAGTCATTTTCAGTGTAGGTACATTACATTTCAGTGGACTACAATGTGTTTGATCCTTTTGCCACTTCACTCTTACTCGTTCAGTTATTTATTTCTTACTGGAAACGTGACTCTATTGTTCTAAATCCCAGATTTTCTAGCCTTCGCATTTCAAGTAAGTACTATATAGGTATGTATAGCCGTAGAAAAAAGATAAGAAAGAACATCCAGGAAGAACACTTTAGTGAAATGGAATTGCAGTACCTATATTAAATAGATCAACCAACTACACATCTCACAATCTGCACGTCGTAGCAGCAATAACGGGTTTGTAATTTAGTTTTTCATGATGATCATGTAGTATCTGTAGTATATAGCAACATTGTAGTATATTATAGTCTATCCTGTCTTTAACTGACTATATGGCCGCCTACTTTGGCATCCCCCTTAACAGCTACTGTCCACATAGACTCTTCTTTTATTGTAACATAAGCACCTTTAGTCTGTAGTGGTTCTATTCTTTTCACTACTCAGGGTAAGTCAATGAGACTACGACTCTATCAACTAAAATTTGTTGTCGTCTGCCACTGCTACTAATTATATCTGCAAACCTTAAAGATAGCAAGCACAGCAGATTACATTATAAGTTACATTACAGGAGTAACTATAACATATTATACAAGTAATACAGTCAGTGCGTAGCAATCATTGAATAATGTATAAACCAAGCGACAAAGCACACTTTGTTCTCTATAGTAAGTACTTAACTATATCACTATCTATATAATACAATTTAATATACACCATATATTATGGAATCGATGTTAATATAAAAATACCGTAAAACTGAAATATAATACCTGGAGTCTAAATGATTCCACGTCATATTTAAGAGGAAATCCGTATTATAATACAATTTATTGTTATTCTGTAACGAAAAGTATCGGATAAAAAGAATAACCTGAAACAACAATGAGGTGTAGGCATAAGGCATTTTGAACATGTGAAGAAGTTAAGTTTATGGACAAACTATAATGGCATCTTCAAGAAATTTTGATGAATTAACGTTATTACCAGGTAGCTGAAATAACCAGCTACTTAAAATGGTCGCAACACTTAAAGCCTAGAATTTTAGCAATTTTTGCCATTTCAACCATCCTGTTAATTAATTTTTTAGCTGACCAATATCTATAGCATGTATATAGAAAATTGCTTGCGCATAAAAAATTATCTGTCCTTCCTTTTCTTACTTTACAGTCTCATGTCGTCAAAATATTCATGACAAAGCCGTACAATGCTTCTGGCATGGATTTAATGAATGGGGACTGTATTTGAAAGACGGGTAAGTATTTCCACTTGTACGGTATACATTGCATGTTCATATCGATAGCGATGCAGTGCAGAGTGCAGTTCAGCTGGGCTAGTGTGATTGCGTGTGTGTGAGCAATAATGTAGAATCCCTCATTGTTAGCTATAATATAATATTATCAGTCGTTGGCTGCTCTAGTGCACATCCTTGTCTTGTGTCTGATCACAATCACCATCACACAGAATTCCCATCAGACAGCAACTCTGCAAAGATGAGATGTCTTGTCTTTGTCATCTTGTAAATCTCATCGAGACAAAAGCCAGAGATATTCGACAAAGAGCATGTACCAACTTTATACTTTCCGCAAAGTCACAACGAAGAATTCAACGAGTGACACTGCACTGTCGAATACCAGAGAAAGAAACGAAGACTGATAAGTATATATGTTCAAATAGTTTCTACGAAGAAGCACAAAATTGTTCTCGGAGATAATCTTCCAGGTTTTCTTTCATTGTCGAAAGAATACAAGGAGTGCAAGTAAATATTTGTACATTGAATGCGCACTACATAAATTAAAATGAAAATTGCATTATAAACATAATACTTTACTTAACTGGTGCAAAGATTAATTATGCATTATGTGCCATTGTTCATTTATGTATATGTAATGACAGTAGACAACTAAATAATATTTACTTCTGTGTATCTTTTCCGTTGTAAACATAAATTTCCATTTTAAATGTGGATTATTCGCTGGAATTATTCAAAAGCAGTGTTAAAATCACCTAAGGTGCTTTGCAAAATGTTATCTGTTGAAAACAGACTTTCTATTTTCTTTGTTTCATGGAAGCTAGAGAAAATGTTTTGATGCAGAATATGATATGATTTGAAGTATAGTGCAGCAAAGTTATATTATTAAGCAAATTGTGTAAAAACGTAGATGGATCAAAACAAAGTAGCATTTTAGGTGCACTATGAACTTTTTCTGTGCACGGCTTTGAGATTTACTTCACGAGTGGAATTGTCATTCGCTTGAAAGTACTAGGAACATTAAAACCGTTGAAACAGTAGGTGTCTCATCAAAAACGGGCCGTGAAGCGTCCTTATTGACAACTTAACCGTTGCTCGTTAGTCTTATTATTAATTATAACATCTTTCTTTGCTTTCTATATCAAGTCGTCCAGTTCTGTTGTCAGAAAGATTTAAAATAGAAAAATATTATGCAAATGGTGTTTATTGTAGTGAAAATAAGGACATACTTTACAAGGAGACTGTCTGCAATTCTGTCGCATGATTCTCTCTAGACTTGTATAATATATTTTGGCCATTACGCTACGCCGTTTCCTAGGAGTAGGAATACATGCTTGCACAAAATGACATATAATCTGTATAACTCTAGGTATTTACTGCTCAGGCTACTCTATTATTTCTTTCTGTACATTTTTTTTGTTTAAGAAGAGTTCTACATAAATATGACTATCATTTGTAAAATTTAGATTCAAATAAAATAGATTTGTTTATTGTCTAGCTCACATTTTACTTCGCAGTTTCTGCTCGTGAATATCTTGTTTCTATTTTCATTTCTCAGAGTTATTTACATTTAATACCCATTATTTGTCTGTCTTTGTACTAATATTTGTAACAAATATTTCATTTTTCATGACATAACCAAAAAGCATTATTTATTTAATATACTGTCATGGCAATCCACCCAAGCAATTGGTAATGGGAATGTATACAATACAATACAAGCCAAGAGAAGAGAGCCAAGATGTCCTCTGCCAAGTACAATTTAGACTAACGTTAGTGCAATGTAAAATAGAATGCTTCATAGGCATCAATGCATCTGTAGGTAGGACATTATGTCCGACAGATTGATTTTTAGGGTAAAATAAGACTGGTAGACCAATCTTGTTGTGTGAGAATTTTGAATGGAAAAATATCACAATAGGTATTTAAAAGCAAATGCTTAGCAATTATACACTCAAATAAACATTAATATTTTACACAAAGTTGTTACAAAGAATTGACTTGTTTATAATTCCATCTTTTTTTTACTTAAAAAACTTGATAACTGTTTCCCAATATGATAATTTTTTTCCCTTTGACCAAAAGTAGCTCAAATCTTTGATATTTAAGTACTTTTCTGTAAAGGTAATGAGGTTTCCTAACAAACTACTTCATTTTTGGATTAAGAATCCCCAGAAATAGACATAAAAGTTGGTTGAAATATCAGAGTACGAGTAGGCGAGGAAAAGCAAGATGCGGCCTGTCCCTTAAGTTTTAAGACAAACTCAAACAATTGAAATTTGCATATGCAAATGATACTCCTACTTTCTTTCACTAACTTTACATCGCCCTGTTAAACTAAGAGAGGTAAAAATAGATAGGGCAGGCAGTCGTCATCTATCAAAAGCAGATAGGTTATCTGCCGAATGGGCACAATTATTGTGATTGCGATTGTGACCTGCTATAGCATCTTGCTGACAGGCCATAACAGATCGCTCCTCACTTCCTTCCTGTCAACCTTCATTATCTTAATGCCAGTTCCAGTCAAGTCTCAACATTCATTCATTAGGGAGAGGCAAGTTAAAAGTTACGTTCTAAATTAAAATGCAAGCATCTCAGGTACCTATATACAGTCTCCGACCCAAGCTACAATTTTGGGCTACATTTAATGTTTTGGTAGGTTGAATTTTAAATTTAAATTTAAATTTTAAATTTTTTTTAGTGCTTGTTACGGCGCACGTTGCATGCTGATATTTCAATCAAAGATAGAGTGTGGATTAAATTAATAATATTCGAAAAGATTTTTTGACAAAGTATAGTAAATATTAAAATTGAGAGTTTTAATGAAGCTTTTTGTTTATAAATTTTATTATTTAGCTTAGAAGCCTTAAGAGGTGTGTGGGCAAATGCCTTTAAGTATGTAATGCAGTATAATATTGTATATGGCAGGATGCAAATAATATTTCTCTTTCTATTTGGGAAGTTTTAGAGAGGAAGCTGACTCTTTATGTAGGAAATAGTGGTAGGTAATTTTCATAGCTACAAAAGTGTACGCATATATAGTTTGTGCTTATCAGAAAAAAGAGAAGACGGAAAGGTAGCTATATTCTTTCTAGTGTTCCTGTTTCTTTCACCAGTCGTGTTTTTCTCACTACAGTATGATAGTCATCTCCGAGCGGAAAGTTTTCCATGATGTGCTACAAAGTTTATGTTGCACTGACTAAATGAAGACATCAAAGTAAGCGAAAACATGTATACAGAGTAAGCACATTATTATGTAGGCGTATTTTACAGACGTTGGGTTTATTTGCATAAGTATGTATGCGTATCAAGATGTATATGGTCTGTTGTATGTCCAAGTGTATAGGTAAATATATACTGTGGAAGGACTAATGATAAAATAAAACGGAGCAGATAACTTTATGTTCTTACTTCTGAGTGAACTACTTGGAAAGTACACTTTTCCTTCTGCTCGAAGAAGTGTGCAAGGATTTTGACGAATGTCGCGCTAAAGGATTTGTCGTGTAGAGTAACAGTCACAATATTGTGCCTACTTTCTTCAGGTAAATGCAGGTGCTTTCCTCAGTTCTCTTTCCTATTGTACTTAAGAGTGCTCATGCAAAACAATGGAGTTGAAATCATGGCTTGTAGTTATTATTTTAGTCAACGAACGTGCTTTCACATTTTGACAACAGAGAAAGCAGAGTGTACTTTCTCCGTTTATTGCACTTTACTTTCCCCCTAGCGTTTGGCGTATGCTCCGAGAGACAGTGGTTAATGTTAATAGCATTATGAGTCAGCGTATTAAGCTTGACTTTACGGCTAACCTACTACTAGATACTACACTTTGGTATGAATTATTTAAGACAGAATCAAAATAGGTAAGACACAGAGTATAAATATGACTTTCACCAACTATCTGAATAATATGCATGTACAAGCTTGTATGTGGAGGCATTTATGCCAGTCCTTTAATATGACTCAGTCACTTAACTGTCCCCTTCTCTTAAGTAGCAATAAACGGCGATGTGTTTAGTATATGTATAGTCTAGCTACTTGGAGAAAGGAATAAAATAAAATGGCAAATAGAATCAGACGGTAGAACGAACAACGTTTTTGTTTTCCTTCAGTGTTGGTACTTTTTAGTTCTCTCGCTGGCATTACGACGACCCAGTGAGAGTGAGAGAACTAAAAATCCGATATAATACAGATGCAGGTATATACTACGAATATCTTGTAATCGTATACCCACGTATTATTATGTATATCTTCTCAACTACTCCTGCTTTAGTTGTTATCATTGTACACGCGAGTCTTTAATGCTTGACAATAGAAGCTGGAGCAGCCAGAGAACTCAGACAAGTCGTTAAAGCATTCTAGGACGACACACTAGCTGCACTTAAACAAAAGCGACAGCTCTATTCTAAATGACTTCACTAGAATTCTACGCATACGCGGGATAGCATATGTGACATACACATTTATATCTATAGTATAGTAAATAGAGGTGGGCAGCAGATGAGTCACACAAAACTTTTATATAATTATTTCAAATTATAATTGAATTGAGGAAGTCATTTCATAGGACAATACCTTAAGATTCTATTGTGACAAATTACTTAGGATCTTCTAATAAAACTCAATGAATGCATAAAATCTTCGAAATTGTAATAATTAGGTGTATCAGTATATATGTACCTAGTCATTAAAAAAAATATGTACATACTATTCCTTGAAAAGTTTATCAAAGACATCATTTACGTATTTCCGGTATATTTTTAGTTAAGAATTGAGATATTTCAGGAGGTAAAAGAAAGAATTTCAGATTTTGACAATATCATTTAAGATGTCCAATACAAAAGAGAAGAAAGCTTGTCTTTTTAACAATACAAAATGGTTCCCATCTCTTGGAGAGCTTTAACTGTCTCTATTGAAAGTGAGCTGATATGACTTGACTGTGAGAAATTCATAAATGGGTCAGGAAATAAAAGCGCAAATATTATAGTCTTAGGTTTCTTTTTTGTGTAGCAGATTATATATTCATCTGGCGATGACATGTAAAAGCAAGTCTTTTACAATCCTTTGTATATATCGGTAGTAGTATAGTGGAGTGATTATCTGGCTGTGTAGATAAGTACCTTACCTGCATTATTACAGTACAGCAGTTCTTTTCGTGCTAAATATGTGTAACCATCCGAGTAAGTGGCTATGAGGCATAATAAAATAATATTACCTACGTATACAAAGCCCTACTTACTTGTATTATCTTCCAAGCTAAGTAAGGAGCCTATCATTCTGTTCACCAAGTGGAAGCAATATCTGAAACGATCCCATTGCATTGTGCTTTTATATCTCATCTGAAAAGCTACGCATTCTACCCATCACCATCACAGTATGTTCTCTGTGTGAATGCAGCAATACAAAGCTGTTAATTAGAAAACTAATGATCTTTAGTCTTTAGTCTCATTCCAGGAATTCATTCATGTCCGTTGAGTTCCATGCAGTCAGCCTTATAATTCCCAGAATACATATCCGACACAATTAGCAGATATCTATTCATGCTAAACTCATTCCAGGTAAGTACGTATTGTATCTATTTACATGTCCTGCTTATTCTTTACTGCTTATGTCTTACTCTTGTCGATCAGATAGCGAACAGTTGCTCAGCAGTCTAACAGAACGCAGTTGTCAAGTATAAGCCACATAGACATCTATCTAATAAATATCCAGTTCTTTGTTGAATAGGAAAAGAAATTGAGTCTAATAATAATGAGTATGTCACCGTGGACGATTCTAGCCCGCAGAGCGATATCTTATCTAATTTCCTTTTTCATACAACCAAACCAAATTAGTTCTCGCTCGCTGATATCTAAATAGATCTGCCATTGTGATAATTTAGCTTAGGAACATTGAGCAATATTTGATTATCCTTTCATTATGTTAATGCTATATTTGTTCCTCCTGAGTGTATTTATTCCTTATCAGGTAAATGCAGGAAAAAACTGGTCATCTTTGCCAATTCGTATAATTTATTTGTATTAGTAGCTACTCCCAAAGTGCAAAAGTTGACTTCCGGCCTGTTTTTCTTGTACTAAAGTAAGGGCAGGTCAGATTACTGTCACTACTGCGTGCCGAATTGTACAAGAACCTGTCCTGACTCACATGCACGAAGCATCTGACCAATTTTAGAGGAATAAACGCATTTGTATGCTGGGCGAGAAGAGATCCCATGTATTCAACTGTAATCCGAAACCAAATGATTTCCCAGCTACCCAAAAAAATACTGTTGCTCTCTCAGTAGTCTTAAGCTCCTTGCCTAATAAATGTAGGGCACTGTAGACTTAATTTTGATAGGTACAAGAGATGTGTACACAAATGGTATTCTGTACACATAAAGCAACACGTTCCCTGTAAAAAATATTAGGTAGAGAATAGGTGGATGAAAAAGCAGCAGTTCAGCGCACACCTGGCTGATTGTGAGTTAAAATTAGAGATGAAGCTAAAGAATGGATTTGCTAATGCCACGATCTGACATTTACCTTACCTTTTTCTTCTTGAACGCATCAATCAAATCCTGTAGGTTCTGCAGTGTTATCGGAATCTTGACGTGAGGTCCGCGATAATCATTTTCCAACGGAATTTCTTCCAGATCAACGACTGGCCCACTTCCTCCGGCAAAGACCTTACGCTTTCTTAATTTAACTCGAGCTCCTCTGGAATTCGTTTGGTTTGGAGTATCTCCAGCTGTTAATCATTTCAGAAACATTTCTAAGTCAAAACACTCAAAACTTTAATAATCTTGCTACATTTTTGGTTTGATTAAAGTCATTACAACCAGCTCTGCAAGATAGTATACCTTGTCCCAAAATAAATATTTTGTTGATTTATTTGCAGACATAACTCGTAAATTAGTAGATTAGTTTCTATAACAAATTAGTAAGTTGATTGAGAAGAAGGGAACAAGAATTCTGTAGATGGAGGAGCCGCATCTTGGCAATTTGTAATACCTAAGTACATCTCCATTTGTGTTAGCAACCGTTTTGAGATCCAAAAGTTTGCTTTAGCACTTTAGAGACTTATACTTCAAATAGTGACAGAGCTATTATTAAGTCAGCAACTGAAATTTCATCTAACTTGAAGCATTGCCGTGCTTGACTCCTCGTTCTACTTAGCTATGTACATTTATATAATAAGCAAAAACGGACTATTTCTTTTGTTCACAATCTCCCTAGGTACTTGTATATGCCAAGAGATAGACGGAGAGAGTAGAAAGAGCTACTGTTTTCACTTCGTTCAGAGCAGAAGGCCCTCATTAAATTTTCACCAGCGATTCTCCTATTTATGCCACAAGCTTGGAAACTGTTTACCAGTTCAACTGTGAAAAGGTTGCTTTGTGTTAAGATGTATCTCTCCAAACTTATAAATTCATCCACCTAGGTACTTACCTCTACAGTTATGTATGCTGTATATACCTAACATGTTTCATCTTCACTTATAATACAAACTAAATGAACTCATTTTCACAGCGGGATATATTATTATTACCTTTATAGCTATGGCCTTATCTTTCTAATCTCAATATTCTCAACCAAAATATCTATTTTTCAAACAATTACTATAATGCTAGAATAAATTACTCCACCAATCGATCCCTGGAAGTGAATTTACCATTTAGCGAATCTGAAGCACATAACCCTTAAGCTTACGTGAAACATTAATCTAGTCCTCAGAACATAGAATACTCTATAAATATACCCGCAGACTAATTAAGGACAGAGTAGCAGAATTTCAAACATTTTAAGCTCAATCCGCAGAAGTTTCTCAATAGTATTGTACCCTGCGAATATTTATCATTTATTTTACAAATTATTTCCAGAGTGCCTCTACTTCATATCCACTCTCAACTCTTCGCCAACTGTAGATCTACATATAAGTGTGTAAACAAGTTCCTCGAATTCTCAATTATCAAATACTACATGACAATCAAATATGTTGCTAATTAACAAATTATTGAAATAACAACTTATAAGCCAGGGTAATAATTGAAATTGGCAATTACTACTTATAGATGCTTCAGTTTTATGTCAAGTTGCACTAAAAACTCAATTCTGTGAGTAGATTTATATATGATGAAATTTTATGCCTTTATTAGCTAGCAACTACTGTACAATGATTGCGTGCTTATTGGGAGGATATTCACATGTTGAAATCCCTAGTATGAAAAGGCTTTGGATCTTTCAATATTTATTTCAATCATTGAGGATTCTACCATGTTTAACAATATTATTCTTTCAAATATCATTTCATTTTGTGCATCTGTAGTTGACCTAGTCTCCAATTCCTTTCTAAATAATTTCTGTAGGAAATTCCTACAGGACGTGTTTTATTGGGCAGTTTATGCCCTGCAATTCAATTTGTACGTTGTATTTCCTCTTGTGTGAAAATTGAATAACAAATAAAGGTCTCATGTCTCTTTCAGTCACAGTTAGAGCACGATACGCTCCTAAGTGGAAAAGATAAGGTTATGTTTGTTGAGTATGCTACAAAAAATAGGCATTCGCCATTCTCAAGAAAAACACTATTTCGCCGCACGGTCGCTTCTTATGCAGTTTTTTGTTACCGTGTCCTTGTGAAAGGATTTAAAAGCCTTTGCATATATAAAAGATGTCTTACAATGCCTACCTGTCACATGACATCGTGACACTTACGACACTAGAGATACAGCTGTAAGGTGAGACATTCCATTCCCTAAATTCCCCCGATGTTGCTTTACTTCAGCGATTTCTTCTTTACAAATGTTTTCTGTGCTAACGTTTGACTTTATCATTTTCAGTTACACCCCAATTTAACACCAAACATATTTGAAGCAACAACATGTCAGAACATTTTTGGCAAGTCAGCAAGCACAACTCCCATTCTAATTTTCCTCTTTTGAAATATTCTTGTGCAGTAAAATTATACGAATAAAAAATCTTGTTTTCTGAAATTGCAGTGGGAAATAAAAAATTTTAACAAAAAATTCCCAAAGTGTGTTTTCTTGGACTAATTATTTGCACAGGAAGTACTAATATTTGACTTTTAACTGTAATTGAATAATTTATGGCAAGAGTGCTTCGTTAATTAATTAATGAATCACTCTATAAATAAGTTAGGGAAGAAATGGTACACAGGATGACTCCTGCATGTTCTTATTTCCGATTTTAGTAGAGATAGATATGATAGTGTTCAATAGGATGATGACTTAAGGATGATGCGTAGTATTCTGTCAAAGCAAATGAGAGGGAAATTGGATTTTCTTAGAATTTTATCAAAGATGTATAGAGTAGCAGAGGTTCGTCGCAAGTAAACTTAATCTGCATATTGTATCGTAAGTTTTTGACGATACTGCACTGTACACTTTACACACGTCACCTGTACTTGAATACGGGTAAAGCTGTGCAGTTCCTAATTGTAATACATGCATATTAGATAGACTGGCATCTGCAAGATACGACGAGTGTGTGGCTTCTCATTTTAAGAATTGCTGTAGCTGCATGCATATGACATGAAAATATTATGCCGAAAAGTCGAGTCTTAGGAGCATTTCCTTTCTCAGTATTGTCATGCTAAATATCTGCTTTCTCCCGAGTATTAGTCGACTTTTGTCATCATCCATCTATTTGCTTTGAGTGAGTCAGAGCAGCAAAAGCTGTTATCTCATTATAATAACTTTCTCCAGCTCGGCATTTCATTATAATGTCGTATGTGCTAATGCAAACATAGCATGATGCTTACAATAAATAGGAACGCATCCTCCTAAAATGTATAAGTATGCTTACGTGTCAACCTGCCGCCTGCCATGCACCCTATGATCGTGAATAACCTTACTGAATAAAATTATACTTACTATGCTTTAATAGTTATGTTAACTTAGGCATCTCTCTCAGTTTTTGGTTCCAGTTAAGCCCCTGCTGGATCGAGATGTGACACGAAGAAAATTAAATTCACTCAACAAACTTTCCGCGGAAAAACACATAAACTGTTTACCGTAAATGCTATAGTTAATATATCGTTCAACACAACAGTCTCGTCTTTCCCCTGCCATTAACAAAGTCGAAATCTAATAAATACACAATTTCAAGTTGAAAGAAATACCGTCCTCGTGTTCTATTCCAAAAACTATGGATAAATTATTTTTTAAATAAAAATTATATAACATCTTACACAACACCTCAAACACATTATAACATTATGACTACTATATTACTTCCCCTCTATATTTCATGCTACTTCTCATATAACATGTTACTTAATTTGTAATAATATACACATATACTTAAGAAGGATCCGAAAAATACGTGTGTAAGTATGCTTTGAAAATATTTTATGTAAACGTTGTTGAACAAGTATAATGTTACATAAACCTGAACTTACATATGGGACTTTTACGTATTTATGTAAATTAATAGGCATTATGTATAACGGCTAATAATAGAACGATATGCTTTATGTCATTAGTCATTATGGCCTTTGATTCTGTATAATATACACTTTTAAAGAATGTAAAGACGATTTTCAGAAAGGAGAACTTCATTTAATTAGTACTCGAGACAGGCCAGGCGTTTCTAGGTACAAGAAACTTTCGAGATAGGAGTTTTTTTACTGCTGCTTCTCTTTCTGCAAACATTTTTTTAATCGCTAAAAGAAACGTACTTATAATGTAAATAAATAAATGAAACCCTTAATTGTCAGCAAGTACATACTTTGTGTGAATTGTTTGGAGGAATTCGATGGAGAACAGAAGATGGTTTAATATACCTAGTATGATTATGAGTTAAAAATGTCTTACTTGTGGAGGTCGATTCCGAAGAACTGGTAGCATCTTTGACACTGTCTTTGGCACTGTCTTTGGCACTATCGTCGACCCCCATTTTGTTAGTTGGAATGTGCGTCAGAAGTGCGTTAAAAAAGTTGTATAGCTGCAATAAAATAAAAATATTTTTAAATGCACTCTCTATTTACTTCGCTAGATGATACTCGGCGTTTCTAACGTTAATGAAAGAGAAATATGCTACATTTTCTATTTCGTATAAAAGCTTATCTTCCACTAGTTAAAAAATCGAATTGATGATGAAAACTATTCACAAATATTTAAAAGTAGGCACTGCAGTATTTTGTGCAATAAAATAAAATAGGAACTCACTTTCATTTGATCCTGCTCTCCAGCATACTCAATTGTTTGGAAAATATTCCATGTATACCTTCGACGGACTTCCATCCTGGCCAGATATTGGCGATACCAACGCTGAATGAGTATGGCAGCCTTCAAAGCTAAAAAATAAAAATTCTTCATTTATCAATCGGGTTTTAAATAAAATGTATTTACTTTTGTGGAGAGGGAGAAACATGAAAAAACTCATTTTTGCTTGGTTCAAAAATAGAATATTCCTTTACATAAGCTGTATTCACATTGCAGTAGACAGCAGAGTTGCTTTAACATTAATATTGACATTGTTAATGAGATACCGTAAAAGTTCTAACACTAGCCCCAGGCATAATATTCAATTTCCCCGTCAGAGTAAAATCTTAGTAGAGCATAATAGGTTAGTATTTCATCTTCATAGAAAACTTGCAAATCTCTAAAACAACTTTAATCACAAATGATTATATTTACCTTACATTGGTGTAGTTTTATTTTCTCGTTTGCATAGTTATTCATACAGAGGAGTTTATTTCCTCTGTCTCCGAATACTCTGTTTTTACTATTTGAGCATGGGGTCCTATTCAACTCATTTATTTTACGGTAGAGTACTTAAAAGTAAGTATTATTATTAAAGCTTGGGTTTGTAATAGACGGTTTACGATAAACAACTCCGAATAGCCGAAGGATGTCATGATATGAAAACTTTTTGTTTGCATAGGTATCTAAGTGAAAATGTGTACCGAGGGTGTACAATTTGTTAAGTAGAAGCGGTAGTATTACTATGTAGCGGGACTAAAAGCTTTGATGAGCATAATCTCAAAATGAGATATCCGTGGGTTTTGCCAACCCTGCAGGTAAACCTTTAATTTATTTTATGAGCTTTCTCTTTCGAGTTCAACAATATTAAATATGACATAAAGGTGAAACTGCGGGAGTAAATGATTGATGAATTAAATAAGAGGATGCAAAAGCTAGAAAGCTGAAATATTAAGAAGGTCAAACGTACATAGATAAATATGTAAGCGTGTATCTACAGAAATAGAAACTAAATTGCGTATAATATCCTCCCCAGAAGCCTCATAATTTAGTATGAAATATCGTCATCGGTGTCTTAGCTACATTGTAATGACGGAGGAAATGTTATTTTATGTGTTCGTCCCCGAAGAAAAGGCACAATTACCATTACTATTACTGTTGTACTGCTATTAGCTTTGTCTCAGAAATCAGAGGAAGAGAAATGCAATGAAATGAATCCTTTTGCTTACTCTTTGATTTTCTTTGGTTTTCGTTAGCTTTGTGTTATGATAGTGTGACGAGAAAGGAAGTGGACGCTGAAGTCAACTCATCTCTCCTTTACTTTATGCGATATAGTTGTCTAGTGTTCCGCTCGTATTTATAGTGACGCGGACACGTAGACATACTTACATGCAAACATACACAGCCAGAAATTGCTGACGCAAAGAAGTGTAATGATAGAAAGTCGTATATATTTGGAGCAGAGGAGAGTGCTTACAAAAACTCGCGCATTTTGAACTCTTTTTGCTATGCTTAGTTTTTGTCGGACCACAATTCCACTGCGGAAAGGACTGCAGAAGAGAAAGGCAGCATACAGAAAATACAAACATAGATAGGCGAGAGAGAAAGGCAGAGCAAAGTCATGTCAACTAAAATCACTCTACTTAGAAAGTCACAATGGTCCACATGTAATGTAATATTGAGCAATTTCTCAGCTTTCCCTCAGGTCCTAAGTAATCTGTCGAATGAACCACAAACATAGAGTTAGTGGAAAGCCTCGAGATTTGACCGAAATTAGCCAGAAGGTGAATGACAGTGAATAACCAGACAAATCACAATAAGTCTCTTCTACTACCACAACAAGAAACTCATTGTAGAAACTATGAAACCTGAAACAGAGATTAATGAGTCAAGCCATGTCATTATACAAGCCGAACACTCTTAGAATACACAGTCAATATGTACCCAGGAAAAAGACCTAATTTCAGCTAGTAATTTAGCCGTAAGTTGTAGACGCCAAGTAGCTTCACTTGTTGTTGTTCAACAACGGAATGAACATCCAGGAAATTCAAGTCATGTCTGCGTCTGAAGTCTGATTCCGAACAGTTGCAGTTGGGCCAGCCAACACGCTCGCTCAGGGTGCGAATCTCCATTCATGCGGAACACAGACTATCGCAGATTTATTCTGCAGTTAGCAAACATTAAACACTCTATTTGTTTATGTTGCGTATTACTACGTCAAGTTTCCCAACTTCAAAGTAGTATTCATACTTATTTTTCCTTGGCTATGTTTATACAGTATTAACTACTTATACACTACTACATACTAGAGAACACTAGTCAATGATTTATAAATGTAACACGTTGCAAATTGCAAAGTGTCTAGCTAACCATAACTATTTAATGCTTTTCATCTTCTCCTTTATGTAGACATGCACTAATACGTGAAACAGGAGAAAGTAGAAACTTACTAAGTAACTACAGACGTAGTCCAACATCTCTCTCTCTACTGTCACTCTACGCACTGCATAATATTATTCTCTTCTTACAACGAGATAGCTAGGAGAGTAATCGTTGTGCATGCAACACTTTGTTTGTAGTATGGCGAGTCAATAGCATGGAGTGTGGCGTGTATTTATAAGGCGTCATATTAGGTAAAGCATAAGTGGCATGGCACAATGACATAGCCCACAGTAGTAGAGAAGGGAACATGACATCATGACATGTCTATATTGCATTGTTCTGTTTGTCCCACAACAGATTAGGACGAAATAGACGGACGTCCACCATAACAAATTTATAGTAATATAGTGCACTGAGCTAAATATTGCAACATGTCTTCAAAATATGATAGACCACGATTGTCTGAGGCAATCTCTTAATACTTTCCCTTCGGCTACTAAAACATTTATCGGAGGAGGAAACACAAGTCAAGTCAAGACCTGAGTCTGATTGTGAGTGGGTTCGCTTACCTTCCTAAAAGTATTCTTGACTCGTGTGTTTTCATTATCTTGCTCTCTGAGTGAGCTACTCTTTTCTTTCACTGCGCAGCTTTATGGCAACCCTACATACATGCATGGTAGCACATATACATGCACAAAAATAAGTGGCATATTATTTGTACATTATGCATCGTGTATGTATGTAAGACTTTTTACTTAGAACTGATGCTCGTGGAGCCAAAGTTGACTTGACTTTGCTCAGCCCGTTTAGTTGACTTTTATCTGAAGTGTAGCCAACAGCCAACACAGTGTGCATAAATATATGCAGCAATCTGTCTCATCGTCATCACACTCAGCTCGCTCACAATCAGTTCAACCAAACTGAATGAGCAAGTCGAGTTTCTAACTTTCTCTTATATAAACACATCACAATCAGTATATATATATATATTTAGTAGCTTGTTTTATGATACAAAGTTTCTATGTGGCTATATTTGCACATTATGGTTTTCTCTCTGATTGTGTTTTGAGATTGCGATCCCTAAATAGCGATCCCAAAACCCACCACACAAGGATACGGAAACAAGGGCTTTGTTGTCTTCCACATGTATGGATTGTCATGTCATGTCCTATCAAAACGATTTTCATTCTAACCTGTAATTCTATCCTGGATTCCCTATACAGCGTTTTGAGCTTATATAAGCATATTCCCATTTTTAGTAAGATTGAATAGATTCTCTAACTCCGATTCCTTACTTTGATTGGGAAAGCTCTAACTTTGTGGCACAAAATCCTTGGTATGACTTTAAGTGTTGGCCGATGTAAACTTTGATTGGAGACTGCTTTTGAACCCTGCATTTGTTATTTAGTATACAATAACCAACTGGCTTTGTTTCCTAAGCTAACAATGAAGTCGCTTACTTTACATTGTCTTTCTATGGACAATTTAACTTTACTCTGCAAATAGAAGGAAATCCGAGTATCACTCTACCATACTCACCACAGAAAATTCACATATACATTGTAGCTACTGCGGAGATAAGTTTTAGTGACTTTATGTGCGTAGGAAGATTTTCTATAGCTACTGTCATAATGAGATTCAATCATTTATCAAAATGGCTCTACACAAAATACAGAAATGACTAGCGATTCTTAGTTACAAAATAACTAAATTATACATCTACCCACAGATATACTTATATACGCCCACAATCTGGAAATCAAATCTAATAA
Organism: Tomocerus qinae; assembly: GCA_020055645.1. Taxonomy (NCBI): domain Eukaryota; kingdom Metazoa; phylum Arthropoda; class Collembola; order Entomobryomorpha; family Tomoceridae; genus Tomocerus; species Tomocerus qinae. The sequence continues at coordinate 30,431,427 of CM034548.1, forward strand.
GCTCTATTATATATTTTCCATGCAGATTTGTGAATGCGGACAAGAAGCACGTATGTGCCAACTCAAAAGATTAGAAGGAACAAAAAGAACATGAAAGCAGTATATCGTCAACACATAACTGTCAGAGTACAAAAATAAGTTATCTATACTTCGCAGTACATAAACGTGGCTAATGCTTTAGTTACTCATAGTTACCTTTTTCAATCAGATTATCTAAGAGGACTGAGAATGGAGAGGCTGATTGAAAGAGATAGAAATTGTAAGAGACAACAAACTAGTACTATTGTATCGTAATAATAGTAATACTTGTAGAACGATCAAACAGTCCTTTTCTTTACTACAAACAAGTAGGTAAGCAGATACATGAATATTCTCGAATAATGTAATAAAGAAGTAGCACATGGGCGGAGGAAAGCATATTTTATAGTCTTTGTGTCGTAGGTAAATGTCAGAGATCACTCAGCCAATAGATTTCATGGTAAAAGCTTATACAGACAAGGAGGACAAAAGAAAAGGAGGAAATTGCAACCAGGTGGATTGACTGCGTTGTTTATTTGCAATTCGAGTCGCCTTCGCACTTATACCAGTACTACCCAAGGAGAGTTCAAGAGAAGGAAACCACTAACTAGCTGTATTACAAAGCAAATGAATCGAAAGCAAAACCTTAACAAACATTAATTCAACCAAGAGATGCAAAACGAACTGTTTCCGTACCTTTGACATGCCCACTGACAGTTCTCAACAAAGAAAATAATACCTATATTAATGTGATACTTGTCATCATGTAATGCTACGTAGTACCGCCTACGTAGTCCCTATTATGCTATCATAATTATATAGAGCACTCTGACTGTATATTATAATGTTATTACTTGTTGTGAGTTGTTTAGATTTAGAATGGCTTCGAATGTTACAAATTCTGATTCCTCTTCCTTTGAGTGCTACAATACTTATTATCATCATCCGTTCATTTATTATTCTGAACCACCGCATAATTGTATTTATTCTTTGAAAATAACTATGTAACATCAAATGTTGCAAATTTCCTTCGGGTGAGGCCTATTATAATCTCAAATAATGTCAGTTGTGTAAGGCTTTGCCATATTTATTGTATAAAGTAGCTCAACTCTATCCCTATATGCAATCGCAGTTGTATTGAAAGACAACCACAACTTACTTTTGTAACTATATCTACATAAAGTTGTTTGAATTTAGTATGTTATTATAGTTGCCTTTTCCGAGTGATCTTTAATTGGAAGTATCATTAGCATTAAATTGAGCGTGTACTACGATAATAATTCCTAATTATTAAGATTATACAAGCGATGCTTGTATAAAGGTATTTTAAACCTTACTACTACGTTGTGTAACTATTCTCAACGTTTTCGATCGTTCTCTCAACGATTTTACATGTCTACATCCTTTTTAAAACACTCTGCAGCTGTTGCAGGACATTTCTGTCAAATAAAAAATGAAGTCAACACATTATCAATCTACCAACATCAATAAATAACATCTCGGTTATTTTTCCGTTATCTCTCCTCGGAATTCAAGCCAGTCCTCTCAGAATTGACCTGAAATCATTATTCTCCTTGGAATCTACCTTTAGCCTTGTTTTAACATTTTTGATAATATACGTTTGAACCACAGTTGGTGTGATTCCCAATGCTGTATACGTGATGGGAAATTTGGCAGAGAGGCTTAGAAGTGCAAAGGAAAAAGAAGATGATGGAGATCTTATCTCTAGTGCACGGCAGGAAATGCAAATAAGATTTTTGCAATATCTTGAACATGAACACAAGAAATGGTGGTGGTGAAACATGCACGAGTGCTGAAAAGTATTTTATGGGCCGAATGAGATTCTTGCTGCCAATTCCACTCTCATATATGTACATATGTAATATGTACACTGTCCCTGTTGTAATAGTTATAGTAGAAATTCTTGGTAAAAGACAAATAAAAGTAGACATGAAGGCAGGGTTGCTTATTGCTCTACATACAACACATAAAGCCAATTGCAAGGCAAAGTCGTCAGATATATATTGACTTTTCTGTGAGTGTTCAATAAAGTCAAATCATCTGTGTGCAATATTCCTCCCTTAGAAGATCGTTTCCAGTCAGTGTACTGCATTTTCATAGTAAATGTAAGACGAAGGTAAATCTTTGGGTACTGGTGAAAACGGCATTTTCATCTTGACTTGACAAACCCATCATCAAGACTTTAAGGAATGAAGGACAAAATACCTTTCACTGCTTTCGGCTGTTATAGTGCGATCTAATATCCATTTTGCATTCACATTCATTTAAATGCACTTTACTATATAAGGGGAGCACAAAACACACCTGCACTTGGAATGTGCAAATAATTGCATTACAGCTTCGTTACATAAAGTAATTAAGGGTAGCTTAATATAATGCTAAAGCCAGTTTTGTACCTTGTGGAAAATTTTAAATCAAGCATTAAATTAGCTGCAAATAGCTTAACAGATGCAAACTGTAAATAGAGCACATGTTTACCGTTTTAGTAAATAACTTTCAAATTGAACTGAAAGCCTCCTGTCCCACCTGTATATGTGGATATCTTTTAGGCAGTAAGTTACGTGAAAACAGCAAATAAAGAGATAAGTATACATCTAAGCTAATAAGTGGGAATTGGTTGTATTGCCATGCAGAAAGAGGAGCTGAAGTATAAATTGCATTCCACATTCACTTGGCCACGGGAGAATTGATACGGGAGAATAACTACAGATACAAATATTAAATAGCCTATCTCCCTTTCACTACATTCGTATCTTGGAGGAAAATTTCAAAAAAAACTCGAGCACATAGGAGGAGATTTGTATTTCAAACAGGAAAGTAAAATGGAAAAGGATACTTGTTCAGGCCAATATCGGTAATACGACATCAGGAAAATGAAGGCGCCGACTAAATTGCCTCACAGGGTTGACGGTTTATTGGATTGAGTTGGTGTCGGATTTTTAAAAAATTCTCATTTCCTATAAGTAAAACATACAGATGGAAGGGAAAAAGAATCTGGAGAGATACCCATGCGGCGTATTTTATTTCTTCGCAGGCATTTTCATATTGAACGTGCAATATCTAGGTACATGCAAATTTCACCGATAATATGGATGAAGTTTTCTGATTCCAAGGAGCAAAACAGTACAAGAGCACAAGACTGATGGGAAAAAAGCGATGAGCGGAGGAATTTTCGACATTATCCTGTACGTTATACTTACACAAGCTCTCGTATAATATTGCTCTGTGCATACCTTGGTAGATTACCTGATAAAAACCCGAAGGCAATAGGCGGCAAGACAAGCACAGAATTTCCCTGGATTGACTGAGTGAGCAAAAACGATTCTACTATACACAGAGCAGAGTGTAATAATAAAGTGGATTTAGGTTATGTTGCGTTTATGTGTTGGGAGGCTACGCCGTGCTGGCATATTAGGAGGAGGTAGATTTAGCTTGTCCTCCACTTTCTCCGTCTTATAAGGTAGTGAAAGGTTCCGTCTGACTCTTTGAGAAAAGTCGCGGAAATTGATGAGATTTATGCAGATTTACTCACACGTTCTCATGAATGGAATAATAATATACTCAACAGACGAGTGCTCAACTCTGAATATTTACTGAAATTTATTTATTGTCCTATATACTTGTACGTGGCCAAGTTCTCCATCAACTCCAAAGAAATCATTCCTGCCGGGCGACTTTCACCTTAGTCACCACACCACCACCCACAAACTAACCAAACACCGCTAAGCTAACAACTTTCTTGAAAAATTAATTTCTATCGATACCGACAAGTTTCGCAATGCCACTCGCCCCAACTTTTATTTTCCTCTTATCGCTTCCAATTAACTTGATTTCTGAACAAACTGCAATTGAATTTTTCACGTCTCATCAGGTTCATGCTTTCACATAACTAAAAAACTTTCAATCTACCCTAGCAAAACGTTTCACATCTTATCGCTTGTCATCATACTCTACGCTGACGAATTTTAGACACGAAAAATGTATTTAGGAAAGTGTGGGCAAAGAGGTTCTTAACAATTTGCAATTCTTTCAACATTTTAATGATGAAAATTCTATGGAAAATAAAAAAAAACTTCATAGAATATTATATAACTATGACGCTATGACGAATCTTACTTTTTGACAATTATTATAGCATACTGTTGTAATGAATAGAAAAGTTGACTACATGTCTTACCATCATTGCACTATCATATAATTTTATGCTAGTAATTTTGAATGAGTCATAATTAAAATGCACGATGTCTAAGAAATATATAGCTCAATAAATAGACATTGCATTTTATTATTTAAGCATTGAATATCTTATAAGGTTTAAAATTGTGATTAATCCACGCTCGGTATATAATATTATAGAAAGTACGTGAATGTCTTTTAATAGAACTAGTGATGAACAAATTGTCGTCTCTTTTTCTATAAGTAACTCGGGGCATTGGGGAAAGAAATGAGATAACTAATGGATTGTTTACAATCTGCATGATATCGCATTTTGAATGTAGAAAATGTTTAGGCAAATCGCAATTCTAAACAGACATTCTTTAGCACGTAATTTATGTAAGTGGCAGACTGCTGCTCTCCTAAATATGAACATACTGCCAATTTTATTCTACTCAATCACAATCAGTATGAGTTTTGCTAGTTTCACAAACTATTGATCGACAAATGGAATGGCAATCTTTTTAAGAAATAAACTTTTCCTTAGTCCATATTTACAGAAATAATGCTCTATCTATTTCTTACAGAACGAAGCCTACAATATTCTCCATTTTACGAACTTAAAGTTAATAGATCAAGACATGAAACAATAGTGGAAAGAATGGAACGTAAATGTGTTTACTGTTGCGAATCGCTCCAATCATTCATAATCATCTGGTCGTAGAATATCTGGAGTAACAGCCAAACTTCTCATTCGCAGACAACATTTATGAACCGTATTACCCAAACTTGACTCATACACCGGAGGTGGCTGAGTAAAATACTGCCTATGAAAAATAAGTGGGCCATATGCAAGTTTTCACATTGCATTACGAATACTCTCCCGCAATTATTGTAACACCAAGACGATTTCTGGTAACCCAACTCCGTTAAATAGTGGTCTGGTCTACCGTCGACCATTATATTTTTAGCATATTGGGTATAAACTGAATTTACACTAGGTAGGCACTTCCCTAAGATACTTACTAGCCACTACTGGATTACTAGGATAAACGCTGCACATACTCGTATTCACACTAGAAACAAATTATGTAAGATTTAGCAGCCATTTTTGAAATAACTTTTCGTATTAAAAGTAAGCGTTTCCAATTAAATCAAATTTATATTGCCTTTCCAAAATGATAATTTTTTTCCCATTAGAATCTACTTTAATTTAACTGCAGGCCTTTCTCTAAAAAATACAATTTTTAAAGTGATATTTATATGCAAAAATCTAAGTGAAATAAGCAAGACATTTTATATCTGTACTACTTTTATGCAAATAGATGCACCCAAAAGCAATTCCAACTAGTAGATAAATTGCCTTCTAGTACATATTATAATCGCTTGTGCATTTGGCTTCTAGCCGTCCAACTTATACATATATGTATACATAAAACATGATTCACCCCCAATTGTCAACACCTTTTTGTCAACACTATACCCTATTCTAGTATAAACTAACCTAACCATGGATGATAGTAAAGGTTGGGGTTCACCCATAAAATATACCTAATGTTGTATCTCCCAATATTCACATTTGGAGAATATTCTACTTTGTTTCCATGTAGCCTAGTAAATATGCGTACCAATGATCCTAAAAGTTCTACCTTAGACTAGGGCAGTATTATACAAAGTGGAATGTAGGATAGACTTAAATAGTGTCATAATATGTCATATAATGTGGTAACTAAAAGCATAAGCATGAAGATACTTTATCTCACTTGCTGTGTGATAATATTATTTATTTAATAGTATATTCTGCGGTTACTATATGATTTAAGACTGCAAGGAAGTAGGTAGATACATAATAAATTTATGACCTTCTCTCGCCAAGTTTTTTATAATATCATTTCAATTAGATAAAACATGGTGTTTAGAATATACATCTAATAGCATACGATCATTGAAATTTTAACAATTTATGGACTAATATATTAAATAACAATAACAAACAACGTGCGTGTGTAATGTTTATCGTTCCCTGCCGCGTTCACGTTTTATTCGATAGAAATTGTATAGCATTTAGAATAAGGTTTTATACTAGTGAACCCCTCAGTCGAGAGTTGTAGCGTAATTCGCAGCCTGTGGTGTTGTTTTCTACTAGATTTACTAGCCTAGATACATCAGGCATGCTGATATGTCTAACATTTTACACAGACTTTTACTTTACGTCCCTCTCCACCGTTTTCGGATACTTGGGCATTTCGTGCAATTCCTCGAACACACAAACTGCCAGATGCTATTATACCGCTATTTATCTGTATGGAAATCTTTAGGGAAAACGCATGGAAAGTAATTTTTACAAATTTCAATACCCAAGCATCTTTCTCATTACTTTCCACGCACTTAATTTTACTACAGAATACATGCATATAGTCCCTGACAAATTCTTGCATGCAACCCAATGCTTTTTTGAACTATTTTTCTACGTTACTCATGTCTTTCATTCTTTCACATTTAGATCGATTTCTTATTTTTTTAATAGTGCATAAGAGCGCACTTGCTACACTTTCTGATTGTCCCAAAGAGTTACTATATGAAAAATGTTTCTCACAACATGCGACCAAAGTTTTCTGCAAACTTTTTAAATAAAATTACAGATAATTACTAAATTACTAAAGTTTGACCGAAAGCAACTTCGTAAAAACGATCCATAAACTATGGAAAATAAAATTCTGCCCACATCGTAATATAATAAATATCTCACTAATAGCCTAAGTCTAAAGTCTAAACTATAAAAACTATTTGTTTTGAGCTACTAATATTTCGTAGCCATACTAAGTGCAGGTATAGAATTCCAACACTTAATAATTTATTTCAAAGTTTTTCTTTTATTAAGTGTACCTTATAGATGCATTATAGTTTTTAATGATTCTAGACACAAAAGTAGAACTTTAAACTTGTCGTTACCTGTCGGTGCTGCAGGAAAACTACAGATAATGATAAATATTTAATTGCATTCGTTCCAATTCCAGTTGTTTTCTTCCCTAACTATTCCTAATGGAACTTTTAATTCATTTCTCGATATAATATGTAAAATTTAACCTATTAAATGCACATTCAGCAAAACTATGTTTTCATGTCATTAAATATAATACAAAAAAATTTTGCATTGGCATTGTGAAATAGATTGCCATTGCAATTTTAAGTTATACTTGCAAAGTTAAAACATACTGCCTAATAAATAGCCTTCGATAATAACTGATTCAAATCTATGTTTAAAATGAAAGTGACCAAGTAGTCAATATTGTAGGTAAGTTTAGCTTGGCTTTTGTTTTAGACAGCCATCATACTATACTTTCAATCATATGAAACTCATTTTTAATTTTAAAAATACGGCATATCCATTTTATGTTTAAAACTTTAAAAATGGGGCAATAAGATAATGATTTTTGACATTGTTTATTTGCATTTGTTATGTATACATGTCAAAAAATACATCAAAAATGAGTTTAATTTAGTGAAAATTAACACTTAGTGTGAAACCAGGATTTTCCAACAAGCTTGACCATTGATTTGATAGCTTGATTGCTCGTAGGTCCACCAGATATTCAAGTCGATTTAATTGGAAGGTTTACATTTGACATGGAAAATTTAATAACTGAATTGCTCCTGCTGTGTAGCTTACATGTTCATTAGTACTTACTATTCTTAAATAATTATTGACTGATGAAGAAACAAGTGGGTTACTTACTAGCAGGCGGAGAAATAATGACATTTCTAAATCTGGGTAGCCAACCCACTGAAGTTAGTTTCCTTCCTATATTATGTACGTACTCTGGCTGTAAGTATCTCAGTTTGTATAAATAGAAAGCTTAGGCATACACATTAGCAAAGGCACACGTTATACTTTCGCATTGTTCGATAACCTTTCTGTTTTGAGTCACGAAACGTGCGAGTTGGTATGCGGTACGATACCAAAACAGTATGCATTAGTGCATTGTTATGTATATAGGCAATAAATAATAATATAGGTGCCTATATAATGAAGTATAATTTTTATATCGTTATCTGCAAAATGGTGTAATCTATCACTTCGAGTCAATAATGAAACCTACACACAAGACTCTACACAAGAAAGTTTTCCGCATGCCAGTACAAAAACAGTTCTTCAGACTGTCTAACAAATCTACCATGAAGTCTACGTGTCAATTTAACGGATTGTGAGCAAACAATGAAGTCGCTAGCCACAGTCAATATCCTATCCATTCTACATAGAAACCATGATCTTCGTGTTTTCATTATTTCATTTACCAATCCATGCAGCCCGTGATTCAGTGTGCAAAAATTGGCAAAAAGGATTAAATGGCAAAATTACCAAATTATAGGCTCAAATACATACAATTATACAAGTGAGACGGTAAAAAAGTTCAAAAAGTAGTATTTAAGGTACATTGGAGAGTTTCAGCCTTGAGTCTCGGTTTGGTATTCAGATTCCATTATTTCCGCCACTATTGTAGTTAGCAACTTCTACTACGACTACTCTGCTACTAATAATTACGCAATAAGCAATGGGTTTTCCCGTATATGTAATGCAATTGCGAAAGGAGAGGCTAATTTCCTAATATTCTCAGTTTCAAGTAAATTGAAATATAAGTAAAAGATTTTAATAAGCCAAGAGTGGAAAAGCAAGTGCTCTCTGTGTTAATTGAGCGATGTTATACAAGTGAGTCAAGGAATCATTGCATGGATAGTTAACTAACTAGTTTTCTTCAATATTTTAGATAGACTTGAGTACTCGAGAGATTAATTAGCCTTTACCTATTTATTTTTTGATTAAGTTAGTGGAGTATCAGTAATTACGTAGAAACATGATGCTCAGTAATTAACTTCAAAATTTTTAATTGAAGTGGTAGGCTCATTTAATGATGATATCCAATTGGTTAACTGGCTGAAGGACGACATCGCCTGTTGGAACTCAGCAGCGTATTAAAAAATAGTTTACAGTGCTGTGGGAGTTTCTCCGCATGGCAAATTCTTCGTTTAATTAGCAATAATTGATGGGATGAATACTCAGTGAAACAGATAGTAAAATTGCATTAAAACACATTTTCATGTCACATGCCAAACCAGGCTGAACTAGATAGGTTCTTACCTATGTTGAACGCTATCTGATGAGTTTAACTAGATTGTAGATCACATAGATCAAGCAATGATCGGGGTTGAAGAGAATTCTACCTCCTAGGTTAGTTAGAGTTAATTCTACAGACAATCCCATTATAGAAAGCTTAGTAAACGTGAGGCATTGATATTTTTCTGTGGCTGAGCATAGGGCACAGATATTACAATACATATGATTATGCTGTTATCCACTAGTGAACATGTTGATGGGATAGCATGACTCCTTGTCATACCATATGGTAGAAAGTGTCATAAAAATTGACTGAACTGACAGCTTTCTCCATATACATATGTAGGAGCACTCGAGGAAGGAGAAAGTCTTGAATTGCTTCAGAGTGAATGAATGGCTGGATAGGATGTCAAATAAACATACCACATGCTGTGCTATTTCATTACTACTGTGCATTGTGGTTGACCAAAGTCATTGTAATAGTTCAACTGACAAAGGTGGAAAGGTACTTGAGTTAAATCTCTACCCGTATGGTATCTTCACAATTAGCAATTTGCTACTACTTACACAAGCCCATCTCATTCAAGTGCATGTCTGTGGGAATATTACATTTCAGCAGACAAATACATCAGAACGTGTAATATAATAAAACATGGATGTTTAAATATTATGTATTCACAGGAGTGCGAAGCCTTATCTACTGTACAGGAGTAAACATAATAATTGTATAGATATGTATTTACGGATGATATATTCAAGAATTTGTAAAGAAGAGATTTGCGATGCTTACTGTTTGCTAGTCTACTTATATGCATGAATTACTTGGAAAACAGAAACATGTTTTGTCTATCCAATTCCAGATCAAGCAGCAGCAATTGAAACAATATATTAGTTATATCATAGAGAACGCGTGCCCAAGCCTTGGAATATAAATAAATGTATTGAATTTGAATTGTAAAAGCAACAACTCTTCTGTTATCGGTACAGACAGAAACTGGAATGGATTTAGCTCCTTAAGTGCATGGATTTTAGGATTTTAAACGCCAAACTGTAGTTTCCTGGCAATAAGCACATAGCTGTGCACCACATAGAAAATGTAACAAAGACTAAAGGAATTCCAAACGAATCCTGCACTATGACTGTGAGAAATGAACACTAAAGACTAACTTTGGGAAAGGAAAGTTATCAAAGGGAAGAGAAAGTAAAGATACAAAGGGACATCATAAGTAAAATTTGGTTAATTACAACCACTGTAATTACAATTTAAATTATTGGGAAGACGTGTACAGGTTTTTAGCACATTAGATACTACTATGTACCTATCCTCAGAAATCCTTCTGTATAATATAATATTATGGAAGATGAAGAAGATACCTACTGACGCCTACGCTGTCTTTCTTACATCTCCCCTGTTAATACCTATAGAGCTACACAACTTTTGGAACAAATTCTTTCCCAAGATGTCATTCTTTATATAGACTGATTTCTTTCAAGGATTTTATCAACTACTAGAAATGATTGCTGAGTCTGTAGCTTTCTTGCAATTACAATAGCACTCTTCATGTTTCTATTCTTGTGTCGGTTCTTCGAGTGTGACAGACGGACACTATATATAGTCTCAGTCAAAATTGACACAAAAGTTATGGTTTATTTGCAACAGTTCGGCTCTGAGTTTATCCTTTGTACCTTATAGATCACTTGTATCAGAATGCTTTCTCCAAGATTAAAAATATTTGGAAAATTTCATGGCGCAAAATTATTTTGCATTCTGCACATATTTTCTATGCCGCTTATAGAATTCAGAATACTAAGCTTGTATTGCATGTCCATAATTCTCTGTCGAGTGGAGTTTGTTGACACGATGTCTAATATCATCCACCTCTGTCAAGTAATTGGCACTTTGGCACGTATTGTTAAGCCAATTTTAAAGCTTTTCCAAGCTGTCATAGGCAGTGGCAGAATGAGATCACTTTCTTCGGTGCTGTACACTATACTATGCTTCTCACTAAACTAGTACAATTGTTCTGTGACATTTGGAAATAAACTGGAGATTTCAATGCTTACTTTCATTTCCTACTATTTTTAGATAGTGTATTTACTTTATATTTACAGAGTCTAAAAAACAGGTTTTCGTATGCTGTCTCGCATCATGTACAATGCCTAAATAAATACTTCTATACTAAAACTGGGAAAATTATAACTATCAAACTACTGGTTTCCTTTTCTTGAATATAATCATTTCGCAGAACAGGGAAAGAAATTTGGCTATATAAATTTTTTAAAAAGCACAGAAGGAGTGGTTGGGTTCATTTTATTGGAAAGAAAATTGTCACTTTTTTTACAATGACTAAAATTTTGTTAACCCAGAATTTCTAAGGAGGTCTAAGCTTAAGTTATACTGAAAGTTTTTTAAAATTGAATGTGTATAAGAAAATTGTAATATAAATAATAGTAATAAGGAGACAACGCTCGCTGAATACATACAAATACACAACAAGCTAATAGGAATACAAATGCGTGCATTTGGAAACCTATATAATATATCTTATTCATATAAGTAGTACTTAACCATAAATAAAAGTGAGTATTTGCTGGTCAGTAATAAAAGTGATGGAATTAGGAATAAAAATTCGAACTGTACGCTGTAAATAGTCAAAATTATCGTGACTGAGGAATAAAGGCATGTCTAGTCATGTAAATGGATTTCACTATTTCGGCCAGAAACGGCGTACATAATACATTACTCTTGGTTGATTGCGAGTTCCACTCATGTTTTTAGCAGACAACTGCTATATTATGGCATTTCAGCACGACATTCATCCATTTACAGATCAAAATGCAAGATCAAATTCAGCGTTGTACTACAGTTTTTTTCATGCTTGAATAACTATCTAACCCTAAGTGTGTTTGGCTGATGTTGAGACATAAAGAAGAAGAAACTTACGTTTGTATGCTTTCACTGCGTAAACAATGCGTGCATGAATCACGGTTTCTTACTGCAAATAACACTAAATCTTAATAATGAAAATTTCATAAAGTGTATTACTAATACAACTCTTATAAAAGAATGGCTTTGTGTACTTTCTGGACTATGCATCATAGTGGTCGAATAATTTTATCTCAATCGTGTTTCTTAGAGTCTGACTATTGCTCTTTTACGCTACAGTATACTGTAACCTGGAATTACACCAGTAAATCTTCTGGTAATAGCATTTTAAGCAACTATACGATAATATATCTTTGGCAGCGTATATAGAAATCACAACATTACTACATACATCTCAATTGTAAAATTTAATGTACATTTCCCATAATCAAGCTGTAAATGGCGAAATAACTATTTACAAACTGCAATCTGCAATTACGTTATTTGTAAAATCCTTAACAAACCTTGTATCAATGTATACTAATGTAACATACACATATTGTTCGAAATGAAAATAAGAAATATATAGTTGTAAGGGAAACCCCAGAATGGAAAGCGGCAGGATTGCCCATAGAAGAAAGTTTGAGCCAAAGTTTGTTAGATACTTTATTAAAAACTATTCCATTCATTTTAACCCATTTTTTGAATAGTGAATGAGATTATTTTTTGAATACCATTTTCAGAATCTGATTATTTTATGCCTGTATGTAGACATTGTGTAAATCAATTCAGTTAATAATCGATGCTAAAATACAAGAAAAGAGAAAAATGTATTTATCGGAAAATTTAATGCCAATTTAAAACCTGATAAAAATCAAACTTGAGAATGCAAAGTAGACAGTCTACTTATTCTGGGAAAGTCGCTAATAAATAGCAGTTTTTTTACACACGCCGTCGTTAACACTATTATTGGTTTCAACAAAGAGCAGTGTGGTTATAGACAAACAAAAGAAATAGCAGTATTGAAAATATTGTCCAAAAATTATTATTTCCATTTCCTATTGTTGTAGTAAAATGCAAGAGTAGCATGAGACTAAAATCTTAGTAAAAATAAAATCTATAATAAATCTGTTAGGGCAGTAAAGTCCAAAGGGCATGGAGAGTTCGAGTAGGCGCTAAAAGGAAAAGCATAAAATCTTTTATATTGCTTTCACCAATCGAGGTCGTACACCCTTATAAAATAAAATGAAGAACGTGTCACGGCACTTACGATCAGTTAGGCTCACTTTTCAAGCGACATATACATAAAATTACATTACATTATTATTATGTACTCTGCATCTGTGTAGTTCCATATTGCACGGAAGCACTCCACCACATTTCACGGACACAGGAGCAAACACTTTCTCTAGCACAATTAGCAAGTAGGAAATACGTATGCATTATCGTACCGCATCCTCCTCTAATATATTATTAAATTACCTGTTATTTCAACGTATCTTTAGTGCTATATGCAAAGTACCTAATTAACAATTTTATGTACAGACGCTATATGAACCGAGGGTGACACCATTTATATTAATCAACGAAGATGTGTCAGTGAAAGCATCACTAAGCAGTACAAAATTTACAAGCAGAGCATACTGAGATCAAAAGTAGTGCTTCTACGTGAAAACTTTCAAAAACATTGTGCAATTAGCCATACAACATTTGGCCAGGCAAGAACCAACAAATATTATAGCGTCATACTTCCTTACATTGGGTGCAGCATTTTTAATGGTTCGAGTTGTAGATTTGACTCAAAGTAGAACTATTTGTTGTAGGAAAAGTAATGTATTACAGAAAATGAGTGCAAAAAATTGCAACAGCTAAAATAGTGCCACATGGTGGGTTTCTCTGATTTTCGTATTATCAAAGCATGCTAAATACGTATAGTGTCCATGGCGTGTGCGTACTACAAAGATAATTCGTAAATATACGGTTGTACTATAATTATAAAATATGTATAAATACCTAGGTAAGTGTGGGCTTCAGTGCAGTGTGGCTTCAATATTAATAAGGCTGATCAAAAAACTGTTGGTGTCTATAGCGTAAGTACCTTAGCCAGTTAGTTTCATGTTCATGACACTCATGAGGTGCTTGAATCGGGAAGAAGTATAAAATATTAGCATTGGGACATGCGTTTCATGACATTACAAATACGATTATGACTATACGGCTACTAATAACAGGAAAAGCTCACTCGGCCATCAGCAGCGTCTGACGATCAGCCACAGCCCAATTTAATAGCTAATATTATTAGTATAATATGTAGTTGCGTTATAACTTGTACATAGATAGGATGGACAGTCCCTACTCAATAGTGCAAATATTGTATAAGTACAATATAGAATATTAAGTACAATATAGAGTATAAAAGTTACACACTCTAAGAAAAATATTCTTTGTACGCTATATTATCGACTGAAAACAGTAGAGCAAATATTCGTAGTAAAATATTTATAGGGAAGTACGGTAGTTAGTCATGGACATAATATAGATAGGTAAAAGTCGTTTGCTCCAGTTGAACAATACAATTCTCTATATAAATAAGTAGGTAGTAAATCTAATACAGTCAAGTGCTCACCTGAGCATTCCCTGTCTTCTCTTCTGTGTCTAGTCTCAATTCTCAATCAACTGGAAGACTGACCTAAAGCTTCATTACGATGCACAACCAAGTCTCGTACACTTGTGTTCGCTGACAATGAAATGAACTGTATTGTGATCCTGTCTATATATAAACCTCATTAATAGACTATTTTCTACCTGTGTATAGCAAAATATATTTCATTGATCTAACAATCCTGATTCAACTGTGCTACATTATTATACTGGATTAAACAGACTGGTCAACCAATATTATGTTATTGTTATAGTAGCTTAAGATACGTAATAAAATGTATGTATTATGTTTAAAATTATATTCTGCCCTATATACACTAAAGATAGGCGTGATGGTATATTGTATAGTTACGGAGCGCCAGAACGCAACAAAGCTGTTACTTATGTAATAAGGATTTTTATTTATAATACTGGACTGTATATCACTTGCGCATTGATGTATCTACGTATGGAAGTTGGAAGGTTATCTCCAGAAGCACTATTTAAAGGTTTCAGCTCAATAACAAAAGTAAAATCAGAAGGGGTTCAATGAGAAATGAGCAGGCTTAATAATTTAAATGCAGTCCACAAAAATGTTGGTATGAAGACGAGTTTTGTTGTAGGAAGTGTGGGAGTTAGGAGGAGACACTTCTAAAAATACACACGGCACATGAAAATGTGTAAATCTTCTTCAGCCACCAAACTGGAGACATAAACCGATAAATGCCATACAGGAAGAACAAAAGTAAATAAATTCGAGCAAAGAAATAAAGGAAACGAAATGAAAGAAAATTGGGAGAGAGTAATTCTCTTCTTTCTACGAACTTTCTTTTGAGCTTTCCAATCCAATTTTTCTTTTGTTATACTCATCATCCGCTCTTCCCAAAGTTTAAACGTGCCTCTGTCATATTATATACTAAAGATAGGCTCCAATACCATTTTCGTCGGCCATAGTCACGTCATATTTGATTTTTGAAAGAGATTGAAGATATATTATTACAGCAGGTCTTCATTTAACTCTGTTATTTATTACCAAGTACTACTGTTTTAATATATATACCTTTAAAACAAGGATGCTAGCCAAATGTCATCAAGTAAATAGTATAGTAGCAAAAAGATAGTCACGAAGAATCCTGAATTGGTATATTATTAGTACGAACAGACTTTTTCAACTTTGCATGCAACCAATATCCTGTTGGGTTGCGTGTTTTCAGCAATGATAGGAAAAACAAGACCAAGTCGACAATGCAAGATAATTTTAATAATGCTTAGCCATAAGTATTCTTAGTACGTGCATTGCATTTGTATTTTTACTTGGTTAAATACAGAATTTATAGTTGTATTTGAGTTGTAGCCAAAATGAAATGAATAATGGTAATCTACATGTATGTAGGTAGTACGGAATAACAAAATTACTTAATTTACTTAGCAGAAAATAAAATCATGGCTGTCTTCTAAAAGGATCTGCAGATAAAGACCGCAGCATGTTCACCTTCTCAAAAACTTTTATCATTTTCTCCGAGCTAATATACTCCTCCTTAGTACAACCATGTAGATCTAATGAAATCTTATTCTGTATTGTTGAATAGTGCTACTGCTCAGCTATACGCACATAAAATCTATGTATATACAATGCCATAAAGTTGAAGCAGAATATTGCCTAAATAGAACTAAGAACATTATGAAGGAGTTCCCTTCCTATCTTTTCCTTTAATCAACTCGACACTTTCACAATTTTATTTTCCCTACCCGCTGGGATTGGTAATTTAATCTCCTTTCATTTAATATCTTTTGAGGTTGCCATGCAAAAAATTTCATTTAGCCCCAATGCACGCTCCAACACAAATACCCCCTAAGTAACTCCACTACTCCACTTCCACTCATTTCTTCAATTAAGCTAGGGATAATTTTAGGGGCAACTAGCGACAAGTAATTGTAAATTAAAAAGTAAGTAAAAATATTTTTTAAACAACATTTATATACACCAAACGATTTTGCACTTCATATCCATAAATCAAAATTGCCTTTTTTGTTTCGCAAGACCATGCATTGCAATATCAGTTTTATGCGATTTCACAGCTTTGCTCTCCATGAGTAAGAAATTGTTATGAAGAGAAAAGTGATTTCTAATATTCAATGAACAGTAGAAGATAATCCTTTCAAACTACATGGAACCATAATATTTCAATTGGAGAAAGTGTTTTAATATTTGATTACTACAGACGCAATGAAGTTTTAAAATAATTTACTTTGCTAACTAAATTGTTGTTGGTGAAGAAAACTTCAAAACTGCTAATTATGTTTCCAAATATGAGTCATGCTTATAGAATATATATTTCAGGGTGTAAAAAAGAATGAAAAAAAGAGTGAAAATGGAAATGTTACCCCGCTCCAGTTTTCCCATGGTGCTCACGGGATGTGACGATGGTTGATCCTTTTTATTTTTCTTGCGATTAAGTCTGAATCTAGGAAACTTGGATTCCTTTTCAGTACTGGTACTGGGTCCAGGTTTGGAATGTCCAGAAGCAGAAGAGCGACCAGCACTACCGGCTCCCTCTTCGTCATTGTCTTTGCCTCGGTGTACGCTGGCTCCTCCGCCCATGACGGTTGTCCGTCTTTTCTGTGTGTTCCCCGTGGTGGCCGTCGAGGCCCTCCTCGTTGCAAAAACTCCTTTCTGTATCGTTATTAATAATAATAATAATACGTATATCTCCATTATTCCCAATTTTACTGCAAAATATATATATAATGTCCTATAAAAACACCCATCGAAATGTTTGCACTTTATTGCATTGCACAGCCGTCTTCCCTATGATTTAGCAGGGAGTAGACGCTGTAAGAATCCTGAATGCTACAACAAACTATACATAGCCTTATACTCTACTATTTACTTGCAAGTCAGTTCTTAGCGCCGTGACCTGTTGTCCCATCACGAATATAATCGACTTCCACCAAAGCCTTTTCTTGATAAACTTTCGGAAACTACATTTAGCAAGCCTTCTTTCTTCGGACTCACACCTTTTATGTCTTATAGTCTGACTTTTCTTTACAAAACTCACTTATACGGAGATAAACACATATTATACCAAAAGAACTTTCTATTTTTAACTATACTATCATGAATTATGAATAGTAGATTTACTTTTCGTTTACTTTACATTTTCTTTGTGGATGCATGAAATACTAGAATATTTAGTACAATGAGTATGTGTAACCACAGGTTCTATCTTCATTATAGTATATTCTAAAATTAAGCACCTGACATCACGACAAAAGAAAACATTATAATATTCATATATCATTCAACTCTATCGCTCTCCAGTAATAAATGCAAATAATAGGTAAGAAAGAGATTGGCAAAAAATTATTCTGGCTAGACAAATTAGCAAAAACTCAGGGAATTCAATTTAGAAATCCGATCTACTAATATTAGCATGTCTAATTGTCAGAATAAAACAAAAAATAAATTCTATCCAAAGTTATAGATTTAGTATGGCTTAATTCAAGAATTTTCAATTAAAAACCAGCATAAAATTAGTATCAGTTTTTCCCATGTTATAAAACACAATTTCCACAAAAACGTAAGTTTAATAGTATGACAAGCATTATGAAAGAACATGACAGACAATTTATGTTGTCTATGAAGCCCCAATTGAGGTCATAGTGATTGTATTGTCGCAGCCTATCCGACTGTCTACAGCTTGCTGCAAATGGGGTGATTAGTGATTATAGTTCACAAGTACATGTTATTGTTATAAGTATAAATCAAGTCAAATCAAAGCTTTTTTATTGTCAATGTACGTAAGCCGAGGCTTTTCTTCAGTAGTCGACATAACATACAGGTAACGGATACACATGCAAAAGAACTGTCTTTAAAACGTCAAGTCGGCTGTCATTCTTTTTGATCAATAACATTAAGTAAAAGTGATTATGTTCCGTTTAATGTTGTCGCTATAATGTTTTTATTGTAGCGTAGTACGCTTTCACAAAATTCTCTATGTATTTGTGAAATGATAACATAATCATAGGCTCGCTCACTTAAGTGTTATGGCCTGTAAATGATCATTGTATAATAATTTTCATAGAAAATTGTGGAAAACAAATCAATATTGAAGAATATTATGCAATGAATTAAGAGACTTTGCATTTTGAATTTTAAGTGGTAGCTCTTTTATACCTTCGTTTTTCATAATGACTTACAAGGCTTAAACTTTACGTTAACTTTAATTTTAAGTGCATCTTGAATCTGTAATAGACTGTAATGGAAGTTGTAGTTATGTTCGTTTGCCTTAATTTGCATAAAACTCGGATATTAGATCTTGCAACTGAGTTAGATATGAACATCTTTTGTATAGCTACAAACATCGCAATATGACATATTTAACAGCAATTCCGACCATTTTTGTACAATTTAGTTTCAAGCATTGTTATAAACGTACACTTTTTGTTAGTGAGTACTTAATACTCAACCTGTTGGTTTCCATTCCATTCCCATTTGTTACAGTTCCAAGTTGTAATATCCCAATGAGCTTCAGGTGGCAGAATAGCCAACTGATATGCGAAAGTGTGTTCTAGTGTAAATTGGATATCATGAACTAAAATGCAGGATTTAGGAGTACCTACCTACGTAGGTATGCATCTGCTATTAGAAAGGCACTTAAGTAGCCATCTCCGACTCCAGGGTAATAGTTATGATTTTTAATGCCATAAAAATAGGAATAGTTAGTTATTTATAGTTGGGACCTTAGTAAATCAACCACAATACATACAAATACCTACTAGGTAATCCGAGTTAAACAAAAACAATTGAAGATTGCTGTTCGTTCAACGTCTCTTTTTCTACTACACCGGATCACCAGTTATAATATGAGATTAGATGAATTTTAGGCACGGATGGAGCTCCAAAACGGTTATGAAAACCGTGTACAACGTGATAAATTCTATTAATGAAACGTAAAACGGCAGATAGTAATGAACATACGGCACAATCCACGAACCACGTTTTTAAAACAAGGATTCACTAATTATCGATTGTTTAATTGCCGATTGTGGAGACACAAACAGGCTTTGCCTAATATTGAGACATGGAGACTATAGGGAAGTACGCTAATCTTGAAAATTGGACTAATTGTTATATAGTATCAATTTAAAGCGACATTGACTAAAATATTAAATATCAATATTAATTATATTAAAGTAAAACAGACAAAAACTGAAAAGTCTAAACAAGTATATACTATACATAGGAATTGCTTTAAGGGTTACGTAAGTTACGCATTATGTTCATTTAGTTATAGCCTATTGACTATTTGTATGAAGGCTATTATATAGTATGCTTTACTGATTATTGGATTAAAAAATAATGAAAATGTTTACTTACCAAGCCATCAAATCACAAGAGTTAATGAGTCTGGTCTTCGTATTTTGTATTATTAATTATGCTTTCGGCCTCTAAAACGTAATTAATCTGATTGTTGAAATGTTACGGCGCTATAAAGGGTTTATACTTTTTTGTCTTGCTCTTACTGTCAGTTTTTAAGTACCAAATTACAAGAACCTTTTTAACCCAACAATGTAGCACACTAACTATGAATACTATGAAATGCAACTGTGAAACACTGAAAGAGTACGAAATTGTAATATACACTTAGTGAAAGTTATAAACTACGATATACCTGCACAGAGCACTCGGGAAAAATACAGAAAATGTTGATCAAAACACTAGGTTGAGACTCACAATTATACAACAATAAAAGTTTACAAAGATTTTTTAATTAATGCGTCTTTAAATAATTTTTATTTTTCAAGTATATACCAATTTCAAAATTTAAACAGTTTTTTGTTTTCGAGTTTTTCTTATCTAGCCCTGACGTTTTAGTTCACTATGCACAGTAAGAACCGAAAAAGTAGCTTGTTGGGAAAGGTTGAGACAAAATGTGCCTAGAGTTTCTGCTCCGCTGTGTCCGACTCCTGTGGCTGTTGCCGTTGCACTGATTCGTAGCATGATCCTTGCCTCGGTTTTCTTCATACTGTCGGAGCTTTACCTGAAGTGAAAGCCGCACAGTCGAACTAACCTCAACTCCTTTCCCTTGGTAGGTTACCTAATTTCTAGACCACATCACCATCTTTGGTTACCACTCTATTCTGTTTGCAATTCACACATTTTTCTACACAGAAATTCCGCAAAAATTACAAGGTTTGAGAATTACATTAAATTACAAGTTATATGGATTACCTAGGCGTAATTCATAATGTACTAATACTATCCAAAGTCTTGTTTACTTGTGTGTAATACACAGTGCTTTCTGGCTGCAGGAAATGTATGTGGATTTATTTATTTACAGATGCAGCCGGCATACGTTATAAAACGTCTACAACATTTTCAGTTTTCGGAGGATATCTGCATTTATCCTTTAACGTTTTCAAATCACTGAAAAGAATTTTCTGATCAAGGATTTTCTATCTGTGGGAAACAAGTAGAGACATTGAAGGAAATTGTCATTCCAAACAACCGTCAAGAAAGTCAGAGTCCGGTTCCTTAGTATAGAAGAGAATCAGATGACGGTGGGTAAAATGAGTAAATTGAGATCATCACAAATAAGCCTTCTCAATGTACCTATAAGGCAAGTATTTATTTCAGGGTTCGACAGTTGAGCGATCAAATAATCATAAATTAGGGAATTAGGGAACTGTGATATACATCTGGGTCCTCTGGACTCAGGGACCACAGTACGGATTTTTGTCCAACGCTACGTATCATAATCAATAGATAAACGATATAAACGGAGTCCTTATAAAATAATATTGCTCCAAAATTACATTTTGTAATGCATAATTTCAAAATGAATTAACCTGATATATGTGTCACTAGAAATTTTGTCATTTTAGTTGTGGGTTGAAAATGTCTAATACTATGATATCAGGTCATAGTCCATGAAATGAGCTTTCGAATGGTATACGACTTGATAATAATAGCTGCATGGGAAGTATTTCTTTTAGGGTTTGAAAGTTGAGGGCCATATCATCATAAGCGACACTTTTAAAAATTAATTGGGGCCATTTTATCATAAGTGACATAGGCCATTTTATCATAAGCGACAGTTTTGATTTTAAAGTATTTTCCTTATTTCTTCCATACTGTGTTTAAAGTTTAGACTTTAAATATTGCAGTATATAGGTACTTAGCCTAGGTATTTTTGGTATAAGCTATATTGATATAGGTTGTTGTTTGACTAAATTATAGACGTAATTGTAATTAAAGGGCTACTTGCACATATGATGTACTACACGTTGTATAATGTATATTAATCTAAAAGTAATTTTCATAGCAATCCATTGTGCCTGAACAATTAAAAGACATCTCTAGCAACTGTAATTAAATAGTTTGAACTTTTTAAGCACGGCTTAAGCATATCTTATAGAGATTAAAAGAAAATTGTCGCTTATGATCTTATGGTCCGAAGTCGCTTATTATACCAGTATGTGCGGTTTATGATTGCATGCAGTCTCAACCAAAGTTAAATACTTCCCGGGTAACTAGAACTACATTAGCAAGGCTGATATGAATCAAAAGATCGTTTCAAGGAATATTAAATGATATTTTCAACGCAAAACTGGTGGACATGCTTCAAGTCCCGTATTTATGATGTTCATTAAAGAAAACGTAGTTTCCTCGAATATTATTTTATTTATAATCCCTCCTTGCGTCATCTGACTAAATAGTCAAATGGTCAGCCGACTTTTTAGATTACGCTACATAAGGACTAAAACAAAACCATGGTATGTATTTATTATTGTATAGATAACTGGCGGGTGAAGTAATAATTAGGAAGAAATTGTTGAATGAGATTATCTATTTAATCCTTCAGTGGGAAGAAACGCCCTTTTTAACTAATTAGGGTGATACTGAATGGAGAAGAAGGGGGAGTTTCTGGAAGTGAAAGGCTGCATGGGCAGACATGCAGTCTCTCCTGCATCCACTAATCCTGCATCCGACCGACCCTGGAATATCTAATTGTGGAACTGCATGCAGCTTGGAACTGGAATGGAAGAGAAAGGGAGGGGGCGTTTTTTGTGGATATTAACCAACTGGTATAGATGTGGGTACAAATAAGGGCCCTTCGGTTCCATATAAAATGTCTCCAGTCCCCTTCAAGTCTCATAGCAATTTTTGCTCTTCCACAAACCACATCTCTCCTCCAAACTCTAAAGCTTCACCGAACTCTGAACTTTTACTATTACTACGGAGCCCTTTTTCGAGACTTTTTTAATTTCTACGGTGAGTGATGGCTTTTTTATTTGTTTCAAGTTCATTTAATTGATTGGTTTCATTTCCAGGTTTGTATTTATGATTTGGTGTATTTATGAGTGTTTTATTTATTTGTTATTTTCAGATGGAGACAATCGTTGAGCGATGTCTGGAAGCAGAGATGAGTTTCTTCGCCTTGCCATCGGATCTTTTTGAAGATGGACTGGATAGTTCTGAATACTCTACCTCTTTGGCCACACCGGAGGAGACGTCTGAAGGGACAAGCCTTGCGGATCTTCTGTCCATGTTCGCTGTTACTGAAGAGGAGGTCTACGAGAGTCTGGAACTCAAAAGCGGGGATCTGGAGCATTTCAAGGACCAAGCGTGCGAATTCTGGGTGGATGGAACAAACTTGGAGAAGATGGACCTGATGACCTTGGACTGCTACGTGAGGAGCCCTTCAGGACTCCGGTATCCTGTCCAGCTGGAACTGAGGGGTGACTTGTCTCGGATTTCGTGTGTCTATCGTCCTCTGGAGTGCGGACCCCACACGGCTTTCCTCGTCATTGGGGACCGGATCCAGTCTTCACTCTCCTTCCATGTTTCCAGAAACTACTCGTCGGTGCTCCATTACCCTAGTCCTGTGGTCTCCCTGGATATTGAGGTGGACGAATCGACTGGACAACTCATTAAACGAAAACCCTGGGGAGTCGCCACCAGCAAAACCACTGAACAGGTAATTTTAAAGTCTTTATAAATTATAAATCAAATAAAATTATAAATCATATCATAATGAGATATTATTAGTATATTTAGTTACTGATTGTGTATAATGAGATAATTTATTCTAGAAAGGAACTAAAAATTATGTTTGTTGTTGATTATTGCAGTTGGGGATCTGTGATCGGGAGAAGCACGAGGTTCTTATCTTCCGTCCTGATGGAGAATTTGATTTCCGGTTCGGATCTCATGGGAGTGGTGATGGGGAGTTGAACCGTCCGACTGCCATGGCGTTTGACTGTGCTGGAGATCGTCTTCTTGTGGTGGACAAGGACAACCATCGGATTCAAATCTTCACTTGCACTGGACAATTCATTTCTTCGTTCGGAAGTCGTGGACATGGTGCGGGCCAATTCAGATTTCCGTGGGATATCGCCGTTTCTAAGGATGGACAACTGATCGTGGTGGCCGACTCGAGAAACGCTAGGATCCAGTTCTTCGACTCGACCGGCCGATTCATCCGTCAACACTGTGGAGAGTTCAAGTACCCGAGGGGAGTGGCCTTCGATAACACAGGTAACTAACTTTTCATGTCTTTTTACTTATTTAATTGTCCATTTGTTTTCAAATACATAACTCTAATTCTATTTTAATTAATTGTTGATTATAGGGAGCAGCGTGTTCGTGACGGACTTCAATCTGCACTGCATCTTCAAGGTGGACGTGAGAACCGGGAGGAGCGTACTTCTGGTGGACAACACTCTTCTTCGGCGCCCATCTGGACTCGACGTGGATATTTGTGGCAACGTTATCGTCTGCGACTCAAGGAGCAACTCGGTCAAAGTCTTCAACTCGTCCTCTGGAAAACTTCTTCAGACCATCCACTCTGTTGGCAACAACTGCTTCCTCGACCTGCCCTTGGATATTTCCGTCATGCGTGCTGGATACCTCGCCGTTCTCGACCTCAACGGACGAGTCAGGATCTTCTAATCCACTCTCATCAACCAACTTTCTACAATCAACATTTATTTGTATTTATCTCATGTTTACAATTATATTATTTTATTTAATGATTGTGACATTTATTGTTTGTCTGTACATTTTGTATGTAATAATTGCCAAAGGTGTAAATAAATCTGTATCTTGAGAAATCTACTTTATGTATTTTTTTTATTTATTCATATTATTGATTGATGTATCAGGACTTTTAGGCAGGGATTTTGACACCTACATAGTATTTCTTGAGCATTTATTTAAATTTCTTAACATTTTTCTCAGCTAGCTGACAGTTCATAATTGGAAATAGATTCATACAGCTTATGTAACATACTAAGATGTTTTAAAACAAGAAATACTCATGTACATCTTTGTCTTTAAGAAAAATTGGCATTATTGTAAATGGATGCATTTAACATATAAACCGACGAATATGACTGGGTGTTAGTTAGCAACAGCATTTTTTGAATTTGGCGTCTGCAGGTTAATGCTTCATAGGGCAAAATTAGATATAATACACTTTCAAAGAATGTAAAAACAAGCGTTTTTTATACCGAAAAATGAAAATGGTTTATGAAATGTGAAAAAACCGCGCTAACTTTGTATATGGCTCGCACTGTACTGTACTTGTTGACACGGGCAATACACAAGCAATCGCATAAGCACAAAGCAGTCTGATTTTCCTAGTTGCTACTTGCTACCTAAGAGGCGAGCGAGGCAAGGGACAAAAAGAACAGAACATTTCGCACTGTCAACAAATGACAAGTTAGGCACTGTCACAGAATAAAGTTTTGGAATAAAATTTGAATAAAATTTGTTTACAAATACTAATTATTGTTTCTTTATGTTGAAAATACTGAGTGACAATAATTTCATCAACTATCCAATAGCTAGACGACATTAAAATTTTATTAATCTTTGTCCATACTTGTGTTAAGTTGTATTCCGCGAATGAACAACTATAATATTATTGCAATCAATAATTACTGTCAAAATGCTCAGCCGTTTTAGTTGTAAAGAAAGTGAAGATTTGGGACGATATCTGATAGCTGAAAAGGACTTTGACCATGGGGATGTCGTTTGGGAAGAGTCTCCATTGATTTCTGCACCATGTCAACGTCAACAAATAGGGGTTTGTGAAGACTGGATATTTACTTGCGTGGGTTGCTATAAAAAAATAGAAGATGGATCAATGAAGTGCCCTCGATGTCATTGGCCGTGCTGTTCGATTAATTGTTCCAAGGTAAAAATGACTATTTGTTGAATGATTGTGATTAGTAGTTGATTACCATAATCATCAATGACCAATTCAATGTAATTTTTACTTATTACATAATGAAAATTTTAAAATGAATTATTTTGTACTACAGAGTACAAAGCACAAAAATTATGAGTGCGGTGTCTTCTCCAGATTGGGCATTAGAGCTGCGACTGAAAACTTTTGGAAATTAATTTGCCTTAGAGTTCTTTTGTCCAAAGACGTGGAGCCTGTCAAATATCAAAAGTTCGTGGACCTTTGTTCTGAGTATTATGAACCTGGTGAAGTTTTCCAGAAGAAATATGAACACGATACAAAGGAGATTTGGAAATTTTTGGCTCAGGACTGCAAAATGGATGTCTCAATGGACGAATTCACTCAACTATGGTCAACACTTCTAATAAACAGATTCAAGTTCCGTCATGGAGATAATCAATCCACAGAGTTAGAATCAAAATCAAAAATATTTAATTCTCATTTAACTATATTTAGTAAGATCATTTATTAATAAATTGAATTGTGAATTATGTAGACACGCCGGTGTAGCCGTCTACTTCTACACCAGCTTAATTTCAAACTCATGCTGTCCTACTATGGAGTACTCATTTGCCGAAAATGTGGACCGGAATGGAGACGTGAATTGGAATATCCGCCTTTTTGCTAGAAAGCCTATCAAAAAGGGCAGCATTTTGTCAATTGCTTATAATCCTATAGAATCACAATATGGCACTGTCCCACGACAAATGCGAATTCAAAGATGCCATCACTTTATTTGCAAATGCGAGCGTTGCCTGGACAATACTGAAGGGGGAACATACTTCCAAGCCTTAGTGTGCCCAAAATGCGGGAAAGGCTATCTACTGCAAATGAATCCAATTGAAATAAACAACAGCCCTTGGAAATGTGATAAATGCGATCACATGGAGAAAGCTCACGTAGTGAGAAGAAAGATCAACAGGCTCAAGCCAGGCCCGGATTCATTGCTTCGTAAGACCCGATCGGACGCCTATTCTTTGAAGTTGGCCGACACTTTTATTGTCAACAAGAAGCGCCTTCTTCATCAAAACCACTATTTAATGTTTCACTGCGCTTTACACTGGCTACTGGGAAGTGACTTCTCTCGCGATCTCATTTCCTCTGATGCAGACGCTAAAAATTTCTTTATAAAGATCATGAACAGATTGAAAAGATACTTACCTTTGTGTGAGAATTTCATGCCATCTAATGTTGTTTGTAAGTTTTGTTCCATTTATTTATCTCCGTACATTTTCATGTATGTTTATGATTGCTTCTCGAACTTTCCCACGCAATGTTTTCGATTCCACTTCATCTTCTTCGTCGTTTGGGCTTAGTTAGCGTCTTTTACACCTTGCAAACTTGCAAAAGGATTTTTTACTCAAGCGTTTTTCTATGTTGCAGGCAAGATGCATTTTCTGGTTGCAAAAACATACGCCGCATACGTTTTTAAGTCTCCAGATATGAAAGTGTTTGTTCAAGGAAATGACCCAACATGGTACAAATTGAGAATCTCCAGACGTATTGTGGCCTACTTGAATTCAAGTTTGGTCTGGTTGAAAATGAATTGCACAAGTTCAACGTATGAACGTGACGTGAACATCTTGAATGAGATGATTATTTGTTGGTCAGAGCGAGTGCAAATGTTCGAGGATGAATCCATTCGCCTTTTATTTTACCATCAAAGGAATCCAAAAAAAGGCTGCACAAGATGCACAATATTATAAGATTTTGATGAGCGAGAAATAGTACGACATAAATATTGGCATTGTGTCCCAATTGAAACTAATATTCGAAAATATCAAATCCGATAAATTCCTTGGTTTATGAAATCCACAAGACTAAAAATGTTTGCCTTATAAAAGTAAAATGGTGAAAATATGTGATGTGGTGACAGTCACTTTAAATGAAGTGTTAATTTATTATTACACAATGAAGTTACATGTATTAACAGTGTGCCATTAGTATTTCTAATTTGAAAATTCTAAATATGTCATAAATTTGTAATAAACGGGCATTTCTTCATAAAATATTGCTTAAAAACTGATTATTGGAAGGAAATATTTTGTTTTGTGGTCTAACAGCTCAATGTGCGAATTATAATATTATTATTGTAGTATTACTCTCTCTAAGTCTCTAATATCTAGTAATGAAATGGTAATGATAGATACGGCCATAATATTATTACTTTTAAGGTAGTTGGTTAAAATTATTTAAGAAAATAATAATTAGGAAGAAATTTTTGAATGAGATTATCTATTTAATCCTTGAGTGGGAAGAAACGCCCTTTTTAGCTAATTAGGGTGATACTGAATGGAGAAGAAGGGGGAGTTTCTGGAAGTGAAAGGCTGCATGGGCAGACATGCAGTCTCTCCTGCATCCACTAATCCTGCATCCGACCGACCCTGGAATATCTAATTGTGGAACTGCATGCAGCTTGGAACTGGAATGGAAGAGAAAGGGAGGGGGCGTTTTTTGTGGATATTAACCAACTGGTATAGATGTGGGTACAAATAAGGGCCCTTCGGTTCCATATAAAATGTCTCCAGTCCCCTTCAAGTCTCATAGCAATTTTTGCTCTTCCACAAACCACATCTCTCCTCCAAACTCTAAAGCTTCACCGAACTCTGAACTTTTACTATTACTACGGAGCCCTTTTTCGAGACTTTTTTAATTTCTACGGTGAGTGATGGCTTTTTTATTTGTTTCAAGTTCATTTAATTGATTGGTTTCATTTCCAGGTTTGTATTTATGATTCGGTGTATTTATGAGTGTTTTATTTATTTGTTATTTTCAGATGGAGACAATCGTTGAGCGATGTCTGGAAGCAGAGATGAGTTTCTTCGCCTTGCCATCGGATCTTTTTGAAGATGGACTGGATAGTTCTGAATACTCTACCTCTTTGGCCACACCGGAGGAGACGTCTGAAGGGACAAGCCTTGCGGATCTTCTGTCCATGTTCGCTGTTACTGAAGAGGAGGTCTACGAGAGTCTGGAACTCAAAAGCGGGGATCTGGAGCATTTCAAGGACCAAGCGTGCGAATTCTGGGTGGATGGAACAAACTTGGAGAAGATGGACCTGATGACCTTGGACTGCTACGTGAGGAGCCCTTCAGGACTCCGGTATCCTGTCCAGCTGGAACTGAGGGGTGACTTGTCTCGGATTTCGTGTGTCTATCGTCCTCTGGAGTGCGGACCCCACACGGCTTTCCTCGTCATTGGGGACCGGATCCAGTCTTCACTCTCCTTCCATGTTTCCAGAAACTACTCGTCAGTGATCCATTACCCTAGTCCTGTGGTCTCCCTGGATATTGAGGTGGACGAATCGACTGGACAACTCATTAAACGAAAACCCTGGGGAGTCGCCACCAGCAAAACCACTGAACAGGTAATTTTAAAGTCTTTATAAATTATAAATCAAATAAAATTATAAATCATATCATAATGAGATATTATTAGTATATTTAGTTACTGATTGTGTATAATGAGATAATTTATTCTAGAAAGGAACTAAAAATTATGTTTGTTGTTGATTATTGCAGTTGGGGATCTGTGATCGGGAGAAGCACGAGGTTCTTATCTTCCGTCCTGATGGAGAATTTGATTTCCGGTTCGGATCTCATGGGAGTGGTGATGGGGAGTTGAACCGTCCGACTGCCATGGCGTTTGACTGTGCTGGAGATCGTCTTCTTGTGGTGGACAAGGACAACCATCGGATTCAAATCTTCACTTGCACTGGACAATTCATTTCTTCGTTCGGAAGTCGTGGACATGGTGCGGGCCAATTCAGATTTCCGTGGGATATCGCCGTTTCTAAGGATGGACAACTGATCGTGGTGGCCGACTCGAGAAACGCTAGGATCCAGTTCTTCGACTCGACCGGCCGATTCATCCGTCAACACTGTGGAGAGTTCAAGTACCCGAGGGGAGTGGCCTTCGATAACACAGGTAACTAACTTTTCATGTCTTTTTACTTATTTAATTGTCCATTTGTTTTCAAATACATAACTCTAATTCTATTTTAATTAATTGTTGATTATAGGGAGCAGCGTGTTCGTGACGGACTTCAATCTGCACTGCATCTTCAAGGTGGACGTGAGAACCGGGAGGAGCGTACTTCTGGTGGACAACACTCTTCTTCGGCGCCCATCTGGACTCGACGTGGATATTTGTGGCAACGTTATCGTCTGCGACTCAAGGAGCAACTCGGTCAAAGTCTTCAACTCGTCCTCTGGAAAACTTCTTCAGACCATCCACTCTGTTGGCAACAACTGCTTCCTCGACCTGCCCTTGGATATTTCCGTCATGCGTGCTGGATACCTCGCCGTTCTCGACCTCAACGGACGAGTCAGGATCTTCTAATCCACTCTCATCAACCAACTTTCTACAATCAACATTTATTTGTATTTATCTCATGTTTACAATTATATTATTTTATTTAATGATTGTGACATTTATTGTTTGTCTGTACATTTTGTATGTAATAATTGCCAAAGGTGTAAATAAATCTGTATCTTGAGAAATCTACTTTATGTATTTTTTATTTATTCATATTATTGATTGATGTATCAGGACTTTTAGGCAGGGATTTTGACACCTACATAGTATTTCTTGAGCATTTATTTAAATTTCTTAACATTTTTCTCAGCTAGCTGACAGTTCATAATTGGAAATAGATTCATACAGCTTATGTAACATACTAAGATGTTTTAAAACAAGAAATACTCATGTACATCTTTGTCTTTAAGAAAAATTGGCATTATTGTAAATGGATGCATTTAACATATAAACCGACGAATATGACTGGGTGTTAGTTAGCAACAGCATTTTTTGAATTTGGCGTCTGCAGGTTAATGCTTCATAGGGCAAAATTAGATATAATACACTTTCAAAGAATGTAAAAACAAGCGTTTTTTATACCGAATGAAAAGTGTTTATGGAATGTGAAAAAACCGTAATGTATTTTTTATTTATTCATATTATTGATTGATGTATCAGGACTTTTAGGTAGGGATTTTGACACCTACATAGTATAATTGCTTGGGCATTTACTTTGTTTGTTTACATGTTTCTTAGTTGGTTGACAGTTCATTGACGTTTCATAAATGGAATCTTAAATAGATTCATGAGTTTTGGAACATACTTTAAAGTTTTAAAACAGGAAGTGTTTACTTAAAATGAAACGCAGCAAATTTTACCTACAATTACCCAAATATATTTTCTAACAAGGACTATTTTATGCATTCGGATTCAATTATTAATTCCTTGTGTCTTGCTTTGTTTTGTTGTTTGCATTGTATGGACAGGCATCGCCACCAGGCATATGTATAAAAGGGCGGGAGGGGTACAGTCGCTTTAAATCTGAGAAAAACATCTACTTTTCCATAAAGTTGGAACATTTTGCAAATTATTTTTGGTGCCTTACCCCTCTATGAAATTCCTGTAACCGTGCCTGATCGCCACGATATCCAATACGCATGATTATGGCTGATGCCCACCTTTCGAAATTAAGAGTTCCATCCTAGGGGTTATAAATATACTAAATAATTTTTACTCTCCATAAACGTAAAGTGGGACATGCGCATGGAATTTTGTCTGTATTGTTATATAATGTTTGTATGTATGTATATCCTTATTGTTTTGTGATTAATGAGTAAGGACTACACTACCAGTACTGCTTCAACACTCATAGGCATCAAAAATTGGTCTACTAAATAATTAAGTTCTATGAAATGCGGGCCAATGCGTAGTTGCTGGAAATTTGCTTCTTTCAACATTTTCTAGCAAACTTTATGTGCTAGGTTTCAACTAGTCATCATCATACACATAAACGTAAAGTGGGACATGCGCATGGAATTTTGTCGGTATTAATTCTTGTATAAAATTTGTATATATGCGTCCGTAATATTTTGTAATTAATGAGTAAGAAGTAGAATATCAGTAATAGTTTGTTCTACATTTCAACACAATTAGGCATCAAAAATAATTGGTCAACAAAATAATCAACGGTCTATGAAATTTGGGTCAATGCGCAGTCGCTACAAATTTACTGATTTCAACATTTTTCTAGCACACTTTATATGCTAGGAGTCAACTATATTAACATAAAGTCAAATCCAAATTACTAGGTGTAGACCTAGCACAATGTGCTAGAAAAATGTTGAAATAAGTAAAAGCGAAAGCCTGAATTTCATTAATAGACCCAATTTTTGATACATAAGGGTGTTGAAATGTAAAGCAAAATCAGTACTGGTAGTTACAAAACGATACGAGCATACATATACAGCGTTCAATAATACAAAAAAACCGACCGATTTCCATACACATGTCCCACTATACGTTTATTTAATAGTAAAGATGAAATCAAAATTAATGAACTTTTGACTTGGGTTACAAGAACTTGAGTAAAAACGTGTGCTCCTGTAGACAAAATGAAGCCATAATATATCAATTTGATTGTGTAGTACTTCTCTGGTCCATGATCCGCTAGCTGATTATTTTTGTTACTTGGGGACTATCGCGATATTAATGGTGCCAGTGAAACGCTCATAGTCTATTACTGCTAAGTCTATTTTAAGCCAATAAAATACTAATTCTGTTTAGACCTCATTTATTTTTTGAGATACCAAATGCCTATTGTCGAACTAAAAATGTTTATAGGATATATATGACTTTTTGAGCGTCAGATACATTGATTTTCATTTATTGGATTTATTGAACTGCATTTTTCTCATTTTCCATATTCTTAATGGTCTCAATGAATTCCCTTGAAATACATACCTGGAAAATTGGGAGTATTTCTACTCTCCCAGGGAAAGGGGAAACTTTAGTGTTATCCATGTTTAGGCATGCTTTACTAGAGTAGCAAGGCACATGAAAACCATAGTTACTTCAGCCCCTTTTTAATCAGTTCGGGCTATTGCATATGTCACTACTAAGTGAAGAAATTGTCACGGAAGAAGAATAAGACGCCTAATGGGCATGGTGGGTCGTCTCTATTATTCTTCAGTCACGATTCCTTCTCAGCTCATTGCTTAGACAGCAACAAACAATAACCCAACTGATAAGTTACAAGGGCGGGGGGTGAAACAACTTCGGTTAAAAGGGTAATAATAGGGACAGTGGGAAAAATGTTAAGCGTGACAGGGTTAAAATGAACAAAATTTTTTTAAAAATATATCATTATAATATTAGCTGCACAAGTTCAAATTGCAAATGAGCATTTTCATAAAGCTGGGTTTCATAGAAATCGTTTTATGATTTATTGAAAGCCGGAATTTTACATTTGGAGAGTAGGGGATTTTGAAAATTATGTTCACTACCTCTTCCTGCAGTTTTCCACCGATCTTTATGAAACTTTTTGAGGAGCTGCTAATGATCCAAACTTAGAGCCTCTCGGGCTTCGTTTTTCAATTTTTTGCTTTTAAAAATTTTGAAAATTAATTGAAAATTTTACTTGTATAAGGAGCCTGGGCACAGAATGCCACATTACTCGCATAGGTGGCGCAGACTGTAAATGCTCCGTTGTGGTTGCGAGAAATGAAGACTCCGTGACTCATTTTAGACAAAATAAGCCAAAAATTTTTCGGCCTTCGCGCGAATATGCCTAATACATATAAGTGTATGACGTCATTGCCCTTTCGAAATCGACTTCTAAATACAAAATACGGTACTGATACAGTATTATTTAATATTACAACGTAACAAAATGGCTTGTTACGTTGTAGTCAGTAGTTGTAATATCAAGAAAATCTTCAATATTACATGGAATACTTTTGGACCTGACACGACGGAAGCACTGGTTACAATCAATGTTAGCATGTGTTATACTGAAAACTTATCAGGTGGCCCGATTGGTATCACGCCTGCGCCAGCTGGCCGTACATACCATCGGGCAGCAGTCCATAAGAAAAGAAGCCTCCTACTTATCTCCGTGTATTTTTTCCTAACTACAGAAATCAAGATTTAGGAGGGGTTCCGCACCAATTGCGTTGACAAAATTTTGTCGTTGGATGTGGAATGGCTTTGCTTTTTTACTTTTTACCCAAATTGCAGTTGTTTTTTGAATAAGCAGAATAAAAACGACCTTTCACTCAAATTGCAGTTGTTGTTTGAATAAGCCGAATTAAACCTACGGCAAGCCGTAACAAAATTGGACAAAAGGCAAAATGAAATAAAAGACGTTGCACTATGTTCCATTAGCCTTGTATAGGATACTCTTTCTGTCTGTACGTCCGTCCGGTTATCCGTATGCACGATAACTTTCGAACAGTTTGAGTTAGAATGTTCACATTCTC
Organism: Tomocerus qinae; assembly: GCA_020055645.1. Classification (NCBI taxonomy): domain Eukaryota; kingdom Metazoa; phylum Arthropoda; class Collembola; order Entomobryomorpha; family Tomoceridae; genus Tomocerus; species Tomocerus qinae. The sequence goes on from CM034548.1 coordinate 30,465,774, forward strand.
AGGGTATAATCTAATTATAAATAGGAAGGCCGAGTTCGTAAATGGGCAAAATTGGTCTCACCCTCTGACCGGGGGAGGGGTTTAAAATTTAAGAATATATTTTAATTAAGTCGTTTTCGTTTAAATATTAAACTGCTTTGTATTATATCCGTTCTGCAATGGTTTATTTTCGTAATTTTTACCCATTTTTACTTTGAGGGGATGACTATAACTTTGACCTGCCAGCTATCAAGTGAGCTGTTTCACAACTTTGTACGATGAATATAACCAAAGATGTAATGATTTTTAGTAATTTCTAAAATTTCTTTCCATTTACCTGTAGGTTGTACCACGAAGATTTGAATAGCTTCAACCATTCGAAAGTTATCGTGCATGCGGATAACCAGACAGTCAGACATACAAACAGAAAGTGTATTCCTATACAGAGGAGATGAAATTCTCTGAATAAGGCAATGTAATTGTTTTATTGTCTACAATTACCATAAAATATTATTATCATAAGCGGTGAGAATTATGTAAACATTGTAGGTGAATGTCCCCTCCATCCCGGCACCGCAAAAATACAAAATTGATTGAAAGCCTTCCCTTTGCGTATCATCCCTATACACTGTCAGTTGCGAAGCAACGACACGTGATAGGGATGATCCCATTATCTAACTGAAAACGGTCAATTTGGTTGTCAATCAATATTAATCCGGCCGAAACGCCGCCGACCAAAATGTGAGTTTCAGTTAACCGCCGCCGTCGCCACATAGCATGGCTAGCGTCCATGGTTGGTCGAAACCGGGACGGCGACGAGAGCTGCCTTCTATATTACATTGCATCGCCTTGCAAAAGCAAACGAAGAAGTAAGCAACATTATTATGTATATAGCAATAGTAATAATACGTGCTATGTATTATGGGTTAAGAAAGACATGTATAACGTACCTATATTCTATGCTATGCACAAAAGACACGAGACTTCACATCACACACACACAACAGAGTACACATTACACATTACACACAGCCAGTACAAAATGTGAAGTGCATTTGGATATAGGTATAGGTACAAGAGAATATTACTTTGACTATATAGTTTGTTTTGTTTATGTGCTGTTATAGTCCGAATGATTCTATAATCTATAGTACAGTGCTATAGATATACATGATACTAACACACAAGTTACCACATTCTATAGTAATGTATTATGTGTACATTGTACTCCCTAAAGAGCTGGGAACCGGTTAGAATATACACTTCTATGGGGTTTTGGCAAAAATTGTTCCTGTAGGCACTGGAAAATATTTCCCTGACTTGCTTGTCGAAAATTGCATTCGGGCCTAGAGATATCAAGTTTATATGTAGTTAATATTTAATTAATTAAAGTATCTTGAACCAGAATCGAATAGAAAATTAATTCATAAATCTGGTATTATAAATTTGCAGCTTCTATAATTTTACTTGAATAGGCAATGGTTTGGACTCTAAAGCCTTCCGCCCCTGAATTCTAGATTTGAATTAAACATCTTTTCCTATTTTATTTAATACAGAGTTCAGTTCAATAATGACTCCTGTATAAGTTTATAGGCTTCCAACCTTTGAACTATGCATTTTATAATTTAATATGACCAAACTTTCAACAAAATTCAAACTCTATTATCATCCTCAGGGCGTTTTAATCAAGAATTGGCATTGTGATAGTTACCACGAAATTAGATACAATAATAGTAAGACTGGAAGAATAAGATTTCATTGACTCCGCAATGACTTTTTAGGAATTACTTTTTTCTTAGTCCATAGCATTTATCGTTACTTAACGGTGGATTGGTTGTGACCAATTAGAACAAAATTATTATTTTTAAATTATTCTACATAAATGTTGATTAAAACCGTAACCTAACCTAACCTAACCTGGCACCTTGGATGATTTCTTAAACAAATGTTTTATACTAGTGAATCCAGCAAAGGGACGAACCTAACATGTAAGACAAATTCAGCATGCAATCCATTCCAGCAATAAAAACAATCCCAAAATAAATACTTTGTAAATTCGATAATTTAAATACTTTATTTAAACAACTTTTATTTCCAAAGCGGCTGACAAAATTATAGCTGTAGTTCGAGTTATCTGGTCAGAAGGAAGTGTCTAAACCAAAATAACAGTCCTAGATTTTAATACTCCATTTTTAGTTCCCACCAAAACAATTTACTAATCAATGTCCCAGTAGGTTCTATAATGAACTTCAAAAAATTTGTTTCCAATTAGGCTATTATACTTACCTTCTCACTTCCTACATATACAAGCAATCAATACCCGAATAGCAATAACCAATAACCTAAGGGAAATACCGATGATTTTTTCAAAAGCAGAACCGCCAAACACATAGCACCCCACACATTCGAGAATCGTGGAAATTGAAATACATATTTTGTAACACATCTTTTAACACAGAAGAAGTTTTATTTTGAAACTTGAAGTTGGTAAATGCATAGGATACACGCACTTGCTCATGTTAGGGACATTACCCAAATGCAAACTTCTTCCTTAACTTTTTATTAGATAGAATTTGGTATTGGTTACTATTGACTATGATAGTTGTCTAATTTGACCAATTCATAGAAATAGAAGTCCTTAATAAGGCCAGGAATGGACGTTACGAAAAGGAATTTGGAAATGACAGGATAGGATACACATTGACATAAGAAAGCGCAGAGGTGAGTGGGAACTGGGAACCTGCCTGAGACGGAAAAGAGCCCACAAAAAGTTTCCATTCCCTACACTTTAACAAGCGTTTCCCGCGATTTGTTTATATTTGTGGCCATGACCGTTTCAGAAATTGTAACAATACGCGTCACGCTAACGGGCTTCTAGAGGCTATGCCAAATGGGTCAATTAAATTCTTGCTTAGCAGTTCCTGCAGATGGTAATTGATTGTTTGTCAAAGTCTTGCCCTTTTCAAATAAGTAACTATTATTATTGTGTTTATTTGTCAAAAAGATAAGGCTCGTAATATGTACCAGTAAATAATAACGATAAATCAAATATTAAGTAATTTTTTGATTCACCATATATCATATATTAAGGGATTAGCGATTAGTGGACATTTCCATCAAATTAACCTGTTATCTTCATGAGCTTTACTCACTTCATAATATAACATTTTAGACAGAATAGTAATTAAACTGCGAGTTTAAATTCTCGTATCGGTGAGTTGATGTGCGTCAAAAGACATTTTTTAATATTTCCTTAATTTTATTTTGCATAGACAGTCTACTCAAGCCTATGCTTGTTTAGAAAGATTTTTGAAAGCGACAGTTGGGTCTTGGTTGTCACTGTGAATGCAGTACTGTTATGTTATGTTATGTTATGTTAGTATCGTCGGCTGTGTACTAAAATTCTGTGGAGAATGATACTATTTTCTTCCTATGGTCAATGGTTTAAAGTACTTCGAAAGGTGAAAATAACGTTTTAAAATAACGATTTGATAGGTTGTCATTTTTTTATCGAGTGACATTAAAAATTGCACTTTTGATTTGAAAGCAATTTTTATCACAATAGGTATTAAAATTTGAATTACCAAGAAAATTATTACCAAATATCTTTTATTGGTTTTATAGAGTAAATAAACAATTTTACTATAACAAACCATAATACAAATTTAATTCTTATTGCCTAATTGTAATTTTTCATCAGTGAATAAGTCATCGTTGATGTAAGTCGAGTGATACAATTTAGCGAAAGTATTGAGTGGATCTCAACTCTACTACGTCACGAGAAAAAGAAATCAAGGCTCTCATATGTCATAGGATAGAATACCCAATACCCACTCATTGTCAGAGAACAGAGTCCGCGAGCAAAGCAAACTGTGTTTCTGTCTGCTATCTCTAATCTGTATTCTGAAGTTAGTGCTTTGATACTTTTGAGTCGGAATTCGGAAAATCTTGTTTACTCAGTCAATTTATCAGTGATCAGTTGATCAATATTAACTTGAGACATTTGTGATTCGATTGTATTATTTACTATTTTGAAGAACAACTAAAATCCGTTATTTTGGACTGAAAACTACACCTGCGAATGAAAAGGAAAATTTCACCTCAAAAGGTAATACCAATTTAATTTTGTTTTGTTATTGAATGAATGTGGAATGCTTGATAAGCTTGTGAACAATCTAGAATACTGAATACGTTCAGATGACCAATGACTGGTGACTGCATAGCTCTTGGGTATTAGAACCGATGATAGGCAATGAATAAATTTGAAATAAAAACACTGTTGACTGTTGAGGAAAAATTGTGTAAATCATTAATAATTGATATTCATTTTTCATAATCAGAAAACAACATTTTTCATGCTTTTGTTGGATATTCATTGACGGAATAAGATTTTTGAGATTATTGATCATATTTTGTATTTGAGAAAGCTTTGAGTGTGTGTATTGTGCATTTGTTATTCAACTTTCAAATTCAAAATTAGTCAGTTGTCAGTTCAAGTCATTTTAGCTCTCAATCTTTGATCTTAACTAAATTACTGATTAATGATTGCTAATTTTGTTCATCTGTCAACAATTTAACATAATCACGAGTCACCAGTAGAACCAATTAAGTTTTTGGTATTTCATCATGTCTTGCCTATTGTGCATGTGTGTACACTCGGTCACCAGCACACTAACGACATTCAACATTTAGTGTCTGACATCTACGGTGATCACTAGATGTGTTGTGGATGTTGTGATTGATTGTTGTGATCAATGAAAATAACTAAACCCTAAAATTGTTTCTTGCTCAGTCAGTGGTCTACAATTAATCTTTTATTATTAATTCTGACTATTAGCTGTTAACTTCTGCAGGTAAAAAACTTATTTACTAACTATATTGGATTTCTCGCGTGAAAAGGTGTTTTGGTATTTGCTCAGGTTGGGTTGCTGCAAACGGGACGCAGTACCGAAAATTTTCTAAGTTTTTTCCCAATGCAAAAATCATGCAACAAATTTCTAAGTATTTTCAAAACTAGTCACTATTCGCCTCTTTTTTTACCTAACCTAATAAAATTGAAACAACCATTGATAATACTCTGCTTAGCTGAAAATTAAAGTAAGGGAAACTTGACTTAAAATTACAATTTTTAATCATTGATAGCAGTGCATTGTACTTAATAACTTTTCAATTATCATCAATCATTACTGACTTCCGGCTGCAGTAATCAAATATAAAATAACAATTGCAGTGTAATAGAATTTCCGAGGTTTACAGTTCCTGTAACATGTTGAATGTGTATTAAATAGTGACATTCAAAATTTATTGTAGTGTATGAATTTAAGAGATGTGTAAGCAAAATAATTTGAAATTGCAAATCGGATTGCAACAAGTGTTAACCTAATGAGAAAGAGGATTGTGAAATATAACTTCTTTCCGATTTTCGATATACCGCCCCCTTTACTCAGGACACACCCTCCGAAGGTCGAAACGCTACTGTAAAATTACTCCGAAACTACTCAACCGATTTGGATGAAATTTTTTTTAAATTAAAGGAGACAATATTTTGGAGGGTGGACTTTCAGCGTTTTTCAAAATTCGAACTCCTTCATGAAAAACGAATTTCAAAATTTCCAAAAACACGTTTTTTCAAGTTTATCGTTTTTAGGGCCAATCTTACTCCAATAGCTATACAAACCGCATATTTGCATATTTTATCAATTTGACCTCCAAAAATGTCAAAGGTCAACTTACTGAAAATGCTCAAATACACCTTGTGTGACATATCAATCAGCATCTACACACTTTAAGAAAAACGATTATGATGTAATATGTTCCAAAATTTGAAGTGGTACAATGTCAAAGGTGAAGCCAAGTGAAAGGCATATTAACAACTTTTAAAAAATTACCTTTGAGATTGTACCACTTCAAATTTTTGAACATATTACATCATAATCGTTTTTCTTAAAATGTGTAGATGCTGATTGATATGTCACACAAGGTGTATTGGAGCATTTTCAGTAAGTTGACCTTTGACATTTTTGGAGGTCAAATTGATAAAATATGCAAATATGCGTTTTGTATAGCTATTGGAGTAAGATTGGCCCTAAAAACGATAAACTTGAAAAAAAACGTGTTTTTGGAAATTTTGAAATTCGTTTTTCATGAAAGAGTTCGAATTTTGAAAAACGCTGAAAGTCCACCCTCCAAAATATTGTCTCCTTTAATTAAAAAAAAATTCATCCAAATCGGTTGAGTAGTTTCGGAGTAATTTTACAGTAGCGTTTCGACCTTCGGAGGGTGTGTCCTGAGTAAAGGGGGCGGTATATCGAAAATCGGAAAGAAGTTATATTTCACAATCCTCTTTCTCATTAGGTTAACACTTGTTGCAATCCGATTTGCAATTTCAAATTATTTTGCTTACACATCTCTTAAATTCATACACTGTACTTCCTTAGTCGTTCCTTTTCGATGTAAATGTGATCTGTTAAACGGTGTGCGGTAGAAGATGCCCATTTACAGTACAACACGATTGTTATTTTTGTAGACTATTTAACAGTGTCATGAGCTAACTTTTCTTTTATGAACATTATGCCGATATGATCTTTCTTAAATATCTACCTTTTGCCAACAAATGTGTTGGAAGAATAATTGCCAAAATAACTATAAATGAAATATGCAATTAGGATTCGGAGCTGTAAAACCTCAAAACTGCATTCACATTTAGATTTTATGGTGCAGCGTATCACCACAATAGCAAATAATAAAGTGATACAAATATATTCAGTGCAGGAAGGTTGGCGGCTTAGTTAAGGAGAAGCCATCAAAAAGAACATCTTTTGTTTTCTTACTTACTTGTCACCTTATAACATTTGCGTGTCTGAATCTTACAATAAATATAATAGGAGGTTTCTTTGAAAACTAATAGTAATATCATTAACATTTTATAAGAAATAGAACAATAGAACTTGAACGTTACTTTATCACGATACCCTGTGCTCTTTTACTTATGCTACTTTGCTTCCTCGTTGTCTCAATTGCAACTGTCCTTTGGTTGGTAAGTAATATTGCAAAACGCATAGATATAATATTACCTGTTTGAAATTATAATTTTGCACAAAAATGTATAAATCAGGGTAAAATGAGCTCTTCTAGGGCCAGGACCTAGTTAAGTAATTTCTTTAAGCTATGCATATGCATTTAGAAGAAATCGAATATCGAATCATATTTTCTATATCACCAACGAAGTGAGTGTAACAAACATTGATGTACAAAAATGAATGATAGAATATAGAATGATAAAAAGTATTTAATCTGACCACTCCAAACAAAATTTCTAAAATTTACATTAAAAAATCATGTAGTTATTGAAACCGTGGAAGTATATTACAAAATTGCAGGTGTATAATTTGAATGATTATTTTTGTCCTTCCTCCATGCTTGGTTTTTCATTTTGCGATAACTTTAGGTTTGGCTTGATAGAATATTTCTACAGTTGTGATTGCGCCTGTACATAATATCGGCGTATGTGCTGTCTAAGATTAGATTAAATCGAAAATGCTGCACTTGCTTTACTGCTTGCAGCATGGACGCATGGATGGATTTTTCTTGTTTTGATACGGGTCCAAATTTCAAAGTGACTTAACTATCACTACAATTGTCAGCGTAGTGGGTCTGATACTAGTCTTCGGTATTTGCATGTTTTCTTTTCTGTTGTTTCAGAATCTGTTTACATACCTACACTTGCCCTATCCATTAAAGTAGGACTTCTATAGCCGCAGACTGGCTTTTTCAGTCTATTCTGTCAGACAGACCATGAAAAAAGTTGGAACATTGAATTGAGAGATGGGATATGTATAGCAATTTCTAAATGTTATGTAAATGCAAAAAAACGGAAGATTTAATTAAATGCAGTCAGGAAGTCATACTAATGAGATTAATGTAATGCAAGCGAACTTAGTGTAGGTAATAGTAATAAGGTACTGTGCGTGTGCATAGACTCACATTTTGCAAAAACAGAATGCATAACATACATGGCATAAATAAGAATCTACAGCAAGATATAAAGAAACTTGTTTTCTTATTGTTTGAGGTTAATCGTAAGTATTTAAGCAAAGGATGTTCCTACATGGAGGGCAAATCAATTTTGATTGAGATGCAAGTTGAATTAAGTAAAGCTAATGAAATGATTATGCATTACTGTGCATATTATTGTTTTGATACTTTGAATCCCCATCCTAAAAATTGTTAAAGCCTACGATTAATAGTATTAGAACATTGGAAGCTCAATCTTAACTCATTAAATGTATATGATATGCATAGCAACCCATGTAAACGCCTATATTTTTCGTATCACTGCAAAGTTGCATTGTTTTGGTGTTTTCATTCTGTTGGGCGATGAATTCAAAAATTCAATACTATATACCGTACTAGTAAATCTTTTCAATAAGCCTTCTTACATTTCATTGGTATTACATACTCGACAAGACAACATAGTATTATAATGCGGAGTTAGTAGTACATGGCATAATCAGCAAAAGTTATATAACATATAATTACTAATATTTGTGAAGTTGCTTTCTAGTTAAAGCATGTAGTCTTGGAGTTGTCCTATAGTCCTATCTCCATTTCTTAACCACTCGTTTTGATGAGAAAAAAAGAGACAAGTGAAGAGCTGTGTATATGTAACATAGTACAGATGAGTTTATGCCTAGGAAGGAATAAGGATTCTTTACCTTGCGTAACCTACTTAACTTTGTGCTTTTGCCTTGTTAGACTTTGGCTTTTGCTTCTTGTTCGACCATTATAACTTAGGTGATGTTATATGTGGTATATAGTCTATTCCGTGTCGGCTATTCCACATTACCACAAGTCATTAATTCATCATCTAACTTATCAAGTCACATTCCTCTTCTCACACACACGTTGAACTGAATAGGTTATTAGTTAGTAGGTGATTATTTTGACATGAAAAAGTACATCATTGTCCAATTTTTCTTAAAATGAACATAAAAATCATAATTGAAGCTCAAGATAAAGGTTATATTAGTATTAGTACAATAGCGACAATAGGGTTTAAAATTGCAGTGAGTTAAAAATACAAATAGTATAGTTAACCAACAGTTTTACTCGAGTGTTTTTAAGTAATTGTGGCTATAACACAGAGATCAAAATTTTATTCTCTGGGTTCTGAATTCTTTTCGAGAATTTACTTCATTAGGGTTTGTGTCTGCTGGACGCCTGGAGATGAGAGTAAAGTGTATAATAAATTGCATAAGAAATGGTCATTGAGTTTTTCCTTGAACAATTCTTTGTGCAGACTCTCTCAAATGGGATTATATACGATGCAATCAATTATATTTGCAAATAAAAGAAAATTATGTGTCTGCCCATGTCGGTTGTCTTGTTATGAATTAACTCGATTTGCATTAGTTTGTCTGTACTTTATTAAGTACATATTCATTTATGCTGTAGAGAAGTTTTAAAGAGGAATTCCAGTTACCTATTTAGTTATTTGCTTTAAATCACACCAACTCTCTTTTAATAGCTTTTGCTTTTAATTTATGTGCTTTGTGTGCATATGTGTCTGTTCTCATGCTTATCTAATAGACACTTCTTTCCTGTTGAACAAAGTCGAGTTTGTTTTGGCAGAGAAGTAGTCATCGTAAGATTTTGGAGGTCAGCAATAGTGTAAAGATCAGTGGTGTAGGCATGCCAGTTAAAACATATAAATGCATTATCCGAGGTTCTTTAATAGCGTTTTTTATAAAGTTTACATAACATTTTACGACTGCCTTGTAGTATAGAAGATTATGTGTGTTAGATCCTCGTTCTGCTTTCTGTCTGTGTTGGTTAGTTTAAAGCTCATTCACAATGAAACCCCCAACTCAACACAACATCATCACATAACTATCTGTAAAAGAGTACAACTAAAACAAAGTATTATACATAGCAGACATAGTAATCATAGTGCGTTGTTTAAATATAATTCTCAATTTGCTTCAGCATATCGTTAGATAAAAGTAAGTGATTTTAAGTAGGCAATAAGATTTCAAATTATCTTTCAACTCAGGAACATTAAAACATCCTTTACTCACTTCTATTATATTGATTTAGCTATGTGTTTTATTTAAAGATCTTTTTATTATGTATTTATGAATTGGAAAGTTTTTATTGACACTATCAAGTGACGATGATTGACGTTGTTAATGAATGAACTTAAGGTATAGACTGTTTGAACTCTGTAGCGCTTTAGACGTGTAATATGCATATAGTATTTACTGGGTACAAATGGCTATTTGCTTTTCGGCAAAACAAATCTTTGTTGTGTCATTGATTTTATTGGTTGAAAATCTTTTTCTACTCGTGCGTGAGGAAGGTGTAAATATTTATTGAATGGCCATAACATAATTTTGGAATCGACGTGGACACTTAATAATTGTTGATTTTTGTTGTTTTCAGATTGAGCCACACAAGATAGAGAAATGAAGGCAATGTTTTTGGGTGGCTAATGACACGTGAGCGGAGAGATAGTGTTTCATCAATACATCACTTAATCGCAATGAAGAGGATTACAAACGATGGAGAATATGGGATAAGGATGTCGATTTCGGTGCTTAGCTCCGAACTGAAAAAACTAGTCTGCGATTCTGAATTGACGCCGGATTTGTATTGCGTGAATGTGAAGGAATTGAGGGATTTAGCTGAGGTCTTGGGCTCAACACTGTGGGATGTAATGAGGTTAAGATAAAGATAAATTAACCCATCGTTGTATTCCACCTTCTAAAGTCTTGTGCAAAATGGAACTGAAAGTGTGGGTGGAAGGTATCCAACGGATTGTCTGTGGCGTCAACGACAAAACAACGTGCCAAGTAAGTACACCATAATTCCAGGGTTTAAGGGTTGGCTGTTTTGCCACACTGACTGATACTAAATAAATATAGACATGACCACAGGGAAATGTCATAAGTGATGGCAATTGGCAGATACTTTTAACACTAACGCAATCACTTTTGAGTGTCTCATTTTTATTTCACTTTTTTATATCTTTTGTTTTCTCTTAAACGTCATACACAAATTGTAGTGTTTGCCAGTTTTAACCGGGTATTTGACATGTTTCTGCCAGGTGGCATGACCGAACCAGGCAAATGACAAGCAAGTCGTACTGTGTTACTATTTTATGTATCTTTACGTTTACTTTGTTCTTTATACTTAGTCTCTCGGCGTCTTTTCTACAATTACGTTTTTTATTTTCCAATGCAGACAAAATGTCTAGGTTTCTTGTTTATTCATTGAAAATACCTGTGACTAGTCTTTTATTTCATTTTTAAGATTTTGCATTCTCACTTCCTACTTCCTCAGTAGCGTTACCCAAATAAATTCTAGTCGTAGTTCGTTTGCTCTACTTCTGCATATGAGAAATGCTTTTATGAATGCAACCAATTCCATCAAGTCGTAGTACTAACATTGTTGCATGTTGCAGTTGTATGATTGTATGTAATGTTGTTTGCCTTAGTGCAGTCTCTCAATACATTACCTAGATAAGAATAAAACTGGTTAGTTACATGATATATACTATAATTAGTAAAATGGCATATCCTTCTTCAATTTACGCATCTCTATATACATATCTGTATGTTTTTCGTAAAAGGGGAGGCTTTGACTTCATTGAAAGGAAACTCACGCGCACAATGCTTCTTTATATTGAAAACAAAGAGCAAGGCATAATTATAACCGACTATTTGTATCATTGTCGGTTTCTTGTATTGTGGATTATCTCAGTGTGCCAGTTATACGAAGAAGTATATAATAGATTGAGATTAGGAGCATTAGGTATATTGCACCCACTACTTACTATTGCTATACACATACCCGCTATGTACATATTGGCTTCGAGAGAGTGTACTACAAATACATAGAAATAATAAATTGAATACCCATGTAGTTATACTTAGCTAGTTGGATAGAAACTGTACTTCTATTCTGTGTGAAATGTGAACTAATATTTATTATATTACTCAGAAAGTCTCAGAAGGGAAATGAAATGCACACAGAGTACAGGGTACAGTAAGCTAGAAAAATCTTTGTCTCCCATATTTACAATGTATTTATTTTTATCTGTAAAAGTCATTCGGATATCTCAGCTTAGAAGTAAATACTACACACAAACCAATTTACTGAATTCCTAGCGAAGTATTTGCGTGAACTCTTATCTCTATCTCATGTTGCTCCTTTCTTGTTTATTCAGCATTGTCGTTACAATACAATGCATTGCACTGGCATGTATTGTCTGATTGAAATTGTTAGATGTTGGTAGGTACAGTAAGTACGGTTGACAGTGGAAGGTAAAAATACATTTTGTAGTTTGTATGCACTACATCGTTGGGCTTTGTCTACTTTGCAGAGTGCAGACATAGCTTAGTATTTTAGTAGAAGAATTTATACTGGGAAAATGTTTGTACCTAGAAGTATTTGTAGAAGTGCAGAGTACATTTTGTAAGTGCACTCGTAGAACAAACTTAGCATAATATTGGTAATCATGGCATTTTCTCTGATTGTTATTCTTTCTGTATTGTCCTTTGTCAGAAACGTTTTCTAATTACTTTATCAAAAGCACACATGGAAATGAAAATAATCAATTAAACAAAATAGCTAAGGAATCTCGACAAAATTAAGTAAATTTTATTGGATTGCAAACGTTTTGTACATGTTTATACTATGTTAAACAAATATTTCTTACCAAAATAATATTATTTTTCAGCTCTAAATGCCTGAGTGATTAAAATCTAAATAAAAAGAAGTAAATAAGTAATGAAACCATGCAAACTGGTTTGATAGCTTATATAATGCAATCTGAAGTCTCAATCTAAAATACAAATATTATACAACTTTATTAAAAAGTTAGATCTATGCTAATAGGTACGTATCTAGAAATTGATAATTTAATTTGAAACCCTTCCATTAAATAAATTTTAATCATGAGTTTCAAACCATTTCTCATGTTTACCTTAAGTGCGTAAGGACATTTAGTGTTAAAAAACGATAACATAATTCTGTAAAGTCATCTTAGATGGTCATTCTAATCTTTCCTAATATGGCATTAGGTGGTATTTGATATTTACAAACAAATGTAAATCTCGTGATAGGGATCTTTAACTAGCATAATTTAAAGGACGTCTATCCCCTGTAGGTACCTATGTCCATTTCTGAGATTGTAATCTTATATTATAAACAAATGTGTTTATTATTTATTGCGATAAATCCCTGTTAAATTGCCCGTACAGAGGCAGACTATTATCTAATGAAAAGAAAAAGTAAGGCCAATGCCTTTATGGGTAGTATTTAACAATGAAAATGAACATTGGCATAATATAGCTTAGAACTAAGTGTGACTGATTAATTACCACCTACACCAAGTATAGACTTGTGCGTTTTTACTTGCACAGTCAGTTTAACAAATTGCTAAGCTACAGCTAATTAACATCTTCAGAAATCCAGGTTAAATTTTTGTTACATCATAATGTATATTACAAAATTTTAATTGTTAACAAAAGAGCAATGGAAACGTTTTTTAATGGGTTGCCTCGCGCCTCTCAGAAAAAATGCGAGACATTGCCAGGTATCTATGACGTTATTGCTACGCCAGAATGTGCATGGTTTAATGCCAAGTCACATTGAAGACAAAAGCAACATTATCATATCATAAGGATAGGAAATCTTTACTCTTATTATTCCAGTTAAAACAAAACGCGACGTTTTCATACCCCTGATGAAAACGAAGATTGTTTTCCTATGTTTCCTTTAGACGCAACACTGATTTGTATGAAAATAATTTTTTGGCAAAGGTGCATCTTTCCCTAATAACCTGTGTAATAGGATGACAAATGATATAAATAATGACGTATCTCTTGGAATTTCCTTGTTTTGCTAAAATATTTGTTATCTCTTCACTTGGATGGTACTTTCATATTTAATATTCACATTTGTTTATGATACTGCGTTCAACTGAGATGGCAAGAAATAATAAAAATACAAAAGATTTTACCAATATTTCTCGTTGGCATATTTTGACATTTTCTTTATTTTATGCAGTTAAAGTTGCTAAACACGTCGTTTTCGGGTTAATGTCGTTGTTTCTGCACAACTTAAATCCGTTCTTAGGAAAAATAACTGTCTTTCCATGTAATGGTGAATGAGTAACCATTTATTGGTGCTATATATGCGCATAACATTAATGTCTTAGTAAACTAACGCTAAGTAAGTCTATTGGAGAATTATGAACAGTTCACGGCTGTCACAAGTAAATAATTTTTCATTGAAGGCTGACTTAACACGTTTTGCCTCTTCACAATCAGCCTTTATAATTTTCTTCTCTAATGACATTTTAAAATGCAGTGAACCAAGCAAAGTTCTTCCTAGCGTTCACTAAGCTATTAATAGAAATCCTATTCATATCTAAGTAAGTGTCAGATAGGACTGAATGCTCCTTATGGTGGAAATGTTATTTAGCAAAAATGTTTGTCACAGTCTATGAAAAATTACAAATTGCTCCATGTCATCCGTGTCTTAGTATTTTTATACTGTAAAATAATATGAATTTGAGTACCATTCATGACCATTTCAACAGTTCCTGAATCGGTAATGTCAATTACGATAAATATTTATCTAGGAGGGAAGATAAGATTCAGTACCCTTCCATGCATTTTAGGAATTCATTGTTATTTGGTGTTTTTAAATCGTAAATTATGTTTACCTCCTATACACATCAGATATGTAGTGTTACAATTTGTGATAACAAAATAGCAGTCAAAGATAGCTGCATTAAATATACTTATGGAGTGGGTATATTAAAAATAATTAATTACCATTTATTGATGGTGAGGGTAAAAAACAAAGTTACCATTGATTGGCAGAAGGATATAGCCGTAAAAATTGACGCCAAGTCAAAATGTTTAAGTCAAAATGAGTATAAATATAAAGCTACAAGCAAAGGCGTATAGAGAATAGAGACTTTCCGAGCTGAATATCTGTACAATCTGTAGTACCTATGTCGGATATTTTATACATTATGTCGATATGAAATCTCAGCCCACCCCGAAACTCGGATCTGTATATATAATATACGACTATGGCGATGGCGTTCAGGTCCCGGTCATAAATCGTCCAATCTTGAATTACTAGAGACATTTGACTACTGCATTTTATCTATTTTGTAGTCTTGGATTCGTCTATGCTACTAATTATTGTAATTATCTTTCAAGCGTATATAAATTGCCCATTTATATGCCTTTTAAGCTGTCTGGTTGTGGTTTTATGCATATTGAAAAAAGAAATATTAGCTTATTTTATCAAAAATAAATCAAGTCCAAAGAATAAAATAAATCATCATTTTAAAAAGCCACATAAATACATTTTAATGGAACAGCTATATTTTTGTGCTCCGTAGAATGGCCTTCGTTTAGTGGGATTTATTTCATTGATAGGTAATGGGTAGACGTCAATATCGTCAACTAAATATTTTGTAAAGAAAGACTGACTGTGTGCATAGCCATGTGTTTTTGGTTTTGGCATAAGTGTAAACTTACATCACTGACACTGACATGCATGATGCCGCAGTTTCCATTTGATATGAAATAAATGAGCAGTTGGTAGAAAAGTTTTGGTTACACTTAACCTGACTACAGCTGCAGTGCACTATAGAATTACCAGAACATTTCTGTTCAGCCCAATTTTTATTCTTTCTGACTACACGTCTACTAGTCCTTGTCTGTCTTTACTATAGTACCCCTTGGTAACTGAACTGTTTGCATTATGTAAAATAAAAACAGCAGTATCGATTATTATAACTACTTTTTCATGCAGAGAAATTGAATGAGGTCTTATCAATGTTATATTGTCAACTGTTCAATATATACATAGTGACACAGTCGACGTCACCATTGTATCGGTCATGTCATCAGCATTATGTATTAATATTATATTAATAGTATGTCATATGCTTAACCTTTCTATGTCCATGAAATGGTATATTGTATACAGTTGAGATTGTATTACAAAGTGCAATGTACAATATTTTATTTTGCTTTTCTTAATCTTATAACAGGATGTGGTGTATGCTTTGGCACATGCAACTGGAAAAACAGGGCGCTTCACCCTCATTGAGAGATGGAGGAATAGTGAGCGCCTTTTGGCACCGAACGAACAACCGCTCAAGGTACGAAATTCAGCCCAATTCTAATAATAATATATCATACTTTAATATATAACATTTTTAGATTATACACTGTAAGCTGATGTAATGTAGTTTAGATATACTAGTCGAGTTGTAAA
Source organism: Tomocerus qinae (assembly GCA_020055645.1). Lineage (NCBI taxonomy): Eukaryota > Metazoa > Arthropoda > Collembola > Entomobryomorpha > Tomoceridae > Tomocerus > Tomocerus qinae. Next base: position 30,482,061 of record CM034548.1, read on the forward strand.
GCTTTATGCGAAATTAGCGTCAACTTGTGCTTAGTCGTGATAAAGAGACTAAGTAAGTGGTATGTATAGACTATTTTTCATGTATAAAGTATGGAGGACATGCTAAATATATTTCGCATGTACATGGATCCGAAATCTTTGCATTTCAGTGACTTACTGACTGACTTACAATTAGATACATCTTTTTGCGTAGTTATTTGTTTTACGCTTAAATAGTAAATGTCATACTAAGCCTATGTACCACTTTTCATGAATCGTCATTCATTCCCAGTCTGTCGTACGAGATAGTACTCCGGAGAAAAGTAAAAACTAAAGTTATTACGTTTGTAAGTGTAAAATTCTAAAATTATTTTCAGAGGAGTGTGTGACTCTTAATCTTACGGAAGTATAAAGTTGACTATTAAAATGCTGTTGCTCACATTGAAAACTTAATTCTGTAGGTCCTTCTGAAATGGGGAGAACATTCGAACGATGTTCAGTTCATTCTTCAATGGTCTCCGCTTGACTCGGGAGGATCAAAATTGGGTCCAACGAAACCTGCTCCAGTTCTCTCAGACGGATTCAGCCACAACGACTCATCTCATTCCCCATCTCCTTTCTCTGGAAAATATAACCATTCGAATTCTTATTCGAATTCTCCTAACAATGCGGGGCATGGAAACAGCAACCCTCCAACTCAGCCCAATGGCCCTACAAAAAGAGGGGCATCCTCTTCGACGTCATTATTTAGTTCAAACGAGAGTAGAAATAACCACTCAGTGTCAGAGATGGGTGGGAATAACAAACGAAAGGATCCCAATAATGTGGTTGGTGTAGTCAGAGGGATTCCTCAACGAAACAGTGACATAAATAGTCATCAGTCAAATATGATGATGCACAATAGTTCGTCGCCGACGAGCAGTTCTCCGAGTTTAAGTGAATTCAGTGGAAATCCCAATGGGAAAGTGATAAGTGGTGGAATGACAATGTCAGGCCCGTTGATCCAAGGAAATAAAGACAGCTCTTCGACAAAACTTAAAGACTTTAACTTGAGCAGCCCTCCTCCGTATCGAGAGCCGCCGAACCCGCATAATAATAGTCCTGTTGGTGGTTTGAGCTCGAAAGGACTGTTGCCTCCTTATAGAGAGCCGCCACCACCCAATCTCAATCACCACCCTAATCATCTGCAACAAAGGTTGGGTAATAATAACTCTCCTGTTCTGATGCAGCAACATCCTGGGAACAATAGCAGTGCTAGTTCTAGTGTACAAGGAAGCCCCAGTGTTTTGGGGAGTGGGAACCACGCAGCGTTCAACAATACTAATAGCAGTAGTAATGTGATTAGCCCTAATAGTATCTCTCAAGATAATCATAGTAGTGGTAGTAATATTAGTAATAGTGCTTCGAATTCTAAGGACTCTCCTAGACTTCCACCTCATCATACCCAGGAGTCGTTTTTCAATAGCCCTAGTGATAAGTCTGATAGTTTCACATCTTGGAAAAATAAGGTGAGCTGACCAATTCCTCGCTTACTACTTACTACTAGACTACTTTCTATTGCTAAAGTCTACTTTGAAACTATTTATCACCTTTGCTTATCGTTATTGGCACTAATAACATACCTATGGGACATTATAGTAATAAAGATAAGTTAATTTGAATGCTTGGAAAATATGTATCAGCAATCAAGATTAGTATAATAATATTTGCTCATTTTGAGTACTCCTTTGGAGTAAATGGTTTAATTCACTCAATCTTTAGCAGCGTACAACGTCGCATGTTTTAAGTCATTACACATAGTCATTGCGTTGTAGTGTAGTCGTAGTATTTACTTCGGTGTCTTCCTGATCAAGTGTAATAAACTACATGACACAGTGATTGTATATACCTACGTCTATTGAAGTACAATGTGTGCTGAGGAGAGTGTAACTATTAAAGTTGAACTCTCGGATTCCCATTCCCATCATATCTTTTCTAGTTTAAAATCCACTTCACTCCATCATTTAGACTAGAAATGGGGACATGAGAAATGAAGAACAATGCATTGCATTGTACAATATTTTAATACTTGCGGTGGTATTGTTTCAAGAAACGAAATCAAAGCGGCGACTTCGTAAATTATTTTATACATTATATACCTCCATTCGCTAATTATGATAATGAATGTGCACTGCATTGCGTACAGGGCTTTTCTTAATCATAAGCCTCGTAGTGCCAAAATACTTTTTGAAAGAATTTACTCTTATGTATAATTCAACAAGTTAAGGAAAGAAAATAAACTAGATCCGCAATTGAATCTACTAAATGGAAACCTTTTTAAAAGCGTTAGATAATAAATACAGTTTGCAAGATTGCTGAAGTTCCTTGTAGGGCAATGCTAATTGCGAAGTGTTTGTCATTCATGTTTAAAGTTACTAAATAAGTCACCTAGTTATTTTGACAATGGCTTCCACTTTTATCTAACTTAATTTATGTTTGAATGGAAAATTAAATTCGTCTATTTTCGTTTGTACTACATAATAATGTTAATGTCACTATACCTTAGCATATTAAAAATAATTAATATTTGTTGAACTGCTAACTCTTTGACATTTTAGTATATAGTATGAATCTTTAATCTTTGCATCAATGTTAATATTATGCCAAATTAATTCTATGTGGTCATTTGTTTTTTGCGATGCAGTAATACAATGTCCATTGTTGTTTTGTTCAGTTTGCCTAATGTTTATTTGGATTACTTAACAGGACCACTTGCTTACCAATGGTGATATTCCCTCGTCTAACCAAAATGGCTCTGTGCCGAAGCAGTCGCCAATTTCCAATTCGAATCCGCAATACAAAGATTTGGTCCGGCTCATTAATTTACAACGGGAGAAACTAACGTCACAACAAGCTGAGCTAACACAAGTATGTTCGAAAATTTGATCTTCGTGCATTTACCTTTTTTGTGATTTATAGGCTAATTCCTCTATCCACATTGTAATGTAGTATGCACTGTGTTCAATTGATGGATAGGCCCACATCCTAGGATCTGGGCTTCATCATTATGCTATGTTAGTTTCGAACAGCTGCAGTGTAACACTACGTCCCAACTAATTAAAGTTTGACTTTGCCAAACTGACTTAACTGTATTTTCGATTAATTACCGATTTCCTTTTAAACATGCTATACCATCACACGTGTGTTTACACGCATGAACAATGTACTAATAGACGTCCTAATGATTGTAATGATCCTACTACATGTCTTAACTTTGACTAGGTATGTCTATAAATGTTTATGTGTCTAAAATGTAAATGTTGAAAAATGGTTTGCCTAATCTGATTTCTAAACTGTTTTCGAATAGAAATTATCATAACACGATATACAATTAGCTTCTCAAGCAATAATTTTAATTTTATCTTGTAGTGAAGGTTAGAAAATATGTCGGTTATTGAAATTCTTGTACATTTAAGTTCAGATAATTGAAGTAATATTTGCTTAAAATTTCTTAATATGTAATCAATTTATAAGGTGTTAATTGAATTTTAAAATTGGGCTGAATCATGAGGTCAAGTGCAGCCGTGGGATTTATTTTGTGTAAATTAGACGAAATATTCTGAAAGAAATATTGTCTTCTTGACTCTAAAAGAGAATTAAATGTCACCATTAGTTCCTAGCGAGGAGTTTGTTTGAATTGGTAATATAATGCTTATAATATTTACAGTACGATGCAGAGATCATGTTTTGGGAAGGAAAAGCCCGAGAGCAGCAACGGCATATGGAGTTCATAACAAAAGAAATTGCCCGTTTGGAACTTGTCAGCGCTCAGCATGAAAGTCAAGTTTTATCTTTAGCCCACTTAGAAGAAGAGAACGATTTTGTTAAGCAAGAGTCTGATGTACTTAAAAATGAATTGGGTGGACTTCGTACGGAACTCACAAAATGTGAAAATGAGCTTCTCCAGTGCAAGAATCGGATAAGGTATTCGAACATGTAATCCAAGATATTTTTTATCTCAACTTTTTATTTTTACAACTAAAATATAAAGGTATGAAATGTATTGTGTAAGTTAGAAAGGATATGGTTATTGTAGTCGTTCTGCGACTACGTTTTTTGCTGTGCCCATAACTCGCACCTGTGTTCACTATATTAAAAGCCAAAATACCTACCTCTTACTACTACGAAATTCACCCCACATACATTCTGGTACACTACATTAAATTGACACCATGTTAAAGGGCTTGATAGTGATAGGCACTGTTTCCGTAACTAGCCGATGATAGCCCAGTTATAATAATCGAAGGCAAATGTATATTGTAAATGGGTTAGACATTTGTTTTAACATCTATATTCAATGGATTAATTTACTGTTTGATTTCCTTCTGTGGCTTAGTTTTAAGTTTTGGAGATAAACTTTTTTACGAAGTTAACCTTCACTTATGGCAAAATCTGATTGTTGTTGAAAGATGTATGGAGACCATTTGTGGTTAGAATCATCTCGAATCTGACAGCTGCATGATTTTTAATTGATTCTGCTAACGGGCTGCATGGTTTATTGGTTTTTGTTTAAAGGAGAGTCTAAAATATTCAGTGACAATGACAATGGCCACGACCAAGTCCTCCTTAGTTTGTATAAGACATTAATGTATAATTGTAAACAGACAGATCTGATTTAACTATAATATCTACTTTTGTTATTTGATAAGCAATGCTATACGTATAGCACATGAAAATTTAAAAAGCTTTCAGTGGATGAATCAGGAGCATGAAGATATTGAATGTAAACTGCTCTTAAATTTTTACACTTTAAGCTCACCTCCGTGGTTTTGTTTGTTTTTCTACTCGACAGTATTAGATAAATCACCAGATAGCATTACTGTAGTACATGAGGTTTTTTTTATGCTTGTTATATAGGGAGTTGAGCATGGCGTTGACTGTAGTTAGTGCAAACATCAAAACAACCTACCGAACCTGTTTCTCTTTTTCGTGGTTTAGTTTTTGTCATTATATTTCTTTGGACGAATGTGTGGGTGCTGTTGCCTTAATGCAAATGCGAAGCAATGAAAAGTTTTATGTCTAGCTTTCTGCATGGGCTAACGGTAATAAAATTGGAGTTATGTCATGGCATGTGATGTGAGCCTCAGTCGGTAACAGCAGAAGGAAAATTATTATTTTACAACTATCAAAATGTAGAGCGAAAGAGTAATATTCGCATTACGTGAATAAAATCCGAATTAATTATGCATGCGTGGCATTATGACTTTATTGAAAGGTATAACAATATGATTGTACAAGTTCTGAGTCGTTGAAATGGTTATAACTCAAAATAAAACTTTTCTTTTAATTTTTTTTGTTCAATTTAATGATTTGACAATAGGCTGCTGATGGACGAGTTGCACAGCACTCAGATGCAGATGAGTCAGCGGCAAGAAGAGTGGGTGCAAAGGGAAGCAAATACTTTGGCAGAAATAGAACGCCTGAAAAAAGAATTAGATGTTGCTCGAAGAGAGACGGATGCTGTTTCTGATTTGTCAGGATCTCTGGACAAAGAAGTTCACTCATTGGAAGCGAATCTATCGGAAAAAAAGAAACAAATGGAGCGTCTTGTGGCTGCTATGAAAGAAGCTAATCTACAGAGTTTAACTATTCACCCACCTGACGAAGTCATTGATGGGGCAACTCACCATCGATCCGGAAGCACCAGACGAATGATTGGTTCTCCCCGGCAGCTTGAAAATGCAGCACCCACCAGTAAAAATCCTCACGGCGTTTGGGTTTAAGACAGGATCTTGGCCTTCAGAACGAATATCATTAGCAATAGTTGCGTTGGCATTTAAATCAACACGGATTTATATTAGTTTAATCCAGCAGAAGAAAAATATCATTATTGTACTAACAATTAAGTAATATTGAAATGAATTATAAAGTAGGATAAGTACTAAAAGAGTTATTTAGCAGTTGTAGAATGTGGAACATAATTCTAGTGACATATTGTTTACACTACAAAGATGCATAATATATGGAACAAGTAAATGCAAAGTTTGAAAGTCTTTTACTGCTATGCAAAGCCGTAAATAAACATAGGTATCTTTAGTATTTTCCAACCTAGCAAAGTTTAAATGTAACGAATTGGTCCAGTTTGTGTTGAATAATTTATTGCATTTGTAAACCTGGAATATTAGTTAAGCATCGAGTTAAGTATAAGTTACTGGTCAACTCTACGTTTTCAATTGTTATACCATGGTATAACAATTGAAAACGTATACCACCCTTTTTCGTGAATAGTGAGTAAGTTTATATTTTTAAGGTTCAATTCAATATTTGCCATTATGATTTGTTCTTTCTGAATGATTTATCAGGAAAGAAAGTATCTGAACTGTAATTACTTAGCTATCAAGAAATATCATAGGTTTATGTGAATATCCTATGGGAATTTTCAAGCATAGCTGTAGAGAAACTACTACAAATAAGTACAAGAGTTGTAGGAAAACATCCATTTGCCTTAAATTATCTGTAGATTTACTACATTATTGTTTGTAGTTGTAAGTAGATAAGAATAGTAATTTAATGTGTATGTTTAAGATGTATTTGGCAAGTTTTCCAAAACGCATTTGTAGGTATAATATAATAATTTATGAACGTAACACGTCTTAGGGTGTATATGTAGTAAAGAGTGAAGAAGAATTAAATTATCAGCTATGTATCCAGTTATCTTATCTTGTGAATATGAACTGATACAGGTGACAAGGTGACTATATGTTTCTCGTATGAATCACAATGAGTTTTTAGTAATGTCTGGTTAGTTAAAGTTCAAAGCTATATGAAAATTCACTTTAATTAAGAAACTATTTATTATCATTGTTCATAGTATAGATATTGAAAGAAAGATCGTTGACGCATGTAAATAGACTAATTGTTAAGCAACCCACGTCTTCAAATCGTCAGATTATGATAGGTGCAGTTAAATGTCAAACGCAGGATTACAATGACAAATTATGTCGGTCAGCAGCTATAAAATATTAGGTTCATTGATGTCAGGTATTATTAGTATTGACTTGTACTGTGACTCTTCTGATACTATGGGTATGTGTACGTTCTGCTTTGCAATATATCTTCAAATTGACTGATCCTATGTTCATTAATATAGTCTTAAAAATTTAAAAGCTCTCGAATTTGCTTTAATCTCTGGAACTTACAGTTTCAGCCATATTTAGTCGTTTTTCCTCATTGAATGATCTTCCTTCTAAGACGTAGTGAGATTTGTTACTCGAATTTAGTTAAAGTTTACCCAAATAAACAGTAATCTCAGTATTCACCGATGTTATGTTCAATGTTTGTCGTAATCGTAAGTAAATTATGCTATATGGAATGTGGAAGCTTCTACAAAAATTGAAGTAAAGGCAATGAAATAATTGTAATAGTTAAATGGTTTTTCTGACCGTAGCTGTGTTTTATTTTGCATTATTATTAATCATGAATTTAAGTTTTTTCTCGCTATATAGCTTATAGATCCATAACTATTCATAAAAAGTAACCCATTTTTCGACAATAATAGGAAATGTAGCCCGTGTGACACTTGTTCATTGTATGTATGTTACAATAGATATAGATAGACCCTTTATGATTCAGTTTTAATCTATATAATAGCTTGTTTTGGATGTTTAATAACAAATAACAAACATTCAGGTATAATATTTCATAACTTTTATTAGTATTTCTGTAAAGCATCGACGTATGCAGTACATTACAGTCCATAGACATCACAATATATAGGTAATTTACTGTTTAAACTACATGAAAATTCCTGTTGACTAAATAAAATGATATTTAACTTAGTTAATAGAATTCACACCCCAAATGAGTAAGTTACTATCAGGACAAGTATCAGATCCATGTTTGGGGCATTCACTACCCAACAGCACCAATTTCTACGTTATGTAAGTACTCTTAGCATACAATACAAAACCGTAGTAAAAATTAGTATAAAAACGGTTGTCGACGCTTAAAACAAATAAATAGGTACATTATATTGAAATTGACTTTTACTAGAGCCTTCGGAAGAGAACTGATAACTTACTTCGAATCCTAGATTATTTTGAGATTATACACTAAAAACTTTAAAATAATGTAGGGGTGCCTAAACTAAACAAGAATTTACGCAAGGGAATATAGTAAGAACTAAAATTATATTATTAATACTATGTAAGTAGCAAAACAATTTTAAACCATTAACTTCAAACTACGAACAATTAGAATTTAGAATACAAAAACGTACGACATGGCTAACATTGTTTATGTTATTAAAACTACAACTTGAAAGAAAGCATATTTATTCCATTAACAAACTGAAAGCACAGAAGTTCATAATAACAGTATTTATTGGAAATTACTAGTGAAATTTAAAATAAATGTTAAACTCCAAACAATTTAGATAATCTACTGGACACTTACAATGACCAAGAGAGGTAATTTTTAGCTTACATCATTGGAGGAAGTCGTCGATATCGCGTTGAGTTAAACGCTTTACTTGCTGGGACTGAGAAGATTGAGAGGTTGGCTGCATCGATGAGTTGAACATGGGAGTGGAGTGACGAGGAGCCGCCGTTACAGGTCCTGTTGTACCTATTTGATGATTCATCACCGAAGCCTGAGGAGATTCCCAGCGGGAAGGAGTATAAAAACTTCCCGTATCAGAAACGGTTTGATTTCCGGAGTAAAGAGGGTTAAGTGGGGACATCGAATTAAACCGAGGAGTGCTAGTGAATCCACTTGGAATTATTGGAGTAGGTTGCTGACGATTGGACCCAGAGGTAATTGCAGGCATAGAAGCCGAGGAAGGAAGAGGATTAAGGGGAGAATTTACTCCCATCTGTCTTAAATTCGCTTCGATTAAAGTCGATGTAAGATCTCGTGCATGGATCGGCCGGTTTTCAATGAACGGCGTGGGTATATTATTACATAGCTGAGAACTGGAACAGAAACAAAAGAAAACTTGTAAAAGTTACTTTAATAATTTTAATTGTAGTGATGATGTTATCGTGCTTACCCAGGTTTGCTTTTTCCAGACACGACTTCACTGCTATATGGAGAAGTTTCAAAACTAATTGCATTACTGGACGATCCTGGCGTTGACTGATAAAAGGGACCAAAATTGTGCCCTTCCTTGTTTGTACTTTCCAAGTTATTTATCTTCACACTGTTCATACTTTTGCTGGCCATACCGTTAACATTATTTTTGTAACTCGAATTAGTTATACTGTTATTTGCCATGTGAGAATTACTGCTTCCACTTTTAACGTTACTAAAATCAGCCACAACATGAATAGTATTTAACCCCGAAAAATCTGAATGGTTGTTCAATTCGGTTTTCCTGTTGATTAAAATAAAGCAGAAATGAATACATAAAATATTACACAAATGACACTTTTATAATGGAAAATACTCAAATTTTGAATTCTTGATGAGTAATGATACTTACAATTGTTCTTGTTCCTTAGCAATGGCACCAACTTCTTCTAGTTTCGCCTTATGTTCCGTTTCAACCATGTGTATCATTTCATGAATAAAATTCATAATAGTGGAAAACTGTTGGGAAGTCAAACCATTTTCAATACTTAGAGGGAAGACAAATGGTAGAATTTTCGTAGCAATTACTTCTTTTGACACACCAAGCTTTTTATGCGTTACAGCCAGACGGTAAATACCTGTTTAAAAGTAATGATTGTATAATAAATTAAAATTGTCTAATCAAAGGAGAAAAATATATTAATCTAACCGATTATTCCCATGATGACTGCAGGCTCCCGTGACGATATTTCCATTAAAAAAGGTAGAACAAAATCCATGACTAGCCATTTATCCAAGTGGTCCAAAATCTTTCCCAATGACACTAAAGAATTTACTCGAACCTGCAAAATTCAAATGTCCATCTTCCTCAAGTAATTTTGTTTAGTAATGCAAAAACAATCTGTCAAAAAATTTGATAGTAAAAAAGTACTTACAGACAGATTTTGGGTAGTCAGACAAAGTCGTTTGACTCTTGGCAACAGCGAATTTTTCATAGCTGGATAATCAATAAGAGCTGCAAAACTCGGAATTATAGACAAACAGGATTCTTGAACCTGAACGGAGTCTGACTCAAGCGATCCATAGAGCAAAGGTAAGACATCTGATTTTGTTATTTCGGGAGGAGTCTTTTGGAGCAACAGTTCCATATATTTCATAAAGATGAACAGTACCTAAAATGTAATAAAAAGAGTTCGCATAAGTCAAATTCATTATTATCTGTCGCTTGCTAGAACAAAGATATAAATATGTAAATCTCACCTGGACAGGTTCTCTAAGCTTCATTACATCTTTTAGGTAGGGTAAGATGTGATTTGTGTATTCTTCGTTTGTAGACCATTCTGCGATCTGTAGCACATTTGGAAGGACAAAGGGTACCATAGAGGGGTTTACAAATTCTTGAGCCAAGCAAGGGACGATTCTGTTATCACGTATTAGAAATGATAATCTATTTTTCTTTTGTTTTAGTCATAATTTAAAAACTTCATAGTAGATTTTATCTTACCGATGGACTCTCACGCGGTGAGGTAGTTTTGGAAGAATATCAGATAAACCCTTGTAAAACTTGCTCTTTTGTAGATTGCTCCATTGAAAAAGAGAATCTAGATAGTTCAGTGTCTTAACGCTTTCATCGTGAAAGAATTCGAACTGAAAATAATTATTCCAAAACATGACAATACTCAACATATTAATCTACAAATGATTAATTTTAAACACAGTAACTTACTTTAACAAATTCGTGGAAGTCGGGTCTACTTGAAGGCACAAAATTTAATAGCCGTTTTTCAAATTGCCTCATTTCTTGAGGAATACACTCCAATTTTATTTCAGATAACGGCGTTTTAAACTATTATAGGACACCATCAAATTAATAGTGCATAAAATTTAAAATTGTGGTTGATCAAAATAACGTTAAAACTGCTTACAGTGTTTAAATTCCGTTTATAAGATGAAAAACTTCCACAACTCTCTACGAGTGGCTTGCCGCCACTGAATGCAGTGTATGCTAATAATCCCAGAGAGAATATGTCGCTCGCCCCACAACAAGTTAAACTGTTCACGTATTCTGGGGCTAAGTAATCTAGATTTTGTTGAGCTAAATGAGTCATTTCGGGATCGTACTCGGTTACTCTAACTTCAGTCTTTGTCTAAAATAAAAGAATATTGAAGCAAATAATTTCCAAGGTAGCATGGAGAATATTGGTAAACCAAATTTTTAAGTACTAACCTCTTCGGCTGTTATTGGTACTACGAAATCTAAACCGAAAATTTTCCATGCTCCTTGCTGATTTATTATAATTGACTCAGGGCACAGATTCCCATGAATCATCTTCACGTCATCTTGCAAGAAAGTTAAACCGTCGCAAATTTGCAACAACCCATACTTTATTTCCACTTCGTGAAGTGTGTATGTCTTCAGTTCTGGTCTCAGTGGCTCTGATATATTTCCAGTTTGTCCGAGAATATTTGCTAAACTGGCAAAAACTGGTTCCGTTGCGAATGCCATTGTTTCCCTATAAATTAGCAAAACAATCTTAACATATTTGAACAAGTAAATGTTTTTAAGTAGAGAATGTTTATCAACTAAGCCATGTCATAATTATCTAACAATATATCATTCGTTGTGTAATGTATAGTTTGCATAAATCAATTTGAAATAAATAAATAGATATAAATACCTTGAATCTTCCAAAGGATGTTGCACTGTTAGAAATTTCGGATGACGAAGTCTAGTCAATTGATTGACACCTTTCTTAACTGTATTCATCATAGATTCTCTGTCTCGTTTCGTCCAAGACGCTAGCTGTTTCTTTTCGAACACAAATATCGCAGCTTCTTGCTTTGTACTCTTCTTGTACCCAGAGTAGATTTTCCATGTCAAACCTGAAAATAATATTTACAATTATCAAATTACAACACTAAAATGAAAAATAAACATTAAATTAAATATTACCTGGACCGCCTGTGGCTATTAATTGGCTTATTTCGTATTCTCTATTAACTGGATTTCCGGGCAGTACAACCGACAGCTGTGACACTGTACTAGTCACCGATGATACGGTGTTTCTCAATTTATTTATGACACTATCCATTTTTATTAATTACGCCGAAACCATTCAATACACCAAATCCGAACACCTGAAAGAAATAATGAAAACAAATAAAAAAATTAATTTAGTAAATACGTAAGTTGAAAGGTGAGCTTACTACCTATTGCTTTGCTATGATAATTATGACTGAAGTAGCGTAACACAAAAGTGTTTATACGACATCAGATCCGGACGAAAATTCAGATTTGTCACTAAGTAGTCTTCGTTTTTCAGTATAAACCAAATAGAGAGACCTTTTAGTAACAAAAACGTTGATACAGAAAGAAGTGCCAATAATAATACGAACAACTAAATCAAATTCTTAAACAATATGAAGTTAGTATGAACAATTAACAACTGACGACAAAAAACTCATTCTAGCGACACACCGTACGAAAAAGTATAAAGTAAATAAATGACATTTATTCTAGAAATAAAACACCCGACACCAAAGAGCAAAAATACGAAAAATTGATTCCCAAACCGTGTCTAGTACATATTATATAAAGGACATGACACCACTGACGACTGACAAAGCAGCCTAAAACTTAGACGGTAAAGTACACCAACAGCTAATAAATATTATATCAAGGTATTCAGTATTTGGTAAGGTAATTAAAAGTAACCAAGAATTTAAATTTAAGGGGTTGTCAGCATTAAGCTAGTGTTATAGTGTATTATTTTTGTTTGCTACGTTCAACGTCACACTTTGAATATACACCATTTTTCGTCAGAACACCGAATCCAAATTACACACACTTAAAATCCGTTTTCTCTCTAAATTTCTCAGTCCAGTGTTTACAAATTAATTGACATTAAAAATAAAAATTCACTATGAATCTAAATATTCAAACATTCCACATTTAGTAATTGACCGTAACATTAAATATGGCTTTTCCCTTATTGCTCACGATTGCTGACATTTCATTATGATTAAAATGTTTGACCAATACTGGCTAAAATATAATTCTAGCTCCGTACGCCGGTGTTTCAGATTTTCAGTACTAGTCAGTAGTTAGTCTTAGCCGTCAAAAGTATATGTAATAGTCACTGTGTAATATGTAACTCGCCAATCAGTAATATAACGCAAACAAATATTCCCTCAATCAGTAGTAACTGAAGACTAACTGAAGTAACTCAATATCATATTATGATCAACCAACAACCAATAAAAACATTTAAACGTTGAACGTACACCAAAAGTATTATTAGGTTAGTATTAATCAATAGTAAAAAAATAAATCAGTCAACAAAATAAGTAACCTTTCACAGTCAGTATTAAATACTCGATTGTAGTCATAAAGTAGTAAGTTAGCTATTTAGTGGTGTAGCCCTTCAATGTTCAATGGTTGATGACATATGCTTATTAGGCTAACTCCTCTCTTAAGTCAAAATTCTATACACAAACCAGCGAGATTCAGACACTGACTACCATTGTTACTTTCCCCACCCAGTAAAATTTTTTGACAGATGTGTACAAAATAAGACTCGCCCCAACTGTTGACTGTCTGTAGTCTCTTTCTACAGTCTAGTACTATTTTACCATGTTCTTCTATCAAATATTTATACATTTATTGAAGCCTGTTATTTGGTGGCACAAAACTGGAACCGTTATTTCGAAATGGTCGATATTGCTGGAATTCAATATTTGGTTGAAATAAAAGTTAGAACTTACCAGCCCAATTTTATGGAATGAATTCGAAAATGTTGGAAGTAAAAGTGATAATATGGGAGCCCTATTAAAATGACAAATTTAAAAGTAAGCGCCCAATGAGTAGTAATTTCCTGTGACTCCCTACAATTCAAGGAATGCTACGCAATACACAATAGTTTCACCGTCAGCTCAAAGCTCAAGGCCAGGCTCGGCTCAATCATTGTAAATTAATAATACTTTGTGTAGCATAGCATGGCACAGCAAATATTTGTCAATCTTTCTTTTTTTATGTCGATTTTACACTTCGTTTATTTTTCATAATTGAAGACATGGATATAAATAACAGTTACAGAGAATTAAAAAAACGAAAGTGATGAATGTTCTTAACAGTGACAAAAGAATTTCAATGACTGCAATATTTAGAATTACATAGGTGTTTATTCGAATATTAATATTGGTATAACAAGAGTACCATGTACACAGATAGTAGATAAGATAGGAAGGTTTATAATTACATTAATTATTATTAGGTCTAAAGTTACGAGTAGCAAATAGGAATGCCGACGTTTATTAAGGCATTAATTATTGATAAACGAAAATTGCATGATCAATGTAGAGATTGAAGCATCTGTATTTTAATGTCATCTCCGTAAATAGTTATTATAGGGTAACAGTTATGATTAAACAGCAAAACTTAATTAGAGGAATTATAATTAGAATTTATACAGAGGCGGAGAAAAACCAGAATGGTAATAAAAAGTTTAGTTCTTGTTCAACAAGTATTCGGCTCCTTCGGTTGTATTTGCATGTAATCATTCGGTTCGGTCTTGTCACGCAATGAACGGATAATTACTACATAACATATATTGATACTAAGGATAAACATGACGGATATGATTTCCACAGGGGTGAGGGTGGATGTATGCATTAAAGACGCGGCGACTGACAATATCACTACTGTAAGTATCACCGTTTTCAATATCATCCACATTTTCATCGGCGCATTGGACTTCTAAAAACATGAAATTGAAAATTTTCAGATTATGGCAACTTGGTTCATTGCAATAAGTTTATATCATACAATTATAACGATTTTCTAATTATTTCGATGTTTTTATAGACTTTAATTTTTAAGTACCACTAAAGTATTACTACTAAAAAAGATTACCTTTCGTATGGCTTGAATAAGGAGGGTGGCTACAACGATCTGTAGAATCCACACCATCATAAATAAGGCAACCATAGAATTCAAAAACACGAAATACCATTTGTCGATACCATAGGCATTATCATAATTCATCAGCCAGGTGTCGTGGACTATTAAGCATCCAAGGAGAACTCCGAAGATGCCTTCAATCTAAGATGGAAATGTTCAAAAATCAAGTTATTAAATTATTAGGCATGGTAATCATGGTATATTGTTTTAAGGTATACCTAACTAACTATTATTTGTTAGTTAGACTTTAGACTGCTTTCAAGTAATAAGGTAACAGAGAAGTATTAACAATTAAATGAAAATGATTTTCTATATGCATGAAAGATGAAACTTACAATTTCCAGAAATCCAACGAAAACTCCAAGACGTTCAAGTGTGATACAACTCATCGTGCTGATCGAATTGGTTAAAAATATTTCCTTCAAATTCTTGTATAACGAGAAGACGACAGAGAGATGATTTTCTCAGTGTAGTTTTGGTGTTTGTGCTGCATGAAAATGTTGTCTAATGAAGTATACTCTCGTTTGATATGTGCCTGTTTAGCAGAAACTTAAGACGTGGACTTTTCAGCTGCCACGTCAACTTCGCCGGTGCGGTAGTCAGTAAAAACGAAATAACCCGGAAGTCACAGAAAATGCATACAGGTAACGTAACGAAGTACCTAAAAAGTACATAACATGTATTTGATCACATACAACTGATCAAAAATAGAAAGAAGTGATGAATGTGTGTTCAATACTGATTGGCTGTTCAAACACAAGGAAGTTTCAAAGGTCACCTTACACTCCGACACTCCGTAACTTCATGTAACACCCGAACGATATGGGTATGATCTACCTACCTATGCACCATTTGTTACGATGCTCCAACAACAAAGTTTCATAGAACCTCCAATTGTGTTAATAATTAGTACATGAATGCATGCAGTGGAGGACCATTAAGAAACTCATCTACAATGTGTATTGCTCCTTACTAGTCCAGTCGTTACAGAAGGATATAAAATCATATTATATGTGAAGTAATCATTAGAAACCAGTCAATCACACTTTCAGCTAAACAAAGGGAAGATTTAATTGACATTTTATCAGAGGGACATCATCTTCTACTATTTATGCCAAACACAATTATGCAAGTAGGCAATAAAATGCCCATTTCTTCTTTACTTTAATTATTATAATTACATATACAACCTTAAATTTATCCTTTTCCCTTCACTTTCATCTATTGAAAATCAAACTAGCAGTTGTGCTGTAATTACCACATATAAAAACTTGATGCAATTGGCTATTTTTAAAACATTAGCTTCGGGATGTATACAATTATGGTGAAGTGGCTGCAGCATTTACTGCTGTTACAATTACATAATATTATGTCTCTACATAGCGTTTCTTCGATATAAAACCTACACATTTGATTAACATGATATCTATAATTGTAGCTACGAATTTTAAGAAACTGATTGGTCCACCAGCCTGGGGCGACTATAATAGAGAGTCTCTATAGTTAAGTTGAGGTTGACAACCAATAAGCGTTTCAGGATGGTACAAATGTTAATCACTTATGGCCTTTTCTCAATTATCTTCTGTTTTTTAATTTTTGCAAATCTTTGGCTCTGTAAAATTAAAGTAAATCAAACGAAAACGATAGAGCATTAAATTCTTGACATAGTCATAAAATCCCAAGAATGTATGTTCTTCTATTGGATTACATTTAGATCCAAGCTCCAAGTTTCATATATCTACATTTGTAGATATCAAAGATGTCTTAGGGAAATGGATTGTTGACCTATCAATATTTGAGCAAATACCATGTAACTAACTTCTACTACTGAAAAAAACTATTATTATTTCTAAATACATTGAAATGCATCTCAAAGCAATAAAAAATTAACTGATATAAAGTATTGGATTAAAAATGACGAACTTAAGTAAAGTATTTCATGGTGTTCTGATTTACTAGTGTCTGTAGTAAGTGAATCAAATTACAGTTAGTAAGGAGTACAATATTATTTGTAAAAGTCAGTGACTGCTTGCTATGGAGTGCTTAAAGTCAGTAACATCTCCGTTTGGTAAAATATGTGAGTCGTGAGTCCACTCCGGAGCAGAATTCTATTGTGTCCATTGTTTATTTGTCTCTCTCCCTTTGGGTCCCGGAGTTGTTGTCCTGTCGTGGTATGACCGATTTGGTCGGTGGGGTGATATGTTAGTAGTTTACTGTTGTCCAGTGCGTCTCAGGCCGCATGCACTCTGGACAAACACTTCCATTTCACTTCCACCACAACAGACCACATCATGCCATGCAATGCCGCCCAGCAAGCCATCGGTCCAGGGAGCCTAAAGAAAAGAGAAATAGAATAGCCTGCCAGAAACAACTTGAACCAAAGAGACCAAACAAGAAGTGCGAACATCGTTAGGCAGCATATCCGTAGAAGAATCGGGGAAAGCAACGCAGCGAAGCCCAACAAGAATAAAAGGGAGAAAAGCAAGAAAAAATCAAACCACACAAAAGATTTATCGAAGTCATTGCCATTAAGTTTTCACCTCATCCTTTATGAGAATGTCTCTACTTGACCAGAATTCTTTATCATCTCTCTGATCTTGTCCTTTCCCTGATATCCTTCCCTCTTATGCCCACCGCCAACTCACTTTCACCTTTACCTTATCATATTTTGTTTTCCTCTATACTTTCAATGCAGAATGGCCTGGTTAACACAACAAACTGCAAGTACAGCAGTTAGCTTCTATAGAGTATAACTTACGTCGTTGGAGAAAAGCTAACCCTCTATCTTCACTATCCATTTCTCCCTTCTACTATATATGTACTCAATATTATCCAGGAACGTGGGTATTTCGCCTTCAACAATGGACCCTCAAATCATACACAATGCATCTGTAGCTAACCACGCAAGTGTCTGTAGAAAGACCTAGATAGATATTTTGTACTTAGGAACTGATCTCATATAACACATAATTTACATGTTGTAGTAATATGAATGCAAAGAAAACAATTCAATTTATTTTTTTGTAGATTTACTCATCCGTTTACTATAGAGTCTGATAATTTTGACGCTTGCATAATTACTATGACAATATACCTAATATGTAGAATATCTTTTGAGTGAAATTTTATAAAGGATATAATAAATAAATGAACTGTAATAGTAATGGGAGATAAGAATAGTCTACAAAATACAAAGCTGAGCTGTAAAAATAGCATTCACATATGAAGAAGATCATCATTTATTAATAGGGAGTCCTTTTGTAAGTTAGAGTCAGGATTCAGGAATCCTAGTCGGGTAATAAGTAAGTAAGTTGGGTTAGCTTTGACTCGGATTTGGTTTGGCTTATGTTAGGTAGACTAGAGTAGCGCATTACTAGTTCTCTTTAGCCTTTTTTCTTTGTATGTTTCATCTATCTGTCCATCTATTTATCTCAGGAGTTGATGTGATGTGAGTTGACTTGCCTTGCGTGTGTCTTTGGTAGAATCAAGTTGTCTAGCTCTACTTTCTCCGTGTGATAATATAAGAGCTGAATGCAAGGATGTGCATATACAGTCTGAGAGAGTCAGTCAGTCAGTGCAGTAAGAGTAGAGTCGGGACAAGACAACGAGACTCACAGATGCTCCTGGTCTTAGGAACAAAAAGATAGGAGTCTCATTTTAGTCAGATAAGTTGGAGTGAAAGTGAAGCTGACTGAGAGATAGAGATTGAGAGAAAAAGAGTCGGCGAAAGAGAGCGAGAGCCGAGAGAAATGCACAGAACAATTCACATATCACATCTTGTTACATAAAGTAATATCGTATCATATATCAACGACAAAGAAAGTAGCCCAAAAGATCACAATCACATCTCGGAGCAGAGGAGAATGCGAGAGCTTTCCTCTCTTGACAAACTGAGTCACGTATCGTCAATATCGTTGCTAATCTGCAGGATCATACTTATGATTCAATTATGAGAAACTTTTGTCATCTCTTCTTCAGTTTCCTTTATTACCAACAGCACAGCCGCTTTGTATTTAGATTAGCCTCACTCTATTCTCGAATACAAACACACAAATACATTTTCTAGCTTTCCAAACCACATCAAATCACACGCACTAACATACACACACTCACTTAACCGAATTCTCGCCTAGATACCTCAAGATTTTACACGAATGGAATACATAATTTCCCTTTATATTTTATCCATGTACTTTCATTATACTTCTACAGTGTATCGAGAGCATGGTGCACTTCAATGCTATTTGGTTACCCAATGGTGTTACGCTTACATTCCCAAACCTAATGCTACATGCATCGTTATGAAATGTATATAATCCATGAAATTCTAAACTTACCCATAAGGAATGTAGCTATTTCGATTTCTATATTTATGAGTACGAACTACGTACAGTATTGCTACTTGACCTTGCTTAGAAGTTCAAGGCATCACATGCATTAACATTAAATTATTCATATTGTACATTTGTAGCATTATGGTAACATGTTTGCTACGGTTTACTATTATGATTACTGAAGCAGCTATTTATACTGTTAAAGCCTTTCAATTTCAACAAGCCTTATGCACAGATTGGTAATTATGATTACACATTACACCACACAGTAATTATTACTAAAAAGTAAATTAAGCGTCAATAAAATGTTCAGAAGAAATGTGAACCAATTTGCTGAATAAACGAATATTGACGACATTCATTCATTTTATAATGGGTACTGAGGGTGATACAAGGAAACTTTTTGCTCTTATTTTGACGTCACTCTTTACCACAAAACTTTTCAATTCAATCCTTGTTTTTGCAATATTTGTCTGTTGGAAACTGAAGCTGAATAAAGCTACCTGGTTTTGCACTTTTCACTTTTAAATCAAAAAGTTATGGCAACGCTTTTGACAAAAAACGTAAAACGTACAGCGATTTGTAAACACATCACAAAAATTCAATTACCCAGCTCGGATCATCTAAAATTCTATCAATTCTCTATTACAGTATTTGACAATTTCGACTTAGAAAATCTTATTGATCTACGTTTTTATTACATACGCTAACAGTACTACCAATTTGTCAATACATACTAAATGTAAGTTCTACTTAGTAATTAGTAGTCCTTCAACTACTAGTCCAGAGCATTACTGTGTGGAAAACATTTTGTTTACTATCTAAATATAATACAACTTGTCGATTTATGATAATTGTTTTTCTAGGTAAATGTACTTTATTTTTAATGGAAAAACTAAACCATATCCAATATTAATGTATGATCTGGTTTATGGTTTCACTTATTTACAAAATTTTAGAAAAATGTTGCTAAAACGCATAGCTGGGATTTTAAATCGAATGAAATATCTGTTAACAAATTAAATGTTTAAAACACTTAAAACACAAGCGGAGGATGTATCTGAGTAACATTCAGTGGGGATTCATTCATTGCAATCAGTTGTGTACTTTTGTCCATGGTTTATTTCTTGGAAGTGAAAGTATAGTAAGGATGACGCAAAAGCTAGAAAATCCTCTAGTGGAGTGACATGAATGTGACTTAGTATTCTTAGCTTTGGAAATCGAGTCAGTGGGACACTACTTACTAAAGATAAGTGCGGCACTAAGAAGAATATACAAAGTTACTTAGGTATAAGGCTGGACAATATACACTTAATACATCTGTCAAGGGAGAAAAAAGAGAGATTGAAACCGTGGTGGTATTATGGTGGGTACACAGACTGTTTCTAACGATGTGAATACAGGAAGAAGACAGTCGACAGCCCACGGTGACGAAAGGTGATAGCGATAAGATAAAAAGAAGGTGGTGGTACTTCGTGTGGACTAAAGGATTTAAGGTTGTGGATTATTGGAACATTGGATTGGAAAGACGCTTGACTTTAGCAGACGAACTTTTATTTCATCTCGGGAAGAAAGCCAAAGAGAAAGCGAAACTGGAAACGTGGAATCTTCCCTTATTGTCTGTATGTGTGTAATGTACTAAGTAACTACACCCATTATACGGAGTCCTACTCCTAACAATGGAGTGATAGAACCTCTCTATATCTACCGAGAAAGGGCAGCAACGAAACATTTTTGTGTTCAGTCACACTAGATGGTTTTGCTTCTTTTCTTCCCAAAATCAGCTCCACTCTTCAGTTACCCGGCTGTTAACTCCCGTCTTACTCCCGTCAAGCTTCACTCTCTCTTCCTAAACAAAGCTCAGGCTAGATACCGGACCGGAAAGTCTCATTTCAGTCTGATGCAACGCTGATGGAGCACATGTTTAGATTTATTCTCAATGCCACCCACTCTTCTTCTCGACAATGCACTATATGTCAGAATGTATAAATACTTAACATTGTTATATCAGGATGCGGTCCAGTCATCTTGGAAAAGCCATCCTACCTATCTACGTCATGGCAAACTTTTCCCCGAATCAGCTACCTAATTTTGATGCTAATTATAGCTAGCTTTCTCTACAATAAATCCTTCGTCTCTTTGTCATCTTTCTCTGCCACTGTAACTTATATTAACCATTTGTAACAAATACTGATATCAAAATCATTACTGGAGTCTTAATAAAGCGGAATGTCACATTTCGTTGCCTTAGGTGAGACAATATACACTAGGCTCTCTTTTACACTCTTATTGATGTGGACTGTAATGTGGTATGTATATTTAGTATGTCTGTGGAAAACTAAACAGTTATATCAGCAAATAATATCTTTTTAGTACGTATGAAAAGTTTTTGTGCTGCATTTAGTCATTTAAACAGAATACTGTAATTGTAATGTGCAAAATGAGCAACTTGGGTACTATTGTATATTATTTAGTAAATGGTATAGCTAATATAGTCCTTATATATGGTACAAAGTCGATGTTTCTGTCTGCAGTCCATTGCATAGCTGTCACTGTCATTGTGTTAGTAAATATATAGTAAGTACACAGAGTTAGGATGGTGGCAATTTCCAATGCTGCTGTTGTTGCATTGCACTGTTAAGAATTACTGATGATGACTGGAAGAATTGGGAATGTGAGGAGAGATTCCTCCTCAATGTAGCTCTTGTAGAACGTATAGGTAGGTTTTGTATTGAAAGCATTGTTAGAATTTCATCGAATGAATTTCCACTTATCTTGTAAAGAAGTAGTGCTGTTGTGTTGTAAAGCTGTCTTTCAAGCGTCTCATCATTAAATTCGCGCAGTGGATGGAATGCAATCTTATCAATGGCTGAGTTGTGCTGGTGACGGGAATAAGGCGTGAAGGCATGCATCCTATATCTTGATGATAGGAATACGAGGTGATGAGTAGTGGCCCTTCGTGGCTCACAGCCAACAACACTCTGCACATTCTACACAATGCACAAAAATCAATCATTAAATCCTGAAGCAAAATTCTTTATCTCCTTTAAATAAACCCCCTTGTGCTTTATGGATTATGTACATGGAAACAAGGAATTGAAAAAATCGGATACTTAATAATAACATCATATTATGTTGTCAATCATGTTGCTTCCTTGTTCAGAAAATCATCTCATCAACATGTATAGTTAACTCATTGCCAATGCCAAAAGTATCAGATGACTATCTTTTTCAAAATTTTATGTTTAGCTTTCATTCAAAATAATTTCATACTAAGTATTATAGGTACCAAGTCTTACCTGAACAAAAACAGAAGAAAGTTTTACTAACGGCAGTTAATTGTTGATAAAAATGATATGCAATCAAGGAATAGTTTTAGTTTTGTTTATTTGTAAGCAAAGTAAGGCCGTTATTATTTTGTGTGTGGAGATAATAAGTTTGGTAGTCACCTAATAAATTAGTCTGTGAATTGAGGAGAAAGTCCGTGGAAAATTACGAGGCATGGCATGGGGAACTAGAGAGATAAACTAAATAGGTATATCTGTATGTATGTAAGTATGTATTTATTAATAGGGATGTGACAGAGGATGCATATAGTTGGACAGAGATAGTCACAAGTTGTACATCTGCACCACGCTAACAATAATCTCCACTTGACTTTGCGGAATAAGGAAGAGGAATGGAAATTAGGCGAATTCATTCCACAATATAAAAGATTCAGAAGAAAATCTTTGCGTAGGAATCTGATTAGGTATGTATGAATGTATGTATGTATGTTTTGTACTTAGAACAAAAGTAATGAAGTCATGGATGAGAGTTGAAGGAGAAGTTGGGACTCAGTGATGCGGTGTTACTGTAATATTAAGCAGTCTAATATAATCATAGTAGTGTGTAGGCATTTAACTGGAATTAAAAGCCACGGTCCAGCAGTAGATGAGACATGAGACTCTCTATCATGCATCCATCCTCAAATACATACTGTTATATAACATTATTATGTATGCAGTATATTATTATGTAGTGTAGTAGTTAGTATGCAGTTGCGTTACATAGAATATGCGTGTTAAGGGTATAGTAGAATCCGTGCAGTTGTATCTGTATAAAGCAAAGTAAAATGAAGTAGGAAGAAGAGATATTAGTCAGAGTTGGAAGAGATGCTTTTACTTCTTAGCCGGACTACTTAAGACGAAGAAACGACCGGTAGACTTGAAACTTGAGTTTTAACTTAAGACTTTACAGATAGAGTAGAAAATACACTTTTATTGTATTGCATTGCATTAAGTTTTCTGTGAGGAGCGTCTTGGTCCTATCTATTGTTTTATTTCGTGTTTCTTCCTTGTCGCTCTTAGGAATGCAATGGGAAGCGCGTCTCACTTCCTCCCTAGTTTACTAGTCAGAGTGTATGGTTGTTGTTGTCGTGATGAGATGAGATGGGATGATTTGATGAAGATGTGATGTGCTAATCCGAATCTTGCTCGACTTGAATTGAGTTGACTACTGCGTAATAAGTATACCTACACTCTATCCTTCCCTCCTATACAATGCTCCCGTTTTGTAGTCTGAAGACACAGAGAACTGAACCAATTTCTTTAGTAGCTTTTCTTCCTTCCTTATTACAGACTGTTGGTCGTTGTATTAGTTTCATGGGAGGAAAGAAGTCAAGTCGGGCTAATCGTATTTAAGTGTATGTGGTGGCTGCTGCACAGCCTTCGACATTCTCTCAAACAACATCCTTTCTCTTCCTACTTTCCTCCAAATGAAATAATGAGCACTGCCTTACTATTTCTAAGTAAATATAATATCTACTACCCCGAGGAACTAAAGGTTACAACTGGCATGCATACACTTGTTATATTTATGAAAGTATGTATTAGCAGGTTATGCGTAACAGAGTAATGCCACAACGAAGAAGGCAATGCCAGGAAACGACTGACACGGTTAAAGATGCCACGAGGTTACGTTATCTTTTATCATATCGCCTGCCGAACTACTTTTCTTCAAACATTTACAAACAGCAGGAGCAAGACTGCATCAACTTTAAACTCAACGACGCACTTCACAGTGCATGTATTAATAATGCTACCTTTTCCCGTGTTTATTATGCCGGCTCCTTTATTCATTTAGATGTATGAATACACAAAGCATGACAAAATGTTTTTCCTCCGTTTTTACCAATAGGTATATTAAATGAAGTCACTCTCAATGAAATACCTAGTCATTATCGTCATTTCTTATCTCAAGTAATTCACAATAACTGTTTATAAACTGTATTAAACAAACACAAGTACGTCTCGAAGCCTCGAAAGATAGTACAAAAATGTGTAAATTTCTAATGAGCATTTGTTAATTGAAGGGTATTCACCTTGTATGAATAGGTACATAGCTCTGAAAACAATTTGACTGGCAGAATAGTAAGAATATATTATGGTATGTCAATTGACAATTGTTTGCAGATGATAAGTAGGCCACAGAGAATAGGAACGACAGGAAGTGGTGCAGATGATGACATTATATTTTGTTGTATGATGCAAGATAATCAGGAAAAGGAAATTATATTTGTACGTGATAATTTAAATAAACCTGGAAGTGTTATTTTGCTTATAATGTTTATTGTTATGACACAAATAATTAGATACAACTTTGGCATGCAAAACCAAGGCGATGCGACAATTAGGGTTGAGATTGGAAGTCTCAACTTGAGTTTGTTATAGAAGTACACTTTTTATTTGTCGGGTATTCCACTGGGACAATAAAATAATAATTCCTTTGAGTGCATAGAATATTGAAGAAATGATTTCTGGAGATTGTACCCAATAATGCAATCATTTTTGGCTGTTCCATCTTTATGGATTTTTTGTATTCACTACTCGACATTAAAATTGCTTTTGCAATTTGAAAATATCTATAAGATTTGTGGTAAGAAATGGAGTGTTGATAAAAGTTACTACTTGTTTATGAAAATATATTCCGGAGAAGCTACAGAAGGAAGGAGATAACTTTAATTTATTTTTGTGTTGTCTTGAATTTCCCTAGTGAGCACGTTGTCAGCAGTTTTGAATTTCAATGGAGGCAGTTAATTCTTTTGTACAATATTTTGAATAATAAGCATGAATGGGGAGTGAGGAAGAGAAATTGCATTTTCTGCTGTTGGTTGACAATGACTAAGGTGCCATAATTGTCTTTGTCAGGGCTGGTAAAAAATGATGTGGGATATTAGAGAGCAACAATAGCAGCGATAAATAATTAGATGTACAAGTTATGAGTGCCTTGGAGAAAAATAAGAAAATATTTGTGTAATTTAATGTAATAATAGACATATGGAGGTCAAGTCAGGGGAAATGGAGCTAAGGGAAAGAAAATATTACTGAGGTTATGTTATTGCAGTAGGATCACGAGTGAGTTCTGGTTCATTTCTGACAACGGACATTATTATTACACACTTTGGTAAAGAAGAGTTTGGTGTGCACTCTGTTACATTGTGGTAGCCAAAGTATGTGGGGAAGGAAAGTAAGGTATACGTGTAGCACGTAACATAAACGTAGATCTCCAAATAGTCAATAGTTTTGACTTTATGAAGGAAAACTATTTTCCTTTTGGTATTGTAAGTAGGTAAATGTGTGTGACTGAGTACACAAAGCTATTCATATAGGTAAGTCGTCTAATATAAAGATAGACACAGAGTAGAATTTTGTAGCCGAAAGCAAGAATAAAATGCTAGAAGGCCTCCCTTGAGTCGCCCTGCATTTCCGCTTTTCATTTGCGACTTGAATTTAGATCAGTTTTATTCCATAGTACTTTATTTCTCCTTTTTTCTTCATACAGGGTACACATATTCCCTTAGTGTTCCTAAAGATGTGAATAGTGTACCAAAGTAATTACATTGAGCATCGTATTATAATTTTCAAAGGATATGATAAAAACAGAGAACTTTAGCCTTAACTTTCCCCACAATCATGACTAGGTAGTTCAATTGGTTTCATAAAGAGAAATTTTTGGTAAGTGACAATCGCATAAAAGTTCCAACCCTGTAAAATCGTTTGGTTTATTTCAAATGTAGTTGCTTACTTGGCATTGCTTTAGAATACTGAGTGTGTGTAAAGGTGTAGCCCTGTTGTCTATTCCGTTATTGTGGTTGTGACTATACCGCCAACAAATAATAGTACCTATAGACACCTACCCACTACATGGAAAGAAGGAAAAACTGAAAGAAAAGCCGCACTAATAAACAATATCTTTGTATTTTCTATGTGAAAGTAAGAGAAAGCACAAGTCAGCTAACTTTTTCTCCTTCCATACCGCATTCCAACAACCCAACAGTGACGCGATCTCCACGATCGTGTAAAACAATGTGTCTACCTATACTCTATTGTGTGTAACAATAATTCGAGAGAGCCAACTCAAGGTATGATATGGACGAATGACTGCGGTGCGGTAAAACTCCTCTCGAATTCCTGATTAAGACCTGGCCCATTTACAGAATAACAATAACAAATTGTATACATTTTATGAATATATATCTCTAACTATCTGTATCGTATTCTCATCTTTTACAAGTCTCGCCTCGTCGCAGATGGTCCAACTATGTTCTTTAAAAATTCCTATGTTGTCTCATCATCATTGTAACTGTGCAGTGTAAGCCACCATCAATTCAATACTCTGACACTATACGCATAGGAATCTAACTCTCAACATTACAACTACTAACAAATACTTTACATATATACTTACCTAACTCCCATTTACGTGATATACCTGCGCATTATTATGTATTCTCTTCCGAGATCATGAATAATCTAATTTCCCGTGGAACAGCGAAATAGTGCCGTCATAAGTACTACCAAATCTACATCTGTAGTATTTACACAATTCTTAGTATGAAATAAAAGTCGGTCACTGAAAATAAATATACACGTTAGTAATTAGGCACAACTCTCGTAGAAGGAATATAAATACTGAAGTAGGTACTAACTAAAGGATTCAGACAGCTTTGCTTCCGTAATGAAACTTGACATACCAATGTCATAAAATAATTGTAGACCGGGACAATTTAAGTCACCTGAATTTAATTTTAGCCTTTTCCAACAATGTTGATGACACACTGTAAAGGATTAAAACGACAGCTTTTGATATTCTATTAAACTAGGCAAAATAATTATATTTATTCGAATATAACAGTAATATAGTTTCTGGTGCCCGTGTTCCATCTATATCAATATATTTAAGTCTAATTCAATAACCTACTTATCTAATACCATGAAGTGTGGGACATTGTACTACTTACATCAATTCTTTGAATTTGACTGTGTATTCCTTTAGTAGGTACTTTACTCCAAATACCATTGTAATATATATCATACAACATTTAGATAAGATAAAGAAATCTAGATTACATTTATTATTTGAAATGCTATGTTCTTAAACCATGAGAAATTACAATACAGACTTGCGAACCATGAAAATGGCTGTAATTATGTAGTTATTAACTAAGGAACAAAACAGCTAATTAGTCTATAATAAGGCTGTTAGGCTGCCCTGCTGTAAACAGATTTTATGACAAAGCAAAACCTGTTAACATTTTCTTCTAATTCTTCTTTGTTTTTCTTCAGCTAATCTGTTCTGTAGTTTCCTTCACCTTTTAGATGAATACTCGGAGCATAATACTTGACGCCGTGGGTATTTACATAACGACAACAAAGTTATGAAATGGAATTTAATATGGCTAATAAAACGAAGATGAAACCAGACATAACTAATGTAATCATAGCAGTTATGAAGATGTAGTTTGCAAGGAAAGTATAAAGCACTGCATCCATTAATACATAACAGAGATGCATAACGAGGAGCAGATATACCATTATGACTTTTCAGTAGTGCTTGAGCGGGTTATTTTACAAAGTTATTATTACGCATGTAACAGGATGAAATTTTCATTTGAGTTAAAGTGGTGTCTGGTTATAATGTCACAACCTACGGTCCCTTATAGCAATAAGTTGACAATGTTATTCGGTAAATAAAGTAAGATTAGTCTCATGGAACAAATTTTTCTTGTTGTGACGTAGAAAAACAAGTGAAAGATCTCTAGAAAAAGGCAGTCACATTTCGTATGTGAGTACGTCTTTATTATTGTATGTAACTGATGTTGCTGCGACAGGAGGACAAAGACAGAAAAAAGTTATATTATTAGCTGTAGAAATAGTGCAACAGAGAGGAAGACATCAAGGAGCGAAGAGCGACTGCATATCTCAACTGGCTAAGTATAATGGGAGAGCAGGGCAAAATACTTCTGTAAGTCGTACATATAGAGCAGATGATAGCGATAAGGGGATGATATGATATAATGTAATGTTATGCTATAATACACACATGAAGATAAGCGTACATATATTTTTGTAGAACGTAAAGGTCGTTTGGTTGGTTGGCCTGTCTAATTCAATTTTCATTCTAAGCCAAATATTAGTAATTCATTATTTCCAAGATCTCAACAGTGAACATCTGCAAGGATTCTCATGCACTCGGAAAATGAGAGAATTATTAAAAAGCCACTTTGCCTTTCCTTAAAAAACCAAGTGGAGGAGTAGAGTTGAGACTTTCTCCGTTGCCGCCTGTCTATACTCTATTAATTCTATCGTTCCCTTCCATATAACTCACAAGGACAACTACCTACGCACACATAGAGTGCACGGGAGAAAGCTAATCCAAGCCAAACCACCTTCTCCTTTTACTTTCTCTCCCCAAGCTTTTTACTTTCTCTTGCTCCAGCTAAGACCTAAGCACTTTCTCCCACAAATACTATATATGCATAATATTACTACAAGTACCTATATCGGAGACAGACAGATACCTTTAAGGATAAGCACTAAGTACTCTACTACAACTTACATGCACTGACACACTACTGCTCATATGTAATGTAATTTGCCAAGCGGCAGCAACAGCTACTTTACTTTTTCTTTCTTCAATTCTTTCGGATATTTCCTGCTGAGCGCTTCTCTCCTTAGATTTTCTTG
Source organism: Tomocerus qinae (assembly GCA_020055645.1). NCBI lineage: Eukaryota > Metazoa > Arthropoda > Collembola > Entomobryomorpha > Tomoceridae > Tomocerus > Tomocerus qinae. Next base: position 30,511,388 of record CM034548.1, read on the forward strand.
ACATCTCAATTGGGTATACCAACAGAAATTGTTGTTTGCCATTGCTCAAAATAAGTCTACAATATATCCTTCAACTACAATATGCAACCATACATATATATCAAATAATATATAATTAAATAGTATACCATTTCCTAAAAGCAGAGTTACTAGCTTTTCATACTATTGATTAGCTCGAATATCTACAACAGTTTTTACAACATCATAATATTTTTTCCAATTATGTGTATTGCTTGCAAAAGACAGTATTAAATGGTATTCAAATCATGTAAATAATGAACAAGTACAAAATAAAACATTTTAAAACTCGTGTATTTTAATCTACAGACTTTTAAAACCCACTATCTCTTATATTATAAACACAGAAAAGAGATAAAGCAATAAATTTACCAATCTATCTATGTATGTATGTCTGGTAGGAGAGCTGAGGAAACTTGCATACATTACGTAATGCAAAACCCCCTCCCCAATTTGTAACGCAAGTGCTGACTGTAACACGTTTGGATTCCACCTCCTCCTCCCCCAACAACTACATACGTAATATATGCAGGTTCCTTTAAACCAAAATGCGCATTTCAAGTTACAATTTGTTTCATAAATTATTATGACATCAAAACAATACTAAACATTCACCTAAAAATTGATTATTGGAGATTTAATGGTAATGATTAGCGAACTGGGACATTTTGTAATGATCGTAATGTTTGTATTAATTAGCATTTCAAAACTTCTAATGCAAATTAGTTCTGCTAAATCGACAAATTGTTTTATATTTTTAGCATTTTTAGTAGATTTGCTGTTACTTTCTAATGCCCCATTGATTTCTTTGTGGCAGTTTGCTCACCTTTTTTGTAGAATGAAATAAAATATGTAGTATACTGGTTAACATAAAAACCTTAGTGAAGTACTGATGATTTTTGGAATTGTTTTTGTTACTGTGATGGGTGGCCTAAAGAAATTTACTTGTGTGCTAGATTCTACCCCCTTAGCTGGGTTCACTAGTATTATTTAAACCCAGAATTATTCAGCAGGACTCTAATTATAACGATAAATAAAATAATATCAAATAAATAATAGTAACTATTTAGTAATCTACTGGTAATATCAATACATTATTATGAGAGATAATATTGCGAAATAAATATGTTCAAAGTTATTTTTAATACATAGTTTTTAAAAAGGTTAACTAAATTGAATACTGTGTCATTAAACCTGAAATATTTAAAATTTTGTGATTGAGGGTAGGTAATTAAATCATTTGTAAAATCATTTTCCATTTTCTTAGTATTATTTATTAAAAGAATAAAATATTTACAATCTAAATTTCCTTCGCAGAAATATTAGATTGTTAGGAATAAAGATCAAAGAACAAAGAGTTAAGACCTTTGTTCTGAGTCTTGGCCATTTTGCATTCGTTTTGTTCAAGCTGTTATAGACAATGGCCAATTCACTACACATTGAAATCTTATTTGGTTAAATATTAAAAAGGTTTTCCAATTCCTCGACTTGTGAAATTTACATTAAAGCTTTATTTGTGTGTAATTGCTGTGCATTTTGCTGCAAACGTTAAGCAACGTCGTACTTAATTGTCTAGCGTTTAATATTAGCATAGCGCAAAACGGTAGTAACTAATAGTAGAATTGAAGCTCTCCGTAGTGGAAATTGTGTAAACATGCATGAATAATTGGTGGGTGGAATTTTCACTTACGCAGGAATGTCCACTTTGAAAAGGCCTCGTGTCCTAGAAGGAAATATCTTTCATTAAGAAATCGGTCTGACTGTGCCTTTAATTGCAGGTCATTAGGAAATTCAATCAAAAGTGGGATTTGGAGAAGGTAGTAAATAAGCATAACATTTGCAACAGGCAAAATATGGAGTGACACAATTTCCGACGAGGTCACATTTCGTTTAGCACGGTTGCTTGTGGCTTGCTTTTAACAGGGTCTCTCTGTCTCTACATTTCGTTACATTCTAGTTTATTATGACATGACACATCGGTAGATTTCGAAATGACTAAGGCTAACTGAAATTACAGAGTGAAATGTATATGTATGTGATGAACAGTTGCAAATAGCCACTACATAATTCACGAGTAACAAAACCACTCCACTAAAAGATACATAGGTCTAATTTAGCTGTCAAAGTACAACACGTTGTTTTATTCCATGCAGCTTCACTTTTAGAGAGTAATAGAATCGTATTCATGATAAAGCTAGCAAAGTGAAAAGTGTTCTTCATAACATTTCTAAAGAGTGTATAGGTAACGAGTTTATATTAGTAGTTGGGGATATTGTGGCAGTAACTCTCGAGAAGAGACGAAAGCAATCAATGAATTCTTAATTGAGTTGGCTGACTACAGGCTGATGGAAGAGGGTTGGAGATATTTTTCACAGAGAAATCAACTCCATCCCTTGGTATCACTTCAACTGGAGACAAACTTGGTTTTCATACAAACGAGCAGAAAGGGGATTGCAATAATGATGTCCTGTCTACACAGCCATTCACTGTGGATTTGTATTGACGGGATAAATGGGATAAGAGCATTTGCTCACGTTGTTAGTAGTATTAATACATTATATTTATACCTCCGGCTCTGCATGTGTTTACTGTTGAGCACTGCCACTGCTACATATTTACCTTTAAGTATAAGTGTTATGAGGACATAAATATAGTTATGTGCGTGTGTCCTTATCGCAGAGCAGATGCCTTGGCTACAGAATAGAGTTATGTATAAATAAGCTTTGAGAATTTATGTGCAGGGGCTACATTTGTAAAGAAAAGAAAATTGAAACGAATCTCTTACATTCAATACAAAATGAACTTGAGTGAATATGAGAGGAATTTATGAGGAATTTAAGTAGCTTTGTCCGCAGTTCAAGGCGAGGGAAAGCCACAATAGTGTCTCTCGTGTTCTACTAGAAAGTCGTCATGAGGAAACTGAAAGTAAGCGTAAGCCTTGCTGAAATGGCTGCTATAAAACCATTTGAAAGGTAAATGGGTCGTTGGCAAATTCTGCCTCGTAGTTTATGAGTCTAGTCGGTTTACCCTCTTCTGTGGTTTCCATTCGTTTACTTTAGTCAACTACTCGTCCATGCCAATGCCACTGCTACACTTACACTTACTAACATTTTCTATATAGATTCGCCCTGTGCAAGTTAATCTCCCTCATTCTCTCACATCGCACACAATCACTTTCCCATGTCCGGCAACGTCAAATCAAATGTTACATTATACTTAATAAGCTTTCATACTTCCATACATATCATATGTGCTTACACACAATGCATTTAAAGGCAGCTTATACACCAAATGCCTTCCAAGTGTGAAACACTTACGGTTTTGTGAAAGAGCATTCAATTAAGTTTGGTTTCATGACATCAACCTTTGCGCCCAGCTAAAGTGTCTATATCACACATTAAAACACATTACTCAGCAACTAATTATTAATTGCAAATATTTAACTTCCAACACATTCTAAATATTGCTGGAATATTAATTTATTTAGACGCCTTCGGCAATCCGTATTAGATATTCACTGGCATCACGCATATCTTGTGTATTTTATAATATAGGCTTAAGAAAAACGGGTATGAATTCTGCATAGCAATAACTACTACCGATTTGTTAATATATTGCATATTTCTGCATTTTTAGAATTTTTCCCAGGGGAATGTATATTTTACTTTAAAATTAATGTACTACTTTACATTGACGTAACAATTTTTGTCTGTAGTATTATCAAATAGTAATTTAATTTGAGTATAGGGAGTGTAAAGTCCTAAAGTGAATCATATAATTTCAGTTTTATATCGACATTTAATGTTTTGCAATAGTGAAATATGTATGCTTTGGATCTACTTTATTTCACAAAGAGATGAGTAGAGATTACTTATTTAGCTAAACAGTAGTACATTGGGCATAAACCACATCGAAATGAACTTTAGTATTCGTGATAGTGCATTTGATGTTCTGGGAAGGTAATAGTACTGTTCTTGGAGGAATAAGAGATTGAAACATGCAAAGTATACTATTAGAGTGAAAGAGAGCAGAGAGAGAGAGGTGAGTGTAATTTAGCCGATTGTGCTGTGATTCCCCAGCGAATCCTAATAACGGTAAATAATAATACACGGAAAGCGACCGTCACTATAATGTAAACCTTTTTGCAGTTAGTTGTTGGGAGGAGAGAAAGGATGTACTTGGGTTATAAATGTAATTTCTAAGAGTGGAGTAGCGATGGAACTGTTTGTATATACCATCTGCCATTATGAAGGAACAAATGTATTTAAACTCTAGTAATGTGATTTAGTAACTCATAGTTTAGCTTACGGGTGTACAATTAAATGATAATTTGCATGGCAGATTATAATGATTTGGATAAGAATAGGAAGAGGAAAGGACTGAGTGAGGTCCGTTTCAGCTTTGTGTGTAAAGGTATTAGCTATCTAAAGGTAGGAGTTTAGATGAGCTAGTTCCTTATTAGTTCTGTGTGCACTGATATCCAGATCCGCTGTAGAGGAATCAGCATTAAAGGGAAAGGGTAAATATTGTTGAGCTCTTCTGTAATGAGTTCAGCTCAAAATCCGCTCAGCTCTCATTCACTTCGCTTCCCATTCGTTTGGCTCCCTTAGATACAATTGATACAAATGAATTGAATTGCCCTGTCTGAGTTAATATGCCAGAACCAATCTGAGTTTACCCATAAAGAAACATATCCATACATTTGCTAAATCATCCTATATATACCTCTTTATAATGAACATTCAATTGCTATGTTATGCACATTATGGACATAATACTTAAAAACAGATATCGAAATATTATCATTAAGTACTGCTGCAATATTGCATTTGCAAATGCATTGATAGAAAATCTACACTATATCTGCTAAATACAATTTCAACTGTATTCGAGATATTTAGTCTCCCAGATAACAATTTAATCCATATGTACTCCTTTTCGTAATGTGCACATGAATTATACTCACCGTGGGGTATGGGGACATTTAGTTCTAGGAATTCAAACATTAAATTTTTACCATTACAAACATATGTGCACACATAAGCCTTCTTGTTAGTTGGTAAGTACGTAGGGATGGATTTGAGATAATGAGAGTGAAAATTAATATTGGCATGCACATATATTCTCAAAATGACCACATTGGGTCGTTAGAGAAATTATTACAATGGAATTTTAACTAATTAGGGAGAGAGTGCTGATTTAAGAGATTGTAAAGACTGACAAACGGAATTACATACAAATATCGTGAATAATAGTTGAGCAGGATGCAGGAGAGAATAGTATTTGCTCATATTGTATTACTAGTGTAGTTGAGTTTTCTCGTGTATACGTCTGAGTGTTGGCATGTGCATCATAAACGCAAGTTGTTTGATGAGAGGGAAGAGCGAGAGTCGACCGAGAAGATTCTAATAAAGAGATGTAGAAAGTGAGAAAAAGAGTGAAAGTATTTCCGTCGAGTGAAAGTCTGAGCTGAGTTGAGCTGACTGACTGAGCACAGTAGGAAATTTTGTGTGTAGTGAGTAGTGAGTGGTAGTCGAAAGTATTAATGGCACTTTGTCTATCCCTCGTTATACGATAAGTGACAGAACAAAGATACACTCATATTATACCTAATCACTGAATAGCAGCTTATTCTTGTACAAATATAATAATAACTATTTCAACTCTTCCCCTCTGTTCTGTGAGTGATATTAGTAGTAGAATGGTGGTCTAGTATATTTATATATATATAGGTATGTAGTAATACATTAGAATAGGGAAAGCATGAAGCAGATAAATATATTTTCGTTGAAACGGGTGGATGTGTGTGGCCCAGATTAAAAGTACATTAAGTGTACACGAGGTTATGAGAGTGTAGATGGATTATAATTCCATTCGACAATAATCCTCTCCTCTCCGCTCCTCTCTTCAATAAATCCAGTGGAGACTACTCAACTCGGTACTTTTACACTTCTACTAGCATTACTCTTACTTATCGTTAGAACTAGTCCAGAGTTAACTCACTGGCTTCCCTATCAACTAGACTAAGATCTCTGATTATGGACGACGGAGAGAACAAACAGCTTAGTAAATACTTATACTCTATCCCTTTCTCGGCAACTGATACAGTCCTCATAATATATCGATACACCTACTTTATGTTCGATTATGGTAGAGCCAAGTCCAGACCAACTTGTTAATTTCGTCACAAACTCCAGAACTAATATTACATTTCATTATTGCATGGAAAATATATTTTTTTTTCTATGAGAAACTTCTTCGAATATCTTTGTTCTTTCTCTTATTTTTCGTATGTTTTTCGCATTTTTCTAGGAAATAGAATGAAACTTACTACGATGTAGCAAGAATTTGAAGTCTAATTTGTCCTTTCAGATACCAAGTACAGCTACATATTTACAATTCTACAAGATTTCCCATTCTACTGCGTCTTTAACAGTTATATCAACATTTCATGACATTTAATGCATTTACTACTTGTATATACATTTCTTAGTTCATGCACGTCACTTGTTCACTGGATAGTATGACTTTGTTGAAGAAAAAAACTTTACATAAGACAGTGTTATAAGTAGGTATGTAATGGATACGGATGAGAATTGGCATGCTCTAGACTAAAAACTGGATCAATTACATTTAGTACGGCTTTTGACTTGACCATTTGCGACGTATCTGTTTGTTTTTGCTTGTAGCGAGTCAAATCTGATTTTGTAACCAAAATTGTATTAGATATGACGGGCTCAGCTCATCTTGTCCATTATTCCTAGAAAACTGAGATTACAAATATTCTGCGACGGAACATTACAATGGAAATGGTGCGCAGTAAAATAATGAAAAGAAAGTGGCTGAAGTCTGCATTAGTGTTATCGGATATGATAGTATGCACATTCTTTTATTGTAAGTATAGGTGCCTACTCAGATTATGTATGTATTATATGTAGTGGGAGAGTAATGTTTGTTTGTACCCCTCTGCGAACAACAAGAATGTGCTATCCTAGGCAGTTTAGTTCCCAGTTGTTCACACGAACGAGAGAGGAATTTGAAGAAATTCATGCTGACTTGAGTTGGGATTGGAAACGAACTTCTATTGAATTATTCACAGATGGAATCGAGTTGACTTGAGAATTTCAACTCACTTTGCTCACACATACTAATTTCTCTTTTACCGTTGTAAATCTGCTGAAAATCATGTTGAGGTTGGATGAGAAAGAAAGGGGAAATGTTGGAATCCATTATTTTCTTACGCGAGAATTTGCAGTCCTCCTTCCTTCTGTAAACTATAGATTTAGCCTTCCGTGAACGCGTCAAGCATGTTGGCATTCAAATCTTTTAAAGTGCAGTGCATACATTTAAAGCTAGTGTCAATATCACAGAATTACTCTTTTCGACGCCATTTCCTCCATTACTTCCTCTCATCTTATCTCCAGTCCCACTACAATATGCACTAATTACACAATAATACTGTCTGCTGACATATTTTAATATACCACAATGAGATAGCATTCCAATCTTACATTATACTCTACGCTGCATTATGTAATTAATGCAATGTCACTACCACACATGTTGAACACTCATATCACACCAATTAGTAGATTTATCATGTAATTGTTAAAATATGCTTCCGATTGCTTATAATATTTATGATTCAGATTCAGATACCGCTGGTCCAAACAAGATAATGGCAACTTTCGTACAATTACATTCATTACATAGCTGTATATGAAAGGCATGAATGTTCATACACTAACTTACTACAAATGGCTTGTAAAATTGTGAAATTGTAAATTGTATAATTAATAAACTTACAAGGGATTTGGCCGTTATCAATCATTTAGTAAATGTCAAATTAAGAGAATTACTAAGTAATGAAAAAATGCAATCCATGAATACAGTCACCATTGTGAATTTACTGTTATGCTACAAAAACAGGCCTGATGATGCAAGTATTTCTAAAACTTATAGTATACCTGGTAAACCATGAGGATTTTTATGAAGAAATATATGGTTTACTTCACCACATTATTACAGTTTTGTGGTGTTAAAGGGTAAACCACAAGTTGGATGATCGTCTATATGACCATCTTTTGTGTACAGAAAAGATAAGTGACTAGATTTGTTTTACATGAAATTCTACCATTGCATGCATTATGTTTTAGGTGTCCTTTATGCCTAATGTGATGTGTATCTCAGCTTAGCTTTTGCTTATTAGCTACAATGCCCAATAAAACTCAATAGCTCATCTAACCCCATGAAATTTTATGAATAATAACCACCATGCGATATGTAGTTCATAGAATCACGTCCAGAATAAACGCAATAAGAGAGTTTGTTAGAGTTTTGTGTTAAAGTAGATGTGTGTAGTTAGTAAGTGGCTAGTTGTAGTTTGCATTGCGAATTGTGTAGGTATATTTGTTATGTGGCCATTCGAGATAATATTATTATTATTACATGTTAGTTCTATAAGTAGCTAAACAAACGAAGCAAGGAAGTGAAGGTAGTTCTGTTAAGCGATTCGAATAGATTTCAATTCAAGTGTCTGCAACTATACAAACTAAATGGCTATAAAAACTATTTGTATATCAAATAGAAAGTGATATCACGAAGGACAGAAACGATACGAAGTAATACTATAAACTATAATGACTACGTGCTTTCACACTCCGTTGATTCGGCAAAATAGAGCAGTGCAATGCACAGTGCAAAATTACCAATTGTGTAATTTACCGCAACAAATTCATCGTTCTTTACATTGCTTTCCTTTGGTTTCTTATGCTTTCATTTCACTCTCATATAGTTAGCTTTATAGCAATCGTATGTATGTATTGAATTTAATGCCTAGAAATAGTAGTGCTCTGTATTCTATGTAGTGCCTTTCTATTTCTGCCTTCAAACTGAATTGCCTTCCTTGACTCTCCTCCACTTTCATTCCACACATTACACATATATAAGCATCATACTCAGACTATGCATTCTGTAGCATTTACACTTTTCTTTGTCTTTACACATGGACGATGGCACTAACTTCGTGTGTATCTCCAAGATATGTAGAAGAGAGACAGAACTTAAGAGACGGGAGGAAAATGGTCTATGCAGCCTAAGTAGTTTCATACATGGACAACTGGAGGCCCATTCATCCAAATGAACCTTCCGACTTCCGCCACAATTCTACTTCCTAACCTAGTTTCCGATCTTTTACTGCTTTCCCTCGTCCTTTTGTTCTATCGCTTTAGACATCTCACAACTATATGTCTGCTATGTTTTGTATTGTCTTTCCTTCTCTCTCCCTCAACTCTCATCTATGCTGATTTTGTTCAACACCAACTCTACAATGTTCACAGCACTTTATATAACAAAATCTTCTTCCTACTTTTCTTAGAATATTCACGCGATGCTAAATATATCATAATACAGAAACTAAAGAAGAATATACATGACAGCCAGGCAATACTCGGGAACGACAAAGACAGACTACGTATGAATGAGTATCTTGCCCTGAAAACTCGACTTACTACTTATGCCGACTGTGTGATGACTTTGTATTTATTATTCTTAATGTTATACCTGCTCATTCTCACTGGTACATTAGTTCACTACTTTTGGAAACTTAAACTTTTGTATATGATAATATGATGACGTAAACATTTGTATTGATATTTAACATATTTGCAATAACTAACGCAGTGTTTGCAATAATAAACTGTTGGCAAACTGATTTTCTTAGGCCCACGGCCTTAGTACATATCTCAGCGCCAAAGAGTCCAATCAACGAAACAGGCCAGTCTACCAGCCAAACAGTTTCTGCACCTTTCAGCCGAATGCACAATCTTCATTACATGATATTAGTGCTAACTAGGTTAACTTTAATTACAAATAGGTATAGGTATAGCTTCAGTTTACTTCAGTGGCCCACTAAAAACAGTTACAAGAACATTTGACACTTGAACCAAGAACTTGTTTCAAAGCCGAAGGTGAACTGTTCTAATACTACTTTTGAAAATTGTATTTCATAGTTTAATTATTTTTTTCCGGTCTTGTGTCTTGTATATACAACAATTGTAAACTTTGCATGAAAGAAAACAAGTTGTACTTAGTACCAAAGCTCAAAGACCTTTAACTTAGTCTTTGGAGCAGTATAATATGTATACAATATACATTACACCTCATCTTTTTTGTACGAATTAAATTTAGAAAATATTAATATTGTACATATAGGTAAATGATGAGTATTAGGTTAACAATAAATGAGTTATCAGTGAACAGCTGCACACCTGTAGTTAAAAACTTTCAAATTATATTTTTTTAGCTACTCCCTGATTGGTTTTGAATTTTTCCTTATCATTTCAAAGTGTGCAAAATTGTTTTCATCTAGTAAACCATTTTCAGAATGTATGAATTCAGCGTTGTTAATGTCAGGTTTCATAGTCCTTGCCACTATCTCACAAATGGTACAAGCTTTCTCAATGTACCTACACAGCAAGTATTAATTTCAGGGTTCGACAGTTAAGCGATCAAATCATCAAAAACGACATCATTTATGACGAATTAGGGCACGGGCACTGTGATATACATCTGGGTCCTCTGGGACCACAGTAAATATTTTTGTCCAAGGTTACGCAGCATAGTCTGTAGATAAACGATATAAACGGAGTCCTTGTAAAATAATATTACTCCAAAATTACATTTTGTAATGCAAAATTTCAAAATGAATCAACTTGTGACATGTGTCACAAGAAATGTCGTCATTTTAGTTATGGGTTGAAAATGTCTAATATTATGATGTTAGGTCATAGTCCATGAAACGAGCTTTCGAACGGTACACGACTTGATAATGATAGCTTCATGGAAAGTATTTCTTTTAGGGTTTGAAAGTTGAGGGTCATATCATCATAAGCGACACTTTTTAAAATGAATTGGGACCATTTCATCATAAGTGACAAAGGCCATTTTATCATAAGCGACAGTTTTGATTTTAAAGTATTTTCCTTATTTCTTCCATACTGTGTTTACAGTTTAGACTTTAAATATTGCAGTATATAGGTATTTAGCCTAGGTATTTTTGATATAACCCATATTGATATAGGTTGTTGTTTGACTAAATTATAGACGTAATTGTAATTAAAGGGCTACTTGCACATATGATGTACTACACCTTGTATATGTATATTAATCTAAAAGTAATTTTCATAGCAATCCGTACTGCCTGAAAAATTAAAAGACATCTTTAGCAACCGCAATTTAATAGTTTGAACTTTTTATGCACAGTTTAAGGATACCTCATAGGGATTATAAGAAAATTGTCGCTTATGATCATATGGTCCGAATTCGCTTGTTGTTATGCCACCAAGTGTCGTTTATGATTACATGTTATCTCAACCAAAATTAATAAAATACCTCTGGCTATTAGTAATAAAAGTATAATATATAGGGAAAATGTCGATTTGCATCCTAAATGTAGCAATGTTTTCTTGTCAAAATCCTTTTCATAAAATACATATTATTAATAAGTAAACTTGATTCTGTGTGTTTATTTGGAGATTGATTGAAAATTAAGTTATTCATGGTCAGCCTGGTTTGGAAAACACATTTAAATTTGTTTTGTTATTAATAGTTACATACAAGTTTTAAAGTTTATCTAAATTTCGGGGACTTGATATTTGCATTGAATAATCCGGTAGAACTTATCCTACCGTATTTTTCATGAAAGAAAATTTCACCGAAATCTATAACGTAAAGCCGGATCTAGGTGAACATACATATAAAAAGGTAGAAGCGATCTGTTCTAATGACAAAGGTGAACTGTTCCAATGTCAGAGGTGATGCCCATTTCTATTTATTACGAAGTGTAAAAGATACAAATTCATTTAAAGATATTTCATATCTTACTTCTTTTTTACAAAACTACATATCTATTAGCCTATTATTTTGGTATATTATTATACGGAGTGTAACTTTACTATTTGCTTGTACAACAGCTCTAACACTTCCTTTAACTGAAAGTTTATCTTAAATTAGGTGTTTTGCTTAGCAAAGTTGTTAATCCTTTTTAGCAAGAACAGTTTTCTTTTGCTAGAAAAACCAGTTTACAAAGACCATAATTATAATAGTTATATGCTAAAATTGTTTTTAATTAACAAATGTTTTAAAATATAGTTTTATTAAAGTTTCAGTTTATTAATACAGAAATAGAATTTCTTTCTGTAGAACTTAGGGTGTTATGATTTGACCCGATTCCTAATAGCAAAAAAAGGATTGAAATGTTATTTGAATTCAATGCTTTGAGGTTTGCTGTGATCTATGTATATAAAAAGCATACTACGACTACATATGCCTAAATGCATGTTCTTTTGATAGCTGACTGTCGGTGGTATAGGTACATTTACTCATGCACTTAAAGGAAGAGAGCAGTACTAAAGAATGAACAGGATGGAAGCAGGTGTCAAGGGAAAAATAGAAACATCAGGGCCAAATACATTCGTAGGTCTTTTTCGGTTTCTTAGTGGTTGCATTTCAAATATACTTTTGCAGTTTTTTGAAAGAAATAAATATAAAAGTTCATCTATGTATGTATATAATTTATATGCATAGTGTACCTATTTACCTTAGATTCAAACATCCTTGAAGAGTCTTTAATACATGCCTATGGTTGAATGGAGTAGTAGAAGTAGATGTAAAGTAACAGGCACAATAGCCAATGAAATTTCTGTAGTTGAGTTTCTCAATACGTGTATTGAACACTATTTGCTGGGCTGCGTTGCATTCCCTAGAAAAGCAACCAGGATTAAAGTATGATCCTCTGGGAGAAAATAATCTAACCAAAAAAAGAAATGCTGCCTACCTACTTACTCACTATGGCATCGTACTATGAAACTTGTATAGTTTTCTCTAACGTCCTCCGAGCAGTAAATAGAAGAGAAAAGTGTAGTAGTAATACTAACCAAGAGAAGTCGATTCCAGTCAAATGTTTTCTTATAACTCCAAAGAGCTACTACACATCGTGCTCTGTGGTATATAACATAACCATGGGACATTGCGCATTGTTCACTACTTTTTATTAAGTAGGTACAGAATAGGTAACGTAGGTATGATACAGTAAGACGCATTAGTATATATACCGTATCGTTTGGGTTAGGTTATGTAAGACATAGTAGGCCTTGCACACCTCGAATGAAAGTCGCAGTAGCGTAAGTGGCTCATCTTTGCGGCCAAGCCATTCCACGCCAGATGACTACTGTACAATAGTGAGGACGATAGAATAAACCCGGCAGTCTAACAATAAGAGAAACAAAACTAAGGTGGTCGCTCGCTCGATTGCTAAGTGAAAGAATACATAGGAATAGTCCACTCGGGTAGTATTTTTCCTATTTTAAGTGAATAGGAGGAGAACGGTTGCTAATCCCAAAGGGGTGGATGGAGACACATTCTAGACAAGGTGTGTCACTTTAGTTTCTCATTGGAATAAGTGAGCCAACTTAAGTCGTAACTTGGAAACCATAATGGCTCACAGCAAAGGTTTCTATTTTCAGACACACAGACTTGCTTGTATACCTATCTTCATTCTCAAGCGTATTGAAATCAAGTTCACCAACTTTTTATATTTAAGAATGCATTTTCTGCGGATGAAATTGTCCTTGCATTTTTATCACTTTGGAGCCTATATTAGTAATTATTGCCACCGGGCTATATATCAGTCTTTGCCTTTGCAATATAAATACAGATATACTACTAGACATTTAAAGTATAAGCAAGTAGTTGGTAAGAAATCAAAACAAAAAGTCACTTAATTTTAATGTATACAGCTTGAAGAGATGTGCAGCTATAGGTTTGCAAATTCGTTTAAGTCTAGGACAACATATTTGCACAGTCTGATGCATTTGTATGTCATACTTATGTGTTAGGATGTACATAGGAAGTAATGAAGGGAAATAATAAGAAATTCATGGAAGTGCAAAAGTCAAAGGGGAGTGAAAATGAGATTTGAGTGAAAGAATGTGATAGTAGAGGAGAAAGAAAAGGAAGGGTGTCCGATATAATGCAAACACAAGGGTACTTACGATATCATGTGTGGACGACAAGAGAAAGTTGAGAAAATGGATGAGCAGAGTCTGTAAGTAGTAGGGCCAGAGTTAAAGAGAGAGAGAAGTCGAGGCCAAGTCATTGGAAGAAGGCTCCTTTAAAGTCGAGTTGAGACAGAGAGTCAGAAGACAATTGAAGCTTGACTGTGTGTATAGCTGAATGGCGGAGCAAATGCCCGTTTTCACGGAGCATTAGAGACAATGCAATGGAAGGATGAGACACTTTCTTCCAACTCTCTCTACAACTCATAATAGGGGAATGGACGTTGACCAATGTAACTCAAGTGTCGTAACTTTCCCCCAGTCGCCTCTGCTTCATTCCCTTCCCGATCTTTCTCCTTAAATTGCATTGCTCTCTGCAACTGTGAAGGATGGATAGACTGACAGACAGATCTGCCTCTCCAAAACTTCCAGCACTATCTATATAAACACGGATATTTAGAAACTAATACATTTCAACTATAGTAATACGAATGCTGTATATTGTATACTATGTAGTTCAATTGTAATGCTGTCAGTACTTTGATAACAGGATCGTCCTATTTTTGTCGAACTACAAAATTCAAGCGAAGAAATGTCTAAATGATCCACTATTATTCATAATACAGCATATTGTGTTTGTAATAATGTATCAATGATACTGATAGATCGTATACCCTGCATTACATAGTCCCTAGTTATGAGAGTTGAATTTACTTAAGACTCGATATTACCTATATTGCAATGCGTAGGAAGGGAAGGGAAAACGAACGTTGAGAGCGGATGAGAGAAGTAAAGACACCGAAAGAAAGAAAATAGAATAGACGGAGAAAGTGCACACAGGAATCTCATGTTCAGATTTATACTATAGTATCCCCAAGTTTGCACTCGTGTCGCTTGGAAGGTAGGGCATATAAACACACATACGACAATAGTCAATACACTACAACCGACACGTTTTAGGAAGCATACTTATTGTGAGAATGATACAATCACAAACTTACCAGGCTTCTATAGTATATCCGTTCACAACGTAAAGGACAAAAAGAACGAGCATTATAGCTGTTCTGGGCTGGCTTTGCGTAGACGTATTTAAAGATAGGGACAAGACGACTAGGAGAAAAATCTGTTGGCATAAATCATGGCTCTAGTAGCACCTAGGACTCCCGTAGGACTTTACTCAACCTTTGGCGACAATCTGAAACCAATTTCAACTGTGCTTCTGACCCCGAAAGAACATCTGCTATTTTAATCTACGACTTCCTTTTTTTATTTGTACATTTTACTCTCCTCTGTGTGGCTTTTGGGTGCAAATATTTCTTTATACACAATTCTTTGAGTAGGTACACAAGTTTATTCTAAATTTCCTGTCACACTTACTGTGTAAATTAAGCCAATTTTAAAACATATTTTAGACCTGAAAGTCTGCAGTACAAAGTACAGACAACTCTATGAAAGCACCATTATAAGTACAGCTTCATTAATTTTTAAAGAGCCTGATGTTAAAATCAAAGTGATTTATATCTACGCATATACTTTTTAATATCTTGGATGTAGAGGCTACTTTAAAAGACTGCAGGGTTATCGTCTCTCCCAAGCCATGAAGGTCTGGATGACATTAGAAATTTCCCACCTGTGATTATTTACGATCCACAGACACATTTCGATTTCCGATAAGATTTTAGACGCTTTAAATTAACTTTTGCATTTGACCTAACATTAAAATAATATATTGACTATATATATGCTTTACCTATTTGCCTTTTAAAGTAAATAATTGATGGTTCTTTCTTTTCTCTCAAGTATATAATTTAGGGAGTCAATTTTTTATTGGTAAATCTAAAGTAAATGCAGGAAAGCGCAGCTAATACAGTTTTTCTTTTCTGCAGGTACAAAAGAATAGTACAGCGAGAATAAAGGTGCAACTGTTGCAATGACTTTTAACTTATATAGTTGATTTGATAATCCATGGAGTTGCCCACATTGCTCCTTATTTGTTCTAAGTCACTTTTAACTTATAGTAAACAAGCAAACTAAAAAACTTTGAAGAAAGAGATTTTAAACTGAAGTTGGCAAGACTTCACGATAAAGACAAAATTCCATGTTTCATTTTTTGAGTGCTTGAAAATGTGCGATACGAGATTTTATATTATTTTTGACATCCTTTCTATTTTAAGCAAAACTAAGGACTAAACAACGTTTTTTGAGATTATTGCTGGTTGCTGTCGACACCATATGTACACGTAGAGTACATTACATTACTTACATTAAATGGTGAACATGACACACAACCAGCCGGCAGCCACCCCAAAGCAAAGATGCAGCTTATTTACTATGCAAAGGTACTCCTTTAGTTTCCCTTCCTACTTGACGCTTGACTTGCACTATCTAAAAAAAATGAAGCAAAACCCTAACAAAAGAGATTTTTAATACTTTTACTAGTAAATACAAGCGAACTTCCTTTAAATTACGACGGTTTTGGCGAAGAACAAGTCTACGTAGACAGGAGAACAGAGATATATTAAGTGTTTCAGTATTCTACACAAAAAATAAGAAACGTACTTCCTATGCATAAGTAGCTCCATACCAACTAGTATTGTTGTTACCCTGAAGTAAAATACAAAGTACTAGGATGGAGGATAAATTGATGCAGAACACACTTTCCGATATTTTATATCATTATTTTTCAGATATTCTCAGTAGCAACCTAATGGGAGCCCATTTACTTACATTAATACCATATTACCCACTGATTCACCAACTGGATTTTTAAATTACCAACGCAAACTTAATTTTTCTTTTGCTAAATTAAAAGTGCATGTAACAACATTTAAACGTAATATTTTTTTAATTCGTAAAAAATACTTGATTGCCTTATTTAGCATGAAAACATGGTTATGCTAAATGGTGCAATTAAAAAACGTCTGCTACTAATTTGGAAATATCTTTAGTATTAATATGTCTATCTGAGAAAATCTAATATAATTTTATATGGTTTTGAACTTTGACTCTCAATTTTGTATATATATTTTTTTCAATTCAGACTCTTGGGCCCCTGTCTGCGAGTGTCATCTCGCATATAATATAGTCAAAATATCACCACTTCAATCAAGTTAAAATACGGAGACTTTTATTGAATACTAGATGTGACCTATTGCAAGCACTTGTGCTAGTATCGAAATAATGCGAAGATACATACCGACACGGATACCTATTATGGAGTTATTAGTATCTATGCTCTTCTCTTCTGAATAATCCTTGTTAACTTGTTATCAGTTTGAATTTTCCAATATAAGTAATGTCAAACGCAGAAATTTGCAGCAAATCAAAGCTTCTGTACAGATGTAGAAAATTGTATTTGAATTCTGACAATCACTAACCCGACTAACCGAGATTTGAATGTGCATTGCCCAGAAATAATATTACGGTTTGATAAAACATTAATAATAAACATCTTGGTGTTCCGGAGATTGCTGATTCTATATAATACAGTAGTGCTATTGACGGCGAGGAATAAAATATACAGGAGGAAAATTCACCGAGGGAGGAAAAGGAAAAAACAAAAGTGAAACAAGAGTGTATCATAAAGGGACAGAAAGCTTTCCCCTACCCACAGTGAAATATGCCACCAGAGATGCCAAAAATTTACCAGGCCAAACAAGAACATTACTGAGCATTATGGCGGCTGAGCTAGCTTAGTGGAATGGTCACCTGAAGACCAATGTATCATTCTCATCCCATTCCCCCTGATCGTGTCTCTTGCTGATGAAAGGCCCACACCATCACAAAACGCAAGCATCACATCATCTCTCCTGCCCTTCTTCCAACTTGTGCCTATCTGTATTCTTCATGTGCCTTATTTCTAGATAACCAAACTGAAACTACTGAAATATTATATAAGGCAACTCTTAATGGTATAAAGTTGTGCGTGAATACGTACGCAACGGACAGTGGCAGCAGCAAAGAAGTCAAAGCGACATATACTAATAGCTGTAAAGTAAAGTCGTAAAGCGCGATTCTGATTATATTATAGCTGTATATAGATGTAAGTGCATACAAATGCAACAGACTTTATTCGCCTTGAATTAATGCTATAGGTAATAAGCTGCTACACAGAAAGATAGGATTTATTTACCATGACATTAATTTACTACCCCAACTAAGAATACAATTTACGGAAATTCAAAATGAAGTATAATGTTAAAACTGTAGAAATGGAAATGAGCTTATCCAATATTATTTGTCCTTAACCCTCACTCTGTTGAATTAACATTACTTCACGCACTCAACGTAAAGTCACGTCATTGCCCCCGAAACTTCTACCAGAGAATCCTGCTCCCCCATTTTGCCTCTACTGTGGTAAATATTTATGTATAGTAGGTACTATATAGTGTCCCAAAATGAATTTCTTTGATTTTAGTCGCAGTTGCTTTAACATTTTTCATTTTTATTTGTCAATGTTTTGCCATAGGCTTGTTATTCCAGTACTTCCACTGTAACTGATCACATGAGTCAGAATTCGTTCTGTCCACATAAATCTGAATTCATCCAAATTCGTCAGAACTAGTCTAAATTCGCCCGAATTGGTCTGAATTTAATTTTCACCTTATGAAAACGTTTACTTAATAATCTTATATACAATAAAAATTAGGTAGGTAATATTCAGGTATTATAAAAGCACTAAATTGATTGATTCTGTTTGTCATAGACTATTTATGTATTAGACAAAATTACAATAAATAAAAAATATATAAAATAAAAGTGACCAATCTCGTTTTAACCATATTTCTTATCTTAGTCATTTCTTAACTTATAAGATTAGGGACGATTACATCAAATACGTATCATATTATTGGGAGGTAGTCAAAGAGGGAGGTAGTCTAACTGGGAGACAGTCTAACCGGGAGGTAGTCTGCTGGGAGGTAGTAGGACGAAGAGGTATTCATATATGGAGGTATTCAAGCACAGGGGTATTGGCATGTGATCTAATTTATGAGTCCCCTTGCCACTCACTAACAAATAAAGTCAAATACTGTCTCCAACAGATAGTCACTCAAAATCCTATCATGCAGCTACAGGTATACAATACTTAATTCTTATGTATTCATTTGTAGGTGCATGCATGATACAATAAGTAAATTGTGTTTAGACGTCCACCATACTGTACATACAAATACAATTTTTGTATGTGGAGTGATAAAACATTGTCTTTAGCTAGTCGGAGGGGAAAGTTTTGATGAAAGATTTCATTTTCACAAAAGTCATGTTAGGCCAGTGAACTTTGAAGAAGTTTTGTTGACATTTGGTGAACAAATAGATTATTTTCACTTTGACAATTACAGAATAGTGTAAGAAGCTCAAACGAGCAATAATCTATGATGATGGTATATAATCGTGTAGATCTACTACGAGTTGGTGGTATAAGTAGTAGGTGTGTATAGCAGAGTATTAAACGGACAAGGAAATGGTTGTGGAGTCTGGCGAACTGAACTGACACATTTGCGAAAGCACCCCGGAACTCGTTTTCTCTCTTTGTAGAGATATCTAAATGTCATAGCATTAATATCGAAAGTACGCCGTATGTATTCAATGGGAAGGGTGTAAGATAGGAGAAGAAGTCTAGTGAATACATAAGAGGAAAGTAACAATACGGGACGTCTCTACATAAACAGGGACAATAAATAGGGAAATAACTAAAGGTAAGTTGGGGAATCTCCTGAGGGAGAGTGAGAAATGCTTTTCTTCAATAAGCAACACAAAAGGAATCAAGAAATGGAATCCTTTCTTATCCCATCTTATCTAGCTCATTGGTCTGACGTGATCTTATCTGAAACCAAAGCGGAGGCTTTGAAGACGGTGAGAGAGTGTTCAGTTCACAGAAGAGTAGCCAAATATCGTGCCCTCCCTCCACTTAAGTATATATTGCAAGTCCCATGGATAGATAGGTATTTACTATTTAGAGCAGATCAGGTTAGTTTGGTGATGTTGGAGCTTAGCCCATTGAGCCGGACGCGGTTCTGATTGTGAGACTATTAGGATGAGAAGCATGGACATCCAGTTTGTCATTGGTTGACAGATGATTTTTCCAGGACGGGGCACACGCATATTGCCAACCCATTTACCATTGATAGTGCAACTGGCTTTCTCCAACAGTTTCCATTGCATTAGTTCACTTTACGTTGCTTTGGTTAGTTCGTCCATTCCTTTCCTTTACGTTACATTACATCGCATTATATTACATTACCTTGATATTGCTATTAGTTTGCTCCGAGGAGAACAGAACGAGGCACTTACTTGGTTTACTATTGTGCGTCCTTGTCTGTGTACGTTGGTATATACAAGCAGACACCTTTACACTAAAACAGATAGCAGGACGACAAGAAAAAAGGTATCCATAATACGTAATGCATGTACATATATACATACCTAATACAGTTTAACTAGTCGTTCTATCTCCTACCTATTCATTCAGCTTCCCTGATTTCACGTACGGCTCTACTCCTACGTGTAATGTAAGTACTACTAGGAACAATGGTCCTGTGCGGGGCAATGCATTCTGTGACTATTGTAAATAGTGAGACGAGGAGACAGAGCAGAGAGAGAGAGAGGGCTCGGAAAATAATATATAATACCTATGCTAACTGAAGCAGGAACTTATCTCACGAGTTTTCTAAGCTCTTGGGCATTCACATTGCATATTTGATATTGGTTTAACTTTTACTTTGACTTCCTTGCCTACTTAAGTATACATTGTAGATTGCGTTGAGGATAGGACCAAGATTTTGCTTACATTTAGTGAATATGTATTTATGAACATTCGCCATCATATGTATCACATTGCAATGCATAAGCTGTAGACATTTTATAGGTATTGGTAAATGGTATCTCATGTATGTATATAGCTATTTGTGTGTGGCCCATGAGTAGGTAGTGAGTGGAGTTTGTCTCCTTCATACATAATATAAGTGTGTGCAATGAGCCTCTTCCATAAGGCTTCCATATACCTTGTGCCATAAATACATACCCATATTGTTTTCTCCGCCTATATCTTCCATCATATTCATAGAGAAAGTGTAACGGTGCACAATTTAATATTTACGTAGCTGTGAGTGTGTTAGCGAGGTTTTTGTGCCCCTGCTTAACTTAATATCCGGGTTTGTCTGAGATGCCTTACGTATATAATTATGATACTGTTTTGCCCCATTCCACTGGTTACGTAACCCAACTGACAGAGTTGAAATAGAGACAGTTAGATAAAATAGCATTTCACAGCACAGCGCACCACACTAGTACAAATAAAGTATCTTTTGTTCTTTTCGTCTCCGTTTTAGTTGCATGTCCATCCAAATGGCAGGTTGTTTCTGTTGTGCTCTACTATTCTGAGAAGTGGGCTATTTCTCCTCCCTTCTCTCTCTATAATACATAACTATAGTATAGTAAATATTGTGTGGAATACCTACTTCTGCAATGTTTTCTCATGACTTGACCTAAGTTTGACTCGACTGTTGCTACTTATACTTTACTACGTACCTAAGACAGTAGTAGAGAGAGAGAGGAGGGATAGGGAATGGGACGCACGTAGCTAAGTAAGTAAGGGATGAGCTATGGAAGAGAGATGAAAGTTGTGCTGGCGTATGAAAGGTGGATGGTCGTAGGTAGTATTCAGAATGACTCGTACTTACTCCGTTTACGTTATGTGAGAAATGAATGGGATGGAGAAGAAACTCAAGATACTTAGTTAGGTAGTTGCAATTGCAATAGTTGCTCTGGAGAAAGTCTGATTTCTCTCCTTTTCCCTCTTTATAGCTTTTGTAAGGAGAGAATTTTTCGCAGGACAGGGTTAACAGTCAGAGTTTTAGCGAATAGTTCTAGCTTTATAGCTGTGTGTTAGTCACACTCTTGTCGGGGCATTGAGTTCGTCTTGGCGGAAAAAAAACTATTTCTTCTCTCTGGCTCTCCACTCACTCGCTGACTGACTGTCTCTCCCAAAAGCTAAGTGTCTGTTCCTGTTTGTATAGACAGTATACAAAATATAGGTAGTATAGCATAATGGAGTAATGATATTATTTCTACACCTCCTTCCCACCCTGTACATACCGACACAACATCACCTATTTGCTATACAGACTGTGCTATATTTAATATACAGCAGTACATTATAGGTGTAACAGTGTTTTCTCAGGATAGAGTATGTATAGAGTACAGTGAGTAGGCATTTGTGTGTGGACGAGGATAGTGATGCTGGCAATGGAGATGGCTGGCTTTTTTCTATGTGACTACCCCCCAGACAGTACTTTACATTTCAACACAGACTTTCCTCCGTCAGATTTTCCCCATTTTTAGTCATCTTCAGAAAGTTTAAACGTTCTCTCTATGTCTCTCTCATGTCCGTCTTGTTTCTCGGCTAAGTTTCATAGCTCAAACTGCCTTTGCTTTTGGCCATGTTGTGACTTTGTAACTGTAACGCCTCGCTACATTACATTACACTACATTATGTTACTTTGCTAGGAAACTACATTAGAACATCACTGCCACTAGACTTTTCTACACGTTATGTGTCTTCTGTTATGTTATGTTGTGTTATGTTACGTACACAGGAGCCCTAAACAAAGAATACCAACCTAAGAAACATCTTCTTATGCAATACAATCTAATGTAATGGACCAAACTAAGTCTAACTTTGCATATGTACAGCTAAGGGTCTCTATTATATTAGAGAGCCCTATTTGTATCTCTCTACGCTCCTCTTTTGTTTAGCTCTCTGCGTATTATGCATCTATCTAAACTCCAAAGTAACCATGTATACAAGTACTTTTACAAAGAATTGCCTTCTCTCTATTGTCTCTCTCCACTCCTAGAATTTCCTTTTCTTCATCCTCCATAACTATTTACATATTGCTACACATTATTATATCACTAAAAGAATATACCAGCAGTCCCCTACTATTAACTATACTATGATCCATCCTAGACCTATACTATGTATAAATATATGTTCAGGCTGTATCTGTCTGTGTGTGGTATGTCGGATATGTGTGTGGAGTGTGTATCTATTTACATAACGAGGAAACGTGTTGTATATCCGTATGCATGCATGTGCTCTGAACTCGGCGATAAACAAAAGTGAAGACTTACACATTTCCCCATCACACTTGTCGAGTGTCAACCTATTTGTGGATTTACGACTCTTTTATGCTCCTCATTCTTTAGCCAAACTACTTACGACACGCTTTCCACTCATCAACTCTCCTCTTCTTCTAGTTACACACACTCTTTACATTGGATTGCCTCCTATTACTTGCTTTGCTTTGTTCTATTTCCTTTATAGCGATATAAGTACCTTCTCCCCACACCTCCTCCACATCTCCACTTGCATACTTTACATCATCATGAATGAGAGACATTCTTCAAGAGCACTACTTTACTTTTTACTCCTTCATACACACACATTACAATTGTTTTACTCTCTTGCACTACGCACACACAGAATACAATGCGTAAACTAATGCATCATATGCCTGAAGCACACCATATGCAAATACCCACTTACACCCTCCACTATATATTCTTCTACACACTGTATTTACTACACAACAGTCGTCCTACCCATTCAACATCATCAAATCACAACTCGACTTTACTTCCCTTTTCAACAAAACATCTCAACATTTCAAGACTCCTGAAGAAATTTTTATGCTTTCACAGATAGATTAGTTATGCTACAATTTACATTTTCTACCCTTACACCACTTTTATTTCCTAACCTTAATAAAACAACCATCCGACCATTAATGTCCTTAGTAGTACAGAGGAATGCACAATTCCACCATTGTATGTTAGCCGAATAGTACGTTTGCAACAATAAAATTGATGGCACGCGTTATGCGTACAAGCGCAAAGATTATTATTTGACTTTTGTACCAATGCAAATAACACGTTATGGTTTACACTAAACTCTAATATTTTCACTTATAAGTATTAGCTGTCACTATATCAGCCCATAGTTTTTGTGACATTGCCCGTTATTTATATTCGTTAAAAATTTGCAATTAATTACTAAGTGCTAGTAGTTTCTTGAAGAACTATACAACAAAGACATTACATAAGCTACCTGTATAGATGTTTCCTAATTGCGTATATAAAACTGTAATTTTATAAAGAAAGGTAAATTATTGGAGAAAAATATTTTCTAATAGTTTTATTATGATGTATAATTGTGCATAGTATGATGGACGTTTTGTTAGTGGTCCCATCCCAAATAAGCGCTGTAGTAATTTGAGTTTTTTATTATGAGTTATTTTTAGTAATACCTCCAAAAAAATTTCATTTGAGAATTTGCATGAATTTTGCAATTTTTTTGCATAATATTCTAATCTCAACATAAACCTTTTACTCTAACCTATTTATGCAACTGAGTAGATCAATAAGCACGACAACTAAAACGATCTATGCTATAAGCTAGTATTTAATAAGGATGAAAAGAAATAACATTAAGTTTTTCAAATGTGTATTTCGTCGTAATGTGTCAACAGTCCTAAACTACTAAACGGTGAGGAGGATAGGAGAAACGCAAGAAAACGTTACATCCCTCCACCAATCTTCTTCACTGCATTTTTTGTGAGTGAAAACTTGTCTAATCCGACTTTCATATTATGCAGATTTAGACACTTTTAGGTTTTCTGCTGTATTTAGGCCTGTCTCATTGTCAGTTGAGTATAAATGCGTTGAAGATGTCTGTAGAGGAGGAAACTATCAGTGGACGTATCTAAATAGAAAACGGGAAAAGGAATACTCAGCTCTGAAATACAATCCAGTCAGTCAACTTCCCGTTCTTTCCTTCACTATTCACCATCCGGTCTTCCCTTTAGGCTTCTCGACTTTATTTCTAGTGAATGAAATACGGCAAGTGGAGATATTATATTCACTCCTGTACAGTATCACTACTCTGCCAGATGTAGATACTCAATATCTCCACAGGAATTTAGTGAAAATGGAGATTTTCTTAGCCAGGAAAGAATATTGTACTCTACTCATCTTTTATAAGGTGTCTAGGTCACAAAAGTAGTTAGACAGACTTGCAATATTTTCTATTGACATTTAGACAAAGAGAATAATAATGAATGGTTCGGAAGAAGTGGAGAAGAGTTAAACTCCTACCTAACGAAAACAAGTAAATCCAAGTATCAGAGTATAAGTTGATCCTTTAGAAGGCCTTAGATTTGTACTCTTATATTTGTACTTATATTTACTGGAATTTACCCAGTTGACAAATTCAGTGCAGAAATATCTATTCCAAACAACGTTGCACTTTAATGAAAAACATCCATGAATAATATTATACGTAAATGTCAGAATATTACAATGCACAACACTTTCAAAGTCTCAATACTTGGGGATTAGAAAACTGTAGAATAGACTTTATAGATACGTATCCTTGCTTTGTACTTTTAAATGCGAAGCTAAACAAATAGTCATAGTTAGAACTGGAGTACAAATACACCCTCGTAGCATTACCTCGATCTACCTACTACATGGTAGTACAGATATAGAGTGTGGATGTATGACCTCAAAAAATTGACTGTGCATTCACATCTTCCTACAAGTGGAAAGTATTAAATATTGAAGTAGTTTTAAATTTAATATCACATGCACGCACACTGTATGTGACTATGGTTTTCGTGTACAATCCTAGGAAAAGATATCTTGAGTATGCTTTAGTATATATTATTTTTTATTTTATGAACGGTGTATCAGCAGACGTTCCTATTCCTGTCTATCTCTTTCATACTGAATAAGATGGCTTAACTACAGTAGATAACTATTTTATATGTACAGGGCTTTCCTTATTTAATGTTTCTCATTCCTTCCACAGCCAATATTGTAGCAGACATTTATACCTATTGTATAGGATAGCTCGTTCAATATGTCCTTCAATTTTAGGTTGGCTGACCGATTTTTAAACTTTTACTAAGTACTACACCAGTGGACACTGAATCTGTAAAAAATTGGAAGTGATAATTTCCATTTGTCCGATCACAAAAGTCTGGACACTTTTCTTTCATGTTCAAAAATAGAAAATTTTTCAACTTTGATGGGTAATAAAGCATTAAAAGTTAAAACGTTGACTCCCTTCGAATTATACAAAATTTTGAAAAAATCCTAAATGAAACTAGAAATGAAAATATTTTAAAATAAAATAAATTATTTTGGTGGTAAATTTAAACATTTTGGAATTGAGTCGTGGGCATGATTATTCCTCGACGTGTTCAAAGAATTGACACCGTGCTCATAAAACTAAAAAATGGTATATCTTTAAAAATACGTATAACAGCATGTTACTTAGAGTGAGTTTCGAGTATGATAGTACACTGTTATTGGGAGAGAAGATTTGATAATAAACACCCTGTACTTAAGAGATGCAAGTGATATGGGGTAACTACTAACGACAGAAAATCAAAATGAAAAATAAGAGCTATAGACAGAAAAAATGTATTATTTTGAAAGATGTGTTGATACAGTGACGCCTACTTCTAATGTCAAGACATAAATAGTTATATTATGAAGTAGGAGTGACTAGTGAGCGTGGAATGGCAGATTGGCACAGACTAAAACAATATGATGTTGACAAGTGGAGATGCATTACATATAAATGAAACTTTATTTGCTCAAAAGCCTAGGGTAAAGAGAAATAAGGAAACAGTGAGAGAGAAGAGAAAGGTAGAATAGGAAGAGGTGGATGATTATGTTTAAGGCTGACTGTATGGTGGAAAACGTAAAAGCGCTGCTAGTGAGTTATTGGCTGAATGCAATTTTTTCGCCCCAAGACCTCTGCAAAGGATCTAGAAATTGAAATTTCGATCAATCTCCCATTCGATTAAGGCAACGTGGCCTGTATGTAGATCAGTTGGTTTGGCTTGCTGGCTTGGCTTGGTTGGCTGGGTTGAGTTGGTCGGTTAGCTAACCTTATACTTTCACTTGGCTTGAGTAGTTACTTTCAATTCAATTCTGTTAGGACTTGACTACAGAACTCCAACTAGACTGCTGCTAATACTTCTGCCAGCTCCTTCCTACTTTTATATGCAAAAACTCAAATCTCTTTCTACTGCTATACTATTTACTACTGCAGTAAGACCCATACAAATACAAATAGTAATATGTATTTACGTATGGGCATTCTCTACCATTGTCTCCAGCTATACGACTATTTGTGCTTATTTACTCAAGCACTAATATTTGAAAGATTGTTTTACACATACGTTGATATTATATATGCATAGATGGAAGCGAAAGAAAAGGGAGATCGACTGTGAACAATAGTCCACTACTACTGCGTTGAAATGTCTTTCTATACGTCCTCTATAGGGATAGAGAGATAGAGTTGTATGAATAATATAGGTATTAGTAGGATTTATATGGGATAGTTCTGTCTGTGATAGATATGTGTGCGGAGACCTAAAAAGGTACGCAGCATAAGTAGGAAAGTATTCTAGGAGGAGAGAAGAAGAATGGGAAAACATTCCATATTAGTATTATGCACTAAGAAGTCGGATGCACGGAGGAAGGAAGAAGCAAGGGCGAATTTTATATTGCATATTAATGCTCCCCTTTTCACTTTTTATCGCTCGCCTATGCGTATTGTATGTATGTTGTTTACTTACCACTCTTCAGATCTCCTCCATATCCATGTCGTATCAGATGTACATCTCTACCTAATAATTCTCCTTTCCGTCACTACTATAATAATATGTTGGCAAAGTGCTACCTACTTCCATCCTTTGTACAACTGGCAATATTTTGACTAAACTTGTACATACAACAAATATATAAATAGTAGGAGTTCTTCGTTCCTTATTTCGAGTCAAGTACTAAAAGAAAGGAAGGAAGTAGGAAAGCTAAAATAAACTTTCTGTGCAAGCAATGCAATAAGAAGTCTTTTTACGAATATCGGAAGATATTCCAGCTGTTTAGCTAAGCTATGTAATTTTTAGTCAAGTCAAACCAACTCCGAAAGTGTAACTACAGCGAAAAGGGACTCTGTGAGGGTTACGTTCAAAATCCTCTTCATCTCCTTAAGCATATTTATAACCAGAGAGCAGGTCACATATATTACATTTTTCAATGGACATTTTAGTTTTCCTATTACTGATTTTTCCCTATCAACTTTATACATCTTTTTATGTACAAGCATGTTGCTTTTTCAATTAGGTTAAACTTTTCACCGGAAACTTTCATTTCTTCAACTAAATTTAACTGAGCCAACAGCAAAAATTGCCATTATTATTGAGAACCATCTAATAAATCGCATAACGATGAGTTTTCCATGAAAAATATCTTCAGCCTTTTAAATAAATTTCAAATCTTTATACTTCTAAGAATGGCTTATTTTTAGCTTGTTAAAAAATACCAAAAACGTCTATCGTTATCTCATCCAAAAAATAAAATAAACTATTTTACACATAAAAAGGCTGCAGGTACTACAGACACTATCGGTACAATATTTTATTACAATACCCCTTTCGAGATTTTTAAACTTCAAAAGAGCCATGAGATAAATATCAAAAATCTGTTCGAAAGTTCGAGCCACTGACAATGCGTTTCAATAAAATTACGTTCATAAAAAACGGAGAGTAGTGTTGGATCAACCCAACGCATTTGATACAATTCACACCCACCTTACATTTCTCACATTTCTCATTTTAAAATAGGTATATGCAGTATAGGTGTAGGATATCAATTTGATTTACTCTACACGGTAATTATGCATATTATAATACCGCCTCTTTGTTAATTGACATGAACGTTGAATGCTTTTCAAACGGTCTAAAGATTTAATTTTACGGCGTTATTATCTTGTTAGCAGACGGACTGAAAAGGGCTGTGATGGATTTTATCGGGGTAAAAAGATATTATTAATTCAATGTACTGGAAAATTAACAAGCTTGCCTAAAATCACATGGCCCCATTTTGGTTATTCTTGCCTTAACCACCCGCTGTGAGTACTAGCTCACCATTTTAGCACGTTGATCAACAATTAATACTAAGAGTGGATATTTCTGAAGTTAGCTATGTCTACCTTAATAACAGACAAAAGTAATTTAGCGCTTTAACTGTTCTATGATCTAATTTTGGAATTTGTTGATATCAAACTCAAATATTAAATAAAAATAAAAAGCTAAAGTGCAGAATGCAAATGACCTGATTCAGTGGATATTTTATTGTAGAATACCATAGAGAATAGAATAATAAATAGTTGTTTGAGATCCACACTTCATCTCATAATACAAAACCCTTTGTCATGAGTAGGTGTTTGAGTATAGCAACTAGACGGCAAAGTATTGTTTGAATAATTCCCAATATCGTTTCATTCATGATAATATTCCTTTGAAAAACTCATTTCCTTTCTTGAGTTAAAGCTTTCTTCACTCTGCTTTCACTTTTGGAGTTGTATAAGATTTTTAGCAGGTTGTGTAATAATGGGATGAGATGTTTGCTCAATTCCGTTGTTAGTGAACTACAATACAAACGCTCTTGTGTACATGACTTCTATGACATAGCTACACAGTTTTCACTCTATTTAAAAAGTAACCCTCCTAAATTTAATTATCTGTTTGCTGCTGAACTTTTGCTTTGAGTGCATAGCTTCCTATTAGATGGAAATAAACAGAAATGCAATTATGCTTTGTGCCCTATTTAATAGTCCAGTATAGTAACGTTTTATTGTTTGTACATGAACTGCAGGGAGTCAAAGGCAAGTCATTTTGGATTAGACAGTTGAAACAAGTTTTTCATTTATCTATTGTTGAACATTTTTATTTCGGAATGCAATATGTTATTATTTGATAGCATTCAGAGTCTACCTGCATATTTTATTTTTAGCACCCATTTAGAAATTGCATTGTTATGAGAGCATTATTAATTTTAAGGGAAAGTGCTAAAACCTTTGGAGAATAAATCACGTTGAGAAATTATTACAATATCAAAAGATGTCCAAAGGGAGGGGAGAATGATTAAAATAAAGTGTACTAATACTATGCACGCTGGAATTGAGTGTTCTCCTGAACTTAAGTACAGATCATATAACATTTGCACAAGAGCACATTGCATTAGACTTAACTACACTTACATTTGAGCCACACGGAGGCCACCAGACGACCACACTACAACAAACCATAACTCAGGCAGTGTGGAGTGTAACGTACATAAAGCAAAAGCATTGCTCACATCGTGTATAAATTGCCACACAATTTTTCTATGGACATAGTCGAAGAAAAGACTGTAATAATTCCAAGGATTATCTTTGCCACTCTTGTAAGTTCAAGTTTATATCTAATTCCCGTTGACAAATGCGCAATTTATTGCCATATTTACGTAACAAATAAGCACTTCAACGGAACTTACAAAATGTTATAAACTCTTGCACCATTAAACGTGAAAAAGTGCCTAAAGAATGAAACTCTTAACTCTGCAGCTCTTGTTTCCTTTTTATTTTTCACTTTTCCCAGCATCATGCATGTGCACCATATGAACTATAAAATTCTTCAATCTGTATTTTCAGTACTTCCTAAAAAATGTTTTCATGATACGCAATATAATAAGTCCACATTATTTATTCTTTATCCTTTGCAATATTTACTGTACATATTATTGCTGCCCTCCACCATAAGCATGCGATAATATGGCGAGCAGCTTAAACATATAGTTACGAAATTCATTACATCTATACATAAGTACACGCACGTACCATTTCGTAAAAGTTAAAGCTGCACAAATGTTTTTGCAGCTGAATTTGTCAAGTTTTATGCTTTAATTATAGTTTAAAATACACGGACAGCGTAATAATTTTCCCTCTAGGATAAGGTTGATCACCATCTGCCTTATTTTGTTGTGGAGAAATCCAATGCCATTGCCATCAACGCATTAAAACAACAGAAAACCGGAGTAAAACAATGGATCTAAGTTTTTCTGTTTTACTTTCCTCTTAGAACAATCACCATTACTTATTAACTCATTCTACTCATTAAGCCAAAGACCTTCTCAGCTCCCTGTATACGAAATACAATGGGCTTGTTAGTACCATCCGCGGCATGAACTATCATTACATAATTTTGTGTCTCTGGATGAACAAAGACTTCCTTTACCATACACAGTGCATGTCTTTCTCAATCTAAAAATCCCTTATTATTAAATTTCAAGAGCTACATCGTCTTTCAATTTAAAAATTGAATTAAATATCAACCAGTGGCACATCACATCCGTTGCCGTATGTTTTCCTTATGTTTCCTTTATTATGCATAAACATTATAATACCTAGCAACCTATATTATGTAGGGATTTGTTGTGTGTCTAAATCCCATTCAATTTCACTACAGGTGATTGCATGCACAGGACAATCACAGGCGCTACTACCTTAAATGTAATATTTTCCTACTTATCATACATAACGTGCGAAAGTTGCTTGTTTGTGGTTACCTTTTGAATACATTCGGCTCAAATGGCCATCTGACTGATTTTACTTCTTTATTATCAGAGTTAATACAAGTCTAAACCAAGGAACTCGCATTTTAATATTAATCCTTAGTATTATTACTTAACCTTTACAATGTAGTGATATGCAATCTGGCAGAAGTTGTAGTGGCCGACAGAAGTGAACCTTTTTGCTCTGTAAGTGACTGCTGGTGTTTAGTAATGAAAAAAAGACAATGGCCACACTTAGTCGGTTCTTCTCTCAACATATGCATATGCGTGTGTATCAGATACAAACATCTGCACTCTTCAATGGTGTACGCATGTAAATGTAACAAGATAATCATCTTTATAGCCTCCTTTAACAAATAGGGTGCAACAAACCCGAACCTACAGTGCGATGCAATTCAATTCACCTTTTTAACTTATTTGTTCAGGAGAAGAAAAGATGTATTTACATACACAATAGGAAGAGCACTTTTATCAGGCGAGTGCTTATAAATAAAACAATTGTACTCTCCATCCCATGACATTTCTTACGTACTAGAATATTCACTTACTCTATTTAATAGCCGACTATTACGACAATTACACTCCCGGCCGGCTCTAAGCAGTTTCTCAAATAGGAGATAGACTTGACCTTTGTTGTTCTGTTGTGTCTCTGAACTTGTCAGCCTTAACACATCGTTTTGGAGCTACGTATAATTACTCTCTCTACAAAGCAACCTACCTACCTACCCAGACTTAAACGAAATCACTTATTTACAGTCATACCTATAGAGAGTAGTACAAAGGAAGAGAACTTCTCAACTGTCTGAATAGCCCCAAGTTTCAGCTTACATGCAAATAGAAGTTAATTATAATGACGCAATCCGTGTCTTTACCGCCAATTAATGTCCCTTGGCTTCTGAACCTTTCCTTTTAACCCAAATGCAATTCAATATATCAGTTAATTAACTAAACCTTTTCTAGTTCATTGTATACCAGAGTTTCTTAATATCGTTTACAGCCAGCTCCAGCTCTCTTTTAATTACTTAATGAAAATGAAATTGAAGCCATCAGCTTGATACAGTCTGCCATTACGCACAGATAGGTAATGATAACCCAAACACAGAAAGCCATAACATTCACAGTTTGTTTATTTTAGCTACAAAAGTGTTTGTTACTCAAGTTATATAGATATCTAGTGCCCTATATCCACTATTATGTATCACTATGAATTAGAACAAATTATAACGTATAGCGTCCTCACAATTTACCTACTTAATGACTTGTGAATTGACTACATACTTTCATACATGTCTGAATGTAGTTAATTGTATTGCACTGTCCATGTAGTAAAATTCAGAGTCTGGATTTTAACCTGAGTCTGATGACTGCCTTCCTACGTACATTACTCATTGCGGCAATTTGCTACAAAAGCATAGTTATGCTCATAAAAATTCTTTCGTTGAAACTTTTAAAGGTCAGTCTTTATTACCCACTCTGCTGATTGTGACTTGTGAGTGAGTAGTTAGTCAACAGCTTAGAGATGTAAGTTATAAGCTAGGCACTCGTTTCCCTTATTTGGCAGCTAAAGTAAAGACAAAATTTCCTTTTCTGACGGATAAAACGTGTTTAACATAAAAGTAATTGAGCAACGGCAATGCGGGCCAATTTTATTTGTAAACTCACTGGATGTCTGTAGTGAAACCATAACTAATGGTAAACTACTGCACCCCTTAATAGCTCGCTCTATTCGACTGTTCTTCACAGACCACTTCGCCGGCTATGCTTCGACGAAACCGGTATTAGGCCAAAAAGCAATAATACATATAATAAGAAGTAATACTGATAAGTATGTATTATTGTGTAAGGAATTCTTTATTATCTCTCTCATCGCCCCAACATATCAACTTGTATATTATTGCATGATAAATATAGATTACAGTATCATTATATAAAGCGAGAAATATATACTTTTCTCTTTATAACGTGTATGCACTTTGTCCATCTAAGACTCTCAGGTTATTTTGATAATTTTCATTTCATTGAGAGTGCGTTTGTTTCAAAGTGGATAATGTACCTAAGCCTGTCTCACACCACTTGCTTGTGAATTGGCTTGATATTGGAAAAGAGTCGGCTGGCATTAGTATACATTCTAAGAACAAGGTAAATATAGTAGGTAGTAAATCAGTGGAGTGTATTTCACAGTCGTGTACTAATATACTAATCCACCACTTCGGTTTTTATTGCGCTTTTATAGGCGTTGATTGCCTCCTTAATGGCATTATCAGACCATTTGAACTAGAAAATCAACCAGACAGCTTATTAATAATTCATGAGCTCCTCTAGATGGAGAATGGAGATTAGTATCTCTTGATACAGATATGATATGACGTTTAGATGTCCATAAGTTAGGCTAATCTTAACCTTTTGCCACATTTCAAATAGCTATTTCTCTTTTCGGCTCAAGAAAATTAACTTATAAACCATTCATTCGTATCAAATGCACCTTAAACAACTTTTATCTATAGCCGAATTGAAACAAATGTTTAAAAGCTATCCTTTTAATATCCTTTTTGATGCAGTAATAATCAAATCAAGTTCGAATGACACTATAATTCGGCTTTGGATTTTTTGAACGTAAGTAATTACAATTAGGTAAGGTTTGATGAATTGAAATCTTGTACAAATGTCAAAGGAAAGTTGTTAAATCAGCTTTAATCATGTTTAATGGAATAGAAATTTATTTTAATGGTAATTAAATTCCATACGAGTTTTATTCTTGCTTGGATTAATAAGCATGAATTTGCCTCATGGGTCTTATTACATGTACTTAGTTTAGATTCCTACTTAGTGATCTGAGCATAACAACCTGGCAGTTAAAAACAACATTAAAGTCTAGTTCACAGGATAGATATTGCTTAGTCTGCTGTGAACGTGCGAACAGAGTTGTGAATAGGTAGTGTTATTTCTCAAAATTTAAATTTCAGATTGAAGATAAATATGCGGTGTAAAGCCTCTAGCTAATAACTACGTACATTTTCTTGTTTTCGCAATGTGAATATCAAAGGTCATTTTGATTACACTTAATTTATCTGGAAAATTGTTCATCTTGCTTTTGTAAGGTCATTTGTATCATCGCTTGGTAGTAATATTGCAATGGAAAATTATTTAGCTTAAGAATTCTAAATAAATAAAATGTAAACACACATCTATCATCATTACTTAGCAGTGATGAAAATGCATTCCTTGGGTACATTTGAGGTTGAATGGTTGTCACTTTACTTGAAATTAAAGATGCTTAATATTTCAAGTGAAAAATTGTTTTACATGTATTTGTCGGGTATAAAGACTTTCAACAAATTTCACGAATAATTTCTTATTACAATATCACATAGCTTTAGGATAGATAATCAATTGCCACTTTCTCTAAATGTACGTACACGAGGAATTAATTAAAATGTTCAATCAAATAAAGTTAGATATGGCTACAAATGAAACTACCAAAAATGGACAAATAAAAATACATAAACTAATTGTACTTCAGTCTCAATACAATAATTTATGCAAAACGTTAGATGACTAATTTGTGATAGGATGTGTGGGACTTGAGCAAATATCTTTACTAAGGAGGATATTGTAAAAATTTACCATAAAAGTCACTAGCAATAAAAGTTATCCCCTGTGGATACAATAGAAACAATTTGTTTATGTGGTCCACAAGGAAAACGATGCTGATTGTTGAGTGAAGAACAAAAATTAAATTACTTTGAAGCAAAAAATCCTGAATCGGATTAATTGACATATGCAAGCAATAAAAGTAAAAGGTCTCCGTGCTTGATCTGAACTGAGACAAATCTAGAGTCAATTAAATAGTTTTTTCATGGAAGTAAACCTACGGAGACGCAGAGCTAAGTACCAGTTCGAACCCAAAAACCACATAAATGAAGGACTGCGGAAGAGTTTGTTTGTCCAGATTTTTTGTGAAGGAAACGTAATCAAAAAGATAGGGATCCATCCCGTATTTACGTTGAAGTTGAGCAGAGCAGAATAACGAGCGTCTGCCTTACTTGTTCCCACAACACATCCGACACTCCTACTCAGAACCTCGGATAGAATAGAATCCACTATCAGTAATGTATATGGCTACAGAGACACATTTTATAATGGAGTAGCTTATCTGGATAGTAATACTCTTCAAACTACGTAATTCTAATTTTCCTGCCGTGAAACCGCAGTCCACATCGCCAAGTAAAGAACTATTCTTTCATTCACTCGACAACATCAAAGGGCAGGAGCATATACTGGAGCAAAGTGCAGAAAAACAAGATGAAGTTTATAGATTCAAAGAAAAAAGCCAACTCAAATAAGCGCTGCTATATAGGGAAAGTTGCTTACAATGAATATGGTCAGAACAGATTGAGCCCGACTCAATAATTTATTAAGGCACCCATACATACTGAAATGTCCGACAAAACTTTTGACTCATCGCTAGATGTAACAGTAGAAAGGACAATTTGAACCACAAATGTTTTTTGCCAATGAAAAAGAAGCCAACTCTGTTGTCAAACAAAAAGTGAATTACTACTAAATAAAATCCCAAAGAACGATAAACGAAAAATCCCAAGAATCTCTTCTATCTGCTCTATAATTACATGGATAGTTTGCAACTTTACAAAATACAATTGTCTTGCTAGTTGTGATATTATAATATAATGGCTATGAATTAATGACCCTGTAGAAAAAACGGAATATATGTCTTTAGCTTTATTTATTATGGTAAAAATAATAAGTTGTCTTTACGAAACAAATGAATACGATTCCTTAAAAATAAAATAAAGTTCAATATTTTTATCTGCGTAAATAACTTAGACGAAATTAGACAAATTTAGACGAATTTAGACAAATTTAGACGAATTTAGACAAATTTAGACGAATTTAGACAAATTTAGACGATTTTGGACTAATTTAGACAAATTTAGTTTTTGTTAGTTTTTGTTAGCTTTTGTTAGTTTTTGTTAGTTTTTGTTAGTTTTTGTTAGCTTTTGTTAGTTTTTGTTAGTTTTTGTTAGTTTTTGTTAGTTTTTGTTAGTTTTTGTTAGTTTTTGTTAGTTTTTGTTAGTTTTTGTTAGTTTTTGTTAGTTTTTGTTAGTTTTTGTTAGTTTTTGTTAGTTTTTGTTAGTTTTTGTTAGTTTTTGTTAATTTAGACGAATTTAGACGAATTTAGACAAATTTAGAAGAACTTAGACGAGCAGCTGAACTAAGTCTAATTCGTTTTAATGGTGTCAGATTCGTTACATTTAGGTCTTCAAATAGTCTTCATTTTAAAAATGCTAATGTTACCTATAGTTTGTCGATATTGCTGGAAATTGTGCATATTATGAAACTATTCTCTCCCTACCAGACATACATGCAGATGCATACATAATATATTAGGTACATAGGTAGGTTTTATTGCTTTATAAAGGTTGTGAGAGAAACATGCACTCGTCACTAAGCAGACTAGGATGTGCTACGAGCAGTTCATTTTCAAATAGGTAATTATAATTATTCGCTGTGTCGTTTGAAATAAGAATTTTTTAAGAAGGTCCAAATAACGTTTATGCAAAATGTATTTGGGTATGTCGTGTCTGAAAAGAGACAGGAACTACTTCTAATTGACTTGAAAATAAAATGACACATAGCTATACGCAGGTAGTATTTATCTATATGCACGTGATGTAATTCTTATAAGATTGCATGACCACCACTCAGTGTCCTAAAGACGCGGGGAGACTAGTAATGAACTGCGACTATTTCCATCCGTTTCTTTTATTTCTGTCTCACCATAAGAGCGGTTGAAGCTAAACATAAACTCACGAAAGGCCTTATAGAGGAAAACCATGAGAAAAAAAGTTCTATTCCAATTTCTAGTATCACCGACTGAAGAACCCAAAAGTTGGATAGAGTCACCGTCAGCAAACTTGCAGTATGCATGTGTACAGAGTAGTACAGATTAAACAAATAGGAATTCTACATAAAATGTATTCTGTATATGTATTTAGGAGATACAGACAAAAAACTTAGAGAAGCCACTTTATATATAAATACGGAATACATAGCTACCACTATTATCAGAACGGCAATCTCTTCTGTTGACAAGAGAAGATCATCAGACCTCTTCTTGTCGAAGCAAAACGGAGAAGATTCGGTCCAGGCAATCCGCTGAGGCATGTCATGTCCAACTAGATACTTCAACTTGAAAACAGATCAGAAGAGACACGAAAGATTCGCACAATCCGATCTGATCCGTAGAAGCAGCAGCTAAGCTACCTATACCCATATCACTATTGGAAATCCTTAACTCTTGACTTTACCCTCTTCCTTAGTTTATATCTCGAAGGAATTGGATAGATTTAGAACACAATGCGATTACAGCTACAAACGAGGCACCCGGTCAAACAATACGTCGCCCAAGTGCTTACAGAATGACAGATACTCACTATCAAAATTTTGTTACCTACTTTATATCAAATATGTCATATAGGCTTATCTAGTTGAAACAATTTCTCACGATACATGACAAATTTACTAATTCATCCAGAAATTGATATAAGTCTTTACAATAATCAATTTTAATGAAAATAGTCGAGATAATTTTTTTATTTAGAAAATTGTAAAAAATAAAAACGCAGGGTACTTTACTTTTGACAATGATCATTCACAAGCTTAAAATTCGCATATAATTTGTTAAATGTTAGATAAATCA
Organism: Tomocerus qinae; assembly: GCA_020055645.1. Lineage (NCBI taxonomy): Eukaryota > Metazoa > Arthropoda > Collembola > Entomobryomorpha > Tomoceridae > Tomocerus > Tomocerus qinae. The sequence goes on from CM034548.1 coordinate 30,549,653, forward strand.
TTCCGAGTTAGGAAATTTCAAAGATGGTAATGACTTAGTAGGTGGGACCCGGATTTGAAAGTGAAAATGATATTCAGGAGATGGATATCGAGTGTAATAGTATCTAAGTAGTTGGGTAAGTTGGGTTAGCAATCAATAATTAGACAGTTTTTGGTTTGAGTAGGAGTGAATGTGGATGGGCTCGTGCGGATCTGTAGATTTGACCTGAGCAAAGGAAACCCGCATGTGTTTCCATACGATTCTATCTGTTCTCTTTCCATCATATCAATACACGCTTAGCTTCCTATGGCAAATATTTGATTATAGCTCTGTGATGTGATCCATGCTTACTTACTTTGGTCTTATACACTTACTGGGACTTGTACTCTTACCTACTTTCCTCTTACTCCACTTCACTTCCCACCCCTTCTCTTCAGCATTTTTATTCTCTTCTTTGTAAATGTGCGTTTTGTATGAAGCAGCTCCGACAATAAGGGAAAACTGCTTTGTATAATATTAAACTAGTATGTATGTGCTTATAAGTAGGTACGAGAACAAACGAGACCAAATCAAACGACTACAGATCACTCTCCGGACATATTTACTTACTTCTTATACACGATTTCCTAAGTCTCTGCACTGGCTATCATGTCTGCATGCACACTCTCTGTATATTTATCCATAAATACTAGCCATATAGCACCTACCACACAAAAGACACATTCTATTAACTAACCAGCAAATCTACAACCACCATACTAAATCCGATGCCTTCACTTCAGCCCTGATCTACCATTGGATTAAGCACGCTATGCTTCATCTTCCTCCATAGTTTCTACTTTTTCTCGCTTTACAAATTATGGACATTTGAAATATGAAATAAGAAAAACTCGAAAACATGGACATATCCACTGAGATACTTTTTGCTAAATCTCCAAAAAACTACAATCATCATTGCCCAGAAATTTTCTTGCTCTGAATTTGTTACCGTGGAAATATGCACCCGATTTAAAAGCTTTTGCACAGTATTATTAAAACTCTATACTCAGGCTCTTGGTGCATTTCGGATGTTAATACTAATAAATTCACTGGTTGATGCAGGGTTGAGTTTTCGCCACCAAATTTTCGTTTCTGCCAGTTGGCTGGCAGAAACAAGTTTAAACCAGGTTATATAACCAGGCAAAAAGTGGCTGAATTTTATTTCAATATGAAAAATTTGGCAGTTAAATGTCTCAAAACCGCCCCTTTTGATTATGACTGCTTAGATACATGATATCGAACGTCGGTGAAATCGAAATCGGACGTCGGCTAGAAAAAATTTGAAATTCGGGTAAAATAATATAACCCGGTTTTATGTAACTTTTAGGCAAAAATAACTTTAAACTGTTCCAATTAATGAGATAATGCGCTTTGTCACATTAGTGAGTTTTGGCCACTTTGAAACAGATTTTTCCACTAGGTTTTTGCCAGCTAGTTATAACCATGGTTATAACCAGGGTGGATAAAACCATGTGCCAACCCTGCGTTGATACATTTGAAGTAGTACTTGTTTAGAAAGTGTATTGTAAATGTAATAAAAGTTTTAAGGGTACTTGCCCCCAGGTTGATACCTATTATCCAATTGTTCAGAGTTCCTGTTTCTGAGTTGACATGCACATCAGGGATAATTGTCACAGTATGATATAAAATGAATACATTCATGCAAATGTGGTAATGGTAACCGAACTTCTGAGAAACTACCAAGCCGTGTTGGCAAACAGGAAGATCCATGAACTCGTTTCCGTTCAGTGCGATGGACAACGGTTTCGGTTTAAATGCTCAACTGCATTCGGTATGATTTAGAAACCCAAGTTACCAGGCTCCTGTTTATTTTGAGGTCAAACTTTTTAGAACTAATACGCCCCTCAAGTCTATGCAGGGCTGAGAGAGAAACTCAATGTGCAAACGGCAATGCTCCAGAGTGCATAACTGTTCCGAACTATGCATCTCATGATTTACTTACTATTAAACTGGGCAAAGTGATGTTACACAACACACAAGTGGCTATTTAATATAGACCTCCAGATTTCAGATCACTAAAGATCTTATGTCAACATAATATTCATAATATGGGGAAGGTCAGCCTAATATTGACAGAGAGGGGAGTATAAGCATAAGATTATGAAACTGTTATGAAAAGTGTCACGCTTCAAGCCTGGTAGCATTAAAAATACAATATTGAAGCTTTTTAGTTCGCAATTTCGCATTTTTTTTGATGTTGCAAGGCTGAATTGATGTTACCTATAATGAAATATAGGTGTTCAAAAATTATTTGTTTTAGTAGCATAAGTAAAATTGTTTTAATCTTTTAGAAACTTAAGTTACATAGTATGTATTATAAGCATACAAACATGCTTATGTTTATCTTCTAACTGTCCTTGTTATGGGAAAACTTATAGATGTGAGACTGCAGTTCAGAGCAAATTAATTAAAGTAGAATTTATTATCGTTAGTACATTTAGTACAAGAAATATGCATGTAAATATTCACAGAACTGGACTTGGAGGTGATTCAGCTACATATATTCTAACATCTGTGAAAATAAGTAACACTGAAGTAAGTTTAGCTATATAAAAACGTGTAGCTGGTTATGATTATAATTAGTGGAGCTATAAAGGCAGTAAATGGGAAGATGATGAAAATGTACATTTGGCACTGACGTCTGATAAGTAAGTAGTACACGTAGTAAGTGACTTAGGAAATGTAAGCTATTTTCATGCATGCAATTTGAACTTTACGTAATGTTATTTGAAATAATTACTTAAAATGCAAGTTTTACAGACTGGCAGCGAATTGAGATTTCCAGGGAAGTATATTATTTGAGTTGCATGCAGTTCTGTGCCATGTGTAGCCATGTCTTGCGTATGTAATGTAACTATGTATATGTAATGTACCTGCTGCTTCGAATCTTTCCCCTTTACTTCAACTCGACTACATTCAAAGAAGCATCGAAGATAGAAAACGGAGGAAGAGGCACCAAAATCTAAGCGAGGTGCAAAGGAGCGACGAGTCGTAGAATAGAAACTTAGACTGGAGAGAACGAAATCCACTTGTTTCCATTGAGTTAGCTCAGTTGCTGATAGACAGGCAAAGCAGACACACTGGGAGAACCCGCTGATTCTCTACATTATTGAAGTCAAACTCCATCCCTCCTCCAAAAGCTCACCGCAACAACTCATAGCTAAACAAAGAAATAATCGCTTCCTTTTTACTCATTACATAGACAAGTAAAACGAAAAATTATTTCCTAGTGCACTATAATAAGACGCTAGCTAATCTCAATTTAGTTTTGTAGAGTGTTCTACTTGCATTGACTGTAATGCAGTAGTCGCTAAGCCAAGTCAATAGTGCACCAGTGAAAACTGCAGAGAATTATTAATTTAATTTCAGTGATTTCTTTCCTTGTTTGTCCTAACTTCATTTAGGCAACACAATTCTTAAAATATTTAAATCAAAACGGAGAAGTTCTAAATTGGTATTAGCTGACTGAACTACACAGATACCCCCAACTTTGATCTTCTATTTCATCTCATCACCATACAACTGCTACATTTGAGAAAATATACAAAATAATATACATCTTGGACTCTGTGAGACGGTGGAAATGTTCAACTGCGTCTCAACACCAGACTAATCTCATATACCTTACATCATTGTGCGTTTATTTTATCCACAAACTTCATTCGTTTTAGTGACCTATCGCAAATTAACTTGCTGAATTCCTTTGTAGAATCTTAATTTTTTACTCTTGGTGAAAAGAATCTTTACCAACTAATTTCCAAGTAACTGAAGATGTGTCTCATTCTACACTCTTAAATTCTGCATTACTCTGGATTAACAAAATGTATCTTCTCTAAAGATCATACATAAACAGTTTCTTTGAACTTTAGTTGGCATTAAAGTGGAAGTCTGTTTGTACACGTATATATTATATGCCTACTGTAAACTCTTAATCAGTAAAGGCTGGTCAACCGATCCAAAAACGAAATCCCCATTGCAATCACTGATTGGCATTACTTAAATTACTTCTTTGACTTATAGTGAACTGATTGTAGGGGAAGTGGACAAAGTTAATTTGACTTGACTCAAAGGGAGGTGCGTCTCTTTTAGAAGCGCTCCTAAGGGAAAAGAAAGACTCAAGTTGCCCTCAGATCATCGCAGATTCACTCAACTAAACCTAATCAATAGACAAGAGAAAATATCGGGTGAAAGTTATCAACTTCTTCATATTGCCCTACGCTCAACCATTTCGGATTCTATTCATTATACAGGTTCCCATTTTTTACATATTTAGCACAAATTTTCATCAATTATCTTTTAATTGGTTAATTGAATAAGAGACAAAAATAATTTATTTAGGCCAATTCGTTTTAATATTTAATTGAAAAATATTAACGGGGTATTAGCAATAATTACTCTCTGAATTTTTTTGGTACATTTGCTTTTACTTTCAAATTGAAGAATACTACTTCAAGTACCTACTAATCTCATTTAGGACAAACGTATTTGAAAACCTCAAATTGGATGTCAAATATATGATCCAAAACATTATAAATACCAACGCTACTGCCACGTATTTAATATATGCAAATATTAACCATTGACTGGTATCATCACCTCCAAGCAGTTACATAATCCCGGAGAGAGCATATTGTTTTGCTGTGGCCTCGTCTGTGTGGCAAAACCACTGTCGTTGCTAACAAATTCATTTACAAGTTAGCAGCTCGATTAAATAGAACACTCATCTCATTTTCATATTCTTAGGAAATGTTATGTAAGGAAATCAAGTAGAGGTTATGTACGCATCCCTTGGGCCACACTCACATTATTTGAAGCATTGCTTACATAACATACACCACTCTCACGTATACTTGTAGCCAACTTCAAGATAATTATTTCTATGGCAAGAAAGAGATTCTACATATTACAAATCAAGGAAAATTGGGTTGCAGGAAATTTGTTTGAGAATTTTTAGTACCTGATAGTTTTCTCAACTTGCCATCTCATTTGTCATTAGATTCCCTAAGTGCGCCAATGGTGGTTCTACTAAGAATAACTGATAACTCCGAATAAATGGTCAATGATGACTAAAATGGCATCAAGTACAATTTTATCAATTACAGTTATATTACGATTATTGCTACAGTCGGGTATTTTATCTGTTTGAAATAGTTTAGTAGGTAAAACATAATTCCATATATTCGGCCTTTGAGAGTTGAAAACTTGTACGAAATGAATACCTACTTACTGTAGATACTTTTTAAATTCTATAAGCCTTCCTACTGTTAAATTCAAAGTAAAATCTACTCGGAACTCGCAAGGAGTAACAAAGAGATGTTTAATAACATTGAGTAGAATCGTGTCAAAGTACAAAATATTCAACTACAGTGTAATATAGCTATGAGGAGGAAATACTCTCTCGTATTATTATGTTAAAAATTTAGCTGTACAGCAAAAGAGCTAATTTACATGTGACATGTAACCTTTTTCAAAGAGTTTACAAAGTGTGAAAATTGATTGATGTCTGCATCTGGTTGTAAATGAAACATTTCTGTTAAACACAGTATTACTCGTAAAGAAGTATTTAGGTTCATTTAGATCAGATTGACGACATAAAAATTTAATGCCGGATTTTAATACTTTCATCATTGGCCCTAAGTAACTTGGCGAGGTACGTAGGTAGTTTGTTTGATTCCATTAACCTATACTTTTTAGTGGAAATGAAAGTACTAGTTGAAAAGTTCTATTAATGACACAAAGGTGAATCAGAGAGCATTAGGCAGGGCTTAGTGATGCCAAAGATTCGAGGAAAATGCCAAAAACATAATATCTATATTTAACAAATTCTGTTCCAGTAGATTCACAATAAAGGGAGTCAATAGTTCCATTCTGCATTTCGCATTGAATTCAGTTGATTTTATATGGACTTTAGAAGTGCGTCCTCACAGTGTTTGTCTTACTTTGCTGTGCGATGTTCATATCGGATCTTTCACAACAAAGCACTCGACACTCTCTTTTTGTAGATACTTGCTAGCGATAGAAGGGATGAGTTGTTTATCTGTAGTGCGAGTGGGTACTATTCCGACTATCTCCACAAGTACAGTTTATTAAATCCGAGGATGCGGATTCAACCAAAGCGAAGAAAGGCAAAGCAAGTCAACAAAAAGCCAGTGGAAACTCTCTCAATGCACAGAGTATTATACAAACGTAGAATACAGAGTGAGCTTTCACACTCACATACTTACTTGAATATAATGGCATTGTATGTACACATCTCATCTAAGCTCCCTGCACAATATTGCTTCCTCTATTTATGTGGATACAATTTACTTTATAGTAGTCTTCAGATACTACATTTACGGTACAATCTTGTTTTATACAGATATTTACTCCTAAAGGAATCCAAGTGCAGTCGTGAGGAACATTTGAAAGAGGAATGGACCGAGAGATCAATCTAACCATAAGACATGCGTTGAAAAAATAATTTTCATTAAAATCTCTTTGTTTCTACCTTTTCTTTCCAGGTCATTTTCCTTTCTGACGATTTATTATTATAAACTACAAAGAGACATCAAATATGTGGTTATTAATTTAAGTTGTTTTATTAAGTAGAACTCTAAATAACTCCAAGCATGTCTAACTTTTTAGATATTAGCGAGAGAAATATACCCACAAATGGTAAAAGTAGTGCAATTTATATACCAAACATCACCTACAATTGAAAATAATTCGCAACATACATTTACACAGGCATTACGAAAGTAAAAATGTAGCAATTGTTTCAGGAACACAGACCTATTCTCACTTGTGGGCACGGTCTACAGACATTCACTTTTACTTACCTGCACAAGGCTAACTCAAGTTGCACAGCAAGAAAGTTGCAAACCCAGGGCTCAATCTACTCACTTATTTATTTCTTCCATGGTCATACCTAAATGGTTTGAAAGTTGCAAACACAACTAGGACGAGTTATTTCTAGGGTTTAAGTATTGTATGCATTGGAGATATAGTGGAAGATCATAATGTATGTACTTCGGCTCAAAGTTTCTATGCAATACTAATATCAGCCTAGAGCAACTTCTACAAGAACATTACAAACTAGTAGGATTGGCTCTTTTACTGCGTGAAAGCCTTGTGTATAAGTTTAAACCCAAATAAACAGAGTGAGTGGACGTAGATTACCTTGTTCATTTGTAGTGTTCAATGCTCACCCAGCCATTCATGTTTCAGTTTTGTCCATTGAACTCAGATTCCAATTTTTCTGTTTTGCTTTGTAATGATATAGATATTATAGTTCTATTAATAGTTCTATTGCTTTGGTGGTATCACTATGGTTCTGTACCCAAGTTAGTAGACTTCCTCATTGGAGTGAGAAGAAAACTTTCAATTCTTGCGAATCTCAATGCCGTCTCCTCACAATCAGTTTTCTTTCTTTCTGTCGCGTCCTGTGGTGTGTTTCCAACTCCACATCCCATCACATTAGTACATTAGTTACAATGTACATCTACCTAAGAGTTCAATCCAATCCACACAATGTAAGTAACGCAGCTCGCTCTACTTTTCACTTTACAATCCTTAAACGGAATTTCCAAACTCAGCGTCTTTGCTGGATAGGTCAAGCTTAGTCCTAACTTATATATTGAGAGCTATTCCATTACATCCAGGCAGGTCAGATATTTCAGTATGAAATAGAAAGCGGCATGTTGGAGCCTCCTCCCGGCAGCTTTCTTTTTGTCTCCTTTAACACATAATGCCGTGTCCTAACTTTCCCTTGCTCCCAGCTAGCTCTCCCAAAAAGAAAGTTGCTATACAGCTACCTACGTGTGGAAATGCATAAGTAAGTACTTATGGCTACAGTGATATTTGTAAAAGTGTATGTGCAGCCGAGTTTTGAGATGGAAGGTCATTCTGTATTTCACACTGGACAAAGTCACACGAGACGACGGAAGGAGTTAGAGCCAGGAGTAAGTGAAACAGGGAAATAGAGGAGACGTACATAGCACGACGTGTCTTACGTCAGTATGGCACAGCAATTCAAGGCAATATATTAGCACAATAGCACAGCTTTCCTTTAGAAACGCTCTGAGCTGACAAACAACCCTTCTAGGTATTTCTTTGATAGAAAATCCACAATGTGAACAAGTTCAATAGGCAGAAAAACGCCGCCGACTCTTTCTCCAGTAAATCTGAAATTGTCGAACTGGTGGTTAATAAACTCACAAAATACTCCCTACCTTTCCCTGCGTATCTGCAAGGCTCAACTCTACAGGCAGGATTATTTTACTACCTATAGGCCATCACTAACTAAAGCCTCACTTTCATTTAGCTGTTTTCTTCGTAAGTAAACACTCACTCCTATCTCTTATCTATGTAGGTCCACATCAAATCCACAGAGAGATGCAAAAATAATGCACATCCACCTTGCATAAAGTCGGCATGGAATAGAATTGTATACTCTAATATAAGGTATAACTCTTGATCCAGATTAGTCACAAAGCTTTTCCTTCCTGAACTGTGTTGATGTGATTTATATACTTGCAAATACCAACACTCAAGTAGACACAGCGTTTAGCACTTGAGATGAGATGAGATTTACATGCAGTTTTGACACATTACAAATCTGTGACGCATATAATGATCTAAAGTCTAAATTCCTGGAGGGACAAACTCATCAAGCCAATGATTAGCCTACTTATTTTAATGCCGTACGAGACATGGGAATATTCCAGTGAAATTTCCAGTTTAATAGCATTTGCTTCAGACATATAAAGTTCAAGGGAGCATCTAATTCCTATTTTATTGATAGTTATGCTACGGCGACCCGAAAGCTTCATAATTGGCTACCAATTAATTTGAACCTTTGAAAATTTCCATCAAAACTAAATTTCCTTGAGGCCACAGTAACTAATGTAATGGAAAAAGTCTACCATTTTGATTTTGGACGTACGTACCTAATTGATATTTTGATATTGATATCAGAATTTCGATCTGTACATATACCTATCTATATATACTAATAAAATAAAATAAAATATTTTTGCAAATGGTATTATTCAAATGGCACGTTTTAATTTCCCATTGCATTTAGTAAATAACATGTATTCTTTGTGGCATTTCAAAGGATAGATAACATTATATTTCCACTTTCATTTATTATACTAAACAAAAATTGAAATGGTTAACAAAGTCAGAATAATTGTTGAGGATTCCTCGTTAGTTGGTAGCAAAGAGACAAAAATTCCCAGCACAATATATTTAAGTATTACGTTACGAAATGAATTCCTCAGTTCCTTTATTCTGAATAATAGTCATCCTGATATTTATTTATGTGGCATACATCGTCCACTTGTCGTAATGTGCATGTACAAAACGAGTCTAATTGTAAGTAATAATATTTGATATGGAAAACCATAATGGTAATTGAGACTGGAGTCACATTATTATTATTATGTGGCCAATACTATATAGGCTTAAATACTATTACAAAACATACACACTTTTATTGTCGAAGACAATGAAATGTAATATTAAGCCGAGGGTACAACAACGGACGCCGTATTGTTATGTGAACTGATGCATGGCATTGCAGAGCCAGATTAAGTTCTCTTGCGATTGAGACAAAAAGTGGATTATGTGAGCAATGCATGTTAAAGTTGACTACGCTACGTAGATGGACTAGATTTAATGACAACGAGGGCAAGAAATTATAACATGTAGCCATAGCTGTAGGAAATGATACTGAGACACTCACAAGGAATGATACTTGATATGCGTGCATTAAATTGCATTGGTAGTACATATTCTAGATAAATAATACGTTTTGTACGCATTGTGTCGTTAAGTATATGTAGTGGAGCTGTAGATTAGGATAAATGCCAGTGTTTGTCCATGTTTGTAGAGAAGGCAGGTGGGAAGTGGGAAGTACCTACTAGTTAGCCTCAGAGTGACTTAACAATAGAGATAAATAATTTTCAAGGATAGAAACAATCTCCAATGCTCTTGATTATATTTAATAACATATCTCTGCAGTTTATGCACTCGAGGAGCTGCGTTAAAAGCCACTCATGTTATTATTCTAAGTACTGTGGTTATTCTATACAGACATCTCGTTAACTCAACGTCCCTACGTGCACTCATGGTAATTTATAAATATCATTGGCTCTCTTCTACCATTACGTCCCAAATGGATATATAGACGGCACAAAGGCAGATAATTAAATAGCGAAATGAAAACAATTGTTACAATTGTTGAAAATGGATGCAAATCGTTTAGCTTTCGCTTTACTTAGCTCAATGCTATTAATATGCATAAATTACTTTTACTTCATTAGTACAAAATCAGTAATTCTGGGAGTTTGAATCATCCGCAACAAAACAGATTTCTTTGTAACCCGATCTATTTAATGCTTTGTGGTTGTACAACTACTAGATTAATTGCAACATCAAATACGGAAAAGCAACCTTGATATAAAATTAAATAGATGTTTGGGGAAAATGAATACAAATGGATATACATGCATACCATTTTGTACTAGAAATAGGCCCGTTCTCCGAACGGGAAAAATGGGTAACCCCTTAATGGGCACGGTAGATTATGGGTATGCATTATGCATTAAAAAAGTATGAAAATTAACAGATTAAAATGTTTAAAACATTGCTTGCTGCATTGCTACAACATCCTACGCACGGGGAACCAAATACAATACTTATCGAATCAACATAATAATAGTAAACCAAATTCAGCATCATTTAACTAAACAGCGAAATTAAAGTTTGAAGTCCTTTCATCAGCGCCTGATTTTTATTATATCATTAATATTATATGGACATATTATATAATTTTAAATCCCCCCGTCAATTTACATCACCCCGCGTCATTTTACATTACCACATCATTGTAAATAGACGTCATTTTATATAACCCCATCATTGTAAATAGACGTCATTTTATATAACCCCATCATTGTAAATAGACGTCATTTTAAATAACTCTATCATTTTAAATATCCCCGTCATTTTAAACAGACGTCATTGTAAATGACCCCGCCATTTATTTTAAACAGACGTCATTGTAAATGACCCCGCCATTTATTTTAAACAGACGTCATTGTAAATGACCCCGCCATTTATTTTAAACAGACGTCATTGTAAATGACCCCGCCATTTATTTTAAACAGACGTCATTGTAAATGACCCCGCCATTTATTTTAAATAGACGTCATTGTAAATGACCCCGTGATTTTAAATAGACGTCATTTAAATGACCCCGTCATTTTAAATAGATTTCATTTGTAAATGACCCCGTCATTTTAAATAGATGTCATTTGTAAATGACCCCGTCATTTAAAAAAAAAAGATGTCATTTGTACATGACCCCGTCATTTTAAATAGATGTCATTTGTAAATGACCCTGTTGTTTTGTTTTTAAAAAATCTCGTCATTTGTAAATGCCCCCGTCATTTTAAATAGATGTCATTGTAAATGACCCCGTCATTTTAAATAGATGTCATTTGTAAATGACCCCGTCATTTTAAATTAAGCCATCATTTTAATTTAAATAACCCTGTCACTTTCAAATTTTTCATGTTTTCTCTGATAATTTGTCGCCCACCCCCAAATTTTTTTCTGACTGTGGCCCCGGTAAATGACCCCGTCATTTTGTCATTTAAAATAGACGTCATTTTAAAAGACCCCGTCTTTTAAAATAGACGTCATTTTAAAAGACTCCACATTTTAAATAGACGTCATTTTAAATAACCCCACATTTTAAATAGTCGTCATTGTAAATGACCCCGTCATTTTAAATAGACGTCATTGTAAATGACCCCACATTTTAAATAGACGTGATTTTAAATAACCTCGTCGTTTTAAATAATTTAGTCTTTTAGAATCACCCATTTATTTTGAATAACCTCGTTGTTTTAAATCTATAAATGTCATTTTTTTTAAATCTCGTCATTTTAAATATCCTCGTCGTTTTAGTCATGCCTGTCATTTTAAATAATCTCTTTATTTTAAATATTCACGTCATTTTTACCTCATCATTTTATGTAGCTCTGTTATTTTAATTAGCTATAACTCGTCCTCGTTATTTCTATTTTCTACCTACCCCGTTACATTTATTAACCAATTCTATGTGAAGTCAAGTCAACCTATTCAATCCACAACCAAATGATACTGACTGAATAAACGTTGCCTTGCTATTAATAGTTTGGCTCCGCTGCGGTCGCCCCGTTCGAAGTGAAAGGGACACTAATCTCTTTACATGGCGGAGGCCTGCCTGCTTAAAGAGTAGGACTTTGTCAAATTTTTGAAATTCACTGGTAAAATATTTTCTACACAAAAATAAAAAACTGGAGTGGCTACGGTCTTCATTATTAAGTCGAGTAAGTCAGGAAGAAGTTTGGTAAAGATCGGATGAAAACTGTAGGAGGAGTATCTGGGCAGACCGTGACAGATCGGAGCGTTTTCTCCCACTCTTTCAATGTTAAAATTCGAAATTCAAAAATTCGTAAAACGATTTCTATGAAAGATATCGTTTTGAAACTCGAAGTTTGGGGTTCTGACTATGATGTGCCCATACAGTAAAAATTTGAAATTCGTATCTTGATGCTAAAGGACATTTGTGTAGCTATTATTATATAGATTGCATCTGTCCAGCTGAATTAATTAATGCCTTCTAGTTAATCAGTCAAAAGGCCATGTGCCCAATTGAACTAATAATGCTATAACCAAATCAACGAAATATTCTCTAATCTTACATAAAGATTTGATTTTATAAAGGTCAGCGTATTCCATTTTCCCAATTTTCAGAGTAAAATCTACCTAGTGCAGAAGTAGAATCATTTTCACGACAATGTTTTTGCCTCATTTTTCATAAAGTAGTGCATTCGGTCATTGGTTTACATTGTTAAGCTGTAGCATCACAGCCAATTCAAAGGCATTTCTTTGCAGTAATATAAGATATATTTAGGCATAACATTTAATAGGGCAAGATATTGCAGAGCTCTCCATCAACGGAGGAAAATGAAATGAGTAGTCTGAACACAAGAAAATCTCACAGTTGGTATTGTCAACTAAGCCAGTGAAGTGTAGGAGAGAGAAAGCGATGTAGAATGGTGTGGGTAGTTGCACTAATAATGCTCGGCACTTTAGTTATTACTTTGTCTGGGCGACTCGGTCTGAAAAACCTCAGAACGGTTCTCATGACAGAAAAGTCCCACGGGAGTCAAGTTAGACAAAAGGAGAGACTCATGTTATTAGATCACTTACTAAATGTATGTATGAAGGTGTCTTCTATTAAAGACTGGATGCATGGAGAGGAGTAACTAAAAGTTATGCGTTCAATGAAAAGTTAAAGTTTGGTAGGGACCTAACCTCTCTTTCCATATTCATTACAGATTTATGCAACCAGAAATTGTCCTGTATACAGACAAGAAGAAAATAAGGGACCTTGGCTTACATACATAAATTGTGCATTATTATTAGGGTACTTACGCATACATTTGTAAGGTATTTAAGAAGGTACTGTGAATAAATTACCCATAGCGAAAACATTAGTAGGTATACGCATCGTAGGACATTAACTATAAGACAGTGTCTACTTCTAGATGTGTATGCACACTTGTGTAGTGCTATAAATAGTGTAAATATAGGGTTTCAATCTGTGGATGGGTAGTAGTGGAAGATAATTAAATGATGCAGTTAGGTATATAGAGCTACTTATTGTATTACAGATGTTTGAATGTGTAAACAATAAATGGTATTGTAAGCATTGAGTTATCAGGTTTATTTAGGTGTGTTGGTGGGTAGAAAGTTTCATGTGCTGATTTGTCTCATGTTTACAGATAGAAAGTTGTTGAGCTGCCTGGAGAAGTGGACGGAGGAATCCTTTTGAGCAAATACTTGTGCCACGCCACAATCTCCTTAGTTCTTACACTATCTGGGAAATCTAGTGTGGTCTGTTCCTACTTACCCGTTCCGTTTCGAAGACTCTCACATTACATAACAGTCAAGTTTAATATATCGGTATATCCCAGCGGCAGGCCAAGCCAAGTCAAGCTAAGCCAGACGAGATCTGATCCAGCCAGCGGAATAAACGGCTCTGCTATAGCCACATCTCGACGAGCATAAGACATCGCACAGAAAACAGCTGCTCCTCTGAGCTGAGAGATAGACGACTACCTTGGAGAACGCCACTAGTAGTAAATAGCGATAGATTTTATAGACAATGGTCTGCGTCTGGTGCTACGTTTAACGTCCGATACAAGTACTTACAACAATAGGATCACTATAGAGCGTTGTTGTTATAATATAGGGATAGTACCTACTTGTATCCCATAGTGCTATAGAATGACTTGAGTCAGACAGCAGAGAGTGTTTGTGTGTGTCTTGTTCTCGTTTTCCCGTTTGGCTTTCACCCGACGCCGCAACTAGTAACCTCAACACAAGTCAACTGAACTCAACTGCTAAGTATAGTATAAGGATAACTTCTCTCTCTCTCTGTTTTCAACGGTAGGTAAATACATTAGAGACTAAACGACCACAACACTGATACAATATACCGCACAAACAACGGAGCGAAACTGAGTGAACGCAAGGCGACCAACAAATAAACACAAATCTGCCGACAGAGTTTAAGCCCTGTCTGAATCTAGTCGAACACCTAACCTATTATGTTTGTATAAGTGTGGTCTGGTGAACTAATGTGAAATGGAATAAGGAAAACCATAGCTACTTGATACTACTTACAACAACAAGACAGATACTATACTATGCTAAAAATAGTGTGTGCACTCGTATACATAATAAATTATATGTGCTAGGCATGCACTTGTGTCTGAATGTACACGATTGAGTCTACCTACATACAAGAGACACTTTAGTAGCACAATTTACAATGTACAATAACCAAGGAATTCGAAACATATAGAAAAAGTGTTATTACTCAGCCTATATACAAGTCCCTGCTGTATTTTTATTATAGCTGAACTTATGTTAGTAAACTTACACCTCACCTTTACATCGCCAACATCCTTGGTGTGACAGTGTCGTAAGGAACTACAAGAAAT
Source organism: Tomocerus qinae (assembly GCA_020055645.1). Taxonomy (NCBI): domain Eukaryota; kingdom Metazoa; phylum Arthropoda; class Collembola; order Entomobryomorpha; family Tomoceridae; genus Tomocerus; species Tomocerus qinae. The sequence continues at coordinate 30,564,742 of CM034548.1, forward strand.
CACTTGCGTACAGTGAGTTCGGTTTATAAAAAATTCATGAATTACATTCCCTTGGAGCTCAGAGCGACAAATGACACTTGAGGTACTGATAGTCGACTAACACCTGACGTTTATCTTAGACACTGATGTGAACTGATTGTCAAATCAATGCTCTTGTTCCCCTCTGCCACTTCAAATTAACTTGACAAACAAGGCAAAGAACGGGACTTGGAATAAAAACAGAACAGCTCCATCCGTCTATTCTCCTTTGAGGGGAATGTGAGACAAACAACATCTCATCTTCTCTATCTTGGTTTCCGAAGCAAAGATCGAATAGAAGTGGCTCAATTATTGGGCTGAATGAATGGACTAATTGTTCAATGAGTTGGCGGATTACTTCTACGGGAAAAGAAAACAAAATTAACAAACTCCATTGATGAGATAGAATTACTCACTAAACGATCTTAACGACAACTCTGTGCTTAGGATATCTGAAATCTACCTTCATTTGAGACAAAGCACAATAGCATTAGACTCCAGTGCCACAAAGCAAACTACGTAAACTAATAATCTACTTGACTTCAATCACTCCAGTTATAAGACCTTGAATAACATTACACAATTCAGAACTGACTTGAACCTTAACTTTTCCAGGACCTTTGTGAACAAATTCAATTCAACTCGTCTCCGCCATAACATAAAGCAAAGTTCATAAAATCCTCCCTCCGTCGAACTACAATAATAATCTTCTGCAGACTTTTAAACCAAGTGAACCTTATCATTGGGAAACTTAACTGCTAATTGTCTTCTGGGAATTCCCCTCCAACAGCACGATCACCAACAGACTCTACCTTTCAAGATGAAGTTTCTTCTGGCCAATATGCTCTTTTATATTCTCACATTGGCATGTAAGTTCATTTTTATTCCTTTTCATCTCCTTACTTTATTTGCATTCCTTCTCTTTCAGGTGTAAGGAGACCATGCAAATACTTATTATTCGATAAATTTTTACAGTAAGTGAATACTAACTGCTGAATTAATGCATTTACTAGCACTAAAGCACAAGGCAATGCATACTTAAACCCTACGTTTATTTTTCGAAGATCAAATTTAAATAATGTTAGGTTTTGGTTTGATCTCATGTTATCACTAAGATTGAGGTAATTGAAATGATAGTATAAAGAAAGAATTAACAATTTTATAGGCATGTTTATACTTTGTAGTACAAATGCGATATGCATGAAGATGGGATTAATTTATATAAGGAAATCATGTCTAAAGATGGAAAAAAGCGATAGCAAGCGTCTATGATGGAATAAAGATGCATTAGAAGCTGAGAGATGCATACCCATTATCACAATCAGAACATGGAGACGACAAGGGAGGAAGACTTGTAGTATTCTGTGTGGAAATTAAGAGTCCGTATCTCTGTAGTATCTTGCATGCGTGGAGAGATGTGCCTTAGATACATATGTACACAATGAAATAGAGTGCAAGTGGAACATAAAGTAGGCTACACGAAATCCGGTCATAATACTCAAACTCGACTGCCTCGGCTCTTTTCTTTCTCTTTCCGCAGAATTTCATGACTATTAAATAAGTGAGTGTAAGTAAGCAACTAACGATATGACGGCAAGCACTTGGCAGAAAGAAAAACATGTTCTTTTCTGTCTTTGTGAGTAGGTAATCTGTACGTAGTATTTAGATGTAGCACACTGCATGAACAAGCTGCTTCTACATCACTAGCCATACTCTAATGTACATTCTCTACCTATACTACTAAGAAGAAGATATCTACATTTACTACGTACGTACCTACATCAAAAGAAAATAAGCCTTGCTTTATATTTACGACTTACGAGTTGAAATGCAACAGAAACATTTGTCGGGATTTTTAGCGTCTGTCTATTACAGAAATGAGTAATAAAATCATCTACTCCTTTTTATGGATCAACATTGTCATAGCATTATGTTTAATATCACCGTTTTGAAAATCTGTCCTATATACTGATATTAATAATAGTCTCCTATTTTAATACTCTCGTTTTAATACTATTTAACTCGATTACACACCTGCCAAATTCTCTATTTAGTAATACTCAACTTAAAGCTTTCATCTGTAATCTAAAAAAGGAAGAATTTCACACTACACGCTCCATTATTTTCCAACTATCTTTAAGGGCTTCGCATGTTTATAGCTGGATATACTTATTTATTACCTGGCTACTGTTTGTTACAGTGTAACTTAATACAATAACATACAAGCATAATTGCATTTGCAGTCATGAACGCATCTCAAACTCTAAAATTGCTTATAATTTCATTTGCATAAATAAATGCTAGCTTTAAACGTATGAGTATACCTCTTGGTATATTAGTTCTCTTGATTCCTTTGGTGTCTCATAGGGAAGTGTAAAATGAAAATTCTAAGAGTCTATGCTCTAATTATTAGTTAACGTAATTAAATCTCTCGATGTACAACACAAGCTGCCTTTTAAAGAAAAACGACGAAAGAAATTCCTTATTGTTGGTAATTGCATTTGTCTTCACTTTGTTGTTCAGAAGTGGAGCCAAGGCTCACGCTCAATTATTTCTTTATAAGAGCCTTCGACCCAGAAAATGAAATTATTTTTATTTTCCTGACTTCTTCTCAAGCAAGATAATCTCACAGAAAACAAAATGAAATGAGCAATAATAACAGAAGGGTGAGGAAGGGACTCATAAGAAAATCCGACGCACAATTCTTGACTCCTGCAGACTACAGAGTAACAAAAAGAATGTTCCATCAAAATTTTCTCTTTCACAATATGACTCAAAATTATCACCAGCGGCTCTGTTTCGCTTACAATAATGATGGCAAAAGCACTGATCTCAAAAGACCCTAAAATTCTTTAACAAATAAAGCAAAGAAAAGAAGCATTATTTTGCTAAATTGCAAAAAATCTCTGCAAAAAAGAGTCAAGTCAGACAGGCAAAACAAAAAGCTTTGAGAATCCCATTCTCTTCTTGCTAAGATTGAGCAATGTCTGCGTCATGTATCTAAATCTTTCATCATAACTTTCCCATAAGACATCATAACTTACAGTGTATTATATCTCTCATTTTCCCATTGTATAAATCGGTTCAAACTGGTCAGCGCCATTTGTAAGCATCTTCATTTCTTCGAAATCACAATAAATAAAATACGCGACCGGAGTGCTATACTTTAATACTGAAGTATTAGTTTATTACTGCATAATTTCCCCCTTTTTTCTGCTTTTTAATGTTCATCATATAGCAAATAGATTTCCATTACTTGATAAGAAGTATATTATCATACTCGGAGAGGGTACACATAAACAAATGTAGTCATATAGTATTGTTATAAATTGTCTCATAAAATACTGCTGTTTAAAGCACAGATACTTTTGCTACTCTAGACTATTTTTCTAATATAAGAAATTCGAAAGTTACGTATTTTATTTTGTCTCTTGATGTGAATTTTCCTTTTTTACATCTTTCTGTCCCTATTGCAATTCATTCACTGTAAGTAATTGCATTTTTGTCAGACATCGTATAATACCTCCCACGCACCATTACTATTAACTCAGAATGTTTTAATTAGAAATTCCAAACTGTTAGTCAACCGATTAAGATTGAATTAAAAACATTCTTTATTTTTTTGCTATAGGTACTTTTGAAAAGTTTGTTTTATATAAAGTCAATAATTTAGAAGCAAGCATATTTCATAGAAACATGAAATAGTGAAAGAAAATGTTAGAACAGAGTAAAACTAAGTCTTGGAGAAAGTTTGTGTATTAGTTTTATTGTCATTTGTATTTCATATAGGGTTTGTGTATTCGAGAGTTGTGTTTGGTCAGATAAGAAGGAAAACAGTAAATAATAGGAGTCTGTGAGGGACAAGTTTAGCAAGGGAAGTTTGTTAGGGTGAGCTCAGAATTGATATGACAGTTGTGCACTCTCCTCCCCAGAATCTATCTGTTCTTTAGACAAGGGAAAATGCATTCTTACATACAAGGCACCTACTTCTTATGATATCATTGGGTAGAAATACACACATCATGCACGTGCTATAAGGCAGACTTTTGTAAGAACTTAAAATACTCTTGTAAATGTTCAATAATATTCGACATGAGACAGCAAAGATCAAAGAGATGAGATATGGAATTCCAGGAATGAGACTCACCTCGTTTCAAGAGCAAAGAGACCCGACCCGATCCCGCTCCGAGGTCTTCAATGCACTTCACTACCCATTCAGTTTCATAAATGTAAAGACAAGACATTCACTACTTATTTATATTCTCCACTCTCATACATAGACTTTTCATTTTGCAATAGTAGGTAAAGAAGCAATGTCATTATACCTTTTCTCAACTATTGCATTATACTATATACTAAGCATAACTGCTATATACGAAGCCAATGCACTAAACATTAAATTGAAATAGAGAAAGCTGAAATAAAGGGGAAGTGTATGAAGTTGGTTTCTGAATGACATTTACACAAGGCGCACATCTATGCCTCGTAAATACAATGAATGCTATTACTACTACTACGGAAAACGAATATCATAAGAAACAAAGGCAAATATGGAAATTCCTGAACACTGGAATTATTCCACGGAAGCTTGTAAACTAGTTTGTAGTGAACATGCAATAATGCAATATGCAATGCATTACTATAGCTCTGTTAGACTTTAATATTATTCTGGAATCTACCAAGTACACAAAACTGCAATATGCACTCAAAACAACAGAGAACACAAAACAAATTATTCTTTAATTCTAGTTTCCATTTAAGTACCTATTGGAATGTACAAATTGATAATGATCTTTCTCATATATATTGTTATAAGAAATGGTGTAGACTATTCATGAATATAATTATTGATAAGTCACAAGAATAATCAGATAAGTAAATGGAGACAGTAAAGACTAGAGGGTGTGACAATGAGTCTGAATATTTTATAGGATTAACAACTCAGACACGACTCGTTTACATTCCCCTACTAATTGAGTTGTTTAGCGCTAAGGTCCGTAGAGAGTTTTTTAAGGGTAAAACCCTGGAGCTAATAAAAAGCACATAGTAGTAAGGTGAGTAATGGAGATTGTGCCTGTGAGCAATATGAGTTGATAGGTTAGGTATCAAGAAAAGATATGTAATGTAATATTGTTTCCTCTAAATAAGTTAAAATGGTTAGATAATGTTAAATCGCATCCCATCTATTAAGGCAGAGTATGTATATTGGTGTGTAGTGTGCTTGTAATAGAATCCAGTGTGGAGATAGCAGAGGATAGCTAGGCGTGTTTCTTTTAACTCAACAATACATTTCCTTTTGGAAGCAACAGCAACAAAACAAGTTTCTATGATAAAAGAGACATTTATTCCTTTACGGCTGCATTGTTTTTGTTCTGGATTCTTCTGTGATTACTTATTGCTGGTATATTTTACACTTGCACTATCCCAGCTTCTTTTGGACCATCAACGGCCTTACTTTTAAGAGACGAGTGTTGCCTTTGTTATATGTTACTCTCGGAAGTCTTTAGCATGGATATGGGCTACTTACTTTTAGAATTAGTGTGTAGTACTTTTGGTTAGGTTTGGTTGGAGCATTGCAGGATTGAATTGCTGCAGTCATGCGTGAGCTGTAGTTAAATCTTTGTAATGCGGTTTCTTTTCTCCAAGAAAGCACGGAGAGGCTTATGGCTTATTTACTTACAAATGACCTAATAGTTCCTCTTTGAAACAGGACTTTCCGGATTGAGTTGAGACTCTTAAAGCCCGGCTACTCTATATCTATGCACACCATGGCCAGACTTAATGTACAACTATTAGCTATTCCTTACCCCAATCTCTCAAGAGTATCACCAGAATCCTCTACGTAGAGTTGCATACTTTTGTCAGTCATAAGCTCCAGCAAATAAATAACTCCGGTAGTCGTCTGCTCAAACGTTTTATATAGCGTCGAGGTAAATAATTACTGGTATACAAATAAGAGATTTGCATCTATATTTCTTCCCACCGCACTAGCCAACATTCCAAGCTCAGCGAATATTATACGCACAGATAAATGCATTCCTTTCATTCGCATCTTCAAAAAAAATTAAGCCACTGTAGAAAAAAGCAACTTTCTCCTCCTCAGAAAGGAAAAACATTTCTTACAGTGGTAAAAATGGCACAATTTATTTTCCTGGTTTATTTTAGATTGCCATCACTGTCTTACTTTAACCATGCAATAATATAATAAAATTAAATATTTTTCTACGCATTCAGTATGGTAGTAGTAGAGCCAAAGACAGGTTAGATAGCTTTTGTGGTGCATGATATATGTAAGGAGCCTAAAAGTTCAAACAAACAAAAGAACCATTTCTACCGGCATAAATGTAACTAGGAGGAAGAATGTAGCCATACCCTAGAAAATTGGTGGAGATAAGAAACACTAATATGTAAAGCAAGTGGCAAACAGCTAACTCAGCAACCAAGTGTGAATAATTGTTCCATTTACTCTTAACACTCTCTTCCTCTACCTACTTATGCAGGAAATATGAGTGCCCGTTATATAAGTAAGAAATCAGCCGCATTATAATAGCAAAAAGTAAGGGAGGAAGTATAAGATTTCTAGCTGTAGGTGTATTATAGGTTCTATATAGCAAAGAAAAACTTTTTATTTGTTTTCATGGGCAAATTGCTGGGTGTTAGTAAATAATGAAAGTTACTAAACGTCATAAATAAACTACGCTAGCTAGTTTTCCCATTGTTCATGGAATATACATTTTTGAGCTTTTATTGCCACCGAAGTTTAGTTGGAGTCATGAGTGCTTTTATTCTAAAGTGGAACTTTTCTATAAGTACGTACTGGAATTACCAATGGCTTTAGCGGGGTGAGTTGATAATTTCAGATTTACAGCATAGCATATATATTAAGTTCCTAAAGACGTAAAAGTCACCTTATGGAATTGCGGAGCGTCGCAGTCATGGTCACAAATTGGGGAAAATGACACTGCTCCTGTTACTATATACTATAGGCATACCATTGTAACTGTTTTACCGTAATAATAATTGATGGCCTTTATGTACGGCAATAAAAAATCTTCACCTCATTTACTCAAAAAATAAGAACAATGAAGAATAGTTATGTTGTTAAGCTGCTTATTGAAATGTAACTCCTCCGTCTAATAAGATCCTATTTTGTATGCATTATTTGCCCTAGTATTTTATACTCTATTTCTAACAACGTAATTATCCGGCTGAAATAGAAAAAAATCAGAATGCCCCAAATTTTGGTAATTGCATTTCTATGACAAAAAACCACTTAATCTGTTAGGTAGGTTACTTTAGGTTAGAGTGGTGATCAAATAAGGGCTATGAGGTGTGAGAACATTTATTTCATTACGCCATGAAGTAAATCTTTAATTTAAGTGCTTAATACACAATAAATATTTGTAGTTGAGCAGTTTTAGGGTTATCCTTCCATTATTCTTCTAACATGTACTACTTATTTCCCCACATTTACGAATTGGACTGAATTCAAAAAAGCTGTAATTAAAAAGCTGCAATAAATTAAAGGAGTACACAGTTGGTAGCTCTACACATGGATGGAAGAGGCAAGATGGGATTTGAAAGTGAGTGTATAGGTATATTCTTGTTTTCGTAGATAGTAAGAGGAGAGTGCACTGTTTGAGATTCCAAGTCTATAAATAGCTATTTGGGAAGAGTGAAAGTGATGAGAGAGGAACGTGTGTGTGAATAAGGGACTCACATGGTTGGTCTGATCTCAAATGAAATCACACATATTTATTATGAAAGGCTCAGTGTAGACAGAGAAGAAAGGGCGAAGGAATTGGCCGATGTATTATGTATGATATGTATTTAGGTAATAGTTACATTATGCAAGCATACCTACAACCTTTAGCTTTTCTCGTTATTTGTATGTAGAATCTGTAGTGTGGGTTAGTAGTAGCAATGTTACTTGATGTAAGTACAATTTTAGTCGACAAGACGGGCAAGTTAAGTTGAGTGTTTGTTGAGCTGGGCTTCTTTGACAGTAAGTAAACTGTATCTGGTCTGGTGTAGGAAATATAATAAAGAGTGGGATAAGGTGAATGTATATATTCATGTAGTAGTACTAGTCTTGTCTATCTAAGTGGGGGGAGTATGTTAGAACAGGAGACACACATTATGGACCGAGTATATAGAAGATTGTACACACGTATGTATATGCACTGGATAGATCTATGGACAGATCATGATACGGGAATGCAAAATAAAGTGTGGAAGGTGGTGCAAGTGGTGGAACTCATATTTATTAAGGATGAGGATGAGCAAAGAGGATCAAACGAGACAAGAAAGGCGGAAATATGAAGGAAAACCATCTCCTCTCTCGTCTCATTTCTTCTCAACTGATCTCATCTTTGTTCTTCGTCCCATTTGCATGCCCATCACCCAACCATTTCACTTTCATGCTTCCATGTATCATATGAATACAAATTCGTGTCATTTTTCCTTTCTTTATACTTCTCAGCTTCACTCTACTTCCCTCTCTTTACTCAAACTCTTCCTACTCTCCCTTTTTCTCACAAAAACTCTTTTTTCTTTTTTCCTTCCACACCAACCCACGACGACTCACAGAGCCAAACCCAAGTCAAGCTAAGCCAAGTAGTGATCAATCCTTTCGTCGACTTCTACCTCCAAAGCCCTATCTCTCTATACTACGCAGCCAGATATCCCTATTTATTCTACGAGTTGAATAATATGAACTTCCGTTTCCGTGATACTGCGGTGCACTGCTTTGAAAAGTCAGACCCATCTCTATAATATAATAATATAATTATATGAATTCACAGTTCCTGTCTCTTTTATTTTTTACCAGTTGTTTTGTGTTGATAATATCTATCATACCATGAGGATCCATGTCTGTATTAAGATGCACAATATCTTGGTTGTTAAGTACAGCATGCTTCAAAATTAGCATAATATATCACTATTAACGAGAATTTTATATACACATATTATTTTATTCTTTCCGATCTCTGTTCATTACTCTAAAAATACTGGTGACCTTACATTATGGCATGTAGACTGTACATACGCGTTTCATTAGATAGAGGGACGACTCACCTGTCTATTTATGTTATCACTCTAGTCAAGCAAACCATTCAGAGTTCCATGAAATTGAAAATGCTTGGCATTTAGATTCTTTTCAGCCACGTATGTACGATCATCAGACATGGGAAAATATTTTATGGGCAGATTACATGCACCTTCTCATAAATGCAAATGCAAGAAAGAAATGGGTGAATGAGCAGGAAAGAAAGCGCATTTGATATTTCCTAATGACACTGAACTGAGCCGAACTGCTATAAACCAAAAAGATGGCATGGAGCTGGACTAGAATTATGGATTCAGTTGACTGATAGCATGCAATGCATTTTCCTCTCTGCCTTAGTTATTCTTATGCTTGATAAGTCATTTTTGCATGTAAATGCACATAATTCATTCAGTCAGCTCATGTATCTATATCCGATAACAGTTTAATCATTACATGGGCATATATTTTTTAAATTAGTATACAAATCTATTTTTAAACATGTGACAAGGTTTCTTTGATGTGTAAATGTAATAAAGGATTTTTTGACAAAAATTCAGAGTGTATATGTAATATAGGGGAAACTGTATTTAGAAATTACCACAGTAAAAAGTAATTACATCGTAGATCAGGTTGGTAATAGGAGGAATAAGTTAAAACACAAACTATAAGCCCTACAATGAAAGGGGACTCGGGTCGTCTTGAAATCTGCGGAGGTTTGAATAATTGGAAAACAGGCTGGCAGTAATTCATCATTTAAATAGGTATGTGTATGACAGAAACTGTTTGGCAACTGCTAAAAATATCCGAAATTTCACGGTAGATGACTGGAAATGACCTGCAAAGCAAAACACTAGAGCCATGGCATTCCCATGCAGTAAAAAAAATCTTTCCAATAATGCACAAATAAAAATGTCGTGCTTGCAGCTTTGGGTAGAAGCATTATTAGATTGGATAAATGGCTGCACTCTGTCGATATTGCAAACTGAGTGAGTACAAATTGGTTTTCCATCGTACAATTAAATAAATTGGATAAAGAACCCGTTGGGAATTCTGGTCACAATAATGTAGCTTGAGGATGATTCAGAAAATACCTAAGCACTGCAAACAAACTGAATTTACTGGGATTCCAGGGCAATAGGAAAATCCATTACAGTAGCCAAAAGAAAGAAAACTCGATGTAATGAAATAGCCAGCTATCTAATAGATAAACTGAATTTTGCATACCCTCAGGTTTTGAAAAATAAAGTTAGGAATAACACGGGCAATTTTTGTAGGTTGACAGAGTTAAACCAGAACACAAGTTTTTACAGGAGTTGAGACAGAGTGTTGAGGAGTTTAGGTCGTATTAAAAGTAAACAGAGTTAAGTTGAAATGGAGGGTGAAGGAGAGAGAGGAAGTGGTGAGGGATGACAGGAAAGGCCTGGGACATGGGATCCTAGTGAAGGCAGGCCACGACACTCGCTAATTCATTTTATTCCATCAAATCAAAGTGCAAATAAACCTGAGCCAAGCTCATTTCCATGAATGCTAATAAAATGACAGCGGCCCTGTCTTGTTCGCACTGGATCCAGACATACACTCAAGTAATAGTAATACAGCTAACGTAATATTGGCAATTACTAGGGAGTGCGTTACAGTATTAGAGAATATATCGGGTGAGTATATTATATAAGACCTACGTAGTATACTAAAGCTATAGAGACACATAAATGGTTTACTTTCAGTTAATACAATTTCTAGTGTATAGCAGTATTAATGGTGGCTATGTATCTATAAATGATATAATTCGAGTGAAGAATGGTGAGTTGAGGCTGTATTAACAATAGTTGGTAGCAGAGTTGGGGATATAAATGTGGAAAGTCAGTGTTCACTTAACCCGTTCGTCGTTCCTGTTGGGTTAGATAGACTCCCGTCCCGTCTCACTTTAGTGTTTCTGGTCTGGATAATTATGGCTCGACGCTGACTGCTCCTGTACATTGTAATGTTACGTTGCTGTAGACTGGAATTCCTCAATTCCCGTACAGATCCAACCAACTAACTAACGATAAGTACATAATATTATATAAAGGCGAGACCAGACCAACAGATCAGTCAGACCAACCAAACCAAGCCCGACCAAACCAGACAAGACCAGAGAGCTAATTTCGTCATGTCTACCAAGTACATACATTTATTCTGTTTATCTGTAATCCTCAAACGACCTGTCGCTCTTTCCCCGTTCTCACTAATAACGTAACTGCATTGAGTTTTCTGTTTATTTACTAGACTATGCCAGCTAAACTTTGCTATGTGGACAATTAGCCTTGTCTAACATTACTTTCTCTCTCCCAGAATGAGACAATATGGGAACTCTATATTCAGCACCCACTCTATTTGTTCTCACTTTACACACCATTCATGATTTCATTTTCTTTTATTTTGCACATATAACACTTGCTACATCTCCTAATTGTAACTAATGCTCTAATTGATACGCAAACATGCACATCCAAATACAACGTTTAGGCTCCTTCTTTTTCATGTTTTCCTCGATTAATGTGCTTTATGAATTATAAAATACGCACAGGCTAATCAAAAAGGTTCTTCATACCCATAAAAGGCTGTGTATCATTTATTTTCCCTGGAAATGCGTGCCTGTTCCTTTCTACAACATTACTACCAGGAATGATCATATATTTATAGCCAAATTAAATAATTACGGTATCGTATTTGTAGCTAATTACTTTATACAGTCACCAAATCATCAAAATTACAATTCAAATTAATTCCTCCTATTTGTAAATTTTGTCTTTATAGTTCCCAAAAGTAATTCCTCATGGTCTCCATGGCTAAAGCAATTTGAGCCTGGACTAGGAAAAATGTTGCACCGCTATTAACTTAATAATCTTGGCCTAATGCTTAGTTATCCCGGATTTTCATTTCTGTAGACACATTTGAATAGAGGCACAAATTATTATTACATTCATTAATTTTGATTTGTGATCCACAATAAAGTAATTTTATTTTCACCCTGTGGGAATTTCCATTCATGCAAATATTGTTTGTTAGAGAGACATTTTCTCGTCCTACTACTATACTCATGTGTATTATGTAGTGTTATCGCTGTAACTACTGTTCTTTCCTGCCTGTGACAGAAGCTCTTCTGTATAGTTTCTTTTATTGATTTCCTAACTGTTGACATTTCCATAACTCCTTCCGTAAAATTCGAGAAAGGCCATTTGGACTCTAAATATGTAAAGTAGCACTAAAAGAGTCTATAATAGTTCACAGTATGATCTTTTCACATACTACTTGCTTGCATCTACAATTATGGGAGGACGATGTACTCCGTGAACGACTTACATGCCCATGTAATAAATATACGCTCTTTCTTAACTGCCGTAAAAACTTCATCAAACCCTGATGGCTAAATTTAAATCTTTTATGTTTTCAGAATTTGGAGAAAATCGCATGCTTTGAAATTATTGATGCTTGAAATCTAATTGGGTAATACTACAGCACATTTAAGGATGGAAAATATTAAATACAGATATGTGTTATGTATTTACAAATTGATGGAAGATTTGCAAAATATAAGTTATGTTCTGCAAATAGTTTAAAATATGAATAAATCTTAATAAATAATAATAAATAAAAGTTTTAAAATAAGTGTTGCCTCAAAAAAAACTCAGTGTTAGTTATGTGCAGTTTCATTTCTGCTAAAGATAAAATAGTATACATAATGGGACTATAAAATGATTTCATGCTACAATTAGGTATATATGTAGCAATGATAATTTTTAAACGGGTTGAACATAAGTACGTGATATAAGTTCCTGGGTGCAATAAAGCTTTTTCGGTATGAAAGCGGGGGAAAGTTGTGCATTTAGGTAGTTACTTGGTTGAGTTGAGCCGAGACGAGCCCAGTAGAGTCCAGGATGTCATATAAGAATGGGATTATTATTACCGAACTAGAACGAATATCTTGTATGCAAACTACTTACAGACTAGGAGGACATGAGAGAAAGCAGTAAAGTATTTATTATCGCATGATAAAGCAGCATGACCCAAAGTGCCATAAGTAGTCTGAATTTGTATTGTAAATATACGTAGGTATGTACATACTTACTATGCATGTATTTTCCATCTATCGTATTTACAAATGCTCGAGATGTATGTAAATGTATTATGTACATACTAGCTATCCTTGTGCACACACTTAATACAATTTTGCCTTGGCTACAATTGCTAAATACTTTTATACCGTTCATTTGCATCGGGCATAGACAGCAGATATAATAACATGATGGAAATAACGAAGGAAGCCAAGCATAACCAAGACCCTTTAGATGTATTCTTTATCGAATGATGTAGACACTAATATGTAAGTGTACTTGAACAAGGGCAAGAGTGACATGCATACACACAATAATAGAACATCATATTATAGAAAACTGGAGATGAAAACTGTAAAGTAGCTACGTAAATATATTATAGGGGCATAATATGAAATGTAACTTATTTAGTTAAACGTACCTATTTACATGCATAGTTATTAGCATGATAATAAGCTTTCACCCGGCGGGTACTTGTGTATTGAATGTTATTCCATTTGGTATACAAGCTGTAGAGCATTACCTATTATGTAGTTTAGTTTACATGTAAAACCAAATAGCCGAAAGAAGTACATACTCATTGAGCATAGGTATATTCTTCCCGGCATTTATTTCCACTCTATTAAATCAATTTAATGCATTCGAACGAATCAGATTTATAGTACCTATACCTATTTATGTACTTACTTTCTAGTATTGCTATAGTGGGTACGTAATATTTCTGCTTGTAGTAGGAGCAGACAGAGCGGAGTACATGTTCTCAAATAAAATACATAAATGCACGTCGGGCAAGGAAAGGACCATCCCCACAATTCGCATTCTCTATTCATTCGCATTGTGCCATAACGCTCCAAAGGAAATTGTTCAGTAAAGCCAACTCTCATTTCCTATTCTCCTCCATTGCTTGTTACTTTCAGATGCTCACATAGACTACAGTAGTAGCCAGTAATGTAGCAACTATTCATATTTACCTACATTTCAAAACTTTCGCTTAAAACGACTACACTTTCGTATACAATGCAATCGTTTACTTCCATCGTAGTAGAGTACATAAAGGTATCTCCTATCTCACTGTGCACATAATATCATCAAGCTAAAATAAATATCTAGTAAAGATTTATATAATCGTAGGATCCGTATGAGATGTACTGACAAAGGTACCATAGAGAGAAGTACAATTCAAAATAACTCGAGACGGATTCCATCTAGGAATACGAGTCCTCCTAGAAAATTCTGTATCTGCAGCTATTTTAGTATTTAATGCCAATATACGTCATAGACATATAGGCATTTGTATGACAGAGCAACAGATATGCAGCATTACCCGAGCGTATGTACATATTTATGTCTCGGGAAAAGGAGACGAAACGATGAAAACTCTGCTCGTCAAAGCACAAGTATTTGTAGGATGATAGCAGCAGAGTGAGTTTACTCTGAAGAGGCCGGGGCGGGCGACAGGTGTTGGCTATGTCGTGCATTAAGTATTATTGCGGCACCCGAGTCATTTCACATGATGGCGATGGGATAATGACCATAAGAGAAGACGACTACGACCAACCTCCACTTCCTATCAATTCAATCCAGGTCAGATAAGACATCAGTTCTAAAGAGCATCGTCTTGACCTGGGATGGCCCGACTATTATTTACTACCCTACAAACTACCCACTAACTAACTAACTATTGTACTTCCTTAGCACTTGCAACTTTCCTCGCATTCTTTAATTCCCTATTTATTAGTGACATTTAAAATGTGGAATATATTGACAAATCCTCAAGAAGAACCAACCGCAATTAATCCCACGTGCACTAAGAAACAGGGGAATAACGACCTACTCTTTTAGATGACGTGAGATTTCAATTTCTTCTTTTCTATTAGTAGACAGTGGTATAGCACGGAGTGTAATGATGGTCATTGGCACTCTGTAAGTTTTGCAATTCCTATTACTGCTGGCTCTAGTCAGGAACAAATCGTAGTGTAGTAGGTATATATCTCTCCATTTGAGCTCACTAATTATAACGGAAGGTATTTTCCCTGCGGAGACAGATAGGTTTGGTAGAAAGTGTTATTTGGTGGGAGAACGTGTTAGCTATACCTTTTGAAGAAGTGTTGCCACACTGTGGTAGTTTTCTCACATCAGTTGTCGATGAACGATCAGAGGGATGACGACAGAGTTGAGTCTATCACATCACATCATTCAAGTGAAAACTCTTTTTCGGAGAAACTGTATTAGCTATTAGTCTGCATGTTCGCCGAGTGAGTGAGTTGACTGACTGGTGTGATCTCATGTGAGTCTGTCTCTCCTAGCTCCGTCTTCTGTGCTTATTGGTTTTGGTTTGTGGGCCACTATTCTGTTGTCTACAGAGCTCCGTGCATATCACCTTGATACCCTCTCTATTATATGGTGAGGAGTGGAGGAAAGGCACTAAATCTTTGGGTACATCCCATCTGTGGAAACCAGAAGTGCTACATCATTCACATGTTCTGTGCGTCAAACCAGCTGGCCAATGACGGCCACGCCAATAACGCTCTCAAATCGAGTGACAAGGAAATATGTACTCGTCCTCTTCTAACTACAATATACTTTTTTTACTTTCTCTCCAGATCACTTTAAGTCAAACGTGAAAAGAGAATTTCGAGCACCAGTTTTCCCTTCCGGCCGTCTTTCCTTTTCTGCCTTTCAATATTTTCAGAGTGAAGGCCTACTAGCTACATTTAACTTTTAATCCTCTCAAATGTCCACCATTCACTACATCCTTCTGTCGTCAATGCAGATTTATGAACGGAGCTAGCGTAAAACGTCGAGAAATTCATTGCCATTTCTATAATGAAATATACCAATCCAATACTGTAGCTACTTGATCTCCATTGTCGAGAAGTGCACATGCTATTCAAGGTATGCGATATTTATCACGAAACACTGTATTCAATATCTGCCAGGCTATCAACAGTTTATATTCTCTCCATTGTCGTAATCTTTCAAGTTGCATCTTCCTCAAGAGGAACCTTGCAAACTTTTGCTGCATTTACAAATCCAATATTGAAATATGACCTGAACAGCAAAACACTCTTGTCAAATTTTCAATTTACTACTACGAAAGGAATTGTGACTACACTACATTCAAATCTTTAAACCATGTCTAAAAAACTCATATTCTGCTCCCTTTGCTTTAATTATATCCGTCTACATACGAAGGCATTCTTCTGTTCAGTAGTAAATAAAATACAAACTAAGTGTTACAGTTATTCGGATAGAGTACAGTCATAGACACTGCTTTCAAATTCAGCGAAGCACACTGCAAATCTAAATTGCACACGCCGAAGCTGTCTATCATCCAGCCCTGTCTGTTTCTAAATATACAAATGCCAATCAATTCACTCGTTACGAACTTTCTTGTGACATCAAGAAATGCCGGCAACGAAAACTTTCACATTCTAAGGCATCTCCATTCGACTACTCGAATTGTACATACAATTTGTTTCAGCTTGGCACTTAACGATTATTTGATGCTTACAAATGGCGAAACACCGTAAGTATCAAACAAGGTCACAGCCAATAAATAATTTCAGAAGGGTTCAAATTTCGATCGAATTACAAAGTGCTAATAATTTCTTTAATGGTTCGCCACGGTTGAATAACTAGAACAAAATCGAACGAAGGAAGAAATTTGTTTCATGCTTTACTTTATCTATAAAAACCATCTTTTTCTTTGAGGGGATTGAGACGTTGTCGAAGATAAGACTGTGGGATCAAATCATGAATTGCTGTCTTTTGAATGTTTATTGCTATTGTAGTGAAATAAAATGGGAGTAATAGAAAGTTTACATTTTAAAATCATTTTTGCAATTAAAACTAGCATTCAAACAATTTTAAATTAATAACAATTAACTAGATATTTATTATAATTATTTAGAATCAGCAGGAAAGAAGCAGTTAGAGATGCGTGGCTTGCGTTAGAAGCATATGTAAAAAAAGTCGTTTATGTCCCGAACATAATTATTAATAAACCTAAAACTGAAAAAAACTGTGGACACTTCCATAAAATAATTTAGATAATTGCATCAAATGTACCATTTTGCATAAGGTACCACTTAAATTTCTCAAGGGGGCCAGACCAAGCACGTATCCAGAGGGGGGGCCGGGGGGGCACGGGCCCCCCCTAAGCTTCCAGAAAAAGGCGATTTTTTTGTCAAAAATGGTTAAAAATCCAAAAAAATTTCGCGCTTCGCGCGAATATACCATAATTTTGATAATATATTTTGGTGTGCCCCCCCTTGGTCAAATTCCTGGATACGTGCTTGGGCCAGACTATAAGTTAGGGGTAACAAATAATTCGGTTTATACGGTGGAAGATTTATGCTTTTGTAGGTATTACTTCATTTACTTTTCCATATAGTTGTATACTAGAATTCTTTGTGGCATTGAAAAGTAGTGAGAAGAGGATATATATGATATAATGGAATACTATTTGTTACAATCCCATAGCACTTTCTGTCGCTGCTACTAGGTGTGTGTATTTATATGGCCTAGTTAAAAAGAGAAGCAAAAAAATCAAAACTCAATTCTGTATTACGCATATGACAAGGCAACCGACAACTGATGATGACATGGAAGACTTTTTCCGAACTATAAAGTAACTGTGCGTTCCATTGGGTATAGAAATTTGTTGTATGGAGCTCCATAGGTAAGTAGGTAGGTATTGGAGAGAGAAGTGTGCAGTGATAGTTTTTGGTAGGTTGGTCTGGTTGGAAAAGTTTGTGAAAGTCTGGAATCTATCCGTTCTGTTGTACAGTAAATATTGTCAGAATAATTGTGCAGAAATGAAATGAGGACGATATCAGATATCTGAGCCAGTAGCATAAAGTTATTAGCATATTGAATGGAAACGTGATGAAATATGCATCCCCATACAAGTACAATATACGTAAGCGAGAATGCTAATGAAACTTTTCAGAGCTCAATCAGAATAATAAAAGTCCTTACAGAGGATCTCTGGAGCATGTATATGCTGAGATAAAACTACCTGCAGCTGTTTTAGTAGAGTTAGCAAAGTACATAAATTAAAGGAATATCTACATAATAATGCAGTGTCTAGTGTACCTATTCCCTGCATGCATCCCACCCAAATTGCTACTACTTCCACACTACCACATACTACTCCATATACACATAGACTATCTAAACATACAATTACCAGTTACTTAACAAGATATACAGCCTTTGCATTAGATTACCTTACATTAGAAAGATGTGTTTGTACCCACTTTTGATTTGCCTTCCTCCTATTTCCTACCCTTGATTTGCTCCAGTTGGGTTCTGTTGTGTATATAGGGAGCGAGGAGAGCGGAACAGACTTTGGTTGGCTTAGCTTCACTTGACTGATGTAATGGGAGTTAGGAAAGGTAAACGAAAAATCATTCAAAGGACTCGAGATTCTACTGAATCACTTTATCTTTTCGTTTGAATTGAATTCCTCTTCTATAGAAAAGCCATTAGCCATTAGAAGCACAAAAAGCCATACAGATAAGTAAGTAAATAGTACACACACTTATCCCTTTACTTACTGTAGCTACAGTTCATGTTAGATGACTTTAAATTCCCCTTAGGTATTTATAGATCTACATACTACCTTTCTTACTATATACTAGATTGATACCTTCATTCAAGTCAACCGACTATACACAAACAGTTGATATATTATTCCTAGTTTGAGATGAGCTAACCAAAGATTCAGGTTGTAAATACATAATATTATGTGATGGGTCTTGCAAAGGAGAACTTGTTCTCTGTGTGCTTTATGCATTTGTAAACCTCAATGTAACTCGAGGATGGAGCACCTTACCACACCGCCACTCTAAACAAGAGAAAGCAATAAAGCAATCCACCCATCTCCATATCTCATGACTTATCACCAGATCTGTTTGACTACTCTCATCTATACTAATAGTATGTAGACACATGCATAAATTCTGCGGTATAGAGGACAGTCAGATTGTGACTGACTACTTATTTTACTAAACGAAGTCTACGTACATCAAGGGAAAGAAGGGAGCCTCCTAGCTACTCACAATCAGTCAGTCTATCCACTCGACTCGATTCACTTTCCGACTCTCACTATCACCACCTTCAAACTTCAACTCCATACGGCACACACTACATACAAACCCAAGCAAAACTTTCTCCATAGACTTTACTTTTCGGTTTACTTACTTTCTCCCTTCGTTTTGTTAGCTCTCTGCTCATAGACTACACTTTTCTCTCCTATCTCACACTCCTCATGCTTAAATACATACTCACATACTACTTGGACCTTGGAGAACTTAAAATCAAAGTTTACAGTCACTGACTTTCACTGGAGACTTGTGTGTACACCTATTGCACTCTACATACTTCCCGACGCACATGTCACTATTTATTATGTATATACATCTTTCTACAAATAAATTTACTCATATTATTATGTCATAACTTACCCAACCTATATTAACACGCACACTACTATACTGTTTTCATATTAGTGGATACTTAACACAGGTAGAACCCAGCATAGATGGATTCGGACAAAAAGCATTTACAAAGCAATTTACATATAAAAATTAAATTATGACATCAGAGGAAGAGATATTATAAATATGCAATGTGCAGGAGTAGAAATTTAATCAACAATATAATATATTATGGCCTTATGTGTGCTGATACTGTGTGAAATATGTTGAGAGATCCAATACGTCCTTATAGTAATATAGAACTTAAACCAATTTAGACGAACTTGACTAACTTAGACGAGCTTAGATCAATTTAGACGAATAATGTTCAATAGAATTAATATGATATTTTATTATCACTGCTATAACTATTACTTCTATAACTTGTCTGCTGAAATTTTTGCACTCAAGTTTGTGCAGAAAATGTCAGCAGACAAAACTATGCTCAAGCCCTCTCCTAGTTTCTGCAGTAAGTATTTAGTTGGTAATTGTTCAGCAGACATAATAACAGTAGTTTGAAAAGACATCTTTTGGCTGTGTAAAGCGCGAACAGGATCCTGTAGAACTCTTTCGGTCGGGAGTAGCCAACATTATTCATTGGCGATGCATGCTTTCAAAAGATATACTTATAATACAGTTTTGTAGATAAAAGTAGTTAAAATGAATATAGGGAAAAAGGAAGTTTCTGCGTGCCACTAAGCTTCCTGTTCAATTAGTTTGTGTGATTGAGGGTAGCTAGCTCTTGCTTGAATTTACTACATATTATTATGTCCATCTAAGATGAATTCTCGAAACTCAAAACAAGCAAATGCAATGAAAGTTAAGTAGCAAACTCAAACAAGACACGCAGTAAAATTAAGTAAGGCAAGTGATCAGTGGTGAGGGTGATCCTAAACTTTTCGGTGATCCATCAAACCAGATGTCAATCTTGCGGACATTACCAGGAGCTCGACTCTGTCTTTTACTATTGCTTTCGTAACTTCCAACAGTTCCAACAGCTAAAAACAAGCAAAAGTAGTCAAAATCTCTTTTTAAAATATCGAAAAATTCAATATTAATGCAAAGCATGTAAACACATACGATATCCCCACTTACTATATTGGACCCTACTTTTGTGAACTATTTTTTTGCTTAGCCTTTTTAAATATTAACGATGTATGTCGATGTACCACAAATATGCTATGCATTTCAATATACTGTATCACGTAAATGACATGTTTGTGCATAAAAATACCTTTTTTGTAACTTTTCCATTAGCCACAACAATTATTGTGAGGCCTTTGATTTTTAAAACTTTTAATCGGTGTACAATGTGAGTAGAATCTTTGATGCGTGTACACATATGCTTAGCTGAGTTCTTGTACATGGGTATGCTACTAAATGATTAATAGACACATGAATCATTAAACAAAATGTATACATGTCTGTCTGTGATACACAAAAACTTCAGTTGAACCTTCTTTTCATGGTGAACAATGTTCCGCACAAACAGAGGTTACAAAGGCATGGCTCTGTTACAGTTACGTTTTTCTTCAAAGAAAAAGTCGAGCAGAAAGGAAAAAGAAGAACACAGTCGGATTGACAGGTCCGTTTTTGTAGAAATCTTCTATTGTCCCTATATCTGTAAAGCATGCTTCATCATAATATAAATTTCACTCAGTAAACATCTGGGCCCGAAACGTGCGTATATAACAAACAACATGGTTTAAAAATAGGGCACCGATGACAATATTTAAATCCGTAGACCACCTTGAAAAGTAATTTGTACTCTACATTTCAAATTTTTTAATAAACATTTTCAATTTTGACAAGCAGAAATATACAGAAAAAAAGTGTCAGGGATTGCTTTATTATTTTTCCGTCACTCCAATTAGATACTATGTATATATAAATAATTTGAGTAATTTAATCAAATAATGCATCAGTAAGACTATAAATAGTATTTTACCATTGATACATAAAATAGTCTAGTTATGCCCCTATATTGATTAGGTATTGGTGTGCTGAGGTATCTAGACATTGGAGAAATAAAGTGATATTTAAATAAATATCATGGAAGAGAGCGAGGGCTGGCAAGGCAAGGACACAGTTGTGACTAGGGACTAATGGATATGAATTTATATATGAAATTCGTGAGCTGTATAGAATATGGTGGAGTAATAGTAGAGGAACTGATGTAGTTGTATTTACATTGTTCTTGAGATAAAAATACGTCGGTAGTGTAGACAGTAAAGAGGACTTTATAGCTGTGGGAGTTTAGACATCGGATTCGGCTGGAAGAAAAGAGACACTAGTAGTAGAGGAAGAGCAGCCGCCTTTGCTCAGATGTAGAAAGGAATCTTTCATGCCCAATTTTACGCAAAAAGGATTTATAGCTTTACAGACAGAGGAAAACGGTTTATCTCATTCTTATTCTTCTGTCTGCCTGGTTTGGTTTGACTTGAGAGGAGATAGAATACTCCAGCTTTAGGAATACACTATTTATTCCTTGCAAAATGGAGCTAAACCACAGATATATTTGTGTGCATTGAATTTGGAGAGAGAGTGGGTGAGCAATAGCATGTTTATAGTAATAGTAGATCCATAAGTATCTTATGTACAAGAAGAAGCATATTTTTGTATCTATTTTAGTTTAATAGTAGCATGGAAAAAAGAGACAGACACAGATATCTCCATAAGTCTTGAGTGAGTGGAACTGGTTGAATTTTGCAAATAAGAGAAAAGGGAGAGAAAGCAGAGGATTGGAGGGAAAAGACAAGTCGATGTTTTCATTTGGTGATTTATTTGATTTTAATAGGTCGGCTCATATGCACATGTCAATAATATTTATTTTCTTGACTCTCTTGGGCTCTTCCATCCAAATGTTCGCAGAACAGTTTGTTTTGTTTCGCATGGGGAGTTCACTCATCGTCTGTCACTCTTTGTCTTCGTCCTAGTGCTTTTAGTCATGCTGTATGATTTCACAATTCACAATGGAACTTCCACTATACAACTTGGCTTTTCATTAAACTCCCCTTCTTTCTTTGTCAACCTTCTCTAGCTAAATAAACAAATTTAGATTTCTGAACTAAATATCCCGTTGTTGTCCTATCGACTTACGACAGGTAATTCTTCGACATAATATTATACAATAAATGTCCAAGGTTTACTTGAACGAGAGAAAGTTTGCATCTGACAACTGTGCCTCTTAAGACCGTGGTTGCAAGAAACTAAATATAAATGAAACTACGTTCAAATATATGCTAAATTGTCCTGTAATAAACAAGTACACTTCTTGGCGTCAGGAGAATCCGAGCTAACTGCCATTAGCACTCATAAATATTGCAAATTGACAATCAAACTACTTCCCTTATGTAATTTCTTATGTAACCCAACTTTCCACCCTGTAAACAAATCGGTCGACTACTACATTATATAATACCAACTTTGATGCTTTTAAAAACCCATGAATACCCCCAGTTATCTTTCATGTCAACACGATTTCCTATTCAAGCAGCATTACGTAACCATTACTACATACTTAATGCAACTTGCACAAAGGTATTTGAACAAATAAATGCAAATCCGCTGATGCCGAGATAATTGCTTGAATTACTTTCCTCAACATTAAAGCTGGATTATAAAACGTCTAATTTACATTACACAACACTCAATTCGAAACTTTGTTTTTCATAGTTATACTTTATTTTAAATTATGTTACCTTTTGAAGTACCCCGTAAAAATAACTTGCACTTAGATCACTACTGCTTTTATGACCAGTTACAATATTCAAATTATTGCTTTTAATTCAACTGAAAATGTTGCCCAGACTAAGGATTGATTGATAATAAATTTTAAACGCAGTAATTGATGGATTATGAGTGCCTGCCGGTTTTTTCTTTCTACTCAATTTTATGTCATTAAAAGAGACTTTTGGATGAAGCGTCTATCCTGGTAATTATCATGTCGCCAAATGATATAAAAATGTAAATTGCCCTTAAATATTTTAACCTGCTTTTTGTATTTACTGCAGTAGACGCCAATGAACTACATTTAAAGCGTCTCAATTTCAATACATTTTATATACTTGCATCGGAATGTTCCTATAGGTACTTAAAATGCGTGAATTAAACGTATTTCAACATTTAATTGTACGCTTGTAAGTTTTTAAAGTGTTTTGCAGGAGAATTCCTGCAGAATTCCTATTTTAACACCACATCACTTATACGCCAACATTAGTATCTGAATAAATAGAGTTTTGTTGCTATTGTAGGTCTTTTTGTACAAGTGTCATGTATTGAATGTGTAAAATTGTTCCTTTAAAGTCATTTTCTCTTATCTGCGGTTCTTGTTTGCCTAGTGTAATTGCAGTATTTATAATACGCACCTTATTTGCATGAACAGGGCAATTTGAAGAATTATCATGAGTTACACTGGCAATTACTATAGAATATTCAGTAAGGGAAATGAACTTTAAAGGTAGGCGTGGAAAGCAGGGATAATTTCTTTGTAAGTATAGCCATGACGTTCATCTCTGGTGCAGCTGCTTTCTCTCCATGTTTCTCGTGTGTCACACATTGAGAGCTATAGACTGTCTTTTCCATTCATTTTGTTGAATTTAATTAATTTCGACATCTTTTCTATGGTGTGTGTACTCATGTAGAAATATAACGCATCAAGTATTTACATATGGGTACTAATAGGTTTCAATGGTTAATGTGTGATTAGTAAATAGATTCTACAGAAATGCCCACACATGTCTATAAAAGGGCATAGAATGAGTGGAGAGTAGATAGAATCTTGTGTAGTAGTAGTATGAGGGGGGAATAGTGGGCAAGACGAGTAGTGTAAGTGCGGAGAAGTATAGAAGAAAGACATAATAGTGAAGTAGGTAATGTAGTAACGAAACCAGACGAGACCACATGAGTTATCTGTAACTACAAAGTGGAGACCACACGATGCCACAGCACACAACTGCTGACAACTATCTGTCTGTTGACTCTGACTCGCTTAGAAGCTCTTTCCGGGCATTCTGGACATTTGCATTAGTTTACATTACAGAATTGGACCTCTAACCCACATTCATAGTCGTGTGTGGTGTAAGTATCTCAATGTACACACTATCTCTACATATCCGCAGTTAGTCTACAGCTTGTTTATAACTTTGTAATCAAACAAAATTAAAACAGAGTCCTTAGAGTTGCATGTAATTGTAAGTAGTAAGTATTCTAGTCGGTTGGTCGGGGCACTATCTCTTCTGCATATATATTTACTGCTCTCCACACACAACAATGACACATAAAGATACACAACTACCTAAGCACTCCCGTTTCCTTTTCTCCTTCACAGACCAACACCAATACGCTTTAGCACTCCTCCTCACAATTCTATGTAGGTACATGCACTTTTCTATCTAACTGCTCTACTAACTCCGTCTGTATCTTACACAGATGCAACGTACACAGATACTGTTTAGTAGTAAGGCCTTGCTTCGTTTTCAGATTACTACGATATCTGACTTGCACTATATCTACCTATAGCCCATTTAGTATGAGACAGAGTAGCTCCATGATTTTCGGGACTATCTCTAACTTCGAGGCTACTATGTGAGTTGTACCAATTTGCTTGGTGTTTGTGGTGTACTGTTTCAGCTGTGTCCCTTGAGGCTCTTTGTTTTACACTGTCTATCTGCCTTCGTAGATTTTCTACTCCTTGCCTTGCCCTAATAAAAGACAACGCTACAGTGCGTTTTCTTCTATCCCAATGAAATTCACTCATGTTCTGGGTGACAGACGCAACTCTGTACAACTTTAAGAAAAGACACTAAATTCATTCAATTCCACACACAAACTTACAACGTATAAAATGTTATTCTTTCACGTGCGTCGTTTAAATTACCTACACTTTAAAATAACCTTCTAATTATCTCTGCTGCTCTATCGGAAGACCTCCTTCACAAATTATATAGAACGGTGTAGCATGGGGCTTAAGGCTGTCAAAATTTTCAATGCCTCATAACAAGCATGTGACGTTGGAAACTGGATCTAAATGTATCTACTATGACCTTCTTATGTAATATATTATAGTATCTAGTCTTTTTGTTATTGAAAACGTGTTTGCTACCATTTTGTTTATCCCCCCAGTACTACAGATATTCCGTTTTTCTCAATTAACCTAAGTAGGAATTTACGACTTACTATCTAAGCAGTGAATACCACTATTATGAATGAATACTTAGTGTGATGAGTTCTAAAGTGTTTGCAATATTTGCGAAATAGATCTAATTATGCTAGGCGTTACGTGTTTGTCGTGGTAATTAGATGCGAAATGTGAAATATGCACTTATTAGTTAGTTTTACTTACAATTAGCTAGCTGAACCTAAGATGCATACAGTTTACATCAGGTTAGGTTAGTTACTCCCAATTTACGAACCTTAGCTCTGCTGAAAGCGACACTAACTAATGCATAGAGTAGAGTTGGATGTGGTTGAGGATAGGTGTGCAGTCACAATGATATGTGGAGATAATAGATATGTAACATGACTAGAGGTGTTTCCATGGTTGATAATATAATTTCATAAATTCACCTTTATGGGACGTAAATGTGATAAGGACATGAATAGTGCTCAAATTGACGTCTATTGCTAACAATATTTCCTGGTATATTAGCACTAGTTCATCCAGATTGCTGTATTAATATGCAGAAAGTTGCCAGCTATTTCAACGGAGGTAGATGAATATGAAGGGGATGGGTTCTAGTCTACTCTACATTATTCGTAGCCAAAGGGATTCCTCCAAATTATATGAGCATGTAGGTACGTCCTATCACAGTGTAATGACTTGCACGGATGTGACTTTGACTCTCATCTTCTGCTACGTATTTGTTTTTTGTGGCTTCTACCCCCGAATAAATTAATGGAAATAGAGAGAATTTATAATGAACACAAAGGAAACACAAAAGAGAAGCTAGGGGGATTTACAGGAAGTGTATTTGCTGAAAGCTAAATATTAATTAAATTTATGGTAAAAGTCCATTTACCATTGTCTACTACGTTCATTAAAATTTGTATCATCACAAAATAGTATGCTTGGATGTATTTCATAACGAAATATCCCTGTTAGGTTATGCAAATCTAAACCCTGTGGTAATTAAATATCAATGCACATATTGATACTCGCTAAATTATTAAATTAGTCTGTCTGTGTTTGAAAATGTCAACAAAAGGAAACTGATAATTTGTGCCCCTGTTTGCTATGGAACTACCAAAACGAGTGATACTGAAAACACAGTTTTAAAAGGAGAAATTGAAATATAAACAAAGCGCCGCTTTTAAAGCAGTTAGTAACCCATGCATGCATAATATTATGTAAAAGTATGTGAGTAGTTTTCCTGCAGTCATACAATTTATAAAAACCACACATGAGTGTGTGTTTTTACAACCACTTGGATGGCTACAGATTAGAAGCTCCTCTGTGTCTTCGCATCCGACAACCGCTTCAAGTTCACCTCCACTTCTTAATGCAAACAAAAACAACAGTGAGTCATGTTGAAGTTAATGGTAAAATAGTCTTAAAGCTTTTGTAGACAGCTCTCCTCGGTGAAAGTCATTAAATATTTATCAACTTTCTCTTTGGTCTTTTTAATGGTTTTTCAAGTGATTTCTGAGTTCCATCCGTTTACATTTCCATAATCCGCTACTTTAGTTGCCTTAAAAGCGTTTTATGTATTTACTTACATCTGCCCATTTAAAACGTATTACTTCAAGTCTTTTTTAACTTTTCTTTCGCCGAGGATGATTTTCCAGGAATATATATCCATCTACACATACTTTATATAAATGACAATTAGTATACTTTCTGTTTCATCTGAATTCAGTTTCCTACCTGATTGCCTGTTTCGTGTAATTACTTGTTATGTTTTAGCTTTAAGGCTTTGATAATAACTTCATCGGAATAATAATTTAAATAGACCATTTCCTTTCCTCTGAAGAGTTGTATCCTGCACTAACAATTTCTTTAGTACGAAACCCTGTGCTTTGCATGTCTATATAAAGTGAAGTACTTCTGTTGATATACTCTACATTAAATATAGTGGAAGTAGTCTAATATGAAGGAAGAAGTGCCTACTTCATTTCGATTGAATCTCATTTCGAATTTCCTATGATATTTCATAAATGCCATACTTCACTTAACTACCTTACGACGCATCGTTACC
Source organism: Tomocerus qinae (assembly GCA_020055645.1). Taxonomy (NCBI): domain Eukaryota; kingdom Metazoa; phylum Arthropoda; class Collembola; order Entomobryomorpha; family Tomoceridae; genus Tomocerus; species Tomocerus qinae. The sequence goes on from CM034548.1 coordinate 30,592,583, forward strand.
TTGAGCCCGGGTTGTTGACTTATGGCGAAACTATTGGGAATTGATGTACAGATAGTTTATGACTTTGGCAACAAACTTCTAATGTAACTTCACGAAATGTTATAAAGACCATAAGTACTAGATATAATAAAATATACTCTCGCTATGTGCCATCTTTAAAGGAGTCAAAGTAAAGGAAATGTATTTAATGGTAGGCGTTAGTATATAATATGCCAACGAAGCAGAAATACATATATAAGCAATTGAAGAACTACTGCTGAAGAGTCCCTGAGATGTTATTGCTATCAACTATTTACTATATCGGACATAGTTTGTGTAAGTATAAGTACTTTGTTAAATATGGGGCTTCTATTCGGGTAAGTAGTGTCCACCGAGGATTAAGTACGAGTAAATATTATGTACCTACCTGAGGACATAGAACTCTGTTGTACGTAAATGAAGAATTCCTTTATCAACCAAATAGCTGAAATGCATATCGTAGAATTGCGTAAGTACAAAATTGAATTGGACCCAAATCAGACAGTACAAACAATCTTGGAATTAAATAAAGCGAATATTTTACATAGTTTTGACGGGACTCGATAGCTACTTCATGAGGATATGAAATGAAGAGCCAAATGTATCCTAATAATCTGAAAAATAGTCATATAGTGAGTGCATTAGGTTCGTATTAGTAACCGAACCATTTTTGACCTCAATTTTGAATTGGCCGTAGCCAAAACAATTTATCTTTATTGGGTATTTGATACTATAGTGCATTAGCATTAGTCTTTCAAAAGAAGAAGATATAAACCTACAGAGATAATGTATGCACACATAAACAGCATTATAACAACTATGAATGTGCACAAATGCACATTGTTCATCTGACTGCCTTCCGCTTCCTTTTGGTTGTGCAATAAATAGTAAATACATTTCTACTTGGTAGGTACCTTCATATGCAAGTGGGAATGAACTATTTACTACTCTTCGGAGGTAGGCCAAACAGAGCAACTCATTTACAAGTACAACAGTCACTTTCACCACAACCCAGTTCTGTATAATGTCCATAACTATAATTATGTTTCTGCTATGCTAAACATACTGTAACTCAAACTATACAGTATAGTGTAGTCAGAGATGATGATTATTTGTATCGTAGTTATATAGATGGAGAGAAATTTAGAATTATGCTAGTGAATCCTGCCAGATCTGTAATTGAACATATATTATGTTCCTATAAACAGAATTATGCAAGCAAGTTAAGTATTGTAGGTAGTTATAGTACATGGATTCCCTCCCAGCCCCGGTTCCACGTATTTCTGTAATGATTCAAATGTTAGTGATAGTTGAGTCAAGTAAGCTCAGTTTAGTTCTGCTTAGTTTAGCATTACTTCATCTCAAATTATTGGCTCTTGGCTACTTATTATTTATTACTGGTATATATGAAGACAACATCGGAAACAAATATCGATGGAAATTGCACGAAAGTCAATGGAAATGCTAATGCAAAGCTATACATGTATATTTATTATTATCATAAGAATGTCATTTGCATTGCACTGCTGTGCCACAACGGATGAGAAACTATTGAATCGATTCCGAGGAACAAAATAGCCTGAAAAAATAGCTCGAAAGATTCTGTAATGCAGTATGCAAAACCCATAGCTGTTTTTGAGTTTATTTCTCGAGGAAGAAATCCACGTAAGCTGGTTTACCAAAAGAGACTTCTTGGTCTCTTCTACAATTTAATTTAGATTTTCCATTTTCATAAAAGAAGGTGTTGGTTCTTATGACCTCCGTTTCAGTGCTTTAACATTCTGCACAAGGCTGCGCTGCTAAATTTAGCACTATGGAAAAATGCATAGTTTATTTTTTATACTTGCTATTGGAAATGGCAATGTGAAAGACAGAAAATAAAAGTTTTAAAGAGGGCTATAGCTGTCCTACTCCTTGTAAGATAGAGGTGGTAGTAAATAGAGTGAAAAGTTGTAAACTGAATCCAGTCTTTTGAAAACAATTTTCTGAGGAAATGGTCTAGTTGGGAAAGAACAAAGAAGTCGTGGGAAATTCAGATTGGAATAGTAAGTAAAACAAGAATTTACAAAGTCAGAAAAATGATGTAAAGAGAACAATATAATATTATGAGGCGATAGTGTATTGTATTCTGTTGTGCTCCTCCTTGCTTGCTTGCTTGTCTGTCTCAGAATTGTGAATTGGAGCTTTGACTCACTCACACACAGAGCTTGGGGAACTTGTCCGCGGAATACTGATACCGTAGCGATGCTCATAGGGAAATGCAAAAAATACTTTGTGTTGGAGAAAGGGTAAAATTTTGTAGAATGAGATGAAAGACAGGGCTAAGTACACATTACATGCTCAGTAGAATGATGTAAGTGGCTATCTATCTAATCGTATGTAGGAGTATCTGTTATGTAGATACACAAAACTTGTATGTAGACTTTTCGGGCATGAGCATAGGAGCTAATATGCAGTCGGCTCTTTCCTAGTGAACTGAACTTACTATACATAAATACTTTTGCAAAGCTAAAAAGCACATTCAGCATTTTGAAACGATCACATCACAAAGAGAAAAACGTCGGCGTCTCTCTTTTCACGATAGATCTTCCTTTCCCCACACGCTGATAACACAAATGCATGTATTCGCAGAGGAGTGAGTCCACCATAGTAGGTATTAGTATAGGCGACTTAAGATTCCTCTACCTTCCCTCCAAAGTTACATTCCCTTCCTCAATTCCTATTCATATCAGAGAAAGTGGAAAGAAAGTAGACAGACATATACGCCTTTACTACTCACTTACTTTCCCAGACACTCGACTACTAAACGGAGTAATTTTTCGTATACGTCTACCTTCTACTACTTGAAAAACTTGCCCAATCCCACCTACTTACTATCTGCATATTATCCGTCCACAAGTGAAGATGTACTCATTTTCATAGATAGTAGTGATGGTGGGAGAGCTCCTTCTTCTTCTTCTGCATATTCTACTACTACTACTATTACTACTACTACTATAGAGAACCTACTGCTACTACTACTTACTATGTGTCTTACCCACTTTATTTATCACAACTACTTCTAGTATAGTTATCATTAGACTTGACTCTATCTCTGCTTTGTGTGCATATTGATGACTTTGAACATTTGAATAGGAAAGGCCATGGAAGGAAATCCCATATCAGACTGCCAGAAAACTGGTGAGAGTATTTGACTCCGGTGTAGACATGCATACTTACACCTCTATCTGGCCTGTCTTTATTTCTTGTAAGTGTATGCTGACAATAAAGTGACGGATACGGACCTATGTGTTACTACAGAAGTTACATTTGGCATCGCATGTAACTTTAGTTTGGGTTAAGGTTAGTACCATGTAAGGCCATGTCTTGTAGGGCTTATACGAAACCTTTTTCAACTATTTCAGAAGAGACAATACCAGAAAGAAGACCAGGCCAGGCATGCAAGAGGCTTACGTTCTCCCGTTTAGGCTTCGGCTCAACTTAACCGCCACTTTGACAAAATTCTCCATTGTACTTTACTTTCGTATTGTAGGTTTCCTTTCCGAGAATGTCCCAGAAATTTAGTCGTCTTATGATTACCACTTTGTAATATAGTCGAACAAGAACTTGAGCAAGCACAAAAACCTTTAGTTTATGTTCTTTAAAGATTTGGCATTTATTGAGCTATTAAGTAGGTATGTAATGTTCTACTACTACCTCAGAGAAGGTATGGACCTACTTCTTAGATATACATATTATTTGGTAAAGAAAGAGCAATATACTTATGTGAACCATATAATGGCAACTTGGACATTTCTTTCTACTTAAGTCCTCACATTTCCCTCGTCGTAAAAACTTTCCATTCAGCTGTTGCATGCCTAAATGTAGACTTAAGATTTCTTTTACTTATTGTTCGTTTCCATACTCTAAATACAGAAAGGATAAGGAACCTACTAACGTACACACACCTTAAATCACCAATGTTTGCTAAATTTCTTCTCTTTTACAATAACTAGGTCGTGTAAGTAATTCATACACTCAAGTCCATCTTTAACAAAACGTTATTGCCACTATCCACTTTACTATAACGATACATAATACTACATATTAATTGCACTAATTAATATTGTTCGCGTCCTAATAACCATTTCCTTTTGGTTTCAATCACAATTTGAGTTTTATTGTGCAATAAACAATTCATTACATTTTAAAGGCGTGTCACTTCCTTGTCGTAAATTATAAGAATAGTGAATACGGAAATGTATCGTAATATGATAATTCCATTATGCACTTTGTGTACATTTTCTAGGAGATAATAAATACTAGGTTATGCTTTAGGTAGTATACTAGGATTCTTGTGTCTGTACATGGAATGCAGTGGAGCCAAATCCCATTAGGAAAATGCGTTAGGGCTGTACCATACTGAACAAATAGAGACGGCAATGAAAAATGGAAATGATTCCCAAGAGACAGAAAAAAATCTGTGCGTAGAGACTAGTAAACAGATAGTAAAGAAAAGGAGATCGATATGAACTAATAATATATGGAGTGTGGAGAAAATTTGGTAGTTGACTAAAATGCCTCGACTGGTTGGATGGCCTACTCTCAGATATATATTCCATTTTTGGAGCAGGACAGGAATGGGCACAGAATTTCTGTGACTGAGAGTACATTACATATGGTTGATGGTGCTGGTGCAGTACAGTCGAAGATATGCGGGTTGATTTGCCACACTTTGTTAACTAGAGATATTTAATATGGGAGCAGAATAGGACATTGATATAGTATGGTCTTTCACATACATAATAAGTGGCGTATAAGAGCGTAAGTAAATATACATTATAATATATGTACCACTAATAGTGTCTACTAACGATAAGTATGGCATTTGGGATATAGAAATGAAATTGGGAGTGTCCTGTTCTGTGTGGAACCGTCTGGTCCCCTGTGCAGTGGTGGAGTGCCATATCGTGACTATGTGTAGACGTAATAGAATAAAAGAGAAGAGAATAGAGAAAGAGTGGAGAAAGCAGGGTCATTTGTTGACAGATAGACAGACGGACATTACATAACCATAGAGTCAGACTGGGCATATAGAGGCCTGATTGCCAGTAGTAAGTGGCTTAGAGATATTGCTAGTGAAAAGCATGACGATGACATGACAATGATAATCATCAGTCCTCGCTGTTAGTTCAAGACTTTGTCAGAGTAGGGAGAGAAGCTTTCTTCCATAATAATATCCATCTACCCATCTATAAATATCTATCGACTCGATTTACAACAAACACCGTTTTATTACAGAGTAGTACAATAAACTTTGTCTATATCTGATCCCACCGACTCACTCTTTCGCCTCTCTTATATGTATACGTAAGCAAGATTGCTCCAGTAAAAGTGCTAGTCAGGGAAATAATAAATGTATTTGGGCGGCTAGATTGAAGCATTTTGAGAAATAGGACTGGAGGTGTCGAGAGGACAACGGGAATCATTCATATTCTTCTGTGACAAATACTTTTCCTTCCTACAAAACCTCAGTCAGGAGAATCCTGGACCCACCTACGCCTACAATACAGACAGATCCATTCTCCTATCAACCACAGATGACTTATCCAAATTATACCTATAGAATCATCCACCAATCATTACTGCAAATATTATTTTTAGTTACTTATATAAATTCTCTCTCTCTAGCCTTTAGGTTAGTAGTTCTTCGCTAGACTTAAATTATACTTACTTCCAATACCACTAGGAAAGCACAAAATTCTGCTTTTTATTCATTTTGTGCTATTCAAAGGCTATAGGTAGTTTCAGAAAATAATTAGTATGCATCGTAGCTTAAAAAGAAATTAGTACCTGTTTTCATACCTATAAGAAAATTAAAAGACGCAAATAGGAAAATCTACATTTAGGTATACTATATTATTTACTGAACAAATGCGAAAGGATACAGATTTCTCTTTGACATGAAAGTTGCTAAATTGCAAATTAGTTTTGTTCCTTCTTAATAAATTGGAAACTAAATTTTTTAACGTTACAAACAAAAAGTAGATGACCTAGAAACATGTCCTAAATTTAGCTTTATGCATTAGTTAGAATTACCATATTATAGATATTGGATAATTTGATGCTCAATGGAAGGTTGTTTAATAATTCTTGGTCGTAAATTCGAAATGATCCAACTTTTCATATTGTATGAATAGCATTTTGTTTCTGTCAATGTCAGCCTAAAGAAAATAATTGTAACATTATGTTTAAGAGTAACTAGGAAGGAAAAGTGCTGGAGGGACTGTTAGGTAGTAATATCCAATAATTTTAGAAACACTGGTAGATAGGTAGGAAGGATGATTTTATAGGTAATAATAATATTTGGAGTAGTAATAAGGATGCATGTACATAGATATCTTTTCTTGAGTCGGTGGTGTGGTTGGGTTATCCTGGGCTGAAATGGGTAGGCACCCTTTTTGTATGTGTGTGCAATTCGGATGTTATTGCTTGGGGGATGACTGAAGATAATAGATAGTTATTAGGCAGTACATAGATAACTACGTGGATTGTGGATGTAATGTGTACGTGGCTGTAGGAAGCTTAGAAGGTTGGCTACCTTCTTGGGACTTGTCTACCTATAGCCAATTCAGACAAGCTAAGTAAGCTAGTCAAACGCTTCATGCGAAACGGAATAGTCAATAACATTAATAAAATCTCCAGACAACGCAACGTATCCGTTCTCCAGCCAATTTGCTACAGCCACACTCCTCTCTGACTCACACAGTCATATTGCAAGCTTTTCTTGCAACTTGTCCAGCCAGCCAGTTCACTTGAATCTTCTCCCGTTTCTAAGCAATGAATTGCAGTAAATACATTCCCATAATTTATTTTGCATTGCTATTTCTTTCTCTGCATTTTTAAATTGCTTTCCTTGACTTCCCTTCCGCATATTTACAGTACAAGCAAGTATATTATGAGATTAAGTAGATTAGCTCGCGTCCTACTTACTCTTCTTTACAACCTCGTCCTAACTAACGATATTAAATTAGCTTACGAAATTGCTAACAAAATGCTACCAACAATCAATTCCCACAATTAAATAAACAAGATATTACTTCGCATACACTGGCAGTTCATTCTAACGAGCGCCCCTAACAATTTACTCTATGGTCAATAAATCGCTACTAGCTTTTTGCTACTATATAAGTAGTAGAAAGTAGATAAAATAACTTTTCAATAGTTTTGTTGTCAAACTGTGTAGTAAATTGCTAATGATATATAATATAGCCAGCCTGGTTAAAATAAAAACGAGCATAATGCTTTATTAGGAGCGAAGAATCAAAGTCTAAATATTTTTATTAAAAATGCGAATTATTTTCATTTTCTCATTACTGTATTATTTTGTGTTTTTAAGTAAAATATAATGTAGGCATGTGGGAGAATTAGCATTAGATGAAAAAGAATGATTTTATTAATTAGATAACGAAATTATCTCCTTTTGTGTAATGTTGCATGCCGTGTGCGCTGAAGTAGCAATTTCTTCGAGCTGTATGGTTTTATACATTGTGGTAGATGGTGAAAAATTCAGTCTGAGATTCGGGCAGAGCGGTATTGTGTGCTGGAGATATTTATGTAGCCTGAGAGGAGTAAACAAAGTGGAAATCCTAGATTAAGTAATAACAGTGGTAATAAACTCTTATATTTTAGCCAACAATTACTGCTAATACCTGACTTTAAAAACAGGCGAGATTCGCAAGCGAGAGTTAAATCGTTATCGTTAGCTCCAGAAATGTCTGTAAATATAAAGTGCAAGAATTGTGAGTGAGGGAATTGAGAAGGTATCTGTAGCTAACAATACCATAACTACGTCAATGTCTCATAATCAGTCGGAGGTAGAAAGAAAGGCAGAGGAGCTGCACTTCCATTAGGAATAAGTGAATGCAGGGCATGTCTGCTCTGCGATCTGCGAATGCATCGTTTGTGGCATGTAAGGAGATAGAATTTGATATGTTCCATTTCAGTTTCCTCTCTCGGCCTCCCTTTCTTTTAATGTTCATTATGCCCACTCTCGGCATAGGCAAAGTTTAATTTCCCCGAATAGGGCCCGCTCCACGTCTAATGTGCAACTTCATTCCCTATATAACTTAAGTGCATATCTATAGCACTACTACTACACTTATGTGCTGCATACACACAGCCTCGCAGTTAAGTACATTATTATTCTATGTATTGTGCTCGGCTGCTCTACTAACTTACGTACAAGGTTATAATTATATGTATACTCTGTCAGTGTAGTATTCAATAGGATACGAAAGGTAGTTTAGTTATCCAGTTAGTGCAATAATGTTGTGTTGTATACTTATTGTTAATAGGTATCTTGTATACGAGTATAATTATGAGACTCTTTGTCTGCGATGTACTATCTTTGCAATATATGTTCGGGTTTACGAGAATATCCGATCTTATAATATTATACTCAGCACATCCATGGCACTTTAGTGCATGGTCTATATATCTCCTACTACAAGGGGAATACTCAGATGTCTACTCAATTTGAACCACCACCACCCCCTCACTACTTTCTCTTCCTACTTCACTTGAATCATAAACATAACAACCAAAGAAACTCTAGACCTCAAGGTGTGGATTTCTTACAATATAATTCACACAAATAAACAACTAAATATATCTCGTTAGTACTTTAAACAAACGAGAACCCATTTCACAATAAATGTCAATTTACATATTATGGATATGTCTGAATCTGTAAACAAGTCGTAAAATAATACCACGGTGTAGGTATATTATTTTTTGTTTGATCCAATTTTTACTTGATATGAAATTAGACATCTTGTTGAAAGCAAATTAAATAGAAAGGGCAGATATTGTTTTGCTATTGTCGATGACGTATTGCACATGTACTACAATTTTGCTGATAAAATTAAACGTGATAGAGGATCTTTGGAAACCCTAGTTAGGTACTTATTTATTAATAGAAGTAGTAGAAGAGAGACAATTTCGTGGAGTTGAGTTTCAGTTTGTTGTTTGGTGCGGTTGGTTGGCTCGTCTCGTGTACATCTACATTTAGCGATAGCCCACGCTAGTTTTGTGTGATTTGGTGTGCTGTGGTATGGCAGTGATAAGTCTATAGAAGGAGAGAGAGGAGCTCAGAGAAGAAAGAACTGATTAATGACGAGAAGGGAACGTGAAGCTCGGGCTAATCTTGCTACGGATCTCTATCTGATGGTGATCATCCCTGAGAAACAATTTCCTTAAAGCATAATCTCTCTTGCCAATTGATGAATGACACCCACTTTGCTCTCCTTCGGTTCGTCTGTCTCTCCACAACTTTTGTATACACACTTACTCACGTTATACCACTGTCTACACTTAATGCTCCTTTCTTATATTATTGGTGGCTATATTATAGAATAGGTAATAGCAAAGCATTATTCCGAGAGTACCAGTTAAGGATCGTTTAGCCAGAGAGGCCAGATAAAGATATTGCTACTATAAGCACATCTATAGTGTACCTAAGTACATTACGGCCTATATACTTTAGTTAGTTTATATTATTTGCAGTTAGCATTAAATCTCATTCGGAAACGCAAACCGCGTATGTAATGTAGTACGTATGCTATTAGAATTAGATAGTAATAAGTGGATTTCTTATAAAACTGGCTGTCTAGTTGGATGGCTATGCAGACGATGCAGTCTAAGTAAGAAGGCCCATAGTATATGCATGCGGATAGAAACGAATAAATCTACAGCTAGCTGATAACACAGTTCTCCCTCTGAAATGGATTACTGTCTTACAAATATTATCATCACTTTTCTCAAAGACGATCCATTCCTGCTACTTGAGAACAGAAAGACTTGCACTTTCTTTTTCAACTGTTTTGCTCCGTCTATGCATGTATCGCCCAAAGTGAGTATTACTCCACTGAAACGAAATTCGACGAGATAACTAACCAAGATTTTCCATTCACTTTCGTCTTCTCCACAAATTCAATGCTTACAGTGCAGTGCAATACAGTGATAATAGGAATAGGTACGACCTTGTCGTCCTATCTAAAATCCTTTAGACTCTCACGTTCTTTGCAATAAAACGGAACTAAGCTAAACTGTATTATAGACTATTTGTCTATACACATAGGTAGGTAGGTATGCATACTTCTCATCTGTTTCTCCCTAAAAGATGTTCCTATAGTCACAGATTCTTATATAGAGTTAGATTTACATTGGCTTAATTGTAAATAGAAAAGGTTCCTCGCTAGCTCACCAATAGAAACGCTGCAGACCATTAGACTGATTTCAGTGACTGGAGCCAAGTGCAATCTAACCGAAACGAACAGACCTGTAGTGGGCATGCTTCTTTCCTTAATGCTTCCTCGGAAAGTGTATTATTAGGTGATTCTATCATATTGCTACTCAATCTAATAGGTAGACTCCAAATTAGTACTACCTTTATTGTACCGTAAATATAAGGACGAATTATGGACTACTTATATCAATTTATTGATGTTATTTAGACTATCCATTCATTGCTGACATATAAATGCATACTGAAAACATCAAATGGATATTTCTACTGAAAACTAAATTGTAATTAGTAGACCACAACTTTTGACATTACCTGGCCATTGGTAAGAAATTCTCCTTTGTGTGTCAATTCTAATGGTTTCATTCCCTAGAAAATGAATTACGGCTAAAGTACGGTTCATTAATGGTTATAAGTAAAGAAGGCAATTTGATACTTTAGGATAATGGAATAAAAGCAGGTGAGGAGAATAATACGGCTTTGCTCCATTAGATGTATAATGCGACTTATAAAAAGGTGATGTATCAGTAGACTATTAACATTCGCATTAAATGCTACAATGTGTGAAAGCATATGTAGACATTATCAGTCTTTTGGAGTAGATGATCTATGACTTGCCACTTTCCATAGAAAATAAAATCAACGTCTTCTTTCTTTTCCGATCTTTGCAAAAAGGAATCGAATATAGTGTCACTGCTAAAGTGAAGAAGCGACACTATAGAGTTTGACACTTTTATACTTATGTCCATATAGTGTAGATTCAGCATTCACTGGCAATAGAACATCTCGGTTTTTTTCTTTCTCTTGTCTACCATGTGCTGACTATAAAAGGCTAGGTCACCTAGAAACCTTCACACAGCTCCAACACAGAGAGAGAGTCAAACAGATCACTTGAATGCAGTGAGTCAAGAAGTGATCAAATTCTGTAGCAACACAACGTGAGTCAGCTTAGTGTAGGCAAGTCACCATCAAAGTTTCAAAGCCTGGTTGGCTTTTCTTTAGGATGTCTGATCCCCACTCCTATGAATTCACCGGAATTTTTTCTTATCTATTCATGTCTTTGTAAGTAACTAGCTTTCCCCGTCTTCCTTCATTCAAAGTACAATATTAGCCACGAATGCAGCTCCAATGAAACATCTACTATCCTCATTTTAAAATCTAATCGAATTTCTCTCTATTACATTGCTGAATGCATACAATATATTATAGTGGTACCTACTATTGTATTCTATGGTAGAATGAGATAACATAATATACTAATGCACAATTATGCGGAATATATGGCCACAATATTATGTATAGCATTCATAAAGACATACTACTTGCTACAGTGTAGTGAATGCTAAAGTGTGACAATAATACACAAAGCAAATTATCTGTTATGTTATAAAGTAGATCAGTAAGTGTATATAGTGAAAACTATGTGTATAATTTAAAGAGGAAAATAATGTTGAATTGCGTATGCTTTTATAGTATATTTCTTGGCACGAAAGCAAACAATTAGAGCAACAAAATACTGGGACTGTATGAGTTCTATAGTAGTATGGTAGAGATAGTTGACATTACCTCTGAAGCATATGTACTTATGTATGTATGTATTTTGGTGCATTTGTGTGACTTATGTGGCATAACTGTCTACAAAGCAACTAGAAGGCTTGCGACACCGATTTGCGACTTGCTTCTTGTCTGCAGGCCATTCAGGATATTTACTATCAACGGTATTGTAAGTAACTGGGGCGGTTGGCCGTCGCAACTCAAGTCAAGTATGACTTTCTCGGAGAGAGTGGTGAAAGGAGTGTAAGGAGTCACCCCTATAAATGAAAGCTTCTTGAAATCGGATCTGCACATGCAGAAAGGTTGTCAGAGAGAATCTGTAGCGTGATGAAGTTGGAGCAAGGAGTACAATGGCAGTAGGTATATAAATAAGTGTAGGTGATATGGTGTCAAGTAGGAGACAATGATAAATCCTGGAAATGGGCTACAATGAATCCTCGTATAATTATTTCATCACACCGCATCACAATTGTGTCAAGCCAGCCCACAAGAGGTTACATTAGCACTATCCCGACATGTCACCATAAATGTCTAATTTCCTTGACTTTCTTTCACGCTGTTATAATGTTGCTGTGACTGGAGCTTTTTCTTAAGCTGTCTTAAGTATTTCTAGCTCTCTCCTCTTATTTTTTCTAACTTATTCAATCTGTCATCACAGTGTGCACTCTTTTTTGATTTACAGTATGAGCTTTTCTCTGGCGTTTAGATTTGTGACTTCTCTAACCAGTACAGAATGAGGGATGCGTACATTCCCCCCTTATTGCACAACCTTTTATACCAACCACTACCCTTTTTATTTCACTATTTAGGAGAATTTTACACTCAGGCCTTTCCGAAAGTCATTGTCCTACTCTATTTATGTACTATTTACCTGCCCTGACCTGTTTTCTTTAAATAAATGTCTGTCGACTGCTTTCGTCGGGAACCTAGCTTTTTGGAAGCGCCATCCCACTTTTTATAAGAAGCACTGGCGTCCTACCACCAACATGGTACACTTTTACAGACAGAAACGTAATAAAATTTGAATAATCTGTAGACTATTCATTTCTTTGCTTTGGAAATCGTATAATACAATTTAGTCTACTCCTCTTATGTAAATCTTTACCAAATTTATGTAGACATCTGATATATTAAACTCCGTCAAAGAAGCTAAGCCTACACTTTCATACCAGACTAATTCCACGAGATTAGATAACCCCTACTACTATTGAATGAAATGAATTGCTCTTCATCGAAAACTATAAATTTAATCACAATCAGATCAGACAGGAAATAAATACACGGATTACGTGATATCTTTTCATAGAAAAGGTAATTCAACCTTTACAGCTTTAGGGTTTTAACCACCCTTTGTAGCATCTATCAAATATACACATCCAAATTCCCACAGTAGGCAACCGTATTAGCATTCCTTCTATACCTACTTTGGTGAGCGTAGATTATTAAAACGTGGGGATGCCTACCTATACTTACACAATATTTGGGTACCTATCTACAGGCAAACTTTCCCTGCCGTATTTCACTAATATCGCTTAACATCCTCAATATTAAAACAAATATTTAAAAAGATTAGGTTAAAACGGTAGATTTATTAACTTTTTGAGTCGGTTTTAGATGTCAACTTTAAAGATAAAAACATAAATATACACACACATTTAATTTTATCGGAATGTAAAGATATGTGGTAATAAATAGGTCCCAGTATGGAAAAGCAGGAGGGTGGAAAAGAACTTCTACGGCGAGAGTGGCGATATTGATAGGAGATAAGGTACCATATTGTAGGCACCTAAAAGAAAATCTTTCTTTTCACTTTCCCTTTCCCTCCATTCATTTCTGTCACTTCAGTATCCCGCTTTAAGTGAAAACAGAAACTCCGATTGCAATGTATATATGGGAATTTGAAATCCCTCTGGTTTATTTCTCCATTGTCGAAGGAAAATTGGCCCAACTTAAGACAGTATACAAACAGAGGAGAATCTGTCGTTAGTATATGCCTAGTGTATATTTACCTAAATGATTTGTTCTTTCTCATTTGTATCCGTAGGTAGCTCTAGAAACATCATTTTCATTTCGGATTAATTCGTAAGTGCATACTTTAAGATTGTTGATGAATAAAGCGATTTGTATATGACAAATAGCAATAATTTCATCAAGAATGTCTTATAAGTATGGAAAAACATGATATTTGGGTTAGAATAAAGGGAGAAAGTGAATTTGTTATATTATTGTAGCATTTAAAGCAAAGTAAAGAGTTGACGCACGTAAGTAGCGTTAGTAAAATCCGTGAGTTATCATAGTGTAAAAGAAAGGCGGCATCTGAAAGGGTAGGACTTGACATGGCTCAGAGTTAATACAGTGCATACCTTTGTGAGAGTAGGTGGGTAGCTATATATAATGTAGCTAAGTAGGAAGGTATGTGAGTGGAAGTCTGTCTGTCTGGCTGTATTTTGGCTGTAGAGAAGCAGGAAGGTGACGGAGGATGGGCAAGTCCCACACAACTCCGACGAGCAAATCTCTTTGAAAACGCCTGAGATTAAGTGTTGATCGTTTCCATTTTTCCCGAAGAGGCTCTTGTGCGAGGACGGATTCTTTGCACTTGGCAGATTTAAAGGCTGCCGAAATCCCATTTATCGAATGTTTCATCTCCTGCTGTTATAAATTTATAGACGCACGGATAAATCCTATCCTCTTCTCATGTGCCTACTACTTACTGACTATAAGGTATACTAGCACCGGGCAGCACTCAACTCCACGTAGTAGTAGTAGTACTCGACTGCACTCTCCGTTTGTATTATGTAATAGCTGTGTGTATGTAGCCAACTGCTGAAAAAACTATAAGTCTTGATATTATACTTTTTTTTAGTTTAGTTACATTACAAGTGCCTATCTTATCAAGTCGTATCGTACATATCCTATCTCTCCTCCTTTCCCTCCACTCGACTTTCTCTTTTATTCCGGCTGGAAATAGTGAAGCATTTAAATACACAGTGACTGAACTGACTATTTGGAGTTACTCTTTTTCCCTTCTCTCCCACTCTGTCGTTTTCGCACACAAAAGTCTACTCTTCCAACACCATAACATAACTAAGCAATAATAGATGGTTCTATTGCCTCCTGCATTCTAGTAGTACTACTCCATAGTATCCTATGCATATGTATAATTTTCTATCCCTCCCCACGATCTATCTCATGTGCACAAATCTACTATTACCCAAATATCTCTATCTAAAGAGAAAAGCTACTGAAATAAAAGGGATATGGAGAGAGATATACGTTTTACACATTCGGGGTGTAGGAACTAGCGATAGGGAGAGAGATCTAGTAATATTATTCCCTTCTTCCTTAGCCTCCCATTGCCCAGCTCAAACTCTCTTCTTGAAGAATGAGAGACTGTTTTCCTACACCACTTTGACTTGCTACATTACTTTAAATTACATTAGGCGACACAACAAAAGGAAGACAACACACCAAGTGTGAGTATAAGTAAATAAGAAAGAGAAATGTTGACTAAAATTTACTCCTGCATAACACACTTACTACTACTACTACACTACCCAGTTAACAATGAGTATACAATAATGCAGAGTTACTACTACGACAATCTAGATACCTTTCCACTCACACTGGGGGAAAGGAGGAAAAGTCGGACTATTTTTCTATCTGTGCATTTAAACAGAGCGTAAGTGGGTCTATGTCTTCGCATTGAATCCAGTGCATTCCCTACTAAATGTCCCCATCCGCACATGTACTTATGCAGTTAAATAAAAGAAGCTCTCGGAAAGAAATTCGCACATTTTTCTTCTCTAAATGCTAAACTTGCGTTACTTTCCTCTGACTTTCTCTCGCTCAGTGCATGTCTAGAAGAATAGTTTCTTGGATATTATTCTAGATAGACATTTTGAAACGGAGGGGATAGAAGCCCTTGATGTGTTGTGCAGTTATTTTCATTTGATAGTTTATGCTGTAGATTTGTATTATCTGAAATGGTGAAGAAAAATTGCAAATTTCCTAGCAGTTTACGTTAAACTGTATAAAAACGAATTTTATACTAAAAGAAAGTGTCATAAGATATGCAGAACAGTTAAAGTCGCTTTGCCTCCAATCTGCAAAACATTACACTTTGTTTCCACGATTTCTTTTGATTTCTTTTAACAGCTTTGTAAACGTTTGTTCTTTGAGATCCTCTGTCTCCTTCTCCTTTGTCTTTCAATAGCTCTGTTTAAGCCCCGCCACAAAAATTGCATGCTCTTATCTGATAAGTCCCAGAGGACGAACACAAGAATGTTTTTCCTAAGAAAATGGAGATAGGTATTCCTTTTCTACTTTCAACAAAGTCTGCACTACAATAGGAGTTTAGCAACTCCATTCTCATTTCTACTATAACTAGTTTTCCCTCTATTACTCCCGTTTTTATTGCTTGACTTATGATGGTTTTAATAGAGCAGTAGAAATAGAATCACCAATTGAATTTAAAATTCACTACCCAGTCGCACATAAATAAATAACTCTACGCACTCTCCCAACACTTCATACTAATTTCAAAACTACCATTCACTCTATTAAATTTGTTTACAACGGGCACTGGCCCGACCATTGGAATTTTTAATATAAATTTGTAGCTTTAGTTTAGAATGTACTTATTTCCTTCTCATGACATGACGCTACAAAACAGACGAGGAGAGTGGGCGAAAATAGCAATGGTATTTGTCGACTTGTTAGATGAGTAGAAGCACTTTTCAATTTGTATCCGTTTGAAAGTTATATTAAGGAATAGAATTCCAATTTCTCCTACCGCAAAACATTCTTTCAACACATTTGCTCCAGAAACTTCCTTCGCTAAATCAAAATCAGCTTCTAAGGAATTTCCCCGAGGAGGCCCTTTTCCCATAAATTTAAGTAGCTCAGTTTACTACCGACATGAACGACCTGTCTATTTACAGAATCAAACATTTGATGAGCTTAATCCTAGTCACCCCTCAAACTAAAGGTATTTCTTCACCCGATTTAGAAAATCCTTTTTTTTCTTATATTAAAATCCATATCGTAAATTTTACAAAACATTGTTTTACAATTTTTTGTTTTTATTAAAACTCATCAGTTGCGTAATAAATACAACGCGTATCATTGAGAATTACCAACAAACTTCTTTGGAAATATCAAAATTGTCCCCAAAAACTGTGAAAACGGTCTAAAGGATATAAAAATTAAGAAATAGTAAATACAACTTTCTTGACTTCATTAGTAAGTAGTTTGGATTTCGATCTGGTTAGAATTGACACCAGCAATAAGCAGAAACAAGAGTATGAACTTTTGTGGTTAAGAGGGTTCTTCCATTAAGTAAAGTATAAGTGCAGGACATGGTAAACATTCCTTGATATTGCACATTTGCTTCGTCGGCATAGTTTAACTTTAGTCTCTGTGCTGCTTGAGTTGAGTTTGTTAGCATAATAATGGAGAGTCATAGAGCTATACAGACAGACACATTGTAGATCGGGCTGGCGATGAGTGAAATTCAAAATTCAAAGTCAAGTGAACTCCTTCTTCCTCCATAAAACATTTCCGATAAAGACGGTTAGTCTAGATTTCTCTTAGAGTGAGGCTTAAGACTATGTTTGTAGATTCCTGTAGAGTGGTTCTGGGTTTTTTAAAATTTGTGGTAAAGTAAAACGGATGTTGTAGATAGTAACTTGTGTCAACTGATGTTTGGTTAGTTAGATTCATATGTGTAATATATAAATTGAATGTGCATAATTATGTATGGTTATGTGTATAGATAGAATTGAGTAGTTGAGTGTAATGTTAGGGAATGTAGATCATACATTGGATGCAAGTAAGTAGTGAAGTCTGTAATTTTTGTATACATTTGTATGAGTGTGTACATATGTATAATATGTGAGTTTATGAATGGTATGTGTCGGTATTGCTATAAGAATGCAAGTCTGGTCGGATAATATACCTAAGTGAGTGCACATAACAAGGAATGAAATCTAAGCGAAACCTTTTGTCCCCGCACAGAAATGTACACTTGTGCCCAAACTGGTGATAAAGTTAAAGCTTTATGCTTGTCTACACAACTTTAGCGGAGTGGAGTGAAAGTCGTTGGAGATATTATGCCAATACTATGCAATTCTGAATGAATGGCTCTTTTGGCTACATTGGTGCTGTTGCTCTGACTGTTTCCATGTATTGTGTGATGTCATGTACTGTTGTGTCATTTCA
The DNA here is from genome assembly GCA_020055645.1 of Tomocerus qinae. Lineage (NCBI taxonomy): Eukaryota > Metazoa > Arthropoda > Collembola > Entomobryomorpha > Tomoceridae > Tomocerus > Tomocerus qinae. The sequence goes on from CM034548.1 coordinate 30,610,659, forward strand.
ATGTGGTTGTTATGTCGTGCAGTTGTGAGCTGAGAGTCTCACTGCTGAATTCAATCTTGAATCTGCAGAAAAGATAGAATGGAGTCAATGCAGATATCTCTGTATACATAATTCTCTGTTCAACAAAACTCCTTACATACTCCTTCTAAGCACTTCTCTATGCACACAAAGCAAACCTTACTCATCTTCACCATCATCTCTGTCCACATCAACCTAACTCAGTAAAAACCTAATATCTGTCTTAACAAAAGTTGAAGCACTTGAAAATGACTATATGACTTGCATTTCTTTGCCTGGTCGGATTTCCCCTTTGCTCGCTATCAACTTAAGCTCACATCTCATGTAGGTATTCTCAAATCTATGAGTAAAATGTAGCCCTAATGTTCTCTCGTTCTTCCGTTCTGACTTTGGCTGCTTCCAACCATTTACTGCAATACTCTCAACTCGCTCTTCATGTTTTCTGACTCTGTTTGCTTACATCGCACTAGACCTAACTCAATATATACCATTATTATTGAAGAGCCATGAGATATGCATTTACTATCATTCCCGTCTATCTCTCTAATAATGTTATGAGTATAGCAAGACTCAACAGGAAATCCTACTAGTATTCTAAGTGTACTATCTAGCCTACGTCTTCTCTTACTTCCGGATTCTTTACAACTACTTACAACTATGTATGCACAGTCCTCCGACAAAGTCTCTCTTTTACACACTCTCCCAGAGACAAAACTTGTCTTCTGCATTCTTCCGCTACGGCGTAAGCGATATAATGCAATACACTAAAAAATAATAAAATTTATTCATGGAAATATGCAGGAAGTTCTTTCGAAGATCATCTGCACTGGGGCTAACGCAATTTCAATTCTACTTTTTCAGAGAGGCAAAAAACATTCGTCATTACTTGCGAACATACTTGTGATATATTGCTGACAGAAGTAAATGTACTACTCTATTCCTTCCTAGACCATGTCTTCCAAATGCACTAGAACATCTGCAATGCCTGTACACTCCTTCACTATCCATATACACTACTATTTAAATTTCTTTTTTCTGACATGTGCATCTGCACTTTATCGCATTATTCTCCCCTTAGGTACTTTAAATTTAATTAAGTAATGCATCTAGCATTATAATTTCAAATTTTGATATTAAATATTTATATTTTGCTCTAGTAGGCACACTACAGCCTCCTCCTTGACCGTTTTAAATTGACGCAGCAACTTTTCATAAAGGGTTTGCTTTTTTAAAAAAAATTCGTCAAACAACTTGCTGTTAGAAAAGGGGAAAAATTCCCAAGAAATGAATAAACATGTTTTGAAAGGTTTTCTGATAGGAATTGGCATCCTAAGTTGTTTATCCGTGAAACTCAATGAAGATGGGTTCTCTTTCTCCGAAAAAAGCATAATAACATTTTAAGGCTGCTATGAGACGGATCGGAAAACAGTGTAGGTTATTGAGTTTACTTGTGAATTTTACTATATAGAATATATACTCGAGAACTCAAGTCAATGCATAATAAAAAGGAGTAGCTAAGAGACTTTGGGAAGGAGGCTTCTGTGTAATGGTGTGGGAATGTAATGTAACTGTTGAGAAATGTTTTGGGGAAAGCCGGCGGTGTTAGTAGTTAGTAAATTTGTTTTAACTTAAATGAGTAGTGAGTAGGTAGACATTACAATATACACAAGTTAAAATAGTATTTGGGCAACTAATCTTTCGTACTCGTCTGAGGTATGAAACTGTAGCATTGGTTTAACTATTGTTTTGTCAGTTTTCCCCTTCCTGCCTATTGTGAGAGCTTAATCTTCTCAAAACTGTTAGACAGACTTCTATCTACTCATAAAACTCGCCAAAGTTTCCCTTCATTTCAAACCATAATTCAATTTGAGAAGGCTAGTGCCACTGTCGTTCTTCTCTGTTTTGTTGTTCTATTCCTTCCTGTCCTGACTTGTCCTCCTTTACGAATCCATTTCGTCTATAAACTTTGAACGCTGAATTGAATCTCTCTTGACTTGGCTTTTCTTGACGTCCACAAGCCTCCTGTGCATATAGTTAACTATATTTTGCCATAAACTTAAATATACTCTGCATACACATCCGTAATAAAATAGCACTAGGATTTGCTGGAGAAGAACACAAGTTTACAAGCTTTTACTACTTACTGATACAGGAGACCACGATGTACATAAATGTGTACCTATATATACTACACTAAATGCAAATGCGAAGGATACCATGTTATCACACATTCTACATAATATAATAGTATCAAGTTGAGCCTCTAAAATCTTGTGGGATACTAATAGTCAGGTCTTTGTGTTAAACAGGATTATAATAATGTGAGACAACAAGAACAAGACTCGACAAGGCACCGTTGGGTATGAAGAAATTACTGAGTGAGTCAAGTACCACAGATAAGCAGAAATGACGTGAATGTATAAATATTCTACTGCGACTAATAAATTTATGCTAATTGAGTTTTACTTGAGAAGTCAGATGACTAAACGATTTTAAGAGACCTTCGGATTGCTTATTGTCGTGAGAAGTCAGAGGACAAAGTTCTCCTGAGTGATATACAAGGGAATAATCCTCATACAGTCTCTAACATTCTTGTTCAATGTGCTGTTTATGTATTTTCAGAGTGAAACTGAATTATCTCTATTAAATAGAATCCAAATGCAATTTGGATTTACGTTATTATTACAAGTAAACATTCCTTCTGCTTTCCCAAAGTGAAAGCGGAGGGAAAGTATAAGTTGTAAGTACATGCCAACCTCCATCCAAAAATACTTTAATTAATATGTAAATGGCTTTCTTTGAATTTGCAGGCATGCTTGAAGTGGGTGAGGGCAAAGGCGAGAGAGAAAGTCAATTGAATGTGCGACTGGACGTCCCTAAGTACGTGAAACAAGGAGAAACAGCGGTATTGCATTGCCACTATGACTTGGGAAATCATCTCCTCTACACAATGAAGTGGTACAAGGGTAGCAATGAGTTCTACAGATATACACCCAAGGAGAGTCCTCCTGTCAAAACATTTGAGATACTTGGACTCCAAATGGACGTAAGTGATGTAGAATAGAATTGACATAGTTCTATCTCTCAACTTATAACTATCTGACTTCTGCTCCCACTCCCATCCAATTTAGTCCTACCACTCACTCTTGGGGCACTGTGCCATGTCGTGTCATCATCATACATGTAATGTACTATACAATAATGTCATCTAACGAAAATTCAAGTGCTCGGCTTACACTAATAGAGAAAATAAGACTCAATCAAATGAAATCCAGCATCAGATCATATCCGTGAGTGAGAGTATGTAGTGCGTGAGGATTTCCCTCCACCATTTCACCACTTAACGTAGTAAATGCATTTCGACATGCTATCTGCATGGGTAATGTGAACTGATATGTTTATACTATCTCTTATCCTTTGCGTCCTTAGGGATTACAATGAAGCATTACATTCCGCAGTTGGATTTTGGTTTGGTAGTAAATAAAATATCTAGACTACAATAATTTAAGGCAGAGATGTCTACATTTCTGTATCTATTTATAGAAGCACCAAATTGAAGCAAAACCCGTGTAATAGAAAACTTCTTCCAATTTACCTCTACCATGATAAAAACCGGAGTTTTGATACGGAGAATTCCTAGGGAACAAAAACAGTTTATAATTTCGACTAAAATGTTATAAAACAATTTTGATTCGTTGAAGTGATTTATTTTTTCGTATTTTCATTGGTTGGGGATCAAGGGTCATGAGATACCCGATAGCTTACTTCGTAGCCCAAGTTAACTCTGTTGCTTGCTAAGGATAAGGTTTAAGGTTTATCTTGTAGGTAAAACGACTTCAACAGGACATTTCTTTTAAAAGCAGCATTTCATGTGAGTCTCCTTCCTCTAAGTATTTTATAAACTGCTTACATATTGCCTAAGGTATGCTATAATATGATTTGTATTTCACCGAAGGAGATCTTCTAGGTTTGCATAATAATATTTCCTTGAAAATGAAATAGGAATGAGTGTGTAATATTATATTATGTGTAGAGATGTTGATTTAATAGACATATTGATATATGAAGTGTAGTAGTAGGTAGTCTGCATAAAATAGGGGTCGAGAATAAGTGTGGAGATAGAATTTTCTGGTGTGTTTAGGTATGTCTATAAATATAAGTGGGACTAGAGAGTCTCATTGTCAGTCTGCAGTATCTGAAAAGTGGATCAACTCACGGGGTTACGTGTACGAGAGCAATATCCGTGTCGTAATTTAATGTAATGCTGAAATGATGTCAAAATAGAGAAAGAGGGAACAAGTAAAAGTCACTCCCAATCTAAATCCTGTTGACCATTTCTGGAGACATCCTCTCTACTGTTTACTCTGCCGTGTTCCTGCTCGGCATTACACGGTTCTATATACCTACCTTTATTTATGTATAATGCATACACACCACGTCTTATAAGTCTGAACAATAGAGTAAGTATATCTAGGTATCTCTGTTGCTACTACTACTTACTATAATATGTTCGAAGGGGTGTTATATAGAGACACTTCAGTTATTGTTGAACAAGTACTAATACCTAGTATGTGGTATGTCAGTAGAACAGAAGAGGAAACTGGGATGGAAAGTTGCATCAATTACTTGGAAAGTCTCTCGACTTACTGATATATTGATGCGCTGCGACTGTCCATTGCCATTGTAGGGTGCCATTGAGTCAAGTTGACAATGAACCTAGGAGAGAATAGCTAGTAGAATTACACTTGAGCAAGTTTACTGGTGTCTTACTGTCAAAGATTTTTGAGTGTGCATATGTATGTCGCAGTGTGGTCCTAACGAAGTGACGATATAGAGCAGTGGTTGGTTGACCTTATGAAATGCAATGGAGGAGACAGATAGAGAAAGTTGTATTGTCGATAGGAAATCCTCTGAGTGAGTGACTGAATCGAGTGTGAGCAATGAAATGTCGAGTCAAGTGAAACTTCAGTGCAGTAGTAATGCAATGTTGAACGTAAAGTTGAGGAGAACGACAAGATTGTCGACAGAGAAAAAGGGAGCAAGAAGCCACTTGGTTTTCGGTTATGGCTCGATTTAGATTGGCTTACTAGCTAAGCTTGGTTTGACTTGACTTCTTTTATTCCCTCCTCCATTCCTTCCTGTACCTTTCATTTTCTATCTTATGGAGCACATATTGTGAGGAGCAAACATCCACCAATCCATAGCCACATTCAATTGCATTACATTTCCTACAATACTAACAATAAGTTGATAAATAAATAGTTGGACTCCAACTAGAGACATCCCTACTCACTCCTTACACATCTGTACCAAATGCATTGCTACAACAAAATATTATGTAGGTTTGTGGTTTGTGCTAGTATAGCCTACTCCTCCAGGAAGTACTCGTCGGGTATATGACCTGGGTTGTCTGTGGCATCATGTGTGTGCTACAAGTATCTAGGTACATTTATGTATGTATATAAAACATATTAGCACATAGGTCCTTTGATGTACTTTCTCCTCATTTTTCTTGACTGACTGGACTCAAGAGTTGACTTTTGGCGAGAGCATCTTTTCGCTTTGGCATTTCCCCAATGACTCCCCACACAAGATATACAACACTCTTGATGTTCCCACAAACTTTTTCTCAATCCTTTCCTATTGAAAAATATGGGTGGCTTTTTTCTTTAGACTGGACTCTCACCTACAACCACTATGTAGCAAGGGACATGGCAGCAATAGAACTCTGTTATACAGTAAAGAGTAACTGTTCGCCAAAGATCAGTCCAAACAAATATCGGTTCAATTATATAAACGAAATGTATCTCACTATAGTCTGTAACAAGGTAGCTAACTTTTGTAGTTCACGTCCAGGGCTTATATAGTAAGGTAGAGTCATCTTCTGTGACTCTCCTTCTGTACACATTTCCTTGAAAGTCTCACAAATCAGTGCTTATTTATGGAGTTGCCGTCTTAGGATTGTGCTTTTACTCTACTGTAAAAGGATCCTTTTCTGGTATAGGTTGCCTATAAATATCAGAACAAAAGGCTGCTGACAATTTTTTACAACTCGTCTTTCCCCTGTCACCATTTATGAATGTTGTTTTCCATAAAATATATTTGTTTACTACAGTTTCTCTTTGTCAGTATGCAAATATGTACCTACGCAGCAATAAGAAGGATTTACTACGTAGGTAGCCTAAATATAAACCGTAAATAAACCATATAGCTCGAGTTTGTAGATCATGTTTATAAACTGTGTGGGTTTTGTCGTGTTTTGTCGTGGATCATTTTGTGAATTGTCGTAGTATTAGGAATGTATTTGAGACTTTGGTTGTATAAATGAAAAATTTCGTTGGCATGAAATTCTGTTGAAGCAATGATGACATCATGTTAAATGCATCTTTTAGAAAAAGTTAGAAATACAGATAGAAAGATGGTTGGCTGCTATGTATTATGTAGGTAATCCTGTTCTGCAGAATATTCAAGTGAGGAAATTCGTTTGGATGGCCAATCTTAAAAGTTGGACAAATTTGGTAGTTTGAAAGCAATTCCAGTTTTATACCTTCTATGCATTGTCTGTGCAAGCTGAGACGACTTTGAATGGAGTGTGTAGCACTAAGGCCCAAGGTTAGTGCAGTATGTTTGTGTGTAATTTTGAATACAGAATGAATACAAATACGGGGAAAGCGAGTAGTGGGTACTTTACTTACCAACAATCCAACCAGTCACCAGTTGGATTTCAAGTTAAATATAATCGTCTATTCTTGATTTAAGTCAAGGAAATTTGTTTGCTCCATTTTGGGATGCAAAGACTTGCCAAAATACAGTCCAAGTGAAGAGTAAAATTGGTTGGTGAGACAGAGTCAAATTCCACAATATAAATAGAGTGTCTAGCACTTTATAATGTACTCTATAGACAAAGTATAGCGATGTGTATTGTATTCACCTACTATTTAGTTGGGATTGAAATGCTACCTACAGAAAAGAGACGAGGAGGTGGAGGAAAATCAAGGGAAAGTCGAAGAAAGTCAAGTCAACTCAGAAATATGATTATTTCAGCCTAGGGAAAGTTTTACAGGAGAAATAGTCAAGTCAAAAGAAGTCAGTCAAGTCAAGTTGCCTCCTACCACTCAATCTGAACGACTGGGATACAGATAGTTAAAAGAAGACCGTAAGCCTCTTGCCTCACTACAGATAAACTAAAGTGAACTGTGTAGTATTATATCACTACATTATTGTACATATCTAGTACTCGTATTTCCTACTTACTCACACTACTATAATAATATCACAATATACCTATAGTAGAGTAGTGCCCGAGAATATGGACTTAGTTTCTCAGTTACAATTTCCACTCTACTAACACCAAAGCGGGGAATAGTAAATAGTCAAGTGCTTTACTCCAACTAGAATAGACGACAGGGAAATACGGAAAAGAAAGACATCTACTTATTTTAGTGACTAGTTGTTGAATTCTTCTAAACTATCCCGTAAACGTGCAGAGCTCTGTACTACTACCGTCGAGTGGGGCATGGCATGGGCATACATTCCAAATTCCATCTCAACTATCGTCCCTGTCCTATCTCCTTCGTTTTATGCATTTTCTTCTCTATGAATTTATTCCATCCCATTTTCAGCTTTTGTCACAATCTACTAACCGCCAAATGAAACTTTGGACACGCATTCACAAATCATTAGTTTATTTCCGGAATATCTCATCCTCTGACTCTCCCACTCCTCGCAAATTAAAAATACAAAAACCCTCATTTGTACACCGCAACAGCCACACTATTTAGAGTTACATTCTCAATTCTACAAATACGTTTATCTCTCTAGGTCACAAATTGGTAGATATTACTAATGCGTCATCTCAGGAAATCATGACAAAGTATCTAGCCATAATGTAGGCTTACATTTAAAATAGTTGACTACATAGAACATTTTATTGCTCAAATGATGACAAGGATATAATAGCGACTCTTCACTAAATTTTTTGATAATATACTACTTCCCCCACATACTAAACTAAACAACTTCTTTTCTTCCACGTTTTTATACCACTAAAAATTCTTTCCTCATTGTCAATTCTTTCTACTTATTCTTCCCAAAAGCCTAGTAATAAGTCTCGCACCACAAACTTTAAATCGTCGGATCTTTTCCTATCATTTTTGATATTGACATCTTCTTCCAATAACCAACCAACTATAATATTATGCAATACGCTATTTTTTATATATTACGTTATTAAATCAGTGCACTTGACTCTACAGAATGTCCGCTTAGGAAAACTTTTATCATATCCCTTTATACATATATGCATTTTATAAAAAAAGTTCTGTTCTGGTGTCATTGAACTTCTTATATGCATGCCACTTACAATTTTCCCTATTGTTTTAAGCTTATTTACCATTTTGTTACCGTTCTCTTCTGCACCAATTAAATTGTAAAATTGTAAGAAGACCGAAAAGAAGAGAAAATGAAATCTCATAGTTTAGGTTTGGATTAGATTAAATTTTTAGTTAATGTGTATTATTTATATTCGATTTCAATAAAATTTTCATAAGTACGATTTAAATAATAGGCTGGATCATAGGAATGACGATAAAGCTTAAAGTTTTACATGTTACTTGACATTTTTATAGTTGAATGTACAGAATTGGATCTTTTTTAGAAAGTGAAAGATTCATGCACTCGGAAAGTATAGAGACACTCCTCCAAGCGAGGAAACTTTACCGTGCAGCAGAAGTGCAGCCGTGCATTGGTTGTTTATGACAGTCTTTCATGAAAGGGTTTGAAATCTTCTGCAATAGTTTTGTGGGGATTCCGATGACACAATTTTGAGACTGTACAAATAGTGGCGATACTAGTGTCCCATTTTCATTCCTGGAAGTTTTGTATAATTAGTATTGGTCTATAAAGCGTATCATATGAATAATATCTGCGTTTACTTGTTATTAAATGTTTCTTATTTTTTGGCACGAGTCAAGTACTTTTGTTCGTATCTAACGAAATGTAAAATTGTTGTATAATACACTTGCAGTGGAAGTATAGCTTTTTGTTTAATTGGAAACTATATATTTGCGCGTATAGACAATTTAATATAATACATGTCAACTAGTATTTATTAGATAGACTAGGAAAATGAGGACGATTTAAATAGCACATGCAGTTTTCTTACATAGCCAGAAGTTTAATTTCACAGGACAAGAAATTGTGGCGGATGCCCTATAGACAAATGTAATGAATATAGGTTGACTAGCAGTGAGTAGTAAAACTAACAATAAGTCAGAGACAAGAGACAATGGCTCGTAAAGGAAATGGTAAGATGAGAATTTTTCGCCAAAAGAATTCCAGCCAAGTCACGAAATAGCACAGTACAGTTAGAGTTATGTAGATTATCATCTTAAAGGTTATGTACGATGCAATGATACAGCTATGGCTTTACTGCAATAAAATACTAAATACAACGCAATGTAATCCATGCATACAATTAAACTATGGATTAAGATAAAACTTCTATGCTTATCTATAAATCTAATAGTATTTGCATTAGGAATTACTACTCTAGTACTTTCCTTATGGATTAATTATTCTATGACTCATTTACAATTTCAATGTGATCTACCGCCTTATTATTAAATATAGTCGTCCAATATTGAGTGCTACTGTATATTTTAATAAATAACACATAATATAATTCATCAACAATTTAGTAATTTCTTGTTTGCATGAAATGCAGAAATACATGTTGAAATTGCGTACAATCTAATGTATTAAATCACAGATAATTATTTGTCACATAACAAGTGAAAGTGATTGTCACATCCTTTCACACTGATATAAAAGTTTATAATTTGAAAATTGACCTTTTGTGTTTCTGATGCCATGCACCTAAATTTAACTTATGGGTAAATAAAAATTCCCCTCTTTAGTGTTTGTATAAGGTAGCTGCCAAGTAATGTCAAGAATTTCGAGCGGGAATCTCTTGTAATACATATTATATTGTATAAATAAATGGTATCTCGATGTTCATCTATAGTATTCAGCTTGGCATACATCGATCGACATTCTGTTTCCTTAATGGAATGCGTACTCGTTGCGTATCCACATTGTACAAAGGGAAAGTCAACTGTAATAGCACGCAGATGGAAAATATTTTGTGTACACATTAGAATAGAGATGATATTGCACAAAAGATACAAAGAAGGGTGTTTGGCCTTTGGTTACATAATGTACAGTTATACCTAATATATGTACTTACGTATATAGACTCTATATACATGCATAGTAGGAGATTGCAGACACACAAGCAAGATTCAATTCAAACATATGCAGTGTAAGCATGCATGAAGCCATTCATTCAGCATCTTTCTCGCAGAAAAGTGAGGACGACTCTTCCAATGGGATTCCCTTGTCGTGTAGAATGCGAAAAAATTGTATTTCACTCTTGTCTGCATTACTAGTTCTTCTTTTCTTTTTCGGTTTTCTTCGGGCAATGTTTCCTTCCTTCCTTTTCTGTTTTATACAGGCCCCCATAGTATCTTTGCCTCACCAGTAAACGAAAAAGCTAATGCTCAGTTAAGCTAACTAAACCAAAACATGGCACCGAAAGTCAAGTCAACCATTCACTGCAAGTTCAAACTATATCTTGATGCATATATAAATGTCCTCCCTCTCATTCGACACAGCTAAACACTGTAGAACTTATTATTGTTCATGGTGCATCATTTTCTTCTATTTCGCATACAATGCAATTATACTTCAAAATACTACTAATCGCAACTAAACCCATTGGATTAAATAACCAAATCTCTATAGCATGTTTCAAGAAATGTTTCAAGAAAGTAGATAAACTTTAACTCGTTCCAAATAGCTTCAAAGTTTTGATCCCTCAAAAATTAATAGAATTTTAATTTATTTTAACTCCAATACGCTTTTACACTGTTAAGGAATATTAAGGACGTTTATTAATCATTTTAACATGAAATATTAAGCTTAAAGCAAAATTTTATATCCGTATGTTTCGTTTTAAGAGACATTCAATAAGAATCCCAACCAATGCTAAGACGAAATAAAAATGTGGGAACTCTTAAGGAAAAGGATTACTATAGCCATTCTTCATGCGATACAATGTTGGAGACTAATATTTTCAACATCGTTTGTAACTTGGTATAATGCAGCAATGTTCAATAGGTCATGTCGTATCCCTTTCCTTTTGTGTTGTGTTACTCTACCATATTGTTTGCATCAAAAATCTTCAAAGTATCCACCCACATGAGTCAGAGTCCTTTAAAAGTCAGACAGTGTGAAATCCAAGCCATTGGTAGCTTCCAAAGATTTTTCGCTGAAACGCTTTTCCTTTATAGAAAATGGGAATAGGTGTGCGTTTTCAATCTTTCTCACTTTCTTCGACTGTACATCAAAAACAAATATAGGGTAATGGCAACTCATCAAAACAGATATAGTCTGCAAAAGGATTGTAAATTCCAAAGCGTGACAGGTAGGGAATTCTTGTCGGATGCCTCTACCTCTAGTTGTAGGCAAAGATAATATAGGAAAACACAAACATGGCTGCAAATTTTCTTTGTTTTATAAACATACCTGTGAACACTTCATTCGGCCTCATCTTACACTAATTGTATCTGGAAGTTATTTACATTTGCATGTGTGTGTTTATAATTGTGTAGTTAAAATGTGAAGAAAAGCTAGGGAAGTATGCTAAATATTATTTTACCTTTTGTACGAAATGTGAAATAGCAGAGATGCAGTCATAAAAGAGAATTTGCAGTAAACAGTTGAGAAAGTAGAATGTAAACTGCACGTTGGTTTGGCATATTGGTAGATAATAGTACATAGGTGGGCGCTAACTGTAAAGAATACCAAGAAGTCTCTGGTTTGGATTTCTATCCCTATTCTTTCCACTCACTCGTGCTGCAACGCAACCCATCAACCACATCGACACCAAGCACCGCCGTACTAACCAAATTGACAAAGTGGCGTTATTGGTATGCTTATAGTGAGGGTATATATCTAGGTAGTGTTATTAATAGGTAGATGCATAGGGGATGTATGTAGGAATAGGGATTCGAGTAGGAAGATGAGATGGTAGGAAGAACATGTGGAAGTAGAGGAGAGCAATGGATTTTTCTTTTTCTTCCCTGTCGGCTTTTGTTATGCCTTGAGCTTGAGCAAACATACATAAAGTTCACTTTTAGCAACTTGACACTTTGACTACATAGTATTATATGAGTCTGGTGGAGAAAGTCGGCTATGCTGGGCTCTAAGTCAGTGGATAAAGCCGGAGAAATGTCTTCTTTCGACAAACCTAGGGTGAATTGCATTTTGAACACAAATAGCGACTAACAAATACCTATCCGTACAAATGCCTATGCGTAGGAGAAAGAATAGTAAAGTAACCAAAAAGGCGAGAGCTGACTGACTGACTGACGATGAGTCCTGCTTTGGTTTCCTTTCCTATGGATCCCTCTTCATTCTATTTATTGCATCTTCGTGCATCTGCAGCCTACTTCTTTCTCTCTTGGGCTTTCTCTATATCAACTTTATCACTTTCACATTGCGTCTAATATGAATGAATATCTCTACTTACTTACGTCTACGACTCTCCTCTACACAACACCTACTACTCCTCCTAAGTACACATGTACCACTCTGCCTTCTCTGAAACACTTTACTTACTGCCGACCTCCCTCTCCTACTAATGTATGTACGCTTCAACCCACTACTTTATGCCCATTCACACCCAGAGAAAAATGCCTGAAATAAAAATAGGCAGAACAGAACCCTTAACAAATAATAGGCCACACAAGCATAGCCCGACTTTTCCGAATCTAATTCAACCATCATATGGACCATTTCGAAAGTTATACGCCAAATCTGGTCCAAACAACCATCTACATACTTTCTCTATCCAGATTGCGTCCCTTTACTCCCGGCTTGTGCCCATTCACAAATTTGCACATGCATATCATCTGAATGAACTCATCAACTCTTCTCTGTATCTAGGTTTGCAAACGGATAATATAAAACAGTATGTAATTTTGACAAGATGCTTGCTACCATTATCTGTATTATTATCCGTTCATCTGTAAGAATTACTTTTTATTTAAAAAGTACTAATTTGAAGATTTCGGTAGATTAATTTGCTAATTCCCAGATGTAGCATATTATGGCTGGCGGAATTGTTTACGACACGAAAAGTAAAAAGAAAGAATCGAAATCACGCCATATTTTCCCCGCGTATCTGGGATAAAACTAATAAAAGAAGCTTACATTATAAAACAGGTACAGAAATTGATTACCTGTGAAAAACCAGGAAAAGTAAGTAGCTTATTTGTAGATGTAGTTCGTATCTAATTAAAATTTAAGAGGAGATTTAATAACTGCAGATACCAGATTTCACTGCCTTAAATAGTAAAACACCAGCAATTTTGTTAGATATTCCATAGTAATTATAATTATTGTGATATTCCTTCCTACGCGTCTAAATTTAGTGATGGCTTATAATATGTAGGTTTTAAACAAAGTATTATTAAAATCTTTAGAAATTGGTAAACTCCTCGTGGAAACCATGCAATATATTCCTTTCAGTAGTGTTATTCACAAAATTATCATTCCTTCCTGGGTTATTAATTTGTCTGGTTTTATTAGTTTTGCTTATGAACAGTTGTTATTCAGTACGAATGTATTGTATAGATTGTCTGAGACAATACCATTATACTACTACAACGTAGCACGGATTCAGAGTTTATCTTATACTATACGGATTGTAGTCCGAGATTTGAACAGGATTTCGTTGACTTACTTTATACAATCAACATAATATCCTTAAATAGGTAATGGGTAAATCTACAGGGTGGGGCACTACAAAGGTATCCGAAAAAATCATTGTCCTATATCATGCATTGACTGGGGAATGTGGAGGCCAGTTAAGATAGTTTTTCGATAACTTTGTAGCACCCTACTGTGATAGATGAAAATAGATATACTTTTCTTTAAAATATATTTAAGCACTCAATGTTCAGTTTTACTAGGTACGAAAAAAGGTAAAATTTACTGCTAGTACTAGTACAACGTGGCCTTAAAATATTGACAGCGTGCATGTAGAAAGAACAAAACCAATAGTAATGGAGTAGAAGAAGCATAATACACTAATTTCTAGTGCACCATTGGGAGCAATATCTAATTCCCGACCCCCCAATTCCGGTCCGACCAGACTCCCCTCCTGTTGATGGCCCCTTGCATGTTCATCCTGTGTGGGGAAATCATTTTATACCACATTATATTACAATGCACGCGCAACACATCCTTACATTTGGACAAAATGTACATTCTAATATACTATTTAATAGTATTACGTATCTCCTATTTCTGCGATTAAAGATAACTTAATCAGTTTTGCGACAATGAAATAAATGGACGACTATTCAAAGTGGAAAGTGTCTATAAAGATAGTTTGAAAGAATACCTCGTGAAATGGTTTAGAGTCTATTTTGGAGAAGTCTTTTTGGATTACTCACTGAATAAGATCTGAATAAGCTGGTGAATATAAGAACGCATGAAATGCGTACGCTTTTTAAACGAAAGACTAAAACTTAAAGCTAAAAATAGCCCATTTTAAGGAGACTGAAATTCACTTTTAAATACCGTAGTTACTGATGAATACACATTTTTGAGAAAATAAACTTCATTATAAATTAAAATCTCATGGCACCATATAATATAACAATTTGGCAGTACCCAGCGAATCTTATTTCCAAAACAGCGAGGAAGTAAAAAAATGTAAGCAGGAATGGAGTGAAATTGTTTCAGTCGGTTGAGTAGACTGCTGAAGATCGGATTTTGGAAGATTTACTTGTGCGTACTGTGTACAATATAGCCAAGTGATGGTTGAAATGAAAAAGGGAAGTAGCTACCTATATGAGTGGTGCACCGAAATTAAAGTTCAGTAGACGGCAGTGTTTAGTCGCTATTTTAGATTTTGGCCAGCCACTTGGTCTATGATGGCGTATACATAGTCCGATGGTTAAAAACGTCTGACAGTATTACATTCATTCCATTATTCTAGTCTCTTCTAAGGTAATTAGGTTACCTTTGGGTTTAAATTGTTGAGCATCGTCTGACCACTTACAAACTAATTAATTCCTCCAGCAGTAATATTTATTTTTAGTCATTTTAAGCCATTTTAGACCCTGGGCACCAAAGATTTTCGGCAGCCACGAGACTATTTCAGTTTTTTCCATTATAGCCATAGGAGCCAGTGAGTAGTCAAACCCTGGTATAGGGAAGTGAAAAGAGTGAAATGCGTATGAGTATTTCATTACAATATCTATTCACGTGAGTATAGGTGGATAAAAGAAAATAAAAAAGTGTAAGACAAAGAAAGGGAGGGTGGGAAGAGTATAGCTAAGTAGATAGTTAAGAGAAGATGTTGAATGTGGGTCGATGATTCGCTGATGAATGACTCGAGAGCTATGAATAGATGAATGCGGTGGATCAAAAAGGATTTTCAACTGAAACTGAGACGCAACCGGAGTGAACCAGAGCTCAATGTTGTTAGTGGATTGAGAGGCAGAATCTCTTACTTAACAACTTGAATAAAAACGACGTACCTACACTATAACTTCAGTTTCAGACGCACATAAAGCATTTAGCTATTATAGCATATACAGAGAAGGTTATCCCATTATTTTCCTATGGCCACCATTGATATTTACTTTGCACTAATACTATTCAACCATGTACAACTACCCGTACTGTTACATAATATTGTTTTCTATTACATCTTACCTATTTAATGCCATGGACTTGAAAACTAGAGAAGCATTACTATTTTATCCTCTTTACTTTCCTGTTCCTTTCATGCTAATATCTGTCTGCCATTGATTTTGAGATTTATAGGATTTGCAAACAAATTCTACCTTTCACTGAAGTTTATGACACCTCCTTGCGTAAAATATCGCAAAATGTGAGCTTTCTATTGTTCTATTAAGTATAAATTCAGGATGCGAAGGTAATTGTTAACGATAATTCTTTTTTTGTTTAGGAGTGCTATTGAGTTTGTACACGGTCTGTAGATTACGACTGAATTAATGTAGTAGCTAAACTCATTTTAATCAATTCTTCGTGTATAATGTGTAGCAACCTCGTTACAAGAGCTTCAATCATATGCTCTAATGGAAAGCTATGTAATTAACATAAATACAGATTACCCTTTCACATAGTCCAAAATTGCTTATCGAAATGTCTTCAGGTAAAAGAACTTGTGTAGATTTCATTAGCAAAAAGCCGTGTGTGTTTTACATTTATGATAATGAAGCATATCAACATGACGAGTGTCCAAATCATGAAACGTCAAAGGAAAAACCTTGCTCTATTTCTTCTATTTTAATCTGAAAACATTTACCATATTCGATAAATCGTCAGCGCATTTTCACAATTATCTAATTAATAAAAATTTGAAGAGTTTAACATGTTAGGGCAATAAATTTTCCTAAAATTAAACCAGTGGTGTTTTTGACAAAAGTTTGTTATAATAGAATGGGATAGTGCGGCTTTACATAACCGTCTAATAATTCAACGTCCGATGACTGCTCAAAAGATTGCAAAATCAACATTGTGTATGTATACCAATAGTTAAAAATACTTTAGTAGCATTTATGACTTTATTATACATTACATACGATGGTTTTTGAATTAAAAATATTGTTTAGCAAAAGTATTCATAGATTACGAATTCGTTTCAAAATTATGAAATGTTTATAAATGTCATTCCTTATTATTTTATTGTGTTTATACAATTACAATTTATGTAGTAAATTTACTGGGTTAGAGAACATGTCACAATTTAGAATTTGAGTTGACGTACGCTATTGTGTGAGCATGACTGAAGACCCGTTCTTGCAATAAAATTGGGAATCTGTATATATATTAGTGGTGTTGACTGAAAATTTAATACGATAAAATCTTACATATATAAACACTATGTACTAGTAAGGACCTAGCGTTGAACTTAAAATGGGTGAACAGTAAACGTAAACACAATAAATGAGATTACATTGACTTTGAACGGTGTTATAGAAATATTTGATGGGCCTAAAATACACGTATTTAGGTATAAGAAAGCAGAATTCCATTGCCAAGCAACACCAATGGATTTTAAAACAGAAAATTGAATTACCAATGACGAAGAAGACGAGTCTGCTGATTCGATATTTTCTGTCGCTTGCCAAATGAATGCAGTTATCCGTATTATCATGATAGGAGCATTAGAGTTTCTATGGAAGCAAAGCACAAAGACATAATGGCTATAGTTAGCTGCTACGTTACTGTTTATATGTATGGCTAAGTAGATCAGTTCTATAGGTCTTCGCACAAATATACAATGCAAGAGTTTACAAGTAGTTTCTATCTGAACCATTAAAGAATTACAACCAGTTTACTAGCCCAAGCCGGAGTGTGTATGTTCAATGTCCCCATAAACGCAGATAATAATATTCTTATCTGCATTACGATCTTTCCTACTACTATTTATACTGGTCGTTCTATTAGGCCTAGCTCTCCAATGTGAAGAAAGAAGTAAGCGAAATCATAGCTACTAGGTACTACTTATAGAAAGATGGGTATTAAACTTGGGCACACAACTTTAACCAAGAAAACATTTTATTGTCTCAATTGAACGGGCTAAATTTTAGACGTCTAAATATTTTTTTAAATTTTGTCTCTTTAAGCTTTAGAGTTTTCTCTGCCTACGTTAAATATTTTCTCACATCCTTTTCAACAAACCATTCGTTGAAATTCGGGGAAATGGTGTTATGCGGTTTTGGTTTGCCCGAGGTATATTTAGGGAAAAAAGCTCGTTATCTACGTAAAACCAACGTTTAATTTTTGGGGCTATAGAAGCGTCAGCAAATTTAATTTGCACCGCCGGAGGCAGAAAAATATTTCGTTAGAGAGGGGATGCCAAACTTTATTGATACAAAGGTCCATTTCGTGATCGAAATCGCAAAACAGATTAGAATCCATGTGGCACAATTCATTGTAAATATCTACTCGGGTTGTATTAAAACACCCTGGTTTGTATTAAAATATACTAGAGATGTAAGGTAGGTACACAAATACTAAAAGTAATTGTTTCTACCTTGTTTTTATATTTGAGTAGTCGCAAAAACTTATGCGGTTCTTGTAGTATTTATCGGATGTATAGTTATAGTGAGTGTTTAATGCGGGTTTGTTTGGTTTGGGTAAACATAGGAATGTTTTATAAAGGAGGGACGAGGAGTAATGTTAGGAATCCTAGTAGCTATTAAATGTATTAAGAGATGAATTGTCGAGGTTGATTCCGTCGGAGGTCTTTATGAGATGAGGGTGGCAAGCGCTGAAGAATTTTCCCTTCCTTCTTACATTATAGATGTGGAAATCACTCGCGAAATCCTTTTTAGTGAGCATTTCTATGATAAACGTCTTCCGCGACTCACTTATTCCGCAACTTACATTATACTTAGTATTGAGTATAAGAGGTAGGTAGGTAGACACTTTATACGGGTGTGCAGGCTGTATGCATTTAAACTTTAACTATTACTTACTTGGGTTAGAGATGGAAACACTGACACTTAAACACAGGACTATAATGGTAGGTACACATTTTTATACAACACAGCAGCGGCTCTTCCGACGAAATTCCCCTTTCTTACAGGATGGACATGGGCAAGGAAAGGGAAAGGAGATGAGATAGGCATTTTGTTGGGTCCTCGCATCCCATCGCACTTGTTTTTTGTACGACTTTCTTTTCTAAGAAGGAGAATCGGTGAAAGGAACCGAAAAGCTAACCGAAAACTCACATAATATCACATCACATTACATTCAGCATTTTAGTAGCCACAGTCCGCCGTCCCAGAAACAGAGATAGTTTCCTTATAGAGATAAGACCAAGTCTGGACCCCAACTGCCTTGGCATTTCCTATCCAATTCTATTATTTCGCTCCTCTATTAATATACGTGCATACAGAGAGAGGTGCCTTCTCTTTTACTCACTTTCCCTTAGTCATATTAACAGAACTATCTTCTAAATGTATGTACGCAGTAGAGGGATAATATTGTATTAGTTGGAGAAAGTCGACTAAACTCGCTCAAGTCAACTCAACTCACAGTCAGTTAGAAAGCAACTTTAACTTTACTCTCTTTTTTGTCCTTTCTTTATTATTTCGGCTGTGTGGAGTAGGCGGCTATTCCATTTTACTCCCAACACGTTTTTCTCTCAGCCAAACCGTTAGAAAACCTCTTCCTCCTTTCATCCATCTCTATCTCTACAACTAAAGACACACTTTTACATTAGCTACATCGTTCACTTCCCAGGAAACCAAACCACACTCAGATAGCCCATCTACATCCACTGATAGCAGTCTCCACCTGCAAATGTCTGCCTAGTATTCTTTCTACTCAGAAAATAACTCCTACTACTTTCTATTATAAATGCATTTAATAATACCTATTAAAGCTCTACTGCTCTTCAAAACCTAAATTTTGTACATACTTACTACATGCGGATTTCACTACTCCTCCTCTGCTCTGTAACTACACGTTGATACTAGATTTCAGTTACTTTCCTTATACCCAGAGTAGTATTGTAGCTACATGGTCGTTTCAACGAAAACAATTTCAGCGAATACGTTTTCAACGAACGCATTAAAATGAAAACAAATATTTCAACCACGTTACCTATTAAGCTGTAACAAAAGCATTTTTACTGGAAACTTTAAAACAATATTTATCAGTCCTGCAGGATATTTTCAAGTAATAAATTTTGACTTTGTTACACTTGTCATCACTAAATATCAATTAATATTTATTCAGTTTTCAATTGACTGGCCAGTTGTTTGACAACATTGAAAGGTTATTATTTTCAACCATTCTGACAAAATGTTTCATTTTCATTGATTTTAGAATGAATAGATAGGTAGAAGGTAGATATTTATTATCAAATCATTTTATAACTAATATTTGCCAGAAATTACAGATTAAAAAACTATTATTTCAAGAATGCTCATTAACATGTTTAAGTAAAATGGTAGAAATTATAATGATAGGCATCTAAATTTATATTTTTATTAGTTGATTTGTCTTAAATTTGAAAATAAGTGCAAATGTTTCGTCGTCAGTTAATTTCGTGACATTTTCTTTTGTTAAAATGTTGTAATAAATATATTTCGTTGAAAAGGCCAACGGCAGAAGTATCAATCTATCTTCAGTCTTTTGCAAGATAAGCTCATTTTTTGCACTTCCCTTAATGTTCTATTCTTTTACTTTTATTTTTGCCAAATGTCCGACTTCTCTCTCTCAAGGTGTTTGATAATTTGGCCGGAAGTATGGTACAAAGTCCAAATTCTTACTATAACTTTTATATAAGCATTGTCTGTGTGCTTGAACCTCTACACATTAAGGAAACTTCCTTAAATAAACGACCTTATGAAAAATTGACTTTGGCAGATTTAAGATTGTTTCTACCAAATTCATATTAAGGGCGTTTTCAAAGGCTCTTCCTGTGTAGTACTAAAAGTATAATAAATTTATAGCTAGCAAAGTTTCCCAACTTGTATTAATAAACCATCGCAGCCATTTGATGCGCAATGAAATTACAGGTTCTGTTTCCAATTCTTGGTACCTATTTGCAATATATCGTATGCAAAACGATTTTAGCTGTAGTATACATGTGCAATATTATATAGTATACTACTGCACTGTGGATGTATTCTACGTAGCTATTGCAGTGGGCAAGTCAAAAATGTACCAAGTGTTTCAGTGAAGTAGATGATTTTACCCAGGCATTACTCAGATGTCAAGTCAAAGCAGAAAGATGGAGATTAAGATTGTTAGCAATATTTCTTACTTTCAGTTTAAATCGCATTCCTTTTCAATATTTCTAGCTTTCCGTAGCATAAGCACAGTCAGCTACACATTGCACATAAAACATCTTCATACGTGCCCGTGCAGGTAGGTAGCACTCACACCGTAATCTATTACAAGGCGACGCAGACTGTTAGCTATGACGTCTATTTCCTTCGGGCTGTCAGTAAATGTATTTTGGTTATCGGAGTCGCATGGAGGGCTTGAGTTTTCAAAGAATACACGAGTTTGAGTACGAAATGTCTATTATTATCTTATGCAATATGTATTCCCTTTTTATATCAGTAGCTAACCATTCTAATAATATTTACATTTAAAGTACTGGTTATAAGTATGTAACGTTTGCACAGTAAATTGGACAATAAAACATTGAAAAAGGTGTTTTAAAACTAAAGAAATTTGTGTTTAGAGCTTTTATGTATTCTTCTCTGAGTTAGTAGGCTCTATACTGTTACAATCAGAATAATGATTATCTTTACCTTCTTACCATATTATGTCAGTATTTAGTTCTGAAAATTTCAATCTGCGTAAGAAAATAAATATTTTGAACATAACATTGTGTCATACTACGGATTTCCTGCTTCTTCCAGGTTGGCGTTTTTGTGAGTAAAATAAAATTGTTGAGCTTAGGTTTTCCTTTTTTGCTGTAACGCACTGGTAGTTGTTGTGTTAGAATATAGACATTGAGACAGACTAGGTTATTTGTTGGTGGGTGTTCCTTGTTACATTTGAGTGAGTTCATTGAGTTAGCTACCTACTTATACACGTGTATAAATAGTGCATAGTGTTGAAGTTTTAGTTGCTTATTTTTCAGATTCAAGGAGGTAGAAGTGAGTTATAGAGTATAAAGATAATTATATACTTAGCGTGAACATATAGAAATGGGTTACAGGACTATGCTCTAGATAAGTGTATTTAGATAGAGAGCACCCTCTGTTCACACACAGATAATAGGTGCGTGTATGAAATAGGGTAGTAGTAGTAGGTACTTGTATGAGGAAGATACTAGAAGTGCCAGGCAGGCAGACAGGGAGATAGTAGTAGGTGTCTAGGTAGGTTTGAGTATGGAGATAGATAGACTTAAGTTAACTTGTAAAACATGGCATTGAAAGCCAAGGGAGGCTGAGACAGAGAGATTCAAAGTGAAAGGAGGAAGCTTGGCTCTTGTTGAGCTCAAATGAAATTTCGAGAACAGAAGGAGGAAAGGAAGAAAGGAAGCGTGCCAACTTTCTTTTCTCACTTAACTAGGAGGCCTATGCACCTTTGAAAGATTATCTTTATCCGCTTCCTATGATTATGTGCCCTAGTCGTCGTTTTTATGCCTTGATGCTTTCCTGCACCGACTCTGACTTTATTTGGTTTTGGCTTCCCTTCCTCTGCTCTCCCTGTACTCTGGCGTTTTTGGTTGCTTGGCTTGACCTAGCTTACACAAGAGCTTACTTTACTTCCTTAAACTAATCTCAAGTTTGCTTAACTTTCTCTAAAGGAAGCTTAACAGTTACTTACAATTAATGTCGGGTTACCGACAGCCTAACAGACTATATCTCTCTCCATCTCTATTTATATTCATGCTCAGTCCATCTGTACTCACTCCTTCTTTTTTCACTTTGATCCTAGATATAGACACACACACCTACATACATGCTGCTACGCCTCCTTGCACTCTCCCGAATTTCACGCTCTCCAGATATTTTTCACATTAATTCAACATTATGTTGCAATATCAGTACAATATGAATTTAATTGACTTACAGTTGGTCTTTCTCACTTGTCTGTACCCCGGACACTCTCTGGGAATTCAAATAACTTCCTCTCTCCCCTGTGCTCTCAATTATGTCTGTACCCACTTCAGTTTGAACTATTTAGGAGACTGTCTTATTCATAAATCTTTTTGTTGATTTCCCTTACTTGTTGCAAATGCGTCCTCTCTCCCTTATTCCTGTCACAGCTTTCTTCCTAACTCAATTACAACCACATCCAACTACCTTCTACTATGTACCTAACTATTTGCCCTGGAAATGATGCAAATTATTTCCTGATTTCATTATCCCCAACTACACTTCCCTAAATATTAACTCTCCCTATCTATATACTACCTAAACACTTCTGTTTACCATTATTTATCATTACTATCGATCCGTTGATCTAATTAAACTGGTTATGCAATTTATAAAGCTGTTTACCTACTTATTCACAAAATTCCTGCTTTTCCTTTTCCCTTCCTACTTTAAATTTATGTCAACAACCTTATGATAAACACCAGATTATACTGGTTCTGAGTTGTTATTACCTCACAGACGTTCAAACTACTAGTAGGTATATCTAAATGAAATTATACTTTCCACAAACAATTTTCTTTTCCTGCGTAAATTCGAATTTTGAAAAAGTCAAATCATCAAATCTCCAAACTACATTTCACATTTATTCCTGCCTGTCTTTTAGAAATATAAAATTAAGAAAAGGAAAAGCAGAAATGTTTTTGTAGGCTATGGACAGTTATTTAGAGTCCGCACTAGGCATGTACATGAATATACAATGTGAATCTACACACACTACACACAAAATTTTCGACGCACTTTAGACATAAGGATGACATGAAAGGAGCCAAGAAAGGCTGAGCTGGCGTAACTGTTTGTGTACAGTAAAGTGAATTGATACCCAAGGGCACGATGAATGATGTGGTTGGTAGTTCCTCGTTGTTTTCATATCTTGTTACTCGTTATGTCCACAGATCAATGGGAAGCAAATTGGGACTTTCTCTTGTTTTAGATGATTTACTAGAATTGGGTACTAGGAGTAGGGTCTCTGTTTCACTTTAGTTTAGACTGACTGACTTGGAGTGAAATGCATCTGTTTCTCCACTGAAGTGAAAGTCGTACAACAAAAACTACTTTATATCATTGTGTGCACAAGTCTACAAATACTACAGAAACGATCAGAACAGCACCGACAGACAGAAATGGAACAGAATGGCAACGGAAACTTTCAATGAGAAGATATTATGTCAAGGCAAGAAATTCGTTTTCTGTCAAACAAGAGGCAACCAAAACACTGTCAGTCATCTTCACATTCTTACATAATATAAGAACAATAGCTACTGATTTATACTTAAACGTGTCTATTGTACTAGAAGGCCTATACCCATACCGCAGTTTAACTCTAATTTATAATCGTCTAGTCTCTAGTTACAAAATAGTTACAAAATGTAAACTTCACTTCCGTGTCTTATTTATTTATTCTGTAGATGCTAAATATTTAAACATGTACATTTTATGATATTCTTTCATATAATTCTGATTTCGGTATAAAGAAACTTTTCCTGCTTCCTCACAGATAAACTAAATTAGAGTTTTAATTTATACATACAGGGCAAACCAGATGTATCCTTACGTGGTCTACGCTCTCTAACTCCTGAACGGAGACTGCTACGAAAATGAGGTGGCCACCATTGGAAAGAGGGCAAAATTTCCAATCGAACTGAGTATAATAACTATTTTATCGGTTCCGTTTGATTGAATTACAAGCGGTTCAAAAAAAGAGTAAATCACAAAATCGTTACTAAGAGCCTAAGTTTTACGTTGGATATATTGAAGCAAATTTTGGAAAATTTTGTTACGCTTCGAATTAGGCCTAACCCGGAACAGATAAAATAGCTATTATACTCAGTTCGATTGGAAATTCTGTCCTCTTTCCAATGGTGGCCACCTCATTTCCGTAGCAGCCTTCGTTCAGGAGCTAGAAAGCGCAGACCACGTAAGGATACTTATGGATTGGGGTGTACATAAGGGTCATTTAAAAATAGACACGCTACTGAAGATAGTAGATAGTATGCATATACCTTTCAGTATATCATACGCACTTATTACATTCTCTCATTGAATGAGTGTATTATAATGGCTGCGAAACAATATGTATAAAATTATAAAGGCTGCCTATTATCATTGTGTGGCTTCTGGGTACGGATGTTTATCCTATATAGACAAACTACTGTAGTCTTTGAAGAACAAAAGCAAGTTAATGCGATTTGCCTCCCCAAAATGCATTGATGCGTCTTATAAAAGCAGAAGTCGGAGGTTGATCATGACTCATGACATTGAGTACAGCGAGTAGTCAGAAACAATAGACTGAAATGTATAAGGATACTTTTGAACTTGTGATGTTACTGCAAAGATTGGTTTATTAATCCATTGTGCGCTACTAAGTCCTAATATCTTTATTGTGGTGCAATCAAAATATATGAATATAAAATTTATCTGGGTTTCATCTTGTATTTTACAGTTGAGCCAATCCAATGCAACTCAATTGACCCTGAAGAAAGTGGACCTAAATATGACAGCATACTATTCTTGTGAGGTTACGACAGATCTTCCCGATTTCAATGCAGAACTCAAGAACAGTCCTATGTATGTGGTTGGTAAGTTGCAAAAACGTTTATTTTTAAACTCTTGGATTAAAATTCATTTGTATAATTTGTTACTGTTTAACTAATATGTAAAAAATATGCATATATAGTCACAATATAGTAATATTGTTCTACAATTGTGTGCTGAGTAGCGTGAATAATTTCAATATTCAGTAGAAAAGCAAAATGTGAAGGGAAAGTTTATGTAAGTGTGGAAAAAGTTTATGTCCTTGCTGATATGCAGTATAAAATACATCATTTTTATGTATGCCCTTAGAAATTCGCAATCTTTTAGTAGCAGCTTAGAAGAAATGGGCAGAGTGAGTAGTATCTAGTACACTATCTAGGAATTCTTAAAAAAGAAAGTCTAGCTTCTGCAGAGTAGTGACAACAGAGAAAGTGGGGAGGGATATTGTGCTGCATGGTATAAGACATCGAGTGAAGCTGTCCAGCCGTGCGTAAATAAGTTGATTTGGACACAAGTGAAAAGTTGCAAGTGAGCCGAAGGATGATGGAATTGAGATTGAGTCAATCACATTACTACAGTTGAGATCATGTAGTATCTTATTTTGGCGAAACTGCATCGAAAAGGTTCACAGGGGAATTTCCTTTGATATGATTTCAAAATTTTCCTCTCCGTCGGTCTGTCAGCTGTTGCTTTCTTCTCCGGGTGATTGTTGGCAGAGGAAATATATCAAAACCAGCACGAGAGTATCATGTTGATGTCATTGTACACGTTTGCACTACTGCACGTTGCTTCTACAGATTTGCAACGTCAAGTCTTATCTGTTGTCCACGCCATGCATTGAATTTGGTCACAGTCTGTTTATGCTCCACCACAAATAACTTTATAGCCTTATAAGACTATTTTAGACATTATAGGTTTAGACACAAATAATTAATAGCATTAATAGGATCCTTAACTTGATATACTTGTAATAATTACTGAAGCTTGCGTATAGCTTTGAAAGGTTGATGGAACATTTTTTTCCCATATGTAACATAATCGGTCAAATGAATTATATAACTTGCAGAGAAATAAATGCAATTTTACTGAAAAAATTCCATCGCATCCATAACAAAGGTTAAGGTACATCATCAACGATAGTAACATGAACGGAAACTGTAACAATAATTTATGACGCAATTGTGTTTAAATTTTTCTCTAGACTAACATTAAGCTAAGCTTAATAGCACTTTACTATTCTGGTTCTTACCATGTTAGCCAGGATCATTAAGTATATATGTATTTGAAGAAACACGGCCAGAATGTCCGCACAAACCTTGCAATGCCAATTCTGTTGCCATTAACTTTTTCCGCTTTGTATTCCTCTAAATTTTATAGCACTTTCAATCAGCCTGACAGCAAGATTAAATTATTTATTTACAGTAAAAGCACAATTGTAGCATTTAATGGGTATTGAAGGGTAATCATTCAATAAACTCTATTGTAAATAAGTGGTTTTGATGCTAAATATTAATTCCCAATGAAACCAACATAATTCTATTAAACTACCGTAAAATTACAGAAAACGTGTAACACAAATAAGAGTCCGGCTTTCAAATATTTATTTTATTGGCATTGAACAAGTTATCGTGCAAAGAAAATTATAGCTAACCAGAGAGGTATTGCTAAAACTCGATATAAAATGCAATGGACTCAATAAGCAACAATATAAATAACTACAGGAGAGCCACACACAAGTAAAACTAGTTATTTAACTACAAGTGTGGTACTTATTTCATGTACAACTCGTAACTACTCCTTAAACTTAATATTAAGTGAATTTATTTATTCATGAAAATGTCGATTCTACTTAAACCTTGAGTTCAAATAGCAAAAAATACAGAAAATTGATGACATTTTTCTGCTTCCATTGGTGAACTTTTGACTTATTCAACGGGGTGGAAAACATAATGAAAGGAATAGCAAGATAGAAATTCTTACAAGTGCTATTAACTAAGGAACTTTTAATCTATAGGATTTTGAGTTAGGCTGTGCAATACTATTATGATAATCTTTCAAAAGCCACTGCTATCACTAAGTTTTATTATACTAAAGCTACGAAATAGTATCACTGCATCATTAATGTTATATTAGGAAAATGAACAAAAACAAAAATTTAGTTTGCAAATGAAACCTGAAAATTTTCTCCGAAAATTAAAGACGCTTTGGGAAACAAGATTCCCTTGTAATCATATAACCTAGATACTACTGCAAATAGTCGCAGACTGTAATAAAAATAGAGTTGATCCAGAAGACAAATGGCTACGTCTTATCGAATGCATCTAATTTGGTTAGGTCTTTCTCTAAATAAGTATAGTTCTAATTCGAATAACACTCACCTTGCTTAACCGTAACTGGTTATGAATTACAATTAAGTATGAGAAAAACAGTTAAAAAGTTGTATAGTATTATAAGCCACCCGATAGAAAATGTTTATAACAATGTGGTATTAATATTGTTAATTGAATAAAAAAAGTATTGGCAAATATAAGCACTTTGTAGTAGTATAATATGGCATAATTAGGTTTTAAAAGGTGAGGATATTTTGGGTAGAGTATTTTAGAGTCGGTCTCACCTCTAGTGAGAAAGCAGTTTTCTTGCCTCGGCATGGCTATTTGTGAAAGGAAAAAGTGTAATTAAGCTATGGAAAGAGCTGTCATATTTTAACGACGTTGTATGTTCCACGAGGAAATTTCAACGAAGTCGTTTTACGAGAGACATTTACGATGAGTGAAAGAGTTCTTCTCGACTTTTCACTGCCTTGCTTTGCGTATACTTTCTCCTTTTGTTTGGTTTACTACATATATGAATGAACCCATACTATGTAAGAACTCCGCACGTGCATATAGTAGGTACTCGTTTACTATCTATTTACTCTGTAGTTATATGACTACAATGCGGAGAGAGAAGTACTACTACTGTAAATACTTCCATCCCAAAAAACGGAAACTAAATCCGACGTAGAGGCACAAAGAGAAAAGCGACTGATATAACTACGTGCTCTTGAAAGTACCTAAACTCCCATTCGATGGCAGAGTTTTACAGCACTTATAGTCTTCTCAAGGAGGCACCGACTACGCATAGACATATTTATTATAACTTACTTAGGTTACTGCTATTTACCCATTCCATTATATCTGTATTTCTAAACATTTGGAAAGTATTTATAAGGGAAAGGGAAGCCAAACCGCAAGCAGTGAAGATGAGAGGAAAATGATGATGATGATGATGGAGCATCATTAGAATTTTCTCCACATATCATAGCACAGCTTTATACATTATTACAGAAATAGGAAGAGAGAGCTCCGTTCCATTTTATATCTTCAGATCAAAATAGACATTCAAAAGTCATAGCACTATCATAAGACTAGGCCCAACATAACAAAAAATGGCAATTCTGTCCTGTTTATTTCATATAATATAATCTGGATAACTACTTATGCATGGCCACAATTCAAGTCCTAGTCTCACTTTGTACAAAATGTCCTACTACTACACAAATTATATAAAATCCTGGACATAGGTTACTCTAATTGTAAGTGCATAGCAAACTGCTCCTTTTACTGCTTCTTTCAACTGGAAATATAAATTTGCTACATGAATACCTTTTAATAAAACCTCCAATAAACCTGCACAAATATTTTCAATGTGTCTTTCCATCTACATAAATATTATATTATATAGCTGAGCAAATAGCTCTTTGATTACTTTTGTCGTTTTGACAATTTAAATTATTTGGCATGCTTACATGCATACAAAATCCCATTAACATGTTTTGCTAAACAACGTTCTGTGCAAAGTACTTGTACTATCTCTGTATTATGTAGTAGATATCATACAGAGATATAATTAAATACGGCGATAACATCAGGGATCTGGAAAAGCCTTCCTGCTCCCTACTACTACTATAGTGTATGAATTATAAAGTGAGCAGTTTCATTATGTTAGTTACCTATATCTGTATTATTGGCAATTTCAGCAGACACAGAGTCACACTTCATTCCCAGTTCACTTCCAACGGATAATATCATAGCTTTAGGCGTTGTGATGTTATGTTACGTCATGTTGACTAAATCGCTAAGCGAATACATAAATATGCACGTTAATAGACTATACTGAAAGAAAGTTACTTTCAGTAACACTGCATAACGGCCATCAACTAATGTTATGTATCTACCTAATCGTAAGTAATGTTATGTAATGCAATGCATGATCTGTACAATTTCCAATAGTAATGGTGGGCTTTAGTGTTCAGCCGTTATCTGTGATGTGATTGTGCTGTGACAAAAGGTGCAAAAGAGCAATTCAGTCAACACTCCGAGTGTAGAGACTATTTATGAAGTTATTGTCTGCTTTCATGGTTTCATGTTCCATTAGCTAGCAAATGTAGTATTTTGCCGACAGGACAGGATATTTAAATACAGACTCAACTCTGATACTATACAGTAGTCTGTACTACTAGTATTAACACAGATATTAACACTAGTAGGTACTATGTACATACAGACAATATCCCACCACTACTTACTACGACATGTCTATAGACAACTAACTATCTGTACCATTTTGTTCTGTATTATTCGATTAGAGAATTGGTGTAGTTCGGCAGTCCCGTTGGATTCGATGGTTGCTGACTATGGTGAAAGCAGAAAGTGTTTCAGGGTTAACTAAACATATCTAGCGAGGCAGAAAAGCAAACCACACTGTAGTATATGTCTCTATGTGGGTGATACTATTGCATAGCCGACACAGAAGTCAAGTCAGACCAAACCAACCGCTGCTGTCATTGCGTGGTGTCATTGTTTGTACAGAGCACACACAGAAGACATTGTAAAATGCACTAAATAGAGCTAAATTGTCCTCCGAGTAATAAGAGCAGATGTTGTGACCATTTTATTACACCTTTGTAGTTTACAAAGAGAATAAATATCATGGATCCCTCCCTTCCTCTCTATTTTGTTTTAGGAGAGTTAAGCTGCCAGTTGGCAATTAGCTTGTTAGCTTTCGCCCAATATTTTCTCTATCTTTTTAGTAAGGCCACATTTACTTCCCTAGTGTACACACGTACATATATCAACAAAAACACATTGGAACTTTTTGCACATGAAATACTTATAAGTAGCTTTTCTACTTTCACAAATATGTGCAGCACTAATGTGCATCTTTCTACACAAGGCACAAGTAAGATAAATGAAAACCCTTTTTAGTTTGTTCTTAAGGGAAAGACCCAAAGAAAGAACTCCGTGATACGGTTTCAGTTTCAGTAACTCTTATTCTAGCCATAAAATGGCAGCAATGCACTTCTGTGTCTGCTCTCCCTTTTCTCCTGAGTAAACAGTAGCTATGTTCATAATTGCACATACAAAGAATACATACTTATGTGTATTAAACATTATCTATGTATGGGCACACTTATGTGAGTGTTAGATGCTCTTTAGCAAAAGCAGGTCTCATTCTCTCCGACAAATAGTTTGAGCCGGGCCGCAAGTTTGAAAATTTATGGCGAAAACTAGAAAGGTTGGTTAACCCTTCCTAATACCTCAAATAACTAACCAGGCCAAACCTGGAGTTTCGCAACTGTTAAATACACCAATTTACCAATGCTATATGCCCTATGTAACTCCCAGGGAATAAATACCAACACTCTCTACAAAGTAATATCTACATTGGGCAATATGAGTCTCAGTCATACCTAGAACTATAAGCTCTAACAATATACTGTACTAATGTACAAATAATTAGATATGGCTCTTCCATGGTATTTGTAATGCGACAAGACCCAAGTGTCTTATACCAACAAATATATTTCTTATAACTTCTAATAGTTTTACTAAATGCTATACCATGCTTGCAATATAGAAAAGCTACTGGCTAAATATAGCTACCTAATTGCAATTAAATATAACTATTTTGTAATTAATACTCTATAATAAAGTAGTAGAAGTGATAACGTTTTACAGTTGAATAACTACAATGGAATTTACCCAGACAATAGTCTTCGATATGAATTTGATTCACACAATTTATCAAAAACCAAGTGGACGAATGTTAGTGTATGAAGTGACAGAGACGGTTTGAAATAGGCTGAGTGAAGTTATGTAAAAACAATAAATTTTACTAGGCATGATTGCTATAGACGAGATTTAGTGATTACAATTTTTTATGGATGGTATTGCCAATGAAGGTTCTATTTTCTAGTTTCAATATTGTTTCGGGGATTTTTAGTCAATTCCAAATGACGTACCTAACTTGTCCAATAGAGAAAAGTTTGCTCTCAGATACTGTGTTACTCAGCTGCTGTAAGTTATGGAGTAACTATATTGATTGCTGCCTATAAATATGTAGAGAAATAAATAGAGAAGGCATATACTGTCAGTTTGTATTAGAATGAATAAAGCAGGATAAAAAATGTGCTAAAATATCAAAGTCAAAGAAATTCAGACTAAGAATGAAGGACGAAAGAGTTTACATTGCTCTTTCGTTGTGCTGAAAGAAGTTCTTTGTCGGTAAAGCAGTTGACTCATTTTTCTTGGAGCATTTTTGGGGCACTCCTCTATTTGCCCCATTTGCAATGTCCATCAAAAACAAGTCACAATAACACTCTAACAAAGTCAAGAATGTTGCACTGCATATATAAGTGAAGCGGTAGTATATTTAAGCAGTAGGATTCAGTGAGTTTAGCTACACTTTTACAATGGATGTATTTTTCTGTTTTGGAAATACCTTGGATATTATAGATGCAGAGTGCATAATGTTACATAAAAGTATATATCTGCTTAATACATGGAAAATCCAAAACATACCACCACGAAATAAAACTCGGCTTTGTCTGGTCTTACTTACGTTAGCTTTTTAGCTTAGCATGGCTTACAATCACTTTACTTTTTCATTCGAAAAAATTTAAGACCGTATACAACTGTGCATGAAATAAAGTAAGGAGTAGAACATACATACCTATTCTATATACGACAGTATGCAAAGTAAAGCGAAACTTCTTTACTTATTCTTAACTTAACCCGTCATGCATCCGAACAGACAGCAACAACACACTTGTCTTCTCAATTGGGCTATTTGTTTGAGTAATACAAAATACAAATGTTTACATCGCTTCGTAATGCACTCAGAATCCATACTCCATTTAATATGGTAGCTCAACATTCTGCTCTTTCCTTTCATTATTTCCGCTCGGGTCCACGTATACATCATAAAAGTCATTGATTAACTAAAAGACGCAAAGACATTTGTTAACAACGGGGTTACTATTGTTTTAAAAGGTCACAATTTTATGCACAAAATATTCTGCACATCTTCATTTTTAGCACAATTTTCATATAGTCTCCCTTACAGAATGGAATGTCTCATTTTGGGGGTAGATCGATAATACGTTTTCAATATCTCTTAGCTAATATTATGTTCACTTCGGAAATTATCTTCGATTTATAATCTCCTTTCATAAAGCAATAACTTAAAATACTCGAAATAGATTATTAAGTAGTACATTTAACCGAATTCATCTATGTAATTTCTAACCCAGTTTTTGTAATTCGCGATGTGCAATAGAAGACTATTAAAATATCGGGAACATGAAGTTTAATTTCAAATAGGTGCTATCAAATGGGTTTTTTGGCAATTTAAAAGGAAAGTGACCTGAGGAGATTGGTGGATGTCCACTGCTGTTGGTTGAGTTGATTCAGGATTTTAGTAGCGTAGCGTAGCTAAAGATTGTCTAGATGTTGTTGTGTAATGTAATGTATGTGGTGCATCAGAAAAATTACGGTTGGTTTAAGATGAGTAAGTGAAGTCTATTACTTGGATGCCACGGAAGACACAGAATGTATTGTGGGATGAGATATGATTTATTTTATCCAGAATCACCAGAAAGCAAACAATGCGTAGCCGTAGCTTAGGAGTAGAGACGAAAGGCGAGCTGACAGCGAGGAAGTTTCCGACTACATACTTAGCGTAGTAAAGCTCCTGTTGCCTTTTTTCTTTTACATTATTCAAAGTTGTCTTCTAGCTGCTGGGTGTATTGTTTGCCATGCCAGGCCAACGCTACGATCAGATCATCTCTCACTCTCAGACTCATTCGCTCTGCTTTCCTTGACTGACGCTCTTTCTCTCTACAGTCATCATTAACTTTCCATCTCTCGGATTCCTAAACCGTATTATATATGTGGCCCGCACAAGAATAATATGCCCTATGTGTTTAAGTATCTACTTATTAGGCATTTATATTAAGAGCAAAGAAAGAAAACCCATAGAAGCGCTTAACCAACACCAAGAGATAGACGAAAAGTCCAGCGGATTTCGCGGACCACTCACTCAAAAGCGACTACTTATCTGTACTTATAAGAAATATTCTGCAGTCTGTTGAAACGGGAAATAGTTTTTTCCCGGTTTCCTTTTTCCTTCTCATCCTCGGTCTGTGTTATTATATATTGTACCCAGAAGAAAGTATGAACAGTAATAAAAGATATAGTGTCCATATAAGTTAATCATACATATTTGCATTATGCAGGAATTTTGAATGACTTGGGGTGTAGAGTCATAACAATAGAGAGGGAACGTCTATTGGCAGTGGTATTATGATGAATACATTAACTGACTACAGTGATGGTATGTTTATGAAAGTTAAAAATTTGTTATGCAGTTGTATTTTGAAAAATAAATGTTCGTTTTTGGAAAAGTAAATTAAGTCAGGGCTGAGCAGGACGACAGAGGAAAGACAACTGATTGAGTAAATAACGGAAAGTGAGGGAGCGTAAGCTAATTGCCAGTTTCTAAGTCCGCGATGAATTCCATTGTTGTGGGTTGTGATCGAGTGTTGTAAGAATGAATGGGAGAATCTTTAATTTCAGCGTGAGATGTAATATGTGGTTGCATGAGAGATTAAACTAATGTGTTTTCTTACTTAGCGAGTTGAGTCAACTACGACAAAACATGAACTAACATAACAGAGCTTAGCTTAACCCAAGAAAAGAGTCACCCTTCCCTTTCCTCACCCTCTCCTATTATTTACATCAATAAGGATGTAAGCGTAACCTTAATTTAACCCTAATAGTATTAGTTTCCAAGTTTCCCCGAATATCAAAGGATGCATGGATATATATTTATAAGACGGCAGAACTACTTATTCATAACGAAAGGAAGTTAATGCTCAACACAGGAATCTGTTTACACCACAAGGAAGAATTAACTATAGAATCCCATTTTAGTCCCCCAAACTAAACAGATTTTCCCAGTAGACTTCCCTTCAAAATACTCGGCTAATATCCAAGTTCTTAGGAACACGTTCTGTTGTGGTGCAGTAAAAGTTCCGTGCACACACAACAATGCCGTAACTATGTAGAGGGTATCATTTTAACTTTTACATGGTTCTATTTATATCTGCATTAGTTAAGGAGGTCTGCGTCTGAATAATATTGGCTTTAAAGTAAACGACGAAAGTAGGAAACTTAAGTCTATGTAACAAAATATGAATGGGATGATGCCTTTCTTTAGTTTTCCCTTGTTCTGTCATGTTATGTTATGAAGTCCCGAAACATTATTGGGTTGCAGTTGCAGACACGGATTTGAACGGGAATGAGCACAACACGAAGTGTTGATGTACACGTTCAATACCCATTAGAGAGGAATTAGTGTCTGTCACTTGTCACCTTTGTAGTGCTTCCTCCCAATGAAATCAACTTCTCTGCTCTTTGCCTTTCGTCCCTCACGTACTTATGTATCTACGTACACGGAGAGATGACGACTTAATTTCATCTGCTCCATTGCCCTGAAATTACATTTCCCCCTCCTTCTCCTCTCTACTCTGTTTATTCTGTCACGAGATAATGTATACAGATAGTACAGTTTCCGTTTATGCTATTATTAAGCCTTCCTACTATTTCTGTAAATACAGAAGGTACTCTCTATCTTATTATTCATTTCATTTGAATATTTATAGTAATGATAAACTATGATCCCTAGTATTTTATTCTCGGATGCAAATTAGTCATTTCTGACAAAACTAATAAAATGGTCTACATTAATCATTCATGCTACATTTCGTGAACGAATTCACCATTTACAAGTGCAGTATGCAGAACATAATGAGCACAAGAAAATTAAATGCTCTACACTTGTGACAATATTATGATATATTAATTGTTAAGTAGCCTGTATTGCATTTATACTAAATAACTCTCTTTTATTTAATACACTATAATTATTTGCTTACGCATAGGAATAATTTGCGATGAGTTGACTTAATTGTGTGGCGTTGTTCTCCACAGCTTTTCCGGAGGAGAAACCTGTCATCACTGTGAATAAGGGTTCCTACTCTGTTGGGGATTGGCTTACTGCCAACTGCACCTCATATCGCTCAAAACCAGCTGCTAATCTTACTTGGCTTATCAATTCCGAACTGGTAACTTCTGATTTTATCTTTTTCTAACTCTTTCTATATTTGATACAATAATGTGCAAAGAACAGCCACATATATCATTACCTACCCACGTAATTCCATCTTAATTTTACTCCCTATCGCAGACTCGAGACAATAACCATAAGATTTATTGCCATGTACAGTTAGTACTTGCTTACTTACAGTAAGTAGCTTTCCAATATCAAAATCCTAGTGTCTAATAGTCCAACAAAAAAACTTCCCCGAAAGTAAATGAGATAATTTATGGAGCGGATTTACTTCTTTCTTGAATTTGAATGTCTTTTAGAAAGCCCTATTCTTTAAATAAAAATATTCATAAGACAGTGATACAGCACGTAGGAATTTAAGTACAACAGCAAATTCCAAACAGAGTCTACATGACAACACAACTCTGACAGGTACCTTAAAAATTGGTATGCAATACAGTCAGTTTCTCAATAATATATTTACCGAAATATGAACCAGCAGAATAATAAGTTTACTTTTACTTCCAATATTTCTTAAATGATTTTTAAATAATTATTCCTCCAATTTCAGTCAATTTAAGGAGTGAAAATAAATATTATTTCAATATATAAAATTATGTAGATGTAATATAATGTTTTGATACTTATGACATTGGGGTGAAACTAAGCTTAAATGAACTGTAAACAATTTCAAGAGGAAGATATCTTTTTGCAGCATTTCAATTTGCATTAGGCAGAAAAGGAGAAAGAGAAAGCATTTCGGTACTTAAGCCCCTGTCTCCTTTTAAGCACTTGAGTAGCCAAGTACTAGGTAAGATAGTTGGAGAGTATTTAGAATGCGTTATATTTTGTGGTTTAGTATGTGGTGAGTGTACATATTGTGTATGCATGTTATACAAATGTGTGCTAAGTTATTTTTATGACCTAGATTTGATCCGTTTAAAAGATTCTTTTCAGAGAGAACAAATAAAGTTTGAGAAGCACGTAAGAGTTTTAAAGTATCGGAATAAATCAGTTGTCTCCATTAAATAGCTCTCGTAAAACAAAGCGTGATAAATGTACATGGCAACTATAAGAAAGCTCTCAGGTACATAAATATAAAAAGTATTATGAGCGTTTATTTTATGTATGCCTGAGAGAGTAAGAAAAGAAAAAACTTTCAAGGACTCTTTTCTACTACCACTTATTCATCATGAAATCTTGTCGGAAAGACAAGGCCGAGAATTGTAATAAAATGTGAAAAGACAGGTGATTTCTTAGGATAGTTTGTTGTCTTCTCTCCTGTTGATAGTCAACTTGAATGCTCTTTTCTCTAAGTGCAGTTTTTTCTGAACGACAGGCGAATCGGGAGTACTTGATTCCAGCTAAGGAGAGAATGAAAGAGCCGGACAGTAAAGAAACCGCACAGCTAGGACTCAGATTTCAACTTCGTCAGTCTCATTTTCGGAATGGAAAGCTTCAGCTTAAGTGTAATGCTAAGATACTCGACATGTACTATCAAAATTCCGAAACGACAATCGTCGAAGATGATCGGCCAATAACTTCCTCCGTTGTTATCAGCTCATCTTCTTCCGGATCCAATGGCAACAATAACAGAATCAAGCCCGGTAAGTTATCCACATATTACAAATAATATTCCCAATCCACTTGTAACGTTAGATGGTTAGCCCTAAAATCCTTTTGTCTTCAAATTGTACAAAAATGTTGACAAAAATCAAAATTTTTCTAGATACGATATAAGAAGATCTTTTCTAGAATTTTATTCAATGTGATCATAAAGATTTTTTTTAATTCTCAAAATAATTGACACAGCAATATTCAGTAGAAATGCGTGGATAAAATATTTGACAATTACTAGTTTTAACCAGATAATAAGCAACTGCTCTGTATCATAGAATTTATCGTTAACCTATTCATAAAATGGCACTGCTGAATAATTATGCATTTGAAAACAGAAATTTTCTTGGAACAAGCATTTAGGATTAATGGCGTCTATATATTAATGATTTCTAAAAGTTGTTCTAAATTATGATAGGATAATATGGATATGCTTCTATAGTGTGTAATAAAAACAGGCAAATCTTGAAAAGTATTTATGAAGAATAATAGGTAAAACAGATGGGCGAAGTAAAAATGATGAAATTCGCGAGTATCCGTAAGTGTGATGGGAATCAATCGAAAGTACTCTCATAGTTATCAGTTGTGTCTTCTTTCCTTCACTTCTTTCTCTTCTCACACAGACAACTTTAATGGATTTCCTCTATTAGTTTCTTTGTTTGCTTTTTTGCACGTCATTCTCACCAGTTAGCAACTGAACAGAAATGAAGAGCATTAGAGCGTATGAATATATCTAGAAGTAGAATAGTTATAATAGTATTACTATACTTGCTGGATGTTTTCTCTGCCTAAACAACTACACGAGTAGTAATACACTTAAAGTTAACCTTTTCACTCATTACTAGATTCAGACATTCATTTTCTTCCACTGGCCTAGCCATTACTATCATCAGGATATATAATAATAACCTGCATTGATAAAGAACTCGAAAAACATCAGCCGTTGTAGTGCTAAACTAAAATCAAGCGAATCCAAGAGTCTCGCTCCGTTAGAACAGAATGGGATCTATTCCATCTAGCAGCTTTGCTGTTCTTCAACTTTCATCTTGCGATAATAAGTAGGTGTAACCGTTCCGTTGAGTACCATCGTCTCTGTCGCAACAAATGAATGAAAGATCTGCTGATTATGTTGCTTTGCGTGAGACATAGAAGCATCTCAACTAGAATAAAGTTAACGAAAACATGGAATCATATAAACCACTCCAATCTTCGTAAGAACTATAATATGATATAAAGGGGAAAGTAAACGCGTGCACAGCAGTTGCCTTGCCTATGACTACTACATGCAATATTAACTAGTGTTCTTAAGACTAATGGAAACTTACAATGCCAGCTGAATTGTATTGCACCAATGAATTAGCAATGCAATACTACTACTACAGGACACTATTTTGACACTCACAACAACAAGTACTAATTCTAGCGCAAACGTCAGATTTTTTAGGTTAGGCAAACAATCTTTAGCAGAAGGAAATTCCCGAAATCGAACAGACGGCAATGCAATCTCTTACGGCACGGAAACTTGTTTCTTTTTCTCTCCCAGCGCCTACATTAGTGAGCCATAGCTGATGAGATGAGATCGCTTTGATTTGATTCTCTGTTTTTTCCAATTTTGCCTTAGAGATTTTTGCGCTACTTCTAATTTGATGTCTTCTAACTCCTCCATTACTTGACTCTCCCTTTTCTTTAATACAATAATTCTTTTCATCTAATACGAATGAATGCATATATACAGTAGATTATCAATACACCGAGTACAAATCTAATATATCTGTAGCTGCATAGGAGATTCACATTTAGCTTTACCAACAAATAGCTACTGCATCCATTTATACCAAGAATATACATTGAGACAAAAACCAGCAACAGCGATAATATTTTATTTCACAGGGTTGCTATTTTTTCACGATTGTTAGAAAATGGATTACAACTGAAAATTGCATTATAAGCAGTTATGTAAAGGATAAAAATGGAGAAATTTTCGACATTTCAAATTATCCTTTGCATAAATAAATGCTTATAATCGAGAAATAATTCGAATAAAAACTTGGGTATGATATTACATTTATCATATACAGCTTTAGTAATTGGAAATTGTTTTTTGTATAGAGAGTAGTAGAAACAGTCGAGAAAATAAATAGGAAATGCATGAATGCTATTTTAGACACTTTCTGTTCTAGTTTCTGCCATTGGAAATAAGTACGCTGACAATGAGTGGAATAAGTGAAGAAGAGAAGAAAGTTTTAGTCCATGGCATGACATAATCATAATGCACTGATCTATGAATGCAAACGCTACTCTTTAATCTGTACAGCTACACGCGTTTTCCTTAATTCGAATGCGCCTTTCTTTCCCTTCCCTTTTGTTTTTCTTTGTCATATATTATAGTGTTCTCTGCCCGTCTACTTTTTTCATCCTATTTTCCAGCTATTGCATTGAGAGGCGTGATGAGGAGCTCTGCATGTCATGCTAACCCAAAAACATGGAACTACACTGCACGTATATAAATGTAGAAAGGTAGCTATACATTCCACTTCTCGCCATTTCTGTCTGTCAACTTTCTTTTACATTTTCTTGTCTGCTCAGATTTAATTCTTCCCTCTTCCACTTAACTAAATGCCTACGTAGCTGAAAATGAAAATCAATGTGTGTATACTCCCATTGGTCTCTTGTCTCTTTGTCTTTGAGCAAATCTTTCTCTTGAAATTTTCCCTTGCTCTGATCTACAAACATCTTCTCTTAAACGCAAATAAAGGTGGATAACAGACAACACAGCAATTTGCTACATATTCATCCACCCATATTGACAATGAGTTCTCAGGCTATAAGAAAAATAGTGTTAAAGGTTATAGGTGTGAAATAAATGACATATACTATATACAGTCACACTATATCGACTTTTAATTTACAACTGCTCTTTAGACTCTACACAGAAGATTTCAGATTTTATCGTATCAGCCAAGCTAGTCGATTGGTAAACGACCCTAAAATAATGTACGCTAGATACTTTACAATCTTTCACTTGAAACTCCAATTTCATCTGTTAAATACTATTTCTTTTTATGAGCTAAAAGAGTTTGATACACATTATTATTTTTATACATTCGTTTAAAATATTATGTACTTTTGATTCCCAAATGAACATTTTATCCTTAGTAAAAAAGATATCGAATTCAGATGTCACAATAGTACCTGTATTTACATACAATGTATCAGAATTATGTGTTGGTAGGACTGTACCTACATTAAAAAACATGAAGAAGCATTGCGGAAAGACAAAGAAATGAGTGATGCAAAAAATTTAGGAAATCCGCACAACTTTTATGTAGTATACTAGAGTTGGGTAGAAATAGGAATACAGTGACTGGCCGGAGTTTATCCTGTCTACGCATATATTACTTGGTGCACGTAGGTAGTCGAAGAAAACTTTTCTTATAAATCTGCTCAGCTCACAATCAGAGGCAAACTTCACAAAAGCTCCTTTTTTTCTGCTACGGGGTAAATGGCTCACAAAAGAATTTCAAGCTTTAGTTTACCAAGACACGGCGGCTACTACAGTCGACTGCCCTGTTGGCTTGAGACCTCGGTTCAAACTAGCAATAAGAATGCGTCTAAGCCATTCTAAGGTACTCCCACACCTACATCCTCAGCTACTCTATTTAACTTAACTACTTCCTTATGAGAAAGTCAAGAGAAAGCTAAAGTAGAGCAGAACAGTTCCTATTGACTCTCCCAGTTTGTCTTTTCATTGCCACCCTGTGTATCACCGTTAAAATGTGTTATGGGATTTCTATATTTAGCTTTGTATGGTTAAACGCATCGATGCCTTCTCATTGCACACATTAGCTACTCACAAGGTATAAATAAACTTCAAACACCTCTGTTTGTTTTATATCAAATTCCAACCGCTAATCCACACTTTGTAGAAATCCGAGTATTTATTCAAATTTGTTAAAATGGTCAAAATATAATTTTGTCTACCGATAAAACAATTCAAAAATAGATAGGCAGAAATATCCCTACGTCAACACTATTTATAGTATAATAAGCGTTTAGTCGTACTGTGTTAAAATGTTTAAATGCAATTGCATGTAGTCGGACTTTCATAACTTTTTTGCAACTATGGTAATTAATACTGCATATTTATGTAATTTTTTACATAATAGAAATACAAGTGGGACAACTTATTTGCATGATGTAAGAGTGAAATAAAAGGAGTGTAGGGATTTAATATTATGGTATGGGTTGATTGGGGAGAGTGTTTGGTTTGGGATAGTGATCCAGAAGAGGAAAGTGGGACAGGGCAGAGAGAGTCGTTGTGATAGTTTGTCGTGAAGGAAGGTTGGAGTGGTGAAGAGAGTAAAGTCTGTTTCCTGGATACTTACTTAGTATTAGTATCCATACATATTCAAAATAAAGTTGTCTCTAAAGTGGAGTCTTGGTGGTAGCGTCTCTCTGTCTAGTCTCATTGCACTGACTTGAGTTCTGTTGATCGTGAGCTGTGCCGAGTGTAAATTGGTCCAATTTTTACTATGAATGATCCTATCGTTTTTGTTGCCAACGGAGTTTTCTCCGTTGAGCGAGTAGGTCTCCGTACAAATAGGCGCTCTTCCGTTTCGTCTTCCCTCGAAATGAAATCTTATGCCAAAGAGTGAGTTGAGCTGTCGCTTTCTCCTTCCATGAAACATTTGGATAAGCCAAGTTATAAAGTTAGTCGAGATGTTTGTTTCCCTGCTACCACATTCACTTTCCTCATTTTGCATATGCTTATTCTTATGCAGTCTGACAAATGTACATACATGGCAAGTGCCTCCCGTGCTCCTAACAGTCTAGGAGGATGACACAATGCCACGCCAGAGCGACTGTGTTACATAATGTGCACATACACATAATCATATAGGTATCTATACCAAATATGGACTACTCTGTGCATCCATGGTTTTCTTTAGCAGTCTCCGACATTCAATCGTCGGCTCCACTGCATTCACCCAATAAGGACAGACAGATAGAGTTGGATCTTTACATAGACGGGTATCTTCCACTAGATATTATAGTTAAAGTGTCCTGATAGCAGAAAGTAGGTGGATAGAAGCCAAGCATGTTATTTATGCCTATCGCATTTTTCCAGAAAGATATCCAGATGGATTATGTTGGATACTCTACTCTGCTCTTCACTCTTTTCCATTCTGCAATGTTTGCTTACTTATTTCTGTTCTATCTGTATTTTTTCTATCTACGTTTGTGTGCACTTCTATTGTGTATGTATTGTTTGTAGTCGTTCCTCCACTATTGTGCTGCATCTATTTACTGTGTACATGCATCAACAACATGGGCTTACTTATTGGAGAATTTCCCCTAGAAATCTCTCTTATGTGTCCGCAAAGAAAATTCAACTCCGCCCATAATATCTATGTACATCAAGATATTCCATAGTCAGGGAAGTCAAAACTGGAGAAAGCACTCTATCACTATTTTTCGGTGGCAGTTTCCCTTTGCTTTCTCCTTATGGCTTTAAGGCTTCACTTTTACCACCCGATTGCTTTTGCCTTCTTTTCCTAGTTTTACAAACACTCTATGCATTGCCTCTTCCTTACTATACATTACATTACAGAGTGCGGTAGCTGTACAACTGTCAGTACTATGTAATAATATTCAGACTGCTGCTGCTGCTACTACTTACTACTACAGTTAGGGTTACCTTACCAAGAGAGACTTCCTTCTATTATTGCTGTGGAGTTTTGCCCAAGTGAATCAGGTTACTCTGCCATTTGTCGAAACAAACAAGATGCGTCGCTTGACATATTTCTCTCCCTGTGTGCATACATTACAATTCAGAATATTCACATCGCCATCACATAAAATCGGCATTGCTCCACAAGATTTTTCCGACTGTCTCTCCCAACCATACTCAACTAAAATCTATAAACTTGTTTCTCTCTTTCTATTATAATAATATTCATAGCACAAGTCTACGTAAACTACTAATGCGACAGGAATAACTTGGCTTTTCTTTCTGACATAATACCACTACCCCAAATAGGCACTCCTCTCCGTCCGTCTCTCGCTTATGCAGCATTAGCTGCCTTATGCTGTCTTGTACTATTCTCTTTAAGGTGTCACACGACTAGGAATTCCCTTTTATTAGGTTAGGCAATCACCTAATATAGTTTATCCACCAGAATTTTCCTTGCCATGATTCTATGTCACAGCAAAATGGAAACATACAGGAATTCGAAGGGGAAACTCTAAAGAACAATCTCAGGATAAGGCAGATACATGATATAACTCTAACAGGCAACGCACTTTATTCGCATTCTTCAATTGCTTCAAAAGAGCGGCAAGAAGATCCTAGCTTTGCATTTGCTGTTTTTCACGAGAGGCATCCAAGAAAAAGTCAGACAAAAAAGAACCCGGAAATTCAATCAAGACAACTACATGTGTACGTTAGGTGAAATCAATAGAAAATTGATTGTATTGAATTGAGCTTTGGTCTCTGAATGGAACTGATTGTGTCTGGAGATCATGAAATGTCACCCGTGCCAATGTTTCCTTCTTCCTTAGTTCTCAGGTTTTCTTAGCTAGGAAGCATTGCTACTACTCTACCTACTTACTAGTAATGCTAATACACCTCAACTACGTACTACTCCCAACACTATTCATATACTATTATGGAGCATCAAAATGTTTTTCTGAATTTGTCTACAATCTTCCCATTAAGTTTCACATTCACATTTTAGGACTCTGCAGCTCTGCACTTTAAATAATGTACATAGCTAAAGCATAAAAACATTTATGACAAGGTACCTTCTGAAAATAATGCTTCCTTTTCTTTTTCCTTTGAATTCCTTCAACGGGAGAGTTTGTAGTACTTAAGCTTGTCTTATTTATATGTACTCATTATTATTTGTAATGCAATATATTGCAACTATGCTGCAAATTTAACTCTAAGAAAAACTATAATATCCACAGGAAGTAAGTGGCCTATGTAGTTAATGTAAAATGTTTTAACCAAAGTATATTAAATTGTATACATATATAGAATTATATAATAAATAATACCAATGTGATATAAATTTAATTTTAATGCATAGTTTTTCAGATGATATTATTTACTTTACCCAAAGGTTGTACTTTGAATATTATTAAATGTTTTTAAAGAAAAAACTCAACCTAGATTTCCGATCTGAGATGAACATTTTCCCCTAAGATATTGTTGACACTTCTGCAATATTTTTTACACTTTTTACGCTACAATGTTAACAACACTGTATTGTCGCATCAATTTTTTATATTATGTTGTTCCAAACGCCCCCACAATAATCCATTTAATGTTTCATAATGCAGACATTTGGTAATACATGCTTAAAATTCCTCGAGCGATATCTTTTTTTAGACTGTAACATTTATGGAGTTACAGTTGCACTGAATGGTAAAGATATGGCATGAAATTTCTTTGTGGATGTGAGTGAAGTGTAAGTTGACAGGGTAGTTAATCAAGTGATGACGACTTGTGTATTGTGTGTATGTTCACAATGCATAATAATATGTAGTTTTGTAAGTTGTGTCTGTTTGCATGATAGAAATACGAAAAGACATGCTGCACTACATATTAGGT
Source organism: Tomocerus qinae (assembly GCA_020055645.1). Taxonomy (NCBI): domain Eukaryota; kingdom Metazoa; phylum Arthropoda; class Collembola; order Entomobryomorpha; family Tomoceridae; genus Tomocerus; species Tomocerus qinae. The sequence goes on from CM034548.1 coordinate 30,655,614, forward strand.
TTGCAATGTAATGAACATGTGAAATTTGGATGGGTGCCCTAAAAATACATAGTAGATCCAAGAACTTATGAATAATGTTATGATTATGATGAAAACAATGACAATGCACTGTCTGCTAACAATAAGGCGCCTCTATGTCCTTCCCTGACTATAATTTGTTTGTTTTTTGTTGGAATCGTAGGCTCTGTCCGAAGTGGAGCAGCTTGGGCTCATTGTCGCGTGTTGGGATGCTTCCCCTCGAACATCTTGCCTCTGTTGTCCCTTGTGATGATTTCCGTCTTGGTCATTCTGCTGCCAGTACAGAGCCAGTGTTAATGAGGTGAGGAGAAGATGCCACGCCAGCCAACTCAACGCAACGCCCTAACAAATAAATAAATTATTGGGGGGAATATGTCTATCGACAGTTGAAGAAAAGAGAAGATCCCACACCGCATCTTCCAGCCAACGTAAAGAATCTTCACCGAATCACACAACCAACAGGAACTGATGAGAATAACGGAAAACAGACTGAGCGCTGAATCTATATACATATACCTACATACATACTACATGCATTCGTACATACGTACATATATACTCGTATTATATGTACGCTATATTCACATCCCCTATAACCGTACATCATTTAATTAGTTAAACACTAATAATAATAAGTAGAAGTGTACCATGCACATACTTACATTATTGTGTCTCCACATAATGTTATGACGTGTACAGATACTTATTTTAGGCGTAGTCCCTCTTCTGACTTGTCTTACAAGTATTAACCACTGTATTATTATTGTTATACTTGCTAGTAAATAATAGTGCTATGTAGTGCTTCAAAAACAAATATTAGTATGTTGATTCTCTATTTAAAATATGTGTACATTGTAGTACAGTTTAATATATAATATATAAATGTCATTGACTAACTGGTGTACATATTCTGTGTATATTCCTTCTCTGATATGTAATTAGTAAAGTTAAAACACTCTTTCTAATCCAGCTTTTATTTATATATAAGCATAACAATGTATCTATAAATGTATATCCTACGTAATGTGTAAGCTGGAACAAATGAAATTGTACCTATTTGCAATGTACCATAGGTTGAGTATAAAGTACTAATGTGTATACTGTAGGTTAAATTAATAACAGATAATAAGTATTATGTGTCACACCTCAGTGAACTATATATGGGCACGAGAAAAACAAAACATGATACATAAGCTGGAGTAAGATAAGAAAAGAGAAATCCGGTTCAATCCAATCTAAGAAAAGTGGCTCTAGTTATTTATATGTATGCATTTACTTAGGAGAGGAAAAAGTTACGTACCTACTTAATGTAATATCAGTTCTATCTATCCAAAATGGGTATACATTGTAATAAGATACCAAGTAAGCAAAACCAAGCTTTCACTTTGAGACAGATAGACACACACGAGCTTAGCTTAAGTTAGTTGAGTCTAGTAACTAACGATGGCAAAGCCAATCTAACCCTTAACCTAATCTACCTGTTCCTGCTCATCTATATATTTACTACCCTGTATTTAATAACCTATACACATGCTATCTCACTTTCACTTCGTACATTTCCCAAATAATGTAATATTGCAGTAGTAAAAAGTAGTATTGCAGAAAATATCCTTCCCTCCTTCTCCATCTATTCTCACACAAACAAACCCAACGTAGATGTGATGCAAAGTTGGAGAAAGTAAAGAAGACAAAGGAAAGTATAACGACATCTCTTCGTTTCAGTTTAACCACTCAAAATCTTTTACTACCTCGAAACAAATAGATGCTGATACCTACATTCTTTTCCCAATTAGAACTGGATGTATTAAATACTTTCTCCCTAAAAAGTTTCTAGTAATGTATTACAAGAAATGTACGAATATGTAGGTATCGAAACATGACTTTATCGGAAACTGGAATGGAGATGCTTCCTTATTTCTATTGAACAGCTATAAATGTAGATTTAAATTGTTTTATAAAATGAATTAAAGATTCTGTACCCTAACTATTCTGAAAAATGATAAGTTTTCATTAGTTAAAATCTCTATTCGCAAAGTAATATGACAAATAGGTAAATATAATTCGTTTGAATAATCTCGTTGATACCCTACATAAAATTTCCTTGTAATTTTCGTAGACACTATACACTACAGTATTGCATATAAACATGAAAATATACTAATAAACATAGATACAATTAGACCAATTGTTTATGCATCATGTGTATAGTAGGAAACATGGGCTAGTAAATGTTTGTATATTATTGGTGGGCACCACTTTAATTTTTGTCAATTTAAATAGTCACCTAGGTACTGTTTGCACAAATAAAATATGTATATGTGTATAATGAAACTCAAGAGTTGTCCATTGGTTAAGCAAAGTAATTAACAAATCACTATTGAAAATAGTCAATTAGTTAGAATAAGATATGGATAGTTATACTCATTGATTGGGTATTGTTTAGTTAATAAATATTTAGAAAAGAGGAAAATAACTAACATCTCTTCATTTAACTTTCGCTAGCAAATGCGTCAGTATATTCTATAAAAGGAAAAGTTATCTCCCAAATCCTCTACTTGGTGTAATGTATAATAAGGTAATTCATAAAGGTCTTGAGTTTAGAACGAAGACAGATAATTTACTTTCTCCATTAAATGTTTGGTATAAGGATACACTGCAATATGCTGTACCTAGGTACTTACCTATTTATATATAATGCGATATATTTAAGTGAAATAATATTATATAAATCTAGGTGTAGTATTATCTGTGCTACTAAAGTGTCAATAGGTAAGAATGAGAATGCTACTTGAAAAGAAATATACAGGTTCTAATGTTAGGGATGGAGGGTACGACTATCTGTATACCTAAATATAAATCTTATGAACAGTTTTCTGATTATACTTTAGAAAAATGTATGGGTCGACAAGCTACTTATTTTCTACCTTGGTGAGCTGAGCCTAGAGAAGAAGATAGTTATTGTGTAGAGAGTATAAGGATTGTATTGAGATGAACGGATCCGATCTATTTGAGTAGCTCCATTTGTCGGCAGCATTCATCTCTACTTAAGCTCCGTCTAGAAACTCAATTCAATTGAATGAACTCGACTGAAGTGACACAAGAGCAATCAGAGCTACTGCATATGTATTCTGTCTACCTTCTCAGCGACTAACTTGTGTGCGTAGAAGAGTATTCCTTAGAGGGCACACCCTGTGAACGAGGGAAGTACACAATTGTCAGTAAAAAGGTGACAAGACTATTTGTAAGTGTAGGTAGGTACATTTTGTTTGTCTCTGATTGCATCCTTCCGGTTTTGTCGTTGACGCTGTGCCCGTCCGCATCTTAAATCAAAATTCAATCCAAAGCTACTTGGAAGGACACCATTGTCCTCTGTGTGAGCGCCAGTGAAAATAAACTCACGTAGGTATATCCAATTCCCAGGCTAGTCTGCAGCCAAAGATACACAAGGATGACACAATAGAATGAAATACAAATAAAGTAAAGTGGATGTATAGGGATTTTAGTAGTGCAAAACAGTCAATCAGTAGAATAGTTTCATGTACGTATACTAAGGACATTCATAGATAGGAAGTAGTTTCTGTAGTTCGTGACAAGTATGTCCGATATTTACCCTTTGAATTGAATTCTTTTGTTTAGTATACTCTTAAGTACCTACAAATAGATAAGTGCAAGCGAAGTATGTATGTATGTAATCTTTGATGTGAAGAAATCTTTGGTACCAAGTTTAACAAGCACACCACTACTACATACTTCAGTATATGTAATTCGTACTATAATCCTAAAAATGTATAAGAATAACTAAAGACAAAATTTGATGTTCAGACCTTTTGCAATAAAAACGAAAGAGAATAAGCGTTTCCAATAGGTACCTAACAAACACATCATACAACATGTGCAAATCTTCGTAGACGAAAGCAATTAACAATGGAAATATCTTTCTATTCGACCTGAAGCAACGCCGAAACAAAACATTATTTAAATAAAATTTATGTTCTTCTATTATTCCATCAGCTGTATGTCTTGTCGCTTCGACTTGACAATATTTGTATACAAATATGACAATTCTAAATCAAAAACCGAATTGCTGTGTGCACACATTAAAATCTTGATACGCTATGTAGCAAATCAACTTCCTTCTGATGCTCGGAAATCTTAGAATTAAGAGTGTCTAGGAAATACGCCATACTGCAATCCTTGGCTTTCTTTGAATATTTCTTTGAAATATTTGTATTGATCAGCACTCTTATACGACAGGTTTTCATTAGTTTATTGTGGGACGTTTCTTTTGACAGTGTATAAATGTAATTGTTGTTTATCATCAACATACTTGTTGTCATTGGTGTTGCGTAATTGTAAAACCCCCTCTGCATGCACACGAGAAACTTAGCTATAATAAATTCGGTAGTTACAAGTTGCAATTAAATATACTATATTATAATTTTAATCTTTTTTATTAAAATGACTATATTTGTAGCATATGAAAAGTCAATTCATATCTGTATGTTATTTTTTAGTCTGCTGGTGTAATAGTTGTGAAACTACTTTACTAAAAATTAAAAATTAATTCATTTTGAATGAGACATACTACGTTTATTATTTTCCATAAATTTCTCCTGCATGACTTGTATTTAAGTGTAGCTACGGCATACATTATTAATATTTCAACACCAGTATTGTGATAAAAATTACTTCAATGTTTGTGAGTGAAAAATCTAGGTACTTTTCTGGTATAAATGCAATAATGATACCTTGATACCTCCAAAGAACAATGTGAAATGAGAGTGTTTGATTGGGTTGAGTTTACATCTATCGTTATCTTACCTTATTCTAAATGTGTACGTCCGAAATGCAAATGTCTAATAATGTATAAGGCATAATAAAACAATTAGAATGGTTTTTGGTGACAGTTAGAGTGTCAACTTATTTGCTATTTAAATTGCAGGATGTGTAGAAATAGCATTTTACATTGTAACTAACAATAATTTCCATAATATAAGTTCTGTTACTGTACTGCTAAAAAATTACTTACTGCAATATTTAATTTGTATTCATTCAAATGTGTAAGTAAGAAAAATATATCGAATCGATTTATCTTTGAAAGTTTATATTTTGTCTTTTTTATAACCTTATGCATGTGTACAACATGTTAGTACCATCTACAAGAATAGCTTGTAAGAGAGCCAAGAATTGTAAGTCAAGCGGTGCAAATGAATATGGAATTCGGAAAGGTGCTGTACAAACAGACCATTTGCAAATATGGATTTTAATAAATGAGAATAATTTTGGTTGGTACTATAGAGACGGTTAAATATCAGATACCCAATGCATCGTGCAATGTTGTACGTAACGATAATTTTACGAAAAATGTAAAGCAAAGAATCCTACTATTATGGTAAATGTTTGCCGAAGAACATGAATATACTTAAAACAAGAGTATTTATCTGCGTTATCAATGTTTCCCAAAGTTGTCTCGTTTTATACTTTTCCAATTATTATTCTTCCAGTTGGTATATAGATATGCTTTCAAGAAATTCGCACCTAATTGGATATCTAGTGACACGAATTATTGCATACTTACTAACTATAGAAATACCTACTACCTACACTCAAATGTACTAACATATTAAGAATGTTTCGTATAGAAATGAAAAAATTATGACACAATAAGGAAACCATCAAGACACTTCGATTTTCGTCGGTAGCTACAATTTGACTCTCATTTTAATTTTTTTAGCAATATTTTGATGTTCTTCTTCCTTCTCTAAATTACAAAATGCGTCACTAGATTTCACATTGGGAGCATTTAAGAAAGCATATTATGTCTCAACCTAGATACATAATGATTTAAAAGTCACTACGGGAGAGAAGAAATCGAAGTGTCTTGGTTTAACATTCCTAACACTAATTTGAAGGTTTCAAACGAAGAAAGTGCTCAGTGCAAACTTTTGAAAGTAGTATGTAGGTAATCCACTAATTTTTCATGCAAGGAGATAGTAAAATATATTGGAAAACTGATTAGTATTCAAGATTACTGTTAATGTTTATCCTGTATTCAATTTCTACTTATAGAATTACAATGTACTATCATTCCCAGGTTTTATATCATACTATAGATAGTATAACATGTTTAGCTTAGTATAATATCTTACACTAGTATTGATTAAGTAGGCAGTTGATGTGTTTGGGAATCTTATTTCATTATTTTGTAAAAATTAATTCTGTCAACTATCTGTAAAGGTATAGATTCAGTTTTGGTGTTTGATAAAATTAGAAACTATATAAAAATGTTTTCCCACACCCGACGAAAAAACCGAACCAAAGAAAAGGGGAGCTATACAACCAAAATGGAATACTACAGGAGTGACAAATGATAACGGTCATTTATAGATTCCTTGAATGATGTTTATTATAAAATATTATGACGAAAATATAGATAAATGTACTAACAACATAAATACTGTACTATTGTACTTAAATGATTATGTACCTAATATGCACATACATAAATGAATGTCGTAATTACTCTGGATAGATAAGTGCGTTTAGTTATATCTGTAAATACCTTACATTAGATTATAAATGTATGTTTATTGTATATCAATGCTCTGTGTCGCTGCAACTGTTGTTTTGTCTGTAAGTGAAATAAATTCGGGAAAAAACAAGTTGGAACTGAAAGAATTTTTTTTTATTTAGCAGGACCAGCCTCAATTATATAAAGGTTTAATTCTGAAGAAAGAATCAATCAAACAATCAAATATTTATAGTCGAACTTCTTATTCCGAGGCCTTTTCCAGCATCACACATTGCGGCCAGAGGCTACCACAAATTCATTAATGGGATGACGTAGCAATGATACTATTCAGGAAATTAAAATGTAAAAAATATCGTAGCTACGTATCGTCCCTTAAGGAACCATTTAGCCGAAAACCATTTTTCCTTTTGTGTACCAAATAGCCTATCTCCATTTTTGGTTTTGTGTACCAAATAGCCTATCTCCATTTTTCGTTTTGTGTACTTGCCCTGGACTGTTCTATTGTGCTTTACTAGGACTCGGACTGTGCAGTAGCTACTGCTAAGTAAGTTGATTGCACACTCCTCTGTCTTGTCTCCTTTCACCCCACTATTAACCCTACTGTAAACTTAGAATATCTAGACTCTACATTATTTTGTACTTCTATTGAATTGAATTTTGTTCTTTAAATTTTATTTTTAATAATATTTGATTTTTCTATTTACAACGTACTGGCATTCCAAATTATCATTTCCTTTGCCGCATTAGAGTTATTCATAATTATTATTGAAATTTAGACGAAGGCTTACCTTAGTAAAGTTCGTATCAAATTCTAAGTTATAAATTATCATTCATGCTCATGCCTCTACCTCATCTACCAACTATTCAGTCAAGTAGTAGCGATAGTTAGACTTCATTTATTTCATTTGTTTGTCAGTTTTCTGTCATTACATTATAAATAGAAATTAATCTGAAAAATATGATTTACCTCCTTTTGTTCGGTTGTAATGGCGAACAATTTCTGGCTTTCTACCTTTGCCGTCATCAAAGGTGTCTTCATGATGGTGTGTGGAAACAAGAACTACTGTGCGATTTATTTGGGGACATTTGACCCCAGAGATTTTGGTCAAATTTTTAAAATTTTTTGGAAATTTTTATATATTTTATCATAAAACTAACAAACCAAATGATGAATTAGAGGCTATAAATAATTTCTGTACCAAAAAGATCATTTTTAGCAATCTTTGTATATGGAATACAATTTGTATTCAATTACAATTATAATACTATACCCTTCCTCCTAGGCAAAATAGCATTAAATACGATAATACCATAAAGAGCAATTACAATTATAATACTATACCCTTCCTCCTAGGCAAAATAATATTATTTACGATAATATCATAAAGAGCAATTACAATTATAATACTATACCCTTCCTACTAGGCAAAATAATATTAATGTTATAATATAATAAATAAAGTGGGTAATCAAGAAAGCCTTACACAATAATATTATAATAAGATAATAATATACAATTAAAAAAACTAAAACTAGGCTTTCTCCCACTTGTCCCGGCCCGCACAATCATCTGTATAGCCCTCTTTACCAGCAGTAGCTAAGACGGTTTTGCCTGACGGCTGACTTAATTAAGTTGTCAAATCTGTGTCCGTTTCGAAGTAGCCAGCCTACCGCAAGAAGTACACCTTCCACCCATGTCAAAAAGTAACCTACAAACAATTTTTTTTAATCTGTAGAATCTATTCCTATGCTATTATTTGATTAGTTTATTTTATACCAAAGAAAAAAAAAGCATTTTATAAGCCACACGCTGCGACACGCTGCCACCCGTCTCTTTGGCCTACTATGGCCAACCCCCTTCCTTCCATGAAAAGGCTCTGTCCCGTTTGAAGACCAGTTCCTATTACCGATATACGATCTTCGATCACTGCTTGCATAAATCCTGAAATAGAAGTATATATAAAAAAAGAAATTTGAAATATTATTTAATTTTAAACTGAAAAGCTGAACCTTTTCCATTTCCCTCTCCAATTGATCCACTTGCTAAAAAGAAAAGAAAGTAAATTATTTTGCAAATAAATTGAAATACAAATAAACGTCAAAAATCTTACCAAGTCCAAAGGATACCAACCCGTATCCAGCTCTCCATTCCACGTTCACTGCTAAAAGTGACGACAAGTCGTCCAATGCTGAGTAAGTGGAGTTGGGAAGAGACATTTTAAATATATATTTTTTAAATATATTAAGAAAACAAACAAACAAAATTTACACTGGTTAACGTTTAGTGCCCTCTCAGTTCTCTGTAATCAAGTACCTACTCAGTCTACAATTGAATATTAAACATGTGGTATTGAAATGCAACAACGAAATAAAGCACCAAGCACCGCACACAAACACAACGTGACAACATCGACAACACACAAGTGTGTTGTGCATATTTTCATATTTCATAATGAATAATCGAATAATACATTACAGTTGAAATATACTATTACTTAGAAATGAATATAAAATTAGATTTTCAATTGCTTTCTCACTATTTAATTCTGCAATTGCTATAATGTAATATCGTTGTTTATAATTATTTAACATAAATGAAAGTGAAGTGACTATTACAAAGAAAATAGCCGCTTCTAGTTATTGCTATTAACATTTGACATACTAAATACTAACACTGCATAACTGAAGCTTACAGTTGAAGAGCTGAATATAAAATTTATGCAAATATAATAGGATTTTCGAAGAGTTCACTATCTTGTGGTATGTCAGGAAGATTTAGATCTACTATATCTTCGAAATGCACCATGTCGAGTTCGGATACGCTGTCTTCAATGATTTCCATATGCCTTTCTGCAATCTCTTGTGCTGTCTCGTCTGTTGCAACGACACTAGAATCACTAGTGAATATTCGTTTTGACGAAGTGGCCGAGTCGGCTGTATTTCCTGGAGGTCTTTTTGAAGGTCTACCAGGTGGACGACCCCTTTTATCCGACGCATGAACACCAGTCTATGTTTGCGCGTACTTTGCACCCGAAAATTTTAATATATCTTGCAGACCAATGAGGATTAGGCGCATTAGATCATCTAATGTTTTCATTGCTAATGATGTTCGTCGCGTTGATTTAATATATTTCATTGTTGAAATTGAACGTTCGGAATCTGCCGAACTCGCTGGCAGCGTTAAGGCTGTTCTAATCAATTGCCGGAGATTGTTTCCTATCTGCAAATTGGCATCTCGAAGGGCTGCCGACAAAAATTGTACGGGACGAGCATTTACATATACTCGTTTTCCTTGATCTATCTCCAGGGCCTACCACTTTCCAGTAAACTCTGTATGGGAGTCCACAGTAGCCCAAACGTTTATACAATATCTTCCATGACTTCGACATTTACGTCAAAATCTATAAAAATTCTATTTCGGGCATTACGTTTTTTTAAATTAAAATAAATTAAATTATTTGTAGGTCACAACAGGTCATATGCCACGAAAAAACATTTTTGGCTAAAATTAAATTAAAATCTTAGGCCAGACCAGATGGGTTACATTAATAATTAACAATAATAATTTAATACCATAATCAACTTAAATTATTTACATTAAATTATTTTTCTACAGTTAAGGGTGACTTAAAACTTCACAGAAGGTTAAGACGACCTTAATTTATTAAAATATTGTTAGTACACACTTCAATTTTACAAATTATTGTATTATTCATTAAACAAAATCGTATTTTTAAACAAAATTTTCTTAAATCTCTAACAAATCTAACTATCTAACACTTGTAATGATTAAAAGCATTATACTTTCAAATTGCTAACATTATTATTTTAACAGGATTGCAGTTTTTCAAGCCAGAGAGATTTCATTCGGAAATAATAGTTATTTTGGTACAGCTCTAGTGTTTTAAAAATAATACAACGAAAGAATTAATAGCAGAGTTTTAAGTCAGTATACCGTATTTTTCAATGCCGCACACAACTTAAACGCAGCAAAAGACGGAAACAACTTTTAAAAAACCAAAAATGCATTTAACAAAAAATTAGAAATTATACACATCACTTCTGTCTTTATTAATGTGAGGAATGGTTATATATTGGATTGGTTAATAAATACTTTTAAAATTAACTGCTTTCTGTGGCATTTACAACTTGCCGGAAACCAAATTCTAAATGCCTTAATTACGGCATTTTTTTTACAATTTCAGAGGTTGTAGATATTCGAATTCTACATCACAGGCCAAGCTACCAAGCTACCATTAAATAAACCATGGTAATGCATATTGCATTCATAATACTCTCACTGTCGGAAACTACTTGCTACGGCTATTGAGAAAACGTCTCAACAGGACGACTCAAAGCAACATAGGCCACCGTCTGGAGTCCAAGTTGCAGCCAGCTATGCAATACACTTATTTAAATTTGCAGGGAGTGGATGAAGTTAACCAGGTTCTTCCTACTTAATCTTTAATTACCATTATCTCGAAAAAATAATAATCTAACCTATTCCGTCAACAAATAGATAATACGTTAGCAAACTGCACTTATATATTTTTGATAATGAACAGATGCAAACCATTGGAACTGTTGAAATTGAATTTCAAGTGGTCACCAAACGGGTTGTTAAACACCAAGATTTAAATCAGCAAATAAGTAAGTCCCGTCATCTGGACATAAATTATCGTCCGTATACACAACTCTGATTTTGTAGAGATGACTTCCATCAAAATCTTCAAGGAAAGGAGGCACTTTAATGTGTTGGTATTTATCACCACCAACTCGGTCAGCTCCCTCAAAATGAGCCATTTTACTAAAATATTACCCAAATGTCAACTACAACTACACAAAAATATAAACAAAGAATTCATAAAAATATACAGTTATGCACAAAAATGTCCACTTCAAAAAATCCACTGAAAATTGTCCAAAAATCACAACAAAAAACTAACCGAACACAGGATCCACGACTTGACGACAGGAGAAACGCTTTGAAACTGAAGCAGAGAAAATTACTTGAACTCAACCACTTCTGGATAAAAATTTTCCATAGAATAATAGTCTTACCTGTTTTACCTCAGTTTATGTCAGTATACCCCAAATTAAGACGTTTGTTGTATATTATGTTAGAATTTTCATTTTGAATGCTTTTAGGCTAAAATTAATGCTAACAAACTAAAATTGTCTTTCCTTTAATGTTAATAGTTTATAAGGACACATTTCTTAGCATAGACAGAATTATTATATCAATTCATCAAATTATGTAAAATTTATGCAATATCATTATATACAATTACACATTACACACATATTACACAAAATTACACCAACACAATCATAACATGATGTACTATGCTTTTTGTATGATGATGTATTAGAGGAAAGGGATCTCATCTTGGCGCTTTAACCCTTATATTCTCAACCCGTTACACACCACAGGTATTAGGGGACTTGTTGGGTGGGGTGATAAGAGGAGGCTCCCATGCAAATACCTCTCATCTCCCAGTTTCACCCACAACGACTCCTTATACTGAAGGAGACGGAGACTCTCTCGCCAGTTGGTCGGGAACCGTCGTCGTCAGTCAGTCATTGTCGGGTTTAATAAATCAGATCGTGTCATATTATTTTGTAATAAACTTCTACTATTGTCTGTGTCCAAATTTGGTCGTTCTCTATTTTGTGCAGTCATTTTACTCATCCCGATCATAAATTCTGGCAGTTTAGGTGCGTTGAGCCGAACCAAAGTCAGGTATACAATGAAACGGATCTCTTTCAGTCTAACCGGGGTTTCCCTCCTGATAACTTTTTCCTATGAGTACTTTAAATACTATAATTTTGCCATCCCAATTTTACCATTGTGCAATTTTGCCATCCCAATTTTACCTTTGTGCATTTTTACATACCAATTTTACCATTGTGCACTTTAATTACCCCAATTTTACTATTGTGCACTTTAATTACCCTAATTTTACCATTGTCAATTTTACATCCTAACTTTAGCATTGTATATTTTTGCTATCCCAATTTTGCCAATGTGCATGTTTACCATCCCAATTTTACCCTTGTGCATTATTACAACCCAATTTTACCATTATGCATTATTACATACCAATTTTACCATTGTGGTTTATTACATCTCAATTTTACCATTAAGCATTATTACATACCAATTTTACCATTGTGCAATTTTGCCATCCCAATTTTACCAAATGTGCACATTAATTACCCTAGTTTTGCCATTAGGCGTTTTTACCATCCAAATTTTAACATTTTGCACTTTTCCCATCCCAATTTTACCATTTTGCACTTTTCCCATCCCAATTTTACCATTGTGTGCTTTTGCCAACCCAATTTTACCATTGTGTGCTTTTGCCAACCCAATTTTACCTTTGTGAACTTCGTTCATGTCCAGTCTTCCCATAATAAGTTTTGTCATTGTGTCATCTGTTTTTTCATTTGCCACACTGTGCTGCTTTTGGTTTTAGAGAGCTTTTTGCGAGCAGCTCTATAGTTGCTCTGCTCGTTATGGCTCTGATCCTTTGGAGCTCTGCTCGTTATGGCTCTGCTCCTTCTCTGCTCGCTCCTTATATCCTGGCGAGCTTCTTCTTAAGCACTTCTGGACAAAATGGCTTCTTTTTAGGGACAAAATGACTTCTTTGTAAGGACAAATTGACTTCTTTGTAGGGACAAAATGACTTCACTTAAGGTCCCATAAACCTTTACTCCTTGCCGGATTAACTTTAACTAGATTAACTAATAAATATTCACCAAATAGTATTTACTAAAGGTATTTAATAAGATAATAATTAAATAATAATTAAAAAATTTAAGATTTTCCTACCTCTTTGCCTCTTTGAATATTTTGAATCTCCTTTCTTTTCTATCCTCTGCATAAGACATACTCAGAGACTTTGTTATCTGAGGGGCTGTGGGTGTAAGTGTGGCGGATTTTACGTTAGTTAACATCAATGAAGAAACGGAATTTTTTTACACCCAAAAATGTTTTCTCGGTTTGCTCGAAATGGTATATATTTTTGCTTAAAATTTATCGGGCTGTGGTCCTGATTATTACCCAATCACCTTTTCTTTGACCTGCATGCATTTTCGATTCATGTCCAGTGTGCGAAACAACATCCACTACCCCCTCTACAAATATGAGAGTTTTCGTTCACACTGTACAGCTCCCATTCAAACTCGTAGACAAAAGAAATTTTCCGAGTCGAGGAAGGCTGACATTATAGGTGATAGTGGCCAGTGGTAGAAACTGGCACGAACGGAATGGGCCGACAGAAACAGTCCAAAATGGAAGATAATGTCCACACACTTCCAATTTCAGCATTTGTGTCGTTCTTTTGACATCAAGGCGTGTCAAAGGGCAAGGTCGACAGGCTCGACACTCAACACTCAACAGGGCAAGGTCGACACTCAACGCCCCTATATTAATACCAAGGGTTGTCTCCGCTAATTATGTAATGATATAAATTATAAAATTCCGATTCCGGAGAAATTGGGAAAAATTCCGGAGAAATTGGGAAAATTTCCGGAGAAATTCGGAAAAATTCCGGAGAAATTTGGAAAATTTCCGGAGAAATTGGGAAAAATTCCGGAGAAATTGGGAAAATTTCCGGAGAAATTCGGAAAAATTCCGGAGAAATTGGGAAAATTTCCGGAGAAATTGGGAAAAATTCCGGAGAAATTCGGATAAATTCCGGAGAAATTCGGAAAAATTCCGGAGAAATTTGGAAAAATTCCGGAGAAATTGGTTAAATTTCCGGAGAAATTGGTTAAATTTCCGGAGAAATTGGTTAAATTTCCGGAGAAATTCGGAAAAATTCCGGAGAAATTCGGAAAATTTCCGGAGAAATTCGGAAAATTTCCGGAGAAATTGGGAAAAATTCCGGAGAAATTCGGAAAATTTCCGGAGAAATTGGGAAAAATTCCGGAGAAATTCGGAAAAATTCCGGAGAAATTGGGAAAAATTCCGGAGAAATTCGGAAAATTTCCGGAGAAATTGGGAAAAATTCCGGAGAAATTGGGAAAAATTCCGGAGAAATTGGGAAAAATTCCGGAGAAATTGGGAAAAATTCCGGAGAAATTGGGAAAAATTCCGGAGAAATTGGGAAAATTTCCGGAGAAATTGGGAAAATTTCCGGAGAAATTGGGAAAAATTCCGGAGAAATTCGGAAAATTTCCGGAGAAATTGGGAAAATTTCCGGAGAAATTCGGAAAAATTCCGGAGAAATTTGGAAAAATTCCGGAGATTGGGAAAAATTCCGGAGAAATTGGGAAAATTTCCGGAGAAATTCGGAAAAATGCCGGAAAAATTCGGAAAATTTCCGGAGAAATTGGGAAAAAATCCGGAGAAATTGGGAAAATTTCCGGAGAAATTGGGAAAAATTCCGGAGAAATTGGGAAAAATTCCGGAGAAATTGGGAAAAATTCCGGAGAAATTCGGAAAAATTCCGGAGAAATTCGGAAAAATTTCCGGAGAAATTGGGAAAAATTCCGGAGAAATTCGGAAAATTTCCGGAGAAATTCGGAAAATTTCCGGAGAAATTGGGAAAAATTCCGGAGAAATTCGGAAAAATTCCGGAGAAATTGGGAAAAATTCCGGAGAAATTGGGAAAAATTCCGGAGAAATTGGGAAAAATTCCGGAGAAATTCGGAAAAATTCCGGAGAAATTCGGAAAATTTCCGGAGAAATTCGGAAAAATTCCGGAGAAATTCGGAAAATTTCCGGAGAAATTCGGAAAATTTCCGGAGAAATTGGGAAAATTTCCGGAGAAAAAATTTCCGGAGAAATTCGGAAAATTTCCGGAGAAATTCGGAAAAATTCCGGAGAAATTGGGAAAAATTCCGGAGAAATTGGGAAAAATTCCGGAGAAATTGGGAAAAATTCCGGAGAAATTGGGAAAAATTCCGGAGAAATTGGGAAAATTTCCGGAGAAATTGGGAAAATTTCCGGAGAAATTTGGAAAATTTCCGGAGAAATTCGGAAAAATTCCGGAGAAATTGGCAAAAATTCCGGAGAAATTGGGAAAATTTCCGGTCCCTAATATTTTTTGTTAATATTTAATTTGGTATATCATTTAGTACGGAATTAATAAATACAATACACGAAATTTTATAATTTATATCATTACATAATTAGCGGAGACTGCACTTGGTATTATTATAGGGGGCGTTGAGTGTATTGGCCTGTCGACCTTGCCCTTTGACACGCCTTGATGTCAAAAGAACGACACAAAAGCCGAAATTGGAACTGTGTGGACATTATCTTCCATTTTGGACTGTTTCTGTCGGCCCATTCCGTTCGTGCCAGTTTCTACCACTGGCCACTATCACCTATAATGTCAGCCTTCCTCGACTCGGAAAATTTCTTTTGTCTACGAGTTTGAATGGGAACTGTACAGTGTGAACGAAAACTCTCATATTTGTAGAGGGGGTAGTGGATGTTGTTTCGCACACTGGACATGAATCGAAAATGCATGCAGGTCAAAGAAAAGGTGATGGGGTAATACCATATGTTTGCATGTGTTAGTAGTCATTAGCATATGTTTGCATTTGTTAGTAGTCATTAGCATATGTTTGCATTTGTTAGTAGTCATTAGCATATGTTTGCATTTGTTAGTAGTCATTAGCATATGTTTGATTTTGTTAGTTGTAATAGCACTTGATTGAATTTGATTGTATTTAATAGCACATGATTGAGTTTTTAGTATTTTTCAGCATGATATGAAGGTTACTTGCTCAAACCAGAAACGAAGTATAGCATTTATTAGCATAATATGCTCGAATTTGTTAGAGGGCAACAATTGAATAATTACCGTCACACTTTGCTGACTGGGTTTGTTCATCATCTAGCATGTGGTAGTAATATTACTCATTACTGCTAGTTGCATTCCGAGGCAGCCTTAATTAGATATGAAATACAATGTATTTTACAAAAAGGTGACAGTTCTACAGAAGCTATACCAAGACAAATTAGGTCATAAAAGAAAAGGATTGATGAAGTTCAATTCAAACTTCAAACGTTTGATACCTTTTCATTTGATGTGAATTAACTGTAAATATTTTGTTCATTGACAAAATATTTTTAAATTTCTGAACTTCACTAACCCTTCTCTTTTGTGGCATATCTAACGAGCCATTATATTTGGATTTCTAGCTTCCCTATAACTGGCACTATTTTTATTCAAAGACACAATAAATTTCCTTTAGACAAATATATGGGCCTTAATGTGTTTATTTCAAAATTCCTTAAATACAATGTTGAAATTAAATGGGTTACATATATAATCCGAAGTGGAATTACTATTAACCAAAAATGGCAGAATTACGGCTACTTTTTGTTTAAATAATTGATTTTACGGAAAATATTTTTATGATGATAGTACGTTCACTCAGTTTTGTCCGGATCAATTTCTGTACCATTTCACCTTTATATGCAAGAGCCTCTCTCTAGTTGCATGACTTTTGGGTTCGTTCTTTAAAACTAAGAATAGTTATAAAAAGTACAATATATTTTGCTACTTTTACAATTATGTTACAAAATGAAGTTAAGACACCCCTCTTGTCTGTTGAAGATAATATAAACTTGATTTTTATAGTTTCCATAATAAAATCGCTATTCGTAACTCTGTGCTTTGTTTGGTACGAATTTGAATTTCAACCTTTCCATTCAAACATTTATTAATACAAAAACCATAAGTTATTGTACACTACTGCTATTCTGTCGACAGTAATATGGCTTTTGCGTGAGAAATTAAAATGTAAATTAAAAATTGAACTTATTTAGTCATAGGTACTTAAATAATACTTTAGGTTAGGTTTCACCTCCGTTAAAGAGGAAAATGCTATGCATATAGGTACCACATACTTGCTTTTAATTGTAACAGTTAGAGGTACATAATGTAGATAATAGTAGTGTTATTTTATGTTTATTTTTATATTACATTTTAAATCGTTATTATTATGCTTTAGTAATTAGCATTCACTTATACTTATGACTACACATAAACAAGAGTACAGATACATATTAAGTACATTGTTCAATCTAATTAGTACTTTTTATTTTCCATTAAGTATTCAGTTGGTTTAGTTTTCCGCTGTATCCTAATAGTTATCAATTCAAATAAATGGTACATACATCATAACATTTTACGTATTTTACCTACTATACTTATATTATTTAGTATTATTCGTATATTTTGATGAATAATATTTGATATGAGGTGAGGTGATCTGATAATGATTCCTGACTGTTTTATACAGTCTAGAAAATGTTTATAGTCTTCTAGAGTCTATTTCATAATCCTGTAGTCTGTTTTATGTATCTACATAAATCTAAGGTGACATCAATTCGTGGTGATCCAGTAATTTAAACGAAAATGTACCTACACAATAATAACCCTTCACAGGTCTTCAGTATTAATGTTTTAAACACTTACTATGAGTCATATGTGGGTAACTTTACCACATTGGAATAGGTAGTTACAATATTATGTGAAGTACGTATAATATAATATGTAATGTATAGTTACCTCGAGAGAATGATGCATCCGTATACCTGCACTAATCACTAAGTAAGTAGTAGGATGTAGAATCTACTGATGATTTATAACATTTGTGTCGGAAAATTTGATACATTATGTTTTCCATATCGTGTCAATTTTCCGTCTTACTTTGGCATTTATAATTGAAATACAATGAATATTTCTTTTTACCTACCGGTATTTGTTACCTAAAGAAAATGCTGTCATTACTTTTAAGAGTCGTTTTCGTTACCGTAATAACTATTGTTTCATGCACATAGTGTTTAGAATATGTTTACTCCCAAAAATCTTCAATTTAGTCAATGAGAGAGGTACACACTTACTACTGAAATATATATTTACGTAATTCTCCCTATCACTTGATTCAATCGTTTGCGTTTATTGTAGTAACGATTATATTATTAACTAATCTGACATTAAGTGTAATCTAGAAACAACAGGTTACTAATATTCACGGTTATGAGAAAATAGACGGTGTGGACTGTGGTAGAAATTATTTCTATACATTGGATTGGATTGGTGGAATGGATTAGGTTAGATTCAGTTAGATGGAATATAGAATACTGCAATACTGACCAAATGCACGAATTTCGATCTGAATATAATTTATATCAATATTCATTGCTCTTTCATTCACCTCTCAGTTCAATCTCAATTCAAAAGTGCTTTCCAACCAAGTGTCAAATTACATTTTTATTTCTGTTCCTAAACTGTCGCTCTCTCGAATAAAGAATAGTCTGCGTATTTTTCTCTCGAAAAGCTGAAGCCGTGTAAAGAGTATTTATTTCCAGTCGAATAATATATTTATATATTCAACTATTCTTCTCCGGACGCTTGAAAAATATAACAAATGTAACTAGACACTTGGTTAGCCATGTCGAGTCTTAAATCTCTTGTATTGAGTATGCAGAGACCGAGATTTAATATTAAATCCACATTAATAACGTTTTCTAGCAGATCCATATGAAAATGCGTAACAATTGGTAAGAATACCCGTCAGTTGGTAAGTCGCTATTTAATAATGGATAGGCTGGATTTTTTTCTTAGAATATTATCTATCATATTGGACAGGGAATCATTTGAGACGAACCACGATCAATATAGTATAGTGACAACTCAATCAAGCATGTAGTTTTTTCGTGGAAAACAAACGTCAATAGAATAATACAGATGACAGGTTTGACAAGTCAAGTCTTTCTCAAGTAACACATAACATAATATACATTATTATTATGGTGGTTGTTAATTGCACAAATGAATCTTTTGATATAAGTATCATCAATTTCCATTTATCAGCAGGACGTCTTCTTGTCCATTTATGCAGTAAGTTGGTTATCGGGAGGAATATTTTCGTTTCTGGAGATGCCGGTAGTTGATAGTTGTGCAGTAACCTTAGACTGTCCTCGTACACAAGTGATTTTAGACTGACTTGACTTTCATTTCATAAGAGTTGAGTAATGACGGGATACTTAAGCTTGACATGTTCAGCTCCTTTGATAGGAAGTCGGTGAGACATAAAATGGAGCACCAAATGTGGAACAGACGGAAATTCTTGCTCGCCCAAAGAGAACGTACCCAAAGAATTCGGTTCGATCCGGATATGAATGAATCCTCTGGCACTCCTACGAAAACAAATAAATCATCATTATGGTTGCTAACATTAATTCATGTTATTTATGCCCATATTGTAAGAATAAACTATCATCATCTGCAGGAGGTCTAGTTCAATCCATTCCCCAACTCTCATCTCACCTCCTTTCCTTATCATTTGTCAAAATTAATCTCAGGGACATTGTCTCCATTCAAATTCACATATATAAAGCTCTGCTTTGTACCTGCTAAAATATTTGTACACAAACAAAAATACAAACATTATTTATACCTGTGTTATGTCCTAGCAAATTAGACATGTGTTCTTCTATATATTACCCTCTAAATTTACAATTCCTAGATGGTCTACCAAGAGATATTAGTTTGCAGCCTACAACGTTACAACTCACTTTTCTGTCTTGTCATTTAAACTTTAGATCTCGTGTGGAGTGCAGACAACGAAAAATAATTCCCTTAGCAGCACTAAGAAAGAATAAGCTACTGCATTACAAAGATGGGACATAATATTTATAATAACGTTATATATTATATCTGTAGGTACTTTACTTCTTTCTATTCCCCAGAGCATCTATGTATGTACCAGGTAGCATTATAATAATAATATGTAATTCTACCAAGAACATTTATATGATCTATGTGTAGGTAGGTATATGTAATGTTATTGCAGTGACTATATAGGCATACTACTCCTACAGCTATAAAATAACACTGACACTTCCTTTTAATAATGTCATCATCACTCTCGCCCACAAGGCTGTCGCGTCGCCTCTTGTAATCCAACGTCCCAAGTGCTAACAGAACACAAATAGCGTATAAATTTTAACACACTGCAGAGAGTCTAGCAGTGTAACAGTAAGTGTAAGTTAACATAACAAAAACGAATTAAAGTGCAGAGAATTATTGATAAGGAGGTAAAGAACTGCCAGTCTGCGAAAGATGCCCAAGGTTGGCCTCATTTTCTACACTTGACTGCTATATCTATTATGCATGTATTATGTATATGCACACCTCCTTTTTCGGCCAATTTATTCTCGACTGAATAATGCAGAAAGATAGAATGCAATGATAAAGAGACGAATCCTTCCTAACAATTAATAACACAAGAGCACATCTCTGCTCTCTCAAGTATAAATCAATCAATCAGACACAAATTATTTTCCCCATTAGGAAACAAAAAGGTCAAATCTTTTTAGTTTTACACATAATAATTTGCTCTCTACTCTATTAAGCACCTTTTTATCGTTACACTTCTAGCTAGTGTGTATTTACTGCCTCATTTACATGCATATAGTAAGTATACTTACTAAAAATGCTCTCCTAATTGGTCTTTAGGTACTACAAGTCATGAATGACTTTCTTACACATTCACATAATCCTTGCGAATTTTCCTAATATGTATGTACTTATATGTTCATTTGGTATTAATGTAACAATGTGATCATGAAGTGTAAATGATAATGTTCGTCTCTCCTCAGTTGTAAAAAAGAATATCACTATATAATCGTTATTCGTTATACATACATAATTGGCACGTCATTTACATGAATATGTAAAGTTAGACAGAAATACATTATACTTCAATGCAAACACATTCTACTATTACTTCTATAGTAAAAGCCAACAAATTCAAGTTCGCATGCCAAAATGAATTTCTTTCAATCAACTTTTGTAAATTAATAGAATTAGAATCAGTCTGAAATAAATATCTAACCTGATTCTTTATTTTCATGCGCTATATGCACTTAGTTTATAAACTTATGGTTTATAATTTATCGAAACGTTGAAAAGCATGAATATAATATAGATATACTCAGACAATATTGCGTTTGAAATCTGACTGCCAACAATAAGATGCCGACACATTGCAACCAGTTATCATTTTATAGTGGGATATTATATTGCCCAAACATTCTTCCCCAACACATTCATTCTAAACTAGACCTTGCATTTCAACCTAAATTAGACAACTGCAAAAATTTCATATTACTACAAGTCAATTAGGTATGATTTGTCTAACATGCAAATTTTTAATCCCTATCTGCTTGCATTTCATTGAACGCTTTTAACAACGTTGAACTCAACAACTATTCAATATCTTCAAACATTTCAGAATAATCTTGCTGCGCCATAATATCGGTGGCAGGGAAATACAGGCGATGCGACTTTACAGGAGACGGGAATGACCGGCGCTGTGCAACTACCGCCGCTTGCAGTGGTATGGTATTAAGCTTGTGTATGCTAACTAATGCTGGAATCCAGCATCTAATAAATCAATTATTTCAATGTACTAAGAACAATATCAATTGTACTTTAATATTTATTAATTAAGTTAATATTTCTATATTTTAATCATAAACCCAAGTTTTAATTGCTTTAGACTTTAAAAATTGATTGTTATCAACATATTATTTCAACATGTTATGTAAATCTAGAATGAAATTATGTTTAACAACATTAAAATGTGTTAAGAATGCCAGTTATGGCTGCTAACTACACGTACAAGTTTACTTGCACGACTTTTGGAAGCGTCGGTAATTCCACTCGTCCGGTGATTCCCTGCTCCTGTAAAGTCACACCGCCTGTGTTTCCATGTAATCATAATATCACTTAGGCTTTTAAATAATGTTGTGACTGGATCTTAAACATACGCCAAAAATTTAACCACGACTCAATCAAGGAATGAAGTGAACTATCATCAAAATATGCCACAATTGCCATTATCACAATTTGATTAAATTTTATTTGGCCTTGCAGATAATGGAAAAGAAAACTGAGTGGTAAGTAAATTTGGAAATTTGAATAACTTCATGAATGTTTAGGGACACAAGAAACAAAGGATAAGAATAATGCGTCATCGTTTTCATTCATTGAGTCCCATCAAAGATAGTCAGTCATCTACGTTTTTTCAGGCTGCCATAGCCATGTGTGGTATCAAGTGCTACTTTTTAGTGGCTATATCACAAAGTGTAGAAACATTTTATTATAACTGTTGTGATGCCGCGAAAGGCTATAGTATAATTCGTAATCAGCAACATCCAGCCAGATGTATAGTCAAGACAATTTTGTTGATGTAGCAGGACCAGGCCACCATGACATGAAATGAGACACGAGCTTGTCATTCAGTCAGCTTTTGCGTGCAGACACTGCTCTATTACAATTTATATGGTAATAAGTCAACACATGAATTCTTAACGTAGGCGGCAACAATGAACCAGAGCCATCAGAAATAATAAACTTGCTGCACAATATTTCTATGTCCTACACAATAAATTTCGCATGAAACCAGTGTTCTGTAACTAGACGGCTAAAATGGTTGAATCTCTTTGCTAACAAATAGCCATCACGGATAAAAATTGAAAATGGAGCCTCGGGAACTGAGAAGTCAGCATCCTTAACTTAACGAAATATTGTTGAAATAATCATAAATTTTGGCCATTAGGGCCAATGTGCGTTTCAACCATTTTAGCTCGTTGGTTAGTCAAATTTTTATAACTTCGTCTGCTAATGGAACGCTGTGCAAAACTTAAGAAATGCATGAATTGCATAAGATTTATGCTTTTGGCATTTACAAATTTTGAATTGTCAAATTAAATAACGTTTTCTACCATAGTGACTTCAAATTTTAAAGAAACAGAAAGACTAAGTGCATTAATTCTTTGGATTTCCGTACTTATGCAATTGTATTACTAATGTGAATACACAAACTATGAGGTAATTTTAGTTTATTTAACAGACTATTTCTTTTCTGCTTTTTTTTCAAGATATGCCCCAGTTTCTACATCTCATGTAAAGAATACCTACATTTTATAATGATAATGATAAAGAGTAACTCGGTAACTGAAACGTGACACGGAATGTATGATAGTCGCATTTCGTAGTATATGTATTATACCAGGGGATCTAATTAACTTAAAATAAGTAATAATTCTTGTATGTGACTCAGAGAACGTTATTACACTTGCAATACGGCGTCTTTAAAATTAAATTAAAATGTAAAACATGGTAGCATGCAACTATGCAATTCTATTTGGCATATTACGTTAAAGTTGGTTCTTATGTCTCCTATATACAGAATTGCTTGCATACCTAGATACTGAATTTATGGCTACTGACTTAGTTTCTTTTTCGTTTGGATGAATCAAGTGGGAAAATAAAAGTTACTCTTCCATCATTGATTCCACATAAATTTCAGTAAAAATTCTCATTTTTTCATTGTGTTTTAGGTATAATGCAAATTTTGTCCTGACTCTTGACTCATACATATTGTTTCTTTTGTCAGTATTTAAAAAAAATTGTCGGACTGTTTCTTTTTATACAGCTAATTCTTGTAATTCTCGTCATTAAACGCAGTCATTGATAATTAGAAGCGAAACTAATCACTCATTTATAAAATTAAAATTAAAATCAAATTAAAATAACAAATCAGCCAACTGTACTGCACTAACCAGTGAAGTTAGCACTAGAAATACTGCGTTTCATTTTTTAAATGCTCAATTCATGATAGTTTTGTGGTTTAGATTCTAGGTTGAAGAAATTTCTTCTGACTGTGCCAACTCTACAAATTTACGTAAAGGTTCAAAAAATGTAGTTGGCATGATTGTGTTTCTCAACGATTTGAATAACAGGAAATCAAATAACAGGAAATCAAATAATGGCATTGAATAACCTCGATTCTTGTCTTAATAAGAGACAGGAAATGTGGTCCCTAAAAGTTTTTCTTTATGAATTACATACGAACCGATTACTTGAAAACCGAAACTTCAGTAGGTTGAAATAAGTACTACACGGGGCACAATGCACTAAAACTGTAAAATTTTACCTAACAATATTAACTCGGTAGACAAGCAAACAGTAACTACAGACAAATTAAGGAGAAAATGATTGAAAAGCTGATTACTTTCCTTGTTACAAGGTCAAACCATGGTCAGAAAAGTAATAAAATATACAGATATATAGATTACCCCATAAGGTTGCCCTTGATGATCAACGGAGGAAAAAGTGTTGGACATTTATTGCTACTTTCATTCGCAATTTTGAGTGGGTAAGAGAAAATAAACTTGTAAAGGGGGAAGAGCTGCTAATGAAAATTGGATTGGCGTCGAAAACTTTCCGACAAGATAAATAAATAAATAAAAGCTTTCTCGTGTGGAGTGGGGCTTAAGGTGATGGCACGAAAACAAAAAGAAATGTACACACACATCCCCGGGATTGTTTCCTTAACTTCTAGAAGGGTTTTACTGTATAATACCCTGTTAGTAGCTATTAATAAGTATCCACCTACTTATACGTTACAGCGAACAATATCTTCCAATATATAGAAATCTACTTCGTTTCATTGAGCATATTGAACTACAACATAATTTATATTTACCAAGACAAGTTAAGTTTCGTTACGTGTAAATTCATCTCCTGAACTACAGTCCACTGCATTTGGTCTAATTTTCTCTGTTCACTTCGGTGACAGACGACTGACTCTTACTACATTTAGACCTGCTTTCACTTGGCACTCATCTGCTTTGCCTCACCGAATTGGTTGGACTTGATGATGGTGTTACTACAATTTGGTGTGTACATCTCTCAGAGTGGACTTGTACTCTACGCTAACTTTTCGACACACCATGTCAAGAGAACTTCGATCTCTGTACATCTTAAGACTGCTGAACAACCATAGACGAGGAGTACTGGAGATGTATAGTCCTCGTTTAACTACCGGTATATGTATAGCTATGTACATTTACGATAGCATCTACCGTTCCCTACCTATAGTAACTTATTCTCCCTTTTGTAGTGCCTGTGTATTCGATGTGAACACATTGACCATCTTTTCATGGCTATAAATTTACCACAAACAGATACAAGTGTAACAAAATTGCAACAAATTCTTTGGATGCTAAAAATATTTCTCTGCTAGTTCCAAATGGAGAAATTAGTTGGCTCTCCAACTTAATTTCTACAAGAACTTAGCCCAAAATTAAATTTCGGCGCAGCCAATAATTCAATCTTACGATCCAATAAAATATTGTTTTGGCCTATACTGACCATTTTTATAGATTTATTTTAATTAGCAATTACCTCAATTGTTGGGAAACGGGGGCAATGTAAGTCTGACAGTCACTAATAACAGAGTTCGAACAACATCTACAATTTTAGAAGCCTGAATTACCCTGAATAGCATCTACTTATTAATATTGTTTCACTTTTCAAACTGTACTCAATCCTATTAAAATCTAGGCAATTACTTGATTAAACCAGTAATCTCTTTACATAGTTCCATGAACCTTAGCTCCGCTTATGCCTACTGAACGGGGAATTAATAGCCAATTTGTAGATGGGAGTATTAAAGTCAAGTCACTAGGAGGCTAAAGAGTTAGAATTTCTACCATGCCACTTTTTCAAAGAAATTCCTAGACGCACTGACACATTAATACTACTGATCAATTATTACCGTCAACTTCACTGTTGCTTATATTTGTGCTCCATCAACTATGAAAAATTTAGTGCCACATCACATAGACATTTCACTCTGTAAATATTAAGGACATCGTGTCATTTAGTATCAAGATAGAAGATGTATTTATATTTGGTCCTTTGCTCTAAGGACTTCAAATTTGACTCGAATAAAATATTCACTAGCTCGATACATGTTTGAGTTATAATCACAAAAGATCTTCAGATTTTTCCAAAGCACTCTCCTGAAATTTGACAGTAAGGATAAACGATCACTTAAAATCAATATTTCTGATGTCCCCTATGTAATAACTACTACCTGTGTATTTCATATTTGTTGTCTAATACCGAATTGGAACTCTTAAATGTAGTAGATATATTATCAATATTTAACAAATTGTTTTTCTACTTTATCTCTGTTCCCCCCAAAAATCATTTTGTACATTATTTTCATGAATGGAGTATCATGTTCGCCTACAAATCTCCTAATATCCTACTGACATGCAAGGAAAGAAGTGAACAATTATATAACATCTACGACCCAAAGATATAGACTAACAGAACAAAATATACTAAGAGAACACCATCAAAATCTTAGCCGATCTTGTGTAGCTCATACCTACACTTATAAAGTTTAAGGAAACATACGCGACCTAAAAACACATACCACAACCATTGTAGGCAAGATAAGCTAGTTATTAAAACTCTGAATAACAAAATAATCAGTCGATTAAAGTTTCTGCCTGCAGAAGTTCGTATTATAGATAAGGTTTAAGCTTTGTAGATGAATTGTTGGAGTATATTACTTACGCATGTTTCTTTGTGGACGTCAACAAAATGGGGAGAAATTTAAAAGGAAACTAATAAGGAATGGTAGTGAATAAACGGTGAACTGAGATCAACTACGATTTAAGGACAAACTACCCACAGGACTCAACGCAGGAGGTTCAAGTAATCTTTCATATCACTTAGCATCTGTAGAGTTTAGAGAAGCCCCCTAAGAGCTATACTATAAGTAAACTAAATATTAATAGATTTTCTTGTCTGAAAAGTGTACATGACTACAAAACACTAACAGGGCTCAACGGGGAAGCAGACTAGTGGTTGTAATTGATTGTGGTACTTTTTCAGACATGTAGTCCGTGTAACCACATCATCCTGCTTTCTCCGAAAACCCTTTGATGAGCTAGACAAAGAAAGAAGTTATTAAATGACCCGTCGGCTATTTCTACCTATAAATGTACGCCATACGTCTCTGTTAACATACCTATAGTATTATTACTATAGCCGAACATGTGAGCAAGGGAATCCCGTAAGTCAGAAACTGAGGACATGATGATAATAAGAGGAAATGAGAGTGCCGATGCCCGTAGCAGTCCGGGTAATACGTCAACTGGCTTAATTTCGTATTGTGCCAGTATCCCTGACTTTGGGCACTTTAGAGGATAGACTTGAGTTAGCAAAGTGCTGGGATATTCTTCATCTCTACTTTTGTGGTGACTAAAGAGAGGAATTTACTCGGACGACTGACTGAGAGCGCAAGTGACAAAAACTTTTTCCTGTTTGCAGACGAAGTGACAAAACTACACAAAGTGCACGTAAAACGCAAACGATGGGAAACTATCCATTTAATTCATGAGAGGGAGCTAAAGTAAATGAATGGCGATTAGGGATTTAATCGTTTATTTGCCTGGATGGAGTTCTATGAGAGTAATTAGACTTAATTGACGGATAGGAAAGGAAAGGCAGAGAATGTAATTAGTAAACTAATTTTAGAAGTCTCTTGCTCTAGATATACTAGATCTTCTACCTGATTGTTTCCTGGTTTCACTATTCTCATCTGACTTTTCCCTCACAAAGCCTTTCACTGCATCTTAAAACCTGAATTTGAACAGTTTAATACGCAGGCAACTTTCAGATGATTAACTATGACTTTCACTACCAACTATACGTTATTAGATGCTACGTATTTAACAGGCAGCCTAATTCACTTTAATACTAGGTAATTATATTTCAGTATTTAATCCTACTAATGCAGATACGTTGAAGGATAATACATTCTTGGCGAAAGCGAGATTCACAAAATTATCCTGCATGTTTGAAAGCGAGAGACGAATAGTATGCTAATGCGGCTAATATATTCATCATCATCTAATATATTATATTATTACCTTGCATTATAAAATGATTCTAACATTTTGGATATGTTACAGTGTGTATTACAAATCGGTAAATTCTGAAACATACAATGATGGTTTACATCAAAGCAAACCGGTGTGTTTGGAAAATAGGATAAATGTATTTACTTACCTGACCAAAATAGCTATTAAATGTTATAAAATCATGAATTTATTATATTACAGCGTTGTAATTGGTAATTCATGTCATCAATCAAAATATTCATAGTAATAGTTGAGCATAATTTAAGTAGATGACGTATAATATTAAAATTATAGTAGTAAAATAATGTTAACTGATAAAATTTATTAAATTACAATTTGAACCAGAGTGATACTTAATACACTCCAAACTTCATGATTTTACATTTACATGGTAATACTACATGGGTAATATAAGATGCAGCGATATCACCGAGGAAGCTGATATTCTAGATATTTTTCCATCGGCTGTAATCAAGGGAATTTTCAGAGTTGTAGGACTACCAATGTACTACACTATCAACAATTTGATTATGAAAAAGTTAAGATGGTATCTTTTAAAGTCCCTCCGGTTTAATTATTGCAATTTAATTTCCGTAGCATAATCTTCTTAAATTATGATCCAATACTAAGAGGATTATTTTGACTGATGACTTGTATTACCAGTATAGTGTAATAACTTCATGATTTTGTTACATACATTAAATAGCTGTTTTTAGCATGTAAGTATATTGTATATTCATTCTATTTTCAAAACATACCTGGGTGTTTTTTGGTACATACCTACCAGTAATCATTTGTGTATTTTAAAATCACAAGGATTTTCAATACACACTGTAACAGATATAAGTAGTTATAATTGCAGTCCCATGTTTTTTAGTTTAGACTAAATAAATAGGCTGAAATCTACATATCTGCACTGGTAGAGTGTATTTCTCGCGGAAAGAGCATTAAACATTTGAGATGATGGAGAAATGGGAGTATTCCAGGTATTTGTAAGTAAACACTTGTCAATATTTGCTGACTCTCTGTTTGCAAACCTTAGCATACAAATATAAGTTCTCTTTTGTGAAAGCATTACTCGGATCAAGAATTTTAAAGTGTGCTGGCATAACTCGGCTGAAATGGTGAAGTAGATAACATAGTTTAAATGTGAAGAATACTTACTTAAGACTGAGGGAGTATCGATTAAACGCTGAGCTTTCACAGTTTCTGACAAGGAAGGATCCTTCTTTGGTGGCCCTTAGAATAGTCTCTGCCTCCGAACGGGTGATGGCTCCATGAAACCAATCCTGAGTCTCTAGCTCGACAGTGGGGTCTATTTCATAGTGAAACTGGCTAGTAGCACTGAAGTCGAGTTTCATCCGACAGCGATCGGGTCGGGGGAGCTGGACCCTGGCGAGTTGATTAGACGAACCTAGATAGTGATTAGCAATGGATGAGGAAGTGCATGGAAGCTCCTGATTTTTGCCCTGATCCGGCCGACCATGAAAATGATGGGATGCAGCGGCCAAAGCCTCGAGCTCACAGTCCGGGTCCAGCTCCTCGTGCTGCCCCTCATTTTCTTCGTCACAGTCGAAATTGACATTGAGACTGGCGTATTTGGAGTCCTGGAACTCGGAGTCGGAGTGGAGTCTGAGTTCTAGCTGGCCTCGTCCCTGCGCGGAGGTAGAGTAGCATCCAGGATCAGCAGCACCATGATGCCCTCCCCCTTGGAAAGAAAAAGAGTCGGACTCTCGCGCCCCGCCGTAGTTAGTACCGTCCGAGTCGCGATGTCCCGGGAAATCCAAGGAAATGCCCGAGTCGGCAAGGAGTGCAAGTTTCCTTCGGAGTTTGGGCATTTCCCAGGGGACGTTCGTCAGTTCTTGGGCACTCATGAGACTCATCTTGGTCCACACTTGATTTGGCACAGAGGAGCCATGGATGTCCTTGGCGTCGAGCGTGTGCATGAGGGTGGTGGGTTCGAGGGGGCTCTTGTCCGAGATGGGGGACAGGAGTTTGCACTTGGCCTGTCCTCTGGAGCTGTGACTGGAAGTGCTGTGATTGGCGTTGGTGAATCTAGAGAGGGAGAGGGGCTGGAGGTCCTCGCTCTTGGCGGAGTCGATGGACTCGAGGGAGCTGACGGAGTTGTCCTTCAGCATCATCATCAACCGCTTGTCGCAAGGGGCGGGGATGTTGTTGGCGTAGCGTTTCAGCGGCAACGGCTCGGATAATGGCATTGTCTTCGGCGGACCCGTAAGTCTTGGACTGTTCTGATTGCTGCTGGAACTACTGCTGCTACTCGTGGCGTTGTGACAGTGCACAATCGGCTGGCAAAACAATATGGATGGATCTGTTCTGTTTTTAGTGCTGCTACTGCTGCTCAGACTGCCGCTGCTGGTCTGGCTCCCACTCGTCGTGTGGTAGATGGTCGTCGTGGACGTGCTGGACACTACTGGACACGGGATGATCAGAGACGTCTTCAGAAACCCTTCGCGTCGCTCATCTTCGTCTAAGCAACTTGACTCGATGGCCAGGAGCAAGGAATCCACATCTGGAGACTGACTTGGGTGACTTGTTGACGGCAGAAAGGCTGTCTCATAGCGCTTGCGAGCCATAGGGGTCCCACTACGACTCCTTCGGGTACTACTCCGACTGCGACTCCGGCAACTCTTCCGAACTGACGGGCATGGGGAGCAGTAGGTCGGCTCTTCCTTTATTGTGTCCGAGTAGTAGTAAGGAGCATTGTAGCTCTCCAGGATCTCATGGTACGACGGCTCCTCTTCACCTTCATCCACTTCTTCACACTCCTCTGAATTCACCACTTGCAATTGATCCAGCGGCTCCACGTAGTCATCACTCACAGGAACCTCCAAAAATAAATCAAAAATATCCCACATTACAGATACACTCCACTGCCAATACTCCCTCATCAATCAAACTATAACTCTAATCTTTTCCCAATTTTGTTGTCCAACAAGAAATGTCAAGTCTCATCATCATTTATTCCTTTGCACGATATTAATACTGTGTATAAGGAAACCTCCACTATAATATATGGTAGGTACTTTTTAATATTTACCTATCTATCTGTTTGTGTTAGTGCATAGACTGCTCATTTTAGTAACTTAATAATTTGCAATTTCCTTTTCCTAATTAAATTTCTATATTGGTAGCATTTTGCTTTGCTGCTTTAGTAGCAATACTATTAGTATTACCTCATTTAATTAAATGCTAAGGCGTCAGAAAAGGAAAATAAAGAGTTTTATGATCAATCTCAAGAATTACGTGTTGTAAATTTAATTATGTAGAAAAACAAACGTGGGCAGATAATTCCTCTGCCAGTTTCTGACAAAGTAATCGTCATTTTGCTAAAATTGTCTTGTAAATATAAGTAAGTGGACCTTGATACTTCGCTCTTTGTTTTTTACTACCATTCTTCCCATGACTCTGTTGAGTATACATTTACTGAACTTGAGTGAGTCGTTGGTTTGAACAAGGCTATCCGGACCGCCGGAGTAAGAAGAATGCATGTGTATGTACGTCCTCTCCACTTTTTTCTCGTATTTTAATTCTACCTGAGCGTGTCAAAAGGACGTGACAAGGCAAGGCCCACACCCACACTTATACACTGTACATTCAATAATAGGGACTCTATTAGTGAACACATCTTGTAATACTAAGACATACATACCACCTATTTCTTTCATTTTCATATATACTTATCTACTTCTGTTACAAAGTATCTCTGCAGGATTCAAAGACTCTAACTGGCATTAGAAAATATAATCTGAAGCACGTTGTCTCTGTAGTTGTATAATATAATTTACAGTTCTACCTTTACCTACGCTACATCACATCCACCGTATTTGTCCTAAGTATACGCCAGAGGAGTACATGCTCAGAAAAATGCAGCCTACACACACGTATTTAAGTATAGTAGGCAAGACGTGAGTACAAGTGTATAACTATAATATTACATTACATTACTTACGTTACATTAGATCAACTTTGACTCTCCATTACTTACTGGTGAGAAATAAATCAACGTGAGGTGATAGAGAGAAGAGCGACCTGCCTATTCCGTCTTATATTATTATTATGTAAGTATATAGAGAGGAGCCGTGACTTTGTAATGTAGTGCAGTCCAGTGAGCCCAAGCCTAGCCCTTTTTACTAAATCAATTCACATCTCTTCTTTTACATCTCACTCACTAGTGCACATCCGTCTCCCAATCTCACTCAATTCGACTTTTTCATCTTCACCTTCGCATTATTTCCAAGAAATACAGATAGTAGTTTATTATATCATATAACATTACTGTAGCTATAGAAAAACGAAGAGATAAATTATTGTAAATCAAGTCGAGAGCCATTTATTCTTCCAAGTAGTAGCAGAAAGATGAAAAGTTTTCTATCACATCAACTAGGGCTTACTTATCTGTAGCTTACTAAGTGCACCGTATCAATGTTCTTCTTCCTTAAACAAAGCATAATACTATATAGCAGATAAGTACCACAAAAGTAAGTTAAGATAGATGAGAGCGCAAGGACAAGCTATCTCTTTGTGCTGCTGCATTATAAATAGTGATAGAGTAAAAAGCATTTAGCATGAGAGTAACAGTAGAAATAACTGGAAAAGGTATATAGAGCAGTTGCATTAGAGACAGAGGATGAGAATGATGATGACATGATCAAAATCAATTATGCAGGGAAATGGAATATACTCCGTGGAGTCTGTTCAAGTTCCTTCGTCAGGCCAAGTTAACCGAATCGAAAGGAAACCACGTTTTGTCAGTCAACCTTGCTTGATTTTACTTGGCTCAATTATCCCAGTCAAATGTTTGTCTGCCTGTCTGTCGACTAACCCAACAACCTCACGATCACATCACTGCTTCTTTCCTTATCTATCTTATTATTGTTGTCTACCCAGTTTAGTCTTAGTTAATGCGACAACGCGATAATCTCTACTATTAGCTCTCCTTCGATCAGATATCTATCTAGCGAGTTTCCATATCAAGACCTGAGACAATTAGACCACAATAAGCAATGCTATCAACATCAGAACACAACTGAACCTTTCACACACCCAATTCCCAATAAATACAAACAATCACTAAAATATTCTTCATAATGGCTTTTTTATGCTGATCTGGCCAGACTGAGCAATTCAAAATGAATATCCATTCAGATAGTCAATTGTGTCAATTTCAATTCCTTTCGTTGGCCTTTTAGCTCCTGTGATTGCAATGCTAGTTTGCCTTTAATAAGGTAATCTACACAGTCATAGTGTTTCCATGCATGTGTTTCTTTCCTTCGAGGTAATGAATAAAATAAATTGAGTGAACTAAATGCTGTTGATAGACAGATCTCAGATTTGTCTTTCAGTTCAATGAACATGAAACCATACCTAATTCAAATGCCTTTACAAAGAAAACACTGCTAATATGCTAATGTACTCTATGTAGTTGGGCCCACACTTTGTTTTGTCTTTCAATTGCAGATCCATATCTCATGCACATGTCCATACGAACACTTACTTAACACAATGGAACAGATTCGCATTTCACACGGTTCACCTAATTATTATTCACAATAGCAAAGCCCTATTTAGACACTAATGATTAATATAGCGGGCTATGTCTCTAAGGTGGTGGTTACGTTACGCTTGTCCATGTCTACTATGTAAGCCAATTTCTCAACTGACAATTAAATAACACATTAACGGTTCTATGCTCAATTCGGCATTTCCCTTCCCTTACATGTCCAGTAACAATGAATTACAAATAATTTCAATGGTTCAAATACTAAACTCAGAGGTGTCACATGCACAAAACTATTTTCAACAATTCTAGTTTGCATTTTCACAATGCCTACTTAATAAAAGCAGTTAATAACGGGAAATAATTAACAACCAATGCTAAACAAATTCACCTGTGAAACTGTTGCTGTAATTAATTTGTAACAGGGTTAATGCACCTAGTAAGTGAAAAATTCCCTCGTAACCCCTGACATTCTTAGCTGGATTTACAAAATTGCATATCAACTTTAAAATATGAGTATAATTCATTAGACTTTGACAAGAATGTTAATAAGTAGTTTGACTATGAAAATAGTTTGAAGTGTAAATTGTAAAGATTGCCTTTGGAAAAGTTTGTAGCGTTTAAGGATTTTTTACGGATAATGATGAAATTGAAAATTGCGGTTATATTTTCCTAATTACAAAAAAATTTCTTTCTTGCATCAGAAAATGTTGCAGTTTTTAATATAGTGACAGTATTGAGAAATTGTTTTTGCAAGTAACCTAATAAAAAATACGCCAACTGAAAACCTACAGGTTTAGTAGAATCCAATTTAAGGAAAATAAGAACAGCATGAATGGAGTGTCAGTCAAGACGTCATCAATGGAGCATTTACATTAACAAAATCTTTGATGTAGTATTCATTGTAAGTATGTATTTAGCTGTCCATATGGGCTAGTAAAAGTATCAATAAAACACGTTGGAGTTGCACGTTAGAGGTTGCATGTCGTGACATGTTATGCCCATGGATAATAACTACAAATTGGATTGGCTTTGGCATGTACCTATTGTTACTGCTATTATTATTACATGCCTCCTTTTCAATGAAGTACAGGTAGCCAAGAAATCACATAAAAACCTAAATACTACGTTGCAGACACATTATTACAGCCTATTACTACATACTTGACTGTCAGCCCCACAACTACCAACATGTATTTTGATGGATGAAATTGAATGAATGAAAACATGAACACCGATAGGTATGCATTATACTGGTTTCTAACTTGTACTGTACTACGCACCGTGACAAAACTCTTTTTACGTTTGTTTGAAGCTTTTCAAGTAAAGACAAAGCGTAGCGTGATGCTCAATTATTTAACAAGAGAGACAAGATAAAAGAGAGAAACGAAGGCGAGAACGGGAAATTATTAGAGAGCAATCAGCGAGTAATGTTTTGTGACAATAAAATTACCTTATCAAATCAAATGATCAGGGCACTCCATAACTAGAAAAACGACTCAACGGTTAATATCGAACCAACACGCTCGACTATCACCAACCTGAACCAAACAAAACCAAACCTACCCAAACACTGTCCCTCACCCCCAACTATTCTATTTTTCATTCCTTCTCTTGTTGCTTCATTGTCTCCTTACTTAGTCTTTTCATCATTACATCTCAACATTTCTGCCTATTCGTTATATTTTTTAAATTAAAGCCATTACAACACCAACTCACTTCAATACCTATAGCTGTCTTGACTTTTTGCGATATATTATGCCACCATTATCTACATCAGACATTCAATACAAAATAATAACACAGTAATAACGTCAATACTAAAAATTGAAATTCGACAGATAATATCGAAAAGACAAAACAGTCCAACTGAGTAGATCACGATTGCTACTTTATTTTAGTCGTCAATATTAATGCTATCTCCAATAAATATAATAGAAATCAGATCAAATTAAAATAAATTTTGTCTGCAATTCGATTTCTGCATATGTCTAATGATAAATTTTCGTCTTCTAATTCTTTAGACTTTAGAACGGATTTTTAACGACGTGACATATTGTCATTCACACGTTTTAGAATGGTCATTCATTCTTCTGAAGTGTAAGTACATGAAAACTGTTTAACGGTATATAACGTAATTCAAAATCATTTCAGAATTAAAGCATGATTGTTATGCATAATATTATGGTACTCGTAAGTGTTGTAAGGTATTTGGAAGCGTAACATATTTCCAACAATTTATTACTAAATAAATGAGTAAGGGAACCTTAGATTTCGCTTTAGTGAATAATTTTATTACTGGTATCTACCCTACAGAAACCGTAGACTGTTAATTGATTTAGGAGCATTTGCTACTGTACTTTGTCGGGTATATCTACCCATGTTTTGACAATTTGTTGATTCATCGAAATATCAGGGAAGTAAATGGAATGGGAATGTAATAAGCTTTTAGCTTTCGGCGTGTTTATAATTATCGTGCCATAGACACAATATTCACAGACATTGCATTACAAAGGTTGAATTCTTTTGATGGTGTTCTAATTTAGAATGCTCACGATTCTAGTCTAATTATCCCAACTTCTCCTTTGTTGTGATATTACTACACTACGCAGTAGCATTTCCTCAGTAATACAATCAGAAATGTAAAGATTTACCTAGTTGGGAATGTGTATTGTATACCTATTCGGCATCAACACAGAAGCCGTACCACTGATTGCATTATCAATGATAACTTTTCATTAGGTGAATAGAAACAGTACGCCACTAGTAATAGTTCCTTTCTCCTTCATTTCAAAGGAGTTGGAGGCAGTGGTCTGAAATAGCTATATAAGTAGTTTTAGTAAATACATTAAGAGTAAATCTAATTTGTCGCTTTGGTTGTTTATATTTTTGAAAGTTGAGCTGACTAACTTTGATTACATTAATCAAGCAGACAGAGAAGAATTCAATTAAGCATTTAATCCAATTTCAAATGAATTCGCAGACACACATGTCTCGTAGTTCAGTTCGTTCAATGCATGTAAAGTACGGAAGTCAGAATTTGCCAGAGTTCTCACTTCTCTCTCACTCAGAGAAGCATTCAGTTCAGTATTAGGTACTTTCATTTTAACGATTGGCCTATGCAACTTATAGCAGAGCCGACACGGAGTTAATAGAGAGCAGACCGCATATAGTAGCTACTCTGTAAGTACCTAGATATCCAGAGATAGTCCAGCTGGGCTTTCAGAAATAGATTTTCCAGTTAAATTCTCTCTTGTATTTCTCTGGTGTGATAAGTAAATCTCTCTGACTGCTTATTGCCGTTAGCTCAGATTTCAATCGAATAAAATAGCAGCAGTAAAATAGAACCAGATGCTTCCTAAGAGAACATTTACACACATATAAGTTAACCATATTGAGGAGAATGTAGAAACTTGCGAGAACTTTGTTATTATGCCAAAAGTGCTTAAGATATAAAACAAATCTGTCAACCGGAGAGTCTCGCTAAAGCTGATCGGGTCATAAGACATACAGAATCAACACTATAACTCCCGTCTGAATGCTATAATTATTATATTTTGTTAAATTTACAAAGCCTTAGGAGGACTTCCGACAGTTTGTGAGAACTTTAATGAATAAAACAGAGTAGTACCCTTAGGAAATGTAGAATTATGCACATCTTAAATATAATAGGCTTAAGTGGTTAATTATAAGATTAGCGGTGACATTTTCCCATATAGGGAAAAGACTCAGTCCTAGCTACTATACCCTGTGAGCTTAATATTTCAAAGTTTAGCATATTATAGGATTATGTAATACCATGCCGTATAAATATTAAAGTTAACAGACATATTGCTAACAAGTATAGCAGATGTTAGAATAAAAACCCAGAGTGCTAATTATACTAATTATTGGTGCACGAAGCTTACACTAAATTATAATTGTTACTACAGAGAAAGTAAAGAATTTGTCGCTTACTTCTCAGAATTGAGCAGGGCAGTGATATTGAGTTGAGCAGTGAAGAAATGTTTACATAGTATATAATTATCTACAGATGTTTAGCGAGTTCGAGTTACAGATAGGTAGTCTTATGGAACATTGGAACGTATGTAGAAGTAGTAGTAAGTAGTTGCTATTTCAGTATCTTTATTTACCGTGTCCTCTTTTCCTGGTTAATCTTGCTAGTCCTCTTCTCTTGGAATGGTATAAGTATGAGTAGTTGAGTATGTATATAAGTATAGTTCATCTGTGTATAAATTGCAAGCGTTATTGAGTTTCTTTCGAGTCTCTGGACAGTGTAGTAGAAGTAACTTGATTATATTTATTTTGTTCTTTGATGGAGTGACGAGAGTTTTTGTATTTGTACATTTACATGGGTCGAAACTCGGAGAAAGCGGCGTGGTACTTACTACTACAACTAAGAGTAGAGAACTTTCTCTAGGCTAAAGTAAAACGAGAATAATTTTTAGTTTGTTATCAAAACTTAATTGGTGTTTATTGTTATTTATAAGAGAGCGAGCTTTTTGCCTTGAAGCGAAATGAGCAGACCAAGGAGAAATAATAAGAGGCAGCTGCGGAGACCTTAAGTCAAGTCACTGACAACGATCCAGTGCAAGTGCAGTGTCCCTGTCCGTAGACAAGTTCTTTCTGCTCACACAATCAACGGCAAATATTACTCACCCAAAGCAGGAGTCATAGGATGCAACTTCTCCTATAATAATATAAGACCCACTCACAAATCCTATGCAATGTATGCAGTGGTGGCATGTACACGAGTTTGTAACTTTTGTTCCGTAGCACTAGAGCAGAGTGAGGGAGCTGAGCCAGATTCACCCTGGAACAAGAGACTCAGACGAAAGAAGGAAAGAGAGATGAGAGTAATGGAAAGAAGAGTCTGAAGAGTGAATGTGGCTGGCGAGAGAGTTGAAGAAAGGACTGAATCCAGAGAACGCAGAGAAATTTTTGTGCAGTGCAAGTCTTTTATAGTGAAAGTCGAATGGTCCTGCTCCATCCAATGCTCCCTCTCGCACTCTCACTCCTTCTCACTTTCCCTCTTCTACTCTCATCATCTTCTCCTCCGCTCTCAACATTATCCGACCCTCGTCTATAACACTCCCTCCTACAACTTTTTACTACCTCCAATCCCATTCCTACTGTAATAACAAATGGAATTTATTGTCATTGGAAGGAGGAGTTAAGAAACAAATATTAAATGGATTGGATACATTTTTATTGACAAAGTAGTAATCAATAAATGCATACATAACCATGCAAAGATATTAAAAATCGAGTAAAAATATTTCAACAATTATTATATTTTTTACTGTATATGTGATCATTAAAGTGATTTCCTGTAGAAATTACAAGGTAATTTTGGGATTTTTTCTACTTGGTACACTAGGTCGATTTTATATTAAAAAGTAAAGGTTGGAAAGCGTTTTTAATTAAGATTGTATTGAATACAATAATTACTAATTTCATTATTTAGAGGAGTATGAATTAACAAAAAGATTTATTCAATGTTAATAAAATAAAATGCTTTTGGTGGTGGAGCGGCTTATGGAGGAGGATAGGGAAAGAGAGACGATGGTGCACTAGAAGAAAAGTGGACGCTGTAGTAAAGTGACTGCACTGCTTGCCTGCCTTGGGTACTGCACTACTACAGTACAATAGAGCTGGGCAGGCCTACCAGACCACCACTGGATACATTACATTGATTGCAATTCCTCTCCAGTTGGGAAGAAGAGAGCTGGAGAAACGAAGAGGAAGGCTCTGTTCTCATCTACTTCACTTTCCTCCGACTAACTCCCTCGCTTTTCATCTCTCTGCTATGTAGGTATCTCAACATTGCATCGCATGCCTTTCGTTCATAAGCAATGGAGGAGGATGCGAATGAAAACTCACTCACTGAGTGAGGATGAATGAGCTAAACAATAGCAAGAGCGAGAGAGGAAATACTACAGGAGCCTCAAAACCCCATACAAGTGAACAAAAACCAGTTGGGCATCTACATAATATAATACATTCATGCACTCCACTAATAATATAAGGACAATAGTGACGACGCATTTCAATTTAACTACGAGGACATAACTATAATATATTATATTTATTACTAGTATACTATCAGCATTTACTGCTACTCAATCAGAAAATATATTCATCTTTCCATGAAATAAATTTATTTACCATAGCACTATAGGAAAAACGAGCTGGGTCTAAAAGTAGTTTGTAAAAACTATTTTCAAATATCAGAAATGTACATTGCTCGAGTGTCTATTGTATATTATGTGAAGTACCTCTTTGTGATGCTTGGAAACATGGATAGAAACAAATTGGCATAAAATCTGGAAACACAATATATGCATGAAGCCATTATATACATTTTTAGTATTGCCACAGAATAAAATTAAGCCGGAATGAAGCTAATGGTTTATGCAATAATTAGTTGCATAAATACATATTTAATTAGACGGTGAACTCAACCCAAAATAATTCAATTAATTAAAACTGCTGTTATTAATTTACATGGCTACAATAGACTGGCACAGTTACATAGTCTGCAGTAAAAAATAAAGAGTAGGTAACTAAACAATAATATATTTTCCCATGAAATGAAATCTCGACATAGATAAGAATATTTATGTTCTAATTCACTGTGTGTGTGTGTGGTGTTATATAGTGGTAATAGGGATGTGTCGGGACATTTATTAGAGTGTATAGTAGATAGATAAGGGAAGGGTTATATAGATTGCATGGGAAAGAAGAGTAGGGTAAAAGATATAGTAAGAGAAGTGAATAGTGTGTGATTGTTCGAGAGAGCTAAAGAGACCCGCATGTGCCGCCTTCTCTTTCTTTTTGCATAATACAGATATTCGTTTGCCACTGCTGCACTGGTCGTAATACTAGTACAACGTAGTACTAAATACTATACATAAGTGTAATATATAATAATATACTTGAGATATGCCTATGTATGCCTGCATTTGAGGATTGGGGACGTAATGGGCTTTATAAGCAGGTAGTAGATTCTCGTATATGTTTGCACTCTCATCCTTTTACGTTCCGTCGAGTTTCATGTAGCGTAACATCAAAGAGTACTTTTACTTGTCGTAGCTCTATGTACACATTAAGACAACATATTTCGTACTTATCCGTTACTCTAAGGTGTATATAATAAATAGAGTTCACTCTTCCCTTTCTCACGTCCGCACATAGTTTTTCAAAAAGGAGAAAGTTTTACAGTTGAATTAGATTTCCTTTAAAGATAGTTACCTCCTCAGCTTTTCACCTCATTTTTTGAGCATGTGTCTTTTTTGATGAAGAAAAGGATGGAAATTGTCTCAGACATCTTATATACATTTCCGTCTCAAGAAAAAATCGGAAAAACTTTCTCTGTCAGAGAGAAATTCACGAGACGGGAGTAAATTGGAATGTTTCGAGGAGAAAGCCTTGACTTGGTTTGGTTCTCTCTCCACTGAAAGTTAGTAGTTGAGTTGAGTTCAATTGGTTTGAGCTAGGAGAGCTGAGTGGGTGAGTGAGTCACTCCTAGCAGTATTTCCCAGTCCGGTGGTAGATGTGTGGAGGAGACAGGAGGAGAGTGCAGAGATGATTCAACAATAGTCACACCAGCACTCCACGACGACTGGCTATCTCTATTTTACTTTTGCCACTCTCCTCAATGTCTTCTCCATATATTATATGCACTTAAGTCTAGTCAAGTCAAAACTAACGACAACCCTACACTTCCACTCACCCGAATATACCAGTTTTATTGCTCTCCACTATACACTCGTATACGGCTAATGCACTTAACGTATACAGATACACTCTCCTTACATACATACTTAAATGTATTGAGCCTTTTCTTTCACCCGACTTAATAAATATGAACATGTACACTACTTACTTGCGAGAGAGAGAGAGAGAGGAACAGTGATAACTACAACTACTACTACTTCCCTACTTGATTCCTATCTCCATATCCTACATTACGTATACTAACTTAACTTGACTGCTACCCGATGTAATATCTTCAATCTCGAACAAGATAATAATATCAGAGCATATCATTAGAAAAGGCTTTTCTATCCTTTCTCTCTTTTATACAGTGGCATAACTAAACTGGGCATCTACATAATATAGATATGTTTATGTATCTACCAGATTGCATTGCATTGCATTTCTCAGATCTACCACACTTGCCCTCTCTCTCTACTTTCCTAGTTAGTTACAAACGTTAGTTTCCCTTGCCTTGACATGACTTGACTACGCATCTCTTCCCATCTCTTTCCGAACGAATTCCCCGAAAATCAATATTGGGAAACTAACTAAATCCTTATAACTACTTACATATAGACCAATACACTTACTACACTCACTTGGGGAGCAAATATTCATATGCATCAAACCAATGACGATTCATAATTGCATACCACTTCAAATTATAGACAATACCAACGTTCGCTCCAACTTAACCGATATTTTCAACTTCAACTCACAATGTATGCAATTATGTTGACGGGCGAATAATATTTTCCTCCCTACGATTTGTGCATGATTGCTATTAGTAAAATTATGGTTAACAAGTACTACGAATCTCAATTTTCGAATAAACAATTTACTCAAATGTGACTACGTAAGTAATTGCCAATTAAAATTAAC
The DNA here is from genome assembly GCA_020055645.1 of Tomocerus qinae. Taxonomy (NCBI): domain Eukaryota; kingdom Metazoa; phylum Arthropoda; class Collembola; order Entomobryomorpha; family Tomoceridae; genus Tomocerus; species Tomocerus qinae. The sequence goes on from CM034548.1 coordinate 30,698,094, forward strand.
GAACATTTGAATTCATTGATGAAACATGATCATCTCATCGTTGAATAACAGATTCAGGTACCGGTATGTAGCCCATAGTCCATACCTTACTCTGAAACCATTTACCTATACATCCTGTACAGTTTATATTATTAAGGACCTTATATAATATTATTAGTGACCTTACATAATATTATTAGTGACCTTATATAATATTATTAGGGTCCTTATGCAATCGAAAAGAATGAGATTATGAAACATATTATTAAAGTATGAAACGGAAACTTTTTTCAGTAGATATGCTTACGTGCCATGAAATTGATGATATATAGGTAGGTATAATAATATGTTAGTTGCTACAGACAAAAACTAAATGTGTGTAAAGTACGTGACATATGCAGTCGAAAAAATTTAGACAGTAAATTCGTTGATTCTGATTACTTAGGAAGATATAAATATAGTTGATTATTTATTACTAATTATGCACTTTTAGAAAACCTTAAAATGCAATACTATTGTATGAAAATGTTTGCGAAAAAATCATTTTAAAATATGTACTGTGGACATTTAAGCTTTTAGAATTTGATTTTTGATTCTAATATAAAAAGTAGAATCTATGATAATGAGGACGATAGAAATTTACATTTAACTAAGACTTAAATTTGCTTGTATGTCTATAGAATAGAAATAAAGTTAAGTTTAGAAAAACTTAGTTTAGTTTAGCAAATATGGTGAGGGGTGCCGGTAATGATTTCCGCTATACGGACGGATGTGTCTTGAGCATCTTCTCTACAAACTAGTAGAAGCAAAAAATAGTGACGAGGGCTTAATATGTGTTATATACCCGTAGCAATGCCAATAGTAGAGCCAGAAACAAAACGTTCAAATGGAAGAAGATTTCACTACTTTGGTTCTATATAATAATAATAAGTGTACTAATGCTTTGTTATGGACGAAAGGAACTTTACGGAGCCACAATACTTGAGTGGGAAACCATTGAAGTCAAACTAAGCCCAACCAGTCAGTTGCCCTTATTACACGACCAACTACACAAAGCATACTAGCTCTCGAACTTTCTCATCTTATTTCATCTCATTGGATCTCTTGCATACTAAAAGTGGTCCGGAATGGGAGTCGAGTAGAATAGCTTAAACTTAAAACCCTTTCTTTCCGTTCCTATTCCACTATCTTATTGTATTAGTGATAAGAGGAAAGAAAAGTCGAAAAACTATTTTCCTCCGACTTTCTTTAGTACATACAGGGCTTACTGTTTAATTGACACCCAAAATCATCCAGAGGTTAATGGGAACCACAAAACAAATTGAGATTGCTTTGTCGGTGTGAGTCACCGAAGGCAGGTAACGAATTAAATTGAACATTGAACTACAATTAATGTCGGAACCAATCTGTCTTCATGAGAAAACTTTAAAATATTTAATTTCCTGTAAAATTTACCAAAATCCATGGAATAATATGTTTGTATATGCAATAGGGTTAAAATACAGCTTAATATACTATAAGAAATTTCTTAAAATGCCTTTTACGTCAGGCTGGTTTTGCTGATGATTTAGCATAAAAATGTATTGTAAGTAATCTATGGTTACCGAATTCAGTTTTCACCATAGAAATGCCACTTCAATCACAAATATTTAATTTTTAGTGGGACTTAATACCTTTCTAAAACTATTGATTGTAATTATTGCAAAATTTAATGTCTACTAGAAAGTACTTGAGTTTCTATAATCACCGTTCCAAATAGTTCTGCATAAAATGGAATTCGGAAGCCACTTCGCATGCATAAAGTTCTGCGGTTGCGGTGTCACTTATGAGTGTGTAGAAATCGTGCTCATTTCTATCAATGCCAATTGTGCACCCTGTACATTAACTTTTCTCGGTGAAGTTGCTTAAGAGCCCAGTGCTCAGACTCTTCCCTCTTCCTGATATAAATATAATATTATGGTAGTGATATAAGTACGTGCATTAGTTGGACCATACTATAGAGATCAGTCAGACACCACAGTGGCCCGCCACTACACGGAAACTTATGTCCTATCATATTATATTAGTGATTTGACTTCAAGCTGAGTGCAAATGTAATAAGACCTCTGTTCGGCCTTTTTTCGAGGAAATTTTAGCTTCCCGCTTCCCTTTCTCCTTTCTATTATTTTAGCCAGCACACGAACTTGTGAAGTACTTTGTAATAAATAAGACCATGGGTTTCCGATTATCACTAAAATCTCAAATCCAGTGAAAGAGAATCTTGTATGTAAGTAAGTTAGAGTCGTAACCAAATGCCTCATTGTCTCAAAGCCATTGCTGCTGCTGACTGTGCCTTTGCTTCTATCTTATTATTCTTCGTTTCCGCTACTCTTTGGCTTTAGTTGAACCAAGCCAAGTGAAAGAAAGTAAAAGTGCAAAATCCATTTCCACTTTTGCGCTCACATGTTTCTGAAATATGAGCATCACTAAAGTTCTGAGTAAAAGTACATTATTCCTCAAAGTGGCTATATGTAGGCAGTGTGTAAAGTATGAATAACATTACTAATGGCAGAATACATTGTATATTTTTCTATTATTATATTCTCTGTGGCATACTTAATATTCCATGTAGAAACATTATAGAATCTTCTTATGTAATTTTGCGGTGCAGCGTCTACATTCAATGCTTTGATACTCCATCCACCAAACCAACAACCTTTAAAGGATTTCAAAGAGAAATGGCTTCCGCCTCTGCTTTCGGCATTTGTTATGGAGAAAATACATATAACAACCAAAGTTGTTATTCATTCCAAAAGCCAAGGACAAACATTAAAGGGGATGACAAAAGTATCAAAAAACCAGCAGGGAAACGGTGCCAGAAATGTTAGGTACAAATCGGTAACATAACCGTAAGAATAAACACTAAAGGAATCATTTTCTCATTAATGGCACTACTTTGATCTGTCTATGTTCCACAGAAATAGTAACATGATGTGTATCTTTGTGTATATAAACATGATGATATACTAACAATGTATTTACAGAAAATTTAATTTATACAGTAATGTTTATTCTAATGATATAAAATTATAGTCAAATGAGGAAATTAAATTTAAAAAGTTGTAGAATAACTACTGTAACTTCTTGGAAGATATAATAAATGGTATAGCATTCTTAAGTGTTCAATTTTAATTTCGGGGCTGGCGGCAGTTTCTTTTTGGTTGCCATTGCTTTTAATATTTTGAAATAGGACGTTAAAAAACTATTGTCGGAATAATAACTATAAATATTGTCTGGTTGGGAGATAAAAATAAACAATGGGAAAAGCAATTGATGGTTAAGATAAGTATGTATGTATTTTAAAGGGTTTTATGTGGAGCTACTGAGCTGTGCCGCATTGAATATCAGAGTTCCGAAGTAAGTTTCAGTCATTGAGTGAGCTCCGAAGCGATCGAGAATGTAGATAATGTCCTGGTCCGCAAGCCAAGATAAAGATTAGACACGATTGAGTTTTTATGGAAATTACCATATTTCTAGGTAAATAAAAATCTGTTGAGGCAACGTTGCTGAGGTTGGAATAGGAGTGACTATAGACTGTCGTTTTTATCATTGGAAGTGCCGTGTCAGAGACGATTCCTGTGGAAACTTGAAATATTAGCGTTTGTCTAAAAGTTTTTGGTAGTTTGTATGGAGGAGGGAGATGTGGAGTAGTCTAGATAAGAACAAGAGACCACATTTTGTGCAGATGCAGATAATATTAGAAATAGTACATATAGGGCACTCACGAACTGAGTATTTAGTTGAGTACCTATTAGAGATATTTCTGTGCATTGCAGACTGACCTTCGAAAGTAGTCGCTGTGGTATTTTCAATTTAGAAATAGTGCAAATTCTTGTCGTGTCCTCAGCGATAGTCTTCTATAGTGTAGTTCTTGAGGTAATGATGCACTAAAGTCTTGGCACGTTGAGAAATGAGTCTATTCAATTCTAAGGCAGATATAAAATTTTGATTGAATTCACTCTAAAACTGTAGTGTCAGCAGAGAAAGCACTCAAGTCTCAAGCAGAAAAGAGGACAGATATTGCATATTTGAATCTGAGATTTTTCATCGTGACGGCTTTGCTATCTCACTCCTTTTCTTCCCTCTCCACAAACTCCAAGTATACCGCCTCTTTTCACTACCTACCTACACTTCTATTTTAACACGGATAACGACTCGTCACTTCTCATCACGAACTTACCCGTTATTTCTCCACGACTTAAAATACGATTATTCCTTGGTAGATAAAAAAATATACATTCCTACCCGAGTGCTGGATTTATGTAGTAAAAAGTATTATAAGCCTATAGATTTCGTATGTAATGTAAATACGTGAAATACGGGAGTGTGTTTGAGTACTAAGTAGCTATCTTGAACACGAATCATTGTTCGTTCCGAGTGCAGTAGTCAGGAAGATCATACTAATCGTGAGTACATATATTTATACTCAGAACCATTAAAGCCTGCAAAGTTGATTTCAGTTCGCTAAGTACGTTATTCTATAAAATACGACAAGTTCATTGGAGTGCGAGAGTAGCCGAGATACGAGAGAACAGAATTGTCAACTTATTGCCAGAGAAAGTTTCATGGAAATGTTCTGACATCGTAGATTACATTACATGCGAGATTTTATACACACTCATACATTCCTCCATGCATAACTGTGTTCATATTAGGTACTTTTACTAACACATTCTGATAGTAATAGCACGACCATTCCAAATACCACCACCAAGTTGCTGTTTGTTTTACCAGCTATTCTACGGAACTTAGTCAGAGATAACAATGTGTATGTGTAACGAAATAAATACAGTAGCCGGTGTCGTATTACTCGATCTTACTTTGGGAAATGTGCATGTGCGCTTTCAGATTGTAGCATATTCAATGACAAACCCAGACGCAAAATGCTAAACGCGTGTCCACGCTAAACTGGATGTTGATATGCATTCATTTAACAAAAAAACAAACAGGATATGCATTAAACTTTTACTATATAGTCCGTGTATAGCTGATATCTAGATTTTCCCAGCCAAATGAAAGGGAGCAGAATGACTAAGTTTACAATTTGCATATCCGAGGCCAACTTAAATTAAAAGAGATATAAATGTATCGTGCATCCATTTTAATTACAAATTATGTAGATTGCTTCCTTTATTTACTTTGAATTTCATGAATAAGTATTTTTGGCAAAATAACCCAACAAAAAATACAATTCGTTCGTTATCCTTTAGTGCATGTAATTCCGGCCGCTATGGGCTATTGAGAAAGCTATTGGTTCTATTTCGATTTTTGTATTATGAGCACAATGTTCCACTTAGAGTTTCCAGGTACATATATTTTTAGGATACATTTAGTCTTTCTAAGGTCTATTGTGGGGTCTCAAAATATGATATTTAGCAAAAGTGTGACCTATTTGAGTGTGTGTGAGAGTTTTGAGGATATGCTTTTAAGGTTTGTCAGTTTGAGTGGGCTATCTGCATGTAGTAGATTTTTAGATATTAAGTACGTGTTTCTGGTACTAATAGGTAAATACACAGGTGCCCATTCACACGAGTGTATGTATTTATGTATTATGTAGCTTTTATCTCGACACCAGGAATGTACTTACAGTTACACAGAAAAGTATGTCTGGGTGCTTATGATAGGTATGTATGTCATCAGGCTACAATGTGCAGAGTGTATTGTAAAACTTGGTTTTGGTTAGTTCGGTTTGGGTTACTGTGTGTACTTTAATGTTGTAGCTCGCCGGGTATCATTGCATTTTGCGTTGTCAGCGTGCAGAATAGAAAAGTGGAGTGAGTGGAGTGGAATATCTGTAAAATAGCTTCAGTTTCTAGGATTATTTCATTCTCTGACGTTAGTTCGTGCTTGACTTTCCTTTCCTATCGAATTACTTGACTCTCTGCTTGCCATGGCATGCCCTGCCATAGTTGTATGTAGTACCCTGATCTGCTTGGCCTTGCCTGCTTGCTACCCAAATTCATAAAAAGCTTCTCATGGACTATTACCATCAACACAATCCACTGAATCCAATCCGCTATATCCTTTTCAGGATGACTCATGCCATACCACTGTACTTAGGGTAGAATAAAAAAGAGATATGAACTAGATTTATGTTTGTTTCTGTAGTCTTTAAATCTGCACGCATTACTCTTAAAAGCTACAACTATCTTTGTACTTAAATTTAACTCGTTCCTTTTATAAATGATTTTAAGAGAAGCATTAGCTTAAATAATATAGGAGAAAGCCGTAAAACACACAAAGAAAGTGGAGTTTTGTGTGAATAGTGTGTAGAGGGCTAGAGTACACACGGAGGATATAATGTATGTAATAACATCAGCACATATTGCCACACAAAGCACTCACTTCTCAACCGAAGAGAAAGTCAAGTACTCTAAAGTAGAGCAAGGAAGAAGAGTAGTGTAACTTAAAACGTAATCTAACGAAACGTTGTAAATTGTGAAACATATATAAGTATTTCTAAAATACCGCACGAAAACGAGAGTCTAAAGCAAAGCTACTTTCCATTTGCAATCTATTTCTTTTTTTGGAAGTTGAGAACTCCGTCTATATAGTAAGCTAAGTTGACTTGTTCGTAATCCCAGGAAATTTTGCGCATGAATTTATATGCATTTTCCCGTTATATGCCTTTCTTGGTTTCCTTTGGTTTCGGATCCTTTGGACTTGGCCGCCTCTCTCCTGCCTGTCTGCTAAGTAAGAGTTTATGCATCTCTCCGAAGCATAGTCTTTCTTGTCTTTTGTTTGCCGATCTGTCTAAAAGTCTACAGATAAATAAAGATACTTAGTACTCCCATTTTATTCTCGTCTTTTCTTTTGGCACACAATACATATTACATGTTCATACTTTGCTCCTGTCTTTTATTGTCGAGATTGTCCTACTGCTCCTTCCCCGCCTTGTCTGCCAGTCCATGATTATATATCCCTGACGTGCATCGCACTACCAAATAAATATACAAATAGGTACCGAGTTCACACAATACAAATATATATTATTGTAAAATCTCTTTTGCGTCTTCACCAACATACTTACTGTAATAAGGTACAGATGTTAAATAAATATGTGTCTACCATATTTATTTCCAGCCACATAGATAAACACAGAAATACATTTCACCCACAAAGAAAAAGCACACATTATTACCATCTCTCGTACAGATAACAAAGAAATGCATTGACATCCATTGTACAGTAAGTAATAGAATACTTCAGTTTCATTCACTTAAGCTAACTATTGAATTTCGTAATACATATTACTTTAGCTATCCATACAAATAAAATATGTTCGCTGATTTCAGAAAAGTCGTTATTGCTTTCAGAATATATTGCTTTCCCCATTGCATTGCTTCCCATTTCTCTTTTGCTCTCCTTTTCTTCTTTCTCCTTTTCGCTTCCCATTTGTCTGCCGTACTTTATTTGGTTATTTATTTATTTATATCTGTACCTCCACACAGGAGATAATGTTACTCTCTGACTATTTACTCTATACGCACATATTATACTCCTTATACGCACACATACTAGACTTGTCTACTCGAGGCGAAGGAAAGGACAATTTAAGGATTGCTCTGCGAGTAGGTATACTGGTAAATACACTTTCACAATACATCAGCCCAGAGCCTTATGCATGCTTAACATGCTTTCGTTTACTTTCCTCTGGGTACAGTACAACATCCGAGAGTAACTAAGTCAGCTAAGGACTTTTTCTTCTTAGGTACTGACAAACAAGAAAATATCTGAGAGAAAGCAGGGAAACCTTAGGTTACGGTAAAAATAAATAAGCACCGGCACAGAATACATTTTTGTTCGTGCATAGAAAATATCTACTACATTGGCATTATATTTACAAGTGCAAATAGATACAGAGCTGGAAGCACACAGCGTGCCAATATATACCCGAGCAGGGCGTGCAGAATAAATTCTGAGAGACAGGATCCACGTACCGTGTGTTTTTATAATAGAAAATGCAATAAGAACGGAGCCCAACAAGATGAGTGGATGAGTCCATCCCCCTCACTCAAGTCCGAATTTATTTATCTGTAGATTGAGAACTTTCCCCAGTATCCTTCTGCTGCGTATTAGCACTGTTAGTGTAACGTAATGCAATGTAACGTAACTTTCAGACGTGCTTCCAGTCCTCCTCTTAAGCCGACCATGTTTTTCTTATGCGAGTAGCTATGGGTATTGTCTGCCTATATGGCATTTATTCTACCACTACTCTACTCTACGTGCATACATAATATTACATATTTAGGTAACATCCTTCCTTCCATGCTACAGCTTATGCTGCTACAGATGTAACATGACCCTAGCTGTAGCAACCTTGGCCGTTGTAGCTATACGTCCTTCTCTACTACTTACGCTACGTCCCTATAGTATATATGTCGTCATTCGCATAAGACCTACACAAGAACATTTTCCTGAATCGGGTAGAGCGGAGCCGGGGTGAGTGAGTCATGCACTGAAACAACACCAAGTGAATGTGAATGTCATAATATATCCCGTACTCACTCACTATTACAGGAAACCCTCTGCTATGAGATCACAAATCAATCAATGGACAACTTCTTACCAATACCCTCGGCTAGTCTTTGTTTCGCTATCCGTTTACATAATAAAACGTTTTAAGTCAATGTGGGTCATTTTGTAAATATTAAATGATACTACTTAGATCTATTCTAGACTATGCCACTTACTCACTTACATTTTTATTTATTTAATACCTTTTCATATTCGTTGCATTTTGTTAATTAAATACCGTTAAATATTTCCGAATGATTTGAGTATCTTCCATTAACAACTTAATGACATACAAGAATTGGATCTTCAGTAAAGATATCATGGGGATGGACTACAGGTTTTACTGTAGATGCTGTCATACAGCCCAAATATTTGGAATATAGTATGTTACGTCACTCAGACTTATACCGTTATCTGTATATGAGTAGTATGAGTGCATGATATTTGAAGAAATAGCATTACACTAGACATTCACTGAATCGCAGACAGACGCAATACCTTCAGTGGAAAACTGAATTTGATACAGGATTTTATGTGAAACGCAATATACAATGTAGTCTTAATGTCTTTGTCTCTCTTCTTCCATATGTACTCTGCTACTTGACAAGGTAAGATTTTGAGATACTCTTTGCAACGGCAGTCAGATTGACAGAACTTGAATGTGAACACCGTTGTAATAGTAACAAATCATCAAAATTTTCAAAAAATACGAATTTAAATATAATCTATTAAATAAATACGAACCTTATATTTATTTTTGCAAATTTTGCAGAAGTTTCGAATGATAAATTCCACTGCTTATGAAAAAAATGTGAGACATTATAATATTTTACTTTATATGTTGTGCACATTGATTTGATTTTCTTAATGTATCAATCACATTGTAGACATACCTATTATTTTCAATGCTCAAAGAACCTGAAACACTATTTCAAAGTTAAAAATAGCTGTAAACCTACCAAACCCTAATTCGGTATTTTTCAAATCCTGGCCATTTCGATTTGTATTGGTTTTCTCCCATCTTGGCCCGAATTGACCTGATACCATCCGATTTCGCACTAACTAATTGGCATTTATACAGAGGATGTTTTTAAATTACTTTTCTAAGACTTCTAATAATTTAGGAAATAAATGAATTTTTGTAAATAATTGTATTAATAATTGTAATAATTGGCACCAATTTAGGGATTTTCTATGGCATCATAAAAACCTCACTAGCCCTGCAACGTCTGGGGCTACAATATTACAAACAAGTTAAAAGATCTTCGTCTCACATTTGTCTGTGTGCAATGGTTATCTCAAAACGTTCCCTTGTGAGGTTTACAGATTCTCCTATTGAACGCGAACAACAGAGCACTGCACAAAGACTCCTTACTGGTGTCCTGGTGATTGTAAGACTTCGATTGACTATCTCTATGGGTAACACATACGTACGGACGTAATTGGAAATGTGGCATAGCAGAAATAAAACGAAATATAAATGTGTGTTAAGCATGTACATACGTGGAGTGGTGAAATATAACATTTAATAACACTTTTAGTAGCAATTTCTGGTACTTAAGTGTAAAAATAAATCTGCAATAAAAAGAAGGTGGCTCTTTTAAGTGCCAGAAACTGAAAGCATCAAATTATTACTCTTGGAATTATTGTTGTATACCCATTTTGACCAAATGTTTGCATTTATTAGAACCATATAGCATGTATGGTGTCAAAAGAATGGTTAAACTGCCATTAGAGCATTGTCATAAATTGAAAATAATGACTGGATTACTTATACTATATAGTTATTTAGATCTAATTTTTATTTATTTTGGCTATAGGTACACCATAGCTTAGCTATGAGAGTTAGGAAAATTTTGATATGAAAAGGATGTTAACGCGTAACCGACTTTGTTCTGGCAGATTTAACCCTTTTTTTCATTAATATAGCATTTTATATTCGAGCTGAAGGATTCTGTGCAAATATATGGTGCAAGCAACAGCTTTTACTATTTAATTTTAGCAACTCGGAGTATACCTACTTTACGTAGGGATTCCACATAAATGACAAGTTTAATAGTTACTACTTTATCCTTCCGTCCTTGTGTAATAGAAAATATTATTGAGTTCTGTCATAAAACGGTTGGTTACTCTTGCCATTTTCTGCTGATGGATTTGACCGACATTACTTTACTGTTACATGCACTGATGCATTTTCATTGCCTGTCTCTCCGTTTGTTTACTCCATATTCTACCCTGTTTTTTGGCAGACATTGTTTATTATCATTCATCTAGTGACGGAATAGGAGTCCAGTGCCAAATCATTTGTATCAAATGCCTGTTTTCAGTTCGGTCATGCCAGGGACTTCATAGGTCATGGCTCATGGCTCATCTGCCAAATTGTGCTTACAACAAATAGTTCACTGTACAGATATCAGTCATTGTGCCTACTAAAAAAGAGTACGATTTTCTGAAATTACAATCAATAAGGGTAACGTGATACAATTGGTTATCTGGTTGATAAAAATAATGTGCTCATCTATTCATCTCAGTAATATCATCTTAGATTGTGCTATTGCACACGCTGTAATAACACAATCTAAGATATTTCTGTTGTGTGGGAAGATAAATAATTCTGGGTTGAAAAATTAAATTTATTTTGCTATTACCGTTTGTTTTCCCCTTCTATTGCTTCCTAAATGAATAAAGCACACCATTGAATCCGTTTAAGTCGAATAATATATTTTAATGATTGTTTTAGTACCACTATAATGCAATTGTCAGAATGAGCAATACCTAAGATTTAAATACTATTCAGTGTACATCTGTATTTATGGAAGTGGTAATAAATCAGACGGGAATACTTTAACAATTTAGAAGAGACAAACAGCATGGTCATTTTGAGTCACGACATTATATTTAAGACCTCTAGAATTGCTATGTACAGAATATATTGCTAGTAATTGTTTAGGACAGTGTACTATAGGGTATAATATTGTAAACGTAAATCTCAAAAGTTTCTATATATGACTTGCTATCTGTTTCAAATGAAATTTTTGCAGGAGGATATGGGTTAGTCTTTATAGTAATATTACGAATTTGTTTGATATGAACTTTTTCATCTTATATTTTACACGAAAGACTTTACAATGCTTGGTTAACATTTTTTATTCCATCAATAGTTATTTTTAAGGTGGCCTAGTTTCTCCAAAATGTTTCATTTTATATAAAATGTAATTTTAAGTTATTAACTGTACATTGCACACGGTTAGCATTTTATAACTCTACTTGAGAAATAGTTTATTTTGCAGCAAAAACTGCCAACTATGTATTCTTGGAACACCTAGCCTCAAATAGGTACCTATTACATCAACGTTTGAAGTCTTGTACAGTTTTGGGGATAAAAAGTATTTTCAATTTCAATCTTCATACTCTGGCTATAAATTGTGTTCAACGTAGTAAGCATTATTTATAAAAGATATTAGTTTATGGGAATGAAAATTTTGCTATATGATCTCAATATCCATAAGGAAAACTTCAAACGAATATATATAATAATATGTTTATTATATATAGTAATACTTACTTATCACTGAAGACCCTTATAGCTCATACAGTGTGTATACCTACTGAAATTAAATGCAAACAAAATATGATGGCTTTAGCTACCTATCGTAATTTATTGCCAGAAGGGAACATAAATGTGAGGGCGACGACAACACGCATCGCTGGAGAATTCGATTGAAAATCTTCCTTTAATTTTCTCAAAGATTTTCCCAAGGTGAGACGAAGCGCATGCTTTTGTAAACGTATGCTGGGAGTATTTAGGAAATTGATAGACCAAAGTAAGTAAGCAAAGTATGTACTCCTACTATACGTTTTCCAACACCCATTGTAAGTATTTACTGAGTACAAGGAGCAAAGGAATAATGGATGTTGTGAGGAAAACTTTGGGAATGTTATTAGTTTTAACGAGCCTGCACTAACAATAACATAGAATGGAGATGAAAACTGAAAACTCTTTTAATGTGTACTTGAGTAGGCAATGAAATGATGAAAGGCTTATAATTAGCAAATGCCATTAATTCCATTGATATGGCTATACACTAACTGCAGAACTTGCTAAATGCCTACTTACTATAAACCTAATATAATGAAACAGTACACAAAATGAAAAATCATGTCATTGATGTAACTTTTAAAATAAACACTCCCTTGTGAATCACAAGAGATGATAAAGTAAAGCTTTGTAGCATTGTATGTCCCTACAAAAGTGCAACTTTCTGCCAACACTTTTTTCAGAAGCCAGCCGATACCAAAACAATACACGCTTGCAGGACACGTGAGATTTTCATCCTCCCCCACTACTACTACCTAGATAAATAAAGTACAGTATAACTGTATAACAATTGTAGAAAAATATTGTTACTTTAATTGTTATAGTTATGGTGAGGGTTTCATTAACCCTGGACTGGTACTAAATTACGCTAAAATGTCCTAGTGGCTGGTTAAAATCACTTAGCTATACTATTTTGTAACCGATGGTCAAAATTAAAATCAGACTAAAGAATATCGGCCACTTTGACCACTAGGCTGCTGGTGAAAATGCACTACTGGTAGGCTGAAATTTAAATTATCCGGCTAAAATGGAACACTCGTTATGTCTTCAGCTTTAGATAGAACCAACAGGTCCTACTACTGGATTTTAAAAACAATGCTTTATCAGTAATCGTAACGACGACGTGATGATGACTGCATGGTAGACATACTAGATATATTTTAATGACTTGTATTCTCTGTACTAAGCGTTTTCTTAAAATCTAAACAAATTATACAATCAATGAAACTTCAAAAAGTTAAAAAAAAACAATCACATCACAAAAAAATCCATTAATGGGATTTTTGTTAGGTATATTGCAAAAACTGCCATAGGAAAATAATTTGCAGAAATAAAACAGAATTTATAATTCTATTTACCACACCTACACTGTGATGTGTATGTATATTGCAGCAGTTTTTATGCAATTTCTCTTCTTCCTAGCAGTAATTCTTTGTCGGTGTGTCTGTCTTGCTGGGTAATAATTATACTCATGGAAGTTGATGACAAGTATTGTAAATGATCATCATGAATCGTGAACAGCCACGCTGTTGCATTATTGTCGTATGATTGAGATGATGAGCAATGATTCAATGATTAATTAATTGTCTGGTAATTGGGACATCGTTGTCCTTAGATTATTTCATTTAGACTGTTGGTGTAACTCTAAGTAAATACTTTTTGGGATTGGCTTCATACGTTGATAAAATGATATAGGTAGGGAACTGAAGGCATTTCGTAGTACATATTACATAATATATTTAAGAATGGTCTATGATAGTGAAGAAATGTTTTCTCATCTCCTCGTTTAATGAACAACATCCCCTGCCTGCCAAGCAAGGTCCATCCTTAGTTTAAAAGGCAAACAACCATTAGTGCTTTATGTAGCTATTTACAGATATTTATGTTGTGTGCCCTGTGAATTCCATGTGTGGTGTAGGCCAATAGGTATTACGTGGATTTTGTAGGCAGTACCTACTTATACATTATACATGCGAAATTTTTTGTACAGTAAAAACTGATACACAGACCACTTTTATTAAAACAGATTTGCAATCATGGTAGATTTGCATACATTCATAATTCCATTTTACATTTATTTTCAGTTTGGGTATTTTTTTTGCAATGACTAGTGTACAAAATTTACCACCTTTTAGGGTATACAGTGATGAAAATGGACTTAATGGTAAATTATGACAATTTGTTGATACAAGTACACACAAGGCACTTGAAAACAAGTTTTAATACTCATTTTTCTCTAAAATACAAATAATTTTGGAGAAAGGTTATTGCCAATGACAGTTCTCATAAATTATTCAAAAAATGACACATTTTTTTTAAAAAGCCAATAAAAATTGTCACGATTTTAAATTTTTGGTTTTTCATTTTTTGTATTGGAATTAGAATGCAGTGGAAATAGAAATCGTTCAATTAATTCCTAAAATTTGTTTCTGAGTTGAACATCTCAGAGTATAGAATAGGAATCGTAATAGAAGAGATATCGATGTTAGTTTTTAGTACTTAATAATGCTTATACTTTTCTGTAAAACTGAAGTGGTGTTAGGTGGTAGTTAGCGTCCTTACTTTTCAGTTTCCACTGTAGGTATGCCAGCGAAGGTAGAAGGTAATATATTTAATTTAATGTATAGCTAACGATAACTTTGCCTGCCTTTTTAATGTTGCCGAACAATAGATATACTTGGAGGCAGACGGAGAGGATATATAAATATATTAGGCAATAGGATGGATGAGAGGCAGAGATCCCATGAATTTCCGTCTGAATAAATATTTATCTCTGACTACTCTGCTGTGTAATCCTATCCTCCTTCCTTTTGCTACTATTAACTGCATAACATGCCCCTGACTACTGTCTACTCGTGCCATTAAGTGTAATATATTAATTGGCAATCTTTGAATAGACTTTAAAGCTACCCATCAGTAGTCTGTCGTAGAGGAATTCCGTTATAAACTACGTAAGCACATACATAATACGGTGTCGAGTCAGTTGCAGTCCATTGGCAATTATAAACTACTGGAAGATATGTCTAAACAGTCTTTTTTGTCTTTAGGGAAGAGGTTAAACACAATTTTAAAATTTTATGTTATCTACTACCATACACAGGTCACAGGATGAATGAGGAAATAAATAAATGAGCAGGAATGTATTACCTCCTAATCAAATGCAACAACAAAACCACTTTACCAAGCCAAACCCTTCAAAAAACAAAGATGTTGCCCAACCCAATACCATATATATTCTCCAGCAACATTGGATGACTTTAAATGCTCACTGTTATTTATAACGTGGATTTATACGGAGAAGCCAAACATGAACTTACGCTTGTTAGATCTATTCCGATATCGATGAATATGTTAGTGTTATACATATACATCAAGCACCTCTACTATCTACATTTCCTTAGATTTATCTACTGACAATCATCTAGTTCAAAGTTTCCGTGATAATTTATAAAATAATGGTATGCCAATGTCTCTTCTTTGATTTGATGCTCCTAATTTACAATGCATCAGAATACGCACTATCTGTCTACATTTTTAGACCATTGGACTAGTACATATTACGCATCGTTTGTAAAATTCCTACCTGTAGTGCTAATGACTAATGTACTAATGCTTTTACTTGAAACTTATTTTTATTAGCATTCAGCTTTATATTGTAATTAGTTTTAGCTATATGTAAACCCTATAGTCGTACCTAATACCAGATAATAGGATAGAGATTAAGATATCATTCTTTCGTTTCGTGCTACAATTTATTGGTATTAAGTATTGTACTTCAGATCGCAACGCATTAACCCACAACCTACGAATTACTGCCCATATTGAGTAATCTATGGTTATGCTAATTGAGAGAGATACCTTATCCCTTGAATAATTAAACTTTGAGAATGACTATGTTTAAATTGGATGAATATTAAGAGGGTATCCATTATAATCTGAGATAGCGGGATTTGGTTTAGTATTAGCAATAAAACTCAAGTTTCATTTTTTCAGATAATCAAAGTTGGTAGACGAACAACTCGACTTGGGAAATACATTTTTCCGAATATTTATGCGGGGGAAGTGCTTATATATCTACTTCTTACAAGTTAACCTTAATTTTGAGACATGTTTAGATTGAATGAAAATTGGATGAGATAGTTAGGATCCTTTGGAGTAAGAAAACTCATTTGAATTGCACTATTATTGGACCTAGTCTTTAAGGAAAGTATGGGAAAGAAAATTAGATCACCAAACTTTGAACTTTAATCATAGTATGAATTTTTTACATAAGTATCTGTAATGGACAACTACTAGATTACTATTACATAGGTAATTACATCTCATCAGAGAGTATTTATGAATTTTTCGTAAACCTTTACGTGGGTGGTACTCGTAATATCGAAGAGCTACTTAAGCCATGCTCTATAATATCATATCTAATTTCGCTTAGCTGGATTGACAACTCCCCTGAAATTAAAACCAGCTACTACAAACTGTGAAGTTGGAGACTGGAGATTTCTAATTAAACCAAGTACATAGGTAGACGTTAAAGGTACATCCAAATGTAATTTAAAGTTTTTGGCTTTAACTCATTGCTACTGACACTGATCAGACACTGGTGACGACTTTACCATGTTGTCTGTAATTAATTTCGTACTAAATATATTTATTGCTTCTTATAATTCACTTGGAATGTCGCCAACAATAGTTACATAAAATCACTGCAATGCGTTAAAACTGTATGGCAACTAAATTTGAGTACATCAGCTAAATTTAATAATGTAGTACGTAAAGTACGTCATTTATTAAGCAGCTAATATTATTCAAATATTTGTTAAAAATTTTTCCAGAACCATGAACTAAAGACTTGGATAGGTAGCTTAAATGTTTCAATAAGCTTCAAGAGAAATGAGATGACGATTCGTCTATGGGCGAGAAGATTTCTATTAGTTTGACTGTGATTTTGCCCAAAAAAGGAATAGCAGAAATGTAGTTGTCTGATTTTTCGTTGTGAACTGTATGGGCTTGATTATTGATTATTGTCTACCTCTATTCTAACTTTAGGGTACCTGACAAACATTTCCCGATTTCTCATACCCTATATATCATAAATTCGCCAGCTAATGAAAATCATAAAGCGTATTTAGTATAGTAACGTATGAAGACTCTGGAGGTAATGCTATAGTATATAAAAATTAAATTTTAATATTAGAAGGGGTAATGAAGGTTTACATATTGCATGCTTATAATGTCTTCCTATATCTTAATTTCCAGTGTGATTCTAGTCACTCGTACGTAACGGTCATACTAATTACATAGGTAACAGAAAAGGTGCTCCTTATATATAATAACTCGCAGTTAGCAAGAAAATGGCACATGTAAAAATAGTATATTACATATTGGCAATCTCACTATTGATAATGCAAAACCAACCCTGAGATATGGTGCCTATGTCCTTAGAATTGAATGTATCGAATTAATTAATGAATGGATAGAGCGTTTGGTTTTTGTATTGTAGTGTATACTATTAGTACTATTGTGCTCGTAGCCAAATTTCTAAAGTTGACAATGAACTGACTTTTTGTTTCTGCTGACATGTGACGATGATTGCAATGGCTATTTAACCACCAGCAGAATATCTTATGAAGTTCTGTTTTACAGTTAGGCAAGTCAAGCTAATTGTAAGCTAAGGATGTCGTTCATTGAAGTTTAGTATTTATTTCACTCACAATACAATCAGTTTATTATGTGCCATAGAGTAGGGTACAGTGCAAGCAAAAGCAATCTGTCTATCTCTGTCTCTACTCATTTGCATCATTCCACTCCTCTCATCTCAAGTATTGCAAGTTCTGTATGTACTTTTGGTATTTAGGTATAGGTACCTAAGTATTTATTACGTAGGTAGGTATCTCGTCATTGCATGTGTATATCCATCCATTGTAAATGAGTGTGCAATTATAATTATCGCCAGAAGGACATTGATGGCAGAGTAACACTAATCTTCAATTCTGCAATAGGCAATACGTAGGTAGTAAGGTAAATGAAATATTTACTATGCACCACACCATAATGTATACAGTCAGCATCAGTAACCTATATTACACATTGCACTTGTCTTTTGACTATTACTACTTAAATGGCAAATTGTAAATAAATGGTACGTTTAGTTTTTCTGACTGACGGAGTCTTCATCATCTTTTTTTACGATCCTGATTAGTAATATGACCATGTCTAGAAATCTTTTCCTAATTTTACAGTCAGTATACCACAGCATAACAAAGGAATGAACAAAGACCTAATAGTTTCCTTGGTGTCATGTGTGGAAATAAACTATCATAATAAAGCAAATAATAAGCCAAAGTTCACACTGCAATACCACAACCAATTTATTACCCTTGTATAAATGGCGTTATTTTTCTAAAAGGCTCTTTCTACCGCAAATCACCCTATAAAGATAAAATAGTTTTGTCAACAAGATATTTTACAGCTTGAAGAAATTAGGACCTATTATTTAACAGCTCCTTGCACTCATTGCCTTGGTACTCTTACTTTCATGTTGGCATTCATAAAAAACGCATTTAGCCAAAACCAATGGCAAAACCTAAATTTTAAATAATCATATTTGTAAATTTTGTAATATACAAAACTGAAAATAAGAAGAAGGTGTATTACTAAATTTACTTAATTTTAATATTACTTGTAGTTGAGATAAAAAGCTTTTTTATTGTCAGTCTTCTTATTTGTTGGTACTCGAGAATTCGAAATGTGTCTTAGTGTCTTCACTCCTCAGTCTACATAGGTACTTATATCAATTAGATTCTCGGTATGTGAAATTGAAATTGTTTGGAAAATGTAAAATAGAATTGCACTGTGCAATTACAATTATCTATTATCTACATAACCTCCCGCAGGCACAAATAGTTTGAATAATATTCATTTGTAATAGTTATATCTACCTCCTATATACAATAAGAGCGAGGGTTTAACATATTGGATATAGTCACGTTTTGCGTAAGATAATTGAAATTACATATTACACTCTGTGAAAAATTAGCAACTTAAGAATTGTATTTGCAATTAATAATAGTATGTTTGGTATACAGGCGAAACGTATTCATATTAATATAATTTGGCTCTACGCTCCATATATGAATGAAAGGAAACAATAATCCTACAAAATACGGGTCAAGCTATATCATTCACAAAACAATATGAAGTGCCATTAGAACTAGAGTTACTATCATAGGATGCCAGTGAAGAGATATGGTACCTTTGCTTTGTCTGTGTAAAATTTAGAAGAATGTAGTGAAACGACGCATTAAATCCCATGCAACATAAACAGTATCTCTCCATGCCGTGTGAGTAGGTATTACCTGTATTCAATGCTATATGGTAATGTATTGTATAGATATATGCAAATCGGAGACACAAAGACAAAACGCTGAATTGAGAATAAGTTATAATATAGTGAATATAGTTGCATTACTCAGTTATGAATGCAAATACTTTGAATTGTGGCTATTGTAATTAAATAATTAATCAAAGAGTCCAAAGACAGAAGCGCAAAGCTGTGAAATATGAACAGCTTCTAAATGACACTTAAAAAGTTGATGGTCTCTTAAAAAAGTAAAACAAGTCTGTCGGCTCTCCCACACATTAGCAATGAAATACTATTAACATTAGTTATGTGCAAACAAACAAATAAACAGATTTATTGCTCAATGAATTAAAGTGCTTACAAGAGATGCAAAGAGAGGAGTATTTACTGCGTACATTGTTTGCATATGTACAATGGCATTGGTACAGCCACTACTAACTACTGCTTGTTACAACTATATTACCAACACGTAAGAAACTGCACGAGAGCCTATCCTACCTTACTTAATACGTACTAACATCGTTGCAAGAAGACTAAAGAACAATTTGCAATCAGAGAATCACGCAAGAAGGACTTTCCATACAAATCAAATTAAATAGGCAAAGGTAACAGAAGAATCAATGGAGTGGAATTGTGCTTGTGTTGTTTGTATGTGACATAAACGACGCGAGTTCCAATTCTTTTCCTCTAGCCTCAAAAGGGAAACTCATTTCATTTACAATCAAGAATGTTTATGTTAGCATTTAAATTCTAATTTTTATTCATAGCCCATTCCATATACTTTTCAAATGAATATGTGCGTATATACATAAATAATTACGTATTACAATTTACACTAGCATTAAAAATGAATTGCTTATTCAGAGTAATATTCCCATTGTGCTTAAAAGTACGTATAGAATATAAACATGAATTTAAATTATACTCACATGGGCTATCCATTCTTGTGTTACACATAATAAGAACACAATAAACACTTGTAAAATATGGTCCAAAAGGCAAAAACAAACTGGTAAATTGTTCCTTACTCATTGTCAATCATTTTCTGTGGTGCAATCTGACTTCAACCTTTTTTATTTATTATTTACTCATCTATCCATTTCATTTGTCTACACCTAATTTCATAAAGCGTTATTAAGTATACATGAGCTCTGTCACACTCAAAAGCGGTCAGGGAAAAATAACATTGAAATTTATTTGGACAGAACAAAGAAAATACTTTGGATTTTATGACTATCTTAATGTTACAAGCTATGTAAACGGAATCCAATATCACCTTTTGGTACCAAATAGGTACCTATCTAGAGGTATTGTTTCATACGAGGTTAAACGCAAACACAACAAGTGTTGTTGAATTACATTGGCATAATATTATCTTATTACCAATTCACAGTTGTGCAAATATAAACTGTCCATCCTCAAAGCTGAAGTATCACTTTAAATAATAATATTATGTACCTAATTTTAATCTTACGATTGGTAATTAGCACATTGATATTTAAGAGTAAATAATTATTCTGTATTGGGAAACTTAGCAAAGTCAATAAATGTTATTTTAGAGCACAATTATGTATGTTTATTGCACAACGGCACATTTGTTGCCAACATAATATAAATATGCAAAAATTTATTACAATTCACTATCCTCTTATTGCTATTATGCATCAGTGCCTAATAAAGTATTTTTTACAGCCGTTCGTTTATTTCATATTAAAGAACATGTTGATACATTTTACATTATTAATTCCAAGATTCAATTTGCATTGCAGCTCAATACTAACACCTTTCGAATCCCGATGGCTTTCAGTTTTTCCCATCACTATTTCTATCAGCAAATATGTAGAATTTACATAAATGGATTTATAGGCTTAATTAAGCGCTAATTTTTAAGGATGCTAATGAAGACGAATGGGGATGAATGAGGTTGAATGGGGACGAATGAGAACCAATGCGGACGATTAAGTCTGAATGAGGACGAATAAGGACAAATGTGTAGGAATGAATTTTAAAATTTTAAATTTTAAAATTAAAAAAATGAATTTTAATTTTAAAATACTGAAATAAAAATATTTCTGTTATAGGATAACGAAATTAACACCATGTTCTTGTTTCTCATCTAAATACATATCAGTTTCCTATATTCAAGATTCTAATTTGCTTAGACTGCCATAGAAAAGTCAGACTGTAAGTAGAGTAACACCATAAATTTCAAGACTGTTCATTTTAACTTAATGCCATACAAAATTCAGATGTGTTATTAGAATTCCTATTTTTGCTTTCATTTTTTAAGATAAAAATACTAATAACCTGTACGTCAAGCTATTAGTATTCTAATTCTAACTATTACTGTAATGCACTTGTAAAAAGGATGTAATCTGTAGTATAAATAACCAACCAGAAAGGAAGTTTTGTTTTTGATGCTTGCATGAAGTATGAATTGCTAAAGACAAAGCATATATTGCAAGGTCTCCTTTAAAAACTCATTTTTTTGTGTAACTTTGTATGGTATAGCGATATTGGAGATCAACGATCAACATGTGTGCAAATGCATTTGCAATAGCAACAAAACAGTATCTACATAATAGTAAGGGATCCTACATTTCTTAAGTCAGAGAAGTTAAGTATCTTGCCTGAAGGGGTTTGCAGATGCACATTTAATGATTATTAAACATTAAAAAGCAATGAAAACGTTAAGATAGGAGATCCGAAATCTAGTGAGCTGAATGAAAAGGTGTTATTGACTAGAGTCGACTTGACAAGAATGGAAAATGGAATTGCTTATGCATGCAAAAAATGGCACGAAGAAACTTTCATTGGAACAGTGGGTGATATTGCAAATTGACATTTATTGTTTCATCTTCGCTGTTGTCGCTCTTCTTCGTTCCATTTATTTAAAACTGCTGAGAGAAGAATACAAAATACTGTCAATATTCAGTATATGAGAATCCTGTATACTATCTATTATTTTAAAATTGTAATTCCGACATAGAGAATTTTAAGAGCTCTTTAGTCCATTCTGCTAGCATAAGCACAAAGAAGAATGAATTTTTCGAAACATATGTATGTGCATAGACACTTTACCATTCCATAACGGTATCTATGCTCGTTTTCGTATAAGCTAACGAGCATAGCCGAAACTTAAGCATCTCATTCAGTAAAAAACTGAATGTATAAAGATAGATTTGCCTGTTCCTGAGAATTCTTACATTAATTCCTATAGTGCATAGCGAGTTATTCATTAGCATAGCATGAATATGGGCAGCGAGTGGATGTTTGCATTAGTGGAGTCATTTGTTATTCTTCTATGCGGACAAGGTAAAAATATCAATGCAAAACAGTTATAATAGTAAAAGGAAACCTTTGTTTAGCCAAGTAACTATTCACCTAGAGAATTATGCTGAGTTATCACAATGATAAAACTAATCATTACATTATGCATAGTGACTTTGGCCAACTATTCTCAAAAAGGACTTTACTACTATCCGTACTGCGTTACTTTTAATTACATTTAACAGTTTGCTTTCGTGCAATTGTAGGCACAAACTAATCATTATTGACTTTGCTAAATACACGCAATATAGCTTTTTCCACATTTCTTTTAATTTTAGATCAAGGTTTCTGCAGTTTTTTTACCCGTTATAAAATGGCAAATACTAGAAACGTGTGTTGTGTCAGGCCATTGTATCACGAAGTACTCTTGAGCCTTTTAACTATAAGAAATAACTTAATTGCAATTTGAAAAAATAATGTACCTATATCTATACTTACGTGCAATTGGTTAACCAAAATGAGGTTTTCGTTTGCATGTTCGTTTATGACTTTAAATGGAAGTTTTACACAATCGCATTTTAAAGACGTGCAATATTGCAAATAAGGATATTTTAGGATTTATCTCTACTTAATGTTGGCAATGGAGAATGCAAATTAAAACGCAATCTTTGGAAGATTGGCCATGCGGTCGTAGAGAGTGAGAGGGATTTCCTCAATCAACAAGAAGTGAACGGAGCAATTGGCTTTAATATAGTGGGGCTGGACTGGAACCATATCTTATTCATGCCACAGAATTATTGATCCCACTTTAATTAAAATGTGTATTGATTGATAATAACATATAATTATCACAAATTGGTGTTAATTTTATAATTGCCATTTTTTTCATACTATTTTTCCAGTTAATAAGGGTGGATCTTATTTGTACTAGGAAATATTTTGTGTGTCTACAGGAATATATTTCTGTACGTTCTAAGTATGTATGTATATCTGTATGCAAGAATATTTCTCAGTCCTAGGAAGCGTTTTTATATTATGCCTCAGAGGATTTTATTAAATTTAAGGTTCTTACTATTACAAAGTTCTAGCCATATTAGACAATTAAGTCCAATTAAATATTGTACAGTTGAGGAAATTAGAATAGAAAAAAATTGAAGTCCCAAGTTACATTTTTGTTGCAATATCATTGAAGTATTTTGAACTATATTCTGATTCTATATATCGTTCACGACAATCCATAGTTTTGACTATGTAGCAAATGGTTAAAATCATTTGGCTACTCAATTTGACAACACCATTTCAGCTGTTAGCCGGTTAGTCATGGAGGAGTCAAGGATTATTTGTATAAAGTAGGTCTTTTAGTCTCGGCTGAAGTTAATTTTGACTATTTGACCAGTTAGAAGTCTCTACATTGTTTAATATTATCACAGGGCTCTATTAAGGAACGGCGGCAAACTGCTCCAACTACCTTATAAGGAACTTTTGGGTTTTAAATTAAAGTATTGCTATTTAAAGAGAGGTCACGGAATTCTGTGTAAGTCGGAACTAAGGATGATAGACTTGTTTACCCAAAATGCATCTAAAATCCACTCCAACTAGTAAGTAAGTATAAGTTCTTACTATCATTAGGAGAAGAAGCTTAGACTTTTTGGTTGGACGGTAGAATTACAATAAAGTAACTTCATATAAGGTCAGGCTAGGATAGTATAATTAGTTCTTTAGAAGGTACATTGGTTATGGAAACAACAGTTCACAAGTTCCACAGACATCTAAAGCGCAAGAAGTTTATCAATAAATTAAAGAAGACATTTGGTTAAATAGTTGATGGTACTTGTGCATTAGAGCTGCATATCCTTGATTGTATTTGAGGTACCTAATAGAAGAGGGAAGCATTAGCCCCAACAATATTTGTAGGAAGACCTTGTGGTTGCTAAATAAGAGATGAGTAGCATTATAATTGGACATTTCGAGCCGAGTAATATATTAGAGTATGAAGAATCATGCAACGGACTTATCTTGAGCCACGTAGGCGATTCTAGTTTTCCAGGCAAGTTGTAACTCTGAAAGGAAGATCTGGTCCCGTCAACAAGTCTACTAGTGTGCAGTCGTGCAGTTTGGCAAAAACTTAACTTTAGTTTAAAACACAAGTTAGGTAACAACTGGCACACATTTATTATAGAAGGAACTATTTAGGTAGACCTCACCCAGCTCTGTGAACGATTACTATTCGATTAGTTAGATTAGTTTCATGGATAGTTTGGTTGTGACTCGGTCCTTTTCTGCAAAGTTTGTCTGGTCGGACTTCATAATTCAATTGTATTTGGTTGTGTAAGTAGTTCTATTAGGACATAAAATACAAACAGACGGTACCTACCTATAACAGGACACTGTTTTATAATATAATTATAACATTAGCATGGGCTATGAAGCACATTACATGGATTCAGATGTAATACATAGAATGCCTCATCATTCAACACGTTATTACTTGCACTTACACAATGCATACACATGAGGTACTGTAACGGACAGGTAAATAGGTAATAAAATAATGGCAATCGTAATTGCAGGAGTATGTATTAGAGTTGAGTACGCGAGCGAGCGATGTGAAAGTATGTCAAAAAGAATTATCGCATCTACTTTACATATAAATATGATCGGAGGACAGGTGCTTCACTCATCCATCCCTTTTTCGGCAACTTGCTTACACAAAGTTACTCCAGAGGTTACTTACCTGTCACTTTCACTTTCAGGTCTTCGTCTTCCATGAATTGCATGAGATGACATTCACAGACAGCAAGACAACAGACCGACCCTTCCCATATTCTCATCCTCATTATTTATACTACTATGCTTGTTTTAAACCATTAAAACCACCCAGACTCACACATTAACATTTTACACAATGCAAACTACCCAAAACCAAATAGACATAATACCAAACACACGAAGACTTTTTACTCGTACCTAACTACTACTAAGCCCTTTGTAATTTTATGTGTGAGTAAATAGATAGATGGGCAATTATCTAAATTATCTATTTGATGCCTTAATGCCTACAACAAACTACATATACGGAATCCAACGGCAAATACGGTGTAATTTAAATACCACACTACTCTTTACATAGTTATCCACCGCCATCAACATATTTCATCATAATTAAGCTAACTGGAATAGCTTGAAATCATTTCGGTTTTTTCCACACCTTTACACAATTTTTGACCGGTCACTATCTATATTTGGTCAAAATTGATCCAAATACGATTTCATCAAGCTATATTCAGAATTAAGTTTCTCTTTTTGGAAATGTATCTAAAAGTATAATATGAATTATGACTACCTATAAATAAAACTACCTATTATATTGCATAATATATAGCAAAGCATGTAAAATGATAATGTCTGTATTACGTGTTTATTTTTCTATATCTTGTCAGAATATTTATACGTGATTCTATGTCCAGGTACTTACGTTACGGTCGTTTTACTTAGGTACTAGTCCTCAGACTTTTGTGTGGTCTTCTTTATGCGACAACAAAATTCTAGTGGTTATTGTTGGCGAGAAATCCTATTTGGTATGTATTGTTAGTTGAGTCAGGAAAACATAAAGAATGTCATGTCATTAATTTCAATTGCTGAAGATAAGAATTATTATGCGGCAGGCTAATAGGTAATAAGTATATTATAGTCGAGACATCATTTTCATCATCTTAGAATACTATTGCGACTGACCCTTTAGATTAATTCCAGATAGCTTCCATTTGACATTTTACTTTCGTAAAAAATATATACGCCATAAGAGGGTAGTGCTTGATAATAATAAAAAATAATTTGCCAAATTCTACTGATATATTAGCAACCGTTTACACAGCACACTACAGTCCATTTATTGTAGTCTGAAATAGCAAACACACCTAGACCTAGAAAAACATCTGCAGCCTGCACTGAAAGCTTTATAGCCTCAACCTCACAGCTCACGCTCGTTTGTTAATTTATGTTATCTATATAATCTGCTAGTGATAAACTGCTACTGTTGCGTGTATGTAATAATGACTTGTACGTGTGGACACAGAAACATTTTTTAAATGTAGCACTGTGTACAAGTGAATAATGTAAACGTTGTACAGTGCAAATAGTAGTTACCAAGATGACATAATATTATTCATTTATAATGGTCCATTACAGTCCTCTGAAACACAACACATAACATTGTTACATCTGGCTAATATCTATAAGTGATATAGCAATCTACTTTGTATGTACAAGCTACGTAATTGTGTAATAGCAAGATAACGACCCAATCAACTGAAGAACTACATACTAGGGAGGTACTACCCAACAGGAAATCATGAAATTGGTAATTAGAAGTTTTTCAGCAAAATTGGCCAACAAAAACCTAAAGCGAGAACCTTGCCAAAATAAGTTATTTTCTATCAAATATGTCTTAAAAGTTATTTATTTCCTGATCTATTTAATTAGATTGTCATTTTGCAGAAATGTTTTGATTTTCTGACATGTCCTGATTGCGATTAGTATTATAGAGTTTTAGGTAATTGTACTGTACATTATTATTTGTACTTTAATTAGACCATAATTGTAGGTTAAAGCCGAAAATTTTATGTTTTTGCATTTAAAATTGCAACAATTTATTCTCTTAGAGCTGTTTTCCCATAATTTTGGTGTAGTTCTGCAGCTACAACAATCAAAATTCTTATTTTTTAAAATATTCGGATCATGTAAACTTTTCCTATAGTTTCTAAATTGTAGAATCAATTGAAAAATTTAGATTTTCCAGATGGAATAAATGTTAACTCTGATGGAATAATATTTTATCTGAATCTAATATGAATACTGTTCATCGATATATCTAATAGTTGTAATATGTGTATTGTGAATTCATGCGTGTGTATTATCTAATGATCTACATGATATCAGATCTGACTGAGAAAATGTTTTAGGATTTGAATCATAGACAGACAAAAGGATTCTCGAGTTTCAATTAGGCGACCAATAATGTAGCTTTATACCATGAAATAATAGGCTCTGAACTTCTGAAGTATAATTATGCTTTAATAAACGTACTATCGTTCTGAATCTTTATATCGATCTCACTTAGCGATGCCAATCCCTTGCATCATACTAGTCAACTCAAGAATTGATGGCTTAGTAGCATTTTATTACTGTTTTGCTGCAACAAGTAGCTATGTAGCTTCAGTTATAAAGAACTCACGTAGTTATTACTTAAATATTTCTCATTAGTATACAGACAATAAATGCTACCATGTTTTGTACCACATCACTAAATATTCAAATTTATAACAATAAGTATATATTATTATGCCAAAAATACTTGGGTAAGCAAGTAAGAGCTCTTTATAATGAATTTGTAAATTGCTATTCTTAATGTAGGAGTCTAGTTGATTTGAACATTTTTCATGGATAGTTTTTATTTCTGAATGAACTCCCTTCCGTCGGCAATATCTGAGGTTATAGTTCAAATCAAGCTCAAGAATCAAGATAATTAGTGACAAAAGTAAATGTGAATAAATGCAAAGTAACTTTTGTAGACGTCTAGAAAATTCAAGAATTCTGTTTTCGTCTTTTGAAGTTGTGCCAATATTTCATTTCAAGCCAATATGCACATGACAAGTCTTCAAGGTTTGATGTACTTTTAAAAAATCATTATGCTCATTAAGTTGCTAATCGTTGATATTTATTCCTCCTAGCTACTAATAAAATGCTAGACAAATTGCGGTCTTGAAAGTATTTACAACTCATTATAACGTATCATAACATGACATATCAAAGCATTTTGGTTAAATTCCTTCTCGACAGAAGTTTTGCAAAATATGCATTTTCACCTTCAGAGAGGCACAAATATCAATAGCCTAAAGTTTATTATATAAAATATGAAAGAGCAAAGAATGTTATAATTCTAAATGCAAGTAACATGAATTTAGGTCTCCACTCTAATGTCGGCATTAGATTTCACTGGCTTTACTGGGTCAAGAAGACGTAAATCATGCATCATGATATCATCTTCATTGTAATAGATTATCATAGGATCAGAAAGGATATTATTTAACCTTAATTAGCTAAGTAAATGAGACAGGTGACAGTTTCACTTCATTCAGCTAATTTTCTCATGGCGTAGCTATTAATAGTATTTGCACTATTTTTCCCTGACTATAAATCTGTACTTGTAATAAGTATAGAGTAGGATGTGTAGGGCAGACAGTCTCTATGAGGATATTACATAATACCATAGAGTAAGACATTACATATACAATTACAATGGTAGAGGCCAACTCCAGAGAGCATTTGAGGAGAAGTATAGAGAGGAGAGATCGAAGCAGTAGCCCGGCAGGTAGTAACCGTACATGCATTTAGATGAAGGCTCAATCAAAAATAATGATGCAAAGAATAAATGAGAATACAAGGATAATGAAAGGCATGTGCTGTGCATGTGCCATGAATCAATTGTATAGCCTCGTTCTCTGGCCGATGTGCATTAGTTTGCCGTGTTGACTGAGCATCCTTAATAAGTCAATCTATTTCACACATGATTGTGTTCCTTAATGTCTTAATATTAGTACTGTGGAATATCCACAGAGACTGACCATTTTCTCTAAATACCAAATGAATAACAACTCCTCAAACTTTTAGCTGCCTATACACTCCTATACTATACTCTATGCTTATTTCTTCTGGTGATATGCATAATATTATTACAGCAAGATCACACATATGCTATCTTCAGCACTGCTGACGCTCGCTAACAACAATACCGAACGTTCTTGCCTTTTTCAGGACTGATGTGTACACAAAACATTTGTCAATCATTTCAATATACTAATAATCTAAACGACATTCAGGTTTAATTTTCAATGAGAATAAATATCAAAGTCAACCTTGTGCTTGTATATATAACCATCAATATCCCAAGTGAAGCGCAATCTTTTTTATGTATGTCTCCGTGTACACAGTCGTGCAAACATGTGTAGGATGTATACCGATAAACACAATTTTGCCAAAAGTGAGAGTGCTAAGATATTTTTTACAATACAATGCAATTTTCAATTACCACTACTTTTTCAAATTAATTTCAATTTATGGACCATTCATTTTCTATCTGTAGCATTTTTGCTCTCATTGTCTTTCTAAGATATTGAAAAGGCTATTTACAGATAAGCCATGATCCTTTCAATGACAACTACGTAATACAATATGCAGACTATATATAGAGTGCTTATAAATGTTATTAGCCAAAGCTTTTAACCAAAAAAACTTAATGTAAAAATACTTGTGTTATCATATAATGAAGTAAATGCAAGTTTGTAGTAAGTATTTATTTCTATCGAGGTTACTCGATATTGTTTGTGTGGGCGATGGCGTTGCTTACTATTTGGCTACATCAGAAGTAATATTCTCTGTGATTTCTACTAACAATGCTATGCTGTGCCCACCAAAGTCGAGTCGGAAATCGGAATCGATTGCATTTCATTTCGTTGTCCTATTAGCATCAACCTTTCACATTATAATGCACAAAACGTGTATTCATTCATCAAGTCCTGTTCTCGAGCCATTGATGTGGTCTCTGGATTTAACCCAATATTTGCTCTATATAGACAGGGAAATTATGTAACTATAAGTATATTGACTGAGTAAAGTATACGACTGGTACGACAGCGATTGATCTGCGATTGACCCGATAGGGCATTCGTAGTAAAAAATCTGTCGCCAACAAATTAGTTATTCAGGTATAGAAACTCTATTTTGGTAATATCCATTTCAATGGTCTATATACAGTTTCTACCTTAAATAATTCTAAAATGCATTACTATAAGGAATGAATACCAATTTATTACTTGTATACTTGTAAAATAGGTATTTCTAATACTATGTAGTACTACGGAGACCAGTATATAAATAAGTTTATAGTTTCTACTCTACTATGAAATGGTATTCCTATCAAGAACATAAAGTAAAGTAAACGTTGACATAGTTTTTATGACCCTCAAAAATTGAGGTTTTGGTTGCTACTTGTTAGTTACCAGCGAACTATGTGCAATAAATCAGAAAGTAAAGACGTCTTAAATGTCAGAGATTGTTATTAGTTTTTTGTCTCACACGTAATGGAATGTTCTGAAATATTTCTTGGCAAACAGCTCAGTTTTAGTGCAGCAATAGTCATCATCATGGCAGATCATGTGGATAACAGTTTTATTTCAGTTTTCCTTTTACGTGAGAATAGGTAATTGACAGATTGTTATTTATCCGGGATTAATGCACAAATGACTACTTGATTTAGGAGCCTAGCCAGCCTAAGAGCTTGGATGAAACAACTTGTTATATAACATATTGATCATATTACTGTAAGCGAGATTTCATGGTTGAATTAAAGATGACACAGTGTGTGTGCACAAAAGAGAGTCTGAGTTTGCTGAATGAAATAAAGCGACAAACTAGGACGAAATAGACATGGTCTTTCTATGATAGTATGTTTCATATATCTATCAATTGTATGTATTACAAAGAAAACGGGACTGTTGAGTAAAAAGAGACCTAACATGAAATGGATATAATAAGCCATATACAGGATATCTGTATGTATGTAGGTGTAGGTAAGACTAGAATCTTACACTGCATTGCGTACAATCAATAAATAATCCATGAGTTGATCCTGCAAATATCCAAGTAGGTACGACGGACGACGGTACGACTTCAAGAAGCTCGTCTAACGAGCAGAAGAGCCATCGACACAAAAAGGCCAACTTGTTATATGACATTACCGATAAGTGTATATGCAGGGATATAGGAATGCAGCGGCTGTAGCTACAGATAGTCAGTTGATTAGTTGGCAGAAAGTTTTTTTTTCTTCTGAGAGCAAATCTCAGCATCAGTGCTTTGGTTGCTTTGGTTGGTGCAAGTGACAATTGAATTGAAATTGAGTGTGCAATAGTGAGAAAGAGCATAAACAAAACGAAATGCATACAGAATGGCTTTAACGAAGTGATTTCAATGATTTGCCGTATCATTCCCAAACAGTAGATTCCTTATCATTTATCACTTGTGTACACACTTGGAAATGTTGGGAATAGCAAAAGCCTACTTGTGCTCTATGCGGATGACTATGAAAGACAATTGTGTTCTTGTGTAGATTATGGATGATATTTTATAATTGAGGGAGATAGTTGTTGTAGAATGAAGAGAGATAAATTGATTAAGTATCTCCCAGTAATTGATGTAAAGACCTGTCCTTTATTAATCAAGATGAAAATTTTCAATTTCGCAATCACGAACAATTACACTCTTATAGCTTCACAGAGTTACACCAACAATACTTTTTGTATCTTTAAATATGAATTAGCATTACTCATTCATATCATCCACTCCTTCAGGTATTACAGTTTCAAATAGAACAACGTGGAAGTCTCAGCCACTACATAAACTGATGAATACTCCTTTACTAGGTCGTATAATTTATTGATTAAATTAACAAACACTTTTACTATCTGCAAACTCAAGTGGGCAATTACTTATTTCACTTATAAGACACATACCCCCATTATATCCATTATTACTAAATCCTTTATACTGAAATTATAAAACAAAATATGAAATATGAAAGCAAC
Source organism: Tomocerus qinae (assembly GCA_020055645.1). Lineage (NCBI taxonomy): Eukaryota > Metazoa > Arthropoda > Collembola > Entomobryomorpha > Tomoceridae > Tomocerus > Tomocerus qinae. Next base: position 30,730,495 of record CM034548.1, read on the forward strand.
TATAAATATTCCTATTCAAAGAAACATTGCCAAATTGCCATCACTTTCTCATATGTGTAGTATAATTATATCTGAATGAATCAATTTGTATCGCTAATTTTCCATCTCAACTATTTCAATACTAAATTCAATTATACGACTTACATCATAATTTCCGTAAGTATCAAATTAGTGTATCAGAACAAAGTTTATCGCCCTACTTGCAACTCCAAATGAAAAATTTCCTACACACGTAATAATAATAGGGAAGCAAATCTAAAGTAATTGCGACGCTTGCAATTGTGAATGCACATTGTTAAAACACCTGTAATGAATAAGCCAATGATAATATAAGTTCATTAAAACAATTCAATAAGCAATGCATTTATTTATTAGGTACTTCTTCATTTAAAATTTCATTCAGGTGGGATCTCAGAGAATAAATTAGCCTAAAGTACCACTTGTGTATATATGGTCGTCCATATAGTTCGTATTTATGCAATTTGTATGCTCACTATCATCCCAATGTATTTGCAAAGTGAATGTTTATGAGTAATTATAATGGTAACCAGTAACGTGGTCTGATTTGGAAGTCCAGGTGATTTAATTCTTACTTAAAGGTCACCTGTGTTTCACTTGCGTGGGAGTAGGTGGAGAAACTTTGTTCGGCCTTAACATACCCTACTACTTTGTAACAATAAATAGTGGTAGGAATAATACCATATCTATCTGCACGAAACATTGTACATATGGCTTGCAATAAATATTATAGCAATAATTGATTCATAATGTTATTATGATCATAATATCCATTTACTAAGAGTAATAAAAAGCTTTTATCTATACTACCTTTGAACATTTGTTACTACTAGGGATAATTTATTGCGTCAGTGCCAGTAAATTAATCACAACGGGTCAATTCTACGTCTTTGTGTAGCAAAAGGATGCTAACATAATATACAGAGGTCTTTTAAAGCCATTTAATTAGATTTCCGTCAATCAAATAAAACAAACATGAGTAGGCAGGTAAGTACTATCACTAAATATTAAATGGACAAGGCTTGCGGAAAATATCCAAGTAAAGTATTTCTGAAAACCGGAGGGAATAAAACTTTTTGTTTGACTTTAGATTTGAGGGAGAGTGACATCCATTAGGTTAAATTGTCATTCTTCTCTATAAATTGTAAATATGTTTTGTATAGCTTAGATCATGGGCATGAATGTACTTATTTCCAAAGAAATAAAATGGTATGAATTGCAAGAAAGGGAATTGCAACATTGGAAGTTTAAGTACGAGTAATGCTATTAAATTGAGGTTGACATTAGTACATACGTACTGTAAAGTTTTGTATTCCTGGCTGTAGAGTAGGAGAAATAGAGTTTTATTTTTGGTAATAATTGCTGCTACCATTACTAACGATGCAATGATAATATTATTGGAAAATGTAATAAATATGAATCATGGTTATTATGATGATAGTCTTTGTTGTGATTGTGGTGGACAAAGAATGAATAAAAGTTTATTATGAAAAGGCATAATAAGCAGTCGAAATAAGGCATTTCAGAGCGCTGCAATTCTGCAGGCAGTCTCAGACTGTAGTGACATAACAATCGCATAATAGCAATGAAATGAAAATGTGAGTGATAGAAATTCCAAACTGTACAATATAAAATACACAGAGAACGAAGTTATGCAATAGAATGTAATGTAGTAGGTATGTACTTATTTACTGCAAATACTTACTGCACTGTTGTTGTCTACAAACGACATAATATCTCTGAATAGTATTACCGACAAACGGTGCAATGACAATAAAAGGCATTAACACAGCATGGATTTCAAGAGCTTTTTTGAGAGAAGGAAGAATTAAGACCATTTACATAAAAGACAAAGTCGTAATGCTGTAATATATTGCGCTGTATAACTATATAATGTAATGCTAACCTCCTACTATGCATATAGGAACTTCAGCTATATAAACACAGTGCATAGAATAAGAGTGATTTTAATGTAATCAGGTTGAGTAGTCTGCCCATAGCTATATACTGATTTCAGTCTTCATAGTTTGTAGTGTTATCTAACAAAGCTCTATATACGGAATACAAAAAGAAGACTCTTCTCTGAATGAACCTTCGTCCATCCAAAATCCATATAACTAAAAGCCAAACCAACTAGAAAGGAATTAATTCCAAATGGAGTGATAAAGAAATCAAAGTAGGAGCAGAACATATTACCAAACCAAAGAGACAATAGTAAACCTACATAAAATTATAAACGTTGCTTTGTAATGAATCTCTGACTCCACTCTCTGTCAGGTCTTAGGCTAATGACTAGAAATCCTCTTTGTAAAATGTGCCTATACACAGGAACATGATAAAACAGCCACGATGTATTGTGATTGTGATACTCTTACTTGGTGTATCATTTACTATAATTTCAAAGCATAAAATCTGACTGCAAATTTTAAGTAAATACCCACTTCAATTATACATTAAAGACTTACATTATGTACTATAAACTGTATGGTTTATGCATACTTATTTATTTTGAGTCTACTTGGCTTTGCTGTATTTATGTTCATTTAGACCCACTACTGCTGTAGTAGACAATTCTCAAGAGATTGTAATGCACTCACTCTTTACTTAAGTTGCGCAACAATCAGGTCCATAATATTAATTCAACATGCAAAATCATACGTTATTGATAAAGTAACTAAAGCTATTGCAATTCCACCTGTTCTAATGCTATTGTTTAGTACGTACATCTACCTACGAACATGTCACTTTTTAGTCTGTAAACTTTGTTTCCGTGTTTCATAAAATAATCATGCGATAATATTAACTTGGCTATAAATCGCTAAAACAAAGAACTTGTTAAATACCAACAAAATTAATGTAATAGGATTTAAACATTAAAGATGTATTTTTGAGGAGATAAACTCTCTCTACATGCGGAAGAAGTCGCAACTCAATCCTAAAGTAACGGGATATTTAATTGTAATGTATATTACTTAAACCTACAGAACTACCTTAGTGCTTAATGTTAACAATTAAGATAAATACCTACAATAAAAGAAGGGATACATTCAGTTGGTTTTTTATGGTTGTCATTTTTTGTCAATGTAATGTGCATATAGTTATCGTAGTCGAGGAACTATTTAGAAAGGTTGTTAAAGATGCGCTTACCTTCAGTCGTTTATTTCGGTATTTATTGAGACCAGAGGAGAGTGGAGGCAGGGCAAGAGAGTTTGTTTTCTGAATAAACCGGAAAGATTCGCTGCGATAGACACGATTGTCAACATTTCTCCGGAAAACGAAGTCGCACCACTTTTTGGGTATTCCACTAATAGGATTATCACTTTTCCACTTGTAGACGTTAGCGCCAGCGCTAGTGTTTTTGCTGACTGGGACATTATGGCTATTGTTCGGTTTAGTTTGGAGTTGCTGATTGTTATTGGGAGTCTGATTGTGAGTTGGCGAAGGTTTTGCTGGAGTCTTAATGGGAATATATTGCTGGAGAGGTGGAAGTTGGAGTGGAACTTGGTGGTGGTACTGATGCTGGTGATGTTGGTGGATATGGAGATTCGGTCTATAGGCAATGGGATGCGGACTCAGAGCAGAAAAGCATTTTTGGTTGATTGGAGGTGGGTGTCTGTGCTTATTGTTATTTGGGTAAAAGTAGCCATAACCATAACCTGATTGACACACTTGCACTTGGGATTGGGAATAAGAAGCCATCATAATTAATATGCAGGGACTATTATGATGGCCATGAATGTAGACGGACAAAACTGACCTACAACACAATTGACGAGACAGAAAACTATTGAGTTCAATATTGTACTATAATATGCCATATACGCATATATATCATTGTCTTTTGAAAAACTTGGCACAAAAATTAAGATGAGTTAGAATGGAAATTCTTATTTAGTTCAGCAATCATCATGACCATTGAAAACAAAATATAGGCAAGTTAAACGCATTGCTTTGCTACTTTCGAGTCTAAATTATTTTACACCAGATTCGTATCCTATTAGTGGATTATAGCATAATCATCTTCTCAGGTCATTTCAATAAGAGGTACACCACACCAGTATCGCTCACCGTAATAAAATTTATGCTACACCATTATCAAAAAATCCAATATGGAAATGGCACACAATTCTTGCATGAATCTTCAACAATGTAATCATAACAATCTGAAATTCATAGCAAGGCAAACACGCCTGCTTGACACTGGTCTTGCTATATGAAAATTATCTTGCAGCTTTGAATGACTGATAGAATGAGATGAACCCAACCAAGAGATAGATGACCTCAATATTTATGGCTAGGTACATTATCAATCTTATGAATTCATAATGTTCATTTGAATGCTCTTCCGCTTAAATAAATGTGTGTGAACTACTGAAATATAATGTCTTCACAAATAATAGCGTGTGCACATCATCTCCCAACCAACTCGATTGCCTTACATTCTAATCTTCACTTCATTGTCAATGAGCCAGAAAATGCTAATTCACGTGTCTCTCTAGAATTTTTGGCAATATCTTCATTATAGACACTTATTATATTTGGGAAACTTTTAACATTACTTTAATACTTTGTCGGGAGTTTGTTTTACTATCTGGGTACAAAATAAATATTTGGTTCAAATGAAAGTGCAAGTATTTTGTACACACCGGCACAAAAGTACAATAAATATAGATGTATGTAGTATGGAGATATACCTCGTACCGTACGTATCTACAATTTGCATAATTAATGTGTCACTGTTGTATTATCGACCTAGACTGTTTCAGGCAAGTGTTTACTTAGTAGTACAACTCTTTAACAAAAATAAACTATTTATTTATTAGGAGTGTCATAAGATTTGACAAATGCCTACTGTTAGTACTATACTGAGATGTAAATACATATCAAAGTTGAGTGGAATATAGTATTATGTTCCCCTCAATTTAGATTATGTACAGTACTTGCCATATTCTACTCTTATTATACTTTAAAATAGTCTATATCAATTCCTGTAACAGCTTTTTTAAATTATGTCAAGAAAAATGAGATTTTTACGTGTTCGATGCTATAAATATTTGCTTCAACTATATTATGTCAGTTCTGTCTTTTATAAAAGTGTACAAGCTGTCACTTAGTGTCGTTTAATGACACTCAAGAATGCTACTCTATAAAAATGAATCTCAGTGTCTCGCGTTCGTTATTTTTGTATGAAAACTTGATCATATGATTGTACTAGAAAAAAAGTGCTACTGAGACAGAAATATGATAATTTGTTGTTAGTGTGAAATGTATTGTTCACTAAAGCTTATCTTAACTATTTCATTCATTGCATGAAATGAAAAGTTTTATTATAATGTCAACGTTTGATTTTGAATTTGCATTCTGAAAAGTTATGACAATATCAAAGTACGTTTTGAGAATGCGAATTGCCTTCCTTTTGGAGTGTGACAGACAGTTTGATGAGTGTCATCGTCTTCACTCTTCAGTGGAGCACATTAAATAAATGTATGCCCTATGGCATGACAATTGTCTCATGTTACGGAATCTTGTGTCTCGTCTACTTATTTAGGTACTACATAAACATGCCTACCTACAGTGAAATGAGCGAATGCAGTAGACTAGCAGACATGTACCGGGGTGAGGTGAGACTAGGACGCTGGTTTTTTTCCGATAAGGAAAGGGGTACTAACTTAATAAAATATTACCATTTTCAGGTTTTTAATTGAAAACCAAATATAATTAAGAATCTATTGCAAAAACTATGTCAAGAAAGTGAATTAGATGTAATCAAATGATTGGTAAATTAAAAAGTTAATGCTAACTGCTTGAGTTGAAGGAAACCAGAAATAAAGTATCTTGGCTAATCGTTGTACTTCTCAAATAGTTATTTTGAGTTTTGAAGATGTATAGTTGTAGATTGGTACCTGTGACTGAGACGTTGATTTTGTGTTCCCTAATCAAAGAAAACAATTTTAAACACAAGGAAATAGAACTTTGTTTAATTTGTCGGTCACTGTTGAAGTTAAACTGTTAAATTATATCAATTTATCTCCCACCAGGTTGTAATTAAGCACAAACTAACAAAATAGAAAACCCAGTTGGTACTGATAGAAACTTGGGATTGAGAGAGAAAATAGTTGCTGTTGATGCAAAGTAAACTTTAGAATAGATGGAATAGGACAACGTGCAGGACAATAACAAGAGCTATCAGACACAACACAAGGCAATGAAATGCTCGAAAGAAGTAACTAACGAAAAGAACTGTGAAGCAAGCAAAAAGAATGAAATAATATGCACCATACATTACTGCCATCCCAAATACAGCAAGACTAACCAACTTCTACTTTCAACAACCCACTCAAAAACACAACGAGATGGGATTGAATAGAGCTACCAAGATGCACAGGTGAACAGGTAGAAGAGTCAGAGATAGTATTAAAGCATCTCTATGTATTAACTACTATCTGTATTAATATGCAATAGTCGTAACTGTGTGTACAACTCTGTCATCTCACCATTAGATTAACTTTCTTGAATTGCAATTGCAAATCCATGGCATCGCAAATTATGTGATTATGTATAAAGACGAAATGGAAATTGCTTCGTACTTAAAAACTACATGTGCAAGTGGACCAATCGAAATAAGTAGCAATAATATTGTAATACTACGGCATATTCCAGATAATAAAATTATGCAGGTGTACTGATACTCAGATGAAGATGGAAAATTAACTAATCAAATTGATGATTGGTGTTAATACACTCTGTACCAGTTTAATGTGGTAATTACTAACTGTCCCATTAGCTAAATAAAAAACATAGCCTTCCTTATAGGAGCTATTGACAAGTTCATTTTCTATTTTATCGTCTATCAAAAATTTATCTGGGATTAAAATATCAACTTTTAAATTCTATTAAACATATTATTTCAACTTCCGTTGACCTGGCTAATATGAACTGTTGAATGAAACCAGATTGAAGTCCTATAATTCAATTTCAGTTCATTCCTGTTCAGCTTTCCTTGGCCTCTTTGATGTAATTAAGGCAATTAGTTGCTGATTAATGAAATTAGAAACTGTTGTTATATAACTTCCATTTATGTTCTCTGAAAAGCTTTGTTTCAAATTATTGCTATTTATTGGCTAGGTTTTGAAGTAATACAATAAAATATGCTCAAGTACCATTTTCAACTCCCCCGAGGAATTTGTAGAATCGTGTAGTTCATCTATTAGTTTAGTCCATTCTTTCAAATGGAGTTGAACTATAATTTTAGTAGTGGGACCAAGTCAGGCAAAGTCAGGTGGTAAACATCTCTACAGAAGGCTTAAGGAGCTACGGTCGTCCATATACAAATGCAAAACTCTTTTGTATATTTTCCATTTGTATGTATTAGTACTACTACTAATTGATGTTTACATAAAATACTTATCATAAGTGAAAAATGAAATATATCAAGACATAAAATGCATCCTCCGGAAAACAGCGGAAATAAGTGGAATGTGGAATCCAGAGGAAAGCCAAGGAATTCAGAGTAAAACTACAAAGTAGGTGCAGCAAAATCAAGCTGAAAGCAGAGGAAATAGAGGAATCCGCAGAATCTAGCGGAAAATTATTTATTTTTCGAGCATTTTTAGTTGGTAGAAGCTGGTTGCAATAGGTCCCTATGTGGCCTTGGACGCATATCTCATTTACCTATAAAACAAGTCGTACATCTCTTATAGGAAAACGGGTAGAAGCTAATTTAAAGTAATATACTAATATATATATTGTTAGAAATCTATTGAAGAAATCTATCAAAAAGAAGATAAATAGAGCAAGTCAAATCTTAGCAATTAATGCCTAAATTGATTAGGCTGTGGTTCATAAATGTGAAGTTCTATCAAAATGCGTAAAAAGATGCTTTTAAAAGTTATGGCTATTAAAGTTTTAAAGGATGGACTGTGCAATTTTATAAGTTCACTTAGGAAAACTTGTTATGGGAATGAAGTACATTTATCGGCGGACATGTACTTGTACTATAAGTATAAACCGGCATCAAGATATAAATTGACGGGCTCAGTAGGAAAAGGGTCTTGGATATTAGCAAACAATTTATTTATTTCAAACATGCCGAGTAGTCAAACTTATGGAATTGTACATTCCGTTTATTACATGCGATACTACGACTACCGTTTACTACTATACAACTTTAAAAGCACAATTCATGAGGATACATGAGTTTTAATATAAGGTACGCATTTGTCACTTCCCAATTATGGTTACCTAGGCATATTTTTTATGAAAATATATAAGACCCTTATCCTACTGAGCCCGTCAATTATAGTACACTTCCATTGTTATGCAAAAATTTCCCTTCGACATTTCGCCAACTTCCCAGAACTTTAAATTGGCTACATTTTATGCATGACTATTTGATTTTTAAGTGTTTGCATCGACATCAAGCATCGAGAAAAGCTTGGAATTGATTCCGCCAATTCACGTTCAGTTGATAGTTGTAAAAAATTGTCAATTTTTCAGAAAACAACAAAAATTTAAAAACTCGGCGTACATTTCTTTCAAATTTTTACAGGTTTAAATAAAGCAATGGGCGCAGTATGTAGATTAATATGGATAGTACAAAGATCAACATTAATAGAAATTTGAGACCTTATATTAGAGCGTCATATTACATTCCTGGAATACCTTCATTTTGAGACTACCTATGTCCAGGTCGATTGATTATTATTACTTGAGTTATCCATTATCCGATTGAGTTTGGACACAAGTGCAAATTGCTCATAAATGCTCGCCCTTAATTTATAATTCTCAAGTAAATAAACTTCATTTGTAAGGACTACATTTGGTTATTATTTTTTGAGCATCAAAAATAAGTTTTTTTGTCCGCACCAGAAAATAACCGGAGACTCTGTAACTTCTCAAGTTATCTCGAGTGGATGAGAGGAGTTTTTTGTAGGTTGGTGTTGACGAAGTATTGATTTTGACATTCAAATGGCAAATAAGCCAATTCTTAAAGCCAATTTTTATTTTCAGTCTGATTATTCCACTCAAAATGTAATGTAGTAAATATCTTGTACATTGATAGTCAGTTTTGAATAACAGGGATACCATCTACTATACACTATTCAGTATGGTTACGATGAGGAAAGGTAATAATATAAATTAGAAATTAATATTAAATGTTATGGTTAAATACCCTGGCAAGTGGGAAGTACTAATCTGCATTTAAGTTTTGAAGTGCATATATACCAACCAACCTGTCTATTAATTTTTGCCAATTGGTTCAATTAGATCGATCTCGATGAGGCTTAAATGCAAAGTCACAAAAAAGTTATCGACATTAAAATTCAGATTCACTATTCCCTAATTCGTTTTCAAACCATGAAATTTACGAGATTTGATGATTTTATGTCTAAGTCATTCATCTGGAACTTAATTCTGCACATTGATTTGCATATACATACAAAATTGGTAACTAAAAATACTTATATAACCATTTGAAAACCTCTAATTTTTAATACTAATATTCAGATATTTATTTTTATCGCCCCTCGCCCCTCTAACTAACAACAATATTTACTTTGCCCAAATGGACAATTTAGATGTTTATTTTTTCTTGTTCATTAGAAATTGAGATAATACAGTGAGCATGGTGAAGTATGTCTCATTTTCCAATAATATTATCATATTAGGCAACGATATACTATTCAATTCATCTATGACTGATAGAATCTGCTATGCTTAGGCTTAAAATTAGTACTTAGATTTTACCAGCTTGTCAATTAAAAAAAGGACAGTTTGGGTCGTACATTCCCGTAAAATAAATTAATTACATACAGCAAAATTGTTTGTTAATAGCACATAATTTATTGTACAGTATGAATAATAGCCATCTGCAATTTTAGAAACTTAGTATTTTTACTACATAAATATCAGTCTTATTCATAGTGGTTAAAATTTCAACTCATCAACAGCTTTCATTTCATCACAATACAATTAGGTAATGAGGCGTCCACTGACTTATTTCAGTATGTAATTCTACTTACTCAATGAAGTGCCTACGATACGATCCTTACTTCAAATAACAAATCATTGTGAACTGAGACTGCAATTCACATGCACGAGATTTTCGTGCCAAACTGTGATTCATTAATTAATAATAACAATTAAAACAATTACATAATAATGGTATTATAATTAATTACGTTGTACACCAAAAAAACCTTGTAAATCATTGTATGCCTCTCACGCTCCAGAATTTTCACATTTTTCAATTATTCCCTGAGAACTCCAGAGGGAGGATTTCTGCAGTTTTACTGGAATCTCCTGTTACAATTAGAATAAAAGCTGGAATACTGATTGTTTATATATTACCAATTTAACCATGTCCATAAAATTGCATGTATCATCTAGGAAAAGCGATTACTTTGATACTCTTGTCGATAGAGTTAAGATCCAGACATGTAGAATGTTGACCATCACTAATCAGCCACGGCATTATCCAGATCCAGATTGCTGTTAATGACAAAATGCAAGCTATATTGTTAGCTAGGAACGCTTCATTCGTCAATATATAGTGTTAATTAATATATGCGAGTTCGAAGTTGAATATGAATTGATTTGAATAATAAAAAATAAACAACTTACAAAAAACTGAACCTTAATGACTGTCTAATTTCGACTTTCATAACGAATCGTGTCTGGGGCAGAATATTTTCCTTCTCGTCCACGTTATATTGTAGCTAAATATTAGTAGTGCAAAATTATAATTAGAACTGACGAACAAATAATTATGTGAAATAATTATCGAGGAATACTATAGAATATCATGGAAGATGAAGAAAAGTACAAAATTATTACCATTTATTTGCCACTTCAAAACTTAGGATGAAAAATGCATGGACTTTTCGACTCTGGTCTGGCTGAATATCCTTTTGAAAATCAGGGCAAATAAAATTTTCCATTATATTTCTTTAATTAACTAATAGGAAAATCAATTTCTTACAAACAAGAATGAAGAGACAAATACGCAGACGAAAGAACAGTAAGCATGTTTGACAGAACAGCTGGTTATAGGTATTCTGCCAACATCTCAATGTACACGTAGCCGAAACCTGAACCAACTTCACAAACTCGGCTAAACTCTCACGCTATAAAAACGCTGACATATGACCCGGCAATATCTAATAATACATGAAACAATGTCGAGGAACGTTTTCGAGGGCCGTCTGGATTACATCATCTATTAAAACGGAACAATCTTAAAAAGCGACGGGAAAATATTATTTTAAACAGAAAATAACAAATACTTTTTCTGAAAAATTTCTGAAAAAAATCTTTTTTACTGAAAATCGAAAATTTAAATTAACGACTGTAAGTTTTGAAGGAAATGTGCACCAAAATAGAATACATTAGCAAATATCTGGAGAAAAAAATTCTGCAGCTAATATCCGGATAAATATTATTTTTGCCAAAAAGCTGTGGAAAAGAAAAATATTACCTCAAAATGTTATTCTTAGAGAACAGACCAAGAGAATATGCGTATATGTGATTGTATGCAATTTGCAGAAAATTTCATTTTTTAAAAAATATGCCAAAAAAATTTAGGGAACATACGGAAAATGGTATTCTTAAGATATACACGGAAATTGTGACTTTTGGGAATATCCGGAGTAGTAACTTTTTAGGAAACATAAAAAATGTAACTTGTTAGAATATATGTGGAAAATGTTATTTTTCAGGGAATGTGTGGAAATTGTTATTTCTGAGAAAAAGGTACAGTAAAAAGTCACTTATATTTATAAGAGAAAGACACGAGGAAAATATTTTGATGGAATGTGCTACAAAGTTTTACAGAGTGACAGTTGAAAAATAAAATTTTGAAGAGGGAGTGCTGCATTAGGAAGAATTGTTAAATTTGAGAGAAGATCTAAAAATATTGGTTTAGTAAATGATGCAAAATATTTTTTATGGAAAGTTACTTTTAAAGTTTGGATGTGGAAAAAATATTTTTTTAAATGTCATTTACGAAATTTGTGTTGGCTTAAACCATGGTATTACATTTTTTTAATTAATTAAAATTCCTGGTCAGTGGAGTAAATGCATAGTACAAATTGTTACAATATGTAAACTAGGTGATAGATAGTGATGTTTGTTAACCCAGAGCAGAGAGATTTTTATGCAAATAACTATGAATACTAGAAATAACTTTCTAATATTATAAAACATTCAAGTCGATATTGAAAAGCAATATTATTATTGACTGGTTGCAAAAATGTTCTTTTAGCTGCATGAAATGATGTGCTAGATGCACAAATGAACAATTTACAATATATCTATACATATTAAACCAAATCATATATAGCAAGGGCAAGCTCTTCGATATCCAGGAAAAGACGAAGAAAGCTTGTAGGATGAATTACCGCGTTCGTGAACAGGAAGCTTTCTTTCTAGCTCTAGCAGTCTATCCTGATTCAGTTGCTGCCCATTGCTGAATTGAGTGTGAATGCTCCTCACATACATTTGGATCCTCTTCTCATTCTGCTCCTCATTGCCATCAAATCCAGGGCCGCAGCTAGAAAAAAATTTCGGGGTGGGGGGCACCGAGAAAAAAATACCATAATTTTAGCGATCATCTGTGTGTTTATACAAAAAAATCCTTTATTTTTCTCGATTTCGGGGGGCACGTGATCCGGTGCCCCCTCCCTCGCTGCGCTCCTGATCAAATCATAATGATAAAATCTCCGGAATCATTTACTTTTAAGACAATTACACTCCATTAGGGTTTTCAGATCATATTTGCTTAATTTCATCCTAGAAAATAAAACATTTATTGTGATATGAAAGTGTAATGCCTTACTATGTACAGAGAATGAAACATTTCGGAAATGTAACACTCATATTATCTACCGAAACGAAAAGTCGGGTTGTTGTTTTGAGAGAGAGAGAGAGAGGTGCTTGTGCTTTTGTGTTGTGACAATAAACTTAGTTTTTGCTGTGTAGAAATGGCATAATATGAGTTGTGGAACTGACACCAAAGTGGACATTTGAAGGATTTCCTTTTAAGAAAATCCATCTAATCATCGAATACCTTATTATATAGCAGGAAAAACAACCGCTAAAAAATTTTGCATACACTACTAAATTCTGATCACTTAATTATAAACTTATTAACTTATGCTGTCAACCAAACCCAACAGATCAATCTCACACGCATATTATTTTAGTAGCCAGCCATATTATGCAATTTTTGTCTACGTTTGTAACCTAACCTAACCAAACTTACATTAAGTACTGGAATTGTAACTCGTAATTGATGGAATGTAAGGACCACATCATTCATTTGACTAATAATAATAAGATTGAAAAGCTTTATTATTATTGAATAGCTACAAAATTGTTCTTTTAGCCCAATCTTATAGGAAAGAGCCGCATAGTTTAAATTTTTAGAAATGAACACTATTTACTACACACCTATACACCTTAAACCAAATCATACAGCAATCGTATTAAAGCTCTTCGATATCCAGGAAGAGACGAAGAACGCTTGTAGATGAGTTACCGCGTTCGTGAACAGGAAGCTTTCTTACTAGCTCTAGCAGTTTATCCTGATACAGTTCCGACCAATGTTGAATTGAGAGTGAATGCTCCTCTTAAACATTTGGATCATCATTCTGCTCCTCATTGCCATCAAATCATAATCATAAATCTCCGGAATCATTTACTGTTATTTAGACTCTATTTAGGTTTTCAGATCGTATTTGTATCTTTTCATCAGTTTTCAAGCACACAATTTCGTTTTTAGCCTTTGGATAAATAAATGCTATTGAGTTAACAATAAAATTAAAAGCATTGTTTAACCTCGACAATCATGAATGTTGATTTAATTACATGCTACAAAGTTAACAATCATCTGAAAGGTTTGTGTAGGGAAATCATAACTACACATAAAAATTAATAGTAACTATGAGTGGAAAGAAAATAGTTACATATGTATATAATATGAGGTCAGTATGGGCCATTTTAAACTTAAGTGAAAATTGTAAACCTCAATATTAAAACCATGTTATACCTACTATGTCTTATTTAAAAATCCAAAATGTACTACATATTGTTTAATAAAATGCAAGTAAAACCGAACCTCATACTCTGCTCTGAAATAAAAATCAAAGAGTAACATGTTTCCCATTTGCAATCAAATGTAAGTCAAAAAGAAGCGTCTTATTGCTAACTGAAATTGAATTCAGAAGGTAGAGTCTCATTATGTACTGAAATGCAAGTGAAAAACGCCTAATTTCATCCTAGAATAAAACATGTATTATGATATGAAATTGGCTAATAATAATAAAATTGAAAAGCTTTATTATTATTGACTTGTTACAAAATTATTCTTTTAGCCCAATCTTATAGAAAGGAGCCGAATCGCTTAATTTTTTAGAAATGAAAATTATTTACAATACACCTATTACATATTAAACCAAATCATATATAGCAAGCGCAAAGCTCTTCGATGTCCAGGAAAAGACGAAGAAATCTTGTAGTGTAAGATGAATTACCGCGTTCGCGAACAGGAAGCTTTCTTTCCAGCTCTAGCAGTCTATCCTGATACATTTGCTGCCCATTGGTGAATTTTGTGTGAATGCTCCTCACTTACAATTGGATCCTCATTCTGCTCCTCATTGCCATCAAATCATAATGATAAAATCTCCGGAATCATTTATTTTTATTTAGACTCTATTTAGGTTTTAGAACTTTTGGATAAATAAATGCTAAAAAGTTAACAATAAAATTAAAAACATTATTTAACCCCTACAATCAGAAATGTTGATTTAAATAAGTGCTGCAACGTTAACAGACATCTAAAAGGTTTGTGTAGGGAAATCATAAACTACATATAAAATTGATAGTAACCAAGCACATATCCAGAAAGGGCGGGAGAGCGTAGCGCCCCCCTAAATTTGAGAAAAAGAGAAGAAGGTCAAAAATTACAAATTTTTTTCTCGTATGCCCCATTTTTGACATTATTTTTGGTTGCTTTTGCCCTTGACTAAATTTCTGGATACGCCCCTGATGTAACTATGAGCGCAAAATACCAGAAAATAACTACATATTTAAAGTACTTATAGGGACACTATGGGTCATCCCAAATTTAGACGTAGTAAGATTCCTACACAACTATTGCACGTATACCATTTAAGACAGTCAAACACTTTATGCCAATCAAATATTTACATACGTTAATATATAGGTATGATCAACCTAGGCCAAATAGTGAAATACCTAAAAATGGGGTCAGCCTAACACTTTACTAGCTACTTTCTCTCTTTCATTTTCACTTCCAGTACTATTCCAAATTAGCTTAAGTCATGAGTATTATTGCTGAATTTCGAAATGATTAACAATGTTTAGTTTCGAAATAACTAAGCTAATTTTCACCCATATTAAACTTTCTTCTTTAATGTAATATATGTATTTTTATACGCGCATGTGCATTGCAATAAAAAGCAGCATGCGGCATAGGTACAAGCAGCTTTAACGTGCGTCCTTAGTCCTTAGCTACCACTAAACAACTACCGGAATTCCTTCGAAGTAGGAATTTTCTACAGGAATAAGAACGAAAGTAGGGAGAGCAGAAATAGTGCGTTGTTTGAACGGCAAATGAGATAATATTATGCGTGTGAGAGAAATAAGGGTCGCATTATTTATCCGCTCTGTCGTTCTCCTATGCTGAGTACTATACTTAAAAATTCAAATTTTATTTTTTGACCATTTCGGTCATAACTCTAAAACGGGCTCACTGAAAAATTTCCGGTTTTTTTCTAAAGATCTATCTCATTTTCTGCTCGGACTTGTCGTCCCGACTTTTCCATGTTACCTTTTAATTGTCCTGCCATCCAAGTCTAAAGACAACCCGCCATAAAATAAAAAAGAACCATTTTTTAAACCAGTGGTGTGACCTTTATAGGTCAAAATATAAAATATACCATTTCAAGCTGGTTAGCATATCTTCATTATAAGGCCTCATACGCGCATGTACATTGCAGCAAAAAGTATCATTTCCCATGGCACACATATTTACTTGCGACATAGGAATAAACATTTTTATTTAGATACTAGAAACTGTACACTAACAACTTATGGCAATTTATTTGGTTTAGGATAGGATCAAAATTCTATGATGTATTCAAAAATGGCCAGCCCTACATTTTTGCCTGAATTTCAGTGGCTTATTGCCAACGTTGCCCTTCTTATCAGATACTCTCCTTTCTATTTTTGTTTTGATGTTATAATAATATAGGACCCAGTACCATTGCTAAATTTCAAAATGATTATGCATGTTAACATTGTCTAATTTCGAAATAAGCTAATGTTTACCCATATTGGACTTCTCTGTTTTATAAAACATACGCTTTACATACATTGTATACACGCATGTGCATTGTAGTAAAATGTCGCATTGTCCATGGCATAGATAGATACATAGATTCTGTGACAGGAATAAATAATTTTATTATATAGAGATTGATAGATTTGTCCCAAAAAGCTTTACAAATTTTTGTTGACTTTTTAAGAAATGAACGAATTGGAACCTTTGCAATTTTATTCAGCAGAGGCATTTCGAAAGTAACAAATGAAACCGAACAATTACAAAATGTAAAGCCATTGAATCAGGTTAAACATGGATTCTGAGATAATTTCATGAGAGCCGAAAATCGTCAACAAAATAACCTAAAATTTACATATAATTACCCGAAAATAATTAGCTCTTTTGCCGAAAATAATCAAAAATATCTTAATGCTTTACATATAATCACATTACCGAAGCTTGAAAATTATAAGGTTTTTCGGGGAAAATAGTCAATAACATCCTTCACATATAAATATAATGCGTGAATTGCAATTTTTTTTTGTATTTTCGTCAAAATTATCGTTTGTAATCATTACATTCAATATTATCAGATTGCTTCAAAAAACGGGGGACGCCTTTCCAGTAAACGGGACATTTTTGGGACAGGCCACCAATAACGATCTTGTGGTACGATCCCGTTAACAACGGGACGGATGGTCGAGGTCAGCCTAACTATGTATTTGTGTTGAAACTATGTCCACAGACAGATTGACAATGCATTCCTACAAAACAGCTGCCGCCTATGGATAAGGGTTACGTGCACCTTTCTGTTCATTCTGTTGTGATGTGAGAGTAACTCAACTGGATCCCTTTTCTCCACTCTTTCTCTCTATAATATCTGTAGCATTTCTGGCTCTATTTTGACCATTATTCCCTCCGTACATAGTACAATCTAGTCCTCACTCACTTCCCCATCATTGACTACTGCAAGTGCCAACCACCCTACTGTCGTTCGACATATGAGAAGACCTATTGCCGGTACATGTTGTTATATAGTGCAGTCTACTACGTGGAAATAATATATATATCCAGCTCAGGTCGAAATGATAATACCCATAGTACTATTCGTACTAGACTAACCTACATCTCCCTAAATGTCCGTTTGTTATATAATATGATGCAAAGGAGTGCACACGACATACGAGTTTTTTATTCCGGGCTAGTAGAGAAGGGGAAGCATGACAGTACAAAGAACCCACCATCTACTATTCCACACCACACAAAGTCATGCTATATTTTCTATTCTGTTCCATTGTGAAGTACAACATTGCGTTTAATATTGTATCGCCATGGCCATTATACTTGGCGTGGTCGTATAGTAAAACCATATTATGAATTAAGAATCGTGGAATATGCAAAATAGTGGAGAAGAGAGAAGAGGGAATATCGTATAGACTATATATGTTAGTAGTGGAGGAAAGGTGAAAGCCAGACTGCATGTAATATAGCATATTCTTATAGGAAACAGCTTTCCACTAGCGATGATATGACTCCTGACTACATGTAAATGCAAAGAACTGGAGAATCGGAGGAAGTCTATGACCAAAACGCCGAAAGTCTGTTTTCCTTGCTGCAACTGCTCTGTCTTGCTTCATTCTTCTTTCTCTCCTTTCCTCCAGCTCCATTAGAACTTGCGCTGCAGTCGTATTGGGCTTTCACACCGAGAAACATCTACTCCAGAGGGGAACGCACAAACAGAAACATTCATCCTGGGCACACCACCTGCCCGAGCCTGGAAAATATTTCATTAAATCGACGAGAGTTTGTTCATTACTCACTCAGACATATCCACCACACAATGTGAGTTTTACCCGGAAAGTATACAATAAGACTTGGATTAGAGTACTGGGTGAAGATTCATACTTTTTGTTGCTACGAACTAGGAATTCGCAATAATTAATTTTAGTGAGTGAAAGAAAAGCACGAGAATGTGCAATTTTCCATCCAAGGAGAGCAAGTGCCATGAAAATTACTAATAGAAACTGATGTAGTGCTGCTATATGATAACCTACTCTAAACCATCATTTGGAAATAGACTTTTGCAGTGCTACATTCCTGAATATGATTCTCTGCCACGAGCAACTTGGTTATTAGCAACATTCCAAGTGCTGCTGTGCCGGGAATTCTCCATTACACCGACGACTGATATTGCCCTATGAATTTTAGGAGAACCAAATTAGTAAATAGTTTCTATCATTCAATAACGTAATATTGTACTGACGTCAGAGGTTTTTAATATCCCGCTTTATTGGCATAAAAGTTAGGAAACTATGTTTAAAGAATCTGCCCAACAGTTATGTACTTGACATTGTTCTTACGAGAGGGAGATGATCGTAGTCTTCTTTCTGGGATGGGCTGCTTTACAATGATAAGTATATATCCATCCTAACCAAAGTTTCCTAAAAAGTGAAAATTATTATCGACTATGACATTTGGGAAATCAATCTGACTTTTCAAATTGCTATAAATCCTTTGCAAAATATACTACCAGTGATGCAGTCAACTATGAAAAATTATGGGAAAGTGACAAACTATTCGTCTCCCTCTCGTTCATAGCAAGGCAACTACCTAAGTATCAAGCAGACAATTTCCGCGCGAAGCTACTTAGATTCCTAAATTGTATGTGAACAAAATTACCGAAACATTAAAAACCTCCCCAGATATTAACTATAATGTATAGGAGTAAACTTTAGTAATGTTAAATTCGTCCTATCCAAATGTTGGGATTTGAAAAGAATACTTACTTTCTATAGAGATACTTAGTGACAGATCGGAGAGAATCTTTTTAGTCACAATGATATTAAGATTCATGACCCTACTCAAAAAATAAGTTTTGGAAATTTGACAATGAAAATAGATTAATAAGCCAACTTGGTAGTTAAATCACAAAGATATCTGTGCTCAGCAGATTCTTATATTCTTATAATGAGATTTGCCCTTGCTTAACCTTAAAAGTTTACATTCTTAAATATACTACAAGCTTCATTACGTTATTCAATGAATTATTCCTAAGCAATTCGATAAACGGACAAATTAATCCAATTCTCAAAGGATTATTTTCTTTTAGCCCACCAGTTCTTTCCTTTTATTTCTACAATTCTAAATTAGCTATCGAAACTTCTTTGAAATCGCCATTCTACACTGGCTACATACACTTCAGTATATATTATTCTATATTACCTGTATGCAAGCGAAGACTGTCCAACCTGTTATTTTATCTCCTTTTAAATTTTATCAAGCCATTTGCTCTGTGTTAATTTAAAAGCAAGGAATACTACTATGCCACATCACATATGAAAAATTTGGAAATTCCAATTTTAGTTCTGCACAGATAAATACACAAATTACAGCCACAAGTTATCATACCAATTTACCTCGGTTTCTGATTAGCAAATTACTCATTCAATTTCTTGCAAAGGAATAGCAATTGGTCTACCTCCAATCTTCCCGGTAAATACATCTTAAGCTTGTAGCTACACTATTACACCGTTATATTATAACCTATCAAATATTTTAGGACATTCGATAGCCAAAACAGACATACCCGAATCCCTCCTAAGGGCATCCACCGCCGCAACTTTATTTTGGTTTGTGGCTGCCTTTCATAGGGTTTCGGCAATTTCTATGCTGACTGTCGGGTGACCAAAAATAAAATATGACAAATTATAAAAATGTGCTTTCTGCTATTAATATTGTATATAACCCAAAATCAATTAGAATATGACCAAGGACGTATTTAGGGAAGGTGAAAAATATAAAAGATACTAAAAAAGATATTTCCTCAAATTTAATAAAAAGTATTTTTATGCATAAGAAAATTTTTCTGCAATTGTGGAAAATCTCGACTTCTAAATTCGAAGTCCAGAGAGAAGCATAATTCGAATTAAAATTTCAGGCCTCAACTCATTTTATTTTTTTACATCAAAATAGTGTTTTAAAAATCAAGGGAAAAAAGTAATTAAGATCTTGTACTTTCTCGTGATGCGATGAAGGTAATTAAATGAATCTCATTATATATTTTAGATTAAAAAGTGCTAAGAAATTTTCCAGTCGTCTTACTTTTCCTCCTTCCAAATGGATACCTATCGGGGTTAAGATAACTTTTGTTACTGCTGTTAACAAAAATCAGGACTACAATGGATGGCGTCATTGATTACCTTTCCACTGTGCCAATTTTTGATTATGCAATCCGTTTCTACATCGAGATCAACGATGAAGCAGGTTCATATTTACAATCATAATTCATACGCAATTCTCTTTAAATAATGTCAACTAATCTTTTTTATGAAACATTTCTTGCAGATTTGCGTACCAACTATTGGCCTTTAATAAGTTCTCCATGTTATCCACTTGGCGTTGTTCTTGTGTACCTATACATAGTTCTCCATGGAGGCCCTGCTATAATGAGGCGTTTTAAGACCCCTAATGTGACAAATTTTTTAATAGTTTACAATAGTACCGTGCTGGTCATAAATCTCGTATTAGGACTTGCTGTAAGTCAAAATAGTCAAATAACTAGTTCATATAAGTTGAAATGACGTTATCGAATAAAAAGATACCTATTAACTTTTGAAAAACTACACAAAATGTATAAATGAACCTTTATGAAAAATAACCGAATTTTAATGCAATATGCTTTTTTCATGATGTGGTCTAATTAAGCTCTGCCACATAAATTAAGAAATTCTCTTTAAAGTACTCTAATGTCGGTTTTAACGTTTTTTTGATGTTTTGAAAAAATATACACCTAAAACAAGACTCTATTTCTTATAATTATAGTGATGCTAACCCAACTAGCATCTTATTAATTTGATACCGTCCTTTGGCAAAATCTTGAATTCAACAAAATAATATTCTGTAGAAAATGAAGTTCTGTTATAAAGAATATATTTGCTTACCTTACAGTTCTCCTGGCATATCTATTTGGCAAAATATCAATTTAGCTGTCAAAGAGTCAGAACCCGAGGAAAACATGAAGATGCCGTAAGAAAATCACCTTTCTCATTCATTATGTTTCTGTACTAATATTATAGTGATCTATAAAAACTATAATTTGAATAGATTGCAGAATTGCTGTGGATTTTCCACTGCTCGAAAATATTTGAGTTGATTGACACTCTATTTTTAATTCTAAAAAAGAAGGACAAACAGCTAACCTTTCTTCACATGTACCACCATTCCACCATAGTAATTGCCACTTGGATCGGAGTTAGATTTGTTCCTGGAGGCTCTTGTAATTTGATACAATTATTCATTTACATTGCGATAATAACATGCATGATAGATTCACTGGGCTGATTGCCACATCACATTAGATGGTGTTCAAATGTATACCTAATAATAATAAAAAAAACTAATTTTTATTATTCGCAGCTGCAATAATTGCGATGGTCAACAGTTGGGTGCACGTATTCATGTACTTTTATTATGAAATGATGGTGTTTGGTGTGAAGCAGTTTATTGGATACAAAAAGTTTGTCACCATTATGCAAATTGTAAGCGTTATTGTAATCTATACACAATTTAATTGAATTGCTGATAAAGCACTAATTGGGATTTGTGTTTTATTCCAGGTTCAGTTTGTTGCTACAATAGTACATTGTGTTTCCGCTTTGAAAACTAATTGTCAGTATCCAAGATGGGTTTTAAACTGGCTTGTGCTGTACATGATGTCATTTCTTGTGCTTTTCATTCAGTTTTATATTCAAACATACAGTACCAGGCCTCCAGGAAGAATTGAAGAAGCCCCAGAACAAGATCCTTACAATCGAGTCATGAATGGTCATGGAGATCACAGAGGAATTCATGATGACGAAGAAGATTATGAAGAAAGCGACGGAGATATTGACTTCAATGATAAACGCAACAACAAAGATTCTGAAAGCAGCACCACTAGTGAAAGTAGCGACGGTGAGCAATAAAAATAACCATTTTTTACAAATTTGTTTTGTAATCATGGAAAAAAACATTTTTTCGAGTCATGAATTTATCGCTCAATAGTTTTCAATATATTTCCCAGAATGGTATTAATTTTCTAGTCGCATGTCATTCTGAGCTGTTATATATTATGTATTTATAAAAAAGTTAACATTATTGATATTTAAATTTTCTAGTTTTTCATTGTGTTTTATCGACTGTTCATTACGGAATGTATTTATCGTAATTATCAGCTAATTTTGATAGGTAATTTTCATCAATATAGAGGAGTTGATAGTGAATAGCAATACTCCCGTGAAATACCAATAAATTCGTATTTAATCGCCATTTGACTGGATATATTTATTATATATGTATATCCTATATTCTACTTACCAGACAAGATCGTCTATGCCCAACTCATTTGGACGATCCTCTCGTATGTATTTGCAAATATGCATTGATATTTATGACGAACTGATCAGCTTGGTAAGGCTATAATAGTAAGTTTATTCAAAGATTGGGGGTAAATACAAGAAACTACTACTGAATTGAATCGACTCTTCCAACATTAATAATCGTAAAATGATACAAAAAAGGGAGGAACGTCACATTTCAAATGTAATTTTCTCTGTTACATTTTAATACCTCTGCCCTAGTAACAATTTTAAAAAGAGAAAAATTAGATTTAAGGTTTTTTATTTCTCCTTCAAATTCAAATTTTAGGCAAATGTTATTTTACGCGTGTGCATTATTTTTGTGACACAAAAACTCATACAGTTAGTTACCCCATCCTATAGTAGTAAGGTGTGCAGTAATTCTCATATTAATATGAATTGTTATTGTTATGCACCCACGGATGAACACAGAAAAGTAATCCCTAGTTCTCCTTTATTGATGTGGTAATACTACAATTGTAATAGATATTAAAAAAATAAGTTTTCAGTCGTCCGATGCAGTGATCTTAATTCCTCATTGTATAGTGGTAATTAATTTCGTATAATCCAGCGCATTGTATAGTGTTGTGCTTAAAAGTTTATAAACATTTTATATTTTCAATATTGTTAGAAGATTAATTTTTTGCAAAAAAGTACCATACCAATTTACGAACAAAGGATTATTATCATGTATTAATCATGTGGGTTGGATATTTGTCATAATTATGTTCATCATTACTTCGTACCTTACTACTTATTAAATATTATGTCTATTTTGATTTTAGTATCGATAATTTCAGACAACACAGTCACACATCTTCGAAAGAATACATTTTTGTGCTACAGGAAAGATTATTACATAATTTCTAATGGACATATCATAACTAACTTAAATAGATTTTAGAGGAAGGTTTTAAAGGACAGCCACATTTTGCTTTTCACACTGATTGCTAATTTTTAATTGAAAATTAAATATTATTTTTCACTCTCTACGTCTATTAAATATAAAAGTTTCCATTCTAAGAACAGCAATACAACTTTGGTTTCTCTGAAATTTACTTACATGAAAAAGCCAAGAATACCAATGCGAGCACAATATCTAGCCCAAAAAATTACACTGTAATGATACAAATTTTTGAATGCCAAATTAAAAACTATATTAAATTTCGTTGTTAACGATTGAATATTAGTGAATATTTCTTGTAGATTAAAAAGTTTCCATTTAATCATGAGATAACCTTTTCTAAATATGATTTATTTTAATTGGCACATGTCTCTTACT
Source organism: Tomocerus qinae (assembly GCA_020055645.1). Lineage (NCBI taxonomy): Eukaryota > Metazoa > Arthropoda > Collembola > Entomobryomorpha > Tomoceridae > Tomocerus > Tomocerus qinae. Next base: position 30,754,532 of record CM034548.1, read on the forward strand.
AAACATCTCTCAGTCTCAATAATAATTATTGCACAGAATTGTGTTAGCCTATTAAAAGCATTATGAACAATTATAGTAAGCTTGTTATATTATACTGTCCTGAAACAAAAATTTCTGCTAGCCATTCTAACTAGTGACCACACTGGTATATATATTATAAGAAAATCACAATTACACTGAAAGATAATGTTATTAGAAAAAATATCAGTATTAATTTCTGTTTTTAATCTTTTTCCTTGCGAAAGTAATAGCTAAAATTATAGCTGGTTGTGATCATAATCAGATCCATCAATTCCAGAAATGGGGAGTATATGGGTTGATGTGTAGTCAGTCTTGAATGACACAATGACGCCTTTATTTGTATTTACACTAGCTTTACCCCTAAGGGTAGAGAGAGAATCCGTAACCTTCCTAACATACAGAATACTCTTACACATTACACTCAGCAATAATATTAATACTGGACATTATGCAATTTCCGTTATGTAATGACACAATTAACTCGTAGGTTGAGTTTCGTTCTTTATTTTAAACAGCTACCTCAACATAATATTTCATCATTACAATAGTACAATAAATAAATATCATCCCATCATAAGCTATTGAATATCCCTTTCAATACCAACATGTCTGAGATGTACGATGTTCAGTTTGATATTATATTGGATTAATGTTCTTTATTTATTATGCAATATTAATTAAGCTACTTTGTATACAATTTTTTGATTACGACGAGATTATTTTGATTGCACTTTAGGACGTATCTATTTTATTATAGGTAAGCTATAAATTTCGTGATATGAGTTTTACTACAAAAGTGCAAAATAGCCATAATATACATTTTTTATTTTGTATGTGCACTACTTTGCAGTTTAGGATATTTAATTCAATGTGTTGTGACTAAACGAACAATTTGCTTTCATAGCAATACAGTGGCCTTATAGATTATGTGTTTAATACGATTTTGTGATTCAATTTTGATGAAAGTCAAAAAGCACTTTTATCAATCTTTATCTTTTTTATGAGAAACGAAAATTTTCTGGAATCAATTGCGCAATTCTTTGTACTGTTCGTACTTTCGTACTATTTAACTTTTTTACCATTTAGTAATTGTTAGGCAAATGCAATTGATGATTTTATTACAGGATAAGTTATCACTGTTTCAGACAATATTATATATATAATATGCAGTTTGTATTGAGACACGGTTGGCTTTAAAACAATTTTCAAATGCATGCCAAGTTTTCATGGTTCTAATGAAATCATTTTCTGGTAGAATTAACGAACAAAATTTTACAAAAATTGTTTAGAACATTAAAGATAATTTTACTCAGATATTATATTTTAGACCATAAAATCCTCGACATCTGATATTAAAGTAATGCTATTCTAATACAATCAAATCTTAGTGTTTATAAACAGATTGTAAGATTCTTAGCATTGAATTCTTGGAGAAATTGGTTTTTGGAACCATAGTTAACAAATTTTGGCAACTTTAAGTGCATTTGAAAATCTCAAATTTAAATACGAAGTGTCAATACAAACTGCACCGTATGTAAGCTACAGATTAGTCGTCTTCTGTGATATAAGTTATGATGATACTTGAATGACTAGTATTCTCTGTTTGCTTTTCAGTTCAATAGGTCATTTTGGGGTCTTGTAATAATTAAAACATATATGACTGAGTGGGGTTTACTTCTCAAAACCCTGTTCACGCACACGAAAACTTTGACGATAATTTTAATGCGGTCCCTATTAATTATGGGCTAAATAATACCTAGTTGGGTATTTTATGGCGTTCAATATTTATCCCCTGGAATATTGGATAGGTAATGGCGAAATGAAATAAAATTTATTGTGCCTGGCATGCGTGCCCATGGTATGGTAGTTATACTTCTATATACAGTTTGGTTTTAAATGATGTGAAATTTACAGATTTCAACTCAACCAAACTGTGCATTTAATGAGATTATTACCATGAACTCCTTCGATAATTTATCATATAATCTAATTATAATAAGCACTTGATTTTATTAACGAAAATTCGAACTAAGATATCGAGTATTAAAAAATTATGACTACGAACGTTGTATTACAATTTATTCCTTAGGTAAAATACTAGTCTTCGCATATTAGTCTTCTTACTTCAACAAGGAGTGTATTTTACAGTTCGGTATTCAATTTGTGCTTATAATATTTTAATTACGTTGGTAATGTTAATAATTGAAATATTTATATATTGAAATATAAGTTATACAAAAACTATTAGCATAGTATATTTAATGGAGAGTCAGAAACGTTACTCTATATCCAGGGTTATAAAACGCTACCCTGAGGTGTCCAGAGTAAATTGCTAATAACCATAATGCAATTTCTTCACAAATAATTTGACGCTAGGTCATGGACGAAGTTTTAGATTATATTTGATAAGTTTAGAATAGTTTACTTATTAAACATTCAACCCTTAGAATTGTGTTACTTTTCATGTAATTTCTCGTAACAAAAAATCGGATTTAGTTAATATTTGTATTTATACCAATCAAGATGATGAAACCTCATTCTTCCTATATATTGGGACATCTTTTCCTAGAGTTAAAGATGTTTTATCATTGGTTAAAACAAATAATTAAAATAGCTTATAAAATATTCTACCATTATATTAGCTGCAAAAAGACTCTTTTGTACATTAAATCAAATTCCATGAGGACGTACTGACAGTTACTATCATAATCGTATATTAACTATTAAATAGAAACTATTTGTTGAAAATGGTTGCACAAAAACAACGTATTCCAAGTGTACTACCATTAATAATTGTGTAAAAACAATATATAAATATATACTGGAAGCATTTGAGAAAGTAGAATGCAGGAATAACATGTTCATGTAGTGAAAAATTTGTGGCTCCGGTGTTAATAGTTGCCACTTTTAATGTAAGTAGAACATGTCATTTTTAATGGCATGAAACCCGCAATATTACTATAATGACTGCAGTTATTAAGTAGGTCTAGTATTTAATATAAGAAAATATGACATAGGTACTTATATTCTATATATTTAATATTTGCTCACCTTTTATTGACACTGATTTTTAATTTCCATAGTTTTGTTAAAATAAACTATAGCTGTAAGATAATTTTAAAATGTGTCCATTTTTTTAAAAATAACAAATGAGTGCGATGGGATTTTAAGTTGTAGTATTTCTGAAAATGTTGTACTACCTTTTTGTGAGTTAAATATTACCAGGTAGTCAGTATTTAAATTTTTGTGTAATAATTTGCGTGATAGCTATCCGTGTTCACTGTAGAACAGAAGTGATAATGTTTTATAATTCATAATTGGTTATTAAGGTATTATTTATATCCATGTGTGTAGTATGTAGATGTCTGTATTTTTAATGTATGTATGTGTACCATCTTTAGCTATTCATCTACTCCCACTGTACATATTCCGTAAAGCAATATGCAGATCTGTATAAAAATATGAAGATACATTGAACTTACGTTCTGATACTAATAATACAACTGAATGATATTTAGTACCAGTGAGTAGTACATTGTTCATCTTTCATTGTAGATGTAATAGTGTAAACTGGGGTGGAATTTTTTAAAGCTAATAAAAGCAGTATTACATTTATCAATTGTTACAAGCAACGGCATCAAGCATATACAGTGCTCCCTAAATCTGAGAAAAAGAAAAGATTTTTTCCAAAAATGACCGAATATTGCAAAAACTTTTTTTGAAATTATTTTTGGTTGCGCCCTGCGCTTTTGTTGGTACTTTTTATCCTTGTCGTGCCTTGACAAACTACTCAGTAAGAAATTTTAAAAGTCATAAAACCGATTGGAGAAGAGAATTTAAAAAACTTCAAAAAACAGATAGCTGTATCCAAATATCCGAAATGCTATAAGTATCTATAACTATTAAACACAAATTGGTTTAGATTGAAATAAAACGCAGAGTAAATGTGTGGACAAAACGGATGTAACATTACTACCACCACGGTTTATTTATTCCTCATTTTACTAACAACAGACAAAAAACATTTACTTTTAAATTCACAAGTAAAAAAGCTTATCTGCTTCATTTTTTGATTTAACAATAGTAAGACGACACAATGCAAAATACACGTTGGTTAGTATTTGTTAGCCACATTATTCACAAGATCACTGCGTTTTTTTATTCACGTCTGCACAAATATGGTTGGGACCAGGCTTGGACCAAACAGTAAATTAGAAAACCACCTACAACGAGACTAACCATAGCACAAAAAATTCCAAAGTAAAATAGCTGTCTGTCATCTTCTTCCTTTTCTTTTCTTCTAGCTTCATCTACTGCACTTTCTTTACTACAATCTTTTTCCTTTTTTACGACCTCTACTGCAGGTGTAAATACGGATGCCCAAAAACTGACATCTCGATCTAGAAACTTCGAAGTTGATTGTTCAATGGATCCATTTTTATTAATCAGCGTCATTATCTTTGAATCCTCATCGTAATTTTCCCATTTCCTATCGTCCACAGTAACTTCACTGTTGGATAAAATAAAATGATTTATTGTCTACTATGGTCTCTTTCAAAGTAATTGTGAAGTATGTAAATAGGTACCCTGTTTTTATGAAGCTTATCCAGCTACTTAAGAAAGCATCCTTCACTAGATTATCTTGCTCACTCATCTTTATTCCTTCGGGTGGGAACAAGAAAACGATTTCATCGTTGATGCCACCATTAAACCATTGAGGGTAGGGCGAGAAAGAAGGTCGGTATGAAAACTCATATCGATAGACAGGCACCTTAAATCTTGCCAAATGTCTTGCATACAATTCAGTTGGTTTACGAATGTATACGCTACTACAGAATCGAAAATAAGCGTCTATCAGAGATTTATTGGCCATTATTCCATGCACGTATTCATGTGCAACCGCAGCAGTCAAAGAATCACCCTCTTCTCCGAAAAAATCCTTAAATTCAATAAACATTCCAAATTAAAAACATGGCTATTACAAGCTGTTCATTACAACTACACATGTTAGCTTGTGTTAATTTACTTTGATATTATTTTGCAGTTCAGTCGAAAATTCTGTTTCGCTTATGTTGTAACTATTCATTTTTTCAATAAATCCCGTTTTGCGGTAAAAGTGGGATAAGTAGCAAATCGAACCAGATCCACTGTTATCTCCAATCATTACTTTCACATCTTGAGAAAAGTCCCCCTGGGAATTAATTGTAATTCATTTAAAATATTAACTCATCCACATTCGAAAAGTACGAAAATAAATTATTAGTTAATGTAATAATTGTAATTTGTTGACTATACATTCTCCATCATTGACATAGGATCGTCCACTAGTATTTTATTATCAATTGTTGGTCTCCAGCTTTGAAACAGACGATGAGATTCCTAAAATTAATCATAAATAAAAGTTACTCCTTCCATAGGTGATAAGTGAGTACAACTATTATTAGCCTATCTGTTGTACGTTATCTCAATGTTTATAGTTCTAGGTAAATCATCAATCTACTGATAAGCATTTAAATAAAAGATTTTTAATATACCTCTTGAATCTCTTTAGCTGACCGCTGTGATAAACAAATCATAATTTTTCCAATGTCTTCATTATGACAATTCATTTTCCCAATAAAGTTTGCGAATGATTTTTGCGGTTCCCTTTCTGTGGTATAATGCCCTCCAGCTACTCCGCCATGTAGAATAATTTTCGTTGCCAAAGGTATCGTATCATTGTCATCCCTTTGATTTAATTAATCTTAATAAAGACTCCATTCATTCTTAAAGAAATTGATTATGTTTCCTCAGACTTACCGGAAAAACATTGGAGAAGTGAGTAAAGCAGATATTGCCATGGAACCTGAAAAGCGACCTGCGAGGGTAATGTTGCCATCCGAGGCGTTGAAATACTTTGCATTGGCAATTGTCCATTTTAATGTATTCATTATATCGTGCAGAGCTAAGTTTCCTGGAGCCGTCCATGTCCCATTACTCGCAAATCCAAAAATACCTGCCAACAAACAAGAATATAGTCCTATCAAGATACCAATCTCAAAAGATGGGTTGTAAAAAAGTATACTAGACCTTTTAACTAATTCAGAAAATCAAATACATAGGCACATTTAAGTATGAATACTCAATTTTATTTCATAAAAATTCGAACGGAAGAAATGTAAACTGATTTCCCTTAAATGTCTAAAAAGGAAGTAATAAAATATGAGTTTACGCAAATAGATTAAATTTGACTAAATTTAACTCTATTTGACTGAATTTATCTCATCAAGTGTAATTGTGTAATATTCAATATGAGGCGCTTTCAACCGAGGTTTCAGTTTGAATATTTTTCATATTCCAACTGAAATACAGATTCTCTACAGCAACATAGCCATTAAATGCAGATGTAGTCACAGGCCACAAGTGAGTATCCATCCATACGATTTAGTTAAAAAGGAAAAGAACCCCAATATTCATTATTAAAAGGCTAAGGGGATGGAACGTTTTTGAAGGGCTTTTGTGCAGCATACACTCGTTGTAGCTTACGGCAGGAGAAGGAACCGGATAATGTCCAAAAGTAACAAGAATTTGCACCTAAGTTCTATACACTGCATGGGTTGGAAAATTGGGTGTAGGATATTGTGGCTAGTGTCTGTCTATCTGTGTTGTAAGGTCTCCTGAGATCCTATTAAAGTTTGGGACTTGGGTGCAATTTCTGTTATTTTTGAGTGCTGGTCTACCGTCTACCGTATCCTCCGGGAGAAGTTGTAGGTTTATCTGCCTTGACATAAAGGCATTTTCTTTAATATGTATGGTATCATATGAAATTGAAATAAAAATAGGTTTGATCCGGATCTTACCAACTCTATAATTAGCGACAACAACAATGATGCGACCAACGGAAGCCATGGTTGACCCATCATATTGACTGGCATCTGCAAACTCAAATCCGTCGCCTGGAATCCATACCACAACTGGAAGTTTCTCTTCGGCTTTAACATCAGTAGGCATGTAGACATTCAATTTTAGACAGTCTTCGTTCACATTTAACCCTCCTTGTGGAAGCGAAGGATGAGAAAACTTGCTAAGATGTAATGGTTGCATGCATGCAGGAACTACATTTTGGAATTTTATTTCCTTTTTAGATTCACTTCCGTTAATGTCCAAAAAGGGTTCCGATGGTTTAAATCTCAGGTCTCCCAAAGGGGGCTTTGCATAAGGAATTCCACGGAAAACATTTACATTGCCTTGAATTGTTTTTAATTGACTTCCTTGGATTCTCCCGGAAGTAGTTTGGACAAAAATGCTTGTATCAACTGAGGATTCTTCCCCAGTTGACACCACAGTGTACAAAAATAAATTGCAGAGTAGCAAAGAAATAACGACCATTGTTGCTGATTGTTCCTATTTGGGTGGGAATACTTAATACCTTTTTGAATGAAACGTTAGAATTTGCGTGTCTGAATTTTTTTTTGTGTCTTCGTAAATGAATGTGCTTGTGGGTTTTAAACGACGTAGAAGGAGAGTCACAATAAAACAAACTTTACATCAGTTAATAACACTTAGTTCTTCCCATGTGTGAAAATGCACTCAAACCGTGTCGATAGTGTATTATAAAATGGGCATAATGAACTAAATGTATGTCACTTCTATTGTCTCATATAATACGATGTTTTCGGAGTTCAAAATCCTGAGTATCCCATAGCACAGATGTAAGACACGATGGTATTAATGTCCAGGTTTTATTTACTTCGATAGATAGTGGTAATATTACTCCTTTATAAAACGATAGTTCACCCGATATCATGTAACCTGATAGTCAATTATAGGGGTTTAGTTTGGCTTGCTATTAAAAGCTACTATCTTTTGCCCAAGACTGCATCTGCTTCGCTGGGCTTCGGGGGAAGTCAATTATGGTTTCCAAACAGGAAATTAGAGCTTGCAAATGTTAGGCTTTTGCTTTATAGAAGCACACTACAAAACAAATGACAAGTAGATGCATACATATTTTTGATGACTTAATTTTGTAAATCACCTGGGGTATTGTACCGAACAATGTGGTCAAATGAAAATACCAGGAATAGTTCGATTGCTATGACTTTCAAATGTATAACTTTGTTTTTCAGCAAGAAACTGTAATTCCAGTTCCAGTATATAGCAGTTATAATTGTTTACAGGGTTGGATATCCAGTATTAGTATCCGTTTCAATCTCTTTCCTGTTCAAGAAGTTGGTACCTTTCAGTCAACTTGTGAAATAAGACCCAATACTTGATAACGCACAGACAAAACAATAAAATGCTTTAATGGAACTCTGGAACTCTCAAGTAATGTTTGGACTACAACTCTTGCTTAGTTGGAACTTCATACACAATTCACTATTACTCTATTACAAGCTTTGTACAGCTATACGTATCTAATACGTAATAATTGTCTCGACTGACTCATCTTGCAGCTTGCACTTTTCAGAGAAGAGAAGGTGTGTAACTATAGACATGTATTTATGATCAATGATCACTGATCAGTGCTATTGTTGGAATTTGCTCTGACTTTTAAGTTGACTTGACGGTGAACGTATTATTGTATTCATGAAGCTATCATAAAATAATAAAGAGAGAGGCAAAGTGAGACGTAATTATTTTGCATACTAAGTAGAGAATAAAAAACTGTGACAGGTACTTGGCGCCTCGTAATGGACACTGTTCCGTCCCCTTCTCGTCAGAAGAAGTTGACTAGAGGTTAATTATCTTTGTTGTTGGCAAGTGAGCTTTGGAAACTAGAGTGGAATTGGTAGCACCTATTTATTTCAGCTCAAAATTAGAATTGAGTGCAAAAGATTTTTCTTTCTACTTGACTGTAACTTTCCGCTGAATAACTTATGCAGGTGTAGGTCTAGATAGGCACTCTCTTGTTTTGTGAAATACTGGTCAATACTAAAGCTAGAGAAAAGTTGCTCATGTTCATGTGATATTGTCTTCTTTTCTGCCCATTTGATTTACCTAATTAGCTGAAACAAATCGCATTGTAGTATCTTACAATCAGCACGTTCTTTTAAACGTTATTGATCTTTCACTATATTCTCAGTAATGCTTGAATTCACTGGCAATGAAATGAGATTAGTTCTTCATTACCTGTACCGGTGCTACTGGTACCTAGAGGTAATTGGTGTGAAGATATCTCTTCTCTGCAAACTACAAGTGTACCTTGGATTCATATTCATGCCAATTGCTAATACGGTGATATCCATTGGATTCTTTATGCTGTCTCCATTATTCCTAGAATTGCATTAATTTGCATTTGGATCATAATATGTGTAAACATGTATGTGTGGTATGTAAGTCTAATTATAGACTAGAATGGTAGAGTATGTCACTGTCCACGGCGGACACAATATAACGGACTTGTGACTATATTTATATAATATACCTGCCAAAAATAGATGTACTTTTGAAAGTAGTAAAAAATTTTCATTTATGGCTCTTTCTCAGCAAAAATGCATGTATGCCAAACAAATTCATGATGACGTAATTATTCAAAGCAGTTTATCTGTGTTGAAATGGTTTTGTATAGGTTTACCCGTTCCTTCCGTCTGTATGTCTGTCTGTCCGGTTGTCCCTGTGCACGATAACTTCTGGTATGGATAAAGGTTTGAGCTAAAATGTTCAAATTTTCAGTTAGTTTTTTGAGGTAAAATGTAAGACCGAGTTCGAAAATGGGTACACCTCCTGAATGGGGGAGTGGTTCAAAAATTATAAATCGGTTCTAATTATCCTACAACGTCGTGTAATAGCTTGTTCGACAGCTGGCAAGTTGCATGACACTTCCAAGCTGGTCTAAGCTGTTAGGAGGTCAAAAGTCAAGTCGATTTAGTATCAAATAAACTGCTTTGTGTTATATTTCCATTTTGCAATGGTTTATTTCAATATTTATATAAGCACTAAGGTGGAGAGGTCCTGAAATACTGATTATTACAAGACTGTCTATAGAGTATATATAGTGATAGCATACAGACAACAGAGAAGCAAAATGTAAAACCTAGGAAAATACAATCTAAAGACTAAATAAATAATGCCAGCCAACAAAAATTTTTTGGTCAAAGGTAGAATTTTGACAAATCGTTTTGTGAACACCGATGTTAAAACAACTTTGCCATTTCTTTTTTCTAAGTGTAACATTGAATGAGCCTATTGCCTGTTCTGTCTTCTAGCCAGTTACATATGTTTCAGAGAGTCTACTGAATACTTTCTAGTAGAAATATTGTTCAATATTATACGTTTTATTTGAAGACAGAACGTAAGGCACAATATAATAATGATCTAGATTACAGTTAATGTTTACCATTCGCTTACTCATACTCAAATTCTGTACGGAATAATCATATCGTGTGGATATCATGTATGCATCTCATCTTCATAATTTATGTCTGCAAAACTGAAAGAAACTACGAAAGTCGTGCAAAGGCACGTGACTCTGACTCTGTAAAGCAGAGCAATGAATATAGTTTTATAAAATTACAAAATTACTGGTTTTTCAACCTTTCTGTAGATGATGATCTTCACAAGCAGCAATCGATTATATACCTTTCCTATTAACCGTTATCTGCCTGAATAATCTACTAAGCATTGCTCTAGCATCTGACTATCCTGTGTGCTGTGGAAAAGTACCTATATGGTAAATAGGTAAGGTGTATTAAATACACGAACATTAAACAAAATAGGATGTCTCCTTATGTAATCTGTTTGTAGGGTAAAGAATCGATGAAGTACATTGTTCAGAAACAATACAAAAGCAAAGGAGTATTTTATTGCTACCGCATATTTGTAATAAGTGGTTACATAATCTGCCCTGTTTATCTGTATTGTGTTTACAAGCCCTATTTTCTGCTGTGAATGACATTTTAGTTAAACAAATCAAAATACATAGGACAATAATTCTGCTGTGTATTAAAATACAGATAGAGATTTCTATCGAAATCTTTGAAAAATGGAAATATCTAAGTAGACTAGGAAACATGCAAATTAATTATGCAGGATTATACAATAATTGAAAGTTACGTTATAAGAGATGATTACTTAGTACAACGCGGTAATATTACTATCTAGATAGCAGATATGTAATGTAATACCGTAACAAACATGATGGTCTGAATCAATCCACATAAGGTCGGGGTCAGAACAGCCATAGAAAAATGTAGCTTTGAAAATGAAATGGAATTTTCATTGATGAATTGCATGTAGTTTATATGCAGGTGAACTCATTTTGTTGTTTATAGTTCACGTTCACATGAGAATGATGAAATATCAATCAGTAATCGCTAATGCAACAAAGGGTATGATATATTGCTTTAGCAAGTTTGAATGATTCTTTTAAAAGCAAATCACATGATGATAAACTTCTTAATTAACAGGTTGATTGGCTTAAATAAACCTTGAACTGCAGAGATATGAAAATTTTGTTAGCTTCGGGATACAAAGTTAACTTGAGCACATCATCAAGGCGCAATAGGTAAATATATATGGAGCATGTTATTATTTAGAAACCCATCTACCTGTATCATTAAAGCTGTTTCACGAACGAGTAGTTAGTACATCTTGGTGTCTACATGACTTTTCCTATGTCCTATACACAATTGTACCGCAAAATTGTAAATGCAACATCTAGGCAGATCTTCAGAAACTTTATCTGTCGTCTAATGGGTATGCAATACTTAATTAGATTACACAACAACTATTACCACCGTCTTTTCATTTCTTTCTTAATTTATCTTACAATAAATATTTATTATTTACTCCATATCGTATACAACTTAACAACTCAATTCAGAAATGGGTACGTGACACAGTTGGGCAGGCATTCTAATAAGATCATAATATAAATATGTAGGTATTAGATAATTTAATATAATATTGTTGGGTATCCTTCTACATACGTTTTCTTTTGTACAGGTCATATTCATTTGTTTTGCATTTAGTTAGGCGTATAAGCATCCATATAAAGCTAACCTAGCTACGTGTTCTCAACACTATTTGTTCATGAAATCGTCAGGGAAGATGAAAAGTTCTAGCTAAAATTATTGGCAAAAATGTTTAATGAGCCTAGGTGAATTGAGAGGAACTTGAGACTGGAGAAACAAGACGTGTAAATGTAAAGGTTTATTTACAAGAATAGAAGAGAGGTCTGAGAGGTGTGTAGACAGCTAAGGGCAAACGCGAGTGATTATACAGTACAGGTAAATCATAGTTTTTATAAACTAGCAAGCATTGCCATAATTTACCTTAGAGTTTTAGATTAGTGCTGACCTTAGATTCATACATAGAAAATAGTAGTCCGCTTCCAGAGACCAATTATTTAATCTTGGTGGCTGGAAGTGGACATCAGTTCATACAAACTAAGAAAAAGTAGGACAAAAGTTCACACTATCTCTAAGTTTTAGGACAAGAACAACATCCGATCTTAGGTTGTAGGACAAAATTTAAAATAATAATTATTTTATGCCGATACTATAATTAAAAATATGCTGGGGATTTGACAATAGGTTATAGTGTTGAAAAAAATTCTGATTTATTAATGTGTTCATATATTAATACAAACAGTTGTAAATAAAGAAAATGAAGAAAGTCCGATTAGTTCCGACAATACTATCTAAAATTACTATAGGTACTATAACAAATTAAGCACTACAACACATTGGTGTTTTATATTTGAAGGAATTAAAATACATTTTAGGCTGAGTTATAATTGATCATCAAAATCGTAAGTCTCGGTTTTATATACGCAGTGCCGTTCAACATTTATTCCTTAGAAGATTACTAACATGCTTGTGCATGCTACAAAATGTTTTGCGCCACATAGTATACTCAGCCTAATGATTATGGCCAGCTAACTCATTCAAAAATTAGCTACAATTTATTACCTACATTAAGAATTAACAAACAGTCAATCGCTAGCCAAAACCAACGCATGGAATGCATTGAATAACGTACAAGAATTCACATTGAGCTATTCACGACACCAAGATCAAGATTTCTGTATGTAAATGATATAGTCATGGACCAGTAGAGCCATCAAGAAAATAATTTCAAATAACTTGAAACTATTACAGTTAATCTGAGTCAAGAATACCGGCCGAAGCAAAAGAAAAATAATTGTATTAGAACCCGACTCCCCTACACACACCAGAAGACTCTGTCACAATACAGATACACAAACAATGCTAAATAGCTGATGCCTACTTAATGAGATAACAGGATACTATCAAGCAATGGAAAACTTGTTTACATATCATTTACATATAATATTTACACACTACATTTATATTGTCGCAAATAATAAATATGAAGCACTTGATAAAGTTTTATGACGAACTTTACAAAAATGGGTTTGCAGATGAACCTAATTTACAGTTCAGATGTCTATTGAATTGTAAAATTATGTATATATAATGTATTTATCGATTTTGTCATCAAATTGGCATATGACTGTCACTTCATAACGAAGTTTACATACTGATAAGATGGTACATCAGATAAAAATAATGTCGTATATCATGGTCCATGTCATATGTAGTGTAACGTTTACTTAATAAAGTATTTACATATTACACGAGTTAAGATTTTGATTTGTATTCGTTTTTCGTCATTAGTAGTTCATACAATAACTGCGCTGTGCGGAAATGCCTAAAAACGAATCTTTTGCATTACATCATCGACTTTTACATATAATAACCATTTACAAGGTTTTTGTGATGGCAATATTTTCATTTTGGCAATTGTATAGTCAGTAACGATGTCTAATGCAATTTTGTTCGTAGAGGCTCTTAGCACAAATTCATTACATTTAGCCAAGGTTAAAGTTGTATTTACTGTTAGCACAGGACTTGCAATTTAGCCTATGGCAGGAATAACAAGAGCGCAAGGAATTGTAGACAATTGTCTTACTGTTAGTCTTTTTCGAATGTCAATCTAATTCACACGAACATGAATTTATAGCGATCAACATATCAACGGTCATACAGAACATTACAATTCGGTTGTAATGACGTGTCTGCTATTTTCGTATTTTCTGAGCTTATTTTGCCCTGCATTGCATATGCATACGACGATCTCCTATCTTTAAAATATCAAACAATTATGACTTAATTCTTAAAATAATCGTAGTAATTAACTAAACGTAGTCCATAAATAATAACTAAATAATGACGAACTAATAATATTTAGAACACTATAAACAGTTACACATGCACGATGTCTTCATATGACAACGCTACGGAAATTAATATATTTAGAGAATAGAAACATAATTATCAACGTGGTATACCAAGATAAAATATTGTAAATTAATTTAACATTGTATGCCTGTCATAAATATTACGTCGTTGCTCCTGAACCTGTTTTTTCCATTTGTTCTGCTGATGACCAACTCGATTGAGAACTCCAGAAGAAGGACCGGCACCACTTGTACTGGAAACTCCTGTTACGCGTAGGGGATGAGAGGTTCGGCCTCCTCCGACTGACTCATCCTAAGAATTAAAAACTCATTGTTCTCTACTTTGATCAATTGAACTACTTAAAATCGTTTATACAGGCTTACGTCTTCATTTGTATGTTCCTGATAGGCATTACTTTTGATCCTCTTATTAAGTAGAGGATCCAGACACATGAGGAATAGCATGTAGATCATCAGTAACGACACTATCCAGATCACTATTATCACGACCACCTGTCAATTACAGATACATAAGTTATTTTTTGTATTACTTACATAACGTACATAGACATTCGTTTTAAAATTCACTGATACAAGACAACAAGATGAACTGAACCTTAATGATTGTCGTGTTTCGACTTTCATAGCGACAATCACATCTGGGACAGAATTCTCCTTGCTTCCCAGTCATGTTAAATGATTGCTCAATTTTTGGTAGCACAACGTTATCGCAAGAACTGTAGGGCAAATGCACAAGAATTACAGAACAGCACAATTAATAATTGAAAGAATAGTCAATAAAAATTTTGTATTATTATTGCGCATATTACGATTGTGACTAAAGTAAAATAGAAAAAAATGATTACCATTTGTTTGGAACTTCAACATTTTGAATGAAAATTGTAGGATTTTTTGACTGAGTTGTATTATCCACCAGACTTGGATTAATGACTATTTGAGGATCGGGACAAATACATTTGCAACGGGTATTTTCATATTGTCCCTGTAAATTATGTTAAGAATATTATGTTAATTAAAGTTTCAATTAGTTCATTATCTGTTTGCCAGACTAAAGATTGCTTGACAGAATAGAACAGCTGGTCGCATAACCTAAACTTATTTTAGCCATTGTTTAAAGCCAATAGTTGATACATAAATTATTCTTGTTATTAATTAATGCTAATTATACAGTATTATAACTTGTCCTTTCTACAATTCTCGTTCATTCTAAATCATGTATGGATATGAAAGCCTTCAACATTATTAAACTTTGTACGCTGAATCACAAACAAAATGTTTTTGAATTTCATCTAAATAAACTATAGTTAGTTGCTTCGTAACACAGAATAAAAATTTTTGGTATCAACGCCAAACAAATTAATTTCCACGTTGTGACATTACATATTCTATTTTCAGATTTCAATCCTATAAACAGTTATCAGTTATGGATGTTTCTATTCAAAATTGATCCAAATACAATACAATAACACATTTAATGATAATAATACACAATAAGTAAATGTCAAATGTTGAATGTTTACCTCTGCTTGTGAAATGAAACTTGATAGAATCAAAAGAAGAAAAGGAACAAGATTTTTCCAGCTAAAGTTGATTTTGTTTGGAGACATCACAATACTATTTCCGAATTCCATTTCTTGTTAATTTTGAATGTTATTTACTTTGACAACGTATGTTTTTGCTATTAGCTATAAACAATGAATGTATGGCTTCCAAGTTTGTTCCAATGATAATCAATGACGGATCTCAATTTTAAAATCCTTATATAAACTGATAAAGGTTCAAAGAATATAAAATAGCCATTTTTCTCGTAATTATTTTTATTTCACTAGAATTTTTTTTAATTGCACTGACTTGCAAACTTGTGAAGAATTCGCAGCCAGGCAATGTTTAATTGAGTCTAGTTCTACTAGCAATGACTGAGTGTTCCTCCGTTGGAGAGACAATCAGATTCAGATAATGAATAGAAACGCAGAATGAATGAAATGAATTGAAATAATAATGTAGTTCAAACTTTCATACTTGTCACGCGACTTCGCAAAGACTGCCAAATACTTACTTTAGTCTCTCATCTTTTTTCACCTTTCACAATTCTGTTTCCCTTTGTTGCCTTGTTGTAGACGGACGCCGGACGGCGCGAGACCTACGGCTACGACTTATATTTTTACAAAAAATTACATTGTAATTACATGTATAAAAAAATTATTCCCTGCTGGCTATAAAATATTCCCTGATAACGTATTTGAGAAGTTGCTACTCTTTTCCAAGTTAAAGATTCTCCCCCAAACTCCTGAAACCGTGCTCTGAGGATCATTAAATCATATAGTGAACCCAGCTAAGGGGCAAATCTAGCACTCAAAAGGCCACCCATCACAGTAATAAAAACATCCCATTAGGTTATTATGTTAATTTTGTAAATACAAATTATATTTAAATTAATATAGTTTTATTTTCTAGGCTGGGCATGGCAAGGCTGTATTGAGGGGGGCATAGGGAGCAGCAAAGGGAAAATTTTTTCTCAAAATACCAAAATATTTCGCTTTAGGCTATTTTTGACTCATTTTAAACAAAATAAGCCAAAATTTTTATGCGCTTTGCGCGAATATGCCAAATGCATATAAGTGTATGACGTCATTGCCCCCTCCAAAATCGACTTCTAAATACTGTGCTGTACAGTGGTTGGAAAAATTAGCTGCAGCCCCAACTTCCTGATCAAAAGGAATTTCCTTCACCAAATTAATAACTGTAGTTCGTAGCATCAAATACAGGGAACAATGAAAAACTCTATTTTCGAAAAAGCTCCCACAAATTTACCAAAACGTTTCCCATTCAAAATCAAATAAATAAGATTCCCCGTGGGATTTTGGAAAACCGTACAAATCCCATGAGTACAAACTTACGAATAAATATTTTTATAGAATAAATCGTGGCTCTGGCTCCCAGTACTGTTATTTCATTCAACAAAAAGATGGTCCAACTGGCCCAATGGAATCAAGAGGGTAGTAAAAAGTATACCCAGCTCTACTAAAAAATTGAATAAGTTTGTCGATATAGCAGAACCAATTTGAATTAGAAGTTTTGAAATGCTATTTAATAAGGCACATTACGATTATTACGAAATGTCCCCTTTCGCTAATCATTCCCATTCCATCACCACTGACCATTCAACCTTCTTATGTAAATTTCTATTATTATTTTGATGTTATCATAATAATATGAAACGACTCATTTCGGTGGTTTAGAGGAATTGGACTGTTGGACTTGCGCATTTTGCTTTTAAGGAGCTTGCATATATTATGTGTGCAGTTAATGGGAGGAGGAGGTATTCAAAAGTGTTGCAGTCAGCACTTGCGTTACACATGGTGGGAGTGGGTTTTGCGTAACGTAATATATGCAAGTTTCCTTGGTTCTCCCTACCACACGTACAGACATATATATATACATATATAGACAGGTAAATTTATTGCTTTATCAAGTCTGCGATTATATATAGAGATTCTAGTTTCGTGGCGGACGGAAAAGGCAGGTAATGTAAGATTCCGAACGATGAAAAACTGGCTGTAAGGAATCATTAAGCATGGATAGGTATGGCATTTCCATGGTTTCATGAAAATAGTCACAATACGTACACACGTGATTCCAAATAGACTAAGCCAAAAGCTAAGACAGCCTAAGACATACAGGTCTAATTGTCCGGAATCTCACATTACTCCTTGTACCGCTGATGCTGTGCATTGAAAACTTTAGGTAAGAGGTTACGTGGCGGACGCAGTAGGCAGGTACTGCTTGTACCGCTGATGCCGTGCATCGGAACCGTTTAGGGTAAGAGGTTACGTGGCGGACGGAGTAGGCAGGTACTACTTGTACCGCTGATACCATGAATCGGAACCTATCAGATATGGCCATATTATGCTCAAATAATATGGACGACCCTACGTACTCTTAGTGTGTGTACCAAAGTTGCGTGAATTTTTCTTTCTTTCTCTATCGTTTTTTAGGCTGTGGCCAAATTTGCCCATTAAAGAATTTGGCCTTTGCAAAGGCCAAATACAGTACAGAACGAATTATTAAATTATTCTTTCTTATAAGCTATCATCGCGAGGAGTAACAGAAAGACAGGCACGGCGATAGGCATTTCTACTGTAAAGGTACTGTATTGCTTTGCTACCATAATAAATTTCGAAAACTTCTTACCAATCTATTTAAAAACCGACATTTCACTAGTATTTCATATTAAGTTAATATTTCAATTCAAACAAGTAAATTTTATACCTCATATTCACGAAAAATAGATCGCTGCATGCTTGTAACGTTATTCAATGTATTGGATGGATTTTCATTTTACATTCGTTCGTTCCATTAGCATAATCTTTTTACTGTCATATACTTTAAAATAGAGTAAATTAAAAATAGAGTATACATAACACTGTCGGGCACATTAACTAAAGTTTATTACAGGCTAGTTCAATAATACTGACAAAATAAAAATGTGTACACACTATATTTGTAACAAAGAATATAATATGTGTTAAACAACTTTTTAACTGCATTTGTTAACAAAGCGCAAAGGTTACTAAAGTAAGTTCTAAAGTGAACTGATTAGATATTAATATAATGATGTTGCATTATACTACCACTACTATAATAATATATTGTGAAACTAAATACTATAAACATTTGGTTTTCGAAATTCACCCAACTTTTCACAGTTGAAAGAGCCATGAAACATCTTGCATATCATGATGCCAAATGCGATGCTTTTCCAAAACATCATTTTGTTATTAATTAATGTTATTATTAAGTACAATATGGTGACTATTAAGACGTTGCCAAAATTGCAAACGGCAAATTTTGTTTACAATTCAAAAATCAATTAGAAATCAAAATTGATAAACAATTAACCGTGAATGTTTTAACGATCGGATTATTCTTATATAAATGTAATCATATGTGTCAGATTCATTGTCATAGGAATAGGAAATGTTAATTTTTCAAGAGATTTTTGGAGATAACCATTTGCATAACTTCATTAGTACCTTCTAAAATTTGGTGGACACGAATATCTCGTAAGTATTGCTGAATAGCATAATCTTTTAGGTATCCATAACCTCCAAACATTTGTAAAGCTTGGTTCACGATCTAAATGAAATAATATTATGTTAGCATTGCTACCTCATAAACTGGTTTTTTAACACTGATTTTTATTTGTGACATAAATGTATGAATATGACTCACGTCAAAACATTTATCAGTTCCAAATAATTTGGCCATACTGCACAACGAAACTACATCCGCGTGGTCGTTGTCTATTGCTTTTGCAGCATTGCGGATTATCAGCCGTGATGCCACAAGGTCCGTTGCCATTTTAGCCAACTTGAATTGGTTATGCTATTTAAAAAATTAATATTAAATTACTTTAAAAAAATCAGAACTCATATGGACTGATATAAAGAAAGTAGGAGAAAATAGCATATTTTTTGCATATTATGCTTATTTGGATGACTATAAGTTAATTTTCACACAACAACAAATTAGTAACCTTGTCTATATTATCAAGGGTCTGATATAGTATTGCTATATTTGTGCCCCTTAAAATTGAATACAAAATATTGAAATGCTTTAAATAAGAAATTATGTATAAACCTGGAAATTTGCGAGTGGTTGTCCAAATTGCTTTCTAACAAGGAGATGATCGCGAGCAGCGATAACACTAGCATGAGCTGCACCTAAAGAGCATGAGGCTACAACAATGATAGCACAAAAAACGTTAAAATTTAAATAAAAATAATTTAATAAGTAGCAATTATTGGTTGATGTAAATTAATAAACTAACCAATATTTAGGCGTCCACCGTTAAGGCCTTTCATGGCTATATTAAATCCTTGCCCTTCAGCACCAATTAGATTTTCCACAGGAACTTTACATTCTTCAAATATGACAGCACGAGTCGGTTGAGAATTCCAACCAATTTTCTTTTCTTTTTTTCCAAAACTTAATCCTAAAACACAAAAGTCCACGTTGGACAAAAACTCATTTACTGAGTAATTCTTTTCTTCGGTATTTCATTTCATAAGAAGGGCATACCAGGTGTTCCTTTTTCTACAACAATGCAAGATATTCCTTTGGCACCTTGTGTACCTGTACGGCACATGACAACATAGACATCAGATTCTCCTCCTCCGCTAATAAATGCCTAATTTAAAAAAGACCACAGAATTGTAACAATACATACTTATACATTAATGCATAAAGTGTTGATATTTCTATCAGCCTTTGTAGCAAAAAGTGGCTGTTTAGTGTTTAGACCTAACATACTTTAGAACCATTTAAAACATAATATTCTCCAAGCTTATTTGCACTAGTTGAAAGAGATGCAGCGTCAGATCCACTTCCTGGTTCCGTTAAGCAGTACGAAGCAAATTTTTCCATTGATGCCAGTTTTGGTATCCATTTTGATCTCTGTTCGTGATTACCAAAAGTGTCGATCATCCAGGTGCACATGCTAATAATACAATTTAAAATGCCTTAATTGCATGTAATGAAAGTAAAGGAAAAGAAATGACTGACTTGCTAATTGCTTGGTTTAACTGAACTGACTTATGTATGCTGATGTACGCCGTAGTTGAAACACATCCTTGTGAAAGAGCTTCAAATATTATAGAGGCGTCTAATCGTGTTAGTCCCGAACCTCCGTATTCATCTTTGGCATAAATAGCACCGAATCCTAAAGATGCTGCTTTTCTCATGGATTCCACAGGGAAAATTTCCTAATCAAAATTATTATAAATGAGGACTCAAGTTTTAGCAAAAAACAATGTGTCAATATTATATTAGGTTCAATTAACCTTTTCGTCCCAAAGAGCCATATTAGGAGAAAATTCATTTTTTGCTAAATCTAAAGCAACCTTTTGAATTTGTTGCTGCTCTTCATTCAAACCGGAGGCAGCTGCAAAATAGTTTATTGTTTAATATTTGAAGTTTAAAATTATTAAAATTTTGGCATACAAAATCGTAACTATGTCCGACCGACTTGCCCATTCATTTTAATTCTAGTGGTTTCAAATGTTTTCTTGGAGTTGGTTTAAAAAATAAAGTTATTAAGTTCTTACCATCAAAACTAACACATTCATATAATCCGTCAGTTTTATCATTGGAAGACAATGTTTCTTGTAAATATCTGGAAGACGTACAGAATTGTTTCATAGGCAAATTTGATAGGTAATTTGTATTTGCACCACTAAATGGTCCTAATAATCTATTAAATTTAAATTTTCTGAAAATAGAGTCAGTAATCGGTACTTTATTAGGTATTACTAATTTCCCATGTAAACATGTTTTCAGTAGACCGTATTGCATAAGCTTGACCATTTTGAAATTGTGGAAATGTTTGGTTCTCCAAATGATATGGATTGATTATCATTAATTAATGTGATGCAAAACGAATAAAAGTTTGATTTAAAATAGCAATGAATATGAACAGTGCATAAAACGCAAATTTAATATAGACATAGTCTGGAATAATCTGCAATTTTAAATTATTTAAAGCAGAATCCAGCTGCTACAATTTGGTTACTATTTTACACATACTTGCACTTTGTACTGGAAAATGAATTAAAATATTTCGCGGGTTTCACGCTTCTAAGGAGGAAACGGGGAATAGTAAATACCTATATGTATTCCCTAACGAACAAAGATATTTTGTGCGACCACTGCAGGTGCAGAGATGTGTATGAAGTTCATAAGCTAAAAGATGTAAACTATATTAGATCGTAATCTGGATCCAAAGTTCATAAGAACAAAGCAATGCTTTTGCATTTCAAATGTATTTCTACCTCATTCGAAAAACCGCTTTTAGGATTTCAGAAATTTAGTATGATTTTCTATATTTAAATGTAATAAATAATTTACCCACCTTTGTAGTGCGTTATCTATATTTGCATGTAATCTCTATATTGAAAGCATAGAAAGCAATAAATTCACCAATCTATCTATCTATGTACCTATGTAACTATATAATAATATAATGTATGTCTGGTAAGGAGAGTGTAAATGCGTAAGCGCTTATGAAATGCATGTATTGCATAAAACAATGAAATACACTCTGGTATTCGAATGTTTCAAAATTGACCCACAAATTTTCGCGAAAATCACTTGAAATTAATAGGAGTACTAAGGGCCTAGTATACAATATCTATATTTAAGTACTAGCTGAAACCTAGCATGTACAGTGTGCTAGAAAAATGTTGAATTATGTAATAGCTGTTTTGAAACATAAAGCAGCAGATCTATTAGTCGGATTCCGATTTTCAATAACGCCTTTTATATAGAGGAATAGAGGATGATGATGCCTAAACATTGAATTAAATTTTTTGTCAACCACTTTCTCAAAATTTTTATCTAGTATTAGGTGTAGAAATAGATTACTCCACTTGTATAATATGTATAAAGAAATATTTCTCTATGTTTCATATACTGCCTATGCAGTGTGTAATAATTAAAGTTTTTTTCAAAGTCTACCTCATAAACAAGATTCGGGGAAAGTTTATTAGTCGCAAATGTTATACCTATTTAATTCTCTGTATTATATCTGCATATACATCACTTCACTATAAATAAACACCTTCTGTTATTAAATAGTATTAAATAATTGTGTTCCGTCTATGTTTATGTAGACTTGGTATCCCCGAATATCACAGTTTCTCTCCTATATCAAATACGCACGATTACCTTTCGAATTGGTTGCCCATGCTGGTGACTGCTAGTACTAAATAGTTAAAGAATGTTTGGGGTTGGGTTAATTCTATAAAAACACAATGCGTAGCGTAGGATAAAAGCAATGTATTTCACCCAAAACAATAGTGTCACTCTTCTAGCTCTCCGTACCAGCATCTTTTAGAATTTAACCCAATATCAAGCAGCGGAAGAGCCAGTAATAAACAATGATAATTATCGTAACATTCGATTTACTTCGTAAGTCATTTTAACATCCATAAAATTATTTATTCCTATGTCGCATGTAGGTATAGTATAATATCATCATGATCAAGACTACAGTAGAAATGTAAACTGACACTCGCACATTGAATTATTCCGCATGTTTGTAAGTATATACCTATGTTCCGTAATGCCATATACACATACTATTATGTAACTATTTCCTAGTATTTTTCACTCATAGTTACTATTCATTGTATATGTAATTATGATTTCACTACACAAACTTTTAAGATTAGTGTTTACTTTAAAGCATTTATTTAAATCAACATTCATGACTCTCAAGGTTAAATAATGTTTATAACTTTATTAACTTTGAAGATTTTCTTTTTCCCAAAGTTCAAAATTTATACTAAATTAGATCTGTGAGTGTTCCTGAAAACTAAGTGATGAAAAGAAGCGAATATAATCTGAAACCTCAAGTGGAGTCTAATTAGAAGTAAATGCTTCTGGAGATGTGATTTGATTGATACCTAAGATGAGGAACCTGAAGAAGCACAACGAGGATCCAAATGAATTGTGAGGAGTATTCACTCTTTTCATTGAACATTGGTCGGAGCTGTATCAGGATAGACTGCTAGAGCTAGAAAGAAAGCTTCCTGTTCCCGAATGCGGGAGAGCATCTTCTATGTTATAAACCAGCCAAGGTACTAAATTGTATGATGCTTTCTTCTCGCCAAATTTACACAGCTACAAGCCTTTTTCCTCTCTTCCAGGACATCGAAGAGCTTTGCGCTTGCTGTATGCTTTGGTTTAAGGTGTATAGGTGCATTGTAAATATTCTAAGAATTTAAGCCATGCGGCTCCTGTCTAAGATGTACTGAAAAGAACAACTATAATCGCTCAATAATTATAAAGCTTTTCAATATCATTTTGAATGTTTTATATTAAAAAGTAATTGCTAGTCTCCATAATAGAGCTAATTATAATTTTCCGGATAATCTAAGTGAAGAGAACTTCTTCCAAATGATAGATTCAATGACTCAAATAACAGAAAAATAGAAAAAATTGATGGAATTTGAGAAACGGTCTTAGAACATAAAGTTTATTACTTCATTATCATGATTAATCGTTAAGTTCTTGAGATTATTTAAATGTAAATGTATTTAAATTAAGGTTTTAGGCTGATACAATTTCTAGGCATTTCGCTATATAGCCTTCGTTGCATATTCTAAGATGTCAGTCAATTGAATGTCTTGAATTGTCTCAATTGACCAAGGGTTTGACTGTCTTAAATAGTATGCGGAATAGTTGTGAAGGAATCTTACAACATCTAAATTTGAGAGGGCCCTTACTGACAACTGACCCCTATATTCTCATGTATGTACATTTTCCAGTATATTTCACACCTTATTTACTATTCATTATTCATTTTATGTATGTAGCTATTATTTCACTACACAAACCTTTTAGGTAAGTGTTAACTTTACAGTATTCATTTTACTATATGTTAAAAATTTATGCTAAATAAGATCTGCTATGAGTGTGCTTGGAAACTAAGTGATGAAAAGATGCGAATATAATCTGAAAACCCAAGTGGAGTCTAATTGAAAGTAAATGATTCCGGAAATTTTCTCCTTTCGTTTCGATTGCAGTGAAGAACCTGAAGAAGCACAATGAGGATCCAAATGTGTTTTGAGGAGCATTCACTCTCTTCAACATTGGGCAGCAACTGCATCAGGATAGACTGCTAGAGCTAGAAAGAAAGCTTCTTGTTCACGAACGCGGTAATTCATCATACAAGCTTTCTTCGTGTCGTTTGTGTTTATTCCAGGACATCAATGAGCTGTACACTTTCTATCTGATTTGATTTAAGGTGTATATGTGTATTGTAAATATTGTTTATTTTTAAGATCCCATGCTGCTCCTTCCTTAGATTGAGCTAAAAGATCAATTTTGCATCAAGTCAATAATAATAAGCTTTTCAATTTTATTGTTAATATTATAATGTGACCAGTCAAGATACCTTAGTGACTATTATTGGGACTGGCGTCAGGTAGCCTGATAGTCAAAGCAAAACAATTACAACTCAATTTTTTTCTTATTTCATTTTCATGGAAATCAGTAAGGCTATCCCTATCTCTGCCCTATCAGTCCCCATCTCACCCTCTGGTTCTCTTTGGTACAAAATTGTCGAATTTTGTACCAAATTGAAAAAAAATTGGATTTCAATTGTTTACATCTGACTATCAGGCTACCTCATCCCAGTCCCAATAATAATCACTAAGGTTAATTATCTTGGTGACCAGTGGTCCTTTCAATTCTGTCAACTACAAGTTACAATTCCACTACCCAATGTAAGTTTGATGCACATTACATTAGGAGCAAAAATTGCATGAAATGGTTATTACCATAATATACGGGTGGGATTGATCTGTTGGGTGTATGTGGCAGCATAATAAGTTTTAATTAATTGATCAGAATTTTGTGGTGGATGTAAAATTTTTTGAAGTTGTTTGTTTTTTAGTATATAATAAGGTGTTCGATGAGTCGATAGTGTCTTTTCGTCACTCGTCGTGGTATATAATACTAATATGCTACATTTCTTGATACATTTGGTATACATGATATTTTACATTTTGGTAAATAATATGTTCGAATTTTTGGTGCATAATGACATTTTAAAGTACATGAACCAGCACATTTTGACTTTTTAAATAATACATATAGGTATAATATGATTTTAGTATTGAGGTTCACTGAAGTTTAGGATAGCCCATACTGACATCTGTATGTTATTGTATATACCCTTAAAAATCAATGTAACAAAAATTAGCATATTCTATGGGCTCATTGTCCGAAAGGAATATCTAATAAAACTATATACCAATACCAATATACCCTTAAACAGGCTCGTATCAAGAAATTTAGTCTAATAGAGGCGCACCAAATAATATTGGAAAAAGGGATTCACTGCTAAAAAGCTTTACTTCTAAAGAATCCCTAATACCAGTTACTACTTACCAATTACCATGATTACCATGTGTAGTGCAGCTTTATTATACAATATTAGCTTAAGATTGCTTTACAGTTAAGTAATTATTAAAAATATTGAAAATTAAATTGATTTGTGAACTCAGTAGAAGAGTCTCAAATCGATGTTCTCTGAAGGGAAACTCTAAAATAATTAAAAACGGGTGGGGGTAAAAGGGGTCATAGAAAAAGTCATTTTGTCCGTAAAATAAAGTCTTTTGGGCCAGGGTACAGTACAAGGGACCATAACAAGAGGTACTGAGGGCAATAGAAGAAGTCTTTTTTCCCATAGAACGAGTACATTGTTCCATAAGTATGTTGTCGTAAATAAATCGAAGAAATAAGTACTTATAAATGAAAAAAGCATTTTTCCTGCTATTCCTATATTTTAAAAAAACTACGGAAAATACGATTGTATGGTATGACACAAAAAATATAATATGGTCATTAAGATTCTAATGAAATCGAATTCAAGGATAATTTTATTTGTAAAGTAATTTAATTACTGTAAGAATTTGCCTTTTTAAAACAACTTCCTAAGGATATTCTACTAATTCTGACACAGATTCCTAATCAAAATTAGAACACAAAACTTGAACCCCGTAAAAATGGCTATATTTACTACATTGCAATAATTACAAATGAGTCAAATATTCACTTATTTATTATACTAGGCCCCCAGTACTAATGCTGAATTTCAAAATGATTAGGCATATTAACAGTGTTTAATTTTCGAAATAAACTAATGTTCACTCATATTGGACTTGGACTCGAAATATGCATTGTATATACGGCATAGATAGTTAGACACATAGATAGACAGAGACATGCGACATACGTAAACAACTTTATTATATAATGATGTAGATTGTCAATGTCCTATTTTCCACAAAAGATGCGTATGTAAACAAATATATCATTGGTATTGATACTATGTATAAGTTAGACACTATTTCACAGAAAACCAAAAACATACGTATTTGCAATTAAATCGAAAGCTTGGAGACCACCAGTGCTATTCAAAGGGTTAAACCATGAATTTTTCCACAAATGATGATATACCTGCTTATTTCTGGACTTATTGTTACGTTTTTAACTTTGATATAAACCTTGATTTAGTTTTGACGAAACAAAAACGTTTAAGTTTTATGGAATTTAGTACTCGTTCTATGGCCTTTCGTACTTCTTTGCAGTGCCCCATATACTTTTTCTATGGCCTCTTGTACCCGGGACAAAATGACTTTCTTTTAGGGACAAAAAAGATTTATTTTATGGTTCCATAAACCTTTACCCATTAAAAACAATCAGTTAATACTTGGCATTGGAGCAAAATGACTTCTTAGGTATGATCTATAGGAGTTGGTCCCGGACAACGGTATAGGTTCGTCTCATTTGTTTGGTCTAAGGTCGTCTAAATTAGCCCAAATTGGTTCAATAGATGTAATTTGGTCCAAGTTATCATTTGTATCCCATTTCTGCCGGTTTGTCTCCTGAATAGTGCGGTGCTACTATTCAGTTTTAAAGGAAATCGTTTATCTCAGTGAATAGCCACAAAAACTTCTCATTGTGTTCATTTGCGAGGGTTAGTATAAATAGAGTGACTTAGCTTTTATCATTAAAATTATATTACCTATATATATATGACGGGAAATGTAAACGCATTTGCATTATTGGCGCTACAATAAAGGAATATTTTAAATAAGGATTTTTAGTGATATGGGTTATAATGTCAACTCTATTTTGGGGTAAGCGTTTGCAAAATATAGTGCTTCCAAAAAGAACAAAATATTTTACAAAAAATTGCAATTAAGATATTCCAATAAAAAACCCAGACAAATTACATTATCTCTTACTCAGAAATATCATATCAAATTGTATAAAGCTGAATTGGAGTTACGGATTGAAAAATGCGATGGATCGTGTATTAGACGAAATTGCGCAGGCGAAGGGAATTTATGATAATATGCTGTAGAAATCAATGTGTCGATGAATTTTGAACCAATGTACAGTCGCTAGAAATTTACATAATTAAAAATTTTGCTATCACACTATATGTGCTAGGTTTCAACTAGTCTTTACTATTAGATAAACATGAACTGGGACATGCGCATGAAATTCTGTCGGTATCCTTGTATAAATGTATGTATGTATGTCCGTATCCTTCTGTAATGACCAGACTACCAGTTATGCCTTTTAATTTCATAAAGCTTATGCATCGCTAATTATTTGTCTATTAAATAATCGCCGGTCTATTGATGAATTCGGTCCAATATGCAGCTGCTAGAAATTTACTTATTTCACCATTTTTTAGGACATTGGGCTAGGTTTGCCGATAGTTTAGTGCAAAACTGCAAGCATTATGATTTCAGAATATAACATACATTGAGATAAAGTATATATGGTATACATATAATTCATTAAATATTATGTCTTAGTGTCCCAATAGTATTCATAAACTTTTTAATGTTATCCGTTACTAGGATTTCATTGGCTCCACATCAACCAGGTTGCCAAAAATTTTTGATGCCTGACATACATATCAACATTAATACATACGTAGTTACTTAAGGAACTCAACGCAAATGTGTCACTTTACGTTTATACTATAGATGATAACCTTTGTCCTTTCCTTGCTAATTAAAACCTTAACGTAGTTTCTTTGGATTGCATTTTCTTTTCATTTTGTCTTCACTTAAGTTTTTAATCGTATTTAATTCTGGCATTATCGAATTTCTCATTTTTAGGAATTTATTTTAGCGATATAGAGCACGATAAAAATGCGTATGTAGAAGTGTGAGACCTTTTAACTGAAGATGAGATTTAGAATTGGAATCTCGTATTTCAAATAATGGTTTGTCTGTTGTGTTGTTGTGAGTGACTCAACTAGATTCCCTTCTCCACTCTTTCGCTGTATATTTCATTTTCTCTTTAGCATTTCTTGGGTATGAATGGCTATAATTCGTTTCCCTATAGTGCAATCGAATCCTTACTCACTTCCCTCCCATTGACGACTAGGAGAGTGCCACCCCACTGTCTACTGTTGAAAATATGGGGAAACATAGTGCCAATATATATTGTTATGTAGTGCAGGGTAAGTAGAAATAAGGGTATCTAGTAGTAGGTATACATTCACATATAATAATAATGATAATATTAGAGCCAGAGAAAAGTGTTAGGCTACATCTTGGCTATGGTTGCATTTGTTATATGATGCAACGGAGAAGAATGTGGTGCACACGACAGAACTTTATTATGAGAGCAGGCAGGAGTAGGGGAAGTATGGTAAGTACAAAGAACCCACCATCCACTATTGCACACCGCACAAAATCATACTATCTCCAATTCTATCCATTGTGCAGTACTAGAACATTGTATAACCAATAGCCATGATCATTATACTTGGCGTAGTCGTATAACAAATAGCAAAAGCATAAGAATTAAGAATAACAACATACCGTGAGACAGACAGAATAGTGGAGTAGAGGACAGAGCAAGAGCAAAAGCTATAATATGGACTACAGAAGTAGTAAAGGAAGAGTGAAAGCCAGACTACAGCCCACTACATGGAACATTTAGCCTTATCGTTAGCAGCATAGAAAACTCCACTACAACGAAACGATACGAACGACTACATGCAAAGAACTAAGTCCACGGCCAAAACGCCGAAAGTCTGTTTTCCTTGCTGCAACTGCTCTGTCTTGCTTCATTCTTCTTTCTCCTTTCCTCCAGCTCCGTCAGAACTTGCACTGCAGTCGTATTTGGCTTTCACACCGAGAAACATCGAGGGGAAACAGAAAACATTCATCCACACAGCCCGTGCAAAACTCCCGTCAGTTCCACGAGAGTTGAATCACTCACCAACATACATAACTACCACAATATGTGAGTTTTTTCCGAGCAAATTGAAATACTACACAAATAGAAAAGTCAGCCTGGGATTAGAACACTTTGTGTGTCTTCGTCTCATTTTCCCTGTCTGACGCAAAGATAAATTCATACTTTGTGTTGCGTCGAGCTCAAAGTTGCAATCATCAGGCTTGGGTGAGTGAGAGAAAAGAAAGAACTGTTCAAGTAGAGCAAGTGCCATAAAAAACACCTATAAACTATAAACTTATGTAGTGCTTTGATAACCTGCAGTGCAGTATTATGCACAAAACCAACATTTGAAAATAGATTTTTCCTGTGTTACATTGCTGAACATGATTCCCTGCCACGAGCTACTTGGCTCTTAGCAGAATTGCCACATAGCAACGCCGTGCCGGACATTCTCCATTGAACTGCTATTACCCTATAGATCGTAGAATAACAAGATTAGTAAAACTGTCCTCTACTACCGTAATATTATTATATTTACGTTAACTATAATCGTAAACAAGTAAACTCCAACTACATGGCTATGTTATAACGTTCACTCACATCACATGCGTCCGTTGTCGAATGATGGTATTTAATAAGAATACTGCTGCACAAAGACTTATCGACAGATCTTTTGTCGCTATGATATCACTCTAAGGGTCTATGTCCTTTCCACAAAATCTATTTTGTTGGAACCTTGCCTATAAAAAACAGAGATTACCCAGCCATCCGGCTAGTTCACAAGGATATCTCTTTTCGCTGTGTACTCACCAAGTCACACATGAACTTGACATTTGAATCCTTCATACGCTCTTATAATGAGATTTGTCCTTGCTTATTATTGGTAAAAGTTTTCATGCTTTTACTCAATATATCCCACAAGCTGCATTACATTATCAAAGGATTTACTCCTCCCAGACTACAGGACAAACGGACAGATTGAACCAATTCTCAAAAGGATTATCTACTTTCAGCTCACTGGCTCTTCCTTCCTATTCCTACCATTTATATTATTATTACGTATCGAAACGTATATCTTTACTACCATTACACTCCACTATAACATTACTTTCTATTACCTGTATGTAAACGAAGACTGTCAACCTATTATCATCTATACCTACATATGATAATGCCATTTACTCTATCTACTACGCTTACTTAAATCTCCGATATTGCCACACAAGAAAACGTTGAAACTTTCAATTTACCTTCTCCAGCTTAACAGCAAGTTCTCTACGAATTGCTACCACACAAAATTATCAAGACATTCATCTACTTCAATCATCCACTTTCTATACGAAAAGCAATCGTTGCGTCTCAATCTTTCCCGGTAAGTTTTTCCAATTTTAAGCGTAGCCATAATATTACTTCATATTGTATGTATTTGTGTAGTAGCATACGTTTAGCAATATCATGAGACTCATCTCTGTAACCCAGGAACACGCATACAAAAACTAAGCACTAAGCACTATGCATTATCAGAGTTTGTTTTCGTCATAATTTTTAGAGAAGTTCAATAATACTCCATTTTGTTTGGGAAAAATGTCTATACATCGTGGGATTGAGTGGGTAACTGATGTGGGGCATCAGGTTCACTCTTCCGCTTTGTATCGAGTTGAATTTTCTTAATTTGGCCTCACTTCACGGCTCTCGAAAGTTTCTTGGAAAATACGTATATCACAGCATAAAAGTTTTATCCATCTTAGAACTACATTTGATACTCTACTTATTCTATTAAAACCCGACGCTATCGAGTGGGAAGTAGTCATTTGTAATGTGGCCAGAGTCAGAAATCCTTTTAAGACTGAAAATTGAGTTGTATTTACCATTTGTTTGTCTTTTTCGGTTTTACCTAAATATGTACTTCAATGGGATTACATTTGCTAATTTTGGAGTAGGTAGTCTAGATGTACAAAAACATAGAACGTAACACCGAGTCGGCTAAATGTTTTGATGTTGATTTTGTTTATAGAATGTAAAGGGATGTTTACAGGGATTTTAGTCATGAAATATCTCCCTTTTCCCGTATTACTATTCTTGTGGAAGAATTTAGTGCTTATACTATTTGGAATCTCATATAGCTCCTTCTATAGCAGTTGAAAAGAGGATAGTGCTAATTATACAATCGAAATTGAGAAGATACTTTATAGTTTTATACCATCTTGACTATATCGCACAAAAACTGTATCCTTGAAAACTATTTTGAGTATTGGCGTCATAGTGCTTATAGGCATATGTCAATTGATAGCTGTCAGTCGAGTCGAGTTGTTTGAAGGCTAATAATACAAATAAAACGTAGAAATATGACTTTTGCTTTATTTGCTTATCGTTAACTAGGCTTATTACAGTTGTAACATGAGATGAAAGTTGAAGAAATGATTGGCTCTGAGTTGAATCACTTGGGTACTAAGCCAAAGAGATAAGAATAGATTCTAATGACGAAGAAAGGGATCTATTTCCAACAACCATGTAATGTTATGATGGTCGAATAGCATTTCTTAGAGTTGTTTGTCATTTTGTTGGATATTAGATTGCTAGATCTCGATTCAGAAAATAGTCGCCCACTAGTCTTGTGTAAGCAACAGTAGTTAACGACAGGATGATTAAGAATAATTGGGCAATACAATATCACTTGAATTTTGCACATGACTCGGTTTTACTGCGTTCAAGCATCACTGACTGATTGGCAAGGCAGTTCTCCGTAGTTTTGTCGCCACAGGGTTGTTGAGTTAGAACTCTTTCATATTTTGATTTAAAAACCTGGCAAATTTGAGAAATATTAATTATAAATCTTAATCAGAAATGCAGATAATTATTAACCTAAAAATAATTAAAATTTGTGGAAAAATGAATAATTTTTTAAAAGAAGCCGAATTATCAAGTTTTACACGACAACTATTTTGAAACACTGATCCTCCGCGACAATATGTAGGTGGTAGTGGCAGAAAGTACCTGACTAAATGACATATTCAATGTTAGTACTTCATTTCATGTGTAAGCTACTTTCAGATGTAACATTAAGAAATAGATCATAAAGTTGCGTCTTTCTTTTGTATACAATAGAGCATATAAGCAGGGGAGTACAAAGAATTCAAAATTGTTGGACTAGATTTTCAGCAATGAAATTTCCAAGAACTGTATCATATAGAATAGCAATTACGACCCAAGACATATTATTCAAAATGAAAAGAAATTATGATAACTTTTCATCATTCATCAAAGATTCTACATCTCAAAGGCTAATGGCGTATTCAGAAGGTATTCGAATAAAACTTATGCAGTACCAAAAGTTAGACTTTTTGTTATTCCGCAGAAATAATCTTCGTCTGATTGAGAAAAATGTTTTCTCAAGAAACTTTTGATGCTATGTTCTTCAAAGGAACTTTAATGTGCGAGGATATTTGTCAAAGGCTCACTGCGTGCTGGGCAATTTAGGTTACTTTTATCCCTGATTTAATTTTTATATGTAACTGATGGAACAGTATTTTATGCATTGAATTGAAAGTAATCAACATAGAAACTGACGTTGTTTTGTGATATGAATTTTCATGTATTTAGTGAATTTTGATTCGCCTTAATGAATTATTCTAAAATAATCAAAGGCAAACGCACTAGCATATTAAACTAAAATAATCAAAGGCAAAGGCACTAGCATATTAAACTAAAATATTTCATTCGTATAAGTTGGTAGAGTGCACATATATATATAATAAGTATACTGTATTTGTATTCAAATAATATTTCATTTGCTTCCACTTCATTTTAGCATTTAATTAGAGTCAATCCTCAATTACAAACAGTGCATTTGCTATGCACGAAATTTTCAATTAGCTTGGTAGCTGTCGTTTTCATACTTCAGTCATCACCATAATAATCAGAAAAATTATTATAAACTACTACAAGTTCATTACTAATATTATGTGAAATTGTCAGCTATTGATAGGCATAATTATCACCAGAAACAGCGACAGTAATGAAGTTGCATTAACCAATATTATACATACAAGTATTTTTGCGCCGCAGGTTTCCCCGAAAATAAAGTTTATACTAAAATTAGTTTGAAATTACTTCAGATAACTTATTTGATCGTAGTTGGCTGTTAATGTTTAATTCAAGCGAAGTCTATACAATAATTTTAGTAATGCGTAGTGTAGACAAAAGCAACACTTCCACTTATATAATTATTATAGTATCATTATTTGAAAATTATTAGCATAGTGTAGAATAACTAGCTATCGGACTTGCATGTAAATTGTAGCCTTTTAGGAAATCCGGACAACATTCATGACTAACGAATGCTTATCACAAAATAATTAATCCCATTTTGGTTGAATTGGTCAGACACTGAGCTTATGGTTACGCAAACAGCATCACAAAACCATGGCACGTAAACATCGTATCATACTCATTATCAGTTTTGGTCTCGTTATACTTCAGTTCATTGTAGCGTATGTGTATAAATGTACCATATCATCAAACTTTATGAATGGTGTTTGCTGTAGTTACTTAGCACTTTAATTAGATTCGTAGATTCTAGCAGGGAATAATGTTGTGGACACTTTCATATTTCCATTGGAAAATAGGCAGAAACGCTAACTGGTAGATCTATAGAATAAATAAGCCGTAAATAAAACTGTAATTCCTAGGTACAGTTCTTCATCAACAACATCAAAGAAAAGCTGGAAGACTTTTGAAAGATTTTCCGTTTTAACCTGAATACATTTATACATAATAGGGTACATTAGTAATTTAAGGCAAAGTAACTATCACATTCATATGCAACGAAAACGTTGAAATTTGAAATCGTTGAAACTTAGGACAAGATAATAAAAGGATAAAATTACCTAGGAATAATAAAGCTGTCCTAATTATTACGTCACACACGTCATTTGGTGAATTATTTAGTAGCTATGGTACAAAGGTTGAAATAGTTCAAAAAACATCAAAGGGAAAATAAATTGACAATATTATATAATATCATGGATATAGCTTTTCACCAGTCGGTAATACTTTAAGACTTGAATATTAAATAGCATGAAGTTACACATTTGTGTTGTTTTGGTTTTATACAATACAATAAATACCTAGATTCACATAATAGATGCCTACTTAATGATTTAGAGTGTATCTCATTAAACATAAGTACATTTTCCAATTTCTCCCAAATGTCCAGGATTTTCCCAGGGAAAGTGGAGAGAGTACTTTGAAAAGCAAAACCATTCTTCTTACATGTTGGGAGAGAAAAGCAAAATGCTATTTCCTATTTCAATAGTGGCTCACTCACGAGTAACAAAACTGTCAATGAGAGTAGAATAGAAACAGAATCTTCTCTGCTATGTCTTTGTTATCAGGGTCCTTTGTTATTTCCACTGAATAAGAGAGAAAGTACGAGAGTAGAGTATCGAATGAGATTTCCCACTCCCTCCTCACATATCCCTAGTCTCTGTAGATGCATTATTAGAGAGATTGCGAATGAATACAGTCATGTATAATATAGAAGGCTGGTTATAGCTATGTCTAAATATCATACCACCTATTATGCAAACAAACATTACTTAATGTATAGAAAGGATGATGATGGGCCAGAGCTGAATCAACGTTTGCAATGGCTTAAAGGACACAGTTGTCTGGAAGTTGAGCAATATACTATTTAAATGGTATTGAGCTAGTCTCCCTTTCTGGCTCACTAAACTAACGATTAATGTCTCTCTGCATTTATACCGCAGTGGATTCCATATAACAACCAACTATCTGCAGATCACTATGAAAATGGGCTAATTATAGAAACACCCAATAAACCCATACGTACCGTCAGTTGACCTGCTTATTTTATAATGCTAATGCCTTTTCATAAAAGTGGGACTAAAGACGAACAATGGAAATACGAGGAAAACCAACACTTCTCTATTATTATAAGTACATGCTAAATTCTTTATTTAACTGTGGATTTAAAACTAGAGATTCACAACATTGTTCTTTTCAAGGCTTGCTGTTCATACATAACACTAAGTAAGGTTTCAGCTTGGTATCAACAATTGGGATACTTATTCTATTGGATTATCAAATATACACAAAAACGAGATTAAGGTATAATGGCAGAACGGCAAAATACTACAAATTGTTTCTCTACAAATCCAATCATTCTCCTGCACAGCTACAACTGGCTTTTAATTCCAGTCCAGGTTATTTTTAAGGACAACAGCATGATGGCTTGTGGGTTTTAGGGATTTATTGCTTTTCCCAATGGAAAATAACTTTTACTGCAGACATAGAAAGTAGAAAGTTTGCTTTCCTAACTGCAACTTACTTATGCACTCAATAATCCAAGTTTTGTTATTAACAGTTAAAATTCTATGATTTTTAACTATTCAACTACTACGTTTATGCTATGAAAACAAAATAGGTTGCTATATTAAAATTAAAGGGAACCAAAGTGATTTAAAATAGTCGGACCCTTCTGCCGAGTTTTGTTAGTAGGTAGTGAAACTTTTTTCAGCATGCCCCAGTATAAACATATTGTGTGTGATTTATCATTTTACTGGAACTGCTATTATAGCTATAATAGTCTCTCGATCCTATTGCTCTCTTCACGTTGCGGTTTATTTCACAATGCAAGGAAAATCAATCAAATTAGGTAAAGGTAGATCAGCCGGCTGATTACGACTTAAGTCTTAGATTTATACTGCTGCATATATATCATGGGGATATGAGAGTCGGAGCGCGGGTTAAAGTTGCTGTGACTGGAACAGATGCCTCTTCATAAATATTGTGGTCTTCTTAAATGGGTTTGATGGGCACTGAGTGTCTGTGAAGGGCCAGAGAAGGCTAAGATCTTTGTGACAAGGGAATCCGTTGATGCTCATATAGCGGTCTTGGAGAGAAACACAGCGAGCAATTACGGCTTTCTCATTTATTCGGAATTACTTATTCACAAGATAGAAAGTTTATTTTGTCAAGACGAAGAGCTGTGTACATTGCTTTCCAGTCCAATCCAATCGAATGGAATCGAATTCCGTAAACTGCTACCGCACCCTTCTCTCAATTGAATTTGTCGACGCTTTTCTATAATCAAGCAATTTCTTTGCTCTCGTTTTCATTCTACTGCTGTTGTGTGCTTACGTATTTGCACTCCTTCTCTCTTACGATCCTTGCAAATTGAAACAAAGGGATAGGGCCGCCCTACGATCCCCTTTAAAAAGACAATGCTGGATAAAATAGGAATTTGCAAATGGGTCTCTTATATATACTGCGATATACATCACCGTTAGAAAGTGTAAGTGTGTATCCGGTTTCTTATTTGAGCTCTGCAAACTCTAAATTACATTCTAGTGTACCCAAGAGCTTGTATTTTCTATTCCGACAGCAAACTTTCCTTTCCACTTTAGTCCAGTTATGCTATTGACTTCCGACAACATAGCTCTCCTTATCTGTATTGCATTGCTATACATATTATTATATACATGTGGATATTGTATATGTGTACACATCTACATAGTCAACGAGGAGGGAGAAAGGAACGTCATGGAGGCGAGTCAACAGAAAGTGCTAGTGTAGATATTTCTTATCTGTATCCCAAACTGTCTACTTGTACTTGTGGGAATGTGACAGGAGAGCATCCGAATGGAAAGCAAAGAAAGGTAACAGACACATCCTAAAAAACTGGGGAAAGACAATCAACTGATGGATTAGGTAGGAAGGATGTTCACGGTGCTTTTCTTTCTGTGCTTTCCCTTCCTGAGACTCCCTCAAGATCCCATCTCCCTGTCTACTGCAAACTTCAACCAATTTTTTAGTTGTTGTTGTCTGTCTTAAGTACGCGGAGCAACAGCGCAATAGAGTCAGGCACTATCTCGGTGTACGTGCGACCTGGAGCAAGTATCTGTTTACTCACGACCAAATATATGTTGATATAGAACATATTGGTCGTTTATCGCCCTTTGCACTTACCTTATAAGTAGCCCTCATGTTCCAAGCCCCTGTCAGCCTCGGGAAAACAGGTAGCTAGAAGTATTTACCAATTTCAGATTCCTCGAAAGGAAAAATAGCACTTTGCTTGAGTAGATGGAATGGACACAGATGTGTAGTATTCAAGTGCTAGACTCAATTTGGTTAAACATACCCTCAGTCTCTTTTTGACTTCCTATCTGTGTTTGCACTTAAAATTTTGATGTTGACCCTATCTGATGTTCTGCTCTGTGAAAGCATCTTAACCTCCTCATGTAATATATACTCAGCTACTTATCAGCAAGAGCAACCAACTCAAGTTCCTACTTATTTACTACTCCTCCACACACCAAAATCACATTTACACTTTGTATATTCAAAACAAACAATATCGCACCATTTATCAATCCATTCTTTTGACTTGCAGACGTGCTTCATTTTCTCACGGCTTTATATGCAGTTCTACATAATTTAAGATATTTGTTGTATTGCCTTTCTTCATTCGACATATTCTATTACTTATATATATAAAACATGGAGAATAAAAAGTATTATACATCAAATCATCTTTATTTTTATAAAATATTGTATGGTGAATATCTATAAAACAAAAGCGAATCTTTTGAACACAAAAATTTATTTAACATTTAGAAGAGTAGATACGTCGTTAGTGATAAAAGTTCTTAGTTTTGAATTTAAACCAGCATTATATGATGATACTTTGAATTATACAGCAGATGAAAATTAAAATCTTTAATAATATTTGATGGTATTATCAAAATGCCCCGGAGACAAATATTAAGGTGAGTACACATGAGTAATATGGAACATAACTGGCAATCGATAAATGGTGTAGATGTAAAATTCTATAATGCTATCAGGAAAATGAGATGAGAAATGAGACTTGCGGGAATTAGACCATGTTTGTTGCCTCTTGTCAATCTACGGCCATTAGTTACAGGGATTTTTCTAGCACCTAAGCAGCATAAAAATGATACAACACAATATAAATATGTAGCACGAAAACTTGCGAGTTGATGGAAACGATAAGCTCGATGGCCATGGTTGTGCTATCTTTTCTACGATTGAACATGATCCTATCCTCTTACGTATCGCTATATCGTATTTTATTAGTACACCATATTGATTTTTTTAGAGGCCGAAGTCAAGCTTTTCTATCTATGGTGGATCAGTGATGATAAATAATGGTCATCTAAACAGAAATCTGGTATACATGATAGCGTTATTTGACGTGGCATTATTGCGAAAGCGGCGTCGTCAGCCTCAATTAATCATTTGGTTAATTCCATTGCTATATTCTGGAAGTGTATACTTGAAATATTTAAGCTCTAAAATTTTGGCAGATGATATTGTTCAAATCTGTGAAAAGGCAATTATTGACTTTACTCTGCATATATGCACAGGTTGTATTTGCAATATACGTTTGAAAATTAGAAACTTAGATTTATTAAATTAAATAGCAAGCTAGAGTTTACCTGGGAAGTAAATATATGTATGCCTTTGTGGATATAAAACTTTTGCATACATAATCTCAGTCAGCAAAGTTTTTGAGGTCCCTTGGGAACTGCTTTATTCCTACCTACCTTACCTCAGCCTTAGCTTTCACGTTATGGTAGTTACCGGATTTTGATCATTTAAACTGAGGCTGTCAATGGCTATGGTAGTGTTGGTTGTAAGAACTCCGGTGAATGTTGCTGGGAAGAGAAGAGACTTCCTAAAAAGTGATCGAATTTATGTATCCCCTAAGGAAAAATAAGTCTGAATTCAGTCTACTTCCCAGAATGTTCTCAAGAACTGAGATGTTGGCTCTAGCTGACTGTGATATTTAACTCTTCAGGGCACTAAAGACATTCGTAGCCTTCTTACATATGTATATGCCTAATACAACACATTCCATTACATTTCCAACCTACAACTTTCACTTCGCACATGATATCGAATAATATTATCCTGCCATTTTCTATCCTTGAAATGTGAAGTTTACCTTGCGTGTGTACTCGTAGTTGTAACTGAAAACTGACTATCAACACCATTCTAAAGAGTAACTATTTTTCACTATTATCCACTAATGAATGTCCCTGCCATTTACAACCAACAAGATACACTTCAACTGCAAAGAAGCAAACGTTTGTGTCAAAATATTTGCTACTTATCATAAATTGACAAACCCATTTCTGCAGCATGAAAGCTCCCTTTTCTATTTTCCTTTCGCTTCTAGCTGCTTTGGCTTTTAATGTGTCATACCTTACTCCAGTATCTATTTACTTCTTATTTCTTACCTGTAACTGTACTTATTTCTATAGTAAACTGCCATTCGTAAATAACTTTTGCCATTAAATAAGAACTGTCCATTAGTTAAAAGTTTTACTGCAATACTACTCTTAATTACCTAATTGTGAAATAAATTTATTTATCAGCGTATTTAGATTATCAAAGGCTAAAACTAAATCGAGCATCCTAATTTACAAAAGTAGATTAACTTAGCTTGAAAGCGGTTCGACCTATATATAGGCAGATCCGACCTCAAAAGAAATATTTTACCCTTTGAAAATTTTTTGTGGGTGTATGACAGATATTGAAGTTTGTATCTACTCTACAAAGTATGCCTAAGCATTTGGTATATGGAGTGTTCTCACAAAGACTTTGAAAAGTACGTGACAAATTGCATCTGTGCATCGTCAACTTGTAATATTACACATATTAACCACTTTGTTCTGTGTCAATCGTACACTTAATAGAGCTCAAAACTTTTGTTCTCGATGTTATTTGGTAGATTTTAATTAGAATAAGGATAGAGTGCAGTTACAAACATTAGTTTCATGTTCGGGTATTCTCCTCCAGGCTTTTAAGTATTTTACTATGACAATGACAGTTCTATGACAGTTTAGTAACATACCCATGTATAAGGTGTTACTAAACTCCATTTGTGATTAAAAGGATGTAACAATAGAAGTTCCCTTGGAGTGTGCAAGTAATCACTTAATATATACCTACCTACTTATGTTTACTCTAGAGAATATGTTTGCTGCATGCACTTTGTAGTTCGGACTCAAGTGGAATAGTATCACTTACAATTAATAAACCAGAAAACTGTGTCAGACCATGCGCATGCTGATTAAATAGTGTTTCATTATAAATATGTACTGCTTCACTTTCTGTTTACAAAAGCCAAGTTTGAAAACCTAAATAATCGGGCAAGTGCATGCACATTCTACAATCAAAGCATAGTTATGAAATTAAATATTATTGATAGTCTCATCTACACAGGGAAAAGTTATTGCAAATGAGCAATAGCACTAATGGAGTCTGTGTCCATAATATTTATCTCAATACTCTCATAAATTCCAACATTCATATTACACAGCAGATATTTTTCCATTTAGAACCTTCGACATTTGTTAACAGAAAACTGTTGTACAGTTATACTATAATGTAGAAGCAGGAGCTCTATGCAAACAGAAAGTGTTAAAGAATGAATAAGAAGTACCAACCTACGCAAGTGATAAAACTTGGTATTATTTACTACTCTGTTAGGTTAAAATTGTATTTTACCCATTAAGTAGACCCCTATTATTTGTGAAAGTATACTAGCAATCTAACAGAAACGTCAAATTCAGGCACTATACCCCAAAATCAAACTGAATTGCTTCAAAATTGTTTTCTAAAATATACTATTTAAGTAACTATAGCATTTAGTGCACTAAGACTGTTATTGTAAGACGGTAGCATCAGCTATAATAATTATCTAAAGTTTTAAACACATTTTAACTACCTACGTGAATTATCGCTCACATTATTTAACTGTGTACTTTAATGCATCAGTAGATAAACACATGTTAAGACAATGGTTAGATTAATTTATTAGTGTGCACTGGGGCAATAAAAAACTTTCTTCAAGAGCATAAATCCAATCACCGCTGGTTTGATGAAGATACTTATTGGAATTGAATCGTTTTGCTGGGAACCTGACGAGAAGCAATCAGTAGTTATAACACTTTTAGTAAGCAGGTATTGTATACATATAGACATAGAGCATTCCGTTGAGACTAACAGTCTCTTTCAATATTTATTTCATTGGGAGTAATTTGTATTTAGTTTGGTGTGCTTTATTAATCACTCTTATCACTGTAGGGAGATAACTATGGTCATTCTATTCACCCTGACTGATTGCCAGCCATTTCTCTCTCATTAAACTAAGTGCAGCACAATTAACCTACTCATTATTGATTTTGAGCACAACGGAGTTGGCTATTTTTCAGCCATATAAAGCAGTAAAACCGAAAAGGCTGAAAGTGCAAATAAATAAATCAAAATAGATCAAAGACTTTTATATACGCGCTCATCCTTTTGAGCATAAAGCTCCTCGCAAACTAATTTGCAAACCGTCCTGCCATTTCTGCCGGGTATACTTATATATATGTCACTATACTTTTATTCTTCTTATCAGTGTCAAGGGCCCTTTAGAATAGAGAGCTACTCACAAACAGGACATAAAAATCTTAAATAAAGACAGAATATAAAAGCTGTGAGCTTCTAACAAGTAAATGCCATTTAAATTTCAAGTGTCTACTTGCTTCAATTGATAATTTAAAGTGCTCCCCATGAACTTATGAGTTTAGGAAAGTTTTACTCAAACCGCTACAGATTGGAAGAAGTATATTGAATATTGAATTTGAGAATTTTTTCCTTTTCATTTCCCTTCATGAATATACCTAACAGCCAATATTGGCAATACAAAGTTAGGCTTGAGGGTTTTCGAAAGTGGCTGGCAAAATAATAATATTACCTGTCGTATCTTATCAGCAAGGAACTGCAGGGTGTACCTATACATCTACCACGACCCTTGAAGCATGCATGCCTTATCTTGTTATTGCCGTAGATTTGTTCCGAAAGCAGTGTTTCGGAAAATTTGAAATCTCCACCGAGGGCAGCAAAGTCTTTAGACCGTAAAATTGTTGACGCTCCAGATCTGTAAACCTAATAAACCACATGCTAACGATGTTTTGAAAATTGGCTTTTGATAGCTTTTCTTGAAATACGAAGAATATGGATTCTTGTGATGGTTAAAGTAGCCATTACTTTGGGCATTGGAATTTTCTTCAAATACTATTGGGCCACTTTATAGTAGTCCTACACTGAAACGATAAACTGTTCTAATTGCAATAATTTTTAAATTAAATTATCGTCGGAACTTATGCTACAGTCTGAAATTCTTTTAGTTAGGTGACTTTGTTGAAATATTATACCTAACTAAAGCTTTTAAGGTAGGGTAAACTGAACTAGGCACCTACTAAATAAGTTTATGTGATGGAAAAATATGTAATAGGATTACTTAAGAGCTGTTTACTTTGTAAGTTCAAACCTTTCAATGTATTATATGCAAAAGTTTTATTCAAATCCAAGGTAAATGAGAATTAAAGTGCACCTGCCTATATTGCATCCCTAAACAATAAACTTATTTTGTGTGTTTCTTTAGTGTTGAATTTTGGGAATTTATGGAATCAATATAATAGTGACATGAAGATGTATTAGATAAGAATTGTGTGAAACAGTGAAAGATGTTGTCATTTAAGCTGGTTATTTCTTGAAGGCACGCAACATTTATATGTGCAATAGAAAGCAAGATAAATCACATTCTAGATTGAGGCATTTATGTTCAAAAGAAACAATATTTATTTGTTGCAGGACAGAGTTCGAGTTTAAAGCTAGCATTCGGTACGTAAAGCGTGAAGGCAGATAAAGGAAGGAAAGAGATAGTGAGCAAAACTTTTGACTCGCATCTCTCAAAGTTTCAATATTTTTTGAGAGTGTAGTTATAAGAGGTTAGGGATGAGTACATATGTTCAGGATGTATAGCAGTATGAAAGAGGGATACGTAACTAAAAGTGCCAGAAGCCACTTTAAATCTCTTCACATGTTAAATATAGGAATGTGCCTATTTACTTGCATCTAGAACTAGAAATTGGCTTCGTGAACCGCTTGAGTAATCAAAGTGGATTTTCTCCAAGTCGCCGTCAATGTAGCAGAGAGCACATTCTCCTTTTGCCTTTTACCTCAACTAGGACATAACTCACTGACTTTATCACACCATAACAAATCAACAACAGAATATTTGATCCGAGTTTCTCTATGAAACGGAATACTAAAAGCAACATTCTTTATATCCATTTAATATCAATACATATTCTCAAGCAACTTTCAAAAGATAAAAATAAGATGCTTATATCCGACCAACCTCTCAATACTCCCAACTGAAAAAACAGACAGCACTTTTGAATTTTGCCAATCCGAACACGTATCTTCTTCGTATGCATTGTAGTCGTAGATAATCAGATTTTAGTATTCTAGCAATAGATACATTTCCTTTTAAGTACAGT
Organism: Tomocerus qinae; assembly: GCA_020055645.1. Lineage (NCBI taxonomy): Eukaryota > Metazoa > Arthropoda > Collembola > Entomobryomorpha > Tomoceridae > Tomocerus > Tomocerus qinae. The sequence goes on from CM034548.1 coordinate 30,798,920, forward strand.
CTGTCTAAAAACTAGAGAACTAAAGCTTCTTTAAAAATCCTTTGAGTCACATACTTAAGTATGCACTCAACTATATTCCACTAACGAAGACCTTAATTATTACGGATCTTTGTATATTTAAATGTAATCCGATGGTAAAAGGATTTCTTTTGAAAAATATTATTTTCTTCAATTTTTCGACATACTGTAGCATAAAAACCTGTCGTTGGTTTCACTTTTTCTTAGAAAGCTAAACTTATTATTCATGCAAGTTTACAACTTCCAAATGCGTAGAATAGCGCAATACATGAAAGGAGTTATAAATACTATATTATAGGTAGAGTACATGATTCTTGCAAAATAGGTCGCATATAGACAAATAGCCTCAAGGCCTTAATTTCCTTTGCACTAAATTATATTATAACAATTACTTTGTAGCTAGAAGCACAAGTTACTAACCTTAACACAAATCGTATAAGCAAATTTCAGATGTTTTCTTAACAAATATTATCAATCTGTAATTTTGCTTCAGGCATGTTCATGTCTTTACAACAAACATGGATCCTATTACTAAAATGTCCATTAAATGTTGATATAGGTAGTGAATTATACATTATTTTGCAACTATAAACGTATAGAGACTGTATAGACAGACTAATACGTAGTTAAGAAGAAATACACGTATTAAAATTACATGAAGCCATTATGTTTTAAGGTATATACCTGAAGTATTTAATGATAAATAAGTTAAATATGTAGGAGTAGTAGGGGATTATACCCATCAATGGACAGTAAACACAGTAAGCTTAAAAATAACAATAAAAAGCAATTCTTAGTAGATTTTGTCGTGCTGTTGTTGTTAGTGAAGCAGGAAAAAGAGAAATGAAACTGAAATATCAAGTAGATACGTACGTTGCATGTAACTTTAATAGAAAAGAGTGAGTGAGTAGCTAAGCCAATCTCGGACTTCTCTGTACCCTTTCGGTTTCTTCTCCAGTACGCAATGAGCTGGACAACTTTTTTCCTTTCTCTTTTCCGTCTCCCTTTCTACTTTCTGAGATTTTTCTCTGGAGACTTAACATTGTATGAAGCGACGTCAAATTATTTTTTGTCCGTCGTCTCCAAGTCGGTGATGCTTTTCAAATTGGTTTAGTTGACTGTTAGATGGACTGTAGTGAGCAAAGTGAACTCACTTATAGATTACATTGACCATCACTGGGCAAAACTTAGTAGAGCTAACTGGGAAAACTAGTAAGTGTAAGAGATGGCAGGAAACTGCGATTGCGATGCCGTATACCTACCATTTCCACGGCTCTCTGATCTCAACCGCTCCGACTGGATCTATTGACGTCGATTCATCCTACATGTTCTTACTCACTTAAGTCTGTCTCTGCCTATATCCCACAAGAAATGGGCCAATTTCAGTCTAGAGGTATAAATACATAATATATAGACCTAAACCTTTTTTACTGGAAACCCAGTAAAAAAGGTACCTACCCAGAAAGATTCGATTTTAGTCTGACCTGCCTGACCAAGTGAGTGAGTGCTTTGAGGTGACAGATTGCTTGATAGCTAAATTCACTTACTCTCCCCTACTACGTCCGTCCCCTTACACTTTAACTCTTCCCTCAAGATACATATGTGTAATCAGGTAAATATTATACCTCAAGCTATTTCTAACTATTACGCATCACATAACTAGCTACTTTAGACTATCCTGCACGGAGAAGAACTACACCATTTGAATAATTGAGATCTACTCCGGGTTTATCTTGCAAAGTCCCTTCAATATTTGTGACAGAGAATAATGCTTCAGTATTACCTTCAGGATTAAAGACCAAATCTTGATTATCGTTATCTGTATACCTAGAGTTTTACTATTTGTAGCGAATGATTCAAAGACTCCAAAATTAAGATTCATACTTGAACAAATAGGAAGGGACACTAATATGAACATTTAATGTAAGTAGTTGTTCAGCATCATATTATGCAAGCTAATATTATTACGACAGCGTCACGATTGAGAGTTGATGTATTGCTTGAACAAGATAGTGGTTTTAAATGAGACCAGCGGCGTAGTTTGCATTGAAAACAAGGAAGCAATACATACCAGTATACGTAATGGAGTGGAGAAAGCTCAAGAAACTTCATAATTTGAACGACAGAACAACTGCGTTAGCAAATACGTGTTGTGAATAATAATGTCCACATTAGGATAGGAACCACGTCAAATTCAACATTTTATTGTCCATGTCATTAAAATTCCATTCAGTCAGATTCCGAGATCAATTTTACTGGCAATAGTATCAAAATGACAACGCATAACACATCAAAAGTGGATCTCATCTTTAGCAAGCTGTTTCTATCTCACATCATAATAAATCAAACCATATTGCTTAAACTTACTACCACATTTTTGAAACTAGTCTAACTCCTTCTCTTTATATTGGGGAAAGTGGAGAAAGTTACATCCTGTCTTACAAAATGCATTATGCATATTCCATAGTTCCTTTGCATACCACAAGATTTATATCCAATAGCAAGCCTTGCAGTCAATTGTATTAATTGGAGTAATGAATTAACACCATTCTAACGTCATTATTCATAAATCCTGTCGAAAGAGAAAGCTCTTATTTACTACTGACGTACTGAGTTTATAATTTAAGTTTTGCCATACAAGACACAGTAATAAGATTTCAACATATATAAGTAATTTGAAACAAGTTAATGAAATTAAATTTTCAGTAGTTTTTCTTTCTTTATGATGTCGTGACTATTTTTTTCATTTAAATTAAAATACAGGATTTACACGAAATTTAGAAATGTCGAAGTTGGTATACAAAGTAATTGTTTGGAAATATTTTTATTACAGCCAAGATAGAGCCTTTCTTGGCATTTATGTTTTTTAACATTGTCTCAAGTAATGCAATAGTATGTAGCGTCCTGAATACAAAAATAAATAGAAATCGCTACGAACCATCTCAACTAGAATTGCTTATGGAGTCCTCATTGCATAATAAATGGGAAAGAAAATAATTGGAATTCATCGTAGATTGTAAAAGATGATTGGACCTTGCCATAAATTGGAAAGAAAATAATTGGAGGTTTCATAATAATTGTCAGGTCATTTTAAAAGGTCTTTGTATTGATTTTTGATGGAAAAAGAACGTTCAAAAATGAAATCAACATTTATTTTTTAATTAAAACTGTCCCTGACATATTTACAAATGCTTAGTTAACGTTTTATATTTATTAATGGAAACGCAAATTAATATTTCTCTGCAGGTGGCTAGATTTTCATTTCATAAAAATATAATCGAGAACATTCAGGGCAATAAATCGATAAAAAAGATAAGATATCAGCAGAATTCATTAAGACTTGGAAATTGCTTGTCCAATTCAAAATAATGACAGTGTTGAACAATGAAGGGTATCTCGTTGGCATTGTACTTAACTCTTCGTTCCACTTCCGTCGTTATTCGAAGCCATACTTTTTGCTGTAATACAACGTGATATTTTCTATTTTCATTGGGTTAGTTGATGGAGTAGTAGTAGAGACAGGATTTTTCCAGATTGCAGGACAATTACTAGACATTTACAATTGTCTGTCTGATTTTCTACTTTCATACTCTACTTCATTTATTCTGAATTAGAGGAGGATTGAAGGTTTTCATGCTGTGCAAGATGTAACCTACCCAAAATGAGAGCACCACAAGTCATAGGCCATATTTTATGCGGGTATCCTTCACTCGGCACTCTGTATGAATATTGATTTCATCACGGTACCATTCGTTTTTCTTGGAAACTTTTGTGAGTAAATGTTGATGTAGTGGAGCACAAGCGAAGTTAGGAAATCAGACTATCCGATGTCCTAAAGATGTTATAGGTAGATCCCTGAGGGATAAAATGGAACTAATTCTCCTTTGAATAGCAAAGTCAATTTTCTGCTATTGGCTATCCACAATGCAGTTTCTCTAACATCTGCAGGTTAAATCCATTAGTGCTATGAAGAACACAGGCTTTTGCAAAATATTAATTTCATGTCACTGCATTAGCCAGTATATATTATTTACTATATAGGAAACTTTATATTATGATTTTAACATTAAATATTTAGCAATATATTTAAATCTCATTATTCTTCAAAGCAGTATTATATCTCTACAGCCAGGACTATCGAGCGAAAACGAGATATTTAGCGTGATATTTTTAAAATTAGATGCTCACTGAATAGTCAAGTATTTAGGTACTTTGTAACTTTATTAGATTTACATATGCATTAGTTTTTGGTATGTTCTATTACACAAATACTTGTACATGGTCCTTATTAGCATTTTAGATCATACTTATTGGTATGCAAAGTGTATTCAACACAATGCAAAGTTGGGTTACTTTGATATATCTGTACTACTATGTTACATTTGCCCTATTTATAAAAGATTTTCGACCTATTCCCAAGCACAAATAGGAAGGTTGCACGAAAGTAAGTGCACGAACCACAACCAGCTTTCAATGGTGTCTTTCTTTCCATTATACACACAGAGTGGAAACCATTATCATTAGGGAATGGAATGGTCCATCGAAGATTTAGCGCGTACATTTAGTAAGTAAATACAGAACACTCTAAAGAAACACTCATTTTTGGAATTGATTAGCGTTTTGTATCTCAACTTTTGTATTTAACCAAAAAGCACCATATTGTGGGGAATACGAAAATATTCGGGGAGTTTTAGTAGTCTCTCTAGAGAGTAAATGAAAACGAATTCCAAGATGTTACTCTGATATGAATTTTTATTTTTTTAGCTGGCTAGACTTTCTCCAGCCCATAAATCTTTTTCATCTACACACTAATTAAAGCAGAAGAATAGATGATACTTATAGGAATGTCTGTCTGATTCAGAAAGAATAGCTGCGGACATTTGCAGATAAAAATCGACCTGACTACCACACTATATCTAAGTAGGTACTTATTCCCATTGTATATAGGCAAACATTGTACCCAGCTACATATATTTCTATCTTCTCCCCGATTGTCTAGCTATATGAAAAAGCATGTTCAATGAATCGAAAGAAAGGTAAAGACCTTTTCAATTTTTTGTAGACCCTCTTCAATAAATATCTGTAGAGTGTGCAGAGTGAAAAGAAAATGTTCTTTGAACAAGAAATACAGCCACTGATGTATTTGTATTGGTCTCTATAGAGTACAAGTCCGCTGCATATGTCCTAGTCACTCCAACAGTTCTGAAAATACGTACCAATCCTGCTACTTGCACTAACTCAATTCATTTTACTCTTTTAATGGCACCAATTTTTTTGTGCTCTCTATAAACACTCACAACAATGCCACGCACTATTGAATTTATTTCATGAATCAATCTTGAATCTTGAAATTGACAAAATAATTAAATTTAACGAAAAATTATAGATACAGAATTACAGATAGAATAGTGAAAAAAACTTTTTAAAAAATTCATTTGAATTGTGGATTATATCGTTCTGGGAAAGTTAGGGACGAATATTATTTCACGCATTTGTTTGGGGGAATACTAGAGAAAAGCATGATACAAAAACGATTTGGTATTGAATTTTGGTAATGTCTCACATTGCACAAATTAGTTGATCATTCAATATAAATTTTGTTCACTTTCATGAAACAATTTAGTTTGTCCTTCAGGTTCATCGACACTATAAAATGTAAATTGTATGTAAATTTTTGTTGAAGCCCCTAATTCACTAAGTAATAGTGTAAATTGTCGATAGGAGAATTAAAAGAATTATTGTGGTAATTTGCAGCTAATTTCAATGGCACTTATCAGGACCGGATCGTCAAAAAACATTTAATATTTGACTGTAAAATTTGAGAGAAACTGTAAGGTTATAGTTAAACTACTTTGAATAGTAAGAGTAGCTGGGAAAATGTCATTAGCCCAATGGAATTCTTTAATTGCCTAGGCAGAGGATAGAAAAGCGAGCAAAATTTTTTAATTTAGAAAGTTACCTTCTTTTAGTATTGTGATGTATAAAGTGCCTAAGTAGTTTAATAGAGTGTATTAGGGGAATTTTAATTGAAGCAGAGTTGGATGTAAAGTTGAGAAATGTAAAAGTAGAGTTTATTAGATTGAAGATGCGAGGGAATAGTTTTAGTAACTACGACACGGCTTGGTATTTTGTAGGTGGCTGATGGAGATAGTAGTATAAGGATGGTAAGTGGTGTACATTGTGTTTGTACGTAGAGCACTTTGATACTTTGCATGACAGTGCAATGAAGAGAAAGCGAAGGAAGGTAGAGACAATAAGTTTTACTTTGTTCACTCCGTTACTTGTCCTTGTCCCTTTGTCCTAAGCTCTGTAGTGTAGTCGACTACATTCTCCGATACCTCTTTTGCATTGTGTGTGAGATAATAGAGGAGTGTAGGAGAGGCCAAGTCACGCTGCCTTGCATTGATTTGTTTCAAGACCCGATTCAATTCGATTCTCTCCATGAGGCTAAGCTGTGTGAGTGGAAGATAGAAACAGAGAGAGGTAATCAGTTTAGGATGCGCTTCCCAGCGCAGCTTGAGTGGATTTTACTTGACGCGAGATTAACGATGTCAAATAGAATGCAAAATAAGGGGACAGCTTTGTGTAGTGAAAGAGGCAGAGGTGAAAGCGAAATTGTGGAATAATTGAATAGAGGTAGTCATTTAGAGCAGCTTCGGTCGTCGACTACACTACATCACATCTGCTTATTTATGCCTCGTGCAAATTCCAACTGACATACTTTACTAATTGTCAGCCAACTCAAACTGCTCCTTCTACAAAACACCTAAACTCCTATCCTGTCCATTTAGACACCTAAAATTTGTTTCAAAAACAACTCAAAACTCACGATAGTGTTACAGGATCATCATAATTCAATTTGTCATTTAAATGCGTCATGAATTAAAAATATCGCTGGCAGATACCCTTCTACATTGGCATTTGTCAAAAACTCATTAATGGACCCATTTTCATATTGTTCCTTTTTATTAATGCCTGCTTCAGGTCGGCTCATCTAAGACCTTTGTTTTTATAAAATTCAAGGAAATCATATTTCCCTATTAACTCTACTACCCGTACAATATGCCCTTGCTGTAAAAACGAATGAGATACATAACCTTGTGAACAAGCAAGATTCTATTATGTCATTTTCTTACTCTCCATACAACCCTGCCAATTTTCCCGTCTAAAATTTCCTCGTGTACGTTTAGAACGACTAATTGTTTCCTGGCCTATTTTTAGATCCTTTTAAGTAGCGTTTATAGTGGCTTGGTTGCTCGTATGATTTCACCTTTCCCTCAGTCTTCAGAGTCTTCCTACATTTGCACTCCTTTTAAACCATTATCATAATAATGGTAGTCGCGTCAAGTTAGTCGCTACCTATACGCTTTTGAAGATGGGACATAACTATCCATTTTTTATTATGTTATTCAGTTCTAAATTTTAAATTTCAGAATTCATGAAATATCTCAATCCCCGTATAAAATCATGAATGCTGTATTTTAAGAATTGATATATAAAATAATCAGTGGCAGAAAAGTTTTTAATGCTAATTTATGTTTTAATTAGCAATATTGCCATTAAGAAGTTTATGGGACATTTCTTCCCTCAAAGTTCTTTTAGTCTAAATGATGATTGATAGGTACATTGTTAAAGTACATTTGATTTTTAATTCGATTAGTACATTTTCCAAAGTCCTTTTCCTAAGTTAAATAAATTAAGGAAGATTTAGGTAGCCGAAAATTCCCAACGTAGCAACTGCTTAAATTAAAAATAAGAGAAATATTACAATTGCGGTCTTTAAATTTTGATCAGTTGTAGTACAACTATTAGTGTTTAGTAGCAAATAGATAAATACTTAATACTATAAAAAAGAAAGCATGCAACGCTACTGGATTTAAAGATATATGAGTAGATATTATCAGTTATCACAAAATGGTACGAATCAATGTTGAGTAAGATAGTATTATTGTGTCAGTAAGCTTAAGAAATATTTACGGAGCGAAGGTATACAAAAAATGATAAATTGACTCATATTTTCTGGCAGAGTAAACTTGAAGGCGATTTATAAGATTCCTTTATATTTTCTGTCTGCTAAGTATGCCTCCTCCCATTTTGGTATTAATCAAATAGATAGATTTATAAGTCTGTACGAGTTAGATGCCCCTTGTCTCAGAGACAATAAATATTGGCTTCGATACCAGGAATCTACTTCCCAGGATAAAGTGTCAATTTAAATGCGGAATATAAAATTATTTACTTAACTGTAATCTTTGACAGAGAAGGAATATGTTAACTTCTACAAAGCAAAGAAAAGATATTACTTGTCTGGTTCCATCATTGATGGGTTTATTTACCTGAGACCAAAAAGGGGAAAATATTTTTATGTTGATACTTGGGCCCATAAACCTTTCAATTTCTTTTTATTTTTAACCAGTTTTGTGAAACCAAAGAGTAAGTTGGCATTTGTCAATAGCTGATAATCAACGATGCAGTTTCTTGGCTTTACGACCCGAGACAGCGTAATAATGGAACATTAGCAATCTTAATTAATCTAGTGATTTTAATTTTTCATGTCCCAGTAGTGGAAAGGACTGTGGAAGGTGAGGGTCGTAATTGAAATTTAAAATTCACGCCTTGACTATTGACGCCTTGACTTGAAAACCTTAGTAAATAGTGAAGCTGTCTAAATATCGAAGTGAGGTAACGGATATCGGTGTGGTGGTTTCTATAGCGGATCGTATAAATGGCAATTAACACTTTATAGTCAAAGGTAATTGGGAGCTAACCATTTCTGCAATCATTAGGTAAAGTCAGCCAAAGCCCAAAAGGACAAAGATATGGTGGAAATGAAGTAGTGGCAATAATTTGGGTGACTACTTCCACAGCTACAGGGTCAAATTATGATCTTCCGAACGAACGACAGCAGGAATAGGATATTGCATTATCCTGTTGAATTGAATGCCTTCCTTTCCTTGTCTAATTCAAAGCAACTGTCCTGGTGAAGTAACTGGAGCAAAATAAGTTAGCGAGGCTGAGGCCAACGATAACTAACTAATGCACCCAAAGTGAAATGAAGTGAGTTCCCAGAAATGAAGGAACTGTAGAGAGAAGAGAGTCTAGGGAATATCTTGGGGAACCAAGTACATACAGTCTTATTATGTACATATCAGATAGCACTGGGCAAATGTAAAGGTAGACAGGTAGTTATTGTACTGTGCAAATACAAGTTCTTTCTTGAGTAAACTTTTGTGACTGTGTACATTATATTATGTAACTAGTTTAACTATCAATAGTTTTCGGTCTCTCCTGTTTACTGAACATAGTTACTAAGGTACAATAATGTATGTACCTTGTGCCAGGTATCTCCCATTTACGTAACGAGACGTATTGAATAAGCAAGGATTCAGTGGCTGTAAAAGTGATGAACATTTGCTAAAGATAGGTTTGCAGTAATTGAGCAATTTTCTGCACGAATGAGGTCAATTTGCTAAGGTGAAAGCAAGAAAAGAATGAGCCAAGTACTTTAAGACTTATCTCCCACATTTTCTTCTCCTTTCTCCTTCCATGCTATTAGAAAGCTTTAGCTACTTAGTTTGTTTAAGATTAGCCCGCTGTGTATTGCTTTTCTAAATTATAATGGCAAATATACTTTCCGTGGATATCAGCTCTCCTTTCTTTTCTCATGGACAAATGCTATACGGCATTTGTTATCTGTTTCACCACCCAACACTTTCGGAGCGGTATAATGCAGCTACATAGATTTATACTTGTATTACGCATTATTAGTGATCATAATATTATTATTATGCTATCGTGTGTATGCCCTATCTAGCTCCACTCATCCGAGTGACTCTCTTCTTGTATCTAATTATGTATCTCATTCGTTAGGGTAGTAAATTAACGTCGAAAGCGATTTTCATGTCTAATCATGTTGCATTAATGGACGCAGAATTGATATAGCAAGTCAAGCCTACAATTCACAGCATTAGTCTCTAAAATCCATGGAGTACACACGACAGATACCATATCTGAGTTTTATATGTAATCTGTGTCATTATTAACATTATAAATTGTTTTGACATTTCATAAGTTCAATATAATTTTGAAAAAATCAGTATTACTACAAACTTGGTTTTTATTGGAAATTAGAAAATATTTTGGAACATTCCTAGTATACCGACGCTCAACGGAATAGACCGATATATAGCTCATTCGAAAGATCTCGTCGAGTACATCACGAATATGGTATTGGTTTTTGGGGCAACCCCCCAAATAAGAAAGTTATGGTCGGTTAAAGTTGAAAAAATGACTATTTCGATGCCTACGTTTTCAGAAAACGAAGAGTTACAAGTTCTTCAGGACATCGTTGTTTTGCTCTTCATGTTGAATTTACTTGTAACTATGGCAACGTAGCTAATAAGATTATTTAGGTTTGGTTTTGTAAAATTCTTAATTGCACTTTAACTTCTATTTTCGGTTTCTTCATTGTTCTAACTTCAATTTTTGTCATTTTTGATTTGGTTAGTGGCACGCGGTCACAATGTGCATTTTATAAACCTAACCTAATTAATATTAATTGAAATTGAACATGGCACGTGTCACAGTTAGCATTTTTTAAACCTAACCTAATTAAAACTGATGGAAATGGAATATGGGACGTGGTCACAATTAGCATTTTTTTAAACCTAACCTAATTAAAATTGATGAAAATTAAACATGGCACGTGGTCACAATTAGCTTTTATAAACCTTACCTAATTAAAATTAACGAAAATCGAACAATAGACATGGTCACAATTAGCATTTTTTTAAAACCTAACTTAATTAAAATTATTAGAAATCGAACATGGACGTGGTCACAATTAGCATTTTTTTAAAACCTAACCTAATTAATACTAATGGAAACTGAACATGGCACGTGGTCACAGTTAGCATTTTTTAAACCTAACCTAAATAAAATTGATGGAAATCGAACATGGGACGTGGTCACAATTAGCATTTTTTTAAACCTAACCTAATTAAAATTGATGAAAATTAAACATCGCACTTGGTCACAATTAGCAATTTTTAAACCTAACATAATTAAAATTGAAAGAAATCGAATAAGGGACGTGGTCACAATTAGCATTTTTTAAAAACTAACCAAATCAAAAATGACGAAAATTGAAGTTAGAACAATGAAGAAACCGAAAATAGAAGTTAAAGTGCAATTAAGAATTTTACAAAACCAAACCTAAATAATCTTATTAGCTACGTTGCCATAGTTACAAGTAAATTCAACATGAAGAGCAAAACAACGATGTCCTGAAGAACTTGTAACTCTTCGTTTTCTGAAAACGTAGGCATCGAAATAGTCATTTTTTCAACTTTAACCGACCATAACTTTCTTATTTGGGGGGTTGCCCCAAAAACCAATACCATATTCGTGATGTACTCGACGAGATCTTTCGAATGAGCTATATATCAGTCTATTCCATGGAGCGTCGGTATACTAGGATTTAGCCAATATTTTGAGATATTAGCAATAATACGTCCTTTAAGGTATCAAAAGCAAAATATACATTTTTAGGTTGACACAGCACAATATGCATCAATTATAAATGCATTGTGCATTTCCGGTGTCAGCCTGAAAAAAATATTGTTCTTGCGAACTAACATGAAGTCCATCTGATACATAATCACGAAATGTTTTCAACCCGCAATTCCACTCCACGTTTATACTATTAGTACAGTATGATGAAACTAATAAAAATTTCCATAGTCAACGACAAATCATAAAAATGCAGATATCTAATTCAATAGCCTACGTAAGCACCTAGGCACCTATGTACAGTATTTAATTATTTGCCACATAGGTTACTCAGAGACCATTTTAACCTACAAAATCTCTTCGGTAGACTGTCTTTTCTCTACGGTATACATAACTGTAGAATATTAATTAAAAAACTGTGGAATGTTGAGTAACATTAGTCGGCAAAACCCGTGGAATGATTATATTATGCTCTAATACGTGTAATATGCTAAGTATGAATATTTTTAGTACCTCATCAAATTCAATAGTGCAACAATTCGAGGATGCCTTCTATTTCATTTATCTAGTACCTACATACTCATTACTAAATTTTGGTAGATAGTGTACTTAATATGATGAAGTTATGTGAATTTTGATATGGTAAACGTAAACTCTGACTTGTTTGATCCAATTAAAAGAGATTAAATCCTTCTTGCATTACTAATTAGAAAAGTAAACATCGAGCATGTAAGTGTGCAATAATGAATCAGTCAGCAAAGTTGTGCAGCCATTTAATTCATTTAATTTGCAAAAGTCCTCAATACATAGCATATACAGATAGTATGCAATTATGCAACATAAGCCCAGTATATTTATAATATGAATTATAGTAGACTACATATTTCATTTCGGTTGAAAAGTTAAATTGCACACTTTACGGCAGATGAAAATGAAAGCCAACAAACCAAGTTTCATTATTTTATTTGTAGAAGAGGCCCTCGAGTTTCGTACTATAATGTGGCATATGGCAACAAATAGTTAGCACTATAAGAAAATGTTTAATTAAGAGTGGAAGAGCTTCACAGAGAAAATCGAATTATTCTGCATAATCATGACTATGACGGTTAGTAGCTAGCCCTTTTTATTTTTAGGAATCAGTGTTGTTAAGACGAGCCATTATACAGTTACTGGCAGAAACTTTTTCGTTTGGGGACAATACAAAAGTTAGATGGTTGTATGTGGTTACCAATATTGGATTCATGTCAAGGTCAATTTGTACAGATTTGCATAATTAAAAAATAACATTTCCCAATTGTCTATTGATACACTCCTGAACTCTGATACTTCCAATTCTTTTAAACCACATTAACACCTCACCTCACAAATGTTCCATTCCGTTATGACTACTATACCCTTCAGATTCATAAAAATCTAATATATTCTAATTTTAATGCATTTCATAAGCAAAATGTAATGGTAAAATGTACAAATATTTGTGACTACATCTTGTCAGAATAGCCAGTAAATTTTGGTTTCGACGACCAATTTATTTGTTGCTTTTGTTTAATCAAATGTATCATTTACTTACATTTGAAATTGTAACCCTAGGTTTACTTAGTAAGCAATAACGAAGTCCATTCCATTCATAGTTTAATTTCTATAAGCCCACTATTATGTTTCTGCAGAGTAGATATACATTTTTAGCGATTTTCCAATTACATCTCCGGTTCTCTGTTACAGCCCAAAACAAGTTTACTTGCAACTATTGCCCGAATTTAATTAAATTAACATCCTTTGTCTCTAGTTAAAGTACCAACATGCCAGAGCGCCTTAATTAATTCACCGTCAATGGAAATTATAATGGCAGGTATTCACACATTAAATAAATAAACAAGTAACACTCGATTTTAGTGGTCAGCTATTCGTCCTTATACCTTATGTTTAGCTTTATTCTTTAAAAACAATTCTGTTATAGAAGAGCTTCAAAGTTGTGGTAGAATTTACTTATAATAGTGAAATCCTATAATTAAGTAAAATTGCTTATTATTATTAGTTCGCTATTGTTTTCCGGGCAGAAGGCAAAATCACATGTGGTTTACACAATCACATTAATTATACAAAAGGAACATTACTCATTATTAAATGCCTTTGTAACAACTTAACATGGGTTAATTTCCGACGGCAATCCATATTTAATCTATAGTCAACAAATAACTAAGTAATATTTCCTGCAATCTAGACTAATAATATTGAAACTGGGAAGAGAAAATATTATACAGCTAAATTTCATGAGCTTTAATTCCGGGGTAATTCTATAGCCATTCCTAATCGTTGAATTGGATTCGGTTTTCATGCGAGTCACATTCTAACTCACTAATATTACGGATTTTGTTTGTGCTTGCTATAAGCAAGGAGTATTAGAAAACATACGAGGTTTCCCCTGCTATCCTTATACGTTCCTTTTGTCCAGTACGTGCGTACGTGCCTGAGAATAGTGGGCATCGACGTGCCACCGTCTGACAAGTTCCAATTTTTTAATTTACTTCATTTGAAAAATCGAATTTGTGGGGCTAAATGAATTCGTAAAATAACAACTTTAGATTTATTTAAGGCAGCATAAAAACTCCTTCCTTCCGCCTTCACAGTAGCTAGTTACAAGTGAAATTACAAAGAAAGGATTTTTAAGTGACATAATATATTGACCTAATGTAACTATCATGAGAGTATTATTGCATAATGTCGCTGCTGTACGGAATGAGTTCTACAAGTTACTAGTGATTTGCATTAAAGTAGTTGTACGTGAGTTATGGGTAAATTTTAACATAGCAATAATGACAAGTATGGAGATAACATAAATAAAATGGGCATCAGTATTGCGGAATATGGGTAAAATATGGGAGGTAAGAGTGCTGACTGTATATTAGAGGAGTGTACGTCAAATGAAGACACAAAGTCTGTCTGTTCTGTATTTCGTTGAGACGCTGGGAAATAAAGGAGCATTAGAGGATAAGATGTCTAGAGAGTAGTAAGTAGAAGCAGGGAGGGCGAAGCTAGCTATCTGTAGAATAGTCTGTGGAAATGAAGAAGGATTCCTTGCAGACAAGGCACACATCATCCTTTATGTCTCCTCCGTCCATACAGAAGAATGCAGCACAAGACACAAGATAAAGAAAGCCACATTACTTGGTGCTATACTTCCCATCTCAACGACAATAAAGCGTCTATCTCCAATGCCCTGGCTCACACAATGGAGAAAGTCGAATTTCCAAGGAAGAAAACTATAACATGTACATCTGTAGGACTAGGAGGTCTCTCATAATAAGTAGCATAGTGGTAGAGGAATGTATCCGAGTTGACTTGGCAGTTGGCACTCCTATCCACAATACATACATTAAGAATCCATAGCTATATGTACATATGCTACAGAACTAAAAAAGCTGCTTCACCTACTTATAGGACTTGACTGAATTTTATGTCCGGGTTTAGAATGGTGCTATAAACATAATAATTCATTGGCAGGGTGTAAGTAGAGATCTCTTCAGTACGCCACTATATAGCTTCCTATTTTCAATAAAACTTTCGCTGATGCATCGAATGTCGTTCCATGCGTCCGTTCGCTCCTTGACGTTGCATTGGTGTGCTCGTGATGGGAAATTGAATGGCAGAGATAGGCGTTGAACTATTACTATATTGACTTGACACTACGGAGAAGAAAAGAAGTTAGAAAGTAATATATATCTGTAATTGAGATTAGTAGTGGAAGATAAATGAGCGCCATTAGCACTTATCTCCTCAATTGCAGATAAGTTCACTTAAATCTTGAGGCTAAACCCGTTTGTATCATTTTGTACTGCCCTACTATCACTTGACAAATCCCTACATCAACATGATGCAATGCACAATCAGTGTTAAAAGCAGAAAGAATAAAAAAGACATTGAAATTCAGACAAGAATTTAATTCCTACAAAGAAGACTTAAGTGTCACTTTAACGGGGCTATTTTCCCCTTCTCCGAGCTAAGTATCTAGGGATTTACTTAAAACAAGTTACTTTTCTGTTTTGAAAAAGTCAGTGTAGCCGTGACACGGTAAACGTTATTGGTGTAATCAAAATGAGTTGTTGGTGGTTGAATTTTGGCTATTAGCATAAGAGCCCTTGTAGTTAAGGGAATCTAAAGTTTATGTATTTTTTTTCTATGTATGTGATTGGATTTGGTTTTGTTAACAGAATGGGAGCTTTCCAGGCTCTGGTGACGATAGTTGGACTGATTGGAATCGTCGCTTTACTTATCTTACTGTTCTGCCACTATCTCGGAGGATGGACTCGGACTCAAGCTTGGCTGACTTCCACCCGAGAGGAGAAATTGGTGCTGACTAGATCTGGAGTTGGACATTACAATCCAAATGGATATATGGTCAGTTCACTTCCGTCAGTTCTCCTAATACACTCTCATTATACGCAACTTAAGTTACTACTCTGTCTCTGTCCGTAGTTAGTTGGTTCATCTACGCCAACTTTAGCTAGTTCTTTCTCTGTCTAGAGGATCTCTCTTTTCTACTTACTTTTTCTGTAACTGGCCACTATTACTTGTAAACTTGTAACACTTACTATCTACATGTAATCTCATTTGTGCTAACTATTCATTGTTGTACTATACGTGCAAAGCTACTAACTTTCTCCATCTAGGATTTTCCTTCTTGTTATCGTGTTTTACAATTGTACTGTTTACCTAATATTGTACTTACCTGTTCTGAGATATACTGGTTCTTTTGTAGATACCAATATCTATAGTACTTACCTACATTATACTCGATATTTACTGGCAATGACACTAGGAAATGCAATAAGTATTGTACTTAGTTGTTAGTGTTCGTAAATCAGGTTGATATTGCTATTTGTGTGCATTGTTGTATGTATTTGTGTTGTACCGAGCGCCTGACATACCTTATAGATAATATTATTAGCCTACAAAATATTGGCGTGAGACCAATAAATGAGCTTTCTTTAGCTATTCGTAAATGTATTGCTACTTAATTCTGTAGTTACAAAGCTCATAATTATCTCACTTTATCTATTTTATGATCACTCTATAAATGTACCTCTTCTGAGATCACAATGCCTTATCTATATATGTATGTACTGTGTATAATTAAGTGAAAAGGAGAAAAAACGTCGAACTTGAGCAACGTGAACCTGATACTAATGGACATTGTATCCACTTACAATAATCCACTCTACCTGGATACGGTGAAATGAACTTTAACTTTCATGATGTATGTATAACAATCTTTTCTATGATCCTATTTAGGTGTAGGCATGTTGTTAACATTTGTGAGTGACATTATGTGTTTTGTGTGTGTTGTTGCCATGTTGTAAGGTCTTCGCGTTCAGTGTTTTTATTCATGTTTTGACGTTGTCCCAAACGCTTATGCGTCATTAAATACCTACACATCTTCCAATATCGTGACATTTACGGTATATGCAGAGAAACTCCGTGACTACTTTCACTGGCAAGACTTGCCAAAAGTCAAAAAAGTACATCACAGCGTTTTACACTATTTTATACCGTGTGGAATAAATTCCACTCTAAAGTACATGATACATTCTTTACATAGAAACAGAAGAATTCCTGTACAACGGAACCAAAAGAGTGTCATCATCAATTCCCCAAAATATATTCGTCTGGTCAGTTGGAATTTATAGCAATATTCAGCTTCAGCTTCGATAGCCATACTATTAAGTTTGCTATTCTCCAGTCTGTCTCAATTATACCAAATTATCAACATCCTAATTGAAAACCAATTAAATAAGACTCTTCACTTCACATTCCTTCCCGGCTGCGGTTATTGTATTAAAAAGCACTGACACTGACTGACTGACAATGAGACATCATGCAGGCACAAGGCAAGGCAAGAAAATGCTTTCATGTTTGTTTTATTAGCCTGCACAGTTTCCTTGGTATAATAATTATAATATTATACCCTGCACAGAAAGCATTGCTCACTTATGTTTACTCTTATGCACTGATTGGAAGCACTTTTATTATTTACATAAACTAACTACACTAATAGTGCACTGAACAACGTCTCTCCGAATTCAGGGACTAAAAAGTATAAGGCTAATGATAAAGTGGTCCCAGCTACAAATCTTAACAGAAGGATTTAATTCCATTTATGGACACTTTTCAGTGTAAATTAAAAAACTGAACCTCATTTCTATCGTAAATATACAGCAATTTGTTATGGCTAAAACACAACTGATAAATCTTTCTATGAAAACGGTAATTTTATATTTTTATGCATGCTCCTGTCTTACTATTATATTACCCTTGGGAAATTTAATTTGATCCATTGGATTAAAGTTACTATAAAGATAGCAAACAATTTTTGTGGTAATTTCCATGTGACTTTCTCAGTTTCATGTTTCATTATTTTATGGGGAACGTAGTAGCTGCATGCAATGAGATATTTAGTTTTTACAATGTAGCAAAACGAAATGCAGTCGCTATTAAAACAAGGACCTTGCATTTTAATGGGTAGGTATTTTTATGCATAATGATTAGAAGCAAACAAACGTTAATTAATAATAATAAATTGAACTTCTCTACATGACATAAGATGAAGTTTAACTACCAAATTGGTATGCTAACATTTCTTTTTAGTCATATGGTATCTTGAATTTATTCTGACTTGAGATTTATTAACAATTCTGCAGATATAGTAGCATGCATGGTCTAGTGACTATTTTTCTGTCTAATCAGCGTGATGAGTTGATTTAAAAATCATTTATAGCCCAGTACTCATTCGTAATCTGCATAATTGCACGAAGTCGAGTACCTAGTAGAGTCTTAGTGTGTATAGTGCAGATATTGCTAGTATAAGTAGACCGGAATATTGAAATTCGGAGTTTCGGAGAATCTAACTAGAATAACTTGTTTGTTGAAGGAAACTTTAAGGATAGTTGGAATTGATGAGAACAATTACTTTATCTTCCATAGCACTTGTCCACTACAATACCTGACGTGTGTTGCAAACAAGAGTTAGCCAGAGGATTTCGATAAGCATTAGAAACCGTAGAGAATGTGACATTGACATTAGAAGTGCACACAAAGAACAATGAGCAGAATGAAGGCGTGGGTTTACTTGTATATTTGTTATTGCTATATCTGTTACTCGTTCCAGAAAAAATGAGTATATAGATTAGTGATGAAATATTTCTGGTAAAGATGTGGGTCGGGTGTTCGTTAGACATTGGATTGCATGACTTTAGTCACTCATCCATCCACATTAATAATGCCATTTTAGTTATTGATGTTTGGGAAAAGGGAAATGCTTTGCCTTTGGGCAGCTTGACTGCGTAATGTGACTAATATCCATTGACTAATGTGTTGGTAGCATGTGATCTCGTTTCTGCTTTCAAAAAAGTTGTGCGTCTTGAGTATCTGTCTGAGTATAGCAATTTGAATTTGCAGTGGAAGTGCCTGCACCGGGTGATATGATAATAGAATGGTGCACGTATGTTTGAGTTTGTGGCATGGAATTTATTGATGGAATTCGCCTGTAGCTTTGCCGACAGTGTACGTGTGTGTGTATTGTATTTACATTAGGTGGATTTGTACACACACCACGTTGCGGTTTCCTGGCTGTTTGTTGAATTTGATGCCCTGAACTTAGAGCTTTAACAGCACATAAAATATTCACATCTACTTCCTTATAGCATTTGGACTCCTCTAAGAGTATTTGTACCACGTAGAACTCTGGATTGACTCTTTTTTGTAGAATAAATATTTCTGAGCCATAACTGAGAATGCAATGCATCCGAAAATGACAAATATTTCTGAGAGTTGTGTGTCATGAGCTTTTTGATGATGGTTGAATAGATACCTTCAGATTCGGAGTTGAACCTCTCAGGGGGAGGTAGTTTCCGGAGGTTCGACAAAGCAGACCAGGACTACCAACTGCTACGGCAAGGGAGCCACTCGTCAGCAAACCGCGGTTCTCAGTCCTCTCAACCGGGAAACATTCCGCCACAACCTCTGAGACCCGCGCCGATCCCCCCATCGATTGGTCAAGTGCAGCAACAGAGTACGGACTCCGTTTTCACGGCACCCTCGTCTCCAGCACCGTTTCCACCGACTCCGAAAATTCCGCCACCACCAGCAACCCACTCCTCCTCTGCCCGGTCATCTGGCGGGGGAGGGAGTGAGCCCGCACCGCCTCCACCTCCACCAGCAAGTTCAGCGTCAGGAGCCGCTCCGTTCAACTTCTCCTCGACAAATCCATTCCTACCTCTACTGCAGGCTTCTACCAACTTCTTCTCGCAGACCATATCAAATATCGGCAATGGAAATGTCTCTGGAATCTTTTCGAACACCGACGACGCTTTTTCTCCGGGAGTCGCAACCACTTCGACCACCACAGAGAGCCGCACAACTTTTGACAGCACTGGAGGAACTGATGGCAGTTACCGACCCAGTCAGAGTCTCAGTCACAGCTACGAAGATTCCGCTCCGTTTGGCTCTCTCTCATCTACATCAACTCTGCCAAGCACTTCGGGTCTCTCTATGGGCGAAATAATATTCTCTGCCCCTCCCGTCTATCCTTTGAAAGATATCTACCAACAAACGAGTTTGGCTTATGAGCACCACACAAGCGAATCCCAACCAAAACAAAGCAGTGGTTCAACATCTAGCTATATTCCACCAACCCCTCCAGTTCTTCCCCCAGCAGATCCATTTTCAACAAGCTCTTACGCTGGAGGAGAAATCTCATCTGCATCCTCTTTGGTGACAGTTACAGAGCGAGAAGTTGGAGCCGTTGCTTCTGGAAAAGAATCCAGTTCAACAGCGCGTGATGAGGAAATGGGCTCCGAAGCACCACTCCATCATCCCTATCATTCTGAAGACAGCGCTGAGAAAACTAGTGGAAAATCAACAGACGATACTCTCGTATCTTTCCCGTTTTTCGGGAGAACTCCTTTCGGAAGAGAAGCTGGGAGCATTGTTCCAACACTCCATCCCATATCGACCGAAAGCAAAGTCCTCGAGAGTCGAGGAACCAAGGTCAACGATCTGGTGCACAAGAGCAAAGACGTTTTCGATCCATTAAGGCGCCACTCTGTCGCCGTATGCAACGCGGAAGAAGCCCGCGGGAAAACAGACCCTCTCACACACCATCCCATTCACAGCCAGCTTCAAAAACTAAAGCAGAGTGCGGCAGAAGGGACTGTCTCCCCCTCCCCCACGACGACAACCACAACAAATGTCCCGGGAAATGCAAACAGTAGCCACACCCAGCCCTTGAGTTTCTTCTCGGGCAGATTTGAGGCGGAGAGAGAGCGGGGACAGCGGCAATATCTTTATGGAGCAGGTGAAGATGTGTATCCGCCTACTTCAGCAGTCCAGCAACAGGAAAACGAGGAAGAGCTGACAAATAGGAAAATGCTCGAGACGATGAGAGAGGAAATTCGTTTGGAAAATGAATGGATGGAAGATGCCACCAAGAGTTTGATGGATGAGCGTTTCTCGGAGGTTCTAACTGTCAGTTCCCCACCGCCACCGTCTCCCGCTCGGCGAGCGTTTGAGGAGAAGCCTCTCCCAACCATCTCGCCGCTTCACAACTTTTCCGGGAAGGACATTCCAACTGGTGGTCCTGGTGGCCTTGATTCTAAGAGACGCAGCAGTCTCAGCATATCCAACATTGGCCAATCTACATCCGTGTCCCCCCAACTACCAATGGGGATGCCTACCAGGAAATATTCACTCGCTTCCTATTCCCCGCCAAAATCCTTGTTTTCTTTCGAGCCGAGGAGCGGAGAACCTTTGAGCATTGTCTCAGAGTCCAGCAACAGATTTGGAGCGTCTTCAGGATCTTCCCAACCTTCAGGGTCCCCCTACAATTATAGAAACCCATCTGGCCTCCTTCTCAATCAGAAATCCGGGAGTATAAATAACGGGAGTTTTCCAATGGGGTCCTCTGCATCTTCAGCCAACGCTCCCAATCCGCCGTCAGTTCCTTCGTCGACTTCCTCTCCCATGGCTTCCACTTCTGCAATCAATCAGGTGGTTGCCGGACCCGCTTCCCATGCGACTTCGTACAGACAAGTCCGCTCCTTTTCTCTAAGACAATCTTCTACCGATAGCATTGGCTCCGATGTATCCGACTTGGGCAGTCCTGAAGGAGCGGCGCTGCCGTCGCTGCAAAGAGCCATGTCTTGCGACTCGGTTTGCTCTGATACTTCCGTAGTCCTCGGAGATTTAGACCCACCGCATTTAACTGGACATCTTTGCGTCGGATTGGAGTATGACTGGTAAGCTCATTCTTTAAATCATTTTGTCGCTATTATCACTCTCGGCCATTATTACACTTGTACTGAATCACTGAAGCCTAGCTTTGCCAAATATAAGGCTTAGGGATACATTATAGTTATTTGACTTGGGTGTTTAATAACTTTCTCCGCTACATCCGTACAAAGTCAAACACGTGGATCGAAAAGGTCAAAAGCAAATGTATCCGAGTAATAGAATTGGAGTGGTAAGCGTCAGAAACCTTTTTATGTCACATAAAAGAATAATGAACTACATAGTTACCCACGGAGAATTCATTCTTTTTCTTGTTAGCCAGGTACCTTATAGCTCCAATCTTTGTGTTGGTCGTTCTTTCAACAAATCGACATTTTCGGCATGAAATATTTTGTAAGGGACAATACGGTGTATTGTGCACCAAGTTGGGGCAATTACAATTGGTATATTACGTCAGGATTTTGTAAATACAAGTAATACCTGTACACGGAATCACAGATATTATTCCATAGTGTCTTTAAAGCAGCGAGGGTACCTATAGTACCTACCTACTTCATGTGTACTGTTTCATTTACAAAATCTGTCCAATTTTGCAACATGAGTGTTTTAATTTAACTAATGCTAACTTATTTACAATTTCGGGTCGACGGATGTAGCATTATAGTCGGATGCAAAACTGTAAATTGGCGTAATTCTGAGATTCGTACAAGATGGAATATGTCTGTCTTTCTATACCTCATTTTTTGTGGATGCTGCGTCATATGGGACAAAAGATTCTGAGTTAATATGAAGTGGGTATATTAAGTCTATTAAAGCATTGTTTTATTAAAGGATGAAAGATCTGTTTGAGAGAGGACTACATAATTAGTATCCGGTGTATTATGCATATTTCATGGATAGTAATATCTCTATACTGTGAAAGTGGTATTTTAATCGTATATAAAAGTATATTACATACTGAAGGGGTTTGGAGATAGCAAATAGCAATTCTCTGTGAGATCAAGTCATTTTCTGTGGTGCTGTTTTTCACTTCGGTTCTAGCACAATGTATTATTAGGTATGCGTTGTTCATTGATGTAATGCAATGAAGATAAATATGATATGATCAGTTTCGCATGACGGATCTGACGGAGATAAAGCACGGCTACATATCTATTAACTACATCCCACGTTATTAGAGACAATACTGGTACTGATTTTGTTCGGTTTCCTTGCTCATGTTACTCCATATCTGCTGTACATAGGTATACATAGATATATATCATCTGCAGTTGCGGAGAAGAAAGTAATAGGACGGAGGATCTTAAAGAGAAGAAAGATGAGAGATGAAAATCAAATCTGTGCTCCTTCTCCCCTTCCAGCAAAGCAGAAACAAATTAAATTCTCGACTCCTGTCCTCTTCACCGCAACCTCACTCTCACTACTGCGAGCTTCATTTCCTTTCAACGTTAGCTAAAGTCCCTCACTTTCACTCTTCTAATGATCCTTCTTCAACAGTACGAGGAGGCTGAGTGTCTGCTCCTTCACTGGGATACACTTTCTCCCAACTAACTCACAATAGGCAGCGGAAAGCCAAGTCAGGAACCCTTTCTTTAACTAAAAGTACACACACAGACTACTCTGCCTTTAAAAGTGGCTGGATAAATGCATTTTCACTTGCGAGCTAGGCCAAGACTAAAATCCACAATTCTTATACGGGTGTATATGATACAACAGTGCAAAGAAACTTATAAGGACTACGTTGGGACATATAAATTTAATAGGACGCTGTTTCTTCCCGACGTCTTCGTTACTATTCACACAACTGTATTGTAGCGGTATAAAGCAGTTATTTATGTATGTATATAAATCATGGATGTACCTAGCCGTACTACTGCAACATGCCATTATTAAAGAGATACCTATACCTATGTGTGTACTCATACCATTTCCTTCTCTGTGCTTACGCGACTCGTGCATATCGCTCCTTTTCTCCTCCAGTAACCCATTCCTATTTCTTCCCCTTAATTTCTTTTCTCCGTCCAAACTAATTAGAGTCAAACATTTAATTAATTAATTTAGCCGCTGCAAGCAAAGAACAACTTTAACTTTTATGTACACAGTAACGCTCGCTGCAAACGTCCGACCCTTATCAAACCGCGGTTATTTCTCACTCATGTGACGAGTCGGCATTGTGCAAATCCGCCAAGAAACATCCTCTCTCTCTCTTTTAACTAGATTCCCGACATTCGGCATAAAGAACCTTTTCACCAAAACTTACCATACTCTCAGCATCATCCATTCATGCATATAAAACTCACAAAATATTCGCCTTACGCAAATAACTTAAGCCCATGCAAACAAAACTTAAATTGAACAGTCGGCAGAATTGTATTTGATCACAAGGACAACGAATTCTCCTTAACACACATAACAATCTGTATCAGAGCATACTGTGTTCGCAACTGCAAATTGGGTTGGTCATTATCGTTTCTTGGAAAAAAATAGTGACACCATTAGAATAATATAAGTATGTTTTGCATTGCAGAAATGTCACTGTCCATGAAATTCCTTGGACTGAACAATAATATGATCGTTATAAACGATGGTAGTTGATGCAAAGATAATCGGGAAATAAAGTACTTCTTTTTGACTTTCTATTTTGCCATTTTGGAAATTTGACTATTTAGGTTTTAAAAACTATTTTTTAACTTTCTTTGCGATTTTTTCTTTTTGAATCAAACTTTGCTTAGCTGGGACTTTGTTTATTCTAAAACAATTTATGCCTGTCTACTATTCAAACCAATGCAAACTTTAATTTTTTAACAAAATAAATACTTTCTCCTTAATTTCCGAAAATGAAAAATTTTGAGCAAATATTATTATTTACGAAATAATTATGACAAAATACATACCTACTTATTTATTTTCTGGCACAAGCTTATGTGTATAGTGTACAGTATTTTGTCAATGTACTATAGGATTAGTTTCAAAAATGTAATTAATGAAAGCAATGAGTTAAATCATAATTTTTGAAGTTTGAAATAGTAGTGTTACCGATATGAATACCAAAAACAGCAGGGGCGTGAAAGTGGAGGGTGTCGTGGGGAATTGCAGCATAGGGAATATAGTTTTGTATATTTTATTTTGGCGTAAAAAAGTTGACTAAATTATGAATTCCCGAGTGAATTACCTGGAGTTATATGATAGATATATGACACTTTCTTTTATTGCATGCATGAATATTTCTAGTTGTTACGATGAATGCTCCATAAGAAATTAAAGGAGCAACGGGCGCAGTTACACTTAAACAGCTGCAGACATTCTCGTCATTTTCTAAAATATTGAGTAGGAATACCTTAGGAGCCAAGCAACTGTAGTATGTAGAAGTCTACTCAACCAGAAAATAAATTGCGAATCAAGGCAAATGAGTTTCCTGGCAGCAGGAACATTTAAGATGGCTGAATTTCGTTTCACTGACTTGAGATAGCTCATTGAGTCACTGGCAGAAACGTGCTATAAGTACATTTCTCTATTCCCCTTTGTCTGGATACATTTTCCAGCAGGAAAATTTTGCCGATGGCTTATGGGGAAAAGGTTACCTAAAGCTCACGTTTACCTAACCATGCATAATAACAAGTCCTTTCTCTGTCCGACAGTTAGACAGATTACAAAGTCGTATCATTTTCTGTACAATTGATACATGCTGGTCTAAAAAATATCAGTTAGATCTACGAAAGCTTTAAGAATAAACTGATTGACATACCATTAGCACAAGCATTGGTTGGGAAAAGTGGATATTATCATCTTTCTAATTACACTCTTTTCCAGCAGACGATTGTGAAGTCACAATCTGAATAACATTCAGATTGACTTCACTTAGCTCACACACGGCTCTGCAGCATAAGGCTCGATAGTGTAGTAGGTATTTAAGTACATACAATGCAATGTTAGTTACTTCACATGTGCATAATATTATAATGCAACTTGGGTTGTGTGCATATTATTATTGCATGTAGTAAAATTAGTCTTTAAACTCTCCGGCTAGCTACCCGAGGACAAAGACAGACCGAGGTATTAAATACCTCTGCACACCGCACATTACACACACTCATTATCTCAAACTCAAACATTAAACCCAAACTAAACAGTTTACCTTTTTTTCATTATTTTCATAAATATTATTTTATTTTAACCATTATTTTTATTTCAAAACTGCTCTGTTAGTTAACACAACAGACCAGTTTATTAATTTTACTTGTGAAGCCCTTTCAACGGCCTTCCGGCAAAGGTTCCCACAAAACGAAAGTATAATTACTTTCAATAAACTTAACATCTACAGAAGTGACATTCCATCCAGTCACGAAGAAGGACGAAAGGACTGAAGACTCGCTCTACTTGCTACACTACTTGCTACCAGGTTTAGTAAAAGTCTTAGTTTGCCCCTTTTGTCGCTTAGCCATAAGTTAAGCATAAAATCTCTACATTTGTCGAGAAATTAGCTTTGCTACGGCTAAGCAATACCCCCAATAAAAGGCATTTAGCATCGGAAACCCATGCATTATTCCCTACTATAGCCTTTGGGTAATAAAAATATTCTACACTTTCCTAAATCTATTTTTCACTCATTTTCTACTTCGTAAACTAACTTACATCGAATTCAAACACGAGTTACCTTTTATTAAAGGCCTCCTAGTTAGAATAACGTAGGTCAATTTACTAACAATTCGGCACATGCATTTACTTTACTTACTAATTCATAATTACTCTTCATTCGTAACTACATAATAATAATAATACACGAGAAATCAAGGTAACATTGAGCCAGCATCTTAGGGTATTGAGCCATACCACACTACGAGCTAACTCTCTTACTGTTATCTTGACATAACTTTAAAAGCTAAATTATCCGTTGTGTATTTTTCATATTAATAACTACTCTGTAGGTTGCATCTGTAGCATAAATAGTACAATTGCGACCTTATTAGAAAAGTACTACAAAGAACGTGGAAAAGAATTGCACTTGCGATTCTCCTTTTGCTGTCTCTATCTTGTAAGATCGGGCCAAATAATATTCTTACAAAGTAGAGTCACAAAATTGGCGACCTTTTACCAGGATAGTATCAATTTTTCTACGATTAATTTGCTATAAAAATTTCTTTTTCTTTATTTACCAACTTGAAAATTTCGTAATTTCTTTCTCTTACCAATTTTCTTTCTTCTGTTTGCATTTAAAACATAAAGCAAGCAAACATTTTCTGAATATCATAATTATTTGCATTCATTAAAAGTAAATTCTCTTTGTTTCTGTATTATCATTGCTTAAACTTTTTATTCTGAAACTGGTAAAATGGTAAATCCTAGACGTGGTGGTAGGAGAGCAGGGAATCAGATAGAGGAGCAGGTTAATGAACCAGAGGTTCCAACTCCACGAGTTTTGCATTCTCCAATTCCTTTGTCAACTCCTACACGTCATGTAGTGGATCCTCCTCCACCATATGTATCTCCTGAAGTAGGTAATCGTGGTAGGGGTCATGAAGAAAATCTAGTAGATATCTTCGGAGAAGCTAGTAGTACAGCACCTCAAGGCAATGAGTCTGTACATGCATATATACGACCATTGGCGTCAGATGGAATAGTTCGGGACAATCAACGTCCAGGCACGTCTCAGAATTTACGTTCTGAAGCTAATAATATCCAAAGCAATCGCATGGACCAAGGAATTAACATTTCCATTTTTGCTAACACTCTGAGGGAAACAATGCATGAGATGCAAGTTAGCTTTGTTAGGTCTTTGCAGCATAATACGCAATTTATGAATACTGCTATTATAAATAGCCAACAAGCTCTCCAAGCATCTTTGCGTGAAATTGGTGACAGTCAAATCAACGCTATTCGAAATATTCAATTTCCAGCATTGAATAATGTTTCGCAGGGACATGGAAATGTAATGGGCAACGATAACCGCCCAACTATGCAAAGTGCACCAGCGCAATATGCCATGCAAAGAAACTCTCGAGTACCTACTCAAATTACTTGCCATGTACATAATATTCCAATTCCTTCTTCCTCAAATCAGGCAAACATGCAAAGTGATGTACGTAGACAAGCTATGGGATCTCAGGTACATAGCAATCGATCCCAGGTAGAATTACCATCTCATGCACAACAAGCACATATTGTACGTAGTAATGAACCCTTAGTTAATATACCTCAATCTAGACAGCCTGCAAACATTAACCATAGCAGCTGTAATGGTATACATGGAAATAATCCAGCTGGACGTGCTCACGGTCTCAACGATAATAATATTGCGGCAGGTCATGTTCAGCCAACTCACCATCTCAAATCAGCTCACATATCTATACCTACATACAAAGGAGCTATGGATGTAAAAACTCCTTTTGACTTTCTTGTCGAGTTAGATAAGTATAGGTCCATTATAGGGTATACCGAGGCTGATTTGTTGCGATTTGTTGTACCTTTAGCACTTACTGATGAAGCTTTCAGTTGGTATAGGTACGAAAACGATTTTCTAAACTACAATGATTTTAAAATTCGGTTCAGAGCAGAATTTCAAGCTATTGGCTACGTTGAGGACTTGCAACGTGAATTAGACAACAGAACACAGGGGAGTACTGAGACGCTGTCATCTTTCATACGAGTAATTGCAGATTACTACGAAAGACGGGGAGACGACTACACGGAAGCTGATATTGTGCGTAGAGTTCTTAAACAGATGCATCCAGAATACAGATTGGCATTGCAAGGTAGAACTATAAATAATCTACGACAATTGAAAGCTTGTGCACAAGAAGCTCAGGAACTGCTAAAGAGTTGTAGGTCATATAAACCTCCACCAGTGGTTGGCAATTTAGAGCCCACTTTAGCTTGGAAGCCCATTAATAGGCCTAGGGAAACTGCTAAAGTAGAATCTAGTTCTCTAGGGTGGATTGAAGAAAATAAGTCAGTGCCTAAATTACATTTTGCAGCAGTTGATGCATTTACGTATCATCACACTGAGCCACCTCCTCGTAAAGAAGTTAGGTTTCAAAATCCTCCTTTACAACAGCAAAATGTGCAGAGGAATACACAGAATTTTCCAAATAGGAATACCTATTTTCCTCCGAATTCTCCACCCATGAATACAGGACAAACTACACCACCAAGAGCTGTTTACCCACAGCAGCAGAATTCACCCGGTCGTAATAGCCCGGTAATAGTTGACACAAGTAGGGAAAGGCGTAATTCAGGCGGTCAGGGAATTGAAGCAGTTTCATCTGCCACAAATACGAACCCTTTAAACTCGCCACGCCCGAGTCCGGCTCAAAAGTAGGGACTCGGGATGACATGATTTCATACTATAATATTGATAGTATTGGTTCTGCATCTAAGGATAATGAACCTATCATACCTGTAAATATATTAGGTACGCAATTCTATGCCTACCTCGATTCTTGTTCTTCTCTAACACTAGCTGGTGACAAGCTCATCCGCTTAATAGATGAAAAGAAAATACAAACTAAACCTAGACATAAAAAGATTTATTTTATCAAAGGTGGATATAGCTCTGATGAGATGGTCAATTTAACAATTAATTATGAAGCTGGTTCTAGAAAGCAAAACATAACTTTAATACCCGGTATGACTAAAGATTTGCTCTTGGGTAGAGATTTTCTTAAACCTACTAAAATCGGCATACACATTGGGTTAAATGGATGGACAGTAGGCCATGAGAATCAAAAGCTCATTCCTTTCACCAATTCGCAAACTAAGGACAGTCAATCACTTACTGTAGGAGAAATAAATAATATCTCCAAAGATTTTAATTTTGATCTTGATGTGTTATTTACTCATCCTTTAAAAGTTGAACCTAAAAATAAAATGACAAATAATGAAGAATATAGCATTGCAAAGAAATTTCATGACCATGCAAAAGAGCCAAAGCAATTACAATCAAAAGAGACTATTTCTCATCCTGCACACTCTCATTCATCTAATACACCACAAACAAATTCTAATGTACATAACAGTGACTCTGAATCTGAAAATGAATTAGATTATTCTAATACTGCTTCTATTTTAGCAGCAGTAAATAATATTGACAGAGATGAAGTATTTATGGTGGATGACTCTCCTCCATTGCACACGCAAGAGCTAAACACAGAAGTAAGCTTTGAGAAGTTTCTCCCAGATGACATTTTAACTGTCACACAAAAAGAGGAACTTCTATCTGTATTACATGATTATAAGCCCATGTTCACTAAAAAGCCTGGGCTATGCACATTATATGAGCACTCTATAGATACTGGAGACAATAAACCAGTTCGGTGTCACCCGAGACCAATGACTCCAGGTAAAA
Source organism: Tomocerus qinae (assembly GCA_020055645.1). Classification (NCBI taxonomy): domain Eukaryota; kingdom Metazoa; phylum Arthropoda; class Collembola; order Entomobryomorpha; family Tomoceridae; genus Tomocerus; species Tomocerus qinae. The sequence continues at coordinate 30,829,071 of CM034548.1, forward strand.
GAAAAATCTTCGATGAGGCATTTGCAGAATTAATTGCATTGGATGTAATCGAACCTTCCTCAAGTCCGTGGTCATCAAATGCATTCATAGTACCTAAGCATGATGGTTCAGCCAGATTTGTAATAGACTTTAAACCAGTAAATGATTTGACTGAACTGGATGCGTATTGCTTCCCTCGTATGGATGACATGATTGCTTATGTAGGTCCTTCCTATTACTGTTCTCTCTTTGACACGAGCAAAGGATTTTTCCAGTTTTTTGTTAGTGAAAATGATCGTAAAAAGACAGCATTTAACACCCCTAATGGATTATGGCAATTCAAAAGAATGCCTATGGGACTCAAAAATAGCCCCAGTACTTTTCAACGGGCTATGGATGTAATATTAGGCGATTTGAAATGGAAGATATGCCTTGTCTATTTTGATGATATTTTAATATTTTCAAGAACCATAGATGAGCATATCCATCATATTAATTTAGTCCTTGAGCGTGTACATAATGCCGGCCTAACTATTAATCCAAGTAAGATACAGCTATGTAAAACTTCGTTCAAATTCCTTGGATTCATTATTGAACATGGTCAATGTCATCCTGATCCTGAAAAGATAATTAAAATACGTAATTACCCCCTTCCTAAGAAAGCCAAAGATATTCAAAGATTTCTAGGCTTATGTGGTTTTTACCGACGTTTCATTCCTGATTTTAGTAAGCACTCGAAACATCTTACTCGTCTAGTCAAGAAAGATGTTAAATTTGAGTGGAATAATGAAACACAGATTGCATTCGATTTTTTCAGAAATGCATTATGTGAGACTACTACTTTAAGGCTACCTGATTTGAATACTCCGTTTATCATACAAACAGATGCAAGTGGTGAGGCTTTAGGAGCTGTCCTTTATCAGGAGCATGAAAATGTAAGGTATCCGTTATGGTTTGCTAGCAGATCTCTTTCACCTGCTGAAACAAGGTACTCAAATCCTGAGAGAGAATGTCTTAGCGTAATATGGGCTATAGGAAAGTTTCGTGGATTTATCGAATGTACTAAATTCATCGTAGAAACTGACCATCAGGCATTGACGTGGCTCCGAAAATTAAAAGAACCATCTGGACGTCTCGCACATTGGTTCATGGAACTTCAAGGTCATGAGTTTGAAGTTCGATACAGAAAAGGTTCTCAGAATCAACCAGCCGATGCACTGAGTAGAATTTCGGAAACTCTTTTTATTGAAATACATAATATAGTGACAAGAGAAGCTATTATACATGAACAAGACGCAGACAGTCATCTCAATGGCCTAAAAGTTTTCATTTTGACACAATCCGTAAACGGTAATGCTACTGTAGTAAATAAACTCAAAGAGTTAGCTAAAAGATCATGTATAGCGGAAGACGGTCTTCTTCTTAGGTATGTAGGCCCAAGAGGTAAGCCTTGGGAAGATGAACGGCTTTATTGGCGCATATGGGTTCCACAATCACTAATTCAGAAAATTATTGAATTATTTCACTCTAATGTATTAGCAGGTCACTTAGGTATCAGAAAAACCTATGGAAGGATTGAGGATCGATTCTACTTCAATAACATTAGGAGAGAAGTAGCTCATTTTATTCGTAACTGCTTAGACTGTCAAAGGACTAAATATCCAAAAATTCCTCCAGTACCAGCCACAGGTTTTAAATGTGAAGAGCCTTGGTCTTTAGTTGCATGCGATCTTATGGGTCCATATACTAAAGGTGCAAATGCACATAAATACCTATTGGTTGTGGTTTGCTACTTTACGAAATTCGTAGTAATAAAAGCATTAAAAACTGCTACTGCAGAGAAAATAGTACGTAAGCTTATGAAAATATTCTGCGACTGGGGATTCCCAAGAACAATAATTTCGGATAATGGCACACAGTTTACTGCTGATATTTATTTGGATTGGTGTAATTTAATGGGAATAAATAACTTCCACATATCCCCTTACCATCCACAAAGTAACATTACGGAACGCTACAACCAAACAATCAAAAGTATGATTGTTGCTGCCATTAGCCAATGCAAAGATTGGGATAAGTATCTCCCACAGTTAGCTTTTGCATTACGTACTAGTATAAACGACAGTACAGGCTTTACTCCCGCCTACCTGAATACAGGGAGAGAATTCAGATTACCATTTGACAATCATATGAATTTCACACTTTCATATTGTAATGAAGCCAAAAATATCGGAAAAAGAATGCAATCTCTGTATAATATTGTGAGAGACAATCTTAGTATCAGTCAGGAGAACTACTTACAATATTATAATAGAGGTACTAATTCTAGAAAATATTCTATTGGTGATTTGGTATGGTATCGTGCTCATTACCTATCTGATGCTAGTAAAGGTATTACAGCAAGTTTAATGGGTAAACGAGAGGGGCCATTTGAAATTACAGATATAGTTGGTCTCAATGTGTACAACTTGATTTCTCGTACAGACAATACTATAATCAATAAGGTACATATAAATGACTTACTTTGAACCAGCTCACGATGTCCAGGTTCCCGATGACGAGAACACCGGCTTATTGGGCCCACAGTCCCTCTGAGCGGTACCAGCCATATTATGCACCACGTCCTCCCACTCCAAAATTCAATCCAATTCCTCTTACTAACCAAGAGATGCGACGATACTACGAAAACCGGCATTACACTCTTGCTAACAACCCACCACTAGTCCGTTTGGAACGAGAACCATTTCCTGTTGTCGACAAACGAGATGAGACTGCTAAATATGCTCCGGTTATGACTATTAAACCTAAACCTGAAAATCTAAAATTTCGTGTACAACATGTCTGCACTGAAACTCCCATGGCCGAGTATGTCAAAAACATTACAAAATTCGGAAAAATGTCTGGATTTCAACGTGACAGATTAATTGAAGAAGCCATGAAAAGAGGGATGAAGGAACCACGAGTTGTTGTCGATCAAGGAGTTATGGCTTCAGAATCAGATCTTTCTCCAAATCCGATTGATGAAGATATGCCCTATGACCCTTTCTCAGTTAGAGTGACTACCTACACGAAGACTGGAAAAAGATTGGTTACTATTGGCACTAATAAAAAACCCCCTACTTCCAGATCTCTACAACCCTTCATTCCATATCACCCTCCAACTGCAACTCCAATTTGTTCATCTCACATTAAACGAGTCTTACGTAATTTTTGTCCAATTCCAAAAGTTACTATACAAATTAAACCAATTGATGCGGCTGCCAAAATTCGCCAACTAAAAGCTCGCGAAATGCAACTACGCAAAGAAATTAAGCAACGAAGAAGCAGCCTAACATACTCGGTGAAGAAAACAAAACGTGACAAAATCCTACCAAACCAGACCACACCACCAATACAGACAATAACTCCACCAAAACAGAATACACCTCCACCAAAACTTACTCCAACAAAACCATCTCCACCTCAAGATTGTCCATTAACCCCCAGGGATATGAGAGGTAAAACACCAGATGCTGCATATTCACCAACTCAACCAGAAATATTTGGGCTTCCCATTGATGACATAGCCTGCGATATTACACTTCCGCTTACTGACGAGTTGGATGAAGACAAACTATTGGGTGATATTTCTGATTGTGACATTTCTCTGAATACTGAAAAAATGCACATCGATTCCGATTGATCTGCGCATAATAATCATGACTGATCTTTGACTGATATTTGCCAAGTACTCTATTTCAGCGTACATTAAATTTTGATTTGAAAACATTCAATTTAATTTGCAATCTTTACATTTCTTTCTTTTCTCACTTCACTTAATCCATTTATTAATTATTCTTTGTACATAATCATAAACGTAATTAAGTGATGACGTTTCCTTCAATAAATTTAACGGTAACGTCAAGATGACAGGGAGGGAATTGTGAAGTCACAATCTGAATAACATTCAGATTGACTTCACTTAGCTCACACACGGCTCTGCAGCATAAGGCTCGATAGTGTAGTAGGTATTTAAGTACATACAATGCAATGTTAGTTACTTCACATGTGCATAATATTATAATGCAACTTGGGTTGTGTGCATATTATTATTGCATGTAGTAAAATTAGTCTTTAAACTCTCCGGCTAGCTACCCGAGGACAAAGACAGACCGAGGTATTAAATACCTCTGCACACCGCACATTACACACACTCATTATCTCAAACTCAAACATTAAACCCAAACTAAACAGTTTACCTTTTTTTCATTATTTTCATAAATATTATTTTATTTTAACCATTATTTTTATTTCAAAACTGCTCTGTTAGTTAACACAACAGACCAGTTTATTAATTTTACTTGTGAAGCCCTTTCAACGGCCTTCCGGCAAAGGTTCCCACAAAACGAAAGTATAATTACTTTCAATAAACTTAACATCTACAGAAGTGACATTCCATCCAGTCACGAAGAAGGACGAAAGGACTGAAGACTCGCTCTACTTGCTACACTACTTGCTACCAGGTTTAGTAAAAGTCTTAGTTTGCCCCTTTTGTCGCTTAGCCATAAGTTAAGCATAAAATCTCTACATTTGTCGAGAAATTAGCTTTGCTACGGCTAAGCAATACCCCCAATAAAAGGCATTTAGCATCGGAAACCCATGCATTATTCCCTACTATAGCCTTTGGGTAATAAAAATATTCTACACTTTCCTAAATCTATTTTTCACTCATTTTCTACTTCGTAAACTAACTTACATCGAATTCAAACACGAGTTACCTTTTATTAAAGGCCTCCTAGTTAGAATAACGTAGGTCAATTTACTAACAATTCGGCACATGCATTTACTTTACTTACTAATTCATAATTACTCTTCATTCGTAACTACATAATAATAATAATACACGAGAAATCAAGGTAACATTGAGCCAGCATCTTAGGGTATTGAGCCATACCACACTACGAGCTAACTCTCTTACTGTTATCTTGACATAACTTTAAAAGCTAAATTATCCGTTGTGTATTTTTCATATTAATAACTACTCTGTAGGTTGCATCTGTAGCATAAATAGTACAATTGCGACCTTATTAGAAAAGTACTACAAAGAACGTGGAAAAGAATTGCACTTGCGATTCTCCTTTTGCTGTCTCTATCTTGTAAGATCGGGCCAAATAATATTCTTACAAAGTAGAGTCACACGATTCATAACAAACTGTCTCTTCTTCCGTTAGACTTCACGCAGAGCTATTCCAATTATCATGGAACAATGCAAATCACATTGTGATAACAAGACAGCATGTCAATTAGAGTTGGTTTTTGTACTACTTGAGATACCCAGTTCCATCTTTTTAATTAATGGTTGTCTTTGTTTGTTTCTATCCTACTCACCTCATTTAACGTACATTTCTACTGGCTCCACTTTATATTATTTACGGATAACAGGAGAACAGAAGCTATTGTGTCTCATTTATATTAACAAGCCAAATTGGCTACCCTTGGTAAATTTTTTGACATAAAATATTGTAGACCAGATTGTATTGGAGCATATGGTAATCAACGAAGAGGAAACATGCAATAGAATTCTTTGACTTTCTTTTGACGGTAGAACTAGATATTATATGTATAGATTAGTATATTTTTAAATGCCATTCTTTCGTGACTTATCTCATACTTTACAATTCCATATGCTGTGGGCATTGATTACAATGTATAAGACCCATTTCTACCTTGAATGGTAAATATAATCTCCCACTGTTCAGAAATGACTCCATTGGGGTTTGGCGAGGGCTAAGGAAGAAAATTTACCTGTATTACTACTTAAAATTCGACAATGAGACAAGTGTTTGGTTTGAAACATGTTTGAAAAGAGGAAAGGTGCAACTTTGGTGCTATGTTAGTATATCTACCTTTATTACACTTATACATTCTAGTTTCTAAATCATAAATCAGTTAATGAGTTGTAATTTGCATACTATGAAAGTATGAAACTAAACATGTGCATCTGAGTGGAGGCATGTATAATTATTTATTTAGGGCTCAGGGGCCACTTGTATCCCTAAACCCGAGGTTGTTTTCAAAAATGGCTGAAAATAGTAAGCGTTTCAAGCATATGGATAATTTCTAATAAGACGTAGTCGCTGAAAATGGTAAAATTTTCATGCTTATGTGATTTTGACAATTTTTTTGTGGGTCATTGTCTGGCACTTCCTAGTAATTGTAGTACGTGGCAAGTAACTACGTGGCACTTGGCATTTTTATCCTTTTGACTTTACTCATTTGAAAACTTAAATAGGACAATAGCCGAATATTGGACACACCCAAGTTTTGATTTATTAGTTCATTGCTCGTTGTCCTCTTAGTCTTTCAAAAAGTTCATTGTTCGAGCACAAAATGGTACAATGTGTGTGCTTCCGGGTTTAAACAAGTTTACTTGGATGGGAAGAAAAATTTTGTAAATCACTTCACTCCTGACATTTGGACTGAAAATACAAAAAAAGAAAATTCTGAAATAACTACAATGGCTCTCCAGGCTGTGATCAAGCTTCTAGTGACTATCGTTATTTTAAGTCATTCCACGTTATCTCGTAAGTTGGAAAATATATTATCTCTCTACATCTTTATGGTCCAGTATAAAAATTACTCTAACATTATATTGTCCTAAATAGTTGAGACTGGAAATGCTGAAGAATCACCTAAAAATTCATTTGCCCCTTCGGGACTTGAAGACGTTCTGAACGACGGTGTCGCTTTAACCCGTCCGGTTCGGAGGAGTTCGCGGCATCAGAGAAACGGGAGACGAGTTCTCGGAGTAGTGGGACAGATCGGAGGGAACAATATGGCTGGACACGTTACAAGGATTGGTGGTGGTGGCGTAGCTATCGGACGGGATGTTTTCGGAGAAACTGTCCACACGGGTAGCGTTAAACCCCAAAGATCCCGCTCACGCAAAATCCAATCCTCGAGTTCCAGCAGCAGCAGCAGTTCTTCCTCCTCTTCATCGGAGGAAGTCCATGTCACATACTCCCGCCGTCCTTTACGAACTCAAAGCCGCTCAATGACTGATGGTGAAGAAAAGCAAAGGTTTCCAGTTGACCATGTCTCGGGAAGAGCAGGATTCATGTCTCAAAGGCGGGAAGCATATCAGGCAATGAAGGAAAAATTTGGTTAAATTATCAAATGTAATATTTTCATTAAATTTTCACTGAATTAATACAAATATAACAATTTTGCACATGACTATGATATTTATTTTTTCCAGAAACCGGTAACTGACTTGTACCCACTTGCTTCCTACCATTATTTTGTGCAAATTGTAAACAACTCATAATAAATCATTCCTCAATCCATTGAATTAGTTTCTACATGCATAGTTTTGGAAGCATAATTAAACCATGGTTCATATAAATCTAAATGCCATCAAAAAGTTGCTATGTAAATCACACTGTCAGAGTTAATACTATATATCATACGCATGGGCTTTAACTTATGTTATCAGTAACACCACAGGTTATTTGCAATACAATTTTAGTTCCAGTTCGCTAGCATCCTCGTCATCTCACTTCAGGTACTCAGTTCACTAAATATGGAACAATTTCCTGCAAAGGTAATTGCCCTACAATTTAAAGTTATTAACCCTATTTTACACAATTTTATAGCCATTTTTATTTAGTACAATAAGGTTGATGCTCTCTTGGAGTTTTTCCACAATAGCAATTGGAAAACTACCAACGTGTACGTCAAAATGCATTATTTAACAGGAGACAGGTACAAGGTACTATAAAATATGCTCTAATGATTGAGAACTGAGAATGTTTACCATTGTCATGTGTCCCTTTTTTTAAAAACAGGAAAAAGGACTGTTTAAAAAGATCTTGTATCGCAAAAAAGTTTTCTTTTTTTTAATTACTCTTTGCTTTTGAATAAAAACTAATAGGTATCATTTGTGTTCCGTTGTTTTGCTTACTATTTTGGAAATACGGATAACTCTGTAGATTTAGGGCTGTTCAATCAATACCAAAAATTGGAATTTCTACTAAGTCATCTTCAAAGTATATAGGTACGTTAAAAGGTAGCAGAGTAGTATTTTAGTGCCCAAATATTGATGTACACTTTATATTATCTTCCTGTACACTGTTTGGTCTTTGTTAAATACCTACTATTCAAAACCAAGCTGAGCACCTAGCGAATTTAATTAAAATGGTGATGGTGAACCTTTCTACTTTCCTCTAAAACAATTCCTTCATCAAAATTCAATCAAGGGGTAAAATAAAAACTGTTCATACAATCAATACAATGTACATATATTTGGAAACCATATTTATGTAATACATATACCAGGTACGTATAAATAGCCAGAAGCCAAATAGGGTTGAATAAAGAATTTTAGCTGTGTAAAATATTTTATGTGATGAAAGTACGGCAGATGTAAATATCTAAAGATATTACTTTCTGTACATCACTCGATCACTCAATTTGACATCGAAAAATAATTGTATGATGCTATGGAGTGTACGGATTTTGATAAAATGCCATTTATAAATGTGAGAAAATGAGCGCATATGCATTTTGTTCCCATAGGCCCTAATTAATGGAAATTTATAGCTTGTACTAAATTACTTATTATACGTTGCTATACTGTACTTGATTTCTATTTCCTCCAACTGTCAGTGCTTGGTATTGATAATTGATAATAATGGTATGCAGTGTATAGCAATAGCGAGAAAGTCTCTGAGTCTAGCTAATAATTCTGAAATCTAATTGAGTGAATAAAAGAGTAATTCAAATTTAGTTGACTTTATTTTAGAACTTCAAAGTTTTCTCCCAAACCACTAGAATCCTTGCCACTGCAGAGTGGATATCTAGGACATTATTTGTTATCACAACTCTGGGTGCATTTTATCTTTGTAGTATTCCAACTTTCACATATCCTGCAAGAACAACGCAAATTTTTATGGAAATTATTAAAAAGTTTTCTCGACAAACGAATCCCATAATAATACTTTACTTTCCTCTGTCGTTTAGTTGATGATTTTCCTTTATTATGGCTTTTCGTTCTCAGAAAAAACTTTGAACTGCATGTATGCAAGTACAAGAAACAAGTTTTGTCAATTCTGAATTTTTATTCCATTTTATCGTTTATGAAAGAAAATGTTGTCAGTTATCTGGTTACAGGTGAGGCTTTACATCTGTCTGAAAGGGTGTAAGTGGTATAATGTTAAAATATTTCTGACTCTAATGCACTATTAACTATGAAACCAATAAAGTGCAGGTATTTTAACTGTCCTTCCTTCAACTCAAGATTTGCTTCCAGTTATAGTGAAATAGATATTCAGGTTAAAAACAAATTTTTAGAAGAAAAGATTCGTTTTCCTATAGCTCTTAAACAAAGGCGAAAGATTTTTAAACAATTTAAACAGAAGATGATATCCATAATAGTATTGGTAATTAAAATTAGTAAAATCTGTGAGATCCAAATTTATTCACGAAATACAAATGGCTATCATCGTCTACAATTTTCCTTAATTCAAGTAGAATCTTTTTGCAAACAACCGTTTATTTGATCCTTTTCTCCCTTTTAATAATATGGCACATATGTAAGTAAAGTAGGAAGTACCTCTCTGGCGTGCGTATAATATATTGTTAGACGTTCCATTTACAGCTGAAAGCCATAAGTGAATACGTAAATGGATCCAAAGATGAGTTGGGTCCTTATAAGTAATATCATACTTTATATATAAAGTGAATGTCATCTTCAGCTTTCATCTAGACAGAAATTCTGTGATGTTGAAGCTGTGCGAGACTTGCAGTCCAAACACTTGAAAAGCTGTCTTACTCTCACTCACTCTCAGTGTTCCCCGCATGAATGGAGAAAGAAGCCTAGCATTAGGTACTATATTATTATGCAATGGTCTCCGTAAAAAGCTTCTCTCTTAATACATATGGATTCCACCTACACCACTGCACTACCACCCTACCATACCCTAGCTGACTTGACTTGGCGTTTTACCCAAGGAATATTAAAGACGTGGATTAAATTCGGATCAAATGCTCTATTTTCAGCTGAGGCTAAGAAAGCATACTCCATGGCAAGATATAAATTCGAGGAAAAGGGGGAAATTGTCGAAACAAGTCAGCTGGATGCATGCTGGAGGATTTTACTTGCATCAGGGATATGTGTTCTGTTATGTTATCTTATGTCTGGGCATTTGCCCATTATCCAACGCTACGTAATTCAATGAAGGAATTTTATAACACACCTTCTCTAGACGATTTCCTCAGAACAGACAAGTTTATAATTTTAATTCATATTGCCAGTATGTATGATTAACTTTTAATACAGCACATACTAAGGCATATCTTTCTACAGATAAAAATAAAAATGCGTCCGTATTAAAATCCTTGGCAAATGCATGGCTAGTTACCTACTAAAATTTTCAACATTCTTTCTATATTGAATGCTGACTGAATACTGAGTGCATGTCAGTGGAAAATAATATTCATGCCTCAGCTTCATATCTTCAAGTTGACATTCAAGAAGTGAAAAGCAAAAACTTTCGAAACTGATAATTTTAATAAATAATATGATCCCCTATACTAAATTTATTCCGTCTACATTTTCCTAAAAATATTTCAGTGCATTACACAGTTTGGGAACAGAAATTTTAATCTCTTTATAACCCACGGCCACGGAATCAGGGTACAGAGAATTCAACATCTTAGTAAATCATATACCATATGCGCATACACATGATGTTCAATCTTTACCCTTAGAGGTTCCGTCAAATAACTTTAATTAGGGATTAGGTTCTCGAAAATGCTTGCTATAGAACTAAAATGAAACAGCAGAAAACAGTGTTTATCTAACTCGGCAAATAATTTTCATTTTTGATACAATTCGTTGTTCAAAATTTTCTAAACTTAACTTTTCCAAAAAATCGCCTAAAATGATTGAATTTAGAAATACTTGCATTTTGGAAATCATCATATTTTTTGTAAAAATTTAAGATATAGGACAGCATCGATCTTACAGGAAACTAGAACATAGCCTGATAAATAAAATATTGTTGATATCTTGTGAATTTAGGGCAAATCATGTAAAAATAAAGAAAATACGTGTATGACTTAGACATATACCGACCAAAGTTTATAATATTTGAGTTCATGCCCAAATCGTCAAGATACATCTACTGGACAAACAAGTTATCTGTAATAATATACATTGTACATAAGCTTGTACGTTTTACGATTCAGTGTCTTTGCTGAAATAATGTTATTTCCAAGTACTACCTGAGGTAGTTCATCCAAAGTACCTGGAAATATTTTTAAGCCGATTAAAAAATACCATTACTGCTAGAAATTCGATCACAGTAGATATTTAAACTTTTGGCTTACATAGGCTTCTCAAGCGTAGGTTGAGAGGAGGAAGATTAAATTGTAGGGAAAATGTTATGCATGGAGATAGCAAGTACATAAGGATAATGGTATTGTTTTGTACAGATATGCATGTAATATAATACAGATTTCCATTCATTGGATACTAAGAAAATAATGATTGATATGTTGAAAAAGAACATCTCTTTGTATTCTCCAGCCCATTACATATTCCTTTACACATGATTAAAGGAAAACAGATTTGTTTACCAATTTTTCTAGTTTCAAAGTCTATTCAATTATACAGTCGCATTGAGTTATATGGTGGAACAAACTGCAAACTATATTCATACAGATCCGCGAAAACATCCTTTGATTTTATTAAAGGGGAGAAATGTAAAACGGTGTATTGCTAGCAAACTATCACAATGGCTAGAGAATAGTTAGTTGGAGGCTGGTAATGTATCTGTGTGTGTGAGAAGAAACTGATCTTCTTCCCAGTTCTTTATGTAAGCATCTGCCTGGTTGGTTTGTACTTTGTCTGCCTGTCTGGCATGGAACTGAGAAGTGATGGATGGAAAACTCATTTATTCCCTTTCATCCATCAATCCGTCATTGCTATGCTAATAGGTTCAATCTCCTTCTTCATTTCAGCTCAATGCGAACAAGTCCTCCTGGGTACAATGAACAATGGAGTAGTTTTTACGCTGCAAAAGTCAAAAATGTTACCTAATTCGATATACCATCCTATTACTTGAAACTTTTGAAGTATCGAGTGAGTGGGCGACAGAAAAGGCTAGGGAAATGAAAATTTTCCTACCAGCCAGAAGAAACAGATGAAAAATATCTTTATCAGACAACGCACTGACGATGTACCTGTATGAAATCCACTTTGGTAAAATGATACACTAGCATAAAGACTTAAACTTAAAAGGCTACAGTACATTCACCCAGATGATCTTATTCTTTAGTTACTGTTTAGACTATGTGAAAGCATTTTACATAGATCTACTCTTTTCTCTCAGGTAGCATAAAACAGATTCTACTAAAGTTTACCTATCAAAATAAAAATTATTGAGTAGTACTAAGGGAGAAGGTTTGCTAAATAGTTGGCCACAAATCAATAATCAATTACAAGTGAAGATTCTATCAATCGTTGCACCTTTTTTCATTTGGCTAATTTAAAAACCATCGAATTCATTTTTAACAAAACTAAGAATTCTCTTCCTATGGTTATTAATATGTCTTGATATTATTACTCCTTTGTAGCATCTGTAGTAGATTAGTTTCTCATCACTACCATTCAACACCTAATGCCTTCAATGAAATTTAATTTAATTTTAATTTCCGCATGTACCTATTACGGATGTACCTAATAGCTTTGTATCAATTAAGTCTTAAGAGCAAATTTAAAGGACCTACCTCCGTCGTGAACTATTAATTAATTTTCTTCACTTTGAACATTTGCCTTACCTTCCTGCACTTAGGTATATCCGCTTTATGATTACTAATTGCTTGGTTATTACAACTAAAAGGAAATCTACGACCTCGTCACACTTCTACGGTAAATTAACACGGATATGATTTGCTTTTACTTATAGAAGGCACTCATTGAGAACAAAGTAACAAAATCGTAGAACAAAATCATAAAGGAAACGCCTTCTCCTTACAAGTTCATTTGAATGGAAAATTAGTTTCTCTTTCTTTCCCAGTAACGTGTAAATAAGTTGCATTGCCAATTAAAGCAATGTATAAATTATAGTAGTCATTTATTAATGTGCTAGTGCTAAGCTAGCATTAATATGTTTCGGGAAGTTACACTAAAAGTGCTTTTATCTACTCATATTGATTTTTTAATCTAAGAAATGTTTTTGCCCTTTTTCATTAATTATAGCCATAATATAGTCTCCTATTTGAGCTATGAACACTTTTCAATTTACTAATTTCTGATCATTTAATCTTTAATAATGCATCTTTCGCTAATTCCATTAGGAAGTGAAGTATTTACGACAAATAAAGCTGCATCGTCGATAAGATTCAGTTTGACTATCTACTTTGGTCACATTGCCTACATTTGGACGCAAGTTTTGGAACGATAGTCGTGGGAAATGGGTTTAGGTGAAAAGTTTGATGATTAAAGGAATAAATGCTATGAAGCGAAAGTAGTAGAGGAAATGCGGAAGTTGAAGATATTCACAGAACAGAGAATCCAGAAAAATTAGGTTTGGTGTTTCAATCTTCATTTCCAAAGTGAAAAGTCTTATCAAAGGGAATGAAAGCATTGAGCTTCAATCTCAAGCAAACTGAACTTTAGCAACTTTTTTAAATTACTTACCCAGGTAGCTTACTTTTCACTCTATTTGCATATTCCTCATCTTTCTCTTATTTACCAGCAGTGTATATTGACATAAACGTAGATTTCCTACTTTGATAACGTTACTTATAATGAAAGCATCACGGTCGCAGATTTTGCACAGAAATGGCATCCAGCAATTGAGTTTGTGTAGTACAAATTGGATACAATCACATTTCCCTTAGAATAAAAATTGAGAATCTTTACAAAATTATATCAAACCTACCTAACAGCATTTATTATGATGTGAAGGCTCTAATGCTAATATGTACTTTTGCAGATTCTTAGTTATTACCCTATTCAGTTAAGTTTTCCAGTTAATTTTTAATTCTGTTAATTGGTCTTTTGTTCGTGGCTGGCGAAGCAGTGAGCTGTGAAGGAATCGTGACTGGAGAAGAATAGGCCACCCAATTAGCTTGGTAGATGATCTATTGATTTACAATTGAATAGGGTAATAAATACATGAAACTAGTTTCCAGTAGATGACATCGATATAATTTGGTTATATGGAACAAAAATAAACATTAAGCACAATTATGATAAACAATGAAGTGGTTTAATTTTTTTAAAGCTTTGGTTAAATTTTTGTTTAAATAATTCGGAAAGACATGATTGTATAAATAACAAAGTAGTTTATTTGAAAGCGAAACGCTCAATGCGGTCACGCGATTGATGAATAAGTTAAAAATAAAGTTAAAAACTTAAAAAAATTTAAATTTAAAAAGCAGGACTGATAAGTACGCACACATAGACGAAATTTAAGCATTTAGGTCTATACTTAATAGGTGTACACTCTTCTTCTATAAAAATTGCAAATGTTACACGTTAATTCATAAATAAATTCCATTGGAATAAGTGTCCCACTAAACTGCATACTCTACAATACAGAATGAAAACATTAATAAATCCTTTCGAATCATGTTTATTTTGGTGAAAGGAGCATTCAGGACTTTGACTTAAACTAGCACTTACCTTTGATCTAAACTGATGAATCTTTCTAATGAGTATATAGGTATACATCAATCACTAAACGTGACTAAACCACTGGCTCACCACTGTCTCTTTATGGATCAAGCTCCAATTAGTTTTGCAAATCTCAATCACATAATCTAGATTTCTAATTAATTTGAAGTCATCACATAATGTAGTGGTATCCTGTCAAATACGTCAACGGTAAACGTTTTCCATCAAAACGTTATTAACGATCACAACTCTAGCTCCTAGTTCTGCTAATATAGTTAAAGATTTAGTTATCTTGTCATTGGCATTTAGTATTTACATCATAACCTTTGTCTCACCACATGTTTCTCTTGTAATGATCTAAATTAAGAACTGAAGCAATTTAATAATCATTTGACAAAATATTACATGCTACTATTCCGTGCTGTAGACACAGCACTTATCTGGAATTTGTGCTAGAGGAATCGCGACAGATGAGACATTTCATTTCCCGCTCAATCTGTGAAATTTTAGTGGCCGAAATCCCAGCAACCAGATCAAAAATTTTGAATACATCGATTGCCATTTGGCTCGGACTCCTGCAATGGTTTTCATGCGAAATGACTTTCGGCTCATTTTGGTTTGGGCCATGTGTCCACATGGTTCACCTACATCCGCACATATTTGTCTTTGCGAAATGACATGAAGGAAAGCTGTAGACCTTCAGATTGTAAATTCTGAGTAATGTAAGTAAATGTAAATTCAAAGTAATTACTCACCAATGGAAATACATTTTAACCAACAACGCGGGGATTTCAGCCACATAATAAAAGCTATTTAAACACAGAGTGAATGTAAAATTCGCCTCTATTATTAGTATTATCTTTACCTCTAATGCATCACGTTCATGTAATGTGGGCATAATAGATGCGTTTCAAATAGAAACATTGGTAAATCCATTTTATTCCTTTGGTCAAGTGTTGAGTAAAGGAAAGTTAAGAATTATCGAAATCTCCATCAATTATACAATGCAATGTGAATAAGATACGCATTTGTTTTTCTGCATTATTGTTATAAGCAGAAGGTATGATAAAATTGGGTAGCTCTTATTATGCAACGATGCTAACAACGATATGTATTCTTAAGAACATTGAAATAAAACTACGATAACCAAGTCCAAATAGGTAGCAATTAACCGTCTGTATTAAGATAGGGTGAAAGAAAGAGAAATAGCATATTTTAGAGAAAGTGTATATTTTTAGGACTAAAGATGTGAAGCGGATAATTTCCTACTTAGAATATATCAATTAATTCACCACTGCTTGCAATTTGAGGTGGTTCTTAATTTCTGCTTATGAGGCTTCTTGATGAGAAAAACTATAGATTTTCTGGTAAACGACATAGGTAGTTTTATTAATTAAAGCAATGTATTACTACACTAGTAATAGGCCCGTTCTCCGAACGGGATATGGGTGTAACCCCTTAATGAGGACGGTAGATCATGAGTGTGCATTATGCATTAAAAAAGGATTAAAATTAACATATAATTTTTTTAATGGCTTGCTACATTTCTACAACATCCTATGCATGGGGGAAAAATAAAATACTTACCGAATCAACATAATAATAGTGTACCAAATTCAGCATAATTTAACCAAACAAAGTAAATGTTTGTAGTTTGTAGTCCTTTTATCAGCATTCTGATTTTCATTGATTGATTTCATAGATCTTAAATCACTCCGTCATTTTACATATTACCCCATTATTGTAAATAGACGTCATTTTAAATAATACCGTCGTTTTAAATTCCAACGTCATTTTGAATAACCCCGTTGTTTTCAATAACCCCGTCATTTTAACTAACCCCGTTATTTTAAACAATCCCGAGTTTTTAAATAACCCCGTCATTTTCAACATCCCCGTCATTTTCAATAACCCTGTCATTTTCAACATCCCCGTCATTTTCAATAACCCTGTCATTTTCAATAACCCCGTTATTTTCAATAACCCCGTTATTTTCAATAACCCCGTTATTTTCAATAACCCCGTTATTTTCAATAACCCCGTTATTTTCAATAACCCCGTTATTTTCAATAACCCCGTTATTTTCAATAACCCCGTTATTTTCAATAACCCCGTTATTTTCAATAACCCCGTTATTTTCAATAACCCCGTTATTTTCAATAACCCCGTTATTTTCAATAACCCCGTTATTTTCAATAACCCCGTTATTTTCAATAACCCCGTTATTTTCAATAACCCCGTTATTTTCAATAACCCCGTTATTTTCAATAACCCCGTTATTTTCAATAACCCCGTTATTTTCAATAACCCCGTTATTTTCAATAACCCCGTTATTTTCAATAACCCCGTTATTTTCAATAACCCCGTTATTTTCAATAACCCCGTTATTTTCAATAACCCCGTTATTTTCAATAACCCCGTTATTTTCAATAACCCCGTTATTTTCAATAACCCCGTTATTTTCAATAACCCCGTTATTTTCAATAACCCCGTTATTTTCAATAACCCCGTTATTTTCAATAACCCCGTTATTTTCAATAACCCCGTTATTTTCAATAACCCCGTTATTTTCAATAACCCCGTTATTTTCAATAACCCCGTTATTTTCAATAACCCCGTTATTTTCAATAACCCCGTTATTTTCAATAACCCCGTTATTTTCAATAACCCCGTTATTTTCAATAACCACGTTATTTTCAATAACCCTATTATTTTCAATAACCCCGTTATTTTCAATAACCCCGTTATTTTCAATAACCCCGTTATTTTCAATAATCCCGTTATTTTCAATAACCCCGTCATTTTCAATAACCCCGTTATTTTCAATAACCCCGTTATTTTCAATAACCCCGTCATTTTAAATAACCTCGTCATTTAAATAACCCCGTCATTTCAAACATTTCCAATATTTTAATTAACCTCTTTGTTTTAATTAACCTCTTTATTTTAATTAAACTCTTTATTTTGATTAACCTCTTTATTTTAATTAACCTCTTTATTTTAATTAACCTCGTTATTTTAATTAACCTCGTTATTTTAATTAACCTCTTTATTTTAATCAACCCCGTTATTTTAATTAAACCATTTTAATCTTCCTCGTTATTTAGTTTTAATCTATCCTCTCACATTAATTAAACGTGTTATTTTATTTACCACTTATATGTTAATTGGTCCAATTATTTTATTTTAAATCATGAATGATTTGACAGATATTCAAAGATGAAAACTGAAGAACCAAAAAATCTATTTCTGTTTCACCTCATGTTTATTGAAACTATTAAACTGTTCGTTTCTCGCAGCCCCAACAACGAAGCAGGTTTAGGTGTAGCTAAAGCTGAAGGGAAAGAGATCATGCGCCACCTATGTGAGCCATGGTCGCATTTACAGTGCGTAGTCACTGTTGCCCCTTATACACGGAGAAGCACGAATGGATAATTGAATTTTCTATATTCATTTAAAAATCGTAGAATCAAAATATCAAAAATCCGCTACTTGAGGACCTCAATATTGGTCCTTAGAAGCTTCAAAAAAAATTTGATTGTGATTGGTTGAAAATTGTAGGAGGAGATAGGTTTGGCAATTTGATTTTTTCCCTATCCCTCCCATGTTAAAATTTGATTTTCAAAAATTCAGAAAACGATTTCTGTGAAACCGATCGTTATGAAAATGATCATTTAAGGTTCTGACTATGAGATGAACATCCAGTAAAAATTTGAAGCGTGTATGTTGATGTTAAGAGGTATATGAATTGCTATTATTATAATGATAGCATCTCTTTTTGATTCTCTATTTCTCAACTTATACAGACCACATTTTCATTTAACTTTCATGTATGATAGTGTGGTATATTAATGTGATTAGTTTATCATGTACGTCCTTTGGAGAATGTGGGCGTATTTCTTTGAATACTTAAGTTGAAGATTGAAATTGTAGTAAGGAGTTCAGGGTAAAAGAGTTAAATAGGGAGCTAATGATGCATTTGCTAATACCCCAATTGGGAGTTTCACTGATATCATCTTCTTTTTAGCCAAAGGAATATGAGGTTTTCGCATATGCAGTTCAGAAAATCTACATTTATATTCATAGGTATGTCTATATGAAGAGTTCTTAAAATCGTAAAGTAGTGTCTTACAATGTTACAATGCTTCCAAATGTTCCAATAGGTTGTTTGTATTAGAGTCGAACGAATAGATAGATTGTCTATTGTCTACTAAGTGGTAGCCTGTGGTAGTCGGTTTTGTGTGCCGTGGGAATTTGAGAATTTACTGCACTTTCACATGTTGTTATTCTTCCCTGGGTTGCAAAATTGAATTATTTTGAATAATGTGAGTCGCTCCGTAAATCAGAGAGAAAAGTTTTCTTTTAGAGAATCTATATATTAGTCTAGTATACTTATGGATGCTGTCATGCTAAAAGTGGGCGAAATATCAACTCACGCAATGGAGTGTAGACAAAACGTGGAAGAAGTTAACATATAAAGCGAGGTTTGTGTTAATCGATGAGATAAGCGTTAATATTTGCTTAAATTATGGTTATTCATACTATGCTGTCGTTTAAAATGCTTTCATTATTTGGAGAAATCAAGAAGCTCTGGTAGCAGAGCGGTGCAAAAGGTTGTACTATATATCAGATCGTAAATCTTTTTAGCCATTTATCTGCAAAAATGGCTTGAAGTTACACACTATCTGTTTTTATTAGGAAAATGAGAAAACATTGGGATTAAAACAGTAGACTATTTAGGATCGTATCCTCCACGGGGCTTCAAAATTGAAAAATGAGGGAGTATTTCTGTAGCACTGTTACCTATGTGTGAACTGCGGAACGGTATTAAACGGCACTATAATTCATATTTTACAGTCACTTTGGGGCATAAAGTGAAAATAGTGTCTCACTATATGTATGTAATAAAGTAACCAATAATAATACATAATAATAGAATTCGTAACGTTCTCTACAAACTAGAATAGTTGCTCTATCAAGAAATGCTTATAATTCATCTTATACAAGTTACACTCAAAGACAATACTGCGTTGCACTTATTATTTATGTGCAAATAGAAGCTTAGAATGGTTGAGTAAGAGATGGAAACAAACGCAAGTAGCAGTGTAATTTGGTAAGTAGTAAGTACCAGTAATATTGCGCAACCTACTTACAATGAGAAAGACGACGCGGGGAACATTATACAACATCATTGAGACTCTTGGAATAGGTTCTACATTAAAGTCTAAGTAATATTAAAAAAAGACTTTAGGTCGACTCCCGGGTAGTATACCCACCAAGACGAACTGCAATGAAAAGAATTTAGTCACTCAAGGAAAGGTCTCAAAGGAGAGCCAGCTAATGTCATAAATAATAGTCAGCCTTTATGAACTGCCTTAGTAGTACATACAAATATTCATTTTATAATCCGACATGAACCCTGAACAGAGTGAGCGATGGGAGAGAAGAAGAATATGAAATCATTTACTTCTCCGAAAAAAGAGAAGATGAAGTTAAGTCCAACAAAACAATGTTTCATAATGTGACAGGCAGCAGACAAATGCAAAATTTAGGTTGTGGGATTTATATAAGTACCTCCTTAAGAGCCTCCTCAAAATCAATTTGCAAATCAAAGGGAAATATTTAAAATTCATATTATAAAGCGAACCTTAAAAAAATTATTACCATTCTTATTACATAAGAAGAATAGTGGCTCTACTAAAAACAATTTACTTATAATCTGTTTGCTAAAACAAAATAAAATACTACATACATAAAGTTAATACTTCTGTTAAAACTTTCAACCAAATAACCTTGCCTTGTACAGAATGACTTACTACTACTACTACTACTTTTACTTATTAATGGGTAGTGATACTACCCATCAAACAAAAAACCACTTTTGTATCACAGAGAGATTTTAGAGCCACTTAGATTTCAAGAGTAAAATTTAGCTTAGCAACTTCGACAAAAATTGAGGGAGGGCCTAGAAGAAATTGTCGAAAGTAAAGATGTTTTTCAAAAAGTATTTCATTTCAGACAGACTATTAAAGAAAGTTTTTTAAAACAAGTATAATCTACAGATTTGCTGATAGTCCTTCAATTCCTTCTTTTTCTAACGGTTGCAAGATTTACTAAGGAGAAATATCAACGACTTTGCAACAAACTTGCATAAAAATGGTAACGGGGCAAACCATACTTCTCTCATCGGTTGTCATAACTGTATTTCGAGAGGGTTACTTGAGATTTATGCATGGCACTTCAGGTGCAGACATCAGCAGTCTAAAATATGGGATGCGACAAGAACAGAAAACAATAAAGCTAAAAGGATTAAATTGTCTTAAGACAGCTACGCTCCTAATATCAAAAAAAGAGATGTATACGGAGAAATCATGCTGTTTAGTTCTGCAATAGTTCCTTTCACTTTTATACCTACCTACTTTAGATCAGAGGTGGGCTTTATCGTACTTGCATACCTTACCTTACCATACTCAACTAGCGAAGTAAAGAACCATACCGTACCCTACAGTGCTCAACCAGTAAAGTAAGGAGTCTTACCGTAACCTACCCTACCCAATTCGTAAAGTAAGGAAACATACCGTACCTACCATATTCACTACGTCGGATTCTAAGGCATACCGTACCCTACCGTACTCATCCAGTAAAGTAAGGAGTCTTACCGTACCCTACCCTACTCAACTTGCCATGCAAGGAACCATACCTTACCCTACCGTACCTCCATCCCTAAAGTAAGAGTCAGAAGACAGAAGAAGAAGTATATCAATATAATAAATTGTGTTGTTTTACGTAAAGTTAATTTTTTGTAAAATTCAAAGTATACTGTAAAAGTAGAAAACAAACCAAATCCCCAAGGAATTGGCTTTAACCTTTCTATTAATACAATTTGTTCCCAGAATTGGACTGCTTACTTACGAGAAGTGAACATATACGTTTAAAACCTATAGCCACTATACATATATTATGAACTACCACATAAATGCTTCAAGTATGCAAAGCTTGAATAATATTTATTGTTACTTTTGCAAAGACAAATTTTTGGTAGTCAATAAGTGCGCAATGGTAGGCTTGTAGTTATAATTACTAACAATCAGAAATAGAGTTAGTGGTTTAGACCTTATAGTAATAAAGCTCGTGATAATATTGTTTTTCTTGGAATACCACGTTCTCAAGTGGTAATATATTTCTGACAATCGAATAAGTAAGTAGGTTGAGTGTATGGTTCCTGTCATCCTTCCCGTATTCATACCTACTACTTAAGCTAGGTTCAACCCTTACCTTACACATCCCTACCACATAAAGCTCAGGTCAAGTCATACCGTACTCGCCCCTACTTACTTGACACTAAGACTTCCCATCCCCACTGCATACTTCGGAATATAATGTAAAACTAAACATACCCTACCCATCCCGTACTTGGTTTGAAAGTAACTACCCTTCCCATCCCATCCCTAAAATCACATTAAAGTAGGGGATGGGTATGGATATGGGTCATATTTGGATGGTTAAAGTAGGGATGCCGCCCACCTCTGCTTTAGATTGCTTAAAGTCAACAAATTTCTTACATAATATTAAAAAAGCCTACTGATAATCATATCCAACTCCTTTACATGTGCAAAGGCCTTGTTACGTGTATGTACATTAACTTGCTAGGCGTGTAGGTACATACTTAATTATTGGGAAGAAGAGTTTATTTTCTGGGGAAATTTACTTTCTTGAGAATATTAGTTTACTTTATGTAACAAGCCTGCAAGGCTAATAAAATACCAGGATCAATTCACGTGACACTGAACTTCTGGGTTGACATTAGTAAGAGTAATATCACAAAAAATCCCATTCTCGTGATTCTCATAACAATTACCTAGATATAAAAAAGTTCGAATACTATAACTACTAAAAGGTTATACTTATTTTTGCGACTATGCAAATATGGTAACCATGACTTCAAAATAAAACTTCAAAAATCAGAATTTTTGTCAAACGAATTAACATATGCATACTTAGGTTAGTGGCTGGAAAGGCTAGTATCTTTCAGCCGTCTTCCGAAACAAACACCTTTCAGGTTTTCGTGACCTGCCTGACTATCTACCACTTCCATATTTAAAAAAAATCAACACTCCATATGCACAGATGAACTTTGCTTCACTAAATTGATTATTACCATTATTACTCATGAAATTTTCAGCGACTGTTTTTATGTTATTACAGCGAAACTGCAGATTTACTTGTGAACGTGATGGAAGCCAAAGAACTTGTTGGACTAGACCCAGACCCAGCTGCCCCTTTTGATTCCTACGTGCGTGTATACCTGTTACCCGACAAGACGACAAATATGCAGACCAGAGTAAGTATTACACAACGCAGTGACTTGGTGTGGTAGACAGTATTCAGATGTCAACGTAACTGCACACAGGACAGAAGACATTTTAAATTTTTTGCTTATGAACCTATAATGAGTTTCTCCGCCAAAATTATCAAAATGCTTTGTAACTGTACTTAAAATTTCAAGAGCGTCTCGGTTTATATTTTATAATACTTTCACCTTACTAATTACCTCTACTAAGCAAATGTAAAATGAACGGTACAAAAATCTTTGTTTTAAGGATTTTATGTCAGTTACAGATTTTTTAAGCACAACTAATACAGTCGTTTATTTCTGTGGTTTTCAAATACCAAGGCACACCTTGGAACTTTTTGAAGGTAGAAGTATGAAGCACTATGCATGTAATATGTTAGTAGCGTTTTATGGATCTGTGGATATAATCATATCCTGGACAACAGCTAAATTCGGAAGTTATATAATACATGAAAACTTTCTAGGTGATCCAACAAGAAGGACTTAACTGAGGCTATATGAAAATGGATGCATTATTGTTTCATATTATCCATAATATTATAGTTAACTAGCAGGGAGCCGGAGCAGTGTTATGTTACGATAAAAGTTTCTGATAATCATTAGGGCGATGAGCTCTTTAGTCAAGTCAACAAACAAAAGCCATTATTCATTCCGAATATTGAAATGTCTTGCTTAATCATTAGATTCCCTTCACTCACGCTTCCATATAATAATGCATGCTCCAACAGTAAGCTTACAGCGTGTGCAAGAAAATCGATGACACCAGTTTTCTGTACACGCTATAGCACAATGGGTCTATTATTATACGGTTAATGCATATTTACTTCATTTTTTTACCTGAGTTTGTAATTAGCACCATTATTATTTAAAGTCCTCAGTATGCCCCCAGTTGATAAATATTTCCTCATATTTATTGCTACATTAAAGACTATTTTGTGATTTGGGATTTTTTGAAGAAAACTAGATGCTCGAGGGAGTATGAAATTACTCTATCGAGCATCTAACTCTTACTTAAATATTTTAAGTGAGATTAGGAAATATTTATATTGAAAAATGTATGAAACCTAAGAATATTGAGCTAGCAAATTTATTTAGCTACACTTTAATTTAAGTATTTACCGTTACAAAAGAACATTATAAAAGAATCATCCTTATTCAGGTTTATAGGAAATCACTGAACCCGGTTTACAAGGAAAAATTCATGTTTGGTTTGGAGACAGCTGAATTAGCTACACGATCCTTGGTGTTCTATTTGTATGCTACAAATAAATTTTCCAACACTTTGATTGGGGAAGCGGAGTTGAAACTTGGAGACGTTGACGTCCATCAATCTACCACTACCTGGTTACCTCTTACAGACACTGGCCAGGTAAGTATCATATTTTATTCCACGGCTCATGCGATTGAACATATCGCAAAAGTTAAAAGAACTGAAACGGGTAAGATTTCTTAAACTATAACATTGAATTGTTGAAATATTCCATATAGCGATTATTTTAAGATGGGCTGATGGGCCTCATACTTAAGTAGCGTAAAAATTCCCTATTTCGTTAAAATATATTATGGCTATAAGTTATAACACAGATTGGAGTATGACTGTGGGAATGAAATTATATTATCAATCTTCTGTTATATTGATTTTCTAAATCAACGTGACTGAAATAATCGTCATATTTCACAAAATTTCGATTTAAAACGAATTTCTTACAACTTTTGTTCCCAAATGTGAACCTGCGTAAGCTACAGTTGACAGGATGTACCATGGTGACGTTATGTAGAAGGTTCAAAAACTTTCTTCGCAGAACTGATACTCTCCTTTTCTATTTTCCGTGTATTTTGAAATTTTCTGTGGAATATAACATTATGATTTAATTTTACGCTGCACCACACTAGCCTCTGGTGGACATACATTCTTGAATGAACTCCTGAAATTGAAATATGTAGTTTTAACCATTACTGATCATTTAGATTCTGGTTTTAATTAAGCTGGTTAAACGAAACGAAAGACCATTTGGCTAACTGAAACATTATGCTATGATGAGTCATGTAATAAATGTTTTTGAGATTTAATGAATTGAATGAAATTTTATATTTTGAGCAGAGAGGTGGTGAATTTGGAGAGCTGATGTTTTCACTGTCGTACCTACCAACGGCCGAGAGATTGACTGTGGTCGTTGTCAAAGCTCGTAATCTAAAGTTTCCTCATGAGCGAGACGCGGGTGACCCATTTGTTAAGGTTTGCCTTTTTCTTTCTTTTCTTTTGAAAGAAAATTGCAGGGAGAAAAATATCGCCTGCTGAGTATTGTGCACGGATGTGTAGATCAACGCGAAATTAAATGCATTAGGAACTTACAATGTAATCAATAGTGGTGCGGAGTGCAGACATAAGTAGAATGTACCTTGATACAGATACCCATACACATAAGTTATGCTTCACCTTCCAGGTCTTAAACATGAAGCGGCGTTAAAACTATCCTAGAAATCGAAGCTCATTTCATGTTTTATTAGTGTCTCTATTTCTTTGCTGCCTTTTTCATTAGTTTCTGCTTTGAAGCTTTTTAATCGATAACTTTAACCAAGATAAACACAAGTGAGCTATTGGCTATCTATATCACAGCGAAAATGTATATTATGTACTTCAAGTATGGAGAGTAGAGTTCAAATCAGTCTACGTAATAGCAAGTAGTAGGCATTTACTTAGTTTTCTCCATTGTTCACGTCCATTACATTTATTGTAATGGGTGAAGGCTTTATTTGACATTGTACACTGATCAGAATAATTTAATGTGCTCAGACTATGAGCTACTGAACTATTTTTCCATGATTGATAATTCCTGACGCCTATTGTATCTGCCGAGGCACAAACATTGCATTACAAAATATGCTGTTATATGCAAACTCCCAATACCCAATTCAATCTCTGCCAAATTATTTCAGAAAGAGAGATAACTGTGTCTATAGGAATCAAAAAAGTCAAGCACTGTTATATTAAGAGATGACGCTCTCAGTAGTTGAATTCTACCTTCCTCCTGTTATTGCAATTATTATTAAATTTGAATAAATTTGAAAATAAATTTGCCTCATAATAAATCTCACGTCTTTTAGCGAAGTCTTGTGTCTATCTACTGACTACTCCAAGCTTGATAGTTTTATTGCTAGTGAAATTTCAGAAATGAATGTAGTAAAATCAATTTCTATTTCACGACTAAAATAAGCAGACAAGATGTTTGAATATTTTGTTGCTGAATTATTTGTCGTAGAGCTAAGGACATTGCATCTGCGCGTCATAGTACGATAAACATAGGATTAAAAATTATTTTTTGTATATGTATATATTTTTGGAAGATCCGTAGATGATTGGGTTTGATTGAATGCAGGTTTATCTATTACAACGAGGGAAGAAAGTGAGCAAGAAGAAAAGCTCCACGAAGAGATGCGAAAGAAATCCTATTTTCAATGAAGCAATGATATTCAGTGTGCCACCTCATGCTCTTCAGGTACGTCAAGATTAAAAACTTGCTCAACCAATCTCCATTCAGAATAAAGTTTTTATTAGAAAATTGTCATTTCATGCAGAATTATTATAACTACGTGTATAGGTATTGAGCTTATTTGAGAAATGAATTGTAGATAGGCGAACTGTATTTTAATCAGTAAAGTAGGAATGTACATGTACAGTTCCATACCCAAAATGTCCTTGTATTAATGTATTCCATGGAAATGAAAAAGTACTACTAAGCTTAAAACTATAAAATCTATCTCTTTGAAATGTTTAATATGCTTAAAAACTATTTCGTGTTGATTAGTAATTTCTGGTGTTTGTAATAACTAATGTGCAAAAATTCCATAGCGTAACATGCACAGTTATTAGTATTTAATTGCAACAAGCGAGGAAGGAATATGAGGAATGTACAGTGTACATAAAGCTATGCAGATACAAGGCTCACATTACCACTCTAGAAGACTTTGCATGCGGCAAAACAAATGCCACGGCTCTCGACGTCAACAAAAGAATGGTAAATCTGACTGACTATTGATTATTTGTCTCAGAGTCGTAGTCGTGTCTCTGTTTCCGCATTCTTCTTACGGTTAACATTTACTATAGTATTTTACGAGCTCAATGTTTATGCGATCACTTTCTTATAGAATACCTTTAGAATTTGTAAAGGTCATAATATTATGATAATGACAGCGTCTCTAAATTTGGAATGATAAATTGAATCCCCATGAATACAAATATATCCAATTTTAAACATATTGCTAAATGTAAATTGGCTCAGCTAAGAAAACCAATCAATCAAATCAGATTACTATTCTATAGTAATCTAATATATTAGTTAGTTATCTAATCTAATATATTATCTATATATAGTTAGTAATTATAGTTTGATAGGTAATGCTTTTTAGTGTATTCTGAATGAGAAGAGCTGTATACAGGCAGTATTAATTCAACTAGTATTTATACTGGTTGAATTGGAGCATGTTTATTGCTTTCCGTTTTCCTACTTGTATGCTTTGGATTAGCATTAATGTTTTTGATGTGACCTATGATTAATTACAGTCAATTCAGCTCCGGATCACTGTTGCGGAAAGTGCCGAAGCCGAAATGCGAGCTTACTCCATTGGACATGTTATTGTCGGATCAGTTGCTACAGGGAAACCTTTGTCACATTGGAACCAAATGTTATCATCTCTTCGAAAGCCTATTGCCATGTGGCACCATTTGAGAAGATAAGCCATTCTTCCGTAAAATAACAGTCCAAACAAAAGTCCATGGGAGTAGACAGGAAAATATTTGATGCGGCAGTCATTCCAAACCCAAAGAAACTACAAATATTATGAGTATACCATTATATACACAGTATATATCAAAACTATGAAATACTTATATACCTACTTATCAGAAAATGTAGAAATTCGTTTTAATAAGATTGTAGCAATGCAAAATAAAGTAGAAGAGGCACGATAAAATAAATGCCAACCACATAGGAATATAGTAGAGTGTGCAGAGGCTGGTAAAATATTACACAGAGTGGCAAGATAACAGGGCTTACCTTTTACATACTAATATTTCTGTGTAGCTGAACTGTGCGAATTATCGAGCATTTGACATTTACATCATTAAACCGTTTAGAGAAAGCCCTAGGATTTCTTCAAAATATATTCTAGTGTGGGAACTGTAAATATTCAAGGTCTATGTGCCTGAGAACTGAAAGTAATAGAATAGAAACCCAAAAGTTGGAATATTCCTTTAGTGAAACTATAAATCTTTATTTACAACCACACACCTCAGAGTGAGGAAATAATGTTATCTGTCACAAACGGAAGTAGTTCGGTACTATACTTAAATTAAAATGGTACTAAAACGTGGGTAATAAAATCAACAAAATAATTTGCAAGTAGAACACATTATCAACAAAACTACTTTGAAAAATTAAGCAAGAGGCTAAAACATGTAAAACCCAAGAATTAACCATCATTTACTTATTTATTGAATGACAGACTAACGAATAAATGCGAAACTTGAATGTATACTAAATACATAATCATTCGTAGTCTCACTTTAAACAGGACTCGTATGCATAAAATACAAGGTACCTATCAAAGTAAGTAAGTGTATATATAAATAGTTGAAAATAGCTTGTATTGGTGCAATGAGAAAGTAAAAGTAACTACTTTCGTGTAAAAAGTACATGTAATCCCTCCCACATCGATAGGAGTTGATTTAAATAATGTGTAAATCGTCATTCCACAAACATTCTGTATCCGTATCACTTTTAATTTTGTAATTTAATTAAACGCAACGTTTAATACAGTAGGTTAGCTTTAATTTGCTCATAAAGTGGTGCTAGTTCTATGTACTGCATAAAATGAGGATTATTTACAAGTCAGGTTATTAAATTCGGGAGGCAGAACGATTTCCACGATGCAATTTAATTTGAGTTGAGTATTATGGGTTTTACGCGTAGCTATAAACTGAGTATATAATCTAGAAAATGAAATAATGGTTTTGGTTTGGATGTACATATGTACATGATAGATTGTTGAATGAAATGAGGTAACCGATTTGGCTAACAATAAATTAAATTACAAGACTACACACTTTCTCTGATTGAACTGCAGGTTGCTGAATGCATGGCTGCAGATAAGTAAGTTTGTATAGCCGTGGTGAAAGTGATGATGCATGGGTTTTCAGTTGTGGTTTGTTTCATTTCTCCTTTGTCTACTCTACCAAAGCAACCAATGTTGTAAGACTTGTAGAATGAGTGTCTAAGTTTACAGATGTTTAAGGTAGCATCCTAAACCCTAGCTGTATCTCTAACAAGTAACTGGGTAGCATTTAACGGTCAGATTTAATCTCAGGTAACTCAATTCAATGAAATTTATCTAATTTAATCGAAAATGCAATTTATTTAAGTTGTGCAAAACTATAAACCTCGAAAGCCGACCAATCGTACTTAATGACCTAAATTACACAATATTGTAGATTTACTACAGATCTACTTAGAGTGCTACTTAGTGTAGTTCTCTAGGACCGAGAATGTAGAAGCAGATGTCGTGTCTTGACATCTTATTAAGGATATAGAAAAATATTTAATTAAGTAAAGCTGTGTGTGGTTGGTAGACAGTATTAGCTGGTACTACATATTTAGAACAGATTCGTACTTATTGCAAGTCCTTTAGAGCGTGCAGGGATCGACTTTATCCGAGTTTGCAATTTCTGTGTACAAAACAATGTATTGAAATCACTTTCGTTCATTACTACTGTAGAGAGATATGCTGGTAGTCTATTCGGTAGACTTTATCATATTATATTTAGTATGGAAAGACTGGATTGAGACCATTAAGTATATATATTGATATAGCTTGAGTCGGGATAACATGGCAGGCACATACAAGCATATTCTATGTTTATGTCTGGACAACTTAGTTTTCTTTGTAGTCCGTTTTATTCTCTTGTAAATCCAGTGCGACTCTCCTATGCTTACTCAAAGGCAGTGAATTAAGTAGAGCACTGCGCTATACTTACCTTTGAATTAATAAGTTGGCCGTAAAATAAGGTAGAACAGCCAAAGGCCGTATTGTGATCCTCGTGGCCAGGACTTAAGACTGATTTGAGACTCCAATTTACACAACCGAGAGTAGTCTTAAGACCTCCTGGTTAAGTCTTAAGACCTGGAGTATTGCAATAGAGAAAAGGAGACACGAACTGCTAGAATGGCACAAACGCGGATAAACAACTATTTTAAGCACGCACGAAAAAGCTGCGTCGGCAATTTCTTGTATTTATATTACGTTCGTAGGAAACAAAGAGAGTCATTTCTAGACTTTGATTTGTATTCATAAAGGCGCATAGAAAGAAAAGCAAAAGCTGGTACATTTTGGTTATGTACATATTACATGCTCTCTGTTAGGTTATGCCACTCATAAACTCTAAATGCCTTCTCTCTATACATGTTTGTTTTCTCAGTAATATCTATTCTGTATTTAATGTATTTCTCACAAGATACTTACACATAGGAAACTTGAGTTTCACTCAACTCCTGTCCTTTATCTATATGTTTACAGGCTGAACATATTAGGCCTTTCTTATACTGATTTAATGTCGCTATTTGATTACTAGACTACTCAGGAGCTACAAAATGGACATATTTAAGTCTAACACAGGATAATGTCACATGTGTAATTATATCGATATAATATGCATGTTGTTGCAGTAAATTATTTCGTTTTGCGCTGATTGACATTATTTACAATACTCATTTCTTATATAGTTATATTAGTATACAGTAAATGATTAGAACTGACATATTTATGAATGGACGCAATACTCACGTTCAAAATGATAAGTTAGTAGAATAGGATAACTGGAAACATGTACATAAATATAGCGTGAAGATTATCTGGTTATTTACCTTCCAAAATGTAGCTTTTAATTGCATTCAGTTTTCCAATAGGAGAATCTCAAGCACGCAAAAGAAATAGTTGCAGACTTGCAGAGTTTATTTCATGCTAGCCAAATAAGAGCTGGACACAAACTCTCACGTTGTAATATTCATTATCGTCTATGGACATAGCCACCTGTTTACGAATGCAGTACTAATACCAGTGTCCAGCTAAGCGTAGCGTTTATAAGTGAAGTGAATAATAATAGGGAATAGACGCGACGGCTTGCGTCTATTCGATTGCTTGACCCATGCAAGTCTCCACTTTTGTTTTGATTATGCACGATTTTCTTGCAGAAAGGCAGGAAGTTAGGAAATAATACAGCATGTGACAGTAAAATACACCATGGCACAATCATTGTTAGGAAAGTCATTTTAGGCAAGCACCAAGCCTACTGAATGTCTAAATATTTAATGTAACTGGCCACACATCAACTTAGCAAACAACAGAAGCCAACTCATAATGATATCTGTGAATGAAAGTCTAGTTCTATAGAATTTGGTTGAATGGCCATCAAAGCCTCTCACTAAGGCCATGCATATTGAATTGTAGCTCCAAAGTAAACTAACATTTATTTAGGTTTTGGCTTGAACCTCTCCCAATGTCCATAAATTGTGTAGACACCGTATAGAAAGTCCTCAACATTTTGACGATTTTCGGAATACTCTTGAACTTTCCCTTTTTAGTGTTGTCTAACGGGCTATCTGGAGAAACTGCTCTACATATATTATAGTTCAATAAAATTTAGTCTTCAAAAAGCATGATCCTGTCCTGGATACTATTTCGGCTTCCATGTACGACATTTTTGCTTACACCAGCAATGTGTAAAAAATTTTAATCATTTTTTACTCCATATAAAGTGTATTTTCTTCAATGCCCAATTTTTGTTAGTTTCATGCAGGTCTATCTGATATATGTCTGTTCATACTAGCCTCTATTCATAAAGTTCTATATCGTATTGTAGGTAATTCATAACGTTTATAATATTTTTATTTATTCTCTGTTTCATCAACTGCATTCACAGTCTCTGATGTATGTTTACCGTCGAATCTATTTTCCAGACTAATTATAACTTATCTAATTATTATTATTAACTAATCTTTTATTAATTAGTGGCTTTTTCATGGATGCCAATTTTTTTCTCCTCTTCTGAAAGGATGAGCACGAAATTGACATACCTAATAACAGAAATTAAGGCTCTTATTTCGTATTATTTATTATGAACCTCGTTTTCAGTTATGAGGACTAAAGACGACAGATATAATACGGAACTACACAGTACACAGTACCTGAATTGTTATTTTAGTTATTGCATATGGGTCATTAAATAGGGATTCGAGAAAATTCTTTCACTTAACAAAAGATTCAAGAGAAAACTTATGATTATTAAGGGGTGAGGTTGAAAATGATTCTAGGAGATTGGTCGAACGCACATTAATAAGGGTTTCAGTTTCAGAATCTTGTGGTTCATATTGGGTTTCAGAAGAAAGTTGGTGAAAGTAGATGAAGTCGTATTAGAATAGAAGTTCCAGGATACGGGGTGATTAGTTTTTTGAATCAGACATCTGTAGATGATTATAGTTTTAATAAGATATTCACAGCAAATGATAGTTTATTTATTTTTATCTATTACATACAGTGAATAAAAGTAATTTAATTTATTTATAATGATATATTGATGTATAAGAAGGATAAAAACTGAAAGTTTGATTACAAGGGACCACTTACTTGTTTGACACTAAACGGCATTGTATATGGTGAGTCATAACAGTCATTAACGACTTAATTAAAACGTCCTTCTATGGAAATGAATCGCATAGACAAAAATTTCTTCTCATGGGAATATCACAGACATATTTATTTGCTTTATTCTTCAGTCATTCTTGAGATGTTTCTGGACACTTAAGGCTGCCTCGATGTTACGGTTACTTATACCTAGTTTATACTTTAGGTTTCTCAAAGTTATCGTGAAATTACAGTGAAAATTTTCACTTTCAAAATTTACAATTTGGGATTTACGAAGTTATTTTGACTTTAAAATGAAGTTCTTCTCTTTCGGAGTTAAATTGAAATGTTTCAATGATCCAAGAGTGATGATTTTCACCTTCATTTAACGCTTTGTTTTTAACTATAAAAACTTTAACTATGTCCGCATTATTCTCCCATGATAACGCCGAGAAACCAGGATTATAAACTAGGCGTTAGCGACAAGCAGAAATAAGTAATCTTACTACGGGGTACTTGATGATAAACAAACCCAGTCAGTAGAATGTGACGTAATTTTAAATTGGCAGTGGTACAGTAAGGAAAGGTGTTGGAAAAACGCAAATACATTGATAAACCCAATTTGGGGCAACGGATTTCAAATTGTGGTACCTCAAAATTAGAGCACAAAATTCTGCAGTGGACATTGTCCTCTGATTTTTTTAAAATCTTTTCATAGAACAGAGAACGAGACGAGTTTGTTAAATTCCTATGAATTTCTCCCCACTCCAAAAACTATTTAATTTAAAAAAAAAGGATTTTTGGGATAAATGACCACAATGTCCCTTCTGAAAATATGTTGTACATGTTTTAAAAAATATGACATATTTTTATTCAATGGGGATGTGTTATCAATGTTTTCCGCATCGACAAGTCAGCCTTAAAACCAGTCCAAGCATTCTCAAACCCCTAGTTATGTCCAATGTCTAGCATCAATGACGACGATTTACACTCCAAAGGACCACACAAGCCAGCGTTTCCGAAAATGCCTTTTGCTTGTACATGATACCTACTAATCAAGCAAATGGGTACATTTATTGTATACTTAGGTTCCTTTGGAGGATGCCGTCCGATTGTGTTTTTGTATTTTAAAAAATTATCTCATTTAACAATAAGACACCTCCAACTTTTTCAAGATTTAAGCTTTCAGAAGTACCTATCATATATATTTCAAAATATAAATCCGTTAGTTGATGATTTTTATGCAAACGTTACTCTTATATTGTCGCTATTTGTTCTACTATATGTATTATTAGCACATTCGACATTACCTTGTAAACTATTACATTATACTTATACCTGTCTGGTGGTAGTTGTAGTTACAATTATAAAAATAAAACTAAAGGCAATACAGAACACATTGATATAGCAGTATTGTAGTCATTCCCCCGTAACTCGTTAGGAAACCCAATTAAACATCTATGCTATGCTTTTAAAGAAAAAATTAATGACGGTATCTGAGTTATTTAACAAGGCTTTAGCAAGTGGAACTGTTGTAACAACAGTCAGTTTATACGTTTGGGGAGTATTAGTACCATCCTTTTTTAAAGTTCATATTTTACAACAATGGCTCTTTAGATTTTGTAGTAAACCATTTGAAATAACT
Organism: Tomocerus qinae; assembly: GCA_020055645.1. Classification (NCBI taxonomy): domain Eukaryota; kingdom Metazoa; phylum Arthropoda; class Collembola; order Entomobryomorpha; family Tomoceridae; genus Tomocerus; species Tomocerus qinae. The sequence goes on from CM034548.1 coordinate 30,863,385, forward strand.
TATCAGAAGGATTATGAAAAAGGTTATAAAAGCTAAATGTGGCTCCAAAATATCATTTTACATTGCACCAATTCTCTAAAATCTAAAAACTAAATTTTATTTCTCTTCAGATGACATATTAAAGAATATTTATCAAATTGTACACCTCTGAACCTATCTGATAATCACATCATAAAATTCAAAGGTAACATATTTCTACAGTAGTCCAAACAAAATTTTTTCATCTAGGAACAGAATTGCCATTTTATACGCACAAATATCGGTAGCTCGAAGAAAAGCCAAACATACCAGGAAGTAGGGATTAACTAATGACAGTTTATACAGGATAAACTGAAAATGGTAGTTTTGTTTCCAAAATGTGAAAAGGTGAAATTTTATTTGAAATACCAAAAGAAGGGACTACCTTTCCCAAAACTAGGTAATGGCTTTGCCTTATGTTTATCAAAAATCATTGATGTAGATAATCTTATTGTAGTACATTTGTATACTCCCCAAATGTATACAATGACTGCAAATTTACATATTTATTTAGAATTGATTTATTTGGATCATGCAAAATTGCAAAATCAATTTAGGTACGGTAAAGTAATATTTTTGATATGATTCCAAGAACTTTACAGGAGCTATGCTGTAGAGTAGACTAGCCGTAGCCATAGACTGCGTTGCATTCATGTGCCTAAAACTTAAAACTCTTTGAGAACGGCTTTCCATGGTTAGACTCGAAATTTCTAGATACTTGTACTATGGTACTTGGTACTTATATTTTGTTTTCTATTACGATGTAAATAATAAATATTCAGCTTCTGTTATCTTATACATCTATTTAAATTATTGAACATAATCATTTTGCCAAAAATTGTCAAATAATATAGGCTATTTCATTTCTTATTTGTGTCCAAATGAAATGCTAAAATACGAACACGCCTTCATCCACGATGTGGGCTAAATATCATGTTGCATTATTGGAAATTAGTGACCCATAAGAAGATAGATAGTGCTAAAGCCTACCTCCTTTGTTCATGTACATAATTAGCTTAAAATAAGACACTTGCGTAAATGACACTTCTCTACAGATACTCTCTGGCTGAGCTAAAAACATAAAATATAACCATTGAACAAATAAGGTACAATTCAAGAATATAATTTCTCTAGTTATGCATTTACACTTTGTACCCAAACATGAAAATATTTTTTTTAATACTTGCACATCATCTACCTTAATTGTCTAACCAGTCCCTGAAAATATTATTAGAAGAATGAATATCGGAAAGTAATATTATACACCAAGCAATATTTTTTCCTAACATTTCCTAGCATAGGGACATTTAGTTGGTACATAGTATAAAGGCGCTGCTCCTGTTGATTAATTGACTGGCATAACATTTTATTCGTGCTGTAACACAATACAATTAGTTTCAATCGTTAAGCCAGATTACTTACACTACTGCTACTGTTGATATTTATTGTCGAAAATTTATTACGATACGTATGACGCAATTATTACTATGATGGCAGTGGACCAGATGAATCCAAAATGTTTAAATAAATGGACTTCGTATTTCGTATTCCTGTGTGTAATGATAATTGATATCACTATTTCTGTTGATGAATTTTCTGTAAAATATTATGGTATTAGAGTTTACACAAGGATTGAGTGCGAAAAAAATAAATTTAAAGGTAATTATATCACCAATAATACTTACAGTTTATGTATTTTTTATCTGTAGTTCTGTAGACGAAAAGTTTGAAAATTAGGTGAAATTCAGTCGAAGTTGACAGTCATAGGGATTGTTTCGAGATAAATAAATAACTTGGTTACTTACTTTTCACTATGCGACATTATTATTCTCAAAATGGAAGGGTTACCAAAACATGTGAATTATGGAAGATAATAAACACTGCAGATAAATGAACTATGAGTCTGAAAATCATCACAATTATAATGTACAGTAAGTAGTAATCTTACTTAGTCATTATTTATGTAATAATACATAATCAAATCAATTTGATCGCCATAAAGATGCCATGCAAATCATTTACCAGCTTCATGGGTTAAAACGTCGATGAATGAAACCATCACTTTTGAACCCATTTTAAGAAACAAAAGTCTTAATTGCACATATTCAAGCTTCAATGTTTAATACCTATATAAATATTAATAATTGTCACTGGAATAAATAACATTATCGTACGATGGAAATACCTTAACAAGAAACTACAGCAAAGGTTAAAAAATGCACAAATTGAAAGAAAACAAGTTTACACGATTGTTTATGGCTAGGACTTAAAATGCAAACCTAGATTACCCAGAACCAATATATGTGGCATAATGTGTAATGTCAGCTAAATAGACTATTAGAAAGTTTGTGAGTTGAAGATGTTAGAGTAGTAATCTTTAATTAATACGTAGTTATTAAAGTGGATATATCGATAATAAAATGAACGTTTAGTGGTGCTAGAGAAAAACAACTTAATATTAATGAATGTCTATGTAATTTATTTTGAGTTAGAGAAATGTAAATTATGTGGTTCAATTGTGCTATTTAAATTGCTTTATTATATTCATTTGTATAAAAATACTGTCGTTTGTGTAACATAAATTATATTGTAAATTATATGTGTCATAATATTTATCAATCTACCTATTAAGATGTCAACCCTTTTTAAAATAAATTTTAAAATATTTCCCAAACATAGTATTATGAATTACAAAATGTCAAATATGTGTGGAATATTTGAATTACATGTATAGTATATAGTGGTAATAAAATATTGTAAACGTAATAGTAATAGTAAGTAAATTATCCATATCTGGTGTGTTATACATATAAGGGTGACATGAAATTAGAATGGATGACTATATTATTATCAATGGTAGAAATTAGGTACTAATTATAAGTTAGCCTAAATCTGAATTAGGATGAAAAAGGGCACATGGCAATCTGAATTAAAAATCAGTCGACGTTTGTGGCTACATTTACATTTTAAATTTATACAATTTATTTATTTGGGAAGCAGGTTCCTTTATCCGCGTTCGTAACTATAATTATAAATACAACATTGTTGTATAATATAAACCGCATTAAAAAATTGTAACCACGCAAACGCCCACAAAATAAAAAAAAGATAACTTCCTACGGTTTTTATTCGGGTTCTTGTATTTACCCTTTCGGACGAATTCGGGTTGCTGCCGTTTCAGAAATGTACATATTCCACTAGGTTTTCGGATATGTGTAATTCGAATTTCAGGTATGCACCTTGACCTCACTCCCCAACTTATTATAATTATAACTAATAATAATATCTTAGTTATGTTTCTATATGAATGCCTTGATTTAGAATGAACGTTTATGCATGTACTTAAAATTTAATAGGGTTTCCTGTGTATTCATGTAATTCATTAACCTAAATGTTATTATCGGTGTACCCCATTAAAAAAACCTACAAATATAAATGTTGTTAAAATATGCGTTGTACTTGGTGGAAAATAAAAATAACAAAATTAACTTATGCATTAATGCATAAACTAATATTTGTCTCAAAATCTAATGAAATGGTGTTTTCCATTTCTGAATTTATTATATCATAGTACATCTGAAAGCATAGTTTGTCGCAATTTATTCCAATTATTTCGAATTTATTCGAATTAGTTTTGTTGTTGTTGTTGGTCCTAGTTGTTGGAAATTGGGCTAAGTAGATACAAATTCTAGGATGCATCAATGTCGTCTCATGTTCGGCGTGTTCATGCCCTATGCAAGTTTGTATAATCCATGTTTCTCTTCCAAATTTTTAAACCATCATTTAATTTTTAACGTTGGAGCCTTTGTTTGAAACTGCTTATTTCTCGGTAAGCTAATTGCTTCTGTTCTGAAGATAGACGATTCGATTTCCAATTCGAATCTCATGAGAGTGTCAAGTGATGATGGATGAATTCAACCAGACATCCCGAAATTTCTTATTTCCAAGGTACTATCCCAGCTCACTTCCGGATTTCCTGGTTATGAATTGGCCTAATACCACGTCCGTTTCATTGGCCTAAAGTTTGTACTCCACTTACTTGGCGGTAAGGCATTGGATCTTTTTGGTGAGGTCCTGTTTCTTTGACACTTTGGTTGTTCTGTTGTAAATAATTCGGGATGCCTGAATTCGGCCAAGCCATAGAAATACAGTAGGTAGCATTTTGGAAACATTTTAATGGAAGTTATTATTACGAATTTGATGTTATTTAAATTATTTTTTCACATGTTACACACTATTATTGTACAAAATATTATATGTATTACAAATTGATAGATATCATACTTAATATACTGCAATTAATTCAATACTACTAATACACTGTTTGTGCTATGGCTATGTAATTTACGGTATTTTCGGGATTTACGGAATGCAGAATCTGAAAATAATTTACGGCATGCCGACTTCATACCCTGGATGAGTACCGATGAACAATATTAAATAGTATTGAAATATGTCTCACTTGCTAAAGTCTCCATTGATGACATACTTAATACCTTTTTATTGCGGGAAGAAGAGGATGTTTGTTACTATAAAAGTGTGTACTTACAATGTAATTAAGATTATGACTCACAAACAAGGCCAATGATGTCGAGGTTTCTAGTAAAAATTAAACTTAATTGGGGAGAATATTCCTCTTTTTAATGGACATGTCTGAATGTTTAGATAGAAGTAGTGGGTCGTTAAGTGAAGATGTAACGTATACTACCTAATGCAAATGTTTAGTAGGATTCTGAATTGCTGTGTTAGCTTAAGTAAATAGATGCGTACAAGTCATGTTGAGACAAGTACGGTGTATCAGATATCATAGAAAAATTATGTAGAACACTAAGTGAAAGTTGTACTTTTTTACACACTTTCATTTTTGTGGAATTTAATTTGACGACATAGATTTTCTTGTGTAGAGTTAAAAGGGCATGGTAGTTGGGGTTTTTGTTGAGATTTGAATGGCAACCTGACAACGTACAAAGTATGCATGGGTTTACTTACACTCCTCAGATCGTGCAGACTGAGTAAAGAATAGGTATTATTATATGCATACTTATAGAGAGGTTCAGTAGAACAACAAATAAATTATCTGCATCAGTACATCTTGTGTAAGTAGTTAGATATGAATTGGTAGTGGCTGTGGCCAAGGAACTTAAAACCGGCTTCGGAATCTGTGTCTCATCATCATCAACCAAAGTAACGGTACAAGATATGAAGATGCTATACACTGAAGTAGTGAGATGCTCAAGTCTGCCCTACCTATCTACTACAACTATCTACCACTCTTATGACTATTACAATGGAATTAAATCGTTCTATCAAATGCTTTATGCTTTATAAATGTGTGTGCCAATATGAGAATGAATGAGACGTAGGTAGAATGCATCATAAGTGGAAAACTTGGACTCCTACGTACAGATAGGCTGAAGAAATGAAAATGTGTGATTAATTTGCATGTCAGAAAGAAAGAGTTTTAGTCTCAAGTTGGCCTTCAGTCGCCTCACCAACAGCAGTGCAAACGCACTCTTTGTGCCCTCCAGTAAGTTTGGAGACATTTTTCAGAATTTATAAAGTGAATTGTTAAAACCCCAGGGATTTTTTATAGCAAACTAACCGAGGAAATGAGGTTTAAATTCCTACTTAGTGCAAGGTTAACATTCCTCCTTTTCGCCGCTGTAAATGGAATGAATGTTGACCTTTATCTTAATAAAGACAAGTTTGGTAAGCTGTGTTAATAAAAGTTGCTGAATTTAAACAGTTGGAAAATGCCGAAATATTTTGTGCAGATTTTACTAAATTGAAAATATTGTTGGTTGTTTTTAATGCTCTTGGATTTTGCAGGGGAATATTTCAAACTGGAAATTAGTGAAAAAGGATGCACAAATGTTCCATTGAATTGGGAAAATCAGGCCGCTTCAATAGATACACATGGTAGCTGTATCAAATTTTACGATTTACCCTATTGCAGGGGAAAATTTGTGGCTTTGCAACCTTACCATGGAACGTTTCAAGACAATCTTGCTACTGTGGGATTTGATAAAATAATAAGTTCAGCGAGTCCTTGTGGCCCTAAAGGTAATATGGCTTGACGATTCTTTCTAAAATGATGAATCATATAGTACTATAAATGTTTTGTGTTATTCAAACTTATTTCAACAATTGACATTCTGTTACAGTTCCCGCGGGTCGATATTATCTTCAAAATGGAGCAGACGGTTCGGTACGAATTCTGTGTGATTGCATCCATTATTCATGATATCTGCTTCTTGTGTATTTTCTAACCATCTTTAAATATGATTTGGACAGGTGTTGACAATTGAGACCCGTAATGGTAGTGCTGTTGCAAGAACGAAACCTTTTCGGCCCTATATTACAAAAGGACAGCAGATTCAAGTGGAGAAAGTAAAACGCATGATTTTTAATATTTTAACTGTAGAATTCTATTTCTGGAGAGTTGAAATTTCGATAGTTATACATTTTCTAAACAGTACAATTGATTTAGGTGGCTCTGGCTGACTATGAGCTTATTCCAAGGGTTCATGAAAAAATGAATCCGATTACTTTCGATATGAGTGTTTCAACCGGATCTCATCCCGTAAGAAGAACATGGAAAATAGAGAGCGTCTACAGGGGAAAATACATTATCAAAAACGAATGGAATAATAAGTGTCTATATAAATCGTAAGTTAGAGTTTTAGTTAGAAAATATGCTTTGAAGATCTAAATTTCTAGCATAAATATACATTTGGTATGACTATTACAAAGTAATTATTTGTTTTAGGGAGAATGGCAAAGTGGAAGAACATGAATGTGTAATATGGTCACCAAATCAAGAATGGATGTTTCGTTCCATCAAAGTTAAACCGTTTTTCCCATCTAAAGAGGATCTGAACAAACGGCCCATTCGTCCATACGACGATTTTCCATTTGACCCTCAACAACTTAACGACTTCAACCAAGTTAGTCAACAATTATCTTCTCCAGGCCAGAAAAACAGATTTAGACCCAAACATCCTGCAGTTGCATTAGGATTTAATTCAAAGGAACCTTTCCCGCCTGTCCTTCCTCGTCCAATTTTACCTGGTCCTGTGTTGGTTAACAAGAAGTCGAAGCCCAAAGCTCCGGTCCCACTAGTTCACCATCCTGGCCCATTGCCATTTCCACCAGAGCCATTGGTTACCGTACCTAGACAACCAATCAATGGAAAGAAAAAACCATCGGCAAAGGTAGCTAAAAAGAAGAAGAATAAAGATGAAGACGAAAATGAGGACGAAGAAGATAAAAAAAGTGAAGAAAAAGAACTAGACGATTTGAAAAGTGAGGAAAAGGACTCGGAGAAAAAAAGCGAGGAGAATGATGACGCTAGAAGTGAAGAAAAAGAGTTGGAAGACAAGAAAAGCGAGGAGGTCGACGACAAGAAAAGCGAAGAAGCTGACGACAAAAAGAGTGAAGAAGCAGATGACAAGAAAAGTGAAGAAGAAAAGGAGAGTGAGGAGAAGCCCAGTGCGGAGTCTGTAGAGAAAGAAGAGGAAGATGATGAGCGGGACAAACGGAATCGACAACGCAAAACCCCAATCAAAAAACAGACCTTGAAAGAGGAGGATGATACTTACACACCCAAGTACTCAGACTTTCGTCTTTATTTCTAATGAATAATCAAGAAATTCAATACCTTTGATAATTATCCATTTTATAAAACCTGCCAAAAATATTAGAGGCATGCAATGATAGAAGTCTGATGATTAATTTCTTAATTGATCGTAGCTTAGTTTTCGACGACATTTTTTGTTAAAATATTTTATTGTTTTCCAGTCCTGTTATATTTATTAATAAATGTTCATTTCCACCACTGTCTTTTCCATCGATACCTTAAACTTCATGAACTCTAACAAATTAAATGCAAATATTATTACATTTGATGTTGCCAGAATTGTGACTGCACCATTACTCTTTGGCTAGCTTTCAACAACAAAGAGCTTATGAAAGAACATTAAATAAAAATCAACATATAAATTAAGTCTGAGCTGACTTTAACCTGTTTTTTATTAATCCCAACTAGGCTTTATTTAGTGCAAAGTTTAATGAATTTTTTAAATGCAGGTACTCCATAACAACTTCTGAAGATTCAGAATTTTTGGTGTACATATACATCAATCACTATGTACGATCGTAAACTTTTGTTACGTGCATGCATGTGACTATATGTATCCACGTATGTTTGGTTGAACGTGTCGCCAAACAAGGCACGTATTTTTAAAGGATTAAGGGGTAGACATTTTTAAGAGGCAGCAACCCCTTTAAGTCAGAAAACGAGGATTTAAAAAAATAACTAATCGCTTAGACTATTTAAATTCGTGGATACGTACCCTCACCTAATTATACACAGGCTCACATATCTTACAGACAAGCTGGAACGCAAAATTTAATAATTTCATAATGTAAAATGCCAATTTGCTTAATTACAAAAAAAAGAACTTCACTCTGCTCTGGGTTAATATTGCCATCTTTCAAAATTAACGGAAGTAAAGGCGGTGAGGGCCTATCCTTTATCTTAATATAATAAAAATATATGCCAAAAAGTTTGCTATGTTGTTTGTCTGACTTGGAGGTATTCGGAGATTTCGTCAGTAAAATCCGACAATTGCTAAAAGGTGATTCCGATAATGGTAAAGGAGATATCGTGAATATGAGTACACCCCACCTTCAATATTTACAGTTTGTTCAACAACAATTAGTGTAGAGACACTAAATAATACAAATATTTGCATTCAACAGGTTTTTTAATTACCTAAACTTGCTATAGAATTCAAAACCCTGAACTGACATACTTTCAGGAATTATAACTAAATTATTTAACATAAACACCATCATGACCTTTTCTAACAATTATTAATTCCTCACAATTAACTTATTAAGGATTAATAAGATTTGATTATTATGAATCTACGCATTTAAAATTCCTGTAAATAGTGGCTATATCTTTAGCACCATTTCCGAGACTCACGGTTTGAACCCTAGACTACATGACATGTCCCATATGGGATTTTTCTGACTTTACTGTGCCCTAGCTTTGAGTAGGTATACCGCATAACCTCGTGGATTTTTGTATGTGTCACAAATGCGTTTCTCTGCTTATATTTTTAAATTCAAGTAAATTGGACCATAAACAAAGTTTAGAAAAAATTAAGAAATGAAAATGGGACCTATTTACTATGTTAATACATGACATGTCCCAAATGGGATTGTACACTATTTCGTAATCGGACAAATCCCATTTGGGACAAGTCATGTATTACATGAAATGCAGATATAACCGGGATGGAAATATGGCAAATTACATTTGGGTCAGCATTTATATTTGGGTCAGGCCTATGTTTGGGTCAGACCTACATTTGAGTCAGAATTTTTATTTAAGTTACTATTTATATTTGGATCAGCCTTTACAATTGGATCAGCATTTCCATTTTGGTCAGATTTTGAATTTTTGGGTCAGGTTTTATATTTAGGCGAGGTTTTAAATTTTTGGGTCAGTATTTACATTTGGGTCAGGTTTTAAATTCCTGGGTCAGCTCTGCATTTGGATCAGCCCTTCATTTGAGCCAGCTTTTATATTTGGTAAAGGCTTAACATAATTGGATCATGTTTTAAATTTTTGTGTCAGCATTTATGTTTGGGTCAGGTTTTAAAATTTTGTGTCAGCATTTATATTTTGGTCAGGTTTTAAAATTTTGGGTCAGCAATCATATTTAATTGAAAATTAACATGGACTTGAGCAATAGCACAAGTCCAGTGTGACTGGACTTTGTGTATTACATGACATGTCCCAAATGGGACATGTTATTTCGAAACACTGTGCACTAAGGCCGCGGGAATCAATCCCAAATGGGACTAATGGGAATCCCAATTGGGACATGTCAAGTGTTACAGTTCATTTCGTATGTCATGTAGTCTAGGGTTAAAAATTTCGTTGGCATTGGCAGTCATTGGCATCGGTTGGTTTACTCCCCAGAGTAAACCAACCGATGCCAATGACTGCCAATGCCAACGAAATTTCTAATGCTAGATTCCTAAAGCTAAAGCTAGACTCAGGTCCTTCCGTAAATTCTGCAGTGGGTGATCCACAACATGTGTTTCTTCACTGTTCATAGCTGCAAAGAAAAAAAACCTTATAAATATACATAATTCATAATAATCAATTACGTTTTGGTGCCAGCAGTGCTATTCTATTAAAAACGCAAATGTTTATGGAAAATAGCGTACCTTGTGCTTTATTCAGAGTAAGTTGGGAGCAAATGGAAGATTGTCCAAAATTTCTACCAGGTTTTGCGGGCTTAATCCAAGGCTGTCGGCCAGAGCCATTACCTCAGCCAGCAAAGCAAAACTTCCACCAATAAACGCCTGTAGACACAAAGCCATCTTCGAAGCTCCTCCAATGTTGTCTAAAACGTAAAACGAAATATTTCAAAACACAGATAAAATTCTTTGACGTAATTAATGCTATTTTCATGAACCCTAAAATTTAATTTCAATAAAAGCTTATTATGTGCCAAAAACAAACCGAATGATTGTTTTCCAATACTTTGAATAAGTGATTACATTCCTGAAACAAAGATGAGTCACCAGCCGCTATAATGACTAAGCTACCGTTAGATGCGTCTGTTCTTCCACCGATGATTTGAGCGTCTAAGTATCTACCATTCTTTGACACTACTAAATAGTATTTAGTGATGAATATCTTCATGCTACGAAGGATCCCGCCATCAAATTCACTTAAAATCTGCAAACACACTAGATTTCGAAGGTAATACAGATATCAACTATTTTTAGCAAACATTGAGATTTGATTTTGTTACAACACATTTAACGTAGTCTAGGGGTCCACTGACTGATGTTTAAACTAAACCGCAAAGCAAGGTACCTTATTCTTAGGAAAAACAATAACACTTAGCCGAATGTTTTAAGCTTCCCCGCCGCAGTGCCTAACCAGCCGTCTCTTTGGCGAGGCAGCTTCCTTTGCTTTTTTGTAATGCTGTGGCGCTGCTGATGAAGTGGGAAAATATATAAGACTGGTGGAGACAGAATTTGCTTCTCCGGAGGCTCATCCTATTTACCCGACGGCAGGCCACCCGTCAACCGAAACCTACCAACCCGACACCCGACAGCAAAAACTCACGAAATACTCGACGGCAGCCCACCCGACACTATAAACCTACCCACCCGAGAGCCGACAGCAAAAACTACCTACCCACCCGATACCTAATTACCCAACACCCGAAACCAACCCACCCGATACCCGAACCCTAACTACCCGACAACAGACAACGAGACAACCATGGTTTTTCCTAAAATATTTTAATTTTATTATAACCAAATGTTGTAATGAACCAAACGGAGATAAAAATAATATTTCGGTTTAATAATAATCAAATCCCAATGCCATAGCTATTGTAAAGTATTAATATTCATTTGGCATTCATTTTATTTTACCAATAAAAGATGAAATCTAAACATTTGAAATTTTAGTGAACCAATGGCTCTTTTATTTAAAGCAGAGTTTTTGCTATCGGGTGTCGGGTTGGTAGGTTTCGGTTGACAGGTGGCCTGACGTCGGCTGTCGGGTAAATAGGATGAGCCATTTAAATAATGTTCCCACATGACAATATTTACCTGGCGTTCTTCTTCCAACTCCGCACCATTTTGTTTACGTTTAGGCTTCTTGATGGATTTTCCTTCTTGGTAATTGTCTTCATTGACTTGAACGTTTTTTCGTTTGGTGATAGCGATAGACTGTATAAGATAACGATTTCATTTATTATTAACGAGCCCGTCAATATACCCAGGCCGTCACTATACTCAGACCTTAACAAAAATGCGAATAAATTCCCACGACAGGATTCTAGAGGGATTTGGCTTTGGCTGGAACTAAATGTGATATTATAGTAAGGCCTAGTTGATTAATGACGTAAATAAGAAGAGATCTTATTTACGTTGATGCTTCCAGCAACCGCGAGGGGATAATAGTTGCAAAAGTCATACCAAAAGGCATCTATTCGAAATGATACACATTAATGACACTTTTAAAACGACGAATCCCCCCTCATGTAAATTTTTCTCTTCAATGTATTTGAGCCAACTGGATAAAATCCTCCGGAGGATTTTATCCACTTGGCTCTTAATACATGTGTCACGCGGAAACAAACAGCCGCCCATTTCAAGCTGGGCTCCTTCACTAAGTAAGGCCAACACACCAACCTTCCCTACTTCTCATACCCAAACAAAGCCCCCAGTTTTATGGCCATCCGACGCAGTTTTATGGTTAAATTTTCCATCAGTCGCCGCCACTATGAGGAAAACTACATGAAGTCATGACGGCCAGCCGCCGACGCCGTTTTTCCTAAAATTTCAAGCCGCCCCGGCCACTAAATATCACGACTGGGAGCTCTGCACCCAAATCGAGGGAACAAAATCCTTGTCAGGTTTATTAATTTTTAGAGCATTGACCATCAATTAGTAATTAGGCCGTGTAAATTTGACCAACAATTAGGCGGTGTATATTTACCTACAATCAGGGAACAAAAAACGACCTTTATTGCTTTTTCCTTTTTTTGTTTTTTTTTTGTAAAAAATGTAAGTGCGAAATTGTAACAAAGGTTACCTTTTTGCTTTTTACGTTTCTAAAAGTTGCAAAAAAATAAATAAAATGCCTTATTTTGTAGTCCGATAGTAGTTCTAGATTGGTGTTCTAATGATTTGTTACAATATTTGATTGGTTTTACACTGTCTACGTCTTTATGCATAGGTAAAAAAGGTAAAATAGGTACCTTTTTTACCTTTAAGTAAAAAAGGCATTGCTTTTTTGTTCCTTGCCAACAATTAGACGGTGTATATTTGACCAACAATTGATTGTAACTTTAAGTGACCAATTAAAAACTATTGCTAATGCATAAAAGTTTGACCAACAATGTCTTACGATAACTTCTACGTACAGGAGAGACTGCAATCTACACTCACTATAGTAAGTTTTAAAATTGTTGAATTTGTTAACGGAGTGACTGCGTCGGTAATCCCTTCCACAGTAACTGAAAAGTCGAAAACAGATCAGTCGCCCATAAAGTAAACGTAAAACTAAACTTAAACATTATCACTGATAGGAGTTACGTGACACTCAATGCTCAATCGGCTACGATGAAGGTGGGGACTGACTCCAATCAGTGCTAATGTTTAAGTTGATGGAGGAGAATATGCAGTTTGGTTTTCCAGTCTAGGGACCACCCCAAACTGTCAACACCTTTTTGTCAACAGAATTATACATGGTTAGGTTAGATAAGGTTATAGTGTTGACAATTTAGTGTTGACAATTCGGGGGAGAATCCCTCCCAGACCAGACTTACCTTGGTACTTGACGTGAGCTTGACAATTTTTGAAATTCCCACTCAATTTTCAATACAAAATAATTTTGAAGTCTAAAGCCAGGTTTTCAGTGTCACTTTCCCTTTCACTTCACGCGGAAAAAGAACCATTCAGTTACTTACTCTGCCCTAATTCCAAATCCCCTAACCTGGGGCAACGGCAATGTTTTATTTACGAATGTTCCTTTGCGCGTGAATGAAATGGAAGTGACACTCAAAACCTAGCTTAACTTCGTCAAGTAGCGATATAGAATGTGGCTGTTAAACTTACCACAGCGAGTCTGCAGTCTCTCCTGTACATAAAAGTTTTCGTAAGGCAACAATAATAATGAACGTCTATCTGGATTGGTTTCATTTATGTGCTCATTAAAATAGAAAGATGACAAAAAATTAGATTTTTTTAAAACGTAGAGAATTTTTCAAGCTTTTTTGATAAATGTCTCATTGCAAACAATTTTTGTAGATTGAAAATCAACTGATAATGACGTCACAAACACAAATCGTGATAATAATAGGAATAGAAAGAGTGTGGCCTTAACTCATTTTTATAAAAATTCGCCAATGGTATAAAAGCTCCTAGAAGGTCACATATAAACTAATAGTTAATTAATGTCCACTAATTAATAGCCATGAGCAGTGTACAAAATTTACCACTTTTTAGCCTTTTTTCCCATCACAGTGGTAAAAATGCACTTAATGGTAAAAAATGCATTTAATGGTAAAAATGGTAAATTATAGTGAATAATTAGCAAAGATACACAAAAGACACATTAAAAAGTTGCCATGCTGTATTTGCTCTTAAACATTTCAAATTAAAATTTATATTTGAATGTTCACCGACGGTAGTGAAAAAAATTTCATTTAAACGACATTTATTTGCCTGGTACAGCCAACTTTCATTCAATTAGAAAAAATGCTCATTTAATTGTCTATCTTTTTAATGTCGTGGTGTCTCGATAATGGGGCGCTGTGTGAATAGCCAACTGGTCCATTAATTAAGTTTGGCAGTCAATTTGTGACAACAATCGTCAGCTGCAAAGGTATTTTAAGTAGCGAATTTTATTCAAAATTCTGTACGAAATTTTAACCATTTCTTACCAAATATACCATTTACCACCTGTTTTTAGGTAGTGGTAAATAACGTTAAATACCATTAAAAACCACTTACCATTGGTAAGTGGTATTTTGTACACTGGCCATGAGGCAAAAAGTTAACTCCATAGCCAAGAGTCGAAGTCTATATCGACTGTATGGGTGGCGCGCTTACTGCTTGGGCTAAATTTGTATTTTGTTGGCGTTTAGCGGAGCGAAGGTTATACCTTCCATAAACACACACAAACAAACTTTTCTCTCCCTTCGTTCTACAGCACGCATTGACGCATAGAGCATGTATGTTACAAACAGGCATCGCGTAAAATTCTATTAGTAGTACTAGTAATAGGCCCGTTCTCCGAACGGGAAATGGGTAACCCCTTAATGGGATTACCCATTAAGGGGTCATAAGTGTGCATTATGCATTAAAAAAGCATGAAAATTAACAGATTAAAATTTATTTTTAAATTGCTTGCTACATTTCTACAACATCCTACGCACGGGAAAAATACAATACTTATCGGTCTATGTAAATAATCATTATCATTGTAAATGTATTTTCAATAACCCCGTTATTTTCAATAACCCCGTTATTTTCAATAACCCCGTTATTTTCAATAACCCCGTTATTTTCAATAACCCCGTTATTTTCAATAACCCCGTTATTTTCAATAACCCCGTTATTTTCAATAACCCCGTTATTTTCAATAACCCCGTTATTTTCAATAACCCCGTTATTTTCAATAACCCCGTTATTTTCAATAACCCCGTTATTTTCAATAACCCCGTTATTTTCAATAACCCCGTTATTTTCAATAACCCCGTTATTTTCAATAACCCCGTTATTTTCATTAACCCCGTTATTTTCATTAACCCCGTTATTTTTATTAACCCCGTTATTTTAAATGACCCTGTCATTTTAAACAACTCCGTTGTTTTAAATAACCCCGTGATTTTAAATAACCCCGACATTTTAAATAACCCCGACATTTTAAATAACCCCGTGATTTTAAATAACCCCGTGATTTTAAATAACCCCGTGATTTTAAATAACCCCGACATTTTAAACAACCTCTTTATTTTAAACATTTCCAATATTTTAATTAACCTCGTTATTTTACTTAACACCGTTATTTTAATTAACCCATTTTAATCTTCCTTCGTTATTTAGTTTTAACATATCCCGTCACCTTAATTAAACGTGTTATTTTAATTGCCCCTTACATGTTATTTGGTCTAATTATTTTATTTTAAATCATAAATTATTTGACAGATATTCAAAGATGAAAACTGAAGAACCAAAAAATCTATTTCTGTTTCACCTCATGTTTTTTGAAACTAAACTGTTCGTTTCTCGCAGCCCCAACAACCGAGCAGGTGTTGATAAAACTGAAGGGAAAGAGAACATGCGCCACCTATGTGGGCCATGGTCGCATTTACAGTGCGTAGTCATTGTAGCCCCTTATACACGGAGAAACACGAATGGATAATTGAATTTTCTAAATTCATTTAAAAATCGTAGAATCAAAATATCAAAAATCCGCCACTTGAGGACCTCAATATTGGTCCTTAGAAGCTTCAAAAAAAAATTTGATGGAGATTGGTTGAAAACTGTAGGAGGAGATAGGTTTGGCAGTTTGAGTTTTTCCCTATCCCTCCCATGTTATAATTTGATTTTCAAAAAATCAAGAAATGATTTCTATGAAACCAATCGTTATGAAAATGATCATTTGAGGTTCTGACTATGAGATGAACATCCAGTAAAAATTTGAACCTCGTAGCTTGATGCTAAAGGGTACTTGTGTAGCTATTATTATAATGATAATATTAATTAATGAAAAAACTCATTTCGGTGGTTTAGAAAAAATAGGCATGCGCATTTTGCTTGTTTGTTATTAAGGAATCTGCATATATTATGTGTGTAGTTGTTGGGGAGAGGAGGTACTCAAAAGTGTTACAGTCAGCACCAAGCATTTATACAGAACTGAGTTTTGGAGGGGGCTAATATATTATATAGATATTTTATGTATGTATATCAGCGCGTAGCGCAAAAATATCTAGCATTGTTTGACGAAAATGAGTCAAAAATGGCAAATTATCGATAACTTTTTACTATTTGGAGAAAAAATTTCTCTTTTCTTGAATCCCTCAATAATATACTCGGTCTGCATCTGTGTTACACATTGGGGAGGGAGTTTTGCGTTACATAATATATGCACGTTCCCTAGGGTCTCCTACCAGACATACATAGATTCATCATAGATATATGGTTAGGTTGGTAAATTTATTGGTTTATCTCAGTCTGTGGTTATAATATAGAATATTTTGGTGTTATAATAATAATATGAAACAACTCATTTCATTGGTTAACAGGAATTGGGCTTGCGCATTTTGCTTTTAAGGAACTTGCATATATTATGTGTGCAGTTGATGGGAGGAGGAGGTACTCAAAATTGTTACAGTCAGCACTTGCGTTACACATAAGGGAGGGGTTTTGCGTTACGTAATATATGCAAGTTTCCTAGGTTCTCTACCACACGTACATACATATTATATAAATATATATAGACAAGTAAATTTATTGCTTTATCAAGTCTACGATTATAATAATACTAGTGAACCCAGCTAAGGGGTATATCTAGCACCCAAGAGAAATTCAGCAGGCCACCCATCACAGTAATAAAAACAATTTCGAAAACATCCCATTGGGTTATTATGCTACCTTTGTAAATACAAACTATATTTAAATTAATATACTTTTATTTTCTACAGTGGTTGGTAAAATTAGCTTCAGCCCCAACTTCCTGATAAAAAGGAATTTCCTACACTAAAATAATAACTATAGATCGTAGCATCAAATACAGGGAACAATGAAAGACTCCATTTTCGAAAAAACTCCTACAAAGTCGCCAAAAAGCTCCCTTTTAAA
This sequence comes from Tomocerus qinae, assembly GCA_020055645.1. NCBI lineage: Eukaryota > Metazoa > Arthropoda > Collembola > Entomobryomorpha > Tomoceridae > Tomocerus > Tomocerus qinae. The sequence goes on from CM034548.1 coordinate 30,880,821, forward strand.
ATCAAAAAAATAAGATTTCTCATGGGATTTTGAAAAAAAATTTCAAATCCCATGAGTCAACTTACGAATAAATATTTTTAAAGAATAAATAGTGGCTCCCAGTACTGTTATTTAATTCTACAAAAAGATTCCACAACTAGCACAAAGGAATCGATAGGGTAGTAAAAAGTAAACCCAGCTCTACTAAAAAAAGTTAAATAAGTTTGTCAATATAGCAGAACCAATTAGGATTAGAAGTTTTGATATGCTATTTGACATGCACATTACAATCTGTACGATTGTAATGTGCATGGAACCCCTCTTCGATTAAATTTCTGGATACGTGAGTGATCGCCACAATATCTAATACCCATTATGATACTGATGCCTTTACCTTTCTAAATTTGCATTTTAAATCTAAATCTCACATGTGCTGGTGCGGCTACTAGACAATTTATTTTCAATGGGGTTGAGGCTGTTTGAGTTACAGGGTTGGCATTTATTTCGCTTTCCAATGCATTTTTCTTGAAAAATGAAATAAAGTGAAATTAATTGAAATAAACGAAATAAAGTGAAATTAATTGAAATAAACGAAATAAAGTAAAATTAATCGAAATAAATGAATTTTAATGAGAATAATTGAAATAAATGAATTTAAGTGAAATTAATTGAAATAAATGAATTTAAGTGAAATTAATTGAAATAAATGAATTTAAGTGAAATTAATTGAAATAAATGAATTTAAGTGAAATTAATTGAAATAAATGAATTTAAGTGAAATTAATTGAAATAAATGAATCTAAGTGAAATTAATTGAAATAAATAAATTTAAGTGAAATTAATTGAAATAAATGAATTTAAGTGAAATTAATTGAAATAAATGAATTTAAGTGAAATTAATTGAAATAAATGAATTTAAGTGAAATTAATTGAAATAAATGAATTTAAGTGAAATTAATTGAAATAAATGAATCTAAGTGAAATTAATTGAAATAAATGAATTTAAGTGAAATTAATTGATATAAATGATTTTAAGTGAAATTAATTGAAATGAATTTCCATGTATCCCATTTATTTCAATAATTTCACTTTTCAACAAAAGCTGAAGTTAAATATTTCGCGAAATAAAGTTATTTTTCTTCTATTTATTTCAAGCAAAATATTTCACTTGCCATCCCTGATTGCGCTCCCATAATAAAATACTTTTTAGCAAGAAACGTTCTTGACTGATTTCTACGAAACCATTCGCCAATATTTAAACAAGCATGTCCCTTTGGTGCTTGCTTTTTAGATTACAAAATTGGAAACCGAATTTGACCGTTAGAGGCTGGTTGCCTAGCGATGGATGATGTGACTTTGATAGCATCAACCCGTGGCAGAGCTCTATGAAAAATGAAAAGTGGTACGCGAGCTCGCCAATGACGTCACGAATTTTGAAACGTATTTTGATAGTCAACTCCCGAAGGGTGACCTGGTTGTTCCGATACCCCAATAGATTGATTTTATATGCCATTCCTTTTCAGTATATTTTTTTCTATTTTCCTTGAGTAGCATCATGTATTTGATTTTCTTTTTTATTTTGGCAGATTCAGCAGATTCACTTGCTATAGCAACGGTTAATTCCTTGCTGAGGGTTTACCTGGGATTCTGAGATGGTATAATCAACATTATAATCGCCAAAATTAGTTTCTAACATCTTAACATCATAATATGTCGTTACAATCGCTAACTATCATTTTCTCAAAATCAGCAAAGCCAAAACAACGTTGCCTCGATGAAAATCTGTAAAAAAAGTAGACAAAAACAAATTTTCCAACGACAAATTTTCCATTACAGAAAATTAGTTGTCTGAGGTTATTAAACTATTGTGTATAGTTATTATTTAGTATAATTTTGGTTTTCATCATTAATTATTATGTCTATGGCCTATATAATAATAATAATACATCGTAAATAAGTTCCTGGGATTCGAATGTCAATAATTAAGAAGCATACAACAACTCTTAATTTCATGGCCTGAGATAACAACAATTTTCGATCAGAATGTTGGGGGAGGGGGGGGGGGCCGCGGCGCCCACCAAAACTGAAAAAGAAGTTAGGCCAAAAATTGAAACATCTTTTATATAGTGCTTCTTATAGTTTTGAAGTTCTAGAAATCAAATCTAGAACCTTTGCAACAACCGTGTTCCCAAAAATCCCTTGTTCTTTTTCGGAGGAGTATTATTGAATTGCATTTAAAAGTATCTATTTAAAACTTTTGTTAAGTTTGTGCACCCGTGACTGGCGGCGATAGAATTCGGAGTCATTTTTCGGCACTCATTGGCTGTGCATAGTCCCTTTGATATTCAGTAGTGACAACTGATCACCATAATATACTCGTGTATGTATATTTTCCAGTGTTTTTCCCTCATAGTTACTTTCATTTTATATGTAGCTATGATTTCCCTACAGAAACCTTTTAGATATGAGTGTTAACTTTGTAGTATTTATTTGTCTAAATTAAAGTGGAGTCTAATTAAAATAAATGATTCCGGAGATATTTTCCTTTTGATTTTAATGCAACTGAGAACCTGACGAGAAACGCAATGAGGATCTGAATGTATTAATTTTTTCGATAATGTACCCAAAGCAGTTTACCCGAAGTCCACTACACGTAATGTGCCTATGTCGGGTAACTTTGGAAGGCACCCGACATAGGCACATTACGTGTGTAGGACTTCGGGTAGACTGCTTTGGGTACATTATCGAAAAAATTAATTGTGACTTTTGGAGGAGCATTCACAGTCTCTCTCCATTCAGCAGCAACTGTAACAGGATAGACTGCTACAGCTAGAAATAAAGCTTCCTGTTGACGAACGCGGTAATTCATCTTCTATGCATTAACCCAGCGAAGCTACTACATGGAAGTTGTATGCTCTATTCTCGCCAAATTTACACAGCTACAAGTCTTCTTCTTCTATTCTAGGACAGGTTCTGCCTGCAGGACATCGAAGAGATATTATGCGCTTGCTAATATGAGGTGTATTGTAAATACTATAACAATTTCCTCGGCTCCTTCCTAAGATGCAGCTAAAAGAACAATTTTACAACCAGTCAATGATAAAGCTTTTCAATATCGCTTTGAATGTTTTATACTAGATAGTAATTTCTAGTTGATAAAAAGCATCATCAGACCTAGAAACTTTAATGTATTCTCAACAATATACTCATAAGCCATTTAGTTGTGGTGAGAATGAGAACTTATGCTTGGTTTATATATGTTACTATGTATACAGACCGAACATATGCATACCTACTTCACGTCATAGGATATTTGTATTTTATAAAACCAAAATTTAGAGTTTTATGAGCCTAACCTTATTTTAAACAACTTATTGACTGCTAAATGTGCTTTCATGCAATTTTGATTGTTTTAAATTAGATTAGGCTCGTTAAAAATTCAAAATTTTGGTTTTTAAAATACAAATATTCTATGACGTAGGTATGCATATGTCCCGTCGTCCGGTCTATCTGTATATACATAGTAGTAACATTTATGTGGATATGTGGATAGTATATGATTCATCCCAGTACATAGTGGGGAAAACGAATTCATGTTCTACTCTATCCAGTTTTCTTACTAATGACCTGGTAAAGGTACTTGTTTACATAGACGTACGATAAAGAGAACCAAAATAACATAGATTTTCATACATAAATTTTTTACCCAGTTCGCCTGTCAGGTGAAAGTTGTAAAGTGAAAATTGATAGTGTTCGTGGATAAATCAGCTTGCTGTTGCATATCTTTGTATAGAGCTGAAGTTACGTCAATCTTTTGCAATTTTTAATTTTTAAATTCCTCCCCTGGTCATGGGCGTTTGACCGATCTTTCCCATTTATAAATTTGGCCTTCCTTGTTACCATAAGATTGTATGCTGAAAATTTGAACTCTTTAGCTCATTCAGTTCGATAGGTATAGTGGTGCACAGGGATTTAAAGGAGGGACAAACAAGGAGAAATAGCAAACATTTACAATGAATATAAACTCCTATTAATGTTCTATAGTCTTATAGTAGGATTCACTTATAGTTCGAGTAGTAGTAGAGAGCCTAGGATTTACTTATTACATTGGGAAACTGCTTTACATTCACCTTTCACCAAAGCAACAGAAATCTTTGGTACCATCGACTTCCCTCTCAAAAGCCGGAAGTACAGCATAATGACATGATTCACTTTGCTTTCTTCCCACTTACATGACGATAGCGTACATTTATGTAACAAATCTTAGTTCGGTTTTCTATGGTTGTCTTTTCAGTGATCAATCTCGTGCTAAAACTAAAGTGTGCGTAGGTATACAGTAATACGGAGAAAAGTAGGCCCGGATCTGTAGAAATTATGTGCAATGATTTGCAGATTATATAGAAAGTAAGTGAAAAGAAGATTGCGGAGAAGGTGCCAGAACAACTCCATAGACAAGTACATATAGTAGGTGTTGCATCTTGTATCGGGCACAGACACTTTCTATCTCTCGAAGTGGACTCATTCTGTCTCAACCTCAATACAGAATAAAATTCCGAATTTGGAAAAATGGCTGTAGGAAAGAATATGAGGCTGTCCAAGGGTGCCAAGGGTGGCAAGAAAGTTGGCAGGAAGATGTAAGTCCATTAATTATTATTACTTATTGTATTTCATTGCCCCATTCCTTATATAAAATAGTAGATATGCTAAGCAGAGTTTACATTGATAGTATATAATCAAATCATAATTACTTAATGACAGCAATCCACCAATGTTTGTATTATAATAGTAGATATATATTTATTAATTTGAATTGGGTTGAAAGATGTTCAAAATTCAATTTAATTAGAGATTATCAGGCAAGGAGGCAAGTCTAACAGAATCGCATCCTACAGGCGGTTGGTATTAGCAGTTTCTAAAGATGGCGGTTATTAATTGCCTTAGTCTTTTAGCAAAGAGGAAAAATTTTGATTCCAGTTGCATATAGAATTTTTGACGACAAAAGGAACCAGGGATCGGGAATTGGTCAAACTATCTTAGTGCGGGGCGAAATTTGGGTACACTTTTTGGAAAATTGTCGTTTTTATTTTCGTATCTTCCTACTTCACTTCTCTTGGCCTTAGCCCGTACATACATAAATTAGGATGAAATGTATTTTTATGTCTCAATTGGGCCTTACATTGTGTGGTTAAGTTAAATCAGGCCAGATCTTAGAGAGGCACCCTACCCGCCCCACCTAAACCTAACCGAATTTATCATTATCGAACCTAATCTAGGAATGGGTTGGGCTCCACCCTAGAATGGGACTTTTATGCCGGATACAAATCCAACATATTATTTCCAGTGCTTATTTTGACCCATTTAATGTCGTCGCAATGATTTTTCCCTCAATTATTGTAACTTTAGGCGTTAATCACAATCTTTATTATAAAAGGTGTTACGTATTTTTATTCATTAAAAGCAAGTAAAACGTGTGTGTTGACTCTGTAATTTATAATCCGTGATTGCCTCATGGTTCGTAAATTTATAACAAAATTATTATTTAAAAATAAAAATTGTGGCTATTAATGTGTTTTCGTTTATAAGGACTTTTGTTAAGATCTGAGAAGGTGTCGCTGGCTTAAGAAAGAAGTCTTTCTATTTTTGAGTGAGTAAATCTAAATCATGGCATTGGTGGGTATAATTACCACGACTTAAAAATTTATACAAGTGCCACATTACCAAAATTATTAACATTTGCATAATTCACTATTACAAAGAAGGCCGGCAGTGATAATATTCTAATTTTATTAGTGACAAATAATAATAAAATTTAAAAAATCAAAATGTTGGATGATAATCTTGTCCAAAGCTAATTAACTTCATCTCTGAGATGAATATCTGTCCCGCTTAACATCACATATCCTGTGAGGATATATATTTATTAATTGTGAATTGGGTTGAAAGATCTTCAAAATTCAATTTCAATCAGAGATTACCCAGGCAAGGAACGGCAAAGTCTGCATAATGGCATCCTACAGGCATGGCCCTTTGAAACGTAGTTTCTAAAGATGGCGGTTATAAATTGCTAGTCATTTAATAAACCTTAGCAACCAAATTTTGATTCCAGTTGCATATAGAATTTTTGACTGACAAAAGGTCTAACCATGGGTCTTCTGGAATTGGTCAAACTATCTTCTGCGGGGCAGAAATTTGGGTACAATCTTTGGAAAATGTGTCGTTTCTTACCTTGCGTAACAAAATCTTTTAATTAATTTAACTTTCAACCCAATACATACGAAATAATATATAAAATAATAAAGATGTAAATCAATGTAAGTATGCAAATGTAACCAAAAACCAAAAATGTGGAGAATTCTCAATTTGCACATCCAAAGTGTCAGGGGTCACAAAAAATGGCACATTTCCGTACCAATGGCCAAATCTTAGTTGAGGAAATATGGTATCCTTCATGTATGTGGCTGCCACTATTTTTGAAGTGGACGAGTTACTAGGATAATCTGTGTCTCGAACACCCTTAACTTTCCAAACGCACGGAATTACATTTTCACCTTCCTTAAGAAGTTTCCGAGTAATCTGCATCTTTGAACCGTAAATCTCGCGTAAATTTGAATTAGGAGGAGTTGACGCTCAATTTTATTATAGCAACTTCTTTTCCAAGTCTAATGCAATCTACAAACATCAACATATAACAAGTATTTCACATATTTTTAAGGTTTTAAAAATTGCGCACATACTGGGGCTAAGATATTTACAGCTTAGGTTTAATTCTAAAGCACGTACCGTAATTATCGAATTAATACCTCGGGAGAATTATAGTTTCATGACCACTTTTTGTGCAAGAAAAATCGATGTAGTTCCCCGGATGGAGAGTTATTTCGAAACGGGGAATTATAGTTTCAAGGTCAATATTTATTAGATTATAAATGCATCATTAAAAAAAATTTAAAGTTTTATTAAAATGTAATTAATTTTCTTCGTCAGAGGAGAGTAATGCGTCCATAGGTTCCGTGAGATGTACATCCGTATCATCATCGTCCGAGGGCAGAAAAATGTCATCCTCGTTAATCAATGGCATTCCATTTGTGAAAATTGATTGCAATGCTTTAACCTTTCCAGTCCTACACTGCAATCTTTGCCTGGTTTAAAGGCAATGATCAAATGATCCTCACTTTCGTCCACAGCATTAAGAATTCCGCAAGAATAAAAGGAATTTTTTATTACATCTACCTTTCAATGCCAATGTTCTTGCTTCCTTTCTCTTTTAGTACACATTTACTTACTGTAAGTGCACACGTACCAAATGCCCTAAATTTTGGCCGGAGAATTGTTTCGAAATGGGGAATTATAGTTTCAAAGGTTGACATTTACGGGGGAAAATCGATATAGTTCCCAGGTAGGGGAACTATCTCGATGCGGGGAATTATATCGATAATTACGGTATAAGTCATATTTTCACAACAAGGTTACTAATATGCACCCAATATAATTTCTGGAGTATAAACATTTTTTGCCCTATAATACCCAAAAGTTAGTTTTGCAGGTAGACAAAAATGACTATTCACGAACAGTTATGGCTATTATTAGCGAATATTCGCTTTCCCTACTATTTGCAAAACGTCGTCTTCCAACTTTTGGTTATTGAAGGCCTAAAACTACAAAATATTCGCGAAAGTGGCAAATAGCAAATAGATATTAGCGCCACTCCTAGTATTTACACTTTAGATTTAGATAAAAATACCTCTTGACATTTATCCCCACCGTGAACTAACCCTAGCTCGTATCCAGTAGAGGACGGAAGGGGCGAAGCGTAGCGCCCCCTAAATCTGAGAAAAGAGGATTTTTCCCATAAAAGTCAAATATTGCAAAACATTTTCGCGCTTCGCCCGAATATATCTCTTCTTTGACATTATTTTTGGTTGCGCCCCCTTGACCAAATTCTGGACACGTGCCTGTAACCGTACTTATTATAGTAATTCACAATTTTTTACCTTCAAAGTCTATACCAACAATAAGACATATTCGCGCGAAAAAAATTTGCAATTTTAGGCCATTTTTGAGAAAAAAATTCTCTTTTTCTCAGATTTATGGGGGCGCTGCGCCCCAGCCCCCTACTAAATACGTGCTTTGGACCGAACGTAAATGTTGCATTTTCAAACCTCATAAAATTGGAAAATGTGACGCTCCGAATTCGTGTGACCATGAACTGCAACAATAAAATTTAGAAAAACAAAATCGAAACAAAACTGCATTACAATCAACAAAAGAGGTTTCCCATAATTGGTGACCGGTCACCAAATCAACATTGAACATGAATAGATATTGAAATGACTCCCATATCTGTCTACCAATAATATTGTGGGATACGTTTGTTTGAAAAAATAACTAAAATTAATAAACTTCTGACCTTCAACTGTCGACTTAAATAAATAACTTACCAATTGGTTAAGGTGAGGTTTTCGCATTGGCCCTTGAAACACTATTTTCGGTATTTCCATCATGTATGTTGTAGAAGGACTGTAAATTCAAAAATTACAAAAAAACTTAATTATCAATAATTCAATTATCTGAAAGAAAACAAGAATTCGACTACACTCAACACTTGGCATGGCGTTATCTCTATATATAATTGTAGACTTGATAAATTTACCTGTCTATATATTATTTATATATATATATATATGTATGTACGTGTGGGGAGAACCTAGGGAACCTGCATATATTACGTAAAGCAAAACCCTCTTTTCACATGTGTAACTTCCAAGTGCTGACTGAAACACTTTTGAGTACCTCCTCCACCCATCAACTCCAAAACTAATATATACATGTTCCCTAAAAGCAAAAAAGCAAAATGCGCAAGCCCAATTCCTCTAAACCAACGAAATGAGTCGTTTCATGCTATTAAAACAATAATAGAAATTTACATAAGAAGGTTGAATGGTCAGTGGGGATCGAATGGAAATTATTAGCGAATGGGAACATTTCGTAATGATCGTAATGTGCGTATTAAATAGCATTTCAAAACTTCTAACCCAATTTGGTTCTGCTATAATATCGAAAAACTTATTCAACATTTTTTAATAGAGCTGGGTTTACTTTTTACTACCCTCTTAATTCCTTTGTGCCAGTTGGGATATCTTTTTGTAGAATTAAATAACAGTACTGGGAGCCACTAATTTATTCTTAAAAAATATTTATTGTAAGTTGTACTCATGGGATTTGTACGGTTTTCCAAAATCCTATAGGGAATCTTATTTTTTCGGTTTTAAAAAGGAGCTTTTTGGTAACTTTGTGGGAGTTTTTTCGAAAATAGTCTTTCATTGTTCCCTGTATTTGATGCTACGATCTACAGTTATTATTTTGGTGTAGGAAATTCCTTTTTATCAGGAAGTTAGGGCTGCAGCTAATTTTTCCAACCACTGTAGAAAATAATAGTGTATTAATTTAAATGTACTTTGTATTTACACAGTTAACATAACAACCTAACATAATGGGATGTTTTCGAAATTGTTTTTATTACTGTGATGGGTGGCCTACTGAATTTCTCTTGAGTGCTAGATTTGCCCCTTAGCTGGGTTCACTAGTAACCACTATAACCATGTAGGACAAGAAGAGTTTGCCTGCAAGGAGTTTAATAATTAACATAGGACTTAACTTATGGCGCTTTTGAAGGAATACATCATCAATCATCACATTATGCGAGCCTGGACCTAGACCAAAGTAGAGAGAAGTATACGTTGCACACATATGCAGTATTTTGGTGCCTGTGCCTGTGCACGGGCACATTGGCACAATAAGCTACCCGAAATGGACATCATGGATATGTTAGTCCGCCAAACGGTTTAGTGAGACCAGGGACTGATATTTCTTAGCTGCCGAAAGTCCATATGAAACAATTTAATATAAATATCTATTATCGGCAGTTTACCCAAAAGGCATCTTGTAACTCATCCGACAAATCATGATTAAAGCGCACTATGATCTCTCAAATTACATTTTAAATGTAGAAGTTACAAATTTAGACAATTATTAACATTATATCGACAATATTTAACAATATTAAACCGATAATTTACCACCCAAGTAAAATGAAATTTGATGTCAGATATTTTTGTTTTTGTCTTTTTTAATACTAATACCTAGTCATCATGGATGCTTGAACTGCACTGACATGGTATCCTAGCAAACTAATTTAATTTCATATCACGTTATCGAGCACATTTTGAGTGGATTTCGAGAAATTATGTATTTTATCGTTCATTTTTGACTTACGATTTCTCTGGATTGGGGGGTTTGGCACTTTTGTTTTAAGTATGCATATATATATCCATCTTCTACCAATAAAAATTAATTTTGGGTTTTCGGCAGCATTCGGGTTTTTTAAAACAAAATTTCCCATGTATTTTAAATGGGAGACAAAATTTTGGGCGCGACTTCAATGCTTATTACATGTTCAAATGAATAAATGTTTCACAGTTAAATGCTCCAAGCATCTGTTCTTCATTCCATAATAAATAAAAGTGTGATATCACGAGTTCAATTTTTAGTTAAATGTCGTTTTTAGTCCGTTAATAGTGCATATGTAACGGGACGTGACGACCGTGCCCAGTAACAGGCACTGCTGGTTACTTTATGGATTATGATAATAAATATAATTCCTGCACATACACATGCACATTATTGCAGTTTATAGCTTACCAAAAATTAATCCCAAGTGGCAATGAGTATTTTAATTTTTCTATTTCTGTCAGTGGCCATAATGGATCAGGAAAAACATGAGTTAGGGATTGTTGTTGATTTCATGTGGGAATGAGGGGTGCATGTGGAAAACATTAAAAATGGGCAAACTAATTCGGGAATCACTGTGTTACTACGTGGGATAATTCGTAACCCCCACTTGGGGATTGTTCTCAAATTCCCTAGCATTTTATTTGGAATTATGCAGTGGGAATAGTACATTGGAAAAATATGGGGTAATATCCACAGGGGTATGTTGAGGAACTTTCCCTCGCATCCCCCACTGAAAAAACCACATGGAAGCCACATGGAATATGAATAGGGTAAACGATAGTGACCAGTGTGGAAACCATGTGGGATATATGTGGGTGCCATAAGACAACGATATAACGCTTTAGCATCACTGGTTAACTCAGTGTGGCATAGCAGCACAGTGGTGTGCACAGGAGCCATAATCCTATTAATTCAGAAGTCGCAGGATCAAGTTACACCTGGCGCATTTATTTTTCGTACTCTACAATTGAGTGTGGGAAACTCGCTTGATACTCCATGTGGGAAATACGTATGTTTTCAATGACAAATTTTAGGGAATGTCTGCCATCTCCTCCTTTTTTGCCACTCTTATAGCCCACGTACTGTACAATAAGACCGCTAATGCTATCAGTACTGTATTTAGAAATCGATTTCGGTGGGGGCTATGATATCATAGGACAATATCTATTAGGCATAATCGCGCGAAGCGCGAAAATTTTTGGCTTATTTTGTCTAAAATGAGTCAAAAATAGCCTAAAAATCACATAAAATCGCGCGAAGCGCGAAATTTTTTGGTATTTTGAAAAAAATTTTCCTTTTTTCTTGGATTTCGGGGGGGGGCTTTAGCCCCCAAAGCCCACCCCCTCAATACAGCCTTGAATGCTATTGAGATATAGTTGCAACTTCCTTATTGGTTCTTAACCTTGGCTATTGTTTGTTACCCTCCTTGGTTATTGGTTGTTACCCTAACACGTGGGTATATAAACTGCACCATGGGGATAATACGTCAATAGCAGTCTTATTGTACCGTCTTATTTAGTGGTCGGTGGCCCACGTAAATACCGCGCACAATCACTCACTCTGTTTACTGTTTTTCCTGGTTCTTTATCTTTTCGATAATGTACCCCAACGCATACCTCCATGTACTAAAGGAGGATATGCAATAAGAAACTGAGACGGCCATTTTGTAGCCCTTAAAATTTCATCCAGACAACATGTATATGTTCCTATACCTAAAATGAGACCCTGAGGCTGTAGGATTTTTAAAGAAAATATAATACATGGCCGGAGTAGGGAAAATTTTTTTTTCAAAAATCGATTTGGAGGGGTTGGCCGGGGATTTCGAAACTTTTAAGCATATCCTCAGAGAGAGGGAAAGTTCCAGCAGCTTTTATGAAAGAATTGCGTGTGTTATATTTTTTTTGATTTTTAAATCAAGTTTGAAAACCACCAAAAACCGACGATTTTTGGCCTCATAACTTAGCCGACGGCCGTTATGAGACATACCCATTAACATTAATTATTAGCCTACAATTATAATGCATGTCGATTCTATACTATCTACATTAAACTTAAACATTAGCGCGCTACCACCGCGCGCGCTGACACAAATCATTCGTTTTGAAGGAATTGGATAATTTTCATCACCCAGATGTAAAAATTGACGCCGATTACGGATAAAATAATTTGATTTATGAGGAACTTAATATTAGTGCGAAGCAACCGCGCGCGCTGACACAAATCATTAGTTTTGAAGGAATTAGACAATTTTCATCACTCAGATAAAAAAATTGACGCTGATTACAGATAAAATATTTAGATTTATTACAATTCCTTCAAACTAATAATATGTGTCAGCGCGCGCGGTTGCTTCGCGCTAATATTAAGTTCCTCATAAATCAAATTATTTTATCCGTAATCGGCGTCAATTTTTACATCTGGGTGATGATAATTTTCATCACCCAGATGTAATTGGATAATTTTTTTTGATGAAACGAATGATTTGTGTCAGCGCGCGCGGTGGTAGCGCGCTAATGTTTAAGTTTAATGTAGATAGTATAGAGTCGACCTGCATTATAATTGTAGGCTAATAAGTAATGTTAATGGGTATGTCTCATAACGGCCGTCGGCTAAGTTATGAGGCCAAAAATCGTCGGTTTTTGGTGGTTTTCAAACTTGATTTAAAAATAAAAAAAAAATATAACACACGCAATTCTTTCATAAAAGTTGCTGTAACTTTCCCTCTCTCTGAGGATATGCTTAAAAGTTTCGAAATCCCCGGCCAACCCCTCCAAATCGATTTTTGAAAAAAGAAATTTTCCCTACTCCGGCCATGTATTGTATTTTCTTTAAAAAATCCTACAGCCTCAGGGTCTCATTTTAGGTAAAGGAACATATACATGTTGTCTGGGTGAAATTTTAAGGGCTACAAGACCTCTACTCCAGTTTCTTATTGCATATCCTCCTTTAGCACAGGTATGCGTTGGGGTACATTATTGAAAACATTAATTGACATGAAATCCTCATCACTATAATATTATTATCTGCAAAAGTACATCTAATTAACATTAGATTTCCTTGAAATCTCATAGTCAGAAACTCAAATGATCATTGTCATAATGCTCGGTTTGTCGGTTTCATAGAAATTGTTTTACGATTTTTTGGAAGTAGTAGTCCGTTTTTTGTAGTTCGATATTTGTAGATTAGTGCTCTATTGATTTAAAACACTATTTCACACTACAAATGTTTTATATTTGATTGGTTTTTCGTAGTGGTTTTAGACTGACTACATCTTTATGTATAGGTAAAAAGGCAAAATGTAGGGTACTTTTTTTAAAGGTACTTTTTAACCTTTTAAATAAAAAAGACATTGCTTTTTTGTTCTTTGGTAGATACTAAACTGTAACTGGAAATAATATCGGTAAATGTTTTGAGTTATAATTTACTTGGAAACAACTAAAGGGAACTAATGTAATTTCAGAAGCATCAATCCATTCACTAAAAAAGATTGGTACAATGTGAAGGCTCCTTCGAATTTCAAAGTTCAAAGTATTGGAATAACTCCTATTAACCGGACTCCGCAGAAAAGAGGAAGACGTAAGATTTTTCATGCATACAAGCTGAAGTACATATCGTCCTTTAAGGAACGATAAAGCCTATATCCATTTTTCGTTTGGTGCAGGAAATAGCTTAATTTCACTAACAAGTGTATGGATATTATAGGCTTTTTCCACCACCAAACAAATGGATATTGGCTTTTTCGTTCCTTAAAGGACGATATGTATTTAGATTTTTGAGTTATTCTTATTTTCATGTTTGTAATATGTTTACTGCAGAAAGTGCAAGCGAGAGACTAAAAGGACGAGTTTTTGAAGCGTCCCTGGCAGATCTGCAAATGGACGGTATTGGGGAAAGGAATTATCGGAAATTCCAGCTGATTTCTGAAGAGGTGGTTGGTGGCAATGTGCTGACAAGTTTTCACGGAATGAGCATTACCAACAACAAGCTGAACAACATCGTTAGAAAATGGCATACCCTTATTGAGGCTAACGTGGATGCGAAGACCACCGATGGGTACCAGCTCCGTGTCTTCTGCATCGGATACACTCATAACGAAAATCCGTGGAGCAAAAGGAAGACTTCCTACGCTAGTCATGCACAGGTTAAAATAATTTCACCGATTCACGGAGTTTTGATTTACATTTGTAATTTTTGGGATTATATTTAAACAATGATAATAATCAAGGTGAAAGCTATAAGAAAGAAGATGGTGAAAATCATGTCGACAGAAATATCTACCAGTAATTTGAATGAGGTCGTTAACAAGCTGATTCCAGACTCGATTGCAAAGGACATCTTGAAAGCAACCAACGGGATCTTTCCGCTCCATGACGTGCACATTCGCAAAGTATTGTTATTGTGGATTAATAGCTAATTCATTCTGAATTAAACTTAATCATTATTACACATTTTCATAATACTTAATTGTCTAATAAATATAATTATTTCCAACAAAGGTCAAAGTTCTGAAGAAACCTAGACCTGACCTGGAGCGCCTTTTGGAAATGCACAGCGTCAGACAAAATTATGAGGGAGGTTTGTATGAGGATTTCGGAGAGGTGCTCCACAAACCTGATGGATATGAACCGCCTATTAAGGAAACTGTGTGAAATATATCCATCATGAAGAATCCTCCACACTGCTGATCCAGAAATTAAGTAAAACTTTTGAATTTATTCTATTATAGTATAATAATAACAAGCATCTTAAAAAGTATTAATGAAATACTAAATATGAAATATGAACATTCACAATTAGACCCAAAATGAGAGGCTAAGTCTAGTTTGTAAAATATAAGATTATTATGTATGGATTATGGATTAATACTATTAAACAAACTGATGTAAGCCAAAATTGCTAATTGACGTGGAAAATGAATTTTATTCAACTATTTTGATCATTTGCAAATTCTAATGTATAAAACGTTTCTCTGTATACTGTATTGTATGTATATTTAGAGATGGTGGTGGGAGGTTGCACTATTATTTAATAAATACTGTAATTGATGTAAAATATTAATAAAAAAGTTTGCCTACTCATTTACTTTTATCATAGAAGTATACAATTTGCAGCAACATAGCTGGCACAATGCTAGAAAAATGTTGAGATAGTATTATTATGTAAACTTTTAACCAGTGGTCACTGCTATTAGATACCAGAGACTGGGAGGGATAGGAGACTATGAAGGATATAATAGCTCTCTCAGACTAGACTGGGAGAGATATCTGTGGCCATGATAAATACTGAATTATTCTATGTGAAAGTCCCACTTTGAGTTTTTCTTTAATAATTAATAGATTATTGGCATCCGATATATAAAAACTACTCCATGGCGTTTCTAAATTTTGTTTGGCCCCTAGGGATATGGTAGTGTATGCAAATTCTTTTATTACAGGTAACAAAAAATTGCAGAAATTCCTAAAATTGAATCCGTAGATATATTATAGTTCTATCCATGACCATTGGTTGCAGAAAACGTTATAAGAAACATTTTATTTTGCCAACTTTGAGGGCCCCCATTCTTCAATTTCAAGAAAATAATTTCGAAAAGATTCATTAAATAATTTCTTGTCAAATTCAAAACAAACAAAATTATGACATGGAATTTGTAAATTGCACAGTGCCATCACAGATTCTTAGTGGAACTGTTCTTAATAATTATAATATATATTTTTTAAATGCAATGAAACCGATATTAATATGCACTAGCTCAAATCAAAGATGCACACTACTAGAAAAACACTGAAATATATAGCTGTTTTGAAAAAAATTAAAGAAGTAGATGCATGAGTCCGATCCTGGCTTTAAATAGAAGCCTTAGCTATACAGTACATCCCTAAGAATATAGTAATATAAAAGTACTACAACCCCTGCCAAAAAGACTTATAATGAATCAGTCAATAATGAAATGAATAAATAATAAAACGTGGCATAAAACAGATTTCTCAAGGTACAGATTTATTTATAACTTACAGTTTTAAAATACAAAATGTAAAAACACATAAATTTCACAATGAATAAAGTCAATAAATGTAAAAACGACGAGATAACGACAGATGATGAGTGTACAAAGATGAATGAGAGTTGATTGGAAGATCCTGACTCGTCCGTTGAGGTCGAGAACGGCGAGGTATCCAGCACGCATGACGGAAATATCCAAAGGCAGGTCGAGGAGGCAAATGTTGCCAATAGAGTGGATGGTCTGAAGAAGTTTCCCAGAGGACGAGTTGAAGACATTGACCGAGTTGCTCCTTGAGTCGCAGACGATAACGTTGCCACAAATATCCACGTTGAGTCCAGATGGGCGCCGAAGAAGAGTGTTGTCCACCAGAAGTACGCTCCTCCCGGTTCTCACGTCCATCTTGAAGATGCAGTGCAGATTGAAGTCCGTCAAGAACACGCTGCTCCCTATAATCAACAATTAATTAAAATAGAATTAGAGTTATGTATTTGAAAAATAATCGACAATTAAGTAAGTAAAAAGACATGAAAAGTTAGTTACCTGTGTTATCGAAGGCCACTCCCCTCGGGTACTGAACTCTCCACAGTGTTGACGGATGAATCGCCCGGTCGAGTCGAAGAACTGGATCCTAGCGTTTCTCGAGTCACCACGATCAGTCGTTCATCCTTAGAAACGGCGATATCCCACGGAAATCTGAAATGGCCCGCACCATGTCCACGACTTCCGAACGAAGGAATGAATTGTCAAGTGGAAGTGAAGATTTAAATCCGATGATTGTCCTTGTCCACAACAAGAAGACAATCTCCAGCACAGTCAAACGCCATTGCAATCGGAAGGTTCAACTCCCCATCACCACTCCCAACTTGGCACATTTTAAAAAACCCTATTTCTATTACTACCCTTAAAAATCCAAAGTCCACCCGGTACCACTCCTACCGAAAATTAAAAACTAGAGAGAAAAATTTTTGAGATTTTCTAGGATTGCACAACGCCCTCTAGGCAATCCAAAAAAGAACTTACAAACTAAAGAAAAATGTCTGCAGATTTTCTGAAATTGCACAACGCCAACTTGGCAAATTTAAAAGAAAAACCTATTTCTACTACTACCCTATAAAACCCACAGGCCACCCGGTACGACTCCCAGCAAAACTAAAAAATTAAAAACTAAAAAGAAATTCTCTGTAGATTTTGTAAATTGCACAACGCCCTCAAGGCACACCAAAAGGAATTACAAACTAAAGAGAAAATCTATGCAGATTTTGTAATAGGGAAAACCACCCATCTGGCACAATAAAAATAAACTTGCAAACCAAAAAGGAAAATATCTGAAGATTTTCTAAATAAGCGTTTTGCACAATTGCTTTCTGGTCGCCAGTTGAAGTGAAGCACAGTAGATGGAGGTAGAGAATTATACATTAAAAAAGCCTGAAAATACAATGTTTCCATCTACTGGGTCTCACTTCAACTGGTGACCAGAAAGCAATTGTGCAAAAGGCTTATTGCACAACGCCCACTTGGCGCACCAAAAAATAACCTACGTCTATTCCTATCCTAAGTTGCCGACCGTCCGCCAGGTACCCTTACCAACTAAAAGAATATTTAAAAATTAAAGAGAAAATCTCTGTAGATTTTCTAAATTGCACAACGCCCTCTTGGCACACCGAAAAAACTTATAAACTAAAGAGAAAATCTTTGCAGATTTTCTAATAGTGAAAGCCACCCATCTGGCACACTATAAAAGAACTTACAAACTAAAAAGAAAATCTCTAGATTTTCTAAATTGCACAACGCCCACTTGGCACACCAAAAACTACCCTACTTCTATTCCTATCCTAAGTTGCCCACCGTCCGCCCGGTACCCCTACCAACTAACAGAATATTTAAAAATTAAAGAGAAAATCTCTAGATTTTCTAAATTGCACAACGCCCTCTTGGCACACCGAAAAAATTTATAAACTAAAGAGAAAATCTTTGCAGATTTTCTAATAGTGAAAGCCACCCATCTGGCACACTAAAAAACAGCTTACGAACTGAAAAAGAAAATCTCTAGATTTTCTGATAATGCACAACGCCGCCTAGGCACACCAATAAGACTTACAAACGAAAGAGAAAATCTATGGAGATTTTCTAATAGTGAAAGCCACCCATCTGGCACACTAAAAAGTTGTTACAAACTAAAAAGAAAATCTTTGTAGATTTTCTAAATTGCACAACGCCCACTCGGCACATATAAAAAAAGCCGATTTCTATTCCTATCCCAAAAGCCCACCGTCCTTCCCGTACCCCTTCCAACTAAAAGAATAATTAGAAGCTAAATAGAAAATCTTTGGAGATTTTCTAATAGTGAAAGCCACCCATCTGGCACCTTAAAAAAGAACTTACGAACTGAAAAGAAAATCTCTAGATTTTTTGATAATGCACAACGCCGCCTAGGCACACCAATAAGACTTACAAACGAAAGAGAAAATCTATGGAGATTTTCTAATAGTGAAAGCCACCCATCTGGCACACTAAAAAGTTGTTACAAACTAAAAAGAAAATCTTTGTAGATTTTCTAAATTGCACAACGCCCACTCGGAACATTTAAAAAAAGCCGATTTCTATTCCTATCCCAAAAGCCCACCGTCCTTCCCGTACACCTTCCAACTAAAAGAATAATTAGAAGCTAAATAGAAAATCTATGGCGATTTTCTAATAGTAAAAGCCACCCATCTGGCACACTAAAAAAGAAGTTACAAACTAAAAAGAAAAATCTCTAGATTTTCTGATGATGCAAAACGCCCTAAAGCCACACCAGAAAAACTTACAAACGAAAGAGAAAATCTATGGAGATTTTCTAATAGTGAAAGCCACCCATCTGGCACA
Source organism: Tomocerus qinae (assembly GCA_020055645.1). NCBI lineage: Eukaryota > Metazoa > Arthropoda > Collembola > Entomobryomorpha > Tomoceridae > Tomocerus > Tomocerus qinae. Next base: position 30,899,953 of record CM034548.1, read on the forward strand.
CTAAAAAGTTGTTATAAACTGAAAAGAAAATCTTTGTAGATTTTCTAAATTGCACAACGCCCACTCGGAACATTTAAAAAAAGCCGATTTCTATTCCTATCCCAAAAGCCCACCGTCCTTCCCGTACCCCTTCCAACTAAAAGAATAATTAGAAGCTAAATAGAAAATCTTTGTAGATTTTCTAAATTGCACAAGGCCCACTTGGCACATTTTAAAAAAGCCTATTTCTATTCCTATCCTAAGTTGCCCACCGTCCTCCCCGTACCCCTTCCAACTAAAAGAATAATTAAAATCTAAATAGAAAATCTTTGGAGATTTTCTAATAGTGAAAGCTACCCATCTGGCACACTAAAAAAGTAGTTACAAACTAAAAAGAAAATATTTGTAGATTTTCTAAATTGCACAATGCCCACTTGGAACATTTTAAAAAAGCCTATTTCTATTCCTATCCTAAGTTGCCCACCGTCCTCTCCGTACCCCTTCCAACTAAAAGAATAATTAAAATCTTAATAGAAGATTTTTGGAGATTTTCTAATAGTGAAAGCCACCCATCTGGCACCCTAAAAAAGAACTTACGAACTAAAAAGAAAATCTTTGTAGATTTTCTAAATTGCACAACGCCCACTTGGCACATTTAAAAAAAGCCTATTTCTATTTCTATCCTAAGTTGCCAACCGTCCTCCCCTTACCCCTTAAAACTAAAAGAATAATTAAAAGCTAAATAGAAGATCTTTGGGGATTTTCTAATAGTGAAAGCCACCCATCTGGCACCCTAAAAAAGAACTTAAGAACTAAAAAGAAAATCTTTGTAGATTTTCTAAATTGCACAACGCCCACTTGGCACTTTTAAAAAAAGGCTATTTCTATTCCTATCCTAAGTTGCCCACCGTCGTCCCCGTACCCTTTCCAACTAATACAATAATTAAAATCTAAATAGAAAATCTTTGGAGATTTTCTAATAGTGAAAGCCACCCATCTGGCACACTAAAAAAGAATTAACGACCTAAAAAGGAAATCTCTAGATATTCTGATAATGCACAACGCCCTCTAGGCACACAAAAAAACTTACCAACTAAATAGAAAATATATGGAAATTTCCTAATAAAGAAAGCCACCCATCTGGCGCCCTAAAAAAGAAGTCGAAAACTAAAAAGAAAATCTCTGTAGACTTTCTAAATTGCACAACGCCCACTTGGCACATTTAAAAAAGCCTATTTCTATTCCTATCCTAAGTTGCCCACCGTCCTCCCCGTACCCCTTCCAACTAAAAGAATAATTAAAAGCTAAATAGAAAATCTTTGGAGATTTTCTAATAGTGAAAGCCACCTATCTGGCACCGTAAAAAAGAACTTACGAACTGAAAGGAAAATCTCTAGATTTTCTGATAATGCACAACGCCCTCTAGGCACACCAAACAAACTTACAAACTAAAGAGAAAATCTATGGAGATTTTCTAATAGTGAAAGCCACCCATCTGGCACACTAAAAAAGTAGTTACAAACTAAAAAGAAAATATTTGTAGATTTTATAAATTGCACAACGCCCACTTGGAACATTTTAAAAAAGCCTATTTCTATTCCTATCCTAAGTTCCCACCGTCCTCTCCGTACCCCTTCCAACTAAAAGAATAATTAAAATCTTAATAGAAGATCTTTGGAGATTTTCTAATAGTGAAAGCCACCTATCTGGGACCCTAAAAAAGAACTTACGAACTAAAAAAAATCTTTGTATATTTTCTAAATTGCACAACGGCCACTTGGCACATTTAAAAAAAGCCTATTTCTATTCCTATCCTACGTTGCCCACCGTCCTCCCCAGATTTTCTATTAGTGAAAGCCACCCATCTGGCACACTAAAAAAGTAGTTACAAACTAAAAAGAAAAATCTTTGTAGATTTTCTAAATTGCACAACGCCCACTTGGAACATTTAAAAAAAGCCTATTTCTATTTCTATCCTAAGTTGCCAACCGTCCTCCCCTTACCCCTTAAAACTAAAAGAATAATTAAAAGCTAAATAGAAGATCTTTGGGGATTTTCTAATAGTGAAAGCCACCCATCTGGCACCCTAAAAAAGAACTTAAGAACTAAAAAGAAAATCTTTGTAGATTTTCAAAATTGCACAACGGCAACTTGGCACATTTAAAAAAAGGCTATTTCTATTCCTATCCTAAGTTGCCCACCGTCGTCCCCGTACCCCTTCCAACTAATACAATAATTAAAATCTAAATAGAAAATCTTTGGAGATTTTCTAATAGTGAAAGCCACCCATCTGGTACCCTAAAAAAGTAGTTACAAACTAAAAAGAAAAATCTTTGTAGATTTTCTAAATTGCACAACGCCCACTTCGCACATTTAAAAAAGGTTTATTTCTATTCCTATCCTAATTTGCCCACCGTCCTCCCTGTACCCCTTCCAACTAAAAGAATAATTAAAAGCTAAATAGAAAATCTTTGGAGATTTTCCAATAGTGAAAGCCACCCATCTGGCACCCTAAAAAAGATTTTACGAACTAAAAAGAAAATCTTTAGATTTTCTGATAATGCACAACGCCCTCTAGGCACACCAAACAAACTTACAAACTAAAGAGAAAATCTATGGAGATTTTCTAATAGTGAAAGCCACCCATTTGGCACACTAAAAAAATAGTTACAAACTAAAAAGAAAAATCTTTGTAGATTTTCTAAATTGCACAACGCCCACTTGGCACATTTAAAAAAAGCCTATTTCTATTCCTATCCTAAGTTGCCCACCGTCCTCCCCGTACCCCTTCCAACTAAAAGAATAATTAAAATCTAAATAGAAAATCTTTGGAGATTTTCTAATAGTGAAAGCCACCCATCTGGCACCCTAAAAAAGAATTTACGAACTAAAAAGAAAATCTCTAGATTTTCTGATAATGCACAACGCCCTAAAGCCACACCAGAAAAAATTACAAACTAAAGAGAAAATCTGTGGAGATTTTCTAATAGTGAAAGCCACCCATCTGGCACCCTAAAAAAGAATTTACGAACTAAAAAGAAAATCTCTAGATTTTCTGATATCGCACAACGCCCTCTAGGCACACCAAACAAACTTACAAACTAAAGAGAAAATCTATGGAGATTTTCTAATAGTGAAAGCCACCCATCTGGCACCCTAAAAAAGAATTTACGAACTAAAAAGAAAATCTCTAGATTTTCTGATATTGCACAACGCCCTCTAGGCACACCAAACTAAGTTTTAAACTAAAGAGAAAATCTATGGAGATTTTCTAATAGTGAAAGCCACCCATCTGGCACACTAAAAAAGTAGTTACAAACTAAAAAGAAAAATCTTTGTAGATTTTCTAAATTGCACAAGGCCCACTTGGCACATTTTAAAAAAGCCTATTTCTATTCCTATCCTAAGTTGCCCACCGTCCTCTCCATACTTTTTCCAACTAAAAGAATAATTAAAAGCTAAATAGAAGATTTTTGGAGATTTTCTAATAGTGAAAGCCACCCATTTGGTACACTAAAAAAGAATTTACGAACTAAAAAGAAAATCTCTAGATTTTCTGATAATGCACAACGCCCTAAAGCCACACCAAACAAACTTACAAACTAAAGAGAAAATCTATGAAGATTTTCTATTAGTGAAAGCCACCCATCTGGCACACTAAAAAAGTAGTTACAAACTAAAAAGAAAAATCTTTGTAGATTTTCTAAATTGCACAACGCCCACTTGGCACATTTAAAAAAAGGCTATTTCTATTCCTATCCTAAGTTGCCCACCGTCGTCCCCGTACCCTTTCCAACTAATACAATAATTAAAATCTAAATAGAAAATCTTTGGAGATTTTCTAATAGTGAAAGCCACCCATCTGGCACCCTAAAAAAGAACTTACGAACTAAAAAGAAAATCTCTAGAATTTCTGATAATGCACAACGCCCTCTGGGCACACCAAACAAACTTACAAACTAAAGAGAAAATCTATAGAGATTTTCTAATAGTGAAAGCCACCCATTTGGCACACTAAAAAAGTAGTTACAAACTAAAAAGAAAAATCTTTGTAGATTTTCTAAATTGCACAACGCCCACTTCGCACATTTTAAAAAAGCCTATTTCTATTCCTATCCTAAGTTGCCCACCGTCCTCCCCGTACCCCCTTCAACTAAAAGAATAATTAAAAGCTAAAAAGAAAATCTTTCGAGATTTTCTAATAGTGAAAGCCACCCATCTGGCACCGTAAAAAAGAACTTACGAACTGAAAGGAAAATCTCTAGATTTTCTGATAATGCACAACGCCCTCTAGGCACACCAAACAAACTTACAAACTAAAGAGAAAATCTATGAAGATTTTCTATTAGTGAAAGCCACCCATCTGGCACCCTAAAAAAGAACTTACGAACTAAAAAGAAAATCTCTAGATTTTCTGATATTGCACAACGCCCTCTAGGCACACCAAAAAAATTTACAAACTAAAGAGAAAATCTATGGAGATTTTCTAATAGTGAAAGCCACCCATCTGGCACCCTAAAAAAAAGTTACAAACTATAAAGAAAAATCTTTGCAGATTTTCTAAATTGCACAACGCCCACTTGGCACATTAAAGTAGCCTATTTCTATTCCTATCCTAAGTTGCCCACCGTCCTCCACGTACCCCTTCCAACTAAAAGAATAATTAAAAGCTAAATAGAAAATCTTTGGCGATTTTCTAATAGTGAAAGCCACCCTTCTGGCACACTAAAAGAGAAGTTACAAACTATAAAGAAAAATCTTTGCAGATTTTCTAAATTGCACAACGCCCACTTGGCACTTTTAAAAAAAGCCTATTTCTATTCCTATCCTAAGTTGTCCACCGTCCTCCCCGTACCCCTTCCAACTAAAAGAATAATTAAAAACTAAAGAGAAAATCTATGGAGATTTTCTAATAGTGAAAGCCACCCATCTGGCACCCTAAAAAAGAATTTACGAACTAAAAAGAAAATCTCTAGATTTTCTGATATTGCACCTACGCCCTCTAGGCACAACAAAAATATTTACAAACTAAAGAGAAAATCTATCGAGATTTTCTAATAATGAAAGCCACCCATCTGGCACCCTAAAAAAGAATTTACGAACTAAAAAGAAAATCTCTAGATTTTCTGATATCGCACAACGCCCTCTAGGCACACCAAACAAACTTACAAACTAAAGAGAAAATCTATGGAGATTTTCTAATAGTGAAAGCCACCCATCTGGCACCCTAAAAAAGAACTTACGAACTAAAAAGAAAATCTCTAGATTTTCTGATAATGCACAACGCCCTAAAGACACACCAGAAAAGTTTACATACTAAAGAGAAAATCTATGGAGATTTTCTAATAGTGAAAGCCACCCATCTGGCACCCTAAAAAAGAATTTACGAATAAAAAAAAAATCTCTAGATTTTCTGATATCGCACAACGCCCTCTAGGCACTCCAAACAAACTTACAAACTAAAGAGAAAATCTATGGAGATTTTCTAATATTGAAAGCCACCCATCTGGCACCCTAAAAAAGTACTTACGAACGAAAACGAAATTCTCTGGATTTTCTGACAATGCACAACGCCCTCTAGGCACAACAAAAAAATTTACAAACTAAAGAGAAAATCTATGGAGATTTTCTAATAGTGAAAGTCACACATCTGGGACCCTAAAAAAGAACTTACGAACTAAAAAAAATCTTTGTATATTTTCTAAATTGCACAACGGCCACTTGGCACATTTAAAAAAAGCCTATTTCTATTCCTATCCTGAGTTGCCCACCGTCCTCCCCGTACCCCTTCCAACTAAAAGAATAATTAAAATCTAAATAGAAAATCTTTGGAGATTTTCTAATAGTGAAAGCCACCCATCTGGCACCCTAAAAAAGAACTTACGAACTAAAAAGAAAATCTCTAGATTTTCTGATATTGCACAACGCCCTCTAGGCACACCAAACAAACTTACAAACTAAAGAGAAAATCTATAGCGATTTTCTAATAGTGAAAGCCACCCTTCTGGCACACTAAAAAAGAAGTTACAAACTATAAAGAAAAATCTTTGCAGATTTTCTAAATTGCACAACGCCCACTTGGCACTTTTAAAAAAAGCCTATTTCTATTCCTATACTAAGTTGCCCACCGTCCTCCACGTACCCCTTCCAACTAAAAGAATAATTAAAAGCTAAATAGAAAATCTTTGGAGATTTTCTAATAGTGAAAGCCACCCATCTGGCACCCTAAAAAAGAACTTACGAACTAAAAAGAAAATCTCTAGATTTTCTGATAATGCACAACGCCCTAAAGACACACCAGAAAAATTTACAAACTAAAGAGAAAATCTATGGAGATTTTCTAATAGTGAAAGCCACCCATCTGGCACCCTAAAAAAGAATTTACGAACTAAAAAGAAAATCTCTAGATTTCTGACAATGCACAACGCCCTCTAGGCACACCAAAAAAATTTACAAACTAAAGAGAAAATCTATGGAGATTTTCTAATAGTGAAAGCCACCCATCTGGCACCCTAAAAAAGAATTTACGAACTAAAAAGAAAATCTCTAGATTTTCTGATATCGCACAACGCCCTCTAGGCACACCAAACAAACTTACAAACTAAAGAGAAAATCTATGGAGATTTTCTAATAGTGAAAGCCACCCATCTGGCACCCTAAAAAAGAACTTACGAACTAAAAAGAAAATCTCTAGATTTTCTGATAATGCACAACGCCCTAAAGACACACCAGAAAAATTTACAAACTAAAGAGAAAATCTATGGAGATTTTCCAATAGTGAAAGCCACTCATCTGGCACCCTAAAAAAGAATTTACGAACTAAAAAGAAAATCTCTAGATTTCTGACAATGCACAACGACCTCTAGGCACACCAAACAAACTTACAAACTAAAGAGAAAATCTATAGCGATTTTCTAATAGTGAAAGCCACCCTTCTGGCACACTAAAAAAGAAGTTACAAACTATAAGGAAAAATCTTTGCAGATTTTCTAAATTGCACAACGCCCACTTGGCACTTTTAAAAAAAGCCTATTTCTATTCCTATCCTAAGTTGCCCACCGTCCTCCACGTACCCCTTCCAACTAAAAGAATAATTAAAAGCTAAATAGAAAATCTTTGGAGATTTTCTAATAGTGAAAGCCACCCATCTGGCACCCTAAAAAAGAATTTACGAACTAAAAAGAAAATCTCTAGATTTTCTGACAATGCACAACGCCCTCTAGGCACACCAAAAAAATTTACAAACTAAAGAGAAAATCTATGGAGATTTTCTAATAGTGAAAGCCACCCATCTGGCACCCTAAAAAAGAATTTACGAACTAAAAAGAAAATCTCTAGATTTTCTGATATCGCACAACGCCCTCTAGGCACACCAAACAAACTTACAAACTAAAGAGAAAATCTATGGAGATTTTCTAATAGTGAAAGCCACCCATCTGGCACCCTAAAAAAGAACTTACGAACTAAAAAGAAAATCTCTAGATTTTCTGATAATGCACAACGCCCTAAAGACACACCAGAAAAATTTACAAACTAAAGAGAAAATCTATGGAGATTTTCCAATAGTGAAAGCCACTCATCTGGCACCCTAAAAAAGAATTTACGAACTAAAAAGAAAATCTCTAGATTTCTGACAATGCACAACGTCTTCTAGGCACACCAAACAAACTTACAAACTAAAGAGAAAATCTATAGCGATTTTCTAATAGTGAAAGCCACCCTTCTGGCACACTAAAAAAGAAGTTACAAACTATAAGGAAAAATCTTTGCAGATTTTCTAAATTGCACAACGCCCACTTGGCACTTTAAAAAAAGCCTATTTCTATTCCTATACTAAGTTGCCCACCGTCCTCCACGTACCCCTTCCAACTAAAAGAATAATTAAAAGCTAAATAGAAAATCTTTGGAGATTTTCTAATAGTGAAAGCCACCCATCTGGCACCCTAAAAAAGAACTTACGAACTAAAAAGAAAATCCCTAGATTTTCTGATAATGCACAACGCCCTTAAGACACACCAGAAAAATTTACAAACTAAAGAGAAAATCTATGGAGATTTTCTAATAGTGAAAGCCACCCATCTGGCACCCTAAAAAAGAATTTACGAACTAAAAAGAAAATCTCTAGATTTCTGACAATGCACAACGCCCTCTAGGCACACCAAACAAACTTACAAACTAAAGAGAAAATATATAGCGATTTTCTAATAGTGAAAGCCACCCTTCTGGCATACTAAAAAAGAAGTTACAAACTGTAAAGAAAAATCTTTGCAGATTTTCTAAATTGCACAACGCCCACTTGGCACTTTTAAAAAAAGCCTATTTCTATTCCTATCCTAAGTTGCCCACCGTCCTCCCCGTACCCCTTCCAACTAAAAAAATAATTAAAAGCTAAATAGAAAATCTTTGGTGATTTTCTAATAGTGAAAGCCACCCATCTGGCACCCTAAAAAAGAACTTACGAACTAAAAAGAAAATCTCTAGATTTTCTGATATTGCACAACGCCCTCTAGGCACACCAAAAAAATTTACAAACTAAAGAGAAAATCTATGGAGATTTTCTAATAGTGAAAGCCACCCATCTGGCACCCTAAAAAAGAAGTTACAAACTACAAAGAAAAATCTTTGCAGATTTTCTAAATTGCACAACGCCCACTTGGCACATTAAAGTAGCCTATTTCTATTCCTATCCTAAGTTGCCCACCGTCCTCCCCGTACCCCTTCCAACTAAGAGAATAATTAAAATCTAAATAGAAAATCTTTGGAGATTTTCTAATAGTGAAAGAAACCTATCTGGCACCCTAAAAAAGAACTTACGACCTAAAAAGAAAATCTCTAGATTTTCTGATATCGCACAACGCCCTCTAGGCACACCAAACAAACTTACAAACTAAAGAGAAAATCTATGGAGATTTTCTAATAGTGAAAGCCACCCATCTGGCACAATAAAAAAGAATTTACGAACTAAAAAGAAAATCTCTAGATTTTTTGATATTGCAAAACCGCCTCTAGGCACACCAAAAAAATTTACAAACTAAAGAGAAAATCTATGGAGATTTTCTAATAGTGAAAGCCACCCATCTGGCACCCTAAAAAAGAATTAACGAACTAAAAAGAAAATCTCTAGATTTTCTGATATTGCACCTACGCCCTCTAGGCACAACAAAAAAATTTACAAACTAAAGAGAAAATCTATGGAGATTTTCTAATAGTGAAAGCCACCCATCTGGCACCCTAAAAAAGTACTTACGAACGAAAACGAAAATCTCTGGATTTTCTGACAATGCACAACGCCCTCTAGGCACAACAAAAAAATTTACAAACTAAAGAGAAAATCTATGGAGATTTTCTAATAGTGAAAGCCACACATCTGGGACCCTAAAAAAGAACTTACGAACTAAAAAGAAAATCTTTGCAGATTTTCTAAATTGCACAACGCCCACTTGGCACATTAAAGTAGCCTATTTCTATTCCTATCCTAAGTTGCCCACCGTCCTCCCCGTACCCCTTCCAACTAAGAGAATAATTAAAATCTAAATAGAAAATCTTTGGAGATTTTCTAATAGTGAAAGCCACCCATCTGGCACCCTAAAAAAGAACTTACGAACTAAAAAGAAAATCTCTAGATTTTCTGATAATGCACAACGCCCTAAAGACGCACCAGAAAAATTTACAAACTAAAGAGAAAATCTATGGAGATTTTCTAATAGTGAAAGCCACCCATCTGGCACCCTAAAAAAGAATTTACGAACTAAAAAGAAAATCTCTAGATTTCTGACAATGCACAACGACCTCTAGGCACACCAAACAAACTTACAAACTAAAGAGAAAATCTATGGAGATTTTCTAATAGTGAAAGCCACCCATCTGGCACCCTAAAAAAGAATTAACGAACTAAAAAGAAAATCTCTAGATTTTCTGATATTGCACCTACGCCCTCTAGGCACAACAAAAAAATTTACAAACTAAAGAGAAAATCTATGGAGATTTTCTAATAGTGAAAGCCACCCATCTGGCACCCTAAAAAAGTTTTACAAACGAAAACGAAAATCTCTGGATTTTCTGACAATGCACAACGCCCTCTAGGCACTCCAAACAAACTTACAAACTAAAGAGAAAATCTATGGAGATTTTCCAATAGTGAAAGCCACTCATCTGGCACCCTAAAAAAGAATTTACGAACTAAAAGGAAAATCTCTAGATTTCTGACAATGCACAACGACCTCTAGGCACACCAAACAAACTTACAAACTAAAGAGAAAATCTATAGCGATTTTCTAATAGTGAAAGCCACCCTTCTGGCACACTAAAAAAGAAGTTACAAACTATAAGAAAAATCTTTGCAGATTTTCTAAATTGCACAACGCCCACTTGGCACTTTTAAAAAAAGCCTATTTCTATTCCTATACTAAGTTGCCCACCGTCCTCCACGTACCCCTTCCAACTAAAAGAATAATTAAAAGATAAATAGAAAATCTTTGGAGATTTTCTAATAGTGAAAGCCACCCATCTGGCACCCTAAAAAAGAACTTATGAACTAAAAAGAAAATCTCTAGATTTTCTGATATCGCACAACGCCCTTAAGACACACCAGAAAAATTTACAAACTAAAGAGAAAATCTATGGAGATTTTCTAATAGTGAAAGCCACCCATCTGGCACCCTAAAAAAGAATTTACGAACTAAAAAGAAAATCTCTAGATTTTCTGACAATGCACAACGCCCTCTAGGCACACCAAACAAACTTACAAACTAAAGAGAAAATCTATAGCGATTTTCTAATAGTGAAAGCCACCCTTCTGGCATACTAAAAAGAAGTTACAAACTATAAGAAAAATCTTTGCAGATTTTCTAAATTGCACAACGCCCACTTGGCACATTAAAGTAGCCTATTTCTATTCCTATCCTAAGTTGCCCACCGTCCTCCACGTACCCCTTCCAACTAAAAGAATAATTAAAAACTAAATAGAAAATCTTTGGAGATTTTCTAATAGTGAAAGCCACCCATCTGGCACCCTAAAAAAGAACTTACGCACTAAAAAGAAAATCTCTAGATTTTAAGAGAAAATCTATGGAGATTTTCTAATAGTGAAAGCCACCCATCTGGCACCCTAAAAAAGAAGTTACAAACTATAAAGAAAAATCTTTGCAGATTTTCTAAATTGCACAACGCCCACTTGGCACATTAAAGTAGCCTATTTCTATTCCTATCCTAAGTTGCCCACCGTCCTCCCCGTACCCCTTCCAACTAAGAGAATAATTAAAATCTAAATAGAAAATCTTTGGAGATTTTCTAATAGTGAAAGAAACCTATCTGGCACCTTAAAAAAGAACTTACGACCTAAAAAGAAAATCTCTAGATTTTCTGATATCGCACAACGCCCTCTAGGCACACCAAACAAACTTACAAACTAAAGAGAAAATCTATGGAGATTTTCTAATAGTGAAAGCCACCCATCTGGCACCCTAAAAAATAATTTACGAACTAAAAAGAAAATCTCTAGATTTTCTGATATTGCAAAACGCCCTCTAGGCACACCAAAAAAACTTACAAACTAAAGAGAAAATCTATGGAGATTTTCTAATAGTGAAAGCCACCCATCTGGCACCCTAAAAAAGTTTTACAAACGAAAACGAAAATCTCTGGATTTTCTGACAATGCACAACGCCCTCTAGGCACTCCAAACAAACTTACAAACTAAAGAGAAAATCTATGGAGATTTTCTAATATTGAAAGCCACCCATCTGGCACCCTAAAAAAGTACTTACGAACGAAAACGAAAATCTCTGGATTTTCTGACAATGCACAACGCCCTCTAGGCACAACAAAAAAATTTACAAACTAAAGAGAAAATCTATGGAGATTTTCTAATAGTGAAAGCCACCCATCTGGCACCCTAAAAAAGAAGTTACAAACTATAAAGAAAAATCTTTGCAGATTTTCTAAATTGCACAACGCCCACTTGGCACATTAAAGTAGCCTATTTCTATTCCTATCCTAAGTTGCCCACCGTCCTCCCCGTACCCCTTCCAACTAAGAGAATAATTAAAATCTAAATAGAAAATCTTTGGAGATTTTCTAATAGTGAAAGCCACCCATCTGGCACCCTAAAAAAGAACTTACGAACTAAAAAGAAAATCTCTAGATTTTCTGATAATGCACAACGCCCTAAAGACACACCAGAAAAATTTACAAACTAAAGAGAAAATCTATGGAGATTTTCTAATAGTGAAAGCCACCCATCTGGCACCCTAAAAAAGAATTAACGAACTAAAAAGAAAATCTCTAGATTTCTGACAATGCACAACGCCCTCTAGGCACACCAAAAAAATTTACAAACTAAAGAGAAAATCTATGGAGATTTTCTAATAGTGAAAGCCACCCATCTGGCACCCTAAAAAAGAATTAACGAACTAAAAAGAAAATCTCTAGATTTTCTGATATTGCACCTACGCCCTCTAGGCACAACAAAAAAATTTACAAACTAAAGAGAAAATCTATGGAGATTTTCTAATAGTGAAAGCCACCCATCTGGCACCCTAAAAAAGTTTTACAAACGAAAACGAAAATCTCTGGATTTTCTGACAATGCACAACGCCCTCTAGGCACTCCAAACAAACTTACAAACTAAAGAGAAAATCTATGGAGATTTTCTAATATTGAAAGCCACCCATCTGGCACCCTAAAAAAGTACTTACGAACGAAAACGAAATTCTCTGGACTTTCTGACAATGCACAACGCCCACTAGGCACAACAAAAAAATTTACAAACTAAAGAGAAAATCTATGGAGATTTTCTAATAGTGAAAGCCACACATCTGGGACCCTAAAAAAGAACTTACGAACTAAAAAGAAAATCTTTGTAGATTTTCTAAATTGCACAACGCCCACTTGGCACATTTAAAAAAAGGCTATTTCTATTCCTATCCTAAGTTGCCCACCGTCGTCCCCTTACCCCTTCCAACTAATACAATAATTAAAATCTAAATAGAAAATCTTTGGAGATTTTCTAATAGTGAAAGCCACCCATCTGGCACCCTAAAATAGAACTTACGAACTAAAAAGAAAATCTCTAGATTTTCTGATAATGCACATCGCCCTCTAGGCACACCAAACAAACTTACAAACTAAAGAGAAAATCTATAGCGATTTTCTAATAGTGAAAGCCACCCTTCTGGCACACTAAAAAAGAATATACAAACTGTAAAGAAAAATCTTTGCAGATTTTCTAAATTGCACAACGCCCACTTGGCACTTTAAAAAAAGCCTATTTCTATTCCTATACTAAGTTGCCCACCGTCCTCCACGTACCCCTTCCAACTAAAAGAATAATTAAAAGCTAAATAGAAAATCTTTGGAGATTTTCTAATAGTGAAAGCCACCCATCTGGCACCCTAAAAAAGAACTTACGAACTAAAAAGAAAATCTCTAGATTTTCTGATAATGCACAACGCCCTTAAGACACACCAGAAAAATTTACAAACTAAAGAGAAAATCTATGGAGATTTTCTAATAGTGAAAGCCACCCATCTGGCACCCTAAAAAAGAATTTACGAACTAAAAAGAAAATCTCTAGATTTCTGACAATGCACAACGCCCTCTAGGCACACCAAACAAACTTACAAACTAAAGAGAAAATCTATAGCGATTTTCTAATAGTGAAAGCCACCCTTCTGGCACACTAAAAAAGAATATACAAACTGTAAAGAAAAATCTTTGCAGATTTTCTAAATTGCACAACGCCCACTTGGCACATTTAAAAAAAGCCTATTTCTATTCCTATCCTAAGTTGCCCACCGTCCTCCCCGTACCCTTTCCAACTAAAAAAATAATTAAAATCTAAATAGGAAATCTTTGGAGATTTTCTAATAGTGAAAGCCACCCATCGGGCACCCTAAAAAAGAACTTACGAACTAAAAAGAAAATCTCTAGATTTTCTGATATTGCACAACGCCCTCTAGGCACACCAAAAAAATTTACAAACTAAAGAGAAAATCTATGGAGATTTTCTAATAGTGAAAGCCACCCATCTGGCACCCTAAAAAAGAAGTTACAAACTATAAAGAAAAATCTTTGCAGATTTTCTAAATTGCACAACGCCCACTTGGCACATTAAAGTAGCCTATTTCTATTCCTATCCTAAGTTGCCCACCGTCCTCCCCGTACCCCTTCCAACTAAGAGAATAATTAAAATCTAAATAGAAAATCTTTGGAGATTTTCTAATAGTGAAAGCCACCCATCTGGCACCCTAAAAAAGAACTTACGAACTAAAAAGAAAATCTCTAGATTTTCTGATATCGCACAACGCCCTCTAGGCACACCAAACAAACTTACAAACTAAAGAGAAAATCTATGGAGATTTTCTAATAGTGAAAGCCACCCATCTGGCACAATAAAAAAGAATTTACGAACTAAAAAGAAAATCTCTAGATTTTTTGATATTGCAAAACCGCCTCTAGGCACACCAAAAAAATTTACAAACTAAAGAGAAAATCTATGGAGATTTTCTAATAGTGAAAGCGACCCATCTGGCACCCTAAAAAAGAATTAACGAACTAAAAAGAAAATCCCTAGATTTTCTGATAATGCACAACGCCCTAAAGACACACCAGAAAAATTTACAAACTAAAGAGAAAATCTATGGAGATTTTCTAATAGTGAAAGCCACCCATCTGGCACCCTAAAAAAGAATTTACGAACTAAAAAGAAAATCTCTAGATTTCTGACAATGCACAACGACCTCTAGGCACACCAAACAAACTTACAAACTAAAGAGAAAATCTATAGCGATTTTCTAATAGTGAAAGCCACCCATCTGGCACCCTAAAAAAGAATTAACGAACTAAAAAGAAAATCTCTAGATTTTCTGATATTGCACCTACGCCCTCTAGGCACAACAAAAAAATTTACAAACTAAAGAGAAAATCTATGGAGATTTTCTAATAGTGAAAGCCACCCATCTGGCACCCCAAAAAAGTTTTACAAACGAAAACGAAAATCTCTGGATTTTCTGACAATGCACAACGCCCTCTAGGCACACCAAACAAACTTACAAACTAAAGAGAAAATCTATGGAGATTTTCTAATAGTGAAAGCCACCCATCTGGCACCCTAAAAAAGAACTTACGAACTAAAAAGAAAATCTCTAGATTTTCTGATAATGCACAACGCCCTAAAGACACACCAGAAAAATTTACAAACTAAAGAGAAAATCTATGGAGATTTTCCAATAGTGAAAGCCACCCATCTGGCGCCCTAAAAAAGAATTTACGAACTAAAAAGAAAATCTCTAGATTTCTGACAATGCACAACGCCCTCTAGGCACACCAAACAAACTTACAAACTAAAGAGAAAATCTATAGCGATTTTCTAATAGTGAAAGCCACCCTTCTGGCACACTAAAAAAGAAGTTACAAACTATAAAGAAAAATCTTTGCAGATTTTCTAAATTGCACAACGCCCACTTGGCACTTTTAAAAAAAGCCTATTTCTATTCCTATCCTAAGTTGCCCACCGTCCTCCACGTACCCCTTCCAACTAAAAGAATAATTAAAAGCTAAATAGAAAATCTTTGGAGATTTTCTAATAGTGAAAGCCACCCATCTGGCACCCTAAAAAAGAACTTATGAACTAAAAAGAAAATCTCTAGATTTTCTGATAATGCACAACGCCCTAAAGACACACCAGAAAAATTTACAAACTAAAGAGAAAATCTATGGAGATTTTCTAATAGTGAAAGCCACCCATCTGGCACCCTAAAAAAGAATTTACGAACTAAAAAGAAAATCTCTAGATTTTCTGATATCGCACAACGCCCTCTAGGCACACCAAACAAACTTACAAACTAAAGAGAAAATCTATAGCGATTTTCTAATAGTGAAAGCCACCCTTCTGGCACACTAAAAAAGAAGTTACAAACTATAAGGAAAAATCTTTGCAGATTTTCTAAATTGCACAACGCCCACTTGGCACTTTTAAAAAAAGCCTATTTCTATTCCTATCCTAAGTTGCCCACCGTCCTCCACGTACCCCTTCCAACTAAAAGAATAATTAAAAGCTAAATAGAAAATCTTTGGAGATTTTCTAATAGTGAAAGCCACCCATCTGGCACCCTAAAAAAGAACTTACGAACTAAAAAGAAAATCTCTAGATTTTCTGATAATGCACAACGCCCTCTAGGCACACCAAAAAAATTTACAAACTAAAGAGAAAATCTATGGAGATTTTCTAATAGTGAAAGCCACCCATCTGGCACCCTAAAAAAGAAGTTACAAACTATAAAGAAAAATCTTTGCAGATTTTCTAAATTGCACAACGCCCACTTGGCACATTAAAGTAGCCTATTTCTATTCCTATCCTAAGTTGCCCACCGTCCTCCCCGTACCCCTTCCAACTAAGAGAATAATTAAAATCTAAATAGAAAATCTTTGGAGATTTTCTAATAGTGAAAGAAACCTATCTGGCACCTTAAAAAAGAACTTACGACCTAAAAAGAAAATCTCTAGATTTTCTGATATCGCACAACGCCCTCTAGGCACACCAAACAAACTTACAAACTAAAGAGAAAATCTATGGAGATTTTCTAATAGTGAAAGCCCCCCATCTGGCACAATAAAAAAGAATTTACGAACTAAAAAGAAAATCTCTAGATTTTCTGATATTGCACCTACGCCCTCTAGGCACAACAAAAAAATTTACAAACTAAAGAGAAAATCTATGGAGATTTTCTAATAGTGAAAGCGACCCATCTGGCACCCTAAAAAAGAATTAACGAACTAAAAAGAAAATCTCTAGATTTTCTGATATTGCACCTACGCCCTCTAGGCACAACAAAAAAATTTACAAACTAAAGAGAAAATCTATGGAGATTTTCTAATAGTGAAAGCCACCCATCTGGCACCCTAAAAAAGTACTTACGAACGAAAACGAAATTCTCTGGATTTTCTGACAATGCACAACGCCCTCTAGGCACAACAAAAAAATTTACAAACTAAAGAGAAAATCTATGGAGATTTTCTAATAGTGAAAGCCACACATCTGGGACCCTAAAAAAGAACTTACGAACTAAAAAGAAAATCTTTGTAGATTTTCTAAATTGCACAACGCCCACTTGGCACATTTTAAAAAAGGCTATTTCTATTCCTATCCTAAGTTGCCCACCGTCGTCCCCTTACCCCTTCCAACTAATACAATAATTAAAATCTAAATAGAAAATCTTTGGAGATTTTCTAATAGTGAAAGCCACCCATCTGGCACCCTAAAAAAGAACTTACGAACTAAAAAGAAAATCCCTAGATTTTCTGATAATGCACAACGCCCTAAAGACACACCAGAAAAATTTACAAACTAAAGAGAAAATCTATGGAGATTTTCTAATAGTGAAAGCCACCCATCTGGCACCCTAAAAAAGAATTAACGAACTAAAAAGAAAATCTCTAGATTTCTGACAATGCACAACGCCCTCTAGGCACACCAAAAAAATTTACAAACTAAAGAGAAAATCTATGGAGATTTTCTAATAGTGAAAGCCACCCATCTGGCACCCTAAAGAATTAACGAACTAAAAAGAAAATCTCTAGATTTTCTGATATTGCACCTACGCCCTCTAGGCACAACAAAAATATTTACAAACTAAAGAGAAAATCTATGGAGATTTTCTAATAGTGAAAGCCACCCATCTGGCACCCCAAAAAAGTTTTACAAACGAAAACGAAAATCTCTGGATTTTCTGACAATGCACAACGCCCTCTAGGCACTCCAAACAAACTTACAAACTAAAGAGAAAATCTATGGAGATTTTCCAATAGTGAAAGCCACTCATCTGGCACCCTAAAAAAGAATTTACGAACTAAAAAGAAAATCTCTAGATTTCTGACAATGCACAACGCCTTCTAGGCACACCAAACAAACTTACAAACTAAAGAGAAAATCTATGGAGATTTTCTAATAGTGAAAGCCACTTATCTGGCACACTAAAAAAGAAGTTACAAACTATAAGGAAAAATCTTTGCAGATTTTCTAAATTGCACAACGCCCACTTGGCACTTTTAAAAAAAGCCTATTTCTATTCCTATCCTAAGTTGCCCACCGTCCTCCACGTACCCCTTCCAACTAAAAGAATAATTAAAAGCTAAATAGAAAATCTTTGGAGATTTTCTAATAGTGAAAGCCACCCATCTGGCACCCTAAAAAAGAACTTACGAACTAAAAAGAAAATCTCTAGATTTTCTGATAATGCACAACGCCCTTAAGACACACCAGAAAAATTTACAAACTAAAGAGAAAATCTATGGAGATTTTCTAATAGTGAAAGCCACCCATCTGGCACCCTAAAAAAGTTTTACAAACGAAAACGAAAATCTCTGGATTTTCTGACAATGCACAACGCCCTCTAGGCACTCCAAACAAACTTACAAACTAAAGAGAAAATCTATGGAGATTTTCCAATAGTGAAAGCCACTCATCTGGCACCCTAAAAAAGAATTTACGAACTAAAAAGAAAATCTCTAGATTTTCTGACAATGCACAACGCCCTCTAGGCACACCAAAAAAATTTACAAACTAAAGAGAAAATCTATGGAGATTTTCTAATAGTGAAAGCCACCCATCTGGCACCCTAAAAATAAAGTTACAAACTATAAGGAAAAATCTTTGCAGATTTTCTAAATTGCACAACGCCCACTTGGCACTTTTAAAAAAAGCCTATTTCTATTCCTATCCTAAGTTGCCCACCGTCCTCCACGTACCACTTCCAACTAAAAGAATAATTAAAAGCTAAATAGAAAATCTTTGGAGATTTTCTAATAGTGAAAGCCACCCATCTGGCACCCTAAAATAGAACTTACGAACTAAAAAGAAAATCTGTAGATTTTCTGATAATGCACAACGCCCTAAAGACACACCAGAAAAATTTACAAACTAAAGAGAAAATCTATGGAGATTTTCTAATAGTGAAAGCCACCCATCTGGCACCCTAAAAAAGAATTTACGAACTTAAAAGAAAATCTCTAGATTTCTGACAATGCACAACGCCCTCTAGGCACACCAAACAAACTTACAAACTAAAGAGAAAATATATAGCGATTTTCTAATAGTGAAAGCCACCCTTCTGGCATACTAAAAAAGAAGTTACAAACTGTAAAGAAAAATCTTTGTAGATTTTCTAAATTGCACAACGCCCACTTGGCACTTTTAAAAAAAGCCTATTTCTATTCCTATCCTAAGTTGCCCACCGTCCTCCACGTACCCCTTCCAACTAAAAGAATAATTAAAAGCTAAATAGAAAATCTTTGGAGATTTTCTAATAGTGAAAGCCACCCATCTGGCACCCTAAAAAAGAACTTACGAACTAAAAAGAAAATCTCTAGATTTTCTGATAATGCACAACGCCCTCTAGGCACACCAGAAAAATTTACAAACTAAAGAGAAGATCTATGGAGATTTTCTAATAGTGAAAGCCACCCATCTGGCACACTAAAAGAGAAGTTACAAACTATAAAGAAAAATCTTTGCAGATTTTCTAAATTGCACAACGCCCACTTGGCACTTTTAAAAAAAGCCTATTTCTATTCCTATCCTAAGTTGCCCACCGTCCTCCCCGTACCCCTTCCATCTAAAAGAATAATTAAAAGATAAATAGAAAATCTTTGGAGATTTTCTAATAGTGAAAGCCACCCATCTGGCACCTTAAAAAAGAACTTATGAACTAAAAAGAAAATCTCTAGATTTTCTGATATCGCACAACGCCCTCTAGGCACACCAAACAAACTTACAAACTAAAGAGAAAATCTATGGAGATTTTCTAATAGTGAAAGCCACCCATCTGGCACAATAAAAAAGAATTTACGAACTAAAAAGAAAATCTCTAGATTTTTTGATATTGCAAAACCGCCTCTAGGCACACCAAAAAAATTTACAAACTAAAGAGAAAATCTATGGAGATTTTCTAATAGTGAAAGCGACCCATCTGGCACCCTAAAAAAGAATTAACGAACTAAAAAGAAAATCTCTAGATTTTCTGATATTGCACAACGCCCTCTAGGCACACCAAAAAAACTTACAAACTACAGAGAAGATCTATGGAGATTTTCTAATAGTGAAAGCCACCCATCTGGCACCCTAAAAAAGTACTTACGAACGAAAACGAAAATCTCTGGATTTTCTGACAATGCACAACGCCCTCTAGGCACAACAAAAAAATTTACAAACTAAAGAGAAAATCTATGGAGATTTTCTAATAGTGAAAGCCACACATCTGGGACCCTAAAAAAGAACTTACGAACTAAAAAGAAAATCTTTGTAGATTTTCTAAATTGCACAACGCCCACTTGGCACATTTTAAAAAAGGCTATTTCTATTCCTATACTAAGTTGCCCACCGTCCTCCCCGTACCCCTTCCAACTAAAAGAATAATTAAAATCTAAATAGAAAATCTTTGGAGATTTTCTAATAGTGAAAGCCACCCATCTGGCACCCTAAAAAAGAACTTATGAACTAAAAAGAAAATCTCTAGATTTTCTGATAATGCACAACGCGCTAGAGACACACCAGAAAAATTTACAAACTAAAGAGAAAATCTATGGAGATTTTCTAATAGTGAAAGCCACCCATCTGGCACCCTAAAAAATAATTTACGAACTAAATAGAAAATCTCTAGATTTTCTGATATTGCAAAACGCCCTCTAGGCACACCAAAAAAACTTACAAACTAAAGAGAAAATTTTTGGTGATTTTCTAATAGTGAAAGCCACCCATCTGGCACCCTAAAAAAGAACTTACGAACTAAAAAGAAAATCTCTAGATTTTCTGATATTGCATCTACGCCCTCTAGGCACAACAAAAAAATTTACAAACTAAAGAGAAAATCTATGGAGATTTTCTAATAGTGAAAGGCACCCATCTGGCACCCTAAAAAAGTTTTACAAACGAAAACGAAAATCTCTGGATTTTCTGACAATGCACAACTCCCTCTAGGCACTCCAAACAAACTTACAAACTAAAGAGAAAATCTATGGAGATTTTCTAATATTGAAAGCCACCCATCTGGCACCCTAAAAAAGTACTTAAGAACGAAAACGAAATTCTCTGGACTTTCTGACAATGCACAACGCCCAATAGGCACAACAAAAAAATTTACAAACTAAAGAGAAAATCTATGGAGATTTTCTAATAGTGAAAGCCACACATCTGGGACCCTAAAAAAGAACTTACGAACTAAAAAGAAAATCTTTGTAGATTTTCTAAATTGCACAACGCCCACTTGGCACATTTAAAAAAAGGCTATTTCTATTCCTATCCTAAGTTGCCCACCGTCGTCCCCTTACCCCTTCCAACTAATACAATAATTAAAATCTAAATAGAAAATCTTTGGAGATTTTCTAATAGTGAAAGCCACCCATCTGGCACCCTAAAATAGAACTTACGGACTAAAAAGAAAATCTCTAGATTTTCTGATAATGCACATCGCCCTCTAGGCACACCAAACAAACTTACAAACTAAAGAGAAAATCTATAGCGATTTTCTAATAGTGAAAGCCACCCTTCTGGCACACTAAAAAAGAAGTTACAAACTATAAAGAAAAATCTTTGCAGATTTTCTAAATTGCACAACGCCCACTTGGCACTTTTAAAAAAAGCCTATTTCTATTCCTATCCTAAGTTGCCCACCGTCCTCCACGTACCCCTTCCAACTAAAAGAATAATTAAAAGCTAAATAGAAAATCTTTGGAGATTTTCTAATAGTGAAAGCCACCCATCTGGCACCGTAAAAAAGAACTTACGAACTAAAAAGAAAATCTCTAGATTTTCTGATAATGCACAACGCCCTAAAGACACACCAGAAAAATTTACAAACTAAAGAGAAAATCTATGGAGATTTTCTAATAGTGAAAGCCACCCATCTGGCACCCTAAAAAAGAATTTACGAACTAAAAAGAAAATCTCTAGATTTCTGACAATGCACAACGCCCTCTAGGCACACCAAACAAACTTACAAACTAAAGAGAAAATCTATAGCGATTTTCTAATAGTGAAAGCCACCCTTCTGGCACACTAAAAAAGAAGTTACAAACTATAAAGAAAAATCTTTGCAGATTTTCTAAATTGCACAACGCCCACTTGGCACTTTTAAAAAAAGCCTATTTCTATTCCTATCCTAAGTTGCCCACCGTCCTCCACGTACCCCTTCCAACTAAAAGAATAATTAAAAGCTAAATAGAAAATCTTTGGAGATTTTCTAATAGTGAAAGCCACCCATCTGGCACCCTAAAAAAGAACTTACGAACTAAAAAGAAAATCTCTAGATTTTCTGATATTGCACAACGCCCTCTAGGCACACCAAAAAAATTTACAAACTAAAGAGAAAATCTATGGAGATTTTCTAATAGTGAAAGCCACCCATCTGGCACCCTAAAAAAGAATTTACGAACTAAAAAGAAAATCTTTGTAGATTTTCTAAATTGCACAACGCCCACTTGGCACATTTTATAAAAGCCTATTTCTATTCCTATCCTAAGTTGCCCACCGTCGTCCCCTTACCCCTTCCAACTAATACAATAATTAAAATCTAAATAGAAAATCTTTGGAGATTTTCTAATAGTGAAAGCCACCCATCTGGCACCATAAAATAGAACTTACGAACTAAAAAGAAAATCTCTAGATTTTCTGATAATGCACATCGCCCTCTAGGCACACCAAACAAACTTACAAACTAAAGAGAAAATCTATAGCGATTTTCTAATAGTGAAAGCCACCCTTCTGGCACACTAAAAAAGAATATACAAACTGTAAAGAAAAATCTTTGCAGATTTTCTAAATTGCACAACGCCCACTTGGCACTTTAAAAAAAGCCTATTTCTATTCCTATCCTAAGTTGCCCACCGTCCTCCACGTACCCCTTCCAACTAAAAGAATAATTAAAAGCTAAATAGAAAATCTTTGGAGATTTTCTAATAGTGAAAGCCACCCATCTGGCACCCTAAAAAAGAACTTACGAACTAAAAAGAAAATCTCTAGATTTTCTGATAATGCACAACGCCCTTAAGACACACCAGAAAAATTTACAAACTAAAGAGAAAATCTATGGAGATTTTCTAATAGTGAAAGCCACCCATCTGGCACCCTAAAAAAGAATTTACGAACTAAAAAGAAAATCTCTAGATTTTCTGACAATGCACAACGCCCTCTAGGCACACCAAACAAACTTACAAACTAAAGAGAAAATCTATAGCGATTTTCTAATAGTGAAAGCCACCCTTCTGGCACACTAAAAAAGAAGTTACAAACTATAAAGAAAAATCTTTGCAGATTTTCTAAATTGCACAACGCCCACTTGGCACTTTTTAAAAAAGCCTATTTCTATTCCTATCCTAAGTTGTCCACCGTCCTCCCCGTACCCCTTCCAACTAAAAGAATAATTAAAAGCTAAATAGAAAATCTTTGGTGATTTTCTAATAGTGAAAGCCACCCATCTGGCACCCTAAAAAAGAACTTACGAACTAAAAAGAAAATCTCTAGATTTTCTGATATTGCACAACGCCCTCTAGGCACACCAAACAAACTTACAAACTAAAGAGAAAATCTACGGCGATTTTCTAATAGTGAAAGCCACCCATTTGGCACCCTAAAAAAGAAGTTACAAACTATAAAGAAAAATCTTTGCAGATTTTCTAAATTGCACAACGCCCACTTGGCACATTAAAGTAGCCTATTTCTATTCCTATCCTAAGTTGCCCACCGTCCTCCCCGTACCCCTTCCAACTAAAAGAATAATTAAAATCTAAATAGAAAATCTTTGGAGATTTTCTAATAAAAAAACCTATCTGGCACCTTAAAAGAACTTACGACCTAAAAGAAAATCTCTAGATTTTCTGACATCACCAACGCCCTCTAGGCACACCAAACAAACTTACAAACTAAAGAGAAAATCTATAGCGATTTTCTAATAGTGAAAACGCCCATCTGGCACAATAAAAAGAACTTACGAACTAAAAAGAAAATCTCTAGATTTTCTGATATTGCAAAACCGCCTCTAGGCACACCAAAAAGATTTACAAACTAAAGAGAAAATCTATGGAGATTTTCTAATAGTAAAAGCCACCCATCTGGAACCCTAAAAAAGAATTTACGAACTAAAAAGAAAATCTCTAGATTTTCTGATATCGCACAACGCCCTCTAGGAACACCAAAAAAACTTACAAACTAAAGAGAAAATCTATGGAGATTTTCTAATAGTGAAAGCCACCCATCTGGCACCCTAAAAAAGAACTTACAAACTAAAAAGGAAATCTCTAGATATTCTGATAATGCACAACGCCCTCTAGGCACACAAAAAAACTTACCAACTAAATAGAAAATCTATGGAGATTTTCTAATAGTGAAAGCCACCCATCTGGCACCCTAAAAAAGAATTTACGAACTAAAAAGAAAATCTTTGTAGATTTTCTAAATTGCACAACGCCCACTTGGCACATTTTATAAAAGCCTATTTCTATTCCTATCCTAAGTTGCCCACCGTCCTCCACGTACCCCTTCCAACTAAAAGAATAATTAAAAGCTAAATAGAAAATCTTTGGAGATTTTCTAATAGTGAAAGCCACCCATCTGGCACCCTAAAAAAGAACTTACGAACTAAAAAGAAAATCTCTAGATTTTCTGATAATGCACAACGCCCTAAAGACACACCAGAAAAATTTACAAACTAAAGAGAAAATCTATGGAGATTTTCTAATAGTGAAAGCCACCCATCTGGCACCCTAAAAAAGAATTTACGAACTAAAAAGAAAATCTCTAGATTTTCTGACAATGCACAACGCCCTCTAGGCACACCAAAAAAATTTACAAACTAAAGAGAAAATCTATGGAGATTTTCTAATAGTGAAAGCCACCCATCTGGCACCCTAAAAGAATTAACGAACTAAAAACAAAATCTCTAGATTTTCTGATATTGCACAACGCCCTCTAGGCACACCAAAAAAAATTTACAAACTAAAGAGAAAATCTGTGGAGATTTTCTAATAGTGAAAGCCACCCATCTGGCACCCTAAAAAAGTACTTTTGAACGAAAACGAAAATCTCTGGATTTTCTGATATTGCAAAATGCCCTCTAGGCACACCAAAAAAACTTACAAACTAAAGAGAAAATCTTTGGTGATTTTCTAATAGTGAAAGCCACCCATCGGGCACCCTAAAAAAGAACTTACGAACTAAAAACGAAATATCTCTGGACTATTCTGACAATGCACAACGCCCTCTAGGCACACCAAAAAAACTTACAAACTAAAGACAAAATCTATGGAGATTTTCTAATAGAAAGCCACCCATCTGGGACCCTAAAAGAACTTACAAACTAAAAAGAAAATCTTTGTAGATTTTCTAAATTGCACAACGCCCATTTGGCACATTTAAAAAAAGGCTATTTCTATTCCTATCCTAAGTTGCCCACCGTCGTCCCCTTACCCCTTCCAACTAATACAATAATTAAAATCTAAATAGAAAATCTTTGGAGATTTTCTAATAGTGAAAGCCACCCATCTGGCACCCTAAAATAGAACTTACGAACTAAAAAGAAAATCTCTAGATTTTCTGATAATGCACATCGCCCTCTAGGCACACCAAACAAACTTACAAACTAAAGAGAAAATCTATAGCGATTTTCTAATAGTGAAAGCCACACATCTGGCACCCTAAAAAAGAAGTTACAAACTATAAAGAAAAATCTTTGCAGATTTTCTAAATTGCACAACGCCCACTTGGCACTTTTAAAAAAAGCCTATTTCTATTCCTATCCTAAGTTGCCCACCGTCCTCCCCGTACCCCTTCCAACTAAAAGAATAATTAACAAACTAAAGAGAAAATCTATGGAGATTTTCTAATAGTGAAAGCCACCCATCTGGCACCCTAAAAAAGAACTTACGAACTAAAAAGAAAATCTCTAGATTTTCTGATATTGCACAACGCCCTCTAGGCACACCAAAAAAATTTACAAACTAAAGAGAAAATCTATGGAGATTTTCTAATAGTGAAAGCCACTTATCTGGCACACTAAAAAAGAAGTTACAAACTATAAGGAAAAATCTTTGCAGATTTTCTAAATTGCACAACGCCCACTTGGCACTTTTAAAAAAAGCCTATTTCTATTCCTATCCTAAGTTGCCCACCGTCCTCCCCGTACCCCTTCCAACTAAAAGAATAATTAAAATCTAAATAGAAAATCTTTGGAGATTTTCTAATAGTGAAAGCCACCCATCTGGCACCCTAAAAAAGAACTTACGAACTAAAAAGAATATCTCTAGATATTCTGATAATGCACAACGCCCTCTAGGCACACCAAAAAAACTTACAAACTAAAGAGAAAATCTATGGAGATTTTCTAATAGTGAAAGCCACCCATCTGGCACAATAAAAAAGAATTAACGAACTAAAAAGAAAATCCCTAGATTTTCTGATAATGCACAACGCCCTAAAGACACACCAGAAAAATTTACAAACTAAAGAGAAAATCTATGGAGATTTTCTAATAGTGAAAGCCACCCATCTGGCACCCTAAAAAATAATTTACGAACTAAAAAGAAAATCTCTAGATTTTCTGATATTGCACAACGCCCTCTAGGCACACCAAAAAAACTTACAAACTACAGAGAAGATCTATGGAGATTTTCTAATAGTGAAAGCCACCCATCTGGCACCCTAAAAAGAATTAACGAACTAAAAGAAAATCTCTAGATTTTCTGAAATTGCACAACGCCCTCTAGGCACAACAAAAAAATTTACAAACTAAAGAGAAAATCTATGGAGATTTTCTAATAGTGAAAACCCACCCATCTGGCGCCCTAAAAAAGTTTTACAAACGAAAACGAAAATCTCTGGATTTTCTGACAATGCACAACGCCCTCTAGGCACACCAAACAAACTTACAAACTAAAGAGAAAATCTATGGAGATTTTCTAATAAAAAAAGCCACCCATCTGGCACCCTAAAAAAGTACTTACAAACTAAAAAGAATATCTCTAGATTTTCTGATAATGCACAACGCCCACTAGGCACACCAAAAAAATTTACAAACTAAAGACAAAATCTATGGAGATTTTCTAATAGTGAAAGCCACCCATCTGGCACCCTAAAAAGAACTTACGAACTAAAAAGAAAATCTTTGTAGATTTTCTAAATTGCACAACGCCCACTTGGCACATTTTAAAAAAGCCTATTTCTATTCCTATCCTAAGTTGCCCACCGTCGTCCCGGTACCCCTTCCAACTAAAAGAATTAATTAAAATCTAAATAGAAAATCTTTGGAGATTTTCTAATAGTGAAAGCCACCCATCTGGCACCCTAAAAAAGAACTTACGAACTAAAAAGAAAATCTCTAGATTTTCTGATATTGCACAACGCCCTCTAGGCACACCAAACAAACTTACAAACTAAAGAGAAAATCTATAGCGATTTTCTAATAGTGAAAGCCACCCTTCTGGCACACTAAAAAAGAAGTTACAAACTATAAAGAAAAATCTTTGCAGATTTTCTAAATTGCACAACGCCCACTTGGCACTTTTAAAAAAAGCCTATTTCTATTCCTATCCTAAGTTGCCCACCGTCCTCCCCGTACCCCTTCCAACTAAAAGAATAATTAACAAACTAAAGAGAAAATCTATGGAGATTTTCTAATAGTGAAAGCCACCCATCTGGCACCCTAAAAAAGAACTTACGAACTAAAAAGAAAATCTCTAGATTTTCTGATATTGCACAACGCCCTCTAGGCACACCAAAAAAATTTACAAACTAAAGAGAAAATCTATGGAGATTTTCTAATAGTGAAAGCCACCCATCTGGCACCCTAAAAAAGAAGTTACAAACTATAAAGAAAAATCTTTGCAGATTTTCTAAATTGCACAACGCCCACTTGGCACTTTTTAAAAAAGCCTATTTCTTATCCTATCCTAAGTTGTCCACCGTCCTCCCCGTACCCCTTCCAACTAAAAGAATAATTAAAAGCTAAATAGAAAATCTTTGGTGATTTTCTAATAGTGAAAGCCACCCATCTGGCACCCTAAAAAAGAACTTACGAACTAAAAAGAAAATCTCTAGATATTCTGATAATGCACAACGTCCTCTAGGCACACCAAAAAAGCTTACAAACTAAAGAGAAAATCTATGGAGATTTTCGAATAAAGAAGGCCACCCATGTGGCACCCTAAAAAAGTTTTACAAACGAAAAGAAAATCTCAGATTTTCTGACAATGCACAACGCCCTCTAGGCACTCCAAACAAACTTACAAACTAAAGAGAAAATCTATGGAGATTTTCTAATATTGAAAGCCACCCATCTGGCACCCTAAAAAAGAACTTACGAACTAAAAAGAATATCTCTAGGACTTTCTGATATTGCACAACGCCCTCTAGGCACACCAAAAAAATTTACAAACTAAAGAGAAAATCTATGGAGATTTTCTAATAGTGAAAGCCACACATCTGGGACCCTAAAAAAGAACTTACGAACTAAAAAGAAAATCTTTGTAGATTTTCTAAATTGCACAACGCCCACTTGGCACATTTAAAAAAAAGGCTATTTCTATTCCTATCCTAAGTTGCCCACCGTCGTCCCCCTTACCCCTTCCAACTAAAAATAATTAAAATCTAAATAGAAAATCTTTGGAGATTTTCTAATAGAAAGCCACCCATCTGGCACCCTAAAAAGAATTTACGAACTAAATAGAAAATCTCTAGATTTTCTGGTATTGCAAAACGCCCTCTAGGCACACCAAAAAAATTTACAAACTAAAGAGAAAATCTATGGAGATTTTCTAATAGTGAAAGCCACCCATCTGGCACCCTAAAAAAGAAGTTACAAACTATAAAGAAAAATCTTTGCAGATTTTCTAAATTGCACAACGCCCACTTGGCACTTTTAAAAAAAGCCTATTTCTATTCCTATCCTAAGTTGCCCACCGTCCTCCACGTACCCCTTCCAACTAAAAGAATAATTAACAAACTAAAGAGAAAATTTTTGGTGATTTTCTAATAGTGAAAGCCACCCATCGGGCACCCTAAAAAAGAACTTACGAACTAAAAAGAAAATCTCTAGATTTTCTGATATTGCACAACGCCCTCTAGGCACACCAAAAAAATTTACAAACTAAAGAGAAAATCTATGGAGATTTTCTAATAGTGAAAGCCACTTATCTGGCACACTAAAAAAGAAGTTACAAACTATAAGGAAAAATCTTTGCAGATTTTCTAAATTGCACAACGCCCACTTGGCACTTTTAAAAAAAGCCTATTTCTATTCCTATCCTAAGTTGCCCACCGTCCTCCACGTACCCCTTCCAACTAAAAGAATAATTAAAAGCTAAATAGAAAATCTTTGGAGATTTTCTAATAGTGAAAGCCACCCATCTGGCACCCTAAAAAAGAACTTACGAACTAAAAAGAAAATCTCTAGATTTTCTGATAATGCACAACGCCCTAAAGACACACCAGAAAAATTTACAAACTAAAGAGAAAATCTATGGAGATTTTCTAATAGTGAAAGCCACCCATCTGGCACCCTAAAAAAAAACTTATGAACAAAAAAGAAAATATCTGGATTTTCTGATAATGCACAACGCCCTAAAGACACACCAGAAAAATTTACAAACTAAAGAGAAAATCTTTGGTGATTTTCTAATAGTGAAAGCCCCCCATCTGGCACACTAAAAGAAGTTACAAACTAAAAAGAAAAGTCTTTGTAGATTTTCTAAATTGCACAACGCCCACTTGGCACATTTAAAAAAAGCCTATTTCTATTCCTATCCTAAGTTGCCCACCGTCCTCCCCGTACCCCTTCCAACTAAAAGAATAATTAAAATCTAAATAGAAAATCTTTGGAGATTTTCTAATAGTGAAAGCCACCCATCTGGCACCCTAAAAAAGAACTTATGAACAAAAAAGAAAATATCTAGATTTTCTGATAATGCACAACGCCCTAAAGACACACCAGAAAAATTTACAAAATAAAGAGAAAATCTATGGAGATTTTCTAATAGTGAAAGCCACCCATCTGGCACCCTAAAAAAGTACTTTTGAACGAAAACGAAAATCTCTGGATTTTCTGACAATGCACAACGCCCTCTAGGCACACCAGAAAAATTTACAAAATAAAGAGAAAATCTATGGAGATTTTCTAATAGAGAAAGCCACCCATCTGGCACCCTAAAAAAGTACTTACAAACGAAGACGAAAATCTCTGGATTTTCTGACAATGCACAACGCCCTCTAGGCACACCAAACAAACTTACAAACTAAAGAGAAAATCTATGGAGATTTTCTAATAGTGAAAGCCACCCTTCTGGCACACTAAAAGAGAAGTTACAAACTATAAAGAAAAATCTTTGCAGATTTTCTAAATTGCACAACGCCCACTTGGCACTTTTAAAAAAAGCCTATTTCTATTCCTATCCTAAGTTGCCCACCGTCCTCCCCGTACCCCTTCCAACTAAAAGAATAATTAAAAGCTAAATAGAAAATCTTTGGTGATTTTCTAATAGTGAAAGCCACCCATCTGGCACCCTAAAAAAGAACTTACGAACTAAAAAGAAAATCTCTAGATATTCTGATAATGCACAACGTCCTCTAGGCACACCAAAAAAATTTACAAACTAAAGAGAAAATCTATGGAGATTTTCTAATATTGAAAGCCACCCATCTGGCACCCTAAAAAGAAATTACTTTTGAACTAAAAACGAATATCTCTGGATTTTCTGACAATGCACAACGCCCTAAAGACACACCAGAAAAATTTACAAACTAAAGAGAAGATCTATGGAGATTTTCTAATAGTGAAAGCCACCCATCTGGCACACTAAAAAAGAAGTTACAAACTATAAAGGAAAATCTTTGCAGATTTTCTAAATTGCACAACGCCCACTTGGAACATTAAAGTAGGCTATTTCTATTTCTATCCTAAGTTGCCCACCGTCCTCCCCGTACCCCTTCCAACTAAAAGAATAATTAAAATCTAAATAGAAAATCTTTGGAGATTTTCTAATAGTGAAAGCCACCCATCTGGCACCCTAAAAAAGAACTTACGAACTAAACGAAAATATCTAGATTTTCTGATAAT
The DNA here is from genome assembly GCA_020055645.1 of Tomocerus qinae. Lineage (NCBI taxonomy): Eukaryota > Metazoa > Arthropoda > Collembola > Entomobryomorpha > Tomoceridae > Tomocerus > Tomocerus qinae. The sequence goes on from CM034548.1 coordinate 30,931,023, forward strand.
GCACAACGCCCTAAAGACACACCAAAAAAGCTTACAAACTAAAGACAAAATCTATGGAGCTTTTCTAATAAAGAAAGCCACCCATCTGGCACCCTAAAAAAGAACTTACGAACTAAAAAGAAAATCTCTAGATTTTCTGATAATGCACAACGCCCTCTAGGTACACCAAAAAAGCTTACAAACTAAAGACAAAATCTATGGAGATTTTCTAATAAAGAAAGCCACCCATCTGGCGCCCTAAAAAAGTACTTACAAACGAAAACGAAAATCTCTGGATTTTCTGACAATGCACAACGCCCTCTAGGCACACCAAACAAACTTACAAACTAAAGAGAAAATCTATAGCGATTTTCTAATAGTGAAAGCCACCCTTCTGGCACACTAAAAAAGAAGTTACAAACTATAAAGAAAAATCTTTGCAGATTTTCTAAATTGCACAACGCCCACTTGGCACTTTTTAAAAAAGCCTATTTCTATTCCTATCCTAAGTTGTCCACCGTCCTCCCCGTACCCCTTCCAACTAAAAGAATAATTAAAAGCTAAATAGAAAATCTTTGGTGATTTTCTAATAGTGAAAGCCACCCATCTGGCACCCTAAAAAAGAACTTACGAACTAAAAAGAAAATCTCTAGATTTTCTGATATTGCACAACGCCCTCTAGGCACACCAAAAAAATTTACAAACTAAAGAGAAAATCTATGGAGATTTTCTAATAGTGAAAGCCACCCATCTGGCACCCTAAAAAAGAACTTACGAACTAAAAAGAAAATCTCTAGATTTTCTGATAATGCACAACGCCCTCTAGGCACACCAAAAAAATTTACAAACTAAAGAGAAAATCTATGGAGATTTTCTAAAAGTGAAAGCCACCCATCTGGCACCCTAAAAAAGTACTTACAAACTATAAAGAAAAATCTTTGCAGATTTTCTAAATTGCACAACGCCCACTTGGCACATTAAAGTAGCCTATTTCTATTCCTATCCTAAGTTGCCCACCGTCCTCCCCGTACCCCTTCCAACTAAAAGAATAATTAAAATCTAAATAGAAAATCTTTGGAGATTTTCTAATAGTGAAAGCCACCCATCTGGCACCCTAAAAAAGAACTTACGAACTAAAAAGAAAATCTCTAGATTTTCTGATATTGCACAACGCCCTCTAGGCACACCAAAAAAATTTACAAACTAAAGAGAAAATCTATGGAGATTTTCTAATAGTGAAAGCCACCCATCTGGCACCCTAAAAAAGTACTTTTGAACGAAAACGAAAATCTCTGGATTTTCTGACAATGCACAACGCCCTAAAGACACACCAGAAAAATTTACAAAATAAAGAGAAAATCTATGGAGATTTTCTAATAGAGAAAGCCACCCATCTGGCACCCTAAAAAAGTACTTACAAACGAAGACGAAAATCTCTGGATTTTCTGACAATGCACAACGCCCTCTAGGCACACCAAACAAACTTACAAACTAAAGAGAAAATCTATAGCGATTTTCTAATAGTGAAAGCCACCCTTCTGGCACACTAAAAAAGAAGTTACAAACTATAAAGAAAAATCTTTGCAGATTTTCTAAATTGCACAACGCCCACTTGGCACTTTTTAAAAAAGCCTATTTCTTATCCTATCCTAAGTTGTCCACCGTCCTCCCCGTACCCCTTCCAACTAAAAGAATAATTAAAAGCTAAATAGAAAATCTTTGGTGATTTTCTAATAGTGAAAGCCACCCATCTGGCACCCTAAAAAAGAACTTACGAACTAAAAAGAAAATCTCTAGATATTCTGATAATGCACAACGTCCTCTAGGCACACCAAAAAAGCTTACAAACTAAAGAGAAAATCTATGGAGATTTTCGAATAAAGAAGGCCACCCATGTGGCACCCTAAAAAAGAATTTACGAACTAAAAAGAAAATCTCTAGATTTTCTGATATTGCACAACGCCCTCTAGGCACACCAAAAAAACTTACAAACTAAAGAGAAGATCTATGGAGATTTTCTAATAGTGAAAGCCACCCATCTGGCACCCTAAAAAAGTACTTACGAACGAAAAAGAAAATCTCTATATATTCTGATAATGCACAACGCTATCTAGGCACACCAAAAAAACTTACTAACTAAAGACAAAATCTATGGAGATTTTCAAATAGTGAAAGCCACCCATCTGGCACCCTAAAAAAGAACTTACAAACTAAAAAGAATATCTCTAGATATTCTGATAATGCACAACGCCCTCTTGGCACACCAAAAAAACTTACAAACTAAAGACAAAAACTATGGAGATTTTCTAATAAAGAAAGCCACCCATCTGGCACCCTAAAAAGAACTTGAAAACTAAAAAGAAAATCTTTGTAGATTTTCTAAATTGCACAACGCCCACTTGGCACATTTAAAAAAAACTATTTCTATTCCTATCCTAAGTTGCCCACCATCCGCCCGGTACACTACCAACTAAAAGAATTATTAAAAACTAAATAGAAAATCTTTGGAGATTTTCTAAAAGTGAAAGCCACCCAACTGGCACCCTAAAAAAACTTACAAGCTAAAAAGAAAATCTATGGAGATTTTCTAATGAAGAAAGCCACCCATTTGCACCCTAAAAAAGAAATTACAAACTAAAAAGAATATCTCTAGATATTCTGATAATGCACAACGCCCTCTAGGCACACCAAAAAAGCTTACAAACTAAAGACAAAAACTATGGAGATTTTCGAATAAAGAAAGCCACCCATCTGGCACCCTAAAAAAGAAATTACAAACTAAAAAGAATGTCTCTAGATATTCTGATAATGCACAACGCCCTCTAGGCACACCAAAAAAGCTTACAAACTAAAGAGAAAATCTATGGAGATTTTCGAATAAAGAAAGCCACCCATCTGGCACCCTAAAAAAGAACTTACAAACTAAAAAGAATATCTCTAGATATTCTGATAATGCACAACGCCCTCTAGGCACACCAAAAAAGCTTACAAACTAAAGACAAAAACTATGGAGATTTTCTAATAAAGAAAGCCACCCATCTGGCACCCTAAAAAAGAAATTACAAACTAAAAAGAATATCTCTAGATATTCTGATAATGCACAACGCCCTCTAGGCACACCAAAAAAGCTTACTAACTAAAGACAAAATCTATCGAGATTTTCTAATAAAGAAAGCCACCCATCTGGCACCCTAAAAAAGAACTTGAAAACTAAAAAGAAAATCTTTGAAGATTTTCTAAATTGCACAACGCCCACTTGGCACATTTTATAAAAGCCTATTTCTATTCCTATCCTAAGTTGCCCACCATCCGCCCGGTAAACTACCAACTAAAAGAATTATTAAAAACTAAATAGAAAATCTATGGAGATTTTCTAATAAAAAAAGCCACCCATCTGGCACCCTAAAAAAGAACTTACAAACTAAAAAGAATATCTCTAGATATTCTGATAATGCACAACGCCCTCTTGGCACACCAAAAAAACTTACAAACTAAAGACAAAAACTATGGAGATTTTCTAATAAAGAAAGCCACCCATCTGGCACCCTAAAAAGAACTTGAAAACTAAAAAGAAAATCTTTGTAGATTTTCTAAATTGCACAACGCCCACTTGGCACATTTTAAAAAAGCCTATTTCTATTCCTATCCTAAGTTGCCCACCATCCGCCCGGTACACTACCAACTAAAAGAATTATTAAAAACTAAATAGAAAATCTTTGGAGATTTTCTAAAAGTGAAAGCCACCCAACTGGCACCCTAAAAAAACTTACAAGCTAAAAAGAAAATCTATGGAGATTTTCTAATTAAGAAAGCCACCCATCTGGCACCCTAAAAAAGAAATTACAAACTAAAAAGAATATCTCTAGATATTCTGATAATGCACAACGCCCTCTAGGCACACCAAAAAAGCTTACAAACTAAAGACAAAATCTATCGAGATTTTCTAATAAAGAAAGCCACCCATCTGGCACCCTAAAAAAGAAATTACAAACTAAAAAGAATATCTCTAGATATTCTGATAATGCACAACGCCCTCTAGGCACACCAAAAAAGCTTACAAACTAAAGAGAAAATCTATGGAGAGATTCGAATAAAGAAGGCCACCCATGTGGCACCCTAAAAAACCTACAAGCTAAAAAAGAAAATCTATGGAGATTTTCTAATAAAGAAAGCCACCCATCTGGCACCCTAAAAAAGAAATTACAAACTAAAAAGAATATCTCTAGATATTCTGATAATGCACAACGCCCTCTAGGCACACCAAAAAAGCTTACAAACTAAAGACAAAAACTATGGAGATTTTCGAATAAAGAAAACCACCGATCTGGCACCCTAAAAAGAACTTGAAAACTAAAAAGAAAATCTTTGAAGATTTTCTAAATTGCACAACGCCCACTTGGCACATTTTATAAAAGCCTATTTCTATTCCTATCCTAAGTTGCCCACCATCCGCCCGGTAAACTACCAACTAAAAGAATTATTAAAAACTAAATAGAAAATCTATGGAGATTTTCTAATAAAAAAAGCCACCCATCTGGCACCCTAAAAAAGAACTTACAAACTAAAAAGAATATCTCTAGATATTCTGATAATGCACAACGCCCTCTTGGCACACCAAAAAAACTTACAAACTAAAGACAAAAACTATGGAGATTTTCTAATAAAGAAAGCCACCCATCTGGCACCCTAAAAAGAACTTGAAAACTAAAAAGAAAATCTTTGCAGATTTTCTAAATTGCACAACGCCCCCTTGGCACATTTTAAAAAAGCCTATTTCTATTCCTATCCTAAGTTGCCCACCATCCGCCCGGTACACTACCAACTAAAAGAATTATTAAAAACTAAATAGAAAATCTTTGGAGATTTTCTAAAAGTGAAAGCCACCCAACTGGCACCCTAAAAAAACTTACAAGCTAAAAAGAAAATCTATGGAGATTTTCTAATTAAGAAAGCCACCCATCTGGCACCCTAAAAAAGAAATTACAAACTAAAAAGAATATCTCTAGATATTCTGATATTGCACAACGCCCTCTAGGCACACCAAAAAAGCTTACAAACTAAGGACAAAAACTATGGAGATTTTCGAATAAAGAAAGCCACCCATCTGGCACCCTAAAAAAGAAATTACAAACTAAAAAGAATATCTCTAGATATTCTGATAATGCACAACGCCCTCTAGGCACACCAAAAAAGCTTACAAACTAAAGAGAAAAATCTATGGAGATTTTCGAATAAAGAAAGCCACCCATCTGGCACCCTAAAAAAGAACTTACAAACTAAAAAGAATATCTCTAGATATTCTGATAATGCACAACGCCCTCTAGGCACACCAAAAAAGCTTACAAACTAAAGACAAAAACTATGGAGATTTTCGAATAAAGAAAGCCACCCATCTGGCACCCTAAAAAGAACTAGAAAACTAAAAAGAAAATCTTTGTAGATTTTCTAAATTGCACAACGCCCACTTGGCACATTTTAAAAAAGCCTATTTCTATTCCTATCCTGAGTTGCCCACCATCCGCCCGGTACACTACCAACTAAAAGAATTATTAAAAACTAAATAGAAAATCTTTGGAGATTTTCTAAAAGTGAAAGCCACCCAACTGGCACCCTAAAAAACAACTTACAAACTAAAAAGAAAATCTATGGAGATTTACTAATGAAGAAAGCCACCGATCTGGCACCCTAAAAAGAACTTGAAAACTAAAAAGAATATCTCTAGATATTCTGATAATGCACAACGCCCTCTAGGCACATTTTATAAAAGCCTATTTCTATCCCTATCCTAAGTTGCCCACCATCCGCCCGGTAAACTACCAACTAAAAGAATTATTAAAAACTAAAGACAAAAACTATGGAGATTTTCTAATAAAGAAAGCCACCCAACTGGCACCCTAAAAAACAACTTACAAACTAAAAAGAATATCTCTAGATATTCTGATAATGCACAACGCCCTCTAGGCACACCAAAAAAACTTACAAACTAAAGACAAAATCTATCGAGATTTTCTAATAAAGAAAGCCACCCATCTGGCACCCTAAAAAGAACTTGAAAACTAAAAAGAAAATCTTTGCAGATTTTCTAAATTGCACAACGCCCCCTTGGCACATTTTAAAAAAGCCTATTTCTATTCCTATCCTAAGTTGCCCACCATCCGCCCGGTACACTACCAACTAAAAGAATTATTAAAAACTAAATAGAAAATCTTTGGAGATTTTCTAAAAGTGAAAGCCACCCAACTGGCACCCTAAAAAAACTTACAAGCTAAAAAGAAAATCTATGGAGATTTTCTAATTAAGAAAGCCACCCATCTGGCACCCTAAAAAAGAAATTACAAACTAAAAAGAATATCTCTAGATATTCTGATATTGCACAACGCCCTCTAGGCACACCAAAAAAGCTTACAAACTAAAGACAAAAACTATGGAGATTTTCGAATAAAGAAAGCCACCCATCTGGCACCCTAAAAAAGAAATTACAAACTAAAAAGAATATCTCTAGATATTCTGATAATGCACAACGCCCTCTAGGCACACCAAAAAAGCTTACAAACTAAAGACAAAAACTATGTAGATTTTCCAATAAAGAAAGCCACCCATCTGGCACCCTAAAAAAGAAATTACAAACTAAAAAGAATATCTCTAGATATTCTGATAATGCACAACGCCCTCTAGGCACACCAAAAAAGCTTACAAACTAAAGAGAAAATCTATGGAGATTTTCGAATAAAGAAGGCCACCCATGTGGCACCCTAAAAAACCTACAAGCTAAAAAGAAAATCTATGGAGATTTTCTAAAATTGAAAGCTACCCAACTGGCACACTAAAAAAGAACTTACAAACTAAAAAGAATATCTCTAGATATTCTGATAATGCCCAACGCCCTCTAGGCACACCAAAAAAGCTTACAAACTAAAGACAAAAACTATGGAGATTTTCGAATAAAGAATGCCACCCATCTGGCACCCTAAAAAAGAAATTACAAACTAAAAAGAATATCTCTAGATATTCTGATAATGCACAACGCCCTCTAGGCACACCAAAAAAACTTACTAACTAAAGACAAAATCTATCGAGATTTTCTAATAAAGAAAGCCACCCATCTGGCACCCTAAAAAAGAACTTGAAAACTAAAAAGAAAATCTTTGAAGATTTTCTAAATTGCACAACGCCCACTTGGCACATTTTATAAAAGCCTATTTCTATCCCTATCCTAAGTTGCCCACCATCCGCCCGGTACACTACCAACTAAAAGAATTATTGAAAACTAAATAGAAAATCTATGGAGATTTTCTAATAAAAAAAGCCACCCATCTGGCACCCTAAAAAAGAACTTACAAACTAAAAAGAATATCTCTAGATATTCTGATAATGCACAACGCCCTCTAGGCACACCAAAAAAACTTACAAACTAAAGACAAAAACTATGGAGATTTTCTAATAAAGAAAGCCACCGATCTGGCACCCTAAAAAGAACTTGAAAACTAAAAAGAAAATCTTTGTAGATTTTCTAAATTGCACAACGCCCACTTGGCACATTTCAAAAAGCCTATTTCTATTCCTATCCTAAGTTGCCCACCATCCGCCCGGTACACTACCAACTAAAAGAATTATTAAAAACTAAATAGAAAAACCTTTGGAGATTTTCTAAAAGTGAAAGCCACCCAACTGGCACCCTAAAAAAACTTACAAGCTAAAAAGAAAATCTATGGAGATTTTCTAATTAAGAAAGCCACCCATCTGGCACCCTAAAAAAGAAATTACAAACTAAAAAGAATATCTCTAGATATTCTGATAATGCACAACGCCCTCTAGGCACACCAAAAAAGCTTACAAACTAAAGACAAAAACTATGGAGATTTTCGAATAAAGAAAGCCACCCATCTGGCACCCTAAAAAAGAAATTACAAACTAAAAAGAATATCTCTAGATATTCTGATAATGCACAACGCCCTCTAGGCACACCAAAAAAGCTTACAAACTAAAGAGAAAATCTATGGAGATTTTCGAATAAAGAAAGCCACCCATCTGGCACCCTAAAAAAACCTACAAACTAAAAAGAAAATCTATGGAGATTTTCTAACAAAGAAAGCCACCCATCTGGCACCCTAAAAAACAACTTACAAACTAAAAAGAATATCTCTAGATATTCTGATAATGCACAACGCCCTCTAGGCACACCAAAAAAACTTACAAACTAAAGACAAAATCTATGGAGCTTTTCTAATAAAGAAAGCCACCCATGTGGCACCCTAAAAAACCTACAAGCTAAAAAGAAAATCTATGGAGATTTTCTAAAATTGAAAGCCACCCAACTGGCACACTAAAAAAGAACTTACAAACTAAAAAGAATATCTCTAGATATTCTGATAATGCACAACGCCCTCTAGGCACACCAAAAAAGCTTACAAACTAAAGACAAAATCTATGGAGCTTTTCTAATAAAGAAAGCCACCCATCTGGCACCCTAAAAAAGAACTTACAAACTAAAAAGAATATCTCTAGATATTCTGATAATGCACAACGCCCTCTAGGCACACCAAAAAAACTTACAAACTAAAGACAAAATCTATGGAGCTTTTCTAATAAAGAAAGCCACCCATCTGGCACCCTAAAAAAGAACTTGAAAACTAAAAAGAAAATCTTTGAAGATTTTCTAAATTGCACAACGCCCACTTGACACATTTTATAAAAGCCTATTTCTATCCCTATCCTAAGTTGCCCACCATCCGCCCGGTACACTACCAACTAAAAGAATTATTAAAAACTAAATAGAAAATCTATGGAGATTTTCTAATAAAAAAGCCACTCATCTGGCACCCTAAAAAAGAACTTACAAACTAAAAAGAATATCTCTAGATATTCTGATATTGCACAACGCCCTCTAGGCACACCAAAAAAGCTTACAAACTAAGGACAAAAACTATGGAGATTTTCGAATAAAGAAAAAGAAGCCACCCATCTGGCACCCTAAAAAAGAACTTACAAACTAAAAAGAATATCTCTAGATATTCTGATAATGCACAACGCCCTCTAGGCACACCAAAAAAGCTTACAAACTAAAGACAAAAACTATGGAGATTTTCGAATAAAGAAAGCCACCCATCTGGCACCCTAAAAAAGAAATTACAAACTAAAAAGAATATCTCTAGATATTCTGATAATGCACAACGCCCTCTAGGCACACCAAAAAAGCTTACAAACTAAAGAGAAAATCTATGGAGATTTTCGAATAAAGAAAGCCACCCATCTGGCACCCTAAAAAAGAACTTACAAACTAAAAAGAATATCTCTAGATATTCTGATAATGCACAACGCCCTCTAGGCACACCAAAAAAACTTACTAACTAAAGACAAAATCTATCGAGATTTTCTAATAAAGAAAGCCACCCATCTGGCACCCTAAAAAAGAACTTGAAAACTAAAAAGAAAATCTTTGAAGATTTTCTAAATTGCACAACGCCCACTTGGCACATTTTATAAAAGCCTATTTCTATCCCTATCCTAAGTTGCCCACCATCCGCCCGGTACACTACCAACTAAAAGAATTATTGAAAACTAAATAGAAAATCTATGGAGATTTTCTAATAAAAAAAGCCACCCATCTGGCACCCTAAAAAAGAACTTACAAACTAAAAAGAATATCTCTAGATATTCTGATAATGCACAACGCCCTCTAGGCACACCAAAAAAACTTACAAACTAAAGACAAAAACTATGGAGATTTTCTAATAAAGAAAGCCACCGATCTGGCACCCTAAAAAGAACTTGAAAACTAAAAAGAAAATCTTTGTAGATTTTCTAAATTGCACAACGCCCACTTGGCACATTTAAAAAAAGCCTATTTCTATTCCTATCCTAAGTTGCCCACCATCCGCCCGGTACACTACCAACTAAAAGAATTATTAAAAACTAAATAGAAAATCTTTGGAGATTTTCTAAAAGTGAAAGCCACCCAACTGGCACCCTAAAAAAACTTACAAGCTAAAAAGAAAATCTATGGAGATTTTCTAATTAAGAAAGCCACCCATCTGGCACCCTAAAAAAGAAATTACAAACTAAAAAGAATATCTCTAGATATTCTGATAATGCACAACGCCCTCTAGGCACACCAAAAAAGCTTACAAACTAAAGACAAAAACTATGGAGATTTTCGAATAAAGAAAGCCACCCATCTGGCACCCTAAAAAAGAAATTACAAACTAAAAAGAATATCTCTAGATATTCTGATAATGCACAACGCCCTCTAGGCACACCAAAAAAGCTTACAAACTAAAGAGAAAATCTATGGAGATTTTCTAATTAAGAAAGCCACCCATCTGGCACCCTAAAAAAACCTACAAACTAAAAAGAAAATCTATGGAGATTTTCTAACAAAGAAAGCCACCCATCTGGCACCCTAAAAAACAACTTACAAACTAAAAAGAATATCTCTAGATATTCTGATAATGCACAACGCCCTCTAGGCACACCAAAAAAACTTACAAACTAAAGACAAAATCTATCGAGATTTTCTAATAAAGAAAGCCACCCATCTGGCACCCTAAAAAAGAACTTGAAAACTAAAAAGAAAATCTATGGAGATTTTCTAAAATTGAAAGCTACCCAACTGGCACACTAAAAAAGAACTTACAAACTAAAAAGAATATCTCTAGATATTCTGATAATGCCCAACGCCCTCTAGGCACACCAAAAAAGCTTACAAACTAAAGAGAAAATCTATGGAGATTTTCGAATAAAGAAAGCCACCCATCTGGCACCCTAAAAAAGGAATTACAAACTAAAAAGAATATCTCTAGATATTCTGATAATGCACAACGCCCTCTAGGCACACCAAAAAAACTTACAAACTAAAGACAAAATCTATGGAGATTTTCTAATAAAGAAAGCCACCCATCTGGCACCCTAAAAAAGAACTTGAAAACTAAAAAGAAAATCTTTGAAGATTTTCTAAATTGCACAACGCCCACTTGGCACATTTTATAAAAGCCTATTTCTATCCCTATCCTAAGTTGCCCACCATCCGCCCGGTACACTACCAACTAAAAGAATTATTAAAAACTAAATAGAAAATCTATGGAGATTTTCTAAAAGTGAAAGCCACCCATCTGGCACCCTAAAAAAGAACTTACAAACTAAAAAGAATATCTCTAGATATTCTGATAATGCACAACGCCCTCTAGGCACACCAAAAAAGCTTACAAACTAAAGAGAAAATCTATGGAGATTTTCGAATAAAGAAAGCCACCCATCTGGCACCCTAAAAAAGAACTTACAAACTAAAAAGAATATCTCTAGATATTCTGATAATGCACAACGCCCTCTAGGCACACCAAAAAAACTTACAAACTAAAGACAAAATCTATCGAGATTTTCTAATAAAGAAAGCCACCCATCTGGCACCCTAAAAAAGAAATTACAAACTAAAAAGAATATCTCTAGATATTCTGATAATGCACAACGCCCTCTAGGTACACCAAAAAAGCTTACAAACTAAAGAGAAAATCTATGGAGATTTTCTAATAAAGAAAGCCACCCATCTGGCACCCTAAAAAAGAACTTACAAACTAAAAAGAATATCTCTAGATATTCTGATAATGCACAACGCCCTCTAGGCACACCAAAAAAACTTACAAACTAAAGACAAAAACTATGGAGATTTTCTAATAAAGAAAGCCACCCATCTGGCACCCTAAAAAAGAACTTGAAAACTAAAAAGAAAATCTTTGAAGATTTTCTAAATTGCACAACGCCCACTTGGCACATTTTATAAAAGCCTATTTCTATCCCTATCCTAAGTTGCCCACCATCCGCCCGGTACACTACCAACTAAAAGAATTATTGAAAACTAAATAGAAAATCTATGGAGATTTTCTAATAAAAAAAGCCACCCATCTGGCACCCTAAAAAAGAACTTACAAACTAAAAAGAATATCTCTAGATATTCTGATAATGCACAACGCCCTCTAGGCACACCAAAAAAGTTACAAACAAAAGACAAAAACTATGGAGCTTTTCTAATAAAGAAAGCCACCCATCTGGCACCCTAAAAAGAACTTGAAAACTAAAAAGAAAATCTTTGTAGATTTTCTAAATTGCACAACGCCCACTTGGCACATTTCAAAAAGCCTATTTCTATTCCTATCCTAAGTTGCCCACCATCCGCCCGGTACACTACCAACTAAAAGAATTATTAAAAACTAAATAGAAAAACCTTTGGAGATTTTCTAAAAGTGAAAGCCACCCAACTGGCACCCTAAAAAAACTTACAAGCTAAAAAGAAAATCTATGGAGATTTTCTAATTAAGAAAGCCACCCATCTGGCACCCTAAAAAAGAAATTACAAACTAAAAAGAATATCTCTAGATATTCTGATAATGCACAACGCCCTCTAGGCACACCAAAAAAGCTTACAAACTAAAGACAAAAACTATGGAGATTTTCGAATAAAGAAAGCCACCCATCTGGCACCCTAAAAAAGAAATTACAAACTAAAAAGAATATCTCTAGATATTCTGATAATGCACAACGCCCTCTAGGCACACCAAAAAAACTTACAAACTAAAGACAAAATCTATGGAGCTTTTCTAATAAAGAAAGCCACCCATCTGGCACCCTAAAGAAACATACAAGCTAAAAAGAAAATCTATGGAGATTTTCTAACAAAGAAAGCCACCCATCTGGCACCCTAATAAAACAACTTACAAACTAAAAATAATATCTCTAGATATTCTGATAATGCACAACGCCCTCTAGGCACACCAAAAAACTTACAAACTAAAGACAAAATCTATGGAGCTTTTCTAATAAAGAAAGCCACCCATTTGGCACCCTAAAAAACCTACAAGCTAAAAAGAAAATCTATGGAGATTTTCTAAAATTGAAAGCCACCCAACTGGCACCCTAAAAAAGAACTTACAAACTAAAAAGAATATCTCTAGATATTCTGATAATGCACAACGCCCTCTAGGCACACCAAAAAAACTTACAAACTAAAGACAAAAACTATGGAGATTTTCGAATAAAGAAAGCCACCCATCTGGCACCCTAAAAAAGAACTTACAAACTAAAAAGAATATCTCTAGATATTCTGATAATGCACAACGCCCTCTAGGCACACCAAAAAAACTTACTAACTAAAGACAAAATCTATCGAGATTTTCTAATAAAGAAAGCCACCCATCTGGCACCCTAAAAAAGAACTTGAAAACTAAAAAGAAAATCTTTGAAGATTTTCTAAATTGCACAACGCCCACTTGGCACATTTTATAAAAGCCTATTTCTATTCCTATCCTAAGTTGCCCACCATCCGCCCGGTACACTACCAACTAAAAGAATTATTAAAAACTAAATAGAAAATCTATGGAGATTTTCTAATAAATAAAGCCACCCATCTGGCACCCTAAAAAAGAACTTACAAACTAAAAAGAATATCTCTAGATATTCTGATAATGCACAACGCCCTCTTGGCACACCAAAAAAACTTACAAACTAAAGACAAAAACTATGGAGATTTTCTAATAAAGAAAGCCACCGATCTGGCACCCTAAAAAGAACTTGAAAACTAAAAAGAAAATCTTTGTAGATTTTCTAAATTGCACAACGCCCACTTGGCACATTTTAAAAAAGCCTATTTCTATTCCTATCCTAAGTTGCCCACCATCCGCCCGGTACACTACCAACTAAAAGAATTATTAAAAACTAAATAGAAAATCTTTGGAGATTTTCTAAAAGTGAAAGCCACCCAACTGGCACCCTAAAAAAACTTACAAGCTAAAAGGAAAATCTATGGAGATTTTCGAATAAAGAAGGCCACCCATCTGGCACCCTAAAAAAGAACTTACAAACTAAAAAGAATATCTCTAGATATTCTGATAATGCACAACGCCCTCTAGGCACACCAAAAAAACCTACAAACTAAAGACAAAATCTATGGAGCTTTTCTAATAAAGAAAGCCACCCATCTGGCACCCTAAAAAAACCTACAAACTTAAAAGAAAATCTATGGAGATTTTCTAACAAAGAAAGCCACCCATCTGGCACCCTAAAAAACAACTTACAAACTAAAAATAATATCTCTAGATATTCTGATAATGCACAACGCCCTCTAGGCACACCAAAAAACTTACAAACTAAAGATAAAATCTATGGAGCTTTTCTAATAAAGAAAGCCACCCATGTGGCACCCTAAAAAACCTACAAGCTAATAAGAAAATCTATGGAGATTTTCTAAAATTTAAAGCTACCCAACTGGCACACTAAAAAAGAACTTGAAAACTAAAAAGAAAATCTTTGTATTTAAAAAAGCCTATTTCTATTCCTATCCTAAGTAGCCCACCATCCGCCCGGTACATTACCAACTAAAAGAATTATTAAAAACTAAATAGAAAATTTTTGGAGATTTTCTAAAAGTGAAAGCCACCTAACTGGCACCCTAAAAAACTTACAACTAAAAGAAAATCTATGGAGATTTTCTAATTAAAGAAAGCCACCCATCTGGCACCCTAAAAAGAAATTACAAACTAAAAAGAATATCTCTAGATATTCTGATAATGCACAACGCCCTCTAGGCACACCAAAAAAAGCTTACAAACTAACGACAAAAATCTATGGAGATTTTCGAATAAAGAATGCCACCCATCTGGCACCCTAAAAAAGAAATTACAAACTAAAAAGAATATCTCTAGATATTCTGATAATGCACAACGCCCTCTAGGCACACCAAAAAAGCTTACAAACTAAAGAGAAAATCTATGGAGAGATTCGAATAAAGAAGGCCACCCATGTGGCACCTAAAAAAGAAATTACAAACTAAAAAGAATATCTCTAGATATTCTGATAATGCACAACGCCCTCTTGGCACACCAAAAACTTACTAACTAAAGACAAAATCTATGGAGATTTTCTAATAAAGAAAGCCACCCATCTGGCACCCTAAAAAAGAACTTGAAAACTAAAAAGAAAATCTTTGTAGATTTTCTAAATTGCACAACGCCCACTTGGCACATTTTAAAGAACCTATTTCTATTCCTATCCTAAGTTGCCCACCATCCGCCCGGTACACTACCAACTAAAAGAATTATTAAAAACTAAATAGAAAATCTATGGAGATTTTCTAAAATTGAAAGCCACCCATCTGGCACCCTAAAAAAGAACTTACAAACTAAAAAGAATATCTCTAGATATTCTGATAATGCACAACGCCCTCTAGGCACACCAAAAAAACTTACAAACTAAAGACAAAAACTATGGAGCTTTTCTAATAAAGAAAGCCACCCATCTGGCACCCTAAAGAAACATACAAGCTAAAAAGAAAATCTATGGAGATTTTCTGATAACACAACGCCCATCTGGCACACCAAAAGAACTTACAAACTAAAGACAATATCTCTAGATATTCTGATAATGCACAACGCCCATCTGGCACAAAAAAGAACTTACAAACTAAAAAGAAAATCTATGGAGCTTTTCTGATAATGCACAACGCCACCCTAGGCACACCTAAAAAACCTTACAAACTAAAAAGAAAATCTATGGAGATTTTCGAATAAAGAAAGCCACCCATCTGGCACCCTAAAAAGAAATTACAAACTAAAAAGAATATCTCTAGATATTCTGATAATGCACAACGCCCTCTAGGCACACCAAAAAAACTTACTAACTAAAGAGAAAATCTATCGAGATTTTCTAATAAAGAAAGCCACCCATCTGGCACCCTAAAAAAGAACTTGAAAACTAAAAAGCAAATCTTTGCAGATTTTCTAAATTGCACAACGCCCACTTGGCACATTTTAAAAAACCTATTTCTATTCCTATCCTAAGTTGCCCACCATCCGCCCGGTACACTACCAACTAAAAGAATTATTAAAAACTAAATAGAAAAATCTTTGCAGATTTTCTAAAAGTGAAAGCCACCCAACTGGCACTTTAAAAAAACTTACAACCTAAAAAAAAATCTATGGAGAATTTCTAATGAAGAAAGCCACCCATCTGGCACCCTAAAAAAGAAATTACAATATAAAAAAAATATCTCTAGATATTCTGATAATACACAACGCCCTCTAGGCACACCAAAAAAACTGACAAACTAAAGACAAAAACTATGGAGATTTTCTAATAAAGAAAGCCACCCATCTGGCACCCTAAAAGAAATTACAAACTAAAAAGAATGTCTCTAGATATTCTGATAATGCACAACGCCCTCTAGGCACACCAAAAAAGCTTACAAACTAAAGAGAAAATCTATGCAGATTTTCGAATAAAGCAAGCCACCCATCTGGCATCCTAAAAAAGAACTTACAAACTAAAAAGAATATCTCTAGATATTCTGATAATGCACAACGCCCTCTAGGCACACCAAAAAAACTTACAAACTAAAGACAAAATCTATGGAGCTTTTCTAATAAAGAAAGCCACCCATCTGGCACCCTAAAGAAACATACAAGCTAAAAAGAAAATCTATGGAGATTTTCTAACAAAGAAAGCCACCCATCTGGCACCCTAAAAAAGAACTTACAAACTAAAAAGAATATCTCTAGATATTCTGATAATGCACAACGCCCTCTTGGCACATTTTATAAAAGCCTATTCCTATTCCTATCCTAAGTTGCCCACCATCCGCCCGGTAAACTACCAACTAAAAGAATTATTAAAAACTAAAGACAAAAACTATGGAGATTTTCTAATAAAGAAAGCCACCCATCTGGCACCCTAAAAAGAACTTGAAAACTAAAAAGAATATCTCTAGATATTCTGATAATGCACAACGCCCTCTTGGCACACCAAAAAAACTTACAAACTAAAGACAAAAACTATGGAGATTTTCTAATAAAGAAAGCCACCCATCTGGCACCCTAAAAAAGAAATTACAAACTAAAAAGAATATCTCTAGATATTCTGATAATGCACAACGCCCTCTAGGCACATTTTAAAAAACCTATTTCTATTCCTATCCTAAGTTGCCCACCATCCACCCGGTACACTACCAACTAAAAGAATTATTAAAAACTAAAGACAAAATCTATGGAGCTTTTCTAATAAAGAAAGCCACCCATCTGGCACCCTAAAAAAACCTACAAACTAAAAAGAAAATCTATGGAGATTTTCTAACAAAGAAAGCCACCCATCTGGCACACTGAAAAAGAACTTACAAACTAAAAAGAATATCTCTAGATATTCTGATAATGCACAACGCCCTCTAGGCACACCAAAAAAGCTTACAAACTAAAGACAAAAACTATGGAGATTTTCGAATAAAGAAAGCCACCCATCTGGCACCCTAAAAAAGAAATTACAAACTAAAAAGAATATCTCTAGATATTCTGATAATGCACAACGCCCTCTAGGCACACCAAAAAAGCTTACAAACTAAAGACAAAAACTATGGAGATTTTCGAATAAAGAAAGCCACCCATCTGGCACCCTAAAAAAGAACTTACAAACTAAAAAGAATATCTCTAGATATTCTGATAATGCACAACGCCCTCTAGGCACACCAAAAAAACTTACTAACTAAAGACAAAATCTATCGAGATTTTCTAATAAAGAAAGCCACCCATCTGGCACCCTAAAAAAGAACTTGAAAACTAAAAAGAAAATCTTTGAAGATTTTCTAAATTGCACAACGCCCACTTGGCACATTTTATAAAAGCCTATTTCTATCCCTATCCTAAGTTGCCCACCATCCGCCCGGTACACTACCAACTAAAAGAATTATTGAAAACTAAATAGAAAATCTATGGAGATTTTCTAATAAAGAAAGCCACCCATCTGGCACCCTAAAGAAACATACAAGCTAAAAAGAAAATCTATGGAGATTTTCTAACAAAGAAAGCCACCCATCTGGCACCCTAATAAAACAACTTACAAACTAAAAATAATATCTCTAGATATTCTGATAATGCACAACGCCCTCTAGGCACACCAAAAAACTTACAAACTAAAGACAAAATCTATGGAGCTTTTCTAATAAAGAAAGCCACCCATTTGGCACCCTAAAAAACCTACAAGCTAAAAAGAAAATCTATGGAGATTTTCTAAAATTGAAAGCCACCCAACTGGCACCGTAAAAAAGAACTTACAAACTAAAAAGAATATCTCTAGATATTCTGATAATGCACAACGCCCTCTAGGCACACCAAAAAAACTTACTAACTAAAGACAAAATCTATCGAGATTTTCTAATAAAGAAAGCCACCCATCTGGCACCCTAAAAAAGAACTTGAAAACTAAAAAGAAAATCTTTGTAGATTTTCTAAATTGCAAGCCACCCACTTGGCACACTTACAAACTAAAAAGCCTATTTCTAGATATTCTGATCCTAAGTTGCCCACCATCCGCCCGGTACACTACCAACTAAAAGAATTATTAAAAACTAAATAAAAAAACTATGGAGATTTTCTAATAAAGAAAGCCACCCATCTGGCACCCTAAAAAAGAACTTACAAACTAAAAAGAATATCTCTAGATATTCTGATAATGCACAACGCCCTCTAGGCACACCAAAAAAACTTACTAACTAAAGACAAATTCTATCGAGATTTTATAATAAAGAAAGCCACCCATCTGGCACCCTAAAAAAGAACTTGAAAACTAAAAAGAAAATCTTTGTAGATTTTCTAAATTGCACAACGCCCACTTGGCACATTTTAAAAAAGCCTATTTCTATTCCTATCCTAAGTTGCCCACCATCCGCCCGGTACACTACCAACTAAAAGAATTATTAAAAACTAAATAGAAAATCTATGGAGATTTTCTAATGAAGAAAGCCACCCATCTGGCACCCTAAAAAAGAACTTACAAACTAAAAAGAATATCTCTAGATATTCTGATAATGCACAACGCCCTCTTGGCACACCAAAAAAACTTACAAACTAAAGACAAAAACTATGGAGATTTTCTAATAAAGAAAGCCACCCATCTGGCACCCTAAAAAAGAACTTGAAAACTAAATAGAAAATCTTTGGAGATTTTCTAAAAGTGAAAGCCACCCAACTGGCACCCTAAAAAAACTTACAAGCTAAAATAAAAATCTATGGAGATATACTAATGAAGAAAGCCACCCATCTAGCACCCTAAAAACGAAATTACAAACTAAAGACAAAATCTATGGAGCTTTTCTAATAATACACAAGCCACCCAACTGGCACACCTAAAAAACTTACAAACTAAAAAGAAAATCTATGGAGATTTTCTAACAAAGAAAGCCACCCATCTGGCACACTGAAAAAGAACTTACAAACTAAAAAGAATATCTCTAGATATTCTGATAATGCACAACGCCCTCTAGGCACACCAAAAAAGCTTACAAACTAAAGAGAAAATCTATGGAGATTTTCGAATAAAGAAAGCCACCCATCTGGCACCCTAAAAAAGAACTTACAAACTAAAAAGAATATCTCTAGATATTCTGATAATGCACAACGCCCTCTAGGCACACCAAAAAAGCTTACAAACTAAAGACAAAAACTATGGAGATTTTCGAATAAAGAAAGCCACCCATCTGGCACCCTAAAAAAGAAATTACAAACTAAAAAGAATATCTCTAGATATTCTGATAATGCACAACGCCCTCTAGGCACACCAAAAAAGCTTACTAACTAAAGACAAAATCTATCGAGATTTTCTAATAAAGAAAGCCACCCATCTGGCACCCTAAAAAAGAACTTGAAAACTAAAAAGAAAATCTTTGAAGATTTTCTAAATTGCACAACGCCCACTTGGCACATTTTATAAAAGCCTATTTCTATCCCTATCCTAAGTTGCCCACCATCCGCCCGGTACACTACCAACTAAAAGAATTATTAAAAACTAAATAGAAAATCTTTGGAGATTTTCTAAAAGTGAAAGCCACCCAACTGGCACCCTAAAAAAACTTACAAGCTAAAAAGAAAATCTATGGAGATTTTCTAATGAAGAAAGCCACCCATTTGCACCCTAAAAAACAACTAACAAACTAAAAATAATATCTCAAGATATTCTGATAATGCACAACGCCCTCTAGGCACACCAAAAAAAATTAAAAACTAAAGACAAAATCTATGGAGCTTTTCTAATAAAGAAAGCCACCCATTTGTCACCCTAAAAAAACATACAAGCTAAAAAGAAAATCTATGGAGATTTTCTAACAAAGAAAGCCACCCATCTGGCACCCTAATAAAACAACTTACAAACTAAAAATAATATCTCTAGATATTCTGATAATGCACAACGCCCTCTAGGCACACCAAAAAACTTACAAACTAAAGACAAAATCTATGGAGCTTTTCTAATAAAGAAAGCCACCCATTTGGCACCCTAAAAAACCTACAAGCTAAAAAGAAAATCTATGGAGATTTTTAAAAATTGAAAGCTACCCAACTGGCACACTAAAAAAGAACTTACAAACTAAAAAGAATATCTCTAGATATTCTGATAATGCACAACGCCCTCTAGGCACACCAAAAAAACTTACTAACTAAAGACAAATTCTATCGAGATTTTATAATAAAGAAAGCCACCCATCTGGCACCCTAAAAAAGAACTTGAAAACTAAAAAGAAAATCTTTGTAGATTTTCTAAATTGCACAACGCCCACTTGGCACATTTTAAAAAAGCCTATTTCTATTCCTATCCTAAGTTGCCCACCATCCGCCCGGTACACTACCAACTAAAAGAATTATTAAAAACTAAATAAAAAATCTATGGAGATTTTCTAATAAAAAAAGCCACCCATCTGGCACCCTAAAAAAGAACTTACAAACTAAAAAGAATATCTCTAGATATTCTGATAATGCACAACGCCCTCTTGGCACACCAAAAAAACTTACAAACTAAAGACAAAAACTATGGAGATTTTCTAATAAAGAAAGCCACCGATCTGGCACCCTAAAAAGAACTTGAAAACTAAAAAGAAAATCTTTGTAGATTTTCTAAATTGCACAACGCCCACTTGGCACATTTAAAAAAAGCCTATTTCTATTCCTATCCTAAGTTGCCCACCATCCGCCCGGTACACTACCAACTAAAAGAATTATTAAAAACTAAATAGAAAATCTTTGGAGATTTTCTAAAAGTGAAAGCCACCCAACTGGCACCCTAAAAAAACTTACAAGCTAAAAAGAAAATCTATGGAGATTTACTAATGAAGAAAGCCACCCATCTGGCACCCTAAAAAAGAAATTACAATATAAAAAAAATATCTCTAGATATTCTGATAATACACAACGCCCTCTAGGCACACCAAAAAAGCTTACAAACTAAAGACAAAAACTATGGAGATTTTCGAATAAAGAAAGCCACCCATCTGGCACACTAAAAAAGAAATTACAAACTAAAAAGAATGTCTCTAGATATTCTGATAATGCACAACGCCCTCTAGGCACACCAAAAAAGCTTACAAACTAAAGAGAAAATCTATGGAGATTTTCGAATAAAGAAAGCCACCCATCTGGCACCCTAAAAAAGAACTTACAAACTAAAAAGAATATCTCTAGATATTCTGATAATGCACAACGCCCTCTAGGCACACCAAAAAAGCTTACAAACTAAAGACAAAAACTATGGAGATTTTCGAATAAAGAAAGCCACCCATCTGGCACCCTAAAAAAGAAATTACAAACTAAAAAGAATGTCTCTAGATATTCTGATAATGCACAACGCCCTCTAGGCACACCAAAAAAGCTTACTAACTAAAGACAAAATCTATCGAGATTTTCTAATAAAGAAAGCCACCCATCTGGCACCCTAAAAAAGAACTTGAAAACTAAAAAGAAAATCTTTGAAGATTTTCTAAATTGCACAACGCCCACTTGGCACATTTTATAAAAGCCTATTTCTATCCCTATCCTAAGTTGCCCACCATCCGCCCCGTACACTACCAACTAAAAGAATTATTAAAAACTAAATAGAAAATCTATGGAGATTTTCTAATAAAAAAAGCCACCCATCTGGCACCCTAAAAAAGAACTTACAAACTAAAAAGAATATCTCTGGATATTCTGATAATGCACAACGCCCTCTAGGCACACCAAAAAAAATTAAAAACTAAAGACAAAATCTATGGAGCTTTTCTAATAAAGAAAGCCACCCATTTGTCACCCTAAAAAAACATACAAGCTAAAAAGAAAATCTATGGAGATTTTCTAACAAAGAAAGCCACCCATCTGGCACCCTAAAAAACAACTTACAAACTAAAAAGAATATCTCTAGATATTCTGATAATGCACAACGCCCTCTAGGCACACCAAAAAAACTTACAAACTAAAGACAAAATCTATGGAGCTTTTCTAATAAAGAAAGCCACCCATGTGGCACCCTAAAAAACCTACAAGCTAAAAAGAAAATCTATGGAGATTTTCTAAAATTGAAAGCTACCCAACTGGCACACTAAAAAAGAACTTACAAACTAAAAAGAATATCTCTAGATATTCTGATAATGCCCAACGCCCTTTAGGCACACCAAAAAAGCTTACAAACTAAAGACAAAAACTATGGAGATTTTCTAATAAAAAAGCCACCCATCTGGCACCCTAAAAAAGAAATTAAAAACTAAAAAGAATATCTCTAGATATTTTGATAATGCACAACGCCCTCTAGGCACACCAAAATAGCTTACAAACTAAAGAGAAAATCTATGGAGATTTTCTAATTAAGAAAGCCACCCATCTGGCACCCTAAAAAAACCTACAAACTAAAAAGAAAATCTATGGAGATTTTCTAACAAAGAAAGCCACCCATCTGGCACCCTAAAAAACAACTTACAAACTAAAAAGAATATCTCTAGATATTCTGATAATGCACAACGCCCTCTAGGCACACCAAAAAAACTTACAAACTAAAGACAAAATCTATGGAGCTTTTCTAATAAAGAAAGCCTCCCATGTGGCACTCTAAAAAACCTACAAGCTAAAAAGAAAATCTATGGAGATTTTCTAAAATTGAAAGCCACCCAACTGGCACACTAAAAAAGAACTTACAAACTAAAAAGAATATCTCTAGATATTCTGATAATGCCCAACGCCCTCTAGGCACACCAAAAAAGCTTACAAACTAAAGACAAAAACTATGGAGATTTTCGAATAAAGAAAGCCACCCATCTGGCACCCTAAAAAAGAAATTACAAACTAAAAAGAATATCTCTAGATATTTTGATAATGCACAACGCCCTCTAGGCACACCAAAAAAGCTTACAAACTAAAGAGAAAATCTATGGAGATTTTCGAATAAAGAAAGCCACCCATCTGGCACCCTAAAAAAGAACTTGAAAATTAAAAAGGAAATCTCTATAAATTTTCTAAATTGCTCAACGCCCACTAGGCACATTTAAAAAATGCCTATTTCTATTACTATCCTAAGTTGCCCACCATCCACCCGGTATACTACCAGCTAAAAGAATTATTAAAAACTAAAAAGAAAATCTATGGAGAGTTTCTAATTAAGATAGCAACCCATCTGGAACCCTAAAAAACCTACAAGCTAAAAAGAAAATTTCTTGATTCTCTAATAAAAAGGCCACCCATCTGGCACCCTTAAAAAGAATATCTCTAGATATTCTGATAATGCACAACGCTCTTAGGGACACCTAAAAAAACTTACAAACTAAAGAGAAAATCTACGGAGATTTTATAATAAAGAAAGCCACCCATCTGGCACCCTAATCAAGAACTTACAAACATAAAAGAAAATCTCTAGATTTCCTGATAATGCACAACGCTTCTAGGCACACTAAAATAACTTGCAAACTAAAGAGAAAATCTATGGAGATTTTCTAATAAAGAAAGTCACCCATGTGGCATCATAAAATAGAACTGACAAACTAAAAAGGAATTTTTTAATTGCACAACGCCCACTTGGCACATTTTAAAAAATCCTATTTTTATTCCTATCTTAAGTTGCCTACCATCCGCCCGGTACCCTACACACTAAAAGAATTATTAAAAACTAAAGAGAAAATCTATGGAGATTTTCTAATAAATAAAGCCACCCATATGGCACCCTGAAAAAGAACTTACAAACTAAAAAGTATATCTCTAGATTTTCTGATAACTCACAACGCCCTCTGGGCACACCAAAAAAACTTACAAAAGAGAAAATCTATGGAGATTTTCTAATAAATAAAGCCACCCATATGGCACCCTAAAAAAGAACTTGAAAACGAAAAATAAAATCTTTGTAGATTTTCTAAATTGCGCAACACCCACTTGGCACATTTAAAAAACGCCTATATTTATACCCATTGTATGTTGCCCACCGTCCTGCCCGTACCTTTTCCAACTAAAAGAATAATTAAAACCTGAAGAGGAAATCGTTGCAGATTTTCTAAAATTGCCTAATATTCATTACGCACATCTACCACCAAAAAAACCAAATTAAAATTCCACCCAAATTTCGAAAATACCCTACCACTCAACCCGTACACTTGTACGTTGTACCACCCACAAGGGAAGAACCCCTAATTGTCAACACGTTTTTGTCAACCCTCTTTTGTCAACAAAATTTTGTTAACACAAAGACTCTCTTTGTCAACACGTTTTGCTGTAACATTCGTCTCCTACGCTACTGCCTGCATACAATCTAAAAAATTCTTATCCGAACTTACACATTCTTATACAATTACAAGGTTATACAATCTTATACAATCATATACAATCTTTTACAATCTTATACAATCATATACAATCTTATACAGTCTTATACAATCATATACAATCTTATACAATCTTATACAATCTTATACAGTCTTATACAATCTTATACAATCATATACAATCTTATAAAATCTTATACAATCATATACAATCATATACAATCTTATACAATCTTATACAATCTTTTACAATCTTATAAAATCTTATTCAATCTTATACAATCTTTTACAAACTTATTCAATCTTTTACAATCTTATACAATCTTTTACAATTTTATACTATCTTATAGAATCTTATACAATCATATACAAATCTTATACAATTTAATACAATTTTACACAATTTACAATGTTCTTAAGCTTGGATGCTTAATTAATATTGCTTACTGTATGACTTATTTAATTTTTATTATAGTATAAATATAGTGTTGACAATTAGGAGGCCCACATGAATACGTACCGGTACACAGCATGCCCAAATGTTATATCTCCGGAAATAAATATAAACATGCTTTCATTGTTATTAAATACGGTCTTATTAGATTTGTAGGGATACCAATTAATGCTTTTTGAAAAATTAATACTAAAATTTTATATTTTTAAAAACTACACAAAACCCATAACAGAATCCCGCCCTGGTAAAAGGGCCGTGTACAGCTTTTTGCAGAACAAATTGGTTTTTGATTTTAAATGACCAAAATAATAATGCTAAAATGATTGTTATTGTCAAAATGAACATAAAGGTAACTCAGCATGATTTTGATTTGGAAAGTAAATATAAAATCAAAGCATAAAAAAGTCTTAAAAGACAAAGTATTTGATTAATATCTGAACAACCTGAAAACAGATTCGATTTAAAATCTAGAGTTGGCCCTATGCAGCGTGTTTGTAAAAATTGGTGTAAATCCGTTGACTAATTCGAGAGTTATCGTATTAAGTAACTGGCGAAAAAACTATCCAGTTCTATAAGCTTAGTTTATAGGGCCAGTTAAATCTCCTAATGGCGCAGGTAGGCTTAGCTGGAAATTATTTCAAAATATTTTTTGCAAAATTAGGACATTTTCTTAGCTGTAGTCAATAGTGTGAAATGAAGTGATTTTTTTATATGCAAATGTTTACATTATACATTGAAGTGTATAGGGATCTTACAGTGGCGGCACTAGGATTTGCGAGGCCCTGGGCAATTGTTCGCCCGAGGCCCTATAATAACAAACTCACAAATATGCTATTATTAAATCAACTTAGTATAAAAGTCTGTGTTCCGTGTTCAACCTGCTAACCTTTTAATACGTTTTGATAAAATGACTAAAAGTCTGTTTTTGGCGCCAAAAAAAATGAAATGTCTATTGCCAAAATTAGAAATATATAGGGCTAGGGAATTAAGAAAGTCATCTTTGATTTGGTTAAAAATTCAAACAACTTTTTATTTCGCTATCTAATTCAGGTATTTCTGGCTATTCAAAATCATTTTTAGCCAGAAAAAATGGAACTAAGAGATGGGTTAAGATTTCATTTGCATTTTTCTACAAACTATCACCATATTAAATCAAATCTATGGAATTCTCCGTTTTTAACTAAATATGGCATCAAAATTTGCGTGAAATTTTTTTGATTTTTGAAATGTTATTGAAACCAAGTTTTTTTCAAAATAAGTATCTAAAACTCTGTTAAAGAGCATGTAAGAGCTACCAAAACATTTTGGCAATTGAAAATTTACTAAGCCGCCTCTGGGATCACACTATAATATATTATGGTAAATGGTAATAATTTTGGTGCTACGTATCTCAAAAAAAATTTTGTGGACAAAACAAATTAAATGGGACACGAACGCTTACTTTCAGTCAGAATATGTCCTAAAATTTTTCATACTAAAAACGTATTTCTTTCCGGAGATACGGCAGTTGAGCATACTGTGCGGTATGATGAAAATATCCATCCTCACTTTGTAAATTTTTGCAAAGTGAGGATGGATTTAAATCACCCACTATTTTGTAGCCCATTATGTATGGGCTACATAATCTTATAATTAAAAATAAAGAAAGACTCTAACCTTGGTTTAAAAGTTCCCAAATCCAAAAGCAGGCCACAAGAAAGCGTTCGTTTACGGACTTCAGTCCAGAGTAGTCTTCAATGACCTAGGTCATTCACAACTTAAAACTAATCGAGGTTTTGTCCGTACGAATCCTGTTCATCCAGCAAGACGAGATCGTTTTCTTGCAGTGGACAAGGACAGAAGGCCGCAGCCAGAAAAACACTTCTGGGAGGAGGGGGCACCGTTATCGATATTTTGGCATTCTTCTTTATTTTCCTCGATTTCCATGCGGGGGCACGTGCCCCAGTGCCCCCCCCCCCCCACTCACTGCGGCCATGAAGGACAGCCATCGGATTCAAATCTACACTCGCAATGGACAATTCTTTCCTTCGTTCAGGAGTCGTGGGCATGGTGCGGGCCAATTCAAATTTCCATGGAATCTCGCCGTCCATAGGATTCATCCACCTTCAAAAAAAACACATTATTATTTATTCAATCACTGCATATTAAATATAAATCGACGAATTTGACTTTTGGTTAGTTACTGCATTTTTTTAATCGAGCCAAGTTAAGTAAATAAGAATTTTAAAATTCTCTAGCAGTCAGGCATGGCATTAATTTCTTATTTCAAGGAATTTTTCTTGAAAAATGAAATATTTGAAATAAATGAAATTTTTGAAATAAATGAAATTTTTGAAATAAATGAAATTTTTGAAATAAATGAAATAAATACAATGCGCATGTGTACACGCATGCGTAATTCATTTATTTCGCGCAAAATTTATTGACATAAATGCCATGTACCCTATTTATTTCATTTATTTCAAATATTTCATTTTTCAAGGAAGTTGGGAGTGAAATATTTCGCGAAATATTTCAAAAATTTCGCCTATTTATTTCCGAGAAATATTTCAAGTGCCATGTCTGCTAGCAGTGGTCAGTGTAGGAGTACTTGCAATTTAAAAAAACTAAAGAATGTAAAATCAAGCGTTTTTCATACCGAAAGAAAATTGTGTACAGAATGTGAAATAACCGCTAATTGTATAATAATATGTACATAATAACATTTTATAAGAATTGAAAATATTATTGATATGTTATAATTATTAATTAGATAAATCTTATTAAATTTATCCAATCCACCTACATGATATAGTAGAGCGAGCCGAATAGTTTCATATCTAGGGGACTTTCTAGCACCGTTTTTCCTTTTCTTTCCAAAATCGTTTTAAAAATGTTGCCGAAGGCAGACTAAATAATTGTTGAATTTAAACTGTTGTATGTGTTGGTGGTCACTATTTTCGCCTCTTTTCTGACCTAACTTAAAAATAGATAAACTATTTTTAATTAGGTTAGGTCAAAAACGACCGAAAAATAGTGACAGGCACCGATTGTTATTTTATGATGATGATGATAGTCTGCTTTCGGGAACTTTTTGGAAACAAAAAAGGATGCTGGAAAGCCCCTGGAGACTAAATTACATGACTATAGGCTATCCCTACCCTAATTCCACCCCACTTGAGGATCTCTATGTAAATATACACTCGCCAATGACGTCATTGACGAGTTTTTTCTACCCACTTTCCATTTTCTCATAGGGATCTGCACTGGTTGGCTCGGAACGACCAACTTCACAATGCCAGACTATGACTACACCAGCTTTGGTACCTGGTATTTCGTAATAAATAAATGTGTTTTTGGTTTATTATATTGCAGAGGGAAATCAGAAGTCAATATAGTCTTGTTGCTGGACCGTGGACTGTGCCATAAAAAATAAGGACCGCGGAGTGGTAATGAGAGTCTTTGGAAAAGCACTTAACGAAATCGCTTACGATGTTGCCCACAAAAAGTTGATCGAAGCTAACCCAATTAAACAAACACCTCAGACGATCCCTGCTACTCTAACTACGCTTCCAATTTCCAATAAACGTGGTAAAAACAACCGATCCGGTCATTCGAAAGCAAGTTGAATCTAAACCTCCAGAATTTGTAGCTGTTATACCTGAAGTTCCATATCAAAGTTCGTCTGTTTCAAACGAGAAAGATGATGCAGGAGTCATTGAAAAATCAAAAAAGGGAAAAAGTAAGATTGTTTTTCATATCGTGCCCCAATTTTTGTGAAATAACTTTAAAAAAATAGTAAAGTAGTTAATTTATAATTGCTAATTTTTTAGAATGCTGAAACGTGATTGGAGTATTGAACTGATGGATCATACTCTGAAGGATGAGGTCTTCATTAATGATCAAATAATTGACTTTTGGCTAAAGTTTATGAAACTCAATTGTCTGAGTGAAGAAGACAAAGCACGAACATACAACATACATATTTTCCTCCTCCTCTTCTACCAAGTTAGCTAACAAAACTAGAAATGAAAATTTGAAACTTCCTGTTGCTGAACGACGGCATGCTCTGGTTGCCAGTTGGACAAAAAAGAAGATATTTTCAAATATGATTTTATTCTGGTGCCTATTGTAGAGAAGTGGAAGTAAGTGACTTTTTATATTTATAAATTCCATTTGTGTCGCTATTCTAAGACTTTCATGTTTTGATGAAAATAATCTTGTTTCAGTGCCCATTGGATTTTGACCATCATTTGTTTTCCTACACTGGATGGTGTGTACGACTGTGATACTGGAGAATTAATTTCTGAGCTAAAATCAAAAGGACCTAAATCAGTAGTTCTAAACTTTCAACTAATTTCCTGGAAGGGAGCAGCTCCTTTTTTTGACGGTATGAAAATGCTATTATCTTAAGTAATCAGTCAGCATATGGTTATAAAAGTAGTGGTTTTCAACTGTTTCATTAATTTTTTTAAAATCAATGACAGTCAATGTGGAAATTCAAGTCAGAACAGAAGTACGGCTCTCAAAATGTACCGAACTTAGACTTAGGTAAACCTAGAAAAGCTACTACTAATAAAAGACCGGGAGCTGGAGTGTTACCCAACATTCATGAGCCATGTATTTTAATATTTGACTCTTTGGCCCAAGATATGCGAAATAAGATATATGCAACTCTGCGAGAATACCATACCTTAGTGTAGAATATAAGGTAAAGTTTATAAATGAGATTTAGCAAGATATTGTTAAAATATTTTGAATTGTATTTTACATCTGTCGCTTTTTGAAAGGTGGAAAAGGGCTTGGAGAGATGTATTTACTAGATGAGATTTACTAGCTATTTTATGCCTAGCGTTCCTCAGCAGCCGAATTATTGTGATTGTGGTCTGTATCTTCTGCAGTTTGCGGAATCCTTTTTTTCTAACCCAATCAAATCATTTCGACCACCACTTAATACAGAATTGAAGAGCTGGTTCCGTTACCTCTAGAAGAAGTGATGGTAAACTTACGCCTGTATAGTGCAGCTGGTTAAAAATGAGAATCCATAAAAATTACCTCACATTCCCTAAATAATATTTGACGAAGATCCTCCTACAAAATCCCAAGAAAATATGGTATTACAAAACGCTGCAGAAGGTAAAGATGTTGACGTGGGCACCGACTGTGGAAGTAGTACAATTTCTACCAAAAAATTAAATACTCAACGGCAGCCACCAGGCATACAGAAAATGTTTTTCTGCCCGGTAACCAAAATATTTTGGGCTTCCCTTTGCGGGCAGGCAACCAGCTGCCTGGTCGGTAGCTACGTTAGGTCTTGCATCCGCAATTCCACATACCTATGTTAATATAGAGCAGTGCTTCGCGCTGCCTGCCCGGTAACCAAATATTTTTTTGCCTGTCCGGTAACGAGGTTATCGTAAAATTACATTTTCTGTATGCCTGGCAGCCACTAGATAATTCTCAGCTCGTATTAGCTCCTGCTCCCGTTCGAGCGCCGACTCCAAACACTGCAGCCTTTGTTTTGAAGCAAAACTACATTGCTTTATTGAAATTGAAGACTCCAATGCCGTCAAGTGTCAAAGCGGAGTCTGTCGAAACCGTCAAAAATCCTCCGGTGCCACCTTCTACCACTGTGTTGAATACAGTCACTAATCGGGTTATCCAACCTCCACCGCCTCATTCAAGTAATTGCGAACCCCCTAAAATATCGTTGGCCGTACCAGAACCTAGTATTGAATCCATAATTGCAAATTCCTCAATTAATACTGCAAACGTCTGTCCCAGGGAAAACGAAAAGATTACCTTATCGTCAATCCTATGGTATTACAATTTGGCACTGTCCCCCGACAAATTCAAAGTCAAACATTCCATAATTTTATTTGCTAATTAGAGCTTTGCCTGGACAAGACTGAATGATGAACATACTTTCAAACCTTAGTGTGCCCGAAATGTAGGAAAGGTTATTGCTGCCAATGAATCCCATTGAAATGAGCATTCAAATCAAGTGTTAATTTATTATTATAACTAAATCAAGTTACATGTATTGACAATGTTCCCCTACTTCTAATGCGCTAATTCTATTCTAAATGTCATAAAGTTTTAAAAAAGAACATACCTGAATCCATCGGATCCAAGGGAAAACTTTTGACAACACTGAAACACTAGTCGCACTGAATTTCAAAATGAAATTCCTCGATCAGCTGACGTTCCAGTCCAGGTCCTTCCGGTTCTGCTGCATCCAGAAAACTGAGGGTGGGTCTAGGTGCTCCACCCTTTTATTAGTGCGGACTGCACTGGAACGTCAGTGAAACGTTTTCTGCTGCCCCATCTGCGGTAGCAGCGACGGAGCAGCGGTCTAGTGTTTCCTGCACTACACGACAAGTTAGGTAAAAGGTTACGTGGCGGACGGAGTGGGCAGGTACTGCTTGTACCGCTGATACCGTGCATCGGAACCTACCAGATATTAATGCACTGGTGTGCATTCCTGTACTTTCGTGTTCCCTGTCTTAAAACGTAGACGAAACGTTTTCTGCTGCCCCTGGTGGGGCAGCAGCGACGGAGCGCTGCCTGTTGTCTTTGGTGCTCCTACGTCCTACTCCTGTGGTCTCCCTGGACATTGAGGAGGACGAATCACGACTACACAACTCATTAAACAAAAATCCTAAGGAGTTGCCTCCGGCCTCCACACTGAACAGGTAATTATAGTTTTTATTGAATTATGTACCATTTTATAAGAATTGAAAATATTATATATTTATTGATATGGTTAGTACATTTAGTTACTGTTTGTGTATGATGAGACTTAATACGATCATTACAAAATGTCCCTTTCGCTAATCATTTCTATCTAATTTATCTATAATATAATCGTATAGACTTATTAAATTTACCCATCTATACGCATCAACATTTGATATTATGGTTGTATTTCAAATTATGCTAATTAATATTAACCCAGAGTGTAGTTAGTATTTTATGTAATATGCATATTGACTCGCCCTACCACACATGTGACATATGTAGGTAGGTAAATTTATTGCTTTATCTAAAACGGTGGTTATAATATAGATATATGGTAGAGAGAGCCGAATAGTTTCATATATGCGTTATATCCAGTGTACAGTCAATGTTATAATCCCAGACTTGATAAGCACTATGCACAATTTCCAGCAATCTCGATGCGTTAAAAGAGCTTATTGCTTTGTAATTATCACATTCGAATAATATACTCTGTTTGATATACCCAGCGTATTTTTCACACACTGAACTATTGTCGATATATTTTCACTAGGCTCCCAGTACTAATGCTGAATTTCAAAATGATTAGGCATATATTAACAATGTTTAATTTTCGAAATAAGCTAATGTTCATTCATATTGAACTACCTTGTTTTATGAAATATGCATTGTATATACGCGCATGGGCATTGCAACAAAAAGCTTCATTTCCCATGGCATAGATAGATACTTGAAACATTAATAAACATTTTTATTTAGATAGATAAAAGTCCACATTGTATATTTGTAATAAATAGTGTTTTTGGTCTGTTATACTGCAGAGGGAAATCAGAAGTCAATATAGTCTTGTTGCTGGACCGTGGACTGTGCCATAAAAAATAAGGACCGTGGAGTGGTAATGAGAGTCTTTGGAAAAGCACTTAACGAAATCGCTTTCGATGTTGCCCACAAAAAGTTGATCGAAGCTAACCCAATTAAACAAACACCTCGCAGACGATCCCTGCTACTCTCTCTATGCTTCCAATAAACGTGGTAAAAACAACCGAGCCGTTCATTCGAAAGCAAGTTGAATCTAAACCTCCAGAATTTGTAGCTGTTATACCAGAAGTTCCATATCAAAGTTCGTCTGTTTCAAACGAGAAAGATGATGCAGGAGTCATTGAAAAATCAAAAAAAGGGAAAAAGTAAGATCGTTTTTCATATCTTCCCCAATTTTTGTGAAATGAGATTTAGCAATGATATTGTTAAAATATTTTGAATTTGTATTTTACATCTGTCGCTTTTTGAAAGGTGGAAAAGGGCTTAGAGAGAGAATTTACTAGCTATTTTATGCCTCGCGTTCCTAAGCAGCCGAATTATTGTGATTGTGGTCTGTATCTTCTGCAGTTTGCGGAATCCTTTTTTTCTAACCCAATCAAATCATTTCGACCACCACTTAATACAGAATTGAAGAACTGGTTCCGTTACCCCTAGAAGAAGCGATGGTAAACTTACGCCTGTATAGTGCAGCTGGTTGAAAATGAGAATCCATAAAAATTACCTCACATTCCCTAAATAATATTTGACGAAGATCCTCCTACTAAATCCCAAGAAAATATGGTATTACAGAACGTTGCAGAAGATAAAGATGTTGATGTGGCCACCGACTGTGGAAGTAGTACAATTTCTACCAAAATATTAAATACTCAACGGCAGCCACCAGGCATACAGAAAATGTTTTTCTGCCCGGTAACCAAAATATTTTGGGCTTCCCTTTGCGGGCAGGCAACCAGCTGCCTGGTCGGTAGCTACGTTAGGTCTTGCATCCGCAATTCTACTATGTTAACATAAAGCAGTGCTTCGCGCTGCCTGCCCGGTAACCAAATATTTTTTTTTGCCTGTCCGGTAACGAGGTTATCGTAAAATTACATTTTCTGTAGTTAAGATACATATACTCTTTCGACTTTACGCTTTACGTTGCAAAGCAGTACGAAAGAGTTAAGAGGCTCAGGTCCCAAAACTGTCTCCGGAGGAGCAAATTCTGTCTCCACCAGGCTTATATATTTTCACACTTCATCAGCAGCGCCACAGCATAACATTACAAAACGGCAAGGGAAGCCGCCTCGTCAAAGTGTTTTATTGTTTTTCCCAAAAATAAAGTACCTTGCTTTGCGGTTAGTTTTAAATATCAGTCAGTGAACCCCTAGACTACATTTTCTGTATGCCTGGCAGCCACTAGATAATTCTCAGCTCGTATTAGCTCCTGCTCCCGTTCGAGCGCCGACTCCAAACACTGCAGCCTTTGTTTTGAAGCAAAACTACATTGCTTTATTGAAATTGAAGACTCCAATGCCGTCAAGTGTCAAAGCGGAGTCTGTCGAAACCGTCAAAAATCCTCCGGTGCCACCTTCTACCACTGTGTTGAATACAGTCACTAATCGGGTTATCCAACCTCCACCGCCTCATTCAAGTAATTGCGAACCCCCTAAAATATCGTTGGCCGTACCAGAACCTAGTATTGAATCCATAATTGCAAATTCCTCAATTAATACTGCAAACGTCTGTCCCAAGGAAAACGAAAAGATTACCTTATCGTCAATCCTATGGTATTACAATTTGGCACTGTCCCCCGACAAATTCAAAGTCAAACATTCCATAATTTTATTTGCTAATTAGAGCTTTGCCTGGACAAGACTGAATGATGAACATACTTTCAAACCTTAGTGTGCCCGAAATGTAGGAAAGGTTATTGCTGCCAATGAATCCCATTCAAATTAGCATTCAAATCAAGTGTTAATTTACTATTATTACTAAATCAAGTTACATGTATTAGCAATGTTTCCCTACTTCTAATGCGCTAATTCTATTCTACATGTCAAAAAGTTTTAAAAAAGAACATACCTGAATCCGTCGGATCCAAGAGAAAACTTTTGACAACACTGAAACACTAGTCGCACTGAATTTCAAAATGAAATTCCTCGATCAGCTGACGTTCCAGTCCAGGTCCTTCCGGTTCTGCTGCCTCCAGAAAACTGAGGGTGGTGCTAGGTGCTCCACCCTTTTATTAGTGCGGACTGCACTGAAACGTCAGTGAAACGCTTTCTGCTGCCCCTAATGGGGCAGCAACGACGGAGCGGTCTAGTGTTCCCTGCACTACACGCCAAGAAAAGGTAAAAGGTTACGTGGCGGACGGAGTGGGCAGGTACTGCTTGTACCGCTGATACCGTGCATCGGAACCTACCAGATATTGTTGCACTGGTGTGCATTCCTGTACTTTCGTCTTCCCTGTCTTAAAACGTGCAGCGACGGAGCGCTGCCTGTTGTCTTTGGTGCTCCTTCGTCCTACTCCTGTGGTCTCCCTGGACATTGAGGAGGACGAATCACGACTGCACAACTCATTAAAAAAAACCCTAAGGAGTTGCCTCCGGCCTCCACACTTAACAGGTTTGCAAATGCGAGCATTGCCTGGACAAGACTGAATGAGGAACATACTTCCAGCAAGCTCTAGTGTATCCGAAATGTAGGAAAGGCTATCTTCTGCAAATGAATCCCATTGAAATTAGCAACAGCCCTTCAAAGCCAGTGCAAGAGTTCTAGAATGAAATACAAACTTCGGAAGAACAAACACTGAGTCCATTCGTTTTCTATTCTATCCGAACATGCACAATACTATAAGATTTTGATGAGAATGAAACAGTGCGACATAAAAATTGGCACTCTGTCCCAACTGAAATTAATTATTTTGATAAGAAATCTGTTAAATTCCTGAGCTTGTAAAATCCACAAAACTAAAAATGTTTGCTCTGTAAAAGTAAAAAAACAGCTGTCATATTTGCGACAAGCTTCTTCAAATCCAGTGTTAATAATATTATTACAAAATCAACTAACATGTATTAACAGTGTGCATGTTCCTACTTCTAATGTGCAAATTCTATTCTAAATGTGTCATAAATTTTTGTAATGCACCTGCAAGGGTATTTATTAATAAAATGTTGCTTAAAACCTGATGATTGGAAAGAAACATTCATTTGTGATTTAAAAGATAAATGTGTGATTTATAATTTACAGTATTACTCTCTATAATGATAGACATGTCACATGGCTATAATTTTACTTAGTTGGTTCATTATCTAAGAAAGTAGTAATTGTGGAATGAGATTATTTACGAATCCTTCAGTGGAAAGAAACGCGCGGGCTTGTTTTAACTAATTAGGTGATACTGAATGGAGAAGAAGGGGGTGTTTCTGGAAGTGAAAGGCTGCAAGGGCCCTGTGCAGACATTCTGACTCTCCAACTCCACTAATCCTTCATCCGGCACGTGCCATGACCCTCCCACTCAACGGAATCGAGAAAAACAAAGTAACTTGAAAAAGAACATACCTGAACTCGATAGTAAATAATAGTGATGCACTCCAGAATTTTTCACAACACTGAAACACAAGCCGCAACAAATCTCAAAACGAAATTTCTCGTTCCGCTGATGTTCCAGTTCCTTCCGGTTCCGCTGCGTCCAGAATACTGAGGGGTGGCGCTGGATGCACCACCCTTTTATAAGTGCGGACTGCACTGGAACGTCAGTGAAACGTTTTCTCCTGCCCCTGCTGCGGTAGCCAGTGTACAAAATTTACCACTTTTTATTCTTTTTTACCATCACAGTGGTAAAAATGCACTTAATGGTAAAAATGCATTTAATGGTAAAATTGGTAAATTTTAGCTATTGATTAGACAGCTGAGTACAGATACA
This sequence comes from Tomocerus qinae, assembly GCA_020055645.1. NCBI lineage: Eukaryota > Metazoa > Arthropoda > Collembola > Entomobryomorpha > Tomoceridae > Tomocerus > Tomocerus qinae. Next base: position 30,967,461 of record CM034548.1, read on the forward strand.
CTACACTTCCTAAAATATAAGTTTTAAAACTTTATTTTCTATGAAATATTTCCAATTAGCCCCTTAACCAATTACATTAATCATATTTGTTTGATTGTACAGCAAAAGTTATAAAAGATATGAAGAAAGAAATATTGTATTTGGTATCGCCCATTTAAAATTGATGCTAATTTAATTGCAATTAATTTCTCAATCGGCAAGGGTTGTTAGCGCCCCCATTGGTTGAATCTTACTCTGATTGATGAACACTAATCAATTATTTGTGACAACAATGATCATCTGCTAAGCTATTTTATACTTTGGCACCGAATTTTATTCAAAATTCAAACACGAAATTTAAATGAAACTATTTTTTACCATTTATACCACTTACCACTACTTTTTAGGTAGTGGTATTTAACGTTAAATACCATTAAAAACCACTTACCACTGGTAAGTGGTAAATGGTATTTTGTACACTGGCGGTAGCAGCGACGGGAGCGGTCTAGTATTCCCTGCACTACACGTCAAGAAAAGGTAAATGGTAATGTGGCGGGCGGAGTAGGCAGGTACTGCTTGTACCGCTGATGCCGTGCATCGGAACCTTTCAGAATTGACGCACTGGTGTGCAATAGTGTACTTTCGTGTTCCCTGGAGTGAAACGTTTGAAAAACGCTTTCCACTGCCCCAGCATTCGTGTACTTTCGTGTTCCCTGGAGCAAAACGTTTTTCGGTGCCCCAGGTGTGGCAGCACTGAATGTTGTCGATGGTGCTCCTTCATCCTAGTCCTGTGGTCTCCCTCGCCATTGGGGTATTTAAATATTATATAATTATTGCTATTGTTAGTATATTTATTAGTATATTTAGTTATACCTGTTTTACACTTCACTTTCACGTTTTGTGACGTCACTAACAGTTAATTTGTAATTAACAAAAATATGTCTCCAATTTGGTTTCCAACGTAGTAATGAAGTCATTTTGAAGTCACTAAGCGTGAAAGTGAAGTGAAAGTGATAAGTATAAAACCGGCACTACTGTTTGTGTGTGATTTTAATTATTTATTTTGGAAGGGAACTAAATTATGTTTCTTGTTGATTATTGCAGACGGGGATCTGTGGTGAGGTGCTATTTGATATCTGAGAAGAACCTTGACCACGGGGTTGTTGCTTGGGAGGAGTCTCCATTGATTTCTGTACCATGTCAACATCATCAATTACAGAGTGCAAGTAACGAAGACTGGATATTATATAGTTGTGTCGGCTGCTTAGAAAAATAGATGATGATACAATGAAGTGCCCTAAATGTCATTGGTCCTGTTGCTCGCTCCATTCCTCCAAGGTAAAAATGGCTATTTTTGTTCATTGATGATTGGGATTAGTAGTTGATTACCATAATAATCTATGACCAATTCAATGTAATTTTTGTTTATTAAATAATGAGAAATTAAAAATGAATTATTTTGTACTACAGAATAAAAGTCACAAGAATCATGAGTGCAATATCTTCTCCAGATTGGGCATTTCAACTGGTACTGAAAACTTTTGCAAGTTATTGTCTTTTAGAATCGTTTTGTCCAAGGACGTGGAGCCTGCCAAATATGAAAAGTTCTTGGACCTTTGTTCTGATGAGCCGGATCAAGTTTTCCAGAAGGAATGTGCATGAAGATGATGTATTTAAGTTTTTGGTAGAGGACTGTGAAATGGATGTCTCAGTAGACCAAGTTTCTCAACTATTGGCAGCAACTCGAATCAACGATTTTACAATCCACATGATGATTCCACAGAGTAAGACTCAAAAAACAAAATGTTTTAATTCTTTTCGACTCACGACCTATATAGTAAGATCATTTATTAAAAAATTGTTTTGTGAATTATATAGACACGCCGGTGTAGCCCTCTACTATTACACCAGCTTACTTTCTAACTCTTGTTGTCCTAATGTTGGGTTCTCATTTGTCAAAAATGTGGAAGGAGTGGAGACGCGAATTGGAATATCGCCTTGGTGCAAGAAAGCCGAAAGGGCAGCATTTTGTCAATAGCTTATAATCCTATGGTATTACAATTTTGCACTGTCCCCCGACAAATTCAAATATTCCATAATTTTATTTGTAAATGCGGGCATTGCCTGGACAAGACTGAATGAGAAACATACTTCCAACAAGCTCTAGTGTGCCCGAAATGTAGGAAAGGCTATCTGCTACAAATGAATCCTATTGAAATTAGCAACAGCTCTTCAAAGCCAGTGCAACAGTTCGAGAATAAAATACGAACTTCGGAAGAACAAACACTGAGTCCATTCGTTTTCTATTCTATCCGAACATGCACAATACTATAAGATTTTGATGAGAATGAAACAGTGCGACATAAAAATTGGCACTCTGTCCCAACTGAAATTAATTATTTTGATAAGAAATCTGTTAAATTCCTGAGCTTGTAAAATCCACAAAACTAAAAATGTTTGTTCTGTAAAAGTAAAAAAACAGCTGTCATATTTACGACAAGCTTCTTCAAATCAAGTGTTAATAATATTATTACAAAATCAACTAACATGTATTAACAGTGTGCATGTTCCTACTTCTAATGTGCAAATTCTATTCTAAATGTGTCATAAATTTTTGTAATGCACCTGCAAGGGTATTTATTAATAAAATGTTGCTTAAAACCTGATGATTGGAAAGAAACATTCATTTGTGATTTAAAAGATAAATGTGTGATTTATAATTTACAGTATTACTCTCTATAATGATAGACATGTCACATGGCTGTAATTTTACTTAGTTGGTTCATTATCTAAGAAAGTAGTAATTGTGGAATGAGATTATTTACGAATCCTTTTGTGGGAAGAAACGCGCGGGCTCTTTTTAACTAATTAGGTGATACTGAATGGAGAAGAAGGGGGTGTTTCTGGAAGTGAAAGGCTGAAAGGGCCCTGTGCAGACATTCTGTCTCTCCAACTCCACAAATCCCTCATCCGGCTCGTGCCACGACCCTCCCCCTCAATGAAATGGAGAAAAACAAAGTAACTTGAAAAAGAACATACCTGAACTCGGTAGTAAATATTAGTGATGCACTCACAAAATTTTTCACAACACTGAAACACTAGCCGCAACAAATCTCAAAACGAAATTTCTCGTTCCGCTGACGTTCCAGTTCCAGGTCCTTCCGGTTCCGCTGCGTCCAGAATACTGAGGGGTGGCGCTGGATGCACCACCCTTTTATAAGTGCGGACTGCACTGGAACGTCAGTGAAACGTTTTCTCCTGCCCCAGCTGCGGTAGCAGCGACGGGAGCGGTCTAGTATTCGCTGCACCACACATCAAGAAAAGGTAAATGGTTATGTGGCGGGCGGAGTAGGCAGGTACTGCTTGTACCGCTGATGCCGTGCATCGGAACCTTTCAGAATTGACGCACTGGTGTGCATTAGTGTACTTTCGTGTTCCCTGGAATGAAACGTTTGAAAAACGCTTTCCACTGCCCCAGCATTCGTGTACTTTCGTGTTCCCTGGAGCAAAACGTTTTTCGGTGCCCCAGGTGTGGCAGCACTGAATGTTGTCGATGGTGCTCCTTCATCCTAGTCCTGTGGTCTCCCTCGCCATTGGGGTATTTAAATATTATATAATTATTGCTATTGTTAGTATATTTATTAGTATATTTAGTTATACCTGTTTTACACTTCACTTTCACGTTTTGTGACGTCACTAACAGTTAATTTGTAATTAACAAAAATATGTCTCCAATTTGGTTTCCAACGTAGTAATGAAGTCATTTTGAAGTCACTAAGCGTGAAAGTGAAGTGAAAGTGATAAGTATAAAACCGGCACTACTGTTTGTGTGTGATTTTAATTATTTATTTTGGAAGGGAACTAAATTATGTTTCTTGTTGATTATTGCAGACGGGGATCTGTGGTGAGGTGCTATTTGATATCTGAGAAGAACCTTGACCACGGGGTTGTTGCTTGGGAGGAGTCTCCATTGATTTCTGTACCATGTCAACATCATCAATTACAGAGTGCAAGTAACGAAGACTGGATATTATATAGTTGTGTCGGCTGCTTAAAAAAAATAGATGATGATACAATGAAGTGCCCTAAATGTCATTGGTCCTGTTGCTCGCTCCATTCCTCCAAGGTAAAAATGGCTATTTTTGTTCATTGATGATTGGGATTAGTAGTTGATTACCATAATAATCTATGACCAATTCAATGTAATTTTTGTTTATTAAATAATGAGAAATTAAAAATGAATTATTTTGTACTACAGAATAAAAGTCACAAGAATCATGAGTGCAATATCTTCTCCAGATTGGGCATTTCAACTGGTACTGAAAACTTTTGCAAGTTATTGTCTTTTAGAATCGTTTTGTCCAAGGACGTGGAGCCTGCCAAATATGAAAAGTTCTTGGACCTTTGTTCTGATGAGCCGGATCAAGTTTTCCAGAAGGAATGTGCATGAAGATGATGTATTTAAGTTTTTGGTAGAGGACTGTGAAATGGATGTCTCAGTAGACCAAGTTTCTCAACTATTGGCAGCAACTCGAATCAACGATTTTACAATCCACATGATGATTCCACAGAGTAAGACTCAAAAAACAAAATGTTTTAATTCTTTTCGACTCACGACCTATATAGTAAGATCATTTATTAAAAAATTGTTTTGTGAATTATATAGACACGCCGGTGTAGCCCTCTACTATTACACCAGCTTACTTTCTAACTCTTGTTGTCCTAATGTTGGGTTCTCATTTGTCAAAAATGTGGAAGGAGTGGAGACGCGAATTGGAATATCGCCTTGGTGCAAGAAAGCCGAAAGGGCAGCATTTTGTCAATAGCTTATAATCCTATGGTATTACAATTTTGCACTGTCCCCCGACAAATTCAAATATTCCATAATTTTATTTGTAAATGCGGGCATTGCCTGGACAAGACTGAATGAGAAACATACTTCCAACAAGCTCTAGTGTGCCCGAAATGTAGGAAAGGCTATCTGCTACAAATGAATCCTATTGAAATTAGCAACAGCTCTTCAAAGCCAGTGCAACAGTTCGAGAATAAAATACGAACTTCGGAAGAACAAACACTGAGTCCATTCGTTTTCTATTCTATCCGAACATGCACAATACTATAAGATTTTGATGAGAATGAAACAGTGCGACATAAAAATTGGCACTCTGTCCCAACTGAAATTAATTATTTTGATAAGAAATCTGTTAAATTCCTGAGCTTGTAAAATCCACAAAACTAAAAATGTTTGTTCTGTAAAAGTAAAAAAACAGCTGTCATATTTACGACAAGCTTCTTCAAATCAAGTGTTAATAATATTATTACAAAATCAACTAACATGTATTAACAGTGTGCATGTTCCTACTTCTAATGTGCAAATTCTATTCTAAATGTGTCATAAATTTTTGTAATGCACCTGCAAGGGTATTTATTAATAAAATGTTGCTTAAAACCTGATGATTGGAAAGAAACATTCATTTGTGATTTAAAAGATAAATGTGTGATTTATAATTTACAGTATTACTCTCTATAATGATAGACATGTCACATGGCTGTAATTTTACTTAGTTGGTTCATTATCTAAGAAAGTAGTAATTGTGGAATGAGATTATTTACGAATCCTTTTGTGGGAAGAAACGCGCGGGCTCTTTTTAACTAATTAGGTGATACTGAATGGAGAAGAAGGGGTGTTTCTGGAAGTGAAAGGCTGAAAGGGCCCTGTGCAGACATTCTGTCTCTCCAACTCCACAAATCCCTCATCCGGCTCGTGCCACGACCCTCCCCCTCAATGAAATGGAGAAAAACAAAGTAACTTGAAAAAGAACATACCTGAACTCGGTAGTAAATATTAGTGATGCACTCACAAAATTTTTCACAACACTGAAACACTAGCCGCAACAAATCTCAAAACGAAATTTCTCGTTCCGCTGACGTTCCAGTTCCAGGTCCTTCCGGTTCCGCTGCGTCCAGAATACTGAGGGGTGGCGCTGGATGCACCACCCTTTTATAAGTGCGGACTGCACTGGAACGTCAGTGAAACGTTTTCTCCTGCCCCAGCTGCGGTAGCAGCGACGGGAGCGGTCTAGTATTCGCTGCACCACACATCAAGAAAAGGTAAATGGTTATGTGGCGGGCGGAGTAGGCAGGTACTGCTTGTACCGCTGATGCCGTGCATCGGAACCTTTCAGAATTGACGCACTGGTGTGCATTAGTGTACTTTCGTGTTCCCTGGAATGAAACGTTTGAAAAACGCTTTCCACTGCCCCAGCATTCGTGTACTTTCGTGTTCCCTGGAGCAAAACGTTTTTCGGTGCCCCAGGTGTGGCAGCACTGAATGTTGTCGATGGTGCTCCTTCATCCTAGTCCTGTGGTCTCCCTCGCCATTGGGGTATTTAAATATTATATAATTATTGCTATTGTTAGTATATTTATTAGTATATTTAGTTATACCTGTTTTACACTTCACTTTCACGTTTTGTGACGTCACTAACAGTTAATTTGTAATTAACAAAAATATGTCTCCAATTTGGTTTCCAACGTAGTAATGAAGTCATTTTGAAGTCACTAAGCGTGAAAGTGAAGTGAAAGTGATAAGTATAAAACCGGCACTACTGTTTGTGTGTGATTTTAATTATTTATTTTGGAAGGGAACTAAATTATGTTTCTTGTTGATTATTGCAGACGGGGATCTGTGGTGAGGTGCTATTTGATATCTGAGAAGAACCTTGACCACGGGGTTGTTGCTTGGGAGGAGTCTCCATTGATTTCTGTACCATGTCAACATCATCAATTACAGAGTGCAAGTAACGAAGACTGGATATTATATAGTTGTGTCGGCTGCTTAAAAAAAATAGATGATGATGCAATGAAGTGCCCTAAATGTCATTGGTCCTGTTGCTCGCTCCATTCCTCCAAGGTAAAAATGGCTATTTTTGTTCATTGATGATTGGGATTAGTAGTTGATTACCATAATAATCTATGACCAATTCAATGTAATTTTTGTTTATTAAATAATGAGAAATTAAAAATGAATTATTTTGTACTACAGAATAAAAGTCACAAGAATCATGAGTGCAATATCTTCTCCAGATTGGGCATTTCAACTGGTACTGAAAACTTTTGCAAGTTATTGTCTTTTAGAATCGTTTTGTCCAAGGACGTGGAGCCTGCCAAATATGAAAAGTTCTTGGACCTTTGTTCTGATGAGCCGGATCAAGTTTTCCAGAAGGAATGTGCATGAAGATGATGTATTTAAGTTTTTGGTAGAGGACTGTGAAATGGATGTCTCAGTAGACCAAGTTTCTCAACTATTGGCAGCAACTCGAATCAACGATTTTACAATCCACATGATGATTCCACAGAGTAAGACTCAAAAAACAAAATGTTTTAATTCTTTTCGACTCACGACCTATATAGTAAGATCATTTATTAAAAAATTGTTTTGTGAATTATATAGACACGCCGGTGTAGCCCTCTACTATTACACCAGCTTACTTTCTAACTCTTGTTGTCCTAATGTTGGGTTCTCATTTGTCAAAAATGTGGAAGGAGTGGAGACGCGAATTGGAATATCGCCTTGGTGCAAGAAAGCCGAAAGGGCAGCATTTTGTCAATAGCTTATAATCCTATGGTATTACAATTTTGCACTGTCCCCCGACAAATTCAAATATTCCATAATTTTATTTGTAAATGCGGGCATTGCCTGGACAAGACTGAATGAGAAACATACTTCCAACAAGCTCTAGTGTGCCCGAAATGTAGGAAAGGCTATCTGCTACAAATGAATCCTATTGAAATTAGCAACAGCTCTTCAAAGCCAGTGCAACAGTTCGAGAATAAAATACGAACTTCGGAAGAACAAACACTGAGTCCATTCGTTTTCTATTCTATCCGAACATGCACAATACTATAAGATTTTGATGAGAATGAAACAGTGCGACATAAAAATTGGCACTCTGTCCCAACTGAAATTAATTATTTTGATAAGAAATCTGTTAAATTCCTGAGCTTGTAAAATCCACAAAACTAAAAATGTTTGTTCTGTAAAAGTAAAAAAACAGCTGTCATATTTACGACAAGCTTCTTCAAATCAAGTGTTAATAATATTATTACAAAATCAACTAACATGTATTAACAGTGTGCATGTTCCTACTTCTAATGTGCAAATTCTATTCTAAATGTGTCATAAATTTTTGTAATGCACCTGCAAGGGTATTTATTAATAAAATGTTGCTTAAAACCTGATGATTGGAAAGAAACATTCATTTGTGATTTAAAAGATAAATGTGTGATTTATAATTTACAGTATTACTCTCTATAATGATAGACATGTCACATGGCTGTAATTTTACTTAGTTGGTTCATTATCTAAGAAAGTAGTAATTGTGGAATGAGATTATTTACGAATCCTTTTGTGGGAAGAAACGCGCGGGCTCTTTTTAACTAATTAGGTGATACTGAATGGAGAAGAAGGGGGTGTTTCTGGAAGTGAAAGGCTGAAAGGGCCCTGTGCAGACATTCTGTCTCTCCAACTCCACAAATCCCTCATCCGGCTCGTGCCACGACCCTCCCCCTCAATGAAATGGAGAAAAACAAAGTAACTTGAAAAAGAACATACCTGAACTCGGTAGTAAATATTAGTGATGCACTCACAAAATTTTTCACAACACTGAAACACTAGCCGCAACAAATCTCAAAACGAAATTTCTCGTTCCGCTGACGTTCCAGTTCCAGGTCCTTCCGGTTCCGCTGCGTCCAGAATACTGAGGGGTGGCGCTGGATGCACCACCCTTTTATAAGTGCGGACTGCACTGGAACGTCAGTGAAACGTTTTCTCCTGCCCCAGCTGCGGTAGCAGCGACGGGAGCGGTCTAGTATTCGCTGCACCACACATCAAGAAAAGGTAAATGGTTATGTGGCGGGCGGAGTAGGCAGGTACTGCTTGTACCGCTGATGCCGTGCATCGGAACCTTTCAGAATTGACGCACTGGTGTGCATTAGTGTACTTTCGTGTTCCCTGGAATGAAACGTTTGAAAAACGCTTTCCACTGCCCCAGCATTCGTGTACTTTCGTGTTCCCTGGAGCAAAACGTTTTTCGGTGCCCCAGGTGTGGCAGCACTGAATGTTGTCGATGGTGCTCCTTCATCCTAGTCCTGTGGTCTCCCTCGCCATTGGGGTATTTAAATATTATATAATTATTGCTATTGTTAGTATATTTATTAGTATATTTAGTTATACCTGTTTTACACTTCACTTTCACGTTTTGTGACGTCACTAACAGTTAATTTGTAATTAACAAAAATATGTCTCCAATTTGGTTTCCAACGTAGTAATGAAGTCATTTTGAAGTCACTAAGCGTGAAAGTGAAGTGAAAGTGATAAGTATAAAACCGGCACTACTGTTTGTGTGTGATTTTAATTATTTATTTTGGAAGGGAACTAAATTATGTTTCTTGTTGATTATTGCAGACGGGGATCTGTGGTGAGGTGCTATTTGATATCTGAGAAGAACCTTGACCACGGGGTTGTTGCTTGGGAGGAGTCTCCATTGATTTCTGTACCATGTCAACATCATCAATTACAGAGTGCAAGTAACGAAGACTGGATATTATATAGTTGTGTCGGCTGCTTAGAAAAATAGATGATGATGCAATGAAGTGCCCTAAATGTCATTGGTCCTGTTGCTCGCTCCATTCCTCCAAGGTAAAAATGGCTATTTTTGTTCATTGATGATTGGGATTAGTAGTTGATTACCATAATAATCTATGACCAATTCAATGTAATTTTTGTTTATTAAATAATGAGAAATTAAAAATGAATTATTTTGTACTACAGAATAAAAGTCACAAGAATCATGAGTGCAATATCTTCTCCAGATTGGGCATTTCAACTGGTACTGAAAACTTTTGCAAGTTATTGTCTTTTAGAATCGTTTTGTCCAAGGACGTGGAGCCTGCCAAATATGAAAAGTTCTTGGACCTTTGTTCTGATGAGCCGGATCAAGTTTTCCAGAAGGAATGTGCATGAAGATGATGTATTTAAGTTTTTGGTAGAGGACTGTGAAATGGATGTCTCAGTAGACCAAGTTTCTCAACTATTGGCAGCAACTCGAATCAACGATTTTACAATCCACATGATGATTCCACAGAGTAAGACTCAAAAAACAAAATGTTTTAATTCTTTTCGACTCACGACCTATATAGTAAGATCATTTATTAAAAAATTGTTTTGTGAATTATATAGACACGCCGGTGTAGCCCTCTACTATTACACCAGCTTACTTTCTAACTCTTGTTGTCCTAATGTTGGGTTCTCATTTGTCAAAAATGTGGAAGGAGTGGAGACGCGAATTGGAATATCGCCTTGGTGCAAGAAAGCCGAAAGGGCAGCATTTTGTCAATAGCTTATAATCCTATGGTATTACAATTTTGCACTGTCCCCCGACAAATTCAAATATTCCATAATTTTATTTGTAAATGCGGGCATTGCCTGGACAAGACTGAATGAGAAACATACTTCCAACAAGCTCTAGTGTGCCCGAAATGTAGGAAAGGCTATCTGCTACAAATGAATCCTATTGAAATTAGCAACAGCTCTTCAAAGCCAGTGCAACAGTTCGAGAATAAAATACGAACTTCGGAAGAACAAACACTGAGTCCATTCGTTTTCTATTCTATCCGAACATGCACAATACTATAAGATTTTGATGAGAATGAAACAGTGCGACATAAAAATTGGCACTCTGTCCCAACTGAAATTAATTATTTTGATAAGAAATCTGTTAAATTCCTGAGCTTGTAAAATCCACAAAACTAAAAATGTTTGTTCTGTAAAAGTAAAAAAACAGCTGTCATATTTACGACAAGCTTCTTCAAATCAAGTGTTAATAATATTATTACAAAATCAACTAACATGTATTAACAGTGTGCATGTTCCTACTTCTAATGTGCAAATTCTATTCTAAATGTGTCATAAATTTTTGTAATGCACCTGCAAGGGTATTTATTAATAAAATGTTGCTTAAAACCTGATGATTGGAAAGAAACATTCATTTGTGATTTAAAAGATAAATGTGTGATTTATAATTTACAGTATTACTCTCTATAATGATAGACATGTCACATGGCTGTAATTTTACTTAGTTGGTTCATTATCTAAGAAAGTAGTAATTGTGGAATGAGATTATTTACGAATCCTTTTGTGGGAAGAAACGCGCGGGCTCTTTTTAACTAATTAGGTGATACTGAATGGAGAAGAAGGGGTGTTTCTGGAAGTGAAAGGCTGAAAGGGCCCTGTGCAGACATTCTGTCTCTCCAACTCCACAAATCCCTCATCCGGCTCGTGCCACGACCCTCCCCCTCAATGAAATGGAGAAAAACAAAGTAACTTGAAAAAGAACATACCTGAACTCGGTAGTAAATATTAGTGATGCACTCACAAAATTTTTCACAACACTGAAACACTAGCCGCAACAAATCTCAAAACGAAATTTCTCGTTCCGCTGACGTTCCAGTTCCAGGTCCTTCCGGTTCCGCTGCGTCCAGAATACTGAGGGTGGCGCTGGATGCACCACCCTTTTATAAGTGCGGACTGCACTGGAACGTCAGTGAAACGTTTTCTCCTGCCCCAGCTGCGGTAGCAGCGACGGGAGCGGTCTAGTATTCGCTGCACCACACATCAAGAAAAGGTAAATGGTTATGTGGCGGGCGGAGTAGGCAGGTACTGCTTGTACCGCTGATGCCGTGCATCGGAACCTTTCAGAATTGACGCACTGGTGTGCATTAGTGTACTTTCGTGTTCCCTGGAATGAAACGTTTGAAAAACGCTTTCCACTGCCCCAGCATTCGTGTACTTTCGTGTTCCCTGGAGCAAAACGTTTTTCGGTGCCCCAGGTGTGGCAGCACTGAATGTTGTCGATGGTGCTCCTTCATCCTAGTCCTGTGGTCTCCTCGCCATTGGGGTATTTAAATATTATATAATTATTGCTATTGTTAGTATATTTATTAGTATATTTAGTTATACCTGTTTTACACTTCACTTTCACGTTTTGTGACGTCACTAACAGTTAATTTGTAATTAACAAAAATATGTCTCCAATTTGGTTTCCAACGTAGTAATGAAGTCATTTTGAAGTCACTAAGCGTGAAAGTGAAGTGAAAGTGATAAGTATAAAACCGGCACTACTGTTTGTGTGTGATTTTAATTATTTATTTTGGAAGGGAACTAAATTATGTTTCTTGTTGATTATTGCAGACGGGGATCTGTGGTGAGGTGCTATTTGATATCTGAGAAGAACCTTGACCACGGGGTTGTTGCTTGGGAGGAGTCTCCATTGATTTCTGTACCATGTCAACATCATCAATTACAGAGTGCAAGTAACGAAGACTGGATATTATATAGTTGTGTCGGCTGCTTAGAAAAATAGATGATGATACAATGAAGTGCCCTAAATGTCATTGGTCCTGTTGCTCGCTCCATTCCTCCAAGGTAAAAATGGCTATTTTTGTTCATTGATGATTGGGATTAGTAGTTGATTACCATAATAATCTATGACCAATTCAATGTAATTTTTGTTTATTAAATAATGAGAAATTAAAAATGAATTATTTTGTACTACAGAATAAAAGTCACAAGAATCATGAGTGCAATATCTTCTCCAGATTGGGCATTTCAACTGGTACTGAAAACTTTTGCAAGTTATTGTCTTTTAGAATCGTTTTGTCCAAGGACGTGGAGCCTGCCAAATATGAAAAGTTCTTGGACCTTTGTTCTGATGAGCCGGATCAAGTTTTCCAGAAGGAATGTGCATGAAGATGATGTATTTAAGTTTTTGGTAGAGGACTGTGAAATGGATGTCTCAGTAGACCAAGTTTCTCAACTATTGGCAGCAACTCGAATCAACGATTTTACAATCCACATGATGATTCCACAGAGTAAGACTCAAAAAACAAAATGTTTTAATTCTTTTCGACTCACGACCTATATAGTAAGATCATTTATTAAAAAATTGTTTTGTGAATTATATAGACACGCCGGTGTAGCCCTCTACTATTACACCAGCTTACTTTCTAACTCTTGTTGTCCTAATGTTGGGTTCTCATTTGTCAAAAATGTGGAAGGAGTGGAGACGCGAATTGGAATATCGCCTTGGTGCAAGAAAGCCGAAAGGGCAGCATTTTGTCAATAGCTTATAATCCTATGGTATTACAATTTTGCACTGTCCCCCGACAAATTCAAATATTCCATAATTTTATTTGTAAATGCGGGCATTGCCTGGACAAGACTGAATGAGAAACATACTTCCAACAAGCTCTAGTGTGCCCGAAATGTAGGAAAGGCTATCTGCTACAAATGAATCCTATTGAAATTAGCAACAGCTCTTCAAAGCCAGTGCAACAGTTCGAGAATAAAATACGAACTTCGGAAGAACAAACACTGAGTCCATTCGTTTTCTATTCTATCCGAACATGCACAATACTATAAGATTTTGATGAGAATGAAACAGTGCGACATAAAAATTGGCACTCTGTCCCAACTGAAATTAATTATTTTGATAAGAAATCTGTTAAATTCCTGAGCTTGTAAAATCCACAAAACTAAAAATGTTTGTTCTGTAAAAGTAAAAAAACAGCTGTCATATTTACGACAAGCTTCTTCAAATCAAGTGTTAATAATATTATTACAAAATCAACTAACATGTATTAACAGTGTGCATGTTCCTACTTCTAATGTGCAAATTCTATTCTAAATGTGTCATAAATTTTTGTAATGCACCTGCAAGGGTATTTATTAATAAAATGTTGCTTAAAACCTGATGATTGGAAAGAAACATTCATTTGTGATTTAAAAGATAAATGTGTGATTTATAATTTACAGTATTACTCTCTATAATGATAGACATGTCACATGGCTGTAATTTTACTTAGTTGGTTCATTATCTAAGAAAGTAGTAATTGTGGAATGAGATTATTTACGAATCCTTTTGTGGGAAGAAACGCGCGGGCTCTTTTTAACTAATTAGGTGATACTGAATGGAGAAGAAGGGGGTGTTTCTGGAAGTGAAAGGCTGAAAGGGCCCTGTGCAGACATTCTGTCTCTCCAACTCCACAAATCCCTCATCCGGCTCGTGCCACGACCCTCCCCCTCAATGAAATGGAGAAAAACAAAGTAACTTGAAAAAGAACATACCTGAACTCGGTAGTAAATATTAGTGATGCACTCACAAAATTTTTCACAACACTGAAACACTAGCCGCAACAAATCTCAAAACGAAATTTCTCGTTCCGCTGACGTTCCAGTTCCAGGTCCTTCCGGTTCCGCTGCGTCCAGAATACTGAGGGGTGGCGCTGGATGCACCACCCTTTTATAAGTGCGGACTGCACTGGAACGTCAGTGAAACGTTTTCTCCTGCCCCAGCTGCGGTAGCAGCGACGGGAGCGGTCTAGTATTCGCTGCACCACACATCAAGAAAAGGTAAATGGTTATGTGGCGGGCGGAGTAGGCAGGTACTGCTTGTACCGCTGATGCCGTGCATCGGAACCTTTCAGAATTGACGCACTGGTGTGCATTAGTGTACTTTCGTGTTCCCTGGAATGAAACGTTTGAAAAACGCTTTCCACTGCCCCAGCATTCGTGTACTTTCGTGTTCCCTGGAGCAAAACGTTTTTCGGTGCCCCAGGTGTGGCAGCACTGAATGTTGTCGATGGTGCTCCTTCATCCTAGTCCTGTGGTCTCCCTCGCCATTGGGGTATTTAAATATTATATAATTATTGCTATTGTTAGTATATTTATTAGTATATTTAGTTATACCTGTTTTACACTTCACTTTCACGTTTTGTGACGTCACTAACAGTTAATTTGTAATTAACAAAAATATGTCTCCAATTTGGTTTCCAACGTAGTAATGAAGTCATTTTGAAGTCACTAAGCGTGAAAGTGAAGTGAAAGTGATAAGTATAAAACCGGCACTACTGTTTGTGTGTGATTTTAATTATTTATTTTGGAAGGGAACTAAATTATGTTTCTTGTTGATTATTGCAGACGGGGATCTGTGGTGAGGTGCTATTTGATATCTGAGAAGAACCTTGACCACGGGGTTGTTGCTTGGGAGGAGTCTCCATTGATTTCTGTACCATGTCAACATCATCAATTACAGAGTGCAAGTAACGAAGACTGGATATTATATAGTTGTGTCGGCTGCTTAGAAAAATAGATGATGATACAATGAAGTGCCCTAAATGTCATTGGTCCTGTTGCTCGCTCCATTCCTCCAAGGTAAAAATGGCTATTTTTGTTCATTGATGATTGGGATTAGTAGTTGATTACCATAATAATCTATGACCAATTCAATGTAATTTTTGTTTATTAAATAATGAGAAATTAAAAATGAATTATTTTGTACTACAGAATAAAAGTCACAAGAATCATGAGTGCAATATCTTCTCCAGATTGGGCATTTCAACTGGTACTGAAAACTTTTGCAAGTTATTGTCTTTTAGAATCGTTTTGTCCAAGGACGTGGAGCCTGCCAAATATGAAAAGTTCTTGGACCTTTGTTCTGATGAGCCGGATCAAGTTTTCCAGAAGGAATGTGCATGAAGATGATGTATTTAAGTTTTTGGTAGAGGACTGTGAAATGGATGTCTCAGTAGACCAAGTTTCTCAACTATTGGCAGCAACTCGAATCAACGATTTTACAATCCACATGATGATTCCACAGAGTAAGACTCAAAAAACAAAATGTTTTAATTCTTTTCGACTCACGACCTATATAGTAAGATCATTTATTAAAAAATTGTTTTGTGAATTATATAGACACGCCGGTGTAGCCCTCTACTATTACACCAGCTTACTTTCTAACTCTTGTTGTCCTAATGTTGGGTTCTCATTTGTCAAAAATGTGGAAGGAGTGGAGACGCGAATTGGAATATCGCCTTGGTGCAAGAAAGCCGAAAGGGCAGCATTTTGTCAATAGCTTATAATCCTATGGTATTACAATTTTGCACTGTCCCCCGACAAATTCAAATATTCCATAATTTTATTTGTAAATGCGGGCATTGCCTGGACAAGACTGAATGAGAAACATACTTCCAACAAGCTCTAGTGTGCCCGAAATGTAGGAAAGGCTATCTGCTACAAATGAATCCTATTGAAATTAGCAACAGCTCTTCAAAGCCAGTGCAACAGTTCGAGAATAAAATACGAACTTCGGAAGAACAAACACTGAGTCCATTCGTTTTCTATTCTATCCGAACATGCACAATACTATAAGATTTTGATGAGAATGAAACAGTGCGACATAAAAATTGGCACTCTGTCCCAACTGAAATTAATTATTTTGATAAGAAATCTGTTAAATTCCTGAGCTTGTAAAATCCACAAAACTAAAAATGTTTGTTCTGTAAAAGTAAAAAAACAGCTGTCATATTTACGACAAGCTTCTTCAAATCAAGTGTTAATAATATTATTACAAAATCAACTAACATGTATTAACAGTGTGCATGTTCCTACTTCTAATGTGCAAATTCTATTCTAAATGTGTCATAAATTTTTGTAATGCACCTGCAAGGGTATTTATTAATAAAATGTTGCTTAAAACCTGATGATTGGAAAGAAACATTCATTTGTGATTTAAAAGATAAATGTGTGATTTATAATTTACAGTATTACTCTCTATAATGATAGACATGTCACATGGCTGTAATTTTACTTAGTTGGTTCATTATCTAAGAAAGTAGTAATTGTGGAATGAGATTATTTACGAATCCTTTTGTGGGAAGAAACGCGCGGGCTCTTTTTTAACTAATTAGGTGATACTGAATGGAGAAGAAGGGGGTGTTTCTGGAAGTGAAAGGCTGAAAGGGCCCTGTGCAGACATTCTGTCTCTCCAACTCCACAAATCCCTCATCCGGCTCGTGCCACGACCCTCCCCCTCAATGAAATGGAGAAAAACAAAGTAACTTGAAAAAGAACATACCTGAACTCGGTAGTAAATATTAGTGATGCACTCACAAAATTTTTCACAACACTGAAACACTAGCCGCAACAAATCTCAAAACGAAATTTCTCGTTCCGCTGACGTTCCAGTTCCAGGTCCTTCCGGTTCCGCTGCGTCCAGAATACTGAGGGGTGGCGCTGGATGCACCACCCTTTTATAAGTGCGGACTGCACTGGAACGTCAGTGAAACGTTTTCTCCTGCCCCAGCTGCGGTAGCAGCGACGGGAGCGGTCTAGTATTCGCTGCACCACACATCAAGAAAAGGTAAATGGTTATGTGGCGGGCGGAGTAGGCAGGTACTGCTTGTACCGCTGATGCCGTGCATCGGAACCTTTCAGAATTGACGCACTGGTGTGCATTAGTGTACTTTCGTGTTCCCTGGAATGAAACGTTTGAAAAACGCTTTCCACTGCCCCAGCATTCGTGTACTTTCGTGTTCCCTGGAGCAAAACGTTTTTCGGTGCCCCAGGTGTGGCAGCACTGAATGTTGTCGATGGTGCTCCTTCATCCTAGTCCTGTGGTCTCGCTCGCCATTGGGGTATTTAAATATTATATAATTATTGCTATTGTTAGTATATTTATTAGTATATTTAGTTATACCTGTTTTACACTTCACTTTCACGTTTTGTGACGTCACTAACAGTTAATTTGTAATTAACAAAAATATGTCTCCAATTTGGTTTCCAACGTAGTAATGAAGTCATTTTGAAGTCACTAAGCGTGAAAGTGAAGTGAAAGTGATAAGTATAAAACCGGCACTACTGTTTGTGTGTGATTTTAATTATTTATTTTGGAAGGGAACTAAATTATATTTCTTGTTGATTATTGCAGACGGGGATCTGTGGTGAGGTGCTATTTGATATCTGAGAAGAACCTTGACCACGGGGTTGTTGCTTGGGAGGAGTCTCCATTGATTTCTGTACCATGTCAACATCATCAATTACAGAGTGCAAGTAACGAAGACTGGATATTATATAGTTGTGTCGGCTGCTTAAAAAAAATAGATGATGATGCAATGAAGTGCCCTAAATGTCATTGGTCCTGTTGCTCGCTCCATTCCTCCAAGGTAAAAATGGCTATTTTTGTTCATTGATGATTGGGATTAGTAGTTGATTACCATAATAATCTATGACCAATTCAATGTAATTTTTGTTTATTAAATAATGAGAAATTAAAAATGAATTATTTTGTACTACAGAATAAAAGTCACAAGAATCATGAGTGCAATATCTTCTCCAGATTGGGCATTTCAACTGGTACTGAAAACTTTTGCAAGTTATTGTCTTTTAGAATCGTTTTGTCCAAGGACGTGGAGCCTGCCAAATATGAAAAGTTCTTGGACCTTTGTTCTGATGAGCCGGATCAAGTTTTCCAGAAGGAATGTGCATGAAGATGATGTATTTAAGTTTTTGGTAGAGGACTGTGAAATGGATGTCTCAGTAGACCAAGTTTCTCAACTATTGGCAGCAACTCGAATCAACGATTTTACAATCCACATGATGATTCCACAGAGTAAGACTCAAAAAACAAAATGTTTTAATTCTTTTCGACTCACGAACTATATAGTAAGATCATTTATTAAAAAATTGTTTTGTGAATTATATAGACACGCCGGTGTAGCCCTCTACTATTACACCAGCTTACTTTCTAACTCTTGTTGTCCTAATGTTGGGTTCTCATTTGTCAAAAATGTGGAAGGAGTGGAGACGCGAATTGTAATATCACCTTTGTGCAAGAAAGCCGAAAGGGCAGCATTTTGCCAATTGCTTATAATCCTATGGTATTACAATTTTGCACTGTCCCCTGACAAATTCAAATATTCCATAATTTTATTTGCAAATGCGAGCATTGCCTGGACAAGACTGAATGAGGAACATACTTCCAGCAAGCTCTAGTGTGTCCGAAATGTAGGAAAGGCTATCTTCTGCAAATGAATCCCATTGAAATTAGCAGCAGCCCTTCAAAGCCAGTGCAAGAGTTCTAGAATGAAATACAAACTTCAGAAGAACAACCACTGAGTCCATTCGCTTTCTATTCGATCCGAACATGGACAATATTATAAGACTTTGATGAGAATGAAATAGTACGACAAAAATTGGCACTCTGTCCCAACTGAAATTAATTATTTTGATAAGAAATCTGTTAAATTCCTGAGCTTGTAAAATCCACAAAACTAAAAATGTTTGCTCTGTAAAAGTAAAAAAACAGCTGTCATATTTGCGACAAGCTTCTTCAAATCCAGTGTTAATAATATTATTACAAAATCAACTAACATGTATTAACAGTGTGCATGTTCCTACTTCTAATGTGCAAATTCTATTCTAAATGTGTCATAAATTTTTGTAATGCACCTGCAAGGGTATTTATTAATAAAATGTTGCTTAAAACCTGATGATTGGAAAGAAACATTCATTTGTGATTTAAAAGATAAATGTGTGATTTATAATTTACAGTATTACTCTCTATAATGATAGACATGTCACATGGCTGTAATTTTACTTAGTTGGTTCATTATCTAAGAAAGTAGTAATTGTGGAATGAGATTATTTACGAATCCTTCAGTGGAAAGAAACGCGCGGGCTTTTTTAACTAATTAGGTGATACTGAATGGAGAAGAAGGGGGTGTTTCTGGAAGTGAAAGGCTGCAAGGGCCCTGTGCAGACATTCTGACTCTCCGACTCCACTAATCCTTCATCCGGCACGTGCCATGACCCTCCCCCTCAACGAAATCGAGAAAAACAAAGTAACTTGAAAAAGAACATACCTGAACTCGGTAGTAAATATTAGTGATGCACTCCAGAATTTTTCACAACACTAAAACACTAGCCGCAACAAATCTCAAAACGAAATTTCTCGTTCCGCTGACGTTCCAGTTCCAGGTCCTTCCGGTTCCGTTGCGTCCAGAATACTGAGAGGTGGCGCTGGATGCACCACCCTTTTATAAGTGCGGACTGCACTAGAACGTCAGTAAACGTTTTCTCCTACCCCAGCTGCGGTAGCAGCGACGGGAGCGGTCTAGTATTCCCTACACTACACGACAAGAAAAATTAAATGGTTATGTGGCGGGCGGAGTAGGCAGGTACTGCTTGTACCGCTGATGCCGTGCATCGGAACCTTTCAGAATTGACGCACTGGTGTGCATTAGTGTACTTTCATGTTCCCTGGAGTAAAACGTTTGAAAAACATTTTCCACTGCCCTAGCATTCGTGTACATTCCTGTTCGCTGCACCAAAACGTTTTCCACTGCCCCAGAATTCGTGTACATTCCTGTTCCCTGCACTAAAACGTTAGCGAAACCCTCAGGTGTGGCAGCAGCGAGGGTGCACTGACTGTTGTCGTCGGTGCTCCTTCATCCTAGTCCTGTGGTCTCCCTGGACATTGGGGTATTTAAATATTATATAATTATTGCTATTGTTAGTATATTTAGTTATGCCTGTTTTATACTTATCACTTTCACTTTACTTTCACGTTTTGTGACGTCACTAACAGTTAATTTGTAATTAGCAAAAATATGTCTCCAATTTTGTTTCCAACGTAGTAATGACGTAATTTTGACGTCACCAAGCGTGAAAGTGATAAGTATAAAACCGGCACTACTGTTTGTGTGTGATTTTAATTAATTATTTATTTATTTTGGAAGGGAACTAAATTATGTTTCTTGTTTATTATTGCAGTCGGGGATCTGTGATTGGGCACAAGGTTCCTATCTCCATCTTTTTCACCACGGGGATGTTGTTTGGGAGGAGTCTCTATTGATTTCTGTACCATATGTCAACATCATCAATTACAGAGTGCAAGTAACGAAGACTGGATATATAGTTGTGTCGGCTGCTTCAAAAAAAATAGATGATGATATAATGAAGTGCCCTAAATGTCATTGGTCCTGTTGCTCGATCCATTCCTCCAAGGTAAAAATGGCTATTTTTGTTCATTGATGATTGGGATTTTTGTAATTGATCACCATAATCATCTATGACTATGACCAATTCAATGTAATTTTTGCTGATTAAATAATGAGAAATTAAAAAAGGATTATTTTGTACTACAGAGTAAAAGTCACAAGAATTAACATGAACATAAAGTTTACTACTTCATTGCAATTAATAGTCTGATTTAAATTTAAGCTAAGCTTTCTCAAAATGATTGTACTTAAATGAATGGAATGTTGCATGAGCCAGGGGCTGGAAAGCAACATTTCAATAAATGAATATCAATATTAGAAAGTAATTAAAATAAATTATTGGAAACATTTCCCGCCCTAATAATTATGTAATATGTAGAAAAATTTTTATTGGATGTCTCCCTGCTCTGTATAAATGGAGCTTATGAATATCTAAGTCTCCTGTGAGGATAATGAATTTCCCTGTGAGCCAAGCTATTGACTATAGTACTTCTGGGCTGGAAACTTAAGAGGCAATAAATATACTACACTTTTGACCATTTTCAAACTATTATTTTATTGAAAGCTGGCACAGCCGTAATGAAACACCCTTCGTGTTTATATCTTTGTTGTTAATGAATCTTTTTGTACTTTTAATAGAATGATTGGATTTTAGCAAGAGCACAATATGTATAAACAGTTCAGTGTAATTCAGTGTGTGATTAATACAGATTACAGATAAGTGTAGAGCTTTGATATAGTGGCCCCACTTAATTTTTTTAGGTTCATGTACATTAATATCATATGTTGTCACATCCTGAATCTGCAATACAACATAATTATGTCTTTTCTCAAAGAGGATGTTCGATAGCTAAAACATGTTATTTGTGATAAACGGTTAATTTAATCCAGGTTATTATGTACATGTATATTATGTAAACATTTAAAAATTCAGAAAAATAATTATAAGTGTACATTGGAAAACTTACTGGATGTAAGTATTGGACTACTCTAGAAAGAAACCAAAATGAATTTCCAGAATTCACTTTCTACTAAAGAAAACTTACAAAATTATTTAAGATTTGTATAGTTGTAATCATCATGCCTCTAAAATGTAACTTACTAATCAGTTTACCTACACAGAAAACATACAACAACAGCATTAACATTGGCAGAATATAAACCAATACACACCTACATATATTGAATTATATTTACATTCGATATCATTTCCTACTTACATCGCTAGTAGGTAACATATAACACCCTTAGAGTAGTAATAATTTAATGGTAGGTAATATTATAGCTTAAAATCTTAAAGTAGCAGTCACCATCACAAGCATATATTTTCCTTAATTTAATAACACATTTGTGATATGGCTCAATTTCACATTTACTTTTGCCTACAAAACAGTTACATGATGTGGTTCACTGGTCTGGTTTCTGTTCTGGTATATTTATTTCCATTATTATTATCAATGAATCAGTTTCAGTATTACTTCAGTTTATTATCAATCTTTTCTTGACGGATAACAATTAATCACGATTATCTAATTTCAGTAGTTGGTATAGGTAGAATACATTTTCAAACATTTCATTTGCATTTGTAAATAGATTAATTGTAAATTTAATATTCTGCATTAAATTTTTGATTTACCTTAATTAATACACTTTCGCACTTAAGTGTCCTTCTCTCTAACAGCACTAAATTTCTTTCTGACTCTCAGTTAAAGTACCACATGCTTTACTTGCAGTTCGCATACAAATACTTACTTATTAGTATTCATAAAGTCGTTTGTTTTATATTGAGAATAATATTGCATGTAGCAGAATATTTTCATCTGTATATATTATATTAGAATAATACTATCGTACTGTAATATAAATCTTACATTTTTCTGTAATTGTTTGTATGATATTGGCGTAGGCTTTTGCAGAGTCTCTCGAGTTTAATAATTCTTGGCATATTTTATAGTAGTTACCGGAATACTAGGATATCGGTATCCAAAATATCTGTAATCAATGTGACACACTGTATAGCTTGCAATTGGTAACTTAATTGTACATTAGTTCAAATTTCCTCAAGTTGCGACAGTAGAAATTGGAGGAACGGTTCGATTGACAGCTTCTGATATTCCAACGTTTCGTTTTGAAAAACAGAGACACGACATTCGCTCTCTAAAATACAGACACATTCAAAATTTAGTATTTACTTAATCACTCTGACGCAATTATTTATAGAGCAGCGAACAAATTTGTTTTCAATACACAGCAAATTTGAAATTTTACTTAAAAACTGACGAGGTAGATGTGGAACGAGACCAAGATACAAAAAGTTCTTCATCTTGACGGTTAGTTTGACGTTTCATTAGCAAAGCTTTAGTTACATCAGACGGGAACAGAGACGCTTCCAAACACCGAATGACAAGCCTGGAGAAATTAAAAAAAAATACATTTGACCAATGAAAGATGAAATCAGTTGAGCATTTTGTAATTCGCAGTAATTTTATGCTTACCGAGGAAGAACAGCGAGTACTGTGGTAACAGCGACAATTAACCAATGAATAGGAGACGCTATTAGTTCGTGTATAACCCAAAATGGATTTTCAAAGCCCAGACAATTAATACAGACGCTGTTGTACACGAAAGCAAACGCGTAGAAGATGACGATGGATATAACGATGGATAATACATGAATGATTGTCTGTTTTAATGCAAATAACAGATGTTAGCATTAGAATATATATTTTTGAGAAGGATATATATAGTATATATAAGTCATAAAAAAGTAATACCCAAGATTTTGCTTCGATAGCCATGTGAACCAACATGGTGAACATACAGGCAACAACAACCGTTGTGCCAAATTCGAACATCCCCACATCAGAACCATTGTATGCCTAGATAAACATTATCGAGGATTATAATCTTATAAGATTTTCAGACAATTTTATGTAAATCCTTTCAACACTTACACCATATGACATAAAGAAAATGACGACACTCTGGTACAAGGAATCTAGCATATTTAACCAGAAAGAGTGCGCTTGATGAACTTTCTGCAAACGACCTTGTCTATAGAGTCTCGGAACAGCAAGTAAAAGTTCTGCAGGAGCGTCTTGGTCGTAAATACCTACATAAAAAGGAGTAATGTAAGTCTTTTAGGTATGCATGTAAAATTTTGGTTTAAGATAATAGAGCAATAAATTGAAGCCTAACCGATAGCCATTGGAGGAAGAGCGGTAAAAAATAGGTTGAAGACCATCAGGTACATCTGATCTATCATCACAGAGCCGGACCAACCGTTTAGCAGCTGGTACCAAAAGATCACAAACACGAAAGCCTAGCAAACCATTCAGAAATTAATATTGGATAAACTGCCACTGCTTCTATAACAGTTTGACCTGATTTGTAAAATATTGGAAAACATCTTACGGCATTTTTGTAAAAGAAATATAGAATCATTCGAGCAAGTCGATCATAGCACCAATGCCCGTGCACTAAAAGAAGTCTTTCTAAGTATTTGAATTTAGATATGGCAAAGTCAGACGCCATGACAGCTTGCATTCCTTCCTTTCCAGAGATCCCAATGCCAACATCTGCTCGCTGAATCATTGACACGTCATTTGCACCATCCCCTGAGGAAATACAATTTCAATTATTATCAATGCCAAATACTATACGCTGGACTGCTATTCACTCCTGTCTAGTGCGATTGCTAAGTGTATACTAGTAAGTGGTATGCAATTCATATAGGTATTTACCAATAGCTAAAGTCCGCATGCATAATTGGTCCTTTACGCCACTAACTATGTATCCCTTTTGTAGAGGAGTGGATCGACAGCATAGGACAGCGGAACAATGCTTCGTCAAACTTAAGAATTTAGTTAGTAAGTTAGTCTTCTGATCCAAAATATACCTAAAGTAAAACAAATATAATATTGGATAAAGGAATAATTCACAACATTAATTAGTAAATATTTAAACTGTAAAAGATAAAATTCCCGGAGGATAAAAATGAGCTTACGTAAGGTTTTTCCCGTCCACAACGAGAGCCCTCTCTTTGCTACACAGAGGTGCTAAAACACCCGTAGCGGATGAGACAGAACTATGAATATTATTTTGTTGAGATCCTTGTTGATTGGACACATTGGCAGAGGTAGATGTGTTTGCTTGACTAGAGCCACCTGTGGAAGAACTAACGCCGAAACTTTTCATCTTCTCTGCTTGCTCTAAATAGAAGGAAATTGTTTTCTCCGCAGCATCTTTACTTCGAGCATTGAGCTTGATAATGTCCATCGCGGGAGAGAAGAGTTTGCACGAATAGGCAATGTTGATAGCTGTTTCCTGTTTATCGCCTGTCAACACCCAGACGACAATTCCTGCCTTCCGTAATGACTCTATGGTTTCAGGAACACCTTCTTGAAGTCGGTCTTCAATGCCTGTCGCACCAACGATTTCTAAATGATTTTCTAAATTTATATACGTCTCCAAAACTCTTCTCTCGCGATTGTGCAAATCATTCAGTGCTTGATTGTGTTCTATTAGCCAAGTGTTATATTCTTGCTCAGTCAATACTCGCTTGGCCAGAACTAATGTTCGCAGTCCTTCTCGAGCGTAATTATTAAGTTGTGTCATTGTTTGATTGCGCATTTCCAGTTCAGTACTATTTGCTACATTCAAAACGAAAGAATTATTATTACATGCCCCAAATACATTAAATTGCTATGACTCAAAAGAGATTTTTGACTTACATGTATTTTTCAGTCTCGAAAATATGGCTGAATCTGCTCCTTTGCAAAACAGGATAAGTTCCCTACTTTTGGGATTTTTAAGAACTATTGACATGCGTTTCCGTGCTGAATCGAAGGGGAATGTATGAAGAATTTCATATTCAATAAAATATTCATCTGCAGAAAGAGACGCAATTAGAATTAAGTATTTTCATCGGAACTACTCAAATTTGATAAAATGGTAACTCACTCGTAATCGCCAATTTCACCAAGGTTGGCGTCCGTTTTAAAAGCTTGCAATTATACGCATAAGCTGCCTGTACTAAAGCCAGCTCATCTGGACTCTCCGCCTCAAATATTGGCTTGAAATCAGACGGAGATGGAGTAGGAGTTGACACGGGTTGACTAGTATTAGGTGATCTATTAAATCTTGCACGAATATTGGGCAGCTGGAGAAGTCTGGGTCTTTGAGCGGGGGACTCTGTCGGGGTCGTCTCATTAGACGAGGATATCGGGGAAAGGCTGCTGGGCAAGATATCTAAAACTCGAGGTCTTTTGTGTTGAGTCACTTTGGAAGCTGCAGAGCCCGCTCCAGTGGCGGGATTTAAAATTGGCCTCCCCGTAATCGCCGTGCCTTTTAACTTATCGCCGTTTTCTTCAGAATCTTGCTGTAATTCTATGAGGAGTTGGCAATGATCTTGAGATTGGTACATTGAGCTGGATGCAGATGCATCCACAGTTTCACGAATTGGAGACAGCCTTGAATGCAAAGCCGACGTTGGCACCTCTAATAGTTCATTTGTATTCATCTAGACAATGAAGCAACAAAACCAAACATTAATCACACAAAAATTACTTTTGAAGCACGCCAGTTTCTCATTGTGGTTTGTCCATACCTTGTCATGATGAGGATGTTTCGCTACAACAACTGTATTACATACAGCCATAATTAAAAAGAAATCCATGATTCGTTGTTCTTGAGTACTAAGCGTCCCTGTTTCTGTTGAGAGAAGTTTTCCCAAATGCTCCAAAAGCTCATTTAAAGAGTTGTTAACAATCAGGGATGGAGCCACAGTCATGCGATCATTTGGCATCTAAAATTACACAAAATTTGGTCGAAATCTTTCTTTTATCAAAATAGAAAATCGTTTCGTAATTTCAATTCTACATAATTGCATGTTACAAAATAGCCAATAGAAAAATGCTTCCAACAAAACTTACTTGGTCTATAGTATCAGATTGTGAATGATCAAAGTCATCTCCACCAATAGTGCACCGTCGGAAGAGCATTTTATTTTCAGTCAGGGTTCCAGTCTTGTCAGAGAAGACATACTGAATCTGGAAAATAAAAAATAAGCAGTTTATAAAATATGAAAACTTTGCAAAAAACCAATAGGAGTTTAAAACTGTTTTAAATGGGGATATCTTGTTCATTTTGATTTGCATTTAACAATGCAACAATCTTAGTTGACATAAATTCATGGTATTCGTGAGGATTGAGTGAGCCAATTGCAATTCAGAGCTATTTTTTAAAAAATATTTAACATCTTAGAAGTTGTTAAATATAAAATACTAGCTACAGTACCAAGAATTCATAATAAATTTACAAATACCAGCAGCTGAGATGCTATATTAATGAACTAGACTAATGCGAATAAATCCACTTGCTCAAATACATTTAGTAATAAAATAGTAGGGCAACAATACTAAATATTAAACCACTGTAAACGTATAATGTGAAACGGTTATGGTTAGGTATTTGCCTTAATATATATAAAAAAGTTGATGGGTTTATTCCTAAGCATACATTTGCCATTTCACTGTACATAATAATATAATGACTTTGGCATATCAAGGAAGCAAGTAGTGTGGGCATAGGAAACATGAAAGTGCATTAAGATGCGTCCTTGTTTAACAGCTTAAGTGTATTACTATATGAATATAAATAATTTATAGCATTGATAACTTTGAACAACTCGATATTTACAGATAGAATTAGGTAAGCGATTATTTTCATCATTCTAACTGCCTAAGAATAAATTGCTCATGAATCATTCTTTGCTAAACAAAGGATGTTGTAATTTGTAACTATGTACATACTATATTTACAGCTTACAAATCACATTGTTTCCAATAATGCCCAGATATCAGAAAGTAATTTCTTGTTGCCCCTGTTTTAAAATTTGGCAAAACTGTCATACGAAATGAAAATTTCCAGTTTTTCTTAAATTAAATTGAAACTTGCAATTTGTTACTTCTAAAACTGAGAAAGTAATTTGTAATCCAATTACTTTCTAATGTAAATTGCTATCCCTGAGCTAACATTTGCATTGAAGATATGCCACTTGATAATATTTTTGATTTATTATTTAACGCAACCAACTACAAAGCATATTTAATTAAAGCATATCAGCTAATACTACAAATACATTATTTGCAATTTCGTGTGGCAGATGCCATAATAGATCTCCATTGTCAGTCAGTTTACGATATGAACTCCTTTGTGTGTGAAAGAAGTAGTTTTTTTGAAAAGACATCATGTAATTTATGTTGCGACAAACTGTCCATGAAAAATGTCTTTAACATTTAGCTTCGGCTCTAGCGTTGTGCTTAATCCTCCTCACTGAAATCACTCGCCACCCTTTCGTGAAATGATTTTGGTGGTCTATAGAATTAAAATCCCACAAAGCACTCCCCAAATAAAAAATTCATGACTACAGCCCACGTACATAGTAATTTTTTACTCTGAAAGTGAATGAAAATCTTTCTATCAGTCCCGACCTTGGCGTTACTCCGTACGACACGCAACTCATTGAAGCGTGCATGCCATGTCCTATCATGTAAAACGCAAAGAAACATGTCATAAATGTTGTAGAGGCGACGATGGTTACTCAGAACTAGCACAAGATAACTAGGTAAACACTAAATATATGCCTAAGTAGAAACGCTAAAAGAATTAACACGAAAGTTTTCCTCCTCCAATCGAAATATTGAAAATGCCATTTACCATCATAAATTGAAAAGAAAAATCTAATCACATACTGCATACTATTAAAAAGTATTATATTGAACACGAACCCGGGAGGTTAGCGCTATTATTGCATAGTTATATATACTTCATCAGTACCTAACACACCATAAAGCAAATAGTAATCTTATGTTCTGACATGCATCGAAAATAATCACTAACTATGCCAAAATTGTAGCATGAATAATTTATATATTATTAAGCATTGAGGAAGTATATCCTTCGATACACTAGCTAATTAACGCTGAACGATTGTCCTTATGAAATTGGAACATTCATTTATTCATTAAATAGATAATTAGTTTGATTTCTACGGAATTATGAGAAATGCTACCATAGCATACTGTTTATTCTCTTAATAAACAAATAAAACTCATTGGATCAAAACTTGGAAAAACAGTCCTTTATAATTGAATATTGGTATTCTCTCGAATTCATCCTACATTTCTAGTCAATGCTAAAAGATGTTTTTGAAAAAAACTTTAGCATACTACTTTATACGGAGCAAAATCTTTAAGCAAAATCTGTATTACAAATGGTATAGCTTTAACATTAAGAATAAAACAGTGACAAAGTTAGAAGAGCTGCCAACTTTCTGGAAAAGAAAGTTGGTATAACTTTTATGTTCACAACTAAGAAAAATATTGTCATTGAATGTCCAATTTATTTTCATGGGGTAATTCGTATTTATTATATCAGTTTGTTTCTGTAGGCTTTGAGTTTGCTCTACTTACCACGAGGGAATACGATAACTATAGCAATTCATGGTACTATTGGTACTCGTGATAATTCAATAAAGTAGGATAGCGTTTGTGCATTGAGACAATGATACAATAATGCAGGAACCGGAACAAGTATTCGTGTAGCATTTATATTATTTCTCTGCTGACCTTGCTCCTTGTGCAAACACACGAGCCCCATTACAAAAAACTATAATTTGTCATTGCTTTTCAGAAAATAAAAGAATAAAACCATACAGAAAACAATTTGATCTAAAAAATCATATTACTCTCCACTTATATATCTATCAAATATTACACAGAGCTAATCGCAGGAGTCATCTCAGCTATCTGTCCTCGTTACGTTTAGAAACTATAGCAAATGCAATTTACAATTTCCCATTGACAAATGTCATCCGAAAGTAAGTGGCTTCCGAACTATTTGCCTTTTCAGTACAAGTGTTACTGGATTATCTTATCCATTCGGGGTTTAGTTTCGCCAGTGTATGCCAAAGGCAAGATAAGCCAACTTGTATTGATATATTGACCTCGGTTTTCCGTTTGTCCAGTTATTAGAGAAAGCCTATGTTGGAGCTTGCAGCAGAAATTAGAGATTGCGAGTCTCGCTCTATTTAGCTCAAACACTGGAAGGAAAGGGCAGCTAAAATAACAAAAAGACTAGAAAATGATGGGCATGGATTCAGCTGAAGGCAAGGTAATTTGTTGACAGACTTTCGGGGAAGGAGCAAAATTTAATAGTTGAAGCTACACATAACGGTTAACGATGCACACAGAACTGGATGGAAACCACAGCATATTATACTACTACCCTATTCTCTTACCCATAGGGCACAACATTCTGTATTTGGAATATTAGAAAGTAGATAAGCAATGTAATAAAAGTGTCCGTATGGTGTACATATACATGCATAGACTTTTGGCTTTTCAATTTTCACTCAACACTGAATACATAATCATAGTCTAACAAACGCCATCATTTGCTAAAATACCATCAACATTTTAGCATGGACAGATTTGCTAAATGCATTACAATAATATGGCTACTTTAGTGGTTTGGAAACATTAAGTACATGGCCTAAAATTCTACCATTGTACATCTGTATGTGGTTGTCCCGATATTTATTATTCTTCATTACAATCAAAAAGTTACATGGCCACAACATGATTGTGGATATTGGATAAACCATTAAGCCTCGAATTTACACACTTCTAACACAGTAGTAAAATATAATATAGTTTTGTATTCTATAGCATCAGACTAATGGGCAATTTACAGTTTGCATTACAATTTACCATTTGTTTCAAAAAACACATGGAGAATTGCAAACTCAGAAATCGCTTTTAAATTAAAGTTTCAAGACAAATGCAGAATTACAAATCGGACGCATGGAAAGAAAAATTGCTCCATTTCCCGAACAAGTCTTCATTTCATGAAGCTAAGTGTGAATATGAAACTGCTCAACAGTGTTATTGCACATACTTTTTCTCATTAAATGGAGGTAGATAAGGTTGAGCAGTTACGTAATTACATAATATATTCAATAGAGCAAATGGAAACTTGGAACCACATTTCCATTACAGCCGCTTATGGTTAGGTACTTCTTACTTTCATTCGCTGTCTGAATTTATTAACCTAAAAGAAGTACATAAGCACTTTACAACTTCACTGGAATTGGGACAACGGCTGTCTTATTTGGCGGTGCAAGTATTTGCACTGCACACTAATCATTTTCTACTTTCTATCCTCTCCCTTATTTTCTCCAGCTTGACCATAATACGTCTCAAAAAGCATAGTTCTTGCTCTGGTTGCAATATTCATTTTTATACTCCTAGGCATTTGTGTATGTACCCATAGGAGTCTCTCTATCCATATGGTAATGTTAACGTAAGGAAAATAAAACTAAAAGCATCTTGAATAATAACCCACCGTGCCCTAAATACTACTGGCAACGTGGACCACTTTTCCACTCGTCAAACCATCAGTAGCTCAGCACAGTTAGTAGTTTCGGGAAAATCGATACGGATTGAAGAGTTCGCAGATAAAAGATAAGCAGCCATATGCTTTGTAATTCCAGGATTTTACCACACACCTGTTACCTTCCACATAATAATGGTCCAGAACGTAAGCCAAAACCCAATTTCTTATGCTCTATGTAGATCATTGTTAATTATTACTCTTTAAGAAACTTTCCTCAGCCTTTTCAATTTCCGGCTGCAAAATGAATGAGTGAACAATGCTATTGCTCTATTGTGTCACTATACTTTAGCTTTAATAGCAAAGCAAAGTAATAAATATATCAGAGTAATAACACTCGACACTTCTCCCTAGTCTAATTTGTTCACATGCATCTTCGCCCTGTCAACCTGCCATGACGAGTTTTGCATTAATTCATTAACCAACACAGAAAGATGTATAACACTTGAATTATATACAAAGTTAGACATGGATGAGTCACAAGAGACAAAAGTACGAGGTGATATAAATACAGAGACTGACAATATTGAGGTGATAAATGGCAAGAATGCAATTACACCCACGTAAGTAATTAACCTTTCCTACCTGTAAAAGTACGTCCTGTATTCACTAAATGTACATTAACTGGATGCTGGAATTTTACATTTAAACTGCCTTTTGAATGTTTTTAACGTATGGCCCACTTGGCCATGGCAATCATAATATATTAGAATCTGTTTTCAAACTGACAAATTCCAGTTACAAATAAGAGTATAAGGTTATTTGTAGCCCCAATAAACCATTGACCTATTACTTATTGTTAGTAGTGATAATTAATTACGGTACAATTATTTCCCTTAATTAAGCCTAATTTAATTTGCTTTGTCAGTAATTATTTGGTTCAATGAGCTATGCCATGAAGATATGAGTTAAGTACGAACACAGGGAAATAACTGTTAACTCTACACTTAGTTTTAAATGATATAGAGTAAAGGTGCTAACAAATCCGTTAATTAGTAAACTAAGACAAGTAGATGGAGCTTCTGAGTTTGCTTATTTGACAACCGAGCTACGAAAGAATGTATCTTCAAAGTGGAGCAAATGAACAAACAGAAGCAATATTGGGTTATTGCAGAGAAGTTGCGACAAGTTTCTCGTGTAGTAATCCAGGAGGAACGGATAAGCATCCATACTTCTTAAAACTACACAAATACCTACTACATTATACGTTACTATACATTCCATATTATACGACATTATTGCTTTTCGGAAATGACTTGAATGTGGGAAATATATTTCCAATTGTTGTTTAGTTTTAACAATTTTACAAAAAAAATAAATGCTGCGAAGGTCAAAGTAAAATAGGCAAGGAGTGTTTTTTCATTTAACAATCAACTGTCAAAATCTGTTTTGCAAACATTCCTATTTTCACACAAGCATTCATTCATATAGTAAAATGACCTGTCAATTTCCGCATGCATGGTCAGGACAATGCAAGTTCATTTTTTTCCTCATTCTTATTTTCCACAAAAAAAGAGAACACGGAACACGATAGAGCATTTAATTTTGCTAGGTTCTACATTTCAGGCTCAGCAATACGACAAAGATTTATCCTGCCTTCCGTATCTTGTCAGTATAAAACAAACAACAATCTCAAGTCAAACCTGGTTACCGACTACCGAACTGAAAACATTTGTACGACAACAAGGCATAGAAATGCTGGTATGCAGAGAACATCATTCACCAGTAGTAAGTGGTTTTTAAGGGGAGCCACCCCTCCGTCGAGGTATCTACCGGAATTTGGCATGAACTCGATCTATTTACATTGAGTTGAGTACAAAACCATTCAAATTTTATTTTTTTAGGAAATCAAGGAAAACTCAAAAACTCTTCCGTTTTCAATTTTGATTTTTTTACCTAAAATTCTTACAGGGTCGTGGAGGGTCACAAGTTTGCGTTTTGTTCAAAAAGACTTTTGGTTATTTTATAAAAAATTCATAAACCTATCCCGCCAAAAAAAATAAAAAACTTTTTGGTAGAATGGCCAGTGTGACCTTTACAGGTCAAATTTGTAACATATCTGAAACTTGTGACCCTCCAGGATCTTCATCCTAAATTTTGAGATCAACTACGCCCAGATTGCTTGAAAATTAGGCGACTTATCCATGATTTCCTGGAGTAGGAAATTACATTGAAAACCAAGTACTACTGCCTGACCTTAATGATAGTAAATTTTTATACCAGTGCCCACAAAGTGGTGAATGGTATAACGTCTATGTATGTGAACACCGAATACGAACAAATTCTCCTAGTATAAAAAAATAATTATTAATACACTGGGAATTTTTGCAAGAAAATTGCTAAAATGCAATAGTTTGACTTTACTGTGTACATTTTTCGTATCTATTCAACGACGTCAGTACTAATTTACCACAAAACGTTTTCAACAGCAAAAATAGCATTTTTCGTAAAACTAAAAAGAGTTTAATTCTAATTAAAACAATTTAAGAACCGACCTTGTACACCTG
Organism: Tomocerus qinae; assembly: GCA_020055645.1. NCBI lineage: Eukaryota > Metazoa > Arthropoda > Collembola > Entomobryomorpha > Tomoceridae > Tomocerus > Tomocerus qinae. The sequence goes on from CM034548.1 coordinate 31,001,297, forward strand.
TGTGTTCTGTATACCTGAGATGAGATTACGTAATGCCATCAGTGAAGTAGAAGAAATAAATACTAATGATATATATAATTTACAATGTAAATGTACAAATTATTGAGCATATACATTACTGTCTGAAAGGAGTTTGTGTATTTCGGCAGTGTGGCACACCACAATCAATCGTAGTAGAGTTGAAGCTGTGAAGCTCCTCTCTATCTATGGAGTGCAAAGTGTTCATTTTATTATGAGAAGGAAAGTACATATTATATGTTCATTCCAAAGTTGATCTCATTACTTTTCATCTCGTGCAGTGCTGAAGAAAACTTAGTCAATTACTGTTTCCTTTTTGAACAGACTAAACCTTGAATAGTTTATAACTGTCAAAGATGTCCAAACAGCACAAACTTAACCTACGACAATGTTGCACACGGAATGTCATTTCCAGAATACACTAATTGTATGGAAACAGAAAACACACAGTAGTACTATAAATAAAACCATGTACAATTTCAGATATGTGAAATACAATTTCAATCATGATGCATAAGATATATATATATATATACGGTCTCATATTATTGTTTGTTTCAAATAGAATTAGCGTCACCATCTATTTTCTGATGCAGATGTCGAAAAAATCAACCATAGTCCTACACCCAATTCTTGCAGACTAAGAAAGGAGTCTGATATTAATATTTTATGTGGATGTACAAGAAAAAAAATAAGGTGGAGTATTTGATTAGTTGTAGGTATGTGTGTTAGGGGGAGAGCACAGCATCTACTATAGTAGTAGAGCTATGCTACCGCTCAAGCCTGGGGTGGCTTACTTGCAGTGACTCCCGGACAACTTTACTGAGTGTACAGACTTACACGAAGAGACTTTGGTGAGGGGTACTGAACCATTATGTGGTACAGCCCTACACAGTCCCGTACTCTACCTATGTGTGCTTAGGTGGCAAGGTTAGGTGAGCTGACCACATTAGGTGTGACAGTCATCGCAACCTCCCGCATCCCTTCGCATGTGCTCCTCAGTCCAGTATATCACTAGGTAAACTCGTAGTGTACACCTAACCAAGAGAGCAATCTGCACACTGCAGACAGGGTAAGGAAAGATAGTCATATTGTCACCAAGATAGGCAAATCAATGCTAATAACGAATATACGGCAAAGATAGCTTCTCCCAATTCCAGACTATCTAACGCACAACCTGAGGCGCTCTTAGGATTCGAACCCAAGATTGCAGACAGCCAGCCAGGTTTTTACACCATTAGACCGTCCTGTACGCCCGCTTAGTTGTAGGTATACAAGATTAGAGATTGTCAAAATCTTTGTTGTTTCGCATTATTTATTGGGCATGTCGTAACAAGGCAGATCTAGAGGCACTCATTGCTAAACCGTAGGGGAATTGTAGTTGCTAACAGTCGTTTAAATATTTAGGAAGAGAGCATTTAGGAAGCATCATATGCGAGGACATGAGTTGTAGGATTTGTTAGATACTCATAGGAATGCATATCTTTGCAGAATTCTATATTGTCTTCCTAATTCTCATTTCTCACTGCAGTGAATTAACAACTTCGTACGATGCTGAATGTTGGAAACGAAAGCATCTCCTACTACGAGCTATAGTCATAACGTCTTTAGTTATGCCATTGTGTATGTATTATTTCCATGCATAGTGCAAAATAGAACTCCAACACATGCAAAAAAACTTCATGGTAGAAGGTAGAAGACTATATGCAATGAGACTAACAATACTGGGAAATAGTATGATTGCAAGTTAACTCCGCTATTCCATCGGGTCCTCGTGCACACATTAAATTAAACCTTGAACGCCTGAAGATGGTGGATCCATACTATAAATGTACAATGCCATTATATAACAAGATAATACTACTCTAATCTAAATCCGTACAATAGTCTATGGGAAATATAATCAATACTTTTAGATAATTAAATTCTTTACTTTATGTAGTGTGTACAAGGAGTGTGGCTTGTTTAGTCTCCAAGTTTCTAGAGAATGTACTTTTTAACGTCTATATGGGAGTTACTACCACTAACAAGCTCAAGAACCGCAGTTGACGTAGAAGAGAAGAGAGCATACTTGTCAATTAAGCGCACAGTTAGACATTGAGACGCACATTTACTAAAATAGGTTCATTCCGCTCTACTTCACACTTGAACTTATAACTGTCATGCTAGGAAAGTACATTTGCAATGACTCCTTTTACTTCAACCTTAAGTAATTTTCTAATTAAATTATTAATTATTCTATATCTAACAAGACAATCTTCTATAACTAAATTATTATTAAAATGCGGTTAACATTGTTTTACAAGTTGGGCGTTTGTCATTAGTATTTCGCCTCAACTAATAAAACCACTCAAAATAACTTTTTTACATCATACACTCCACAATGTTTTCTTAATGACCTCATAAGGACAAAAATAAACATAGCAGTCACACGTCATATTAGACAGGGGCATTATTTCCTTTAGCAGTCGGTTAATGACGTCCCGTCTATCAAAATGAATACAAGTGCAAAAATATTTGAGTTATTTACATAATGCCGATCCCTGAATATCCAGATGAGTAAGTACACTTAATTTTGACATTATATCTAACAAAGTCTACATAATATGAAAGTTGGGTTGAAGTAAGCCAGCCGTTGCATGAGGGTGAGGAGTGGGAGGGTGAGGAGGGTGAGGAGTGCGAGGGTGAGGAGGGTGAGGAGGGTGAGGCGGGTGAGGGTGAGGAGGTTGAGGTGGGTGAGGCGGGTGAGGCGGGTGAAGAGTGTGAGAGTGAGGGTGAGGAGTACATTTTTTACATTACATATTTGATGAGTTATATTGGGGAGGAGTAAATAAAATGTAGAATCATCAATTTCTTAATCCCCTGGGGGTAATCTATCAAGGTACTACAAAGGGAATTATTATTAGATACCTGACAAATGTAAGCAGGTTATCTGAAAAAATAATTTAATTGTTTTGCTTGTAACTAAGCAAAACAATTTAAGGTCGGCCTATATGCTTTAAAACCCTTTATCTATTTATACCCCAAATGGGAATGTTGCTATGTAGAAACAAAAACTTTAAATCGTTAATTTTTTACCAAAATAAAGTTTTAGAATACGGGACCTACAAAAGTGCAAGATTAGCACTGCTGGAGAGCCGAGATTTTACTCCACAAAGTTTACTTTTTTAGTTTTATTGCTTTGGGGTATAAATAGATAAAGGGTTTTAAAGCGTATAGGCCGACCTTATTGTTTTGCTTAGTTACAAGCAAAACAATTAAATTATTTTTTCAGATAACCTGCTTACATTTGTCAGGTATCTAATAATAATTCCCTTTGTAGTACCTTGATAGATTACCCCCAGGGGATTAAGAAATTGATGATTCTACATTTTATTTACTCCTCCCCAATATAACCCTTCAAATACGTAATGTAAAAAATGTACTCCTCACCCTCACTCTCACACTCCTCACCCGCCTCACCCACCTCAACCTCCTCACCCTCACCCGCCTCACCCTCCTCACCCTCCTCACCCTCGCACTCCTCACCCTCCTCACCCTCCCACTCCTCACCCTCCTCACCCTCATGCAACGGCTGGCTTACTTCAACCAAAAGTTGGGAGAGAGAAAATATTAAGCAATATTTGATATAGGCATCGTATTGTAAATACATATTGTAATTTTCTTTAACAAAAGAGAACTAAATACATATACTTTTTGCATAACATTCTGCCCGTATATATAAGAGGATCGATAACCTTTTATTCTCGTAGAAGTTAATGCATCTTGCTATTTTCTGAATATAAAATTTGTATATTTGATACAATATTTTTCGTGATAACAGGACATCCGCCAAAAATCATTTATGCATATGACAACCTATTTACATAACAGTCGAGCCTATCTGCATGGAAAATGCTACTGTTTGTTCGGAGGAACTGATACGTTAGTATGCAGTGGGAACCAAATGTAGGAAATGTTTCACTCAATTATTTACGAAATTTCGTTAAATAATTAAATGCGTAAAATAACTTAAGTTGCTTAAATATTCCCAAATAAGTGAGGAAGTAATTATATATTAACGGATTAACTTTAACCTCAAAATGATAAATGTGCAAATAGACCACCCACTGCTCAGCAAAATAGCAACATAAATAAATTATGTAGCAAAGCGAAACCATAATGGATGTAATTCCGATATTCCATGAGGTATGTTTTCTATATTACACTTCGGTTATAAGTACACCACCGCCTAATGCGAGAAGTTACACTCCCCACTATTTAATAATTACTATAGTCATTTAATATTTACGGCATCTAATATTCTCTATAGTAATATGGTCAGATATATAGACCTGAATTGGTGAAAACCGAAAGGAAGGTTAAAGTTATTGATGGTTCGAGAAAATAAGGTCAGGCGCATGCAGTAAGAAATAAATACTAAGAATGATGATAGGAAATGAATTGTATTTGGAAGCAGTTATATTTAGCACTTGTATATTACACTCCTAGTATTAATTGCAGAATAGTGGTACACAAAAGTGAAAGGAGTTGTTGTTGGAGGGAGACATTTACCTTTATTTTCAGGGAACTTTCAGAACCGATCTATCACTAATATTACAGTCTGTCTATTATCGTGCGTAAATTGATGGTCTCCGATTGGGAGATTGGAAGCTTTTATTTTCTATATATTCCTGTAAATAGCTCCAAAGATAACTGATTGCTTCAATATTTTCCCAAAATAATCATTGCATTGTCCTTTTTAAGCATATCTGTCAAGGAAAATCCGTCATGATATTGCGTGCTCCCTTTTGGTCTACCTCTGACATACAATCACGATATCTTCCGTGCGTGTTGTGATGCCATGCTTACTACAGTTTGAAAGGCACAAACGCCCTGATTTATTTTTGTAATACACTTCCAAATCATTTTTACAACGAACATCATCGATTAATGATCAGATTGATGCCTCAAAATACGTCAACTTCAATTACATGTGCAAATTTTGTAGATTTAAAAATGTAATATGTCCTTGTCACATGTCCGTGTTTGCACAGCATGTGTGTAACTGATAAACTGTAAAAGGACAAATTACCTCAATGCGTGATTGGAAATAGATTGTAATTTCCTATTTGCTATCCTATATGCCCCTTCTCAGCTTAGCTTACTGCACTGGTGACTAATTAGCCTACACTTTATATAGAGTTACATGTCATATCAGTAATATTTGATAAAATTTACAATAAGTAGTATATAATACTCATACATTATACTCTACAATAAGTGATATACAATTCTTACAGATATTACATGAACGTTGCATAATTTCTAACCTTCCAAATATCATACTTATAGTTAAATTGATTTTTAATGGTTCCAACTTATTTTGTTAATGAAATGATGGCATGTAAAACAAAAGTTTTACTATCAATGACCAAACTATCAACCTACCACGAAAGAATGAATCAACTGAAGCCTGTACCATTATTTACTTACATAGTAATTACGTAATGACCAGTACCATAATAGAGCAAATGAAGAAAGAACCACGAAATACTAGGACAGTCAATAGTGACACACAAATATCACAACGCACTGTGTAAGGTGACATATTTGTCATCTCTGTCTGTAAAAGAACAACTTATAAGTTTACTTTTTCAATGTTAAATACAAAAGAGGCTAATAGATTAGGACGACGAAACCACTACTGCCTTATTATTCAGTCATGTAAGCCAGACTACTTCCACGCTAATCTACAAATACAAATAAGTAATTTAAACGAAAGCTATCTCACTAAGATTGAAAGTACACACATAAAGAGTCACAAAATAAACATTGCCAGTTATGAGCGCTACGACAACGACAAAAAAGGATCATGACCATAAGTATACTGTCTTGCATATTAGAATTTGTTATAGCATTGTGCGGGATTTGCCATACAAACCGCACAAAGTCACGAAGATCACATACATTCATATCACAGAATTTTGTGTAATTATGCTGAACAAACGAATCATCACAAACAGACAAAAAACTCAACAGCTTTTCCGATGACGTCAAAACAAGACTTACATAATCCTGTCACAACCACAAAAGTATAAATACATGTAGAGATTATTAGACGTTAGATTCTCATAATAAGTATTCTTTGTATTAAGGATGATCCCAATTAAATAGTCGTGTCTCAATTAAGGGGTACAATTATGTAATTGACTATTCATGTAAAACAACACAAAATATTAGGAAATGTTTAAATTCATCATATTAATAAGGAATTTTGTTTCGTTTTCTAATTAGCAGTATAATCACTGTTCAGCCGATTTGACTCATAAAGGTGACAGATTTGAATTATGGGGTATTATTATTTAATGATCGTATCAATTATCTGACAATATGCACATGACAACAATACTACTGGGAAGTCCAAACTAATTTATGCAGCACGGCGTGTAATTAATACCTACCTTGCTGAATGGTGCTCTACTTTCATCCAGGTCTTAAATTTCTCTTCTTATTTGTTTCATGGCATTGCGAATGGGGACAAATCATTTATTGATCCATATTTTAAACCGTGACTACCTTTCAACCAAACACACTAAACTAGATAAATGGTACCCATGAAATTAAGGGAATTTTGGCAAAGAAAGATGATTTTGCAAGCAATATCAGTTACTGGTGGATAATGTATTCCTCTAAATACACACCTTGATAAAATATTGATATTAATGGTAGTTATATCCTATACGTTGTTTTCTAGATTGGATGATTAAAATAGGCAGTGGTCGCAGCAAACGGCGTCAAAAAATTAATGTGATGAATTATAGTGAGCTGAATATGAATCCTTCTAATCCAGGTCGTAATAAATTCCACTACGGGAGATAGGGAAACATTTACCTGCTCCACTATCCAATACACTAGCGTAATGTTTCTTTAATTGCATAATGGTTTTGGTGGAAGGAAATGTTTCAGACTAGTCAACTGTTAATCACTACGTGCCTACAGGACAAACATTATTTACATTATTATGTCTGAAAAACTTGATACCAATACACTTATTTATCTAGCAACCATACCGGCGGCATAATCGCATTTTGCTTGGAGCACATTACGTACATTGTGCGTATGCATTACTATAAAAGGCACACCCAAATAGCTCATTGCCCCATTTCCTTAATTCTTTCCTTCTTAAAAGCAAATCGACGTGGTGACATTTGCAGTGAGTACAGGAAACAGATAAAGATATTTAAAAATATTTATAAAGGAGAACATGTCTCATGAATACAAAGTATGTATTAAGGACGCTTTGTGCTTGCTTTCAAACCAAAACAGATGTAATAACGGTAAGCTTACATCATGAACCTTTTTAGGACACAGAACGATGCAGTCTCAAGAGCGACAGACCTTAATTTAAATTAATGTTCCCCATTTCCAAAGTATACTTTGCAAACAGCCTTGTTAAACAGTTCCATAAAATGTATCGATTCTCCTGTTTCAAACGAAATGCGCTGAAGTGAATAATGACGAGAAGATTACTTGAACAGATATTTGGGTCGCTCACAGAAAGTTACGGCTTAGAAAGTGTTCAACTATTAATTAGTTTTCACCATATCCTCGCATGAAATTATTTGGTCCTAAAAACTTGGGCATATCTTGTAAAAAATTTTTTTAAAGTTACTTTAAGTGCAAGAGACTTTGAAGTTTGAAGCACTAGAAACATAATGTCACACAGTCACACCCACTGCTGTAGCTATTTTAAGATGAAATGGTGGGAAGGGGTTATGACGCTTTTCCTATGTTATGGAAATTGTTTACATTGTATTTATCATTTAAAAGAGAATTCGGTTCCTTGCACAATGTAATTTGTAATCATTAACTCACTGATATATTAAAGGATACAATATTTACAGCAATAACAAATCAGCAGCGTATGGAAATTTCGGGAAGAAAGATTCACCAGTGGAATATGAATCCAGACCTTTAAAAGTACCTTAAATTTCCTCTTCCACTAAAAGGTACAATATAAAATGATTGTTCTGAATTAGATGTTGGCATTTGAAGGAAGTACTGAGCATTAGCATGCAGGATGAAAGTATTAATTCTGATAAAAGCGTTACTTATGAACGTAGAATACAAAGTAAATGCAATCTTTCATCTACGTAGATTCTCTGATCAGTTTTCCGGGAAGTTCGCCATTAGTATTAAACTATTGAACAAAATGGCAATTCTGATTCTTAGAATCAGGGTATCGGAAAAGGTCAAACATAGGATATATGCCTGTTTGTACTAATATATCAATTATATATAGGGTCTAAATAGTATAAAATAAAGTGGAACAGATATCTACATTTGATTGAACTTTACAAAGTAAGTATTAAATTGACATTTCCTAAATTGAGGAAATTGCCTGAATTGCTGAGTACCACTTGAATTTAATGCGCATAATATTCAATGATCTGAACAAAAAAAACAATAGTTACCTGTCCCAAGTCCTCTGGAATGTTTGTTGCTCGACATTCAATTCTTTTATTCGTTTCTGGATCGTATAGTTCAATGTCGTTTTGAATATGGAAGATTTGCATTAACTTGGTCAGTTCGATTGTCACGTACAATGAAAGTGGAATCATCACCTAGGAAAGAATTTTTGAAGTTTATTGAAAAATTCTTAAATACCCTAGGCGTGGTTTGGCATCCGTGATTGATAAGGGAAATAAAGTTTTATTAAATGGATAAGTACCTGAAGGATTATGATGAACGTAAGAAAATTAAGACAGGCTTCCCAGAAAGGGCTGGGTGTATCTTTAGCAGTATCAGAGGGAATAGCAAAAGGCACTTCGGGAAAGGAAGACAGCCATAGTCCTGAACCCGTTGCCCCGACTATACATAACACAGCGAGAATTACAACGCACCATAATACTTCCAAATTCATCATTCTCTCCAGACCCGTACGCTTGTGCCGAGAGCCTTTGTTGTTCAACATCGTCTTCGTTTCTCGACCTGAATCACACCAAAAGAGCAATTATTGTAGTGTGTTTCAAGGAAAGCGAAATATCACAGTGAATATTAGATTTATACTACATAAAAGGAATAACTTTTCAGTGTCAATATGACAGAGTAAAGAAAATCTCTGAAAAAATTCCACGAAGAGCTAAATCAAAGTCGAAATGCCAAAATAAATGACAGTAGGATATATAGTGGTATAGAACGTTTAGCGATAGACCTAATGGTTTTCCAATTTAATCCAAAGCTCTATCTGCATATTCTAAACCCTGACATAAAGTGAGTTGGTTTTGCCTGGAAGAAGGATTTCACCGTGAAATCCGACTCTTGAGATGATTGAATAAGGAAAAGGAATATTAAAAATAACTTTAGGTCATTTACTCCATTTAGAGAGGCTGAGATTTTGTGAGAATGATTGGTTCCTTCCTTATTTAGTTTGTGGTACCGTTAGACATAGAAAATAAGAAACTTTTTCCTATTTATAGAGTAAGTGTGCGCTGAAAGCAAAAGAGAATCCAATAAGGCAAAATTTATGCTCCTTAAATGAAAACATAACACTAAAAAGGTTTCACTCGGAGACATGCAATTTGATGAAAGGAAGGTGACCTCATTTTATTATTGAATTGCATTGATCATTGATACACAGAGTACCGAAGCAGAAATGAGAACTTTACTCTACGGATCAGAAATCTCACAGGTAGCAAAATTTTCCGGCGTTTTCATTCCATCGAAAAGTGGAACTTCCACAACATATCGGCTGATTGCTACTACAATATTTATTTTGAAAGTAAAATAAAAGTACTTGCTATACTTCAGTAGCACTCAGAGAGTACAGACTCAGATTCTTATCATTTATACTTTCTCCAACAGACCAGCAGTAGAGTCAACTTGATGATTGTGAAAGTGAAACGAGAGCAAGTGCTCACCATTCTCTATAAATACAATATAATCATGCCAACACCAGAATATACTATTAGTCCCAAAGCTTCACAAATATTTTCTTTACTTAGAAAGTCAGGAAAATCGACTCAAAGTGCAAAGACAGAACAAAAAAAGTTCTATCTGTGTCGGAGTAAATAACAGTATGTCAACCGAAACGTCATAAATAATATACCTTACTACAACCACTTTTAGCATTCTCCTAAATATTTTAAATTGCTGTTATGTACTTGCATTGAATGTCAAGTAAAATAGTCAAAAAATCACAAGGATTTTATTTCCGAAGAAGCATGCTCAAAATGAAAGTTTTATGACAACATTTATCCTATATAATAATGCACTAATAATAATAATTCGCATGTTTGTTTAAGGGTACTTCTTTACTACTGATATTTCCATTTCAAACAAACGGAAATTGTGTTCAGTCTTAGAGCTGATAACTGTCTACTTTCTCTTGACTTTCCTTTTCACTGTGACAAGCAAAGTAGTAATAACGGAAATCTTTTTCTCTACTAATGACATTAAACGAGAATCTTAATGTACGCTTGCACGACAAATGCAATATTTGTAGTCTCTGGAGTTGAACCATTCGGATTAAGTATAAGAGTATTCTGACGTGTAGCTGACAGGGAGTGGTTGACTATCAAAATCAAAATTCCTTCTGTCTACTATTTAGAGGGAGGGGGAGAAAGAAGACTGTATGAACTTTTCATCTCCGGCTTCTGTCTAACAAAAAATACAATTGCTTTACAAAGCTTCTGAACTTTCCTGTCTGACTATTTACCATCAAAATTGGTTTTCCCCAGACTATCTTTTCATCATTGACCAGGCAAACATTTCCTAGCATCAGGCAGTCTTGGAAAAAGTTTCTAGCCTGGTCACTTTCAACTGAATGGATATTTATACATCTCTGTAGAGTGCGAAGCCTTAGAGCATTGATTACTGAAACGAGACGAGACTACGAAACAAATTATTTCGCATCGAATTTCTCTCTGCCCACTTTACGTTGTACATTTTTATTACTGCCTTGCAGGCTACACTAAATAAATATGCTTCGAGCTAAAATTGACACAATCATGCACCATCGCATCAAATCAAAATCAAATCGTTTCGGTCAAATACATTATTTAATTTCCTCTTATGTAATATCATTTGCAATAAATAATTTTACTTACCGGCATACACAACAATCCCCTCAACGAAGTCCGTATTCTTAAGGATGCAGTCCCGAAGCAAAAGATTCTCCACTGTCACAGGAACACGAGTTTGGTCGTTACATATCACAGTTCCCTCGAATTGATAAATCTTTGTCGTCGGAGCTTTAACTTCAATTCTACAGTCGAATTCGTGCGATTGGAATGTGTCCTGCTATAAAAAAGAAAAGAAAATAGACTCAAATCTCGCTCTATTGGTTCCTACTGACCTAAATGTTACATAATATGCATTTGGTTAGATATAAATCGTTTAGTATATATGCCTGCCTAACTATTATTTCCTCTCTGGTAACAACTTCATGGAATTTTCTGCTCTCAAAGTACTGATGCTCTTTCTGTTTGCCGTAGAAATCCAATTTCCTGAATAAAAGTTCGCAGTCTCAATGATTTAAATTCAAATAGTATACTACAACCATTTGAAGCCACAGTAATGTGAATACAGATTCCGAATGCACACATAAACTGACAGGGAAATGGGAAACCATTACATGACGGTCGTCTTTTCATCCATAGAAAACATTAATTGGCCATGGCAGCATGTAATCAACACAATACCTACATTCATTTGAAAAAGGATAGCAATGGTATTCATGGGTAGAAATTACAGTTTTCAAAAAACAGAAGCTTGTACAGCAACCTTCAATTCATCTGCAACCCTTATTTACCGTTGCATCATTTTTTCACTGTTCTATGCTATAAGCTGGACAAAAACTGCATGGATCCGAGTAAATCCATCATGTAAAGCATTTCCTTGTTTGAAGAATTGTAGATATATCTACATACTTATACCCTGGTGGTTTACCATTACGTAACCTGCGCTTGGGTCTCTAGTGAATTCCAATTTCAAATACTAGTTGTGGTTGAGTTGTGGCAGAGTGGATTGTATCTGTCTTTTGTGTTGTATTGTAGGTACATATTGTACGTTCCATATTGTAATGCCCAGAGAACATATCCAAGTAGACTAAAAGTTACGAAATAGACAATAGAAGAACTATTTCTCGGAAAAAGTCCATCTCATCCACTTTCAGCCTGATCAATAAACCGAGAAAAACCTTAAGACCCGATGACTATCTCTAAGGAGAAACGTTGACACGGACAGAATAGCAATTCCTATGACTTCAACTTCCAAGACATTATTATTGTGAGTCAAACCATGATTAATGTATAAATACCACACGGTTGAACATTATATCTACCTAACCACAAGAAATTAATGAAATCTTAACAGACTATGACTTCAGAAATATGTTCAAATTCTATACAAACGTAGAAGGTATAATTACCTATTGATTTATTAAGTATTGCAGCAGTTGCATCAGGAAGAACACTATCTAGTATGTATTTTCTTGTTACAAGGATACAAAATCTAAGGATATAGGTAGCTGTGCAATGTTAACATGTGATATAAATAAATAGATATAATACTTTTCAATGAATTTTACATGTATGTACAGTTATTAAATTACTTTCATTGCAAAATTCATCAGCCTCTACTTAGTAACTGTACATATATAAATGAGCATGGTTCTAGTCTCATTGTTACACTAAACGTAAGCAAAAATACTCTCAGAGAATCTTCCGAACAAATGAATCTTGTTACTTAGCGTTAGCATTACAAATTGCAAAGCAATTATAAGATTCATCTTGAAGGAATTGAGTAGGCAAGTGGAAAAACAAAGTAACTAGAACTGTACATGCGGTAGTACTTTACAAGTATTTCTATAAATATTCTTTACTAAGAATTATATTGTCTGTACAGTTAAATTCAAAATTAAATTGCTAATATTAGATATCAAGTGTGTTTGCTTTTAAAATCTCGTTTTTCAGACCACAAATGGCTAATTTCACAGTTTTCACTTTTCTGAGGATATGAGCACAGTATATAATTAAGACTAATGACTTAGCAGTGCATTAAATGTAAGTTTTAATTTTGATGTGTAAACCAGAAAAGCGTTCCGCTATCTACAAATAAACAATTCACTACAAATTATATGGTAACATATCTTTCTTCGGACATGGAACGATATCTGAAACTTTAATTTGGTCGCCAGGAAGTTTATTGCATATTGCTGCTTTATATTTTTGTCATAAATCACTTTACAAATCAGCCTATCTGACTTTTGGAACATCTAATGGATATTCACGTACTCCACTCAGTACTTGTCTGCATCTTCTACTTTTCTTAAACTTGATTAGGCTAAACCACTTTGCCAGACGTTGCGCAGTAATTCCTTAATCCAATTAATTGGTACCCAAAGTAATCTACACTTATCATTTTAACACTTTCAGTTTTAGTACTAGTCAAGGAAAGTGAATATGAAGAAAGTAACTTACTTTGTTGGCAAAGCCACGGATGACTTCTCGGCGTTTTAAGTTGCTCTCGCCATCAAGATTAGTCGTTTCTATGTAACACAACCCATTTTCATGATCACTGGTACGGAGAACGAGAATGTCGGCTGGTATTCTATCGTTACAACTTAAATGTACAACGTCCCCGACTCGAATTTCTTTCCATTTCATCTTTTCAAAGCCTTTTGCGTCACTGTAAGCAAAAAAATATTCCATCTTAGTGTCAGTTTAATCAATACAGACCCTTTGGATATTTGGTACACCATAAACAAAATAAACCAAAACAAAATTCCTGCATGCATTATGCATTGTTATTTTTTGTATTATAATGAGAGCCACTTCAATAGAGATAGAGAATACAAGTATTTATCGTTTTAAGTAACATTATATCGGGTTTCGGGGTACTATGATAGATAGGTATACAACAATAACTGTTGGCAAAAACTGCTAATTAAGGACAATGGTTATTTAGAGTTTTATAAAACATACAATAACATTCGATGCACACAAAGCTTAATATACGAGTTGCCAAATAGCCTCCAAATTACACGTTAACGTTATTAGGATTCTACAATGAGGGATATTCCATCAAATTATATTTTGAAGGCTATTTGGCAACTCGTCTATTACATTTTTTAAAGATTTTTTGGCTAAATTAAATTATTGAATCTTTTACTTCATACACTATTATTTGTAACTGCAGTATTTTACAAATTAAGCAAGAACTACAGATAGCATGCTGAAATGGAGGAAAATCATTTAAATGTCTACAGATTTTACAAAACATATCTGAATCTCTTGCCCTAAATTGTGTGTCTCAATGTCCCCAATCATCAGAATACAGCTGAACCGTGAATAATTTGTATGGTAAATGAGTCTTTTGTAGGATACTATTGTATGTTATTCCGAACTCTGTGGATTATCAGATACTTAAGACCTGAGTGATTTAGGAACAGTAATTCTATGCCTCAAAATTATCCATAGGATTATCTACAATGTAGATACAATGGCATAGGATATAGTATTACAATTAAGACTCATGGAAAGTTCTGGGGCTGAATGCCGTAAAGTGTAAGTATAAATTACAATTTGTACTCATTGCTGAGAACATATAAGAGTCAAAACAAGATTAGTATCCATAATTATTAGTAAACTCGTAGCAACATTTGTAGGCCTGGGCATAGAAAATTCGAAAATAAATGTCATGGGATTTGAGGAAAAAGGAGATTAATTCAGATATAGTAATTTATCCGGAGCGGAGAAGCAAAGCGACGAGACTAACTTTGTAGTAGATGTCGATGTGAATTTTTCATAAGATGTGCAGAATGGAAGAGAAATGCTATTTTGGAAGAGTGAAGAACAAATATATTTGGATTTATATTATGCATGACAGAACTCATGGCATGGCAGTCCCTACTATACTATTAGTCCCTACTTTTCTGTTGTGTCTACTAGAAAGAACTAAATCTATTTGCGTATACGTATACATGTCGTAGACGACAGAGTCTCACAAAGTTCTGTTCCGTTTGATTACTTCTGCTGAGGATTATTTTTCTCAGAGTGAAGTAGATCAGTTTGCTGAAAATAGTAGAATAATATGAGATAGTCGATATTTGATGTTGATACTAAATAGAGCGAGTCGTACGGTTGCAGATAATATGCAATATAAATAAACAGTAGCACTACAAGATCTTCTCTAAAACTACAATTGTATACCCACTGAGATGAAACACTGTCTGTTTCAGATTTCAGAGTCGCGCAAAGTTGAGATGAGAGTGTTTCTACAGACTCAACAGTAACAGAGCGTGCAGTTTGAAACAAACACGTACACTTAAGCAATGTACGTGCAGTGAATGAAATTAAATCGAATAAACGAGTAAAGTTTTCGAGGTTGATCCGTTGATCCCACTTTGTTTTAGTTGCACTAGTTATCACAATTCTACATACAACAATCTAATATAGTATAAATTATAGACACTACTATAAACAAAATTGTATATTTCTCGCTCTCTTCCATTTACAGTCTAGAAGAATATTTATTTTATATACCCAAACAATAAGACAAATCTTTTCTCCCTCATTTTGATCTATGCGAACAAAGAATACCCTTCATTTACTTTCATTAAAGAATTCCTGCATCTCACATACTGATTCACCATCTGCACAAATTTTGAAAGGGGTGACGAATGAGCAATTTCTCAAACGCTCAATCCCAACTCACTATTAAGGCTACTCAATCAGAAACTCTTCATTTTTAGGAATTGCATGCACATGTCTTTATTAGTTTCTTTCGTCTTTCATACACCGAATAAATCTAAGAAATATATCATGGTTTTTAATATATCCTTCTGTCAACAAATACTAGATACGCGACAGAATGACAGAAAAGTTTACTAGAAATTATATTCACAGAAACACAAAATAAATACAAACAACAAAGAATGAAAATAAGAGAAGAAAAATGTTTTCCATTTTCTGCAACAACAGTTGCTGAAATAACTCTCTTCTACTTTCCGGACATAGTCACAGGATTGCTACAAACAAATTGTACAAGTTGAAATTACTTGAAATATTTTTGTCTATGCTATTTCGATCTGCGACTATAGTAGTCTTAAATAAAAGTTTATAACTATTCATTGTTAGAGTATAGTAGAAATTAGAGCTATAGCTTCATTTTTAATTAGCTGCTTTTTTACAATTATGAATGTAGGTTCAATCATACAGAAAAAGTTGGAAATTGCTTACGTAGGTACATGTAAATTTGGCCTATTATGACATGCCTACGAATCAGTTAGACTATAAAAGTTTTTCTGAATGCATTATTACCTGTTTTAATGGAGATAGATGTACAATTTCTGAATCTTTAATCTGAATAATAAATGCAAAGGATTGGCATCCATGAATAGTTAAGTAGTATTAATGCAGAGCCAAATTGCTAAGAGATATATTAATTGCCAATGTATTTCAATGTTGCATCCTGTTATGAAAACTAACCTGTGGCTCCCTTATCAACACCTACGTTATTGCCAAAGAACACAACGCCTTTAATTCAACTTGTACTTTGACCTGATTACTGCATTGAGTTAACAGCAAAAATGCAAGGAGCCACTTTGTCATCGGTGTATATACAGAAAGAATGATGAGGATCTTCATCCTCGACTTTCTACTACTCAACTTAAACGCAGTTATTTGGACATTGGGACAACCTCCCACGTGTTCTTGACGATAGCTGATAGAGAAAACGATAACTATACACTGGGTTACCATACTCTAATATAATCCTAGAATTGCTGTACAAGGAAAAGTGTAACAAACAATTACAATTATACACTTCACATACTTCAGAATTACATGGCTGAGACGGCAGAGAGCCAACACCTAAAATATTTTTGCACATAGCCATAATATTAGTAATTACTATGAACATACATACATTGTGCATTATTACGATTTCATATTATCATCTACTAAAGTGCAAATGTAAAGTACCACTTGTACACATTAGAATGGTAGGTGTGTTCACTTGTCACACTACAGTTCTATCGTCAACTAGTTTTGTACCATTAGCATAAGTCGCAATTGCAATATGCTCCTGCGTAAATAACTCTGTATACTGATAGTAAATCCATTCTCGCAATAATATATGAACTTTATTTTTATGAACTTCAAAGACTTCACATTTACATGCTTCAAACGTGCCAACCAAGTTGTCTTTCTATAGTAATAGCTGTCACAGGAATCAATAACATCTATTTTTTTCGAACATTGTCATTGTCATCGACCGCAATTCATATTGAATCATTTATTTTTAACGCTTTTTAAATTACCATAGTTAATTATAACAAAAATTACAAATACATCCTTTTTGTATCAGCGCAAACTTTTTAAATGGCTTCACTTTGCCATGATTTGAAAGCACACTATTATTATTAAAATATTATGAACTTCGGGTACACTCCACACCTAATTGCGATGAATAAAATTCTGAGCTAGACAATTTAGTTAAGCAACTTACGTATAATGATGACATGAATAACACATTGGCTAATAAATTATTAATTAGAGGTTGCGGCAAGCATTAATTTATTCATTCTATTCGTATTTAGAAAACAGAATTACAATATTTACTGTATATTTTTTTAATATAACTAATGTACCTTTCATAAGAGTCACTACAAATATACTCACTATAGACAATCATCACAAAGAATCGTGTGTACCAAGTTAGGTGAAATAATATTGTCACATTAACGATTCCCCAGAATGCGGTGAATGACGACGACAACGACACATTGAGTTAGCACATAATAAAAAAGGTAGACTCGGAGGAAAAGAAATGTCAAAGAGGATTACATAGGAACTCAATCGACTTTTTTTGTAAAAGTCGGAAATCCTTTCGAATTGCAAAAATCCTATCAGGACACAAAGGGAAAACTTTAGAGCAGAGGTGAATCGGATTTGGTTTATGTCTCGTCTGGTGAACTCGGAGACAATGCGTGTCTTGTTCTCCTCAAAGTTAGGAAAACATGCAAACACCTAGTAGGCTGCCATATTAAATGACATGGACATGACAACGACAGACCGTAAAGTGGAAAAACCTTTGATCCTACCGAATCACTAACATGAGTCACAGCGGACTACCATGGAGAAATATTGACGACCGAGCTGCTCGAATTGAAAATTTAATTGCATTACATGTCACTGAATCGCGTGTGGACAGACAGACGAAGAAGTGAGCAATAATGACACACTAGACAGAGATGTTATGCAAGTAACCCACCTCCTTTAATAAGTAGGGCAGGTCTCCAGCCAGGTTTAAGTGAAGCTGAAACCAAATACGTAATTACTGAAACAATTATGGAATAGCAAACAAAATATAGTAGTAGGTCAGTTCACTTTAAACATTTCAATGGCAATTACTACGCAGTCGTGAAAAATACTTCAGAAACACTACCATCCTTCTCCAGCAATCTATATTATACAGTTCGTTGGAGTAAATACGAAAAACTGGAGCACGTCAATCAGTAAAATTCTACAACATTAATTAAGCTCTGAGATATTACTTAGCGTGCTTTTAAAAACTTGAATTAGTTTTGTGAAAGGGGACAGTTTATATTTCCCTTTTATGACTTAGTACTATTAAAACAGGTATTAAACAACACTTGTATTATCTCCTTACAGGAAGAAGGTAAATGATTTTGGCAAATCAAGAGGCTGGCATTACATAATGTGGGATAATGAAGATGGTAGATAGGAAGACCTATAGTTTTGCAACCTAGAAAATATTATGGGATATGAACTGAAAGTGAAACACTACAGCGACTTGAAGATAGATGAGTTAACGATAAGTACAAAAGATCTGGCCCAACATCTTTTCATTGTTCCTACAAAATGTAACATTTGCTAAGCCAAGTACTAAACAATGTTATGACTGTAGTAAAAAAAGATATTCAGCCAGCAACCCCAAGAACTGAAGTCATCATCAGCGAAGCAATATAAACGTGAGACTTGCGGCCAACACACTTCAGTTACAATGACTGACAGTGTAGACATACAGACAAAGAAACCCGAAGATCGTTATGAGAATTTTATTTCCCTTTTCGCATTTGAAAACTTTACATGACATTCTCTATCTTTAGAGTCTTTGGCATTGTAAAACGACGTCTATAAAATTATACAATTGTAAGTAATCTCATTTAGGGACTAAATATTCATAGTTGCGGTGAGTATTATGAGTAATATTCCGCTGCTTAACTATTAGTTCCATATATTCCAACAACAGCCTGCTTAAAATTAGTCCACTGTCTTATTGTTTATTCTAGTGTGGCATTGGCATTACTAAAAAACATGTAAGCTTCATTGTCTCAATTGCATGAGGTATAAATAATGGGATGCCACAAATGGTTTATTGATCAACTGAATTTCTGCATTCATACTCGGAACGTTTTTTGTTCTTTTAAGGTGTTCTTTCGCAACTCCATGACAAAGGAAGACCTTAGCAAATGTAATAAAGCTAGCTATCTACCTACATTATTAACGGTTACGCTTTCATGTAGAAAGCAGAAAATACTACTAGAAGATTCAATAGACCCAATACGCAAACACATTTATTCGATTTATGTTTTAACAGTATTTCCTTCCGAGAAAACCATTCTTATGTTTACTCTCATGTAAATCAAAATGAAAAAAAAACCTCCAGAATTTCCCAATTTCAAGGGCTTTCTTTATTTTATTTGTTCTGTGGAAGTAAAGCAGAGGCACATTAAATTATTATTACCCTACTAAAAAGGATATATTTGGTATTTACGTTGCAATCGAGATGTTCCATATTTGGAGATACCTACATGAATATGGTACACGACATCGTTATTGTATATCATGAATGATCGTCATACTATGCGTGAGCAAAGATCACATCGGTTGAATTTCAATTTCTATTGCAGCTCTATGGCTCATTTTTTATTTTGTTAGCAACTAAAGGTACAAAATCTAACAATGTTTTGTGAAAGTAAATTGCTAAATAATATACTTTTGCTCAGCGGGCATTCGTGAGAGATACATTCACTCCATTTTCAAATTCTCCTCCTTAGTATAATCAATTCCAACAACCATTACAGAATTTACGGTAGGGATTTTACGACTTAAACAGCAGAGCAGCTCGACGGAAGCCAAACAACCGCAAAATAACATCATTCCACTGTCTACATTTTTAACATCCTATTCACAACGAAAAGCAAACATCTTCTCATAAAAGAAGAAGCTATTATTGTTTTGCATATATACGTTCGTTCGAGAAGAAAACAGGGCCGACCTAATAGTAAATGCATGCCTTCGGTCATTCATTATTCTGTACAACTCCAAACCTTTAATTACCTCTCTGCTACCAGGTATCTAAATATCAAACAATAAACGCTGAGCTTTGCTCGCTAGAATTTTCTGTGCAATTAGAACCAACGGTTACTTAACTACCTACCTCCACAAAATAACACGGCCAAAATGCAAATAAAAAATTCCTTCGTTCCTAGCCTTAAATTCTATATTAATTTTCATCCTAATGCTGTGCTAATTTATTTAAAACACTTCTATGAAAGACGGCCGATTTTGATAGCTATTGTGGTTTTCCGGTCTATGACTAAATTATACTCAGTCAGTTGTCTTTAAACACTTGACATTACTGTGTCTAACAGTAGGACAGGACAAAATATGAAATAATGTACACATTAAAGACCAATGAACCGAACAGTGGATAAATGAGGACATTAGGAAATTGCAATATGTAAACAAGAAATTTATTTAATCGCTGTCCTGCCATATAGTACTATATTATTTGTAACAAAGTAAGGATTATAGCTTAATACATGCAGAGAATGTAATTACACTACACATAAAATGAGTCACCCACATAGTACATGCGATATACCTAGAAGTTGTATTATGAATGGAAACGACTAACCTCACTCAGCTCAGATTTGGCAAATAAACTACGGCATTTATACATTATGTTTATGTAATGGGTTGCCCCTATTCATGGAATAAAGATGCATTAATGGAACAGAGCCTCCCTATACACTCGGTTCATTCCATAAAGTGGAAATCTTAAGATAGAATGATTAGATAAAGAACTACTATTATGTTGGGTTATAATTACAACTTTTACATTTGACTTTTAAACGTGTGTGACGCAAGTAAAGTGTGATTAGCAAGTGTGGGTGAATTTATAGGTGCAGTGAACGATGTCACGAAATATTTAGTCTCATAATAGTAGGTCCCTTTAAGTAACAAACAGAAAAATGCAAATCGCTGAAAAATGAGTCCGTTGCACTCGCCTTTTCCATCACCCAATTTAACTCTCTCTAATACTCTACTTTCATAATATCCTATGGTAGATTTAATGCTGACATAAAATGCTTGATTACTCATAGCATAGCTAACTGTTAGACTTGAATGGTGATTGAATAGCAGGTGGATGAATGATCGAATTCTCTTTTACTACCAATTGAAAGCCATACAATACTAACAGCCTGTAAATTGCAAATCATGAAGGTACTGCAAAATTGTATAATAGAATTGTATATTAAAGTAGAATGACAAAACTAAGTAGAACATGTACATAAAATGTGTCCTGTAAATAATATCAAACCCCAAGTGTGTTCACTCACTTTGAAAAATGATTTACAAAATATCAAATGTCTGCATTCAATATAAAAATCTATTGTATACTTTTGAATACTACATTAAGTAGACATCAGTTTTTTGAGGTTAGGAATCTGTATTGTATGTCTGTCAATTTATACTAGCCTATGGACAGTTTACATAGCCTTTTGTGTAAGAAATCTAATTTGTTACATTTTATTGCAATATTACATTAAAATAATATTTACTTTGCTACTTCACGTGTATAACTACAGGAAATTGACTGAATCAAATTACTACATAAATTTTCCCGTTTATTAGACGTAAATTGGACGTTTAAATTGACTGGCGTTTTTTAGCACCATAAAGATTGTTAGATACTTTAGATAGCGTTTTTGCTCTTTTCATTTGCTCTTATCTCTATTTCTATGAAAGTGTGGAATGGAAGTCATACAAAGGCTGGATACAAAGTAATTACAATTTATAAAGTTAGAATATGAATGTGCGTAGTAAGTAAGTTTCCTTAACAATATTTTATGTTGCTTCTTTACTTGTTATTTAATATTGGTATTTCTTTGGTGTTAGTCTATTGAATAACTGACATCTGAAGACATAGAAACTCTCTTCAACTTGCAATTTTGTACATTTGATTCACCATGTCCATCGTTCATGGTACACTACATTGAAAATATTCTCATTGTATATACTAGATATTGATTTTTACGCCTTGGTTATTTTTCTGATGACACAGACAACACTTGCTAAGAATAAATACTAACTACACAATAACATTATTACTGTAGACACATGCTTAAAAATGCTGACCCTGACACTTAGAAAGAGCTTATAATATTACAGGCTTACAATGTAAGTTCATTTCAATGTTCAGGTTTGGTGAGCAAAAAAGTTTTGCTATTATAAACATAATGTTGTTTCATTCTACTTTATGCAGCATTACAATGCTATAAACGACGACGATAATAAAAATGGTGATAATACAATATCTACATAGAAATCCTTATTGATTTTATTTTCCTACGTAATATGTACAATGATACAGTGTATATCATTGGATTCATTTGAATCTAAACAATTCCTAGAAGATACAGTACTAATCACACGTATGTACAAACAGCACTTCATGAAATGTTCACATTAATAGTGCGTCAATGAGATCGGAAAGTATGCTCAACATTTTTTTATTTGACCACTTTTATTATATAGACGGATATATGATATAATAGTACAAACTCGTTATCAGATACGAAGTGTATATGATTATTATTATTGTATAATCAGTAGTAATAATATGATTAACGGCATAAACTTAGCATTGAGATTGAAGCAAGAGCCAGATAATAAACATACGCAGTAAATCGCATAAAACAGCATGAAGCACAGTTAGACGAAAATGCGGAGTGCTTAAAAATCATATAACACAGCATTGCATTACGGCTATTCATTATAATACTATTAACTGGTAAGTCTGGGCTAAGGCCGAGTTCTATAGAACCAACGGGAATTTCTAAAGTTCAACACTTCTACTAGTTTAGGATTCCTAAAACATAAAGCTGACAATGAACTTATTGATTTTCAATACCGATTTGGCCGGTGCTCCATTTTGTCAACACTTAGGCCGAGTGGAATTCGACTTTATTTACCGACATTGTCACTGTCAGCGTCACCGCGTCGTGGCTAACTAATGGTTTTTTGGTGTCTGTCAATAAAACATAATAGTAAAGTCCACCAATTCCTTCCATAGGTATGTAAAAGAAATTAGGACCACTAAATTTCATAGATCTATTATTTTTCATCATCTATAGGCAGAGGCACCAACTACTACATTTTCATTATGCTACAACTAAACCGACATAGTTCAGAAACAAAAGTTTTTCATATATAGGTACTACCCCTGCCAAACATTTAGTTCCTACCGACGGAAGACGGAATCAATTGGATTACTTTGTATTTTGACACATGAAAATGTCAATAAAACGTTCGACATTTACTACTGATTGAATTTGAAGTCTAAAAGGCAACAATAAACTATAGACGCGCACTTTAAGTACATATTCTTCAAAATATTTTATTTCTTTAAAGTCCAGCCAGATAAATTAATAAACATTTAGTTTAACTCCGCACAATGTAAAACTGGCATTGAAACAACATCCAATAAGGTATAATAAGTAATATCCATAAAAACCAAGATAATTTTTATATTCGAACATTTCTAGAAAATAATAGTTGATCTTGATAAAATCTGGTTGCCTAACTGTCGAGTAGTAAATAATATTCAAACGAGAATTTACATCTTTAGTCGATATTTTTATATCTAACCCACTCGCTCTATATATGGATTGTTTCATCACAACCATAAAAGTATTTATCAAATAGTGGAGATCGAATATAGCTAGGGGATAACTAGATTTCCGCAACTGAACTAAAAAAAATAACTCGCTTACCGATGCACACTTCTATTTAGAGCATCGTCAAGGTTAAGCCTTTTCCTAGTCTTAAAGTCCTAAACTGTAATCATAAATCATAATCTTAAAATCGCCTTCCTTTACTGCATGCAAATCTTAGACTAGAATCTTAAATTATTCTTAAATTATAAAAAGACTGGCGACAGACAATATTAGAATTTTAAAATGCAAACATCCTGTCACGTTTTGAGTTTCTAAAAATGCCTATCTAAGCATAACAATGTCATAAATACATAACAAAAAATATTTAAATTAACAGTTATTCTAGGAAGTGAATATTTGTGGCAGTCGCAATAACATTTACAAACCATGTATTTACACTTGTAAAACAAAAGCCATCTCCCAATAACACAAGAGTTAATGGAAAAGCATGTATTAACTTGGCATGACTGAAATCCTTCTTCTGACGCCGAGCTTATCTGTAGTCGGAGTCAGAATTACCAGAGTCAGAGCCTATCAGATTTGATTTATATGCCCGAACTGTGCACAGAAAACGACAGAAAATTTCTTTACAATTAGTTGCGCAACGTTTTACATTAGTCGGTTTGAGTTAGCATATAAAAAGGTCGGAGAATTAGTGGCGCTACTTATCCTGGCTCTGAACTTTATGAACATTCAGGAAGACATTATTATGGAAAAGTGTGAAAAGTGTTGAGCCAATGAGACTAAGTTTTAAAAGTTTCTGTGTTCTTGTCAAACTAATCTAAAACTGTTATTAAGGTAGGGAGTGCATGAATGAAAAGAGCATGCAATGTACACTATAAATAAATTACTACAGAAACATATATATATGGTAGTGTAAACGTATGTCCATTGATACTATATGCTACTTACGTTTTCCATTTATTTCTTTTCTGCTCGCTTCACTCCCCAGCAATAATTTTGATAAAGCCATAAGTGCAGCAGCCGCCAATGCATTTATGAAGATAATAAACGTAGATAGCATGATTGACAGACATCTTGTACTTATTTGTAAATTGCTATCGTAGAGTAGTAATGTACCCTGAACTTAATTAACGAATAAAGGTAAATATCCAGTAGACAGTGCATAGTATGAATACTACTACTCCATCCACCACCACTCTAAATCAAAGCAGATGCCTAAAGAGTGGAAGACATCTAAATGTTCCTTTTGTTCTACAAGATATTGCTACAACAATAAATATAACTTCTACAATAACTTACTACTACTTCCAATTATAACTTCAAAACATTTCAGTTAGTATTGCTACTTCATTTTGATAATGCATTTATCATTATTAGCTCAGGAGCAAGTCTCCACAGTTCATTGTAAGAAATTGTAGTTCGTGAATAAACGTAGTTAATATATCTGTGTTTTAAAGTATGGCTATACACTACCTCCTTTTGGTTCGACCATGAGAAAGAGAGACAGCTTAGAATCGAATGCAATTTATTTTCGTTCAACGAAATCAGCTTTGATGGCAAGTCAGAAATGTCACAAAATCATACATAACATCATTGCTTGAATACCTAATTAATCAGCAAGCAAAACAAAATCCATTTACTAAGTACTACATAACTATATAGACTATTAACTAATGTGTAGACATCACCTAGTAAATTAATTACTATTCGTCTTTAGAAATAATAAATCGTGAATCTTCTTCTGCAGTGTCTTAATTCTTGGTACATCGTATATCATTTACATATAAGAACTTATTCCAACTTTGGAATTGTAATGGGGATAGAATAATATATAGTATTTCATATGGGTGTGAGAATCCCACTGAGTGATAGATAGCTGACGGGCTGTTTTGCCAATTTCTATTTTGCCATTAGGTCTGCTAAATGTAAGGAGACTTTATTACAGTTTTCTTTACTTTGTGATAGCAATAACTATTATGTACTCTACAAGACTATCGACTACAGTGACTGGCCTAACAAACAATGGAACATTCATATAGGCAGCAATTTCAACTGCATGCATTCATAAGTAATATTAAACGCCAGTATTGTTCCGAGTTCCGAATGAGATTTTCAAGTCAGTCAGTCAGAATAGACAAGTCTAGTCTGGCGTATGGTACATTATTAGTAAAATAGTACAAGTACATCTGAACAATATTCTGACAATCATGAGTAAGACGAGAAAACCATATCCTTCAGAATTGATTTACTACATTTGCACCGTACGTACAGCAAAGAAAATTGGAAACCTTGAATTTGTCTACACAGTCTAGTACATTATAGGCACTAAAATTACTACCACCTAACAATAAGGCTGCTGCCGTTCTTTGACTGACATGAGTCAGACTGTCAATAGATTTTTATAACGTTGTTGTGTTGCAATACAGCATAATACTCTTCTGTAGTCTCACGTACGTGCTTGTATCTCTATATTATTATAGATTAGACGATATACACGCTTAGATACTCACTGAGCTAACTTTATCACACTTTAAAAGAAGCGTCGAAAAGAAAGTTGTTAGGAAATCTTACTACATAATGTGCATACTCTTGGATTTTATTGCACCCTACCCTAAACTTCTCTACCCAACACCCACTTATTAACCCACCCAACAAAGAATATCAATACATCAACTAACTCCAACTGTTGAAATATATTCTTTAAATACCTACTGGAATCCATTTCGTTTGGTTCCCTTCAAATATTAATGATTCTCAGAGAAGCCTAAACCTTATCTATTTTTAAATTGCTTCTTTCAGTTTTATGAAATCCTCTTCTTCTAAATACCTGAAACAATACCATTCGACATAAATGGATATTCCTCAATTGATGCTAACGCATAAATTTTTGGTTTATTCGTATTAATATTTGTCATTCACCATAACGAGTCTTGCAAAAATGACCTTGATTGCTTCATCAGAATTTACATTAATAGACACACACCCTTGTCCACGTAAGTAACGTAATACTATATGCATATTACATCCATATTACATGGTTCAGAAGTTCAGAAGTACTTTGCAATTGCACTTTGTACAATACTGTCACTGTGCATGCGTAAATAGGTACACGAACTAAACGAGGTAAACTAACATGTATTAAATGCTAAAACCTATTACACATAAATTGTACAAAAATGACACTAAATTGACAATATAAATATGCATGGAACTATCATCTCATTTCCATGTTAGATTACAATTGTAAAAATTTACTGCAACGTTGACGCAAGTAATGTGGTAGTGGGCAGTTGCTTTTATAGATAGCTACTAATACATTGTCAAATATTTGTCATTTTACCGTGTTTAGTGTTCATTTTTATTAATCATTAGTTGGTGGGTGAAATTAAAACTGCCCTGCAATTTAATTCTATATTTAGGAAGCCATTATTGGATCCGAGTGAGTAAAGTTAGTAGATATAGAATGTACTTTAAGTATGTACTGTCTGCAGTCATATTTAGCATTCAGTTGAACAAGGAAAACTGATATTGCTATGTCAGAGGAAAATGGGTAACATATTTATTAAATATAGTATAAGAATGACTTTTGATATTTCACGTATTACTTATTTCTGCCTATTTAAATACTTAAATGGGTTCCAGTGTCAGTTATCATGATTTGAAATTGAACTCTCACATCTAAGGTTAAGGTTCAACCCAAATACAATTGGGCTTCTTATTTTCAATCCCACCTATAGCATTCTACCTAATTAGTAAACAAATTCAGGCTACCAAACTGGCATACCCAAATAAGTAGAAACATAAGTAGAGATTTGAAAAATTCGTTATTGATTCCTCGCTATCTCACCTTGCAAAAGTGATGATTAATATTCGTCAATAAGCATATTGATGAGAGGAGGGGTTCAGTTTTCCGAAGAGTGTATTTACAGATTGTATTTATGAGGACGACTATGTAGTATACGGTATATGGAGTTACAGAACTTATTACCAAGCAAATATGAGATTCTGAATAGGACTAAACAACATCAATGGACGTAATAATGCCAATGTTATAAGGAAAGAGACGAATAAACTGCTAGGCTATACTTGGTTAAAATGAAATTTATTATGCTAAAGCATTCCCAGCAAAATATAGTTGATATACTTGAGTTACGTGATACGAGCCAATAAACCTTCACGATGGAATACTTTCATTCATTAATCATTGCAAGGTATTATACAGGCACAAACAAATAAATATTGTACTCATCACCGTGCTATCATGCATGCAAAACTCGCTTCGTTTGAACCTTTGCATTTCCAGACTCCCACTCTCTTTGACGTTCTTTTAACTTGGTTTGACATAATATTTCATGATAAATATTCACACAGGACTTTGCATAATTGATAATAAAATATTGTTGTGAGGTTTAAATCAAGTCGTAGTCTGCCTGCCTGCGTGTACATGGTAATGACGCCGATTTTCTAATACAATAAGCCAGTTGAGCAAAACTGACTTTTATCATCAACTAGCCATTACTTGGTATACTGCCGTTACATGGATGACCAGAAATGCTGTGCTAAGTGTCCGACATTATCAATGCAAAGTAGTATGACTTGCTGAGAGCGTTTTAAATATTTCGCATCGCATGTAACATGGCAGTTCTATGAACTATATGTATCAATTTTTTAATATAATCTGACATGATACTTTAAAGCTGACGAGGCGAGACTATTATTTTATTTTTGATGAAATTATATTGCATCAACAACAATTAATGTTTAACATACATCGGCAAATAAATCATTTAGCCATAGTCATTTTTGCTTTAGCGTGTTTCAAATAAAAATGTTTATAACTTTAAATGAATTGCATTATTCATTACCCTTAGTTTCAAACATTACTTAATAACAAATTGCAACTTGCAAAAAATAATTGATTAAGAAATTCTTTGCAAAATTAAATCCTTATTAATATTGAAGGATTTGGGGTTAAAGAAGTGACTCTCATGGATCCTGATATAGAATGACACTATACCAATTTGCTAGCTAATATCCAAATATAACTAGATTCTAAATAGATTAGAGTAGAAGAGAATAAAATTGGATTTACCTTTTCCATACTCTGCAAAGTGAGTTGTTGATCCGTTTATCACTATTGTAGCGACGTCGATCCTCAAATAAATCCTTGATGCACGTAACACCGAGAACAAACACAACAGGCAACATAGCGATTTCCTTGCCAAATGCATTTATAGCAGGAATCCAGTTTAGCAGTACGATGGAAATAAAGTATAAATTGGCAACTCGATGAAACTGTTCAAATAAATTTTTTGGTAGAAAAGAAATGGCCGTGTATTTGGTGGTTCTGATATGATTATTGGGATAGACGCCATTGGGATGTTGTTCATCTGGAGTATTCGGGGGTACTTTATGATTTGGAACAACAATGCGAATTTTAGGGTTGTCTATTGGTCGTTTTCGCCAAAAGCAGCATTTACTCTTTATCGAGGATTTCGTAGGTCGGCTAATAGTGTAAATTGATTCTGATCTGGAAGCCTGTCTTGAGTGTCCCTTGCTATGGGCCGAGTCACGAGGGGCACTGGAAATACTCTGTCTGTCCCTCTCCACATGCCCGGGCGGTAAAATGAATTCCGTTTTCGAAGACGTTCTCTGATGTCGCCCTAAGCAAGGCTGATCTACAATCTGTCCATGAGACGCAGCCCGTGTGTGTCCTTTCTTAACCCCCATTCCACTTTCCCCCGCAGAATAGCTAAGGCCTTCCGAGATTCGTCCCGGGATTGAGACCCCTCCGTGACTAGCACTCCGACTGTGACCTCTCATGGCGGACCTGGCGGGTTTTGCATGGGATTGTACCGCACTAAAATTGTTGATTGCAGAACTGAGAGGTGCAGGGGCTGCTCCGGACGCACTGGAACTGCCTGTACCACAATTTGTACATTTCTGCGGTTGTTTGTGAATCTGATCATTAGAGAGACTGATAGCAGAAGTATTTTGACGGCTTAATTGGCGCTGAAGGCTCTGCTCCCCATCACTTCCGAATGCAGAAGTGCCAGGACCAACTGACGAAGTCTTTTGCAAGGGAAGTTTTCTCATTGTGGGCGAAAAGTGTTTAGCAGGTATGATATGCTTCCCGTCGCCTCCGCCTGAAATTCCTTCTCCTGTCGCTTGCATAGGATTGTCCGTTTCTGCCAAAGGATCCGGAGCAGGGAACACATACGTCGTCGCACAATGGTCTAACTGATCCTTCTGCGATGACATACTCAATACTCATCTACAAAACCAAATCATCAGAAGCATTATTACTAATGGTACTTCACAAACCTAAATACATCCGATTAGGAAAGATAAGATTACACTCTTTGCACACTCTCTCCTTCAACTAATAATATCCTTACTCACTATGCACTCATGAACGTAGTTATGTATACGATACTCTTACGTGGGAATGCAGTATAGTAAATCCTACATTGACTTTCGTTTCCACTTCATCATAAATGCAAAATATGTTAACGGCTCCTACTCCAACTAAGTATTAAGTAAAGTACTCTGTCAATTATACTTTTGCATCTACTTGCTATCGTTCCAGCAGACCACAGAACTCCAAATGCCAGAACTGTCACAGCGTCTTGTCATTTCCTTAGCCCATAGAATACTGCGTAAGACATTACTCACCAATGCACAGCGAAGTTGGTTGGAATATGAATGACAAGACTCTGACTCTAACTGACTTTCCATATTATACAAGACACGACTACACCGAATCCACAGAAAAAATCTTACGTATGGTAAAAAGTTATTTTAACATTACATAGAAGAACATGCTGAGCGGAGAATGTTGGCAAGATCAAAGAAATAACTTATTTTCGCATGTCTTACAAATTATATATAGTTAGTCTACTGATATATCACTCCGATTCATATCCCATCATAGACTCGTTGGAAATTACCAATCTGTATTTATAGCATAGCCTGAGTGAAAGAGATACATGTGCCTATGATGTATGGATATAATGTACTGCACCGCATGGATATTATGTTACATATACATTTATGCGTACGCCAACCAACATTTATTGCATTTACATGGCTCAATAAATATCAGTTTTCTTATCTATATTCCTTTCCACGTGAATTAAATTGATTGCCATTTTTTAACCACAGCTTAACGACTGATGTCAAAAGGACACCATACCATGGTCAACATAATTTACATCGTACACAGCTTATCTCTAAATTGGATATATAAGATTCAATATCTATATAGATGTGTATACCATGAGTCATCTTGACTTATATTGTAAACGAAATAATCGCAAGTGACCAAGGTACTCACAATCACAATGACATTCACACGTCGTTTCATATACCTAAAAATATCCTACACAATGTTATTTATGTCGAACTATCCCAACACGGAAAATACCTAGGAGTGTAGGTAATTCCCAGAAAATTTATCAGCACTGCAATTTCTTTAAATAAAAATCCCGTTAATCTGTCAATGAAATTAATTTAGAGTGGGGAGCTGTGATGTAAATTTATATTGCATAAATTGTTCTAAGAGATCTCACTTAATTATACACAACTACTTGGGCGCCCCAACCTTGTATATCCTAAATATATAATGGAGTTAGTCTTCCCAGTAAGCCATTAATATTAATCCAATTTTAAATATTTAACTATTACCCCAAGATATTTATCACTGTCTTCAGTAGATATTTATTTAAAAGGTTAAGTCAGTGACAACTTGGCAAGCCCGGCACCAAAAAGCAGTGATTGACAAGGGAAAACGTGGCCTAGTAAGTAAAAAGCTGCTTCTTATTGCCAGTTACTTAGGTAGGCTAAAATTGGAATATTATTTTATAGTACTAAGTATGTCCTTTGTCTGGGCAATTATAGCATTGCCCATTGTGTGTACAGCAAATGGGAATGTGCATTGCTATAATTGTGTTGTGTTTCCCATATATGATTATGCATATCCGTATCTCCTGAAGACAAAATGCAGGCAGGCGTCGTGTCGTTTTGTCTGTTGCATTGGTTGCGACACATCATTGAAGAGCACGATTTACATGCATAGAGATGCATAGCTAGTTCACCAAGGTAGGTTCTAATCTCAGTTCTAACTAATTGTATTGTAAAGTAAGCAGTTACCTATGCATTTTTGCATGCAGTGGATTTAGGTTACGGACACGAACGAACCGCAAGCAACATTACAATAAAAAAACACACGCCCAACCAACTCCACTCTACTAGAATATGCATCAGCCTGAGTTTTCTAAACCTACAACTGCTTGCTTACTGTCTACGTGTGTGTACTCGGTTCTGCAATATTATGTTGTGGTACTATGTGTAAACAGTGTAATGTTATAAAACGGTAGGTAAGTAGGTAAAAAATAACAAAGATTCAAGGAAACAGTATGCATGCAAAGAATGAAGTACGTTCATACCCGTTGGATGAATGGCAATGCTAAGAAGATAACTGTATAACTGTTCTGTAATACCTACAGGTGCGTACTTTTCCTACAATTGGACCCCCGTTCACTCAGCCACTTCATTTTGTAGCTCTGCCTCTAGCAATCCTTATGTGACACATTTTATACAATCTCCATATGTTAGAGTCACATTGAGACAACAGTCACGCAGATCTATCTACTAGTTTGACAGGAGCAATTTCAGTTCTTATAAACAACCCCAATCTTTAAACCAGCGACCACTTTTCCCCTAACCCCTGTCTAGCGGATACTAGCTAAACGGTATTATCGTATTTGTCTACAGTGAAAATAAATTATTTGGCCAAAACTAACATTGGCCAATATGATCGTCTAAAATGGCCAAAACAAATTTCCATTACGAGTATAGAAGATACATAAAGGTTAAAAAATCTCCCCTGACCAAATAAATCTTCAAACTCAAACTACTCCTTTTATTCAGTTTATTTCATTGTCTCCTTTCCTGTACAGTCTGACCAGTGAAGTAATATTTCGTATTTAAGCAAAAAAATTAACAGTAATACCGTGCACTAATAACATACTTGCATTACAGTTGCAACCTTTTGCCATGAGAACTAATATTATTTGTTCCTTTGGCTCAATTGGGTAAATGATCAACCATTTTACTTGGCCGTCGACATACAAACATGTTACAAACAAAACAAACAAAGACCTACCAAAAACCAAGTTTCATTCCTTGCCTGCGATTGTTATTGTCTTCATGATAGTCATCAACATAAGCATGAAGGTGTACCAGCACGTAGTACAATGTGCAAAATAAAGCATTTGCCAGGCCTCAATTTTAGCATAAGTATAATAAGTGCATCTCACACTAAATGTAAATTGCAATTATTTGCATTGCCATACCAACAAAACAAATAATAATATTACCGTAATGCATTAATTTATAAAACTAATACAAAAGTACAATTTTTCTAGAATGTTTTGTGGTATCAACAAAAAACGACTGGCTGAATAATCATTGAAAACAGTGAAATGTTAAGCTCTCAAAATGGATATAGCATCAGTGAAAATAATGCAAATTGACAGATATAGCGCAATTTTTTTATCGTGAATCTATAAATGAAGTATGACTTTTTGGGAGGAATAAATTTTATGGCATTGACCAGTCAATTTGCTCAAGTATTATTCAATAATTTTCTGCTTTTTAGATAAGATGCTATGAATACACAAAAGAGGAAGTGCATGTGTTGCGTCCTTGCGTACTATAAAAGTATAATATGATAAAACGTTGATAATTAAGACAGACTGGGAGGCGGGTAGCATTTATTTTGCAGTTAACGAGATGTAATTTTTATTGCCAAGAGATTAAAACTAATATCCGCTTTACCAAATTACAGATATCCTAACTCAATTAGCTTAGTAAGCAAACAAATACAGAGCAGGCATTTCTATACTGTAATAAGTACCAGTTGTAATTAACGTAAATGATATTGGTGAAAAGGATTTCCGAGAGATAACTAATTGCAATTCAAATTTGAAAGTCAGAACACATTTTCTGATTAGATAACATTGTACCTACCTATAATAAATGAATGTCTATAGCATATATAACTAAATATTTCAGTGGCACTTCATAGATGTACTGATTAATGATACAAAAATACCATACATCTCCTGGTGGGTTTGCACTAAAGCATTGAATGCTATTAATATGATTCCAAACCATCATTAACGCTTTGTACAAGTTTTCTGGAATATGTATCAGCTTTCCCCTTGGGCTTTACCCTCAAGGGTGTTATAGTTATCATCGTTACACTTAATATTAGTCGTTGTGCCGTGCCATCACTATAAGGCGTTGAGTAGTATCCTATTAATGGTATTGCATTTTATGTATCTCCGTTACAGAAACGCAGAAAGCATATTAGCTATATGTCTATATAGTATGCATTATTATCACATTCCAGGTATCTCGGCTTGAGTATTTCATTGTCGTTTCCTTCCATCACCGCCGAATTTTACCTGAACTGTAAACCAATACATGTTACACACACAAAAGTAATTACATGTTTGGTTGCGTGCTTCACTACTAATTTCATCCCAAAGTCGGGCAATGATTGTTGTAATAGTAATGATTTGGTACCTGACAGTACTTTAATTCACTCGAATAGAACATTGGCAACCCTATTTGATAACTATTACATGAAATGGCCCTTGGGACTTGCGACATTAAATACCATATAGAGTCACTGCTGGTAATAATTGTATATTGCTTGTTTATGTGTGCAAATTCAGGGAAATCATGTAACAAAATGCATAAATTTAAACGGAACTAGCACAAAAATAATAAAATCCTACTGTTTATTATAGTTAAATATTCATAAACGACCCACTAAAGCAAATGTACGTGTACAATAGACTCTAATTCTGATTTAAGGCCAATATTTATTCGTTTCGCCTCTCCAAATTCTTTAAGCAACAATTGAAAGAAAAACATTACAGAGTTGCTTCGACCTCAGAGGTGTTAACCAACGACGACGCATCTCTGTAAAACTTGTAGTAGGACGTGCGAACGTACAAAGCACACTTAAATGTGTCGTCATATGAAAGGAACGGTACACCCACACGGAAATAATAATTTATGGTAAATTGATGACACTTTCGTGGTAGACCCTACATATGACTTACGAAATATTATCCATTTCATCAGTACAAGTACAAAGATGCCATTAACGTTATCTATCAAACTAATAAGAAAATATTTAAAAGTTAGTCCAGGTTGCACCAAATGATTAAAAAAACATGGGCAATGGTACAAGACGCATTGCTATGCATTTCATATACTTGGACAGTTGAACCTAGCCGAGCCAACCTTGAGATTTGACGAAAGATAATTAAAATATGCATTTACGTGACAAAAGATTGACAATTTACGAAAGCATGTGTTCGAAAAATAAAATTTTGATACTTGGATAGGTACAGAAAAGTGAAAGTCATCCTTTCATTTGCATACTAATTAAATGGACAGGTTTTACTCAAGGCAGAGATTGTTACTACTGACACGACTCTTTTACTGGGGTAACGATAGTCTTCCATTATGTCCGCATATCGCATGTCAAACTTAGTTGAAGTCATAATAATAAATAATTTTTATACTTATAATATTCTCTCTTCCTCTCGGATCTAAAACTTTCTCATTATAATGAACAAAATGACTAATAAGCACAAAAGATGTACTTTATTCTAGGCAATATTGGTATTATTGTTGTAGATACGTACAATATAAATACTTTTATATTATACTATCGTATATGCCCTATGTTCCTTCAGAGTGGATGTGTCTCTCACACAGGTCAGATCGTAATCACGATCGATAGAACTAGTAACATTAACAATAATACACTTTGCTTTATTAGCGAAGGGAATAATATGATTACCTGACTTGTTTAACTTTCCGATTTCATAATTGCAAAATAGGCTTAGTTACAGACTAGAGATTTTGTATAGCTTTAATAGAGAATAAAGCATAGTCTTCCTGTCGTCATAAAGTTTTTGGCATGGTGTTCAAACAATATGATGCAACCAGAGCATCTTGAATTTCATGTTTACGACATTCATATTTACAATGGTTCAATTTTCTGTGGAACAGAGAAGAATGATATGCTTAGTTGTCAGCCAGATGCTCAATGTTGTATTTATAAATGCTTGAGGGAAACAACCGTAATTCAGTCAAAGTCATGAGTCGCAAACCCAAAGCAAGTAATAATAAGAAACAAAATTGCTTTTATACGAGTGTTATTATAGCAGCGGCAAAATAGACATCTGTGTGGTCTGCTAGTTACGTAATCAATGTGGCAGACTCTTTTATATTCAACTTGGGTCTACTTAACATGGTATACATATTATTTAGTACAGTTACAGTTCCTTAGTAGTAGTTCCTCCCTACAGAATACCTCAGATCTACAGTCCTCCAACCAAAGCTACACATCCTATTACACTGCATCTATTCTCTACTAGGCTCAAAATCAACTGGTGCACATTGTACATCTATGATGAGCTGGCGCAAGTTGACGATGAGCTGAAAAAACTAGGGCACAGCTCGTAAGAGTCGTCGCAAATCATCACATCACACAGCCTCAGATCTAGAGCAAAGTAAAGCCAAAGAAAACGAATAAAAAATGAAGGTTCACAACGGCGAAGTTTATCAAACATCTCTGTTTCATTCTCATTACATCACAATTTCCGAGCCAACAAAAAATGATTAGGTACTGATTTTCGTTTCAGACACAGACTAATGCTAAGTGACTTTGTCACTTGAGGAATTAAACACCTAAAACATACTCTTTCCTGTTGGAACTAACAAAACATGAAATTAAAGCCAACACTCTATAGTTCTACACGTCGGCACATCATCCGAAATACATAGAGAGATTTTTATGGGACGCTTTAAATGAGTAGACAAGACAAGACGTCGTAAAATATTGTCTTCATATACAACAATGTCTAGTTAAACGAAGGAAAATTAAAACCCCTGGTACATTGAATAGTACTAGATAGAAGAAGTGCACTATTGTATGCACAATGCAACAGAAAACTCATGCTATAGAAGACAATGCTCATCCCATCAATTGTTTTGAAGGTTTTGCAATCCAGTTCGTGTAATATGACGATGTTGGAGGTAAATGTGAAACATATCACTTTCCTACATATTATACAATTGCTCGTTATAATGCCAAAATATGGTTATGCAAACCCAGACGAAGAAAACTAACGAGATACATAATAACTGACGTGAGGCAAACATACATTTGTGTAAATACAGATGTGCCATCCTCGCAGATTCAGTTAAAGGGCCATTATTTAGGATACAAGAGTTGCAATTGTAATGTGAGATCCATGGGCACGCATTAATATGAGAAATTGAACAGATGATGACTCACATTTTTTGTCTTGTCATTTTCATCGCAGTATAATATCCAGTTCTAGTTCCAGCATTTTCTACTTTAATGGCATATTCATTTCCACAACCAATATTGATAACATGCTATTGAATGGGTTACATCAGCTTTAATCTAGTTAAAATAGAGCGGAACCAGCTGAACTGCATGTCATGAAATTGTCTGCATGCTGGTGGTGTCCGTGGTGGCATTCATAAATGTGGCGTGCCATGGCATGGGGCGTAAGACTATATAAGATTTTGACGTATTTAACCATTTAACTAAGAGTAGGTACCTAATAGAGTCATCTTTTCTACAAAAAATTATTTAATAGCATACACAAACATGTGTAAACAGAGTCATGTACATCACAGATGAAGACTCGTGGCAGATGGATGGACGACATCACATCTACCTCACCGCATTTTTATATTTCCATCAACTCGAAGATAAGCAACAAAAGATATGCAAAACAAATATCGATATTCAGTAGTTTTAGCGAACTGAATGTAAAATGAATGTAATTATGTAATAACCCTAACCCTAACGAATTAGGTATATACTTAATTCGCTAGGGTATTATACTGTGTTATGCACAATAGATACAAGATATGTATCCCAACTAATAACGCCACATGAATCAAATTAAAGACACCAAATCTTTCAATCACTAATATACTGTCATAGAATCAACCTTTCTTATTTAAATTTGTTAAAATTTAACATGTGCCAATGAATATCAAAAATCATGCATGCAAGCAATTTGCATACACCTTTCCATAGCATTTTGTGCATCAGCATACATATAGCATACACATTTATAATTTAATATATTTTATCATTTATACTAACTAAAAAATAAAAATTAGCTATTTTTAAAGTGTCTTGCACGACTAACCGAGTTTTTTACAATTATAGTTGGATTGAGGACAAAGAAATAAAAAAGCATAAGAGTTCCAGTTAAATATGGTAGTAATAAATATAGTTAGGATCACTTACTGCTCTGACACCAGCTCCGTAGTATTATTTTCCGTTAATAATTAGTATTGTCGATACGAAAACGTGCAAAATGTTGCTTAACTGGGATTTAGTATTTTAGTTCTTAAGTAAATACACCTCGCTAATGAGCATGTCCTTAGCTTAGTACAACAAAGATTCGTTTCGTAGCTTGTGCTACTAACGTGCCTTATAACTTAAGTGACATTCAAACATCAACAGGTACATTTTAAAACACACGCCCGGAAAGGACAACACATAAATGAATATTACTACAATTGCAACACATTAATATCTTAAGTAAGTGTTACAAATGCACAGAGGTTGTTCATTCACTCCTAAAGTGCACTCAAAATTCACTTTGACTCACTTTTCCCACAATCACAAAAATCTCTTGTTTCCAGCGTTATTATATTGTAATGGTGTTAATCAACACAGCAAGCAGTGGTGTCTTTTATATCTGAAAGGCAAAATTCAAAACAATGTCAATAGATGCAAAAAAAACTATATTCAGGGTATCACATAAGTTTAGCAAAAGTTACAAAACATTTAGCGAAATGAACTAAATGTAGTAAATACACGTTTAAAGCAATTCATAGACATCCATTGCATAAATATAGAAAAATAATGCAACTGCCAGTGTATGCTTTGACGTTGGAAGCTTTTTAATGTCGTTGTTAAGTCATAATTGTAGATTAAAACTACATAATCAATCAAACTAACTTATCGAAAATATTCATATACAACTAACTAGTTAACTTAACATCGATATACGAATATAAAACATGCACCCAAATTATTCATCCAAGTTTTCCCTAGTTTATGAAGCTCTCTTTTTAACAAGTACTTATGGAAATTAGTCAATAGGATAATTTTACCTAACACATATCTACCCTTCGTGAAAAATAAAAATTGGTTATATTATTTTATTTTGCATACACACAAGTGCTTTGTACATTAACTATTTGGAAAAAATACACCCGCAAAATAATTAAAAAATACATAAATCAAATAAATAATAAATAGCAAGGACGTAGTAATATAAATAGTATATTAGTAATATAAATATTGCAAACTAATTAACTAGGGAAGCTCATTAAAATGTCGTTTCCGAATAATATTTCTGAGGCTTTAGCAAAATTCGTTCCCTTTGCATACATGACATAATAAAATATTTGAATTAATTTTTTAAGCGCTAGGTAACTTAACATCCATTCACACTGTTTCAAAAACAAGATTTTCAATTCTATTTCCCGACTAGTGTTTGTTACATTTTATCCGCTATTATTTGTCGAATCCCCATTTTATGCTAATTTCAGCTCGCTGTGAGGTAGATTGTTTGGAATTTCTAGCCTAGTTATTTCTCACCGCACAATCAGATAAGAAAATACGAAGCTGACGGATTCCTTTTAATTGTTCGTCCGTAACAATGTTGGCAATTCTCCTTCTACATTTCCCTTTTTATTACTGTCGTGATTCAGACGATTTAAACTTAAAGTCTAAAATATTACCGTGAATTTACATCTACTTCACGGCGAAAAGGATAATCATATGGGCAAATATACTGAGATGGGCCCCATTTCATCATTTATTTGTGTGTGAACAACGTAAGTTTTATTAGACCTTTTTCTAACACCGTTAATATTTTATTTGCTAATATTTTAAGGTTGTGTACATAGGAAAATGTCTAGTAAAAATATGTAATTTGTACACAACAAAAGGGCGGAATGATCATTGTACCAATTTTTGCCGAAATTCTAAATCTAAAAATCTAACGTAACTGTTGAAAATTTATAAATTTCAAATTTTCCTTGACATTATCCTGAACTTTTGGCTGAGTGGCTAAAATAGCGATTCTCAATGACGGAAGTAAAAAAATGAGAACATACGACATTGTACAAAATTAGCAATAAATACTGTACAAAAGAACTAAAAGATCCAACGTCATGAATGCAAATTAAATTTCACTCCCTTCACAACTTGGCAAAAAAGAGGTCAAAATGATAATTTGATACTACGACATGTCTAATAGATACACAATATGATCAATGATTGGAAGAGAAGAAAAAAGAATATTGACTACTGGCTTTAAGAATGTAGTGAAATCCCTACACCCGAATTCCGAGTTTTCTGATAGTAGTAGGAATAATTATAAAACATACCTTTAGACTGATTGCAACAGAACGAGAATATTAAAATATGAGTAAAATTGCACTTTTAAAATAATAAAAATGAACGAACTTGTAAAATGGTATTGACATCAACATGCCACATGCATCTACCACTTTACCAGACGAGTCATTATTATGAATACTACCTATCCAGAATATTTGAATAGTTGCACTAGACTCGGTAACACAATGTGAGAACGAGAGCAGTTGGGAACAGGTAAATCGCACGGTTTTGTCTTGTAGCACAACAAATACAATCACGTAGAATGGCTTAAGTTAAATAGTTATTATGTTTAAGGTATGTTTTAGGTACATCCATGGTAGTTAGGTTAGTAGGTACTTAAGTACTTAGCAAAACATTTACTGTGACTATAAAGCTTCCTCTCTCTACCTACACTCCACTACCATTTACAGCCACCCACCACCAACTATTTTCATGTCTATTATCATACAAAACCCAGACAATGTTGTGTAGATAGATTATAAATATTATTATTATATACGGCCTTAACTATACTGCACAATAAATTATTAACTACAAATAAGAATACCTATTTATATAGAAAGACAGTTAAGAATTATAACGTTAAATATGCATGAAGATTTTCAATATAAATTCTTAAAATTTTAGATTGTAAACATTTTCCAAACCTTTCCTAACAAACAATGCAATTTCACATGCATGCAATAAAAATTCATATCCTGAAATCTAAACCTCGGAATCATGCCATATTCTTTTATTACAAATTGTCCATAACACGGGAATAGGTCAATGGGGGCAGTAACTTCACCTTTGCCCACTTCCACGGCGGATATTTCTATCAATGGTCTTGTTCAGGATGAAAAACGAGTATTTTTAAATAACCATGCTGAGTTTCTTTATGGTTGGATGTGGAAAATGATCTGCCTGAGCATCCCAATTATCGTTTAATTATTCTGTTAACTAAAGGCTAAAAATTTGTAAGGCTAAAAATGTACTTCTATGGCACATATTTTCGTTAGTTTCATAAAAATGAGTCTAACGACTTTGATAAGGGTTATTATTCCAGCAGGCATTGCAATTATAGTAATTGCTGTGTATTTCTAAAGTGAGTCCATGTTCTGTATATTGTATGCATAAGAAAATGTAACATGTATCATGTATTCATTTACATCAATAAAAGCGGTTATAGTGTATAGTTGATAAAGTAGATCAAGTTACTCATAATGCAAAATGCTGTACATAATAATATGCCCATCATAATTAATAAAAACCCACTGTAACGTCTAAACTTATTAACCATGTTAATCTTAATTATGGTTTTCCTATTTTAGCTGCCTAGGCATACATATGATTAAATAATGTACATATATCGAGGTATTTAATATCAAGTAAATACGTAGTCGTGTAATAAAGTAGTAGTAAAATGGTCTCTGGGAAAAGAAATTGTGTTATGTGCGTGGAATGTTGCAATGCAAATAATACCGTAAGCTATTCACTGTAATGCATGTAAGGAAGGGTAAAAGAAGTTGTTCTGCACTCTGTACTTTGTTCTCCGCGTAGATAAATGGAGTGTGTGAGAGCTATTAGAACTATTGCTAATGTGAACTGCATACCTTTAGTGCAGTGTACATAACCTGCTAATAAAAATAATTGGAATAATATATTTACTAGTTAGGGCAACAAGAGAACAAAGCAACGGGTGTAAGTAAATGTATATACGGGGTTTTATATTATACTAGAAGAGCTTATATACTAAGTAAGAAATGAATTTTTAAAATAGATATGCATAAAATGATTGCAAAACGTTACCTGTAAGTAAATTTTAATTCAGTCATGTCTCAGCTTTTAAAAAAGGAGCACTTTCACTATGATGTTTTTGAAATGTAAAAATGTCTCACGGTATGTTTTTGAAAACTGTTTATAAGTTCATGTCGGATGAAAAGTAAATAATAGGAGTTTGTGCATGGACTAGGGATAACATTCTGCACTGTCTGTGTGTAGCCAATAGAGAATCCCTTTAGAGTTTTCAGACGAAGATAAAAGTAAGGGAAATACGTGGATTAAAAGTCTTTGCACTCCGTTCCATGCATGGCGTTGATGAATATTGCACAAAAAGGAGTTGAAAGATGTTTCATGTGATTGTGTGTATAGACTGAGATAGAGAGACGAAAAGGAGAACGAGACTGCTTTGTACAGTCTTGCTTTTTAGCTACATTACAGAAGAATGAACAGATTTGGTATGGTACAATTAAGTATGCTCTCGACAATCCGTTGGTTTGAGATGTATCCTGCTCATGTATGTAGCTAGATTAGAATTTGATAAAATATGTTTGAGTTGACCAATAATGACCAAAGGATAGTGTAATAATACTATTATAAGTAGCGAGATATTTTTAGTTATGATGATGAGAGATCTGAGGGCATAGGGAGATAGTACTAGCAGAGATGATGATGATGATGTGGAGATGAGATGTATAATTTCTGTCTTATTGTGTACTTAGTACTTAGTTTGTGTTATACCATGTTATACATGCACTTGCTCCAAGAAACTCCATAATATTATACGCAGTCAAGGAAGGTGTACCTATAAAAGGTAAGATAATATTGTAGAGAAGCACAATAAATGCTCTACACACTAACGATAAGTAAGTACAATAGAACTGACTCAACAATACAATTGCATAGAGTATATTCTGTCTACTACACTCAACACTGAAGGAATAAATGCACAACTATCTAGTACTTAACTCCTTATCGTTACTGAGAGAGGTAAGTAGACATAAGTACTAAGCAAAAATCTGTGTCTAAGGGCAATAAGGAAAAGTATATAGGAATTGTTCCACTGCACACCTAAGTATTGGTATCTACTTATTATAGGCAAATGCAGGACACAAGATGTTATTGTACGCGAAGAAGTAAATGTTGGTGAATGCAATGTAAATTCGTCGAGCAGAACATAACAGCAGGCCCAGATGATTTTCGTTGAATTTCCACGAGCAGACTGAGAGACTAGTGGTTCTGTCTTCCCTTCTTCGTCTATGATCAACCGTTCGTTGTGGATTTATACATATCCCAACTTGCCACCAGCTAAGCTTTAGTAT
Source organism: Tomocerus qinae (assembly GCA_020055645.1). Lineage (NCBI taxonomy): Eukaryota > Metazoa > Arthropoda > Collembola > Entomobryomorpha > Tomoceridae > Tomocerus > Tomocerus qinae. The sequence continues at coordinate 31,044,933 of CM034548.1, forward strand.
ACCTGCTACACACTTACTACTACCCAACTCGCGCAAAACAACTCCATCCACAACTCTGTCTATGTACTTGGACTACATCTACAACATATAAAACTATACATTCTTGAGCTTTGCACTTCTGTCTCTTCTACACTTTTCTGCTCTCTACTCCTTCCCATGTCTTTCATTCTTGAGTATCTGCTGAAATATATCTCTCCATGTAAAGTGTAATCTGAATCTTCTTCTGGTTGCCAACACGTTTCTTACTTTTACATGCCATACGAAAAATAATGTAACAATCGCAGCAACGCACTATTATTTATGGATTAAATTGTATCTATGTACAAGTACACAAAATACTTGCTATATACTACCATATTATGCGTAATAATGTTGGGAGTTGCAATTAATATAAACATGCTCATACACAACTCATGGATTATCATTATTATTCTGCTATACTATTTGCATAGCAATTCCACTATCATTTCGTAAGTATCAGACATTATGTACAAATCCTCACTAACTAACGGCGCACGTAATAAGTAAGACCATCTATACACAATTGCAAGCTAGAGTTTCTAAGCTGTGCCGTAAACTTGCAGTAAATCGCTACGTTCAACTTGTGGCTATTTATCCTTTACACTATTCTATACACAGCCACCTTAACCACACCACGACGACAGTCCCTCTGCACATGTTTACTAAATAAATTTGTCTTTAACAACAATAATGAAAACACCTACTCCTTACTTTCAAATGAATACTTCAGGAACTGCATCACAATGCCCTAACTAAAGAACCGGAAGTGACGCCACAAATTGATTTACACCACTTCAACTCAAAACACTATTCAAATCAAAGATGCAACGTCAAGACATCGATAAATTATCATTTTCAGAGTCATTTATAACTCTTGTAGTAGTTCGCCATTTAATTTTAACTTCCTCAACCACTCAAGCGAAAAAACTAATTCATAATTAATCTTGTAAATTCATAATACGATTAATTCCCTTGACTTTGGAAAGAGTGATGGAAACATAATATGATTCACTAATTTAACTCGCTATGTGATATAACCACATTAATTATCTACTAGTTATGAATACCAAGTAGTAAACCAGATCAAAAAATATGCACTACTTCTATCTCCTATAAGTAGTACAACGACAAAATCTGATTCGATTACCTAAACAAAATTAAACCTGTTGTTCAGTAGCATCCTTCGATCAAATTAGCTACAACTTGAAACACCAAACAACATTTATTAAAACCAGTTTTATTTCCTATAAACTCTTTCGTTTAACGAAATATGATTTTGTAGATAATTAAATGGCATATTATTTGCAACTAGAACTGTTAAGGCAATCTGCAATTGAATTAGGAGTTACTAGGTTACTACGACTAACATTAAAGCACTCTGAAATTGTAATTGAAATCTTAAGGCCGACTTTGAACGAATCTCTTATAGTAAACCTGATAATGTTTTGCATTTAAATTCATAGTCAACACAACTCTTTCACGGAAAATGTTTCAAAATTTTTTTTATTAATTTACTGATCTTTTAATCTAGAATATATTAATAATAAATGCATTGAAACTGAGCCTATAATGTGTAAAACGTTATCATGACTAGAAAATTTAGAGCAAATTGGAAAAATAAACAGTTTTTATAGAAATAAGTTTGCGGTCATATAATAATAATTACATAAATGTTTTTTATGATTGATGAATGAAATCAAATGTACTTTTGTAATTGAAAATGTACGTTACAGTGCTCAAGTATTAAACATTGAGACATTGAGAGTATCAATTTTATTCAAATATAGTTATTTCATTTATTTTCATAAAAAGTGTAACTTAAATTTGACTACATTTGTCACTAATTGAACAGTGCGACAAGTGAATCATTTATGACTGTTTCATTTCACATATTACGTACTCTATACTCGCCAAAGTAGCAGTTTGTATTATTACCAAATACAACACTCAATTCATTCTCCATTTTAATTAAATAACTAAACAATACAGAATGAATTACATAATACCCAGAAATTTCAAGCTGCTCTGAGTTGCTGGAGTAATTCCGCTCTCAGATTATATTTAAGAGGAACAGGTTTAGATCTTTCCCGTACAATAGCATCCCATTTTTCACGTGCTTCTGGAACACTCAACCCATACCATTCTGCTTCTTCTCTCTGTAAATTTAAATTCCGAATTATTAAATCGCTTTTTCAAAAACACAAGCTTACATTGTACAACACGTCATGTAGTTTTACAGAAGAAATATTTTGGCGCAATAAATTATGACACTACTCACCGGAATGATATATGGTTGATATTTTTCTAGTAGTTCCTGTTGTCTCTCAGGGTTGTCCAAGCAAAATGATTTGTCTATCAGCGCCAGAAGAATAAATCTTTTTAATTTGAAAGCCATAAGAGATTGTAGATCATAGGCGGGCGTCTAAAGACAATAGAAACAAGCAAGAAACAATTAAATAAAAGAGTTAAGATTAAAAATGTTAAATAGAACGGAGTAAGCGTAAATAGGATAATTTATAAGTGTTTGTAATGAAACTCTGTGACAATACTAACGATAGTAAATAAAATTCATGTCACATTTTTAAGTGCATAATAAGCTGACTAAGTTTTTTTCACTGTGGTTCCAACAAAATCATTTCAGACATAACTTAATGTGTTGCAGGTTATGCAAAACATTTAGGTATATTCGAACAAAAATTACATTAAAAGTTTCGTCAGTTTTCTGTTAAAAAATTATCTCAATTAATTTGTAATGTCTATCTAAATCCAGGTCAGTTTCAAATATCTGATCATTAAATTGTATTGGATCTTGATTTCGTTAAACCAATTCACATTTTAGATGTTTTGAGAGATTTTAACGTATAGGAAACTTGGTTTTTAATAACCAATAACTGTGTTTTAACACAAACTAAGTTTTCATTTCATACTAAGGAAAATATATTTAAATAAAATAATACCTTGAGAAGATAACTGTCCAATCCGTAATGAGAATCAATTAGACGAAGAGCTCTTTCAGTTACCATAACTGAAAAATATTTGTCCAATATTTCACTATTGACAACTGTTCTTTTGAGATTGGGACGCCAAAAATACGGTGTTGACCGAACCCACTTCCGCTTCTTTACATGTCCTTCGATAACTCCTTCGCCACCCCACAGTCCTTGATGCACTTCATTTGGATATTTTACAGGTATCGGCTCATTTTGAATCTGTGTCCTGTACGACAAAACGACCGTAAATGATTTCAAAATTCCTAAGTCAAATTTGTTAAGTTAAGTGTATTACAAAATTAAAACTTACACTTCTCCAGTGAGGGGATTTCTTTCCCATTTCCCTTCCTTGGGAATCCAGTGAACTGGAGTCGGTTCGTTATCTTTCCACTCAGCGAAGAATTTTTGATAAGCCTGGGGTAACGTTGCTACAATTCTCCGAGAAGTAGGTTCAGTTAAACGTTTAAATCGGCTAATCGGAAACAGAGCCCGAATACTGGCTGACATTCTTTTCCCAATGCTTAATGCTCACCCTTTGCAATGACCTGATATTCTTGTTTAGCAAATCAAGTTGTTATTCGTTAGCTAAACTAATAAATAACAACATCAAAAGATATCATAAGGATCTTCTCTTTTAAGTGACAACGACGACGAGAAGTGAGATCTACCACTGACTGTGGGCAAAAGCAGTCAATGAAAAAATTTAAGTAAAAATAAGAATTGCCGGCTGTATTTCTTCAAGCCAATTGAATATGATTGAGCCGCGATTGCAAAGCTTTGCACTGGTTTTAGAATGTCTGCACTAAACAGGAACTGAACGTTCTTTTGCTAAGCGGCTTCATCATTTATTTTGGATATATTTTATCTGCATCTGAATGTATGAATAATATTATGCAAAATAATAACATTCGTTAAATGCATGTATCGTGGATCGATCGTATGTAGTAGATTGTGTTTGAAACTTTTGATTCTAATCTGATGATAAGAAGAATTGATAAGTTTTCCTTCCAAAATCGTCAACTGACTCAGTATCAAGTAGTATGCTACACGAGCGATGTATAGGATGCATTATATTGACTTCTAATATGTATGATACTTAAATTCAAATTACCCATTGGCCTAGGAGATTAGTAAACTAAATCTGTTAGTAGCAATTCAGCTAGGGTTATCAATACTGGACTGGATATTTCAAGTCGGTTAGATGGGCAGCTGTTAAGTGACCCGTCCATTCTCCAAATGACAATTCACTGAATTAAAATTATCAATTACGACATATAGAATAAAACAGGAATATTTTATTCATGAGGTCTAGGTAGATGAAAGAAGAATCGGCACTATTTAAAGAGGTAAAACGATAGTATCATAAAAGAGATGCATTAATATTATTAGGAAAATATATAAATTTGACCTTTTTGTGATTTTAAGGTTATTCGGAAGGAATGGGCACATATACCCTTAGTGAGCAACACCAGGTCACAAGATTTGATTTAAATATTCTATGTTGTGGAATAATTAACATATCTATCCTAAAGTATCCCAGATAACAAATCCAGGTGTCGCACACATTATGTTCAAGACTAAAGTTTCTGCAAGGCCACAGCTAGATAAAACAATTATAATTTCATCTTTCCAAAGTTTCTATAGCCAATTAAATATTCAAATTTAAAACTCATATGGCGTGACTATGTGGTGACGGTGTGGGGATTTTTGAGCTTATGCTCCATCAACCTAAATGACCTATTAGTTCAGTGTCCAGGCGCAAGTAGAAAACTTTGCCCAAACACTATAAATAAATAACCGCTTAATAAAAGAAATCAAAAGAATACTTCAGATTGTTGAAATTATAATCGCTGTGTTGCAGTGAAATCATAATCTGGAAAATGAGTATCAACAAAATTAATGAGGTCAATTCTTCAGTCATAGTGCATAGTGTATATGATTGGAGATCACCGTTTTGTGAAAACGTAAACAAGTACGAGAAATTGGCCAAGATTGGACAAGGGACATTTGGGTTTGTTTAAACCATTTATTAACTTTGTCTTAATTTTTTCTATAATAAGTACATTTGTACTAAATGAAGATATATCGATATGTTTTCTATACTATATAATTTCAGGGAGGTTTTCAAAGCACGGCACAAGACCACTTCAAATATGGTGGCATTGAAGAAAGTTTTGATGGAAAATGAATCAGAAGGATTTCCGATTACAGCTATCCGCGAAATAAAAATATTGCAACATTTAAAACATGAAAACATCGTCCGACTTCTTGAGATTTGTTGGAGCACCCAAAGAGGAGATTTAAATAATGTTTTCTATTTAGTATTTGAGTTTTGCGATCATGATTTGGCTGGGCTCTTATCCAATGATAGTGTCAACTTGAGTTTTGGTGAAATTAAGAGAATTCTTCAGCAAATACTGAATGGACTATATTATATCCACGCCAAGAAGGTACGTCTATTTGTCACTTGTTCAAGAAACATAATATATATAATTATTTTTTTCCATTCGTGGTTTATACCTAGATTTTTCATCGTGATATGAAAACAGCAAACATTCTAATTACCAAAACCGGAGTGATAAAATTGGCGGATTTTGGACTTTCCCGAACTGTGAGCTTAAGAAACACTCCTAACAAATACACAAACCGTGTCGTTACATTATGGTGCAGTTATTTTTTAATCTAAAAAATACATATTTAAGCTTATGAAGTGCATATATGGTTATTAATGCTTACATGCCTGTAAGGTAAGAGAGTATCTTTATAAAACCATTTTATTAATTACTATATATAGGTATCGAGCACCAGAATTACTGTTGGGGGATAAATGTTACACTTTTGCTGTCGACATTTGGGGTGTCGGTTGCATCATGGGCGAGGTAATTTATTGTTTTTACTGTTTATGTATCTGTCACGTAATATAAAAATATTGAGCCCTTTGTTCCTCCAAGTATAAAAGACGTCATGCATTGATGTATTGGATACTGCTTTGAATTTACTTCTTTACCTTATCCATTATTACTATTTCGTTTCTTTTAGTTGTTTCACAGAGGTCCTATACTACAAGGCGCTACGGAGCAACACATGCTTCAATTAATATCGAAATTATGCGGATCAATCACCACAGAAGTTTGGAGTGGTGTAGAAAATTTACATCTTTATAATAAGTTGATATTACCCAAGGGTTGTAGGCCAATGGTAAGAACTGCACCAAGTTCTGCTCCATATTATTGTCGTAAACGAGTACTTATAATAATACTTAAAGTAGATAATGTAGATGACATTCGTTTCAATCTAACAATGCCACTTAAGTGAAAAAATATATTTGCCAATGTTACAATTTCATCTTTACAGGTTAGAGATTTGCTTAAACCACACACTGAAGGTGACATAGCTACAGCGGATATATTGGAAAAGTTGTTGGCACTAGACCCGAATAAAAGGATTGATGCAGATGCAGCTCTCAATCATGACTTTTTCTGGACAGATCCTATGCCATGTGATTTGAGTAAAATGATGCAACAACATGCATTGCAACAAAATGGATTATTTCAGTATCTTACACCAACTCGTTCCGCCGCTGTGAGGATCAACGTCCCGTTGCGCCCACAAAAAGTACACACTCGAATTTTTGAGACTGACATGACCTTTTATGACAGAATATTCTAGTACATCTCGTGTACCATGTGAAGGAATCCAACTCAAAACTTTGCATAGTCTGCTATTATAATTTCAGACGTATGGTATTTGGTATATTCGTTGGTTTGAAGTATTATATACTTTGTTAAATGTTGTAATAATATTAGGAGAAAAGTAGTAATATTTTGTGGTCATAGATAAATAATTAACTTTCTGGTTCTAGAGTTGCTAAAGGCTGCTAGATACAATTCATAAAATATGATTATTACATTTGTAATTCAGGCTTGTTGTAGTATTAGAAAAGTGTTCATTAACTCATATCAGCATGGATGATATTTATAACCATATTTTGTGTTAAATGGGTTCGGTGTTAAGGGAGGTAGACTTTGACTTAGGACATCAATGTGCTATTTTGCTCAAAGCAAAAATAAAATATAACTATAACGAACTTTTTTCTCACTCTGGATTTGTTTACATAACGTCGCTATTAGTGTCCTAGTGTCTGGGCCAGAATAGAATATACCATTCCGTCCAACTAGTCTACCTCTTGGACAATTGGCAAATTGCATGGATGTTATGGTATATCTGCATAATTTTTAAAGACTTTAAGCCAATCCGACCACAATTAATTTCTTATTTCAAGTAATTTTTCTTGAAAAATAAAATCTTTGAAACTGATGAAATTTTTGAAATAAATGCCACACGCTCAAGTGGAATTATTGATATGAATGACAACTGCCATGTATTTATTTCATTATTTTTCAAGGAAAGTGGGAGTGATTTCGCAAAGTATTTCAAAAATTTCGTTGTGTTTCAACCATCTAACTAGAATTGTATTCCCAGAAATACCAGTGTAAATGTACCTATGTCATCATTGAAGACCTAGGGAGGCGACATTAAAATTATCTGAAAGGATTAGTTGATATAGTTGGTAGATACTGTTTTTACTAATAATAATTTAGAAGATCTCACGTTGGTGTTAAATGTTGTATTTATTAACAAAAATACATTCTTCAGAAAAACAGAAAACTATGTATTCAATTATAAAATCGTTAAATGATTAATTTTGTTCTACTAGTCGTAAAATGTTAATTGTAAAATTGTAAATTAGAACGACGCTGTGATGTGTGATGCATCAATAAAGTGATTGTCACGAAAGGTTAAGTTCAATCTTTTGGTTTACATTTTTGTAAAATGATATGAGTGTGCGTGTGTAGTGTGTGAAGAGGATCAGGTTATTAGAGTTTCTTCTAAGAATTCCCATAAATATTGTCATATTATAGTTCTACGCTTATTCACGTGCAGAGAAAGAATCAACTTGTTCCTTTCCTATTATTATTATGCATATTGCACTATAATCAATTCTACACACTTGCTATATCTGCCTTTTGCTTGCTCAGTATCCCCTTAATAAGGGCCTATGGCTATGGCTTATGAATGACATTAAAATTTTGACCGAACCGAACCATGAATCCCGTGATTTCTAAAACTATAATCGAACCGGGGCGATCGGAAAGAACAAGTTTGTCAAAATATAATTAATGTTTTCGATAATGTATCCCTATGCATACCTCTATGTACTAAATTTAGCACATGAAGGTATGCGTTGGGGTACATTATTGAAAACATTAATTTGGTAGCTGAACCGAATAGGAGATTTAAGTATTGCTTAAGCACACTAACTCGATTCGCGAACCGACATTTTGCAAGAGTAGTGCAATAGTTAAATCATACAGAACAAAAGGCAAAAAGGCTCCTTCACGGTTCGATTCCAGTCGGCATTCAGTATTGAAACCGCGGTATGGAGCTGTCTCGTCCCTTTTACCCGTCGCCCGATGGAACTTGCCCGATACTACCACAACTTCCGGCGGTGCCCTCGTGTAGTACCAGCTCTTCGTCTCGGTTTACAACGCGACGGATAAAACGTTTTTCCCAATAATATCACTATTAGTAAATGATAACTCCCTTACCCATACTTTGTAGTCGGTGTTTACTTGCCAAATCTCAAGAGATGAACTCAAGTCGTTTACACAATAGACATACAAAGGTGCAGTTTTATTAAGGCTGCCTCGATGATACGGTTGCTTAGCGACGACGAGCACAAATGAGTAATTTTACTACGGGGTGCTTGATGATAAAGAAAGCCAAGCAGTAGAATGTGCTTCATTTTAAATTGGCGTCGTTTCTCCTCATTCTAGTGTAACCGCAAGGAAGGGTATTGAAAAATTGTAGAACATTGATAACTCCTATTTGGGGCAACCGATTTCTAGAAAAACTTAATAGAAATAAAATAATAGGGCACAAAATTCTGGAGGACTTTATGTGGCCTAATTTCTTTTAGTTTTTCATACAACAGAGAACGAGACGAGTTTATCAAATTCACATGTATTTCTCCCCAAAAACTATTTAATTTTGAAAACTGCAGGGACTTTTTGGAAAATAGAGCCACAATAAGCACTTAGAAAATATGTGGTACATGTTTTAAAAAATATGACAGTTTTTTGTTCCCCACAGGGGGTGGGGATGTATTATCATTTTATCACTGTTCTGCGCATCGACGAGATAGCCTTAATAATACTACTTACTATAATATTATATGGTTTACCCTGCCTGTACCTCATCTCTCCCATTATGTTTCATTCGAAACAACACTGATGTCTACTTACCGAGACGTTCATCCTACATCGACCTGCTTATGATAAAACCATTATGAGATTAACTTTTCATATTGGTGTCCATTGAACCTTCTTCGATAAAATGAGCTGCAGTTATAATCGACCTTTAAATAAGTAAACAGTCAGAGTTAAATATCCGAGGGGCACAGAACACCACAAAGTTGCCTGCACAGTAGATGGCACTGTTACTACGTTGCGCGTCGACTTAGTCGGCTATATCTTACTCTGACTGTTTATCCGACTAAAAAGAGACAGGTCTACTATCCATTCCGGTTCGGGTATAACTATAGTTTTACTCATCGTAGGCTTTATGACACCGACTTAGAAAGCAGGCTAATAGACTTGAGCCCATCTCTTGAGATTTTGCCAACCCTGCATCAAGGTTTTTGGAATACAATCCTTTGACCAGTCCATTTAAAGGGCAGTGCTAATATTATGCAAGAGAAGAATAAGTCTGTGCTGTAAAGTATAAAAGGTTGTGTCAACAATATTTTATCCTTGCTTGGTTGTTCGCCGTTTGAGGCTTTGCATATCAATTATGAATTACATTCTAGTAATCATCAGAAGTGTAATCATGCATGGCTTGTGTTGGGTTGCCATTTTGTCGTAGATAATTTTTGCAAGTCATAAGTAGTTTCGGATTGAACCTTTTCAAAATTGTAGTAAACCCCAAAGAAGTAGCGGATTTGATCACCTCCGTTTTGGATGACCATATAATCACCATGCGATTGTAAAACGGTTCTTGATTCTAAACTCTCTTTGGACCCTGGAACATTATACAAGTTTTTTGGAATTTTAGTTCTAATTTTCAGTAAAAGTCGACTAAATTGTAAGTCAAATTCCAGCTGGACTAAAGGCCCCATCCTATGATGGGGCACCTCACTTTACAAACCTTACCTAATTTATCATAGTCTATCCTAATCTAAGGATGGGTTGGGTTTTAGGTTTTAGTCTTAATTTTACTCAAATTCAACTGTTTCAGAAAGTACCATTGTCTTTCATTACCCCCTGATCAACTGATCTCTGTATATCTCGGTTAAAATGACAACACCTGACTCCTCTAATATTATAATATTTGCCTAACCTCTTGGTATGACAATTGAGGATTTATTTGCAAGCCTGCTTTTATCATTTTTTTATTTGTTAATTGAGGATCTGTGTACAAAAAGAATATATCTCGGCGACATTTTTTCAGTTAATAAAAATTCCCATAATTTAATCAAAATAAATAAACTCGAAATGTTCGGGGTGGTGAAAATTAGATTTTCCTCAAAGTCAAAAGTATATACAAGGAGATAGTTCGATCGGAAACTAGCTGTTATTTTTATCGCCAATGGAGATGTGACCTCACTCGATGTTGGGCCTGCAATTTCTTCGCGGAGGTCCTCCGTGTTGGCAACCTTGGGCGCCCAAAAAAAGAAACTGCAGGCCCGCCTGATGTCATCACCAAGGAGAGAAGTACGTAAATATGTAAACACGATATAACCACTAGCGGCAACATCGGCGACACGCTACAACCACTAGCGGCGACAGAGGAAACAGCAACAGATTAATGTGTCTCTGTTGCCGCTAGTGGTTGTAGCGTGTTGCCACTGTCTCCGCTGTTATGCTGTTGCCGCTAACCTCCCATACCTCCCAGCGGCAACAGCGGAGACAGTGGCAACAAAGTACCGCTGCCTAAATTCAGCCGTTATGCAATTCAATTTACACTGACAACAGACCGAGTTCAGAAATAAGTGTGGAGGAAGTGGGTCGTCGATGAGACATTTTTTGGAGGCGACACGTTTTCAGACTTAGAAAAAGGAGGCGACACCTTTTAGAATTTGGAAAATATTAGGGAAAGTCTGGAAAAGTGTCGCAACAGGAAAAGGTTTGTAAAGTGCGAAATAGCCTTAAAAATAGGTTTTGAAGTTAGGTTTGTGTCTCCTACACACCTCGCTGTCGCTTCCCCTGACTCGACCCAGAAAAAACATTGTAAATTACTTCTGACCAACGTCATTCCCTACCAAGGCCGCAGCCAGAAAAAATATGCCAAGAAAATTTTATCGATTTTTTTGCGATTTTAGACAAAAATTTCTTTCGATTTCGGGGGGGGGCAAGTGCCCCCTCCCTCGTTGCGGCCTTGTCCCCCACGACATTCATACTACATTCCTACACCCGAAACCTAAAAACCGCATTGAACTTTTTTAGTGCGTCACAATTCGATTTTAAAAAAATAGGCTGGATTTAGGCAGCGGGATATTGTTACCTCTAAGATGCCTCGAATTTATCACTCTATAGTAACGCATTTGTTTAATATCAACTCATTTCCATCTTGGTTGCCTCCATTGCCCCCTATGTCGCCCCAAGTTTGGTCACTTACTTTGTGAAATTTATTCGTTTAGTTTCCACCAGGGGAACTATTGCGAAATGGGGAACTAAATCGATTAATACGGTCACCTATTACCTTAAAATTTTTCTCCGTTGCCCAAGTGCTTCTAATGTGCCTACCTATTCTATTGAATTCGTTGCCCCCGTTGCCCCAATACACAATATTTGGCACATATTCTACTTGTTGTTACGCCTCCCTCCGCCCTCGAAAACTTGACCTGCCATTGACACTACTAAACTACTATTTGTCAAAGAAGATTAAATTACATTGAATGACAAAAATCAGGTTTGAAAACAGCCTTTTTAAATTTTGCGCATAGCGTAATGACCATGAAATACGTTTTAAAACCACACTTTCGTTAAAATCGACCCAAAAACATGCCCTTTTCTGTGTATTCGTAGGGCTATTTATTTACATACTTAGTCAGTCTCGTTTTGTTTTCAAGGAGATTCAAGACTGTGCTATTATTTATTTTTACCAACCTGGATCATTTTTGTCATAAAAACGACAAATATTACTCTTTTTGGTTTCCAAAGTTTCCAACTGGAAAAATTATGTCGGCGAGATATATTATTTTTGTACACAGATCCTCAATTGATTTAAATCTCTTGATAAATAGCCAATTTAAATTATAACAATATACTAGGCTGTCACAGTACCTAGGTCCGGTTATAAAGAAAGCTAGTGTGTATTCCGGGCAATATTGTATGGTGAAAAGAATGTATTTCAGATACTTAGCTTTTTCCAATTGACGTTTCATGGTGTCTCATTTGGTGGGTCGGAGGTAGAGATTTTACATTGATAGATATAGGGACTTCTGTTTCAGAATACTGTCCTGATGATAAGGTGCTTGGCATGTGTATTGTCTTGACAACTACATAATGTCAGTATTGAATTTATATTAGCAAATGCTAAATCAAATTCAAAGTTTATCTCATTGCTTGGATACAAACTCAAAATTAAAAAAACGAAATTAGCGTTTCACACTTCTGCCAGGAAATGCCACGGGTCTAATTTTATTTCTTTCTCTACAGACATGTATTGATAGGTAAAATTGCTTTATCAAGTCTACCATTATAATATTATAGAGATTTTTTGTGACGATGTGTTAGGAGTAGAGAGAAGGAGGGCCGGACCGGGTACCGAAGCTCAGACTCAGAAGATGTCAAATGAAGAGTTGGGAACGGAAAACCGGCCCATTATCATTGAGGGAGATGACGACAACGTTCAAGTATTCCCAAATGGGAAAAATCCATTTCTGATTCCTCCGGTATGTTATAATATTTTATTGATTCATGATTAAATTTAACAGGGCAATTCATTCCGCAAATTCCGTTTTTGGTAATTATAATCTAACTTGAATATAATCGAATTCTTCTTGAATACACTACTTGTAAATAAATAATTTTTGTAGCAATAATTTTGGAGAGGGTCCTTGTTCAGATTTCAACTAGCCGGTAGGTAAATTGCGAGATGGCTAGTGGGCAAAAGGGGGCAGAAGTCAAAATGGGGCTAAATAATACAGTAAAGGATGTAAACATTGGCGGATATATTTGAATTTTAGGTACTTTTGCCCCTTTTGCCCGGATGGGTGGGCAAAATGTAAAAAAGCCGGCTGAAATAGAACTAGAACCTTGTTCAGTACTACAGATGCATGTCTTGGAATGACCCATGCTTAGAGCGACGCAAGACGTTCAATCCGTGTTGAAACCCACTGGGTCACTAAACTTTGATATTAATCAAGTTCCCAGTCTGAACATGAGAAAGTGGACTTGCAAGGTGCAGAAGTGCAGAGTTTTGATTATATGCAGAATAAACTAAGCCGCAGAAGATTATTCCAAGTATTATCACTTTTTGGCGATTAATTATAATAGTGGACATGAGCAGGACCTCCGACTATTATGTTTTTGCGGAATAATTGATTATTTAGCAAATAATTTCCCGCGAATGAATTGCCTTAATAGATATTCACGTGTTGATTATTTAAGTTTTGGAATTTAATCGTGAGGATGGAATGAGTAAAAATTGATACAGCGTTAGTACCCAATGAATTTCGTCAAAAGTCATTTTTATTTGTACAGGGTCATCACTTATATATTCCCCCACCACAGCCCAACACAGACTAGTTATCAAAATGGTCTATATATCATCTTGTAGAAAATCTTTTTGCAAGTCTAACTGATTCTAACATCATGTAATCGGTTAGAAAAAAACCGGATAAAACAATTTTTGAAAATAAAAAGTTGAAAATTTTCTGAAATTTTGCCCGCTTTTCAACTTGCCCCAGGTCACCCAGAATTTTATTTTCGAATTTTGATTCCAGAATCATTATAAGAATCACATTTGTGATTTTTCACCAATTTTCATCAAAATGGAGGTGGTAGATTTTTCAACTTTTTTAGAAGATGTCAAAACTAGAGTAATCCAGAAAATAGTTGAAAAATCGACCACCACCGAGTTTGTTTAAAATTTTGTTGGTGGAAAAATAACAAATGCTTTTCTTATAATGATTCTGGAATCAATATTTCAAAATAAAATTCTGGGGGACCTGGGGAAATTTGGAAAGTGGGCAGAATTTCTGAAAATTGTCAACTTTTTATTTTCAAAAATTGTTTTATCCGATTTTTTTTCTAACCGATTACATGATGTTAGAATCAGTTAGATTTGCAAAAAGATTCTCTACAAGATGATATATAGACCATTTTGATAAATAGTCGGTGTTGGGATGTGGTGGGGGGAATTAAGTGATGACCTTGTACTTTTCCCGCGATGTAGTAAATGCTAGATCAAGTCTCAAAGAAAAATAATTTGAATATAATTACAACAATCCACGTTGAGGTGGATTTCATTTAATTGCTTTTAAGAACGGAATTTTAATTTTGGACATGCGCAAACGGGAATTTTTCTCTAATAATCTAAATAAGTCTATTTTCGCGATTTCAATTAGAAATGTATTAGAAAAGCAGCATTTTAATTGTTGATTTAAAACATACTTACTAGGTTATAGAATGCATCTACCAATATCTGAGCCTCAAAGATATTAAAAATTGCAGACTGGTTTCAGACGAATGGAGGCTTTCCTCAAATCAGATTCTTAGAAAGCGGGCTAGGATTGTCATTTCAAACAAAATAAGGAGAACTTTTACGGAATTCGGCCGTTTCTCAATATCCGAATTTTTGGAAGATTTTTCGGAAACTTCAAATAGACCATTCAGTGCGTTCAGTTTTCGGATTCCGTACTTTGGACAACTTCAAGTTAACGATATAAACGAGTTCTTTGAAAACCATAAAAGACATATGAAAGAATTGGATTTGAGGTTGGAGTATTATATTGGGAGGAAGTCCGTAGAGTGGTACAATATTACTCCATGGATAACAGACTCCTTGATGAGCACCCCGGATGCTAATTATAACACGAAATTTAGTGCCGTTTGCCCCCTCAACGACAAGGTCAGGAGGCGTGATGTGGGAATTTCGGTTGCGCTGTCCGCGCTGATGTTCATAAAAGAAATCAGATTGATTGGAATTGTAATCCAAATTGCGGAACTAAATAATGAAAGTAAATTAAGTCCAATAAAGTTAGATATTCAAACAGTGCAGTTTATGTTGGGCGAATATAAAGCCACTGAGATTCGTATCAATGACGTCGTAAATTTTGTCAACTGCAAAAGCGTTATTTTGAAAAATGATCATCGTGATTTTACTAAGATCGCATTAGACCTGAGAGACCATGAAAATATATTAAGTTTTGACAGTCTCACCTTAGAAAATGTTACAGTCTCCAATTGGGCCACATCAATTATAAGCGTAAATAAATTGACCCTATGCAATGTACCACTTACAGAATCATGTGGAATGCGAATTGACAATCTGAACATTGGTCATTCCCATATAAATTTGGCCTGTTTACCAGAATCATTAGAAAGTTTAGATATGACCCATGAGAAAGAGAACATGGTGACATGTAGTCATCCAATATTCTTGCCGAATCTTAAAATTGTGTATTTTCATATCTTATCGCTTCCTCATCTCAGTCACTTCAAAATGTGCCCTGAATTAATTGAACTTCATGTAGATGGAGAGTGGCCGGATACACTAGTGTGCTCATTGGGCTGGATTCCAAAAAGCATCAAAAGAATCTGTTTCGAAATAACGGCAATAAAGTGGGCAGCTGTAGGCGAAGGCGAAAGTCCGTTACTTCTGCACCAACTATGCATTCTATGTGCAACTTATGACAATGTTAGAGACATTTGCATTCCTCATATTCAAGTGAAAGATCTTATTTTGCTCTTGGAGTTTAAAAGAGATGATAATCACAGAAAATTTGTTGAACTCTTAGAACATTTATATAAACGTATACACCCGCCTCAGCGAATTTTTGTTGGACCTGTGTTTTGGTATCGGGATGAATATAGTTTGTTAAGAAAATATGTTGATAAAAAGGATACCTACTATGTATTCGAGCATAAAAGGGGTAAGGCAATACATTTCTTAGAATTCGACACTTTTAAAGACACTGCTTTTAATTTTGGCAATGGGGTTTGGGCAGGGATGTACCGACGAGGGACTTAGCTTTGGCCGATGCGTTGATTTTCTATTAACGGCCTTAAAGCCGATGCCGATGCGGAGTGGTGTATAAATAAAATATTTGAACAAAAACACAAAAACAATAAATTTTTTTACAATGTGAGGTGCAAGTCCAATCATTGACATAAATGATAGTCAATTTTTGTCCATTTTTGTCATTAAAACGTGCTTTAATTCGGAAAAAGAACATAAGGAAAACATTTTTAATACTACATTTCAATTAAGTCGCACTAATTTTGTTTTTATAAATCAGCATAGGCACTAAGGAATATTCTCTTTCATGTTTTGCCTAACCACTCTCATTACTAATAGTCGAAGAAAATTCCAAACGTTAAAAAGTTTTCATAGAATATCCCAAACTTGTTTTAAAATTCGTGATTTCGTCTGAAATACATTTTAAGTTGCAATTCTCACTTTGAGTACTAAATTTCAGCATAATATTTCAGAAATTAGTAATAAACTTAAGTTACAGAACTTGCATACATTTAATTAAAGTAAAAATTTAATATTTCAAAAATTAAAAAGCATCGGAAAATCGGCAGTTTTAGGCAATTTATTTTGGCCGATTCCGCTGCATCGGCAAAACCAGATTATGGAAGAATCGGCGGCCGATTCATCAGCTTGCTGATGCATTGGTGCATCCCTGGTATTGGGTTAGGGCTTCGAACTTTTGCTGCTAGCTAATATTATGATGTCAATTTTGTTTACGTTTTGATAATTGTTTGTAAATTTTTTAACCATAGATAAATGTATGTATGTCTTTAATATGCTGCACAATTGTTGGTACAATGTGATTATTATGTTAATCAAAATGAACAGACAGATTAAAAACATTTTTGTCTTGTCGTGACGCTGTTACATAGCCAATATAATTTCATTATATTGTAATCTATTACCATTACCACTAAGTTTTGTAAAATTGTTTCAATAAAATTATATTATGTTGATAAAGAGGCTCTTTACTATGTATTCTAAAATCAAAAAGGTGTTTCAATAGAGAAGACAGAATTCTGTGCTTTGATAAACACTTCTTTTGAATTTGAGATCAAGTATCGAGTTGGCGCTTAGACTATATACCTTTTGCTGCTAAACAATATGATGTAAATTTTCCTTCGTTTTGATAACTGTTTGTAGGACAAGCCTATGGTTAAGACCATTCTGTTAAATTGGTCCATATTCACATATATTGTAGAGGACATTAAGACAACCAACTTTGATTAGGGTATGAAAAAAATTTACCGTCTAGTTTACCCGGGAGAGGTCACCAAAGTTGTTACCCGGCACCCCGAATTTTGGTATCCACGTTTCGATATCGTTCATACTCATATGTTTTAGAGGACATAAAGACAATCAACTTTTGTTTAAACCTAAATCGGATCCGCCGTATCATTTGCCCGGGAGGGGCCACCAAAATAGTTACCCGGTACCCATATTGGTGGTGTTTTTGGGTCAATATCGGTCATGTTATAGAGACCTCTCCCGGGCAAACGATACGACGGATCCGATTTTGGTTTAAAAAAAGTTGATTGTCTTTATGTCCTCTAAAACATATATGAGTATAAACGATATCGAAACGTGGATACCAAAATTCGGGGTGCCGGGTAACAACTTTGGTGACCTCTCCCGGGTAAACTAGACGGTGAATTTTTTTCATACCCTAATCAAAGTTGGTTGTCTTAATGTCCTCTACAATAAATGTGAATATGAACCATATCCAACAGAAGGATCTTAACCATAGGTTTACCGCCCTTGTCCTTTGTTAACCATAGATTAGATGGATATCTTTAATATGTTGCACAATTGTTGATACAGTGTGATGATTATGTTAAATCAAAATGAACAGACGGATTAAAAACATTTTTTGTCTTGTTATGACGTTGTTACATATTACATAGCTAATATAATATAAATTGTAATCTATTACCATTACCACTAATTTTTGTAAATTTATTGTTTCAATAAAATTATAGCAAGTTTATAAATCTAAACACAAAGCTAGTAGTATTTACTTACTTGAGCTCCTAAATGCTTAATGCTCCTTTAATCCTTTATACTATATATGAAATCCGGTAGCCTGTATATTAGTAACTATGTAAGGGAAAATCATGAATTTGTCTATCTGTCCGACGGGATATCTGGCAGTTCATGTTCATATTTCACGATAGCATTACTTTACAGGGGGAGTGGTTCAAAGGTCCAAAATTGATGAACCTTAATTGATTTTTATCACCGAACGTCTATTATGCAATTTATTCACTAATATTATACTCATTATTATTGTTCTGCAGGTGCATATTATATCAAATATCCCATTGATTTTATTGACACAAATATTAATAATAGTATCTGACAATATATTATGACTATAAGTAGTTAAAAACTATTGGCACCGTAAGGGAAAATGTGTTAAAATACTATGGCACATCTAATGTAATTGAAATATGATGTAGACTAGCTATACATCGGAAGACAATAATTTCAAATTGAATAACGATCAAACAAACTTAAATGCAAAGTTTGATATTAATTAATTGCATAGATATATAATGTTTGTTAACATATTTCTACGTCAGAACTAACCTACACTATTGCGTCTCAAAATTCGAGAGGGCTAATAACAACGAGTTTTTACTCTAACACTACTCGACTTTAAATAAACATTCTCGACATCAATTAAATGATAAATCTAAAGATTAAATCAATAAAGTAATTTGAATATCACTTCTATTCCGATTTTAAGCAATATTGCAGTCGATTTGTCCATCTTTAGGTAGGCAATTAAGAGTCTGAGCCACAGCTCGAACCAAATATGTCATAGTTCCATAGCATCCAGAAGGAGCACTATCGTAGAAGTGTTGACAAATATTTGCTGCCCCTCCACACAGAATCCCACCGTTAGCTCCTTCTACAACACTGTCTCGAAATTTCGTACAGCAAAGGGTAGCATCTCCGTTAATTTTTGTCTATAAGAAGTTCAAAAAATGGTAAATAATCTCATTGAATAGTAAGTTTCCACAGTTTCCAGCGATAATTATCATTTGATAAATTGAGGTTATTTACCTGATCTTGAATAAAAATTCGATTGGCAGTATGAGTAAGATGCTCAACATGTATAATCTCCCCCAGATAAGGCGTTAAATTGTGTTCCACCAGTAAAGTTAAAACCATCAGTGTTTCAACTACCAGTTGTCGATACTCTGGTTGAGGAATAGTATTTAGCACTGACTCCACCCTCAAGGCGAATTTCAGTTCACCAGATGTCATCTATATGGTCAAATACATAAACTTTTAGAAATTGGTGTCCAATGGAGAAGAACTGGTCATTGTGATTTCAATCAATTGAATCGAGAACATAATTTACTCTCAAATATCAAAAGCATTTTCATTTAATAATTAAAAGCCAGGATCTGGATCTAAGAAGCAGCTATTACTACGTTAATATACGTACCTCTTGTGTCAGGCTATTAGGTAACACCTTTCCATTTATTGCTAATCCTTGACACTAAAATATAAATAATCAATCAACCAACTTATGCCACAAATAATTTTTGGGTGCTTTAATTGTATACTTACTCTTTCAAGAACAGACCAAGCTCTTGGGTAAAATCCCCGGGGAACTCTATTTAAAGCTCCGTCTAATCGTCTACGGCGAAGCCACTGACCTTGCTGCTTCTCTACATCAGATTGGTCTGCGTCTCGACAAAATAGTGTATCTATGTGACCCTGAAAATAAAGAGATGAAAAATCGCTACATATATACATAGCACAACACATCAACACATTCAATTCAATAATTTAAATACCTTGCTAACTTTAGTTGATTTGGTGCTAACGACAGAATGATGACTGAAATTATATCCACTTCTAGAAGCTAAAATTAGAGAATTATTACTATTAATAATATAGACTTTGTATACATTCCTTAACGTTAGTATAGCTTACACGTGCTAACAGCAAACTCCTTGCCACTCATTATGTGATACAATAAATTTTTCATTTCAAATGGTGAAAGATTTAGCAAATGTTCCGATGCTTCCGTTCCATCACATTTTAAGGTGCGTGCCAATTCTGTAGCCATCACCTAAAAGTATTATTAAAAGTTGTAGGTTCGGGTTTTTCTTACAAATAGTCAATTTATGTGTATAATTATGTCTTAACCAACCTGGATAATTAATCCTACTCTAAGGCGAAGCATTTCATGGAAAAGCTGCGGTTCTGTTCTGATAAACATTGCCAAATATACCAGAAGTTCCTGTAAAATACAGAATTTGAAATTGCTTTGCTACGATACACGCATCTATTAAACAATTAATACTAAAAAATAATAACTAAAACAAACTTAATGTAAAAATTAGTAATCTAAAATCTCCCTTTCCTTACTGTTTGGTAAAATGTATTGGAAAAGGGATATAAAAAGAATCCCTACACTATATAAATACAACGATACAAAATAAATAAACTTCGTGGACATTTTCAACAACATTCCAGACTAACAATGCTGGTTAAATATATACCTGAGTGAGCATGGCAGTACTTTCGTCATCACCATAGGACTGGTGAATGATTTGCCTCAATTCAATTTCTGGTAACGGGCCAGTTATTGTCTTTTCATGCTGCGGTGGAATTCCAACTGTCACTTGTTTTTGTCTTACCAGTAAATCAGTGACTGCTTTAGCAAGATCTTCAACCCTTTTTCCTAACATTCCTGTTTTAAACGTAATATTATTAAATCAAAGTACGTCATTTACCTACACTCAATGATACTGACTCATTACTTTTTAAAAACAGAGAATGAAGCCACAACAGGTGCAGAAGTTATCAATTATTGTATCAAATCGAATCAAAAATAATTAAAAGTGAACCTGCACTATGCCGAACTAGTCCCCAAAGTTTCTGCTGACAGGCTTTATCATACAGACCTTTAACAAGATCCTTAACAGTTACCGGATTCTTCTGATCATCAAGCCCTAAAAATTATAATATGAAATTTTTGTATTTTATAAGTTTCTTGAATATTGAAAACTATCCTTGTAACTACACAAAAATTAAAAACCTGTGTTATAATCCAACCCATGGGTCACTACAAGATAATGGAGAATATCTCCTTGCTCCTCAGGGAGTTCTGTTTCTCGTAGCATAGTTATCAGCTCATCTACTTCCGTATTTTCATACTGGGCATCAGAATGAGTTCTAAATTAATAAATTGTTTCAATTTGATATATTATTATTCAGCGTATATTTTACTTAGAACCCAAAAATCATAGTCATATCGTTTAAATATGTTAATTTAGTGATTAATTTTACAATTATTATTCTTAAGTGGATATAAGAAAGATGCTAAGTAATTATTTATTACCTGACTCGAGTAATAGCTGACCAATCTGGTACAGGTTTAACTACTTCCGGGGACGGACTTCTTTGCTGCTGAGTTGACATCCCCGAGCCAGTAAAAATTGGAGGGGATACACTTCTCTGCTCTTTCCAACCAGTTTGCTCATCTGTGTTTACACAATTTTTATTAATACCACAAAGCTGAGCATAATCATAAATGGTGGTAATGCAGAACTAGGTAGGTCCAAAATTACAAAGTTACCAACAAAATCATTTTTTCTGGGCTTCACATTTCCCAGTTAAGGCTAGGTATAGGACAATGGTTTACTGGTAACTTTGTAGACCCAGTATACATGATAGGTTAAAAACAAATTTGAATTACAAAAATATTAGTATTATTTACCACGATAAATCGAGCGAGTTCGTTTTATTGTTCCCCTCAATGACATTCGACGTCCAGGATTTACCTTTTTCCCTTGCTTTAAACCTCCAAACTTTGTCTTGGCCACTGCCGGAAGTTTGACTTTGTATGCCAAAGACTTTTGGAGCTGTTCTTCCAAATATTCTTGCACACTGGGATGCAGTTCTGCAAAGTACAGATAAAGCATAAAGGATATTACATTTTCTTGTTTGGTATTTTTTGTAATTAGCAAGAAATGAATTATTAACAGAACGTACTTTCAGGTATACCCTCCTCGACACTTCCCAGAAAGCTGAGATTCGTTATACAAGATGTACTTAAAAAGTCTTGAAGATATCCGAGGGTGACTCTGTGGCAAAAATATAAACAATATAATATAACTAAGAAAACACTTCACTTTTAAAATCTTATGGAGCAGTGCTAACCTTGTGCCGACGGTGTATCCACTGCGAAGTTTTTTGATTGTAGTAATGATTGACATAGGGACTTTTCCATCCTCTGACACAAAATATAAAACTCATATTATGAAAATGTATTTTTTATAGAAATAAAAAAAAATGCACTGCAACTAGATTGTATTAGACTATGTGGCACTCAATTATTCCCCGAGCAGTCATGACTCAAGACCATTGTCGATTCAGCAAGTCACAAACGGTTAATACATTGGCAGCAAGCACTTAGGTCCGTTACGAAAACCAACTCAACTTTTAGATGTCAGATGTTATAAATGAACATGAATCCTTGTTAGTTTTAAAGCAGTTAATAGTATAAATTTTTGAAGAACTTTTTTCCGTTTAATTTAATTTACGTCAATCTAATTCTAATGCCGAAATTTCTGTCTGAGATGTGAAAAACTAGGATTGCAATAATGGTGCGCGCATTTGTAATAAATATTACCTTTCAATAAGGACGAATTAACGACAAAAGTAACAGTAGGTCTGCCAAGGAAACTGCTCCAATTGTTAGTAAGAAAAGCCAAGTCGTTTCCGAAATTGTGAGCTAAAACGGCCGAGTCATACATCATGTAATTCTCCTCCAAGTCAAAACTCTGCCCAGAAATTTTAAACAATTCCTAGTGTCACGTACTTGAAAATGTTTGAATTATGTCATCAAGTCTACCCTTAATTGCCCTTCCATACTACGTCTAACATTTTGATTAACATTAATATATTGCCCATTATTTGTCTTTGGTCTCTACGTCACACCAATCTACCACCAAAAAACCTAAATAAATCCGTCCGTTAAATATAAGTAAAAAAATTGAAGTGCAAATAATGCATTCCATTTGTACATTCTCACATGCTAACATACACATGCCCCAAAACCTTATTATTTAAGCAACGCTTTACTTGCAAAAAATGCAATTAAACAAGCTAGATAATAAACTGTGGACCAAACCCGATGCTAAAAATAACAGCTAAAACAAATTCTAACCGAGATGAATTTGTCTGAAAGTAAAGACGACCAATGGTCGGCCTAGAACGTTTTGCCAGGAAGATTTCAAGAAATTCAGCTCATTTTTGAAGTTGTCGATCATCAAATCATAGTCAGAAGCGATGTAAAACCTTTGTTGGTCCATCAACTACAAAAATTACAAGCACCGGCCTAGATTACCTTTACTATCAAGCAACCGGAACAGGACTCTTTCAAAAAGTTCCAAATCAATTGCCTGATAATTTTAACAAATATCAAATCTACTGCAAAAAATACTTTGTACAAACAATTCAACAACAGCTTCGAAATGTTAATTTATACACCGGGTAAATGTATTGCTATGCTAAATACTTTGTCGGTTGGCCCCGTTGACTAAAAACTTAAAATTATAAATGGGCTAAATAGTAATAAAATTAAGGCCAAACGCCACGAAATATACAAATATTCAATCGTGTTCAAATTATAAGAATAACTTTCAACTTAAACCACACCCAGTAAATTAAAAACGCTTTATCTACATAATTCACTATAACTTAGCGCAATTGTTTTGATTTATATCCAAATTAGCATCAAACGATAAGGAATATATTTCATCTTTAGAATTTAAAAATAATATGAAAACCCATTATTTACAGTGTTTGGACATTTCTGGTTCTCTACCTATTAGAAATTGAACAAAATGGAAATTAAACTACGAAAACATAAAAATTCAAACCTGGGGAGTAAATGCAAAAATTCTGTCTTGTAAAGAATATAGCTTGCTTGTACAGAGAATTCCAACATCCCTGGACTTTCGCCCGGAAAGACTGAGCTTTTTGTTGCGACCTACAAAGAAATTTTTTATTAGTTTCGGAAACACAAAATCTAGTAGATTAACTCATATTTAATGTATAAAGGCTACATTAAATTAGGTCCCCGTGTTTAGTGTTGAAAGCATGTTCACCATCACCACTAACATTTATTCTTCAATTAGTGCTAAGATTTATTATGGCATTCAAAAAGAAAAAATAGTGTACCTAAATAAGCATAGAGGTGACTTAAAACTCTCGCGGGTTGCACTTCGATGGGTGCTACTTCAGCAATAGTCTGGACATTGATGTCAAAATATTTCAGTTTTTCTTGAATTTCTTTATCTTCTGCTAGTATTACAACCTGGACCAAAGTTAAAATATCATATTATTTGCGTTTGAACACATAAAACTATAGGAAGACACAAAAGTTTAAAAACATACCTGAACAACCACATCTGGTTTTTTCTCTGAACATAAACGTCTATTTAAAGGATCTAATTCCCCAGGAGCAAGAAATCCCTACGCGTAAAAAAATAATTTGTTTATTAAGTCAATATTGAGCAATAATTATCTTTTTGTTATCTCACTTCTTGTAAAAGTTTTCCAACAATGTAAAGACTTTGAGCCCACATAAATGGACATCTGCCAAGTGGTTCTCGGATTTGGCTACCAGGACGCTTATATTCTTCGTTCACCAAATTTGCAGGAACAGCATACAACTCGGGCACCAATCGAAGGCCGTCTTCTGTTTTGATTAGTATCTATTCATCAACAGATTCCCATTATTTCACAACAGCTGAACATTAGTGATTTAATATTGAATTAAAATTAAAATACTGCTCAAGAAATTTTTATAACAATAATTTTGATCTACTAGTGAGTTTGCAATGTAAATTATAGATTGGGGTTTCTAATGTAACGTACCTCATCTAGGGCTTCACTGTATTTTAGAGTTGCGTCTTTATCACCTCGAAAACAAGCATCAATAACCATATAGCAAAGAAACAAAGGCCACTCGCATTCAATATTATCGAACATACGAAGCTCCCATGGTTCATAATACAATCTCGAAGGATCCTCTTTAGGGGTTTTATATCCGTCGCGAAGAAATCTCTTAAAACCATAGTGACCTCGCAGTTTCGACACAATCGTTTGTCTCGTGAGCTTAATTAAATCAGGGTCATCAACCGCAAATGCTGGGAAGCTTATAACAGACAACAATCCACTGTCAACTTCTTTAGAATTAGACTCCCGAGGCAGCATCGATTGCAACACAGCTTGGCATTTCTGAGCCTCGTCAGCGAGGACATGAATTACTGAAGAAGGTCCTCCTCTGGCTCCAAATAAGTCTAACTCATTCATTGCCTCTAGTGCAGCTTTAGCAACTCCAATTGAGCTAGCATTTAATTCTGGAAGTCCATGATTGCTTTTGTCTCCCCTCTCCCACATGCCATAGTCCTTTAGAAAAATACAAACAAATTAATTCTCCATTACTACAATATGAATAGTCTGCAGCTGATTAAACTTACCGGAACACAATACGCGGATTCAATATAAAAGACGAGATTCTGAATAAATGCAACTTCATCAAGACTAAATATAATCTGTAATCCTAAAAATACAAAAAAGTTTATAACTTTATTTTAAACATTGATCATTGATTTTTATCACTCACCTGAGGCTGTCATTTGGGCCAAAATTAGTAAATACAATGACATGGCGTCAATTTGAAGATGACCCCAATCTCCATCGCCGACAACTACTTGGCCAGTTTCGGAGCTGTATTTTGCATGTATGGCATCCAAGGGTGACTGAGTAGTTTTAAATTTTTCTAATTTATCCTTTTGCCGCATCATGGCCATCAGGAGACCTCTCATCAATTTGACACAACTCTTTGAAAACATTATTTTAAAAACATCCTTTGAAAACTGATCATTACAGCGATGTATATTGTCACAAAAGTCATTCATTATTATTATACCTGTTCTAATTCGTAGGTTTTGGCTCGATCTTCGTCCATGTCAGCATTCTTTTTATATGCCATGGAAAGACTCCACACAGACATAATGCTATACACATTGTCCCTGATCCAAGCATGTTTATTTGTGGAACTTGCAGGGAAAAGTCCAGTTACAGGGTCCTTAACATTAAAAAAACATTGATAAAAAAGTTTGATGAAGCCCACAATAGTAATATAAATTACAAATTTGCAGAACAAGAGTTGTATAAACTGACCTGATAACGTAAAATTGTTTTGTAGAGAAGCCTTTGATAGTAATCTAGCCGCACTCCGGAATTGGTACGACTCCTCATTTTTATTACTGAGTTAATAGTTTCCAGGAAATAGATCTATCAATCAAATTACCAAACAGAATACAAACTTTTTCGTCTTCACTGCTTATACCAGTCTTATTAGAGATTCTGTGTGTTTAGCACATCATTCATCACAGTTGACAGTCAATAGTTGAAAGTTTAACCCCCATCCTCAAATGTACAAAACTGTAATCATCACAAATATAAATAATTATTTAGTCTATGATCTATAATTATCTTTTATTCATGCCTAGTCATTCTCTCTTATCGTTGCCAGGAATCGGAATCAAGGTTATAAGTTTACTAATCCAAAATTGAAGCCATATATTTTTTTAAATGTGCAGTAACTTAAATTGCAACATTTGAACTGTTGATAGTGTACACTGTGTACAGTACAGTACTGTAGACAGTTCGTAAAACTAATAAATCCTGTTACTGTCCGTCCAGGCTCCAACTTCCAGACAAAGTCAGAGAAAGTCAAAAGTATTGCACTTTATATTTGTTTACATTATAGTTTTAATGCACTTACTTGTTAAATGGTGGTATTTTGTTGTTTTCTATTACCAATATATGACCTTTGTATAAAGTACGAGCTATAAGCTCATTATTAAGTAGCGATTTACTTAATTGTTATTCATTAAATCCGATGTTTATTTGGCAACTTTTTAGATTTCACAAGAAGTTAACACAGGAGAGTGCTGCATCCAGATTTTCAACTGAAAGGCGCAAAAAAGGTTATTGGCTATTGAAGCATGTGGATTGTGGAGGAATGTTTTCTCATGATGAAAAGCATAATAATAAACCCATGAACCAGGACCACGATGTTCACACGAATATCCATCTGTAGTATGAACTATTTTATACTACATCTTTTAACGCATATAAATCCTCTCTTGCCTTGTGTACATTATTTATTTATTATTTATTACTACGAAAATGTGTGAGGGGATACAGATGAAATAATGCTCTTATTTCTTGTTACGATATTGTCTGAACATAAAAGTGCAAAGTACAATCAGGGCCGCAACTAGTAAATTATTTCGGGAGAGCCCATCAATTACTTATATGAAAATTATTATATGAAAAATATTTTTGGGAGCTATGTGCCTCTTACCAGAATTCTTTTCTTTGATTTCAGAAGGGTAGGAGGTCCCTTTACAGTGTAATAAGTGACAAATAATAGGTTAGATTGATTATAGACACTCTATGAGTACAATGTATAATATTATGTAATACAGGAGTGCAATTCATTCAATTATATCATTAAAAGAGTGGAATACGCCTTCAAACTTATGTTTACTACGTCGTACGCAATGTACAATAAGTACAATGTACATCTTCATTACTAATAGATACCTACTACTATCTACTAGTAAATGCAAGAAGAAGGTCGCGTCCAGACGATTTATAAAAGTGACGAGAGACGGAGATGATGGCTAAGATAGAATCGTTGAACATAATAATACTATATCTGCTACTTTGAATAAGCAAAGCAACTTCTTGTCTGCTTGTCTCTTCAGTGAGATAGAATTATCCTTTGCTGTAATGGTGATGGATGGATTGGGTTCATTGGTATAGACCACAGTTCTACGAGTGTTATCATATGTAACAATTAAAGTCATTTCTCATCTTTGTTTATCTCATCATAAGATCAGATCTTGCGCAATACACTTTATAAAATGCAAATGCGTATTTCACAGGAAATGGTTTGATTAATTACTTAATTTACTTTATGAAAGAAGACTGCAGATTGCAATATTAAAGTAGCAATTATCATGAATAAGTTGCCTCGTCTATAGTGTAATAGGAACAAGGGTACTTCCTAATTTAACCTTAGAAAGGACATTTAGAGCTTTTTATAATTCTCTTTGGTTTTTAATCCACTTCAAAGGTCACACAGGGATAAATAGAAAAAATAAGAATTTCGGAAGTATCTATAATTGAATGCAGCATGCAAATTCGTATAGGGAAATTGTTCTCTCAAAAAAGGGTGCATGATATTTATGTTGCGTTGAGACGCATAGACAGAATAAATTGGAATCCGACTCGCTTATACCTAAGTAGCATTTCATGTTAGGTAAAAAATTACGAAATAATAATAAAACATTTGAGATGAGATTTGATTACAATTAGGATACCAGGACAAGAACACACTATAAAGATAAGCCCTTGACACGGAGATTCTTTCTACTTGAATTCCTGTTGATTGACACAATTGTCTCTTAATATAATTTTTTGATATAATCAACTAATTTCGTCTCTGTGGTACATTCTAGCTCCCTTTTTCCTTATAATGGTTGTTCCTCAGAGCAAAAAGAAGTTTATTTGTTCAAATTGTATACCTACTAAATAATATGTATCTGAGGATCCCTCCACTTCCAGCTATTATTGGGTATTTATGTTATACTCTGTGAATTGCGTTTAAATTCTTACAGAAAGTTGCACCTTTCCGGTATACTATGGCACCATCAGCATTTCCCACGTTATTTTCGCTTCCAGTAGGCAATTGCAAACATTTCATCAATTCTCAGCATTCAAAAAGGTACAACTGGTGGTGAATCTTTGTTTTACCGATGTTTTTTGCTATTAACTAGTAACCACTTGAAGTATATGTTTGAAGTAACCATTTGAGCTGAATAGTGACTAATGACTAGTTTTGTGGATGATAATTTTGTGGTTGTGGGAGCCTAGTTACTAATTCGAGTTTTTCCCTGTTGCATGATACTGCTAATTTTAATATTTACGAGTAATTTGACAAGAACAAGAACACGTCTTCTATTTTAAAATGTATAATGCAGAGAGGATAAAATGGTTGAAAAGGGAACTCGAATGATGTCAAGAGCATCCCTCTCACAATCAGTAAGTGCTATTAGAGTTCTTACTGCTACTTATAACTCTTGTAGTCGGTGCTGTAATGAAGCTGAGATCCACATAATGCATTAGCAAGCTGGTATATATGCTAAAAAAGATTTTCGAGATTTATGGGATTTGCTTGTCCTTTGAGTCTTGGTCTGAGAGTTTCCCTTTTTATTCGTCGTTATATGTAATTTACGGAGTCTTATATCACTCTTCGTGCAAGAATAACTTTTCCTTTGTATGCTCATCATTCCTTAATATGCCTTGTACCTGTTTAATCTCCGCTGTAGTAACAATGGTTTATAGGTTATCATAAGAGTCCACAATAATACCGTTGCCCTTGTTTCATTTTTTATGGACTGTCTCAAATGATCATCTCAACCCTTAAATTTCCATTTTAGTACACACCGGAATTCGCACTTAATTACAAGAACGTTTGCCTGCTTTTACTGAAATGAGTTACAAGGACACAGAACAGATGGGACTTTCTTGTGGTAATAATACCTACATTTTATTTACAGGTACATACAGCCCAGGAGAACTCGTTGCCAATTATGGTAAATATTATTGGTAGTTTACTGGCTTGGAGCTCATCATCATTTGATTACTACTCTTCTCAATATGGCATTTACATTAAGGAGATGAGCATGGTAGTAGTAAAATGTATAATCATCAATTACTACAATTTATACTTTAAGCATTATTGCTCAACAGTCACAACCATTCTGAAGATATATGAAAAAAGAAAGGTTGAGAATAATGAGAATGGAGAATATTGATGACTGTGATGACAGTGATAGTGATGAGTGAGCACAGACTACATTGTGGCAAAATAAATTTACAGAATTCGTTACCGTTGAAGTTTGACCTTATCTTACTTCTCAGTTTCCTTAAGTCCCAATTGCAATTTATTTGCAGCACCAATAAAAACATTCTAACAACGCTTCAGCCACCATTGTCTCACGAACTTACATTTACATCACGTTTTCCCATTGACAGCAGATCAAGATGATAGCTTTCAAACATTTCAAACAGAATTCATTATTGAGATTCGATTTCAGTTGCGTAATATTATAAGTATTACGTGTATACCATTTGCAGCTTTCAAAACTTGTTTCAAAATAGCTATATACACTTTTTAAATAATTCGGTGAGTGTAGCAATCTATAAGTCTAACTTAACTCGCCGTTTTTTGAAGCAACTTGTTTTAAATTTACAATACTCCTTTTCCTACTTGGACTCTCAATGCCATGAATTATTTATATACTTGGACGAGATTTTTATTTAAACAATTCATGATTGGAGATAAAAATCAACTTCCTGGAATGCATTTGATATTTCTTACGATCTTTGTGGTTAAATGACGCCAGCTTGAATAATTACTGTCCAAAATTGAAATGACTTCCTGGAATTGATCTGATATTTATTTTTTTAAATTGAATTTGAATTTTGGAACCCCATTCTGTTAGTTAAGCAGCATACTAACAGTACATCTTACGAAGGAACTACCATTTGATGCTTGTACAGATATTTAGACAAAATTATGTAAAAATTAATAACTTGGCCAAACCTAACCTAATTTTTACCGACTGAACCTTATTAGTATACATACATTATACAGTATAACTTATACTCTATATTCCAAATAAATGTGCTTTGGGAATCTTGCTCAGGCTGTTGGCTCCAAAATTCATGATTTTTGTAGATGATATTCAAAACCCACATACTGTTAGTCTGAACCGACTTGACATTTCTAGGTTTCTGATGATTTGTACTATGAATCCATTGATATTCATAGTGCCTTTGTTTCACGTTTCCCACTACTGACTGATTTTTTATGAATTCAGGAGAATGGTGCACCGGTTACCTCATTTAAAGATCCGGTTCTCCATTCGTTTTAAAAATGTATTGTCATAAAATTGGTTGGGAATTTAATTATGAATTCATTATTATAGCGGCGCCAGTAGTTAATATTGAAAGTATGCGTTGAACTTTATTGTTCGGTTTATCGCAGTACCTTATTTTAGGTAAGAATTGTTGAAGAATTTGAACTATTATTCAATATGGGGATTTAGACTGTTGCCTGGGCCTGCATTTGCTATAGATGAAGATATCTAAGTATTATTATTAAGCATTTCACGAATTTTTAGTTATAATCGTAATGGACACATTTTCATATAGTGAATGTTCATTAAAGCAATGTCAATTATTAAGAAAGGTGGACGACATTATTGGCAAATTGTTTTTCAATCTCGACTATATGCACGTTAATATTAAGGATTTAAAATTTAGAAGCTAAATGTCATTATGTCATGCAAGTTGCTTAAGAGCTAATCGTGTAAAAGGACTTGTGCCAAAAAGGATTAATTTCTTATAATGTTCGATTTTGCGTAACTTTTTACAATTAAATATTAGACAAGTGTAAATACTGAAAGTTATTAAAAACAATGACAATCCATTTATGATTTTATGACTGTTCATTGGAGATAGAGATCTTTTGCCTTGAAGATGCTCCTTACGCAATTTGTTTTCGATCGTCACTTTCAAATCGTTAAGTGTGTTCAAATATTAATAACAGCTTTTTGAATTAGTTTGGCACAAATCATTCAGAGTTGACAATATAATGCAATCAGCAGTAGAAAATCAATAGTTCAAGTTTTAAAAATCCACTCACAATTCAAATAGCTGCGAAGATAAATAAATCGAATTTGTTTTTCAAAGGATTTCAACTGAGTGGCTTAGAGGATTTAAGAGGATTTAATAGTATCCGGTCAACACGAAACAATGATTGCAAAATGTGGAATTTACATGAAAATGACATAATGCAATTTTTGTGAAATGGTTTATTTAGTAGCCCCACGGAGAGAAATAATAACGATGCAGTGGCAGTCATGGCCAATACGGTATGGGGATTGTGCAATAAAACAAGAAATAGTGATATGAAGCAATGCTCACCTAAGTGCATGTAAAATGTATTTTAAAGTGTGCATCTGTGATATTTAATACATTTCATGCCGTGAGCCGTATTCCTTTCAGGCCACATAATATGGGCATTTGGATAAGATTAGCAGTAAACAGTATATATTATTATACATTAGTACTAGCTACCTATAAAGGGTCATAAATTACTAGTGAAATGAAAAGTGCTTTGTGCATCAATTCTCTTTCTAAGCGACACAGTTGACATGTCATGCATCCTCGTTTTGTCTTGCAATCTTGACTGCGGCCACATGACAATAGTATTTGGAAATTGATGAGCCACGATTTCCATATTTGAGGGGTTCTTTCACTAAATACCGTCGAATTCCTAGCATAGTCGTCACTTTGTGCGATATTATAATGCTCTTTATCCTTCCACATGGTTAGCTAACTACTAAGTAATGTGGGTAGGCAAATAGCCTTGCCCATAACGAGCAGATGCACTGTAGACTCATTTACTATTTATATGATTATGTTTGGCCATTAAATATTTATTCTGTTTCTTAGCATAGTTTTCCATAGATCTTCTTCCTTTCTCATTTTGTCCTACATGTTGGTCAAGACTGAATGTAAATACTTTGCATATTACAATCTGCACTATCCATTGTCTACTATCACTATTTAATAATAAACCATAAGCCAATCCTATTAAATGGACAATGCAATCCATATGATTATTTGCTGGTTCCTAAGTGCCAATGTACTATTGCGATGTATAGTCATGCATATTAACCAGCCTAAGTACTTCAGAATAACCTAACGTAATTATACAGAATGTAAAATTGCTGATATAGAGTGTTATGTCACATCAATCGTTACAATCTATATACTGTAGCAAACAACTGCGACTTGTCTTCATTTTCGTCATTAGGTCATTCTTAAAGTCAAGCCACCTTGTTAACCAATCTACTACTGTGCAATTAGTTTCTGAAGTTATTTTTCTCATGAATATTAACTACGTACCTCTTTTACTACGTATAGATCAATAATTACAGGCTTGAACTGGAATAATTTTGGTTGATGGTCCATGCATTAAATTCTACAGAAATATCATTCGTCTCTTGGATAAATGGGTAATCAATACATTTTCGTTGAGATTAAATAGCAAAACATAATCATTCATGTATATCTCGTTGTAATCGTGTATCATTGTTTTTCCATTCAACTACTAAAAACGTCTATCTTGATCGTGTCTGCCACCAATATCAAGTTTACTGCTGGGCATGTTTATGTAAATCATATTGATTATATTGCGATTGGAATTTTTACAATGATGATGCTATAAATTTAATGGCACAGTAGCACAGTGGTACTTGGCTGTTACAAAAGTTGACATGTTTCTTACCTCTCCTCCTCAAGACAATGCGATTCTTAATAATAATAATGATCCACAAAGGTATTGTATAGATTTGCCAGTTTCGTTATAATGCTCTGCATTTAATTTGCGTCAGTACAATCATCTTTATTCTTGTTATATATGCACTGTAGAATTAACGAAGGTGTAGTGGTAGTTAATGTCATTGATGATATTATTTATATTCGCCTGTCTGATTATTTTTGTTAAAGGGATGTAGCTGGATGTCATTTTCCTTAATTAGCATGTGTAGAAAAATTTTGGTGCAATGATAAATAAATTAAACAGAAACAACATTCGGTTACATTACTTAACAATATTGACATATTTTATTCAACGTGTGACATTTATTTCACATAGAATTCAACTGTAAATACATTTTTAATGCATAAAGTAAACCATAAGTAAGTTATTCTGCATAACTACAGACTGAAGATCCATTGGAGAAGGATCTTCACATTATACAGACACAATACTATTTTTATTTATAAAGTTATTAAAAACGATTATCGTAAATTAACTTCCCAAAGGTTCATAGTATGATGAAGAGACTCCATAAACCATTTCCGCTGAACTGCTTCTCGGAAAACAATAGCGAGAGTTTTTAAATCAAGCCCCAGAAGTCCGACAGCCTCCTGGTTTAGAAGCTTTTCGATCCGCCGTACTAATTCTGCATTATCATGCATTTTAAAAATGTTTGGATAGACAGAGAAAAGAAATCGAATTGTTAGAGCTTCGCGGACGTTTTGCGTCGTTTGAGGACTCGCATTCAGAATCATCACTTTTCCCATGTGTTTCACCCACAGGGGAAGCAAATACGGCAACTGGGCCATGTAAGACGAACGGATCCATCCAGTCTCACTCAAACGACGTTTCACAGCGTCATAACCTTGTGCATCATACACAAATACCTGAAACACACAACAAAGTAATTAGAGCACTTGTACAATATGACATTTATTCCATTCTCTTAATTTAACTATCTTAATTTCAACAGATCAACTTCATACCGTTTACCAGGAATAAACCAAATTTAAATGCAGCCAGAAATAAACAGTATGTTTTGCAAAAGTTCTGCTCGTTAACTCTTACTGTACATTCACTGAATGACTACCAAACAATAACAAACTTTATTTTCCTAAACGTTTCTGCTAACCGCCTTTCAATGGGACTTATTGCCTAACATTTAATTCATCCACGCATAGAATTGTGCAAATAGTGCGAAACTGTGGTGTAGTTAAAAAACATTGGCAAGAACCGAAAGCATTTTGCTTAGCAAAATCACAAACCACACAGAGAGATCCTTGGTAGACCTAGTAATGTTACCTAATCAGTGACGTATAAGCAAAGATGCAAATTACACGATGAACTAAATAAATGTCTCATTAATAATACTTGAGAATTCCCATTATAATAGATCGATAGTTTTTTATAGAATAGTTTCAGTAATGGCATATGCAAATATTCATAACTGCATAATATTTGGGTACCTTATGAGCTAAATGCTTTAAACACAAAACTTTGCCAATAAAAAACTAGCGCATCATTATCACCTTCAATTTCAATGAACTGAACATCATTAACTTCCTTTCTAATTACCATGAAGGATTCTTTCTAAAAATGAAAAGACATTAGCTAATTTATATACATTTATTTATACCTTAATAATACATACCTGTAATCCGAAGTAATCAAGATCTGTACCTGACACATTAGGGAAATTTGACTAAATACTTTTAACATCTTTACAATAAGCGTATGCCAGTAGCTCCAGTATTAAGCACAGGTACCTTTTATTACAACATTTGCAAGTTTGTTACATTTGGAAGACAAAGAGCGTAAGTATTTATTCTGCCGCTGTCCATTGTCAAAAACAATTGCTTAGTTACTATAAATGGGAAAATGACTAAACATAAAAGAAGATATTGCCGCATACTATCACAATAAGTAGTTAGTAGCACTCTGGTTGCTTTTAGTGGTATCTGTACCTTTGTTTCGCATCTTAAATTGTCTACGCAATAATAAAGTTTATGCCATCTCGTCTTTTAACTCTTTAATACAAGGTACTTTTCTATTCTTTGTCGCTACATCACCAAACTGAGCTGTAATTATAATATTAAAACTATCAGCTTTAATCCATTATTATATAAGATAACTATCAGGATATTACAATAGACATTTAAAAATAATTCGTCTGTGCTTTCTTTTAAATCATTTCGACCTCCTAAGAGATGCCATGTTCACAAGGAACCTAGTAACAACTAAAAGAATAACTTTATAACTCGTCGTTTTTAAACAATGACCCATTTTTCTGTTTAATCATCCATAGTTCCGTCCTTATGATGAATGAAATTTAAGACCTGTCACATTTTCCCATATAAATCTAGCAACAAAAAATTGCATCCACTTTTATACAGCATTACAATTGGTACCTACTTAGATACTAATACACGCGATATTTTATAATAATTACAAAGAGGCTAAAGGACTTGGCAGTATGATCTTTTGCATAAATAATGAAATGCGGTCTAAACCGCGCAACATCCAAATTACTAGAGTATAGGGAATGCCCTAATAACAAGATAAGTAGGTAATGATGCTACAAATTGTTTAAAGGGTTTTTTATCTAATCAATCTGCTTTTAATGATTAGACAGAAAAAACTGACTGGATTGTTTATCCTTCATTCATACATTGTTTGTAAATTGTCACTCATTCTCATTAATGAGTCATGATAAACGTGATGTGGGTGTGAGCATAAAGTCAAATAGTTAAAAATCACAAGCATCATCATGACACGTTGAAATTGGAATGCGTTTTTTAATTTTACTAAATGCATAAGAAACAGAAAATGCAAGACACGGTTATGTGAACTATTCCGTCCTACTGACAGAGCCGACTAGGCTTTGCTGAGACATTTACTGCATGAACATCATCGTACTCCTTTTACATCATTTGTTCTTCGCTCATTATGAGTTTTCCCATGATAGTAATAACAACGTTCAACGATAACAGCAAATGGATTTGATTACCTTGATTGGCTTGAATTGTAATTGTCCCCATTTATAACACCATTTTCTATGCTCTGCATGCACATATTATGCGTTAATTCTAATTTCGATACAATGGCAATGACAGTCAAATGCTATTCTTAACATAATACTCGTAATTTTTAATACATTTTTAAATGTCTTTGAAAAGTTTACATCATAAATATATCAATTCAGCATGTTAAATTAACTCAAAGTATTTTATACATTCTTTATTGACAATTCATGCTGGTTTACATTAGTAGTCATTAGTAGGTTGGCAAAAATTATTTGTATAGCTAAATTTTTCATCATAAAGCACATTCCATAAACTTTGTGCATTAGTCTTTTCCCAAAGGTAAATAATGTCATTATATTGATTGCTCTAGTAATACACTAATACATGAAACAAATTGATACAGAGGCCTAAGTAATTGCATGAACATAAAACCAGCGGTTATTAGTTATATTTATGATGTTATTGAAATGCGAATTAGGATAAATATTGCATGGGATTAATAATCTAGAAAGCATAAATTGCTTTGATTTGTTTAAATTAAAAAAAAGGTTAATTTCTTTCGAGAAAAATATCAACTCAAAAACTTCTTTTAGGCAGGCACCATGAATCTGATCCATGAATCCAACCACTTAAAAAGTAAACTCTACTCCCCCTTTACATCTTAAAAAAACATCTATAGCACTTCTCTTCTCACTCAGATGTAAAAATGGGGCCTTTTTCAGTTTATTTCTATAAAAGCTCACTTTTAAAGTGGGTAAAGATATGCTAAATTTGTGAGCATAGTGGAACAGTTTAATTTTAATCTGTGCTAATCTACATTTATAACTACGGTTGTTAATGACTGCGCTTGACTGATAGATTTGACTTTCTGGTTATAAATACTGTATAAAATGGTACATTGTCTATTATATTTGTAATAATGATCTTTGGGAATAAACGATGTCAGTTGCGTGTCGGTTATTATTACTATGAGTCTAGGTTAGGTACAAATGAGGTCATTTAAAAGATAGAAACTGCAAATTGCAATGCCCGTTAGCGGTATTTTAATCAGTTTGAAATGATCACAATCTGCTTATCAAAGTATTTATCTGTCAATTAAAAGCAAATAGAGTAGAAAGAAAACTTACAACGTTTAGTGTATAATGGGAAGGTCATTAATAATGCAATATAAAAGAGTGCATATACATTAGAGTTTATAAATTAATATTTTAACATTAAAAAATAATGATTTGGTTTAGAATCTCATTGATAAAGTAATTTATTTTCCGAAGTGTAAATGCGCATTTATTGAGCGCATCTCAACAGAGCTTTCAAACTTTGAGTTACCATTTAACATTTAAACATCCGTTGTATTTTCCATAATATTTAAATGCTGCTTAAATGACATTAAGGAAGACTAAGAAATGAAAATGTTCTCAAGTTAATGTCATTTATTACCGTTTGTGAAGCTTTCCATTTGAAAGCAAAATGTGACTGCAGGCTGTCCATGCAATTATTATTTGCGATATTGTATTTAGAATAGCAAGTAAACGCTTTATTGCTGATATAAATAATGTAAAATATCTGTTCTCATCTCATTATTTCCATAGAAAACAGAGTTCAGTAACAACTCTGCATAATTATCAGTAAAAAGAAAAACACGTTGGTAACATGCATACGTAAACAATAAGGACAAGGTGCAAAGATACTATTAAGCATGTTTTAATTTTACTTTAGTGCCAATTGTTTCGAGATTAGATACAACACAGATGCGTGTAGGTGTGAGAATTACAGATGTACCTAGGCAGAGCATAAGAAGTTTATGACCATAATAATATTATTGTCAGAATAGTAGACAGTGTTTCTATTGCAGTTACAGATGTATGTAATACTATCCATTATTAATTATGTTATGTACTTACAGGAAGATTCATTTGTATCTATGGCGTAGGTACTTAATAATAATTGCTTTCGTGTTAAGAGGACCATAGCCCCATAGACAGAAAAGCACAACATTTGATGACGGGGCAGTTAAACCCTTTACGTTTACGGTTTACTAAATAAAGGTTAATGTTATTGTGTAACTTAGTAAAAGGAGTATCGTTGAATTATCACATAGCTGTTTAAACGTGAGAGAATGTTCTTGGCGAATTGATACTGATACATGAAATAAATGCTTTTATAATAACGGTTTTTACGACTAGATTGTACAATAAATATACAGATAAGTACTAGCTCTAGTTACTAGTCTTTAGATGGGCTGTGTGATAATAATTATACTATAATAACGCATTCGCTTTTATTTCATGATTCGTGTAGACTAAAACAATGGTACGATGCTTTACTATGCAACAAAAATCGGAGACATTATTACATTATTATGTAATACAATTTTTCTAGCTCTAAGCTCTTTACTATATTCATCCCTAAATAACTTATGTAATTTGTAAGTGCTGTAAATAGATTCCCAGAGTCACTGCCATCGTTTCATACTATTTCATATCACCTAGCTTTTTTAATCAAATATTTTACAATTTTTAATACAATATTACAAGGTGAGGCCGATTTTTGTTATGTCAAGCATTGTTGAATAATTTGCATCGTTGGTTCACCCTGTCATTTTTGTTATTTGACTTATGTGAAATTTATTTAGATATATAAATGCTAAATAATAGATTATAATTTTTGTTTGTCTCGAGAGAAAAGATTTAGTGATGAAACAGTATTTTTAATGCTAATTATTTTTATGTAATTTTCAATATCAATGTGGGTTTTCTTTTTCTGTAAAATGGTGAAACCGTATACGATTGACTCCTACACGATCATGGCTCATCCTTTAATGGATTTATCTTTGTGACGTATAGACTCTATAGATTTCTAATTCAAACCACCTTTACAATGTAAAAGATACCAATTTATACAAAAACCTTTCCTACAAAATAATTGTGAAGTGTTTTTTCATTAAAATAGAACTATTTATTTTTGCAAACTAATATTTGTTTCAATCTGTAGCCTCAAATTGTTGTGTAAACTGTGTACAAGGGTTTTTTAAGTGGGATAGTAAATCTACCTAGATGGATAAACGAGCTAGAGAAGTTCCCAATCCCTAATTGTATCGGACTTCATGTTTACCTTGAATGATGTCAAATTACTTATGCAAAAAATATATTTTTAAATTGTTGTGTGTGTACATGTATAATTAAATGTTAATGCTTTTTTTGAAAAAGTTTGGGTTGAGTTGAAATATCAAAACAAAAATGCCCTTTAACTTATATTCCCCAGAGGCATATACTTTAAGTAATTTTCATATTGTATGCCGTAAAAATTTATGATTAGTATAGTGTATATACGAAAACGTAGAGTACAGGTAGTTAGGTAGGGGAGTGTCGCATTAATTTGCGTGGATGGCTTACAGAGAAACTTTACTTGTGAAAACATGAGAGGAACTAGGAATTGCATGTGATGCAGTATCACAGACGCAATTATTTATGTATCTATGAGCACATTCACCTACAGCATGCACTGAGATATAATCAGGAGTAAAAAAGTGATTTTGGGTATATAGTGCAGTGCAAGATACATTTAACAAGCATAGATTTTTATGATCTCTGTATAGATTAAGTGTCTTTGTTTATGCGTAGGTACTATATGAGGAAAACCCTTAAATTGCACGTGTACAATCACAACTAACTCATCATTTAATATTCCTAGAGAATATACAAGATGTTTATTTTCCTATCTGCAAATGTGATAATTGTTTGTAGGTATATCATAACCATGTAATAAATTAAAAGTGTTCTGCAGAATACATACTAGTTACTACATGTATCAGAGAGTTAGAGAACAGCATAGATAGCAATGTCACACTCATCCCAAAAAACGACGAGACGAGCAATAAAATGATACAAAAACAATAATATTCTGTTACAAGTTCGAATATTCCATTTGGATCTTCCCATATCTTGTTCCACATCCATAAATCATTGGTTTATCTTTATTGTCTTACATATGGAGAACTATAAGAGATAATATAGTTAAATCCTACGCAGATTTACATACAAAATCTTATAATGAGACACATTAAAGGATGTTTTTGTAACAATGATGTTTTGGCAATAAATTACATTACCTACCTACATTATAGTTATTTATGATTTGTGGAAACTGTTGCATGCTAATAAATGAATATAATTGCCAAAGAAGTTCCTTTACTACTAATCTGTCTTCAATAAATGATTTGATATGACATTGTCATGAAATGGATCTGACTTTCAATGGTTAATCAGCAAAAAATTATGAAGGTACTCTGAAGATGCGTAGATAGGAAATTGTGTGCATTGAATTTACATAATCTAGGTCTGAGTTAAACAGTTTTAAGCTGGGGATTCTGCAAGAAGATGAAATCACGCCTTGGGTTTACGCACTTTATCAGATAAGCTGAGTCTCTAATAAAACGGAAAAAAACAGAGGAAAAGGTATCTTCTGGGTGTGGTTACAATGCACAGATATTGTGTTAAGGTGTCTATCCAGCGGATATGCAAATTCATAAGAGCGAGCAATTACTTTGTGAACGAAAACGAAACTGTTGGTCATTACGTGTGTGAGTAGTTTGTACGTGTGAATGCAGCTAACTGCAGGTACTTGATTTAAATGTACTGCAAACATTTGGCTGTTTGCCATGTGCGTTTATAAAAGCCATATGGATAGATCTTTTCTTATAGCCCAAACCACACATCCCAGTAAACTGACTAGTTTACGTGTAGCACAGTGCTTCCAATTTTTTATCAGTAAAAAACTCTCTAGAGTAAATATGAATGAATACAAGTATGGGTAGATAGGTATGTGTCTGATCTTTACAACGTGGAAGTAGAACTATCGTCATTAGCATTATCCTCATGCACAAGAGTGGGCTTATGGAATTGGGCGATGCGACATTATGTCAGCTCATGCAAGGAATATTATCTGTAGGCATTAATGGTTGAATGGTACCTGCTGACTCCAATAAAGAGTATAAGTAATTGTTCAAGTAGTACAACAATATATACCTATATTACTACATTGTTCTTGTGATCTCCTTTCTTCCGCTCGGAACTTATTCGAAATCGTTTTAATATACGTTACATAAATGACAATAGCTTCCGCCTGTAGCAAAAGGAACAGAGTTGTTGCTCTGGGACATAACAAATATAATATCACTTAAATTTCACACTCTTTCTATTCAAAACCCTAACTGCAAATATTTCTTTAGCACTTTTATACATGTCAATACTTATAATAAAATGAAACATTAAAACTTTCGTAATTATTGTAATATTTAATTTTTTACCCAAATTTGTCATGTGGTTATATTAAAATTATTCTTCGGCTGTTCTACATATTTATTTGCTCATGAGCACAGAGATTAGATTGAAATAGCAATTTAAAGATACTTAATATTACAAGCGAGAGACATATTTGTGCTTAACTTTCAGACAAGAAAAGTAGTCAAGTGTTTTGTGGTTTCCTTGGTTCTCTCGGTTGCCATTTAAAAATCTTACTTTCAAGCATTTATAAATTCCCATAAGGATTTGCACTGCACTTCCTAGCTAGGTATATCATCTTTATTCTTAAAAGTAAACACTTGAAGCAGTATTGATTTAGACAAATTTATATAGGAACAGAAACAACTGTTAATTCTGACACACTTTCCTTCATTCATTTCCATTTCAATCAACATCTCCGTCTTCGAAATCCGTAAATCATGCATTTCAAGTGACTCACTTCCATTGAACATGAATAAACATCCATCCTATTCAATCCCATCGTTTCACTACAAAGAATTAAGACGAATAACAATTAAATGAATAGAGCTTACGGTTGAGTAATCTGGATCTCGATATTGAAGTGATAGCTTGAGAAGGCAACTCTCTTTACAAACAACATCTTCCTCCTACTTATTTGCGCCTACAAAAACTTCTATTTCTGAATGCACAAATAGTGCATCCATCAACGATGGACCTATTAAACAAATGCTATACATTAAAACGTAAATAACCTACACTAATGCTCTCAAGTTAAATGCAAACTGTAGTGAATCGGCAAGATGGAAAATGCAATTGTCTCTCTCAATTCATTCATGATTATCTATCATGATTCTGATGAGTTTCCTCTCTCGACAGTAAATCCATCTCAAATCTCACTCTCATTTCTTCCTTTCATTAACCACATACGTGTACAACCAACTCGCAGATGCGAATACTATATCGTGAGCTAATTTAATTTAAATCCTAATTACATATAGATTGTATTGTGCACTAGATGTTTCCTACTCTTCTGAATTTACAATACAATTAGCTAAATGAATGCTCTGATCTTACAAACGAAAGATTTGGCGATACCAAATTCAATTTCAATGATTCTGTCAACAGGTTACATTCCTTAGCTCTAATATCAACTTTTACTTTAGTCAAACACATAACGGCAATCAAGACCAACCCTATTCTCCAATACGCACATATATGTAGCAGGTTCATGTAATAAAAATCTCAACGGAAATCAGAGAATCTCCTCTTTATTTCCGCATATTTATTAGTTGACGAAAAGAACGACAAAAAACACCTTTATTTATAGACATCACTACCCTTGTGTACCTAATCCTAAACAGTCTATCTAACCTACCCACGCCAAAATAATTATTATAGGCACTTTAGTATGATTTAATGGTCGATTCGATTATTTTTAGAAAATTTGAGTAATTATAGGTTGAAAGAGCACTATAATGAAATTTTTGGGAAGGAGGAAAATCGCAACTCAAGTAGCATTTAATATTACATAATTTTTGCATAACAATATAGAAAATATTGATTACAAAACCCATGCATGAAGTCGTATTTGATATTTACTGATTACATGCATATTTTATGTAAAAAGTAGTAACGAATAGTAAAAGCACAGTTAATACTGCTTTTATTAATACGAAAAAGTAATTGCGATTTGTTATTTCTATAGATTTTTAGAATTTCAGAAGGTTATATATGGGAATAATCGTTAGGAAGCGTAAACAGTAGTCTACCTATAGAAGTACGTCAGATATAGAAAAATGTTTCCTCTGTGTTCTCTTCGTTTCACGTTCACCATGAGTAATCTGGAGGAAGAGTGAATAGGCAAGAACAGTTTCTATTTCTGGACTCGTTTCTTTAGCTTAAGCTAAAAATTGTTTC
Source organism: Tomocerus qinae (assembly GCA_020055645.1). NCBI lineage: Eukaryota > Metazoa > Arthropoda > Collembola > Entomobryomorpha > Tomoceridae > Tomocerus > Tomocerus qinae. The sequence continues at coordinate 31,088,920 of CM034548.1, forward strand.
GTTTGTATGTAGGGAATTTGCTGACAATGAGCTCTCCCTTACAAATTACAGATGCTTTCAAAACAGATCATATGAACCTTAGCCAGATAAGAGGAGAGCAGACTTGAGCTTTAAGTACAGTTACAATTTCTTTACACAGCCCAAGTCCAATCGGTAGTTGAACCATTCGGTAGGGGTAGGGTAGGGGTAGCTATATTGAATACACTCATAATACTACTCTAGTATATTTATGTGAATTTTGTGGTGTGCGTATTGATATGCTAGAACACGCACTTAAAGAAGCAGTTAAATAGTACGGAGTTGCAATATACGAAAAGCAATGCGATTAACTTAAATCTTAACGCTGTCAACTGGATGTTTTCTATTATCTTGGGACACGCAATAAATTTCTGCTTCAATGCATTCTAATTATATCAATAAACCCTTAATAGGTAATAATAATGAAAAGGACCAATGAACAAAACGAAATTACAAAGTCGTTATCACTTTAAACCACTTCAGTGACAATTCAATAAAATAGTACCTAGTCATTTCCCTCAAATATCTGGGAATTCATTTTAAAAAAATCTAATTGATAAATCTGAGATAACTATGGAGCAATAGTGTACATAATACAATCAGCTATTTAGTAACAAATAAAGCGCCTCTTAAGGAAAATTCCGTGTCTTGGTTCTATGTTATAGTTGCATTACTCCGTTTTAGATGAAAATTATTTTACTTTGTATATATTTAGTTCAGGTTAAATATTATGACTGCAACGCACTTCTATTGCAGCAGCACAGCGAAAGATTTATCTTGGGGGATGAGTAGAGAGGTTAGAAAAGTGTATTGCGGGCAGAAAAACAAATAATATACTAAACTGCAAAAAAAAAGGTTTTATCTGTTGATATATTAAATGAGGAAGAGGCATTATTCAAGTGCTCTGTTAGCTTAAAAACAGATCCCTGTTGTTATCACACAATGGTGTAATAACGATTACCTCGTCTTCACTCGTTTGTTTTATTTCTCCTAATTACTATTATTACTTAACATCTCAACTGCTTGGATGAACGTGAGTGCAACGTACTTTTAAGATCAAAAATTACATGAACTTCAGCTCATACTTGAAGAAGACTGAAAACCTCTTGTGGACTAATGGCTTAACCTGTTCTGTTTTACTCGGTTGTATTACCATAATAAAAACGAAACGCATAAACTTTAACCAGCCGAGATGCTCACTAAATTATCGGCCTAGCCATTCTCGCCAGCTATTTTACTAACTCATCGAAATAATTCAATAAATAAAGTACCTATTTAAATTCTATTCATGACTTTTGGGATATATCTTACAGCATGTACTACCTATTCAGGAATATTAATTACTTATGCCTATGCAAACAACTTATGCCAATAAGTCAACTTTTAATGTCCAAAAAGTGAAATCTTGCGGAAAATTTACCTCTCCGGCTCTAACACAAAAGTTAATAATATTATGAGCAAGTCTATGCCTAAAGAAATCATTACAGCTATTGTTTTATAATATTGCGTGCCTGCAGGAAAACACTATATTCATACATCATACATATATCTACTACTACTAACTTTTGTATACACAAATTTAGCAGGAGAAGCAAACAAGTAATATCACATTTTGTATGCATTTCATTAGTTTGGTTTGACGAAACTATGGAATAAATAAGACGCATAAACAGACGTTGTATTGAACGCATACAAGAATTGAATATCCTTTGATACGCACAAGTGCACATAATATATTTGTAATACACACAAAATGCTACTTTTTATGGGGAGATATGCAATGTTTTTTTGCACGGCAACAGGAAGAGCGCTCTTTTAGTAATCTATCGCCGAAACCACATCACCTGTGTATAATAAATGCTTCAAAATTAAAATTGGCTACTGAAGCTATGACGTTAGTTGCTTCTTTGTCCCATAGCAAAAAAAAACTAAAGGTATTTGTTTACAATACAATCACCAAGCAGGATGCGATTTAATAACTATATTTTACAAGTATGAATACCAGTAGGAATATAGAAAGATTGAATCAGAATGTGCAAACACTATGATTTCAGTGGTATAGGTAATGAGGGTCATAATTGCCTTGTGAATCTCCATACTGAGGTCGCTAGAAAAATCTTTTGAGTTTTTTGTTAGGTAAATTATTTTTCGTTTAACCAATGCATTTTTTCAAGTACAGGAATGATCTATGTAAATATTAACATGGAATCTACAAATCTACAACAAAAGGAAAGAACGTCATATAAAAATCAATGCTACGGGGTTTTTTGGTATTGTTAGCATCATTCAGTTCCATCTGACAATACATTCAAATAATTACTAGGAATCTATGCCAACATAAATGTTGTCATATATTGCGGATATGTTTACAAATCACATAGTTGAATACGTACAACGCAATGACTCAGTACCTACAATAAAATAAGGTTGCAGTTTGGGGAAGAGCTATAATTTATACTATACTATGTCATTTCATGTGACACCATGGTCCTCGCTTCCACTGTACTACAAAAATCATTCCACCGTTCATTGGTCTGAATTCTGAAATGAATAACAATTCTGCATGGAGACAATAAATACAATCGCAAACAAACGGTCTGATTACTTGACTCCTGTGGTCTGGCAGCAGAGCAAAAACAATGGTAGACGGGGTGCAATGGGCACTATTCTTAGTTGGTTTTCATGGTACATCCTTATACGTAGTTGTTAGAATGCTATTTTATTATTGAGGGAGCTAGCAGTGAACTTCCGCTCCAGAAGAGAACAAATCGATAAGGCCTTCGTGATTATCTCGACTATCTGTAGCATGACTCACTCAGTGGTTAACTTTACCGACCCTGACCGGCAACTCAGGTTTTGGATCTGTAATAACTACCTGGTGTGGGTAAATACGTCTGCCTTTATTCACAGAAATGTTTCAACGTCCCATTTTCCTTCTGACAAAATGATATATTATCTCTGTGACGTATTTTAAAATGAATTGTATAATAGAGAATTGATTTATATAATATAAACAAACAAACAATGCCTCGTTAGAGCTAAATTGTAAATTAAAAACGTAATCATTTCATCCGAATGGGCTTTTTTTAAAAGTAAATACAAAAATACAATTCTACAATTAAACTAAAACATGTAATTTAACTGTTCTAGATTTTTTGAATAATTATCACTATATTAACTTGTAATTAAGCCTTTAGGCCATAGTCTGGTTTTTATTATGATCGCTGGCAAAAATAGTTTCATTCAGCCCTAAAACCATATTTATTTTACCACTACCCAGTCTGAATCTGAATTTGAACACTGACACTTATTCCCAAAATAAAACCAATCTTATACAACTACGTTCGAGTAAAACATAATTTTGAGTCTCATTTTGTTTGGCACCGATGCCGATGAGAAATATGTAAATATTTTTCTTTTCAATTTCACAAGGGACAAATACATTTTCCTTTGCATTAACCTTTTTCGAATTAAGGTCGATGACATTTACTTTACGATGAGAGCCAACGAATGTAAATTTTAAGGTTACTTCATGGTTTCTTGCTGAATAATTTAATACTAGCGTTAGACAATAATGGAATCATAGATTTCTAAGGTAAGTGTCGTTCTTAAAAGGTATACTAGAATTAGAGTATAAATGGCTTGGTCAGTTATACCCACCTCACAGTTTCAATGAACTTAACTGGATTTAAACTGATAATTAGCTAATTGATTAATTAAATTAGAAGCTAAATTAAAAAAATATATTAATAAGGTAAATTAAAAATTGAAAGAGCTTAATTTTACTGTTCTAAGCGCAAAAAGTCCCTTTTATAAATATAATGTAAGCATTATATCTTTTCAAGATTTTCAAAGCCCATTATATTGGTAGGTCAGTCTCAGCGAATGTCATTTTAATTTAGTGTCGTGTAATGTTACACCTGTAGTCTTGCATCACTCCATAGAGGTACAACTTATTATATAAAATATGTTTTATATTAAATTCATTATATTTCTTGTCTATTCAACCTGGGATGGCATCGAGAGGAGTTAGTTAGACAAGTCAACGAATAATTTACCTTCCTATCTGTGTAACTAGCGTCACAGAAACCTTCCTTTTTGAAAAGCTCAAGATATCTTCATATTTTATTTTGTGTCTTCTCGTAGTTTAGATTAAAGATATTTTTCATCGCAGGTACTGATTATGTATTATCTAACAGAACTCGTGAGAGAAATCGAGTGGAATGGAATAAATAGGCTACAAACAAAAATGAAAACTTGAACATTGCACTGTATTATTATAAGTCTACAATCTACACTAGCAGACAATACATGGTAGTGGTAGTTCTATTATATCAAATAAATTAAGTTCTTCACATTGAGTTTACTATGATTCACTTACATAGGACTGAACTACTTGTATGCAAATACAAGAATACAAAATGAATTATTATATCCCATAGAAACCCCATAAAATTACATAGCATTAGAGAAGGAGTACCTATGTAAATACACAAATAAGACATGACTGCCTGACTCGTGTGTTTGTGCCTTGGTGTATAATGTCTCCTTACCTTCACTGATTGTAATAAATGAATGCATAATTTTCTGAGCACAAATTCCTTTGTGAAGAAGGCACAACTCTAATGGATGTATGAGTGTGTATGAAATTTGATCACAACAATAGGAGGGATGTCAAGACAAAGCTTTCCTCCTCACATCACAGACAAATCACTATCTCCAAAGTGAATGTACAAGTTATATAACACTATTGCATTGTATTCTATGTTCTAGGTAATTAGATATGACGGACTGCACCTTTAAGTGTGTAGGCAGTAGAGGGATGCATAGTCCCAATGGAAAATCAAATCCAAATTACATAAACAAATTAATTACTTCTATTTCACGTGGATGTTTACATATTTATTGTAGATGTACACACAGAATACTAAACTTATAGGATGTCTATTTTTAATTGTCACGTCTACGAATTGATATTCTTTGCATGTACAAAGTACATATTTTATTAGTTATCAATCAGAGATGAGCATTGTTATAGAGAGCAATGAAAAGTTTAGACACTTCAATTCCTTTGTAAAAGTAGTATTACCTAATAATTATGCATTCTCATGTACTTGCATTTTACATTCATCTACACTGCCTACTCTATAAGAATTATAATATTTTATTAATTAGCTGACTCATTGACTCTACAATTTGTTACATGAGTATTTCCACCTAACCAAAAAAAGAATGAATCATTCAATCTGCAAACCAACTACAGCGGATATTTGTCCGTTTACTATCATGCCATCAAAGTGGATGTTATTCACATTTCGATGACAATGAGATTTCAATTCATGCCCATGAATGATGAGTAGGCAAGGCAATGGCTGCTTAAATTTCGGGCAATATACCTTTAGCTTCAGGCTAGGTTACGCACGTTCTCTTTTCAAATATAGCGTCAAGCACTATTTATAAGACATTAGCAAAAATATAAAAGCATAGCATGAAAATTTAATTTTTGCACACAGTAGTAAACTGAAAATGTTGTTTTTACGTGTAAATACATACATTGCGTTAACCAATGCATAAATCTGCTCTTCCTCGCAATTACCTGTCCTTTGTATATCGGAACGAATTTTCTGTCTAGACTGCCTAGTATGAGTCATGTCGATGTCTCCTGCAAAGTGCATGGAACATTAATTCGACAAAAAATGTTGAGCAAAATGGCCCTTTGTCAAAAGTGTCAATTGGAGTTTCATGAAATACAAAGGCAATCTGTGAGTAAACCTAGTCCCAAACTATGGAAAATGGGAAATGTAAATGTCATGCACGCTTTACAAAGTAATTCGGTGTAATAAGTGTAATTTAAGTGAGAGTTATGGATGCATATTAAAATTTATTACAAAAGTATAATCTGCGTTGTTATAAAGATGCAAGTTGCAAAATATTTCAGTAGTGTAGATTATTCATAGCATTTATAATCATAACAGGAGTATTGAAATCTTGACGTTATGAGACATTGAGATTAGTCTACCTTCAGTGGATATAATGGGACATGCTGTGTAATTTTGGGAGCATGATCTACTGTATGATAACACCTGATAATGATGCTATTTCAATGCCATTATGCATGCTACATATTTTATACATAGAATTCAATAGTCACTGTCAATGGACCTCCAAACGTAGCACAATATCAAAACTGTTCGCAATTATTATTATGAATATGCATTCCTGGATTCAATACCTTCTCAGTGTGCTATAGCCCATTGCAATTCTTTTCGCAAGTAATAAACTGCCAAAATTTCATGCTTTCCAGTTTCTAATTCCATTGTATCGTAATAGTATTGTAGTTTACAGAATTTTCAGGTACTCTCTGCATAACAACAAACTATACGCGGTCTTACCAAACATTTTTTCGTAATCACCGTTTGGTCCAATAAGTTTAAAGTATCATATTCTATTTATGTACGTTATAGGAAATTATGATAACAATGTTTTTGAAGTCCTAAATTCTGTAAACTGATATTTTTTTATCGAAAAAAGCAGTTTTTCCGATTTTTTTATGGCTGGATAGGTTTAAAGAAGAGAGGAACCGAACCATAGTTAATAAGTTAATGGGACTGGAAATTATTACCTATTATTATCTATTATTAGTTATATACTAGATAATATGTTTCACATAAGTAAGGCAATATTTTTATTGTACAAACATAAACAAGACCTGTCAGCAGATGTAATCTATTTACTTAAGCACATAAATATAGTCACATTCTGTTTATATTTTGGTAGGTCAAATTTGAAATGTAAGCCAAGAGCTAGGTCGGTGAAGGTAATTCGAGTTTTACAAGACGTATTGAATAACAATAATTTGGAACCAGTGGATTCACTCTTGGGGGCAATTGACTGGATACTGATAGGGATTCAGACAACAAAAAATTATGGTTTACAGTAAAATATAAGTAAGGGTAATAAGGTGGTTGTTGAGGTAGGCAGAATTGAAGGGAAAGAAATGGAGAGTACAAAATGGTTATAGAGTGCAATCTACACCGCTTCATTCTATGACAGCCTAATCCAGTATCCATCGATTAGTGTCAGCCTATTGTAGGTTACTAGTTACTGGGGACAAACAAGTAGAACAAACGAAATGACGTAATAATCCTAAGCAAGAGTATCCAATAGATATGGAGATGGATAAAATTCAAAGTAGCAAGCATATATATTTTGCAATACGGTTTTATAATATTTTTTTCTTATTGAAGACAATTATTGCCGACTGAATATTTAATTTAATTACAGAATTAACGGCATGTTGAGTTTGTTTGGGTGATATTCCTAAGAGCTAAATAAAAATATACCTGCGTTAATTATATCGGGGATGAACTAATATGCTCAGAATTTTCAGAGTTGTTAAAGCTCATCTTGCGCCCACAAAGTACTAAGATTGGTGTATAGCTATCATTGCTAGCTAGCTAGCTATTGCACTACTAAGCTATCAAATACATTGATTTGAACGTTTCTTAATCAAAATTTTGATAATTAAAAACTAAATCGATTCTTAATTTTGAGGGTGAATGAATGGTGAGGAAAATGGCAGTGATCCAAAATCAAATCTCATTTTCCCAGCAAGTAGCATTCCAAGAATTATACCTGCGTTCTTAAAAAGTGATTGTGAATTACCATATTCCAAAGCAGGAGATTAAAACTTTTACCTTCGATGCATTCATTACAAAGTTTTTTAAAGAGTTTTCGCTGTAACATTCAAGCACGTACTTTACGGTTTGGATTCAACAGTAAGTTTAATCGTGCAGATTTAATTCTATCCATATAGCAAGTGTATGGATGTGATAGTATTTAAATGGTTGGTTTTACATACCAGAGATATTCATATTTAGCAAACTGCTATTGGCTGTGCTATAATGGTAACGAAAAGGTAAGCAGAGGTTTTAATATCCAAAGTAGGTGGTTACAATTAGTGTGCCTACATTTAATTCAACTATGATAGAGTTTTTCTTTGTGCTTAAGCATGTATATAGGATATAATACTTATTTTTAAGTGAATGTTCCTTTGTGCAATGTGTTGAATGTTCTGCTATTGTGAGTGGGACTCCCGTTGATGAGTACCAGACTATTTCATGTCACGCTATTTTCTACGTTTGACAACAATCGCTAAGTAGACTTAATAAAAGTCTTTCCAAAACATTGTTACCTTTTTTATTCATACTGTCTAAAATCGAGTCTCATACCAGTATGTACATTTGGTATGTAAATGTATCTACAAATAATAGTGCACACACAATGGTACTACGCTTATGCATGCATTGATAGTAAAATGCACACCAGAGTAGTAGCTATTGACGTTACTGTTTATGCACTTGTTGACTCAAGTCAGGTATTGTGTGGATAGAAAAAAGAGACTTGTATTATGTATGCACGTTATAGGTAAATCGTACTTTTCTTTTCGATTGGCTACATTTAATGTTTTGTACGGATAGGAGGTTGCAGTACATCTTGTTTCAATTTTTGTTTCCATATTATTCGCTCTGGTTTGCTAAATGTACTTTTGCAAGGACGAAATGGTCGAGTGAAGCAGAATGCTCTGCTTTTGCGTTTCCTTTATTTTTTAACATTTGGTTATGTCTCAGTTCACACATTTTGAAGTTTGACTTAATGCTACCAAATCATTGTATTAGGTACTTACTAGAAATAGTTTGCAACAAACAGAATTAGCTTGTGTAAAGAGCTTTTATTTCAACCACAAGGCATTAGCAAAGATTTTTTATTTCGTCTTTGACTAGCGAGCAGTAGTATGGAACAGAACGAAACAGATTACTTGCTAGAAAAAACATTACAGATAAATGCATTTCAATGTCACTTAAAAATAAATAATATTATACTTGTCATTATTCGAGTTCATATAGGAATTAATCTCCTAGTTAATATACCCTAAGATAAGAAGAACTGACTTTGCAAAAGTTTATCATTTACTGCATACCTGTGCATGAAGTAATAACTTGTGTTTATACACAGAAAAGATTATTATTGTACTCCTTCCCATAATTTTTATAAATTTATCAAATAATGTTATGTTGGAATCGTAATTCTAAATGGAGCGTGCAGATTGGTCAGTTTAATGCAAGCAATGCATAAACTAACAGTAGCCAAAGACAAGTACACAAGCCAAATCATTTAATACGTGGCTTAGTTGCATTCGTTCAATGACCGTGATTTACATTGTAGATACTTTAACTACTCAGTAGTAGAAATAATAATAGGAATGTGACTTTTGTACTTGATCCATATTATACAATGTGACTTGCAGGTAGTAATTTATTACGGATCAACGTACATGTTCTAAAATATCTTTTTGTTCCTTTTATTAGCCGACTCCCACTATCGTCCGTGCACGCAAAAGTGCTCATAATAGACTTCAAACGATCGTTGGCGTAAATTAACACATAAAAGGTCCTTTGAAATGGAAATACCAAAACCATTTTTCGACTTTTTAGAGATGGTCTTAACAAACGGAAGAACTTCTAAGCTAAAAAGCCGCATCAATCTCAAACGATCTTCGTATTTATTGGCGATATTATTTATTACTAGTTCAGGTCAATTTCATGCGTATATGAAACAGGGTTGTCAGAGTGTTAAGTAACGGTTTATGACCCAGTTTCAGAATTGTAATATATGTGATAACTCTTCCGCCACTTTTTATTTTCAAGTATTTTGACTATTTTTTGCAATTTGAAAATGCGCAAAGATTTTAAGTCTTCAATTTTCTCCATTTTCAATTTTTGAATCTCTAAAGCTCTGCTTAGCAATAAGGGAAGCTCTTTGATAATTAATACGACAAAACTTTCTTAAAATAGAAAGAATGCAAATAGTAACATGTTATACTGATTTACAAACCAATTAGGCATAAACGATGAAAATTTCGCATGGAGTTCTCTACTTGAATGGTGGCTGCTATTTTAAACTACGAAAGCTTTATTAGAATATCTGGAAATAATTTGATGGCATAGCATGTAGTGTGAAATAAGTCTGTGTACTTGAGCGGATAAAAATTGAGTGACTCGCCTGTCGTTGAATCTACTTATGGCAACAACAGAGCAAACATCCTCTGTCTATCTACCTATTCATCTATCATGGATTTGTCTGTCTCTGCATAGCATTTACCTGGTGTAAATAATAAAAGTTTCCACATAAGTGCATGAACTGCTGAAATATGCCTTCATTTCATTTGTATTTTACAATGTGTAATCCTTTATTATTAACCTTTGCCAAGTAGCGGATGTCATTACAGCAACTCATTCTGGGTGGATTTGAAATTTCAATGTGAGAAAAACGAGTTCTTACTTTAATGCTATCTCTATTTAGGAGTTGCCTATCTGCATTTAACTCTTTTATAAATCCCTTTATATAGTAATACACAATTAAATACTATTACCAACCATCTATAGCTATACATAGCTTGATATTATAAACTATTTACAAACTAGTACATGAATTACGTAGCAAACATGAGTAATTGTACTTCTTTAAACCACTCTGTGTTGAACTGCACTGAAACTAAAGGTGAGATATATTTCTGCTACGTAACTTCAGCGTCAGCTAATAGCACAGAAAATATCTACACTAAGTGCCTCCAATAACCTACAAGAAATTTCATTTCAGATATTGCGTAAGAAAGGCTCCTATACCATTCGTCTGTTATAGTATGTCTGTATACAGGTAAATAGATAGATAGATGCAAGTACCGTGTGTGTGTTGAATTGCTTATCTCTATTTCTCAGTCGCACACTTTACACAGAAATACTACAACACAACTCTAATTGAACTTTGCATTAAAGTCACCTACCACTATTTATTGACTACATGTACTTCGAACGTTATGTAAAGAAGTGAGCGTAGCAAGCAACTATTTCATTTCATTAGTGACCTAAGTAAAGTAGTTTACTTGTCTATTTCGTTTTCCATGAGAAGTTTTTGAACCTTGCAAGCCAGCAATTGCAACGCAGTTGTGTACACAACAGACAATAATAAATGCATATAGATACACACTTTTTGATTGCACTATGATAATAATAATAAATAAAATGGGTTTTTACTGACAGACGCGTGCCCATGTTTACTCTACACTCATTTATCTTCTATATTTATAAACATGCTTTATTTTTACTAACGAAATTGAAAATGTATATGTACTAATAAGGCATACAATTAAATAAGATGAAGAAATAAATGCTCTACTACATTTGTATGAGATGAAATATATTTTTGTAGTCTGCTGTCTCTGCCCTATCAAAACAAGGTTAACCTTATTCCAAAGTATTTACTATAGTACTACTACTAGATAGAATTGGTAAACAATTTGTTGATCTGTTGAGTTTACTCTATTATACGCATAGTAATAATACATTTTGGGTAGAAAAGAAGAAAAGTGGGATTACCTGATAAATAGAATTTCCAGTGAGGAATGAGCTAATGTAATGAGTTCCAACGTTGTTGAAAAAGTTATATGACGAAGTATAGTCTTTGACACGGAAAGAGCGAACACTGTCGACGTAGGAGGGCAGGACGGTGACATTGGTCATCGGAGTGAGTCTCCCTGCATTCCGTACCATTAAAACACGAACAAGCATGTAACGATAATCCCCCTTAACAAAGGCCGGATCAATTCCGAAGTATTTGGCTAAACTGGGCGTTCTCCAGCCACCTGCAAAGGCATGCCAAGGTTTGTCCAGTCCTTCGATCACAAAGCGTCTAAAATATGCCTGGACGAGTTGCTGGACATCTTCACACAGATCTATGTGGAATTCGTTGTGAAGCGGTAGATTATCGTCCGCTGAGGTAAATGACTGTTGCTGGATTTTGGTAGTTGAAGGGAGGAGGACTTCCTTAGACGGCTCGAGGAAGATCCAGTTCTGCGTGTCATTTCGTGGCACAACTCTCATACTCAGACTTAAATATCCGTAGCGTGGGAACAGATGCATGACTGCCCCTGGCACTACCGGGTGACTTACACTATTCACCGGGCTAGACTCACTCCCATTCTGGTCACCCGGGTACTGACTGTGACTCGAGCACTCAACCAACGCATTCTGTGACAACATCATGGCGAATACTGTCAGCATCACATTTCGGAAAATATTTCTTTGCATAGTACGGTGACGTTCTGGCGAATTTATGGGAAGGGATTCAATGGGCCACCTTTTCCTCAGTTGCATACAGTAGTAGGCCAATGCATATGCACACAGACAACCATCGACCACTTGTGCAGATCAACGGACACACATAATAGTATTAGATAGGTAGAGTAGTTTCAGTTCAGATGAAACTATACACTCACATCTCACATCACATAACAATTTAGCTCTAAGCTACAGGAAACAACGGAAATTGAATGTAATCGAACCAAAGTAACAACAACCGGTTCTTTTCCTGAATCTTGGCTTCTCTTGGCTTGTCACCCTTTTCGACTCAACTGTACTCTTGCAGTAGCCAGCCACAGCATCCTCCTACTATCTTAGATAGCAGACCAACTTCTTTATACTTCTATATACTTGCTATTTCAATAATGTTATTCTTTCTCACGTACAGGACCGAGTGCCACCAGATCACCTAAAACAACCAACAAATTCATATTAGCTACTTTTTTATACATTATATAATACATTATACCATTTTATACAGGTAACTAATTAAAATAAAACACAATTCCTCACAATGTAATGCAACGTTATACAATCACGATGTAATAGACCAGTCATTGTATTGCATCAACACCAACAATCTACATTTACACTCATTTAATTTTCACCAATTTGTGATTCTATGCTCAAATTAATATTTCTTAAGAAATCTGTTATCCAGCTTCAGTCTCTTCCAACAATACAGTACGGCACACCACCAAAGCTAAAAAACACAATCCTAGCATAAGTACAAATGTCTGTGTTAAGTTCCTTTCAAATCACACATAATTTTATTATTCTTTGTGTACTTGGTTATTTCTCAGAGGTGTTTACTATCTTTGCGAATCTCATATTACACTTTGATGAGGCACAATGAGATTCCTAATTTTTGTAATTAACTACCTGAATATTTTTTTCGCCAATTCTATAAAAACGTACGCAAAAATAAGAAAACTATAATTATTGATTGGATTATACTGAAAAATGCTAATTATGTAAAAAAATCACAATTAGAAGATGCTAATGGTTTTTCAATGATAATGGGTGCAGATACAGAAAACCATTGGAGATCTAATGTATTCTGTTGGAGAGTGAGCGAGGTAACTGAATTCACACGAGCAAATTGAGACGGAGGAACGTTTTCCTACCGTCCGTCTCTCTTCCCCTCTAGATCACAACTGTTCTCTTCTATGGATGGTGGTGGGTTATCTCGTATGTTACGTACGGATGAGACCGCCGACAGCTTTGCCTTTCTGCTTATGAGGATTAGAAGGCACCGTATAATCCTACTCTGCACATATGTAATACAACAATCATAAGAGACTTGATCTTTCTAACTACATCAAACTACACTTGTAGGGCTTATGCAGCAGAAGGGAAGCGGACTCGTATGTAAGTATGTATGGCATTGTTAGAGGTGCCTACATTACTCCTTTTGTTGGATTCTGTGTGGATGCATGTTAGAAGGTAAGAGAGACACTTACGATGCAATTCAGCGTTTTTGCTAAGCAGGGTTAGTGTAGTGAGGTAGTTGGATAGGTTGGCTGTTATGTATGCATTGTGATTGTGTATGTTTGGATATCATGTACTAGTCAAAGAATACCAAGAAAAATACATTCCATTTCTTTCCATAAGAGAATAATATGAGAAAGTAAAAGAATAGAGCCTGTCTCTCTTCGTATTTATTTTGTAGACAATAGTAATAGCAGAGTCAACTCAACTCAACTTGAATCACAATCAAACAACAAATAAACAGAGCTTTAGCATTAGCATGTTAATAGTGGCTTTTAGGATTTGCAATACAAAATACAATGGAATAATGATAGTAGAATATCCAAACTCTTCTTAACTGACTGAACTACATGATTTATTTAAGTCTGTTCTGGCAGGAACCAAAGTAGGCACTCAGAAATTACACACTGATATTACTAGAATGTTACTATTTTATTTAGTTCACTTATTTAAGTAGGATTATTACGATTCTGAGCTTGAGTAATTTATTAGGATACAATAATCACATAATATATTCATGTATCTAAATATGCATGTAAAGGATGCTCTTACTTCTGTATCACATCCTAAGCTACAGTACAATCAATCAGGAACACCTAGATTCGTGGCGAGGCTTTTTCCGTTTTAATAAATACGTATTTACTTAGCTGACTCTTTGAATGTGAGCATGTCAGTACATAAGTAACTAAAAGTCTACCTAATATTATTTATGTGAGAAGGTACAAAGCTTGGAGAGGACTCTTTATAAGTTTAGTAGGACGACATACACCTTGATTTGATCCCTTGCCTTGGCCCAAACAAGTTGAACTGTGAGGTATATCCCTACATGCTTAGGTATATAGGTACACTGATATAGATATGACTGTTGTTCAAGTTTAAATGAAATTCTAAGTTCAAAAGGAGAGATGTAGGGTGAGGAGAGAGAAGTAGTACATAGCACATACACAAGTAGGTACCGTACAATAGAGCTTTATATTTATATACTACTTGCAACCTGAATGTCAAGATTGAGATACCCGTCTTGTAATTTGTAATATAGAGAACTGTAATGTAAACTGTACACCTGAGTAAATCTCAAGATTTTTCAGATTATTTAGAGTTAAGGTTGCGTATCCCTCCTCTGAATTATCTGAACTTCAATTGCGGTACATTTCTATATAAATACATCTTATTGTCCTCCCTTGGGTTCTGTCTTACTTTTAAATAGGTCTTCTAATCACACTATAAGGTATTCCATATTCCAAAGACCTTAATCCCCTGGAATTCTAATGTCACTTGAATATACTGACTTAAGGGCAGGATGTCCTGGATAGCTTGTTCTACATAATTTCAAAACAACTTATTAAAAAATACTAAACCAAGGACTAATCACATATATATAGAACCCATAAAAAGGTTTAACGCTCTTTAAGATGTATCCAGTTAGCGTGACAATGAGTTAGGATTAATTTTTTAGTAACTATACAAAAAAAGTGAAATTACCTATACGTGTTTGAATTTATTTAATGCTGTGAAATCTTTCAGTGTTACCTCTTTGTGATTAGTAATCTAAGTGGCAGTTATCTGCAAGTATTACATGAGCACAACCAATGTACTAACGCGTGTTCATTAAACTCTTACTGCAATTTTGAACATTTCTTCTCCTGGTGTCATCTTATCTATGAAAATGCAGTTTTCAAGTGAAAAACAGTGTTTGGGCAACATCCAATGTAATAGGCAGTTAAATTTTACAATACTGGCTGAGTACATCGTAGGGCTTTAGTAAATGCGTTGCAATTTCTCTGAATGTATAAGTTTTGCCTTGTGCTGTCTATCAAATGATTTGAATGATGATAATGATGACGCAAGATGAAGCTTACAAGAAAATTGAGCAGCTACCTACAGCAGAGCGACGTTATTTCTTCATGATGTGACAACCATGACTGAGTGCCGATGAGTGAGAAGCTCATCACAGATAATTGTATGCCTTGTTTCTTGTTCGGTTAATTAAGTAGCTAGAAGTTTCTCAAATGACAAGAGAAAGACGAGGCGCGAGTCTAGAGTAATGTGAACTTTAAACATTGCACATGTCATATCTTTCTATTTAGGTAGCTAATAATGTACTCTTAATTGTATGTTTATTAAAGCACTATTGGCTGTGCTTTGCTAATCCTCATATGCTAATCAAGTGCCAATCTACCAATAATTAATTACATTATGCATAAAGATATAAGACACAGAGAAAAGAGAAGATGGCACTTAGAGATAATCACTAATGCTCCTAATAAACTTGAGCAAGTGAGAATTCAATTTTCAAAATCGTTCCCATTGCCTGTTGACCCGTTGCGTCATTTTAACTAACTCACATCACTTTAATTCCACTCACCATTCAGCACTGGCTCTGTTGACATTCTGCTAGATAAATAAATGTATATTTATGTATAGACCGTTATAGTATTAATATATACTTTAGATTACGAAAAATCTCATTACAAACTACGTCGATTCATTCCCCACAAGCGATTAGAATGCTACTATTATTGATATGCAAGCACATGCAAGTTCGTTTGAGTATTCATGTATTCTATGGAGTATAATATAAGCAAACGGTTGATTCATAGGTAGGTACATGCTGCTAAATGGAATAGTTTTATTATTGTGTGGGAATCCACTGTCTGTCTCAATAGGAAGATTGCTACCATAATACTATCATTATAATGTCATCCTGCACTTGACTCTGGCCTGTCTGACCCGGCATATTATTATATTCAAAAGAAACTACTACAAAGCGCAAACATTCTTTTATTGCATTATATTGATTGCCATTAACACAGTAAGTATCGTGAGCGTGGCTAAATTCATGTGCAGAGTAGGCAGGTTGAATACAATAATGGGTAAATTATACAGTGTAATCGTAATCTCATGTTATGTCATTAAAATGTAGGTAAAGAATAAATACAAGCTTAATTAACTTAACCTAGTGCTGTAGTATAACCCATTGTTACTCTTCTTGCTCATCAAATGCATGTAAATACACAAGTGGACATCACTTACGTGCAAAATACTAGACGGGAGTCAGCGTTAATAACCATATTTAATTAAAAGTTTTCAAAATACTTGCAATAGTCAATTGTAAATGACAGACTCTGGGATACTGAAATAGTGAACTACAAACAAAAGTCAAACTACTCGCCACGCACAAAAAAACGTGATACATCTCATCTAACTAACGTCATCATGCTGCAATTTATAATTTACAGTTGATGCACTAAATGGCGGTTAAAACCTTTACATGACGTTTGGAAATTTTTATGTAGGTAATTATATAAATAGATGCATTAGTTTTATTATCTGACTCATACTCATAAAGTTCTAAACTATTTTATTGCTTCGTGCATCTTTTATAAATGCTAAGTCTCCACTTATTTTAAATAGTGATATAAGCAGATATGTAATTGTGGACTATAATTGTATAGTGTATAGGTCATAGGTAAGTAGCTGAATAAAAAAGGGTTTATTATCCACTGTTGGGTGTACAATCAAGTTTGATTTTAAATATTTCTGTGCGAATTATAAAAAATATACAACAGGTCTCAATTCTCATAACTTTAACAGGGAAAACTTTTGTTGCTAGAATTTAGTTATTTTTATTTCCATGTCAGTTCCAGTTTAAAACCATAGCAAAGACATACGTATGTATCTTCTATGTTACGTTATTAAATAAAATTAGTAAAATATTTCAGCTCACTATTGTTTGTGTTGTATTATGCAATATGGGATAACTACATACATGGGAATGAAAAGGCATAAGTACTAATAAACTAATATCAGATAACAGGGGCAACTTAAATGATTATCTCTGCCTACTACGAAATAAAGACAGGTACCTACAATAAATAAAAAAGTTCATATGAAACCGAGAAGAAGATTCTCTGATGTGATTCTATAGAATGCAGGTTTCCACATGAATAGTAACAAGTTACAATTTCACTCTCGCTCTAGACAGTCTGCTATTTACCTTTTTATATCTTACAGGATCTTATTAACATTTACCTACATAATATTATGGTATGTACAATTATGTCTAACAAGTGCGAGTTGAAAACAAAGAAAACCTTTTATATAACAACACAAGTAAGCATTGTTTCATGTCTAAGAATTATAGCAACGTTTAGAAAGGTGTGTGGTGCATCTCCACAAGCTTTATTTGAATCAACTTTAATCCAACCACTAATACGCAACGAAAAATTTACATACCGTAAATGTAACATTGATTGGTATCTCGTTTAACTTACGTTATATGTTATACCACAAGTGGTATTGAAGAAAAGGCATTTTAAATGGAATATCTAATAACCGAGCTTAATTCACTGATTACGGTATATGGTGAGAAAAACAGAAAAGGAACTCCCACAGGAAAACCCTATCGCTAGTTTCATTACAGCGAATTCCACATTGGAGTTTATCATCGCATCGTCACCCTGCAGGATAATTTGATATAACCCACATACATCCACAAATTGCACATGCATGAATGTTTACCTTTTCAATAAAGAACTTTTCAACTATTATTTTATTTAGCTCAGCATAGCCAGCCAGCAATTTTACTATCATCATAATCTAATTGAAGCTGATGGATGGAAGTGCAATGCCGTTCCATGTATGGTGGTGACCTAAGAAAAGTATTTCCACGATTATCAGTGTAAATAACATCATGTGGTTGTAACTGGATTTAGGTAGAACTAAACCAAGTTGCATAAAACCTTACTTTTGATATCATTGTTATAAACCAGGCAATTCTAGCACACTTTCCTCTCATACTTTCTATGCATGAAATAATATGCACCTGCTATAAGTATTTATTTAGGTGAATATATTAAATACTTCATGACTACCATTGCTAAAATTAGCTTTGTGTCTAGTCCCAAATTATCTTCTTTATGAATAGATACTTATATAATTAATTTGTTCATCATTGTGGAAAAGTTATTTATAATTCAAATGGGGTGATTAAGTTATTGGTAGAAAAAGGAATGGTGTCACATGCCAGGTCAAGTCAAGGCATTCATTAACATTTTTTAGTGTTCATACAACTGTTGCAGCTAAGAATGGAATTATATAACTATGTACCTATTTATATTATGTTTCAATATGCGTGATGAATCGACTAAGCGAAATGTATGAAATGAATGATGTTAAAAGATGTTATATAATTAATTTCAAAATTTTTAGAATATAAAATATTAAGGAAAATGTAATTTAAATGGAAATTGAACAATTATTAATTGAAGCATAACTGGAAATTATTATTTTGTGAACAGTGTAATTATCTCAAGTTGTGGAGTTAAATTAAATGTTTTATAGGAAAATGTAGATTAGAATTGAGTCAAAATGATAGAGTGGGTATGATGTTACCACAGACAATAAAATAGGGAGGCCGAAGTGCAGCTTTTAAAGAGGGGTAAAGATTATTGTGGCTCTTCTTTCCTTTTATTCATACATTCTGCAAAGTTAACATACTAATCTAATTTTATTGAAACACACCTTTCGGCGTTAAATGTAAGTGCCACGACACGGCCATGACCATTGTAAAATAATTACTATATAATATATGCACATAACAAATCAGAGGTAAGTTAGAGAGTGAGATAAACGAAGAAACTGAGAGCGATAGTTAAGGACTGATTGTTAACTTCCTAATAATAAGACTTTACATAGAAATTCCTTAAAGGTTTAAGTCGTTGCTCCACATTCATATAATTTGAATAGTTTTTGTGATAATGACCTATGCACTGAAATGAAGACAAGCCTGATAAGGAGGAATGCCTACTAGTAATAATATTATAATAGCGTGATGTGATACTGGTGAGATTTATAAAAAGACTTACATTATTTAGGTTGCCTTGTGTGTGCCTGCATATAATTAAACACACAGTGAACAGTTGAACATTTACGGTTTAACTCACGCACTACCAAATCTACTTTTATAACGATTTAACAATATGATGAGACTTTGACTTGTAAACCACTTTTTAAATCTGCTTATTGACCAAGTAAACTCTTTATGAATTTCAAGTCGTTTTTTCACTTTCCTTTGTTGTTTACTTATATTATACTAGAGATAGTAACTTAAGTACCTATATAATATCACAGTATTTACTGGAGAGGATCTGTATTTATTTGCACATGATTGTATTTGTAAACAGGTGAAGGAAAATAAGATACTGCTTACTGATATATAGGAATCACTGGGTAATAGCAATATTGAACCAATCCAGACCAGACCAGACCAGGTCACGGCACGGCACGATAATTTTTTTAAGAGAGCTCACTTGTTGAGGTTGGCCTTCATTTCCAAGATAAATATCTGCATAACTAGTAAAGTCATAACCGACTGGAACTTGTAATGTACCAAGATTCTTCTAACGAAACAATATGGTTTTAAGACTTATTTTTTGTGCTGATATATTCCACTATTGCTTAACCCACGTCCAGCCGTGGTACTATTACAAAAACAATGAATGACGGATGGGTGTGTGCAGGGTGAATTTTTGCAAGTTTTCCTTCCTCCAACAACTAGTAACTCTATCCACGTAATAACTTACTGTTCAATTAAAATGACATCATTAAATTCCCATGGTAGATAAAATAAGTATGTTATATTTGTTATAAATGAATTTATTAAATGTGTCATGTGCTCACGTATTATTTGATATTTACTGTATTTACTAGCATAGTAATGCGTAGAATATAGGTATTTTAAGTATCACATTTTACGACATGAGTATGTTGGTAAAAAAATGTATAGTACACACAGTATATTTACCACATAGGAAAGGAATGCTATTTAAAGTATAAAAGTAATGTTATCGTCTTGTTGGCTTTGCTGCTTCAGTTCTATTTGCACTTTTATTCACAGGCAAGTAAATGTACGTTGTACAGAAACGACCAGTAGTGAGACAAAATTCATTTGTGTAAAAAGAGATAAGACAGAGACCGGGATACTTTGCCTATCTCATTGATTGTCATTCTCAGGGCTTCATGAAAACCTACAAAAAATATTTTAGTATACATAATAATGCAAACACTCATGCATGGTGCAACGTGAAGCAAAAAAATACACGAAATCCTAATGCGGTGTACTAAATTGTGTTTTATGAAACGAGAGAGCGAATCATCAGTTAATGTATTAAGTAGGGATATCTACATTATTCAGGCTTCTTAGATCTCTTCATTTTCGCTAGTTCCCTCTAATCCTAATTTACAATGCTTGTGTAATTTTATCAATATCTCCGATGCTCCAATAGTAAAAGTAAACCTAAGTACTACTACTTAATTTATCCTACTTCAATTTTAATGCGCATTTATACCCATGACGTCCTCATGGCTTTTGTGGTTTACATTGTAATCTAAATGACATGAGCGTGAGCACAACATTCTATAGTAAAATGCATCAGGATTTGCATACAAACTCATTTTTCATGCACAAATACAACAGCGTAACATATTATTAGCATTGCAAAGTATCGTACAAGGTACTACTAGCTACTCTGCAATTCCACTGCTTTAAAATTATCGGTATAATAAAACGAAGAGGACACGACAGTATTTCACAAAATCTTATGTCTTTAAGCTCAAAGTTCTAGAAAGGTATGATCCCTTAAAACTGTGAGTTGGGCATTCACAAACCAATTGCGAATTGCAACTAGTTAAATCCTACTGAATATTTTTAATTTCTCAGATTGAGCGTGTGTCCCATTTTACTATCTTAAATTATAGCTAAATTACAGGGTAGCGTTTTAATGCATTCGTGCTGAATTATTGATGGTTTTGTCAAATCCTTATGACAGATCAGAGTTAACAGAATGAAATGGAAATTTGCTGGTGTAGAAATATGTAAAGCTTCATTATCTATACTAAACATACTTATGTCCACGATGGGTCATTATGACGATACTAGTTATCTCTCAAAATTGTTAATGCATGCATAACTGTTAGTACTTAGTAGCCTATGTTGTACTACTATGACGAAATGGCGAATGTGGTGACGGAAATTGATTTGTGCAGTGTACAGCAGTACAATTTGGGCAAATTAACAACGTAGGTATCTTCTTGAAACAGGATGCCATTTATTACGGCTTTTATAAAGGAAGGTTTGGTGTTTGGGGTACCAAATGACGTGGCAAAATAATTTAAAAGGAAATGTATATTTTTATTTCTTAGAGTACGGCATAGTGCTATCACTGAGCTAAGTAGGCAGTTCTTCCATTCTGGGAGTCCCGCAGGACTAGGACATGTAAACCAAAATGAGACCGCAAATCCTGGAAGGAAAATATTTTGTCCTCCTTCACATCCCGATCAACGAAACATTTTTCTCGTTTCCTCTGTCCGTCGTTTTGTCAGATTTTTTGTATTTCGCTATTGTTTCCTCACCTCAAAAGAGGAACAAAATGTTTTTGTTTGTTTCGACCACACCAATGATATGACATCAGTATATTGATTTACTGTTAAACACACACCTGCAAGCTATGAAGTCATTAATACTTGAATTATAAAATATTTGTTAGAATAAAGTTGTAGTAGGTAATTCATTTTCTAATATTTTACCAGTTTTTATCATTCACCAAACCATTTCGGTATTTTTTATAACAATGGCTAACACTATTTTGCACAGTGCAGTGTAGTTAACACGAAAATTAACTGTGACTGTAATGTATTTAAAGTAGGCAATTCTAATAGTGATTGTCAAATGAAGCATAAATAGCCTGCGAATGAAGGAATCAAGTTGCATTATACATGCTTCTCTGAGGTATTTCTGAAATCCTTGCTAGCCATGTCCTTAATGGATTTGACTCTTAAATACCTAATCTCCTAATAATAATAAAAAGTAGAAAAACAATCGAGCGACAGCTATTGTCATGTTAAATTAAAGCTGGCAAAACGTGCTCCACTCTTTTATAACTTTTGCACATAATAAAAATCTTAACAAGATAAACTGACAAGTTACAATGCCTAAGTCGGCAATTGCACGGCCTTTTGTACTACTATCAGGCATTTTATGTGTGGATACTTAAAAAGTTTAATTGAGCTTACTAACGAAAGAAAACATTAAGTTTCAGAAATGCAAAGACAAACTTGTCATATTCTTTCTCATCTAATCTCAAGTATAAGAAGCTCTATAATTTTTCCTCGTGTCACTCTTGAAATTATACACAAATATGCAATGATAAAATTAACATAGATAAGTAAACGTAAGTTGTGCTTGGTACCTTTGCAAATTATAAACAATAATTATGCAATAGTTATAGTTAGTAGGTGTCTGATGTCCTCTGAGTAAATCCATCTACCTTTGTACTAAAACATCAACTCATAATATAGTTAAGAACTGTATAATTCTTATATTTATTTGTCGTAGCTCTGATGAAAACGATTCTATATACTATATAATTCCATAAAAGTATTAACACTGAGATACCATCAAAAATATTGTACCAACGCTTTGTTTGCGTTACCATTCTTTAATGTTTACAAACATACCTATACGTGCGCCTTTTAATGCTGCCAACAACCAGTGTCTCAAGTCTATTAAATATTTAAATACCTAGAATTACTCTCCTAAGCTATTACTCCTCCTTTATTATCTTTAGTGTGCACATAACAGAATTAATTATACGCCATTTAACTCGTATAGGATGTAAGAAATCTTATTTTTATTGTCTAATATTACTACACAGGTCGCTATTTCGCATTGTCTCTTGTGTCTTAACGTACTCGTAAAACTTAACTCCGTCTTTAAAGCTCGAATGCTAAACTTAATGCAAATACGAAAAACGTGATAGATAGGACGGTTTTGTCTTGTATCTCTTTGTACCAAATATAGTCTGTACTCCATACATCAACGAGAAATTATAAAAAAAGGACATGACACAAAAACAATGAAACTAATTGATGACAATTATATTTTTGTATATAATCCTTAAACATTCAACACGCTGATACAATTTCCGACTTGTATATCACATTGCCATAAATTGTAGATACGCAAACCTGCATTGAAATACCGTTTTTGAAAAATGTAGGAGTTTGAGAACAACCCTATATTATGTATGAGCTGGTCTTTGGGGCAAATTAGTAATTTAGTCTCTCCGAAAATGTAAACTTGTCATATGTCAAAAAGATCGTAAAATGTACACTATGGCAAATAAATTTTCACAAATCATTATTTGATTTTCAGTGATACTTTATTTACATTTAATTTTCTCTTTGTAATCGGTTTTACTCTCCGAACTATGTTCAAGATGTCCTAGGCTACTCTATCTACAATAAGAAGGAGAAGAAAGCTTTATTTGTATGAGACACACGCGCAGAGTTGAAAAACGCAAGAGCATGTAGTTTTAGAGAAGAATTGCCAAGTTTTTAAGGCAAATTGATGGCTATTACGAAACAAAGGTATTTTTCGCAGTTTGCAATTGCAGTGTTTTACATTATGTGGACTTCAAGATTTTATTATAGGTATTATCACTAGTATTACAAGTACTTATAGGTAGTATGTAGAAGAGTTTCACAGTGGGAAGTCGACCATGGAAGACTATCGTTGACCGTTGCATTGTCATTCATTATGTTGTGTATGTAGTGGAAAAGGAGACACAAGGCTAAAAACAAAGTACTCAATTTTTGTACTAGATACATGTTGTGAAGGTTGGCAAAAATTTCCGCTGTCAAGAAATTTTACGGAAGGTACTCAATTGCTAAATTATTGATAATTCATCATAATTTAAAGTAAACTTTACTTTGAGGATATTTGAACCAAAAAACAGACCACGACGGTAGTTAATTAATACATTGCTATGATTACCAGAGTCGTTTCATAATAGATTTGACATGATTCACATTATTCTTTGTACACATATAAATTAGGAACGATGTTATTTATATTTGCACAGCAAGTATTGCATATAGTAATAATTTAATAATAATGATATAAATATTACTATTACATTTCAGTTCTGGATACTTTGTAAAGTATCAAGAACTGAAAACCTTTCTAATTTAATGCCCATGGCATGAATATTAATTTTTTTGAATAATTATTTTCATGTCAATTTACGGACCGAATCGCTTGAGTTTTTTTACCAAGCTGTTTTAGTAATAACTAATCATACAATAAAGTAATAAAAAACTTTATTATGCCAAGCTTGATTTAAATCACAGAAAATTATGTTTATTATTTACTAGTCTAACCGAAGTAGTATCAATCATTCAGCCGACTCCATCAGTCGACCCACTACATATGCTATACATAATTCCTCCACATCTGATATAGTTATGCATGCATCCTAGAACGTCTGTATTTTCATACTTAGGGCAACTAACGCAATTTCAACTTAGGTCAATTTAGACCTATTCAGACAAATTTAGACGAACTTAGACCAATTTAGACGAACTTAGACCAATTTAGACGAACTTAGACGAACCTAGATCAATTTAGACGAACTTAGACGAAACTATCTCAATTTAGACTAACTTAGACGAAACTATCTCAATTTAGACGAACTTAGACGAAACTATCTCAATTTGGACGAACTTAAATAGTCTAAAACCCATATACCTTACCTAAGTCCTCGAAGTTACCCTACCACTAACCCTACCACACAACGCTACATACATACATAAGCAGATAAAGTTATTGCTCTCTAAAAGCTGGAATTATGTATAATTGAAATGCGTAAATTATCTGAAATCAGTCACTATTTCGACCTAGCGTGTATGAGTGTATAGAAATGGCCGATTATTCGCTACGTTGCAGTGCAGTGATGTGTGGAGATGTGTTAATTTTATTTAAAAATTAAAAGGGTATCAAGAGTTGCAAGTTAAAACTGTAAGGGGATTTGTTGTTACAAATTATGCACTATTATTTAGTCACTTAGAGGCTTGTTTCTATTGAAAACTACATAATTCGCCATACAAATTTACCATACACTGTAATATTTACTCATTGCTTCTAAGTATCCTTACATCACTACAATATTATCTATACAAGGTGATAACATGCCTATATAGGACATTGATTAAATGAATATTGTGTCTCAATTTGGGCGTTGATGGGATGTGATTGTAATGTATGCTATTTGCATTATTATGGCTCTCTCCACCTTTACTTACACCAAAAAGAATAAAAAACAAGAAAGGAAGCCAAATTTCATATGCAAAATCAACAGGCCAAGCCACATGAATGAATAGCTACTCCATTACCTTACGCTACAAAGCAGATTACAATTAGTAAACAAGTAAATGTTCTTTCTTACATTCAAATATAAAATTCATTTCCTTTTCCGCAATTCCAATCAGATCGACAATTTCTAACATTCTTTACACCATGTCAAATCAGCACCCAAACTTAAATAATGTGCAAAGAAAAAGCTTTGAGCCATTCCAATTATTAATCCTTTGATACAATAAACGTAGTGCAATCATAATATTATCATAAATTTAATAAGATCAGTCAGCATGTGAAGGTCGTCTTCTTAATACATCAATAGTCCAATTGCATATTAAATGAGACAGGCTTTGAATTATTGAGTTAATTATTGCATTATCATGGTAAAATGTTAGGGCATGTCTTCTTCCCCTCAGAGTATATTAATTAGTTTCGTAGAATTAAATTTCCGAACTCATGACGTTCCTCTGACAAGAGCTGATTATCTGAGTGCATTTTAAAGGTGAAGTTTATGCATTGATTTAATGCTTAACGAGATCTAATAAATTGTTGTTGATAGAAATATGCCTTGCCTATGATTATAATATAATTATAATTATGCTATACTCGTTTATGTTTAATGTAGATACGACTGCATCCGTGCACAACAATCATGACGTATGCTCTCCTTTATTTTGCAAGGTATACAAGATACGATCAAGTTTTGCTGAAAAGCATACATGACCTGACATGACGTATTATACAGTGACAATTGCATGCTTAATAAGCTTCTTTAAATGTAAGTAATACATGATAATTATAGCTGTGTAATGAATTAAGTAAACTATATTATTATGATTATAATAATAAATAATCGACTTATTTATATAGGTGACCTATCTTTTTGGGATTTTACCAGTAGAAGTGAGCACAAAATCTTTGCCGAAGCAAAGTGTCTATAGTTGAAAGAGTTGGAATATCGTTATATCATTATTATTATCGCATTATTACATATAAAACATGAAGGCAATGGGGGAAACAATTGTTTCTGCAGTTTCTTCCAAGCATTCTAATCGAATCTGCGATAGGCAAGTATTTGTACGCAACGTAAGGTTTAACAATTGCCATAAAATATTTTTAACATAGCATATTATAGTAGGCGAAGAAACTGTAATTAACAGTGCATTACGTCTACGTTTCAGTCGCTAATAATAGGATATACATATCACAAAATAGAATGGTGATGGCGCACACCTGAATTTTGTATGGCATCAAGTTAAAAAAACCAATCTTAAAATTGATAGTATGGTATTACTTTACTTACAGCTAGGATTTTGTATGACAGTATAAGCGAATAGTCTTACAAATTATGGTGCTGGAAGGATGAGAAATGAGAACATAATGTTAATTTCGTTATCGTAAAGAAATAAAATGTTTTTATTTAATTGTTTTCAGAATTTTAGCCATAATAATATATAATATAGTTCTCATTCCTTCGAACTCGTCCTCATTCGTCCTCATTAGTCCGCATTAGTCCGCATTGATCATCATTCGTCAACATTCATTCGAATTCGTATGTCAAAAAAGAATTCAACAACCACATAATAGTATTTACAGATAAAATGATTTTATTTTTACCATAAATTTAGGTCTAAAATGACTGGTGCTGATATACCCTAACGTCTAAGTAGCCTGCAACATATAATGTAAAGCTACAAGGTGATATGTATATATATAATAAGTTGGTATAAATGTAATAAGTATTGCTAGAACGATATGGAAGTGTAATTAAATTATACTAAGCTGATTGTGCATTGCCATGAGCAATACCTACTTAAAGAATTGCAGATACTTTTTATGTACAGTTTACTTTACACTAACAGTCATTCATGGTGATTTATATCGTATAGGTAGTCGAGCAATAAACATTGCATTACCCTTTACACTTCTGCCGCTCTGCTTGTGCTGCTCACATCTATTTGCAGCGTCTGCAAAATAGTAAGTACAAATAATCCGTGATCTTTACCTACTGTAGCAATACCTACCTACCTAGAGAAATTAGTCATGTAGGATTTATCGCTGACAAAAAACGATATGCTTTCATCAGAGTCATGCACGTATTAAGAGGAGACATCTGCCCCTATATCCGAGTAGAAGAGGATTTCGTTTCAAAAAAGGCTAAAAATTTCTTAGCATGAATATGTATGCATATATGGCCAAACATACCTAATTAAAATTAGTTTTAAAAAAATGATGTTTTAACTATATTATTTGAAATGCTCCCCCTTCGATAAAGTTCTTGGGTACGCGCCTAGCAAGCGAACTAATAATATTAATAAAAAATTATTTATTAGAAAACAAAATAAAAACGCAAGAAACAATGCCTTTGCCTCGAGTGTTCAGAAGACACAGAAACATAATTCGAGCAATGCTGTAAGAAACTACCCAAGACCTAGACCTTGAGCCGCTGCAATTATTTTATTTTAGGTGTACAAAGTACATAGTACATAGTTTCGTTAACTCGCGTATCTGCTACGGGTTAATATAAAATTTTGTTTTGCATCTGGAATCTGCTTATTTTCACATTTCCTTACCTTCATGTAAATAACGTGTATTTGCACACATTCTATCTATCTCTATCTGTTTTCCACTTATGCTTTTAATTGCAAGACACGACTTCAGAAGACGCACGTCCATCCATAATCCATAACGACTCAAAGTACATATTTGAAAGACAGGATGATTAAATACTATTATACATCGATGAAGAGAACAGGATGTTCATTTAAAGATGAAAAATCATCTTTAAGAGCGTCTGTATCCAATGCCACACGCGTACCTGAACTTATGACTTACTACGCATTGCTTTTACATTTGTTACAGATTTACATGATAACATACCTCGTACGTTCCTAATTAAACATTGTGCTGTAGTATATAAGAACCCAATTTATTTAACACTGACAGATATTAAATTTGTAAAATGCGGCCTAGTTGCATCTAATTTTGGAACTTCAAACGCCAGAGAACAAAGTAATGTATTAGTTCACATGTATAATTATATAGTGATAATATTATTCTCATTGCATGATCAATGGCAATACACACAAAATACCTCTCTTTTGTCAACAAAAATTAAACTAGCGTTAAAATAAAACTGCACCTATGCCTATTGAAACGTCATGTGCAATAACTAAAAATTCTACCTCGGTATTGTGGTGAGATTGTGTAGATATTGTTACGCTTTTCAAGTAGCAAGTTCAAGTAGCAAAATCAAGTAGGATTTTAATGGTATAACTGTAATATCAGTAGAAGTTAATCGATAGTTATCTATATTGCCCTGTGCACTGAGAGATTTAGAGAGAAGTTAAATTTAAAGAGCCAACAGGCATAAAAATGTCTTAATAAACAATCCATTTATATAAACAGAATAAATCCTCCATAATTCTTCTCGAAACGTTTACTTTAACTCTGCTAATTTTTGACTGCATTAGCAAGATTTCAAGCACATAATTAGACACTGACTTAATAGTAAGGATGGGATGGGATGGAATGGTTCATAATCATCTAACCCTCGTATTTATACACTATACAAGACATGTTGAAGATAGGCAAACCAATACTGAATTTGCCGAATACCTTTTCGACTTAATTCAGTCTCAATCGTATGTTCACGTCAAATAGTCAACTCAAACAAATTAAATAATTAATGGGAATTAGTTCCTTGTAATTGGTTATTATCCTTTAAAACTGTACTATATTAAGTATATAATCCATTCATTTATTCAGGTCGCCACCAGAAAAATGATTTAGAAAGACGATTTAATTTCAGAAACATTTCTATTTCATCATCTCTGAATTGATAATCGAAAACGTCCCCGGAAAAAGTATTTTAACCTAATAATGGTAGCTAACTAGGTAAATTCTGCTTTTCGCATTTCATTGGATAGATAACAGGATTATCACTTGCTAAATCTTTTCGGAATTCATAGTGCTAATAAGTACCTACTCCAAAAGTCAGGTAGGTATACCACTTCTCCCAAAGCGTTTACGCGAAAATGTAATATGCGTGTAGTACTAATATGTAACTAAATTAACGTAAATTATGTTAGTTCACAACGAAATAAATTATGAGGAATGCCGAAGTAATAGGTACAGATAATTTATACCATTGACGCAAGTAAGGTTTTTCATGGGGGCTATGTGTAGTTACGTGTGGTTTACCTCTGTGACGATACTAATGCTTAGCTAGCAATCGAGCAACGACGGGAGAGACTACGTGAAGGTCATTCAGCCAGGAAATAAACTTTGCACCAGAACTTGTTGAAGATAATGATGTCTATCCTAAGTAAAGCACTAGGAGAAGAATCTTTGGTTTAATCAGATAGGAGATGCAAGACGCCCAAATAATTCCATTATTATCATCTTCTACTCTGCTCAGTTATTCCAGTTAGTCTGAAAATATTGTTACTTCTACATTTTACACGTACTTGTATTTAATTACCAAACATGATTATAAGTGCGTTATACAATTTCATGCATGGTTTCCACGATTATGAAGATTACGTAACTTTAAAGGAAAGGATACTCATTACTTCTTTCTGGTAAAATGAAGATTGCGTTGGATGAAACATGATGTTAAAAATCTCAATACTTTTAGACACTAATAACAATATGCAAAAACATGGCATTTTCGTTGTAAGAAGATAAAAATCTGGTTTGAATAAGCATGGACTTCTGTACATTTCTTTTCGACACTGATGCACACATTTAAATGTTGAGTAGTCCTTCTGAAATTTTATACATCCTATTACCTCATTCGTGCAGTATTAAATACATCCTGTGCTTCTACCTATTAATAACCGTCATGCAATGAAATTATTTAGTTAAAGTTAACTTTTCACTACATCAAGCGGAAATACCATTTACAAATTGAATTACTAGAATTGCTTCGACCGCTGAAGGACAACTACATATTCCAAACAAAAAGTTTCGTTGCTTGTTCTTTAGCTTTACTTACATATATTATAGCAGGGATGACTGCTTAAGATTTGCAATTGGACCAATGATAAGTATTTACAGCTGATGGTGTCTACCTGTGTTTTGCACATTGTAAAAAACATTGCCCCATCATCATGAATACTGTACCAATCATCTACCTAACAGAAATGATTAATACGTGCATGTTGTACTAAATATATATACTTACTTAGAAACTTATATGAAATAGATACTCGGAGCAACTAATAAAAATATTCTGCAACATAATAATAACAATACAGGTATCACATAAAACATTACTACCACGGGTAATTTGTTTGATAATACATTTTGCGATATAAATTTGAAATATATGTATTTAGTTGTATAATTTTTTCAATAATGCAGCAAACAACATATAATGTGTCCTAATGGTAATGATATAGTATGAGAACGTTATCAGTTGCAGTTTATTTAGCACACAATTCTCACTAATATGGGCCATTTGTACTTGTATGGTCTTCTTTCAATACAATGTTTCAGCTAAATTAAATTTTAAATTAAGTAATTGAGTTAAGAAGAATACCTGCTTATTTAGATACAATATAGATACAGAAGACAGTTTTCGTAAGTTAATAATGGCATTACCCAACAAGCAACCCACAAGAACGATAATAATGATAGTTCAAAGTGTATAAGAAGAAAATTTGCAGAAGTTTTGGATTTTAAAAATGCGAACTCATTTTTATTTTGTACTGTTACAACCTTAGTTAAATTGATGAATTGAATTGTTTCAAAACTTATTTTTAGTGGTTCAATATTTTAACGATCATTGAAATAGATACACACATCAATTTACATAATTGCTTTATTTATATACTATGCGATTTAAAGTTACAAAATGCGAACGCGCAATTAAAAATGGCAGTAAGCTTAAAGATAGTAGGTCACACTACCTGGAAAAATTTATTACTTATCTAATCATTGATTGAGCATCAAAATAGATGCATTCACAAAATTCCTAGCTAGGTATTCGTGTCTCATTTAATAATTGATATTGAAAAAGTGACGGGCCAGTTTTTCCAATTTTTATTTTGTGATTTTTATAAGAACGTCTATTGCGAAGTAGAAAAAATTACCCTACTAACATTCAAAATTATAATATAATAGGTAAATTAAAATAGCACCCCATGAAAACTAAAAACCAATTTGCATATAAACAGCGTATTTGTTATATGACTTACTCTTTATATCATCACTGCGTATATGCATGTGCATTTTTCACTTTTTAACTATTTTTTAAATTGCGTACCTTATTAGTAAGTAGTACATACTAATGACACTTGTAAAAGCTTTGATTACAATCGGTAAAGCTCATTTTGAAAATTATTTAGTTTCGTAATTTTTACAACTAGGCATCACTTTTGAGAATATCTTCTTCCTTGTGGCAAGTGTACAACGGTAGACCATACACAACTATGGCTGCTTCAGTCATGAACTAAGTAAATGCATTCAGAGTCAAATAATTGATAAGAATAGAAGAAAAATTGCACAGTTACAATGTAAATATCGACTTCCAATAATTACACAGCTCGGGATTAAATTAAATTTTGTCTAAATACCTGAGTTGCGGCAAATCTGCTTTGCATAACTGCAGACGACAATCCAGTTTCTTTTGGACGCTCTTTATCAGCATCAAAGTTTGGTATAGGTGGTAGTAATTGTTTACCCTTGGGACAAGGAAGCCATCTTTCAAGTAAATCTATTGTAACTCGGTCACATTCAATATCCGTGATTTCCCATAGAAACCCTACAACACTGGGGCTATTTGGAATAAACAAATAAAAATCCGAATAAGCTATGCTATATGACCCTCCAAAAGTTATTAAATCATAGAATTAACAATAAATATATTAGAATAATTTAAGTTTAATAATTAAATTGGTTCAATGAAAATAAAAACCAACTTTAAAAGATACATAAAATTTGTCAGGGTTTTAAGGAAACTTTTAATTCAGGAAAATAGAAAATATAATATTTTTGCTTTAATATGCAAAGAGTGCGAGGTTTAATTTTATACTAGATTATGTTCTAATAAACATATAACAGTATTATTTAAAAATATATTTTTTGCAGTAAGAGAATATAATCTAATGGTATAGCTGACAAAATATTTTAAAATAAATTTCACCAGACGGCAGAAAAATAAGAATGGACAGCTGTAGAATGATAGCACTTAGAAGCTGTAAATTTCGTTTGAGCACTTGAACAACCCATAAGAATTGGTACACTTCGGCAGAGTAATTTAGATAAAGCCCAATCAGGATAAATACTGCTGCCACTTCCATGTCCACAGTATCTAAAACAATTTTAATTAATGCAACTGAACCACTTTATTTATAATAATGTCTAATTATTTGATTCCATCAGTTATGATTCAAAAAGCGGCTATGCGTACACCATAAAATCTCGTTTTTGCAAAGCATCTTCAAATTCTTGGTGTGTAGGATTCCTTCCACAAATTCCATCCCATCCATGCGCACCAAAATAACCTTCCAGTCTTTGTTGCACATTTCCTAAGCTTTGGTCCGGGTTTATAATATAAGTTCCTTTCTTTGGCTGCACAAAGTTTGGGTAGTGTTTGATGAATTTCTTAGTGACCTCTGCCGTGGCGTAAATATGAGCCATGGAAAACATCCTATTCACTGGCGTCAAAGATTGTTGGAATATCGGGAGCCAATCGAATGGGTATCGCTCCAGTTCCTTTTAAACAGAAAATATTATTTGCATTAATGACTAATTTTATTCTAATTCTTTGCTAAGTACGCATAATTATAAAATTCACCGCATCAAGAATAAGAATCGTTTCGTGTCTCGGCATCTCTTCCTTTTCTGGTGTCTCACATTTTAACTTTGTAAGATAATCGACGATTTTTGTTGCTACCTCTGAAGTTACAGCCAGAGAGACACGTATAAAAATTAGTAAGTTAATTCTGTCGTTTGGAAAATATTTGAAATTTTCAACCAATTTGTACAGAAGAATGGACATGGCTCCATTCACAGGTTTCAAGCAAAGTTTTTTAATCCTGTCCACATGTTTCCAATATTCATTTCTCATTTCACTTGATTTTGAATTGCCAGGAAATAAAAACGCATAAGGAGATATCCAATCCTCAATAGTTTCCAAGAAATTCTGATAAATAAAAATTATCACAAAAACAATTAAACATGAGATAATCAGACTAATATTTTAAATGGATGTGTAAAATATTACCCGAAGTTTCTTATTGTGATCGGCACGTGTTTGCCAGTACCTAACAGAAGGGAAAGAATAGCAAATTAAAAAATAAACTTCCTTTTATACTCATAGCCCTCGGTGCTTTTACTTGGGTTGGGTTACATCATTAGTCTTTAGGTAGGGGAGACTGGGGATAGTGTACGAACTTTTTGCTTAGACAATTTTATAAAATCGCACAGAGAAAAATAAATTCATTTTAAATATTGAATGTAAAGAGTATGTTATTATGTGTAGTTTGCGTATTTTTCAGTATTTTTTGTCCCACATTTGAAAGTACAATATTTTATTTTGGAAAGGTAACATTTTTCGTACACTATACCCAGTACTGGGTATAGTGTACGAATACCATGGGTATAGTGGACGAAATAATTTTTATTACCACATAATGATAAAAAATTTTGTTTGCCTCACTTTTTATTGAAGTTCCCCCTTTTGTGGAGGCAGTCACGGAGGGATTTTCATTTTTGCTTCAGTTGTCGATTTTTCTGCTTTTATTCCAACAAAATAGTGGATTGTCGTCTTTTTGTGACCTTTGGCAAAATATTTTTCTAGTCCCTGCTTTGAAAACAAGAATTATCCTATGCAGCAGTCTTATATACTAATGAGTATGACTTATGGCTCAAAATTTTATTCAAATCGTAACAAATATTCCAGTTATAAGTGATAATTCGAATATTCGTCAACTATACCCATTACGACTTTTTCGAAATAAATATTTCTGTTTTGAAAACATTTGCAATGATAGTCGCAAATAACATTGGATATCATCTGTAGGAATATGTTTACTCTGTCAAAAAATTCTTACTCTTTAAAATCTTTGAAATAGATCTCTGTGCAAAATCATGCGACGCCTTGAAAGTTTACTGTTGCATGTTTTTTCACTCAGAAAACTTAGTTTTAATTTTATAAAATAGTGTATGAGCCGGATTTTTACAATTTTTTGCTATGCCGCCTTCAATGAAATACTACGCATTTTGAAAATTTTACACATCAAAATAAGTCACGGGTTCCTTGAAAATTCTTAAGTTCGTACACTATACCCATTCGTACACTATACCCAGTCTCCCCTACTTAGCGTTTCAAGAGAAATTACCTTATAATCGAACATTAATCTTAAATTTTAAGGTCCAAGTCTGCAAAAGAGTGGTAATATTTTGCGGATTTTATAATTAAAGGTAAAAAATTAGAAGCTTAATGTGACATTAAAATTTGATTTTCCGAATTAGCGTTTTACGCTATTTTGAATCTTACAGCTGAAGGTTTTTTGTCTTGACGCTAAAACGCTAAGTACTATTATATAATCAAGAATGTAAAAATAGATTAAGTTATAATATTAAAATTGTTACAAGTGACGATCTTTAACGCATCCTTCGCTGACTGCCTTATTATCGCTAATAAGTTTTATAAACCTTTCCTCCCAAATATTGCGTTTATGTTTAGCTACATAATGCGTCGTACTTTGTACTTCTCCCGACTGAAATCATTAAAACTTAAATTATTCGCCAATGAATGCCAAATTGTATTTATATACTCTACTGTAGAGAAAAAAACTAAAACTAACCCGTAAAGTGTTGAAACAAGTAATCCAAACGCCAGGCATTTGTTTAAAGTCGGCAAGATCTTTTCCAAAGCGATTTGAACAGTGGACATCAGTCGTAATTTGTATTATATTCCAAGAAGGCTGAAAATTTTTCTTTACTTGTTTATAGAAGTTGGAATAACTGTTACCGAATTCCATTAAAACTTTACTTTGCAGAGCATGAATTCTTTGCTTCAATATTTCGTGGTGACTAGTGACTGCCTTAGCCTTAGTCTTCGTAGTGTATGAAATCTCATCTACCCGGCTGTATAGTAGAACAATAAAAGTTATTTAATTTTAATACATTTCCACTAATGCTGATAACCTTGTTTAAATATGATTCT
This sequence comes from Tomocerus qinae, assembly GCA_020055645.1. Taxonomy (NCBI): domain Eukaryota; kingdom Metazoa; phylum Arthropoda; class Collembola; order Entomobryomorpha; family Tomoceridae; genus Tomocerus; species Tomocerus qinae. The sequence goes on from CM034548.1 coordinate 31,125,002, forward strand.
ACGCGTAGAAATTTATTAAACATAATTTTTATTGTTAAGACAAACCTCAATTGTAAATTGTGCTTATCGCACGTTTCGGCCTTCCAAAACGTTCCATGGGATTCTGAAAGATAATAGGCGCATTTTTGCATGTCCCCTCGAAGCCAAGACATAAAGGCAAAATATTTACAAAAATCTGAAATGTAATTAACAAACAGTGTTAAATTGTTGATATAAAAATTTTAACTGTCGAAATTACCAGGCCAAGCAGCATCACTACGAAGATATTTTTCTGATTTCACCGTTTCATTGTCGCAATTCAAATGACATTCGATACGATAGAGAGCCTCTTTCAAGAACGCTTTATTATTAATCACGGGACTGATTCGAAGTAAGTGAATTTGCCATTCCAGCTCACCGTATTTCTCAATTTCATCAATTCGGTTTTTAAACTTTTGAGACTCTTCAAAATTCCATGCGAAAATTTTTTCTGTGCGATGTCGCAACTGTACCCAGCGAGATTTTTCCTTTTTCTCTGCTTCCTTAAATTGCTCAATTGATTTTGGCTGCAAATAAATTGGTTTTCCTTCGTAACGGTCTAATACAACTTTTTCTCCCGCTCTGGACTTCTTTATTTTGATTTTTAGAATTTGAAGAGCACGATCTGAAAAGGTTGTGCTAGGAATGTCGTATTTGTTTCTTGGAAATATTTCAGATGTATTTGACAGTAAGGTATCTTGTCCAGAGGAATCTAAATACGATATAAGACAGTAATCTTGTGTCCGGTTGAAGGTCAAAGTTTCTTCCCAGGCTTCAGAATTTGAATGATAACACCGCATTGGTGTAGGCAGGAGGGTTGTTGATTGGGGGTAATTAAACAAAAAGTTTTCTGCATTTAAACTACACCCTACTAAAGGAATATCTATGAAAGAACCCTTGATCGACCTTTCTTCAAATCTCGCTTTGTTTTTGCAAGCGCCAGTGGGTGAGTCAACTTTTTTGCTTCGGGAACTGGATTCTACATGAAAATCAATATTTTAAATTGAAAAATCGTATTAAAGCTCACATATTTAGTTTGTTTTTTGATAGACAATTTTTTTAATCTTTTAATCTTGGTAGACAAATCTGAATTTATGTTCATTCACCATTTCAGATAAACTTTTAGGCAAATTAATTAATATGTATAATTAAATAACTATACAGGCTGATCTTTAAAGTTTACTTACCAGCCATTGTGATTGTTGTGGATTTTATTGTTATTTAATTTCTTGATTCACATTTAACGGTCTCTAATTTAACTTAACGAGTAGTCAATAAGAAAAGAATTATTTTAGCCAGCAGTATTGTAGTGTTACCCGCTCCTACATGTTTAACGACTATTTTTTCTCTTGGGTGTAAAATACATATTCTTAATTATTACCTTTCATAATGTTTTAACTTGCGTCATGCGTAGAACATGGACTTTTAATAAGAGCTATGCATCTACAATAATATCACTCTTTCTGACATCACTCGGTTTCAGCTTAAAAATCTACCACTTTTGAACTAAAAGTCAACGGAAAAATTTGTCGTCACTGTAGTTGAAAGTCCTTTGTGCAGTCGTAAGTCAAAATACATAGTATGTGAACCGTTGCGTTTTGTTACCTATAATGTCCTGCATGTCTTCCTCACCTTTCTTTAGGTGGCCTATAATATACAATATTTTATTACAATACAGTGAATACAGTACAGTCCAAGTCTCATCTCAACTCGCCTCGCAATAGACTCACACATATACTACATACAACTACAACATAGCATTAATTAGCATTACTACTGCCGTACTGTACTACTTTGATACTCTGGTTGGTTCTGGTATATTAGTATGATAGCGATAAACTGACAAAAAATGCTTAAACACGTACTATATAATTTTGTGTTAAAAACAGCTCCAGGTTTTAGCTGTTGTATAATGATAGTACCTACGAGATTACTACTACTACAACTAACTAATACTAATACAAACGAATATGAATATTAGTCAAATGAGCTGAGATAAGATAAGACTGGATAATTTAAGAAAGAACATCATGTGTATGCTATTCTGTCTTTCTTTTGTTGAAGGCATCACAATTTCACTTGAAAACTATGAAATACCATAAACACCCGCCCATCGTCGTCCATTGACCTCATCGGGTTGAATGCTTCTTTAAAGTTGGATAAAGAAAACTAAGGAATCAGAAAAATTCATAGACTCTTATTTGTCAAAACCAGCAAATCCAATCAAAATATTATTGATATAGTTATCAAATATACAAGATAATCGGTAAGGCTGCCAATTCTTATGTGAAACGTTGACTTTATAAGAGTGTGTAACGAAATGTTTTGTAACTTTATTAGTGCTACATCTTTAGAATTAATTCTTTGTGATTCTAACATACCTATTCTTATTTTTAATGTTTCATTAATTTCAGCTGGACACAAGAATTTGCAAAATCGTCATATAGCTCCATACGTGTGTACCGAGCGATGTCTTCCAACAAGCGCAGGAAGGACAACATCAATTCTCAATCCCTAAACAATGTCGATGAGGATAGCTATGACGAGAGTGCTGCTAGTCGATTGATAAATAAGAGTTTAGCAACAATTGTTAGAGAGATACAGGTAATTTTTATAACTTATTATTTATTTATAGAACGCTTATCATACACATACCTGTACATAATGCACACGTACTAATTAAGCGTAAAGTAATGAGGGATGGGGATGGCAATTTTATAATTCAATACTTTATTATTACCAATTTGTTCCATTTTTACAAGACTTAAATTAATGTGTTAAATAAAAAAAAGTCCCTTGATTAAATGGCTATCGCTGTAGTTTTAGTGCCAACAAATTGTATAACCGATCCGTTTAACCGTCCTAAAGAGGCTGCAGATTTTAAGAAAAGTCTTGACAATCTTAAGAGTGAAATAATGTCTGTTGCATTAAGATGACTCCCGAAATGAGTTGTCCCTATACATCTTTAATGCTACAAAGCTACGTCTAATCTCAGCCCTTCTTTCCTGACAATAAGTGATTGTGGTCATTATGTTACAATGCCTTTTTATTAAGTTGTTTCATAGAAAAGGAACAGCAATATACTAATTTGATATGATATTCTAGTTTTCTTATCTTGGGGTATTTTAATGTTGTATCTTGTATATATTATTAGGCTGTACAAAATGACTCTGTTATGTCCGAGTACTCAATCGGAAACGTATCGCACGTATACAAATGTGAGAAGAGTATCAACATGTTGCTGTTACAAGAACAAAATCTACCTTATCCGGAAAGTTGTACTGATGTATTGATTCGCTGTTCCAACGGCCACATTCGCAGCCACAGTCTTTTGATGATGTCTTCGACTTTAATTCTTGACGTTTTGAAAGAAGTACGTACAATTTCATACACTTCAAGGAATTTTATTTGCATAGCATTGTACATTTGAGGCTTCTTGATACATAATTCCTAATTTTTACAGAAACAAGAAGGTGGGAATATTAATGATGATGGAAGTCGGTCAATTGCTTTAAACGGCTACAAAGTTGAACACATTTCAAAGATTCTATTTCTGTTCTACGCCGGTAGAGTAATTTTTACTGTGGAGAAAGAGAAGAAGATAATTTTACGTTTACTAGAAATACTCGGGGTAAATCTCTCCCCGATCGTAGTTAATGTCCCCTTACTGAATTCAGTTGAGTACAAAAATTCGATGCATGACAAGATGCGAGGCCTCCAATTACGTATCAGTCTTACAAGAATGAGTCATAATAACGAAAAGGTGGAGGATGAATACTTCATTCGACCTGATGGGTCAATGGAGCGTAAGTACATATTTTATTATTATTATTATCATTATTAGTATCTTGATCAAACGTGTGAAATATTTTTCATTGTTTTTTATGTTTTATTAATATAGTCCTTGACAAAGAATGGAATTTGTCGGAAATAATCGTCCTACATGATGTTGAGACTGGATTTTATTGCCCAATTTGCAAATCTACATATGCCGGACATGGGACCTTACAAAGACATTTGTCAAAAAAGCATGGAGTACAAAATGACAGATCAAGAAACCAAGAACGACATAGTATAGCACAGGGACATAGCATAGAACAGGGACCCATCGATATGCGAGTGTCTACTACCACAACTGAACAACCATATCTAGATCAGCCATGTACATCGGCGGAAGCCAGGAAACAATTAGCGTTAACGAAACTTAAGCAACCAAATGTGGTGGGTTCAAAAGAAAGAAGAACCAGGCAACCTGAGACCCCAGAACAAGGTGACTGCGTGATCATTCTGCCTCCGAGTGCAACATCCACTCCAACAGCACAAGCAGACACCTCACGTCGTCTCCTCTCACAAATCGCTAGACAAAATGGAAATCTAAATTATCTTTCTTGCGGTGTCTGTTCTTTGGTGACGGAAAATGACGACAATATAAGGCTCCATTTACAGCATTGTCATTCGAGGCTTAGTGATGACACCGGAAAATATTTGGGAATTCCATGCCAAGCCAAAGATTCTGATTCATTTAATGGAACTAGATGCATAAGTTGTGGGTCAAAGTACTTAAGTGCCATGGGTAAGTCGTTGATTGAGTAACATTATAAGTGTATTTTAATAATTATTATTTCGTTATTTATTCAAGAAGCCATTTTGATACGTTTTCCCTACAGCTTTAAAAGATCATTACAGAAAAGATCATGAAATAATCGATGCAGAACACTACGTTCTCTCTCCAATTCCAAAATGTTTGGTTTGCAAAACGAAAATTGGAAACCATCATGAAGACGGCATAGATGCTACTAAATTTTTTGATCATGTTCGGAGGTGTCGCATTGGAATGATGACATTGGCAGAGGTGAGTATTACTTTTCTGATTTTAAATTTATGACTATCAAGTTTGAACATTTTTGAATTATTTTTGAAATATATTATATATTTATATCTAGGATAACCCCAACAAAAAGAAACGAACACCTTCAAATATTACAGGAAAAAATGTAGTACAGCCCACAAAATTAGTGAAATGGTCTAGTGTTGCTAATATGAAAATGCTAGTAGCCGAAGTCCTCCAGCAACCTGCTGCTAAAAGAAAAATCTCTTCAAAGCCAGTACCCAGAAGAAATATTTCTATTGGGCAAGTTGCTTCTCAACAAAAGAAGAAGAAAAAACTTGACAGTAATGAACAAATGGTGGACCAAGTATTGAACACTACTCATTCAACGTCTGTCAGAGTTTTACGATCTGGAAGACCTATCATCAAAGATCAAAGGACAAAAGCATCTAAAATTCCCCAAAAACGAGCCCAGCCTCGCGTCACACAATTGCCGACATCCTCCGTTGACCAAGAACAAGTTAATAATATATTAAGGCTCAGTAATGTTAACTCGCAGTCAGGAAGGTCCACTTCGCGAAATTCGAATCAAGTATTAGGGCCTGTACCGGCTGCTAAGAACACTACAACCACAGGTATACAGAAAAAGACAGGTTTACGTGGACGTCCGAGAAATGAAAATGTGGTAGCAGTTCAGCGAGTTCAGCAGAGTGCCCCACGAAATGAGGAGACAAGCGACGACTCAATTATTCTTGTACCAATTGATGAGAACTCGCGTGTTCTTAGGCTTGGAACTGACAATGATGTGGAGACACCAAATGGTGATGACGATGAGGAGAACAACGATGGAGACAAGGAAAATATGGAAAACGGTGAGCAACCCAGAGGCAGTAAATCTATTGGCAATCGTCTTAGCTCCGCCTCTTTGGCCCCAGGTACTCCTCAGTATCATTCAACGTGTATTTTTGATGTAGATGAACACAACAAACAGCAAACTCCACATACTGCTGCCAGAGTTGCAGCACTTAGGTTGAAGAAAATTGGTGAAGCGCCTTCCGCCACGGCTGAATGGGTCTGCAATACCACTCAGGAAAATGTTCAAGTTGATACGTCAAATCAGGAACCAGAGACACAGCGATCGTCTGATATTTCACTATACATGACACCAGAACAAACTGTGGAGCATTTTTCGGACTTAGAAAACATTGAGGAAGTGAGTAACAGTGACTCTGATCATTTTCAGGGAATCTCTGAAAGCATGGCGGCTAAAATCACACAAGCTGCCATAGAATACGTTCAAATCATTCAAAACCAAAGTGTTTCACATTCTTTTTCTAATCTAAGTAATGAGTCGTCTGATCAATCTGTAAACCATCAGACGACATGGCTTCTAGAATGCCCAGACGACACCTTCTTTTTAATTTAATTTTTTAAACAATCTGTGACCTGTAATTATGAGTATTATATATTATGCTTATGCTCTGTCTCTGTATTATGCTTCATTGACGCACCATTTCCTTTTGTGATGACTCTGATAAGATATCCAAGCATGATAATGATAATGTAGGTTATTTCTTACATAATTAGGTACTATCCTCGATGAAACATATTTTGCCCGGCCTGAAAAATATAATACGTAAATATAAAAAATTAGGAAAATTGGAAATATTCAAGTCAAATGCCTCGTCACCAAAAATATAAATCAGTGGTATGCATTTTACTATCCATTTGATACGATGAATAATTTTGCCACCAAAATTGTGCTCCTGAATTATCAATTACAGTAATGGGTTTTAGTACGTACTTGTATGACGTGAATTTTAAGTTAAGTAACTAATTATATCGCAAGTTGTGTTTTCATTATTTTATTTTTAAGCATCTATTCTACGTTGTTGTTATTGTCATAGTAATTAATAAACTGGAAGCGTGAACAATATATAAATATTTACTACTCATCAAATGAAATTGGGAATCTAAAGTCATGGCATACATTTGCATTGTATAATCTGCATAAAATAATAATTGAATTGTGTAGGGATGAAAACTACCTATATAGTATATATTCACATGGAAATATTTAGCACTTCAATATTTCAATCAGAGCAAGATGTATGCATGCAAGTGATGATAAGGAGTAAGAATACAAACAAGGCTGTTAAAACATGGTGGAAAAATTTGGAATAATTCAGATTAGGTTAGAAACATCTCCGAAACTTAATAAGTACATAAATATGTTTAGTTCATGTTGAGACTATCTACGAACTAAATCTGAATTGCGGACTTTACATAATATTAAGATGCAGAATACATTTACCAAAATCATTTGCACATCGTATAGAATTGGAGGACTATGAGACACACAAGTTCTCTTTATTGTTTGCCTAGCTACAAAGACAAAGTCGTCAATAATGTAAATGCAAAAGATAATACAGTTCACAAATTATGTCAAGCTGTGGTATAAATCTACTACGGTGTAGTACAGTACAGACAGACCTTCCACCATAAACAATTTCATACGACATTAAAAGACTCAATGCTCAATAATAATCGAACTTGACATTTCTGTAGGTACAACTGTCTATTATTTAAAAATTGGAGACAGGTATACACTATGTATAGACTATACATGTCACAGCGGTTTGAGGTATCGATAAATGAGTACTGCAATGTAAAATATACGTTTTGTACAACTGATTCAGTTGAAGTGTTTGGAGTATTATAAGATTTCTACGTATGGAGTTAAACAATAAGTCGTTTAATCGGATGAAATTGTACTGGATAAAATGTCTGAGGATTCCTCTTTGTTACCTTATTTATATACTTACACATTTGCTAGTGTCATTTAACCGTAAGAGATTACTACTTTTACATTTACTCGTTTGTATGATAGGTTTGAATTATTTTATGGTATGCTCTACTATGAGCTGCACATTGGCATCTAAGATTAGTACATCTGTAATTAACTTAATTTTTTTGCATTAAATTTCACCAGGTTTGGCATGACACGGCCTCAGTTTCTTTGACGGCTTCAACGTTATGTTAAATGCTATGTGTATATTACTAATTACATACAAATTACAAAGGCAGTGACAGAGCTCATTCTTCCTCTTTCGAGCCGATTGAAGTCAGTAACTTGTTTCAGTCAACTAACATTATTATTAGTTTAATATTCTTCTAATAAAGGTCTACGGGTAGGAACACGTGATCTCTACCTCAATACTGCATTGTTAAAAGGGATTTATTTACAATTGACTTCAACATTTAACAATTGAAAACTGTACTTTGTAGAAATGCGGAATTTAAAAAATCATTAGCAAACTGGGTACAAAAGAATAATTGAATTCTCTGGACTATTATGCCAGTGACATAAAAAAGCAAAGATAAATAGAGAACGGCAACTACAAAACCTTAGGTATTTACATTTACAATAAACTATTTTAGCACAAACATCGAAAATTGGTTTAATAGTGGCTACGAAGATCCAAATTGTCAAGTACGCCAGGGATAAGTTGGCGTCCAGAATAACTTGAACCGTACAAAGAAGTACAAAGAAGTAACCTGGGAATCACCCACATTACTTCTTTTTCCCTTTGCCCAAAGTACCCAGAGATAATGTGTGGTGAGATCCAGACAACTGCTGTGTTTGGAATTGAATTTTTAGCCGATGAAACTCTGCAATTTCATCTTCCAAATGCTTTTGAAATTCTTCCATTCGCTTTTTCTCTTTAGAATTTTCTTCTTTCATTTGGTCAAATTTGGCGTGAAGCTACAGGATAAAAAATGCGATAAGTCATTAATATTGTTATAAATTATAAGATTTATGGGACTACATCCCAGATTTATGGGATGTAGTCCCATAAATCTGATCAACATCTCATAAATCGTTCATAAATCAACGTTGTCAATAAATTATAATACTTATCGAATGTAATAAACCGAAACACAATCCAATTGCCTAATATTAACTGATTATTATTAGAAATGGATTGTCATTAAACTTGTTCATTAAAAATTAAGAGCAATAAAAATACAAAATGAGAAATAAGGACAATTTTGATGAAAATGTAGAAATGTCAAAAATTGACAAAAGCCTTTACCCAATATTATACACATTTTAAGTAATATTCTTCTGATATTTTTGGAATGGGTATGTATTTAAATTGTGAAGTTATGATGGCTAATACCTCCAAAGATTTGGGTTGACTTTATCTGCCTTACCCAACGTATCATTAACCCAGTTTTATAATGGGTTAGAGAAAAATAGATAACTAATTAGTTTAGCATTCACTCATTGATGGTGAACTCACCTCTCTTTCGGCTTCTTTCAACTGAGATTCCTTCTCCTTCACACGCTGAATAAACTGCTGCTTCATTTCTTCTTCTTTTTGTTGCAATTCCTGTTGATGCAACATCATTTTCTTCTCACAAGTCTGTTGGAAACTCATAGGTTTGTTGTCAGAGTCCACATCACTGAATCCCATCTAAAATAAATATGATATTTTATTGCTCTATTATCTATTTAGTAAATACGAACTATACACACAACAAAAAAGTAACATACCTGCTCCAATCTAGTTTTGCGATATAGCTCATAATGTTTACTGTGCGTTTGCTCTCTCATGTCTTCCATATTCGTACGGATAAGCATTTCTCTCAGTTTAACAAAGTCACAGTGTGTTTCATTCTCCACTGAAATTAGATACAGAAAATCAATCACACATTGTTATCTCAACAATTAGTTTTCTTGTCACTACATATAATCACACTGTAAATATCATATACAATTTCAACGAAAACGTTCACACAAAGATTTATTCAGATACATATCTAAAATTGACACCCAACATGATATTCTTCTAATGCTAAATTAGGCACTGTTGGTTCCAGTTTTGCAGCGCATAATTACCTGTGACTACTTTTAAACGACAATTTTAATAATTAACAATATTACACAGGTTGGATATGTGCTACACAATGCATTATCCAGCAAAAAACGAAGACGGTGTTACACCGTCTTCGTTTTTTGCTAGTGTTACTATGATGTTTTAAAATTTGTACCTTGAACTGTGCCCCATGGGTATTGTCTTGCACGCATCATTTTATTTCCCACGCGAACGAAGTCGCTACTACCCACCACAGCAAACGGAAGATGTCCATTCATGGAAGAATTTATCTCGGATACACTTTCATCATCAGTAGGGAACTGATATATTTTTACGCCGTTGGAAGCCAATTCAGTGATAATTTTCTCCTGTTTACAAAAATGACTTTCATTAACGATCTTTAAACTTTTATATTGTGCCTGAGGCTTAACTAACAATTACTACCTTAAATTTCTGAAGTTCTGTCTTGGAAATGGTATCAGCTTTAGCAATAATGGGAATGATATTCACTTTGCTGTCCAGTTTTTTCATGCACACCAAATCGATGGACTTCAACCTTGGAAAAATATAAGGAAAATGTTAAATATGAAACATTCTTCAAACTTTTCATCTTGTTTTCATTTATTATTGAAATATTTTACCCATGACCAGTAGGGCATATAAAATATAAACAAGCATGAATCCGAGAGTCATGGTAGATGGAAAGGCACCGCTTAATCTTTAATTCTTCTTGAAGGTACGCCTCAAATTGTGCGTCAATATAATCCACAATCGATTTGAAACTGTCGTGTTTGTTTATTTGATCGCCATAGCCAACGGTGTCCACTATCGTTAGCTAAAAATAAACAAAGATTACAATATCTTAAACGGAGACTCAATTTCAAAATAGTCAATATAGAGCACCAACATTTATTATTATGGTTCCGCTGCCACATTAATCTCTTTGTATTCGAAAGACAATGGATCATATGTTGCAATGCAAAGGCTTAACTTCAGCGCAAACTTCGAGTCGAGCAAATCAACGTGGGAGGTTTATTGTAATGCAATATGTGATCCATTGTCTTTCGAATACAAAGAGATTAATGTGGCAACGGAACCATAATACAATCACCCTAAAATTTTTTAATGCAATATATATTAACGTAATACTAGGATTAGCTACTTAGATTACTAAATGGCCAAGCCAAGAAGAATAATTTGAGGATGTGAAATGTGAATTTAATAAATCCAAGATATCGGTTGCATTTTCACATTATATTATACTGCTTTACATGTGAATTTTAAGGAAAAAGAAAAATATGTGCGAATGAAAACAGCCACGGCTCTATTAGCTGGTTAGACACTAACAACTGGATCATCACACATTTGTTGAACCATTTTCATTTTTGATATATATAATAATTAAGATAGTTTTCATTGAGATTTTCGAATGACAAAAAACCACAAAAACATTTTAACATATTAATTCCGCAATCCAAATCCAAAATCTAACTCTGAAAGTAGGTTTAAACACGGACACAAAAATTATAATCCCGTCCTGTTGCGGAATAATGCCGCTGAATTATTGAAAGTTAATATACTCACCTTCATCTGCACATTGCTTTCCTGTAGTTCATAAGTGTGTGATTTTAACTTGACGGATATCAAATTATGAGGGCTCGGTACGGAGTCAAAGTTAGTGTTAAATAATGAATCCATCAATGTAGATTTCCCAATACCAGTCTCTCCTGTTAGAATAAATTAAAGTGTGTATTCATGACTGAAAAAACAACAGTTACTATATATAATTGTACATTAAATAGAATAATTTCTCTTACCAATACATAAAATATTAAAGATGAACCCCTTTTGGACCGATTTATTCACCAATTGATCTGGCAGGCTATCAAAGCCTACATGACCGGCCAATTGCAAATTCCTTACTTTATCCAGCATCTTTCCGTCGGAATCCTGCAAATACAAAAACAAAAATTAGTGCATTGAATAACAGTTTTGCTGTTATGGACTACGTTTCAATTTTAATGGCACTCAATTAATTTGAAATGCTACCCGCACGTTTCCTAACACTGAACACTTAATTTGTTATGCAGCTAATACTGAAAGGTTACAAAAGAGTTAAAACGTTATCTTCCAGATGCTGCTCTCCTAACAGTGTAATATTGTAAATGTAAATGGTAGCGCAATCAATACCAATGACCAATAATATTAATAATAACATAAAAAGGTTTGTTAATATATATTTAAGAATGTTAAATAATATGACTGTAAATGTAAAGTAGAAATCACCATAGCGTTGAAATACAAAATATATTGGTAGATGATATTGGTATACAATATAGCTAAATTAAACTTAAATTTGATTAGTGTTGGTAACAAAAATTAAATCTTTGGACTAGATTATAAAACAACAAAAACTTATTCCAGATTTGGGAATCGTTATTTAGTCAGTCCGTGATGGCTTTCAACTTTAAGTGAGTACCTACTAACTAATGACTAACAGCACAACTGACTGTATGTAACATCTAAAGGTAACTGACAATTCAATAGAAGTATAATTTCTTAATGAGTGGATATTGACTCAACATTTAGATGCCTATCTGCTATATGTAATAGGCTAATAATACAAACAAAATACCTACACTTTAATTGGTATGTAATAAGTAGTTTTCACCAACTATAACTTGTAAACAACAAAAATTCTATTAAAGAGAAATCTATCCGTTATTTCGATAATTTCTCATTTAAAACTTATGTTTGACTTGACGCTGGTTGCAGTTAAGACTGACAGACGGGCGAGGAATGAATAAATAAATGTCAATGTAGTAATAGATGATTAATAAAGATGAATAATAGTTTTCTTTTAAAGACGGTTAGTAAGCCTTCCTCTTCGTAATTGGCTGTGTGATATTCTGTCTGTGCTGCAGTATTTGTGCAGTATGGGCGTAGCGCCTTTTTACCATTTACGAAAGACTATACCAACCTCTGACTGAGTTTCCGTTGATTGCTTTTGCTTCGTTTCGTACTGGCGTATATTATATTGTTTATATCACTATACTACACACGGCTGCTTCCAAACTTATCTTATCACTGCTACTTTTATATATGTACCTACTCTACATAGTACCTATATAGTGTATGTATGTACTTATAAATGTATCATAAAATGTGTGTGTGTACTGTGTACCTACTATCTCATGTGTGTATTGGGTACCTACTATCTCCCAAGTATATAATCATAATACTACCACTAGAAAAACGACCGTCCTACGGACGCTGGACGGTCGTGGACATACTACACTTGAAGTATTTAACTACCTAGTTTAACTGTTACATGTAAAGGTAGGGTAGGTTATGCATATTTTCGTCTACTCAAAGAAATGAGGGACAATTCACTTAATTTTCAGTGGGCATGATTAGTTTCAAAATTTAAACCACGCAAATTCAGATCTGTTGCAATTTTGTATGTAAAATGCTGACTCAACATTTATTTTGATAGAAATGGGTATTAACTTGATTTCTCGAATTAGATAGGTAATTGCATACAAATGCTTAACATTTTAGCGAACTAAATTTAAGGCAGTAAATTGTAACTAATCTAATTTTATTCATTTCTAAATAATGAATACTTCTTCCTTTGCCGGACGGACAGTTGAAAGGGTAGATATATTTGATTTACTTTGTACGAAAATAAATTATTAAATTATTATTAAATTATTATTATCATTATTATTAAATAAGTTATTAAAAAAATTGATTAATAATTACTTGAACAAAATTTGGGATAAAAGTGAGTGATCACTGATCAGTATCTAACACTGTACTAATGCTAGCAACTTTTATCATCTCGCCCCTAAGATAAAAGTTCAAACAGAGGTTATCTTCTCCCCCAGAAAAAATTTATGTAGGTGAGATAGGTAGACAATTTATGTATTTTTGAGTAATTATATTATGCACATTACGCTTTAAAGTTATCAAAATTAATTACCTATGCATCTTATTTTATCCACTTATCTACCTATATTATGCAAGTAAAGTCGGCCATAGATGTAAGCGTCACCTTACATGTACACATTCTTCGAAAAAAGAAATTATTTTTTGGTCGGGGTACTTTTAGAACTTATTTGTGAAATAAGAAAAATCTTATTTAAACTTAAGAAAAAACCAAACGGAACATTTTAGCCCTTCAGCACCATGAAGAAATTTCGATAAAAAATGAATGTTTTAATATAGTTCTCCAGATTTCTTTGATTTCTTGTAAAAATGAAAGTTAAACAATAGAAATAATAAAATCTGCCGAGGAAGACAAAAGGTATCGGAGGAAGACTACAAAATTGGAGTTACTATTAATATTATGATGACAACCAGCATAAAAATACTAAATAGGCGAATTGCAAAAATGAATCCCTGTTGGCGGACCACAGAAATCCTATGTTAAGACAGCCGACAGTGAGATTGAGAAAGAAAGCCACGATTATTGATAACGATTGTTTGCTAATTTTTAATGATTCTAGAAACCATTATTATTCTTGTTAAACCGATCTTTAGTACTTTACCTGATTACTGTATTCAACATTGCATTCATCACTACCACTGTCGGTTGTCTCTACATAGGATTTCTGTGGTCCGCCAACAGGGATTCATTTGGCGGCCCTTTTTGCAACTCGTCTATTCAGACCAAAGTAGGTATCTTGTAATAGTGCATACCCACTGCATTATTAGTCTATATTCCATTGTATTTGCACTTTTTTCACTCCATGTAGTACTTGTACCGACACTAATAAGTACACGGTAAGGTACTGCAATAAATACTATAGCGGTTACCGCTTACCCGAGGTGACCTGTCTGACTGAACGTATTTTTATGTCCATCCCATATTCATAGTCCTACTATAATTTTAGTACAATTTTTGATAATAAATAAAGATTTTAACAAAATTTAAGATTTATTAGTCTTAAATAGTTATTACATACCTACTGTCCATTGGTAATTGAAGCACACAAGGCTGATGGCTCGATATGATATTATGTGGAATTAAGTTTATAGATATGTATATGAGATGTATTTTGTTCAAAAGTGTATTATTACTACGGATGCGAATAGCAATATCATAATTGTATTTAACTCTAAAATACAATTTGTGCAGTGTACTAACTATTTATGCGTCATTAATCTAATTAATCTAATCAATCGTTTTCTGCTATATAAACGTACTGTTGACCGTTGTATGTATCTCCGTATCGTGTTGTAATTGTCCGTTGTATGTATCGTTTTGTAATGACTACACTAACCACCAGTACCTAATTTTGCTTTACATTTCAACACGTTTAGGCATCTACCAATTGATACACATCTATAATAATTAACGGTCTATAAAATTCGGGCCATTACGCAGTCACTAGAAATTTACTTATTTCAACATTTTTCAAGCACGCTGTAGGATTCAACTAGTCGCTATAAATTCTATAGTATAATCGTTCGAGTTGCGCAGTGAAAAATTCCGTAGGTCGGTATGTTTGTTTATATCATCGTGTGTTAATTTGCCACAATTCGCAGCCAGAACCCAATATTAAACGTTGCCTAAATATGGTAATTCCCAAAACGTCCGTATATTACATAACAAAGCAGTTCATGCGTTTTGTATGCAAATATTTCCAGCTTTCGGTTCGCATAAGGTTCCTATTACTTTATGAGCGGAAAAATTAAAATTTGGCCATTTACATTGTTGAAATTATGATACAAGACAATAAGCTTGTCAAGTACTTCCTCCCTGTCCGGAAATACGGACAGTTTTCTAAAACAAAAGTCCATATACCTACCAATGTATAATCTCTACCTCCAACTCCAACCCACCAAATGAGAAAGCATGAAAAGTTCAAATAGAAAAAGCTATGCATCTGAAATACTTCTTCTCATCGTACAACATTGCCCCCGGAATACACACTAGCTTTATAACAGGGTCTAGGTCCTGTGGCCGGCTAGTAAATTCTATAACCGCCTTCTTTAACCGACTTTTGTATGGTTCATGCACAGAATTTCGCCAAAATGAGCTATGCGCAAGTGCGTGTGCAATGCATATACATATTATGTTGAACTAATAACTAAACTAAATTATAGGTCGCACAGGCATTTTTCAAAATTGAACCCACGACTGATGCCTAAACATTTTTTTAAATTCAATACTTTTGTGACCTTTCGTATTTCAAGAGCAGTACTGTTCTGACTGGTGAATTCTTGAAATTCCCTGAGTGATTGTTTGTGGGGGTCTGATGGTTATCTGTAACAGGGTCGTATTTGCAAGGAGGGTCGATTGCCGTTTCTCCTCTAAAATTCAAAATTTTGTCATAATCGAGTTCTAAATACCTCAATGATCTGCAGGGGGTGGGTTTAAAATATTTAGCATAATATTCATCTGTACTAGCATCAGATCCAACACTTAATCTGTTAGAAAAATGTTGAAAAGTAATTTTCTAGCTACTGCGCATTAGCATGTTATGCATAAAAAAATTGGAATTTCTTCATAGTATATTTTTGTAGATATTTTCAACAGCACAAAATTTACATATAAGTTCCTTGGGAGTAGTGGAGTACAAGGGGTTGTGCATGCAAAAATTAGTTCTCCCACACAACAGAGGTGGCCCCATGGTCGGGGAGGGGGGAAGCAAAGCAAAATGGCGGGAAAAAGTTAGGAGACGTTGCTTATTCGGATGCTCGCAGGCGACTGAGACTTTACTTCTGTCAACACTAGTAGGTTTGAGACGATCGTTCTGAGACATCTGTTTGGTTCCCTTTCGGATATCCTAAGTATATAGTCTCACTATATGCATCCTTTACCTATATATGCACAGTTCATATGCTTTATTGAAAATATGTAAAGACGTGCTTCGTCAGGTCTTTACTTTCTGAATTAAGAATACAGTGTGCGTCTGCAAGTGGATTAGAGTTATCATTACGATTAAAAGTGTTAAAAGTCGTCATGTGACGGCCGATGAGCATTGAGGACCTATGCCGAGGACGGAGTGCGAGAACTAAAGTGAGTTCAATATTTTGATATAGACGTAAGTCGTAAATCAAACGGTCATAAGTATGTAAAATAAAAAGTATAAATACACCAATACGAGAAAGATACAGAAACCATGCAGTAATAGGTATCAATTTTTCAGTCTGCGACAATTTTCTAAGATTCACTAACGAAATTCTATAAAAGTAGCAACAAAATTTTCGAAAAAGTAAGCATTTTAGAAAGTAATTAGATAACTTTGTCCACACAATGAGTACCTAAATTAAAATATTAGTAAACTTTAGTTAAAATCTTGCAAATTGCAAATAACAGCAAAACAATTCTACCAAAACTTTATAAAACTAAGAAAAGACTAACAAAAACTAAGAAAAAACTAAAAAAACAAACAAAAACTAACAAAAAACTAACAAACCAAAAAAACTAAGAAAAAGTATCCGGTGAAAAACATCGTAAAATACGATAAACACGATATGCAAGCCTGTGAGTGCGCTGAGAAATTTTTCTATGCGGAGTCAATTGCTATGTCTTTCATTCCTTGTAGATGCTATAGCAGTATACCATAAAGTCTAAACTTCCTTCCATACACTACCTACAAACCTCCTTTAATCATATCTACGTCTCTTAATCTACGTAATCCATGTTTCATTGTTGTCCTAAAACGTTCGTTTTCTTCTACCTATTCCTTCGTTTACCGAACCATTTATTATATGTATGCATCTTACAACTATATATGATCCTTACAGTTATGGATGTATCCTACAAATACTTAGTACTTATCCAAAACATAAATGCAAGGTATAAATAAATAAATATACACAAAGACAAAAAATTACAAAGCCAGATAATTTTTTTATACACCCAAAAGCTATTTACACAAAAACTTGTCATTGCCAATTTACATTTTCCATTACAGTAGAATAGTTAGGATTGGCCAACATGCACCGAAGATTACATAAATGTACAACGTCGTCAATGTTATTCTTAAAATTAAAAAAAACAAAAATTAAACTGCGCGTAATGGTATAGCTATAGATAATTAATGAGCTATTACAAAGCGGAATTTAAAAGGAATGAATTTTTGGTTTTTGACTTACTTCTCCTCTCAAATAGGATAAATTATTTCGTTCAAGGTGTGTAGTTGTTTACTATGTCCACTACCTCGACACAAAAATACTGCCAAAATAATAAGTTTTAAAAAGTTTTAAAATATTTGAAAGGGAAGCATTTACAGCTTTGAACTGGTTGGCATATGAACTCGGGGTGACACTGTCTCCCTCCTTGGCAAATTCTTTGTTTCGCCTTATCTCCCAACGTACCCTTTTCTGTTCCGTAACAATCTTCAAAATCAAACATGCTCGGTACTTCGGCTTTCTTCTTGTCGTGTCTCATTTTCATTTCTTAGGAAAGTTTTCTTTTTGGAGGCTTTCTTGGAACTTTTTTGTACATCTCCAACTAAAAATCAAAGTACTGTCAGTAACGTTACCTAAATCAGTATAAAAGTTCTATTGCATTGACCAATATTTGATTGTCTTAAATAATGTTATGCCATAATGTCTAGAGTGTATAAATCAAGGACTAAAGACTTGCTTTGTCAGGTCTTTACTTTTTGAATTAATAATAAAGAGTGCGCCTGCAAGTGGGTTAGAGTTATCATTACGATGCAAAATCTTCATGTGACGGCCGATGAGTATTGGACACCTATGCCGAGGACGGAGTACGACGACTTTTCATCGTAATGATAACTCTAATCAACTTGCAGACGCACTCTTTATTCCTAATTCAGAAAGTAAAGACCTGAGGGAGCAAGTCTGTACACATTTTTAATATAGCTGTGCTTATATATTTATAGTGAGACTATATACTTAGAATATGCGAGAGGGAACCGAACAGCCGTCTCAGAATTACTTATACTAGGGTAGACAGAAGTAAGGTCTCAGTCTCCAGCGAGCATCCGAACGAGCAAGATCTTCTCCGCTCCTGCTTAGCTTTGCTTTTCACTGCCATTTTGCTTTGCTTCCCCCCACCCCAACCATCGCGCCACCTATCAGGAATAAAATACAATAGTTTTGTCGAGAAACTAGATCCTATTTCCTACTCTTGGGCTTACGTGCTAACACAAAATCCATTTAATCAAACACGCATACAAAACTGAATTTCGCGGAGGGCTATTTTTGACGTCAAAAATGATTTACCAATCGCAAATGTGAACAATTTTGTTATTTTGAGAAAAGTCTCTTTTATTTATTTATTTATTTACTAGTTGAATCCTAGCACATAAAGTGTGCTAGAAAATGTTGAAATCAGTTAATTTCTAGCGACTGCGCATTGGCCCGAATTTCATAAACCTTTGATTGGACTCAGTACTGATAGTCTAGTCCTTGCTCATTAATTACAAAATATTACGGACATGTATACAAACATTTATTCAAGAATAGTGAAAGAATTCCATGCGGATGTCCCACTTTACGTTTATGTATAGTAAAGATTATTTTTTGGGGGGAGCTCGTTAAGAGCCCCTCTCAATACATACTTGCATCTCATAAATTTTCACGGAAGTTTTCCAATACACAACTCAACTTCATGTTTATTCTATACTAGCCGGTCACAGAGCCCTAGCTCTGTTATAAAGAAAGCTAGTGAGTATTTGGAGCAATATTGATGAGCAAAATGCATAAGATGCATAGATTTTGTATATTAATTTCGATTGTATAATTCTGTTTTTACCAAACAAATATGGGTATAAAGGACAATATACAAAGAGCAAATAAAATTTTGTAGAAATTTTTAAACATTTTTAAAAAGTAATGGAGTTTTTTTTGAGTTCAAATTCCCCTAATGGTATTATGCACCTGGAGCAACAAAATGCTCCAAAATGTGGCCTTAGTACGACCTATGAAAAAAAAATTGTATTGAAATTGTGGCTATTGGCAACTTACTCCGGTCCCCCACCACAGGGTCACATTTTTAGAAGTTGTAATTATAATGAGTTGTTTCTTTGTTCCCAGATCTGTTTGCATTTAATGGGCTATGCACGAAATACAAATCGTGTAAAATTGACAGTAAGAACAAGGGAAGTCTAAATGAAAGGTATTGTAGCGTCTCTATATCATCCCTTTTCGTTATATTTTGTATCGCTCTTTTCTTTTGCCAAAATTGAATCCTTCAGAAGGGTGTGACAGGTAAATGAGATAATATATATCTAATCATGTCTATATCCTCTAAACAGTCAAGTCAGACTCATCCTAAATAAAATCGCTATTATTTGTAAATGCAAAAGCTCAAATAAAATATTGAAATATATTTAAAAATCTCACGAAGACTTGAAAATGTAGAAAATATTGAATCTTCCTAATCCATTTGGGAATCTCAACAACACCGAAAAGAATATCTGGGAAACATTACAAAGTCATAAAAACATTCGTAGAACGATTTGAAAAAATCTCAGGAACATTAGAAATACTTCAGAATTATTTGCAAGTTTCAGAAACATTTTAGTGAAACTAGAAACATTTGTAAAGATGAAGAAAATTGTGAAAGCATTTGCAAATCAGAAGGAATCAAAAAATTGTCAACTTCAAAAATTTTACGGATTTTGAAAACAGAAATTAAACTTAATCGTGGGATCTCGGTATCTGGTAATTGATATTCTAAAAAGTACAAATTCTCAAATATTAAAAATTTTCCCACGATTAATTGTTATTTCAATGTTTATACCTCATTTTTGACAAAAATTGCCTCCTCTATTTGTGATTATACAGATTCCGTACGCTTCCTGAAATGTCAATCTATCCTTAAATTCGGTTATTTAGAAATAAATACAACCTAGAAACCTACAACTATTTGGTTATGACATTTAAATTTACAACAATAAATAAACACCAACACTAGGTTTTAAAATTACATCTGATTGAGGGTAATAAAGAAAGATAAACATTTTTAAAGGTTACTATGGATAAAATGCTCCACTTAGATAAAGCAATAAAACCTACGTGGTATGTGTGCGGTAGGGAATGCCAAAATACAAAATGCGCAAGACGAGACTGAACTATATACTCTGATTACCAGTATATATAGCATGTTTCAAAATTTGTGAAAATCAATATTACTGGGGGCTTAGTAATCAATAATTATTGTTTTATTAAAGAATATTTTATTGAGTCCCTATAGGGTGGAAAGCTATCACTTTTATTCTTTGTTGGTTACCCACAAAAGCCACATTTGAAAGTTTTAAAAATTTTAGGTTTAAAAATAAAATATGGTTTCCGTTTTAAATGTCGTATTTGTAGCACGCATAGCATTATTAGCTTTTCAGATGTTATTGATTAAAAGTAATACATACTTAATATTTATTTGTACTAATATCAGCATAATAACGTCTAGTAATTCTGAAGTGCCATTAATATTTCAATATTTTAGTGTTATGTGGTATATGTCTGATACTATGATGTAGTGTTCTCTATAGTAGTACAATTTATATACAATAGACAATGACAATGGGTATACATCATGTAGTGAGTGAAAGCCTTTGGTGAAAGCAAATAATTAAATTGTTATTGTGAAGAGGCTGCTGGGGCCGAAGACAGGTTTCCTTTTCTACATACATTACGGGATTTGGAGGTTGTTTTGTCATGGCACTACTTTTTTCCTACAAAAATATTTCTGTAGATACTTAGTTTGTTAGAAAATGTATTTATGAAGTAGCAGTTGCCTGAGAAAACTTGGATTTGTATTTGACAAGAATGAAACAGAAATATTTGGGTGAGTAGTGATTTTAAATTTGGATTTGTGATAAAAGTTGTGTGTGGACTTGTGTAGGGAGGGATGGAAACGGTAAGGAAAGAAAGAAGAATGGAATGAATGGTAAAAATTCGTGAAAGTTAGGAGAAGAGGGAGGTAGAAATGTAATTCAGGAATGCATAGGTCTCCGAAGTGAAACTTTTCTCTTGCAGTAGTGTTTCGCCACACTATAGTATTATCTGAGAATCTAATGTTTGGATGGGTATAATGTGTATAATTTTATGTTGAGGATGGGACATAGTAGTCGGAAGGTAAGAACGGAAGCGTAAGTACTATCGTATATTAGAATAATTTAAGAGTGTTAGTAGAGATAGGATGTGGAGGGGTATCGGTGGTAAATGGCGGGGACTTGAAAGGACAAGACCCAGAGCAACTATTAAGCATTCAGGTCTTGGTATGTTAATGTTATGTATTTGTAAAGGGGTAGTAGTGATTGTAATATGGGGATATATGGGGAAACACGTTGGATGGAGAAAGGAAGGTCTTTCTCCTACGGAGGAGAGAGCTGCTACTGATAGAGAATAATAAGGTCTGTATGTATGTCGGCTGCCTTCCTCGGTCGACTACCATCGGGCAGAACCGTAAGATATCGCGGTACTTTGTAGTAGTATCGAAAAGAGCCAAGTTCTAAGTTAGGTAGACTTTTGTTGTGTGGAGCAATACGTCCTTTATACTTACACAAGATTAGTGCTTGGCCGTACACATGTGTGTAGTAAAGTGAAGGAAAGTAAAAGGTATTGTTGGAGAGATCCCTATAATAATATAAGATAATAATGTGTTCCAGGACTGGGCCAGTAAGAGCCGGCTAGCCTTATAGAAATATTTATTAGCATGTCGTTGTTTGTATGTAGTAGCAGTAGGGAAAAGTCAGTAGTGTGTAGGTAGTCGTTGCTCGTGGCGTGGTCTCTATCTATGTATGTAGGAAATCAAAAGTTAGAGACTCTCTCTCTTTCTCCTATAATAGTAGTACCTAGTAGTATGTAGTAGCATGGGTCTGGAGAAAAGGAAGTCTGGAGAGGAAGTGATGGTAACAAGAAGGAAAGGACCCACTAGCTCCCACGTCCCGCTATCTCCAAGCAAGAAAATTTCTGTGGAGTCAAGAAAAGCGTGTGGCACTATCTACAGAATAGGAGAGAGAGTAAAATATCTCTCCCTTTTCCATTTCCACTCAGAGAGAGAACTCACTAACTACTACACATAGACCTTAAGAGTGAGAGTGATGTGATAGGAGTGAGTGCAGAGAAACAGATACAGAAGTACACACAACAGCCGAAGTCGACTATGTAGTACACGAAAGTGTGGATGTGAATGTGGACTCTCACTACTACTATTAGGATTGACTACACTATTAGTAGTCCTGTCTGTCTGTATACATGCAGAGAGTGCCGTCCTGTCCTGGAGAAGTCTGGAGAAGTGTGTTTGCAATACTGGAACATGGTATGCTCTCCTATCCTACTCCTTCCTTGCCTTGCCTGCTTCCTAGCTCTAGCTACTACTACATTACTTACTTACATGACATAGCTGAATTTCATTGAATGTGCTGTCTTCGAGTGAGAATTTGTAGCTAGAGCACTGTATCGTGGAGAGGAGTGTAGTATTAGAGATACTACAGTAGAGTAAAGACGGAACGGAGTTTGATCCGAATCCCTATAAGCCCGAGAAACAACATTGCATACAGCATACATGCAAAAACAATTCCAGTAACTAAGGCTCTTTTCTCCAGTAAACAGCTACCAAAGGAACGGAGTTGTCTGACTGTCTCCTCCACTATATATAGAGTACATCTACTACTACAAGTAGTAGTGACTGAATACAGTGACTAGTGACTTGACTTAAGTGA
Source organism: Tomocerus qinae (assembly GCA_020055645.1). NCBI lineage: Eukaryota > Metazoa > Arthropoda > Collembola > Entomobryomorpha > Tomoceridae > Tomocerus > Tomocerus qinae. The sequence continues at coordinate 31,148,386 of CM034548.1, forward strand.
CATTCCATCATCTTACTAACTTGACAGTCGGTGACACACTGTTGGGGATTTTGCCGAACTGTATTTCCTCTACAATACAAGTCCTGAGTAAATACAAAAATTAAACGCTTTCTTATAACTTGCGTTCTAAATACTTGTTCACACTTTTAGTTATGTCCCATTCAAAGCCGCGAAATTTCCTAATGTCTCTCCTCATACAATATTAAGTCCCGACGACTTAGCATTAACACTGGCAATTCTCGGATAATCAATAATAATTGCCAATACAGACCTAAACATGTGACATGTGCTTCGATCTAATTCACCCAGTCAATATGATTCCATTATTTCTCAAATTCTACAACATCTCATCTTTTATTTACAAAACACAAGCTGTTACAACCACAGTAATTCATTCCCATCCCTCTAACTACAATTATTTACCGACAGTTTTTAGTTTACGCACGTAAATTTATTTATCTCCCTCAATTATTCTTCTGTTACAGTGCTACAAATTTATTTGAGGCTATGACCTTCGCTCCAGCTTTTCCAATCACTACATCCACAGTGTCAAAATATTGACCCTTTGTAACAGCTGATTTACAAAATTTACTTTTAAAACCCTTCGGTTTTACGTTTACCTACTCTACCAATTCACACATGGTAAATAAAGCAGTGCAAATTGTCAATTACAATCTAGTTATATTTTAAATATATTACTTGACATTCGTGCGCCAATTCATTACAACTTCAAAAGTTATTTACTGTTTACTTTCAATATGTGCTGACGGATTCAATGTAACATTTTGTGCTCATCAATTCCTACTATTTCAACTTGTGTGGATAATATTCAATTAACAAGTTAGTAACACATCGGTAAGCTAATTCATTTTCGAGCTAATCATTGCCATTTACAATTTTTATTAGCTTTCTACCATAGCTAATTTAAAAACGTGTTTGAATAGCTTCCAGAGCATCGGCATCTTTTAAATATATTTAAAAGTGTTCATTTATCGTATTTTACGGCTTCAATGTTTATAATTTCAAATACTAAAGTATTGTACTGAATTTAAATTGATTTTTGAAACTTATTGCACGTTAAAGTTGTTTATTTTGCTGTTTGTTATTTTTGATTTGCAAAATTGTTAAGCTTGTAAATAGTGCACCAAATATAGTGTTTTTGGATAGCGTTTCTATTTAGTTTATTAGCGTTAATTAAATTTATTATTTTCAGTGTGAGGTATATAAATTCAGTTTTATTGGTATAGAATCATCAGTATAAATATAATTGTTACGCTACTCATTTAGTAGATACTGAGGTTTATTCCTTATTAGTCAATGGATATACAAGAAAGACAGTGTGGCAGTAGGACTAAAATGAATTAGCCGTGTAAGTAGATTTATTAAAGGCGTACTAATAAATACCCTGGCAATTAATGATGTTTTAGAATACGATTAGCTGTATGCTATATATGTACTATATCATTAAACGGATTATATACAAAATTTGAGATACGACAAGACAGACGCAGCAGTCGAGTCAGAATAATGGGAAACTCAGACGGACGGAACTAGTTTGTCATTAGCCTCGTTGCGAATTGAATATTCAATAAATGGTCCAGGAAGCAGAGCGAGAACCTGGAGGCTAGCTAAAACTGTGTTGGTTGTAGCGTTTAACGAAGCCAGTATTATTTGTAACCTGCTCATCTGTGACAAGATATCATGCTGTATTTAATTTATTAACCTATTGCTACGTTTAAAGTTTAGGTTGTCCCAAAATACATGCTGGCTTAATTTTTAACATCAGTACTATTTAAACTGAAAAATTACGAAGGTGTAAATAAAATTAATTGCTGGTAGAGCAATTAAGTTTTCATTGGTAATGACAGAATTTATTGGTTTGCATTTAGTTAATTATAATTTCAATTTCAAAATAATACATCATGATCTAAAGAAGTAAAAGCTATATTAATTAGTTACTTCATGATATCATATTTTTGAAAGCGTGCCCTTATTAAGTAAGTAGAAGAGGGTACACGGCGATAGTTAGAAAGAATGATTGGATTGTAGATTCATTATAATGACGTAGAGATGCTAAGTATTAAAAATGTTTCTCTTCCTTAGTGAAGAAAGGCATTTGAGTGAGTGTATTCAATTACATTGTATGTTAAAGTGCACTTACAATTTATAACTTGAACGATTCTTCACGTCCTCTATTCTGACGCAAGAGCTCTGATCTTGGTAAATAGCTTATGAACTTTTATAAGTGGATATTAAGTATGCTTGAATGAACTGTTCCACATAGTTTTTTAGTTATTTCCTTTATGAGATGGTATTACGCTTCTTGAAGCTCATTTGGTTGCGAGGAGTGTTTGTAAATCTAATTATTTCAAAGCTATTAAAAATGAGAGCTAATTTAGTTACAAGCTTTGTGAAAACCTGTTAAATTCAAACAAGCAATTTTGAGAAAACTGAGTTATTTATGTTGTTAATTTGCTCTCCGAATGGTTCACACATTTATTTTTCTGTTCGCTGTGCAGTTCATCATGAATTCCAACGCGAGTTCAGATAACGGCGACCTACCAAACAATGGATCGTCGTCTACAAGCAAATCTGGATCTCAGCGTAAAACCGAATCATCAATAATTGTAGCAACATCTAAATCCAATAACTCAGATTCTTCAAAGCTACAGAATATGGATATTACGAAAATGGATAAAAGCAATGTAAAGTTTGCTGTTCTCATTGGTTTAATTGAAATTGGTCAGGTTTCAAACAAAGAAGTAGTCAACACTGTTCTGCAATTGGTAAGCAACACACTAAATATCCTTAATTTTTACTTTCTTGCTTTATTGCTTTTGCTTACCATTTCTATCGCTGCAGAAAAAGCTTTCATATTAAAATCTACTCGTATTCGTCAAGTGATAACCAATCTTCAGGTATAGTTATCATTTTTTGGTGCTTATGATTTACTTTATTTTGACGTTTTTCATATTTAGGAATGTTCTATCATCAAGTAGCGAAGTATTTATTTTCGTCCAGTTGTCTTCTCTTATATCCAACGAATAATTTTGGGCCTGTAGTGTTGTCGATTTAAAGAGCATTCGTGAAAAACATGGAAAAAGATCTTGTCAACATTTACATCTAGTCAAAACGTATTGACATTAAACTAATGTTAATTTACAAGTAATATATTAACTGATCTCGGAGTAAAAATATGTTTATTGACTGATATAATGTACTTAATATTATAATCCAAGCAAACTCTTTCAAAATAATTCTATATTTTTTGAAAATAATCTGTTATTATGGACTGATTGGGTACGAAAATTGGGTAATTTAATAGCCAAAGGTTTAATAAACGTTGAAAAATGCACATTGTAAAGTTTAAGGCTTAGTGTAATTTATTAATTTATAACTCACGTGTTAATCATAGTATAGGTGTAGATACGAGGCAAAACGGAAAACTAATCATCATAACGCGTAGCACGCCATATTACATAACATAATTCATGTAATTGTAAGTACAAGTCAGCGTTTCTCTTCTATGCAGTTTATTAGGTATACTTTGATAGCCCCTCTCTAATATATAGAGCAATTTTATTCTTTGTTGCATGCTTAAATGTAACGCGGTGCAGAAAAAGAAGGCCGAAACGAAAAAACTATTAAAAATGAGTGTTGCATATATAAGCATGAGTAAGCTGTTTTCATTTGCTCATTTTTTTGAAGCATTGTGTAGCATAGACCACCAGGTATCCACAACAGGTGTAAAAAGTATTGCAAGTATGATGCTGTATGTTATTAGACATTGTAAAAGGTGTGTGAACCACAGGCTTAGTCATTGTCGGGTAACTACGTTTTAGGTAAATATCAGATCAGATAAAAGTGATATAAAGGGGAACGAGAACACATTATGGTTAATTGTACGAGGATGTTGACTGATTCGTTTTATCAATTTGGACGTGGATATGCTATCTACTACCAGTCAGTTATGCAGAGACAGTTATTACATTAAAGGCTGCGTGCACTTAGATGCGACATAATTAAAAGGCAACCTTACATGTGGTCTCTATTGCGATGTGGCTAATAATGGCAGAATGGCAAAGAATCCGTAAAACACAAAAGGACATTAATAGAAAATGAAATCCGCCTTTGTAATTTAGAGTAGGGCAGGGAGAGCATAGCGAAAGTCGTGAATAGGTGAGAAATAATATCGGTGATTACAACATGTCTTCCTGTTATTAGTGCGGTGAAACAAGTAGCAAGTACATGGCAGAGCACATAAAATTTCTTACTTTATTTGGCCGTATGACTTAATACATAATGTTTTGCACGTATGTATTATTGACCACTGGGACACGTACGTTCACTAGATACTTGGTTTTATCGTCCGTATGCATGCTCTTCATTTCAATACTAATACTAATGGGTAAATGGCTCATGTGGCATTAAAAGGAAAAGGACTTGAGTGTGAGCACAGTGCCATGTGTGGAATAGCATGACATACTTACGGACCGAGTTGAACGTGAACTAAGGCATAATGTTTGCATTGGATTTGCGGATGGATAGTTTTGATGTGACATTTGTGGTAGTTGTTAGTGGTAAAAATATCGATCTTTTTGATGACAAAATTGTATGGGCTCATGCCTTCTCATTTTCATGCTCTCTGGGTGCCCTCGCTTCAATTGACTATCCCAAACTATGAGAAAAGTGCACACTTGCATTGCAAAAACGTGTCAGCCCATGCCATGTCGATCCTTCTTATTTTTCTATCTACCTGCTCTGCCTACTCCTAACTATACTCTAGTCATCGTCCTAACAATATACAGACATTAGGAACACACATACACTTATAGTATCCCTGACTCTAGTAATATCTAACAACCGACAAATACCTTAATGGCATAAGGCACTTAAATCGCAACTTACATTTCGCTAAGTGAAACATGCTTACAATATATAACCCTGTCTTGTCTCCCTGACATTGAAAGCCATAACTAAATACTTAACTATCGATTCTAAAATATACCTACCTCTACTTTAAAACCACTATTATCAAACGACCCCACGTTATTACTGGCATAAAATATGCAAACCTCGACGTAAATAACTCAATTGTCAATCTAACTGATGCATCTTGTAATCACCTATGGAGTCATCGTCGTAAGAGTCGCATAAATTTATAAAGAATCTTTTAATAAATACTTAGTTCAACATGTACTTAACCTAACCCATGTTTATCTCTACGAATTGCTACTTAAAATGTTGTCGATTGATGCATGACATAGATAGCCATTATATTTCATTTACCACGGTATATAGTTAGCAGTAAAATCAAAATACTTAAACTACTGACATATATTTTCTACGATGTTCGATTATTAGTCGTATGATGCAACCAAGTTCGTCCTTCAAGAATGTTGAACTAGAGGTATGCTAGGAATTATTCCAGACACAGTTTCAGGATTTCAAGCTGTCAGGAAAAATGATAAATTTGTTCCTTCTTGACATTTTCAGTTCGATGAGAGAGAAATATATGAATTCATCACCATGGCCTGATTGTCATTTTAACTCTCTACCAAAAAATAAAAGCAATGAATATAATTTCTCTGATGAAACTGACATAAAAATGACTTCAACCTGAAGTCGCTTATGGGCGTTGAAGTTATAAGCTGGGATTTTGTGATTTGTAAAGAACAAAAATTGGATTCGTGTTTGTGACAGTTTGGTATCGTACATACAAATGTTTAAATATACCAAAAAAAGTTTTCAAAGGAAATACACGAATGAAAATGAAGACAAGACAGATTGTAGCTTTGTAGAGCATTTCGTTATTTATAATAAAAATGGGCAACACTCTGTTAGATATAATTACTTTGTATTCAAGTTTGCATGTAAATAGATTTGGTTGGTATATTTAGTATTGATGTTAGGAGAAGGTATGTGAAGAGTGAGATAAAGTTGTTTATATAGGCAGAATAACTAGAATTGGTATGTATTTGGCAGTATGCATTTGATATTCATGTATTCATTATTTAAGGTGATTGTGAGAGAGAATGTTATGGAAAGCGTAAGTACAGATGTGTCGATGGAGAAGTGAGTATGCTGCTGATGTCTAGCACAAGAAGCATGGAGGATGGATGTTTTGTATGCTTTTGTTTCGTTGGAAGAGGAAGGCACATTTGTTGAGCATGTTTTGTGTACGATGAGTTCTTTTGCAGTTGCTCATCCTGACATAAATTGAAAACGAGATAGACGTTGTGTGTTTTGCAGAGTAACTAAACTAACTACTTATCTACATAATATCATTGTATTGGAAAGTAAGTCTAGCTGAAGCTCTATATTGCTACAACTGGGTATTAGTGACATATTATCTGTCTCTGCGTGGTTTATTTAGTATGCAATGCATTACATAAATACTTTGTGTTTTGATGGCATAATGACTCTGTAGCTGTATGCAAACATGACTAGTTAGGTTACCTTCGTGGATTGGACACAAAATATTAGGGAGCAGGCAGAGGAAATCTATATGGAAGACACAGATGCACAGAGACAGAGAGATGAGATGGATACCAGAGGCTGTATTATAGTTTATCTGTCTGTAGATGTCTAGGATGTAGCTACTCGTGTGTATCTGTATTTAGTATTTGTCGTGTCACTCAAATTTAACTCAACTGATTAGTATGGTAATTATATACTCTGGCTACAGTATAATAAATGCTAGAGGGTCCTTGGCTTGATTCACGATCCGTTTCTGACATCGCATTTATCCACTCATCCTGAAAATTCGATGCAACTTCTGGTTTGGTGATTTTAAGCACAACACGGACAGAAAGAGCCAAAAAAGTTCCGTGAGCTAGTTTATCATGTATGAAATAAAGTTGAAGCGGAGTGAGTTGGTCCGTTTGCTTGGCTAAGCTTTCTTTGGCTGGACGAATGCACACAACAATTTCAACAGTAGTGAAACAAAAGGAAGCACAGGAGAGAGATACATTGTACTTACTTACATATACCGGTACATATACATAGGTGGTTATATATAAATATATTGTGTGCATACATGCGGATACATCTAGGTGGGCATCCACTACTGTCCTGTTACTACTGTATAAACCCAAAAGAGCTATATATAACAGAGTCAAAGCCTGAGAATCATAAAATGTAGTTTATTGCGGAACAAACAATCTATCTGTTCAAGATTGACTAAACAAGTCAAAAAGCCTTTTCTGCTCTCTTCACAAAATTCAGCCGTAGCGGAGAAAGGAGCTGATTGTTGGGTGTTGGGCCAGTGAGTTGAAGTTCGAGCTTGACTTGACTCTGTTAGCTACGTTGTTATCTTAAGTATAAGTAGTACGAGGAAAGGAGGGAAGGAGATGTATGACCAAAGAGTTGACAGACGATGAGAAGGAGAAAGACTTTCTTCGGGAGTGAAAATATATGTATGGGATATTATTTGCCGTGCCAAGAAATATGATGGAATATATTTGATCTAAGTAGTACAGTAGGCTCACTCACTCACTACTTACATACGTCCGTCCGTAGTACTAGTTCATTCATTGCTTTCTATTTCTATTGCCCCTTGCCACTACGGCCTTATTGGTGGTCGTGTGTATTTTGTCATGAATAGTGCATTACTTTCTTTCGGGCGGGACTCGATCAATAAAGTCGTAATACATATTTCTATTGTCAGTCTATATAGACAGAATGAGTGAAAGACCAGGGTAGGCCGGGTGGACGAGTGAAAGCTACTCTGTGTAAAAGTCGTATCTTTATTAATATTGCTATTATTATTACTCGCTATTATTATTATTATGACGAGGGTATTACCATTACCTATAGATATTTTATGGAATGATGCTAAGTCGGATTTATGTATGCTCCTGTTCAAATTGCGTTGCTCTGACCTGCCTTGGCCTCCATGTCTACCAAGGCTGAGCTAACGAACAGGGGCTAATGGTTGTCGTAGATGTATGTAGTGTGGTGTGTACTACTGGTCGTTTAACTGGAAATGGAATTAGTTATGGTATCGTATACCGATGTCAACATCTCAGTCATCGTTACGGTTTCCTCTTCGTGGCTAACAATAAAAAACCTCACGGGCGACTCAAGTACTCGTATTGCTGACTCATACTGTAGTAGTAAGTATGTACATTATGTTTGGACATTTTGGATATAGTCAGCCCCATATGCCTAAATAATGACATCCGTAATAAATGTACTTAACATGCACAAGACGATGGCGAGAGTTGCAGCAGTGCAATCATCCACTCTTTTCCTATATTTTTCGACTAAATATATTATTTTGTGGCATATAGTAAGTAGTATCTCAACTTTATACAATCTATGTCGAAATTGACAAAAATAAGGACATGTATTGGGTTACTCGTGTAAGTATATGACACATACATAGTGTTGTATTTCTGTTGGAAAGTAGTCCACTCTTGTGTAGTATCGATATAGCATGTGCAAATAGAGATATAGACTTTGGATTTGTATGTTAGTGTGCCCATGGTTCTCCGCATTGATCTTTTTCCCAGCGACTACACTATAATGCATGTCTGTTGTGCATGTAATAAAGTAATCGCAATGTTTTCTCCGCTATTAATGGTATAGATCATGTTCATCCTAACCCAAGTATTATATATTGGCTAATATTATTGATTTATTAGTATTGCACGGAATATGCGGGCTCTTTTGCTCTATATCTTTGAAAACAAGTCCTCGAAGCAGACAATGAAGTGAGACAGAGTGCCGCGAATGCCTCGTCTGAAATTTGTTCCTTTGTTCTGACACTGCAATTGCAAAGTGGTTTCTTGACCTCCTAATGATTGAATTGGGAAACAAAAGGGGACTTTAGAAAACCTTTATTTTTCCATAGATTTAACAGGACTCCACCCAAAAGCTGTTAGCGGAGTTATTTGAGATTTCAAATGGTGAGGCAACATGCAGTCTTTCCACCTCTTTTCTTTCTATTGCATTATTGATGAATTGAGTGCAAAATGAGCAACTAACATCAAATAGAAGAGCTACGACAACGGCTCTTTGAGAGCGAGTCGAGTAGACAGACATATACTGCAATATTAGGTGCTTATCCATGTGTACACAGCAGTAGATAAGCACACCTACATCTACCTATCTGTACTTCACTCTCCTATATACCAGCTTTGTTTTCCTGGCCAGGAGAATAACGTTTTATTGTCTCCTTTTTATCTGAATGGAGATAAAAGAATCCCGTTCCGCTCGCCCAAAATGCCTTCTCTAATGAATTTCATGCATTTTGCATACCTGCTCCTCCTAAACTAAAAGTCTAAATGCAAAGTAGAAATTGAGGGACGGAAAGGGAGATGAGCCAAAGAGTTTCCATTTCGACTTATGTAATCGCTCCTACCGTTTTGTAGACTATCCAGACATGTAATCAATCCTCTCTGCTCTAAAGTATACGGAAATGTTCAAATGCTGACACACTCATTTTTACGCCTCACGCTTTACACCCGGCAATCAACAACCAATTTCAACAACTCACTTTCCCCTCAAAATACTACAATAAACATGGTATAGCATCCCAAACGACCTGAACATACGCCAAAGGTCACTCTCCAGTTATTAGTTCCTGACCTATTTAGTGAGCTATCACTATTGCAACATTAATTGCCATAGTGAAGATTTCATGACCCTCTTAAAAAGTTTATTCGCCCCTTAAAAATTGGCAGAATATTTTGTTACGCTAGAGTAAATGTTTCAATAAAAACATTTTAAAACTTGGCAAATGACCTGCATCAACGTCAAACAGGTTTTATGGATATGAACAGAAATAAGCAGTAAACATTTAATGATGACCCACTTTTAGAGAACTTTTATGCCACCCATAAGCTATAAAAATTCCACTATTGTATCCTTTCTTAATCTATCACGTAATAAAATAATATTGTTGACAATGGTCAGTTGTATTCGATTGAGGAAGTTGAACATCAACAGCCCGATGCTATAAAGCTCACTTGATGATGACCTCCTACTTCTTAGACTTCCTTTAACATCCACCCTGTACACTATGAAATATTTGTGCTGCGAGCGATAAAATTTTCCTGTGGAAAACAGCTTCCGCACGATGCGCTACTTAGGAAAAGTAATAATCGCTTTAGGTTTGTAACCTTTATACCTTTTCGTGTTACCTTGCTTGTCATAAAATACTTTTATTGACAAAGCTATGGAATTTTTGGCATTGATCGCTTGCAAGCCGTGTTAATAATTGTCCTTTTTATGAGGACATTTGAGAATGTCGATGTTCCGTTGCACAAGCGTCATTAAAGTATGGATATGACAGATCTTGTACCCACAATAATCTATTTATTTATGTTGTATTTGCACGTTCTTGTGTAAACTAGCTATTCGTATTTATTAGGGCTTTAGGTGTTTAAGCAGGTATTTCAGTACGGACTTATTTGCCAGTCGTCACTGTCACAAAAGAACGTCTGCAGAAGAGAGGTGCCCTCTGAGAAATATCTATTCTCTGCCTATGTTTCCGGTATAGCTCCATAATGACTTGCTGCGATGTGACAGAGCAGAAATAGAGGAATTGGTTCGTGGCTCCACGAATTGCATTGGATCCAATTCCTCCTTTTTCTTTCGCATGAGCGATTGGAGCCAAGCAACTCTAACTATAGGGATGAACGATTGTCTAAATGAATGAACGCAATAGAATTGATCTAATTTAATTGAAAATAGAATATCTCGCGAGGCCAGATACAAACCCATTTCTACTATTCCCTATTATGTCTATAGACTACCTTACTTGTTACTATTTCTCATTGCGCATAAACTATCTACATAGACTCATCTTTCTGATCTGTATCATACTGTACTTGAATGTGGAATGTTTTATTTTCTTTGAGAGCACTGATCATGTGGAACTGGGAACAATTTGTCCATTTACTACCGACTCCTGGAAATGACATTTCTATTTAGGTGTAATATTGTGGAAGAACAGTATCAAAGTTAATTTCAGGTGACGTGGATAAAATAATAATATTCTAAATAGTCGTTGAAAGTGACGTAGGTCGTAGGTATATTCATTAATTCAGTTTAATTTCATTGTATTAAATGTATAGAGAAAGGAGATATAGATAATAATTTCTGTTTGTCTTTCATCACGAGTTTATTATCTATCTGAAGTGTTCAGATAGGAGACTGGGAATTGAGATCACGAATTATCCGCCGTGTCATGACATCGTAGAATATTTGGTGTAATGTTTGCTAGAAATTAGTATAAACTATATACTTGGGCACGTTCTCTGATGTACATATAGTGGTATTCATCCTCCAGTCCCCTCCTTATATACCTACTTGGAGAAGCATCGGCATCCTTGTATGCTATATCCCTACTACTATGTATTTAGAAAGCTATAGATGATCCAAAGGAAAGTTGTATAATATAGATATAGCTTTCTCTTTGTGTTGGCTGTATTATATTTGTGAGGCGAGAAGAAGAAAGCAAGTGGAAGCTGATGCAGTGTCTGTAGTAGTAGTAGTAGGGTAGATAGTAAGGGAGCAGGGAGTAAGTGCAGTGAGTAAAACCACAGACGATGAGAATGAGCAGAAGTATTCAATGACATAGAGTAGAGAAGAGCATAGAGAACTGATATAGAAACAGCTGTATTGTGTACATAGGGAGATAGAGACTAAGTTAAGCTAAGTAGCTATGTACTCTCTCTCTCTCTCTCCCGACTATCAGAATGTATCTAAGAGGACAACAATTCAGAGGAGATACAGAGGATGGTTCTATCTATCGGGTATGTGAGTCTGGGGAAAGTTATATAGTGGAATGGGATGCAGTGAAAGTGGAGCTACGTCAAGTGTACAATCGAAATAGAGAGTGCTGGCTTTCGTTTGTTGAATTCGGTGCGTTTGGCTTGCCTGACTTTTCTGGTCCTCCTGGATTTACTTGGCTTTCAGTGGACTGGCCTGGCCTGGCATCGTCTGGCCTCCTCCGAATCCTCTCACAATCAACTCTGCTCTCTTTGGCATCCCACACTCCAACATCACCTAAAAGCCAAGTCAAAGAAACAAAATAGTCTGTTCGCCCGGAATAGAGCAGGGCAGCATGACCACGCAGAAGTTGGGCACGGAAAATTCTTTGGGCGTGAAAGGAAACCAAGGGCACCTTTCACTCATCTCTGACTACCGAGTCTATGCTATTGACTCAACTCGGAGTCTGTTCCGTTGAATGGTACACGAGCCTTCAAGTCAAAATCAACTCCTGTGTTCATCGTCAAACATCAGCCATGAAAGGAATTCAGGGATTGGTTTCTGGCCTAAATGAATTTTCCGAGAAAATTTTGTTGCTCGCAAAAATAAATGGGATTTGGTAGAATGATAACATTTTGGACCGTATTTAACTGACTTATACATACCTACATTTTAGTTTCTAGTTCCGTAACTTTCCGAATGCGATGTAATGGCATTAGGCGAAAATATCTATGGAGTGTATGTAAACAGGGGAAAGGAGCATCTTCTACCGGCTCCTGGTCATTTAGAAATCTGTCTCTAGACAAACTGCAGGGTTTCTGACGATGATGAGTGAGTAGTATATGGGGATACAAGGAGGAAGTGAAAGCCGGAGAAAGTCAGCAGAACTCTAAAGTAGAGCCGTGAAGGAAAGAAGTCAAGTCGAGTTAGACTTTGAGTTAAGAGAAAGCAAAGAAGTTGCCGAAAAGTTGAAGAAGGATACGAAAGAAATCCAAAGAAGTATTCCGAGGACGATATAAGGATGAGCAGAGAGATAGAGAAAAGTACTCCCTTCTTCTGATTGTAAATACACACATACATAAGTTGTTGTCAGCCCTGATAGTTTTCAGTTGAGAGAAAAAGAAAAGGGATTCTCAAAGAACTCAAATGAGGTTAAGACGGGAGAGCAAGTTGAATTAGAGACAAGCCGCTCTCCAATGATGCCAATACGGGAAAGTCTGCATTCAATAATCTCGTCGACTAACGATAAGCAAAGAAGTATCAGTCAGTATTAAAGAGTTTTAGTCCCAAATGTAAAATAGCGTGAAATCGCAAAATTCGACTCCCTCCTACTACTTAATATCTTGGAGAGAAAACACTTTCTTACTTGTATCTCTATCTATTGTAAACACTACCTATTTATCTGTCTCTATTTTCCACAGCGTCTAATCCATTTCATGTATAGCATAACATTCCTATATTATACTAACATAACCCACTAGTCTACTTCTATTACGTACAACAGATATCCCTTTTAGTAGCACTTGTGTTTGTTAGAGTTGTCAAGATCTGAATCTTGGGGAAAGCTATTTACATTCTTTTCTGTTGCTATGCTGTCCTGCTCAGTATTAGCATCATTTTTCTAAGGAGGCAAGTTACATTACCTACGTGGAGATTCCTTCTGCTCTATCGACTTTGTTCTTAGATAACTACATACACGGTCATTTCTAAATCTCTTTAATACGATGCAGCAAAGAAAAAATTACTCGCACTGGGCTTAGATTAAGGTTAAGTATTTATTAAGTGCTCAATCGAATTCTTGCCCGAATTGTAACCAAATAACTTAATAGAAATTCTTATACATGAATTTTAACTGTAGAAGATTTCTAAGAAGCTTTTCACAGCAAGTCATTCTGGTATATGGTCTTATGTTTGATATTTTCAAGAGATGGTAATGATTTGAACCCACATAGTAAATTGATGGTGTTAGAAATTTGTAGGTTTTCTTTGGTGGTGGTGAAAAATGTTGGTGATGAGAAAAGAGGTCATAATTGAGGTTTGCAATTTCCTTTCATCCCTGTAGAAAATCTTTTTTGCGGTGTTGACAGTCATGTGCTTGTGCATTATGGTGTGAGTTGTTAAGCTCTGATCTGAGTGATAGTGAGTAACGTTTACTTAGTCATGATTAGATTTTATATCGCATCCTTGACTGCATAGAGAAAACATTATCGGGGGAAGACTGTGTCTAAGTATAGAAGAAATCACAGAATGACTCATAGTCACTGGCTGTGTAATATCTCTGATAAATAGAGTGAAGAGATGGTTGCTCGGTCGTTATATGACGTAATGTAACATAGCGTAATGGGACGAAACGGCCGCTCATCCATTTCTCTGGTAGAACTGAAGTGAAGTGAAAGCCAGCAGTAGATCTCTTGTTCAAATTCCAGCAAAGCAAACGGAACTCTCGAAAAAAGGAACCAATCAATATCTCTTCTCTTGATCGATTCATCTTTTCTGTTGAAGTTGAAATCGAAGAGTCCGGAGGGCTTCTCTTTTGCAACGCAGCGGCTTTGGCTTTTCTTTCGTCTCATGACTTGAATTGACTGAAATCTTACATTACATTACATAGAATATCTACCTTGGTATGTACATCCACTCACCAATCTGTGATAGATATACAGACAAGGTAAGTCTGTTCGGCCTTCGTGCATGTTCGCTTATCTATTGTACATATAATGGCTTTGTGCACTCCGGGAGAGTATATAGGGATATAGATAGCTGCAATAAATGCAGGGAAGTCTCTACAGACTTATTGGCCTATTTATTGTATATTTGGCGTGAGAAGAGAGAAAGCAGTCTGCACTTAAGTGGATGGTAGCTAAGCTGTAGGTAAAACATAGACTGTCATGTCACTCTTTTACTACTTATAAAAGAAGTCGAGAATGTATCATATTATTCAACGAAGCGAGCCACTCCACATGGTCTATCTTTCTCCAACCGGCTTTTGTCATTCTCCTCTCGGAATCCTTAACTCCCCTTCCTCGAAAAAGACAAGAGAGAGAGAGGAAACTTATTTCAAGTGTTCTAGTTACAACGTGTCTATTAACATTCCCTCTGAGTTTCCAACACATGGTATTTGTATATCACTCCTATAGTGCCTCGGCGGAACAAATTCCATTTTACATACCAAATATTATGTAGAATTTCCTGGAAACTATATACTATACACATATGTATAGAAAATAGACACACTGGTGCGTTACAGACTCAAAGGGAAAACTCTTTTATTAAAGTAGACACCTACAGATTAAATAACAGTCAAAATATGAATAATTTCACTAGACAAATTTTGGGGATTTTTATTCCACAGCGTCCATTTTTTGTAGTTTTTGCTCACTATCTCATTGCCATTACTATATTACCCGTTGATGTTAGATTGGTTTGCTTTAGTTTCAATGGGCATGTCATGCTATCTGTACTTGGGATGTGACTGCTTATTGCACGACTGTCTCTTTTGCTATTGGAAAACACAGGGAGTGGGGGTAAGAGAGAGATATTAGAGAAGTTCTTATGAAGAGTTGACAGGGTAGGATAGAGTCGACGTGGATAAGATGCTATCCTGTATGCACTAGAGAGATCTAGGTAAGTGATGTTCCTATGCTACATCTTTTTCTCAGAAGACAAGTCGAAAGTAGGTACTTAGAGATAACGTGTATGTATTATGTGCAATGCAAGTACAAAATACCTCAGGAATACTACGTAGGTACATACACACATAGTACTACTTCTTGTTTTACCTACCTTTGCATCTGTTGTAGTATATAATGCCTACTATAAGATGCTCCTGGCGTCTACTCCTCTCTCACATACTGCCATTTAAGGGAACGGAAGAGAAAATTTAGAAGTTTCTCAGGATTCCTCCTCAAATCCTGGTATGCCAAGACTTTTTTGGCATCCGAGCGACAGCATACGTTTTTATCTTTTCGATATATACAGTTTTCTATGCGATATTCTTTTCTCCATAGGCAGGTAGGTAGGTGTGTGTATTGTATTTGGATGTAAGTGATGTAGATAAAAGGGCGGTAGTAGTAGTAGCTATGGACTTGTCGTGTCTTCAACTTGGCTCGATGAATTCTTGCCACATCACATCCACTTTTCCTGAAACGAAAGACACCCAAAGATGTGCATTCCATGTCATGTGCCTACACACTTACGGCCATGTACTGTACACCCAGATCGTGCCACACAAACAGCCACATGGCACTATGCAGTCAAATCCTGAAACTTGTGTAATGTGATGTAACGTAACCCTTACTACTTACTGCCCTGCCCGCACTCTGTTGGTCCCGGTTCGATCTTTTCCTCTGCTCTGACCTTTTCTTTTCATTTCTCCCCCTTCAGAAACACTGCAGTCATCTCAGAGACTCGCTAAGGGAGAGAAACTAGAGCATATATAATATACTAACTCATCCTCCTTTTCTCCTACGCTCTGCATCTACAAAACTTGGCATGCATATATACTTAGTACTTACCCTCCATATACTTATATATATATTAGTTATCTAATCCCACTATATACAACCAGACACTCATCTACTACTATCTGTAGTCTGTAAGTGTATGGGTTGTGTAACGACTACCATGTACTGTGTAGCTCATGTGTTTCTATGCCATATATGTAGTTGATAGCCAGGGAGAGATGACTTTGCTAACCACTAAATATGACTTGTAATTTCAACAACTCAGCTACTGAGGTTTGTCAAGAAAGAGTTCCGCTGGTGAAAGAAAGCTCTGCTTTGTTAGACTGAGTTAAAGACAGCAAAACACACTTCAAAGTCGAGATGAGATCCTCTAAACATTTTAAGGAGTCAGCCAACTAACTAACGCTAAAGGCCGACCCAGCCAACAACTTTTTCCCTTTTCTTACAATGTCTTATCTGGAAATCCTTATGTGCAGAGGACGTACTATCTATTATTCTTTTTACTCTACAATCCTCACTCGCATTATCTACTATTGCTTTTCCATCAACGCAAGTGGAATGGGTTCAAAGCTTACACTTTTCACCACTATAACAATCCCCGACTTGAAAGGAACCTTCTTGCCCCTATTCCGGCAAAAATGTTTTCATTATTCTACTAATACATTGCATGCTTTGATAAGATGTGGATTTAATGTACTATTATGTTCTCTAAACCCCGTTTCATTCTATGCATATTCCAATTAATTTTGGAACGATATTATATCAGTAGTAGGTACACTGGGAACTTTCTTCCCATTATAATTCTGCTTTCGCCCTACAATATCCTTTGGAATATCATTATCCACCATTTAATTTTCATTTCTTATCCAACTTTAAAAGAATGCTACCATGTCCATGTGCAGTTTATATTTTTCATTAAATTTAATCTACCACATAAATTACACTCACAAACTTTCGTACAGGGACAAAATGAATTTTGCAAATCTTGTACCTCTACCATGCTAAATTCCCTTGTTCATCTCCCTGAAAATATCTTTACAGAGCGAAGAGCACAAAAGCACAATACCAGTCCAATTTTACCCATAAATAGAAAATGGACCCCGAAAAGTCTGATAAATAACTCAATGGCATGCTAAATATTAAAACAGTGCAGGTTCTATCATTTAAAAGACACGACAGTATAAGACTAAGAGAAATACTAAGTACATCTGCAGAAACTTACAAAATAACAAGGGATTTACAAATTACTCTATATTATTAGGTACATCCAGTAAAAAGGGATAAAAATATAATTAAGGATGGAATCGACGTAGTATTCGTCGCTGTCGCTATATTACCCTCAAAAGACATACACTATACAGCCGATTGTGTTAACATAACGGAAAATACAATTTGGACTGATGTGACATATTGTTTCGACTCGAAATTCAAATAAAATAGAGCTAAATTGTCTCAATATTTATATGTCTATAAAATTTACTGTACTATAGGCTGAAACCAGACAGTAATTCATCATGAGCCAATGAGGCTCTTAAATTTTGAGAAGGAATGGATTTGGAGTGAAGAGTTAATACGCATACAGATGTAATGAGACAGAAGGAAAATAGAGGAACCTTTATAAATGTAAAATTGAATAAAAGAGAACTCAATATGTATTAACTTGTACTTAACGTTAATTTTAAACCGTAGATGAAATAACATTTATACCATGAATGAATTCTAGAATGCTTGGTATTGTTATGCACCCGAGAGTGTGAAGTTACTGGATAATTTAAATACGTGTTGATTTCTGATTTAGGGCAGTGGAATCAATAGCAAGTAAGACGTAGTATAGGTTTAAGTAGCAATGAATGTAAAGATGATGTCAGGTGAAACTGAGGTGAAAATGACATGAGAAGAGTAAGGACTTGTCTAGATATAATGTATAGGTACGTTTTAGTGTATAGGTATGTATGTTTTACGTGCGGGAGTATAATGTGCTGCATAATAAGATTATAATAAATGTAGAGGGTGTATGCGCCGGGTAGGACAACACGAGTGTAATGGGATAACGTGCCTGGAGACTAGAAGCAAGCCAAATAAGTCGAGGAGACAAGCCATGGCAAATAACCATCGGGCTAAATTATAAAGTTGTCTGGCAGAAGCTATAGGGCTGTTTTGTATGTATATAGAGTTGAACATAGTAAAAGGTAAGTCGACTTGAAGTCTAGTTGTGGTAGTTGAATATATATTATTATGGCAGGGCAGTATCTCTCATCTGCCTGTTTTAGTTAAGGAAGAAAGCGGACAGAGCGACCACACACCAACTTGCCTAACTACAGAAAGGGGGAAGAAGAAGACACTTAACTAGTAGCCTTGACTTTCCCCTCCGTGTTCAATAAGCGTTGTTGAGACGGACGGAGAAAGTGTAAAGGGCTCCTTGCTACTTTCTCTTTATCTCATCCTGAGTGCGGAGCTTTTGTAAGCAAATGAGAAGGAGTAGTCGAGTGATACTTTGTGATGTCTTGAGCTTTTTGTAGTGTCTATGTAGTAGTCGTGTCGGAGCTCGATGAAATGTTTATGTACATAACATGGCTGCATGGAGCCATACTAAATAGATCGCATTATATCACTGTACTGTGCACTCAAGCCTACTTAAATAAGTAGAACGTCCCTGGTACAAGAAAGGAAAATATGGGAATTAGTTTATGCATATTTTTAAGTGAATTTCGACGGCATGAGCAAGAGCAACGACGAGAGATGAATCTCCTTCCACTACATATATTGTTGTCCTAACAAAGTTCCCAGTTCTGTACAATCCTGTTTACCATAGCCAATGCTGTCCCTGTACCGTATTTCTGCCACTAGAGGGTCTCTGGTTAAATACACTTCTCCAATACTCCTTAAAACTCTTTACGGACCCTTAAATATATATATCTTCGAATATGTTAAGTACTGCGAGAGTTGTGTAAGGGACTAGTACGATATGCCTTTATGAATCTATTTCTATCTGCTGAATAATATTATGTATATTATATATGTGTGATAATAATATATAGGCGGTTGTGTTTTGTAGTGTAGAGATAGTATAGTAGAAGTGTGTGCGGTGAGTGCAGCTCAGGTTGTTTCTTCTGTTTCATCGTTTATCTCCTCATGCCTGCCAATCTCACTTTCAGTTTGCCTGTCTCTGATGAGACTGAGTGAGTGAGTGACTGAGAGAAGACCACTCTACTCTACTATTCTCTCTCGAAAACAAAACTTTCAATCTTCTATTATAATGCTTTCCTCCACTTTTCTTTCGTACCCCTCACTTTCCATTACTTCATTCGACTTTTCTACATCAACTCTTTACTTCACTTTATGACGGGCAAGCTTTTGTTTGCTTTTCCGGTAAGGAAAATTTAATTAGCCTTCTCGCTTGATATTTCTATACAGAATTCAACACTGGAGCACAATGAAGTGGATTGGAATATTATTTAGCAAAAACGGTGTATGCCTAGACTCCACAAAAACAGTTCGAGATAACGACGATATACACGCTGCACTGCACAATGGAAACTACAATGAATAGCTTCTTTAGACTAAACTCTTGTTCTTTAAAATAAAGTTGACGCGTTGCAAACCAAACCATCACTTAACTTACTACAGATATAATAGAATTTGTGGAACTTGAGCAGTTTTCATTTTAATATAAGTATATCTGTATACAGACAAATGCCATCCAATATCCCTTCTCGGCTTACAAATACTAATGCATAGACTCTCGTTTGTGCAGATAGATAGAGATACGAGCTCCTCCTCTTCCCTTGTTCTTTGTCAAGTACAAAGTTAGTTACAGTTGCGTTGAGTTGATATAGTTATTCGATCTGCAATAACTTCTACTGGGATAAGTAAATGGTGCCAGGCTTTCTATTCTCTATACACAACCAATAAAATCCAATGTCTCGGTTATTTTGCATGACAAAAATGTTTTAGCTGATTGAGCTGTCTTACTTTCCACTTCAGTTCCTCTAAGACCTCCTTTTCTCAACTTGTTTGCATCACTGGATAAAACTCAATAGGATACTTACGTTTTTTAACGTGTAAATATCTATACCTACGTACTCTGTGTATGAAATGCATAATAAATATTTAGTGCTCCTCAGCAGAGTAAGGTATTAACAACTACTGCAACTAGGTTCATTCCAGAAATTAAATTTTCTTATTTTTTATTCACACTTTCAGTAACCAATCTGGTACGAGTGTAAGATATTTTTGTAGATAGGTTTTCGTAGAATAAGGTACTTACGCATAATATTATTAATGGGCTACACCCGTTCCCGACAAACAAACTTTATGCAAATTAAAACAATTTCGCTTATTCTTTTGAGTCCAACGGCGTTTCATATACTCTTACAAAGCATAACTACTTCAATGCATTAAGCATAAATATTGATGTTGTAGGAACTAAGTATGAGAAATGTAGGGAAATATATCTTGTACTGATTTATGCAATGGTTCTATGAAATTAATAGGCTTTTCTTGGGAAGTCTATAAACAAATCAAAGTAAATTAGTAGGGAAATGATGTCCATGCGACTGTTTCTTAAAACCCGAGTGTCTCGCTTAATATATTGTTAAATAGAACCAAGTTAGTGTACAACTCGGTGCCCCATTCTCCTATTTTGTACTCGCTCCTTTTTGCAATTAATTGTTTTCCAATAACGCTAACTGGCTTTTGTAGGTATTTGTAGAGTTCTCTTGTATGTTCTCTGGTTCTGCACTAATGCACACTGTAGCATTGTGATTTATGTACTTGACACATTTCGATTGTGTAAATCCCGTGAAATAGTGACTACAAAGTAAAAAAAGAAGCTTATCGTGACGTTCTTAAGATGAGTGTAACCAATGCGTAGGCGAATAGAAAAGAAAACTAATTTCATTTATCTACCTTTTCCTTTATGTATAGTAAGTAGAATAAATATTAAGTCTACATAGATAAATAGTAGAGCAGACGATCAATAAATTGCAATTAGTACAGCTAACTTTTCTTTGTAAAGATAGTAGTTATATCTCTCGCGCACAGAACCACAATTTATTTATAAAGGAAATGTAGTATTTACCCAGATCTTGAGTTAATGTAAAAGGTGGTACCTTATCTAATATAAGTAGGTACCTGAAACTTTGGTGAATAGATAAATGTATATGGGTCTCTTTATGATTAAATTAGTTCTTCGTGCCTTGGTTTCCATCAAGGAAAGCAACGAATTTACAAATGATAGTAATAATCATGATTGAACATTCACTTACGCTATGATGGCAAATGTTTATTTTGTTTTGAGTTAACAATTTCGGTGGAAATTACTAATTTTGTGCTGACGAGGAGGAAATATGGCCTTGATTAGAGAAATGTGTGTGGGTAAGAGCTATATAGGAACGAGGAAATAGAGAAAAGCATTTATATTATTCAATTGAAAGTTGGGATGTTTACTTATACGGCTTGTGCTTAGGTAGTGTAAATTCGAAAGAGAAAATGAAAGAGAAGAGCTTAAGAAAAGTTTTCGGATTTCATGTGTAATGTTAAGTGTGAATGTGGAGACAGACGAGGATGAGGTGAAAATATTTTTGCTCCTCTTGATTTGAGTGTGAGGACGTGTTAGCTTTATGATAGCTATAGGTACTTGTACATATGCAGCATCTGTAGAGATGAATTTGACCTCATTCCTCATCCTACACTCTAGGTATTCATTTTATTTCATTTCTCATGTTGTTGTCTTGGCTTAGGTCATGATGGATGAGTCGGCTGTCGTCGTAGCTCAAAAGGCAGGGATGTAGTTTTATATTCTGTCCTCAGATATGGATTGGAGTGAAAGGCACACAGAGATGTTTGTAGTGTAAAGTGAGAAGAGTCAACAGTCAACATCAACAAAAACACTATCCTAGATGAGATGCTACATATAAATGTAGATTCCATGTACCACTTCTTCCCTCTCCGTCACAACTTGCCTTCAAGAGCCAAGAAATGTGGAAATTGTACTTGAGTGCCTACAAAAGGTACAATTCTGTCTAAGTAGCATTAGTACGAGTCCGTAAGGCACGACATTGTGGGTATTAAAACAAAACAGAACAATCTACTTTGAAATTACTCCTTTTGACGCCTTCTCTTCTTGACTCTACCTGCGTTAGCACCATCCAAATTGTAAACTCTATTTGTGTCCCATCTTGCACTAGTATTCTTCATATTCTCAACTTATCTGTTTACCAAACGATACTTGAGGTAGCATCCACATAATATAAAGTTATGACGAAAGCTTTCGCATTTTTTGACTTTCTCGCTCCTACAGTTTAAAGGTATGGGTATAGTTTACTTATTTACCTAAGAGGAAATAGCTATGGGTAAACAATCATACTGTTCATACTACTTAAGTGCGTTTGTCATAAAACTACATTTGCCTTTTAGTTTGAATTGACAAGGAAACAGTTTTCCGAATTTCCACACTACGCCGCTACTCTTAAATTTATTTCGAATCCTCCAAAGGAAGTTCTTGTTTTACTATACAGACACTGATGGATAGGACTACGAGCTGGTAAAATATTTATGCATTTACTTATATTTGCATCACTATAAATTTTTATAACTTCTACTAGAAATAAGCCCGTCCTACGGACGAGGAATTGTCTGATATTATTGAATCATTCAAGGCATTATTGACAAGCCCAGTCCGTTGCTTTAATCAAATTTCACCCTTAGTCCGCTACTTTAATTCAATTTTACGTTCAGTTCATTCCATTATCTTAATTCAATTTTACGTCCTGTAAGTTGCTTTAAATGGAATTATTAGGTCTAGCTTATGTTTTGACTTCTATTCCGTTATTTTTTATGCGAAAATTAATAATTTTTGACATATTCCTCGTCCCTATTTCTATTTGTCAAACCTGTAGCTGGCCTGCTTTTCTCATTCGTATAGTAAAGGTAGGTATGGTTGAAGAGACTACACTCTGCCTCACTTATAATGACATAATTATGTCGCTGCACTACACTGTATTTTCACTGTAGCCCCTTAAACACGGAGAAGTACGAACGGAGCATTTAGATTTTCAAAATTCATTTATATCAAAAATTATATCAAAATATCAAAAATCTGCTACTTAAAAATCTTAGATTCGGTCCTTAGAAGACACTTAGCAAGTTTGGTAGTGACACGATAAAAAGTGTGGGGCAAGATAGGTTTGAAGTTTTAGTTTTCCCGTATACCTTCCATGTTAAAATCTGAATTTCAAAACTTCATTAAACGATTTTTATGAAACGAATGGTTATGAAAATGGTCATCGGAGTTTCTGACTGTAAGATGTATCTTTATTAAAAATTTCAAAGAAAGCGGTATCTGTAGGTACTTGAAATGCTATTATTATAATGATAAAAATAGTTATATGTATGTATAGGCAGATCATTTTTTAGGGAAAGGATGTGAGTGAGTGATTTGGGAAGAGGTGCAATTGGCTTTGCTGTTGTCTTTACTCATCTCATTTTGAGTTTTCTCAGAAGGGGAAATGTTCACTTACACAAGAAAACTGAGAACAGACACGACACCATTTGGATGTGTCTTTGTGCAGTGCAATGTAATTTGGTGGTAGGGATATGCCACTTAGCAAAGGTTGGAGAGCAGAGTTGGTACACTGTGTACAATTTTGTTGTGAGAGAAAGGCGCTTCATCATCTACTTGCTCATTTCCAAGTTGGTGAAGTCGAGTCAGAAGTCAAGTTGGGTAAAAGTCAAGACAAGTAGACAAGGCAGATCAGAGAAAGGAAAGCAGAGCCAAGCCGAGATAATTGCCATTGGAGGTTCAACTGTTATAATGAGAACGTGGAGAGAATACATTATGAAAGTGAGGCTAACGTGAGAATAGAGGATACTATGGGCAAGTCGGTTGGGGAAAGCTTTTAATTCATTTCGTACAGCTCGTGTGTATGTCTGTCCTGTTGGGATTCGTGTGGGACCTTCAGTTAGTTCACTACTTATGTACCTACACTTTTACTAAGTTTTTACGACCTACTACCTACATTAACTGGTGTGAACCATAAAATCTCGAGTATAAGACGAAATTTCCCTCAGATCCCTCCCCGGGGTATCTATATGAGTCTTATGAGAAATCGTCCCTCCGATTTCTCCATATCCGTCTCATATCTCGAATATTAATATACCTATTTTCAACACGTGGTAGTTTTGAGTAAATAAACGTGTAGACAACAAAGATATCGCTATTTAGTCCAAGAATAAAGCGCAAAGCTCCCTTTTTGTCCTTGGAAATTGAAAGGTGACTTTCAATTTCCCTTGTATCAATTTAGTTTAAATATACGGTTAAGGAAATAATATTTGTGTTTACTAAATTACTTTATTCGTGGAAGTAATTCACTACCTCACTTAAACTAAGAAACAGAAACTGAATGTCTGTATGGATAAAATCCTCAAGAATAAGGCTTTCGCTCGTGGGATTGTGTAGAGTATATGTTTACATGTAATAGGTATGGGATTAGAGAAATAGATGGTAGAAAGATGATGGTGTATACCGCTGAAACACTTAGAGCCATTAACTATTCACCGAGAATTCATTCCATTTGATTCTCTTATGAGAGAAGAAAGCGAGAGGAGAGTCAATCATAAAGAAAGCTTCTTTTTATTCTTTTGAAGCAACTAATTTGGTGGGGTGAGTGAGACTAACTCCTACATTCTCAAAGTTTGTAGAGTTGCTCTAAATGTACCTAGTGGAGACCGGTGCGTTGTAGCCGGGTTAAGTAAATGGATCGGATAGGAAGAAAAACAAGAGCAGGCACTTATCCTGTGTACATAGGGATACGTGCGTACTATGCACGAGGATTATACTCTAACAATAAGTCAAGTGAAGATATTCATGAAAACTTTTCAACTGCTAATAAACCGAAGTGAGGGAGCGATAGTTCACTTGATAGTGGAGTGACCTGGCCACCTATATAATCGGCAGGTGGGTAGTAAACTTAGCTAAATGCCTACCAAGTGACGGCTCACTAATAAAAATGCTTCCCACTGCACTTTAACTTCCTGCCTTAGCTTTTGAAAGTTTTCCTACAACTCTCATTTAGCAATAGCCGCCTTTAACTCTAGCCAAGAGCTACTCAAAACGATAATATCATGTTTTTCTTGAACCTACACCATATTAGTTCCTATTGCTTTCATACTCACCCACTACATAATAATGTAAACTTATATTATCGTAGCATGACTAGGAATACGTATATACGGCAGACAAATCGAAATATTATTTGTACCACGTACACGTAGTGCGATCATTATTGATAGGCATGAATGAAGTAAAGTATCTATGATTAAATATATTTTACATACTATTAAAACAAATGAAACGAAACGCTCCGCTTTAACAGAACTCATTCATGCAAATAGACTACAATTAAATAGTTAGTTCTGTACTATTTGCAAATTGCTTGCAACTTGCCACACACCCATTACCATAACAAGCCAACTCAGCGAAAAGTCCTTACTACTATTTCCTTCGTACATAACTTACACTTCCATCTAGTAATTAGGCACATAGTCACTAGCTCTACTCCGATTTTGTAGCGTAAAGACACGTTTTATATATTATGCATACGGCATTTAGCACAAATGATATGTAATCATGTATATTACAGCAAATAGCAAAAAATTGGTGCATACTAAAATATTTAATAATACTCTAATTTTATTGGCTACTTATCCTAGAACAGAAACTGAATAAATATGATGATGCTTAGCACTATATTGAAATCATAAATCTCAATTTATTTTCTCCTTTGGCAGCGAAGGAATTTTGATCAGACAGGAAAACCATAAAATCACTGAGTCGTATCAAAAATCGTGATTTCTAAATGGTACTACTTATTTGGACTAAAGTAAAGATGCATTCATCCAGACGGGTTTAAGGCATCATTTGTATTGCTAATAGGTGAAACCCCACGAAACTAACTTCTGCTACTAAGGTACTTGCACAGAAATAAATTTCAGAAAAAATTGCCCACCGCGATAAGTCATGCACTATTGAATAAACGTTGACAGTTCCGTGTTAATACGTACGACAGAATGAGGGATGCTAAAATAAAACTGTACCACAAAAACATAAGGAAAAGGAATTTAAAAATCAAACTACTTGCCCTTTCGACTTCCTTTAATATATACCATGTTTGTCAATTTTTAAAAAAAAAGTTCCAAGTCCTATTCCGATTATTACTGAAAGGAAATCGAGAATAATTTAATGGCAACATGTATCAATACCGGTTTCATAAATATTGAGAGGACTCAAGGCAACACATCCAACTCTCTTTTGTGGTTTAAGTTACATAGGCATGCATTATTTTCACTTGAAATTTTAAATTCAGAATGAAATGAAAGTTTTATACAAACGATAGGTACTATTGGATACGATATAGGTACATCCTATGCATTACAAATATCTTGTTCATCTACATTGCCTGCTAATTTATTTATTTATGCAAGGGTGGTGTACCATTAATAAATGATCATTTTATGACAGGATACAATATCTCGTAACAACTGCGAAATTAAAATGAATAGAATGTTGACTCCTTTAATTCCTACGCGATGTCACACTGAATGTAATTATGCCAATTGGGAGAAGGTTCTATTCATTGAGTATCGTGCTTTAAAATGCAAGGGTAAGATTTTATTGTAATTTAAATTTATTATAATTCTTATGGTATTAGATATTATGTTTTATGCAACGTATAGAATACTTATATAATTCATGCCTTAAGCTACACATTTTTGGTATGTATAAATAAATATTACTGCTTAACTATTGTGACTGCATTTCAAAGCTATGTGAATGCTATTTTGTGTGTGCACAATTAATATGCTTACGAAGCAATATGCTGCTAGTAGTGTTTAAAGACTTTAACACGACGCTTTATATTAAGTTGACAAGCGTAATACCGCTCTCCATTCTTGTTATGCGACTATGCGACTGCAATGGTGTTGTAGTACTAATCTTCAGTTTGCATCTGTGAAAGTAGGCCATAAGAAATCAACTTGTTTACTACTAATATACTAATACAGCTGGTTAAATTTATATGAATTTGCTTTAAAAATGCACTTTGCAAACTCTGTACCCTCAATGTTACATTTCAGTATTAATGGTGGTAGCATGTAAATATAATGTTCAATTAGGACTGGAAATCATATTGTGAAATAGGAAACTTTATAGGTCCATTATTTATGTTTAAAATGATTGTGCAAAAGAATATGAATTAAAATTGTGAGCGATGAAGAATTATTACTACAATTTTTAAAACGGTCCGAAAT
The DNA here is from genome assembly GCA_020055645.1 of Tomocerus qinae. NCBI lineage: Eukaryota > Metazoa > Arthropoda > Collembola > Entomobryomorpha > Tomoceridae > Tomocerus > Tomocerus qinae. The sequence continues at coordinate 31,175,874 of CM034548.1, forward strand.
GTCTTTTGCAGTGCAATGCATAATGTCTAATGCCGTTCATCAAAATAAAATACCTGAATCTTTTTGAATAGTTAAAAATTATATTAATTTGAGCCTACCTTTGTATAATTTTAATACATAATTCCAAATCTTCGTTGTATAATCGTGATCGTGGCCATGGACGGAGAAGGAACAAAACATTACCAAAAAGTATGTTGCACTACTTGTATAATCTACTCCTCTTTGTTAAAGTGGGTGAAGACAATACAACAAAAAATTAAGATCAGAATTACTGTATAATATGATTATATAAGTGCACTTAATTTCAGTTCATAAAAGGAAAAGGAAATTGCATAATGACATGTTAAATGCAATTTATTTAGAGCAGGAATTGAAAATTTGGTACAGTTGCAGTGGGCACTTCTACTTTGGCATTTGACTGTATGTGTTCATATTTACATACATTACATTACTATGCCTTACCTTACATCTAAAAACTCAGATATAGTTAAAGGAAGGTAAACAAAGTTATGCATGGTAGACCATGGATGGTGCTCACATTTTTTCAATTCTGCAGTAGATTTGAATTTGTTTTTGGATTTAACATATCACAAAAAAATTTATGAGCGACATTGGATAATCTGAACATTTAATACAAACTTAGATTATAAAATACACTAATTTGTAATGCAACTGAGATTACTGACAAAAAGAGCATATATTTTTTAACATTTAATCTAATCATCATTATTATGCAATTAAGTAGCTAATCTAGTATAATAATATTCGTTTTGAAGCTCAGTGGATTAAATAATACAATAGGAATATCCATCCGGTGGGGTTTTATGAGTGAAAAGTTTCGTAGAGCGTTATTGAGTACAGAATGCAGACAAGGCAAGTTTTTAAACAGGCGACATCAATTGGTAACGGAAGAAGAGAATAATTCCTCTCGTAAGCGTCGTGTTGGTTTCCATCCCAGAAATAGTATTTAAAGTAACCCCATAATGGAACCGAGAATAGTGAAAATATTTTCACGCGTATGTACATAGCTTACTTACAATTAAATAATATTTGTATATATCCTTTATTAAAATTAAACATGATAGTGGAGAGAAAAGTTCATGAAATAAAGTAGCAATATTAAATAGCAAAATTATTAGGAACAGCGTACATTAAATGATGAATATGACCTAAATTCATGTTTCCCATGTTATAAACTCGCAATAACTTTTGAAACCTACGTAGTCAATAATCTCAAATTTTAATCTGAGGAAAATTTAACTATACTACATTGCGGTAACATAGGGATACATTACTATTTATTAGTCACTTTATTAATCGACAGAAGAGCATTCTTATTTTTTATTTTAGATATGTATAGGTCAGTAAATCTTTTTAAGCTTTCAATTTATACATCACTAATGTATAAAATACGTGTCTTTGTCCAGTATTTCATTATCTAACGTGAATGATGAGGGTTGCGTGCTATATCGGTTCATGCTTTTGTGCCGTGAAATTACGCTGATTGCTTTCCATTATTAAATTATATATACATATATATTTATTCAATATGAGATTGCTTCAGTTGTCAATCTTTCCCATTTTGTAATCCATAACAATAATAAGCAGAATAGTGAAAATCTGATATGCAATTACTTAAAACTATTGAATAGAAATATATTCTACAATCAAGGAAGAAATGTAGAGTAGTCAATGATCGATCAGCAACATTTATTGAATAATACTGCCAAGTGATGATTTCGATATTTTATTTATAATAATGAAAACAGGTTCCATTTGGTAATTGCATGAATTAAAATTTCTTTGTTACACGAACTCCATTGAAATTTTTGTTTTGAAGAAAAGCAATTTTCTTGAGGGGGTATTCTAGAATATAATTACATACTGATGATGGTAACTCTGCATATATCGAATGTATAGTAGCTACATCAGACTAATTCATTTAAGTTTACAATGCATTCCATTATGTTAAGTAGGGCATATTAAGGGAACAAAATAGATAAAATTGAACACAATGATTTTTGACTTAGGATAACATGAAATTTCAAATTGTGAAGGTTTGAATTGAATTTGGAATGAAAAGCTCTTTCGCTATGTCATCTGAAGGGTCTGAAATGTTTTTAATTAATGATAATATCCGAGGATAGAAGAGTCCAAACAATCAGTTAAAATAAATAGAGTTACATTTAGTAATCAATTAAGTGGAGTAGTTTAAAGTACCATTGAAAGAGAAGACTCTCGTCCTCGTCTAAAATTTAGTATTCGTCTGTAACGTAGAGATCCTTTAACATGCATTAGTGTAGGTATATACTCATTCATTAAATACTGAATGTGAAATGTAATTGGATTTATATCTAGTCTGTTTACTAGTTTTGTTTCTTTTCAATATAATAATAGGTAATTGTCTGAAAACTTTACTAGTTTACTTAGGAAAATGTAGTGTTTTTAGACTTTCGTGGCTTCGTGCCTCTTTACGATGCACTCGAGAATTTGACTTTGGCAGTTTAGTTGAGTTGAGTTTACTGGTCGGATGGTAAACGGAAAGGTCCTGCTGGGACGGATGTTGATGGCGAATTGGTAAATGATGGCTCAGGATGGAAATAGAAAGTTTTGAGAATTGTGTTGCGTTCATTGGAAGGCATAGAGGATGGGATGGAGGAGCAAATAAGTTGTAGTCGTGAATAGGCCATGAGGATTAGGTACTTATGCCAGGGAGATATAGGTGGGTAGGAAAACACTCGAGAAAAACTCAGAATGTCATATTATCGAATCGTGAGTGAACCAGCTCGACTCAACTTTAAACTTCGTCCAAGGTGAATTACACAAGAGAAAGTTGCCGTTCTCCATTTATTTCATTAATTATAGCTTCATAGAGTTGTTAATAAAGCTTCTCAACATGGAGGCGGAAAGACTTGTTTCCAGATGAGACCATTTGCTACAAGTATTTTCCTAGTCTGTTGTGATATGCCCAAATAAGTAGAACAATAGTTAATATAAAACTATATTATCTTCCTACACACTAAATGGAATTCAAACTGTATAGTTACGCAGCTTCCATGTTTTAGTTTTGCTCTCTTATGATAATAATAAATGTAGCTAAGTACATATTATAGAGACCCTTCACTACGCATCTGTTTAATTAAACAAACCTTCATTTATTTATACAGTTGTTTTTGAGTGGATTGTTACATTCTACATCAGGATGTTGTTTTACTGTTTTCCACATCCATTTACAATTCTCGTCTATTGCATGTTGGATTTGCTAATAAATGATGAAACCAATATACATGTTTAGACAGAAACGACGCAGAAAACGGATGATGTTTAGTATGATTTGCATAATTATGCGCACAACGGATTTCTTATACTACTCTAACATGACGTGGGAATGTTGCAACCGTATATTTACCCATATAAAGATACAATCTGTTTTCCACTCGATCGCTCATTTTAATTTCCACTTTCCCCATGTAATAAAATATATTGAGAAATTACTATACGAAAAATGACACTTTAATTGACAAAAAGACGTCACAAAAATATTTTGGGCTCAAAGTTTGTAGACATGGAGAAAAGGTTACGTAAGCTTAGTGAATAATGTCATAAACTACTAGAGAATAGTATTTACCAGTGTATTCATATAATTTTATTTTGCGTTGACATCCAATAAACGTAACTTGATATTATTGTACTACAATTACGACTTGTATAGAGAATGTCTCTGGGCTAGTTTAAAGTATAGGCCTTTTTATTGAACCGAACAGGTTTCCAATGCAGGTAGTGTAAAATTTCAATTTAGAATGAAAGATGAGATCAGCATTAAGTTTCCTAGGTTGAGCACGGTGTTCCAGGAATGAATTCCACAGGGCTGTGTTTGTATATGTTGCTGGAGAAATTGTGTAGCAGAGTGTGTCAAGAATGTTGTTTAATTGATCAGAACTGCATTATTTGTGTGAGTGCTATTTAACGAGTGAGACTGTGCAAAATGAATGCATAAATTAGCATAGATACATAAGAGATTGGCTTGCAGATGTGCACTGTTGCCTGGGGCTCTGTTATACATAAATATTATTCATAGTAAACCTGTGAGACTTTGTGATAGCAGCTGCCCTTTAAAAGTGTTCATTTTAGATGTAGCTCCTATCTGCATTATGCATTGGTGACTAGGCAGGCAAAACAAGTGGAAGACAGAAAAGAGTGGGTGGTTAATAAATAAACTATTTTAGAAAATTGTAAAATGGGTTTCATTAGGATTCTTGACGGATTAGCTTCCTTAGGGGAGGGAAATGAAAGGAGTGACATGAAACTTAACGAGTTGTGTGAGAAGGGAAAAGAAATAATATTAGCAATGCAGGCGAGAGTATTAGGAGATGGAGGCTGAGACCCGGAGACGACATATTGATGAGTTAATTCGGATGTTTATGAGAGAGAAGTCTCCCTGTGGAGAGGATTGTGCATTTCAGTAACTAATAAACAAATTAGGAAGCAAGTGTGAATGCAAATCTTGGCCTGAGGGAGACGAGTGTGCCATTGAGTGGAAATGAATGAAGAACCGAGTGAGAAAATGAAGATTAATTTCCACTGGTAGGATTTTTGTGTGCGCGTCAAGTTAATGGGAAGAGAGGAGCTCGTTTTGTGCAGTCAGGTCAGGCAGTACGTCGAGTGAGCCTACTACAGACATAGAAAACTGCTGGAAGGAGCTTAGTCTGACTTTCACCACCATCCAGCTACTACTAGACATAGAGTTAGATATAGTTGATATACTAAGTATACGTACTATATTAGAATGGTGTGTAGTATATAAGTAGGAGAGAGGGAAAGAAAGATTGGATGATGTGATGTGAATAAGAGATGGACTGGAATGAGTAAAGTATCTTTGTGTGTATCTATCCATCTTAAATGTGAAGTGGAGAAAGGAAGTGGAGAAAGGAGGAAATAGAGTGATGTGTTGATAGTAGCAACTGGCCTCTATGAGCTGGTGAAAGTTTTTCCGGCTTCCCCAGAGTTGGTACAGTGAAATGAGAAGAGAAAAGGCGATAAGTGAGGAGTTGTAATGGTGAATCCAAGGTGGAGGTTAGGTTAGGTTTAGGTTAGGCTCAGTCACAACAACTTTTACGAGAGAATTGGGACTCGCATCTCCTCTTTCGGATCAACTTCTGCCAAAGCACACTCTCCCGGTTCCTTTTTCTTTCCCTCTCTCACTACCTACTCATCTCATCTCCCTCTACACATCCAATATTTTCCCTCGTCCACTTAATTTGCCCCATTTAAATGCTTTATCCTACAAGCAACAACAACACAATATGTGTCCGTGCATCTCTAGAAATTATAATGCAATCTAACATATGCAAGCAAGGAGTCATTTAGTCAACACATGTGGCAATAGGAGAAAGCATATTTCTCTAATGCAGCCTTTAACCAAGGATGTTTTTACATTCATAGTTACGTAATTCCTTTTGGCCTAGAATGCATACCGAATGTAGAGCACCAACATTCCCTCTCTAAAGACATCTATTTACGTCTGTACAGACCAACAAAAAAAGCTGTATAGACAACTTAAACATCAACTATTTCTTTAGATGTGTGTAGGTACAGATATAATATAGGTACCTATACGTACGTACTAGATATGTATAATATGTAGTAGCTAGGTATATAGAATGGTATTAGTATGTGGACTAGTTAGCCGTATGCATTGCAATTCCTCGTATATGAAGTAAGTAGTAGCCTTTCTCTCTTGTGTTTTCCGTGGCTATTCATTGAAGTATTAGGGAGAAAGTAAAGGAAAGTCTGATTTGGACTTAACTCAAGTTCAGTTCATGTTGTTGTGGAGGAAGTAGGAGTAAACTGAGTGAGGAGTCAGACCAAGCCATGCGTTTGCATTAGGAAGACGCGCAGGAGAAAGTCTGTTCTGTTATGTTCTGTTGTATGTGTTGAGTTCCATGCCGTTTCCTCCACACAGATATGTTACGTTAGTTCACCACACTCAACTCAGCTCAACTACAGCTCAACTGAAGAACGGAGAGAGGAAAGCGTTATTTCTCCTTGGTTTTGTCCCGGGAATCGGGATCTGAATCAGGAAGAGAAAAGAGAACAGAATGTCAGTATCAAGCCAGCAGCTGAACGGCTCGTTTCTTCTCACAGTCTTCTGTAGTGCTCTCTGTGCCAAGTGTGCAGTGACGTGTCTTTCGTCTTATCTCCTCCGAACTCATCCAGACTCAACTACTACTACAAACTCAACTACATACATCTACGACAGTTCGTTCCTCGCACGTCTGTCTCATCCCACATTTTTTACTGTCAAATCACAATTCTTTTATTTCCCATAAACTCACCCTGGACTATGAATGCAAAGTGAGTTGGAAAATAATATCATTGCATGTGTATTGCATTGTGGTGCCAATCTTGCTAAATATTTCCCACGCTATACCCATCGATGTGATTTTAGAAGGTGGTCACGACACTAAAAATATTTGTAAAATCCTTCTTGTGCATAAAAAAATTGTTACTGTGGTCGTAATTGTCGGTGAGACAGATCTGTAGATTTTGTCAATTGGAGCAGACAGTTCTGTGTATACTACTTTCAATAAACTTGTACTCGTTATCAATGCTACAACAACTGAGTTCATCAATTTGTTGAAATTGATACACATATATACAAATACACTGTATCATCATTTGTGTGTCTGAACCACAGAAACCATGAGTTTAGTATGGGAATGAAATGTAGTGTGCTAAGTGCATATAGCTCTACTACAAAGTGCATTTACCTAAGCACAGTCAAGTGAGTAATGTTGCTTAAGCGAGTTACCGGCTCAATCTAGTAATTTCCCTGGTTTTTTGTTTGATCTTATTCAATGGATCTAATAGGAAGCCACAACTAAACACGAGTAGAGTCCTTGAATTGAAAGGCACTTGAAAGAAACTTGTCTTGGCTAGAGAACGTGAAATAACAGTACATAGTCAAAGTGTTCCAGTATCACTCATCTCTACTAGGTAGATACTGTCTTTGTAGTACTGATATTAAACCTACGCACCTCTCTAGCTAACGATAAGATGAATTCCCCATCACTATCAGCAGACGACGCTCTGTATTCACTCGTCTGTGATCAATCTCTGTCTTTGAAGGTGAATTATGGTTTCTTAATATTGTTTGGCATTAGCCTGAAATATTTTTGAAGTGTACCAAAAGGGAAAGAGAGAGAGAGAGAGAATAAAGCTAATTTAATTTCGTGGTGTTTTCTGAAAAACATCCATTCCCTTCTCCTTCACTGAGCAATTTAATGTAACCAGTTGATATTGCCCAATCAACGATTGCCGCAAAGAGAATTCCCAAATTGCCTCCTTCATGTCCACAATATTCCATTGAATCACTAAAAGCTAGTTGACAGAGTTACAATACCGATAGGCTTTTATTACATTTCGCTCTAACTGCTCCTCTCAGGTTTCCTAAATCTAATGAATACACCCACTTGAAAGCGATACTATAATTATATAATAAGTGGCTGTGTCATATTCCATAAGGTAATTATTCGAGTTTCTCTTCGTCCTGATTTCCTGCCTTTGTGACCGTTCTATTCTACTTGCATTATTTGTATACCGAACATATTTGCGTTACCTCCTTTCTGCTTATTTTCTTTGTTCAGAGCAATAGCTTCTCGTTTTATGGCCAAATTGTTCACTTTAAGGCTTTTCTGTTCAGGCTCACATTTCCTTCTCCAATAACGACATTATAAACTACTACTTATTCATACACGGCCATGGACAATCAAATAAATAGCCAATTCTGCTATTTTAAGATCACGAAATAGTTCCTTGTCAATGCAATACACATTTTATCTATATTCGTATCATTTGTTCCATATTGAAGTTTAACGACAACTTTTTTACTCCCCATTGACTATCAACTCACAAAGTATCCCAATTAATTCTTTTAATTGTGTTTTTATTGCATTCTGCGTCCTCTTTCATGTACTGAATTATAAAGACCGTTGTACAAACCTGTAAAATGAATTTATACTAGTCATTTAATTTTATGGCTATTAGTCTACATATTTCCATGCCATTACTAAAAACTATATAGTGTGCAGTGTAAAGGTGATCCTTGCAAAGAATCAGTAGCAGCGTTAATAAAATACAAATTGGTAAGCATTAATAATTTGTATGATATTATATAGACTTGCATGTATTTATGTCATTTGGTAAGTGCCATTAGGTATTTATTCCACCATTTATAAGGCTTTGCACAATTCTGAGATTCGATTCTGTCTCAATACATATGAATGAGCAACTGAAACAGAATGACATTTTGCAAGTAATTTCCGTGAATTCTGTGCAAAATAGTTGTGAGTCCTTTGTGTAGTTGGACAACTGTAAATTATGTAGGTTTGTCTCAGTTTTTCACTGTAAAGTGGAAGAACACGTAAATGTTTTATAGAGAGGCAGTGCAAAATACTCACTACTTGTAAATAGGCTGATCTGTGCAAATAATTAATAGATTGCGTGTTTGCTATACCCAACTTTAGCGATGTTTGTGCAGAAATTTCCAATTGCGACGGAATGTGACGTAATGAATTTAATTCAGTTCAAAAGGCAGGAAGACTCAAACTATTGACGTTTAATTTCGGCGTATTCAAGCATTGTACTGTCGCATTTGTAATTAATCACTTTGGATGTAGCAGAATGCATACAAGTGCGAGTAGGTAACTACAAGAGATGTAGTGATAAAGGGGACACGTTTCAGTGTTTAAGGCTAAAGGCGACAAGAGGGAGTTTTTTGGCAATTTGTTAAGGTAGTAGTAAGTAATAAGCCTGAGAGAATTTACAATTATGAGACGCATGAAAGAGCCTTATGAATATATGGTTTTGATTATCTATAAAAATCTAGTAAAACATGAAATTTCTGTGAAAGCAGTAAAATGTCTGCACTTAAAATGTCCTTGATGGGATAGGTAGCGTAAATCTCATTTAGGGAACACAAAAATTGTGCGTAGTTATCTTTAGAGGGAAAGTGTAGGTATACATAGTTTGGAATGTATAGGATTACTTTCGTTAGTTGTGCAATGACTGGTTTAGATATCCCTCCCAGAGTCATAATTATTCTTGGGGAGATTAATTGTTAGATTGGTAGCCGAATGTTCAGCAAAGGATGAAATTGATCTGTAATGGGAATTTATAGTCTAGCTCGCGGCTCATATTACAATTAAAGTAGAGTAGAGAACTATCCATTCCACACTCTGTTCTTCGGTCTCGGATTTGCAGTAGAAAAGCATGTTTAAATTTGTTTCTAGAGACGTATCAAGTCAGAAGATGCATTATTAGCATGGATTTTGTTCAGTAGGTACTTGTGTTCCTGTTCAGTACATTAGTTTCCTAGTGCTCCATTTAAGTGAAAATGGAAAGTAGACAAGGGTTTTAATAACTGTTATCATCTCAGCCATTATATTACTGGCTATTATCATTATGTATTAAATTTCCCTGGTTCATAATGACTAATTTTAATTTTGCAATAATATAATTATGGTTTTGTAAGCTAGATAAATTGGATTTAGAATTTCTGCTAGTATCACATTCTACAAAACCTGTAATTAAATATATCTACAAACAATTCTGCAAAATTTAATTATAAAATATTACACAATTTTTTGTCATAAAATCTTTGCCACTTTATTGTAGAACTTGGGGTAAATAAGGGAAAGTATATTGGTTGCAACAGATTAAGGAGAACAAGCTTGTGTATAGATGTATGTTATTGTGTAGTGACAATACCTGGAGAATAATAGTAGGGAATCTTTAGAAATGCAATCTGTGTGATGGTCTTTGTATGTACAAGAGATAGTTGTCCTTTGGCTGTTGAGTAAATATCAGGATTCTGCTATTAGTAAGTGGGAGAAAGTGGAGAAAGTGGGAGCTGGACTGAATGGGCACTTAAGTATAGCTGTTGTGTTGTACAAAAGTGTAATAAACCTGACTGACTGAGTTTCATAATAACAAAGACGGAGGTTTATTTCATTTCATCAGAAATGAAGTCGGTCGGGGCTCCTCTGCGTCACTTTCTGTCCGTCCTCAGTCAACAGAACCTTGATGTCAGAGGCACTTACGTAGTCAGTTGCTAGTTTTGGCAGCTCTGTATAGATACAGCGAGGAATGAATAAAAGAACATAAACGGATAACACACTCGTTCACACAAATACAAAGAAAGACAGTCAACAGTGAAACGGCATGAGAAAAGACAGAGACATTATCTCATCTCATTCACTCCGATGCTACTCTCCATTTATTATGTACTAACTATGTACATCACTATCAGTGCATATCCCTTTGCATAAGCATTATCTCTTATATAATTTATGGAAGTATTGTTCTTTCCCTCTCTCCTATATACCTAATATGTTAGATTGCTCTTTAGACAATTCTGACATTTCGGTGAAACCACCTCGCTCCCTCCATACAAAGAAAAGAGCTTTTACTTTCGTGTTTTATTATGTACATGTGAGCATGTATGTCTATTATAAGCAGGTTATCCTCAACATACACCCCCTCCTACTACATACTACTCACTAAATCCATACTTAACCTGGTTTTCATTTTACTAACACAACTTGTGGATGATTTTTCCTCTGCCGGTGGCATATCATCCATGCACTCATGTATATATCCTACAAGTATATACAATATACGGATGCATAACAACAAACTTTACACAAGTGTTTACATATAGGCTGTAGCTGGTGCACTTGTACTATTCAAGGGAGAGATAACTATATCTACTATTGGACTAACCCAGGATATTGTGCTCTACAATTTCCATTATATTATTTAAGAGAGTATTTTGTATTTACTACAGCCAGGAACTCATGCATTTACTGCTGGTGTCATAGTCATGTCACCACTACTACGTCTAAAAATGGGGACAAACGTGCATGACATGACACTGCTGTGCAATGGTGCGACACTGATATTATTTAAGCCTACTTACCCACCTAGTTTGCATCTAACATAAAGGATATGTTTCAACACCTAGAATTCTACTCTATTATCCACTTTTCCCAGGACCCCAAATAGTTTCTATCTATTTAGGAAATACAAATAGTACTTTTCCAAACATCATATTTATGATTCCTTTTGAATACATCGTCAAAGGAGTATTATCTCCTGTCTCCCAAAGTCCCCAGAATTAATCAGCTATAAATGCTTTGTTCCTCTTTCAGACAGTCTAATTTGCTGAAACCAATCAAATCAAAACGAATCATAATTGAGTTACATCATACACTAATCGCCTAAACCACGGATTGTGAGTCCACTCTATTATTAGCCTACCTCACTTTGTTTCAATTTAATATCATTGTTTTATTAAACTATGGCTGTTCTCATCCTCATATTGTCAACACAATGTCCTTCCTTCCTTTACCTATCTCTTTTGATCAATACCCTAAGTATACATACATGTGATGTATTTAAATTAAACTTTGTACTTTGAACATTTTTTCATTCCTAGTACATTTATTCACTGATAGAAAATAAATGAGGTAAGGTTGAAGGGATGCATTTAAATTTTGGTATTGATAGGACTGGACAGGATGAAGGGACACGTAAAAGGAAAGGAGGGCTAAGAGCCACAGAATGGCAATGTACACAAATAGAACATGAGTAATAACTGTCTAAGGATAAAGTGGTTTTCCATAAGGGTATGTTTACTGGCTTGTCCTTTTGTATTTCGGTCAGATCGCATGTATAGCTCCCAAGTAATAACAGTAACACACAATAAAGCTCATTTCCAGCTGACTATGTATTTGGGTTGCTCTAGTGTGTTGTCGGGAGGTAGAAATGTGGGTTAGCTAAGTACACGATGTCCATTTGGCACCTACTGCCTATAGAAAGAGCAACTCCATGCATAGCGCTTGTTAACAGGGAGATACACATTTGAAGCTCAGTTAGTCGGTTTTAGGGGAAAGCTCATAATAGAGGATGCATTGACTTGAGAGTGAAGTAGACCTACCTAAGTAGGAAAGGTAACTACGTTACTTAGCAATACTACTACAGAATGACAAGGTAGGTATCTCATTTCATTTCAGTGAATTGCCCTGTCGGAATTCCATTCATTCCTGTGCCGTATCCCACTCTCTTTCTATGACGTTTCCTCTGATTTTGTGTCAGTTGGACAGAAAGTTGGTTTGGGTTGAGATGCATAAGTATTTCTCGTGAATATCAATAGGAATAACAGTGACATGCTTTTATATTGCTTTCTTCTGTTAGCAGTCAGTAGCTTCGACTCGTCGGTACGCCTCACTTTACCTTATTTCCTAGTTCTGCTGCACTCCAGGAAATGTTGACATGGAAAATTCTACTTACTCTCAGTGCCTACATATACATCTCAATCTCATCATCAGCATCACTTCCTTTTAAACTTGACTTTTCAGAAATAAATTTTATACTCCATGTTTATCCAAAGTTAGACTACGAATATTTATATATTATGCTAAAAGTATCTGCAGTACATTAAACAGATCATAAGTATTACATAGGAGTACAAATGCCTAGTCTATGCAGATAGATTTATGCGGAACTTCTTGGTGCGAGTAAAAATTTTCATATTGGAAAAAAGTGCTTAGAGCATTCTACATTCGATATTGATTGGATTGGTAGTGAACTTTTATGTATAAACGGCCTTTAACATTACAAATTGCTGCGTCATATTACTTTGGCAAGATAAATTATATTAGAGGGGATATTTTTCAGTCTGACAATTTTTCCAATTGAGTGAGTGAATTTTGATCTCTTTTTTTGGTTAGAGATTGGTAGAATATGTTGCCTCGTGTAAGGTTTAGGTAGTAGTGGAAAGAAAGAAAATGATTAAAGATGTAGTATTCTAGTTTGTTGTTGATGTGAAGGTGTAGATAGACGGAGCGAGAGTTGAATCCACAAGGTGCGACTATGGGCAAAAGAAATGAGAGAAAGGAGATTTGCTAAGTGAATGTATTAGGCGAGTGCTTTTCTATGAGTATTCTTATGTAAATAGAGAAAGTAGGACGTGTTAGTGAAAATGAGATTCGGTTGATATGAGTAAACTTTTTTCAATGACTCAAGAGGGAAAGTGATCTGGAGTGGAGAAGCTGGAGTGAGTAGGTAGCTAAGTGTCGGATAGCACTCTCGACGTGAAATAAAAGCTCTCTGGCTAATTTTTGAAATGGTTTTAATAGATATTTACATTTGAAAGGGAAGTAAATGTCTGGCATTGTATTTGTAAAATAAGTTTATAGTTACTAATGGGTTGCAAGTGTTTGATTTTCTTTTAGGAGAGTGGAGTATTCTATTAAAACGGAATTCACGCTCCTCCACTCACACTCTCATAAGCTAATAATCATTTACGTGAGAGAGTGAAAGTGAAGTGAAAGAAACGGAGAAAGCTAATCTTGACTAACATGGAATGTAAAGTGAAAAGTTTAGAAATGAATCCTTTGGGTGGGAGAAAATAAGAAAGAATGTGATCAGTAGACTATGACGTAAACCTTAAGGATAAAAGATTCGTATTTAACGAAGAGAGCGAAAGAGAGAGAAAGAGAGACTGGAGATAGATGGATAGATAGTTAGAGACTAGAGAATGAAAGAATAAGGAGCTTGTTCCTTTGGCTTCCTCTGACTTGTCTTGTCTGGAGTTGCAATCGAGACGTAGCGGAGAAAAGCGCGAAAACGTCTGGTTAGTTAGGCTCCGCCAAGAAATAGAGATGTAAATACAGATAGATGAAGAGAGATACTTTGGTGGGATATTTGCAGTGCAGAGGAAGGGAGTGCACTGACTAAGTTCTCGCAGACGAAAGTATTTACTCCAATTCACTCTTAACTTCTGAGGAGAGCGAGGGATTTTTACCCGTAACTTGAATCCCTAAGGTGTAACTAGGCCATGCCATATAAGAAAGAGCCCCAGATAACTATTTTCTTTCTACTACTATTTTATGGAAACTACAGTCTCAGACTCACTCCGTTTAGTCACGTGAAAATACATCTAAATTTACTTAGCAGCAACCTATATTACATGCAGACAGACACAGTGGCAATATACATGCAAAACACTCGCAATCCTGCTCTATATTTTACTGTGGCCAGCACTGATGAACAATGCATAACACCCTAATACGACTGACTCTATGTAACAATCCTAAGTAAGCTCTGTCCCAGAAGTCAAAGGTTAATGTCTTCCTTTTCCTCCACCTCTGTATTGAGAATGAGTTTTATTTCTATTTACATATGTAATGTCTGCAAATTTAGCTACACAGATTCAATTCCACCAGCAAAATCTTCTGCATCCTAAGAAATTTTTACTACAAGTTTAGACAATTTAAATGCTCAAAAAATCCAGGGGTCCCAACGGGATCCCAAAACATTTAGACCAAACAAATATTAAAACGCCTAACATACTCTTAAGCACAATTTTTCCCAATTTCCTTTTATCCCATATCAATATCCAGCCAGAGATTCTTTACTCCAAGCGAAATCGAGAAACATTAAATATTTAAACCTTAAAAGTTTGTTCACTTTTTAGACTTGCTACCTTCAGCAAAATTGCTACATCTTACTTTACTCCAATACTCCAATATTTTAAACTAGACCAATTTGTGGTGCAATCTGCGGAATGAAAATTGATAGAGTATAAAAGAAAACGGATTGACTACATCACTTATAAATTGGAAAAAGTTTTGAGGGAGTGAAGTTGCATTTTGGATTGAGGGGAGATATCAAGTGACTGAATTGTGAGTTGTAGGATTTAATTTAGTGGTAGTTTGAAGTGGACAAGGGGAGTTAGAGAGCAGGGGCTAATAGAAGATGAAGGAAAAGTAAATGCATTGCAGTAGTCAAAGTCTGGAGTTGCCATAACTTTTAACAGGGACATTTGCACTTATTGTTAGTAGTTCTGTATAAGGACTACTATAAGGACAGAGTATGCTATATGACCTTTGGTGTGATCCCGTGGAAGGAATAGTACTAGTAAAAGGTGGAGGGAAGTTATAGACATATGCACAGTGGTGCTAGAGATAATCTAAAGTGAAGAGTAGGAGTTGGGGAAGGAGCTTTCCCTACTTTTTAGTTGTCCCGTATGGGTTTTTCTATCGGGTAATACTGCACTCGTGGGTTTCCTCTTCCTTCCTTTTCTCTTTAAGCGTTGAAGTGAAGGGACATCTCAAGTATTCTTACATTTCTTCCTTTGTTCCAACCTCGACGAGCCAATTTCTTCACACAAGATTATTAGCTAACAGGGGATTCTGCAGAGCAGGGAAGTGAAAAGAGTATTTCTCTGACGAACTCCTTTCTTCTTCTTCCTGCTTTCATTCGGGGAAAAGGTTTTCTTGAATTCTAAGATGTCAAGTATTTTTGTATAGCTATATAATATGTATTCATGTTGTTCGTATAAGAAAGATCTAAAATAACAAGAGGTGGTTGGAGGTAATGTACAAAAGGGCGAGGTAGGAAGATACAGAGAGTACATAGTAGTAGTAGGTCGTGTAGTATTTATATATAGACACATATAGACAGAAGAGATGAGAAATGCTGTCTGTATCTCCGTTGACCAGAGACAAGGGAGGGAAAAGGATGCGTTGGCTTCTCAGTTCACTCACTTAGTCAATATCCAATTTCAACAGGACTTGTATTCAGTTTCAGCCAGCTAAGCGAAACTAAGCCAAGTCAAAATCACCCGGACTGGAGGAGATGAGTCTTCTCCATCCTTTTTCTGTGGCTAGCTGTCACTTGGTGGTTTGGCTTGGCCAGACGCAACGAAACCACAGTTACAATGTAGTTTCATTTCCTCCTCTCCATTCTTCCTCCTCGACTCCTTACTTACACTCAGACACGTTGCGTTTGAAAAGGGAATGACGGGCCAAGGAGGCTGCGATGAGTTTGAGCATGATGACTTCATGCTGAGATAAAGATAGATACTGGGAAAAACTGGAGAACATATATTTCCTCACCTATATAGACTTACCTACCTCTCTAGAGTAGTAATCATGGGTGGGTATGTGAAATGTGTCTATCCACAGCACGGCGTGTCTAATGGAAAAGAAAGTCTCTGAGCAACATTCATTACATTTATAGAGACATATCCCGTGGACTCGTAAGTAAGTACCCTTAAGTCGTGTAGGATGGGATTCGAGTGCACGTGTAAGTAAAAACTCTTCACTCACTCACTCCTGAGCAAAAGAGGGAAGTCAACTCGAGGAGTTCAAGCACAAAATCGTACACAACAGCTGTAGACTTTCTTTCCTCTCAAGGAGTCACTATTCATATCGCTGTTTGTGTCTCCTGTCCTCAGTTCCTTGTCGATTTCCTCCATCCACTGCACTTACATTCAAATACGAAAACTCCACTATTTATTTCCATTCTCTATTTTCCTATCACACTCTAATTCCACTCTTATTGTACACCGAATTTCAGTCTCACTTCTCCTTATACTCTCTTGCAACACTACTATACTATTTTATATGGATGTCCGTGGTGTCTATCCATTTATGGACATAATATAATAATATGTATCTTCAGATGTGTTTGTCTTCCTTGTCCTTCTCCATCTCTCTGTCAAGTAAAGTGCCTTTTCTTTGTGAAACGAACTAAGGGTTTCGTTGGCTGTAGTTTGACTTCTGTAGAAGGTACATCATTACATCCAATCCCATATCATCTATTATTTTTCCTCGTGGCAAAGTAGAGACAGTTAGATAGAAGAGATTCCATGCATCTTAAAAGGATCCAATCCAATCTCTCCCTGATTGCAATTTATTTTCTATGAATAAACATCCTCTTTCCTCACTCCTATACAAACAAATAGGTACAGGACATTCTATACACATTTTTGGAACTGCACAATATGTTCCCTCTGAACTCCCTCTGTTTCCTAACAATGCACTCGCATTGCACCACACAACCTTTAAATTACATTTGCATTTTGAAATTGGATCACGAATTAATATAGAAGGATCCCCTTATTTGAATAAGACATGTTTTATTGTTATTCTGATCCATCCACAATTGAATCAAAACTTGACTTGTGAGTTTAGAGATTCAGTGCAGGTATCTCCTATTATGTATATTCCTTAATTGAACTTCCGCTACTACTAGTACAATAAATAGGCCATGATATTACTTGCGTTCCTATTTTAGTCCTGTCGGTATTTAATTGTAGACCTTATCGATGCGATGTGGTTGTTAATATTTATGCTTAGCCATTAATGCAACTCTTCCTATTCGAATCACATACTATTAACTGTATTTTGTGTGAGCACAAGGGGACTATAGAATGCAATCTCTATTTATATAATTCACATAAAATAAAAGTTATCGAGGCTGAAGCTTGCCATTTATTCCTATCTAATGTCGCCATGGTTCAATTTCCGTTATTTGTGAATATTCAATTGTAATCTTTCACTCCAATAATTGTATTTCATGTACAATTATAAAATACAGTAATAATAAGAATTCTAGTATTCATAATGTCCGCGAAGATTAATTACTATTTCAACGTGATGTAGTTTTAGTGGCAAAGTTATAATCAATGCTTAGCTATTGAAATAGTATTTATTATGCCATAACTACTACTTTTACAATTTTTAGTACAAAAGTTAAGCACATACTTCTGAATAGTCGCTATCGGATTTGGAAATATAAGGTCAGAGTTACGTTTTGGCACAGAGTGCCAATTGCTATTATGGAAAGGTTTATAGTAGTGATGTGGATGGTGTGGAAGACTTGAAAATATTTAATGGGAGCAGTATTTTGTAGGGAAGAGATTTAGTAAAATAGAGTTTAATTGAGTATAAATTTACATATGGGATGGAATAAATGGGTGAAATCTGTCTTTTGGGATGTTTAAAAGAATAGGACTGTTCGAATGTGCATCTCGAAAAGTCAGAAAAGTAGAGTGTCTCAAGTCAAGTAAACTTTGTCCATCGAAAGCAGACGAGGGAAAGAGTGAGGTTACTTTAGAAGCCATCGGAGGAGAACAACTGTAAAAGAAAGCAAAGGAAAGTAGTGAAAGTGAAGCCGCTGGATAGAGCAGGATCAAACCAAACCAGCCAGTCAGATCCAAGTCAGCCGAGCACTTGTTTTAGGAGAAAGTCTCTCTGCAGACGGAGAAAGTGTTAGACGAGCTCTAATAACCTTCTCAGTATATCCTATAGCTTTTACAGTGTATTATGTTGTCTACTGAGTAGATCTGTGTGATTGTAGCTCACTGAGCTGAGGGTAGTCTTTCTAGTCGTAAGTAGCGCAAAAGAATGGGATAAGGCAAAAAGGAGTTACGGCGGATTGGCAGAGGCAGAGCATTCAAAGAATTGTTGGACGCTCGGATGAACAATGCATTTAAAATCGCTTCACGAATCAAAAGAGAAAAGGACGAATGGATTCCTTCTGACTGAACTGAATTATCCTTTTGCCATACTAAATTCATATATTATAGTCCCTCCTATACTCTCAGTTATTATAATAACTCTTGGAAAAGCTGATCTGAGCAAAGTCAACTCAAGATTCAAAAAAGACCAAAAATAAGAATAGCACTGAAAGATTTTAACTCAATAATGTATTTAAGACTACTTACTTTTGTCTTTTGCGAACTAGATCACTTTTCCATCAATAGCACTTTCTCCATTTAAATCTAATTTGTAAATTATAGAGGCTCTAATGTCTCTTGACATTATTACAAGGCAAGAGAAATTCATAAATTGTGTAGGGACTCATAATTCTCTGAAGTATTAATATTATAGCTTAATATTTATTTTATCCTTCTTTATTCATCTAGTTCTTCATAATTAACGATTCCATTAATAACTTGTAAAGTTACAAACGAGGCACAATTTGACAAAGAAAAGTAGACACCAGTATCATTTAGCTATATATCATCCGTGTTTATGAAGATAATCGTTTGATATTTACTATGTCGGAATATGTACATAGAGTTTTAAAAGTAGAATTACATCCGACACCAACTCCCAATTTTGCATTTGTTCAGGATGTGAAATTGAAATGGCTTTTCCATCCTCCAACTTTTACTGTGCTTTCATTTATTCTGCTCTGCTTTGTCACACACAAGAACTTTGTTTTCGATTAAGTTACAAAACTTTCCTCTTCTATATTGTTTGTCGTATTTATCTCTCCGAATGTTGTAAATATAAAATAATATATGGATTGTTTATTTCATGTAGTTTGCAGTCTGTTGTGATTTACTTCTCTGTACAGTCTTATAATTTACCAAAAATTCTTCGTTAGGTACATTACGGATATTAACTGAGTTGTGCGATAGAAAATGGATATATTTATCTTTAATTCACTATATTTACTTCCATATCCTATAATGATTGCAATTCTTTCTATATGTTGCGTTTGTGTTGTGCATATATCCTAGGTTTGCGAGTGAAAAGGCAATGAGTTGTAGGTATTCATCTTCCGAATTATTTGGGTCATGTCTTCATCTTGTTTGTGAACATGCAATTTCCTCTAGTCTTGTACAGTACATACTCTTTCTGTACTACTACCTCCTACTCTTATAAAATAGGCGCTTATTTATATGAAATCCTGTACAACTGTAGAAGCATAAAATGTTAAATATTTTGAATTACAAACATTATAGTCTAGAGATCCAATATAATAATGCGTGAGTATTTATGCACCTGTTCATTATTAATACTTGCATCAGAACCAGTGTACAATAATACCATTGGTAGAAAAGGATTAAGTGTTAAAATTGCAAAAATATAGGCGCAAATACAAGTGCAAAAATACTAGTGAAAGGGTAAAAAAGCCTAAAAAGCAATAAATTTAGTACACTGATCGGGATATAGAAACTACTATAATTTGGTCACATTCAGAATAAGAAAAAATCAGTCGCAGTTTCTCATGCTGTACAATTTATGATAATGTAGCGTTTGAAGAGTGGAATTTAGTTTGTCTACATTTGCCATAAAATACCAAGTTTGTGCAATTTAATACAATAATAGTCGAAATGGAGTTGATCTGACAATGTTTTTTGTAAAATAGTATGTATTTGATAATATTTTATATGGATAGGCATCAGTTTGGGTTGTAGTTCTCAATGCACAAAGGCATTACAAAATGTTTCATTTCAAATAACAGATCGGGGATACAAAGGAGGAAGAATATAGTTTCCTCCCTTTAGAGTGTAGAAAGTTGCCCAATGTGTGAGATGTACGTATAGTGTGTAGTAGGACAGGGTCTATTGAAATTGTTGTCGCATTTCCAGAGGAAATGGTATTCTTTAGATGATGTTGTATATGTGATATATTTAAAGTATAAAAATGTTTGTGAGGGAGTGTATTGTGTATGAGGCGGTATGGAGAATGAGCAAATTGAACTGCTTTCAAGAAGGATTGGATGGAGTAATGTAATGTAGGTATAAAGAAATTGATGGTGAGGAGTCTTGATGTGTCTCGTCGCTTAGTTGGTGGCTCCTTGATCAATTGCTGGACAATTTGGAAGGGAATGGAGTCATCGAGCGAGAGCACAGTGTGCTCAATACAAAGCTGATGGATGGGAAGAACATTTTTCTTTAGTGCTTAAGCTTCAGTTGAGTTGAGACGTCGGCTCTTTCATTTTCACTTTTCGTTTTACTTTCTTTCACTCGAGTAGGATTGAATTTGAGCGGTAGTGCAGATGCAAGGGAAGACAAAGTTAGGCCATGCGAGGAAAGAATTCGCTCAATGGACATCTCTCCTCGCTCTCTGCAAGATTTGTTGGAAGGTCGCTACACTTTTGAAACGTACTCTGCTCTGTCTGACTCTGACTGATCGTGAGCCACATCTGGATTGATTGTGAAGAGGAATGGAGGAGAAAGAAGAGGAGGTCAGCATGCGAATGGCTCTGGCATTTCGTTCCTGGCAGGAATCACTGGATTTCCTTACCTTCAGGCTATTAGGAGAGATACCCGGGTACTCCTATTCAGACCTGCTTACCTTCATACATTCATCCAAAATCACATTGAAATAAAATCAAACTTTTTCTCTTCTTCCCTGTCAATTCCTTTGATTTCAATCCCAAACTACGAGTCTAGAAAAGAGATCACTGTCTCTTTCTGATCTAATCTCCTCCTAATATAATGCACAGAAAGGTGAGAGGTGAGCACAGACGGAAAACAGTTGACAGCAAGGAGATGAAACTCTACCTTTAGTAATAATGCCGACTTCACAGAATACGCCAACAAATTTAAAATCATGCATCAAGTTACGCCATGGCAAGTCACCTCAATTTCCAACTGCACTCTTCTCCAAACTAGAAACTTTCTTAGCAAACATAGTACTAGAATCTGCATGTACAACTGTCACCCGAAATTTCAGGACTTAACTCTCATTTAAGGTATAATAGTGAGTGTAG
Source organism: Tomocerus qinae (assembly GCA_020055645.1). Classification (NCBI taxonomy): domain Eukaryota; kingdom Metazoa; phylum Arthropoda; class Collembola; order Entomobryomorpha; family Tomoceridae; genus Tomocerus; species Tomocerus qinae. The sequence continues at coordinate 31,197,237 of CM034548.1, forward strand.
TAGATACCCTGAATCCCACTATTTAATATATCAAATGACATGTATATAAAATCTAAACTTCTAAGTAACATTTTAGCTTATATCCTTGTCTGGATTTCAGACCTTAATGTGTTAGTACATATAGTTTTACTCGTCTGCCCTCCCTATACACATTTTAGTCAAGGATTGAAATAACATTGCCTATTAAGGTTATAAAAGTATTGACGGGATGTCTGAAAAAGAAAATCTTACCCTTTCCGTGGATATATGAAACAATTTTAAGGGTAGGTATAGTAGTAAATAGTATATTTTATGTAGGTACTAGCTAATGCATTACAAAGTGCAATAGAATTAACATTAGTATTTGTATGACTCTGAGAGAATTGATAGCCTTTTCAAATGGAAATCTTAATTTTAGTTTATTCAATGTTGAGATTTTTTGAACTGGTTTCAGATCATTTTATTTCCCCATCTATATATTTATGGATAAGTAATGGCTAATAATATTTATAATACGATGATAGCGAATGGCATATTTAATTCCTAGCTTAAGGTGAGTTTTAGATTACATTATTAGCTCCCTTTAGAAGTGGCACGGGTAGATACGTATATTATGGTGCGTCAGCCTTTTTGAGATAGTTTTGTAGAGCACACGTACAACTAATAGTAATGTAGCTATTGTATTATCCTCGTCAGCAGAAAGTTGATCTGGAGACGAAGGATAGCCAGAAAATCCAAAGTTGTATTATAAACAGTAAAGTAATCTATTTTCCGACAGTTTGGAAACATGCAACAAAATTGTGCAAGTTGGAAAAGAAAAAGAAGGGATAAAATACATCAGCGATGACATGCTTCGTCAACTAGAATACTAAAAGATGCTAAGCTTTCTCTGTCTTCTTTGCTTTCTCCAACTCTTTCTACCGTGCATACTAAAATAGAATAGAACGGACTTGGCTGCATCAGCAACTTATGTACACTGATTCTTAGTTTTATACTTTTGTATTTTATCATACAATATGAAATGGAGCTGCAGCATGTGCTGTATACAATTTCCAATACGATTCCGATTTATACAGACAACGTCTAATACTTAATGGTTTTATATATTTAAATGTGTTTACACTTTTCCAAGTATTTGTATGCAAAGCTGTATTAATATCCAGTGAAGGGAGAATTAATAACGAAATTGATATTAGTACAGCAAAGTTTGTACAGTGAACAAATACAGCATTATTTAATCTACAGATACATGTTATTTCTAATGGTATAACCAGGTTATCAGAGTGAAAACTTTGTACAATTTGCATGTGATGTTAGATCGTAAATTCGTTTCTCCGCTATCATAGCAAGATATATTTACATCGCAATGCAGCATACTGTGATGACACATTGCAATGCGTGAATATATTTGCTGTTACTCTCAGATCTGTTGGTAATCAAATGGGTTTTGCATTGTTTGCAAATTGTAAATGAAAATAGCTCACAGGGGAAAGATGAGAGTTGAGTTTGGGGAAATGGAGGAAAATCAAGAGCAAGTGCTCATAGTGTACACAGAGAACGAAAGATAATGACGAGGAGGAGGAATTCCACGTCAAGTTGCTCACATAAAAATATGTAGGAGTTTGAACAACGTTTGCTAGGGATGAACAAGTACTACAATGTGTAGTGGAGGTAGGTACATTCTCCGAGGACTCAGGAATGTTTTACTCATCGTTTATTTGTCAAGAGAAGGGAACAATGAACAGACTCAACACAAAGTTAGTTCATGCAGATTGTAGACAAAGTGTGGGCTACAATTTATCTACATTATTAATGACATCCTGTATGTATGTACTGCACAGGTATCTCCTATGATAATTACAAATGATTAAAATAATGTTTAGTATTCCAGAAATGCGTGTAGGAAAAGCACACTTATAATTATGTTGATACAGTAGCGTATAATAAGTAATTTTATGTCTATCTACTTTGGAAAGAAATAATATCTACTGTATTGGTAAGTACTTAGGTACATCTCCTATTCAAATCCACAGACAGTAGTAATGAGTAGGAGTGGATTAGGATTGGCTTTCACGGATGTAGAGTAGAGTAGAGAGCAGAAACAATTCAGGTCTCTTTGCAGTTAATTAAATACCAGGAAAACAATGTGAAGGTGAAGCGTCATTATTATTTCTCTCTCCGACGACTACTCTAGGCATTCTATAAATATTATTAGCTAAGTAGTTGCTGAGTCTATAGTGGAGCAGAGTTTATTCAGTGAGCTACCTGTGATGTTTTATTTTTGTCGTGTTGTGGGCACTGAAGCTAGTCTGCTCCAGAATCCGGAGACAGGAAATTCGTCTAAAAAGGATGATTCCAGTATTAAACGAAGACTATCACGAAAATTAATATTGGATTTGAGCGAGGGGACCCCTACTGAGAGTTAATAGACGGAATAGCCTACGAGAGTGACTTCCTTTTACAAGTAGCACCAGGAGCAAAAACTCCTTGTCTCTCCGCTTGGGCTTATTATTTATTTCGTGCCTGTTATTATTTGCTAGTTGTACGTTCATCGACTGTGAAAGTATAAGCCTTCCCTTCACTCACACACCCATTTCGAAATAAAACAATATTTCTCCTTCCTTGGATATACATAAACGTTATAGAGATCTTTCTTATATGCAGTCTAGTACATCACTTGCTCTTAAAAGTGCAACTGATATGTAATATAATATATATTTGCACGTTTTGTTGGGATTGAGTTAACGATTAGAGTTGACGACTAGAGCTGAGTCTAAATAATATATATAGGTAGTAGCGACGTAAGCTAGAGTCAGTTAAGTCACATCTCCACAATTCATCCTTCCTGCACAAGTTCTCCATTACTCAAATGAAATTCCTTCATTTACTTCAATGCAGAGATATATATTTCATTTCACCCTCAGGGATAATTTACTTATAAACAAACTACTTACGTATGACATGGCTATCATCATTTTTGGAAGACAAATTTGATTTTATGACAGTATAACGGATGCTCTTATTGTTAATAATACACTTACTACAGATAGTACTCATACTATCTATGCATTCTCCTAAACTCGTGTGATAAAATTACAATAGATGTAAATTACTATGAGGAACAGTTGTTCTAGTTTCGTTTTAACTACTAAATTGGTTGTTGGCCAACGGAGTTTTTCTTAAACGTAATTAGTTTATAAGACTTTTGCCAGAAATCGTCTTGAGTTTTCGCTGCTGATTAGCTTAATGGTATAAGATGTATGTATAGTGTGTGAAATGGCATGTGTACCCTTACTACCGATAAGTGGTGTGATTGGTAGAGTAAAACCCAATACTAAGTGTACTTACGAAAATGATCGCAATTAACTATCCTCTACTGTCCACCTTCCACCAGCAGTAAAGAGTTATCACAACAAGCTGTTTATGATTATTCCAGACATATTAGTCGTCATTTAGAGCTCGTTAGTCGAGAAATAATAGCTGGATTAGCTGCATTTAATGGGAAATTTATGGGCCTGTTATATCTATGATGAGATAATTACATGTACTATGTGGAATTGGGATACCGAGCTATTTAGTTTATCGTGAAGAAAAAGGCACTTTTCTTAAAAACAAAAAGTGGTACTTGGAGTTAAACTGATGATTTTCTCTTGGAAATATTAGTTTCTTACTATTGCACTTAGGTACTAATATGACGTAATCCGTTCTGTGGTTTATATACTAACACCACTTATAATACGTATAAATTAGTTTCTTAGAAAGCGTCTCGGTCTGAAAACCATAAAAAATTACTTGATGAGAAAGTTTCGATGAGGAAGCAAGAGTTAAAAAAATAGGCTCGTAAATGAAAGTCAGAGAGCCCAGCGGTGAGGATTTTGAGGAGAGAGCTGCTAATTAGAAACGTGTTGGGGGGAACGGCTGAAAATAGGAAAGAGATTGGTTGTAAGTCTATCTTGTGAGCAATTTAAAACCTATTAGTTTCCGAATATTGAAGTTTGCTTAAATATTGCCTTTTTAACTTCTCAAGAAGCAAGGAAGAAAGAATTGAGGCGTTTATGGCTTAGCATGTCTGATGTAGTATTACCACTTTTTCTATGCAGATATGTATTAGTATAGTATATACCTACTCTTCCATTTATTAGACAGCGACTGGATGGGGAGAGTGAAAAATCCCCAAACTAATAATACTTATGCAGGTTGTCACACTTACTGAATAGACAGAGATGTATTATATTTCTATCAGCAGAAATAAATTTGATTAATAATTTTACCTTCCCCTTCCAAATCTAAGATCAGGAAGAAATAGGTAATTTTAGTACTAAATTTATAAGCTGCAACTTCCGTAAGCATTGTATCCATTGTATACTCATAACGTGATAAATAGCAGGGACGGTTCTTGTTAAATTGCCGTTCATCCAAATAATTTCTGTAGTATATCTTTAGAATAATATAGAAATGTAAATAAAAAAAACATATTTATGTCTTTAACAGGCACTATATTACTATCGATTCTGTATAATGTATTAAAGAGGTTAGAATTTGATATTGAAAAGGTGGTATGAATAGGGGTTTGCATAGTGAACTGATAATACGTTAGTCATTTTAGTATTTCTATCCGTGTATGTAAGAGAGTTTGAAAGTAAGTCAGTTTGCAATAAGGATTGGAACTGGTATGGATGTAAAGAAGTGGTGTTTATCTTTGTAATATAGTTGGGCGGGTTGTGCAGTGTCTTTGACAGTAGTTGGGTTTTCTGGCACAAAGTGGAGGTCGCATTAGTAGAGTCACATTATGTCACCCAAGGGACGCCCGAATCAGAACTGAACTGCATTGAACTGAAATCACCTTATTCTGGCTAACGATACGTCTATAACTGAATAGTATAGCTTAAAGCCAAGTAGGGAGGTAGTGTAGGTACGTAACTGTGAAAATCCACTTGTGATTTTGGGATTGCATACATACGATACATTTTTCATCCTGGCGTCTCTCTTTTGTTCTCCTTTCTGGTACACAAATGGCAAAATGCACTGCCTCCTATTTACTATTACCTATCTATAAATACTACAGAGTGAGTGAAAGAATTCTGACCTAGATGTTTAACTAGGGAAATCTATAAGAATCTCCTTCTTGGCAGTATGCATGGTATAGATTACATTTAAAAAGATAGAAAAGAAGGCACTGTGTCTTTGTCTCTGTGCGGACTAGTCACATGGTATGGAATATTGTGATTCAGGTCGAGTTGTGAGTGGAAAGAACAAATCCTACGGAGGTGTCTGTTCTGCTCAACTCCCATAAGGTTTCTACCAACTAACAGACGTTCTTTTCTCTCCCATCCTCCCTCCAACAATGATCCAATACAATTTTCCGAGCTTTGAATCAGATCAAATACGATACGATCAAATGAATTTCATGTTTTATAGATCCCTTCTTATTTCTTCTCTTCATCATCATCTTATATGTACATACATACCTTCCCAACTGAATTAGCTCCTTCCAGCCCAATACGCAAGACTACAAATATAATATACTGATTGCTACACACGGCACATATAAATAACTTTTTACGATAATAAAAAAGGAGCCACCACTTATATACTTGTGATCCTATATATAAATATCACACTAGAGTTACATCTCGTCTCGAACAAAAAACTAATAAGTAGAGTTACAGAGTTGATGACAGTCTTTTTATCGTCGGTTGTCTTTTATGTCCGCGCTCCTGTTACTTTATTCGTATCAACGAGTACCTACATAATCCCATGTCTTTAAGAGTTATTGAAAAGCATTCATTCGTCTCTTCATTAGAAAATGTGATAAAAGACACGAGCGGCTTTGTCCTTCTTGTCATCTTTCCACAACTTTTCCTCTCTCTCTCTCTCTCTCTCCCCGATAAATGCCTTAGCGTATTAGGAAATGGGAGAAGTTAATTATTGCTCTGTTGTGCTCTATTGATGTGGTGTGACTCGTAGGAAACCTCCTGTCATACTTTTTTCCGTCGGATCTCTACTGAAAGTGCCACATAAAACGCAGTGCACAGAAATGAACTCATCGTCATTGCTAGCCAAATAATTTCTGGCTACAATAATTCGGGGCAGGAGAAAGAACGAGAGTGGCCAAACAAGATTCCTTGTTAAAATTGATCCCAAGATTTATATTTGACTGGGTAAGCTTTCTTTTGGCCAAGTTTCGTTTGGTTTGATCTGAGTGATGCTTACCTCCACATAAATAGTTGGCTTGGCCCTCCCTACCCGACACCATGTAGTGACTGCCCCTGCAACTCCAACACTAAGACAAGCCTGATCTGAACTGAATTGCTCTACTAAAGATAGATTACAGCTTATGAGATATCTCAAGTTACACCGCGTTCTGTTGTGCTGGAGAAAGTTTTAAAGGCGCAAAGCAAAAGAAAGGCGAGTTAAACAAACAGACAGATCCGTTTCCCTTTTGTGCGCTGCTACCGATAGCACTCCGTACACAACACAGCTATAGATATTGTCGGGAAATGTACTTTCGGTAGGTTACTCCGTATTTATGTGTGGCTTAGAGGTAAAGCTTTGGATTTGCAATATTGCCTGTCTGTCAAGTGAACTAAAGCATAGTGAAGGGAAATCAAGTGGAGCGACTCCACTCTGCTCCTCTCTTTCCTGATCCCTGAATTGTATTTTAAAAGTGTACACGGACACCATATCTGTTTATCTTGGGCATTAGCCACTATCCTATTGCAGTGGCAGATGCAGAACTTGCACAAGTGGTTGCTAATGCGCCCCTCTTCCTGCGGCTGCAGGAGTCGTCGTCCTAGGTCTACCCATTTGGACACAGTGTACTCAGAATGGACGTAGAGAAAGTGCCAAGCGCCACTCTGAGAAACTCTCACGAATTCAAAAAGAGCAACGGAGTGCTAGGGCCCAGTGCTGGATCGGAGTGTGACTGTTTCCGAGGTGTCCGAGTTGTTCGTCCCGGTGACACTGACTCCAGTCTGAGTACTCCCGTAGATCCCAAAAAACCCTACGGCGGAAAGTTAAAACCGGGCGACGTCACCCACAAATCTGTCACCAATGGAATTCCACACTCAATGACTCGGAGTAAAAAAGATGGCGGAGGAGCGGGTGGCAATTCTCCGAATTCCTGTCTGCCCTCCACCTCTTCGGCGGCGACGTCCATGAAGTGTGCGACGGCGGGCTCTTGTCCTCTCGCGTCTCTTTCTCCACTCGTTCCCATTCTGCCAAGTGTCACTCCGACTACTGCCAACCCCACCCCGACCCAACTGCTCACAGAAAAGGTGAGGCAGGAATTGCTTCGCCAGAGCCTCGCTCACGTCACTTCCAACAGTCTCGACTCTAATGGGTGTGGGGCGGGCACCAATGGCTTTCTGGACGCAGAGCACCAGCAAAATGGCTTTTCCCAATCACCCTCTTCGGACAAATGTAATAATAATGATGATGATGCGGGTCACGGCCCTAGTGGCTCTCAAGGCTTGAGTGATCCTGGAGCCAGTGCGGGGGCCACTGCTGCCAAATCCGCAAACAAAACCCCCTTTCTTGCCGGCTATCTCGGCTCTTGGAAAAGAAGTCGCTATCTCAGCGGAAATTTCTCCGTCAGCGGTGACACGATGGAAGGCATTGTTCAATGCCTCGTTTTTCTCAAAGCCTTCTCCGTATGTTTCTTTCACTTACTCACTTTTCTATGTAGACTGTCTTACTTTATTTACTCTGTATATTTTGTAGCCACATATGTAGTTACAGTAACATACGCTATTATAGTTTGTTTTTGTTTTCTAGTTTTTTCTGATATTTCCTATAACTTTTGTTAGTGCTATGCTTCTTAACAAAAAATGTGTAGTTTGTAATTTGTAACAGTATGGGGTACTGTTACAGTATTGTAGTGTGTGTGTGTAGATACCTAATGTTAGTATGTATTTGGTGTTGGTCTTCAGAAATATTGCACTGCTTCGTCTCAGCTCACTCAGATTTCTTCACGAGCTGTTAATAGAAAAGGTGTGGTCGTGCACAAGTGTTGTAAGGCCCATTTGGTTGCATAATTGAAAGGCAGCGGGTACCGGGAACTAATGAGCCTAAATAGTAATACTGTTACTACATACTCATTCTTGTTATTATAGCGTGTAACTTGGAGAATAGGCCGTAGACCAAGACACAAAGACTCCAGGATCATATTGCGGTCCATGCTGTTTCATTATTCACAATGTAATTTGATCTACATAAATAAATCCATACTACAGTTAGGGCCGTCGCTAAAATATTACAGGAAAGTATAGTATTACAGCTGTACTCATTTACTTGTGTAAACTTGCTTCTATCTATAATGGTTGGTCATGTATCTACAGTAAAGATACTTTTGTTAGTCATGTCCGTACATGTTAAGTACAGCAGTATCCATGTCCATATTACACGAACATGTACTTTGATTACCATGCAGTACTATGAATATCATGTTTTGGCCCTTTGTCAACGCATTGTGTCAATGGACAATATTGTATTATTAAATGTAACCCTTTAGCAATCTGAAAATTGATTACCTGAACCTGTCCTTTACAAATCTCATGAAAGCTTTTAGTATTCAGAACAAAATAATATTGGGGAGAAAGCATGATAGTGATATTAAATGTAGATTTGCTAGAAGAGTGAGCGTACTATTTGTAAATGTGAGAAATACTCGCAAGCCAAAAGGTCTTGATGTATTGTATTGTTAAAATGGAGCGGCTGCCCTAAAAATCACTCTGCACTTGTGTCTATTTGGAAATGGAGTATATATTTCTGTCTGAATGTGTAGTGCCAGTTTGTGTTATATTATAGCAAATACTCTATCTTTAGCAGGAGATGGAAGTGTTGAAGGTTGGTTTTCTATAGACGAATATGAATAATATACTTAGGGAGGAAGTAGCTATATGTATAGTTAGATAATAATAAAATGTACAGGAAGAATAACGTGTAGCGTACGTAGCCATCTTTTTGTTATGATGTGTGAGTGGGAGTGCTGCGAGTGAGGAAAAGTTAACTGAATCAAGTGGAGACAAAACTTTTCACTTACATATCCTGGCAGAAAGGGAGCAATTGTTTAAAACATATGAAGAGTTGATTTGAGTGTTGTTCAGTGGAGTCGACTTATGTAAAATGGTCGTGTCGTCAACTCTGTATGATTATATTTAAGTATGTATATGTGTATGGCGTGCATGAGATAAAGTTACGCATGGAGAAAGAGTTTCGATATTTGTACATTTTCTGTAGTGCACTTCCTAGTAGTTATATCAGTGTTTATTCAAGAAGCAATAGATAGAATAGGGAAATTTGGTTTGGCTTGTGATGGCAGGGCACTGAAGAGCGGCTCACTCACGCCATGAAACGTAATTGGTGAGAAGATTGCGAAAAGTTTGTGCCAGAAATTTTTGGCACGTCACATGCACTTGCCGTTGGTGTCGGTTACTTTTTCCTCATTGTAGTCGACTCAGCTTTTTGAGACAGTCAACTATAATAAGGCACGGCGTGGATGTTGAAGGGCGACGGGGCCAAGGAATTGTTATGGAGAATCTGGAAACTTAGAATCAGTTGCATTCCCCAGTTTCCATTGATTTGCAGATTCATTGAATATGTCTCTCTAATTTATTTTCCTATTTCAGATGCGGATGGCCCATTCCGACCATTCCCCAACAACACAATTATAAAGAATTCCTTACACCTCCACAATAGGAATTAATTGCTCTTGTTTGGTTACTAGCAGAATAGATATGTAAATTTGTAGACGCCCTTACCAACTCATGATCAGAGGACGGAACGAATAACTAATAAGAAAGGACTCCTGTCTGAATCTGACATTTCTCCATTCCAATTTTACGTTGTAGCTCCTTAGCTTGTCTTTATGTAGCCCATTTTACGTTAGTTTACTTTACTAGTTTCTTTGATTATCATTTCGATCCCAACTTCCACAGAAACAGCATTTTCAGCCAGATTCACACAATTAAATAGTTTCCAAAGTCTTGCAGGGACTGGCTAGACGACAAATAATGTATTTACAGAGACTCTATACTATAACTCTAGATGTACTACTATTTGGTTTGTAATTCACCTCCAACTTACTCTGACTTTGCAAAACATTCTTCCAATTTTAGCCCAGAACTGCACTTCTCTCCCCATGTCATTGTCACACCAACTTTCTACGTTGTTTACTCTATTCTCCTCCGAATCTCATTCCAATACTATTTGTCAACGTCATAGTTTATTTATTCTGTTTACTCTAATATTTCACAATTTACATTCACCCAATCTCCAGTAAACTATTTAAACATCATACGTTAAACAATTCTCCTCCCTATATGTATAATTTCATTTATCTTGTACCTTCCAAACAACCTATTCTTGGCTTTCCTTTTCTTCTTACTATGTTGTGATGCTATTTCACACGGTAATAAATTATCTCGCTTTATTTGATCTGTTAAAATGAAACAATTAGTAAATATTTAAACGCTCAAGGTAGTATGTTTGCCTAAAGTAGTAGCAAATAACTCATCATCCCCATTAATCATTCACTCATAATTTCATGCTTTCCAAAATTTCATGGTTTTTCAAGCAAAATGACTAAACTTTATAAAAAATGTTTGTAAAATAATCATTTTCGCGATTTCTTAAAGACGGCGACTTCTTTCCAAGGCAGGTTTTCGCATTAAAAAAAAGTACTCCAAGAATCAAGGATTTTCTTTTTTTGGCTCGTCAATAAGAAAGAAGTTTAGCTTTATAGAAACCCTGGATTGTATATAAGTACCCATATTGTTCGTATATGCATCAACGTATTCAGATGTAACAACGTGTAACATTTCCTACGGAATACTGGGTGTTAAACTATTCCATCTTAGCTTAGCGTTTTATTTTGAGATAATATATAATTTATTCATATTTCTTGGGAAAAGGATATAGAAGAAGGTAAATGATAGGATTGGTGCAAATGACATGTAGATGTAACTGAGTTTTTGGTGTGGATCACAGTTATATATATTTCGAGTAAGTTTCTACATTCTGAACGAGGTGGGGTATTGAGAACTTGGAAAAGTTACTATTGATAGCAAGCTGGCAAATGTTAGTACGCTAAGGTACCTAAGTTACAGATGATACGCTTTACATTGATGAATATTTGGTGGATGCAACCGCAAGGATTCATCTTTTCTACTTATTCTTTTATCTGAAGAAACGCTATCCCAATAAAATTTTACTTACAAAGGGATATTTGATGGATAGAAGCCATCAAAAACAGATATTATCTGAAAAGGTTGTTCTTAGTAGACATGGAGTACTTATATAATTTTGCACACACGGAGAACGCATATATCGAAGTAACAAAATGGCATAGCAATTGCCGCATTAGCTTCGGAAAGCGAATGAATTGCAGTTTGCGGAAGAAGGGAGAACAAGGAATGTAGATATTATCCGTCGTTCCAATCATAGCACCAAGAACAGTAATAACCTTTAGCTGCGTCTTTTCCTCGACATGCCCTGGTTTCCTTATACCTCATCTGTAAACTATAGTCTATCACAAACAACGCGGAACTGCTAAAGCATGTCTATTATAGTAGCCTTAAAGCGGATGACTTTTCTGGAAATGTGCTCACATCGTGAGAAAAGGTATGTTATATGAAGAGGAACGGGAAAAGCCGTCACACTTGCTTATTTCTGATTTGTAGCCTCATGAATTTGTCTCTTTTTTCACTTTGCACAAAGCTCACACATTTTCGGCGGTGGTAGGCCGTGACGTGGTTTCATCGTGCCGTCGTAAATTTACGCCCACCGTCCGAGATATTTATCTTAACGTACTGCATGCAATCTTTTCTGCTAATATCCTTATGTATGTATATTTCCCCAGCAATGAATGATAGTCCTCACAATCACAATGCAAACTTCCTATCTCTGGTGTCCATACCTAACCAATCTACCATTTCAATAAATACTACTAAATTTATGTGAGTCTATGTATTTCAAATAGTACTACGAACACTCTATAGTAAAAAGGTATTCTGTATACTTTCAGTCCTTGAGTAGATATAGTTTGCATTACTATTAAGCATAAATTCTACTATTCGTCATTGGTTTCATCTGCTACAAATAAATATTATAACGAATGTCCTGACCTTTTGTTAAAACCATTAATCTATTGTTTCATTCTTTACTGTGTGCCTTTTCACATTAAAAATTAAGTGCAGGAGGAATTGTATGTCATTTACTTTTTTGTATTGGATCTAGTTGGTTTCATTGTCACAATTTGGAAAAGCTCTAGTGTCAACGTATAGCATTGAAGTCTAAGTCGGGTTACAAAGTGCCATATTGTAAGTAGAGCAATTTCTGGGTATAGCTATACGGTATAATTTATGAAACAACAAGACATTGTTATTGGAGACTTGTATTGTCCATTTGAGAATTTAAGTAATTTAATTTTGTGTGTAGATCATATTGTGAAAGGGAGAAGTGGGGAATAGGTATAAAAGACATCTGAGTTAAGTGTGTAATAAATAGGAGCTGTGATTGTAGACGAACATAAGTGTCCATTTCGAACTAGCGCGTTTTTAAGAGCTTTACAGATAGTCGCCGTAAAGAGCCTTTGAGGGAGGTGGATGTTTCTATCTGGAGGTTTCTCAAGAGATTTCTCCAACGCTGTTTGACTCATATCAACATCACATGGCAAACAAAAGGAAGATTTCACGGGCGAACACTAATAAGATAGTTTGACGAGCTCGTTTCGCAGAGCAAGACTGTTGAAACCAATAGCAGGAGCCATGTCCATGTCATTTCTGTGTAGTTAGAGATCTAGTAATTTAGCAAGGTACCCAATTTTATGTACCTATGTACTAAGAAGGTAGTTATAAGAAAGTTTAGTGCACAAATCCGTGGACAAGTGTCTTTTGCCGAGATGGGCGTTTTTCTGTTATTACTATACATAGCTCTGTATAGTATAGACACAAAAATATATCTGTCTATGCTCAGTCGGTCCTCTGGCCGGAGAAAGTTGGCAATGTGACTGGAGGGAGTAGAGAGGGAACTGTACATACTGCTCTTGACTCAAGTAGTCGACTGAGTCTGTTTGAATTGGTTTGGCATTGGAATTGGTCTTGAGACTGGCAAGGCAATGAAAGCACTTCTCTCTACTTCCAACGACTCATATTTCATTTCCTATGTCCACTTTCAGTTCAAACTATTCGACTAAAATTGTGTTCGTCGGATGTGGCCTGGCTTGGCGGAGGTCTTAAGCCCATATCGCCCACTCTACTTACCATCATCATCTCCAGTCAGATGCTCTACTTATACATCAGCAGTAAATAGCATATTATTATTACTGGCATTATAGCATCCTCTTAACTACGATATGTTCTCCATTCCCAGCCCTAATAAGTATCCACTACCCACTGCAATAATGTTGCATAGATCTGTGTAATACCCTCTGAATGAAACTCTGCTGAGTCTGTCTAACTACTTACCATCCTCCTCCAGTATGTAAAGCACAGAGTGACTCAAAATACAGTAATGTAAAAGATAAGTCGAACTCGATTTTCTGGACTTGAATAGCATTCTGCTCTACGGCAAGAGCCCCAGAGCCTGAGCCATCCATCTATCTACATTATATAATGGTGTCTTTCATATTCAGTCAAATGCAACGATATCCTACTCTACTATTATTTTATACATGTATACGCAGTCAGTCACAGAAACCACCAGAATGAAAAACTACAGAAAGTGAACTTTCAATCCTGGCTTTTGAGAAATGGAAAGAAAAGCCGCTTGTCTTTCCACTTTCACTTGTCTTCCGTTTTCTTAGACTTTTCATATCCAGCCAGTCTACACACTCTCATGAACTATATCAAAAATAACTGCGAGCTGAATTCCTACAGTCTTTCTCCCATCCTACTACATGTTCTACTTTCTCTCCATAGAAATCACATCCGCACAACCATCGACATCTTATAATACATATCAAACATTTACTATAGAAATTCTAACTATAATCATTTTGAAATATGTAAACCTACTCACTTCACTGCGTACTGTACAAAAGACCATATCAGAATCTTATACAGCTACTTCTTTTATATAAAAAATATTAAGACAGTTTCACATTTAACTGACAAATCCTTGATTATTAATTCTCTTTGGTATTTTTCCATTTTTTAATAATTTTAACTCTACTTATAAATGTACTCGTATTTTTGTTACTTCTAGTTATCACTGCTGAATTTTTTCTTAACTTTTGACATCCGAAAAGATCCAGTGCCAAAAATAGCTAAGAATTGGAGTATTTAGAGCTTTTGTGTAGATTTTGAATTGTTGTAGTACCTTAGTGTAGTATATACTTTAAAATTCTAGCCCATTTTTTTGAACTTCATTTAAGTAACTATCCGGTTTAAATGTGACGCAATACTTTCGACGAGCTACAATGGGCATGAAGAATGAAGGCTTACAAATGAGGATTGCCAAGTATTGTAACTGGCTGCTTGTGATGTATAGTTCAGGCTACATGCGTTTTTATTTCCAAAACGAAAAGGGAGTTTATCAGATAGCTATCGAAATGGGGGCCTATATTGTAATACATTTCACCCTGTAGCATTGACTTATCGTTTGAAAAAATCCTCATGGTAATAATATACTAGAAGGGTCAAGTGAAGCCAAGTCAAGTATAGAATTATTCCATTTATCTCTCTGCTCGGTACAAGTCTGCTTTATGACCATGTGCTAGAGACAGAAGATGAATAATGGCTTCGATTTCATTTCAATTTTATAACTTCGTTTTCTCTGCTCTAGAGAAGGGAAACTTGAAACAAAGTAAATATATAATTCCACGGTGGTTCGTAATGATATTTTTAGTACCCAGTTCCCTTACGTTTGCTTTCTAAGATAGAAGACCCATTTAAAAGATTACTTCCATTTAAATATTAAAAATGTCGTCAAACTGATACTTAAACCAAAGTGTTGCATCATGAATACCACAAATTTCTTGGCGCATGGCTATTATTTGTTCAACACTCAAAAGATATTACAATGATGAATCTTATGTTGAATACCAGTTAGTACCTGTCTAAGGATGCAAAAAATATAATGTAGATTTCAGGTACATACAAAATGCGGAGTGTTTGCAATTATTATAAAACTACGCATCTATTCAAAACACTACGCAAAAAGTAATATATATCTGAATGCTTGAATCCATAATACGTATATTCGGCATTGTAAAGATTTATCGCAATACAATGCATTAAACAGACAGCTATTAGTTAGATAAACAATTTTCCCATATAATATTATGTACTTCTATATTATAGTCATATTTCACTACAATGTAGTTAAGTAGGCATTGACATTAATATTTATATTACCATGCAACTGGTAACAATCATTGAAGCGCGAACTTGGATTTGACATTGCAATTTCGTTAAAAGTCTTGCTTTTGTCCAGGTTATTTGTCATTTACCAATTTCTTGACACGTTTGCAGCTGCGGCTACTTATTATGTATGTATATGTAAAGTATATATATGTACATATCCGTAAATATTCCGCAACGCTCTTTATTTATCGTGGAGAAAGAAATTTTCCTTTTCCTTTAGGTAGTGACGTGTAGTTTTTGGATGTTTGTAGATTTTACAAATAGCAATAGGTCTCAGTCGGGTGGGTTAGTGCCGCTCCATCCGAAAGTTACAGTTACAAAGTAGTATCTATAGAAATATATTTAGATGCTGGCATTGCACAGGAAAGACATGCACTCAGGGAAAATGCGATTTGACATTGTGACACTAAAACTCTGTGTGAGTTAGATGAAAGATGTACGGATTGTAAATCGACAGACAAACGTGCGTGTAATAAAAATAGAGGAAATGCGTTCAGCTTTTTGGGATGAGCAAGGAAAGCAGATTCAGTCAGAAATACTTTCGTATGAAGGATTTACGAAACAGGAATGATGAGCTAAACGAAAGGAAGGGAAAGCAAAATCCGTACATCTTTACATACCTTAGCCCTACTTACCATTTTCCCTAGCATTTCGTTCGATGTATTCTTCCTATCGTGATTTGTCGTTCTGTAAGACTAGAAGTGTTATTAAGAGTGCCACAATAGTCACACCTTTGGAATTGGGCTAGTTCCCCGGGTTTCTATGTATCGCACACAATAAACCCTTGACAACAAATTAGTTTCTTAATAATTTCAAAAATCAATAGAAAGATAATAATTTTCCACAGAGGTTTTGACTTTCTTGAAGCAAGTTAATTGTGTGGATTTTAAGGCGTTGGAAATAGAAAGTATAGGATAAAAGTAGGGTAAGTTTTTGTAGAAACCTGGCGGTAGTTACGCCGTGAGTATGAAAAGGGAAGTAAGTGGTAGGTAGAGATATATTTACGTAACATGAAGTATTTTGTGAATCCAGTTAAGGTCCAAATGCCTCTTCGCATTTACATCAGAAGGGATTTGTTCAGACTGATGTTGCACTGTAATCTACATCGCATCTTCCCACTTCTTTCCACACACACTCAACTGTAGTTTCCCAAGTAAAGCCTTGGAACTGTTGTTCTGTGTACATGCTTGTATAAGATATAGACAAAACTGGGTACTGCACTGCGTGCATGTCTAGCTGGATATAAAAGTGAGTGGTACACAATTGAGAGTGAAGCAGGATTGGAGTAATACAATAGAATAGTGAAATCCAGTGCATTTCCATGCCTGGAAGCCCTGGTCTGGATTTTATTCCAATATATTCACGGAATCTTCTTGCTTCGTTGTTGTTTGCTTTCCTTTCAGAGTGCTTCTCTCCTCCGTTCTGCCTGTCTTCTGCTCTTCGTTCTTTGTCCTTTCAACTTATATTGTGGTTATTTGTTGTTCAGAATAGATTCCTTTGACTTCCTCCTTCTCCCGCATCCAATATACAATTACTATACTATGGTGGAGGACGTAAGCTGCTGGAATCTCCTACACATACTCTTCCTTGCCTTTCTCTTTTACACTAATGCCTTACCATCCATGCAACAATAAGGATTTTCCACCCGTGTGTAGATACACTACTTAGGTATGTACAATGTGTGCATGTAAATATGTAAGCGAGTATTATGGTCTACACGTACTACTACTACAGATAATGCACACAATGGTAAATACCTACAGTCATTGACTTCACAGAAATAGTACTGAACTATAATGTCTATCTCTTCCCATCTCACTCGGTATATTTATTTTAATATGCCTTCCCCGTGAAACTCCGCTCTCTCAAATCTCGAGGCTATCTTAACATCACTGAAGTTGTTACGCAGCATTAAAGCACCAACTCTACCCATTTATACGTACATATTAGCTCTCTGTACTACTTCATTCTTACGTCTACGTTTTCTTTTGTCCCTTTTTTAGTTCTACGCTCTCAGGATTTACCATCCAACAAACATCTAGACTTTAGGAACCATCCCCACAATTCTAACTTCCTTGGTAAACCAAAACCATTTTGTAATCCTTCTTTAGGTGGTTATCATACAGACCCAAATAAATACACGTGCAAACATCAAACCCTTTTATTTTCAGTGCCACAAACGCATAATGCATCCTAATTAAGATACAAATAAATGGCACAGTGTAGATAAAACAATGGACTTTTCGTTTTCAAATAAAATAATGTTGCGATTAACATTCTCAAGTAAAACCATAGATTTGTCTTATGAACCTCAATTCAAAAGTGCAAATTGTAATGGTATATTTTTAATTTCATGATGATTGAATATTAGAATTGATCGTGATTTAGATATATTTTAGAGGTATTTGTTTAGAAGGACATTTTCTCAAGGTAAAGTCTCAAGAATTTGCAATTTAGACGAAATGGCAAGAGAAATGGCTCCATTCATTGTTTTCTTTGCTGAATGGTCGGATTCAACTAGATAGTTCAGGGGCATTTGTTAAAAAATTGCATAATTTACAATTGTAGTGTAAGGAAAAAGAAAAATGTCTGCATAGTTAGATACAATTCCGAAGACTATTTGTATAGAACTTTTGCAACTTAAGTTGCTAGTGGATGTAGCAATGGCCATCAAGATTCCATTCCTCCGATAGTTTCGTGACAGCTACAGTTTTTCATTGCCCAAGTGAGTAGTATACGTGTGTATATTTGTGTAGTATACATCCAAAGACTATTCATGATATCCACCACTAGCCATTTAAACAGAAGATGAAGATGTCTCGTAAACTAGTCACTATTGGAGACTACCGGGAGTAGAGGAAGATGAAACGTGAACATATAATATATAGTCACAATATATACATTTATGAAATATATCCATGCTAAATCTGTGTATTTGCAAATGGACACGAACTGAAGATGAGTGACCCCGCTGAGAATCCATACACCATTATTAAACATTCTACACAGAGAGCATCTGCTTTCACCGTCTACTAGGAAATATCTATTTCGCCCTTCTGAATTTAGTATTTTATGACATTCATGCGAGTTTTTGTTTCTTACTAATCTTTTTATGACTATACAGTGTACCTTATACGTCTAATATATCTCTGTGTATAAAAGAATATTATTGTCTTTTAATATTTGGCATAGTGCTTAATTTTAATATATATCATGCATTATGTAGTATAGGTAGCTATATGAAAGGGTAGTTAAATACATATAAAAATAGTGATAACAGTAGGGATAGGCCGATCGTTGCATTTGTTTGTTTAATCTTTTGGACAGGAGAAAGCGTTAAGTTTAGAATGGTGCTGTTTCTGTGTAAATAGTGGAGGGATAGTTGGGTGCAGCGCACATCGAGAGAATGGACAACGACCCTTCCCATTCCTTGTTCTTCCTTAGAAGTGGAACTGTAAATAAACAATAATGGAGGCAGAGGTTCACACGGTCTAAACGGAGATAAAGAGGATCGATTGCCTTGGCTGGCTGTCTGCAGCTTCGGCTGTTTTCATAGAGACATCAACTAGTGCCACTTAGGTATGTGCACTGTCCTCTGATACTAATAGCTAAATAAACATTGGGACTTGACGGCTCACTTCCCTGCCTCTGTCCTTTCTCCATTTATCTATCCACATCTAATCTATCTATTTAGACATCTCTTTATATCATCTACAATATATACCAGATAAGCATTATGTATAATGCTTATCTGCTTAAAGATATATAGCTACTCTTTTGAAGATTACTATCCCAACTGCTTTCTACTCTATCCAGACAAGTTTCATATAACACTTGACTATTAGCTGCTACGTATAATATTATAGTGCAGATGGTATATTGAAGGTACTGCAGAGAGAAAGTCGGCCTCGCTTTCCACGAGACAGATCAAAGGGGTTTGGAAGGAGTGCTCTAGAATTGTGCGTTGAATGTGTACATCACGTAAGTAGGCTCATTATGTATGTCTTTGCTTATTTGGTCGTCATTTTCTTCTCCCCTGGTATTTAGGCGGCGTCTCATCTGATCTGTGGCCACATTGTCAAATGTGATGAATACTTTGTCCGGGTTGGAAATTCAATTTAAAAGGGAATGTGCCATGATTTACAGTCGCTGTCTATTCCTCACTTTGGCTGCGTACTCTTTGACCTCGGCGAGTCTACCTGAACAATGTACTCCTAGTCTTTAGAATTATGGGATGTTCTTTTAAGTAGTGCAATAAATTAAGGGAAACGTCGGGGAATTGCTTCTGTATCCCAGAGTAAATTACAGGCATATATGTACTTAATTTTCACTAGCAACAGTGGGATAAATGCCCATCGAGGAGACCCAATGTACGGGTGTCAACTAGAACTCTGTAAAATATATCTACTGCTAAACTACTAATATGTTCTACTAAACTTTAGGTCTGTTATGCTAGGTGAAAGCAGTAGAACAGTTAATATCTAAATGCAGTAGATACCTTGGAATCTTTATTTTCATTCCACCAAAACCCTCTAACATCTATCTCCACACTTTCACTGCTTTCACCATGCATGGACTGAATATTCTAGACGTATTTTTCTGCGTCTCCTATGCGTGGGTGTGGGCATTTTCCTTGAATTGCGTTATAGGTGTGCATTTGAGGTTTACGTAAGAATGTAAGCTCGTTTGATAAGTAGGTGGAGTGAGTGCAGGAGAAAAAAGGTTTACTTTCCTCCACGATGTATGTAGTATTTCCCTTTCACTCCATCTCCGTCAGTCCGAATTCTATCCGCTTCACTAGCATTTTGTTGTATTCTCTTTTCCAGTGGTTTGGTTCTTGTTCGAACAATTGGAAAGAGAGTGCTGACCAAGCCACATCAAAGTTAAATTTGTCAGGCTCGAATCCAACCATTAAGACAGTACGTGTCCGCTCCTACTTTGTAAATGTGCTGAGTCGACCATGATAGAACTTTATTTCTTTTGATGCTTTTTTAATGACTTGTGTCTCATACAATTGCAACTACTGCAATTCGACTCAACTCCGCTGCGTCACACA
Organism: Tomocerus qinae; assembly: GCA_020055645.1. NCBI lineage: Eukaryota > Metazoa > Arthropoda > Collembola > Entomobryomorpha > Tomoceridae > Tomocerus > Tomocerus qinae. The sequence continues at coordinate 31,217,637 of CM034548.1, forward strand.
CACAAAACACAAAAGATAATCTACGCTCTAGGCCACTGCTCCATTTATACTATTTACCTTGCCAGACATTTAATTTAACGTCAGGGTCTCTTTGCTATTTTTACAGGCTAACTACTATTATTACTTCGGGCAAGTAGGTGTAGTTCAAGTATACACTTTCATCTATCTCACTACTTCTTGTTTCAAAAAGAATTTTTAATGGCAACCTTGGGCAGTCTATTCCTTCTCAACTTAATACAATTAATAAAATACTATACCGCATTGAGTTAGTATTTGTCTACCTAGGTATATATAGGTAGAAAGTTCATATTGATATTTAACCTTGTGAAACGCAAGTGCTCTTCTCTTTTGTAAACAACAATGAAACCTACATCTTATAGGAGCATTCTACAAGAGAAATAAAAAGGCCTATATTTAAGTGTGTAAAAACGTCAATTTGTTTCAAGCTCCAGTCCAGGACAGATGTTTCAATATTGAATTACAGTTGAGAGACCACAAAGTGCGGTACGTTTTCACATTAACAACTTAAAGTACCCAACGCCTGCTCTTGACTTGGTTTCCTACTCGGAGAGCTCCGTAGGTTTTCCTGTTCTGCCTATCTGCTCTTTGGTTTCATGGAGGAAAGGAGAAGTAATGCGGATGGCTATATTATTATTGTACGTTTCTTCCTACCTGCCCTACGTACCTGCACACGGATTTTGAATTAAAAGGTTTCTGGGGAGTTTGTAACCTCAAGTGTGTAGTCGACTGCACCGAGTAATAAATTTATTTAGACAGTGTCAAACGGAAATTAAGGGAAATTGTATTTCCTCATGTCCTGTCGTGTGCTGAAAACGCTTCGACTCCAACGGCACTTCACTCTTGCATTATTGCACGGATACCTACCCCGTTTGATTTACCTACGCCACTTCACACACAATTGAATCCAATTTACAGCAAACTAACTAACCACCCATTATAATGCATACCACTCCAAAGTTGCTCATTGGAAAATTAGACACCAGATAGAAAATGCGTCATGCTCTCACCCACGTAAAATCTATTCAATCGTATGCAAGTCCTCAAATTATTCCGAAATATTCATCATGTAATGAATACTGACAGGCGAATCCTTAGCTATAATTCCTGAAATATTAATAACGTCTAAAAAAATTCTGAATTTTGTAATTCCAATTGTACAGATGATGCTTCTGTGATTTGTATTAATTGAGGTATTAATTCTATTACGTCATCTTGTAAGTACAAGGACAGGAAGATAAAAAAATCATCTCCATTTAATAATAATTTTTTATTTAGGATCGAGTATCATAACATGCCAACTGTCACATGTCTATTGAATTCTAGGTCTAAATATGTTTTGTTGTATTTACATCCAATTACCGTCTCTGTTAAAAGTAAGATGGCTGATAAATGTCTACTGTCTACATTGTTATATGATTTCTTTGTCTGATTCAACGTATTTAGCTTTATGTACCTTGAGCGGGTTTGCTATTCTTGGATTTCTATTATTATTTGATAACGAAACAGTTTACCAACGAGTTATGTTTCCTGAATTCTGGGAAATGTTATTAAGAAATTGCTTTCACGGATTGTAGAAAAGATTTCAGTTGATGTTTTCTTTATCCATATAATTTTCGAAAGGTTTGTTTGGCTATTCATCATTTTGTTTATTTAGTAGCCGTTTTGAAGAAAAGGAAATACAATCCCATTCGAAGTATTTACCCTAGAGAAAGAAGAGTATACAAAAGAAAAATTCTTTTTTCTGAAGAGAATTAGACAAACAGTGGTGTAGTTTTATTTATTCTTGTTTACTCTGCTTGCTTTTGTAAAGAGTTTACAAATCCTCAAAGGTAGAAGAACTTCTAGTACTTGGGGCCGGAAGTAGATCTCTTTTCAAATAAGAAAATTTGTGAAGTGATAGAAAGACCGAACTTGCTTTATTTGTTTATTTACATAGCTCATAAACCATAACTGAACAATGTATTAATGTATGTACGTGATTCAGGTTTGTCGAAAATTTATCTTCGGTGGCTAATTTTAGAAACCAGGATGAAATAGGAAGGAAAATAAGACGGAGTATTGCGGAAATGTCTAAATTGAGAATCGTCAGAGAAACATCTAGAAGGTTTCGATCGGAGCAACCCAGGATAGCTATAAATAGTGATTCTACCTTGCTCTTCTGTAATTAAGTTACTATCACGAGTGATTATTTCTGTTGAAGTCTATTTATTAGTTACCACTTACTATCTCTACCATGCCTTATGCCCTTTCCAAATAGAGGACGGCAGCTAAGAAAAATTGCTCTCTTCGCCAAAAGATTTAAGTGGGTAATGTTTTTGATTTGGAAGTCAAGTCCATATTGAACATTTGTTCCATGCCAGCCTTAGGAAAGGTTCTTAGCGTCATCCTATGTGCTAAAGTACCTAGTCAAAGTTTGGAGCAAATTGTCTTTCTAAAAAAATGAAACGAAGGGTCAAACTGTGTATTTGAACGAGTGAAAGTAATCTTCGTATTTGTAGTCAGGATTTGTGGAAACGAAATCATTCTTCATTATAGGGAATATTCCCATATTTCTATTATACCTTTAAGATATACCATATTATATAAGATATTAGGTAGGTACATATTCTACCTATAATATATATATATTCCGTTATATAAATAGACAGACATGTCGAGAGGGAATTGAACTGTCCGTAGTAGATTGTAGACCAGTAGTACAAATAGTGTATCTTCCCTCGTATCTGTATATTGTGTGTGTAGAAGAAAATTCCAAGTTGATACACTTGAATAGTTCATATTATAATATTGTGGGAATAGGATATATATATATATAAAATATATATATGTGAGGATAGTGAGAGGACTTAGGAGAGTAGGGACGGTGGATGCATTATATTAAATAGTATACTTTGTGTAAGTACCTTCATGTTAGAGATATAAGTGCAATATTTGAGGTTAAAGCATTCACTGTAGATTCCTAAGTGACTTGCGTCTTCCCTTGTGTAAAAATACATGCATTACACTGCATTGCATTACGCGTACTTGAAGCTCAAAAGGAAACTGGAGAATGGTCTTAAGTTCTTTGGAAAGTCGTAGGTTGCTTTGCAGAAGTGAAGAATAAGGCAGGGAGTACATTGTAGTCCTTCGTACTTACACATAATATGTATTCTCGTAGTAGCAGTCGTATTCTTCCTCGATAGTTTTTGTAGTCTGTATCTCCGTTTGAATGTAGCCTTAAGTAGTGTAAGCAAAGATTTCACGGAATTCTTGCAACATACGAAGAATATATTTCCTCTAGCCCGGCAAAGTTTGTCATTGAAGAAGACTTGAGCTGTGGCAGAAGGAGAAAGCTCTTTTCTTGTGTCGCCTGTCTGTGTGTTTGCACTGGGTGAGATTGGAGAGTGCAGGAGTACTTATGTGTAGTAGTAAAGGGTTCTGATGTGTAGGGACACGTAGTAATAGGAACACAATGAAATGTTCCATACACTAAAATAAACTGCAACTAAACTCTGTATGTAATATTACGCTTGACTACATTGAACCATGACAGTAAAATAAGTAGGGGCCATATAGTAGAATAATATCCGAGTAAATATCTAATGGAACTAACAACCTAAGCGCTGCTGAAACTTGTAAATAGGTAATCTTGGCCAGTGTAATGTAAACGAAAAGGAAGAGGAAAGCCAAGAGAATTGAAAGAAGAAAAGCTTCCACTATCTATTTACATATGTCTCTACTTTCTCCTCCTCCTCCTCCTACCATATTCAAGTTCCTAACGTGTTATGGCACTACTTACGTCTTCCCGTTATTATTGCTCTACCTTCTTACTATATATACTACATATAGATACATAATATACAAATAGTATAGTATAAGGTGGTGTAAGTATATTCCATTCTGCCTGTCTCTTCTGATCTGTATTGCTTTGTAGTTACTTTTAAGAACTTCAGTTCTGTTCTGTGGTGTTTGCTACACATAAGTAGCATACTTACAGGTTTTGCTTCTCCATCCACTTCCGTACAAATGCTTCTGCTATTTTAAATCTTTGTCCAAGTGGAATGAGACTACTACTTTCCACTATTTTACTCCCACTAAACTTTCCTAAACATAGTAGAACAGCATTAGTGCTCCTCTATTTATGTTAGCCAGTAATGATTCAAGACTCCACATACACAAGAATTAGTCTCTTTGGCAAAGCCTTGAGTGTTTCATGCGCTTTGTTTGTTTTGAGCTAACAATAACTATACCAAAGCTAACTGTATCTCATTTCTTTTTTATAAAATACACAAACAATCTCGAGACAAAATCCGTTCTCTCTTTCCTATATGTATATACACTATATTTTGGTAATGGAATTGTTACTGTTGTTTTCTTAGCACTATACTTTTTATGGTTTCCTATACATACTCGTCAATGTTTGACTTGGTTCAATTTAACACCGAGATTTCTTTACGCTCCTCTTGAGTTTAATTCTATTGCAAAGCGGTTTGCATAATTAATGTCTAGTCTATAAGAAGATACTTAATTTTACATTTTGATCGAAGCACTTCCATCGGGTTCAATGTTTTCTACAGTGGTAGTCGTCTGAAAGCGTCTGCTAAAACTTATTATGTAAAATATGCATGCAGATAATTACTTATGGAATCTCATCCTATGTGGAATTTCCGTTCTAAATATGAAACTTTTAAGGGAAATTGAGTTCATGCTACAACCTCGCCGTTCTTTGTCTTTTATGTAAAAGCTTTTTACTTTTCCTAGTTTATTTTTATTAAAAACCTTCTATACCTACATATTTTTTCCAAACTGTTACACTTATGATGCTTTTAGTGTAAAGTAAATATTGACTGACGCACATGAAGAGTCGAGCTGGTGATGGAAGCAACTTAAAGAATGAGAAAATTGACAAGATTGAAACTGCATGTGAAGGCAGGGAGCCTAACTTCCACTTTACTATCTCTATTCTCCCGTCAGTTTGAAAACGTGTACAGCCTTCCTAAATTATTTCGTAGTGTATTATTTGCTGCAGTGTTTTTTAAGTATATGTACTCACATAGAAATCTTTAAACTTCCAACGTTCCGATGAATACATTTTTGTTGAACATGAAGAGCATACATTTAATCTTGTATGGGTTTCATTTAATTTCTTTGAGTTTTGAATCTATTTAATTATGGGATGAAAGAAAAACTGCCTAGAGATAATGTAAACAAAGGAAATGTAAATGTAGCAGGTGAAGTTCAAAAAATGGAAAGATGACTATTTACAATGCTGAGATAAAATGAAAAATGTCGGTGGTTATGTGGACAAAGTAAACATTTACTATTGAACTATGCACTTTTCTCTCGAATAAAAATCTCGAATGCATGTTCAATCTACTGTATATACTTAAAATTAAAATATTCTGCTGATGGAACTATTTCCATATGAGGTATCCACAGATAAAACAAATGTAAACCAAGATATACAAGGAATATTCTGCAAAGGGGAGAGAAATAACGTGGAAAATAATATTCCGTCAACATGTTCATTTGCTACTTGGCTCTAATTTCCATCTTCTCAGTTTTTTTATCCAGTTTCAATTTAGTCGTTGATAAAATGGGGAGAATGAAAGCACGGACGATTCAGAAAAAAACAGTATTTTCAACAGAAGTATAAACGGGCGCCGAATGTCTGTCTGAGATTCTTATCCCTTCTGTAGAAAAAGTGAAAAACATTCGTTCTAAATGGAGCTGCAGCATGAAGGATTTTCAATTTAAGTGGTTTTCCTTCTAATAATATCTGTCTGGGATAGACTAAGGAATTTTTATATTGCTCTTTCCATACAAAGATACAATATTATGTGTTGTTATTGGCTCTATAGGGATACACAGCTCTTTTTGAACACCGAATTAAAACTCTTTGAGCTCGGTGCATTAGTATAAGCTACTTGGATACTATTACAGTATCTTTTAAAGAAACGGCTTTTAAATGTCAGTTTCCCTTTTGTGAAATGATCCAATTATAAAATATGTCTTACCATGTTAAAATTTCTACACATTTGCTAATTTTGGCTATAAATCAAAGTAAGGGCAGAGAAAAGATTAAATTGTCATCGAAATTTTATACCACTTAAACCTTTCTTTAGTAAAAAATAAATCAGTACTAAAATTAATTTAAAAAAATCTTTATACATAATATAATCATAAATTAAAACAGGATGAAGTAGGCATTGAAATAAATTTGTTTTGCTAAAGGCGAACAATTTACTGGTACAGATAAATGAGATAAACATTCTATGTATTCATAAGTTATTTGGAAATTGAGTTATTTTCAATACTGTAACATTATTTTGCAAAAGTTGTTGTATCCCAGAATTTTTTTTGGTTGTTAATTCTATTTTTGTAACAAGCATAAATACTTGGAAAAGGAAGTGTGAAAAGGATTACAATTGAAGAAATATGTAAAAATAGATTATTTAAAAAGTTTCTCGTAGTTATATAAAGTGGTACATACAACAAATGAGCAGATCTTGAATTCAAGTTGAAATAAACTAAAAATAGTAAATACTAGTAGGAGAGGGAAGAATGATGGTAATAAAATTGCGTGTGAAAACCGTGATTGAAGTTAGTTTATGAGAAGTGAGGTAACGTTTAGTATATAGATAGACGAGGAGTAAGATGACCCAAAAGGTTCATTATTTACATGGAACTAATAGGATATTTATCACTCTGTGGTGGGTCTCGAAATGAGACAGGTTCTGCTCTGTTTCCTTTCAGCGCGTAGCCTAGTGGCTATTAGTCTATTATAGGCAGAAGATATGCAGGTAGACTGTATCATGTTTCCATCCAATAGGAAAGTTATCTATGGGAATAGTTGAGCAATAGTAGCAAGTTTGGGTAACAATAAGTAAGACTGGTCGTATTATCTATTCAATAAAAGTTAGATATTTCCTTAAAGCAGTCGGTTGTATTGCGAGAGTAGTCAGGCAGGATAGTTAGCTTAGTGCAGAAGTTCACTTACGCGTTTGCATTATGCATCGTATTATAAAGCTTTTGTAGCATTTATGTGCTTTACGTGGGTTGTTGTGGAAGGAGGGAATTTTATAGGCCTGAGTGTTCAGTTTGTTGTAATTTTTGGAGTGGGAAACTGGGAAAGATAACTGTGACGTTTATGTACACAGTGAAATTCTTTTTATGCCGCAATTTTGTGTCTGAGTGTAAATAGCAGTGTACGTTTCAGAAAAGATATCAATCCCGTTCCGGTGGAATTTCTGCGACTTTTATAGTAAAACTAAGGTATTTTACGGGTAGAGTTATGATTTAGTTTACACGTCTGTGTGAGTCTAAAGGCAGTTAACTGAAAGGGAGGCGTTCACGTCTCCACCCATGCTCCAGAGAAAAAGCTTAATACAAATGTTAGGAAAGTGAACTTGAGGAGAGAAAGCAACCTTGTTGGCTTTCTTGGAGAAAGCATGGCAGAGAAAGCAGACAGTCTGCATTATCTAATGTATTTAAGTGGATTGAATGTAGATGGGTGCCAATTGCCTCCTAAATATAGACATAGGCCTAACCGCCGACTCCTATTATTTACTCTGCTTAAGCACGCCTAATAAAAGTCTTAGTTTATGCGATTTACATAAAGTAAATTACGGCACGAGAGAGATATCACATAAAATAGACAGCAGCTGCTTTCTGTTACGCAAATACTTACGATTAGTTTACTTCTTTTCCTAACTCTTTAGCATATAGGTACAGCTATAGAGCATTCTCAGACTCATTATATAGATCATATCATCTCTCTACTATAGCAACACTATAAGGCTTCTCACTACACTTGCCTCCTTTGTTTAACATCCTTCTCTCCCCGCAGAAATTGACATAAAAACGGGCAAGACTTCACTCTTTTCAGCTCTCGAGAGGGAAATGTCATTCTTATTGTTTGTACATATACATTGTACTATACCTAGTCTTTCCATAGTAGTCAACAGACTCACATTTCAGGTAAACAATTGAGGGCTACCAGAATAAAGAGCTTTTATGGTTATCGAGGAGAGAAGAAAAGAGTTTTTCTACCAGACACTCTTACAGGTTCACTTTTGTCAGTTTTGTTTTCTTCGGCGAGCTGAGCTTAACTTAATTCAACTCACAAGCCCGCAGAATAGACAAGAGATCGGCAAATGGTGTGTAATGGCCAAAGTATCTAAAATCGTAAATGCTCTTTACCTTTACTGCACGACACTCCACACATAACACCACAACACTTTCCGTGCCACCGACACAACGGACTTTTTAAATAGACCCCTTACTTTTCTATCTACCTCATTTCTTCACTTTCTTTATTTTCACCATTGCGTGCCATTCCAACGCCTTCCTTTCTTTACACCCTCAACAAACAATACCTACCTCTGAAAGAGCAAAGGTTCATTCATGTCTCCATTTTTTATTTTCCAAGTCTTTGTAAGAAATCGTTTATGCCGATTACTACTTTCCCACCTTCTCATCATTGCACCACCTTCTATCAATACTACCCTTGACTGCTGAGTAGTTTGTACCACGTACTACTTAATCCCTCGTCATTTATCATCGAATGTATTTTATCATGTTATTATTATGGTACTAGCCATCATATACACTTATCTTAAGATGCCCCTTCGTTCCGTATCTACTGCTACGTAACAGTAAATCGTATTTTCTAAAAAAACTTGCTGACCTCATTTTATAGTTACTGTTACACTGTATTGTACTTTGCGGTTATGCAATTCCTATTCACATTCTAGACTTTTGACTATCTTAACCTTTTCTGTCCTAATTTACCAACCTTGCGAATATATATTATTCATAATGATTCTTACCTCATTTAATAATTCATACTCATAGAGTCTTTAGTAGACGCTCATTCATTGAAAATTTATGCAAATTGAATGTACTAATGATTAATGCTACTTAGTAGGTTTAAAAGGACTCTCATTTAGTAGTCCTGCATAATACAGACTAAGCCAAACTGAGTATAGGAGGGATTTCCCTTTCATAGTTAAGTTCTATTTAGCGCTAATTACTAAATAATTTCTTGGTAGTAGCAATAAAATATATCTTGATATATCGTGATTTGGGACCCAAGTAGCTGAAAAGCGATAGCACCTAAGTGTGCCAGAATGTTTTTTGTTTGTATTTGCGGTAGTAAATACGTTCTTTGTGCAGTGCCACTTAGAATCTTTTTTGCTGAGCGTAAAATGTGTGGAATTGTGATTGGGCAATTGGGTTTTTGCTTTATCAACCTTTCCTTTTGTTAGTTTAACAATATTTTACACGCTCGCTAACCTTCAGTGAAAAATGTATATTGTGTAGTGTGTACATAGGGGAGATTAGATAATATAGGTGGAGTGAAATATCAGCACAATGTAGAAAGTACAATGGTACACTGCAATAACTTAAATGAGGTGCCTAAATGCCTTGTACTACTTTTCCGTGCAGATTATGTGAGTATAGTGCACATGAAAGAATCTCTTATCTAGTCAGGATAGGAAATAAATGCTCGGCTCTGTTTTCACCATCCGCCCTTTTCTCACGTCACTCTCACACCAACTAACAAAAGAAAGAGCTGGACTACAGTCCCGTCTAAGTTACAACTCCAACTCATACAACGACAAACAACTACATACAAAACAAGAGCCAGGTCAAACCCAAAAGCCTTTTCTACGATCTCTAACTACTCATTTAACTCCATACAGTCACTTTTGCTCCATTTTATATTTTTCTTATTTCACTCGCAAAACACATTTACAACATGTAAAGTTATGTTCCTTTACAAAGCAAGGTCCCATCAGCACTATATATATACTTATATGTAATTACTATTCATAAAAGATCGTCGCGATCAGCCAGTATACAATATTATCTTCATGGGGAAATAAAGAATGCACAATAGTCATTTGTATCGCTGGGCAATTTTTGACATTATGCATTAACACTAATGTGAAATGTGAGCAGTGGATAAAAAAGTCGTAAAATAAATGTTCTGACTCTTGTATTTATTTTAACTGTTCAGGGTAATTAAATACATACTTATACTACGACACTTAAATATACTGCTCGTAAATATCGTTACATGGAAATGAAACTAGTCCATAGGGTCACATTGCGTGAAGAATGTCATGCTATACTGTACTTTACTGAATGCGTGAATTCAAAGTATTAGTTACAGGGCGAAATTGAAATTATCTCAAGTTTAATTTTGAAAACGTGAAATTTTTAATCCACTTTTGGACAGCCTCTTTGACAATGTATAAACTATACATGTTTTCTATCGTTTGCATGACTTATTTTGTAGAAATTATTCGTATGCACCTAAAATGTAATGGCAACTAATGTGTTGTACAGATATTATTTATAGATTGGTACTGATAGATATGTAAATTTGATGTGGGATGGAGAGATTGCATTTGAATATTGTTCCACGTGTAATGTGCACTGAAGGTCAGTTGATTTGATGCGAGGGAGAGAGAGCGTTAGTCTGTGTGATATTATTATATTGATTGTTCTGAAGTTGCACAATGCCAATGCCAAAGAGATCAGTTGGTGGAAGATAGTTTACTAACTACATGTCATGGTATGATGGAGAGTGGTCGTGTGATTGTGCGGCGGGCGGCTCTCTGGAAATAGACATCTTCCAGTGTTGTGCTCTACTTTATTTGGGTAGAATGGGGAGAAATGTGTGGACGAGGATGCTTTTAGTAAAACTGCATGGAATCAATTCAGAAAGATTCGTGGTGGGTATGCATATAGTAAAGTAAGTAGTAGGATTGTGCATATAGGGAGTAGTAAGTAGTAGGATTGTGCATATAGAGAGTAGTAAGTAGTAGGAGTGTGCAGAAGTGAACTGGAACGTAGTACATATGTATTAGTGTTACATGACGTGAGCAAAAGGGAATACAAAGCAGTAGTGACCGTGACAGAAGCACTCTGCTGTGCTATGCAATGTCCTAGAGTTCAATGAAGCTTATAAAACGTGAGTTGCATTCGAAATCTTTATGAATTGAGATCGCCAGCGACGGTCATCATATAGACACGGGAGGAGATAGTAGTAGGCGGAATTCACACTCTGGCTTATTTTATGCGCACTTTCCGACAGATCTCTCCTATATTGTAGATCTATACAATCTGCATACTTACATATGCAAAAACGTTAAAAGGAGCTAAAGCACCGAAGGCCAGGCCAAGCCCCACCACGCCAAGTCAAACCAAAGGAAACGGAGTAAAGCCAAAGGAGCCAAGAGGTTATTACATTTACCCTTCGCTTCCATCGAACTGATCTCGTCCTCCTCTCTCGTCTTATACGTGTATGCAGCTAGGTATAGATAGTTCTGCATGATAATGTGCAGTATGTATCTTGTCATAGTAAGGAATGGGGCAGAATTTCACCAGCGTTGCTTTAGTGGTTTGGTTTAGTTTCATTTAACTTCCCCTGCCTTGCCTTTCTCTGCTTTCACTTCCCAGTGAAAGTATTCTGACTCTTCCACCAGGGAAAGTGATCTGAATCTGTGTATTCCTATGTAGTATAGCAGGAAGAGGCAAGTGTGTGGATGATGAGTACCTATGTGTATGTAGTGCCTAGCTGGAGTGGAATCATAAGTAATAACATGGTTTCTAATGCATTGAGCAATCTTTCATATGCAAAGCCCCGTGGGGAATTTGTTCGGCTAACTTTCTTGCCGTCATGCCACGCTGCATCCTACACTGGTATTTTTTCTTGTACTTACTCCAGGCTCTGCGTGCCTACTTACTCCACTATACCTTGTCTCTACACAACGTTCTACATAACTAATGTTACGCTAGATATGCAGTAACTATTATGTACTGCAATGTGTACCTGCTTTAAGCAATGAAAATGTCTGGCCTACCTATTTTTTCATGTAACATAATATTGTATTTGCCTCGTATCTCAAAACTGAGATTCTCTCAACCTAATGTACATAAGTAATCTAATATTCCCCTACTCCCTATAAGGAAACATGCCATCAAGATAATATTAATGTGCATCCTAGTGCACGGAGATTTAATACAAATTTTAATATAACACCAAACTGCCATTCCAATGTGAGTAAACCATTCCATGCTAATCGTAACTAAGCCAAACAATATTTTTTACCTACATTCTCTACACCTTCTTCCATATTATGTAAAGAATCTTGCTACATTTCATTTTCATACCATAATAAAACATGCTTACAACTACACAAATACATAAGTATAGCCCATAAACACAATTGCACACACCATCATCTTTTATACAATGTAAAAAAGAAATCTAGGGCTAACTATATAGAATTTTAGACACAGAAATATTCATAGTGGGAATTCAACCGTATAAACTTTCCTGATAGATATTACATTATAATGTACATCTCAGTAGTATATAGTACATACAATTGTTATGACATAATAATGCCTATCTAATTATATAATTTAATGCGAAATATAATGGAGTCAATTCTACATTCAGATAGTATGCATGCAAGAGAGTTAATACTAAGTACGTTACATAAGTATGGCATGGGAAAAATACTGCCAATGCCGGTGGCATAAGAAACCTTTTATTGTTCAGGGAAAAGTTGAAAGAAGATGACAAATTGCTCTGCTGCTTCTCCCGTCTTCGTACATATCTCCTGTGTGGTAAAAATGAAACCAAGCTACAAACCTAAATAAGAAAATTGTGAGTAGGAGGGAAGGAAGTATTAAATTCAGCGGTGAAGGGAAATTCATGGCGTCCCTTGGTAATGAGCTAGTTTAGCAATCGGTGGAAAGAACATCGCTGGAGAATAGATATTTGCTCCGTCTACGTTTATTTAACCTGAGTCGCTTCCCCGGAACAATGTTGGAGGCAGACAAGACAGAAACATGTGTTTTAAAACCGAGTTTAAACTTGAACCTGTGCTCTTTAGCCAGGCCAAGCTCCATTTACACAGTATGGCTATTTGTAAATGTATCTTCTTGTGTCGTCCTGGGTTTTGTATTGTAGACGTTCGTGCATGTGTGTGTGTATGTAAGTCAGACTGTCTCCGCTTTGTCGTCGTCATGCACTCTAGTCCACTCTATGAACTTGGGAATATTCTCAGAGTACTCTGGAATAGTTTACTGCTTCTCTCCCTACTCTTTTACTTTTAGGTATCTTTGTGTAGTCTATATCTGTACTAAAAGGAAAAGTACATCTAGAGAAAAGGGATATGGGAAAGTAAGAGAGTGTGAAAGAGTTTTGCGAATTCTTTTATGTTTTCCAGTTCTTGGTGTGCTTATTATTCTATAAAAAACTCAAGAGAGGACAGGGCCAAGGGAAAGGAGGAAGGTCTTCTGGCTTTTTGTTTCGTCGATTGGTATGTGAGTGTATTGCACATATGTATCCACGATACGACATGGCAGACTACAGCAGACCATCCAAAACGAGAGCCAGACCTTTAGCAAAGAATTGGAACATATAAAATTCTTTTAACGTAGTGAATTTTATGACGCTCCTCTTCTTTCTCCTCCGGACATAAAGAAACTCAGTCAACTACGATCTTCTTTTAACACTGTGGCTTATTCGCCTAGCTCTTTGGCTCCACTTACATAACAGACCTGCATTACATCGTATACGAATTGTATAGCAATGCAGACGTCCATGACGACGTACAAAATAAGTCACACACATATATACCAAGTAAGGTTTCCGCTAAAATAAGTAAAAAAAATGTATTTTTTTATTTTATAGTAGATGGTATATCCTTCTGGAAAATTGTTTGAGCTCCTGCTCCTCTTCATTTCCGTCTTCTAATGTAGTTAACTGTTTCTTTTTATGTTATATCCATCTGATAATATGATTCCTTTATATACTTACTATATCTATAGCAACCCATATTTTTTAACTGTCTTTATGACTTACATAAGAAAAGCCTTTAATATAATAATATTGTTAAGAGCCTAGTACCTACCTTTTAACATTATTTAAAATGATACGTGGCTCATAAGTTCCGTATTTATTTGCATTTCTTCATTTATATGCAAAATTGTGGTCCTACACTACATTCATTTAAAAAATCTCTATTCATACTGCTTTATTATAACACGATGTATCTAAGCAAGGCCAAACTGATGTAGACAAATGCCCAAAGAAATACTAAGAAATTTCTTTCAAGAAGATAATAGATGCAATACAGGTTTACTTGGAATAGTATATATAAAGTCTATACGATTGACATTTGTCCCATTTAGTTTTCTTCCCTTTCTTTTACTATTGATTGCTTTCAACTTGGATTCTTTGTATTCCCAAATTAAAATTCTACATAATAGTAGTACAAAACTATCTAAAAAAAATAACATAACATGAAAAGCAATAGTTTTGTAACAATCAAAATCAAACAGATTTCTCTGAGATGGTGCAAAGTAAATAGAAAGGAGTGGACTGTAGCGATTTGTTCAATTTACATTCTTGATATTGACATAGTCAACAGTGTATGCTATGTAAGTCTATTTTCAACAATAAATAAGAGAACATTCTTCAATAGAGAAAAATAAAATTTCAGCAATGTTTACTTTCATGGTTTGTCACTCGGCACAAACAAAAATTCTAAAATGCCAACTAGGAAAGGTTCAGGATTTAAATTTTTCTTCAACTTTCACTATCCTGTTTTGAAATACAGGGAGTAGATGTACGTAGAGTTCCGAAGCATTAAATAATCTACAGGTCTACCAAAATTCTGCAAATTTAGAAAATATTATTGCCGAACGAAAATGAGAATGGTCGTCAACATATTTTATTTGTAGTACACTTTAAAAATAACTCGGTTTTCATGACCTTTCAATTTTAGAAAGTAAGAGTTGAATCAATTAATATGACAGGTAAATTTTTTGTGTATGGATTCATTTGGTATTGCTATTATGTGGGATATGCAGAAACGCTCGCCAATTGGCACCCTGTATGGGTAAAGAGAAGTAGAAGAAAATGTGAATAAAGCGGGATTCATTTTGCTCATCTCGACTAGCCCAACATGTCTGCATTAGATAAAGTGTATCCTAAATTCCTGAGCTACTCTATCGCACGACTTGACTCCATTCTTGACTCAATGGACTGTCTTCAAAACAGACGGAGTTAAAGGAATATGTACACATGGAGAAGTAGGCTTTTGCTTTGTAGTAGCAAACACTTTTCTAGTCTAGTCTAATGAGTCGGAATCAACTTCCACAATTACTCGGAATGCTCTACATCCTTCCTGACTCTTTTCTCATGTGCCCTGAAGGGTATTCATCTGGAAACAATTTATTTTATGATGACTCAATTTTCCTGCAATCCTGACGATTTTTCCTTTTCTCCCTCAATTCTCCTACCGACATTTCTTAATAAGTAAGACGTCTTGAAAGTACGTTTTCCTATTTTGCTCCTTTTATGTATCGGTGCTATTATTATTTTATTCTCAACTGAATTATGCCTGTTTTTACATTCATCTTCCATTCCGAAACTAAATAACACATTTATAGTGATATGCAGTGTCACTAAAATGTCGCATGATGTACCATAAACTATAACGCTGCTTTCCTGCTAGCTTAACTTTATGTGAAAATTATGAAAATGTTTTCCAAAAGTTTAACTCTTGAACTTCTACAAAGTTTTAATGTATTTTAACTTTCTATTTGCAGTTGGTGGGAGGTGAATTCGACATGGAACTCAATTTCGTCATCCAGGATGCCCAGAATATTAAACACATGTTAGAAATGCTAGACCATTGTCCTCCACATTTACAGGTAATGTTCATTTCTACTTTTTGTAATCTTCTAGTATAGTGCATCTGTACTGTTTAATTGTAGCCATTTGTAGACAAACAATATTTCTACTAAAGATTTTACTACATCGTTAAGTTTTTAATATTTTGAGCAAATCATAACGACGAATAGAACTTTTGTAGCTATTGTTAGTTTTTTCCTAAAGATTTTATGAGTACTTTATTACTAATACAGAGCTTGAATCGACATTTTGCTATCATCGTTCTGAGAATGTAAGAATGGCATTTTATTTTAGCAGAACAAGAATTTGAATTGAAAAACAGGATCCCTACTTTCCTAGATGAAAGAAGTTGTTATGCAAATTTTGTGCTTTGAGATAGTTTCTTTGTGCGAAGAAAATTCTTTTGAAGTAGAAGCATCTCTATTAAAAATGCGTAAATATTATTACTGAAAGAAGGTCTTTTAAGCTTTAAATAGGATTAAATCAAGTGAAGAGGGTTTTGAAAATAATTACGATATATGGATTAAGAGTACTTCACGTAGACAATATCAATAGGAAAAAGAAAAAAGGAATTCATCAACCAGTAATGAAAAGTAACGCCCTTTTCTTTTTGCTTTCCAAGAAATAGTCAAGCAAGTTGATCAATATTGGGCGTACGTAGCTCTACGAAGTACATTAATCTACAGAAGAAAATTTTTTATTTGTAATTGAATCTCTTCAAAGAGACGAATTATTTCTGCTTTCTTTAGAATTTTGTTTGATTCATTACTTCTATCTTTTCAAATAAATTTCAAAGTAGTACAAGGCAGCAAAAATATTACTAAGCATATGTTCGTCTTCAATTTTTTTTATCCATTGAAAGAAATCTGGTGGGATGGTAGACCTTGTACATTTAGGAGCAAAATAACAAGAATATAAAATGAAAGGGCTTACATAAATGCCTCATCAAAATAATGTCCTTCCAAGAAAAATTGATGCGCAATTATTCTTTATCCCTTTGCAAAGATGTTTTCCATGATGTGATTGGTTATGTTGTTTTGTATAATAGATAGCATAAAATTACACCATATGAGATCTTGGAACTTTTGAATCGTAATCCGATCTAAGGTATCTATCATTTGAAGTCTTTATGTACTTTGAATATTGGCTGGAGCATACACAACATAATTCCATTAACTGGCTAAAAACCAATTCTGAATTCATTATGAAGTTGTTTCATGCATATTTCTTTAAGGGTATAAAGCATGTAGTAATTGGACACTATAATTTTAAAACTTATGCTTGCCAAAGAAAAGCAAATTCATGAAATCCCTGTGGGCGTTTCAAAAGGTTTCAGGTACATGATCCTTTAGGAGAATGCTTTTAATTTCCTTTTGAACGTTGCTGTGTCCAATTAAATTGGATTTACTTACTATTCAATAATATGTCTATAATATAGTCTTTAGAGAGTACAAGTGATTTCATCTTTAGTACTTAGTAATTTCCTTCAACATGTTTTTACGCTGAGTGAGACACTTTTGTCATCAACATAATGCACGCCTTCTTTAGTAAATCATCTTTGAGCAGTGTTAATAATATCCGGAGTAGTAAATACTTTCTACATGTTCGTGTAGGTACTGATTAATATTTAATCTCGAATTAAATATCACATAAATGAACAGATAGTAGTAATTAACGAGCACAACAAAGTGATTGTGTACCATTTGACTAGCGTACTAAAATTTTCTGCAATAATTAATATTGTGCTATGTAGATGAAATGTGAATCTGTAATCTGTGTACTATAGGACTATAGTTATGTTAGGCTTTAGATGCTTCAATTTATTTGATCATTACACAGCCGTTACAAAATGGTAATCGGATTAGGACTTAGGAAGCTAACGGATGTGAACTACCAAAAGGAAAGCAACAGTACAATATAAGTAGTAGGTAGTAAGTGGGTAGGAGGTACTTAAGGAGACTAAAACGAACACGAAAGGGTTATTGGGAGGAGACAGAAGACCTTTCCTACTACTTATGCCAAGACTTATCTCATTCATTTTATAAATCTCAATTACTCAATTTGCTAGTTTATTCATTGGATGTGTGTTGCTATCAGCAAAACGGGAATCCGGGACTACGTCTCTGAATGTACTTAATTTACGAATGGCTTAGATGTCGAAATCATCTCCTTATATAAGTACTTCCTGAATAATGATTTAATCCCATCGATTTTAAAATACCCATGAGTAAGTCGACTCAACTTGTATACATGCTTACTCTGTCTCCTCTATATAGATCTACTTTAAATTAAACCCAATACACAGCGAATACTTCTCAGACGAGCAGGTGAAAGTTTCTCTAGTCCCACTCCAAGCACCAAACTTTTGTCCCAAACTGATCTGTCTTTCTTCGTAGTCTTATCGTAGGAATACCTGAATTTCCATTCGTTGGGTATTCATTACTAAACTTTCAAAACTATGCCTGCGGTTTCATTAAATACTAATTAATGAGAATTCTTGAGTAGCATTAGTAGCTTTAACAAATTATTGACTTTTGACTACTTTTTAAATTTTAATGCCACATTGCTCTGTTGAGTTATGTTACAACAACTTTAGTTATAAGGCTATATTACATATTAGACATGGTATTTAAATATTCAAATTAATAAGGCACCTATTTGTACCTGTATTCTCCACTTTAATTATTACTTAGAACTTGTTTATCTCAAAATGGAGGTATTTATTTTGTTATTATAGTACGTTAAAAATTGTTATGAACTACTTGATTACATCAAACTGATATTAATATAGTTTGTGCATGTGTAGTATTTACATTGAATCTGGTCATGTTTCTATGGGGGACAGTTGGACACTTGTAGTAAACTTTAGAATTGTTTTATGTAGAAACTTTGGATGATAGTTTCGGCTTATGTAATAGTATTTGTGGGTGCTACTAATCGTATAATTTGCAGTATGGGATACTATAGTAATAGTTATTGGCGTTGGTAGCGAATGTTGAGAATAGTTCTTTAATGTAATGCATTCTACAGGATTCTAAAGATTTAGTTAAAGTCAAAGTATGGCAAGTAAATCTAAAAATAGAAATCTGAATGGTTTGAGTTGCCAATTAACTTAAGAATACAGTTTTTGACACAGATTAATTAGTAAATAATTAAAAAGTAAGACTTTATTTAATTAATTCATTAAATTAAGCATCTTAGGACAGGAGAAAAGCGATTATTCATAGTGTTTGCGGATTTAGTTCGCAGGTGCATTGTATTAGGGGATTTTCACAGACATGAAATGATATAATGTTGCAAGTGGGAGCGTAGTAGCAGAAGTAGTGTATCAAGTTTTATTGAGAAATATAAATAGAAAACGAAAGTTTACAAAGAATCCTCCTTAGTATAGACAGAGGGTTGGAATTCAGTATTTCTGAAATGTAATATATATCAGTGAAAGTCTATTCATGTAAGAGTGTTTGTTTATTGATAATAAAAGACTATTGAAAAGGTTAGTTGGGTTTGCTGGCTCTGTTGAGGCACTTTGCTTTAGCTGACTTGGCTAGGTGTTAGTCTGGCTGTGGGCGCGAGCGGAAATGAAAAGGAAGTTGAAAGCTAGCGTAAGTGAATGAGGAAGACTGAAGAATTGAGTGTAGGAGTGCAGAACAGATCAGAAACAACGTCCGTGGATTCAAAGGGAAAGTTGAACTGCCTTTCCTTTTCTCATCCTACGTTCCTCGACAACTTGCCCCGATTTCTGCTTTATTTCTGCGTTATACCATTTCGCTAATTATATATTATATACTACAGAGGCTGCACAATGTGATATCCAAATTCCAATAGATACGCGATTGAAAGCACCATTCTGAACAAAGGCAATAGTAGCATTATAGCAATAATATTACTACTCACGTGGAAATCTCTACAAACATTTGCATAGAAAGGTGTCCATGTATGACTACAGACAGAACATTTTGTATTTTTTGAATATGCCAATTATGTATTAGGTATGCTGCTGCATAAATAACTTCGTGAAATTCTTTTCCTTGAGATCTAGATAAATGTAGGTGTAGCACAAGTTTTGTGTTATCTATAAGTGTGCATCATTTTTCTTGTAAATTGGATGCATGCATAGAAAAATGTATCTCTAGGTAGGGTTACTATTGGTTTTAAATCGAAGAGGATGGAAATGTATGTGCTTGAACTGTACGTGAATGGATGAAAAAGAAATTCTTGGTTTTTTACGGCTGCATTTCTCTTTTGTGTGATACAAACATTGTATGTGCATAGATAGATGGCTTAGCTTGGTGGCATGGCACACAGGACTAAAATTGCTCTTCCCTAAGTGTCATAGAATGGGAAGTAATAATAGGTACATCGACAAAACACACATTGAGAATTGAATGAGGTTCTTGGTTCGTCGCAAGACTCCTTCAATAACGATAATGTGATCAAATCCAATCTTATCTCTCCCGAGTCATACTATCAGAATAGAACAGACGTATAGAAAGTGAGAGAGTCGTCGAATATTTGAAGTGGAGGGCAAGCTGATTGTTGTAGTAAGTAACTTGGGCTTTGGGTCTGCAACTTGAATCTACTATATATGCTCCAGCACACGACTCCCTCAGTTCACTACCAGTGGACTTTTCTTCTGAGATTAACTGCGTCTGCTTTCCAATTTTATTACCATTCCCTAATCCATCTGTTTAGATAGAATCTTGTACTATAAAAGCAATGTTACATTGGCCATTTGGCCTGGATAGAATAAAAGATACAGTTAAGTATATTTGTATGTAGTATTAGACTCGACTTCTCCGTTTCTGACTCTCCACACTTACAATCAGACTCTGATCGTGTTTCTCTATAATATCTGCTTGTTCTATCTCTGCCTTCCACTTCCTTGTCCGTGATATGGTTTACTTCCCATGAATAGAGCACTACTGGTCGGTTTGGCGAGAGTCTTTCGCCAATTAGCTAATTATGGCATTTACTTCGTGTTCTACTTCAAGTGCTCTATTCTGTTGTGTATCTCCAGATGGTGATTATGTTTCTTTATACAACTACATAATAGTAGCCGTGACGCTTCAGATTCCTTTGCTTTTCCCTTGACTTACTGAAATTTATGCCTTTTCTCTCTACAGGGAGAGCCGAAACAAAATCTCATACTATTTTTTCCGTTGACAATACGACTTTTGCAATAGTTCAAAAATTTTCACTATAATAACTATTCTGATGATTTCTTGTACTTTCTCTCTTGTAGCTACTCTACTTTAGAAAATATTGTTATTTAATGGGAGGAGAAAGTAAGCTTCTAAATTGTAAACACTTATAAGTTTCCCTATACATTATTGATGTTATGCAATTCAAATAAAGGGCAATCTGATAATCAAATTTGTTCTTGGGGCCACTGGTCGCCCATTTATTGTTGATACTATACCAATATAAGCAATATAAACAATTTCCTGTCCTGTAGTATATTGCATTATTTACTGACATATTTGTATTGGTCGACATTATTAGCTTGTAGAGAATTAATCATTAAAACAGGATATGCCCAACGTCATTACTTGCTATAAGGATGGATAGAGAAGCTGAGCCAACATTTTCTATCTTATAGAGTAACAGCTTTGGATAGCGAAGTTGAGACGAAAGTGTATTGTTCAATGGATATTTATTGCAAAGTGTGTGTTTGTGGAGATAGGTATACTGTGTGGAATAAATAATTACGTAAGACAGACGAAGTGAAGGTAGATAACGATAAGCAATTCTAATCTGTGATTTTATAATGAAAGCCTTTAATCTCTTACTAATTTGCATTGCACAATTCAGAGTTGCGGTCTTCTCTCACGTTTCCATTGGTTTCCTATCATACCGTTTTCCTAGTCTGCCCAACCACTGTACTTTCCGTTACATGAATACTACAATTCTGACGTTATTAATATTATGTTGTGCTCTGGTTCCTTCTAGAATTATCGTTTGCTTGCATTCAACAATAATATTAGTGATTTTATGCTGGTGAAGCAAAATTTGGAGACAAGGACTGTAGAATTGAGTGAAAGGAAACCAAGAAACGTAGTACGGGAAATGGAAGTAAAGGAAGACAATATTATTTACTAGAGCAGTACTCCATGTACGTACTATGAGGGGAGAGTTTCGATATATTTCTTTATGACTAACATGGTTTGAAAATGAATGTCTGTGCTATAGAAACTAGTATGGAAGGATAGTTGAAAGGGGTAGTGGCTGCAAATATAGATGGATGCTTAAATTTACAGGTTAAGTGAAGTTTGCGAATTTGCGATAGCGTAAATAAATAACAGTAAATGGAGGAAAATACATTACTTTATCGATTTGCGTGTACAGTAACCTGGTAGCCAAGTAATAAAAGGTGTACAGCAGGTCTAGTGGTACTATTTTGGTAAATGAGTACTCTTTATTATATTTCAGGATAATATTCAAGGAAACACTATTGTCACGTTTTGCTATACTTTAAATCATTAGCTTCTGGTCATTGAGTCTTTTGCACATTGGAAAATAAGGAATTGCTTTTTTGCCGACCTTTTTCCCGATACTTTTGAAAAGTAGGGAAAACCAAGTATTGAGTTAACTTATTTAGTTGTCTTACTAATGTCTTAGTTACAGTACATCATTAATGTTCACAACCATTTATCATGCCGAAAAATTACCGTCAGATATCTTTTAAGTTCTAAAACTTTAAATTGAAAAAGCTGAAAGGCATTGAGCAAATTCGAAAGGATTTAATATTTTCGAGAGAGATGTATATTATTCTACAGATTATAGCATAATGCCGAGAATCTCCCCTCATAGGATACATGTAAAATCATCGTCGTACAGTAATCGTAATCGTAAGTAGTACATAGAGAATTCCTGTCTCTCCCAACCATGTTATGTGTCAAGAGTTAATACTATTAGGCAACCTGTCACTTTTCAAAGCTCCTATGACAAGCCAGCCTACGCAATGGTGCCACTGCCAATGTACACCACGAACCAGCCCGACCAAACCAGCATCTTGGCTTTTCGTATTTCCGTTCCTTGTCGCTAACTCCATAGTCTAATTGTATGTAAGACTGCTTCTGACTACTCTACAGTGTCTACACTACTCTTAGGTAGGTACTCGTCTATGCATTTTGCCAGCACTTCTCAATCTCAACCATTTTCCTTTCTCTCCAAGACTGAACTTATAGATAGTCTAATACCGAGACGTTGCAAAATCCTCTTCAAGGTATAGATATACATATTATTACATATATCAAGTCATTCTATGTCAAATCGAGCTGGAGCCATTGAAAATTTTATTGGATTAACTCTGTAAATGGTGATGGCATTAGTCCTCTGCGAGATTACAATAAGAAACTCTGCCTGGGACTTGCATTAGTTCTACACTGTCATATCGTCCACTTAACAGGGATTTTCCTTTTTTAATGCCGGGCTTGATGTCATGCAAGGTTACATCTCACAATGTTAGTTTCAGTTTTATCACATTACCGAGTTCCACAATTTTCAATTTTAAAATATGTAATTCAATGAATAAATGTTGCTGTCATAATAATAATGACTATACCTATACATAGTGATATCCAATTTCTAAAGGTTTCTAAGGCCCAAAATTTATTGCTTTTCTCGATTTCGAAATATGCTTGTTTAATATGAAATATAAGTTTCTTAATGTAATGTGTATCTTGTGCAAAGGTAAACAACTGTAAACAAGGTCAAAGTATTTTTGTAATAAAGCAGTTCAGTTCATTAAAACATACGTGACAGTTGACACTGTTGACTGTTAGTGATATCACATCACATCTGAAAACAAAACGGTTTGTCAATATGCTCGGTTGCTTCATCTCTATATTATACCAACAGACCGGGAAAAACTTTTATTCTATGTATGTATATGTGGCAGATAAAGCCAAAATGTGTAAGCGTTAATGCTAAGGCTATATGCATATTGCAAAAAATAATGAATTACACTCTCTCGGATGTTAGAATGTTTGGAAATGAAACCAAATGTTGTATGAACCAAATGAGTATGACTTGTATATTTTACTTTATAATATTATGATGGTTGACATCCATCTATAGATACGTATCAACATCTGTATATTATATACTTTCAAAATTGATAGAAAATAATCAAAAACTTAGAATTATAGCTACAATTCATCTTATTTATGGCCGTTTCCAACCGTGGGTACAAATAATCACCTTGTGTCATGCATTAATAGATTTTTTAAAGATCTGAAGTTTATAGAATCTTTCAAAATTAAACCAAACAAAATTGGAGCATTACCTTTCGCAATTCAATAACAATGGAACACTGGTTATAAAAATATTTTTTTGCGTTTGCGAATCGCAATGTGATAGTGGTAGTCCACTTTCCTCTACCATCGCAAAGCATAATGTTAAAGTAAAGTTGTAAAATAAATAATTGAAATAAATTGCTATTACACTTTACAATTGACAAAAAAATTTTTGACAGTTGCGATTTTATATTCACTTAATCAGGAGGATGCTCTGTCCACTGAGCTATGTGGTAAGATGCTCTGAGCATTATGTACATACAAAGGCATAATAATTAATAAAAGTCAGTAAGAACACTACCTATTAGCATTGATTCCACAGGGAGAATCGAACTCCCGACCTTCCTCAATCTGATTTTCACGATTGCAGAGAACAACAACTATGCCATCTCTACTGCCAAAAAAGTTGGGGCGATTAACATCTAATTGACTGGAGATCCTGAGATCTTCGCATAGACACAAACATAATTACAATAAAAATAATTAAGGGTCCAATTCCTCTGGCAATGATGAAAAAAGTTTCGAATTCCGAAAAGCTATGTAGGTTCCTAATGCTAACCGAAATTCATATCCTAACCTAACCTAACCGACACACTAAAGATATATATAGTTCAAACTACCCCTGGTTTAGGAAAATCATTGAGCATTTTACACGACACTAACACGTCAATGTAAAATACTCAATAATTTTCAAAAATCAAATGAAATGAGGTGAGATAATCTATACATTTAGTAGTTGCAAATGCAATTCTAATGAAATGACGTTAAGTACAAAAATGAATATTCAAGAAGTGTCAAAAGCTTTATCAGAAGGGTTCAGCTAGGCACTTTGCGTGAATAACTATAAGGAACAAATATTTTATATGTTGGGGTGGTTGACAATATATTTAGGATTCCAAAAATGTACCACACAAGAAAATCAGCTAAGAACTTAAGACAAAATTCCAAGAGTTGTAAAGCATTTTTACATGTATTTTGATAGTGATCAGAGATTTCCATATCTAAGGAACTGGGACCTTAATAGTCTGACTGTCGCGTAAGACCCAACTCCGCGAATTTCAAGAATGATGGAGTTTATTGTACATTCATTGTCAATGTAAATAAACAAACACTGAACGCTCCGGACCAAGGAGACGTTTGACCTTTCAATTATCGTCCTGATCCTGATATTTTAAATGAACGTGTTTATTACTGTACCCCATTTTAAAAACAACAAGGTTTGCTGTCGGTACGCGTAAAAAAACCAAAACCTATACCCTGTTTTTCGATGTTAGTGACTATTAAATATTTTAAACGTAAGTAAGTACTACTGCATTTTCCATGAATGCATGTCAATTTCACAAATTGCTATTGCACAAGTTAGAAAAATTGAAAATGAAGGCACCCAATTGAAATTGACTTTAAAAAAACTACCCAGGAGTAATGACATATATAGTAATCTAGTTTTCCATCATTCTGTTAATCAATTTGTGTATGTCTGTAGTGTATAACATGTGTGGCGCCTTGTAATTTGATTCTGTTACTTGAATTCCACTCTGTTGATATTCTGTGCCCATTCATTAATTACATAATTTGGGAGAGTGAATTTAATCAGAATAATAAAATAGAGACTTGGAAATGGTAAGAAAACAAATTCCAAGGCGACACTAACAGTATGAATTAAATTAGTATAATTGGAAGAACAAAATAAAACGAGTCTCGTCACTTTATTTTGTTCCCCTGCTACTTTAAAGATTTACTGGGTTATACATATAAGCATTACTAGGCGCACTTTGCTTTTATTGCACAGACGAGTCCATACATTAGTTTGAATGAAAGATCCTTTCTGGACAACTTCCAAGATCGTTTTCTCAGCAAAATAGTATTTCTTGGAAAATTTGTAGATAACTCGGTTCCTTTGAAAAGATTTTCATTGTGAATTGAGTCATTGTAAAGAGAATTGAATCATGTTTCCAAAGACTTTGCTATCTATCTTTGGTTTTACACACTGCAAGCTCTAAATTCTCACAAGCTGTTTTCTTTGTCTTTTTTATTATAGAATGCTATTTGTTACGCCATGTTTCACGCATTGAGTAAATTTACTATTCATTGCATATTCTATATCTATAATGTAATATTCCATAAAAGGGATTTTATATTGCAAATATTAATGCCAAGCAAGGAACACAACATTTTCAGCTCTACTAGAAGATTTTTGAAACTCAAATATCAATATGCTGAACTTTGAAAATATTCATCAATTTAACTAAAACGTTTTTTAATATTTTTTATCTATAAAAAAGAATTTAATTTAAAACATTACTTGTGCAAGAAAATTATAGCGGCAATTAAGTCATAAATAGACTTAATATTTCGACGGACTTAAAAGGCGTAATAAAACGAAGGATAATATTATCTAGGTGAGTAAATTGATGCAATTTGAAAGTCAGCATTTTTGATGTCGGTAAACGTAGCCAGAAACTATTAGGGATGATGTTGGAAATAAAAGTGCGTAGCTAGGATGTGGATATGGGGACTGTATAATAAATAGCCATAATATCACCTCACGGTTGACTGAGTTTTAGCGGAATGTATTTTGATGAGAGTTTCCTCCGGTAGGACATTTACAGAGTCGCTCTTTGGCACCGTGTGAATTGGCCTTTAGGTTGTGTCTTATGGTTGTATATATCTTAGACGTTAACCGGAACTTAGTCATGGCAATTGACGTTGTCCTCGGACATGTCTGGTCTTGTCTTTTGTTATTCCCTCGGCCAGTTTTCTCCGTAAAGATTTCAGTGAGCTAGATCGGAAGGATTCCTTACATGAAGCAGTCTTTCTATTTTATTCTTTATTGCTGTGCATTACCTAATATTACTTTGTATGAAGAAGTTTAGTCATCCGTTCTATCTAAGGATATTACTATCTAGTCTTGAAATCTTTGCATTGCCATGTATGTAGAAGAATAGCCTTAAGTATGTAACAAATGAAACATAAATTGGAAATTTAGGCAAAGCTGAACTGATTTTGAGTTAACAGGAGTGATATAGATGGATAGTTTGCATGGAGAGGGAGAAGAATCTGTCCATAGATATGGTAAATGGCAGCGCATCACTATTGTTTCCTTGATCCTTTTACAAACTAATGCGTGGCAGAGCCTCTTTGCTCATAAACATTGGTAGAAAATGAAAGGGAAGGAGAGCATCCATGAAGAAAGTTATCTTCTCTTGTGGGGAATATTGTATGTGGAAATGGAATGGAATAAAGGATCCAGGGATAAATAGAAGAAAATCAAACCGGTGGAAAATCAGAGTGTAGGCTACGGAGAGAAATCGACTAAAGCACACAGGAATACAAAAGAATATGCATCATGACAAACCAATATTGGTTTACATCCCCATTGTCAGAAATATCATCTGCCTCGGCCTGACTTGGCTTCCCTTCCTCTGGCGTCTACGCTCTCCAATAATCTCACGACTGTCTTACAATGGAACTAAAGAGTGAAGCAAAGTTAATATGCTCAACCAAACAACAGAAGGGTCGACTCTCTACCCAACATCCTCTATACCCCGCGTTCTTTTATTCAAAAAATACATTGACTTTTCCTCTTAACTTTATACTATTTAACTATTGCACAACCAAGATATCTTATAAAATACACATAATGTAGCTACTTATACTCTATACTATACTGTATACTGATACTATATATGATGTAGTAGGAAGGACTACTTGGGATGTTATTAGCAATATAAAATTTTATAGAAACGCTCACCTTTCTTCAAAATATGAATACACGGGAATTATATAATAGAAAGCATTTGATAACTCGTGAGATAATGCGTTTTCGTAGCTAAGTAACAATAAAATATTATTGGTACCTACACAAGGATCGCAAAAATCTGATAATGCTCTCTGAGCCTTTGTATATCTACAGTGTGATCGTGTCACAAAGTATAGAAATCATCACTACACATGAAAAGAAATTGCAGCTGTTGTTTCTGAACTGCTAACTTTGCTCAGTTCTGCTTTTCTTAAGAAAAATCGCCAACGATGCATTACGTTTGAGACTCAGTCATGTATTTATTTTAACTATGTGAGATGAGACTTGGACATATTATAAGGTAGATACATATAGGTACATAAAATATAACGTTTCGTTTGCCGAACTATCATCATGATATTTCTGTTCCACCTGAGTAGAGTTTTATAATGGGTTTTCGATGTTTCTTCTCGTAAGTGACTGTCAACTGTCGCTTTCTCTTACGTACTGTTACACATTGTCTCTCTTGTCTCCCCGAGCATTCTCTTCGATCACTACACGACTCTTCAGTAGACACGACAGTATTAGTAAAGTTAAGCATCAGGTACTTATCCGCTCTGATGCAACTGCTCACCAGATTACCTTCACTCTTCTTTAGCTTTTCAGACAAGGCTCATTGCTCTCATTCATTTTTCCTTTCTACAATACAGCTTTTCAATTTCTCATATGAATATAAATGTTACCATATATACCCACGACTTTTGCTTCACCTAAGTAGTTTACTCTGTTTTTATAATACCATTGTGATTCCAAGTTATGAAAAATCCCATATACCAAAAAAACTCTAAATAAATAAATATCAAGAGTTGCTTGTAGCGACACCAAGGGAAATCCAATCAATCAACAGAATTCAAATATTTTTTGAGAAAATAAAACAAATAACTCAATAACAGCTCAATTTGGAATATTAGTTTTTTTTATCACGTATTAATACATGTCCTTAAGGAGAGGACGGGACCTACCTTTACAAAAACATTTTGCTGTGCTTCTGTGATGTGATTTCAACTAATTTCTTCAATTTATTTTAACCATGTGAAAATGAGGCTACTTTAAGTTATAGATGCTAAAGAATTTCTCATTTAGGAATCAACTTTAATTTTAAGAATATGTCCATATCGGTTGACAATTAGGTAGGTTATACAGGTGGTAAGCACATGTGAATTCTTGATATGCAGGGAAGTCTTAACTATAATATTATTCTGTGGGACGGATGATTATCTAATATTAAAGACATTGAGTGTTTGTCGCTGGTCAGTTAGATCTCATTGTTTTCCGACAATGATAGTAGCAGTTCTTTCACACCTGAAGAGTCGGCAATTGAAATATTTAGTCTTGCAGGTTCTCGTGTCTACACGATCATTCGTTGTACATGTGAAAATGCTATCACACGGCTCACTGCTAAGCCTTTGTGATCCGTACATTGGTGAAATACAAATAGGCGAGTAGCGTTACTCCGAATGGACATTTATTGGTTTAAATAACCTTTAGCAGATAATCCTTAAGGGACTTTTCTAGACTAGAGAGCAACTGAATATAAATCGGAAGAAGCTGTGCATGTATGTCTCTCCCCTTCTCTCACGAAAAGCTTAGCAGCATTAGATTCTTGATGGAGATCATTCCCACTTAAGTGTAAATCAATGGTGTTGAAAGTGAGCAGAGTAACCGGAGATTTTCCTAAAAGGAATCATTGGATGTTCATGGACACAAAATATTAACTACACGGGAAACCCATCGGCCACCTCTGCTGCAACTAAATGACGTTATACTTCTACAAACATCCTTACTCACTGCTAAATCTTCACTGTCCTAAATAAACACTTTGGCAATCACCCCATCACTCCCGCGCCAAATTACTTTCTCGAAAGGTCATGCTCTTTAGGATTTCTTAAATATTGACGGCACGAAATATTTGGAAAAGGTTTCCGTGTACAATGATGTCGCACCAGAAGAGATTTGTTGTGTTTTCTGAACTGGCATGTTTGCATCAAAACAATAAGTAAATGCTCTTCAATGGAGGAATCATACTCAAAGTATATTTCGAGACTGTCAGCAAGTCAGCATCTGTCATCTCGACATAAAGTTTTGTTGGTCTTTAGAAGGAATGTGAACCTCCGTACCTTTGACAGATTAAAAGACAAAATCTTTAGGACAGAAGTTTTCTTAACGGATGCGTTTGACTTACCCCTTTTTAATAACAGATCGGAATTACTTGGTCATGACAAGTTTTTCAACATTCTTCCGTCTTGGAGATTTTGATTTAATTAAGTTTTACTTATCAGCTTAAGGCATGTGATAATATATGATTGAGTGTGAGCTCAATTAACCATTTCGGCAGTGATAATACTTAATGATAACATTTATTTAATATAGTGCAAATTTAGGTATCTATTAAAATACTTGTATGGATTTTAACAAAGAAGCATAGCATCGATGTATAGTAATTTCCTAACTATTGGCAAATGTGAATTATTTTGTCTAAGGAACACGATTTTATAATAACAATTCCAAATACTTGTGCGTTTAATATTAATGGCGTTTCAAACATATTAGCTGCATATAATTCGTACGTGTTCTCCGGTTATTACGTTCGTTTTATCAGCATTACTTCACGACTGGCCATCTACAGAAATCGAAATTGTGGTCGCGTCGCGCTTCTCTCTTCGATTAGTACTCGAATTCATGAGAGAGACCTCCCTCATCATTCACTATAGTAGTAGTAGCATCCAATAAAGGCATACAGTGGGCAATGTATAAGTTTAAGTAGCACAACATTTAATTCCAAAGAAATTTTCAGTGTAATGATAGTCCATTCTTATAGTTATTCTAGGAATAAATTACTACTTACAAAATAAATACTATACTATACTAACAGAAATAGTTTTCTGAAAGGGTAACGTTCTGCTGATTAGACTGACTGTAACAAAATGCAGGAAGTCCCAAGTACCCTCCAAGTCGTTTGTTGAGAGTTGGTAGTATGAAGTGGACATTTGAGGAATTGCAATATCCCTTTATAGGTAGATCTAGTAGGTAGCAGGAGGTGGATGAATGATTGTTGGCCAACAAAGCTGGAGAAAGGCATAACAAGAATGCAGAAGTGTTGTTCCGGCAAAGATTTATGTCGAAATGAGTGGATAGGATAGCGTTCAGGCAGACGGAGAGACACTAGTGGGTTACATGAGTTACATACATTGTCAGTTGTGTGCATCTGGGATTTTTGAAGAAAGTAAAGAAACTGCGTATTATGCATTAGGCTCTATTGAACGTGAAAGCTCATTCATCATTTCCTGTCTAATAATAATATTCCTACAATGCAATGTGGCTTTCCTTCCGTTGCGTTGTTGCACTAAAGAATAATATGAAATAATACGAAGAACGTTGAGGAAATTGTGCAGACTATGTTTAAGGTTACTGAAATATACAGTGAGCAAATATTTTTAGTATTTTCTGAGGTTTCGGCACGTAACTCAGATAATGAGACACAATTCTCATCATAAAAATTACTAACTATGAACGCCGAAACTGCACAACTGAAATCCTTTCCATAACGAACGCTATTGTAAATCTCCATTTGTATCCCCTCTAGAGCTTTAGAATTGCTGTCTCATGAACAAGCTGACTTTTTGACGTTTCTCCATCTCCTATTATTGCCAAAATCATTCTGAATGATTTTTAATAATCCACAAGGATAATAATAACAGAAGAGTTGTAAAAAGGTAATACGCGCATGCTTGTGTTTTGAAAGACAGCCGTTAATGATATATTTTTAATTCCTTATTGTCTATTGTGAGTTGGAAGGGATATTGAGTAGAAAAACTTGAAAATAAAAAAATGAATTGCAAAGAGAAACTTCTAGAACTGACAATAAGAATTTGATATTTTCATGGAAGAGTCAAATATAAAATAGTGCTTATTAAAGTTTGGCTTTCAATCATTTTCTAGCAAGCATAGCAAGATATTATAAGGGAAAAGTTGTGTATAGAGAAATGAGGTTAGAAAAAAGAAGCTATTAGTAAAGATCCGTCTATAAGTATTCTGGCATGAAATATGTATTCATGTGTATTCATTTGAAAAGAAATTCCCAATGCGATTTATTATTTCTTGTTGACTTATTGGATTTGATAGCCCAAGTTAGAAGCAGGGTTTTGAGTTGAGCGGAGGGAGTGAAGAAAACACTAACCACGTCAGCCAACAAGTCAGTATCATTATAGTTTCTGGGAGAAAGTCACGGATTTTTCTGTGAAGAATGCACAATTGGAAAACAAGTGATGCTAGTTAATGAATCTATGAATATAGTTGGCAGTTTCTCCTCCAGGCAATTCAACCTATGGATATCATTATTTATGTTCCCTACCCTTTCCAAAAGAAAGTAAATGAAAGAAAGCATAAAAGGGGTATTTATATTGCATAAGAATATAGAATAGCTCTCCCTTGCCTGAGAAATATTCTTTTATGCACCTAAATATGTAATAGACACTGGTTTTGGGAAATGATGTTTGGTCTGAGTAAGCGACGAATATGAAAGTAGTAGTAGTAAGTAGAAAGTGGAGATTCTATGAATATTGTAGTACCTAAGAACCAAGTGACTCATGTCTATGCAGGGGAATCCGGAATGGGATGGGAGATGGAATAGAATACATAACAGGAAGAAAGCAGGACAAAGGTGTATAAATGTTTATATTCATAGTCTCCATTACATCTGTTACTGTTGGGACTCCTATTAATATTCATACGTTTTTACGATGCATTAAACGTACTTACCAACTATATCTATACATATTTACATGTAATATGCAAATCAAGACTGTCGGAGCAATGCTAAACAAATCTTTTCAGACAGGAATGATAAAACAGTTCTTCAAATGTGGGAGCACAAGTGGCAGAGGTGCCATCCGTCATGTCATGAACATCATCTGCATTCATTTCAATCGTCAAATAACGACTTTACACTTAAACATAACCATCAAATCTACTTACTAAGCTAATAAATTATCCATCCCATTTAATATCTTTGTCAAAATATTTGCTTGATGAATTTTACATCCCAAATATAACATGTACCTATTTCATATTTCACTTTTCGCTCACTTTTATTACAGACACAGAAGAAAGTCAGTCTGTATTAATGTTATTGAACAATTTATATTAGTAATAATATTTGTTTATGCAACAATATTTAATTGACAGAAAATATTGCATTCTGAGAAATTTAGTTCATAAACTACATATTGAAGTACTAATGATTGTAATGAAGATAATATTGTACTCAAGGAAATATAATTCATAAATTTCATATTGGAGTACTAATGGTTGTACAATGAAGAAGCATTTGGCGAATGTTGGAATACTTTTCTTCAACAACGTTACAGAACTATTTAATTGCAATTCTACAATAATTTAAGTTTTAGGATCTTAGAGTTAGACATAACGTTAATGTTGGAAAGTGAGTAAAGTTGTGTTCTACTTATTTGTTACAATTTTGTTTCTTTCTGTGGAAAAAGCAAAATAAGTTAAAGTAAAGAGAGAAGTTGTCGGAATACAAGTTTACACTTAAGACTGCGCCTTTTTGGATTGGATGAGAAGTCGTAATAAGTGTGAGTTGGTTCTTTGGCACGTTTCTGAGTATCTGAGTA
The DNA here is from genome assembly GCA_020055645.1 of Tomocerus qinae. Lineage (NCBI taxonomy): Eukaryota > Metazoa > Arthropoda > Collembola > Entomobryomorpha > Tomoceridae > Tomocerus > Tomocerus qinae. Next base: position 31,251,090 of record CM034548.1, read on the forward strand.
GGTAGAGCCTATTTCTGGTGTAGCTGTAGCATTGTGACATAAGAATAGAGTTGAGTCAGTGGGATCTCTTGTGGGGCAATGGGAATGCCAAAGCTTAAATCTCAAGGGAGCTGCATGACTTTCCGTGGATGAGAGAACAAAAATTCGTGATAAATTTCCAATCCACGGCTTGACATTTGATTTGATCGAGCTGAAAGAGTAGTACATATAATAGTAGTAGACAGTTGCTATATATAACTGGACTGAGCTGCTTGGCTTCGTTTGACATGGCATCGTCTTCTCTTGTACTGTTAAACTTTCTCCCTCCACCGATAAGATTTCAAAGCTCACTTTCTTTTACTAGACAGCATAGTTAGCCTACATAATATCTATATATCTTCTATTTCTTCTCTGTCTTGACTAAAGATATTCAACACTATGTAAGTACTATTTACTAGGAAAAGTCAGAGAAATAGCCCTGCCTTTAGCTTTGTCAAGAGAGTGCATTTGATTTTTATATTAAGGATAGTTTTATACTATAGACGATATACAGTGTAGACAGATTTAGTTTTGTAAAGTCTGACAAAGATTTAAGGTAGGTGAAAGTGGAGAAAGCTTAGGGAAGCAAGTGCATTCTTATAGTGAAACAATTTTGTGTGTATTATAGTGTGGAGATAAATATGTAAGTAGTTAGACGTGTAGAGTGCAGTCGGTCGGTGGTGAAAGAAATGAGAGTGAGAGATGAAGGTAAGAAGAAAGGAAGTAATAAGAAGAGACCTGGAGAGTGATCTGATCTGATGGGTATAAAAAGAGGAGAGAAAGCATTCAATTCATAGAAGAGAAATAAGAAATCGAGGGAGGAAGAGAAAGAGCCTTCACCCCGACAATTGGATTCACTAGTCTTCGTCTTTTTCCTCCGCCTTCCCATCTCTACAAAGAGTTTTTATTTCTATCCATATTCGGTATCATTCCCCTGACTTAACTTACACCACACACACATACATACCTACACAACGTGCTCTATATAATATGGACACATCCCTGTCTACTAATACTAAATTTAACCATATCCCTCTTGTTTTACTCCTAACGGTATATCCTAATAGTACTACATATGTACATACATTTCCTCTGCTACTTTGTCTCGTTCCAAACAACTAGGCCAACCCAAAGGAAAGAATCCTCTTCACTCTGACTTCTTTAACTGCTCTCAGATTTCCACTTCACAGACATTACACATATACTATTACTATAGCCACGTTATAATATTACCTATATATAAGCATTCATATCTATTTACATAGAGTTGGGAATATTCCTTGTCACTGCAGTTAGATTCGAAAGCTTCGCTCCATTTGAATATCTGCCACCACTTAATCCAGCTACAGAAATATTGGTAATATGAAGAAAGGAGTCTGAATCTGAATGCAGCATTTATATATTGTCAGAGTTTTCGCCCTTGCTGAGCTCCGTATTTGGTTGCACTCAATGCAAACTGTAATATTATTCATGACGGGGAATTTTTTGAGGTGTCAGCAGTCAGTTCAAAGAAATCGACTTTTCCCTATCAAAACTATTTTCGTCTTAAAATACTATCAACTCTGCAGTCTACCCATAATTCCATTTAGATGAATAAATCTAGCACTTGAGTTAATTTCTTTCCGTCTCTCTTGATAATTTCAATATCATTTATTTAGCCTCCTCTTTTTAAAATATTATTATTTTGTGTTGTTTTCCATATTACGTGTACCTAGTGTAGCATTTTTGTGGGAATAGTGTCTTTAAGCTGGTATATAGAGATTCCCACATTCTTTTGGATGTTCCTACGTTCGAAATTTGGAACGCTGCAAAAACATGCTTCTCCAATTCCTATACGCGTTAGCCGTTTCTTTGCAAGTTATAATAGTGCTTAGTCGAATGTAACGAAATGACTGTTTGTTATCACCCCAGTAGAGCACTTCGCATGTGGCTCACAAAAGTAGAGTTGGTACTTATTGATTTGAAGATAGACTGCCGGACTCGCTATGTCCCTGAAGTCTAGTCATGTACTACTGACAGCAAAGAAACTCTTGTTTTTTCTTACCAACTATTCTTGTCCAACTTTTCGAAAACGCTTTCAGAATCTGTTTTCTGACATTGTCCTACTTTACTTTTCCTTCTTGTACTGCAAGAAATTGTTGAAATCTACGGAACAGAAAACAATGATTGTGATACTTTTACTTTTGACTTTTCATGCGAATGTCTACTATCCCAATGTGCTCCGTACGTAGAATTTTTATTTCAACTCATTGCTGTCTTATCTCTAGCTGTCTAGCTGAGACTCACTGCTTCTTGGCTCCTCTGATCTAGATGGATAGTCAGACTAACGGAAATGTTCTTCTATTCAATAACATTCTTGCTCCATTTGGGGTCACATTTTTGTGTGCATACCAGATGCCATAGCGTTTATGTAACTAAATACGCATACTTACTGAGTACCATCTATAGTATTCTCACCTACATTTTCATTCTGCCGAAAATCATTTTTGTTACAGCAATATCATGCAAACATTGATTTCCCAGATTTTGCATTTGAAACAATTCAGACTAGTCCTTACTAGTCACATAATTTTTTGTAAATTATAACTTTTTAATAACTAAAATGTAATAATATTAAATAATTCCGTTTAAATATCATTGATGACATCTTAATATACCATGACCCAGTTCTTTTAATAATTAATTATGTATTGGATGGCTACTAAATGTAAACACTTCTGCATTGCTAATGAGTTTCATAATTTTTGCATAGAGGGTATGTTAGAAATGCTTGGAGAAAGCAGAATGTTCATGTTTTAGGTAATATTGCTTATCAATTTATCATTTAGGGCTTTAGTGGGGGAACGTGCATAGAATATTAGACTGTATAATTACGAGAAAGTAGGATGGGGTATGAGAGATATGGATTTAGTGATCATTTGTTAATTGTAAGTAGGGGGATGCAGCGGATGTGTAGTAAATAAATGCATAGGAAGATGTGTAGCATGGTATGGGAGTTGACTGTAAGAAAGTAAAGAAGATGAAGATCAGCAAATTGCCTGTCTCTAAAGTTCAGAGCTAATGGAATTTAAAAGTACCAGTGTGTTGTCTTGTCTTGTCTGCCTTGGTGGTTGGCTCCAACGTGCATAAATATTGGGATTCGATACAGCTCAGTGCACTCTTCTGGAAAAGTCGTGACAGACAGGGAAATCAACGACTTGTAGACTTGCAGTATTTGTAGTGTGAATTAAATGTGAATAGACGAACAGTCGTCGTAAGAAAAGAAATGGTCTTCGGAAGTGATTTCAGATCTTGAATCCACTTGGAATACATTGGAAAGGGGTGGCTACGAATTCCTGGCCATTGCATACATTGCCCCAGAATGATTTTCACTCTGTTTAAGCACTATAAGCACCTATCCCTAACCTCTGTAGGCTGCCAAATAGAGCCCATAGCCCATGTCTGTTGACTACAGCAAATATATTCACTATCTTTGTGTTTGTAGTCATTGTAATGTGTATAGTGAGTAGTGCTCGTGTGAATGTGTCTGTCTGGCAGGGAAAGAAGAAGTAGGTAGGTAACTGTCGCAGTTTCCTGGCCGTTCATCTCTTTCCGTTGACTCTGTCGAATAGAATGGTAGGTGGGAAAGTGATGATAAGAAAGCTATTAGCACCAGCAGCTGAAATCACAAATAGAGGCTGATACGCGATGTATATGTGCGTTTTCCAAGGAAAAATTTGCATCGAAATTGAGAAGACCAAGTCAAAGTGGATTCCAACTTGCAAATACATATTACAATACTATATACGCCTATATCCCGCGTAATGTTCTTACAATTCCCCTATAGCACAATCTTAGGTGTTGCACTAACAGTCTTTGTTGCCGTTGCTTGCTGTACCTTTTGTTTTGGAAGGAAAACATGTTTCCTATATAAAATACATATGCAAATAAGAAGTTCTGGTGACGAAATGTATGTACCTGTTGTGTGTATATATAATGTGATTTATTACATAGCTACCTGGGTACAATGCATAGATACATACTAATGCTCGACTATGCGTAAGTGCCCCACATACGGAAATTTGTACATTAGCCCCAGTATGGAAATGAGGGCAATACAAAGTAAAATCACATTATCATTTTACAATATTTGCCACAGCCAAATCCCCCCAGACTTGTTGTGTTTTGCTTTGCGGAACTAATATCAGAAGTAGGGAGAGAGGGGAGGAAGTTACTTTGCTTTGTGACTCAGGCGTTTGTTTCAAACGGAGGCTTTGATATTTTGTGTCATGGTGAGCAAGTTACATCATCGTTACTTGCTGTGGCCTCCTTTTGTTTCAGAGGCTGCTTATCTCTAATATTGGAGATTTCTTACCAGTAAATTACATAAACAAGTATATCTATAATATAACAGTAGGCATCTTTGTTGTGCATATTTCTTATTACTACAACAGTATTCCTAGCAACAACGCCAGACCTGAATTGGATCAAACAGATTGAATTTGCTTCCATTTTAGAGGCTCTATTTCATTATTGTAAGTCCATCCATCCAAATCTACACTGCATTGCTTTTTAATGACTCTGCTCTCATCTCGTCTTTGATATCACTAAGTAAAGGACGACGTTGTGGAAGAGGAAGAGTCACATTCCATGAGATGAGACATTAATCAGTCACTGTCAACAGTCAAGAAATTCATGCTGTGGGAAGCAAACTGTTTTTTTCATTGTGGCGAAACTCAGCCACTTCTTCCTAACCAATTCTTTAGTCAAGTCAGATGAGGCAGAAATGAAGGAAGACTTTCCTAGTTTATATATTGTATGATGCCTGCATATGTCATAGACCACATGCAGAAACTGTGCTAACAAGTGTTTCCGTCTGGGAATAAAGTCTAATCCCATCTAAAATATTGCCAATAAATCCCGTAAATTTCAATTACTCATTCTTAACTATATTTAAGAGATTTCAATTTCCTAAAAAGATTTTCAATTTACTATGCCGTGTTTTAAATTGGTAAAATTAAATTACTTTGGCTTAAATGGCCAAACAAGTTTACTAGAAATAACTGGGAAACATACAATCATGAAGCTTATTTCCTGAATTTGTCGTTTGGTAAGTTTTGACTAGTACTCCTTGTGGTCTGTGACTTATAGGTACGAATTTTGCTTACATGGTTTATCACGGCGGCTTCCGATATGTTTGACTAGAGTTTACTGGTAGTAGTTTTCCTTGGATGTTGCACACACCGTGGCAGAGGACAATAAACGTTAACTCTTAATCCACTCTTCTCTCCTCGGCTGTATTACTTAATGCGTTTCTTGAAAAGAGCTTTTCTAATGTGCATAAATAAACGAAAATGCCGTTTTGGTCGTTATGAGTGCGCTGTCATTTTCTAGAAGAAAAGTGGAAAGTAGGCTCAAATTTACATTAAAAAGAGTTTAACGCTTTATAATGTGCTAAGTAAAAGTGGAAAGTAGCTTGTCTATCTGTAGGCGTCGGGCCTCTGTGGATGCCATGCCCATTGTCTGCCTAATACTTAAGTAATAGTAGCCAGTATGCTAACGATAATAAAAATACTGGTAGAAAGAAATTAAATGCACCGTTCACCGTGGAGGTTTATTACTGACAAAAATATCATTTGCTGATGGCATTGTTGTTAAAAATGGTAATTGCCTTTTCTATATAGTGAATTACTACAGGAGAACTATAGAAAAATCTTGGTAATATACCCATTATATATATTTACTATATATTATAAGAATTATTGATGAAATTCGATAAATGCCCAGTGGACAGGATTTAGAGATGATCATTGGCATTGGTTTAAAAGGAAATAGAGGGAATATCGTATGAGTTGGGTTAAAATAGAGAGATGGAGAAGTGTCTGTGTCTTTCTCGTGGCAATCAGAGTTTTTAAGGGGAATAGAGAGAAAGTGAGTTTTCTTGGAGGCCTTGAGCGTTATTATTAGTGAAAGGGAGAGAAAGCAGAGGAACAATAGAGAAATGAAATGAACGTGACATTTTGACTGGGAAAGGGAAAGCTTTTGTACTCCGTCAACGTAGTGGAAGGTGACAAGGTTGTGTGACTATAATTGCGTGTGCCTTTCTTGTCCCTTAATTTATTAGAAGGAAAACCTGAGAGGGAATTTAATTGCTCGTACTCGTTCACATCGTCCTAGAACCAGAAGACTGAGTGAGTGAGTGAAAAATAAGTTCTCTAGGGAATGGCCAAGGCTTTTGTTTCTTTTTAGACTTACTTAAACATAATACGATAGTTGTGCTCTCATTCGCCCTCCTACTACTCACTCTCTGCTCAGAAATTGCACTCTTCTTCTTCTTCTAGTAGCTCAGTTATGTTTCCTAGTTAGATCCAGAAGAAGGAAAGTACGAGAACAGAACGAAATACTCGGCACAGAGATCTGAACTGAAACTTACCAACTAAGAGAAAAAAAATTCTAAATTGCATTTGCTCTCTTACTCCCAAGTATTTTCAGTGTGTAGTTGGAGTAGGTCCACTAAATAGTTCGCAGAGTTAAGCTGTTCTTACGAAACTCATAAGTTTCAGCATCGGTAAAGCTCCAAAGACAAACTCCTAAGTAAATTTCTAATCCACAACTCACATTTATTATGTATGTTTACTATATCAAATGAAATGGCAATATATGAGGATGAACAGTTTGGCTAAGCCGACTACACTTTCCTATTTATCTACTTTTGGTTTCTTCACTCCCACAAACTACACCTTTTCCTATCACATTAGCTAACCCTCTTACACTCTTTCTGAATTCCATGCCACTCGTTCTACTTATTTACTACTTATTTACTTGTCGATGTAATCTTCTGCTTCAAATGTTTTATACAGATTTGAAAATGTAGAGATTTATCATTAAATTGACTTTTGCTATGCCACATAGTATTTATTATTCCTCTCGGTTGCAGATTATTATGTGGAGAAAACTTCAGTAGTTATATCTTTAATCCTTTCCGTCTTTTTCTACAGTAATAAGGATTTTGTAAATTAACCCTGACTAGTGACAGTTAATTAGAAAGAAATATGACACTATAGACTTAAAAATATTTCCAATTCATTTTTTATATAGAATCCCTGATTTCCAGTAGATTGATTTCATCATTTCAACTATTTCTTGTAGTATATGGAAAGTTCCAAGGGCTACATTAGGTTTAGGTATTCTTAAAATTTTTGCTATATTTTTTGAAGTTTTTGGGAATCTGGACGGTTTTTTGCTAATTCGTGGGCGTTCCGTTAACACTTGTGATATAAAAGTGAACATTTTTCACCTTCAATATTTCCTCTGAGTGAGTTTACATAGGTGGGTTAAAATGGTGAGGGAATAAGCTGTAAGTAGTCCCACATTGAGAACAGAATAGCAATACTGCTTTCACTTTGTAGATATTGTCGGTTAGCCTTTCATGTTGCACCTAATTTATTTATAGCTATTCTGCTAGTGAAGCTGCCGTGTGGTGGAGGAAGCTGAGTAACACAGTACTTTAGTAAGTTGCGAGAAACTGAACAGAACAGGGGTTAAGGTTTATCTCCAGATGAAATGCTTATTAAATTTTAAAATCGATTATACGGATGTGATGTTCCAAACTATATTTTATTCAGTTTTTATTATGTACGGCAAAATCCCTGAAACACTATCATACTTTAGATGCGTCATATAATTCAGACATTTGCTTACTCGCGTACTATCCAATACTAACCAGAGACGGGCATTTCATACAAATCAAAGACCCGCACAATATCTCTATAAAAGACTATTGTAATAATATTGGTAAATCTGAAATTAGAAGCATTTAGACACTTAGTTTTAGTTTATATGGCAAATAATCAAAATCCTATTACAACAGCGTCCATTACAAACACAGGATTTACAAAAACCCAATGTTTTTCGTTGATACACTCAAGTATACTTCAAAGCATTAGTGGAAGATTAGTGTCAATATGATTAAGTATCAGCATTTGTCCTGTTGACATTTAGGTCGTACATTTTAAGATTATTTAGTAGAAAATGCATTGAACTTACGCACAAACCTTGCTTTTGGGAAAAAAATGAAAAACCCAAGTAGTCTTCAGGTCTGTGCCTACCTTTATTGCGTTTACACGTTGCAAATCTGTGAGTTCCATCCATGTTTCCTCCTCTCATCTATTTCTCTGAGTATTCCCTACACCGCAAATATTACTTCTCGTAGCGGTTCAGAAAGTGAGTTATGATTCATGATGGTTAGTGAAGCTGATAGAAAATTTTCTTGTTTTTCTGTAAGTATGTCAGTTGCTTTGTTATAAATTGCGTTTGAGAAAATAGGCCTATATGTGCGTTTTTAGGGAATCTTTTTAGGAGAGTTTCGGGATACAAATGCGTATTGAATAAATAAGTGAAGCAGCTAAAACACAAGAATAAGTAAACTGGGAAACGTATATGGATAATAGATATGTACAGGTATTTTTCCCAGAGTCAGTTTGGGTGAAGTTTCTCTCTATGTATCTAAACCTGTCAGTAAATGCCAGTATATCTCATAGAACAATTGAGTATTACATACAGAGCAAACAGTTCGAATTCGAGAGCATTTTTTAAGATTCAGGGAGTGGAGTAAAAGTGTAATTGTTCGGTAGTTTATATTCTAGTAGCGTGTCCATATTAAAGTTATGTACAATTCACTTTCTCCTACACGTTTTTTAAAATTCTACTGTGCTACTAAGCTATTAAAGCTATTGTCTGCCACCTAAAATATATAGAATACTTGCTTTAAGTATAACTAGACTTATATTAATAGCTATGATTCATCTTTCCTACGTTTATACATAATTTAAATGGAATGAAAATATTAGGTATTTTAAACAAATGAAATCCGCTTTCTAATTCTGATCTTTCTGTAATAGTAAAACTTTTACGTTATATTAATGTAATGAAGTCATCATTTATTGACTATTTCGTGAATGATAAATAAACGGACTACAGGAAGGGTCCGAAACTGTGATGGACTACGGAGTACCAAAAGTACTTAGTAATAGAAATGGGGGAAACCACAGGAAAGTCATAAGGGGAAACAAAAATGTATTATTAATTTATTTGTTTGTTTACAGGCGGAGATTTGGAGTGTGTTCATTGCAATCCTCCGGAAGAGTGTGAGGAATCTGCAAGCTTGTACGGATGTCGGACTCATTGAACACATTTTACACAGACTCCCGCACGCGGAGCCTATTGTTGCCGGTATGTAAATATTCCACTCACTCTGCCTATGGGAACATATCAGTTATGTGCATAAAAAGTCATCTTACTCCACAGTAACTACCCAAAGTATATTATTTGGGTTTATCTGTAATGTCATGAGTTAGGCAATGGACATTTTAATCATTTTGGTCACATAAAAGACGAATGCGATGTCCAGGTGAATTTGATAGTAGTTTGACAGCGCTATACCTACTCAGACAACGTTTCGAAGAGAGATTTATACCGACTACAGGCACTATGCATAATCATGACTTCTAATATTTGACTTTGTTAGTGATATAGATGGAAAAATAAATTGACACTGACGCAAGGTCCAGTATATTATATCGTACCCGTGTCTAACATTTGCAAAAATTGGATAACCAATAATAAGTACCTAAAAAATTCTTATTCCTATTCCTGGCATATCTAACATATTTTACTTGGAAAAACAGCTATCACACAAGGTTATCCAGTTTTTGTAATGTTATTGATGGATGGACCGCAGTAACTAGGAACCAATGTATGACTGAATCATCCAGGATTTTTTTTAATTATGACCATGGAACCCGCATGCATAATATAATATAACAAGAGGTAAATGAAAGCAATATTCAATGGCGCAGTGTGTAGGAGAAACCTAAAGTTGATAGTATTTGTTTTCTGGGAAAAGTGAGAAAATGGGGTAAAGTGAAACAGAAATGACGTACAACTTTTTACAATTAATATCAATTCAACAACATATGATTGTTAATATGGACGAGCAGCTACTAAAAAGCAAAAAAGCGGAATCGGTTATGAACTCAGACAATTTACATTGTATTGAGTAAAATAAAATTTTATTTTCATTTTTTAGCAAAGTTTGCATAGCTCAAAAAAATTCCCGGTAATCGCAAGTTGCCACTTTCCCAATATACTTTTATTTGCCCTGCCATCTATAACTAAAACCACCTCACCTAAAAACAAAATATCTTTATTTTAAACTTTTCGTGGTTGCGACCCTCTAGGATAGTATATTTTCAATTTAAGGCCCCAAACGTCCAGAATGACGCAAAACTGGTCGAGTTACCTAGGCTTTGTTAGAGCAGGAAAACATAATTATGTATGTATGATCATTCATTGCCCGTCCACCTTAACAAAAAACAACTCCCTTACATATAATAGATAGTGATAGAGATATTTGTTTGACGACTATTAGTATGATTACTTGGTATGACGTATAACTGGACGTGGAATGATGTAGATGACTATTTCAATAACTATTTAATACTTTGACATCTGCGATGGGAAGTTGGATATAGGATTGACTTTTTAAAGCAAATGCACATCACTGTAAGATATTCATTCTACTGTCAGTCGCTATAGTATTTCTCTACTTGTGTCTAGTATCTAAAACCACTGTAGAAATTACTATACCACTTCAGTAGAGAATATCTAATTCATTTACTTGAATGTAATGCAATGGAATCCTTTCCTCATTACGAGAACTGATAAAATGTCACTTGACATCACACGCATCCAACGTTCTCAAGTATACATATTCTGCACCTTTTCATTTCCTAATATTCCCCCCTACCAACTCCCCAGAATGGCACTTTGTTTGAAATGCCTGAAATATCCCTGCACGGATCCGCACTTTCATTTCAATGATAATACCTACGTAAAATTGCATAACATCCAACATAACGTACTTATTCATTCATTTCACCACGAGCCACTTTCCGCTAAACAATATTTCACTTTGCATTCACTCACTCATCATTTCAAGTAAAAGCACACTTGATTAAATTTTCATTTATTTTCTCTCTGACTGACTCATTGTCTGACTTTGGTCTTTTCTATAAGTCTCTCATTCCACATACCTAAACATTTTCATTATTTTATGTTGTTTATTATGACTATGTTATGTAGGTACTTACTTCATCTGCCATCCACACATTTCTTCCTCCTGAATATTTCCACTTAACTTCCCCTGGTGTCTTTCCCTATTCATAATCCTCTTTTCTATGTCCTCACCCCTTTTTATGTTTAACAACACATGCACTAAATATTAAAGGGGTTCTATTAATTTCTTTATTAACAAACTTTCTACATTCAATTTGTTATCTGCTTTTTGTACATTACGCATGCCTTTTGAATTTTATTTCTTGTGGATATACCCATAATTTGTACTTATTAACAAATATCACAATTGGGTTTGTATATTACACCACTAATGATGAAATTGCATTTGCATGGTTATTACAATTAATTAGTTTGTCAAGTTATTACAATTTGAACATGAGTAAAATTGAATAAAATGTTATGTTTTTATGTCTGTATGCACGGATTGATGAATTTTAATATTAACTATACATTTTTGTAGAGTACCTTCCTTACATATGAGTTTAACGACGTTTTTGTTAAATGTAACGAATACCACAGATTTTTGTTTCTTTACCCGGGTGTTAGACTCGCTTTGTTCTCTATAATCTCATTGCTCCTACTTTTTACAATTTATATGATGGTGATAAATGACTTGTATTGGGATAATGTCAACTCGGTATTTCGGTACCACACGAGTGAAAGGAATTTAATTATTTTCTTGGTTTGATTGTTTCCTCCAAACTTACCTCCATGACTTGACTTGCACATCTATATAGAAGATCATTGCACAGGTACTTTAAATGCTAAAATAGTCGCTCGTTAAAGTATTTATTTTGTATCATCTCAATTAATAATATTATTATCTAGGTAACTTGTTTGACAATTATGACAAAATAATGCTTAATTTACTTATTAGTGTCACTTTGGTAAAATATTATTGCTTTCGGATAAAAATACACTGTATGCTTTTAAAGTACTATTTCTTATGAAACGAACCAAATTGCTTTGTAATTCTTAATATCACATTTACTGTAGTAAAATGCTTTATCTCGATAATAGTAAAGCTCCTAATAATGCTTTGCTGCTAAATAATAATACATCAGCAATGTTTACTGAATGTAGTCTTTGACTTGGAATTTGTCAGTCATCAAATTATAGTAGAGCGCCATTTGTTTAATTTTCAAACCAGACATATAATTGTAAACATACTACAACAGATTCTTTAAATAGCTGACATACTAGTATCAAATGGTTTACTGAATATAATATTCAGTATAAAGGGCATTTGTACTTAGAGTCCTTTTAAAAACATACTTTTGACAATTTAATAATAAAATAGCCTTGTTCAGAGTTTCCCTCAGTTTATTTTTAGCAATTTCGATTTATTTTGTATTTTGTGACAAATAATATCCCACTGTTCATATCATTCCGTTATAAATTATAAATGAAGGAATTGCCATTTTGGTACGCTATCTATGGTGTCCAAAAAGGTTTATAATGTAATGGGTGTAGTATATGATATGAAGGATCCATCATCATGCAGCTTGCATTAAAATGTGGCCTGTACATTGATTGATGATAGTGCAGTGGTAGTCTTAGCCCTGACTATGACAAATTAGAATGTGATTTCAGTGTGAAAATTTTTTGTGGGATGATCTGACATATAACACAGTTTGGCTTGATAGACTAGGTCTAGAATAACAAATGCTAATATTATGTAGATATATCTTGGAGTTCAGATAGTGATAGTGGATTAGATGTATCAAATAAGTTGTAGTTGAGTTTCTGTCATAAAGTTTGCATTTCAAAGGAAAGTATATTTTCTTTGAAGAGAAAGCAGAACTTTTTTCAACAGGGTTATACACACCGCTCTCCATTTGCATCCTAACGGAGTGTATATTTGTATATGCCAAGCTTTTATCTTGTAACAGAAGCTAACAACATTTATACACTCCTATTTCAGTTGTCTTCTCTATTTTCTATTCTTCTACTTAACAAGGCACCAAAAAACTTGCATTTTACTTTTTGTCTCTCTCGTGCTTATCCTTTTCTTCTCTCGACTGCTTTGCATTGCTTTCGTCTTCATTTTATTACCAACTCTTCGTTTCCCACAACTTGGATGCATCATATTATTATCTACCCCAACAATATCTATTCTCTACTCACAAAAAGATAGGCAATACGTTTCTTTTACGATCTGATCATGTTCCTTGTTTCTGTGTCGTTTTCATTTTCTATCGACAAATATTTAGTTATACAGAGAGAACATTCTTTCACCAACGCATACAAAGGAAGCGGTTCAAGTTATCTTTATATTAAGTCTTCTATGCTCACCTTCAATTTTATTATTTGTCGCTGTATCAAGAAGGTAGAGGGGTGTAATGTTGTACCCATAAAATATTGGGCCATGGTATTAATCTTTTGCATATTAATGCTAGTAAAAATGAAATACAATTTTTCCTATTGTATTTTGTGTAGCCAAATATTGCTGATAAATAATGAATAGGTATTATTAACATTTTGTAGAATAGGAAGTAGATTAAAATGATAAAATTTTCAACGGCAATAATCGTATTTGATATTTAAATTTGGATATCAGCTTCTTTTTGTGTAAAATGAGGATAAATATAGAGTAGCCCCATCAATTCTGTTTTTATTAATTTTTATTTGATGAGTATATAGATATAATATTGACACTCTATTTCATCTGTGTTAGTATAAAAATGAAAATACAACGTGACTAGATATATTTTCTGCAGAATGTACTAAGAATGGATGTTTTTGTGACTATATATATGAAACAACTGTATTTGTGTGACCCGAGAGGATTTTAATGTTCTCTTTCTTTGCGATTGCACGTTCCAATTATAAAATTAGTCCAATTACATTGAGAAAAGAAAAAAACTTGAGAAAACTAACCTTGAGTGTGTGCTATCCCCTACTGCATACTACTTCTGCCGCTAACAATAAGTTTTAAGTCAAACTGACGACATGGCTTGAGGACATGAAAGTTTCGAAGACTACGCAGAAGTAATACATACAAATGCACATCTTCAATAGTATTTCGTTTCCAGGGGCAGGATACCTAAGCACATTCGTCTTCAAAATAAGTGTTCAATCTTGATTTTCGTAAAATAATGGCATATTTTCTTAAAAACGGTTCAAATTATTTTATTTTCAATAGGAAATATATTTTTGCGTGTAGTATTTAATAACACTGACGAGTTTCTTAAAAAGTGATGTAAATGCCCTCGTATTTTTTACGTTGGGCAGGAGCTGTTTCACGAAAGGGTGATTATCCAGGCTTTTGTTTGGCAGATTGTGAAAGTCGGACATATAAGTATATCGTGTGTATCACACAATCACAGAAGACTTATTTTATATCTTTTGCCAGCAGCAACTTGAACTTGTGAGATTCTATTATACAAAAGCTATTATAGAGAAAGTTGGCTTTTTAGTGTGGAAGTGAAGTGAAAGGGAGGGAAGCCAAACCAGCTTATGTTCTTAAGATGTCTTCTGCCAAAGATATCTACGACTTACTTAGTTTAGTTAGTTTGTCCAAAATGTAGTCCCTATAAACACAAATAACTACGTTGCTTCTGCTATGCTCTTTATAAGTAGTTGGAATTTGGCGACTACTAAGAAAGATTATGCGTGAACTCCTGTGGCTTCTCTATGGCATTGATGCAAAGATGCTAACTGGACGCTGTCGTTATTTGGCTCTGACAATTTCATCCGTATACCACCATAGATACTATATAGGTACGTACCTATTTCAAATTAAGGAGCAAGGACCTGCATCTAAACTTATTCTAGTATCTTTATTATAGTTTGTCCCATTTATTAGTATCTGTGTAGGTACACAGAGTAATACATGCAATCACGTCAATGACAAACAGCGAGGGCGAAGAGATAAGGATGTGGTCTCTATGAGTGTTTTATTAAGTTTGTGGGATATGATAAGTGAGTCAAAGTAGTATAAGTTAGAAGTAGCAGATTCTGTTAGAAACGAGCACAATGGCGTGGTCTGCTTAACTATTAAAAACAGTAGTGGATCTATATATAGTGTGATGGAAGGAAAGTTGGCTGTCAGAATAAAGTATATTCTAGAAGGTTCGTATTTGAAGAGGAGAAAGTCTCTGCGAAGTTAGCTCATTGTTAGTGAAAGTCGAAACGGTTGAGTTTGGATTTGGACAAGTTGGACTTTAAAGTTGACACGAGTCTGGATGTGAGACAGTTCAAGAGCAGACAATACCAAGACAGAATGGAGAGAGAACCGCAAGGAAGAAATCTCGAAAGTTAAAAGCCAACCAACCAAGCTCAGACAACGAGTCTCTTCAGTCCACTGAAAGCTAAAATCAAGCAAATCACCTAAATGCGTAGTTTGTCAGTATTGGTGGACTTGACTGAGCGTTTATAAGGAAAACTTCTGTAGACAGGATGTGCTAAGCTTAAACATAAACAATGAGGAACTATTCCAGTTTCCCGTCTTAATTCTCCGGATTGTGAAACTCTATACGCACAAGAGTCAAGTCAACTCAAGGATGATCTGAAACTTGGGTATTATTATCCACAATGTAAATGTGTGTACACAGTACGTAGAAAAACATCCATTTAGAATTCCACATGCGTATCTATTAGGAAGAATCTGAGTTGAGCCTAATTACATAGCTTACTTACCCCAAAGGAGGAAAGACTTTAAATATACATATAGTTTAAAGGGGAACTACAGATTTTGAGGATAGAACTGAGTAAGTGTATCCACATTCTCTGATTGTGTGTACAGGGTGGAATGAACTAGAACTTTGTATGCAACAACAAAAAAGTCTTTCGTAACCACCCTGCGTATCTCAGAAGTCAGTCGTACTCAATTGTGATGCAAGTAATGACTGGAAGTTGGTAGTGGTGGGAAGCAGAATAATAATTAGATGCAACGGTTTCCTTGGTTTACAATCCATGTCTCGACTTTCTTAAGCTAATAGGTTGGTTTGGCATTCACTAAAATGGGAATGAGAGAAAGCATCTTCTGTTGTTGTTCTTTGGTCAACTTGTAGTTTTCTACAATGTAATGCACTTTGAGGTTTGCTCACAATCAGCTTAGCTTTTCTGACTGGATTGGTTTGATGATGGAAGATGGAGAGTGGAAAGGACAAGTCCTTATCTGCAGATAAAGTAGATGACTTGGAAGAGATCACTGCAAGAAATATCTCCACTCTGCTAACTAACACAACTGTATGTAAATAGAATATTATGCTGTAGGTGGATGTGAATGGAGTAAGTGCATTCTGGGTAATAGCATTACGTAGTCAAGTCAAGTCACCCAAACTAAAAGAGTGGAGAAAGCGAGGAAAAGCAAAACAAAGCAATGCGAGTCCAATCCAAACTAGGAACCTAGAAAGGAGAAATGTCAACCAAAGCAAAAAAAACAACTACAAAGAAAAAACTCGCTTTCACCACCCTAATACAAACGAGAGAGAAAGAGATGCACAAACTTACTTATTGTTGCGTGTTCAGTCTTCTATTCTGATTACTGTTTTTGTTTTCTAAGTCTGACTACTTTTTTTTACTCTAGTTGCATGCTCCTTGTCTTTGTCGTCTCTTCTACTCTCAACACAATACTTTTTTATGCTAAAATGCATCTCGTACTACGACTAACCATCTACATTTATTTTCAGAGATGGTATTACTCATATTGTTGGGCTACTTACACATTGTGTGGCAATTGGCAAAGCTATTCGCACTATGCCTTTGCTTGGATTCTATGAGAATTTTTATATGCATTTCCCACTTAATGGGGCATCTTCTCGGACTTTATTGTCACAAGTTACATAAAGGTTACAATAGTAATTACTTTCATAACTACTAATGTACTTCATATTCAGCACATCTATAATTCCCTTTTGCTCATAATAATATACAATTTAGTATCAAAAGTATCTACAATGTTACAGTCGGCAGTCTTAACTTAATGATCATAATATTATATATACTAGTATCACGTTGCCCCTTAAATACGACCTTTTATGCAACCCACATAGAAACGGATATTATGTAGTATGACATGCATTATAAAGGTTGTTTCTTCCAATTTTGTCAACATTTAATTGGATTCTATTTTATTTTGCAATAAATAACTACATGCACACTTTAATGGTTCATGCTGACTTTTTATTGCATAAGTTTAGTTGCAAGTAATAGGAAATAATTGATGCAAATCAATTATGTCTTGCCTTGTGGAAACTACTAAAAATTGTTTAGTTCAACAGTTTTTTGTCTAATAACATTGAAGAAACTACATTTTCTGGAGCAATTATTTAGTAGAAACATGAAACAAGTGTATGAGTAACCTTTTCAAGTGGAAATGCAATTTGTAAAACAAAATGCAATTCTGGAGTTTGAAATTATACAGGCAGAAACAGGTTCGCACTTGACGCTATAGAGATGAAATGAAACTTGAGAGCAAATCACGTCTCATTTGTATTGCTAGTTTGCTGAACGTTGCATTACAAATATAAGCATTGCAAAATTTTGCTTTAAAATTAAAATGTGCATTTTGGCTTTGTTCGTTTTCATTGTGCATACTATTTCTATTTATAAGGACATAATAATGCTATATAATTATCGTAGTCAGTTGTGATAATTATTATTTCTGCAATATACCCTTGGTGTTGTGTAATAATTTTCAATATCAAAAGCTGAATAGGGAAATGTGAGATTTCCAACGAGAATGCAGCACTTTCATAACGGGTGCTTTTACGTGCTTGAATTTAATTAATGTTTGGTATTAAATTTCCCTTCAAAATCAGTGAATGAAAATCAGCTTATAGAGAATATTCCTACCAAAGCTTTTTAATGTATTTTTCAACATTTTTTACTTATACGATGATATTTGTAGTTGTTTGTATTTTATTAGTTGTGTTTCTATCTGTATGGATGTGCTCGTAAAAGGTCCGGACGGTTAGCTCGATGCTCGTTGTGTTATTTTATAACTTGAAGTGATGCTCACCCTTCTGTATTTTCATTTTCTGTTTAGCGAGTACGATTTTATTTTTCCGACGCACAAATTAAATTGTGTTACACAAAAATGTTTTGTAAAAGCGTAAAATCGAATTGGAAATGGTGAAATGTCGGATTTCCTTTTTAAATCTAGGAGAAACGTTGTAAACAGAAAATAATTCAATTACAGAATGGAAAAGTGTATAAAAATGAAAATTTTCCATTCGGTAATTGAGTGAAAGGTGAGCTGAGCTAAACTGGTTCGTTTCGTTTCGATGTGCTAAACTGTACTCTTTTATGTATTTAATATTGTACAATACATAAATATATGTAAAGTACATCTTGTTATCAGTTATTCTAAGGCACTTAATAATTTTATTGTGTACTACAACTACAAATATTTCATCATGTAACAAAAGAATTAATTGTGTTTTGTTTATTGGTAGATTTGCTGATTGAAATGCTGGGAGTACTTGCAAGCTACAGCATCACAGTGAAAGAGCTCAAACTTCTATTTGGGTCCATGAAAGTCGTCAATGGCCGTTGGGTATGAAATTTGATTATCTTTGATAACTTTCCCTATTTCCTAATAAACTCTTACCTAGAAGCAAGACCGGAATAATAAGTTCACCTTTATTTGCAACTTCCTAATTAAAATATAGTACTAAAGCTTTCCTTTTGATCAACAGAAGGAATTCTTGTGATGACACTTGATTGATGTAAATACAATAAGCTTTTGGTAGTCAATTCTTAGTATACAAATGTTTACCACATTTCTACAAAATACGTTTCACAAGTTTATTTAATTTAAATGCGATAGAACTTGATTACTTTGGCATGTAGCTTTTTTGAAGTTTTGATGATGTAAAGGATGTTTAAATGGGAGTTCTACGTAACAGTTGCCTTGATGAAGAAAGGTTGAAAATAATTAAAAAGAATAATAAAGGGTGGGATGCGATAATATAATTTTAGGATTGTATAATTTGAGAGGTGAAGATGAATATTTATTGACGTGTAAGAAGTAGATGTGTGAATTAGTTTGACTTTGATCTTTTGGTTGACTAATTAGGTCTGAAAAGGAAGTAATATGAGTAGTGTATAGAATATTATATTTCAGTGTGCCTTTTCGTGTCAAGAAGGTGTTTTCTGTTTTTGGAAATAATTATAGGTTTAGGGAGGATATTTAGTGCACATATTATTATTTGGTCCGTGTCATGTTGGTTGTCTGTTGGAATGTATCTTTGGAATCCATTCATCTGTTTGTAAGGGATGGCTAAGTGCCCTGGTAGTAGATTAATGGTTGGGTTCTCTGTTCGGATGTCATATGGATAGAAATAGAAGTCAAGCTGAGTCAAGGGAAGTAATATCCAACTATTTATAGTCTCTCTCCGAGCTAAGCCCAGCCAGCCAGGCCAGAGAAATAAAAGGAAGACAAAACAGGATGTTCTACAATGACTCATATTGCGATCTGCTCAGTCTTGACGTTCATTCAGCGTTTTGATGGCTGTGAGTCCCCTGATTAATGCATAATTACTCCTTGCCTTAATTAGGATTTGGTGTTCCTTTCTAATTAAAACGGACTTGAGTTCAGCCATCATATTCCCTGACATGTGTCTTTCTCTCTCTCTCTACCTACACAGACCCACTTCACTTTTACTTCCTTTATTCAGACAGACCTACTACGTACCTAGGATTACAAATAACACCGTCTCCTGGAATGCAACTCACTTCAAACAGACTCAACTAAACTAACATGTCAACACTCCAATCCCTCATTCAGTTAGTCACTCAACTCATCTCCGCCTTCTCGTCACAATCATTTCCGTCCTCAACCACCCGAAAATCATTTTCTACCATTTTCTTTTATTTCCTTTCACTCAAACTTCTCCAAACTAATAACAGGTTAGCTAACTATGTCTGTGACATCAGTAGAAAGGAAATACGCAATTCCTATCTATACAATTAGTACTACTTGTAATTACACCTATATACCTGATATCAGTCATTACTAACTTTATCCCTTTCAATCTCATAGTATTCAACAAGATTTCTATAGCAAATATAGACACAACAACGTTAGCTAGAGATTCACAGTTTGCACAAGTCAATAATTAAATCCTTACATGTTCTAATTAATTTCTACCAGAATTGTGGACGTTGATCGCTTGTTTTTTGATTCATCATTAATTGTAATGCTACAGAAACATCAATATTCAAGGCTTTGAAATTTAAATGTCATTGTAGTTCACTATATTCTTATTGGATACAATCTATTCTAACTAAGACAACGAAAACTCTTTTAAAATTTAGTTTTTTTGAATTTCTTAAAATATAAAACTTTTTGAAGGTGCGCGAATTTCTTCCTTACAGATCGAAAAATGTGCGTGTACCATGAAATTAGATATAGACATATTATTGAAAATATTCATTGGGTTAGAAGATTGCAAGTATATTCACGCATTGCTTGTAATCAGGACGGCCAAGAATCTCATCAACATCGGAGTACTTATTATTTCATACCTCCATCTCCTTTATGCTCATTTTCTGACTTTCACCTTTTAATGAGGCAGTTGGTTATAGCAAAAACATTTGCTCCAACGTTTCCAATATACATATACTTAATATCCTATATATATCCACTATACGCTCTGAGCAATGAAAGAGTTACTCAACTTGCAATTTCGAGTTGCGTAAATACATTTCCTTGCAGATATATATCTGTAGACATATTTCATACAAATGCTTTTCCTGAGAGTATAGGACAAGATTTACTGACCTAGTAAGATATTCTAATCCACCAGGAATCATTTAATTTCACTTGTGTATTTATTTCAAAGACCTTATAGAGTGTAACAGTTTATTTTAAATGTAATAAATCTTACATTATTATATGGCTGAGTAATCAGGAATTGGATAAAGTCATATTTATGTACTCTGAGTGTAACTTGTAAGCAATTTTTTTGAAAATAACTTTCACCGTGATATATTGAACGTATAACTCTTTTTGCACGCAATTTCGATTCTAAATATACAGGACAAACTATAAATATGGTATTAAAACGTTATTAAATAGCTTGAGTTGTCTGACTTATAAAATAATATTTTAAATTGATTTCGTTTTCACAAGAGTAACAGGAAATATTCTCAATAACTCTAATTTGTAGATATTTTCTTAGTGTATAATAATTTAATCAAGATGTCTAGATAGTGTAAGAGGGAAAATAATTCATAGGTAAGTGTTTTTGTATTTAATTGGATAACCTTGAAGAAAACTAATCCATTTGGAAGGATTAATTTCTCCCTTTCTCCTGTAGATGGTTATTGTAAATTATGAGTACAGATTTGTCCGTTGTTCCTAAGAAGATAAATTGTGAGGGGATCCGCAAAAGCTTCTTGAACAGAGAAAGTTCATTGATGCAGGTTTAGATTGGGATGTACTGAACTTCTTTATTTAGTTGGTTTTTGGTATTGTTTTTGGGTAAGTATTTGGTTTCTTGGGGTTAAAAGCTGAGTACATTGCCAGAATGTAGATAGAAGGCCAGGGTTAGGTTACGACGTTGAAATTTTAACAAGACAAGGGAGGGTCGGGAGAGAAAGCAGGAGCAGTAGAAGACCATTTCAGATGACTAAACATCACGAGGCAAGATGTAAAAGCAAGTCGTGGAAGAAAGGCTCATTATTAAAGCTCGGCTTGCTCGCAAGTATTAAAATGTCAGTGTTGTACAGCTAAAAATGATCAATGGAAGCTTGTTATTGAGGAAATGGCAGAATATTTTAGTGCTCCAGTCGTTCACATGACGTATACCTTGAATTGGCTGTGCACGAACCTAGCTCAGACTTAAATCTAGTCATTGAACCGATGAAATATGTAGGTACATAATTGCACCAACTCGCTACAGTCTTTTCTCTTCTACTGAACACTTTCCTCTGCTATACTCATAGACATTGTTAAATATCTACTACTCCGCATTTCTATTGTTGTGGCTCTCCAACTCCAAGACAAACCAAAGTCTTTAAACTGGAATAGGCCCTTATCGTCATCCTTGGTGGTATTTTATTGCATCTACAATCAGTCAGTCAAGACTCAAAACTGATACTTTCAGCTATACTTTTCGTATAACACAAGAAAGATTTCATACAGATATAACATACACTCAGCATTGCTTCATTTTTGTATAAGATAGGTACTATAGGCGAAGAAATTTATCAAATGTTGTTCAAGTGGAAAACTAATGTATTAAAAGCCATAAGGCTAAGTATAGCTAATAACTACCTATCTAGGCATTAGTACAGGAATAGTCAAGACAATGTGGCTATATCGGTGGATAATGATCAAAAGATTTGGACAAAGAGGACAGCCAGTTCCAATCACTACATTCCCTAGCCCTGTAGAAATCAATAGAAATAATAAAAAGTCTGCATTTACATGCTGCTCTAGTTTTTCAGGGTAAATTTTTAAATAACATTGACTCCAATACTATATCCATACAAATATTTGAGACGTCTATGCCTACATTTATTACCATTTCAAAACATTTGCAAGGAACAAAAAGGATACTCATTTTTTACAAAGAAGTAAAAAGGGCACTACTTTTTTAAAACCGCTGTCCATTTTACCTTTTTTGTATTATTTACATGTGAAGTGAAAGTAAATGGGGCCATGGGGCACGCTGGTACATCAAAAAAGGTAAAAAGATAAACAAGGACTGCTTTTTTTAAAATTTACGCCTATATTTTTTATAAAAAAGGTGAGACACTTAAAAACTTGTCTCGGAGAAACGGAACCAGAACAATCCTCTAAGGAGGTACCTGCAAAAATCTTAATTCAAAATTTTTAGTGATTTGTTTAGATATTATATTTATATGCATAGGCACACTAGTGTTTCGATATTATTTAAAGATAACTCTCAAGTATAATTTGAACTGGTGTATCTTTATAAATATTACTATTATTTTTATGTACTTTTTATTTAAATACCTAAAAAGTATCATCTCAGGCTGAAAGTTGCTTTATTCTTGTTACGTATCGTCGTTGATATTCTTGTCTGGACTATAATTAATTTCCAGTAGTAACGTCATTGGGGAGGGTAATATTTTACGGTAGCCCTTTATATACTATAAGTATTAAGTGGTTTCATTTTGATTCCAATAAGGTACCTACGCATAGGTTAGTAGATTGATAAATGAATTGGTTGTTGGTTTTCGTGGTTAAAGGGAGGAAGTGTAAACTAAGTCGTTGAATTCTGGTGGAGTTGAACCGAGAGTAAAAGTGCGTAAAGTTATAAGACGGTAGACGGAAGAATTCAATTCGTTTCAAGGATGTGGTGTGAGTGACAAGAATACGGGGAAGTTTTAGCAGACAATTTGACTCGAGCTGAGTGATGAGTCTCCCAGTTGACATTCAGCAGCTCTCTCCAATTTTTTCTTCATTAGTTTTACTTTCTCCAGAGTGAAAGTTGAGAACTTACGTATTCTTATAATATATACACTTCGCGTGTTAATAATATATGTAGTTCTCCTACATTATTTAACATGAGATATATAGGCTTAGATGCAAAGTATACTATTTCGAGCATTATATAGAACATTTTCCACAGGAATAAAAATCTCTCTTACTATTCAGGTCTTTACTTCGTTTTTGCAAAACCAAAAATGCCTTCCATTTGGTGCCAATGGTTCGCTAAAGAGTATTGCATCGATTAACAAAAGTTGAATTAGTTGTAGGAGTATACCAAATGATTTAAATCAGGCAATATTCTCTCAGTATCATCACAAGATGTCCACTCGAAATAATTTTATTTTGCTCTAATTGTATCTCTTGACAAACTTAAGTTGATATTGGTGATATCAACTTAAAGATATTTAAGTTCGGTTTTAGTGATCAGATAATCCTATTTTCCTATCTCTGATATAAGCATAGATTCAACAGTAAACTTGTCACTTTTAATTACAAGTTTCACTGTTGTAATTTATGCTGGTCTTTCAAATCAATGATATTAGTGCTGTCAGAGTATTATAGTTATACCCCTTATATATGTATTTGGTTGTAGTGCATACTTGTATGTAAGTATAATATATTTCTATGTAATTTGTAAGTAGAGCTAGATAATAACAATCTTTTGTATTTTTTCAGCCACGACACTCTGCCAAATTACTGAGCGTCCTTCGACAAATGCCACAGCGAACAGGGCCGGATGTTTTCTTTAGTTTTCCGGGTAAAAAAGGCTCGGTAAGTTATCAGTGTTGACTTGAGTTTCAGTACACGTATGCTTGTAGGTATCCGCATGGCGATTAGGTAATAAAATTTAATAAAAACACCTTATAAATATTTATCAGTAGCAATATCAATAGTAGTTTGGTTAGCAGTGATGTAAATACTTGCCTATAGTTCTGTTCTTTTGATGAAATTACTATAGCTGACCTAGATAGGTAGTTAAACATAAATATGTAAAAGCGGAGCCTAGCATTTTTTATTATTGTTATTCCTATTGCCTGCTGTCCAGCCACCGACGAAATTAGAAGTGTGCTATGTATATAGAGTGTTGGCTATGGATATCTTAAGTAATTTCCTCCGTATTTTGCGTATATCTTGACGTCGATATATTGTAGTAAAGACTCGTGTAAGTGTTCTTGTCTCATGCTAACAGTTTCATTTTGCTGTTGTATTCACTATAAAACGGCTGTTTACAGGCAATATTGCTCCCTCCATTGGCTCGATGGCCGTATGAAAATGGATTCACTTTCATGACATGGTTCCGTCTAGATCCTATCAATTCCGTCAATATTGAGCGAGAGAAGCCCTATCTCTACTGGTAAGTACAATACAAATACAACAGAGATCTATCTCAACCCGCTATCTCACCCTAAAACAATATCCACTATACAATATCGCAGAAAAAATATTTTCCTTTACTTCCCCGTATGAAGAGCAACGTGGAATTATGCCGTAGGAAATAGCATGTTAGTATTCACGTTGATATTGATGTTATCGGAAATTGGATTTCTGACTTGTTCCCGTTTCTCACAGGAGACGAGCCACAACAAATACCTTTACTCACGACTAATTATGCATCCTGTAGAAAATATTCAAACTTTATTACAGTAGCTTCCCGAGCCTATTCACGAAACACTTCTGGCAATCCTTTCTATATCTGTGGAGATAGCCTATTCTTGCAATCTTGTCTGCGGGCACTGCGGTCTGTGCGCCTTTCGTGAACGCGAACAATTTGAAATTCATAACGTTCTTCCTGACGTGGAGATTAAAATACTTTCAGGTTATAGTTAGCTAACAATACAAAGACGCAGTAGAATTTAATTTGGTCGTTGTATGAGTTTCCGAATTCGTGTTATTATTAGTATTGGGCGGGTGGTGATAAATAAAGCCACTAATGGGCCACAGAGACAAGACAAGACAGAGCTGATCTTTGCTATTTACCCAAAGGAGAATAATTTAGCCGCCGTGACTGGTTCTGATGTGAGATTTAGTTGCCCACTTTCATGCTTATCCCTTGTCTATATAAACCTGCCTGCCTACTACTACTAAAAAGTATTACTCCTACTTAGCTCCCTCACATCCCACTACTACATACTCTCCAGATAATATGGACAGATATCCACAGATCTGAAGATATAGATCCGAACAATGAAATGCAATGTTATGTAATTTAATGTAATGCTATGTGATTCGTACATGTGGACTAATGCAATGTAACTCTTCCTATGAACTAATTCCAGTTTCAAGACAAGCAAGGGTGTGGGCTACTCCGCTCATTTTGTGGGCAACTGTTTGGTTCTGACTTCAATGAAAGTGAAGGGGAAAGGATTCCAGCACTGTGTCAAATACGAGTTCCAGCCTAGAAAGGTATGTCTCCAGGCTCTGTTGCTTGGCAATTCTCGTCCAATCTAATCTAATCTAATGCTCTCCCTAATGCTCCATGTCCTTCTCATCTCCATTATATACCCTTACTTACTATTATTACTCAACGTCCACTCTCTCTCGTCTCAAAAAATTATACACAAATTGGATAATATTCTACCATATTATATTTTATAGAACTAGTTACTACTACTAATTTACTACAAAATTACTGGGGGGAGATATGGAAATGTGTAATTTGGTAATGTCTCTGAAAATCCTAAATAATTTCAGAATGCATGGCATAGTTAATGGAAAAATCAATTCCTAAATCGAAATAACATTTTTCCAGCTTGTTGAACTTAGGTAGTTTTTAATCTTTGCCTAGGTATATAAATTCAGGTAATTTATTATAAAAGCATTCTCTTGAAATAATGTAGCAATTTTTCAACGTTTAGCTTAAAATCTTTATGGACATAGATTGGCAATAATAAAACAGCATGTGATGTTGTCCATATGCACTTCATGCAGTAGTATTTTCACCGGAGAAATGTGACATTATAGTGATATTGGAAAGTTGGTAAATTCTGCTAGGATTGCTGTAGTTTTATGTTTGGTTTGGAGATGGTCGAGAGGATGAGGAGAAAAATGCATGGAGGATGGAGACATGAGAGTGGGAATATCCTTAAATCTACTTTCGTACATGGACGTGCACATATTGGACATCCGTTGCGTTGGTTAAGATATGTAGGCAATAAGAGTTACAAGTTGCAATTACAGTTAGTAGAGAACAACGCAATGGAAGTAGACATTAGGTGGTCCCTCACATTCTCGCCCGTAATTTATTGCTGCGGGCAAGAGTTGAGATGTGCGCTAATTGGTGCCAAATGGGATTTGTTTGGAGAGTGGAAGTGGAGTCCAACTCTGCTAAAAACTCGACATTAAAATATGTGGCTGACGTAGATGTCGAGGCTACCGAACACACAAGTTCCCCAATAATTATTTCATGTGACAGTCTCTCCTGATATCCAATATCTCCCACTCACAGATACTGTATAGAACATTAACAAACTTTGTATATCGACTGATATTCAACGATCATCCTTCTGTCATTAAGTACAACTCAGTTATTAAAGTAACTGAACTATATGTTAAAGTGATTATATTTTATGATATGGAATTATCTCCTAACACTTTTCGTATCAGAACTCCTTTTACAAACACATAATTTGAGCTATCTTGCCTTTATATCTTGATAATTATTAAATATTTTCACAACTTAGAAGTTGGGTGAAAAATATTAAATACATTAAATTAATACCCGTTTTAATCACGCAGATTAATAGTATACTATGATTTAATTATATTTCCACAATTTCTTTACACTTCGTTTAATAACCCACTACTACTCAAAATTTAGTTTTCATCGTAGCATGCAAAAGTCAAATTAAGCTTTAAATTCATATCAGTCGTACTTTTCATACTACTTTGCATATCAGTCGTACTCATATAAATTAATTTGGTTCCTGATTTTCATCAGGAACCGAATTAATATTAAATCACTTGGTTGTTTTTGTGGAAGATAAAATTCTCTTACCAATACTGCCTCCAATATTTTTCACATCTTTTATATTCGCTTGCTCAATTGAACTATAGCATCACATCTGTAAATGAAAGTATATATAATTCTATTTTTGTTTCGAGTCCGTGTAAAATGGAGGAAATAAAGGGAAGTAGAGTATAAGGAAGGTGAGTGGGTGTATGATGAAATGTGTACAACACTTGCCATAACAAGTGGTGAATTTGCGGGGACCTGAAGTGGCGGTTGATGTGGCACATTCCTTTTTGTGTCGCAGTTAGTACCTACTTAGTAGTTGTGTACAATGAATGGACATACATAATGTTAGTAGCTGGAAAGTGGTAAATAGGATTGTATGGCTGTATGCTATCTAGTACCAATGTATTATTTTATCCACCCACTTGGATTTAAAACTATTTGGTCATACAATTAAATTACCTAATTTCCACTACCCAAAAATCCTACCTTTCTCCAGTTTTGTCTAAATCTTGATTACTTCCATTCCAAGTGTGGTTCTGCAACAACCTAAAGCATAAGTAGGGCAAGAATGTGAAGAATACGTAGACGGCGGTAATAATATTAATAAGAAATCAGCATTGTTTAGTGTATAAGTGTAGTTTGGAGGACGTATTTGTTGAGAGATGAGAGGGGGAGGGTTTTGCGGGGGTGGCGAGTTTGGAGTGTGCTGTGAAGATGTTGAGTTTGGGTTTGATGAGTTTTGTTTTGTTTCAGTGGTACATGATAGCGATAGTGTACATATACAACCGTTGGACGAAAAACGAGATCAAGTGCTTCGTTAATTGCCAATTGGCCTCTAGCACTGAGATGGCTTGGTTCGTCTCCACCAATGAGGTAAGTTTATTTTTCATTAAGCTACAAATTGCTCTTTCACTTACTTAGAGAGCGTAGAAGTCATTCGGAGGCAAATCCAGTCTCCTACTTTCACAGTCCAGTTCACTTGAGTGTACATATCTATCTATCTTTACTTATCTGCATGTCCTTATTTTCTGTTGTGCTGATTCCGAGTGGAGCAAGGCAAAGCCTCTCAATGGGATGAGAGGATATATATCAAGTATCTGATCTCCTCAACTATGTACTTCTATGTAGACGGAGGAGACGGTACGGAGGAGCATAATAATCCACCGTAATATTATGTAGTAATGTAATGCGTACCTGCTATTGCCTCCGCTAACTAACTAAGCCAGCTACCCGTGAGATGAGACAAACAACTTCTGACTGTGACTCTTCAATCGAGATGCTGGAGTGGATGGAGTCAAACTGTAAAGTAATGTAAAGGCTATTAGCAGTTAGTGTCTCCGTGGTCGTGATACTTAGTTCCTGTCTAACGGCTTTCCACCATCCCATCGACTTTCTCATCCTATGTACGTACGTCTACGTATGTAATACGATGTAAAATGCAATCTCTAATGCACTGCTATTGTCAGATATCCCAGGGTCGACTTCCACCCTGC
The DNA here is from genome assembly GCA_020055645.1 of Tomocerus qinae. Lineage (NCBI taxonomy): Eukaryota > Metazoa > Arthropoda > Collembola > Entomobryomorpha > Tomoceridae > Tomocerus > Tomocerus qinae. Next base: position 31,280,086 of record CM034548.1, read on the forward strand.
CTAAGTGACTCCGCTTAAGCCTCTCATGTATACGTATTAATAACCAAATAACGTGCATACTTAAACTTACCTCTTTACGTGGCTTACTCCGAATGCCGCCCAATGCAATGAGACTCTAATAATCCATCTGCATACAAGAGAAATTCCCTTTCCCTCGTGTTGTGACTTGTGACTCTGACCTGTCGTCACTAGCTCTGGCATTAGTCAATTCTAATAAAAGCAGAATGGAGAGAGAGAGCATTAGTCCACAAACTTGTATGCATGTGTCTATATGAATCTACTTACCTCCCGCTGTCACAAATTATCCTACCCACCTAACTATTCTGCTCAGCTTTTGCTCTTTGACTTACCATGCCATGGCCCAGCCTGCTATTCTATGCAAATTTATATCGCAGCCCTACCCATGTGTGATGTCCTGATCCCTACCAACGCTGATGAAATTTAAAATGCCTCCAGCAATCACTATTAGCACTCTATCTGAAGCAAACCTCTGGAGAATAAAGATTATCGATGGTGAAATTCGGAGATTCCTATCCTGGAAAATTGTCTACCGTTTTTGCGCAGAGTCATAACATCTCAAGTGTCATTTTTATTTATACTTGTAGGTACTATAACCATGTTTTTATTTTCAAGTTACAATTTTAAAATATGTGTGTATGAATTATAAACTCAAAGATTTGACTATTAGGAGCTAAGAGTATATTAACGTATATAGTGTGACATAAATTCTTTTGAAATAAGTATTCCGTATGAAATGGGGTCCGAAATAAAAATGTGCTTAGCCATAGCGTTTGTATTGGAAGACAAGAAGGATGTCTGGATTAGGAATTCGTGGAATGCAACTGCGGAGATGAAATGAATGCAAAAGACGGTAACGATGAGAAGATGATTGAACTGAAATGTTTTAGTAGGAGCAGAACTGAGCAATTGCGATGTATAGTCTTTAATATGTAACGGGTGAAACAATCCATAAACTATAGACATGGATTATAATAGTGTGTATGTGGTGGAGATGGAGTCGATTGTGGATAGATTCGTGTAAGTACAGTAACCATAGATTGTATTGTCGTCAGTTGATTTGGGTTGCATTATGTGTCGTGAATTGATTGAGTAACGTGAAATGGAAACTAAAGGCTGTTTCTAGTATATGAGCCGATAATGTAGCTGTCTTCTCTGCCTGTATGAAATAGTGGATGTGTAGTATAATGGAGCGAGGGATTATATAGTCAGAGAGTCAAAATAATTCATCTCACTAGCATATCAGTGTAATGGAAACAGATAGGAGACACTGATATTATTTCCTACAGGAGTTAAGCCACTATCTAAAGTTCACATTCACAATAATACTGATACAAACGACTAAATAAACCAAGTGCACTAAACTCGCAGAGAGCTATTTTGTTTCCGCATGCAACTGATACAGAGTAGTTGGTGCTGAGAAGCTTGAGTATTCAAGTAAGTAATAGGCACTCACTCTATCTGTACTAGGTTAGGTTATGAAGAGAAAGCACTGCTCCATCATTTCACATTTTAGATGCAAGTAAAAGTGGAGAATGACATAGGAGAGTCCACAAATGATAACGAGCGTGCATGAGGTATATGGGTGGGGATGTATAGTTAGTAAGTAGGCACCGTTGGGGCTTATGGGATGTCACGAGTGTGTCTGAAGTGGCGAAAGGAAAAGACAGTAGGACAATAGACGTGTAACTTGTGCTGAATTGAAGACTAAAGCCATAATGAGATGAGTCGCGATTATATTATCAGCTCTTCTCATTTCCCATTCCTGTCTCTTCCCGCTATCCTCTTTTACTTCCCTTCCACGAGTCTTACTCTCATTTTGTAATCTGAACAGAGATACATACATCCAAGTAGTAATTCCATAATACCATACCTTCTTCTTTATCTCCCTACCTTTCTCCACCCAACCAGAACTATACTTACAATTAGGATACATATATACCTCATCTATTTAGATTCCCTACCTATACATAATATAAGTACCACTTACCTTCCTCAAAAGATCCCGTCCTCTCTTCATCTTCTCAAATGATTTTATACCTGGCATAACTGATATATAACAAGGATGTGAACAAGGGCTTAGGACCATGTGCATGCATTTCTACATGGGAAACTACTATCATGCTTGAGTAGGTAGTAAAGTATACCCTTGTGAAGCTCTATTGGAATTACAATCAAACGATCTGATCATCATCATACTTGATTGTAATGATAATGACTAGGATAGAGGCTTTTCTAGCTTTACAATATCCCCTAACACATTAGCAGAAAATTCTTCTGACTTTCAATCACGTTTCAGATATACTTTCTTCTATATCCATGCTCATCTATATATAGTAGCTTACTTAGTGGGAATTCCATGTAATACTATCAAGACATTATTATCTCTATATTGACATTTCCTGATTGACGTGAATTTTTATTTGACGCGAATTAAATATTTAAATATGTATAAGTACTATAAGGAGAATCTGTTTTTCGCTTTTGGATTTTGAATTGCTTTTTTATTTTCAAACATTCATGTACATATTTACCCTTATAGTATCTTTTACTAAACTGTACCTAAATACAAATTTTTGAAGATGTCAGTTTTTAATTGACTATATTAATGGGCTATAAACCAATCGATCACTGTCAGTGGGTGACCTAGAAAAGAAAAGCTATTTATTATTATTTTAGTGTTTGCTGACATTATCGGAAGGTCACTTTTTGGTCAACCAGGTCTACCCATAATTGGGTTTTAGTAATTTTTCTCACCCCTCGTCTCAATGCAAGTTACACCTTTCCATTACATTGTAATCTCGTATTACAGATATTAGACATTTCTTCTAACTTTGCAGTAATTAGATTTCTAACAAATTAGGTTCCCAAAAATGGTTACATGAAAACACCATTCGTGGTTGTATGTTGGAAGAAACTGTTCCATTGTTAAGCCACTCCCACAGACTCCCACAGACTTGATTCGGATGTTCATATTGCACTGCTGCCATAATTTAAGCTTGCATGAAAGTTTCGCTGCTAAGTTGCGAATACAGAGGTAATTAAGGGATCATTTTCATCGCTAATGCTAATCAGACCCTAACCACAAATATTCACTCTCTGCTTATAATGTCTGCTACTTAAAAACTTGTAAATCGCCGATGGACTGTAATCATCTGCTGCTGTAGGTATAAATAGATATAATGCTTGCAACAAACAGATTTTGTTAATGTGTTAACTAAAGCTCAATAATCTATCTAAAAATAAATTAGATGCCAATTAGAAAGATATCAGCTTTCATTATTTGTATCTGTGTATATCTCTTAATGAATGGTACTCAAGTGAACTGGGCTAAAATCGTTTTCAGTACACCAACTTACATTTCCAACTTTTTCATTTGTTCTATGTTAAACACAATCTACAACCCGAGTGTGTTAGGTGAGTGGAGATAAGTGAATTCAATGGTTTTCTTTCTGAAAGATAAATAAAGTTTTGATATTACTGGGTTTAGTGTACTGGATTTGCCTTTTGAAATAGTACAATGATAAAGAGGTTAATATATTTTTGTATTCGTGTTGTGTGAGTGAAAGTTCTCACGGGACACAGAAATGAAATTTGATCATGAGTTTGAATGTTTTCTCTTTTGTGCAGCCTTTCGACAAATGTTACATTGGGGCTACTCCTGACTTGGATGAAGAGCGTGTCTTTTGTGGGCAAATGTCTGCAGTGTATTTATTTGGAGAAGCCTTGACACCTCATCAGATTTGTGCTATGCACAGATTAGGACCCGGGTATAAAGTAAGTTATCCATATCAGTTCGCATCTACTCCACATTTTTGAGTTAAATAAATAGACCTTTATTTGCAGTGGTAGAAAGTATCATTTTTTACAAAGTTGTCATGTAGAAATAATTAATATTGTAATTTCTGCACAGAATCAATTTCGGTTTGAAAACGAATGTCATATGCAACTTCCTGAAAATCACCGGCGAGTTCTTTACGACGGCAAGCTTTCCAGTTCCTTGGTTTTTATGTACAATCCAGTTGCCACAGACAGCCAGTTGTGTCTTCAGTCAGCACCGAAAGGGAATATCTCTTATTTCGTCCATACGCCACATGCCCTCATGCTCCAGGTAAAAACATCTATAATGACTCTGAATGCACAAGTGGGTAGAAATATATTTACGTAAATGTCACGGAAGACTTGTATTAATGATGGGAAATGAAAGGGAACTATCTTCATTTAATGATGCCATTATAGTGGATCTTAGTAGTACATTTTTCCTGGGAATTTTTCTGAGAAGTTGGTATCAATTATATAATATTGTAGGAGTGGTGAGTGGGAATTTTTTCCTTTGAATACATCCCACGCCCACAGTAGAGTAGCTCTCTGTTGTTGAAGAGAAAGTCAGCTAAGCGTTGAAACGGAAGAAAAGTTGCCCAGGCAAATTTGACTTAGGGGCGAGTAGGCTAGCGTAAATAAGGAAAAGAGTGATTGCTTTGAAGGAAAGGGAGACGAAGAAATGTGACTATATTAAGTGATATATCTCTGAGTAGTAAATAAGCAAGTGTAGGCCTGTGTAGGGTGTTATTATCATGTGGGGAGTGTGTCTCTTTTTGTGCATATGTACCGATCGTGTGCTCCTCAGAAGAATGTTTGTGTTTGTGTTTGGAAGGGAGAAAGTTCAAGTTGGAATGTATGTAGTACTTACGTACCTGACTGACTCTAGATATGATGTGCGACTCTATTTATGTATTTATGTGAATGGCAGTGTGTGTGGTTTGTGCAGCGTGGAGTGGTCTGGTGCATCTCAAGAACCTAACGGTGGTGAAAGTTACGAGTCGAAGAGAAAGCTTTGGGATTGAGTGAAGGGAATGAATAATGTGCTGGGAAAGTCAGCATGACGTGACGTTTAGTTTAACTTGGCTTGACTTTCATAAACTTACATTTAGTTTGGTCGTCTAGCATGAGTTACTGTACATAATCTACTAGTCTATGGAGAGACCAAGGTCTTAACTTAGACCTACCTGAATGTCGACAAGACAATATTATTCTATACCTAACAAAACTTATATAGCAATAGTTCTTCCATAATATTATCTCAAAACGTCCCTATAAAATGTGAAAATTTTACATCATCTTTCATTATATTCTACCACATCCCTATAAAATTCACAACTTTGTCCATGTCCATACACAATAGTCCATCGGAGACATTTCATGATGTTTTTGATGCCATAAAATAGTAAAATAAACTAAAACTCAGGATTTTTCGATAGTGCTACGGTAGCAGTATTGAAAAATCCTGAGTAACTGGTAACAAATTAGAGCTAGGATACTTTTGATGCACTATTCATTTAAATACCACTCATGATATACTTTTATGAAGTGATTGAATGATTGAACTTTATTTATACCATTATATATTTATGTGCACATTTTTAACTATACTGTATAGGTAATGCAATACAAGATTATGATCATGTATCATGTCAATAGCTAATAAAATCGCTACGAGATTGTGTATTATGTACATTATAATATGAAACGACAGCTTTGCAATCTTATCAGTAAGTTTCCCAGTATTGCATTGGTAGAAAGTCATGATGAAATAAGGGCAGATAGCAAAAGTTTTCTACCGTGAAAGGAATATCATAAATAGTCACTGAAGGGGAAGTGAAAATAAATATTTACACTCCATAACCTCCAAAATTTGCACTTCCGTGGATTTTGTACTCCTGCTTATATAAATTTTATTATTTGCCACATAAAAATAAATTTTTCGTTGTTGCATATAATAAAGAGCTGAAAGATTTTCCGTAATAGATTTTTCACCATAAAAGTGGATGATTCATATTGTTAATAGCAGTTATTTTACTTGTTACTATATACATGGAAAAAATTAGTACATCAACTATAAAAAAGGAGCATTAGTAATGTTACTGTTCCAAAGGGTACTTATGGCTATTTTTTGAAAGATGGAGCACTCTAGTGTGTTCATTAATCTTATGGGGGTCAGTTATGGTCAAGGATATGTGGAAAGGTCCATTTCCATGATGACGGTATATAATTATTACGGTTTATCGCATTCGTGGCATTTACTAAATCCTACGGTGGACGATAGTATATAGGGAATGTAAGTATCTGTCGTGTAAGTACGAGGATTTGTACATTTGCCATTAGGATTTTACGATGAATATAAAGATTCCATTTGGCTATGAAAGATTATTGATTGATTTATGTGAGAATTTCAATTGAAGAGTGCTGAGGGATTTTGTCTGTCTGTTTTCTGCAGGATGTGAAGGCGGTGATTACCCATTCTATTCATAGCACACTCAACTCCATTGGAGGCATTCAAGTTCTCTTCCCACTTTTTGCTCAGCTGGACCTTCCTCATGATGTTGCACTGGATAATAAAAAGGATTCATCACTCTGGTGAGTTTTACTAGACTACTTTTCATACTCATTTTTATGTACGTAATGTAGCTCTGGCCTGATGGAGGCTTTGACTGTAACATATGAAGAATTCAGAGATAGAGTAGCTCAAGATTCTCCGGACAAACGAAATGCAAGAAGGGAGGAAACTAATGCATATGTGGTGGCCATCGTCAAAGTGTCAAACCTACTATATAGTATATCAACATAGATATGAATGTATGCATTTAGCGTCCTGCCAAGTCAATCTAGATATGGAGAGTAAGTTCATAGAGTTGGGATCGTATTGAAGAAGAATACCCGAACGTACATGAATTCACTTACGCTAGTCCGCAGTATAAATTTTGCACGTATGCTCAGGAGTACACTTGAGCTCTTCCTCTCTAAATCTTATTAGAATATGAAAGAACTCAAAAGTAGATGGGCATGCCATGCAAGACGCACAGTCCAAAGGACCAAATTTTTTTCATGAATCGAGCACTTTCTGCAATTCCTTAGCATTTAATGTTGGTAGCCAGACCAGAGCAAAAGAGTTTACTGTCATTGCATAAAGCTCTAGTGCTTGTACAATAACGCAAACTCGTATAATGCCGGAGACAGTAAGCGTCAGCGATATTTTTCATAATAAATACGGAAAAGATGGAGGCACACAATCCATTAAAGAGCGTAGTGAATCTTTTAGTGTGAAAGTTCCCTTGTCTCCTTATCAAAACGAAATGCTCACAGCTTTCCAAATAGACTTTTTCTCCATTATACTCATTTATTTATCTTACCATGTTCGTTTTCCCATTTCTATCCATATACGCACTACAATCTACTGTATTTATTTTCCAATAGTAGTCAGAACAGGTACAACAGGGAAACAAAATTCAAACCTTGACGTTTTTACTACCTCTCAATTAATATTTATTGGCCAAATGCGAAAATAAATTTAACATTTATAGAATAATAAATTCTTTTCCTGTTTACATTTCAAAGCCGATTTTCAAACGACATTTTCAAAAATATTTATTGCATAAAGTTGTACGCACTTGCTTTGCCCCTGCCTCTTTCACCATTACTTTTACGACTGAAATAGCTTTAAACGAGTTATCATACCATCATGTATGATTTTAAAGAAGATTGTCCTATAAGTGGCTAAATATGTAGCATAAACTAATGTTCTATTTCTGTTATCATAGCTGTAGTAGATTAAAGATTATGAATTGTGTGAAGTGCCACAGAAATATAAATCTTTGGTGACAATGTAGAAACTAGGCTGCTTTATTATCATTAAGGAATATAAGTCATAGTTAGAAGTCAAACACAGTATGTGTAGCTTCTACTGATGAATTTAATATTGAATTGGAAGTCCTTTATTAACGATAGAGAGAACTTTCCCTTGGAATTTAGTATTGATAGGGATATATTGTGTGAACATATGGTTTGCTTAGAGGAGTTTTTAGGTATTTATGTATGTAGAGACGAACTACGTAATAGTAGAGTAGTGTGATGTATTTGAAAACAAGAATTTAAGAGTGTGACGTATATTTTTATGTAAAAGGGAGTCAGACTTTGGGAATTTCGTAGCTGGGCGTTAATATTACATAGGGATGTCACAATAAATCATCAGTAGTAATAAAATGGCAGAGAAAGGAGGAGAGGAGACTGGAGCAAGGCTAAGGCTACATGCACAAAACTGCCAAACAAGACTTTCTCCAGCTTTCTCTACATTAGACACTACACGACATAGGTATACATTGAGTACACACGAGTATTGCTCTTCGCATTGATTTCCCCACCCTTTTAGCAATTTCATTATTTCATTATGTCTTTTACATTTGCAAGTCCGTGGTCTCAAATGCACTTGTATGTACAGCTATGAGGGAGATACTCGGAAAATTGCATTTCATTCCGATGTACTCACAGTGGGTGTGTTTCCTTTCACTTATTCATGTTTGTACGTCATATTTGGTTGTTTTAAGTGCCATAACCCGATGGTCGATGCCAATTTACAATCCCAACTCATCTTACGAAAAGATAATCATTGCAAATGAAAGTCTATCGATCCATTGAAACGATACCAAACACAAACATTTGTGAAAGACTCGTCGAATGGTAAAATCTAACTATTTCATGTAATTTCAACTATATGCAGGTGAAATCCAATGATATGTACTAAATAAAGCACTCCACATGTTGTATCTAATTAAATTCGACTTGGTTGTGGTGCATAAATCTGTGTATGTGTGTCAGTGTAACTCATTGAGATAGAAGGGACAGTTGGTAAAATAAAGAGAAAGTAGGGCATGAGAATTTTGCAGATAAACAGGATGGAGGTTGTAAAAAAGTGGCCGCCAACTGTATTCTTAGGAGAAATGCAATAGGATGAGGAGCTGCATTCAATGGAAGTAGCAGCTCGTATTGTTAACAATTTTCTGTGACAGCTGTACTCATTCTATTATGTATTTTAATATTTTCCTACTCATTTGCATATAGTATATACTTTTGATAGATGTTTTTCGTATTTAGGAAGAAAGTTGTATTTGTTAAATATTCGAAAACTAAATGCATAAAGAAATTTAGCAACAAGGACAATATTTTAGTGTACGCTGGGGGGAAATAATAAACGCTAACCCCACTAATTACTTAGTTTGGAAACTATTAGGTTCTGGTGCATTTCATAGCAACGGATGTAGCTGACTCTATATATACTTCAGCAGCAGATTCTGTGGTTGTGGTACATTTAATGCAAAGTCGAATTAAAGTTATACGGCAATTATAAATGTAAAATAGATTGTGGAATGAGAACAAAGGAGGAAATGTGCTATTGTAATGTTTCCTATATAAAGTAGAGCTGTGTAAACAAGATACTCTAGTGTATAATGCAAACAATACTAAAAAAGGAGAGTGTGCTACATATTACATTTATACAGTGGAGAAAGGACTGGAGAAAGCAGCAGCAGTTGTTTTCCTAGATTCTCTTCATACTTTTAGAGCTGTGGAGCAAGAAAGTGTCATTTGGGTATTGCAGCAGAGGAATTAGTCGTACAATAGTAGAAGTATGTATTCCTCTTGTGCTGTCCACCCAATATAATGCTTCTAGTATAGAAAACAGAATAAATCACAACTAGAGAAATATGAACACGTTTAGATAAAGTTGCATCCCTTGGAATATAAAGTGCAGCCTGGATTTACTATATAATAGAAGCTCCTCGCTGCGAATTCAAGGGAAGATGAGTGACGAGAATGAATCGCAGGAGCAAATGATTTATTTCGGTAGAAATGGATTTACTCATAACGTAACCTAATTTGGTAAATATATTTATGAGTGTGCAGTGCAGTGCACTAAGTTTTGCAAGTTTGTTGGTTTAGTGTGAGGGACACGTAGTCTGGGAGTGCCAAATCGCGCTGGCTGATCATGTACTACTCTTATAATAATAATATGATTTGTTTCTCTATTACAGTTCCAAGTTGCTCGAGTTTATCTGTGAGTTGGTCGAGTCTTCGCCCACAGTGCAACAACATATGATTCAAAACAGAGGATTCTTAGTCATCAGCTATTTGCTGCAGAAAGCCTCCAGAGAGCATCTCACAATTCAAGTTCTCTCGTCTTTCCTTCAACTCACTAAATACCTTGTCACTTGCTGTCCTAATGCAAACAGCGAACTGCTCCTCAAACAGGTACATATTTAATGCATCCCCATATATATCCCTCCACTTTCATCTACCCCAATTTTTATCACATCTAAAGACAGTCATAAGAGTATCACTTATCATTTTCTTTGGAAGTGCACCCTTAACTTGAATTTAGTGACTCTTCACAAACTGCATATAAATCCCCGAGTTTCTTAATGCACCGAGCTAAACTTCATCCTTGGAAAATTCCAAGAAAAGACTATATACATGGGCAAAAATAATTTCGTGCTTGTAGTCCTTTTTGTTGGTCATCCTGAATTGAATGGTATGGGAAGGCTATAACTACAAACTTAGATGGAGGCAAACCATATTATTTATATAGACTCCAAGCTTTTCTCGAGGAATATCATTTTCTGAAATCCTCGGATTGACTCTTTCACCATTAATACCTAATTATCTATCTCTGTCCCTTTTCATCTCTAGTATTTTGCAGTCAAATTATCCTGTCCATCCTGATTATTTTCCTATCTTTATGTACAAGTATTACTCTCAATGGTGAAACGGCACGTATGCGTTAGAAATAGAAATCCATGTACAGCATTTGCTAAATTAAACTGACAATCGTTTGGACGCTGTCCTCTCAAATAAATCCATCCGACTGAAAAGATATATTTATGTACTCCCTTACCATTTTCATCCATTTGGCAGATGTTTGGGATTTAAAGACTTGCTCTCTTTTATCCGTCCCTCTTAGTTTGCCTTGACATGATGCTACAATTTCATGACATTCTTTCTGTCCATATTTTAATATGTACATGGTTTTCTATTTCTTTTGCTTTTTGGTTGTTGACTTGAACCACTTTCAGAGGAATAATTAATTAGAGATTTCAAACATGAAAGCCTAGTGTTTAGCCAATAATTATTTTTAACTTTCAACTTGTCATTTCAACCTAATTCCACTTATACGGAAATCCCAATTTGAACATTTTGGATACATTTTCCAATGAATTTCAAAACCGTTTTTAAAAATGTTTTCATTTTTTGTAACTACTGCAGAGCTGAAATGAGCGATTACTATTTAATAATATGATTATTTACGAATTTAGACTTGAATTGAACGTTTGAAAAGTTATGGCTTTTTGCCATGGTTACAAAGGAAATCGAATAGTATACAACCTTGCTACCTTAGCTTGATGTTTTTAGGGATCGGAAATTAAGGGGCCATAAATATCTTGGGAATTTTATCATTTATGGTGCCAGAATACTAATTTTTTCCTTTGTGTCAAATAAAAAATTAATTGCGGAATTAATTAATCTCAGTTTTTTCGATATCTGGTCTGATGCAGCTGCACAGATGCACAATTGTTATTATGGAATATGAATAAATACAATTTGATTCGAAGTGTGTCTGAAATACGCGGTTATCCTTATAGTACAGCGGATAGACTGATGTTAGATGTTTGTTTGCGTGGAATCCGATCCGGATCCGGAAGTGAAGTAATAAGTAAAGATTAATTACCAACTAATTTCATCGTGGTTGTGATAGCCGAGTGATACCTCGTATCTCACTTGTGCGTTAACATAGCAGTTTAAGGATGGTGTGGGTTCGATTCCCACTATGGAAATGACAGTAATATTGTTTGACCGCCTGGCTTACGAATCCATATCTCTTTGGATTAGTGGCAGACGATTTATCTCATTATATTGTTATATTCATATAGCTTAGAGGTGGAGCACCTTCTGTTAATTGTTGCAAATTCACAATTGCCACGTAAATTTTTTGCCAGCTCGTATTCACTGTTTGCCAGCAGCAAGCGAAATATTGTATGAGTAGAGACTGTCATGGTCATTGACAAAGCCTTTGGAATGGTAAATGCCTCCGGCTTTGCTAAACTTAGCTAGATGTTTTTAGGAAACGGAAATTAAGGGGCCATAATATTCAATGAATTTTGTGGGGCCGGCCAGAATACCGATTTTTCGTTTGCATCAAATAAAAAATAAACTCTGAAAGCCTCTGACGCCCCCTCCCCCATTTAGATGTGAGATTGAGGCCTTTTCCTGTTTTCTTATTCTCTTTTTTTATTTGATGTTTGATGCAGCTGCACAATATTATTATTATGGAATATGAATATATTATACTAGTGAACCCAGATAAGGGGCGAACCTAGCACTCAAGAGAAATTCAGCAGGCCACCAATCACAGTAATAAAAACAATTCCAAAAAATTATAGGTATTTCCCTTAGGCTATTATATTAAATTTGTAAATACAATAATTTAAATATAGTTTTTATTTTCTACAGCGGTTGGAAAAATTAGCTGCACTTCCAACTTCCAGGAATTTACTAAACTACAACAATAACTGTAGATCGTAGCATCAAATACAGGATACAATGAAGGACTTCATTTTTAATAAAAGCTCAAAAATTTTATCAAAAAGCTGTCATTTAAAATCAGAAAAATAAAATGCTCCTGGGGTTTTGGAAAATCGTACAAATAATCATGAGTACAACTTACGAATAAATATTTTTGAAGGATAAACAGTGGCCCCAGTACTGTTATTTAATTCCACAAAAAGGTGTGCAAGCTGGCACAAAGGAATCAAGAGGGTAATCAAAAGTAAAACCAGCTCTACTAAAAAATGCTAAATAAGTTTGTCGATTTAACAGAATCAATTTGGATTAGGAGTTTTGAAATGCCAATTAATACGCACACTACGATCATTACGCCTTTCACCAATCATTTCCATCACAAAATAATCGGGAAAATAGGAATTTGTATGGCACACACAGGAATCTTTGTATGGCAAGAAATTTCATCGAACAGTCGTACATTTGTATGGTACGTTATAAAAAACCGAAGGGTATGGTATGGAAAGTAAAGGACCTATGTATGGTACTAAGACAAAATTGTGGCTTTGATAATGTTAATATTTAGTCATTGTAAGTACAAGTAGCCTTGGCTGTCTCTGATATAATCTCTTTGTTACCTTTTAACCTGGCGATTCCAATAAAATGCTTACAAATATTATGTTTCAAGAACTGCCATAAATTTAATTCGTTAACTCCAACAACAATTTCAGTCCATTTTTGAAGCCTTTTGGTAGTATTTTCTTTGTCCGACACGTCACTGTCACTACTATCACTGTTGGTTAGATATTCTAAACTTACAACATTTGACCCAGCCATTGTGAATGTGGAGTTGTGAGCAACCCAAATGCTGACTGTCATACTAAAACCAAACAGATAAATGCATCTCCACAGATATGCAGCTAATATCTTCATTAGAATTAGTAGATAAAAGAATATTAACTTGCCTTTCTCTTATTATTTACATTTTTCTATAGACAATATTTTGTCGTTGTAGTAGCTACCCTCCCCATTACTTACTATTATAGTACTCTTATTATTTATACTATCCGGTATCTTATAGTATTATTACCTGTAGTACTCTCATCAAAGCCACAATTTTGTCTTAGTACCATACATAGGTCCTTTACTTTCCATACCATACCCTTCGGTTTTTTATAACGTACCATACAAATGTACGACTGTTCGATGAAATTTCTTGCCATACAAAAATTCCTGTGTGTGCCATACACGTTAATTCGCAGCCAAAATAATCATCTTATGTAAATTTCTATTTTTGTTTTGATGCTATAATAATATAGACCCCCAGTACCATTGCTGAATTTCAAAATGATTATGCACATTAACATTGTCTAATTTCGAAGTAAGCTAATGTTTACCCATATTAGACTTCCTTGTTTTATGAAACATGCATTGTATACGCGCATGTGCTTTGCAACAAATGCCGCATTGTCCATGGCATAGATAGATACATAGATAGATCCCGCGACATAGGAATAAATACTTTTATTATATAGAGATAGGTACAATTTGATTCGAAGTGTGTCTGAAATACGCGGTTATCCTTATACAGCCGATAGACTGATGTTAGATGTTGGTTTGTGTGGAATCCGATTCGGAAGTGAAGTAATAACTAAATATTAATTACCGCCTCAATACGTCGTGGTTGTGATAGCCGAGTGAGATCTCGCATCTCACTTGTGCCTTAACATACAGTTTAAGGATTGTGTGGGTTCGATTCCCACTTTGGCGACGAATAAATGTTTGGATGGCCGGGGTTTTAGGAATTGGTTTCGTCCTGGAAATTTAATAAAATAATGATTTTCTTAGCCATGTAGCTTAGTGGTAGAGCATCCTTCTGTTTATTGTTGTAAAATCACAATTGCCACGTAAATTTTTTGCCAGTAAGCGAAATAGTGTATGAGTAGACCCCCAGCAAGTGATTCTAAGTTGAGTTTTATATCCTTATCTAATATACCACATGTTAACTATATTTAGAAGTTTTTTAAACTTATTTTAGCACTATAAAGTCAAAGAAAACGGTAAAAGTCGTAGCTGATAGTAGTTCATAACTACAATCCGTGCGTGGTATATATTGTGAGTCTAAGGTGATACGTAGGGTGTAGATTTTGCTATGTTATTTATAGCAATGTGTCCCTTGTTGACAATCCTCAGAAATGAAAGTATATAGGTACACTCTATTATTAAATGGACTTACTTACATGTAGTAATTTCTGTTTTTAGTTGCTGGATCACATTTTATTCAACCCTGCCTTGTGGATCTACACGCCCGTGTCCGTTCAGATGAAGCTGTATTCGTACTTGGCCACAGAATTTCTAGCTGACACACAAATTTATTCGAATGTTCGTCGCATTAGCACGGTTTTACAAACAATGCACACCTTGAAGTACTATTATTGGGTAGCCAACCCCAGAGAGAAGTCAGGCATCACCCCCAAAGGACTTGGTAAGTCTCTTTATATCAGTCACTGATAAATAATATGGAGCTAGCTAACTCTATACATAATATATAACTTCCTAATGCAACTTTAAACTTAATTAGCAAATTCAGTCCCATACTCAAGTTGGTCGGTAGAAAAACAGGGAGCTCTTTTATTTGCCAATGATATTAAGTTGTTTGACTTGTGAGACGATATATAATGCATCATAAAAGGCCCGCACGTTGAGTTTACTTTACAGAGACGTAGCTCTAAAGCAGATATACCTCTCACTACAATATCAACATTAAAATGAGAACTTTAAGGAATAAAAGTATAAAAAACTTTGCTTTTTCCGGCAATTTTGTACTTTTCATTGGCTACTTCAGAGAGAGATTTTTAGCACTGTAAACATAAAGTTTAGTGGGACTTGGATTAAATAGAGAAGTGTGTTCTTAGGTAGTAGCCAGAGAGATATAATAATGGTAGTTGTGGCCAGCAAGTTATATTGTATAGTTACTAGCTTCAACGTAGTCCTCGTGTTTTTACTATATTATAGTTGTATTTAGCCTGGGGCTGGCGCTTTATTACACTAAAAACTTTTGGTAGAATGCTAACTTCCTAAATTTACTATACATTGGAGACAAATAGAAAACAAAGTCTGTTGAGAATGGGATAAAAGTTAGTCGACGGGTATTTTTACGGAAGAGAGTTAAAACCGGAGTATGATTATGTACATTTATGTTTAAAGTTAAAGGAATTGTTGTAATTTGATGTAGATGGTCCACGACCCTCCGATGCGGACATTATTGCAATTCGAGCTTACATTCTTCTATTTCTTAAGCAATTAATTCTCATAGGAAATGGTGTTAAGGAAGATGAGCTGCAGAGTATACTTAACTTCCTTACAACAGTTTACGAGGTACAGTAAAAACGTCTATTATTGTGCATCATTATTTTTTAGTACAATATTCAGCTTGTGTCTCCAACAACTCTAGTACTGCTTGTAGCATAGTAATAATGTATTGTAATGGGGGAGCAAGTCTGGAAATTGTCAACAAAACAGTGCAAAGTGTAAGGACAGAGATTAAAGGAAACTTTCAACAAATACTCACAAATAAAAGAGTGAAATGGCATAATCCACCGCTTTGATGCAACTCCCGCCCGAATATGTACCTTACGGTTTCTTATTTTATCTCTGTCCAGTCCATTGGCTGCATGAGTTGGGTTCACTAAGCTTATATTTATGTAGTTCACCCTCTATAACTCGGGTTTTCACGGTTTATTTTCCTCCGTGTTGTGAATATGTTGTCTCTGATGTTTTTTGTAACCTGTGCATGTATGAGTGACATTCCTAATAATAATAATATTCGCCTGACATAGCATGCGTACGTTAGGGAAATTTCATGCATTTTCTTTGGCTGGTGATCTTGTATGGTAATCTACAGGACGAGAATCTTCATGATGTGCTACAAATGCTGATCTCTTTGATGTCGGAGCATCCTTCGTCATTAGTGCCAGCTTTTGATGCAAAGAACGGAGTACGGAGTGTGTTCAAATTGTTGGCAGCGGAAACCCAATTGATCCGGCTCCAGTCGTTAAAATTGCTCGGATTTTTTCTTTGTCGAAGTACACACAAGTAAGGGAATATTTTCTCAAATAATATAACTAGTTAAGCCTCGTATCAACTATAATAGCGAAATACATTTCCACTGGCTAGTATCGCTACATGTCAGGTCGTTAGTATAAACAACCAAGTAGAAGTAACTCGCATCTATGTGAAAGTCAACTTTTCGGTTCAATTGAGAAATAAGGAAATAATTTGACATGGTTATTTCACAAAGCATCATATCATAATCCCAATTAACTTAGATGAAGTATCTTTTTATAACCGCGAATGCATATACTATTATTGTATATGGATAAAAAAGGTAGTGAAGATTATGCACCATAGTCTAATAATTATATACGCAAATTACATAATCATAATTATTATTCGTTACTGTGGTATAGAATTTGCTACAGAATTTTATGTTGAATAAACTTTTAAATCAGTGTAGCGTAATACTACATTTGATAGAAATGACAATTAAGGAAGCTAAAATGAATATGCGATGATATTTCACGTTGTAATTAACGTTTCATGAAAATTGAATTTTAAATTACGTTACGTTCACTATCAAATAAGATGTATATAGGGCAAATTTACTATTTAATACAAAATATAGGATTTAATTGGGAAGAAAATTATTTGTTGCTAGGTATAATTTATACTATCTGTATGTAGTTACTTATGTTAAGTGTTGAGTTAATGAACAGGAGAGTAGATTTATTATCAATATTATCCCCAAGATTACTTTTGAAGTAGGTAATTAGGTTTTCGGAAGGTGATTAGGTTTTTGGAAGAGGTAATGAGGCTTGAAATAATAAAATGCAGCTGTTTAAAATGTTGATGTAATGTTGCAGAAGAAAATACGATGTGATGAGTCCTCACAATTTGTACACTCTTCTGGCTGAGCGTCTTCTTCTGAATGAGGATTGTCTAAGTCTTCCTACATACAACGTTCTTTACGAGGTAAGTCATTTTAGCCATTTACCATTTTCTCCAGGTGTATAGGAAATTTTAAATCTTGGTATTTCAGCTGACGGAGATGTTGAGTTGAGTCTTTGCGAGGAAAATTCTAATGCTAATAGCCAATCATCTTAATTTCGTTAGCTTTTATTGCGTTAGTAAAGAAATGCGAGGTGAGGCATCTGTTTAGTTATCTCTTGATGACTTTTTCGTCCTCCCGGCCGTCATTTCCTCAGAGCTCTCTTAATGCTCGCCCATTACTTCTTAGTGACTTACTTTCTTGAAGAATGTCGAGGATGCTACGACTTGTATGTCGTCCAATTCACCTCGGAAAATATAAATATCATGTCGACGTTCCCTGAACTTAGAGAATTCAACGACAACTCTTGCCTAAATTTCCAATTTGGAAGTTTGCTGGTATTTGAGAGGTACGCTCAGTGATCGAATAAAATGAGTAGGTAACTAGCCTAGTTAGTGTCCTTATGGCGTGTATCACCAAATATACATTAGTAATGGCATCTAAATATGAATTCCCCTTACATTCTTTTCTTATAGAGAACTGTAGAAACGGAAGTAATGTTAGTATCCAAGATAAGAACCAGAAATAAGTGATCTAAAGTGCCTAAAAGTTTATATGCTACATAGTAGAGCTCATTTTTAAAGAAAATTATGCTCGTTGATGGAAAATCTCAAGATGCCCTCCCACAACTTCGTTTCGGTTTAAAAAATTCCAACATTATCACTATTTATTATTATTTTTTGTAATGTTGATATTATTTGTAAATTATTTTTCAGAGTAGGTTGGGCAATGAACAATTAATCAAAACTGTTGGTTAGATCATTGAGATTTATCAATGTGACAAATTAAGCAAGTGGAAGCAAATTGCAACGTTATCCATTTCTAAGAATATAAGTAGTTCAAGGCATAGTATTGGGGTCTGGGGTTGTGCTAAATTTCTTTCTCAATTCATAAGCGGAATAGGTTTTTGTAGAGGTTTATGAAAAGAAATCTTGCCAAAGAAAATGAAATGGAGCACTCCAATTACATTTGATGCAGGAATCATTCCATAGAAATGGATCTACAGATTATGGTTGTTTAATGTTATATAAGAAGTTAATAACCATTTGTGCACAATGTCATAGCAAATGTGCATGTTATTCGATGTCATAACCATTTCAATTAAGTTGATACTTCCGCAAATTATAATCGTAGATATTGCACACTAATGGCTGGGTACATTCTAGGAAAGTATTCAGCCATAAATGGTTGAAATTTTTGTTGACAGAGAGAAATAGCATGTTTTGTGGTATGTTTTGGCTTGGGCGGTGACAACGATGACTGTTATGTAAAAGTGGTAAGAAACATTCGTTTTAGAGAAGGATGAGTAAGGAAAAGGTCGGAGGAGATGAAAGTTCTCTTTATGGCATCCCTTGTGCTAATGATATACGAAATGAAAGGAATAAATAGCGACGTATAGAAGAAATTGAGTGAAATGCTGGCACAGCACGTACTACATGACTTTGCTTTCTCAAATAGGCAGTCTGAATTTTGAATAATATTACACTCTCCTTAGTACTTGCTTTATTTTAAGTAAGTACATGACTGACAGTTATATAGAACCCACCCGAATATACTTATTCATAAGCAGGATGATATACTTGTCATGTGACCGGAAAATAAATAGGCATATTAGGGAGAGTGCTCTTTTTGAGGGTTTTACCGTCGTCTTCCTCTCTCCTGATATCTCCGACAAAATGTAGATGCAAATAAGTAGAATGGATTTAAATTTGTTGCATTACTAATGTTTGTCCTTTTTTTCTCTCTCTGTTATTAGATTTTGACGGAACATATAAGTCAACAAATTCTCTATTCCAAACATCCTGAACCAGAATCCAACTACAGACTGGAGAATCCAAGTAAGTACTGAATTCCTAAAAGAAATAAACATAATATTTCTACCTTTTACTACGTAGTTCATTCTAATTTGATAGAAACTGCAAACTCATATGGGAATTTTTACTTCATATAATACCACAGTGTTAAAAAAGAATTTCTCAACATGTTGACAGCATTAAAGTAGATTATCCTTCAATTTTCTTATAGTATTTAGTATTTTAAGCTCAGGAACTTGAGGAATAACTGTAGGAAAATTAATCAGCAAATGGAGCTCAATTTGCTTTGTTTATCATTTATCTGTAACTACTACTTTCGCTTTGAACCAAAATACCCAAACTTTATGTATACTTA
This sequence comes from Tomocerus qinae, assembly GCA_020055645.1. Lineage (NCBI taxonomy): Eukaryota > Metazoa > Arthropoda > Collembola > Entomobryomorpha > Tomoceridae > Tomocerus > Tomocerus qinae. Next base: position 31,299,761 of record CM034548.1, read on the forward strand.
AATGTGACATACAAATGGTAAACTTATTTGGGATTTCATTATTTTAGACATTTAGACTAAGATGACATTGCATATGGAAAACTTTATAAAATTATTAAAATATATGGAAAGAAAAAATGTAAGTTTGACTTCTGCTGATTTTTAAGTTGCTGAGGTGTCTGGTGTAGATGCATAATGCTGTAGTTATTGAGTTTATTATGCGTAATTAAAAAGCGAATGTTTTTTTGCCAGTTAGTTTTTATTTCTGTTTGAGTTGTTGAAGTATGAGAAAGTTAAGGGAAGAGGTGTCTGTTGACGCCCACGAAGTGGAAGAAATTGAAGAAAGTGTAGTTGTGTACACATGTCTTAAGAGTCTTAAGTTCTCAGTCTACTCATCACTAGCTCCTTTCTATTTATTCTTGTTTCGCTATTCTCCGTTTGAATAGTAATGGGAAAAGTGAGAATTTGTTTCCCGAAAGGTAGGTAATTTGTGCTGGGAGGGAGAAGTCGGGAAAGAGAGGTGGTGACAGAGAACATTAGTTTAAAGTGCAGTGCAAGTGTAACGGAGAGTAGCGTCGGTCGAGTGAATGGTGCTGGAGAAAAGACATTAGTAAATAGAAGTGTGAGATAGAGAGCCGTTTACTCGGTCATGGTTACAGTTGGATGTATTTGTATGTATGTATCTGTATGTCTTGTATCACTTTCGTCGCGTCTTTTCCAGGCGTGAACAACAGATCTGAATATTTTAGTTTGTAATTATTTTTTCCCCAGTGATTCTGAAAGTGGTGGCGACATTAATTCGACAGTCAAAGCAAACGGAGGCGCTGCTGGAAGTCAAAAAGTTGTTTCTGTCCGATATGACCCTTCTGTGTAACCATAATCGTGAGAATCGTCGCACCGTTCTCCAGATGTCTGTCTGGCAGGTGAGTCGGAAGGCTTGTTATGTTATTGAGTTGTGAAAGTAAGTATATAATAGTGAGCTAGTTTCCTTCCGTAGTCCGCCCCGTTTTGTTAAATTTGTGAAATGGAGGGTTTGAACTGTTCTTCAGGACGTGGAACAGAAACTCAAGAGATAGAGTCGGTTCGTTGGCTTTCTCTCTCTGTTTTTGAGGCTCTTGACTCTATAGCCCTCATTCAACTCAAGTGAGCTAACAAGCAATAATAATAATGACACTGAGGAAACGACCTCGTTGAGTCCTCTCATCCATGGGCTCTTGGGCGTTTCATTTGCACAAATGATATCATGACATTTTCCTACGATGATCGAGAGAAAGAGAGAGAGAGAAAGTATAAGAACAGACTTGGTAATCTCTTACGACATGCCCCGAGGCACTTCTTTAATGTAAGATGTTTCGATTTACAAATGACTTACTATTGTCCAGCAATTACGGTTAATGTCCCCTCCTCTCAATCCAGAGACCCATTCAAGGGAATAAATCTCAGGGTTTATTTTTAATTATGGGACTTTTTAGTAAATTAATAAATATTAATGGTAGACATTTATTTTGGTTTAGGAATGGCTCATCTCTCTCGCGTATATCCATCCGAAAAATGGAGAAGAGCAGAAAATATCGGATATGGTGTACTCACTGTTCCGAATGCTACTACATCACGCCATTAAATATGAATATGGTGGGTGGAGAGTATGGGTGGACACTCTTGCTATAGTCCATTCTAAAGTTTCCTACGAAGAGTTCCGATTGCAGTTTACTCAAATGTATGAGCACTACGAGCGTCGCCAAACAGATAATATCACAGACCCTGCCGTCCGACAACAACGTCCAATTAGTACGATTTCTGGATGGGATCAGCCGCGAAACGGGTTTCGGACAGTGCCAGCCTCCACGGATAGTGTCACAGTGACAGATGTGACTCATGAAGAGGCTGTAGGTGGACTGAGTTCTGCAGAGACGGAAGAAGAGACCGTGGAACAAGTGGATACAGATGTTGAAGATGTGCTAAATCAAGATACGGAGACTGTCGTCCCGACAATAGAGTCTGAAGACGCTGCAGAAGAGAAGGAGTTGGAAAAAGTGCCGGAAAAAGAGTCGGAAGCAGAGGAGGGTGAGGGAGTAGGGCCAATTTCCAAGGAGAATGATGAAGACACCATCAAATCTGTAGTCTGTGATAGTAAGGAGGATAGAGATGAAGATAAAGATAGGGACAAGTGCGATGATAGCATTAATATTGTAGAGAGCAATGATGATGGTGTGGAGGAGAGTCTTGAGATTGTAGAGTCGGAAGAAACGCTCAATGGCGTTGGGGAGGAAGAAGGTGAGGGTGGGGGTGACTGCTCTATATCTAGTGAGACCAGCAATTCAGCCATTCCAAATGGGAATGATGCCGAGGACATTGGGACGGAGGAGAAGGAGCCTTCGAGTCCACTTAAGATTCTCAATGGGAAAAGTTCCGATAGTAAAGAACACATCGACGATATTGAGGACGAGGGCACGGAGGAGGAGAAGTCCGACGAGGTGAAAAGCAAGGAGGAGACGAAGGAGAATCACAAGGAGGGAGCAGAGTCCCCCGAGGAAGTTGAAGAATTAACGGAGGAAGATAATGAGAGTCGGATCAACGGACAGACTGAGTTGGCACTAACAAATGGAAATGGGAATAGCAGCGGGAGTGGCGGAATCTCTCCATCCGACCCTTCTGAAGAAGTCAACAGCCACGCGGAAACTGAAACTGATGAAGAGCCACTCAAAACTCAAGTCACCATCTCGACCATTTCAGGCAACGAAACTGTCAACTCCGTCGACATCCCTGAGCCCGAATGCGAGAAGGAAATCATTCAAGAGGCCAAGGAGAAAGAGGAAAAATTACAAGAGAACTTCATCGAGGAATTTCCCTGCCAAGTGGAAACTGATGTTTTGACCGCTAATGCAAATGAGGTTGTGAATTGTGAAGACACTGTCATTCATCATGTGGAAGCCACTCATGATGATGTCACCTCCCTCGTGTCCTCGCTTGACAAGAGAGAATGGATCCAAAATGAAAACGAGTCGAAAAAGTCCAAAGTTGTTCCGGTTGAGATTGCGGCGACTGAAAGTGATTCAACTGGAGCGGAAGACAATTTACAAGGTCACAACTCCGACGAAGATCCTTCTGGTCACTCTATCCGTCCTCGAAGCGCCTCCACTGCTGTCCAAACTCAAACTGGTGATGAAGGTACATTTTAATAATGATTATGTAAACAAACTTGTGCAACATATTTTGGACGATGGTTGAGTGCTGAGTATAGAAGTAGTACTTACTTCGATTAACGACGTCCTTCCTTTTATTTACTTATACGTACATATTAAGTTAGACAGGAATGTAAAGAAATCCTTCTTTGATATCCACAGGGAGTGTAAATGTGGAGAGGCGAAAGTCATCAGGAACATTTCATCATGGAACCCGTCACTTGTTCAATCCAGGACCATCTCATCCTCCTTTCAGGATTCCTGAGTTCAAGTGGTCCTACATACATCAAAGGCTGCTATCCGATGTTCTATTCTCACTGGAGACTGACATTCAAGTTTGGAGAAGGTGCCCTTCATCTCATTTAATATATTCAGTTTTATGCTTACGCTAGGTACATTAATGTTTCCTCTCGACTTCCAACTCCATCCTGAAATCAAATGAGCGTCTTCACTCTTATTATCATCTTTTTCATTTACAAATATCCACTCCGTGGCTCATAACACCAAATTCATACTCGTTAAATAAATTACTATGGCATGAGCCATAGAAGAATCTAATGCAAGTAGCTAAAAAAATTATGCAAAATCTTTATGACATTTTTGCAAGATGTTCAGTTTCTTTATGATGACATTAAAAAAGACTATAGAAGTAGTTTTATTTTAGCTCGAGATTTTTTTTGTAGTGTATGTTGTCTAAGGAATATTTTTGTAAAATGAGGAGCTAGCTTATTTCATTGCTTCTGGTTATCTAACTGATACATTTGGATGTTTATTTTGCAGTCATTCTACAAAGTCGGTCTTGGATTTCGTCAATACGGGCGAAAATACGATATTTGTCGTAAATACTGTTCACCTAATTTCCCAACTGGCAGATAACCTGATCATCGCGTGTGGTGGTCTACTTCCCCTTCTTGCGTCTGCAACTTCCCCTAATGTAATTTAAATTGGATTTCCATAATTCTATTTGCTCCAGTGACATTATCCTGAGCAGTGCTTTGATCCTATCAACAAAAGGGGACAATGATAATTGGCTTCTGGAATTTGATTAATGATGTTATTTTATATTTGCAGAGTGATTTGGATGTGATCGAGCCCACTCAAGGGATGCCAATAGAAGTAGCTGTATCCTTTCTTCAAAGATTGGTCAATATGGCAGATGTCCTCATATTTGCCAGTTCGCTCAACTTTAATGAATTAGAATCCGAGAAAAATATGTCCAATGGTGGAATCCTACGTCAGTGTTTACGACTTGTATGTACAAGCGCCGTCCGTAATTGTCTCGAATGTAAAGAGCGTTTGCGACTGCATCAAACAGGAGGGTATTGTGGGGGAAATGGGTCAGCTATTCCTGCCAAAGTGGCACATCTGCATTCCCTAATTCGTGGAGCTCAAGCTTCGCCAAAGGTTCTTAATTTGCCACTTTTGAAATTAGGGCTACATTTAATTGGATAATCATACGATATTAATTTTTTGTAGAATATTGTCGAAAACTTGGCAACACAGAACAGTCCTGTGAAGGATCCCGAGAAGTTACTCCAAGATATGGATGTGAATCGGCTTCGTGCTGTTATATATCGTGATATTGTAATAATTTATTTTTATGTTAATGTATAATAATATTTTTATGTGGCATTCACCTCCAATTTAATGAATTCACAGGAGGAAACGAAACAGGCTCAGTTCCTGTCACTAGCAATAGTCTATTTTATTTCTGTGCTGATGGTCTCCAAGTACCGTGATATTTTGGAACCACCACCTACCCCGTCTTCAAGTCCAGTGCCAAATAATAGTGATCAATCAAGTGCCAGCAATTGTAATGCATCACCGAATGGTTCTAATGCGATAACAGCAGGTACAAACACATGACTAAAACAGATCATAACATATTACATTGATAATCTAAATGAATTCATTACTCATCTGACCCATCCGTAATTTGAACTAAACCATTTGACAGTCTCCTTTTGAGTGTTTGATGATATAGAGAATGAAGGCAACAACAACTATTCTATTTTCATAGTTATTTTACTGGTATTTGCTTGAGTTTTCTATCTTTATGATTTGATTCATGATTCACCCACTCGTTCCTTTAGTTGCTTTTGTGAATGGTAAAGGAAGCCGTAACCCTTTTCTCTCCCAGCTAGAAAAGAGTCAAAACTAAATTATCTGTTTTGTTGTGTACTTTATGGTTAATTGTTTTTCTAGTATTTTTTAGTAATATTTCTAGTAACTGTGAGCCTACTTGATTTGAAATTACGCATATTCATTATCATTATATGTTGTTATTATGATATGATATAGTGGTTGTGGGTGGGAAATCTTCTTCTGCTGTGTCTTCCCAACAACCAATGTTCCCCCAATGGACGAATCACATTTATCCACAATTTCTCCCCAACTTTTGCCAAACATTTTGTCCCAACTCTTCTAGCAATACTAATGAAGCGACAGCTTCTTCTCAATTCATAGAAGGTAAAAGTCTCTCAATCTGCAATTCATAACCTAAAATACAAAAATGTGCAATGACTGATAATAGACTCCATTTTCTCACCTACCGACATTTAAAGTCAATACACTATAAATAGAACTCTCTGTACACTAGAAATCTTTTTCTCTGAATGATTTTTCTTTTGACTGAAATCACTCAATACTTTGTAAGAATTCACTTGCCAAGTCGCAATCAATGATCAAGTCTTAAAATTTCAATTTGCTTATCACATAGAACAGACTCACGTTTCACAAAATGCTCTTTTAAATACTTCAATACTAATGGCAGTCGAGCATTATTAGCACGCTTCGCTATTATTTATAGTGATGCAGACTTTCACTGTAAACAAACGCTCTTTTGGATATTTGGACGACAATAAATACATGCATCTCGATTGGTAATGTGATCTGATTTCAATAATGATGATTGATGAATGATTGCATTGCATTTGGTTGTTGGGAATGTCTGCTTTCTAAAATATTTTTCAACCATTATTCCTTGTTTCCCGCTGCAATGCTAATTACTAGCTTACAAAATGCTTTTATGCCATTTGTAATGTTTTCCACTTCATTAATTCCCGCATTGACTATTACTGACAACTTGACCTGACTCGCCTGACTGTAAGAGGTACGAGAAATGGCGATGTTCACATTTGTTAGCAGTGTGGTAAGTCCTATCATCAACCTCACAAGTCCTTTTTGTCTCTTCCTATTTTCCTCTTCTGTTCTCAAGTGGAGCTTGAGGACCACCGAAACTAAAACAATTGTTATACGCCTCAACTTTCACTTCTTTAGTGCTTTCACTTTGTAAATAAACGCTACAAACAATTCCTCGGTTTCCCTCCCTTAGTTTCGTGTACCTTTACCGTTTCATCAAAATTTCAATGCAAACTCCATTTCCATGTTACTCTTATAACATACACATTCTTCAAAATAAAGGAAAATTTCTTCATGTTTTACGTTTAATGTATATTAAGCAAACTTTTTTGTGAAAAGAAAAACGATTGTAAAAATAATTTTTCATGAGGAAGAAAACTTTGTCCGAGTTTCATTTTGGCTATCCAAGTTAACAATAACCCAATTGCTGTAGTGTACGTAAATGTTAAAAGAATTCCAACGCATCAAAGAACTTTGTACCTATCAGATAAAGCATGCATTCGCAAAAAATCACGAAAAGAATTTTTTATTTTGAAAGGATAACCAAGTAAGATTAATTATTGTTAAAACCTGAATAAGTACATTGCGTTTTTTATTTACGGAGTATAAGTATCCGTGTCCTTTGCTAATATTTGACTATTTTAAAAATGTTTTGCTATAATGTACCGAATGTTTTACTTTTCTTCTAAAATTGTGACATTTAAAGTTTCTGAAGTAATAAATTATCTACTTCAGGAATTTTATTCGTTTTCATTTCTCACATTTCAACAAAGTATGTTCCAAGGGCAGTGAAGCATTAATGGAAGAAAGGGAGTTAGCTTCGGTAATTCCTTTTTATGTAAAATTGATTTACTTCTGCTTTTTTATACTGGAATTATGTGAAATGGACGGTTAGAATATAAATTCGTTAATGAAATGAACGCAAATACGTAATCAGGGCTGACAATAACTTAATGGTTTGCAGTAGTAGAAATGGCTTTGTTTAAAATATCCAAGTGTGTTATTGGCTTCACTGGTATATTATGCGATGCGAGATGACGATACTGGCTAATGGTGCAGTTTTGCGACGCAAACGTTAGCCTAGTTGTAACTATTACTTATGTTAGTATCGCCGTAGTTGTTGTTACCTTCTTTACTATCTAGAGTTGGTCATTATTGTGTCATGGTGTCACTCATCATTCAAGGCAAACACTCAAAATATAAAAATATCCTTTGTGTAGATGTTGTATGAATTTGAATTCCTCACTGTGTGAATTTTGAATAACTTTTTCGAATATCGTAAATGTAATAACGTGAACCATAGATTGTCTAAGCCACTTTAATGTTGCTTATTGTCAGTAATTTGTAATTATGTTGTGAGATATTCTATTGTAAGTGTCATTTTGGAATAGTTTGAAATGCATTCATGTTCATTAAAGTTGTAATTGATATTATTTCACTTAATTTACATTATCGCCTTATATGTACGATGATTCGTCTTTGAATATGTAAATGTCGTATATTACTTACCTATAAGAATATGTCTCATCTTTCACAACGTGATTAGGTGGAGCAAATTCTGAAGGAATAGAAGAGGATGGTCAAATCACTTGTGAAAACCATCGTGACCATCACAGTCATCTGTCACATCAGAACCACCATCATCCAGTACCCGGGTCCACAAATGATCAAGAACCTGCAGATGACTGTAGCATTAGTTCATCTGTTAAGGTAAAAGGTTTCTACCGTGGTCGTGAAAACTTGCATCCTTTTCCTACTCAACCAGCCTCAAAATCTTGAATAAGCCTATTCATTACTTAATACGGAATCAACTAACTGCAAAAATAACAGAATTGCATATTTATGTCCTGATAAAATAATTAATATTAATAGCATGTAATCTCCTTTCGTTTTAATAGGCTGATACTAAAGAGACTAACTTAACTTCAGACGACCAGTCCAAGTCGCCTACTATTGTCCTTAAGGTGGGCTTGCTTTAAATTTACTCCTACTACTTGCCTGCATCTTTTGAATGACGCATGTTTTTTTCATGCTTTTTAAAAGATGCAATTAAGGGCTACTGGTATTATGGTATACCTTATGTTACAATTGTAAATGTTAACGAAACGTGATCTTGTAGACGGATGATCCGATGAGTGATGTCTCTTCTCAGAAATCTGTCGGTGATGACTCCACACAGTTGTATACTGGAAGCGAAACAAATGATGAGAAAAAGGGAGAAGATAGTTGGACGGATGTTAGTCTAAATGACGACAGTGAAAATAATAGCAAAGTGAAAGCAGACGACAAAGGTACTCGCCGTTATATTCTTTTTTAGATACGAATGTATATTGTATATAATTTATAATATTTCTCTTTCTTACGAAGATGCTACAATTGCGATTTCTAAATTTGCAATTTTATTAGTAAATGTTTGTTTGCTCGTATTTCTATTGGAAATTTTCTAACGTAGGCATAGATGGTTGACAACGAACGACATGTTTAGAGGTTTTTTATTCTAGCAATAGTTTCTATGTGTACTTTAGAAGATTTCCTCATATTTTATTAATGTTGCAGATAACTTGGATCGCGGAGAAAAACCTCAGGGTCAAATTAGTGTCGTCAGCGGATCTCCAATGCATAATTCAACTTCAGGGAATTCTTCTTCAACAGTGCCAAAAGCAGAAGAGCTAAATATAAAGCCTTTGATGTCCTCTGAGGGATTTCCACTACCTACACCTGCCCGAGAATCTAATTTAACACAAAAATTGGAAGCAGCTTTAGGATCTGTATGTCCACTTTTGAGAGAAATTATGGTCGATTTTGCCCCATTCCTATCCAAAACGTTACTAGGGTCTCATGGTCAAGAATTATTGTCCGAAGGGAAAGGTTTGTAGCCTAATTTTTATAATTTAATTAATCTATAACAAATTGTTTCTTTGTGTTATCTGCTGCTTATTTAACAGTTTTTTATGCAGTTAGAAAATAAACTATGATTTTGATTCTAATTCTAATTATAAATTATAATGTTTTAATTAAACAGGGCTGACTACATTTAAGCATAGTACCTCAGTCGTGGAGCTTGTTATGTTGTTATGCTCCCAAGAATGGCAAAATTCTCTTCAGAAACATGCCGGCCTTGCATTTATTGAGCTAATAAACGAGGGAAGACTGCTATCTCATGCTATGAAAGACCACATCGTTCGTGTTGCCAATGAAGCCGAATTTATTCTTAACCGAATGAGAGCCGATGACGTTTTGAAGCATGCAGAATTTGAGGTATTATCTAACTATGTATATTTGCATTTCTCTAATTTAAAATGATACTATAGTTCTAACTTTGATAATGATGTATAGCAAACATTATGTGCTCAAACACTTATGGAAAGAAAAGAAGAAGAGAAAATGTGTGATCATCTAATCACTGCTGCTAGACGTCGCGACAATGTTATTGCTGCCAAAGTGTTAGAAAAAACAATAAATATAATTTCTAATAAGCACGGTGCATGGGGACATGATCAAACCAAGTATGTTTTCTGCAGCTTTTTTACTTTATTCATATTACTACATTTTGCATAACTGCATTAGAATATTAAGTATAATGTTTAATGTATGTACTGATCAGTAACAAAAATACCAATTATACTAACAGGGATTCAGTAGAATACTGGAAACTTGATGCTTGGGAAGACGATGCACGGAGAAGAAAACGTTTTGTTCATAATCCATATGGGTCAAGCCACCCTGAGGCTACTTTAAAAGCTGCTTTAGAACATGGAGCACCAGAAGATGCAATCATGCAGGTTTGTTAAACGTTTATGTTTCATTTTGACTTGTTTTAATTCTTGTTTAAATGAAATAATTATTTCTTTCTAGGCTAAAGAAGAATTTCATACACATCTCGCAGCTTCACGCAACCAGCAACCCGTCCAATCAAACGATTTGATGGATGACAATGAATTGTTATCTGACGATCGTGAATTAGATTTAGATCTTGTCGGTAAGCCTACTAAAAATTAACTTAATGTAATTACATGACACTTAAATTACATAATATTAAAACATGTCCTTCAACTAAAAAATGCTTCAGGCTATTCAGGCATATGAGATAGGTTGTCTAGGAAAATGTGTTGTTCAGCTAGACCCAATTTTTAGATTTATTTTCGTGATAGTCCGTTTATAAAAGTGAGTGTCTAAAAACTGTATTTCATTATTATTACCAATGCGAACTGTTTTTATATCGATTGTCTTGATTTTGATAGCCATATCCAAAAGATACGGTTCGCATTAAATATGGATAAGCTATAGATAGTGGCAATATTGCAGAACAGGCGACATGGTTTACATTAATTCAACAAAATGAAGAGAGCTCTTCTGTATTGATGTACCTTTTCAAAATTCAGTCCCAGTGATGTATATCCTCGACTACTTGTAATAAAAATAGTCGAATATCGTAATAGCCACGAGCAACATGATTTAGCAGTATTTATCTACTGCCGCATGCACAAGTAGCATTTCCTTATAGTGATTGAAACCATGAATGGAATAATGAGAGATGCCCACGTCGTGTTTTCAGTTGTGTCCATGTAGACACTTGTAAATATCATTACGTCATTCAACAGCTTTCGTTTAAGAGTCAATTTATGTTTTATGAATTTCCACGCTTATCATTTGTGGTCATCTCGAGTCCAGTAGAGTAGTTGTGGAACAACAGGAGATGTGTATTCAATTTCAACTGTTTATCTTAGATGATTTGTATTTGTTCGTATGGTTTTCATCGCGATATACGTTTAATCTCCCTATGCAACGGAATAAAATAGAAATAATCAATATTTGTTTCTAGGTCCAGTAAACATCAGTACGAAAGCACGTTTGATATCCCCTGGAGTTGTGGCTCCTGGCATCGTTTCGATTACGTCTAATGAGTTGTATTTTGAAGTGGATGAAGACGACCCTGAGTTTTCTAAAGTGGACCCCGAGGTAAGTAACTACTTTCTGCTCCGCTTTCCTTTGCAAAAATACGTGAACTGTTCCATTTCTTCGTAAAAACCATTCGTCTAGCATAAATACGGTTCATATTTCAAACTGCAGTTCATAATATTTCTCTACATGTCTCATCATTTTTTATAATGCTTTAAGTCACTCTAGGAATACTAAATCGTGAATATAATTATTAATTCATATTTAGAAGATGCTACTTTAAGTAAATGCAAAACAGATAAACATGAAGGATAATTACATGACTTTATTAGGTGAATATGATGAATATGAGTGATGACAAGAAAGATTAAAGAGTTGTAAAGGAGAAACTCACTACAAGTAGTCTTTTCATGTTGTCCGATGAAAGTCTACTGTAGTAGTACAATAATGGCATCTAAAACACTTATTAATGAATGAAAGGAATGAAGGAAGACAAGATGAAAATCTCTGATGCGATATGATGGGCTAGGTCAGATGAAAAAGATTATTCTATCTGCCCCACAATATTTGTAGACTGCTATGGTGTAAAATAGTATTATATAGATGATATTTATATCGGAAAAGAAAGAAGAACATTATGCATTATATCATTAAACTTCTGTGGGTAGATTGAATTAGAAAAGAGCACCGAGTAAAGAGTGTATCTATTATCTATATGATAAAAGGTGCCGTAGAGTTGTAACGGTCTTGTTAGCAGTTGACTAATGAGGGGATAACTATAGGGATACAGTCTATTCAATTACATCCTTTTTTGTTCCTTTTGTCTTCTTAGACACGTATAGAAGGAAGAGAGAAGTGAATAGCCGATGTTCTCGTTTTTCCTTGGCGAACCTGCCTCACTTAAGTCTGACTTGGAAAAGATCTAATTGTAGTAATGTAAAGCCGGTTAGTTAAGTCAGTCTGATTAACTAAGCATAATTAAGCCTTCTTTTTTGACTAGGGAAGGCGCCACTCTTTCTTGTGCTTTACTTCTTCTGTTGTGGAAATTCCAATTTAAATGAAGCATTGTTTTTACGTGTATTCAATCCACAGTGAAATGTTTTGGGAAATGTCAACAGGAACTTTTGCCTCTTTAAAGAGTTGATTGATGGCAATAGACATAAACGAGGAAGAGCCTTCTTGTTGTTCCACAGCTTCAAATGGGCTGGCGAGGGATGAAAACTATGCTGTAGGTTCTATGATTGTCTGTAGACAAGTGATATGCATGATGCATGTCAGACCGTCCAGTTAAACTTTCACGGAACATTACTACAGTTCTGACATTGTATAATAGCCCCACTTAGCGTAGAGAATAGTGCATACCCATATTATGTCATGCACTTAGTAAAACCAAGTTAGCAAGGTAAATACTCTGTACAAATTGTGAAATATTTGTTGTATATTACCTGTACATATGTTCTTAGTGCGTGGAGGCACTAACTATCGCAGTCACAACACAACCTTACATGAATAATTCTCATTCTGTATGGTTTTGGGTGAGCTGACTGATGAGACGAGCCGTGGCCGTGGATTTTGGGATGAACAACGGACGTGTAATTACGTAGGCAGGCATTTACCATCTATTAACAAGGCATTTAGTCTTACAATTTATATCCACCAACAGTTACTGCAACTGTCCTCTTTATACCAAATTGTGGCATTGATGCTGATGCAAGTGTTAGTTTTGTAGTAGCTTAACTCCCACTTTGCTTTTTACATCAAGCTAAATACTACTGAATCTCAAATCTGTCTAGTTCAACTACAAAAGAGTTTTCTATTTATATTTCCGTTTTTATACTACAGAGACGTTGCACTCATAATTTATCTCTTAGATTCATATTGACAATGAATCAACAATGAGACATTAACAGATTGTATTCGAATTTCTATTTAGACCAAATATTTATCTGGATTTTTATTATAGTTAAATTGTAGATCACATACACTTATCAGTACAACCTGTAAAATGGAATTTTGTGTACAATGGCATATGCAACTGCATTAATTGATGTGATGCTAATCTATTATTACTTGGGGAGTCTGTAAGTATTTAGTATATAGGAGTTGTGAGAGTTGTGTAGGTATTTGTGTAAAGTATGGAGTACCAGTGTTTGTATGTCTGGTGTGTAATTGCAGTAATGTAGCTGTGTCTAAGTGATGTAACATGCTATGTTTTTAGTTCCCTCAGCAGGTTAATCATATAATATGTAATTTTAATTCAACAGTTGACATATGTAAAGGAAGGAACAAGTTGCTAGATTTCCAGCAGAAACGAGAGTCGAGTGTTGTACGTGGAGATGGGCGTAGTGTTGTAAATCTATGTGGGGGTGGGCCACCATGTCAAGATATGCGGGGATATTTTGATGGATGGCCGCAAATTACCAAAGAGACAGTAACTATAGTGTTTTCTTAACCAGTTCTCCCAACAATTACTGGCTGACTGTGTGTGATCTCCTTGCAGTTGGAGTCTGAAAACAGAGCAGGTCGCATTTATCTAATGCCTCAACTGTCTACAAGTCCCTATCCTCCACTCCTTATACACGGGTACTGTTTCTCGAGGTGTTTCATCCGAGCAACTTCCATTTATGAGTTCTCTCGTTATTTATTGCAAAGATTATGTTCCCCAGCAGCGGATAGCATCAATACGTACGCATCGTCCGACCCGACGCACTTCAGATCAAGTACTTATCGTTTAGCAATACCTACATTTACGTCGCTTATCAGTCATCTAATCCAAGCCTTTGAGTTCTGGGCCAACCTCTTTCGCTTTGTCTTCTTCATGTCATTTTAATTGTTCGCAAAGGCATACTTATGTCTTCTTATACTTCTACGCTTCCTACTTGCCCGGACAAGTAAATATTTGTGCTGGGATGAATCAAAGAGCTTCTCATAAATAAATAATTAATGTAGAAATGAATTATTGTTATGTCTTCATAAATGGATTGGTCGCAATGTAAGTGAGCTAGTAAAGGAATTGTTTCTTGTCTGGCTGCCTCTTTGTTTCTCTCTCAGGTGGTCATGTCCTCATCACTCGGGCACCCTTTATTTATGAGAGCATCAAATGGGACACACACATTCTTTCCATTTAATAAATTGGCTGACGTCCTTCCATAACGAGTTTCTACTATATATATATGCTTATTAATTCATATGGAATGTTTAACATTTTAATAGAGGTAGAAGGAGGAATGCTTTCGAAAAACTATGCTTATTAATATTTCTAGGTAATTTTAGTGATAACGCACACTGGTACTTTTGTTTTGCTGAAAAAGGATTCTGTGGTGGAGAGGACTTAAAATAAATCCATCAATCATTACCTGTCTCACCCAACTTCCTTTTCTGATTTGATCCTATCATGAAATATCGTCTCGCACCCGTCTACGTAACCAATGTGAATCTAACTTGGAAATGAAACTGAAGGCATGCCACGCTATTGTCAACTTATGGTGCTAACCACATTAGAATGCTCTCTATTTTCATACGAATTACTACTAGTGCATACAAATCTCCTTACTCTATATTTACGTATCTGCCTCTACGTTTAAAGATTACATCTACTAGCAATAAGGACGTTTGTTTAATGGGAAAAGGAAACCATTTGCCCGTGCGGTAGGCCTAACCAGCTTAACAAATGTCAGCAAAATGAACTCTGTACATATAGTTACTCTGAATTTATTGTGACACTACTTAACTTAGTGTAAACTTTGAACGATAATATATTTAGACTCGTGCTATTGCAACACAGAACGTAGACGACGAGTGCGTGATTATTCGTAGGAGGAAGTAAGCTACGTCAGTGACCACTGAGATGTCCTATTCTCATGCTTTCACTTCTTATTCTATCTAAATTCTTAATTCATTATAACTAGAGCATCTTGTTATCTATGTAGAGTATAGATATGGCTAATTATTGTTTTCATAACAATATTGCTAGTTTATTAAGTAATTATAATTATCAAGTAATTATAATTATCTACTTTATTTTTGTCCGACTATTTAGATAAAACTTATATTCTATATGCTTATAGGGGTAATTCGATTGGATATGTGTAGCCAATTTTTAAGCCAGTGAGACGAGGACATCTAAAGCTGTAAATATTTACATGGTAGACTTAATGTGTTAACCATTCCTGTTATTTATACAGAGTGTGTAGTGGTTTGTCCAGCAGCAGTATTCCCGTCTACTACTTTAAGACGGAAAGCAAAGGTTTTCATTACATTCCGATCTATTGCTGTGTGTATCCAATGGCGCCGGAAAGATGCATTCATTAAGACTTAAGACAATCGAGTATTTTCCAACATCCGTATGGTTGAGTGAGTTGCAGTTAGAGATTAGAGTGAATGAGCGTTGGCTTAACGTTGTCTTTTCTACAGTTTATTTTACTTAACTCGGATATTTATGTAGTCTTTTCCCCCTTTTCACATTTCTTATGTAGGTACATGCATTCTTCAAAATTGGTAAAAGATTTGAACCGAGTCCATGGGTCACTCATTATTACTTTTCCTCTTCGCTTATGAGTTTCTTTTTCTAAAGCTGTGTCCATTGATATTTACTTGTAGCTAAAATACATTTAATATCATTTTTGTACAATATCAACTTTTTAACTTGTACATTTTAATTTCTTATATTTTTGAAAGGATTTTTTGTAACTGTAATGGATTGTGGATTATTCAGTGAAATTGACTATGTTGCATTTAGATTGATCGTTAATTACTGATGAAAAGGATTAGCAAGGATTGTTGACAAATAGAACAAATTCTTTAGATTGAAGATGTTGGATGAAGATGGTGAATGTACTATAATGCGATGGTGCAAGTCAGAGACTTATTATTATAGGTAAGTGTTGATGGATGTAACAATGAAGTGGATTTCAGTGAGTATTAATGTATTGGCATTGGTATTCCTCCAAGAAAAGTATTTATCAAGGTACTATGAATAAGGCAAGTATGTCATGTAGAAAAACTTGTAGGATACAACATATCTAGCATACGGAGGTTTTTGGTCGGACTCATGTGAGTAGTAGTAACAGTAAGCTAGTAACTTACTGTTCCTAAGTTCCTAGAGTCATAGTAAATAGTTTTTAAATCTCGAATGGCAGGAATGGTATTTCATCCCGTTGTTGGTGAGGTTTAGAGATGGAGACGCGATGACGGCTCTCTCGACAGCTTTAACTGCACCAAATCCCTTCAAGCACGCATGCCACTATGCCACACCGAGGTTTTGGACACTTGTCATATAATTCATCCTACCTCTCTCATTCCTTAAACGCAAATCTTTCGCTCAACTTGAAACTGATCTTCAGACTGTCATGTTCCTTGTGCTACGTACTGGCAAAACTATTTATTACTTGTTCGAAAAAGGCAGAAAAATCAAAAGAGAATTCCCGGCATTTGTAGAATCTTCATTTTTATATCAAATCTCTAACTGTCCCAGACTGAACCAGTCAATATGCATAGTACTATTATACGCTGTACTCTATTTAAACAAATTTACTTTCTGCATGCAGAAAAACTAATTGCAATTGTCAGCTATAAATAATTGTGAGGTGCATTAAGTGATTACATAAATATTCCACCATTTTCATGCCATATATTTTGGGTATCTTTAATTTTTCACCCAAAAACAAGCAGTTTTCCTTCTGCTACACAATGGCTAGGCATGTTAAACAATCGTGATACTGGACATTGAATTATAGTAAAATTTCAGTTCAACTGTACAGTAAGTAGACTGTATCTCCGATCTGAAACTTACCGTGTATATAAACCGTGAAAACAACAGGTTTAAACATTTCATGACCTAAATGTTGATTTATAGAGTGTCGTAAATAAAAACCTTTATTTTAAGTTTACAGTAGGTAACCTAAGATTACTTTCTAAGGTATCTATACTGCCTTTTACATGAAGGGTTTAAGTCTTACTAATCATTGCTCTTAAGTATGACTTAGAATTCCCATTTGGGAATGTTTCTCATAGTGCATGCCAAGTCTAAAATATAGGCTTTAATATCTATTATATAAAATACATTATCTACCTATTCAATGGTCAAGTCAAGCATCGGGTATGGGACTAGACTAGTCTTAAAATAATAGCAGGCAGAATATATTTGAATGCTGTTTGTAAATAGCTGGTTTTAACACTGCATTCACTATATTTCGATGATCTTATGTAATAATATTAGGAGCGAGTAGGCTATAATGGTTTATAGTGGAAACATTGTATTAGCTGCCGTATCTGCCGTATCTCTGATAGCAGAATTCAATTGAGGGCATGACGTATGGTAGTGCACAATGTGTGGAATGGATTTCATGAGATTGACCTCCCGATTAATAACGAAAACAAATAGGGTTATAAATAGGCATGGAAGTGGTGGAGAATAATAGAATGCTAATGGAAGTTATACATGTAATCTCCCTAATTTATATACACCATATAACATAATAGAGGCTTTACATGCTTTAAATAATTTAGTTTATGTTCACATGGTAAGTATCGACTTTTCTTTTATGCAGCAACGCAGTTCCTGCGTTTTGATTTGCCATAAAAGTCTACTGTAGCTATGTAAGAACTTATTTCTTCAATATTAATTACGACAACTGCCTAAGTAAATATTACACAATTCCACGTAATGTTTGTGGGGACAGAAATAGAATTTCCAGAGTTGAAAGTATCAATTTGTGGAAGTGGGAGGTGATATTAATAAGTACGAAGTATATTTTTTAGAATTGTATTGCATGCCACACATTAGTTAATAGATTCGCGTATAACTTCAATAAATTTGTTCATTTTTATTGCATAAAAAGTATCATAATAGCTACCAATTTGCTAGACAAGACAAGATATTGTTATATTTGCATAATAGAGGCAATATTTTCATTACGAGTTGCGAGAATGAGATGCTTATGAGTCACTTTCAGCGGCAAAGAGTTCTTAGTGTAGTAAATGTACATTGCTTGTGTAGGTATGTAGATTTTTAATAATAAATCGGATAAGATCTCTAATATTCATGGGAATATGCGATTTAGGAGCAGCAGGGATCTATCATTTCATTGTTTATGGGTGCGGTTGCTCATTGTGCTATCGTATTATGTGCAAGTTACAAATAAACTCAAGTGGTTAGTTGTTTGCTTTCCTCTGACTGACAATCTGTCTGCTTTAACCTTTGTCTCAAGTGTGTAAGTAGCAAGTAGGTAGTCCGAGTCCAGGAAGGACCAAGTTGAAATGTGTCTGGTGCTTAAACAAAAGAAATCAAATCGAAATAAATATGAATTGAATGTAGATTGCAAATTGAGCGTGGCAGTATAAATTTTATATTTCTAGTTTTTCATGCTTCCTAATCAAATAAATCAATTCAAGAGCCGGTATATTTTGCAAATACTGAAACTACCTGCTCTAGAATTCATGCTTCTTGTTCGGAGATAAGAATAAGTGAAATGTAGTGTAGACAAAAGAAATAAACATTCTGTTAGCGGGTTAAGAATGATATGTAAGCATTGTAAAAACTCTAAAAAACCAGGAATCTAATGTGATGTTCCAAGATTTGAAGTGTTGTTTAAATGTTAAAAGGATAATTGCCTTGAGTAGTAATTCCTAGTGTGGTCATAAAATCCCCTTTATGCTTTTGAAGGATTGCATCCCAA
This sequence comes from Tomocerus qinae, assembly GCA_020055645.1. Lineage (NCBI taxonomy): Eukaryota > Metazoa > Arthropoda > Collembola > Entomobryomorpha > Tomoceridae > Tomocerus > Tomocerus qinae. The sequence goes on from CM034548.1 coordinate 31,318,638, forward strand.
TGAAACGCGAGCGTCAAGCCAACTTCTGAGTAACGTACTTGGCTTATCCTACGGCTATAGCAGAAAGTACACAAAGGTGGTTTAAAATTTAATTGTTTATACACATCTATCCGACATTCTTACATTTTATCGATATAATCATTAAATCTCTATTAGGAGGTAAATTATATGACCTGCTTTATTTTAGTAGATTTAAATACACACAAAATGTGGTTCGGGCCTTAAAAATTGAGATCATATTCCAATTTTTCAATAGTTAAACGATTTTAAAATGTTTGGGGAAACCCACGAATTATTTATACGCCATTTATCATTCTTTTGCATGAATGAATTACAGTTATAATAAAAATGAATGGACATTTGCAAGTCTGTTATATGGGGTAGTCCACTTATGTTTGTCTTTATGCTGATCTGATTAATATTTTATTTTGAAGAGATGTGCAGTGGTTTGGATGTAATAATTCAGCGTGGTTCACAATGAAGGCAATGGATTTGTTTGACTAGACTTGTCTATTTAGAGAATAAGGAGGTTTGTAGACGTAATCCCGTCGTGCCTTCAGATATCACTGAGTGTTCGAAATGAAAAATGATCCGGAGTCATTTGTAGACCTACAGTTCGTTGGTGCAAGAGATGATCTCTGTGGCAGTCGTCATCATACAGTTAGTTAGTTGTTTATAATAAACCAGATTGGAGGATTTGATATGGTCCACAGGTAGACATAATAATTCTGGCATTGTGTATATATATGGCTATGAAATGGAAATACCTGAGTTGTACTAGTATTGGAGGGGCTATGAATTTCATTGAATATATTATATTCATTGCATTAGAGAATCAATACGGTACTATAGATATAGGTTCAAGTTACTTACTACATACATGGCTGTCATTGGATTTATTATATAGATATTGGATGTACGGGTATTGTCCGTTTGTTATGTGGGTATGATTTAATAGCGAGTGTTCTCATCAGTCAAGTGAGTTCTAGATAAGTTGAATGAATCTTGGCTGGTTGTTGGTTGGTTGGTTGAGTTTTATTGGAGTGAGTGGATTGTAGTGAGTGACTGCGTCATGTGGATGATTGTATTGTGATGGTCGTATGCGTGATTTAAGAATTACTATCGACCACCTAAGATGAGAATATGTCGAGAGTTTATGTTAATGCCGATGTTGATAGGATGTTGATCCAAGGTAGACAATCCTAGTCAAACTTTCATGTCAATAATATATAAACTGTAGACTATACTCTCCATGAAGGAACACAGTTACATTTCATTTGAGTTATGTTGACAGTCTCTTTAGTCATTTTCAGTCCCAGCTTCAATTCTATCTATTATCCATATTCATGAATCATCATCAATATTTTTACATAAATAACTGGCGGCGTAATAATTTAAACATATTGTTAGTGGCTACACTGTCACTAATCATGTTTGGATTGAGATAACTAACAATAAGAACTAACTGGCCTGTCTGACTACTGCCAACAGACCAAAAGGCGAAAGGTTATTATTGCTCAGCAATAAAATAAATGCAAAAAAATATTTGCAATCGGCGAAAAAATTGGCAGAGAGATAAGTAATGTTTCGCTCGTTAGTCAATCTGCCATTGTTTAGATCGGACTAAAAATTCAATTCATTCATTCATCAAAATGAAGGGAAACTGGTCCAAAGCTCGAACAGTAGTAAGTGGAGGGGGATTGATAAGCCAACCTGTACACATTAACATTTTCTTCGTCATTCAACATTAAGCATATCGCTATCATCATCATCAGAAATTCTTTTCTACTTATTCCAGCCGTATCATGATATTATTATTGCTTGTCTTCCTCTACATCTAATTGTCAGTAGGTACGTGATTGTACGGTCTTCACAGAGAAATGAATACATTATCTGTGCCTATCTATAATGGGGATGTTTTGAGTGATGCTCGTGTGTAGAAAGAGGCATCTCTACTAGACATTTTTAACAAAGACTGTAACGTTAATATATTGACCTATTATAATTTATTTGCAGAGAAAGGCTCATTTATTTCCATTTGATTCTTGTTTGGTCAAGTCCAGGTGTTTTTGTCTGAGGCTTCTCTGCATCACTTTTATCTACATTGGCACTGCTTTATGCTGGAATCTGCCTTTTAGCTGCGAAGGTTACCTTCCACATACTCCTTTGCAATTTTCCGGTTTTTGTAGCGAAGATGTTGTGCTGTCCTAGCAATTTCTTTCTCATTCCACATTATCTACCTACCGCACACAATTCTACGTTGCTTTTATGAGCTTCAGTTCTGAAGAACGATGATACAATCAGAGACACTTATATAATAATAAAGACTATATAACTATATACACTCATATTATAGGATATAGTATTAGTAATAGGGAGTTCAGTAGAACACGCTTACAGATACTTACTCTTCTTGTGGTGTTGCACAATTGTAGTGATAGTGTTCTGTTTTGTAGTCAACTGAAGTCAGTGGCTCACTTGTTTCAGTTTGACTGTGCACTCGTCTAATCTTATAGCTAAGCAGATAATAATGCAAATGCAGGAATGGTAAACAATGTGTTCTCGTGCATTGTCGCTCCACTCACTCCGCTCATCCGACTTGAAACGAGTTTATGTGCATTCTTTCTCACAATTATAACACAGTCAAGTATTCGCCAATTGTCTTGCTGTGTTTCATTAATTTTGTTTAATGTTGCGAAACGTAATCAGTGTGCAAGTTAAGATTGATGGGCCCACTTTCCACTCCGTATCAAGTTCCTACGGGATGCTCCGTTCATTTCTTATATAGACAGATATTGTCTATGTATAGCTCTACGTCTCATGTCCATTGTTTGAATGGAACAATTATTTACTACTAAATCCGTGCATGTCCTCGTCATGAGACTCAGTCCACTAATTTATCTTGCGGGAATCTGCCATTTTATTAGAAATAAATAAATCCTAGGATAAAATGACTGTCGGGTCGGTCACGGTCAAATGGAACAAAGGAGCGGTGGCTTCTTTACCATAGTAAATGATTCCAGGGGTCTTTTTAATGGACCTTCTTCCCATTTAATTCGGTGAACTTGAAAAAAGAGAAGTCGAGTGAGTCCAGATTCTCAAGTGCTTGGCTTATCCATTCAACTCCTCCATTGTATCTCTGACATTATAGTCAACCCAACCACAAAAATACAAATACTGAGAGCAACTTGGATTGAATGTTAGTATTAGTTTTTTGGAGTGAGTAGTGAGTGTATTCCAAGCATCTCGGGATTAGACTACACTATGTACGGTTACTCCTATTATAAGTAATATTGTTATTATTATGTCGGGATGGGCTAAGTGGCTCTCGATGGGTTGTACTTTCTATTATTTATTTCTTTTCATCTCTCAACACAAACCAACAGCTAAGTGTAGCTCGTATCAAAGAAGCTTTTCTTTCCACAATTCAACTTTCTACATAACTTTAGATACTTGTTCATACACAGATTCCTATATTTGTCCTCCGTATAAAATAGAGCAGTGTGTTTAACATTGATTCAAAAGGATTTTCTCATCTCGTCCCTTCTATCAAAGGATTAAAAAGTCTGAAGGACTCAAGAGCTATTTTCCGGGTTTGTGACTTTCCTTAGAAAAGTGCAATAAGTACAACTGGCTTGAACCATTCCCATGTATAAAAATAGTAATTCCAACTGAAAGGTGAAATATAGCAAATGAATATCGTAGCATATTGTGTAATGTAATAAAAAAGGGAAGACTAAAGGAGACTAGTTACATTTGGATGAGAACGGGCCGGCAGGTAGATAGACTGGAATGCTTCACTGGTTCTTATTAAAAGAATCTCATCTTCTAGCTCGTTTCTTCGGCTCTTTCTGACTGGAGTATCATCTCCGTCAGTCTCCGGACTGGACCCACTGAAGTCTGAGTCTGACTGCGTTGAACTCATTGAGTTCGGATTTCTAACTATAAGGGTAGTCTATATAGTAAAGGTAGGATATATTCTGTGGATCTGTATATAGAATGTCTGGAGAGTCGAGGAGAGAGGCAGAAGGAGGCAGTTTGTAAATAAAGTAGGAAGGGTTGCATTGTATCGAATGTCCAGGTATGGTTACCATGTTTGTTGGGACTCTGTGGGTAGTATGTAGCAATATATCTTTGCCTCATCAAGCATGGTCATTACTTAATCATGCATGTGTCGGATGAATGGTCGGTACTTCAAGATGTGTGGGTGGTCGCTCTATCAAGTCTCCTTTGCCTATTCAGTTCTATCCACATGGTTTCACGATACGATTCACCTCTCAAGTACATGCATACTCCTTCTGTCACTAACTTTACCTCCGTACTTTACTCATACACTCTTTACAATGCAAATGTACACGCAAGTTTGATTTAATTATCATTATAATTGGATTCCTAAACAAATAAACAATTTACTTATCCAATATAGCCACAATTACTACAAAATCCACCAGCATCTTTAACTATTATGCACCTATATGATATCTATGCCAAGAATTAATTCTATTGTCCTTATTTATGTATGCGATGAGGAGTCTCTCTTGTACCAATTTCAAATGCTACAGTTTTTAGAGGATAAAAACTCTTTTTGGAAAAATTGAAATGATTTATTTTTCATAAGGGTAATAAATATCATATATCTACCATTTGATTCAACTACAATTATATGCAAACGAATAAGAACAATGTACAGTAGGAGTACGTACATAGGAAATTTGATTTGACGTTTATGTATGTAGATAACTTGTGCTGGGAATGGCAGGGACTAAGCATGACTGCGAAGGAGAATGAATGATAATCGTGATTACTTTTGCTGCTGCTCTAATATTTTATTTACATGATGGCTCAGACGCCTCCGATGAAGTGTATAGATGAATAGACGCCAAAATATTTGTCTTGACTCTTTGGCTTCTTCAGATTACACTCGTCGAATTGTGAATTCCGTCCGCTTAGCTCCGTCCAACTTAAGAAGTCGAATCAACATCAAATGTCTGTAATGTAAGAAGATATGCCGAATTTGTTGGAGCGTGGTGCTCCTATTTTGTTACACTAAAGTAAATCGTTGGACAGGGCAGGACAAGACAGTTTATTACGTGTACACATTAATATTTTCAATTGTTCCATTGCATCTCGTTGTCACGTTTAGAGAAGAGAATGGAAGTTCTTGCTTTCATTTCTACCTTCTTGTCGGGGGAATTAATCAATGAGGAAACTGGCTCGCCATCGTCGTCGTCGTGCCTTCGGTTGATGTGAGGTCAGAAGCAATGAATCAAATTCTTAATAATAATGGCCTCCTTCTATTACCTTTGGGGCCCATGATAATGTCCTCTGTTCTCTGCCATCTCCGTTTTATTATTTGGGAAATACTGTCTCAACATCATTCTATATGCATTCCTTCGTGTGTTTAGACCTTCATAATTTAGCATAGATGATAGATTATTTTTGCTGGTATTTCATGCAGAATAAGTAGTGTGTGTCCGAGTTTGATGATTCAGAAGGGAAAAGGGACCTATTAGTATGAACATCTGATGGTGCATTATGTTTTAACCTTTGAACATTAATGACTGCCTTTGAGATCTCTTTAAATCCATTTTCTCCACGGAATTTTCATAAATTGTGGTTTCCAGCTATGATCATATAGCTATGCAAGCTGCAGCATATAATATGCATGCCTGAATGTGCAATGCTATAAATCGGAGTGAGAATGTGAATATTATACATAATCCTGTATATAGGTACTATCTGTAATCTCGTTTATATTAAATATTACGGCGCACGTCTAGTCCATAACTTGTACTTTATTTGTTATTCGTAATCCGTTGAGGTTGAGTCCAGCGTTCTCGTGCCATGCCAGTTTCTTTGTGAATTACCAACTTGTAAAGTGTGAATTCTTCAAGTTTTTCCGATAGGAATTTTTAATAAGGGCCTAGAGCATAGAATAATGGGAGGTGCAAGGTACCTATTATAGTATTTGCTGGTCCTTCAGTCAAATTAACTCACCTATAATTTAATTCAGTTTAGGCTTGTTTGAATTTATTTCTCTGCCGAGCAATAAAATATTTTGCACTTGGACTAAATTATAAATTCTAAAGATCCAGCCTTGGGCTTTTCCTTCGTAATTGAAATACTACAGGGTGGGATATGAGTTTCACTAAATAATGGAATACATCATGGGGTACATACTATTCCATATAATATGCATTGGGTACTTTAGTTAATGTGACCCTACTAAGCAAAATAAGTATTAAAAACGTGTACACCTCAAAAAATGTGAGTGAGTACCTGTAAGTAATAGGTAAGTGTATAGAGTGTACATTTAAAAAATGAAAATATTTAATGCGGAAATGATAAGAGGAGCTAATAAATATTTTGGCGGGTAAAGAATAGAGGAAAGGAGTAGCTGAGAAGAGAATCGGTGGAAGATAGAAATGGTGCTGATAGTTTTATGATATTGGCTCTAAAAGTTCGTGAAGGTTGGTCATTGTTGTGATGAGCATAATGAGCTGCAGAAGAACTGATAACGAGAGCTGCTGTCCCTCGCAGTGCCCACCACTCTAATAATATATGAGAATCTGGGAGGTGATCTTCAGCCCTTCTATTATAGCCTGTTTGTTTTCCATCCTGCAATCCGACTGTAACGCATGAATTATGGTTCAGCGTCCCCATCTCCAAATCTTTACCTTTCCTTCGTACTTACACTTTCTGTATCTATAATAGCTACTCCGTACTTTACTCGACTGTCTCTGGGTACTTGTAGTAGAAGTAGACACAGCTTACACAAATACGTAGGGATGCAGTCTAAATAAATCCATAGGCCATGACTGTGAAATATATAAGGTTAAATAAAACAACTTTACTTACTGTCTTTTCAGTGTATCTCTCTTTTTCATCTCGTCTCCACGCTAGAGCATCTAGAAATACATTTCTACTGGGTATTGGATAACTTGGGAATATAAAGTGAGGTTATTATGTATGTGAATGTGTACAATACAATAATAATAATGAAGGTAAGTGTACTACTTATTTGGTTAGCTCGGAAGGGATTTCTGAATAGAAAAATCATGAGTTGAACATGAACATGATCATCTTTATCTTTCTGGAGCCAACCGACCTACAAATAAAAGTTGCTACTTGAAGGAAACAAACTGAGGATCTTGCTCACTTTTTTATCCTAATTTTTAATACTTGTTCCCTTTTTTTTACCTTTCAACGAAAACTTTACACATTATGGGGAAACTAGTGTCTACTCAGATATCTTTAGCAGAGAAGGGACTGAAGTAGGGAGAGGTATCTTCTAAATGATTAAACGTGTATAAATACTCTGTCAGTACTATTCATTTAAGTAGGTTTTTGTAAGTATATCGAGTATAAATACATATTAGATTACCTTCTGACAAGACTGAGAAACTCCAACCTGTCGTGTCTTACTCTAATCCAGATCCCAATTCTTCTCCTGTCAATTCTCGTGCTGGACTAATGAAGATGCTCCGAATGAGACGAGATAAACTTGCGTTATTTCTCAAACTCAATTTTGTTAAACGATCTCTAAGGATTTTTTAATTTTGGAATCTCTTATATATGTTTCATAGTTCTAAGGAATTGTCGATAACTCAGAGTTTGAGGAACAGATAGTCCATGCATGTATGTTTTCTGTCCAGCACTCCATATGGTGAGATAACCCATGCCATAAGTCAAAGAAATCAACATCAGTTCTGTAATATATATGTTTGTTTGAATAACAGAACGATTAGCACTGTTTCAGTCATGCAATCCATTGTTGTATCGACTGCTGCCATTACCTAAATTAACACAGAAAAAGGGTCTCTTGCCATCCATAAACACTTATTCCAGTAATTACAGCACTTATTTGTTTATTATATAATTGCAATTTTTCACATAATTTACTTCATGAAAATAATCAAATATCCTTGGTCAAAATTATGTCTGAAAAATGTTTTTTTTGTCATAATCTCATTTCCAATTCTCAGTTTGTTGGAACAAATGTCTATGTAATGAGAATGAAATGTTGTTCGTCTGTTCCTGTTACCCAGAATACTCATCTCTTTTCAATCAATTAAAAACGTTTGTATTGTTGCTTCCTCCATGCCCAGCCAAGCCGACCTTGTCTTGCGTGTAGCCACTTATTGAGATAATAATGAGAAAATTGGAGTTAACATGTGAGAAGGCATTGGATGTATCATCGTGTGTATCTAGATTTACTCTTCATCTCTGCTAGGTGAATGATGAAAGTTAAGGCAGACAGGCCGAGCGTGAGTACAAGTCCTATACAGACTAGTTATAATTAATGTATATAACAGAGTCAAATGGGTTATTATCCGTAGGAGTGCATCTGTGTGCCTCCACGATTTAAACTGACTTACTCTTTTGCTAATTGATACCAGAACAGGACTCTTCTCAGCTTCCTTTATTCACTTTACAAAAACAAACAAATAAACCAACAAACGTCTGCTCCTACTTATTTTACTTGCCATGTCATGATACTATCATGCAAAGATTCATCCCTCGCCCTTCACCACACAAATCTCCGTATTTTCTCAACCTATTCAACATGGACAGAACTATTCTACTCTCAACTATACCTACCATTCATCTGTATTTCTATCAAGTTTATGAAAAGAGTACCAACGCCGCTCAAGAGTGAGTTTGCTTACCAAACGAATAACTCTTTCTCAGAGAAGGAAACAAAAAAACGATAAGACATGATGATCATGATAAATGAAGATCACTTTTCATTTCCTGGCACATCACATCGATGCACAAGTTGAGGATTCCCAACTTTTTCTACAGACTCTACTTCTCCTAGATATTAATAATGTAGGTACTCACGGAAAACACAATTGATGCTATATAGACATTATGTGTTTTGTCTCATTAGTCATTTTCTGGTAATTTACTACAGTAATTACCTTGCCTTTCTAGATATATAAATAGAAAACATTTTTTCTAAATATCCAATTCGCTTTTCTCTTTTTTCCATGTTTCACGTATACATACATGGTTCACGTACAATTTTCTGACGTTTCTCAATTGTGATGATGTAGTCATAACTATAACAAGATAGGTAAATTGATTAACAAAAAGTCGACTAACCAAGTAGCAATAAAAGGCTGCATGCAAGTTGTACTAGTTACTTCGGAATTGGGAATCGATGTTCCATCTTTTTTGCTAAGTATACTATCTCATGTGTGTGTTCAATTGAAGTTATCTTTTTATAATTCACGTATTTGTTTTATTAATGGATGCGAATTAACTTGTATGGTACACGCACGAATTTTGTAGAAAAATTTTTTGTAGTGCACAGCAGTGAAATGTATGATGTACTATAGAAAATCATTTGACGTTGTAATGATAGTTTAACTGAAAATATTATATGGTACTAGTAATTTGATAATCGATAGGCGCATATCTTTGCGATTGAGAATTTGCTCTCGAAGCAGTATAATTAATTATATTTATCAGATGTGTTTTGTCTTATCAGATTATCTAGGTTTTGGCACTTCATTCCTGTATTTCAGTGGGTAAATTCTTAATAATGATAGTGTGAGGGGAGATGAGACGATGAAAGTCGGCGTAGATAACTGTAGCTGTGAAAACATCAATTGCCACTTAAAGCCCTGTCGGTTATTCATATCTGAAGATATTGATCAACAATTTAAAAATTAATTTGTATCATAAATAGGCTATTTAAACCACAAATCTGGTTATAATGCTTTAGTTATGCCAAAGACTGAAAAGAGATAAATAATTTATGTATATTTATCGTTACACATTTAGTAGGTACTAATTGAAAATAGTTATTTGTACGTACATTAATAGCGACCATGTATGCTGGATGGGTAAATGACAGTTAGCTAATTTTGTGTCTGTGAAGTAGTTGGTTCATTGAATCATGTTAAGGAAGACAAGACAGGTTTATAATGTATATATTACAGATTGGTGAGCGACAGGGATAATTGCAAGTGTAGCTACGAAGGAATAATATGTTGTAGATTTTATACGTAATAGTTATTTGTTTATTTGAGTTGAATGGGATAGAGTAGGTAGGCAGGAATTGCATTTGGTGATGGTAACAATAAGTAAAGATGAAATATGATGTGCGTAGCTCTCGAGCTAGTAGGCTTCTGTCCATCATTTCTTGGGTGGTATAAGATGGAAGGAGGGAGGAAGGCAACCCAAGAAATGTGTAGAGTCCAGGGCGTATGAACTGCCGACTTTTAAGGGCTTGACCCTCGAAAAGGCAGAAACAATTATTCGCACCTCGGGATGGGCAAATGGCATGTTACGTCATGATTGGCAAAATAATTATTTTTTCGGTTGTGTCAGGAAGTCTTGTTTGAGTACGCCACTGCGGGTAGGCTTTGCAATTTGTGGATTTTAATTATTCACTTGGATTCCTATTGAAAAGAGACACACAGGAGTAGTAGTGTGCATGCTAAGTAATTTAGCTGGAGAAGTTTGCTGGTGTCTGTTATGTTGTTGTGTGTTAAGTGTGTGGGTTGACTCGACTCCTTGACTGTTGTGAGAGAAATTGAGTGAGTGAGATACTCATTATTATCATAACTCTCATGATCCTCTGTTCCGCTCGTTCTCTCAAGACATCTCACGAATAAAGAGCCTTTCATTTCATAATGGAGAAGGGGCAAGTCTTTGTTTGAAGAGGTAAATGAGTGGCTCATTTGCATCAAGTCGTGATTTATCTCCATCAAAAATCCTCTGATGGGGTTGCTACGTCTGCCGGCCACTAAGCAAATAACAATCAGTCAGTCATTCCCTCCGCTAAGAGCCTTACCATTGTAAATGCTCGAATTGCTCTATACGATGAGACTCGGACGACTAGTCTGATCTGTTCTAGCATAATAAATACTTATATAATGTGTCTATAGCTACTTATACTTATATAGACATTTCTGTATTAATCATTTAACAATAAACAACTGTAGCTTTTCCAATTAGCAATGTTTATTTTCCTCCTTGTATATATTTAATAATATGATTCGTGCTGTGTGTCATCCTCACGTAAATCCATTTTAGAACAAATCAAATATAAGTGGCTACACTTATCTACTTAACTATCTTGAATACTAGCTACCTGTTAAACTTAAATGCTAAATTACAGGCTACTTTCTTATACATTAACTTGTAAATTATGCTCCTACAAGGTACTTCGACTATCCTTACTTCTATAATGTCATTATAAATGACTCAGCCACAGGAAGTAGACTGATTATCCATTACTACATTGGAAAATCCGAACATATATTCACAGAATGATATTTATGCATACAACATTGAATACCCTGGCTATCTTGATAGTGCAGCGGTAAGCCTCATCCATTAAATTGTGAAACACTACTAAAATTAATCTGTTAAGTGATTGATAAACCACGTACTTACAGACAAGGATAAACATTTGCTCTGCGTTTTTGTCTTTTATCAGAACAACGTAATGCAATCTATTAGTACTATGTGAATTTCCGAGCATAGCTAAGCGTAAATGATGGTGTCAATGTAGAGCTGCTTACAGTTTTCATCAAGATGAGACAGAGTTGCAGAATTGCATAATATGGGAACCTATCAGTCTATATCCGTATATACCTACACAAAAAGTGTGTATTTTCTGTTTTTGTTAAGATAGCGAATGGTCATGAAAGTGAATACCGACGAGCTAATTGTAAAGCCGAGATGTTGCTTTTGACGGAATCCCTTTTTCGTGATTATAGTAAGAGACAGGTAGTTATCTGCAATCAGTTGTCCTTATAAAGAGCGATAGTTAGGATTTACTGGAAGGATAATGTGAAATGTTCTCTTGTCTTAAATGTGTATAGAAGGAGGAAAGAGTGAGAGATGGTATAGAGTGCAGAATTGTAGAGGTAGGGTAGGAGTATGAATGAAGAGGACAAGATATGCGACAAGAGTTTGGTTTGAATTAAAAAAGAGTGTTTTTGAAGGGAGTTGTGGCATAGGAAGGACGAGATAAACCTTGGTGCTAGTGATATATCAGTGAAATTGGTAATGGTGCATTAGGTAGGTACACCAGTTCGGATGTTTCTGTGATGTTCTGGAGTTGAACCGTGTTGTCCTGTCCTATTATTTACTTACAAGGATCGAAATGTGAAATGGAAATGACTGGCGGTCAATGATTGTACGGAGATAATTGTAGGAATGAGTAAGTAAAAGCTATAAGTGGCTAACAATATGTAACTAAAGGGAGAAGATAGATAAGTCGATGTAACTCAAAAGAAAAGCTCACATCAGACGAACAAGACAAGCAAGGCAAGGCTACATAGACACAAGTGGTTAATGGATTTGAGACAAAGTTGCCAATCTCGTTTTTTCAAACCTTTAGGTTTAGGTAGTAGTAAGTAGTAGTAGTAGTAGTAGTAGTAATAGTAGTGAACACCTTTACACAATGTACCTGTGTCTATCTATAATGCTTATTATAAGTATTACATGTACATACGATGAGATAGGCTGTATGGCTATGTGATACGATATTGATACGGTAGTGTATAAAATGATATTATTCTGCATATAGAGATAGAAGAGACTTATTCACCTGGATATTTATATATACATGATTTTATTCAAGAAGGGATTGTATGTGTGTGCATCATCATCATAATAGTCATGCTCTTGTAGTAGTAGTAGGTACATTAGTGCTGTGTATTCTGTTGTGTCTTATATGTCTGATAGTTTAGGATTCGTTACAATAATGATTTTATCTGAGGTAGAAGGGATTTAATGCTAACATTAGCTATAGTTATCTAAGGTAGAGAGTTACTACGTTTATTTAGCATTGAGTGAATCCTGTGGAAGCAAAGTGGGCATTGTTCTGCATGTGTAAACAGTTGCCTTATCACCAGAGTTCTAGTCCAAGATTTACTGCGAGCTGTAATTCACTTTGAATGGATGTGGGAGCTGTTACTATCTGCAGACTGCTGCTCGATTCACCATAATTTATTGTTTCACTCAGTCTCGACTTGTCTTCTTGCGTTTCTGTTTCAAAGTTAACTTGCCTATGGACTGACGATGAGTTTTAAGTTAGTTAGCCAGTCGATTCTTTTCTCCATATTATTGCATTTATGTGTATAGAGAAGGGAGAGGTAAGTAGGTAGGTCTATGGTCCTCGTACTCTTTTAATAATTCCGATTTCATCTAATCCATGCCATAATAGGCATCTCCTAACTTGTATCTATCTATCTTTCTTCTGTATATTATTACGTACTTACAATTACAAACGGGCACTTGCACCCTCAGCCACTATTCTTTATTAGACTCATCCAAGTCGGAGAAACAGTATGGAACCTGGACACAGATGATCATATTATGGCCGATTAAGTTTGCATACATGCATATTATTTACTTGAACTATGTCTGCATTTAAAGTCACGCATACAGTACAACAAGACATGCCTGCTTCTCCACCTATATCATTTTCTCCCATTTTACTATAGTAAACGCTTCTCTATTAAATTATTCTTATCTATTTCCCGGTAGTCAAATCTAGCCACGGATTTTTAATACTTTTTGGTGATTAAATGCTGTATTCCTTCCTATCGTAAATATTAAATGATCTTTTGCAACATTTTGTTATTTTTTGTAACATTATTGGTAGCCATACTATTACCTGGGTACTATAACTGTCTCGTTGTAATGCTGAGTGGATTGCAAACAGTTTTATGTTTATACCGGAAACTCTATAGCACTTAATTACGAAATTGATGTGCATAATTCTATATAAGTTTGAGTGGGACATTTTTAGGTCGAGAAAGTGCATACGGGGTTGATTCATCGTAATCACACAGCTGCATAAAATAGTATAGCAACAGCAATTGCTTGCTTTTAATTGAGCGTCTTTTAGTAGTCTCGTGTAAATGTTCAATTATGTGCAATCAACATGTTGAATGCGGTGAGTGTCCACGTCAAGAATTTATTCCTATCAGAGGGAATTTTATGAGCTAGATATTTACATGGGAGCACGCGGAAACTCCTGCAAAAACGCCATAATTTTTTCTGTCTACCTAATCCAGATATTATCTTTGGATTGGCTTAAGTTACAACTCCTACTAGGTGTAGGTGAGGTAAGAAAATTAGACTTGATATCATTTTCATAGGTACTATCATTTGTTCATGTGCTTGTGGAATATTTTTACTGTTACTACCCGTTAGACTTGTGTACTAGCGTCTTTACGATTTCCTAGACATGAATATTGACAAATGCTACAGCTTTTGAATATTTCAGTAATAAAGTACAGGAGTTTAAGCTCGAAAAGAAATTATTATCGCAATCGAACTTCATACCAGGGGAGGAATATCAATGGCCATTCGTGATCATGCTACTGCACGACTTGTGCGTTTTTGTCAAATGTGACGTTCGATATGGTTGTCCTGCAACTGGATTTCTACTTTAGCTACTCTCAAGTCAACAGTGTGGCATTTATTTTATAATCGCAGCAATCGCATTTTCTATTTCTTTGACATCCCTTAGCTACGTGGTATTTATGGTCCTTCTACTGTCGTTAATTCTCTTCTCATGTTTAACTGCCTTAGTTAACCCTTATCGATACTACACTCGACAAAATATTTTTTTCGGATTTCGATTGCATAATCCAATAGAACAACCAATACTATTAACGGTAAACAATAACGTTTATAGCCCACTCGAAGTTTTATTTATTGTTTATACAACGTGAGAGACTCGAACAACAATCTAATGTTATTTACTCATGATCAGATTATGTAGTTGCTTATTTATTGCACTATTTACATATTACACATACGGGAAAATTTAACGTTGAGTTTACAGTTGGCAATGTCATTTATTCTTAAGACTTAGGATATACATTTTTATTCAGTAATTTAATTCCACCAGTATGTAGTACATACTAGACTTATTTTAAACATGATATGGTGAAATGCGTCAATGTGTAAGGCTGTCAGCCTGTTTTATTTTACCGATAAACTACAGTCAATTTTTTCATTACTATGCAATATTTTTTTAATATTTTATCATATAAAAGTGAAATTTTATCAAATTTTAGATAAGAAATTAATTTGTGCAGCTAAAATGCGACCAGGGTTGAATTTAGATTACTATGGCAGAGAAATTAAATATTAATCCTTTTATTAATAATACGTTCTTTCAATAAAAATTAGGTTTTAATAAACAGCAGCATGGTTATCAATGTCACGTAATTCACAAATTTCAATGGAGTAGTTGTAGATACATGTCATGTTCGGATTAAGCGATCAGATTATTTTCTTTGAACTTATGCTTAGCATTGCAATTTAAAAATATTATAAGTATGAATTGTATTTGCATAATATATAATATAGTGTGTAGTTTATCTAAAATTTCACATGCCTACGACACGTCCAAGATAGAATATAGAATTATTTGAATTGAAGAAGGATAAATATATCTAGATAGACAGGGCGATAGAAAATGAACAAGTACAGTACAGGAACAGAAAGCACACACCTGTGTATATTATGATCTTGGAATACAGATTAGTGGATAGCCAACTTATATGGAATGGCATTCATTTCATATATGTTGAATTATAAGGAGTAAGTAGTAAATGTAGAAGAGTAAGAATGAGCACTAACAATAAAATGATTGTTCACAAGATGCATTGCCTGGTCGGTTAAGATATTAGTGCAGATATATATAGCTCTATATAGAGAGTGATACATATAATAAGATTCCTGCAAATGACTAGTTCTTGTCTACGTGGGATAATTCCACGCTTAAGTTAATGGGTGATTCGAAAATCCAAGTTCATTTTTATTGCTCAAGTGCCGTTGTTGGTTTGGTTTTAGTAGCAGAGTCTTGAGTTATCTTACTCGACTCTTGTTGTTCTACTTATCATATGTCAGTGGAGTTCTAAACTCACTCAGTCACTCATCCCAAATAGCTCGGTGACTTTTCCTTGAGACTTTCCCTCGTAATCTCTTCTCTACATAATTTATGTAATGTTCACAACTTGTACAGTCTGTACCTCTTCCTCTCTCAATTTCTCAAGTTTCACAGAATATTATTGTTATTACCTGTCTCTCTCTGTTGCAGCTCTCTGTTTACGTCCAGTGTAAAATATATTATTCCAGAAAAAATTATTTTTCCTCCACTTGTTTGCTTTATTAATTAGTGGCAGAGTCAAGTCTTGGGATCGTACGACTTGTACAATTAAAATCGACATAGACTCTCGTTTCTCATGATTTATAATGGTAATTCACGACTTGAAGTGAATGTAATTACCATTTTTATTATGTTTGATTAATTACATGAGACTGGAAAAATTTAATAGTACGTACGTTCCTTGTTTGCAAAAACTCAATTTGTCTTTAACTAGGTAGAATTAATTGGAACATGCAGCGTATGTACATTTTCTTGCAATTTTTACCAATTTTTGCATGATAGCTATTAACCCTAAATGACTAGTGACCGACAGAGTTGTCGACTAAGCATAGCAATTTGTTAGGAAAGTGCTCTAGATACTGTTTGTATAAAAGCTGTGTGTAGATTATGTGGAAAAGGTTAAATAATCTAGTTAGGTTTGTATAATGACGACATGGGTAGGTTGCGGTCATTTGACTGACGAGTATTTAGGTAGGTACTTAAATTTGGTATGGTAGGTAGTAGATATAATGGATTTAGAAGAGTAAAAGCTAAGGAGTTTAGGTTGTAGGAGCCCGAGGGCGACCTCTCACCAGGATATCATGCCGTGTTTGTTTTACTCGTAACTATGAGACATCCATATTATTGCGTTGTTTAAATGACAGCTATGATCTTCATACCCGAGGAGACTGTAGTCTGAGCTAAACTATTCCAAGCATGCACATGCGATAGGTGTGGTATTCCTCTCCTAGTACTCCGCTTATCAAGAAAAAGAATATTGTATTTTTAATATGAAGAAAACTCTGTAAAAACTCCTTTGCCCAGGATCTTTCTTCCATCCAAAGACTCTACCCTTCCTTCCTCCCTATATACTCTCTCCATCATGTCAGAAAATAGGATTCCACTCATTTACGCGTGTTTCTCAGTCTTTACTTAACAAATTACAGAGCGAGTCTGGTGCTGAAATTGACGGAAGAATAGGGTCTAAAATTGTTAGGCTGGGATTAGACATCATCTCCACATCTGTCCATCTCTATCCTGTACAAAGAAAGTAAATCTAATTTAGTGTTTTGTGTACCTGCTTGAAAATTATGTTCTCGTTTTTTTCATCAGCCTCACGTTTGTGTCTACTTTAATGTTGAGAAAGACATGATACAAAATTAAATCCAACCCCAGCCTCCCACTTATTTGCACATTTTCTCTAAAGAAGTCATCATCCACTTGCATAATAAATATCTCGCCGAGTCCAGTGTATATGTCTCATTGTTAGTTATAGTGTCATTTCATTCGAGTTAACGTTAACAATAAAAAAGACGTGTATGCTTATTGTTCGCAGTAAGTAGTCAGTATTGGGTACGGCACTATATTTATCTCTCTGCACACACACACACTCACACAAGGTGATGCACATGTCATAGGGAAGGCAGTAGGAGTCGTAGAACAGGACTCCTCGATGATATTATAGATTCATAGACGAGAACAAGGAGAGTGTCTGTAACTTTGAACTATAACTCGTAGTTATTATTCCCATTCGTTACGTTTGAATTGAGCATTACTCACAGATAATTGTATAAATAAAATAAATGTAGACTAACTTGTTGCTGCAGTTTGAGTTGGCTACCAGTTTCTACTTTGGCACAACAGGAGGAGACAAATCACATCGCAACGCACAACAATAGGAATAAGGGGTTATTTATCTGTTTGCTCATTCGTTTTGAATGAGATCAACTAAGTGAGGCTATTACACACGGAGATTTTCAGATGTTTAATGCGTATTGAAAAGGAATCTACGAGTGGGCAACAGAATAAATTCCCAAGTATCACATTGGGAAGAAATGACATGACATGACACTGCACATAGTTAAATATAATATAGGCATTCAGAAGAACGAAACCCAAAGGCTCTGACATCTAACTGCCTTCCTTCTACACTTACCTCTCTCTCCCAAATGAGATACTTATTATTAAGATGATTTTTACGATCCTCACCTTATTTATTATCCCTACCTCTCCTCCTTGCAAAATCCACTGTGTTAGTTAAAATGTCAAGTGGAGCAGAGGTGGGTAGGTTGACATGAGGTCAGTACTCATAATCACTACGAGAAGTCTCTCTCCATCCCTTTATTGCAACAGTCGTAAAGTTACGGGGAGAACTCCTCTATCGTTTCCGTGATGTGTACAACTGGGTACATTTGGTAATTCGTCAGCTCATGCTGCGTATTTCCTATGCGGTAATGAGCAGCCCCCTGCAACTTACTTTTTCTACTGCACTCCCTCTCTCTCCTCCACTTACAGACTACTACCTCCTATCCACTACTTTTGATATCTCACCTTTGTGTCACAAAACTCGTAATTTATTTTTAATTCATCTACAACTCCAATGCAACAATAGTAATCATATTATAGTAGGAATTAAAAAATCTTTGAATGGCGAGAGCGGAAGTAGAAATGTGGTGAAAGAAAGTGACTATATAGACACACAAGCTGTAAATGTAAGTGGTCCGTAGTAAGTAGTAGGTTTCTGTTTGGTAAATATAGGAGATTATTATGCGAGTAGTCGTGTTTTAGGAAGTGGAGAGGTAGTAGTAGATGGGTCGGAGGAAATCAGACTCGGAGTCAGAGGTGGGTCGTTGTGGGGGATGCTCTCTGAAATGTAAGGTGGTTCTCCAGCTGGGACATGGCAGGTATTTTGGAGATGGACACTCATCGAGCTGAGCGAAAAGTGAAATGAATTGAAAAATCCAGAGTTCGGATGAGCGAGAGGAACCCCCTGTGGGGTTGCGGTCGACCTGGCGCCACCGTCCTCATATTTAAGCGACTCCAGTTCGAGAGAACTCCGGGCTAAATCTTTGGACGACCAGGACGTCAAATGCATTCAGATTATTCATAACGATATATTATTATGAACAGTTGAACGGACTGACTGACCCGAACTGATTACGAGTCCAGTGTCCGTATCTCGACGTGAAATTCTATAGAGAGACTAGACACATATATACATGTCTGTCTCGTGTCTTTCCATTTTCCAGGCAAGTTTACTAATTCCTGTCGTATAGTCAGTGCAATTGCAGCCAGTGGAGCTGAAGACATATCAGTAGAGATGTAATCTGATGCACAGACTTTTTCCTTGCTAGACATTCACTGATATTGCAATGCTCAACTGCTCTGACTTGTCAGTTTGATTCTTATCTCTCTCTTCCTAATTTTCCCATGGTTTCTTCTTCTGTCACGTTGATCTCTGGCCGTGGTCAACGCATCTCATCTCATCATCAATGATGACTCGATAGCTGGCTTGCTTGTCAATGTCAATTTCAGACTCACACAGGTAATGCGACAGACACTGAGAGAGACCCAACTATCGTCGTAAAAACTTTGTCTCTCTCTATTTCATCTTCCACTCGCATTAAACAGTCTTTCATCTTATCCATTATATTTGGAACTACCTCATAGGAAACTTTTTTCTACCCTTATGTCATATACGTCCAACCTTTTGGGAGCTATTCTATTTACTATTTACTGCTATTACATTATTTCTATTAAATTTAGGATCCCTAAACATCATTTATAGGAGTTGGGATGAAAACCGCTTTTTTCTATCTGAGATTGTCTCAGCCAGTCACTGTTTTATAGTCCAACTGGAACCGGAGAAATGAATGAATGAATTATAATCATGATGACTTGGCTTTTGGTCCGATGTAGCCTTAAATTAACTCTCATTTTATGGGACTTGTAATGCAGCCAGCCTGTTGTACTGCAGATGAAATGATACTTAAACTAAACATGCTTTTTATACAGGTCAATTGTAAACTACACGGAGAAATCAGAGGTCGTGATCTCCTATTCCTTAAGGGTTTCGCTGTTAATCATCCGTGCTCCTATGGCACAAGATATCATTCCCAGAGTAAATAGATCCTAAACAACCTCACATGTGTTATTCCTAATTTATTTATTTACATTTTTTGTCATTGAAATTCTGTGAATTTTAATTACAATTCACAGTATACAAATATACAGTCTAAAATAACATTTTTACCCAATTTGTTATTATAATTTGATGATTTAAATCAAAATGGCATTTATCCACCTATCAATTACACCAAAAGTTCTCTTCCTTTGCGAGAAATCTGAAATTAGAAACCAAATAATGTTTTTTAGAAACATAAATAAGTATTAGTTACATTCTGTGTGAATGCATTTTAGTACAAGTATGGGGCTATAATTATCCCTCAATTGTTAGAGGTAGCTACTGACATTTGAGTGTTCATGCTCACTAGATAATACAAAGTTGACATGACATACAGTAAGTCGTTTTACACGAGATGATTGTTTTCAGAGTGGAACTTAGTAAATATCAATTTAGGAGACTAATTAGCATCTGCTGTAGTTGTTTTAGGGTTGATGTAGGGTAAATTAATAGCCATTGTCCAAGACAATTGGCCATGTACTTCCAGTGCTGGTAAAATATAAATAAATGTTTGAAAAAGGAGGAAAGGGTAGAATTTAGGGAATTAGGAGGATTGTGTTATAGTACGGTTAGTAATGAATGAGTTCAGGAAGTGAAAGCATTAGTTTTTTAACTAGTAAAAATGAGAGAGGAGTGTTTAGGAACTTGGTGACGACGTAGAACTTGGCATGGTGAGATTGATGGTGGCAATGAATTTCAAATTAGAAAAACACACAGAGAGGCGGAGAAGGAGCTTAGAAAGGGAGTGGGACTTAATTCTGGATATATGGTTGCTTATGTTCAAAGATAAAGATAATTTAGTGGCTCGTAGACATGTATCCCTGTGTACTCCATTCAATTGTTGTGTCTGAACCACCATAAGCTACTTATGGCAAAGTACTTACTCCTAGGGATGCATTTCCATCTTTCAGATATAGATTGGTGGGGTATTTTCTCTAGTAGCTGTTACATAATGGAACCTTGTAGCTAAAAGTATAATAATATAATATTAGAAGTATTATTATATAGATTCACGTTGAAAAGGTCTTTTCCTAATAAAACAGATGTTTAAGATTAGTGTGGTCGTGGAAGTCGACGAGACAAAGTCCGTAGTACTGAGTATAGGTTAGGCCTTTGTACAGAGTAGTCAGCTACTCTTATAATTATGGTACACAATTTACTGTATGATGTTTTAGTTGTCGAGGTAGGGAGAGTATGTCCATTATTATAGAGTTAACAGGTCAGACGAAATAGAGTCTTGCTAAGTAGGCACTTGAATGTATGGATACATAAGGGAGTACGAGGTTGATAATTAGCATAATACATAAGTCTGGAGTACAATTCCTCTGTTCACTCAAGTAGGAATTATGTATAGGAAGAAAGAGGACAGTCTAATGATTATGTATGTAGATATAAGTTTTGTAAGGAGGCAAAGTTGGGTGAGAATGATACGGAGTTAAAATGGTCGCATGTTGAACATATCTATGGTGAAACAATTAACCAGCTTTAATCATAGGCTATTGGGCACCCGACAAACCTCCCCATTTCCGCTCTCCGTCATCAGCATCATCACTGCTCCTGTTTTCCATTGTGACGTTGCGATGTGGCATGACCTGACTGAGTGTGGTGTGGTGGCTTGTTGATTTTGACTTTGTCTACCAACAAAGCAATTACTACCTCTCACTCGAATCTAGAGCGAGTTGTTCTCCACACAGGGAGATTAAACAGTAATAAGCGTCTGTGCCACCTGGGATTAAGCATGCAAGAGACCTTTTCCAATACCCTGTACTATCATTAGTTTCTATTTGGTGGTCTAAACACTATTATGCTGACATGTCAAAAATTTGCTCACAATAAGTAAGTTCAGATTCATCAGCGCTACCCTTTTACCTTTTTAGGTATAGTTAATGAGTTGCCTATTAGGTCTCAGGTAGGTAGGTACCTGCCCATGTTAACAGTTGTAATTTTCTAAGCTCCTAGATAAACGCTCTCTGCTGCGGTAGATGAGTTACGTCCTACCTTGGTCTAATAAAATGGCTGAATAAGGAAGTCACTCGTCAAATCCTCAGCGGACCTCTAAACGTTTATTCTTTTACTCATCTGTGCCTAAATGAGATTTATCCTACCATTCTCTTTCTTTATGGGTAAATAAGTAACTTTTTACATCACGCCGAGAATCATTTTCAAGTTCTACAGTTTACAATCGAGTTAAATTAATGCAGACTTGTTGCATTTACTATTTCTACAACCTATAAAATGCAGACATGACCATAGCAGTACTATTTATATGTAAGTTTGCATTTTTGGTGGAGTACTTAATTGCTTTTAACCAATTGCCCAGCCGACAGCTCGTTAGGTACTTATTGTGATAGAGATCACAGAGATAGCAAGTAGGTTGTCTCTCTCTAGAAAAAAAGCTTCAAATGGAGGGACACAAAGGCTGAGCTGAAGGAAATGAATTGGAACGCTAGCATCTAATTATTCCGGGACTCAATTGGCAAATTAAGTAAATCCATATCATTATGTTCCGAGTTAAACGATAATAATATTTGCTTTGGAAGCAATTTGGGATGGTTTCCATTTTCCTGTTGGTTTGCTTTGTTTTATAGCAAATGCTCCTTAAAATCATGAGAGGCTGCTTTTTAGTGCTGTTGCGTGTCAGCATTTCGTTAAATGGAATAGTGGCCAGTACACTTACAATACCTTCTTTATTTTATGGCAAAGTAAATAATGGATTTTTCATAGGTTTCGTAATACGAAAGAATTTCTTGATTCTTAAGCAGTTATGTTCAAGCAGTCGATACATAATAATAATGTAGGTACTTAAGTAATAAGGAACATACTTCATCTTGTCAGGTGTTGTAAATCTGTAAGTATAATACGTTAAGGCATATTCTGCTCAAAAAGCGTAAACTTCATTGTTTTCCAAGATAGTATTGAAATAGTCAGTGGCTAACCTTTTTTTGTTTTAAAAGTATGAGTAAGAAACCGGATAAAGGGAATTCATTTTCATTTGCATAAATTCACTCTTCATAGGCACGAAATCGATTTTAGTCAATTAAAAGTTAAGAGGCAAATAAAGAAAGGCCAATAGTTAGTAAATTGAATTTGAGGTCAGGCAAAAAATACAGTTGGGTATGCATTTACTAGAATTTAAATTCTCATTACTAGGGAGATTTATAAAAATATTATTGGGTTGTTTTGAGAAGTTGTTTACTTTTCTTCCTTTATTTCTTGGTCGCTGATAAATTTCTTGGTTTTGAGTGATGGAAGGTGAAGGATTGATTGTACGTAACATAAAGGTCAGATTATTTTAAGGTGGTGATGATCTGTCTGTCTGTGTCTTACCTAAATTCTACGATGTGAAGGTAGAATCTTATTCCCTATTGGGAAACAAGTAGGGAGAAAGCACAGTAATTTTACTGAAAGAAAACATCACAATCCAGTACATTTTTAACATCAGTTGATTATTTAAGAGGTGAATACTGATACTAGTTGATGTATGGTGATAGTTATGATGATGATGATGATTGGCACGTGGTGCGTGCATGAAAAATGTTAACATTAGAATCTTTGTGTACTCTTGAACGGCACTCGGTTTACCCCTAGTTTCGTCTATTCGTCTGGGCTTTTATTTTGACATGTATCCAACAGTGGCGTAATTAGTTCTATAATTTTAAACCTCAACTAAACAAAAACTTGAATATTGTTTCATATAGTATTTAGAAAATTGTAATTATTCTAAAAAGTATCATGAATAATTTTTGTATAGTGATTACATTTTATTATAATGATCAAAAATTTGCAGATTTATAATGCAAGCAGCGCAGTATGGAATAATAAAAGCTCAGATCTATTTTATATGCACTGAATGTTTTACATTTTTGCATTTTAAATGGTATGAGTCGGCAATTGTTCTTCCCAACCCAAGTTTATACGCCGCTGGCAGATGGGACGACTTTTAGTATAAGTCATATTTAAGTTAAATCATGATCATGTTTGTATTAAGTTAAACTGACGAGACTTGTTTGTTTAAAAGATTGTTGAGGCAAAGTGTTATTTTCAAAGATGCACCTTAAAAATGTGATACTGCACACGAATATGTGAAGGAATAATGGTTAATGTGTGTAGTGCTGTAATCTGGTAATGTGTTCTTTCTAATCAATGTGGAGCATAGGAGAGAAGATAAATTAGGAGGAGCTCACTGACAGCTTTTTCTCAACTTAAAAGATCCTGACAGCACTCGGCCTTCGAATTATTTCCCTTCTACTCTCAGTCAGTGAATTGACTAAACTTTACCGAGCAGACTGACAATCTGACCTGGCTTCCTATCGCATCCTTTCTTTCACTACAAAATTGAATAAGGCACAATCAGTTGCACTTCTGCTCTACCACTTTAACTGGGACCCAGGTTAGGCAACTCCACTTTGACTCAATGAGTAACTCGACAAGTTGCATGTGACAGTTGTATTATTTTCTGTCTAGTAACCACTATATCAGACTACCTATGCAACTTATGCTACCGACATTGTCACGGCATTGTTCAACATACTATTATGATTTCATTTTTGTTTTTAGGCAAAATTCAGTCACTAAGCATTAGTCAAAGATACAGCATCAGAATTAAGTGCTTTGTGCCTGAATACCGAGCTGCCAAATGCTTAAGACATTTTTAAAGGTGTCACCAAAATTGTGACTAATTCTCCCTGTGTTACATTTTCATAGTTACAGTACATTTAATTTGCTTATTAGTATTAATCATAAGTAAGATACACTGTCATCGTGTAATCTTAATCTGTGCTAAATAAACACTCGTTGATTACTGAAATGATACATATAGGAATTTGGTATGTATCATTTTATGTATTGTTAAGGTGGATATGGATGGTTACCAAACCTGATTTATGTCTCTGGGAATGTGTGTCAATTGTTTGTAAGGAAATTGTTTAGGGCTTGCAAACATCAACTCGGTCTTACTCAGAAAAGATGACTAATACATTCTACCATGAGGCTGTGTCGGTTGATGACAAGTGTAAGGCATGCTTCTATTCGGTTGAGCGTAATTGGCTTTGTTCCAGTCTGATGAAAATGTTTAAGAGTGGGATTATTAGGGTAAGAAGTTAGGACTGTCTACTTGAGTAGTATAGGTACATACTGAATTGTTAATAGAGTGGAGAGCCGTTTAATATTTTGAGGGTAGATTCAGCAGAGTCATTATTTTGTATCTCATCGTATGCGAACAAATGAATTTGCGATTCGCATTTAGCCAAGTATCATTTCAGTAATTGCAAAGAGGTAAATGCATTGCCAATGATTCACAATTTATGTTTTAGTTGCAATTGCAACGCTAGGAGGAAAAATAGTGTACAAATTATCGATTAAGTTGTAATGAAACTCTTGCAAACTGGTAACTGTAATTTTTCTCATAAATGGTAAATGCAAATGTATGTTTTAATAAGTAAACTGGTAAAAATGAAGCGATTGCAAAAATTCTTATGATTTCATCGCATATTGTGTCTATCATTGAATGCAGGATGATTTACGTAAGAAAGTAGTTGATTTTTTATAATGAAATCATGACTGCCTATTTAATCTTACAGATAAATGTAGATGCAAAGTTATCGTTGCATTATGCTGATTATTCTGATATTATTAGTATGTGAGTGCACACACATAAAAATACAAAAAAATTGTGTAATGAGAATTAAGGTAGGACATGAATATTGCCCTCAGTGGATTACAGAGAAAATCAAAGAAAAATTTCAAAGCATATGTAAATGCAAAGTAATAAATTGCATATGAACGGTACAGTAGTTTAAATGCTAAGGGCAATGCTGCCTAGTTTGCGAAGAAATGAAATTGTAAGGACATGTAAATGCGTAGCAGGGGCAATGCAAGAAGAAAATATGAAAGGCAAATTAAAGAAGCCCTGAGTAATAATTAAATTGCTACATCCATCCTCGATCGTCAATTGTAGAATGAATTACAAGATAAGTTCTTGAGTCGTCTATCTTTATTTCTTAGTGTGCTGCTTACATGTGTATTTATGCTTGATCAAATCTTCAGTAATAATAGATTATGTGAGTAACTACTTAGAAGTTGCCGTTAGCGATTAAATCTTTTTGTACGTATTCAAGAGATCCGAAGCGCTAGACAAGTAGGAGCTCTAATTTCACAATGCACAAAATTCATTCCGAACATCTGAAAAAAGGAAATCAACATTTTGCCGTAAGAGACTTATAAGATTGTAATTTAAGATATCAAAATAATTAGCAGTTCTTTATCAAAGGTCTAGTACTGAGAAATATATCCACTCTGCTTGACTGCACTATCAACTCCATTTTTTATCACTGTACAAGCTTCTCTAGTTGAGTGCAATCAAATCAAATCATTCTAAATAATATCCACACGTAAGTTTCTCGCTTGTCTGTCATTGCAATCATACTCATTAAAATTTCACGGCTTGCAGCTTTGAGAGAGGTGTTCACTAATATTTTATTTGCTTTTTATCTGTTTCAATATTCGAGGTAATCTTGCACAGAACCCTATTCTTGAATGAAATGAAAAATGATCTGCCTCAACGTAATTAGCTAAACAAGCTTCAAACAACATTCTTACGTAACAGTGAATTGCTCTCAAAATATTGAGTTTCAGTAAAATGAGTGGAGACAAACTATCCTCCACACACTTAGCCAAATAATACACATCCTCTCCAGCTAATAAATTACTCTCTACCTCCTAAACTCTCTCCACTTCATTTTAGACATTAACAATGTCGAGAAAAATGTGTTGAGTTTGCCACGCGTAACGGAACAAAGGGATCCTTTTTGTTGCAATTCCATAAAGGGTCTCTTACTACAACTCTGAAGCCCCATTTGACCAACAGCTTACAGTTCCATCTACTTAGACCGTGATAAATATACTTGTAGTAGTATTTATAAAACAAAAAGTGCAGAAACTTATATAATATATCACTGAAGTAATAAGCAGTAAATGAACTCTGCATGTAAAAGACATACATTTCTGTCTGCGATAATCTGTAAGAGTAAGTCCAGTAGTCGAGTTAATAAGTCTTGCTTTATTGTTGTCCTTTTTGTGAAAAAGGTTCCTACTTAGACATGAATTTCCTTTCAAAGTCTTTCCACACTTTTTCTCAATTCTACATCATATCATCATCTCTCGGATTTCCACATCTGTGATTGTGCTTTCTTCACAGGATAATGCACATGCAATGAAATAAAACTAATGCCCACTCCTCACTCATTTAATTCACTCATGGAGAAGCACATTTGCTTTTCACATGGTTCTTGTAGTAATTTATATTCCATATTCCTTTAGTAGGTATAACTAACCTCGTGCTAAATGCAGCAACCTCCGTGCAAGTAGACTCTACCTTAAGTGCTCAGAAAAGGTCCATTGAAAGTTCAAGGGATGTGAATTCACCCCAAGTCTCTCATAATGCTGTGGTCTCTGATTCTTCTGCCTCAGCCTATAAAGCCCAATCATGTGGCATTATCCTTCCTCCTTTTTCTGTTTAAATAAGTGTGCCTAGTAAGCTTATAATGTCTTACTTATTATGGATTATTTTGCCATTTTGTCAGTTCCTAGTGAAGTAAAGCGTAGTGATTCGTATCGTCAAATGGAGACATCCATGATAAAAGCTAATATTTATTTGTTGTACTTCCTTCCAGTTGATGATTAGATCTACGCATACAAATAGTATCAACGTTCAATGTTTTGAGATTTTAAGAAAAATGCACTTACCTGTAACATTGGTAGATAAATAACACAATCTTGTTATGCAACTGCATATTAGATTTGACTGATAGGTTGTTTATCAACACAAACAGACCGACAGGCTAGCCAAATTTACAGAATGGCTCTTGTCACAAATGCAATTATTGAATTATCTGTGGCGCCGTTCATACAGCCGTGAAAAGTGTTTCCCTGTAAAGGTACAGAGTCTAACCCACCTACCATTCCAATCGATCATATCATTTTCTTTTGTGAGCTTTGAAGCAAAATAGAAAGACAGAGGTTATCTTGTTATTTAAATTTACTCATTCAACTTATATAAAAATGTAGCTGAATAATATTGTTTGATGTTTGGGTTCATGATAGTCAGTTGTCATTTCATTTGTCCGTTGGATTTATAGATACCGTTTTAATATTTCACAACTAAACGTTATGAGTCAGAATTTAACATTTAATCTTTTATTTTACATTTAATCATTTAACAATCTGGTATTAAGTTTTAAAGCATAATTGTCGGGGACTTTAAATATATTAAATAATAAGATACATAATTGTACTTTGCATTTCCACATTCTGTTTTCCATGTAGAACCATTAGATAGAGAACTACAGCTACTTTTTCCAATGAATTTAATTTTCATAAAGATGAGAATGCAAATCGTAGCCTTTATGGTTAATTAATTCAGGGATAGAGAAAAGTTTTGTGTAGAAAGGAGACAGACGAGGACCACTAACAATCATCCCCATCCATTCCGACTCGATCGTCGTCCTCCTCATTTCATGCTTCGTTTCAGATTAGATTGACATTACATTATTGGAACGTACAGTCGTCCTTTCCATCTCGTTACTTGTTCACCATCATAATTCTCTGATTATTTCCATAATATAAGGGATCATGATAAGTAGTTCTCTGTAGATTTTATGGGGGAAAATACATAACTGATGCTTGATGTCGTAAAACATTTTCGTCTTCAAAATATATTCCATTAAGTCTCGGTATGGATAAACACAATCGCCATGATTTTAAAACTTTTAATACAGCATTTATGTATTAAATTATAATATGATAAAATCAATACTAAATGTTTTTAAAACTACTTGTAACAAAATAACAATTTTCATCTATCTGTTCTCCCCTTTTCTTGGATTGTTTGCAGATGCAATAGCTAGGATTTAAATCTTCATTTTCGGTGCGGGATGCCAGGTCCCTTTTCCAGTGTTGGATACAATGAAGCTGCTAGACTAGATAATATAATTACATTCTGAAGAAGTAAATGAGTCGTAGATAGCAAAGTTGGGAAATTAATTGTATGCATTCTCCACTCAATTTTGGGATGTCATGTCTCCTTGATTTATCTCTTAAAGAATCCAGCTTATGTCACAGATAAGTTAGTCAGACGAGAAAAACGACAAAATGTATTAGTCACCTCTACATCGTTATTTATAGTTCGTTCGTTTTATCAAACGATAGCTTAATCTTCACATCACAATCATCAGTAAGTTATAAACGAAAACACTTTCACTATCGTGGTTTGAAAAATTAAATTGTCCTCTAAAATGTAATGCAAATGCAGTAGTAGGAGTACATTAGATACAAGGTATGGTCATTTTCTTTTAAAAAATACTTCTGCAACAATTTCTCTTGTTTTTGGCAAGGATTTTTTGTAGCTTCTCATGAAAGTGTTAAAGTAGCACAAAATAGCTGCAGGTTGAGTGCAGATAATAAAATTGATGTTTTTTATGGCGATATGTCGAAACTGATACCTATTTATTAACTGAAGTTTCAAAGTTATACAATGACCATAGCTGATTCTGTTGATTGGCAAATTCCAAATTGACGCGAAAGGGCGTTTTTTATCTAATGCGAGATATCAGAATTTTTGCTTTTGGACATGTTTAATCCGGGAGTTTTGATGGGAAAGCCCAGTGCCCCTTCTCGCTCTCCAATTCTGTGCGGCTTTTTGCTTTAAGTGTTTTAGCCGTATAATTTAGGGAGTGCATTTCATTATTTTGTGAAGCTGATTACTCTTAGAGGTAGCCAAATTAATTGCGCTCGGGAAGAAGATGCTAGAGAAATATACATGGGATTGCATTATGCTATAATATTATGTAATCTGTTCATATATACTGGACAAGATATATTGATCCCAAGGGAAAAGTGATGTTAATGACTGATTGATAGTACGCGGTGCAATGTACAAAGGTGGGCATTCGATGTTCGGCATATCCTGCATGCTGCACATTTATACTAATGGCTATAGGATACTAAGGAGTTCTAAAGCAAAAACGTAATAGGATATACGTATTAAATGAATACTTACCTATAGGTACTGGGAACATAGTATCTAATTACACTTTACACCAGGTAAGTATTTATGCTTGTAGGTAAACGCATGAAACAGTATGATAAGTTTGTTTTTAATACTGAATGCATTTCTTTGAAATGATCTTCGTTATTTAGCCATCTGTATAGCCTTTACTATCGGCAAACTTATCCATGTCCGTTAGTATTGTGTAATTATTTATTAGCTTTAGACTGTTTGGTTACACTTACAGTATGCACTAGGTATACTGCTTCGAGGCAATAGGCATGGGAGAGAGTGAGAAGGAATTAATGAGTATCTGAAACATTATTGTGAGAGCATTATTTGGTTAGAGGCAAACTCTCTACTTTTACCTCTAACGCTTTTCTGTAGTTAACAGTTAATCCATGTATACGGACTCTGGTATTTCAGCTTTGTAACTAATATATTTATATAGAATTACCCGCAGGTTATTCTGTATGCATTTACACTGTATGTAGAAATCCGTCATTGCATTTATTTCAGGACATTCAATGATCTGAGAAGAAATATTTTAATATCTAAAATATACAACAATTTTGTTGCAGTATGTATGTATTAGTAACAAAACATTTTCAAAGCCAATACAGTCATTCAGTTAGATTTTTAATTATAAATTCCTACGCTATATAATTCACCCGATACTTATTGAAATTCTTTTGACAATTATATTTACTGAGAAAAAGAGATTACAACTCATCGTTTTTAAAACGTAGACCTACTTTATTGACAGGCATGGATGCAGTCGTCTCAAAGATTTTGGTATGTAGGTAAATATTTTTTAATTAGCAAAGAAATATTTACCTGAGTCCATATAGAACGAGATAAATTATTGTTACGTACGATGACAGCATCATTGCTTTGTTTTCTTAAACTGAAAGAAGTAGGTAAATATTAAAGATTGGGCTTTCTGCGGCTTCTTTGAGGAGGAAAATAATGGCTGCCTTACTATTTGTATATCGACTATGGTCTGTGATTTTGAACACCTCTTGGCTGTAGGCTTGTGTCTATTCAGTGACTCGGCGTGTATTGGACAAATTCGTGCTTCTCTATTGGCTATCGGTATACAGAGAACTGCTCCTAATGAGCTTTCACTAAAATGCACACCTAACAAGAGCACTTTACTCTTACATAATTCCTACTTGATCACACCCAGAATTTTTGAATATGTTCCAACATTATTATTTATCTCTTTTATAGTAGCTATCTGAAAAATGTGAAATTTTTGTTTTTATAGCCGTTGTAAGGGATTGGTAGGTGTTTATTAATGGATGTAAATAATTCAGCTTTGTCTATTTGGAATAAAATTTGTTGGTTGTGGTTAATTGAGTCTTGGTAGTGTATTGTAGTAGAGGAAAATGCTTCTGTCGGAATGAATGATATAAAAGGTTGATGGAGTGTTGGGAGACGAGTAGTGAATGTAAAAAGTTTTATCACAATTAACTTGATAAAAGCCATGTGTGATTTGATGCTCGTATGTTAATTGAAAAGAAGTAGATATGTACCAAGTCTGTTACATTCTGTCGGTAGTTTAGCTATACTCTCTATTCATTGTGATCCAGTTGTAGATAAGTTTTTAGGCAGAAGACAACAAGTCTGGAAAACAAGAATGAATGAGAAGTGTAACTAGACGCACTTGATATTATGCAACATACTCACTCACTACTTATGCATATTTGTCTGAGTAGATATACTCTATGAGTGAATAGCATGATAACCAGTTCACGTCGCAGCTTAAATGTGCCCAACTGTTATTCCTTTGTATACTATTCTTATTTTGTGTCTATTATGCCAAGTGAATAGACATTGATATTGCTTTTAATGATGTTAGGTCACTTTAGAGCTTAAGTCTGTAATCGTTAATTGCTTGCCTCCTAGTATAATCTCTGTTGTAAGGACGATTCAGTGTAATTATATAAAAATCCTGAAAAAACAATCTACACTTGGATAGATCTCGTTTCGGTTGATTTTCCACGTTACGAATTTTATGTGTTGACGGCTCTCTCTACACAAGTCAAGGTAGCTGCATATTCAATGGGCTTATTGTAAGCAACTCGAGCCATAATTCATGCCTTCGTGTTTCTTCGTGCAAATTTTTATACGTGGCTTTTGTTTGATGTTACCGTCCCACTAGGGATATCTTATCTTCGTCCTCCATTAACAGCGTCCACTCAACAAACATTAGCTATGTTGGTTTTACTAAACTAACTACTTGAGAATTAAGATCATTCTATTGACTCACTAACGCACATCTTGTACCAGAAACCTCGTCTCATTAGTTTGCATCATTCAGCACCTTTCATTCATTTCATCTCTAACTCCAATTACTACTCTGACGATAAGCATAACAATCATGCAATTTGCTCTGCTTTCAAACATCCACTTCTACTACTAGTCCAATCGAATCAACTCTTTTGTCAAAATACTCCACTTTTAATCATTTTACTTCATTTCACACGCTCTTGTACTTTTTATCTTCGTAATTCATACCTAGCGTCTTCGCTCTACACTTCATCTGATATCCTTCCATTCATCTTCTGAAATATTTTATGGTTTCCTTATCCATAAAATTATACAGAGGTTATCTGCGTAAAATACTAGCTGACACAAATGAAGTGCTAATTATGCATGGATATCAATGGCTCTGACACTAATGTCCCATTAAATGTTTCATTAAATATAATCACATTTTTCATATTTTCTCTTCACGTTCCTCTTAAATTACAATATGCAAATACATTTCCATCCCTGTTTTTTTAATATTAAAATTTTAAAAGATTTCAAGCTGTTTGTATTAACTAGATTACTAAAAGTATTCCAACGGACTACAATTGTCTGTTTTGGACATGCCATTTTTGACATGTGTGTACTTTTCCATAATCCACTAATTGGTATTGAATGACCCTTTCTAGTATGCATTGTCACCCATTCCATTTTATTACCTCTGTATCGATAGTATCGTGTGTTGTATGTCTGGTTTAGTGTACATGGCAATAATTAGTATGTAAGATGCAAGTATTATGTAAGTTTTAAGTACGCGGAGCACCTGCTGTCATTTCTCTTGGATGTCCTAAACAAGTCGGGTTAAAAGAAGCCAATGCATAAGAAAGCAGAGTTGATGGTTTTAGTGGCTGCAAGTATTTAGCTGGTTAAGTAGATCGTTGTTTTGTTTCACATGAATGCCGAGCTGGAGAGAGGCAATGAAAATGTCTGTTGTTTTGCATTCAACTTCCGTTCACTCCCGTGGCATGTCCTGTTCTATTGGTGTGCATGAACTATCCTGCTGCTGTCAGTTTGGTCCCTCTTCTGCTCTACTCTACTATGTCCTATGTCATCCAATACTATGTTTGTAGAAGCTATAGAAGATAAAACTCTCCTTTTAATTTATGTAGCGCTCTACGAAAATTCCTATTATAGACACTTTTCCTGAAATGGATACGTTTAGTTAGCTGCTCCTACCTTTTTGAATTATAGCGTCTATTACACATAATGTATAGTCAAAGAGTCAACCCTTTGTACAGACTTTTTGTTTCTTTTGAGGAATTGTTTTTTTGAAATGGGATCGTAGTGCTCATTTGGTTTGGTGTTCAAGTACCAACCAACCCACGGCAATAACGTCGTGGTACTATAACATACGTAGTTAGTGTTTCTGTTGATGTCTATCTCACTTTCTATAATATTATAGTCGAGCTCGTAGAGCACAGAACGGCAGATACATCAAATCACGCCGACTGCGACTTCGTGATACGACTAGGACTTAGGACTACTACAATTTTTTTCCTCTATACATGGGCATGATTTTTTTTCAGCGGATATTTTTTTTTCAGCTTAACGTTTAATACGCTGAGCATTGCCTTCTGTGCCTGCGTTTGATTGAACAAAACCTAAATCAAAGTTTGCCGTCAAATCAGATAAGAAAGAAATTTCACCATTTTGGGACTTCTTTAAAGTATTACAGACACTTTCAGTTACGTGCCCTTTTACTTCAACAATATCCTTTCCGTGCTACAAAACTTACATTCGTGTGACTCCTATTCTATATACATAAATCACACACATTATATATGAACATGTGGGACAATGCTGTAATAAACGTTAAGGCTGATAAAAATTTATAGGTTATGAATTGTTTGAAATAAATTACAAAATGACTAAAATGCGCAAAAGATTACTTTGTCTTTTAAAAAACTGAAAGTATATGGCAAAGATTTTACATAGTTAAGCACAATTTAACATACAATGAACAGTAAAATAAAATACTAGAAAAAATATGGAAAATTATCAAAGAATGGAAATTCTCTTTATATAAGGAAACTCGTATACTGGAGTTGTGACTATGGAAAAGTGACCGTAGTCCACATGAAGGGAAGGAAATATAGAGCAAAACTACTAAAAGTGAAGTAGATAGGTAGAATCGCCTTGATGTGAGAGACTTGTTAGCTAATGTATTTAAATACATACAATCTAGCCAGCCAAGTTGTGGTTGTCAGCAATATATTATCGTTGTTTAGCCATACGTGGTATTGGACTAGGTCCAACAACACTTTTTTGCTAATGTACATTATTATGGTAGGTATAATATATCTACGGGTGTATTTCAAAGTTTTGATATTTCTCTTACTCATCCAGATGTCCAACTGAAGTTTTCTTGTGTCCTTTTAATGTATGTCTATACTTTTGTGCTACAGATATGCTCTCAATTTGGAATGGGCTGATTAAAGTCATTCCAGACATCATCAGTGGGTTTTTTTTATTATAGAGAGGTTTATAGCAACCGTTTGGATTAGGTAGTAGGAGCTTTAGATATAGGAGCAATGTATGCTAATTGTATAAGTTATCAACAATGTTTAACTAGTAGGAGTTCAAAAGGCGGGCATTGAACATGTTGACAGTACAAAAACCAGTATTTGTGGTTGTGGTGACTCAAGTAATTGCTTACAATTAAAGCTGGTGCATATAACTAATTGTGAATGAAGGGAGAGGGGTATTATTAACAGTTTTGCATACGATAACGTTTTGTACCTCACTACCTACAACAAAACTGAGTTTGTTCAAATCCTACGTAATGAATTAATTGCTATGGAATAATTGCAAATAAAAAAAACCATTTGCAGTTTCCTTATTTAGACAATAGTTGACTGGTGCCTCGTATTAAATGTGAGACAGATAATATTCTGTAGACATGTAGGCATAATTTAAAATTCATGACGACACTAGACTTGCAATTAGGTCTGGCGAGTTAAGAGTTACTCACTCTTCTGGATTACTAATACTGGTTGCAATTTTTTTCTTTCCGATTGCAATTGCAAATCGAACATGCAATATGCAGGTAAACATGTGGCGAGGGATGAGAGTTTTATTGTCAGGTATCTTGGGTGGTTGGTACTTTATTTAATAATACCCAGGAGACGCTATTATAATTATGATTGTCCATTTAGTTAGCAATAAAAATGCCCACTGCTCACCGTAAACAAGGGTTTGAAGGATTATTGAGGTTTTCTGCTCTTGATTAGAGTTTTTTACATCAAGTGAATTATGATTGGCATTGTATGCACTTACAATTTGTTTGTGGATACTGAAAGAATATTTATTTGACTGGTTTAAGTCTCGAGAGTATTTAAATATTTGTTAGTGAGCAATTGAGCATACTATTAGAGAATAATACGAAGGTATGCTCCATATAAATACATTAGATTACACTGGTAGAGCAAGTGAGTACGTTGTTTCCTGTAACGGGAGTCGACGAATTTCAACATGCAAAGACCCCTGCGGATTCTTAATTATGTGAACTTTATGTTAGCCTGAATTTATTCGGCTTGATGTGGATGAATGTTATTTGATTTGAAAAGAGTTGTTTGAAAGAACTGACTGAGTTGGTGAGATAGAATGGAAACGAAGCTGTTTTGTTGCTAGACTCTACGATTTCAATAAGATATGATATGACTGATATACTTAATGTAAAAACTCAGTGTGTTGTGGAACTACTAAATAACTATTTATTTGTATGCTTACTCACCTTTCAGAACCCAGCTATTTAAGTAGAAGCAATTTCATTAGCCTCTGTCCAACCATACAATTTTACTCCTCCGTTTTTCCCATATACTGTGTATATCTAATTATTTTAAGGTTTTAAATGTTCTCTATGTTACAAAATGAATTGCAAAGGGACGATTACCTTACTTCTACATAGAATCTGGAGTATTTAGTGTGGAAATACATTTGTGGCTAGTCGTGTTACGTTGTTAAATAAATATCTAATATTCATGGTTTTCCTGAAGTAGTTTAGTTCGTATTCACTCACAATCACCTTCACTCCAGTCTTGAGACTGATGTATCCTGTGTCAATTTTAATGACCTAGCTTTTTTGATCGCTTAATCAGCGTTTGATGTCGTTCTCCAACTTTTACTTCACCAGAGGAGGTTACGTCGTTTCCTACTCTATACCGAACTCTCAGCTGGCTTCTTATTGATTTTCTAAAAATTAATTTGATATCTTAGTCTGCGGTTCCCCCTCCTCTTTACTTTTTCAATAAGATGAAAACATTAGTAACAAGTTCAGATCCTCTATTTTATGTGTATTATAAATTTTTTGGAAATAAATACATGCTACACCTTCTTGAAAATAGCTACAATATTTGCATGAGTGAAAATGCAGTAGAGACGACGTTAGTTTATGTAAATAAATGAAGTTGCACTCGTTTTGATGATAACATAAGTTGTGTTAAGGGAAGTGATGTCAGCAGTTAGGATGGTCAGGTCAGGGTAATGTGAGCTGAGCTCACAAACTAGGTTCACTCTCTTGTCAGCCGTTCCGTAAGACTGCTTTTTCGTTTTCTAAGTACATAATAATGATATTATTTGTTGTATAGGTGCTCACATAACTTACGTAGGTACATAAGTTTCTGTAAGTAATACACTAATGCTCAGCTCACAACACGAGCATTTGGGTATGTCCTATAGTTCTACTACTTAAGTTGTGGTTCTCAATAACTACATGTGTCTACATATAAGTTGCTAGTTAGAAGAGTCTGGAGTATAATAATAGATGAAAGTATTACATGGTAATATTATACAGATTATAACTGTGAGAGAATTTATCTGTTTGGATGGGAAGTGTGCACAGTGTGTAGTGCTGTTGGGGATGGATTAAATTGTAGCAGAAGAGAGCAGAAGTCAAAGTTGCACAGCTAAATGAAACACAGAAGGTAAATAGGTACCTTCGCTCCAGGGAAGTTTATTTCGAGTTTAGCATACTACTTCACTTGGATACAAACTGCACAACCAGACCTGGCTCTTTATCTCACTGACCTGACCAGAAATTGGGGTGGGCGCTCATAGCTTCGTATAAACTTTTTAATTTAACAATCTATCTCTATAGTGGGATATACGAGAGATGTAACATTTGCTTCTACATATGCGTGTGCACAATTACCTACGTCGTAAATGTAAACACTTTCTGATATGTTAATCCTGGATGATTTTAATCTGGGAAATTACTCTCAATGCTTTTAATAAATAGGTGGCAAAATGCTGTTTACTTATCCATTTTGATGTGCAAAACATTATTTTCTTTGTCGACTGCTCTATAATTAATAATAATTACCTTATAATTAGTATCTACTCCGTTTTCTGCTTTACCAACTTCAATGCTTTTATTCTCCAAGATTGTTCATTACCATACAAGATCATTATTTTTCGTCGCACATCATACCTTTGGTTATGAAATACTAAAATAGGGGCAAACTAATAATTTGGCTTACAGAAGCTTTTCCAAAATGTAGGAAACCCAAAAAATAGACAAGTAGGTAGGTACTTGTAAATGTTTTCTGTTCATAGGAAGTAGAAATAAATGCACAGTCCCTAGAAGGAAAGGCACGGTTAGAAGCGTGTGTCATGGCAAAATGTCGTCTGAGAGTAGAAATTGTGTTTGTATCACAGAAGCTCGGATGGTAGAAATAGCTCCCCTCTCCCATATTTAATCAATTTGCTCAGCAAAAGAACCATTTGTCTGAATTAGTGGACAACACTAAAACTTCTTTCTATCTCCGCTCGATGCTAATCAAGTTATTTGCCGAATTTTTTCTAACCCTCTGATGCGAAATTTGTCTCAATTGAGATGTACAGCTCTCAGTGTATGTGCTTGGAAAAATACATTTATCCGTTGGAAATAGTGCTTGCTATAATAATAGCGAAGGGCCAGGACAAGGACTGATGTGCACATTTCTCTTCTCTATGAATGATGGTGCAAAAGAACTTTATGTTATTGCAAGTGGAATTAAGCGTGCGAGAAATGGGAAATTTGATCTGTTACACCAGCTCTTTCTCAGATATACTTAGTTGCCTCATTTTTTCTCCATGATTATTATTTTTCTAAGGCATAGATGCTTTTGGAGTGGACCCACGTGTGTATTGTATACGTCCGTTTGACAAAACTGTATCTTCCAGCTATACATTTTATGTTATTGTGTTACGCTATTTTATTTTATGCGATGTGATATTTATGACTTGAAAGGAGAGGGTGCACTCAATGCACTAGTTGTTCAACAGCCTTTTCCTCCACTCGGCGAGACTCTTTCTTCTAGCGTTTACTACTCAAGCTCTAATAATGTCATCAATTATTCAACAACTCGCATTACTATCACTACTACTCTCTATATGCAAGTATGTTACTGCAACTTGCACTTTATATTTACTTAGCTCAAAAAGAATCATCCCTATATTCTCCTAAGAGTATTTATGAATTGTTCATGTGAGATTAAACACCATTATGTTTTATGTGTCTACAAATACTCGCTTTAGTCTGCATGGGGCTCATCCCTTCTTTTACAATCCTTATATGACTGACAACAACATAAGCTTCTATGTAGGTACTATCTTTTTATATCTGATTATTTTAAAAGTTCTTTATGATTCGTTACTTGTAGACAATGGAAATGTCCGTTAATTGCAATTAGGATAACAAATCTATTGAGCTATTGACGTCTGTTGTGATTTTCTATTTGCTGAAACACGTACGTAACTTACAACATTATTTTATTTACGTTGACAATAATCACATAGTAGTAAACAGAAATGTGAGCTGGTTCACTCATTTGTCGTATCAAATGAAGTTGCATAGCCTTTCTCATAACAAGAAGAATAAAGTGAGCCGACGTGTGGCGTAGTTAGTTCGTGTTACGTGTTGCCTATCTGATCAAGGCTATTTTCATCATAATGAAATGAATGTACAAGTTTATATAAGTCCATGTAGTGTATAACCAGTATTATGTATATAGCTGACTAGCTCTTATTAGTACATGGGTCTTACACAGGTTATGTGACCTGAGATTTGCTACGAGCATTAGTTGAGAATGGTCTGTCTGGTCGTCATTAGTGACTTTGCGACTCTTTGCTCATGATTTCTTTTCTTTCTCACGAAGTTTGGTTGATTTGTGCATTTACTCTGTGCTCAACAGTTGAACTACTCCGAAGGAATATTTTTAAGTATGAAAATCGTTTACCATGCGCGCTCTCCCTCTCTCTCGATTTATTTAGGTAGTTAGTGTGAGGATGTTGCACTGCGAAAATGATTGCAGAGTTCATTGCATGAGGTGTAATGCAAAAAGTAAAACAAATTAGGAAAGAAATTGTCATTGTCAAATGTTTCTTTTATATTCTCGTATTTCACATCAACATAACAATAAGTAACGACTCCTTCCTTTACCACACAATCAAAATATAAATACAATAGTTGTAATCCTTGTATAAGTAGAGGGTAAATATAAGTTTAGACTACTTATATATTAGTAAATGACAATTCTATTTTACTTCTGTTATGCTGAATACAGATTACAGTCTCTTTTAACTTTAACATTCACGTTTCTTATGGTTAGTGTAGCAGGTATCCCCGCCTTATCAAGTCTGACTCCTTAAATATTCCAGCCGTCATTTATTACTTTAACCATATCCTAAATAATATCTACTAGGCTATAGTAATGCAAACTATTTTAAAAATCATCAACCAATCATATGCGAACAAGATGTATCAAAACCGTGAAAAGCTCATGTAAAACATTCAAAAAAAATCTAGTTTTTTTCACAATTATTGTAACTAATAGCGGCGGGGTATTATGTAACTATATACACGTTTACTAATACTAAATTATATTCAAGTATTATAAACGCTGACTTTATTTCTATTCTACAATCTTAGGCAAACATTTCTATTTACACAATTCATACCTATAACTACTAGTAATTCTTAACTAGTCCCATGTGAGAATATCTGTGGTTAGCCACATGGTATTTGATTGGTAGGTTGAGTATTACGGTGTACGTGGTGTAGGTCTAAAGTAAATACTAAAAACTCCACTTTGTTAAACAGAACGTGCTGCATTTGCTAGATCAACTACTAATGTCTATTTTACAGTATTATTACTAAGAAAATCAAATGGCTTAGTAAATACTTCCTGGCTTAAGAGTTTTAGCACAAATATACTAGTAAACATCGGACATTGGGTTTTTTACAACTTTACTCAGTAATTCTGTTATCTCTGAACTGCTACCTAATGATTCATGAATATAGATATCAATGAGCTAGAAGCACCTAAAACTATTTATGCAGTACAATGTACATATTTTGAGTGTAGCATAATCCCTGTTACAATATTATGTAAATTACTATTGATTTATAATCGAGAGGTAAATATTATAACTTGCGAATGTACATTAAAGCTATGCTATGCATATGTGACAGATAGTTATTCCCTATAGTGTATATGCATTAAATATCTACAATTACTCTAGTTTATCCTATGTTAGCTTAAAATGCGTAAATGTATTTAGATACATATAGAAAAAAAGAGCAGATGAGTTTGAGACATTAGTTAAGATGAAGTTTATTTTCATTTATACATTTTGAATAACTATTTTAAAATTTGGCTAGATCTTTGGGTTGGCTTGGCTTAATAACTAAATATGAGTTAATCTTAAGATTATGCATGGATTTAGTATGTATATTCTAATGAGACTCATTAAGCTAACGGCTTATTATACTACAAAGAGGAAGTGTATAGCCACGTAACGTTATTACTGATTTAGTAATAAGTGGATGTGCGACAGAGAAAATTGAGGTAGAAATAGTTTAAAGTTTTTCTAGGGACCGTGTGTTGGTTAGTAACTCACGGGTAAGTCGCCAAGCTTGCTTAGACGCATTTTCCAGAGCACTGGGCGATTTCCCTTTGAATAGATCCAAGTTGGGCAAGAAATAGTGTGGACATCTTCGGCACTGGAGACATGAAATAAGTTGAAGTAGAATCCCATTTATTCTGTCTCCCAAACACGGCTCGTCCCATTCCAGCTCCCTCGGGTGCTTTTCACATTCATACAACAGCAGTGTTTTCATGTGGTAGGAAGTTACTGGATTACCTGATGTCAAAATATAACAAGAACTTCCATTAGAGCCTCATCTACTAATTACTCTCCCCAATCACATTAGTCCGGCTCTCTGGGGAAGCTCCGTTCGACTTATAAATTAGATACGGGGAAACTGATATTTCTAATTCAAACATCTCATTTCATTTCTCAGTGTCACTTAGGGAAAAGGCATAAAATTCTGAGCATTTCACTTCCAAGTCAGAGCTAGGAGGGGAACTTGATACTATTCATTATTATAGGAAAGTCTCTTTCTTACCAGGTAGATCCAAATGACGGTCTCTCAACGTTTTTAACAAACTGAGACATTTTTTGCGACAACCGCCTTGTAGTAATCTGTTCTCAGCTTCTGCAAATGATAGTACCCACGCATCTCCTTCCATAGCCGATTGCTTGCCCTAATTACATAAAAAGCACTCAACATTAGAATGGATGGATTTTAGGAGGGAACACTTGGTCACAATTGACATAGAGGTATAGGCGATGTTGAAATAGGATAGTGACCTGCATGGACAAGCTTTCTTTGGAAAGCAAGTCGAATCCTTCGGTTTTGACTTCGGCGACAAGATTTGGATGTGGCCAAGGAATGTGAGGAATGGGCCAGTGAGCTGCACTTCGCGGCCACACTCCAGAGCACTTAAAAGCCGGTGTGATTTGCACAACGAATCTCTCACGAATCCTGAGTTTGACTTCTGTCGTGTCAGCAATCATTTTGACGGAGTCTCGATACGAGCATTTGTCACATGCTTGTGCTACCAACGTTTGAAATCGAGATCTGATTTTCCTGGCAGACAAATAGCCAGAGGCAGTGATGAACTCTACCCAGAGTGACATGGAGCGTTTCCGTCCGTCACTCAACTTGAGAACGGCACACCCGGGTAAAGTCCCGTCATCCACAAAATTAAACACACCCATTTGATTGAGATATAAAACGACTTCAAATTCCGTCGGGGAAATGACTTCCAGCCCTTCATAGCGGGCATTGCATTCCGTGAGGGATGAAATGAATCGAGGTTCTTGGACCTCCACCTCTTTTAGCACATCTTGTACCACTTTGCACACTTCACGGATGGTTTTGGCAATCCCACCTTTCCGAGTCTGCACTCGCTCTCCGCAATACTTATTCAACTGATAAATCATTTTAGACTGAGCAGCCATCATATCCTGGGGCACCAACATATTGCAATTTTTATTCTTCCGAAAAACCGTATAAATTCTATTTATTCTGGAATAATATTTTCCATAAATATTTCCATACACAATCACTCACAAGTAGAATTGAAAGAACCCACTTCAAAATAATTGCATATATATATTCCACACGTGCTCTCGGTGTAATAACTCCACTCTATATACAATTGTTGTATATATACAGATAAGTGCACTAGTTGTTCTCCTGCAATGCAATAAGTGACAGTGTGTCAGTAGTGATGAGGTGTGAGTAAGGGATTGGTGTCATCAGCTATCAGTGTGAGATGTTGAACTATCTGTGTGAGACACTGGAAGAGAACTGTTAGGAAGCCATGGGTGCTGAGTTCTTTTAATAAGTGTCGCCAATGCTTATAATATGCTAATAGTAGTAGGAATCGTGTATGTAGTGTGTGACTTGACGCGAGTCAACTGCTCTCTACTCAAGTGGCCAAGAATAAGTAATTCGATAGGAAATGACAAGGGTTCCTTGTGGTCTTCTTCCTTCACTCTCCCTGCCTCATCTTCTTCTTCTCCCCTGCTTACTACTACGGCTACTTACGACGACTCTTCTAGTGCACTGCACTCTCCAAGATCTCACTGTATTTACTCACTCCTTTATACTCTGCAATATTATGCATCTACTATGTATGTATGTATGTATGTATAGTTGTACTACTACTCATTTAAGTATCTGAGGTGAACTGAACCTTTTCACTTGGATTGCATTACTTGCATTGCCACAAGGTAGGCTTTTAGCTTAGTTACGTTCTTCGGTCTGCCACAGTCAGAGTTCCAGAAGAAGAGAGTCTGCATGTACACGTTCAAGCTATTGTTGCATTGCACTCTTTTCCCTGGCTCTTCTACTCCATTCAACTTGGATAGGATGGTAGAAAGGGTAGGCGAGGCTCGAGCTGCACTCTGCTGTGTATTCCGACCCAGACACAGAGAACAGAACGGGGAGTTTGTCAATATCGCGGTGCATCCTCCACAGCTCAACTTGCGACGCCTTCTTTTCTAACCAAATACGCCCATCGCACGCGACCACTTTTTCGCTCCATTACGACAGTTCACCACTTTTCTTACCCAACCTGACACATCTCCTTCCTATACTCTCACATCAATCCTTCTATACCAATCTTCCCCAATAGTGACCAAATCTTGTCCTTTCCTCTTTTTTACTCTTCTATTTATATCTTTTTTCTCAACATTTTACAAAACCCACCCCAGTCCTCTATTCTTTACGACAATTCATATTCGCAGACTTGAATGCTCATGTAGCATCTTATGAGTTTTTTCTCAATTTTTTTTTGCTGAATTTACTACTACGAAGACGTTTGGTTCTAGTGATTACATTGACCATTTTATAAACCGTTTGTGGTTTTCATGTTCTTTAGATAGGTAGGTCTCACGAAGATATCTATTAATGTAGGGTTGGTATTCAGTTATACCTATAGATAATCTCATGCTAATGTTATATTGCAAGATTATCTTTACTGATACATTAAGTAATCTTTTGCACCGACACTTGTACACTCAAGCATGTAAGACTCTTGAAGCAAAAATTTGTGAGACTACAATGCATTTATTCTACGAAATAGTGTTTCAATCTTCCAAATAGGAATCAATAAAGTGACCATCCTGTCCCCTTTCATAATTATTATGGAACTATTCTCGTATTTTTAACGAAGTATAAAACTTAGACTTGATTTTTTTTAAATACAATAAATTCTTTTTAATTGAATTGATATTAAAAAATACAGTTGTAATTGTATGTTCGGGTTCGATGTATTAAATGCTTACCCATTCAGTTATGAATTTGGATCATTTTTAAAACATTATGCCTCAAACTGATTTATACTTTTACAGGCAAATTTACTCACGCAATAGTACCATGTATTTGTAAGCTGATTCAGATCAATGCAATATCATGTCTTTCATGCACTAATATCGGCCAAAAAGTTTTTTCTCAAATTGAACTATTATTGCTCAGATTTTTAACGAAATCCGTCTATTCAGCCTATGTAAGCTTCAAAAGTAACTTTGCATGTTTTTGTAAAATATGAGAAATGGAATATTGTATGGTAACAGTTTGCCATAAAAATAAAATCCGGTAAACTTCTGTAGATCTGAGTCATATATCTAAAAGAAAACTATGCTCGTAAGTGAAACTTGTGAAACTT
Source organism: Tomocerus qinae (assembly GCA_020055645.1). NCBI lineage: Eukaryota > Metazoa > Arthropoda > Collembola > Entomobryomorpha > Tomoceridae > Tomocerus > Tomocerus qinae. Next base: position 31,363,595 of record CM034548.1, read on the forward strand.
TTTCTACTAAATAAACCATTGACTTCTTGAAATTGATTTTTCAAAATCCTAAAAACATGGCATTCCATGGATTTTTTTCACAATGTCAATGAACAAGATGTGAGTCTCATTCGTACTGCATTTATCTTGTTACATTTAACGGTATTATAAATAGCAGAGGTGAATAAGCCAAGTTTAAAGATTGGGGATGGGAATGAGAAACCGTTGTTCTGTGAATTAGATGCGTTTTTGGTATATCCCTACTGTGCTCTTCCTTATAGATACGAGTTTAAGGATAAACTTAGTCGGGGTATCTATACGAACACATGAAGATGTTAAGGATATTATAAAGAAATAGGAGGACGGATGTTGTTTTCGGGAAAGTGGGTATTAACATTGCATGGAGAGAGGGTCGGTATAGATTGTAGAGGCCTCGGAGGTTATCTTGAAAGAAAAGTGTTTTGAGGATGCAGTGTATATTTGTGTGTGGTGGGTATTTGTTCTAGGAAAAGTCTCCAGGAGTGAATGCATTTGATATAAAACGTAAAATATTGGGTTGACTGGGTCGTATTGTAAATTTGGGAGACGGAGAAGAGAGTTGTCGGGGAGAAGGGATGTTGGGCTTAAGTAGGTATCTGTAAATCCAGGCAGGAGAGTGAGTAAGGTTCGTTGGTGGGATGAAATAATGCAGAGTCGTGTCGTGTATCCACTTACTTATCTCCAGCACATAAGTAAGGAAGGATGTAGAGGAAGAGTCCAGGATTGGGCAATAGGCCGGAGCATGGAGCCTGCTGGAGGACCAGTAAACCTTCTACAGAAGATTGCGAATGGGTGAGTTGCGTGGTGAGCATCTCTCTCAGCCACTCCTTTCACTCTCGTTGACAAATATCCTATCTTGACTCGAAGTGACACTATCTCAGCTTTCGCCCAAGATCCCTGGCGCCGGCGCTTTATTCTCAGTGCAGTCCCGATTTCGGACTCTTTTATCTCACTTTCATCCCGATTTATTCCCAACCTCATCTCCCCATCGCTATCCACCCTTTCTCCCCATTTCAACCCATTTATCTTTTTCGGTGCAAGTGAACAGTTTCTACTATTTTCAGATTATTTGTGGAATTTGTGCAAATTGTGTTGGCTAATTGGAGTGAATCAAATTTATATGGATACCTATGCTGCAATATGTAAGCCAGATACAGATAATTGTGTTTGTACAAATAGTAATAAAAAAGTGTATTGTGGAAGGGAAGTTTTTAGCATTTTTATGGCTAATACAGACCAGATAATATATTTAATATGAGAAACAACACATTTGTCTTTCTGTGGTGGAGAGTATTTTACTCAATGAAGTATAGCCGCCTATACAAAAAAGGAGAGTGATGACTGACAGATTTAGATGATGGATTTGAGGTGATTCTGAGACGAGCACATGCTACTAACAAATGAATGAATGAATGAATGGGAGTTATTGAAGTCTAGTGGAAAAAACTCCATCCGTTAAAAGTAAATGAGTAGGTACCTTTATAGATCGTATTCATTGCATATCATCGTTTCTATCCATTATTCTCTATTATCAAATCTCTTCACCTCTTGTTACAAACAACCATTTCATCTACTCAACACAATATGGACAGATTTCCCATTTAGAAAGCTCAATAACTACTTCTCCCCGACCGACGTAGGTAGAATGTAATAATAAGGGATGATCCGTGGACTCCACTTATTTCTACTTCTATTTAGAGTGGTGTTGTAATATTATATGCCTATTGTTACTTATTTCCCTAATACAATTTATTTCTCAAAAAATATCGATACATTTGAGTTCTTTTAGTTATTTATATTCCTTTATTATACTTATTCATAATCTAGGAGACAGGAAAATGAACTATAGAATAGAGTCGTTGTCAATAAGTTCTTTATAAGGCTGATTAAATAACAACAAATAGGATTTATATCTGTATTTGCTGCAATTAAGTTGGGTATGATATTTCTTAAATTTTTTGGTAATTTTTTTCTAGAAATATTACTTGAGACGAGATTTGAATAATCTCCTAATAGGTAAGGGTGTATCCAGATATTAGTGTATGGTTATGTACAAACTTGGTCTACACACCCGGAACATTTAATTATGAAGAATTATTGCCTGTTGATATAACCAGTGCTAATGATTGGTCAGACGGGGATGATGACATGATTTTTATATTCCGTATTTATTTACAATCATATTGTTCTGGAGGAGACGGCCGCGGCTCGCCTTTGATCATTTTCTCTCATCACGGATTTCGCTTTGTATGCATCTGAAAAGCTTACATAAATTGTTGATGTGGGATATTTTCTCGTTTGGCGTATCTGTACATATGTCTAGGTATGTAGTACAGTGAAATGGACCGCTTGTCTATTTGTTTTTCATGATTTTAAACAAAGCTGAGGCAGACACAAGCAATAATACAAGTACAAGGAAAAAATGGCCCATCCTTCTCGTTTGCTATCAAATCAGCTAACATTAGTGAATACATGGAGCAAGGATGCTAGTGTGTAAAAACTTGACGATTAAGGTATGGCCGATAGAAAAAAGAACTCGGCTCCTATTCCTTCGAAAGAGAGTAGTGGTGTAGGCGCATTTATTGTCTCTCTGAATTCTTGTGTATTATGTGTGTAGTACAATGTAATACAAGTTTAACGGATAAGATTCTTAACTTTATTTCCATTGAAGAGGGTAGGGTGATGTTTGCGACGACTATACACAAGGAATTGTCACTTATCATAAGGTTATCTATCAGACAGCTATACTACTGGCTGGATTGCAATTGGGATTGTATTTTATTCACTAAATAGCTATGAGCATTATCATTAGTTGACACTATTGTAGATGCACACTTGACAAATGTAAGTGCAGATACTAGACAATGTTGGTCGGTGTTAAGTTAGGGAAGGTGAGAAACATTATTCAAGGGTGAAATAGAGAGCGATAGATGTGACAAAAGAAGCCGTCCATTGATCTGGTGGTAATCTAAAACCAAGTAGAGCACCCTGACACTTTTCGTCCTTTTTATTACTTGCACTCTGCATTTACTCTTTGCAGCTTCGGCTTGTTTTTATCTTTTGTTCATTTACGTAGAGCTGAACAGGGAAAAGGCACGCCATTTCGTTATTGCAGTCTAATCTGTAATTACGATCCTCACCGCGTCATTTCAGTTCTGTTTGGTTTAGAGACTGAATACAGACAGAACCATTAGATAGAGTGTGGGGAGCATTCGGATACAGATCGACTTTATGTATTCACTAAAGAATTTTGATGAGAAAAAATATTTGTTAAATTTAAATCGCTATGTAAAACGCTCTTTTGGAGACCCAAATGATAATAAGGAATCCACTAGGGAAACAATTAAATAAATAGGACGAGATAATTGTGTGTCGTGTTAGCTTCGACAAGAAATAAATAGATTGGGAGTTCAACCTTGGGTTTCAGCGGTTCACTTGTTATTGATTTGACAGACGCTTGGCGTGTCTTTTTTAAACTCTCCAACATAATTGAGACGGTAATACAAGTATTAGACTTGTATATAAAACTGCTATATAAGTAGTATGCATGGAAATGTAAGCAATTGTGCATAAGGATGATGAATAAATGCCGAATTGAGGAATGCGACTCTCCTTCTTATGCTAAAGTGTACGTCCCTATGAGAAGAATGACATTACCCACCACCCAGGTGCAAAAATTTGGCTCAAAAAATCTGTTTGTAGCGTGGGAAGACTTACTTAGTTAGACAAGAGAATTACAAGGATCGTTCATGTCACAAGCTACTAATGGTCTAATGCACTTCCTAGATAAATGTGTGAAATGAAAGCATTCGAAGAATGCAACTGAGTAACTAACTCAATTTACTATAGTCGGATCTGTGTCACTTGCTATATATCCCTTGCAAACCTTATGCTTATTGTCAACGTCTGATCTTGTCGGCGTAGGAGAATCCCAATGCAAGTTCAACAGCTACTGATACAACACAGCACTCACTTTTCACAACTGCAGTCTACGAAGTAGCTCTAAGTAACACTGGAAATTACTACATCACTTAATTAGGCAAATGCCCTCCTCACTCCCCATGGTGTTGCTCATGTGTTGTCTATTTATTTAGAGTTACACATTATATTCGTATAATATATACATGATCTTATGTCGCCGGCTTTAATTATCAAAAGCGATAATTATTTCGCAATTAGAATGGAATCTATTCTTAAAATATTGCTGCAAATTATTATAACGCTTAACAAGCTACATTTTTACTGCATTATTCATTTGATCGGTATTTTTATAAAAGGATCGGATAAAAAAAGTTTATTTTCAGTTGAACATCATAACATAGTAGTATCTCCGATAGGAAAAAATGATCATCAGGGGTGTTATTTGTAATTGATATATTTACTCTGTATAGGAAACGCATTACATGCATAATGTAGAGCATATTATTATAAAAGTGCGTGGTAAGTAGTTGAGTTGGAAGTGTGCACTACTGGTTTATGTCATCCCTTCATATTAGAGACCAGTTGGCGTCAGGCTGGATTCCTATCCATGAAATCCTTGTCTTGTGTCGTGCATTAGATCCCTCGGAGAACTATTGACTGAGAGTATAGCAGAAGACATTTTAGTAGGATAGGGAGCATTTATATTCTACTCGTATGTAACACTCTGCGAGTACAGAAGTGCAGATGTAACGCTTATACTTAAATTCTGTACTCCTGTGTACAGTTCTTCTACCCGGTTTCCCGTATTTTCAGATAAAAGCACTTTGAACTCAGTATCGAGGCAGAGTAGTGATGCATCTGTACTCGCAACTGACACCAGTCGATATTTAGTTTTCGGTTCGTTGGCGTCAGAGTTCCGTCTCTACACAAATATATACATGGCATTACATACCCTCCATGCTCATGTTGTTCACCAACTTAGATAGAGTTGTAGAGAAGTGAAATTTCACTCAAAGTGCCGAGTCTCGTTCTAAAGACAAATCCTCTCCTTTACTTGATGCAGATACAGTTTGTATGGTTCGCCTTTCCCCACGCAGTAGCTATCTTTCGATACGTACTTTGCTGCATTGATGCAATGTCATCGGTTTGTTTGCCCTTGTCATTGACACTTTTAAAATCTCAAGTAGCTCTAAGTACCGGATACTTGAATCACTTTGAAATACAATCCACCGTCTGAGTATCCTTTCGTCTCTCTGTCTGTACAAAACTAACTTATGTCGACCACTATTTACAATAACATATCCATAACTATTCCATACATAAGTAGTTCATATCTACATCAAAATGACAGTCCATTTAACTTCCTACAAACTCAACAGTCTGTCTACGGAGAGACAAAAAACCTGACCCATCTTCTTCACAAGGGGTCTATTTATACCTATATCAAATTATAAATACTTTCTACAATACTCTAGTTAAAGTAGATATATTTCTAATTTACGATTAAGTAAATGATCTCTTTTAACTAGAAATTTCGAGTGGTGATTGAGTAGAGTCCTTTGGGAGTTTCTCTCACAACTCCCTCAACACTCTGTTAAAATGTTTGATGATGGATAGGATCTCGAGTGTAAAACAAGAGCAGGCTGCTATATAAGCTGGGGAAGTTATTTTAATAATAATCTTGGATTATCTGTAGGTGGGAAATGGGTAGGTACCAATCGTTTGATTGTGACTTGACATCAACTACCCCAAGGAACAGGCAGATGCACCAATGTGAGAAAGTATCTGAAATGTATTTGAATTAGATGTGTGACACTTCACATTTGTTTTTGTACAAGACCCTAAGGAATGTAAAAAAGGACTGGAATCACTTTTGGTTATTTGAAGAAAATTGAGATTATTTCTCGTGCACAAAGAGTTGAGTTACCTAAGTCTAAATCTACTTTGAAGTTCAAGTGAAGCATTTACCTTCAGTAATCCATTAAGGAATCTTGTCTAGTGCCGTTGTTGTCGAAATTAAGGAATTCTCTCTATATCGCTCTACTATAAGTATATCTGTTTGTTAAGCAACAGAAATATTTTCGAAACTCAGGGCTGTGGATAAATAATTTTACGATATAGAGATTTGGGCAGAGTAACTTGAGACGAGAGTAGCCATTTGACGGTTAAGTATCAAATATTGTATGCTGGTTACATAGATATCGGTTGTTTGATGGGTCGTAGAAACATTGCAGGTTTGCCATGTGTTATATTTATGTGACATGTTGGTTATAGAGAAAATGAGTCAACTTTTGAATTAATAATACTGCCCTTACATGCAGATAGAATGTACACATTCTGAGAGTAGGGCGTTAAGGTTGGATATTGGATGAGCAGGTAAGAAAGTTGACGAGGAACTGCGGGCATAGGAATGAGAGGCTGAGGCAGTGAACCTGAAGCGTCTTGAGCTAAGTGAGTGTATCGCAATGTAAGATTGGACTTAAGGTAATGTTGACAGGGACACAACGGAGCTTAGTGGGTGATAAAAAATGATGGCACTTGACGCGTATGTGTTTCTTAAGGCTCGAAGCTAACATAATAAAACCCACGAGGGAATTACATGTGCGTATGCATACTAATGCGTTGGCAGTTGAACTAACTACAGATGCAATATGTACACACAGGTAAGCACATTCACATGGCAGTTATCTTGCCAGTATTGTAAAGTGCTGCTGGCTGGGTAGGAATGGAGTTCCAGTAGCTGGGTGGCTCCCCGTGTAATTACTCAAGACCATTGTGTGAAGCGTCAGGAGAAGGGGAGGATGACAATATTCTCAATGTCACTTGATTTCGTATTCAATTCACCGTACATATCACATTGTCACTATTTATCTTTAATTCCAATACCTAAGTAAAATGATATACCTTTTTGTACAAATTCTATTTTTATACGAAAAAGATGAATTTCAATGCCCTTATCTGACAAATATGAGTGTATCTTTGTTGTGTGTGGGTGCACTACGAGATTTGCTATTGTCATTGTAATTTTATGGAAAACTGGCAGAGGTGGGCAAGCCTATTGTTAAAGTTGACACGGAGGAACACTTTTTTATGGATGATAATGAAAGTTTATGAATTTATGAGTTTTCGGACGTGTCGTGTAGGAGAGGGATGGGAGTTTGTCGCTATGTATGCATAGTTCGTCTGGTTGTCGCATGTCTCACGTAGTAAAAAATAAGGACTCCTGCTTTCGAACAATAAGGACATAGCCACATTACATGTTGTGTAGTAGTAGTAATAATATGTAGCATAGATTCTTCTGAAGGTGTGTGTCTAGTTAAGTTAGTTGGATAGAGAATCTTCTACTACTTGTTTTTGGACGGGTTGAGGTAGGAAAAGTGTATCTTTACAGAAGTTTATGGATGGGTGGATTGATGCCATTCCTTGGACACTGTTTTTCTAGCTCATCCTTATTACCACGGAGTTATCCTTGGGATTCATTTGGTTTAATTTATATGAAGGGAGTAGCGGAGGCAGTATATATTGGGAGTCATTGGGATTGGAATGGATGTAGCAAATCAGTGTAGAGCGAGTGACTGACAATGAGTGAGTTGAAAAAGGGAGCAGGGAAGATAATATTCTATCGGTGTCCCTGTGAAGGTGCACTGAGGCAAGGCAGGGAAGGTAAATGAACATTGAACTAGTAAATGAGACAGGAGTCAGTCCAGTGCTTGGCAGTCAGTCAGGAAAGCAACAAGGGCCGGGTCCCACATCCTTCCACTGATCTTATCGGTGGAATTTGGAGACCCTTTGGAGTGTCCTTTCGATTGCACTTTGACTACTCCGGAGCCCATTCCGTGACTCGTTCACTTCTCTTGTCTCCTCGCCTGAAATTTATGGGGCCTTCCTTTAAATACGCCAGACAAACAGTTCACGAACATCCCTTCCTTCACTCATATATCTTTTTATTTATTTATTCCGGACAACGTACATAACCTACCTAACTGCCATTGCATGGCTTCTTCAAAACAACGCTACTACTACACCTTATACCAATTCACCTCTAGATAACTTCCAAATTGCCCTACTATAGAAATATTACAATACAATACTTATAACTATGACACTTTAGATACTTGCTAATACTTATTTATTCCTTGTAGACTAGTGTGTACGTTAATTTATAATTTACATACCAATACTAGTACATCTCATCAATGAATCAAGGAATTCCTTACCCGTGAGAGCTACAAAGTACATAGTTTGTTATTTTATATGGTATCATTATACTATTTTTTAATATTACATACTTTTTTATTTGCAAGACATAGGAGGAAAGGGTTGGCAGTGAAAGTACCTATGTTGATGTGGCAAACGCAGGCGCTAAGGAGTAACACCGAACCCAAAGTGATAATACATTTTAAATGGTCACATAAAATCTCTCGTTGGAAGGATTGATATGTGGTTTTGGTTTTTCATGTGTGAAGGAATGAGCCGAAAGATTTTAATCGCACCTGTAGTCTGGTGTTGTAGATAGATCGTCTTTGTGAAAGAATCGCTCAGCCTTGCCTAACTGGCTCTCTGCAACAGTAAATCTAATTCTTTGACTTGTGCAACTTCAATCTGAGATCACATCTTGTGTTAATGTGTACGGATGAATGGATTGATGGAAGAGAGTGGTAATGGATTTAGTTGTTAGTAAATGAGCGTTAGTATTAAGTAGGCGCCTGGCTTAAGGCCTGGATCCATAATAATATATTATCTTATACTAGATGTCTTCTGACCATATTATTATTCACACTATATAGAATACTTTTTATTTGCTCATTTTGCAGGTCTTTAAAAATATTTTTTTTAGAATTTTTAAATCACACATTTGTATGTAAAGTTTATGTAATACTATTGTAGGTGTTCTTTTAATTCTTGTGGAACTGGTTACTTAACTAACCTGTGTAGTCTAGGACTGTGTGTGAGGATGGAGCCTGAAAAAAGTTTAAGTTGGGGATGATGTAGATTTCTGTCTGCTGCTGAAACGAATTCGATATTTGTAATAATAATATTATGCTTGTGAGTATGTGTAGTAAAGTGCCAGAAGCCGCCCACCCTTTGTTGCTCAGTGGTTGGTATTTGTGATGTGCTCCCGTCGATCCGTCCACAAGCTCCTACGTCTTCTCTTTTCAATTTCCATTTCGGCGGTTTCCCTTGTCTACCAATCATCTACTACTTAAACCTAACCCTTTTAATACATATTAGTTGCTACATTATTGGGTTACAGCTATCTTGACGTCAGGCTAAGTAATATGTTTCATTAAGTCAAGAAAAGTCGGGAGATGATGAGTTGAACTCATTTCATTACGTGTGTATAAATGTTTTTCAAAACCTGGACTAGAGAATAGTAGCATTATCGTATAAATAAAGCGGCAAAAAGTCTATTAATACAGAGCATATAGGGATGTAGAGTCTCGTTTCACATTTTTTCGTGTTTCCCATAAAACATGTGGATCATAATTGATAATATTTCAAACACACAGAAAGTGAGTATAAAGGAGCCGATCTAAAAGTGAAATGAGGATAATGTACTTATGACTAGGCTGTGTATAATCCATTCTATGTATTTATGATCTCAAATGAGCAGGAATGAACTAGTCATAATAAAGGGAGATAGGGAAGGCAAGGGAACCGACACCAGTGAGGAAAAGCACAAAACATAACTCCGGTTAGTGTAATGATTTGGAATGTGGCTCCACTTGAGATTTGAAAATGTAGTCGACCAAGTCGGCCGGCAGTCACCAGCTAATATTGTTATACATACATAGACATTATTATTATAGGGGCCCTAATTGTATCTCGCCTTGTTAGCTTTGGATCTCAGATGAGATTGGCCATTATCGTTGGGATATATAGATGCTCATTTTTCGACGACCACGTCTTAGTGCCAATAATGCCAAGGGTAGCATCTTGTTCCTCAGATAAAACAGTTCATGTCCTTATTTCGCTATTAAGATTAGTCAGTGGCATTCCACTTTCTTAATATGGAGATAACTACTTATGTAAATGCTTATGTTGATATAAAATACAAACCCGTCTTTCCGCGAGAAGGACTGATAGTCACCTGCTGATAATCAATGGACAGAGGACACGCATCTTTTTTATAAAGAAAATACTTATTCGGATGTTATGTCAGTAGTAAATAAATATGTACAGCTTCCCTTTGGGGAGAAATTCTAATTTGGAACATAAATCCAAGCCTGAATGAATAGGATCATTCCTAAGGTCCTTGTCCAAATCTAATCTGCTTTGTTTTCTTCAACTCGGCTTTTGTTTCATCTTTATTGGATCTCTTCTCTTGAATTCCTGTACTCTGCACCAGTCCTTAATTCTTATAGTGGATGCATATACAATTAACAGAGGGGTGCATTAAACCGATGACAGTTTACAATCGTACCAACAATTATAACTCACATAAAGACGTTTAGAAATAATGTACAAGCTTGTCATGCTGAATCTTGATCTGTTTGTAAAATAAGGTTATTTGATTTCATAAGAGAGAAATAATAAAACGCTAATGGTGTTATGTGTTAGTATTACAATGTAGGTAATTGCATTTGCACAGATGAAAGCAGCCTGTGAATTAAAAAGGGTAAAATAAGGGAATGGGTTCCTTCTGTACATACAACTGAATTAGAGCAGTCAGATAAATAGATAATTTGATGAAGAGTCTAGTAATCTAATTATCTCTCTTGCTGCATGAATTCCTGCTGCTATCGCCTTTAGAACTCTTTCCCAACTCTCACTTCCCTAGTATCATGGCAAATTGTGTTTTCACTCTAAGGCCTTGATTTTCTTAGCTGTAGCTTAAAGTGTGTGTACAACATAAGTAAATAATGGCAGGGAATGTCAGCTAGAAAATACATATTCACAAGAGTGATATAATATTCCGAGTTTTACACTACAGCCGGAAAATTTTGCAGAAATCATGGTCGAATATAAACAAGGGTTTGTTCTTGTAATACAGAAATGATTTGGGTTTTAATGGTTGTAGTTTTGTGTGTGTGGAAAGAAAGGCATTGAATAGATGAAAGGAAAAGGATGCAGATATTCTGGTGGTAGTGTTTTCGGTGATGTGATTTCCCGGTTGTCCCGATTATGTTGTTTTCCCCCTTCTGTCAAGAGTTCCGTCCAATGAAATACAGAAGAAATACAAGTTTAAGCTCTCTCTAAGTATCTACCAAAGTACATATTGGGTGTATTATATGCACACTACTATACTGGAAGTACCCGTTTTTGGGTTTATTCCCGGGTAACTAACCAGAGTTTATGTTGTGTGTATTTCTATAATGCATATCGTACGTGGGTGTGCATATAGGGAGCTTAATTCTAATATCTATACCTATTATTACTAAACACCCCTTATACTTTTATACCCTACACTGTACGTATATCGGAGGTACTTAACAAATTTTAGTGCACAGTAGCTTGATAAGTTACGGCCATGGCCATCTATTTCCGAGGATTTAGTTTAGACAGAATAGCGGAGTTTAATTCGACATGTTATTTTGCCTTTATGCCTCCATGAGTATGGATGATGCAAGTGGAGTAGTATTAGGGAAAGAGCAAAAAGTACTTTGTTATTACGACGAGTTAGTTTACTGTTATCCCAGTTACTTTTCCTTTCATTGTGACTGAACTATTTCTAAATACATGATTACCTACTGGGAGATCTTGCTATGACTCCGACTGACTGACTGATGTGAGGAAGGGAGGCAAAAGACAATCATCAAATGCACTCGAGTTGAAAATCAGAACGTCGTCTGGTCACCATAATTTCGAATTCATTACACACATTTTACCATCTCACTTGGGATTCTTTAGACTTCCTACGCTAATGCTTTCATAAACTTATTCATACACTATGAATCAGTTCATCCCATGTAAAACATTTTTACTACTCTAAACGTAGATATTATATTTATTCCATTCTTTCATAAGTTTGCATTCATTATAGGTTGTAATTTTTGTTAACACTTGTATACTAACAACGGAAAAATGTTCAATTCTTTTTTATAATAAACATATATTTCTATATTGTGAATGGAATATCATCTATATAGAGCGAGTGTACCATTCATTAGAGGGAATACGGTATGTCTGAATGTCTGTTTCTCGGAGCTGATGATCAGCTTGTGATTTCTCCAGGGATTATACTGTTGGCTCTGCAGGGATTTGCATCTTTTCTTCCTTCCTCCCAGAATCACTGGACCGGAAGTGGTGCACACACTACTTTCATAATAAATTCACTTTAATCTCTGTCAGTGTTAAGACGAGGGGTAGAATAACCTGCTTATACTATTCGTCCATTATATAAAATTAGTCTTTAGGAAATTATCATTCTACATTGTATATCAATATTAACAAATTCAAAAGGTGTACTTTTAGTTTCTCCCCTGAGTTTGAGTTACAACTGTATCAGCTGTATTGTAAGTTCGTAAAGTCATATCTAACCCGTTTAATCGTTTCCTTAATCGTGTAATGTAGTTGGATAAGGTGTCATGATAATTAACTGAATTTCGGAAGTAGTGAACTCGTCTGGTAGAGTGGGATGTAAGTGGATATGAAAATAATATTTCAGGATAATAGGGAAGACCCTTCTTGATCCGTCTCGCTTCATGCCACAGACTCCTGTTCAGCTGGTTGTGAGATGCGTCTCCCGGTTCGGTTCAGTTCGCTAGTCACTGCCCTTCCCCGACTCCACTCACTTTGACTTTTCTCGCAGACGCTCTTCATCCTCTCCAGTTTCTTTATAGCTCCCAACTTGCTTTCCCGGATATAATTCAGCAACCCTCGGGTTTTCTTCTTTCACAGATAGAACGAGGGATGCCTTAATGCGAGTAGCACTACTTGACATCAACTCGCTAGTGCATCACAAAATGGCGCACTACTTGATTCCCTTCTGTGGATCGATTTTCTTCTTGGAAAAGTGTTGCTTTGTTGGCAAAGATTCTTTTGAAATTGTTTTTATCACTCTAAATTTCTTTTCCGTCTAGTTTTCATTATAACTTAGTATTTCTAAACCCAACGAGTCTCATCCTCTTGTATAAAAACCAATCCTTACCCAAAAACTATTTCCGGGATAATGTAAAAGACATCTTAATGTATTTCAATGCCCCAGGTCATGAGTATTTGCTAATAACATTGATTGAGCAATCGGAAATATTTACTACAACTTCATTTGTGCTTTCACTTTACCATTGCATCAAGAAAATTACACTTTTCGAACCCATCTCTTTGGAAATAAGCACAAACATACCTACTATAGGCGCATTTGGGGGACACAAAATGTAAAGGCTTAATGGTTTCTGTCTTTACTAATGTTACCGGATCACGGAAAGGAAAAATATTCAAGTGTCCACTTAAAATGGTGATAAATGGGATGGCATGACCAATGTGATTGAATCCTATTGATCTCTACGTGAAGCTCATAATTTCAAGTGTTCCAATTCCCGACCACTCATTTATTTTGTCTCTTCTTCTCGCCACAATGGTTACCTGACTAAGTTACACTTTTTACACAGCCGATGGCATGATTAGAATGGATTTTGTAGTACCTCTTACAGAACGTTATAATATAGTCTAGCCTTACGTTGATTTTTAGAATTTGAGACAGAACTTTTGCGTCAGTTTGGGAATTACTGGTATTTCAGACTTTGCAAATGCCAATTGATGTGTTAGATACATTAAAAAGTGCGTATGAATGGCAAAGTGTAATTGTATTTTCTGTAACTGGATGAGTGTGTTGGGTGACTATCTGGAGCAATGAATGGGATGTAGGTAGACGAGTAGTGGGATGATGATGCTGTTGTTGTGATGTGTTGTTATTAGATTATGTTTTAACAGTGAGAGAGGACGGAAGGAAATGTAGAATAGGGCAAGTGAATGGATGGTGTTGAATTGCTTCGACTCGCTAATGGATCCAGTAATCTGATTTTGACCCTCTGGCATGGCACCACACTTGAATTCACTTCACCGAACCGTGCTGAATTACCGAATTCGGATTGAATTGCATTTTTACTGCGAGCATCCATAAGAGCAACAAATCCTATCTCTATGGTATACCCTCTGGCATATATCCACTCATCTTTTATCTCATGGCTTTAGATATGTTTACATAGCGAAACGTGATTACATCTACTCGTAGTATAATTCCATAGCGGTAATTGTCATTTATGATGATATTATTATTTCCATAAGGACGGGCAAACAATTTGTATGCATTTTCGTGTCTTTTTTCATAAGCATTAAGTAAATATATGATAAACAATCTAATTTTCGTATGTCACAAAAGTATGTAGTATGAAAATAAACAATCTGTGTGTGTTTACATGGAGATAAGTAAATAGTAGTGGATTAGAAAAGGGAAACTGCGAATTACAAATGGGTGTCGTGATGAGAATTTGACAAGTTCGTGAAGCGTGTATAGAAGAAAGCATAGAAACAAAGTTTTAGTATGTACGTTGCGTTGTTTAGAAACCAACATTGATTCAAATCAGCTCAAGGGAATTTTGTAAAATGTATTGATGTAGTGGAATCTGAAAACATAGGCTGTCCAATTATAATCGTTAAGTGGCTAAACAATTTGCAGGGTATGATGATTGGTGTGTTGCCGATACCGTAATAAGTAACGTGGCAGGCAAAGGCAAAACTGTTTGTGGCTACAAAGAAATATACTAAATGAATGCTCTGCTCGGTAAAAATGTAGACTGACTGGATTGATTGTTTGTAATATGTACCATGGGTGTAAAAATTATAATATATGTGTACACTTTGCTCGCTTCGGCCTGCAACGTCAAAGGAATCAACCAGATTGTTTATATCGTTGCTATTAAGTAAGTGGACTTGTGTCTGTTCCTACATAATACTTATTTAGTTGTAATAACAATAAATAAGTAACTTACCCATTGTGCAGTCATCTACATATCTACAAAGAAAGAATGTAACTACTAACTACTGTCATATTTAGGCCTTTGCGAGAACACACGGAGGGACCTGCCTACTAAATAAATAATAAACGCGCAGAACCCAATATATTATTTCTTATTTACGACGCTAAAGAAAGTGTGGAATTAACTTGAGACAATAGATCTCTCTGTACAAACGCAAACCTAATGATATAAGTAATAAAAATGAAAACCGAGTCAAGTTATTTGGATTAGCTAATTTTTAGTAGACGGAATGCGCTTTAGTTTACATTCTTTGCGTTCGTAATGGGTTTAGAGGGTTAACTATAAGCACACTCAACTCATACGTAAAAGTCTTACAAAAACTTTTTGCCAAGCTAATGAAAGAAAAATGAGTGGAGGAAGTTTCCTCCAAAATGCAGGGGAGATGACTTTTTTTATAATTTTATGATGGAACAGTGCACTAGACGAAGCGTGAGTTAAAACTCGTAGGTTTTGAACACAGGGTGAGCAAGAGTCTTACTAATGGTGTTTTTATGTCGCAGGTTTTGAAATATTGCGATCATTTGCACGGGAAATGGTACTTCAGCGAAATTCGGGCTATATTTTCAAGACACTATTTGCTCCAGAATGTGGCCATCGAAATATTCCTTGCCAGTCGAAGTAAGTCAATTTTTTACTTATTTTTTTACTATAGCTTGTCTTCTATAGACTCTCGCCTTGCACTGTAGTGCTCTATGCTTACGTAAAGAATTTAGTACTTTTAGGTTTCTCTGTTTCTTTAGCCTAAACCTGTTCTTCCTTTTTCGTATGTACTTTACAAGATGGATATTTTTTACAATATTTAATTTGTATAATGCCTTTGTGGAGTGCGTTTAGCTCAGATCGTTTTCATGGCTCCATAGCACAGAAAATACAGATCAGAGAATGCCAGTATTCACCACGACCACTTACCTTTGCAGACATAAAGAACGGCCTAGCAGCTATTTGTTAAGATTTTTCTTTTTAATTAGCTCATTAAGAAGCCGATACTCACTAAGGTATCCTAGTTTGGTTTCCCTTATTGTTAGTGCAGTTTAAATACGTACTTACTTCTTTTCTTGAATTATTGACGCTTTCTACATGTTTGTTTACCAATATATCCAATACCCTTCAATAATACCTCTCACCACCGACGGTGTAATAGTCATACTACTTGTAATACTACCCATTCTTTATTTATTACATGCACGTATATGGAATTCCGAATTTTTATTCCATATTTCACTAACGCCTATCGGAATAATTATTTTATCCTTACAATATATACCACAAATTCTAATAAGTTTTCCTGTATATCCAGCATTTTATTGTATACAGCCAATTAATGCACCTGCAAAGGTATTTTTGTTCAATTCCGTAGAGATTTGATTAGCAATAAAATCAATTAGTGAACGGAGATATTAAATATTAATCACAGACAATATACTTATCCTTGATTCCTTTAAAATGTCTATGAAAGTGTGCATAAAAATGTAGTAAGCCTATAATAAAAGTATATTAGGTTTATGATCGACTAAAAATTGCTTTACTAGGTGTAAGTAAGCTGAAGGAATTAGTAGAGTATAATAATATTAGTATGTGCATAGCCAATTGTGCTGTTATTGTCTACAGTACTTAGTAATTTGAAAGATATATGAAAGGATTTAAATAAATATGCTCTATATTGTGATTTGGACTGCTGTTGGTCAAAGCACCTAAGCCAAAGAGACATTTATAAGTTTGTAAGTAAAGAAGAATTTAGATGTTTAGGTCTTTGACAAATGTGTGCACTTAACCTCAACGGTGGGCTCATAAAGTGTGCTCGTTATGTCAACCCGGTCCTTTTCCCTATTCTCGAAGGAGGGAATATTGTCTGTCTGCCTTTTCCTAGCTAAGTGAGCAGAACTCAATTCCTTACACAATCCCTTTTCTTAAACAACGTCAAACATATATAAACTTATACTTATCCCGGTAATAATATATATGGCTATGCCAACAGAAAACGAAAGGAGTCTGAGGGTGAGGTTTTTTCTGTCCCGATGTCGACTCTGTTACCTAACATCTTATAACTAATACTAATAATAACCAACTAAACAAAAAAGAGTGCTCAAAGAATAAAAGAATACAAAATGAAGTTAATTTCTCCCAGTATTTACGGTACAACTGGAGACAAAGTTAGAACAAGTATTTGTACAGTGAAATAACTGAATCCATTGTAATATATGCACACTATTAGTAACTTGTATATTTAAAGTCAAAAAAGATGCCCACTAAATATTAGAATGTGAAAGGGATTTAAAGTATCTATTATACATACACAGAGTTGTAATAATTCAAAGGGTAGTATCGCAATGTGTAAAAACTTATTTAAATCCTTTCTCTCGTTTATTTTTCTAAACGTTTATCGTTTGACCCTTCAATTAATTACCAACAATTCACTTGAGTCGACTCCATTCCGTTTTGACTAGACATATTGTTTAGAAAAAGATGCCGATAGGGCACGAAGGCGACCTTACATGCTGAGACCAAAGAGTTCCTTCCACCACGGAAAATCCTTTATGATTTGATTAGGGGCCTAATACTGTAACACTTTTACTATAGATCATCATAACTGTACAAACATATGAAACAAATTGATGCCCAGTACTTTGTATATCTATCGCTAATGAAACGTTGGCTACATTTCCAAATTTCTTTTATCCTGGATAACTTGAGACTTGATAATATTATAAGTTTCCACACACAATGTACTAAAAAGTCAAATAAATGAATCGTTTCCCAATTTTCCTTTTAATGTCAGCCGTAAAGGAAAAGAAATTTTTGCTCAAAAATTATAAACTTAAATTTATTTTTTCTACGACTAAATTTTTCAGTAAATATATTTGTGTACGAATACAAATATACCGTTCACATAAAATTTTCTACTTTTAAAAAATTTTGCTATATGCCCTTTTAATATGCGTATTTTACAACATTAAATTATATTTTCTATAGCTGCAAAATCTCTTTAGATATAAAATTTGGCCGATCATAATGTGAATGAAAAATGAATGGATTTGAATGGGCAGTTAATTTGTAGTCGTAACCGCCATAACCTATTATTATCCAGTTAGTTACCATATTATAGAGTAGATGATGAGTAATAGAATGAAGAAATTTACATTTGTATTAGTGTATTATATGATAGTGATGCATACCGAGATGTGCTTAAGTCCTGACTGAATGGCTTACCTAACCCTTTTCTTCTTCATTACTATTCGAGTTGTATGTATAGAGAGTATTTCGAGTGAGATCATCGTCTGCTTAGGTATATGATATGAATTGTGTGTCTTGTTATGATTCACCTGCCCGGTCTCGGCATTCTTATCCCTGTTAAGAGTGGCACGGCCATATAATATATAATGTGTATGTGAATGACTTGTCGGTCGGGTCGGCTTGAACTGTACGGGCTTCGTCCCTTTATTACTGTGAATATTGTTTGGAATAGGCTTGTGTCTGTATGTTTGAGGAACATGAAAGGAAGAGTAAACATTAACAGTACTCTGTATGTATATCTGTATAATAATAATAAGTGGATGATAGGCCTGAGTAACAATAAGTGAGTTGACGTACCTCCGTTGAATGTGAATTTTAGGCATCCCACACGTCTGCATTCTTCGTCTTTCATCTTTATGTAGTATTAATGTTATTCTTGCATACTTATGTCGTACATTATGTCATCCTGAAGCCATTCTTCTGTTTTATTGTTCTCTTGATTGTTTCCCATTATTAGCCGTGCCAAGGTAAACAAATCTAAACAGAATTATCTATGGCTCTACTTACTTCTCTCCCTAGTCTCGGACTCCACTATTAAATCACTAGTCATTGTCTGCGTAAACATTTCTTAAGTAAATACAAATATATTATAGGTAGGTAGACGAGGCACTTCTTTCTGTCTCATGAAACCAAAGGAAGACGAGGGCGTTTACTGACACAGGAGCCCTAGACAAATTGCAGGATATACTGCCCGTTTAACCTTAGAGGAAGAACTTGTCAATTTTTTACTTGCTCATTACCAATAAATTTTCACACGTGGAATCGAGAAAATTACTGCTATTATACCCTGCTATAAATAATTAAATATGAACATTCAAATTGCATAGCAAACACGTTTTTATCATGTGCATTAAATTCTTGCAATTATATAATTGCAAGGTAACACATTTTTACTGATATGAAGCCAGATTAATTTATTTCTATCTTGCAGAATATTTCTGATGGCAAAAATTCTGTTTTAATCCGCTAAAAGGTGGACAGTTGTTCCATAAATTTGTAAAGTTATGTTTTGCATTAGTACTGTGAGAAAAGTTTCATTGTTTCTATATATCTGTCGGAATTATTTCAGAGCTGTAGGGGCAGGATGTTTCTTTTTATTGTCAGAAAATTTGGACTTCATTTTTCCATGTAGATATAACGATACACTTTAGGGTCCACATTGTGTACTTGCTAAGATTATGTCTACATGTTAGGTATAAAAACAAGGAACAGAAATTATATCAAAGCTTGAATAGTTAATGAGTATGAAGGCAACACCAGGATGATAGAAATGATAACATTATAAGGATAATATATTTGTGGGGTTTAGCCATAAGTAGAAAAGTTTGTTTTTGTGGAATAATTTTTGGGGTAGAGTGGAGTTATTGTTAGGTATAAAGCAAATACGGCATGGAGGGATAATGAATTGACAAGAGGTGGCGAATAAAAGGCGTGAAGTGTGTTATTAAGGCGGATGATGTGCATGTCTGTGAAGACGAGCCGCCAAGCCATGTCAAATCCATTCCAGGCACGTTAAATAGACTACAAGCACTTTGCTTATGTCTTCTACGGATCCTACGAGAAGAGTATAATAATATTTGTATGCTAAACAACCAAAGTATGACTCTCATGTACAAGTATAAAACAAACACTACTGATATGACGTTGAGGAACAAGTTGAAGGTGAAGTGGAGTAAGTAAGTAGATGGGAAGAAGGAGAGTCCGACGATAGCAAGTCGACCGACCCCAATCCAAAGGAAACGAAGCAAAGTGTAGAGTTAGTTGATGAAGGACCCCAGACTCAATCTCTGATGGAATCTCTGCATTTCTCGTACCAATTAGGTGCAATTAAGACTCTGTCGGAATCTTCACCAAACGGCGATCCTTTCATTCTTTACACTTATACCATACATCCTTAATATTCTAGCACTCGGCTACAGTTTTAAAAAAGAATTTATTACGGTGCTCATTTGCAGTCTGCTAGCTACGAGTAGTATACGCATGTATTAATATCCATATATGTAGATAGCATGTAGATATATATTACACTCTGTAATACGAAAGTACAATTAAATGGATCTAGTACCTAAGTATAGCCACTCTTGATTACAGATTACGTATATTTAATAACATCACTAGTGGCCGTCTGCGTATAAAATATATTGTTATCTATCCCTTCTGTAGATACTTGATGTAAGTAGATCATTGATAAGTTATTTTTAGTGGGTAGGCATTTACTATTAGGGAATGGTAATGTAGATCGTGGTGAAGTGGTTTGAGAGCACCTCTCCATTAATTCCGATATTTGGTTTCATAGCCTTTTTAGTTTGGAGAGGGGATAATCTCGTATCAACTATCTGGTGTGCATTTTGACAGGAAAGAGTGTATTCATTGAAAAGTTGTAAAAACGCCTTGTGTTTGTTTAGTGCCGTGCCGACGACACGGTCGACTAACAATAAGGACGAGTTCTGGTTGCATTTGCAGAGTGGACTATCGGATAAGTAGTTGTGCACTAAAGCTCATGTTCCTTTAGCTGTTTTAGATCGGCTAAGTTGGCAGAATGCGATGTCTAGGTAGTTGAGCACATTAGGCAGTCTGGCAAGAATAAGAATATTATTTATATTCGTGTATTTACAGTAGATTACACGGCATTGGTTGATATGGGATGAATGAAAGCTCTGTCTGTGCAATCTCTAATAAGGTAAAAGATGAAGTATTAGTGTATGTTGACTCTGCATGCAGTATTCCTCACTTGAATCCTTCATCTTCACGGACATTTTGTGTCGGGCCTTTCTTGTTCAAGACGTTGGCTTTGGCTAATGAGGAAACCAGTTCTCGCACTATAGGCGTTCTGCATTTTGCTATGTTTTTAGTAGTTAAGTGCTGCTACATAATATTCTCTACTAAATATTCGCTTTCCGTTTGTGCCGTACTTATCTTATTATTATTATACTCATACCTTGCTCTGTTGGTTTGCATTGGGAGACACACGATGCCATGTTATCTTATGTGCATAGTCAGTCATGTCCAGTCTCAGCTCAGGTTCCAAAATCCAACTTACATACTCGCTTACAACTAAAGATGAATCTAGATAGAGGAAAACAACAGAGTAGAGATAGTAATGGGATGTGAGTTACAGTTGGTTGCTGGGTTGAGTGAGCCCGGCTTATTATTGCACAAGAGGAATATCATAAAGCCCTACCCTGTCAGGCACTATTCCAGAATTTCTCCTCGAAATAAACGACATGTGTACTTAATGTTCTTCCACTATACAGAATGAATATATTTTATGTTACGTACATTATCTATTACCCAACTATTTTCTTTTTGTCTTCCAATCCATCCATCTACCACACCTGATGATTATCTCACAGTATCTGATGACCCTTATTCTATTCTTTTCAATCACCTCCCTTTTATCCACTTACCTACCTTTGTTCTTTCCCCCGAAAATAAATTCACCTTCGGCCTTTCAGAATTTGCTTTACTCACCCACACTCTCTACTCTCCGATACTGCACTGCATCAATCTCCCTAATATATGATATTATGCCATCCTAAATTGAATCGATTTACCTTTAATTTACACTTCATACTCACTACTTTGGTTTCTTCGTCCTCCTACTCGAGGTTATCATCCATTGATTTATCTTTTGGCCTATCCATTAAAAAATCAATTCTACACCCAGAATTCCGATTTATGACCACAAAAATTTTCAATCTGAGTCTTCGCATTTCAATTAGCTACAGAAACATCCGCTTTAAAAAACCTTGCTTCTATTGCCAATTTAACAAAATCTATTTTTCCTTGCTCTTGCCAAGCTGTTTTTTGTCGTAATAAGTAGGTGTTAAATAATGTTGCTAATTAATCCATAGGTTATCAAAGCCTGGCTTAACTAATTACTTAGGCATTGTCGTTTTTTTGCGATTTTAGTGTACAGTATCTAATAACGGTATTGATTAATCACAATTTGTCATTTTTATTCCAGCCTCCGTGATGTTTTCTTTCCCCGACCAAGCAACTGTGAAAAAAGTTATCAAAGCACTTCCTCGTGTCGGCGTCGGCATCAAATATGGAATTCCTCAAACAAGGTACTTACCCTAATCACTGTCTATCTAAATTACTTTAATTTAATTTACAAGAAAACATGGTTCATTGATATCATTGGAAGTTGACTCGATTAGCCCCAATAAATTATTGATAATGTTAAGCTATTGCTAAATTTCAATGCAAGCTATAATTTGAAATTCCAAAGTAGTAAGGCTGGAATTTGAAGCTTTTTGTCTCGCTAACAAACCAAGGGTTGCAATAAGTTGCCTTATGTAGCCTGTTTCTTGTCTAAAGAGAATACTGAATAGTAATGAAGCTCCAAAGCAACTATGAGTACAAAAGGGTTTTTGCAAGTAGTTACTAAAGCTCGTCGTTTCTCAATATTCATAATAATATGTTAAAGTTAACTTCTTTGCGTCAATATGGAAAATTTATGGTGCATGGTGTGTGATTTCATGTCATGTGCAAAAATATTCGCCGCTCGGTCGGTACGGCCTGATATCGGTATTTAAAAACTTGAAAGAATATAAATTATAGTTAGACGATTAATAGGTATCAAAAGACGCATCTATGTCTGATAGTGAGAAATGGTACGACTTTTGAGTCAGTCCGTAGACATAGGAAATGAAACAAGTCTTCTGTCGCTACTAAAAGTAACAAATTACAGATGCACTGTCTCTGATAAGACAATTTCTTGTGCACTACACAATAGTGCGTTTAAAGTTACATTGCATTTTGATGTGAGTTAAGGAAGGAATTTGTTTAGCATCCGTCTGATACTCTGCTCCTTGTATTTATTTTTTACATGAGGATGTATTCAAAAGATTTTGTAGACTTTGACTGACTGTCTCCCTCAATCTATTTACTTATGCAAGCCAAGGGTGCTACTTAATTTCTGTTAAATCAACTAATCTGCTTTGGCCAGTATCTTTGATAGGTGCATAAATATTTTATATGCATGGAGCGTCCTCTTCTCACTTAGGCATACCTGCTCACGATTAGTTAGGTGAAACTAACGTTATTGCAATTAGTTTAAGAAATTGAAATGGCTTTATTTTGTGATCAGATTGTAATCGTAAAATTGTTTTCTTATTAATATGCGTGTTAAGTATTATTTCCATTTTATGTGCATAGTATCTTAAGTAACTATACTCTCAGAAGATAATAATGTATTTGTTGAAGACTAATCGGATGAGACGTGGCTTTCCTAAAATCAACTTTGCACGTGTGCTTCTAGAGTTTATTACAAAATAGCCATATGGTGAATGAGTGTCTATATTTTCCGATGGACCTCTTATGCACATTTATTATGACTTAACATGTTTATTCTTATTTATTGCTTTTTAGTGTGTAAACATTGTATGCTATTTTATCGTTTATTCTGTAGTTTAAGTTTTGTTAGCGTCGAGAATATTTCCTTGTGGTCTTGTAATGGTGCCAGTTAGGTACTTATTAATGGTCAACGATGAATAGTAGGGATGTAAGTTATGTGCTTGACTGTCATAAAGGCTGATGCATCAGCATTGTGTTTCTCTCCACATATCATTTCATTCTTTCGTCGGATCGTGCCAATTTAAGTGATGGGATGTGAACTTATGTTAAGGGGTAGGAGGCGAGGACAGGAAATTAAAGAACAACTTGACGACGGAGTAGCTCTGAGCTGAGAAATGTTTCTCCCTCCACAATAACCTGACTTGACTGAGCAACTTTTCTGGAAAAAAATGAAATTAATTAATTATTCCACTTGCTGTGTGCAGGCTTATTAGTTTGTGGTTACTTTGCGGTCTATATATAAATTCATATCTGATTCTACTATGCAGGTTTACTATATCCTATACTTCTTTGTGCTATACAGCGTATCCTTCTTTATGGTAATCTGATACCTTTTACATTGTACAATATTTTCATATTATTTCCTAATGGAAAAATGAATACCTGCGAACAACAAAAAAAACATTACTTGAATTCAACGAAGAGTAAATACAAATATTATATTCAGGCAATTGCTACTTGCTACCAACAATTTACATACGTTTGCCGTAGATTATAGAAGTTTACCTTATGCAACCGCTTTTACTTCTTCGATTTATGTACTTAGTATTTAATGTGCTCGTATGAAAATACTATTGAATATCCCAAAACCAATTAGATGAGAGAGAGCAAAGATGACCGCAATATATATCAATATGCCACTGTTAACCACAAAAATTATTTATCTATCAACAATATTGAAGTTTAAAAAAAACAGCGTGAAAAGGTTAACCCTTTGGATTTTGGGGAGTTTATACATGATATATGCAAATAAAATTAATTAGGTATTTTTCAAATTTAATCGGAGTAAGAATATAAAATAATATTACAATGAGATAAAATTGTTAAATTTATATATTACTCTAATTACAGTAGATAGAAGTTTTAATAAGATAAGTGGTTATAATAAGTAGATAAGTGATCATTTATAAAGCTACGATTCTATTTAACCGGAAGATCCAAGGGTTACGCTTACCATTGATAGTTCATAAAAATGTAGCCGTAGTCCAGTATAACAAGCGTCGTCATGTGGCTGGTAGCATTAACATAATATTTGTCATACGAGGAAGAGGCACATGAATATTTAATGGAGCCAAAGGGAGATGGAAAGACAGTGGGATCAGATCTGTCACAAAGACAAATTGGAATAGGTCCCTTGAGTAATTCGAATGAGACAAGAACTTGTGTGACCCTACTACTATTTCTATCATTCCTACTCCAATCAATCATTATTATAAATTAGGAAAAGTCCTGTAGCTGCCTTGTGCGCCTAACTACATTTATAATGCCGAACGTCAAGAATGTTATAGGCACATTATATTTCCATTCCGGTGCTATTTAAGATAAATTAACAGTGGGAAAGATTGATTGTCGCCTTTAGATGCAGCCAAAAGAATTGCTTTTCGTTAATCGTTAATTGACCTCAGTTCTTTTTGAGAAGTCTATATTGTGCGATGTATATATACTCTAGCACACGGTTAAATTTATTCATACATGACATGAACTATTGACAATTCTAAATACTCTGGTCAAACAAGTTGCTGAAATTAAAATTTGATACCTTCCATTGTCTTGTATCATGTAAATGTAAATATCCCATTTTATTTATTTACTGTATCTTATTCGCGTATCCTTTACATGAGATGCAATGCATTTTGCTTGTGTACAAGTTACAACTTTGATGAGTATTTTTTCAAGATTTTTCAATCATTACTAAGAACGGTGTTGAAGTTGATATACTAACATTCAATATTTACGTAATTATGGAAAATCGTTAGAAAATTATTAAAAACAAAATAATTATACAAAATTTATGTTTTGCGGATATAAAAATACAGATGATTATAATTAATGCAGGAGGTAGACACAAATTTAGTTTGTAAGTAAAATGCGGAAGATGCATTGCGTTCCGACCTGAGTTATATACAAAGTGCATTCGATTAGCTGTACACATACGAAAGTAAAAATTCCCAATACACTGCAGATCGTATTTATGGGATGGGATTGCTTGTGGGTGAAGTCAATGAAACTTGTAGGGACGATGAAAATGATGCGTAGTATTTGACTAGGATGAGTAGGTCTGTCTGGATGGAGGAGGTAGGCACATGAGTGATGATAATAATAGATGCAGTTGGGCTAATGAACACATGCAATCTTCACTTAATTTAATCGTGATTGACATTAGCGTGGATCGACCTGTTCTCTTCTACTGTCTCTATACAAGAAGATATTCCGTGGGTCTTGTCTACCTACAATGCATCGCCATCATTAGGGCTCTAAAAGTTGTCGACTTTATGTCGGTTTCTTCTCACAGAGAACAGATTTGATTTCCAGGCTTCATCTAAGCTGGTTTTTTATTTTACTCCACGGAAAAGGCTGAAAATCCTCTTTACTCATCCTTTTATTCTGTATAATTGTAACCTTATTGGCATATATACCGTAGTATTAAAACTATACTTGTAGTCTTATTTCCTTGACAAAATTCATTTTCCAACAATTATCATTAAATATGTAAAAAATAAATTATGCGGAAATTAAATACAGTAGTAAGTGTATGTGGCTAGTATTTTTTTGAAATTATAAATGCGTTATTAGCTTTTTTAATTGTACATAGTAATTATATAGGCAGTAGATAAATTACTAAACTTGCAATAATATTATTCTGGACAGATAATTAATATTCTGCTGAGGAAGTAGTCGCATTTGTTCAATGTGGGAATGAAATCCTTTCTATTGAGAGCAATCACTTAGTGATAAAACAAATGTCTTGAGACTACAGCACAAAATATCCACCTAGAAAGGTTGACGGGGTGTTTGTATAAGTGTTTTATTAAATTGCCTTCAAAATGCCTGTTTAGGTTACTGCTATTTGTAAAATGTTAGTATGGCATGACCTCATCATGAAATTGAGTGACACGAGAAGACATGAAGCTTTTATGAAATTTTAAATCCATAACTGGAGCTGATGACAAGAGTGCTTTTAGTTAATACTGTGTCCACGATCCTGCCAATTCTCTTGAGACTTACTGTGTCTACTTAAATCATAATCCGATTTGATTTACTCGTACCTACCTACAGCTAAAGAGGGAGAGTAACTACAATATTCTTGTTTGATTCATTAGTTTACTCTTCTAGGTTCAACATATAAATTCTATACCCATCCCAATCATTTAAAAAAATTGTTGCATTGAAATGAAGTTTGCACTTATGCAGAATGTAGTTCTTTCAAGTAGAATGCTGATAGAGTTAATAAATATAGGGGCACTTCCAATGGTATATTTAATTCGGCTGAACTTTACGTAGTTGTAAATTATGTATAGAGTAATAACTTTTATCAATGTATAAATTATTATTTTATTACTTTCAGACGAGCTTCTATGATGTCCCCGAGACAGCTTATGCGGGCTTCCAATATGACCCAGAAGTGGCAAAGAAGAGAAATATCCAATTTCGAGTATTTAATGTTCCTTAATACAATTGCAGGTAAAATGTTTTAACGTGTATATTTTTGTAACTTAATTTTGCTGTTTTTTTCTCTGCATGTTGGTAAAGAGTTGATCTATTTGCGTTACATTTTGAATGAGTCATTATTTTAGAAAACTAGAACCCCTTATTACTGCTAGGGCATATTTAGCGGTTATTAAAATCAGATTTTTGCCGTATGGACGTTTAATAGCAACTTCGTGGAGTACATACTTAATAAGGATATTTATCTAAATTAGAAGTAGAGTACAGTTATGATAATAGGTTGTAGCATATAATCGACGCATAAATCGGGAATGAGTTAGTGTCTCAACGGAATCTTTGATTTGAGCTTCCGACTTTCGGACGCTGTGTGACTCTGACTGCCACTAATAAGTATTTCAAAGCAGATTAAGACGAATGTTGCATAAGCAATTTGATGTAGAGCCACATAGCTCAAAAATAAAATGGCCAATGTCTTGTACTTAGAGGGTAGGCTTGAAGTGAGTTCGAGTCTTGATTGGATTCTTGTGTAAATTAGCATGTTAAATTTAGGTTGGTTGCTGGATGGAAATAATAATATGTAATGCTACTAGTAATGAAGATAATAATATCTTGCAAGATGAAGTTTCCTTTGATTGGATTTAATTGTGATGTTTAATTGACTTGAAAACAGGTCGAACTTACAATGACTTGAACCAGTATCCTGTTTTCCCGTGGATTTTGACTAATTATGATTCCAAGGAGTTGGACTTGGGCCTGTCCAGTAATTACAGAGATTTGTCCAAGGTGAGCTCATATAAAGATCAAATCAACTCCTAGCAAAACGCATGTAGACTTAAGACCCAAATGCTGAGAGCACTGATGAGTATTGAGAGTGATGTGAAGGCTGAGCTACAATTAAACTCCACATCGACGCTACGCTACTAATCGCACCCTTCATTATAATAGAATATTTCGACCCGACTACCGTACCAATCAAATCAATATTCTACTCATATCCATCTCCCCTTGATATGACTAGACAACTCATGTCCATACTCCAGACTAAATCATCTTTCGACATACACACGCTTACCTTTCCATGATACTCATTAGCAATAATACTCACACACTGATTGAGGACCACATTGATATAGTCATCTTAAATTTGTCAAAAATTACACTAATTGTAAAACTGCATGACTTTTCAATGCTAAACACAGCAGGAACCCCAATATCTCAATTGGAATTTAAAAAACACAAAATGCTAAAAAAACTGTTCTTGTAACATGTAAGACTTTTTAATATTTCAAACGACAAAAATTGTTCAAAGGTTAACTTGATTTTTTTTAATCTAGTGGAATTGTAGCCCTGAGCTTATTCTGTTGCTCTACGTCATTATATTCTGCAAATGAAATGCAATTTAACAATGTAAAAGTTTTCTTTCTGTTGCAACTGAATAATGTTATATGAAACTTGATAGTTATCAGTTTATTTCCAAAATCCTTGATTTTTGTCAACAAAACATTAAATTCAGGTATTAATTATGCTAAAGATGTCAATTTTTCATCACTACTACAATGGAATTTATCTAAAAATTATTTGATCCTAGTTTTATTTGTCGCAGTAATCTTTAAAAAATATATAGTATTAAATATTTTAATCGAAAGGAAATATCTATAACGGCGTGTAAGCGTATAAATGAAGGGCAACAGTGAATTATCTATAATCTTTCGCACTGCCGTTTGTGCATATGTAATCTTACTAATCGAAGTGTGTATAAGCTTTCAGGATTTGATGTGTTAGTAGAATTTTAGTTTAGATGGGAACGTTGGGATTTGGGACTAGTCGAGTTATGACAAGACACATTATTGTCTCGGCGAGCAGTGCATTTACTCCGAGTCTTGACTGGTGTGTATAAAAAATGATGCTGTCTTTTTTCAGCCCGTTGGAGCTTTAAATCCGAGTCGACGGGCATATTTCGAGGAAAGATACAACAGCTGGGAACATGAGAGCATTCCCCCTTTCCATTACGGCTCTCATTACTCCACTGCCGCATTCACACTGAACTGGCTATTGAGATTGGTATGTGAGAAAATGCATTATCTTCTACACATTACATTTTCACGGCACTCGCCCTTTCTATTTCTTCAATCTGTCCTGATTTCTTATCTTGATTCTATTGTGCGAAATTTTTAAAACAGTATATGAAGCTACTTTAAATCTCTTCTATAAATAGCACATACAAAATAAGATATCAAGATGCTTACTAAATGATATAGAATGGTAATAAGTTACTGAAATGTCATTTTTATAGGAACCATTCACGACGATGTTCCTTGCTCTTCAAGGTGGAAAATTCGACCATCCTAACAGACTCTTTTATTCCATATCTTTGGGATGGAAAAATTGTCAAAGGGACACTTCTGATGTTAAGGTAAGTTAATTTGGGATGAAGGCATAACTATAAAGTGAAGCTGGCGACAGGTGGATTTCTTGAATATCATAAATTAGATAGATTCCTTTGGCTAATTAAAAAAGACGTACAGATTCTTGTAAATTAATTAGCGGTATTTGTTTTCTAGGAATTGATTCCTGAGTTGTTTTACCTGCCTGAAATGTTTGTGAACAATCATCGCTACAAATTAGGTGCACAAGAAGATGCAAAAGAAGTTGATCACGTCCAGTTACCCGCTTGGTCTTCTACTCCAGAGGAATTTGTACGAATACATCGCATGGTAAGCCAAACATTATCTCATTGTTTCAGGATTTCCTAGTTTTGTGAGTCAGAATTGAAGTTGTTTATGGTTAGTTAGTGCTAATAGCAAGTAGGATGATGCATCAATGAACTCTGGCTGGTGTCCAAGGATTGGATTGAGTGATGAAAATTGAAATTATAGTGTTAGTGTTAGCTTATTGTTCCCTAAGCACTGCGTGCCATTCTCACATGCTTCTACGGAAAGGGAATGTGGGGAAAAAGTAAAGTGTATTTTGTAATTAAAGGTAGTTAGAAGAACATGAGTAATAATATCTGCTTTTTCTTTCAATCCACAGGCCTTAGAATCTGAAATTGTGTCTTGTCAGTTACACCAGTGGATTGATCTTATTTTTGGCTACAAACAAAGAGGTAAGTTTGTAAACTTCAGTTGATCTATTGGTCTTATGATAACTAATGACAGAGAAATGTCGTAGAATGCATTAAGGGTTCAAAGTCAACTGAGCAAATCGGAAGTAGTCGACTCAAAGTTTAATTAAATCCAAATGAACCAAAAATACTTCCAATGTGGTTTCAGTTAGAAAAACCTCCTTTCGCTCCATTACTTCACTTTTTCGGCTGCACAAGTTGAGGCAATGCAACTTTTTCTTAACCTATCCATGTATAGCTCTATTACATCTTCTCTCTATACAAATCTTCCTTGGCGTTTTCCTTCATCCCCTTTCCCTTCTTGTCAGCCTGCACAAAAGGTGAATTACGAGACAAGTCAAAGAAAAATTGGGAGGAAGTCTGCACAAAATTGCTACATAGTTATATAAACTTTGTTTCGATTGTTTTCTTATAGATGTTGAGACATCACTGATTATATCCAGCTTTTTCTCGTGTTTATTAGTATTTACTTATGTGAATGCGATATTATGGCAGTATTGAAATACTCTGTTAATATACTTCACAACTGTATATTACAACAATTATTATTTTCTAAATGTTCAACGGAGAGCTTTTGGCAACATTTTCCGGAAGAGTCTTCAATGAGAATGTTGTAGTTACTTTTGTATCTTCTAGGTTGGTTAGCTACGTTTAATTTCCGAAGAAAAGTAGATAGGAAAATAAAAGTAGAGACCGTAGTCATCCCTAGGGGTTTTTAACATACATTTGGCCAAATCGAATGCGACAGCTTGTTTCCGTCCAACCCGTAGACTCTATCTATACGTAATGTGTACTACTTATACAAGTATAAGATTACTACTTGCAGTTGAAAAACAGTTTCGTTTGAAAGGTAACTACGACATCGATAGTATAGAGATACTTTTCTCAAATGCATATATTCTGCCACTTATCCCATAATTCATTTTTTCCATTCTTTACTCATTCAGTAAAACTTGATATGCATTGTATAAATCTAAAGTTTTCTGATAGCGTCGTTTATTTTTGTTGTTAAGGTAGTTTTAGTAAATTAAAATGTCAATAGTTGATACAAGTGGCAAAGTTACATGGTCTCAAAATTGTTTTCTGGAGATGGTAGAAGTACATCTTGATCATCTCCCTTTGGAAGAACTAACACGGAAGATCTTCCGTCTCCCCTTCCATGGTACTCTATCGATTTTTACTGCACTTTTACTACTTACAAGATTACCAATGAATGGATCTCACATACCTTACCAAACAATATGTACTGATAGTATTCTTTCGTATTATGATGTTAATCCCCAAAGGAAATACCCGAATTGGGGTTTCTTATAGAAAATATATGGTTTTATATGGTTTAAGTCTTTATTTCACAATTCGACATTTTATATTCGCGTTTCATACTAACAGTATCTACTTAATCTGGTTATAGTGATAACACACATGATTTTACATTGTTCTAATGTGTTACCCAAATACTTAAAGAGTTATGATAATAAGTTTTTGACTGTCGGTATAGTTGGTCTAAGTGATTCTATACTTGAGGGGAAATTGTTTGGATTCCTTTCCATCTTAGTTTAACGTTTTTGTACTTATTCCTTCTTATCTATTTTACTTTTTATCTATCTACTATTTATGAATGAGATACTTAATCTTTGGAGTAGATGTGGAGATACAATTTACAAATTCTCACAGTACACAAAGATACAGGCATCGCTTTTGGTGATAGTAACTAATTATGATGACCACTCCTGAGTGTTGTAAGGGCTAAACTGTTGAATTTTGTTAATTTTGTTGCCGTTACTCTGTTTTTAGTCTTTTTAAACTGGGACTTCCGTCTACCGAGGAACTGCATTAGTTAATTGACAGAAAATTCCTTATGAAATTGTAACTGTTGTCCCTGTAGGAGCAATGTGATAAAATGAATATTATGGTTGTAATATGGTTTGTTTTTCGTATTCCCAGTCAGTCAACTTGGTTCCATTATGCATTTATTAGCTTTTTAGGTCTCATTTATTTCACAAGGTAGGTAGATTTTGTTGACCACCCAGTTAATGCCCAGAGCATACGGCACGTCACGTCGCTTCCCTTCATCTTTTGCCAACAGACCCATTTATTTGTACAACCCAAACGTCCAAATACTTGGGTAGGTAGCCTAGACATGTTCTACAATAGGGTTTGATAAGCTGCAGGGAGTCTGCAATCAATTTAATACTTTTAATGTGTATTCCCGTACAAATGCCTCTACATTTGCTCTACTCTTTTGAGTTACAGTAATTCTATCTATTCGTGTACACATCGACTGCAAGTAGAGATAAGAACATTATTTATTTACTCATCGATTTAGCAAGTTCGTTTTATCTTGTGATGCGCCTTCCTTTTTTCTACACTAGAATAACATGGGAACTAGTTTTACATGCAATGTACATACTTGTGCACCAATGAATTTGTGATATAAGGAAGGGTTCAATTTTTGCCAATTTAAAATTATCCATCACTAATTTAGTTACAATAAATGTTATTTCATAAGGGATGCGTATTAATGTTCGAAATCTTATGCTCATGATTTCGTTAATAGTGGCATAATTTTCCTACCTCGGGCAGAATCGGAACAGAGGGAATTGTAGAGGTTTCTTTGCACTTTTGATAGGACAACGCCATGTACTATGGGAGTGCACAACCTGAGAGTTTTCCATGGCTAATGGCTATACAGCATGGAATTCTTGTAAAACGTATAGAAAATTGCTACTACCTATACATGGAATTGGTGTCGTTTGATATACATTGAATTAAGGGTGCCTTTATTAACCACTTATTTAGTGCATCAATAAATGCGTCGAAAGGCAGAGTTGAAACAATGGTACTTATTGCAGCCATTTGGACTAAATACCCGGTATGCTATACGAAATGAGAACTTGTGTGGGTTGAAACAGTTGAAGTAGGTATTAATATAGGGTTTTATATGTATATGGAAGGAATGAGCTTAGAGAGTCAGTGTTTTACATTTTCAAAGTCCTCCTGCTCATTACACCAGCAATTAAGTCCGCTGAATGAGGCTATTTGAAGGAGAGTGAATGAATTTCAGGAGCCAGAAACTAACCCGACCACACATGAATGACTCCCAGTCGACTGTCACAGCTGAAACTAATTTCCAGAACAAGCCCTACTTCTCTTACTATACACAACCCTACTCTCTTTAACTACTTTATGAATGAAATTCCATCAATATGCATTTGAGTACGTAATTACTGGATGAATAGCAAAGTCTTAATGTTAGGAAAACATAAATTAACACGTTTGAAAAAATGTATGGAGCAAAGTGAGTATTTATGACCTCGTAAATGCCATAGACAACGTATAAGGATTCAATTTCTTGCTTAAAAATTTCTAATCTGTTGTGTTTTGTCACATTTTACAGGACCGGAAGCTCTGAGAGCGACAAACGTCTTTTACTATTTAACATACGAAGGGAGTGTGGATTTGGAGTCTATAAACGACCCAATCATGTTGGAGGTAATGTTTTATCACAGTCTGGAGTAATTATTGGTTAGCCATTTGATTATTTTTATTAATCCCGATTAAAATTTATTTTAGGCAATTGAGAATCAAATAAGAAATTTTGGACAAACACCGTCTCAATTGTTAATGGAACCTCATCCTCCACGAAGTTCGGCTATGCACTTGGTAAATACTCATTTCGTTTGTTTCAAGCGCCATCTACCCATTTTAAATCCTTCCGACGCTTTTCTTGACTCTGAAAGAGTTTGTGTTTGGATTGCATAATACTTTGTTCAAAATCGTTATATTATATAACGTAATATGTAGCGTTTAAGATAAATTCTCAAAATTGAATTATTTGTTTCCAGTCACCTATGATGTTTTCAACGGTGCCGGATGATGTGTGTATGGTGATGAAGTTCATGTCCAATTCCCCGATCTGTCATATTTCTGCAAACAGTTATCCTCAGTTACCACAGCCTTCTGTTGTCACCGTCACTACAAGTCAAAACTTTGCAGTGAATAAATGGAACTCCTCCTATTCTGGTAAGTCTTAAATAAATAGTAAAATAATAAACAGTTATATAATTCTAATCTCTAATTAATGCAAAACATTTCTATTGCAGCATCGATGCATTCTCCAAGTTTTGCTGAAACAAGTTCAAATATTGCTTCAAATCTGCCGTTAATCATGGACCCTGTGTTGTCCCAAGTGAACAATCATTTACCTAAACGACATTTGGGAGATAACTTTAGCCAAAAGGTGAAAATGCGAACCAACTGTTTTGTCACGACAGTGGATTCAAAATTCCTAATTGCGTGTGGTTTCTGGGATCATAGTTTCCGTGTATTTTCCACTGAAACAGGTAATTATCAGCAATTGCAGTCTTCGAAAAATCTTTTAGTGAAATTATTGGTAATGAATTATTTGTTATTTTAGCAAAAATTGTGCAAATCATCTTCGGTCATTTTGGAGTTGTTACTTGCTTGGGCCGCTCGGAATGCAATATCACTTCAGATTGTTACATAGCGTCTGGTTCAGCAGATTGTACAGTTTTATTGTGGCATTGGAATGCTCGATGTCAAGCCATTGTTGGTGATGGGGATCATCCCTCGCCCAGGGCGACGCTCACAGGACACGACACTCCAGTCACTGCTTTGGTCATTTCTGCGGAATTGGGCTTAGTCGTCAGTTCCTCTGAAAGTAAGAATTCTTGTAAGACAAACAATATTCACTTTCTTACTTACTTATCAAATCAAGTATTTGAAGCTAGAATATTTTCTTCACCTGTTTCATTCTTTAAATTGCAGCTGGTCCAGTTTTAGTCCATACGACATTCGGAGACCTGCTAAGAACTCTAGAACCCCCAACTGGATTCAAAGGTCCTGAAAATGTAACCATGTCAAGAGAGGGTATTGTTGTAGTTGGTTACGAAAAAGGAAACGTGGCTGCTTTCACTATGAATGGGAGAAGACTTAGACATCAAACACATCACGACAATATTCATGTTAGTTATATTGCAAATTACTATTCTATGGCTTAGACATATTTGATATAAATATTTGTTTTGACAATTAGTGTATGCTATTGAGCCGTGATGGAGAGTATTTAATTACTGGAGGAGACAAAGGAATTGTCGAGGTCTGGAGAACATTTTCATTGGCTCTTCTTTATGCCTTTCCTGCTTGTGACAGCGCTGTACGATCGTTGGCTTTGTCTCATGACCATAGGTAATAGAAATAAATAATAATCAACGTAGTGGATTTTTTGAACTTTAACAAATGATAATTTATAATGTACAAATTGATAATTTTTATAGGTTTTTATTGGCTGGTCTTGCTACTGGATCTATTGTGGTATTCCACATTGATTTCAATCGCTGGCATCATGAATTCCAGCATCGCTATTAAATATAAATTGGTAGCGTTTTAATTTGTCCCAAATTTTGTGTGTTTAAAAATAAGAAAATACGATTTTACATGGTAAAATAATTGTATTGTAATGACGGTCCAGGTCCTGCAATTGCATTGTAGCTATATAGTATAAAGCATTATTTAAATAGAAAATAGATATTAATTGTGTAAATGTATTTTCTGTGTTACAAAGCGTAATTTGATTTGGATAAGATATACTTGAGCTCCCTTTGTAACAATACTACTAATATATTTATATTGCATATACGACGAAGACTTACATTATCGAACTCTTGGAGAATTTTTTACCTCCTCTTCCACAATGCTTTCATTTGGTTTGGGAAAATCAGGATAACTAATATTGTCTATCTTTTTAAGACCGAAGCTACTTCGCCAAAAACACTTGATAAAAATGTCAGTTCAATCAAAGTTACGTATTAAAGAGCAATAACAATGTATTTGCTTATTTTGTGTATTGAGTATTGCTTTTTGTAAGAACATCCAGTGTGATGCCTCTAAGCAGTGGCTGGCCAGTTTTTCTGGGCTACAAAATATTTACACGACGTCAATAAGTAGATAGGGAAATGACGGTAGGATTTTCTACTAATGAAAGTTACTTGTAGGTAAAAATGTGAAAAGCAGATGAAAATGTAGGCGACGCTGTACAATAAATTAACACAATACCTACTTTTTCTAGCATTGTCCAATGAACTTAAATTTAGTGTGACAGACATGAGGCCAAATATTGTAGTGATCAATAAGACACCAAGCTGTAAATGCTAAGTAATATATTACCTATGCAAATAAGTTACGACTTTATGTAAGACATTGACTTTAATTAAATAACAGTAAATGAAGAAAAATTAAGGAATTTAATTAAATAGGGAAAGTAGGAAGGATTAAATGGTAATGGCAGTTGCTGCCAGTACTATCAATCATTACTACAGATGACGTATCTCACTAAACAACACTGTATTAAAAGAATGTGCACATCATAGTAAAAACTCGTGCAGGTGAAAATGCTAATATTTCCAGGCAAAGGAATATTGTTGGTTAATAATAATATTTAACAGTGTTATCGCTCTTTCTGCCGACTGTTTTGTGGCGAAAATACAATACGGTAATATATACTTATAAGTACTTAGTATATACACTATACTATTATGTGCTAACGGATAGAAAAATGTAAATAATTGCTTGTAATTAACTAGATATTTGTGATTTTTCTGTACTTATTATAATTTACATATACAATTAATGACAAACTGTTAAAATTTCCTATACATATGAATATATTGTGTACATAAGTAATTGTTGGGTATAAATAATTGGATACAGATCGCAATACGATCCTAAGGACGAATAGTATAATAATTGTAAATGAATGCATATTATAAAATAAGAAATTACTGCTATTCTAGTGTCAGTAACATACTAATTGATAATATTAAGTAGAAGTCAATGAATGACATTGAATTCGACTGATTGTTTTCTGCATATATTGTAAATTGTACATGCAAGGAGTTGTATGATAACTTGTGAGGTAGGATTTTGCTATCAAGCCTAATTTAGTGTATTTATACTACATAAATAATAATATACAAGTATTTGTAAAGGTAAGTATACATCTGTAAATATTGTAGTGAGTTATTCTTCTCTTAATGAATGCTGATTTAACCGTCCTCATACATTGCAGTGTATTTGAGAAACTTTAAGTATACATCAAGCAAAATGTTTATGTATTTCTATTGAGTACGATTGTTGTATATACTTGCTATATAGCAGTGCATAAAATTGAAGGATTTTAGACTTCGTATGGGGATAGAAGATTTGGGAAACTATTCTGTCACTAACGAATTTTATTTAGGCACGTACTTAGCTGATAGGTAAATAAAATAGCTTTCTACTTTAATGCTGAATTCGGCTCATCGTCAGAAAAGTACGAACAAGTAGGTAAATCGTAATTAATTAAGTGAGTATTTACATGTAAGGTTCTTATACCAATTTAGATACGCAATAATGAACTAGGAACACAAATCCATGAAGAATTAATTAAGTACGTAATTCATGTATCCGATTGCACGTTGGTGTCAATACTACTAAAATGGAGAGGTAAAAATAGTAGAATTATACAGTAGTAAATGAGCACGAGTGTAAAATAGAAGCTCGTGTCAAACGCTTGAATAGTACTTTAAACGAATTGTTAAAGGGAAATTGAGCAATAGATTCACTGGGCAATGGCATTACATAAAGGTTAACTAGGGAATACTTATGTAGTGACCAAAATGAATTATTACACGAATAATGATTGTTTCCATCCATTGAATGATACCTCGAACGTCCTTCTGCATTCATTACTGATACTGAATTGATCGTAATGCTATTAATTTTCTATAAAGAAAGTCAAGACAAGAATACGATTAATCGGCATACTGTGTACACTGTGTAGTAGTGTGTGCATAGAGAAGTAAGCCAGATAGCCCACACACACATCACACACATGACAAGAGTTAAATCAGTATTGCGCTACTGTAATTAGAGCAATGCATTCCATCCTTAGCATTAATTAAGGAATTGTCTACCGACATCTACACTATAGATAGCTACATTAGATATAAGTACAAAAATTATGCTGTGTAATTAAACTACTGATGAAGTTAGCTATACGAACGAGTGGGCATACCTACTACTTCTAACTATTACTAAAATGTCAAGAGAAAAGTGTCAAAGACACCTCATTACTTTTTTCTCTGTTGCTTTTCATTTGGATGTATGAAATGACAGATTTCCTACAGTAAATATAGTGAGGTTGTACATAAAACTAGAATATATATATATAACAAGAGTTAAGTTATTATCAA
This sequence comes from Tomocerus qinae, assembly GCA_020055645.1. Taxonomy (NCBI): domain Eukaryota; kingdom Metazoa; phylum Arthropoda; class Collembola; order Entomobryomorpha; family Tomoceridae; genus Tomocerus; species Tomocerus qinae. The sequence goes on from CM034548.1 coordinate 31,402,204, forward strand.
TAATTACTTATTATACTATTAATGGTTGGGGTATTGCTTCTAGCAATTATTGATTTTATTTCCTTAGAATAGTATCATTCTGTTTAATAGTATTATTTCGCTAGGTATTCTTGGGATCTACAGTATTTTACATTTTTAGTTACATTTTAATGCAATATATTGCACTGTGTGCAATTTCATCATATGCATTGTAATAATACCATTTTAACATGTATTTTAGCTTCACCTTTTGGTATTTTTTGAGTATTACTTATATGATTATCTCGTGAACTTTCTCAGTCGTATTATTTGATACAATGTAAACGATCCATTCCATTTTGAACCAGTAATAAGGTTGTAAACTGATTACTTATCAGGAATTATTAGTTTTCAGATGAGGAGTGATTCCTTGCGAAGGGGTATTAATTGCAACGTTATATCTGGATAATATAATGTTATTTTGTCCTAGTAGCAATACCAAATGATCATGGTTAGAAATTTCATATGCCTGAGAGATAAATTACTAAGTGTAGGTCTTCAAAATTATTTTAGAAATGACAGGGCATGATTTTCACTTAAATTTGGTACAGACTTGTTTGGAGTACTAAACGAAATCTTGCTATCGAGGTCGTGATTTACGCCAAATCGTTTAAATGTACGTTGTATAATAATACAAGTGTTAAGAAAAAGATAAATTAAGGCATGTATATGAAATATTTGTAGGCTTTTGGTATGTATTAATAATTTGTAATGTACCTACATGAAAACATAATAGATTATATGAATTAATACTGATGCAACGGGCGGGGACTGGTGAAAACGAATTGAAGATCAGTATAGACTATTATTACGGAAAAGAATTATCTTGAGACATTCCTATACAAGTTCAGGAGAAGACAAACGCGTCTTTAAATGATATATTAATGATCATTGTAAAAATGGGGTCGAAGGAAATGGGGATTCTAAAACAGTAGTCAACATGGACGAAATTTACATTCTAAGTTGTTAATAGCATTACCTTGCAATGCTTGTATTAAATTTTCTTTGTTGTGTAATTCTTATTTAGTTGTAATTAACTTACACAAATGTGGGATACTAAAACAATGTTTTAAGATTTGGCAAGGTTAAGGTAAATTTAATTGAAATTAAACTACTTACTGTTAAACGTGGAATAATAGTTAAACGGTTATCAGTTTATAATTTATCTTCTATGAGTATCTACCGTTATTAAAATTAGCATTTTGTTGATTCTTGAATTGTTATTAATGTTATGATTAATTTGAAATACTACATGATATAGAATTGGCTATTCATTTTGAATGCATGAGAAATTTAATTTTTCGCTTGGGTAATTTAAAATTTTTGTGATTAATATACATTTTAGTACTGTAATTTGTATATGTATCCAAAAGTAAATGAATTGTCACTATTATAATACAACTATTTGTTGATTAGTTTTTAAATTAGTCAATTGTTGATCTAGTCCTGTAATTAAATTCACAAAAGTATTACTGTAACCTACCAGTTAAACTCTACTACTAATAATGCTAATGATTCCCTTTATTAATATGATACCTAATGAAACTAATTTCTACGTACTTACAGTACGTGACTAACGACGATGAAAAATGTCAAATTATGCAAATAATTAATGGAAAACAATAAATAATGAACTTCTATTGATTAAATGAATTACTGGAATAAATAATCGCCACTGCCTTTCTCCACTAAATTTTTTGGTGCGTTTACTATTTAATAATTACCCTAAAATAGCAAATGCATACTAGTATTAGGATGAGAATTGACTGATCTTGTAAAGCGGTATAAATGTAAGACTGTTGAATTTAGGTACATCCGTAGTTATTTAAAGACAAAATATCAAGTCATTTATTTTTGATTAAAAAGTATAAAAATTCAAATGAACAGGTCCATTGAACTTCTTCAAATCTGATATGAATTCAGATAATTTATGATATGTAGATGGCTATGTTTTTTTAGTAGCAAAAGAATATTTTTATTACAAAGTTTAGGTATTAAAGAAATACTGTTTAATTTATTTCAGCGTGATTACTGAATTTTAGAGAAACGAAATTTATTTCGCTGGCGCTGGAGGTTGGTAATTTCCGTCACTGAATGTAATTTTTGGAACAAATCCACTTTCTCCATCAACGTAGTAAGTGACAGTCATAAGTCTTCCATCAGCGAGCCATACAAAATATTTTCCTTCTGTCCTGCCTGCTTCGTTTCCATTTTCCTCATGGCCATAGTAACTCTTCGTGGGTGGATCATTCACTTCATATTTGTAACCGTACTGCAATATAAATACATTTTATCGATTAGATACATTTTGTTACATAAAAAATAATTTTCCTAGCTAAAGATTCATATTCTCGCATCTTTTAAATGAACACTTAGATAAGTAGTATGCAAACAGAGAAGCAAACACGAAAAGTATATAGCATTTGGGTGTAGGCAAGGTATTCTACTTATTTTCGCATCCTAAGATTTGGTACTCCAATTTTTCTGTGCAGGAGATGTAAGTATATTTTAATGTAACGGTGTGAAGATATAAAATAGCTAGTTGTCTAGTGCATCCTCTTTCGTAATCTTATCAAATGGTTTAGAGAGGGTAAGTTAGTTCATGGTTGAATGCTGCACATTTGACTTTTTACTTGCGGCAGTGTTTTCATGAATGTTCTAAAACAAATCTGTACACAAAATCTCGTGGCGTATTTACTTTTTTCGCACTTCTCTTTTTGTAACACCTTGAGACTACCAGTTTGGTTGAAATTCAGAGATACTCCTGCAGTATATTGTTTATTATTCTCATTTATGGTTACACAACTGAGCGGTAATGGATAGTAACGTTTCAAAGATATCTCTATGCAGTTGAGAATTAAAAATGATAGTAACTTTAGCCAGGTATTACATAAAACAACTCTTCTTTCTGTCTGACTAGCCATAGACTAGCGTTAAATATTCTCACTTCATGCTAGCATTTTCTTTTTCGGCATTCTAATAAGAATAAGATGGAATTATGCAGATGTACTAGACAAATACTATAGACCTGCCCACACTACAGTAGTCTAACTAGACAGACAAAAAATAAACAATGTAATTACTTATCTCAGACTAAGTCATGGTGTATTATGGTAGTCCAAAGTACATGTATAAGAGTACCTTGCTGAATTTATGTATTTGCAAATATGGTGCAATAGTAGAGATGATACACTGAAAGTACATTGTATCTACCCTATTCAATTGTCCATAAGCTACTCCTGTATATATTTGCACAAGGGAAACAACGAACGTAACCAACCTTGTACGGTACAAATACTACGATGGAATTGAACTCGCTCTCATAATAATTAACGTTTCTTTCTGCATCAACACTCATCAAAAGATTATCTCTCTTTAGTTGTCTCATTATTTGAACTAACCTCCTTAACCTGAGACACGTAGAGAAATGATAACATCAGAGCATTAAATGAAACAGCATGAAATATGTTTCCTGTACATACACCAAACTAGACCTTTATAGCTATTGCAGAATATTTGCTATGCACTCAGTGCTATTTTCTTCTGTAAGAGCTATTCTTTATAGTAGGTACTCACTATCATAAAACCAAGTCAAGTAGAAATATAAACAAATATTTGACAACCAAAATCCTATAAATAGAATAAATATCCTCAGCCAATTTGAATAATTGATATGTTAAAGAGTTGAGCTCACTTGAAAACAATTTTTCATGAAACATGTTGAAACAATCCTACTAAGAGATGTGATCCTATTTTAAACTCAGTACAACTCTTTTGAACCCTTAAAATAGAAAAATAGTAATTCAATACAGCTTTAAAGTATTGGGCAATGAAAATTTGTTGGGTCTTCGCAAAGTATCTCTTCAAGATACTGCTACTACTATAATTACTTGATATTTTAATGTACATCGCATTCACTGTTGGTAAGCTATCAGATTGAACGCAGATACTAAAATAAGACAATTACAGAACGTAGACAAAAGTATATTTTATTATGTGTCATATCATCCCACCATTTGGTAGTATGATATTATTTCTGATCTTTATAAATACTATCTTATGCATCCTGATGGTTCTTATCATTACAGGTACATAAATACTAGAACATATTCAGATATTTCTTTGCACTTGTACTTTTGTTCAACATTTCCTGTAATGATGGTTGTTAGTGATAGATTAAGGAGTACGTGATCTAGTATCTATTTCAACCTGGATCCAATTTCATTATATACCAAACACACTATAATGATAAGGTACTCCTCCACAATTCTGAATATTATTAAGTTGACCAAGGTCTGTCTAGCCATCGTTTTCAATTGCAGGCACGAATGATTTAATACGCTATTATAATAAAACCTTCTATTCACCTGCAATAGTACATTTAGCTGCAAATAATAGCAATATTATTAGTTTACATAACATGCGATTGGAATTCATATCACTTTCACTGTATTCCCTCCTAATGTCAAGTACTTAGTGCAAGGGATTGCTTCACTGGTCTTGATGCTACCTATTCAATGCAGTGTAGGGAGCATAAATGCAAATAACATTCAAGTATCTGCCAAATGAACCATTAGGTGTTCATGCATGTCGTTTTAATACATGTTTTGAGATTGGGAAGATTAAAGATGATGCTGCTAGACTGACATGAGAGGATCCTACTATTGGGCAATCATGAAGAAATGTGGACAAATACATCATCAATCTCTTGTTACCAAGTCGAATATAAAGCTTTTGATTACTTTGCTAATTGTAAATACTTTTACTTGCTGCCTATCCATCTCATTCACGCCAGACAGAATTGCATAACTAATTTATCCAACCTAATGCACACAACTGTCTATACAATTTTCATTTTCTACTGTTTGATTCTTAAATGAGAACTCCATAGCTATTTAAATATTACAAATTAGCTCGTTCTAATTAAAAAAGTAAAATCATTAAGCCCTAGCTTGGTTTCTCAATTCCCAGATATGCATGAAGGACTATACTAACAGTATTACTATCCCGAATGTTTGGGTAAATTTTGACCATTATGGTAGTCAAAAGATTGATCTGTATCAACTTGAAATCATAATGTCTACTTCCAGCTAATTTATGTGGCCTTACAGCATGAAAAAATGATGAAGAGTAAATACTTCCGGCAAATAACAATGTTTGATCTTTTGAGACACTGTAAAGATTTTCCCCCAAATATAAGTATTTGGATAACAACGACCATTTTTTTCTATAGCTTCGTCTCAAGCTAAAAGAAACGAGGATATCAAAAACATCAAATTCTCAACAAAAGGTTGCTTGTGAAAAGTTGATGTGGGAATAGCAATTAATCATAGGTAGATACCTAGTTAATTAGTAAACTACTATTCTACAGATATGTGTGTAAAACAATGTTCAAGATAATGGCAATGGTTTTTTGGTTTTTTTGAAGTGTACTTTCAAAAGTTTCAACATTTGTCCTTTGTTAAAATAGTCTTGAGAAGGAGATAAAAAAAGTGATTAATGAGCAGAGAATTCAGGGAATAAAATGAAAAACTTACAGGCATCGGTGGACCCCTTTCTTCTTTTTGAGGAGCTGCGAAGCACAGTGCGACGACTAAAAGCAATCCTACAATTTCAAATCTCATGATGAAGACTTAAAAGACTGAAAATGATCAAATCACAGAGTATGATGCACTTAAATTGCACAAGATTTTGCGGTGAGATTATAGAAACAAAAGTTTGTTCTTCGGTTGACTGTCAGTGAGACACTGGTAAAAATGATGAGCATCTTCTCTTTAAATAGGAATCCTTTCTATGGGAGCTAACTAACAAGGTTATTATGTCATCCTTAATATTTCATATGGCTACATATGTACTAGCAATATTTACACGTGGCATGTACAAAGTACAATTACATATAGAAATACAAGTTCCTTCTTATACACAAGAACTGCAGAGACGCATCATACAATTAACAATTCATTGAAAGCCTATCTAATCATTTATACCAGAAAAGTATCTGCAAATGTAACCAGACACATGGCTATGAGAGAAGGAGCTCTAAATTCCGCATACATCCCTTTCAACTCCTGGTGATTCATTATAGAATTATAAAAAAGGTTTCTAGTCACTCCTGTCGGAGTTTATGCATAAAAATTGATCCCCCAGAAATAGTACTTTTGATGTATATGAAATTAATTCAGTACAGGTGAGTATTGCAAATTACAATAATATAGTTACAAATAAATAGCACTGTTCATCTTTACGGTGAATGTGGTACATGTTGTAATAGGCTTATAATATACTAGGTTTTGTTCATAGAGAAGTATTTGTACATACTCAATCTATAGAAATGCTTAGTTAAATATAATATATCGCCTTTAGGTACATTAAGATACTTCAAACAAATATTACAGAGGTAATTAATAAATAGATGCTACTCGTTGTTGTACAATCTGTACATGTAGATTTGGTATATGTAATACATGCGAACATAGCACATGGTTTAATGATAAGTGTTATGCACCTTCATTCATTTCTGTTTGCAACAAACCTTACCTACAAAATTCAGTAGCTTCTCACATTAATTTTTGCGAGGAACGCCAAGAGCAGAAAGTACCCAAAACTATTAAATGTTGGTGTGACCCAACCTCAAATGTGCATGTTCATAAAGTTCATTTCTCCGCAAACACTTGTACTCTCAGCACTTACGAGCATCAACAAGTCCTTTTCGAACTTATTTCATTTTAATCATATGCAATTACTGGCAATTAGTACTAAGCACTCTTAATCTTCCTCTGCATACATTATGCACGTAATAATACAAATAATGGTTATGCAGCTACATACGGCATCATCATACAAAACAAAACCCATCATTAACTTGACCCACAAAATTTAATAGATAATTAGTAATTAGGAATTCGTACTCTGATAGAATACCCACAGGAGCATCGCGCTATCAAGGTCCTTCTCATTAATAATTCTGGGAATTCAAAGAGCGGCGAGGACTACGCTTTTTTACAACAAAATTCTAAGTAGAAATGATGGAGCGATTAACATGGCAAATAAAATGATATTATGGTACTTCTGTTTTTTTTCGAGGGTGTCTTTAATGCGAGTATAAACAACACCTATTTATTATATTATCATATTTAGTCCAAGAAACGTGACCGATATCTCTGGACGAAACGTGATGACAACAAGAATATTAAAATTATAAATGCTATTTTGAAATTATTTCTGCAGAAGATCCTGTCTCAACTCCGTTTCGCTCTTCATCCTTTATCTTCACATTTACTTTTCATTTTTGATCCTCACGACACGAATAAAGTACAGGTACATTAATTACCATCACGGGCTTGGCAATGCCAACCTTAACGATGATGTTCATTTCAGTTTCATATTTTGTATTTATGCTGCAATAACTGTCAAATATAAATACTGTTGATTTACTCATAAAAATGAGGAGTAGCTTGGCATGACTGGATCTCGTGGACAATCTAAACGTGAGACATAATCTCCATTTACAAACCTATTTTAATTACTACTTGCTTTTTTTAAATGCGCACTTGATCTAACAAAATGAAGAAAAAATTAATCTTACACGACTGTGGTATTAAATGCATTATGATGATCTATTACCCTATAACATTCATCCCGTTGAAAAAATCTGCACGTCAGAAAAACAAATACAAAAAAGGCTACCATATTTTGTCAAATAGTTAGTGCTACAGAAACCTTAGATGTTTAAATATATTTCTAACAAATATGTGTAGCTTGTCCAAAACTAATTAAGATTTCCTGGTTTTTTATTCCTACCTTTAAAATGCCATTTCAAAGTTTTTACTTTTGGGATTGCATAAAAACTGTCAATTTCTTTGTTACATTCTCTGCATGTAGATATCTGTTCATGGGACACGTTCACGTATCTTAAATAATTGAAAAATTAAAATAAACTGGTAGTTGAAGATTATTGGTAAAATGTGAGTGAATATCATTAGGATTTGTATTATGTTCCAATAAATTGTAATACACAAAATTTTGTGTTATGTAAGTTATAAACGAACAAGGATTGATAATTGTTTCTTCATTGAATGATTTCGTGGATATATTATCATGGATAGTCTTGAATTTATTTTATTTGTTGTGTACGAGAAAAGGATTATAAGTAGTTGCATCATGCCATTCATTTAAGTATTAGTTTGAAAGCACGAAGATGCTAACTAAGAAGCCAGGCAGGGAGCAGGGAGGACTTGATGAGCTAGTTAGTGACAACATGTCATTACTGTAATATAATGCATGAAAGAAGATGACTAGAGATCTCTGCAGATCATTGCAAATTGTAATTACCTTGTCTCTATCTCATTTACCATATACTCCTGTCTATACTAAATAGTACTTCTATGTTTTAGTATAAATATTTACCTCGTTCTATAGGTTAATAGACACTACATAATCTTAAATTCGGTAATACTCTCATGCGACAATCTCCTGTGTTCAAGATCCAAGACAAACATTGCATGTAGGTAAGTGCATCTGCACAAGTGTGACCTAGAAGAATTTACCTAGTCCTATATACTTAATTGTACTCATGGAGTACATGCTATTTTAGATAATAATAATTTAATAATAATAAGTACCTAGTATTGGATGCATATCTGTAGGTCGTTTATGTATTTATTGCCATTTTCCCTTTCAGTCGGGAACATTATTTGCCATTCACTCAAATTGCATCACACATTGATCATTCATTGATCTTATACTGCCACATTCAAAATCCTAAGGTTTTTACAATATCAGAACTTGAAAATTTGAATGTGCAGCGTTAACTATTGTAAGCATGAACTTTTGATCTCTACGAAATTATTATTATATGGTGAGATGTATAAAACTGAATGTGAAATAGGACAAGTACAACATTGGATCATTTCAAACACATAATATTTCGTCGTTACATGAAAAATTACAGATTGTTTTTCAACTATGGTTATATATGCATATAAAAATATAAGGAAATAATGGGATAATGATTTGAAGGACTACACTACGTAATTAGGTTTTGATTCCCTCAGAATTGATAAAGATGCGTAGGCATTGCAGATACATAACGATAAGTTACACATTGACATTGCATGCAATGCTGTGTTTAATTAATGCACAACTATGCAATTACTTTCTTTCTCACTAAATATGTTTACTGCTCTTCTCTTCATCTTTTGCGAAGAGAAATGTAAAAATATTTTTCTTATGCCATTAGCTAATTGGTGAAACTGCAAAGAATGTAAATATGTAATCAATATGTACTTAGCGACACTTGCAGAAATCAAATGAAAATCACAAAAACTTTGTTGTATACGCATTAAACATGCAAATAGAAACTATTAGACCTTGTAATGTAATAATAATCACCAAAAAAGAACTCAAAGAAACACAAAGAGAGATCATTTTCCTGTGAAACCAAACCCCAGCTTTTTATAAGCAATTAATAATGCGAAAATACTGAAAATGGATGTAGGTAATCCAAAACTGTAAAGTCAATCATTTTACTAATTGTTATAAGGATTGTGATATAAATAAATCATTAACAAATATTGTGTATTTGTTGATTTGTTGATATTAAACACAACATAATACAATGGTTTTAAGTAAATATTTTAACATAGAAATCGTATTGAACCTAAGACATAATACTGGTCAGGGTCAAATTATGGGAGTCACAAATAGGATTTTGCATGGACTGCCTAAACTATTCGTGATGCAACTCAAAATATGGTCATGGGTGCACTATTCATATAACTACGGCACGACAGTAGAGGTAGATTAATAGTAAGTAGATATTTTTCTATTTTATTTGTAGCTAATGTTCTCAATGAAATGCTCGGTAAATAAAATATAGCATATGTATACAGGTGTTGTTGTGCCTTTTGAATGGTAGGGTATATCTACACACTAAATGTGACAAAGTAGTGAAACTATTCAGTTTTATTTTATGACCACAGTTAGTGGAAACAAGTAGTCTGAAGCCGTTGAGGAAAAACATATAATAAATTTGAGACTCAAACGTGAATTTCTGCTGAAATGTCAGTGTTTTCATGTCATTGTACCGATGATGATAACCACAGCACTATTGACTATCAGTACCGTTAGATAGGAATAGGGCTTACCAGCAGTTCAGTATTGCATATGCTTTCACGATGTTAAAATTCGGAGGGAGGGGGGTGGCACCGAGAAAAAATGCCATAATTTTAAGTGCAAAAATTTTAGCGATTTTTTGGGGTTTTAGACAAAAATTTCTTTATTTTTCTCGATTTCGGGGGAAGGGGGGCACGTGCCCCCGGTGAGGGCAATTAAGTAAGATAATAAGTAGTGCCGAATAATTAGAAAGGAAGGCTAGATTAGCCTTAAGATAGGCCTTTGAGATAAATCGATAGGTTTTCAAAATAATTAGGTTAGCATTTTTTATAATTAGGCCTTAGGCACACCTTCAGGCAAATATTATTGGAAGATAAGTCCCAAATAGATAGGCTTCAGGACACTTTGATGGACCTCGAGTTAATGGGTGCTTTTAAAAAGTTCATCAATACAACTTCCACATTGGACTCTGATGACTAGCGTTGAAATATGTTGAAATAAAATAGAAAATATTAAATTTAATACTCGTTTTAGATCTCCGTTTTGCAGGCCCTCAAGAGTTAGAGACGGGTGAGCTCTGGCGGAATTAATTCAGAAAATACTGTTCACCGTGTGGCAAGCAAGGCAGGATAGCCGGACTGCTAGGTAGGTGTTATGGTTAATTTTATGTAAGTGAGAGATCATGCATAAGCTGGTTGAGAGCACACGATTCACACGAAGTCTTATCATTTATTGATAAATGGAAGCAAGTCAGAGATGTTCATGTTGTAATTAAGTAGCATTGTAACATGTAATTCCATTCTAATGACTATAATACCTATGTGATTGAAAACCATAAATCGTAATTCACAAAATTGCATTGAGGTTTATAAACACAGACGAATGCATGAATGTGATGCTTATGTCTATTATTTCTGTCGTTTAAAACACCCTTTGAAGGCTTTTTTTCAATAGAATTGTAACGTGTCTTTACCAAGATCTGCAAACTAGCTGAATTATGGTTCTACATAACTTTCTAGTATAATATTACGAAACTCAATTTAAAGTTGAGTCGAAGGCATTGAAAAACAAAAACGGACAAATTGACAGTAGTATTTATTTAACATTTGTATTCGGCTGCAGGGAATAATCAAGCCAGGACGAGAGTGAGGAGGTCATCAAACAAGATGCTTGTAGTTAGGTAAGTAATCATTAGGATCCTATCGTAGCATCTTCTCAAGAACATACACTTTATGTTTAGGTATGGTCATGCAGATACTGATAACATTACTTCGCATATAAGCATACTTAGTTTTTATTTACGTAATGTAGTAGGTAAGTATGTAGGAAATAAAACAAACTTTTGCTAACTACGAATTTGGCTAATTTTTGTTCATTAAAGTCGTACAAATTTTATTGACTCCTTCATTTGAATTGCACTTGAACTCACATTATGTTCATGTTGATTAGGTTCACAAAAAATCTTGCATTTTGGCTTGTAACGCTTTATAGACTTTAGTGTTCCTATAATATTATTGCTGTGTGCTCACAATTAGCGTAACAGTATTGTAACTAGAGGCTTGGTTTTTACTCGATGTGATTGTAAATGTATTCGAACAGACAGAAATGTCAAAATAGTATTTATCAGAACACAGCTACACGTTAAGTAACATAAGGTATAATTTATACACAAAGACGCAATTATTAATGACTATGTTTAAATGTTTGTGATAACGCAGAATGAATTGAGTACATCTACACAACATATTACAGTAGAATAACCATTTACTACTATGCTGAGCACAATCAAATAATTTCCCATCCATTTGTACGAATAAAGAAGCAATTTTTCAAATCTTTTAAGACAATTCTTGAAACGTTTCAATTAAAATTGCTTATTCTGCTGCCGTTTTAATTATTTTGGGGGAGAACTATTTGCATTATTATTTGCAGTAGAATAATCATGCAGCAAAGTCGTCTTCTTGATAAAACTACCACTTTGTAACGATTTGTGGTAAAATATTATGTAGGTACCACAGTTAATACAGAAAAGAATGAGTACATCAATTAAATTTCATTCAATGCTATCTTATATCGGAAAATCAAAATCTTGGGTTGCCAAAAATAGGCGTTATGGTATTACGCAGAGGCAATGCATAGATTTCATGGTTTGCTTGGTTCCAATTCAATCAAGATGGTTTGGAGTCTTCTTAAGGTATATTGGTACCTTATCTTGTCGTTTTATGCTTGTTAAGTTATCTTCATTGTCAAGTGATTTATAAAGATTGTTTAGAATTATTAGCAATCTGCAGTATAGTGCATACCTATGACTTTAAATGAAATATCAGTATTTAATACGCGGATCCAAAGGAATCTGAATGAGGAGTAAATAAAAAATAATATGATATGTGCCACAGTCTTATAAAAATACATAAGAAATATTCCTAATAATAGTCAAGTTAAATCACAGACATTGTCTCAGAATTAAGCACATGCACACTATGGCTAAAGATACGTAGCTTGTTTTGAGATGAGACAGAAGAAACATTTTATTAAGTTTAACAATTCAACGTTTATCATTAACTTATGCCAAATTATAGCGAAAAAGAGAGACAGTCTAAATTATCCACGATGTAATTCTGTTAGCATACAATTCATGAATACCTCAATTTCAAGTAATTGTAGATTATTTGCAGTCCATATTAATATATTTAAGTGATTTGTGACAGCTCTACAATTACCTTCATGTGAGGAAACAGAAGATTCAAATAAATATATGTTTTATTATGAAAAGGGCCTAGAATTGATCCTTTTTGTAGTTATTGTTGAGACATTGCCTCGATTATGTATTATGATGTCATAGTCTAGCATACAACGATAGCAATGCTATAACCATATAGCACAATGACAAAATCTTTTAAAAATTGTTTGACGAGGAAAGAGGGTGCGGCTGCTATTGAATTGTAGTGAAAAATAAAATAGAAGCGCAGTCAAAATATTTCGTTTAGTGAATAAATCATGGGATGGCTAAAAATCAAATATTAACATCATACTATAGCAATACTTATATACAAGACGCGTGGAAAGAATTTTCTAGAGGTTATTTGATGTAAACTACTATAGGTAGTTGCCTAATGAGCAATTATTTAAACAAAGTAGTAAGTAGCAACAAGATGATTTAACAACTGCATTGTGAAATCAATAATCGCAGTTGTTAAACAGGTACTAATTGAATGTTCTCGGCCGTACACTTATGCAGTTTTAAAGTTGTTTATCCATAATATTTCAGTCTTGCGTTGTCAACAATACGAATCCAAATAATTTAAAAATTAAGATGATATTGTAATAATATTTGGAAAATTGGTACTAACTTTCCTATTAGCATCGGCATGCTTGGGCTTGGGTTGATTTTCTCAGGACTCCGAAATTTTTAAGTATTTAGTTACTCTATACTTTCAATGTGGATTTTTAATATCACATTTGTTACCGGTGAGGTAATGTATTATATAAAAAATAAATGTATTTCTCGACAATTGAACCTAACAAATTTGTGTAATGAAATTGTTTTGTCAAAATAAAATACATATGATGGTGGTTTATTGCACTACATTATAACGTTCTGGAATTTTGTCACCTTTTAAGTGTGCTCACCTGAAGGCAATTACAAGTAATTGATTTGTAAATGATGGAGATATGATAGTTTATATCGATCGAGATTTAATAATTGAATACAAAATGACAAATCCTTATTCATTCAATTGAGCATGCTTCTTCTTGGTGGTCATCTCACTATGCCCCAGTTAGTCCACTTACTAATCAATCTGAACGTTAAGTGCATATTATTGACCTTTCTATTTTAATTATGACGGTTGTTGAAATATTAAAACGAGCAGGCTACTCAACAGGGCAATCATATTACAATACATAATTGGCGCAAACAACATGAAGTAAGTACTAAGTACACAGTTACAGCGTGCATCTAAATATCAAAGTAATTTGAGATGTCGACTCTCATCTTTATTTGCATATTTCACAAGTGTGCGAAATGAGATGACAAATTGTACATTTGTAAATGTGCGAATGCTTAGGTATTAGATGGGTAGGTACTGACACTATGTGCTACTTAACAACGGTGCAACCACATCTTACTTTCTATACCAGTGTAATTGTACTACGTACGTATATTCTCTACTATATAGTATAGTTAAAGAGTTGGTAAATGCAAAATTAAGGCAAACAAAATAGGCCTAAGGAAATCATTAACACAATTTTTCAAATAAAAACTCCTTTCTCACGTATTTATCTACATCATCTTCAGTAGTTTATAATACTATCTCTATACAGGCTTATATAATATAACATTAGCATTTTAATAGTAATTACCAAGTATAAATACAATATAAGTAAACAACAAGAAAGATCAAACAATGGCCTGGGTTACCATATAGGCGGCAAAAACTAAAGATATGTATACCTAGCTTTGTATGTAAAAATGATTTAAATAGGCTATTACATTGTATTTGAATAAAATAACATCTAAGAAAGGACATTTTGATAATGGTGTAATGGCAAAGAATGAGGAACATTTCTACCACATAATGTACTTCGGCGACCAGGTATTACATTGTTCTGTTACAAAATGGTGACAAAAATGTGTTCACAGGACATAATAATTAAATCAAAGTTATAGCAATAACCAACGCATTTTGGTCGGTTCTACACTATGCTACATGTTTTGAAACAAAGAATGTCTTAAGACCTTGACTGTTAACTTATGTATACATGTATTCACCTGTCAACAGTCAGAATGAGGATTGTGTCATACATAGGTGTATAATATTAAGTATCTGCTTAAAATTAGACTTGGTGGGTCGATGTCACATTGTACTTAATTAACAAAATAAGTCAATTTCAATTGGAAACTTTTTCCCCAGTGCTTAACACATTTTGTGTAATAATTTGTACAACCTAGCAAATGAACTAAATGCTATTTAGTTATATGCGCATGAAAAAGATAAGTCAAATGTATATTTCTCCGCTACTTTCGTGCTGAAAGTTGATGAAGTGATTCTATCTGAAATGCCCATGAAATTAATTATGTACACAATAACATGACCCCTCTTATAAGAAGTAATAGGTTAAAATATTTCACCTTTACTAAAGTAGAACAGGAAATGCAAATTATGGTTTGTTTTCTATAGCTTAATTTCTATATTTTTCCAAAAAGGTTTGATGTGGATTATAGAAATCATAGCATGTATAATAAATGTGTAAGGTGAAATAGACCATTATTTAACAAAATTGGTTAAGGTTAACATAGTAATTTTTAATTCACGTCCATATTCAAAGTAATTTTAAAGCTAAATTATAAAACAAAAAAGATGCAATTGGCGAAAAGGTAAAAAGCAAAAGGCCGACAGATATATAACACACGAATGACTGTCCTTGCCACACAAAAATTATTGTGATACACAACAAGTCATACTTTATAATTATGCCTAGAATCGAGCAAATGTATCTAATTTTATTTACACAATTATACTGATGTAATGAAAGAGAGTGTAATTATGCTTATAAGGATTCAGATAGCTGTGCATTGATTGTGCAGGATGCATTTAGATAGTAGTGAACATGCAATTAAGGATTATTTGAAATATACCTATGAGAATACAAAAACTGAGTTGGACACTGTGATGAAATTTCTATAAGATAATGTAATCAAAACACAAATATTATGACTCTACTACAGAGTTACATGGGAATCAAAGATGTCAGGTGTCGCGAATATTTATGCCTTAGTGTTCGTTGCAATATGCAAATGAAATAGTTGGACAAGTACAAAGAAGAGATTCAAGATATGTTCACATTAAAAGTAATATCTGAGAAGATAAACATGATTTTGGCCGGAAGCATGATTTTTGGTTTTGTTTGTACTTTAATGCGCATTGCTTTGCATTTTACATACCTTTATTGCATGAGACTAGGAAAATTTGCATTGTACTCTGTTACTGTGCATATTCAACATTTGCATTAGCCCTGTCCTATACAAAGAAAAAACTAATTGCATATTCTATTTATGGCTGTAGTGCTTGTAGCAACACTATTATTTCAAAAAGTAGTGCAAATGTTTCTATTTTGCAAATCAATCGTTTTTTTCATTTCTATGTAAGTTCATTTCATAATAGACAAAACTCTACCCTACTTTTGACTACCTTACAAAATGAGAACCCCCAAACAGTTTTAATGAGGTTGATATTGTCATATAAACCAAGTATTCCGGTCCTTCAATTACATATTATTGTGTAGACGGGATAAGTTTTTCCTCTGATCAGGTTGGATACATGAATTGACTCCGACGCATGGACATCACTTTTGTTGGAACTTGCTTCTAGAAGCTCTTAATGGCAGCTAATGCTATATCTAACATCTTATAAGAAATGTATATTATTACATGATGAACCTTATTCTTGGAGCTCTACATAATTGGAGATGTTAGACATTCCTTTGTTACTTTGTTTTTGTGTTTTGTTATTATCGTTAAGCTTTTTAATGTTGAGGCTAAATATAGGAATTGTCCTCATTTATCCATAACCATCATCCCTCTCAGAATTGTGCGACTCTTCCACAGGTAGCAATAGCAATTATAGCAAGTTCTATGTCGGCTGCTTGGAATTTCATCTTCTTCGGTTACAACTATAAAATCCGACAATCATATCCCACTTTCAATTTATATAGGGTTGAAACCTCCTATACGCCTCCGATTTTAGTTTGACTTGTTTGCAAAACGAGGTTTAGGACTATATTTTCTCGCATTCATATTTTGCGTCTCCATTTGTAGATATACATCCTATAGGTCATCTATGTGATATATACATCTGTGGTTATTTATTGCCCTAAATCCTTTTCAAAATGTATTGTTTCTAATTTTTATCCTTTAGTACTTCAAAGTTCAGAGTATTTGCTATTATCTAAGGAACATTTACAATAAAATAGATGGAAATGTTTTATAATGACTTCCAGTGTTGTAAACCATGACTTATGGAAGTTTGAGAACGCTAGCCATTAGTAATCTATAAATAATGAAATCTGATATAGAAGTCTTATGACCAATTATCGTCGACCCAAATTCCTCCTATAATAATATTTTTAGATCGAAGAGTCAATTTGGAACTACTCTTAAGCATTTGATTCCAAGATTTTATTGTCATACTCTTTTCATCAACTGTTCGATGCGAACCTTGTTTTGGAACAAGAGTAAGACGACTATAAAATAATACAGGCGAAAAAATTAATCAAGTATTTACGTCTCTGTCAGTGTTTATAAAGCATTTAATAATCATACAATACTATTGTCTTTATATACATCCAACCATGTTATATTTATTTAGAATTTTGTGTCCATACCTTAATCTTAACTATAGAATAAACGTGTTGTAGGACATGGGCTTTGAAAACATTCTGCCATAAGTCAGTACTAGATATACTTTATTTTAGCACCCAAACGCTTGCAAGCGCAAGGAATTTGTGTATTTTTTGGGTTGTTGAAAATCACTACGTAGAACAATCTAAAATAATATTCAGAAATTTAAGCCTGTCGATTAATTACACACTAATACGCAGTCGCTAGAAATTTACATTTCAACCCGCTAGTATATATTAGTAATAATTACAATACAAAAATTTTATAGTCGGCAATCGACATACATTTTTTATTAACGATTTTTCAATGTTGGGTAGTTTTTGTTTTATCCTACGCTGTAGTACTTTGCATAAACGTAAAGTGGGACATGCGTATGGAATTCTGTCAGTATTCTTGTATAATAAGGTTTGTGTGTATGTCCGTATTATTTTGTAATTAATGAGTAAGGACTAGACTATCAGTACTGATTTTGTTTTACATTTCAACACGCTTAGTTATCAAAAATTGGTCTACTAAACATCAACGTTCTATGAAATTCGGGCCAACTTTCAGTTGCAAGAAATATACTGATTTAAACATTTTTCAAGCAAACGTTATATGTGCTAGGTTTCAACTAGTAGCCGAATAAAACGAATATTATGACTTGCTGTATGAAATCTAAAACTTACACACGCGTACTTAGAGCCTGGACTCTGGACTCCGACGGACTATGAAATTTACATATCCCTTCTAGTGCCTAGGCTGTTGCAAGCTCAAATTTTCTTGTTCATGCGCGATTTTGTGTTTAAATGTTTTATTTCATACGCTTTTATGTGCTGCTACCCAGTACGGGTTCAAAGTCCAGAGTCCACGACTTGTAAATTTAAATATTCGAAGAATATTATTTAAACAAAGACGAGCCCGTGTATTTAAGACCCCTTGAAAATTAAAAATCACATTATTCTACTTCCAGACTTTGGCCTGCAAACAACTCTCCGCCTGCTGCCTCCAGTAAAGAAGTTTTGACGAGTTTGAAATCATCAGAATGAGTTTTGGTTCTGAATCGGGAAACAGGTAAGCTTCAGTAATTTGTTATCAATTGTAATTATTTTACTGCTTTTAACAATTTGTGGATTTTAAGTGAATTTGTGAAAATTTTGTTGATCTAGAGGTGACTTACGCAGACGGATGAATTGTCGATGCACGGATTTATCAGCACCTGATGCTGAAGTATTTACTTGCTGGCTTGGACATCGGATTTGTGGCGCCTGCAGAAGCAATTTTTTACTGCTCCAACGCTGTTTATGCCAAAGCATTTGGGTTTGCAGACTCTTTGCCAGTCTCGACAGGATCCCTTACACTAGATTTAAGAGCAATGAAGAAATTGAAAGCTCAAACGACTCAGAAGACTTCGACAGGATGTTTGATGAGTTTATGAAGTCAAGAAGGTACTTTGGGTGTTCACTGTTTAAATAAATAATAAATATCTGGTAATTGATAGTTATTCACCGTATAATTGTAAAAAAGACAAAAACCCCAATGAGAAGGTTTGCTATTCTGTGGACTACTTTTCACTGATTTTTTTGAATTGATTGCAGACGCAGACTATTTCAACAAGGGAAAAGTAATGACGATGGGATAGATGAAAATAGGTAAATTTAATTTTAATTGATAATCAGATTTTTGCAAATTATATTGGTCGCAATAGTGGCAGATTCTGTCGAAATGGTTATTGATCAATAGACACACTGCACATTTAATTATGATGAATCCTGTCGAAATGATTACAATTAATTTTCTGAAGGACTTTAAATGATACTGATTTATTTATTCCAGAATGGATTGTGAAGACTCGAGGGGTCTTAGAAGTGAAGGGGAAGAGAGCGTGGAACAGATTGAAAACTTGTAAGTTTTATTTTAATTGATTGACACGTCTACTGATTTCAAATTACGCAGGAGTAAAAATTCTCTGTCGAAACGGTTAAATTAATAAATTTTCTAATCAATTTTTATGATTACTGATTTTTGCCAGAATGGAATGTGACGACATGGAACTTCCTGAAAGAGAAGAGGACTTTGACCCGTATGGAGACATGTTAGTTTTGTTTTAACAGCAGATCTGCTTACAAATTACAAAGGAGTCGCAATGGTTAAGATTAATTTTGTAAATGAATTTTATTCCTTACAGTGTTTACGACGCTGATGTTGAAGAAGAAGGAGACGATGATGATGACACGTATGGGAATGTGTAAGTTTCGTTTTACAAATTACACAGGCGTTTCAAATATCAAATCGAAATGGTTAAAATTAATTTTCTGAATGAATTTTATTCTTTTTAGAGCTTACGACGCTGGCGTTGAAGAAGAAGGAGACGATGATGATGACACATATGGGAATGTGTAAGTTTCGTTTTGCAAATTACACAGGCGTCTTAAATATGAAATAGAAATGGTTAAAATTAATTTTGTAAATGAATTTTATTCCTTACAGAGTTTACGACTCTGTCGTTGAAGTAGGAGGAGACGACGCTAGTGATAGAATTATGTAAGTTTGATTGAAATTGATCAACAAATACGTTGCAAATTAAAAATTTAATAAATATTGTAAGTCCTTTCAAAATGGATAAAATTCTGAATGATTTCTTGTAGGCTTTTCCATGACAGCTCACTTTTTATGCCAGACGATGAGAGCGAGATGAGTGAAAATATGTAAGTTTAATTTTATTTGATCAACAGACATGTTGTAAATAAGTCGGAATATGATAAATGTGAACGAAAGGCTAAAATTAATTTCCTGAGACTTAATTTATTTGCTGATTACTTTTTACAGTGATGTCGAAAACTACTACGACTACATCTTTGACGATGAGGAATACAATCAGATTGAGGACAGTGAACATGTGTAAGTTTAATATTAATTTATTTCAGCCACGTTCTAAATTGTCTGTCGAACAAATTCCCTTAAAACTTATAAAATTGATAAAATCAATTTTCTGAACAATTTTTAGAGATATATATGAAGGTCTATTCGGTTTAAGCGTCACGGAAAGAGACAATGAAGCGAATGAAAATGTTAAGTAAGTTTAATTTTAATTGATCAACAAACACCTTAGCAAATTGCATACGAGTCACAAAAATAATCAATGCTTTCAATGAAAAATCATTCTCATGAACCATTTACTGACTTTTTTTACAAATGACCCGATATTAACTTAATTCTTTTGCATTATGTAGAATTTCGACACGTTATCTATCACATTGGTCCAAAATAGGCGCCCTTATTACTTATAACCAGTACCGTATTTAGAAGTCGATTTCGGAGGGGGCAATGACGTCATAAACATATTTGTATTAGGCATAATCGCGCGAAGCGCGGAAAATTTTGGCTTATTTCGTCTAAAATGAGTCAAAAACAGCCTAAAAATCACATAAAATCGCGCGAAGCGCGAAATTTTTTGGCATTTTGAGGAAAATTTTTCCCTTTTCTTGGATTTCGGGGGGGGCATTTGCCCCCAATGCCCCCCCCTCAATACAGCCTTGCTTATAACTACCTTATAACGTTAATAATGACTGTCACTTTTTATCCGTCAGCAATAGCGGAAAACACAGGTTTTTGTCAGAAAGCTTTTAATAATTTTATATGTAATTTAATTTGTAAATTCTCAATTCATAACAGTTCTGGAACTGAAGTGCAGCCGTCACCTTCGACCTCAGCCAATTTCAACAACCAGGGCATCCCTACCAGAGGGACGCCAAATCTTAAAAGGGCTTATTGCTGCTATGAATTACAAGGCTGCCCTCAGATATTGGAACAAGAACTATTTGTTTCACACACTAAGGCTTGTAAATACAGGTAACTTGGAGCCATAGACATTTCAATATATTAACAATTTCAATATTAAGAGAGTATGTGATTAGTTATTCAATATTTAGTATAATTATAATTTAATTGCATTTAATTCCAGACCCATTGTCTGCAATGTCAAGTCTCACGAGCCCTGTGACCGCACAGAAGTGGATGTGAAAGACTACTGGAACCACTTGGAAATGAATCACCGTCAAGGATTAATGAAAAAGATCGACACTGACAACACACATTCATTTGAGATTGATATCCACTGTGAGTATTTTTCCTTGGGATTCAATAATAATATTAAATTTTACTAGTTTTTTGAAATAAAGTAAAAGCAGGACAACTAGTGAAGTCCAAAGGCATTCAATTTAATCATGATGGGAATCAAATTATAGATTATTTTTTTGATTGAAGGATATATTACACAAATATTTAGAAATATATCATCGAATTATTGTATTGGGGAGCATCAATCACAGTGTACAAAATTTACCACTTTTTAGGCTTTTTTACCATCACAGTGGTAAAAATGCACTTAATGGTAAAAATGCATTTAATGGTAAAAATGTTACTAAAACCAAGATTCCATATGGTTTCACCCATTTAAAATTGAGATAAACGTGTCAATTTAATTGCAATTAATTTCTCAATCGGCAAGGGTTGTTAGTGCCCCAAAAGTTATAAAAAATTAAGAAGTATTTGGTATCGCCCATTTAAAATTGATGCTAATTGAATTGAAATTAATTTCTCAATCGGCAAGGGTTGTTTCGCATTGGTTGAATCCTACTCTGTTTAATGAACACTTACCAATTTGTGACCAACAATGATCATCTGCTAAGCCATTTCATATTTGGCACCGCATTTTATTCAAAATTGAAACACGAAATTTAAATGAAACTAATTTTTACCATTTATACCATTAAAAACCATTTACCACTACATTTTAGGTAGCGGTATTTAACGTTAAATACCATTAAAAACCACTTACCACTGGTAAGTGGTAAATGGTATTTTGTACACTGATCAATCAGTAAAATTGTGGATTTAATTGAATTCGCTTGAAAGGAGTAATATGTATATATATAATTATTATTAATAAATTATTAAATTATTCCTGTGTTATTAGGCCCAGGAATTCAGATTTCTCGCATGGAATATAAGGGCAAACGGTTCCTGATCAACTCAATCATCAAGGATGGCATGCTGTACATTTGGGCAACAGTTTTAGACTTCATTAGCGACAACACAATTGTTAAGGACTACATTATGCACCTGAACTTCGTACGTTCAAATGGGGTGAGTTATAAGTTATCATTTATCATAACTTAAGGATTATGGAAGCATCCTCCAAACATAGCACTCCGCTTTGTAATGCTAATTCACATACAATTTTCCTTGACTATTGCAATAAATTTGACCTGATGAAAGTTGTGATAGAAAGCTAAAGTTCCATATTTGGAGTATATTGACTCCAATTCACTTACTTCTTCTGATATTCTATACATATTTGAATGTTGACAATAATCTTAATAATAACTCTCCTTAACTCTTACTTTTCAGTTGCCAGCAATACATTGGGTACTCGACCTGAATTCTCCTCACTTTGATGAAACGGCGGTACATTATGTAACACGACATCGAAGCATGTCAACCACTACGATGATGTTCTTCGTCGTCCAAGAAGTGTCTGCTTTTAAGGTGGTGCCATTGGTTTGGATCGATGAGTTAACTGAGAATACATCCGATACTTATTAATTAAATGTTTCCCAACATCATGCCCCACTGATAAGTCCATAAATGAATATAATAAAGTTAGTCGATCTCAATCAGTAATTTCATGCCCTAGTATAAAGTAAAATAAAAGAATTAATTGTTTACATGTAAATTAATATATGTCCCTTAGCTGTAATCAACTGAAATACTTTGTCTCTGACATTTTCCATGTAGTCTAGTTTAGGTATGAATTGTTGTCGAACTTGTTGCTATAATGAATTAGTATCAGTAATGGTATTGTAATGTAATGTCTAGTAGTAAAATTACTTAAGTCGCTTTCCCGGATATTATAAGTCATAAAATAAATTGTTTTTCTTGTGTTGTTTAATCACGTGCATTAATACTCATTTCATTTATCATTAGCTATTATTTATTATCGCTAATTGAAGTGCTAGGTCACCCCCGCGAGGTCAGTAGTACGATACCATGTAAATCCCATAAGTATGAGTTTTAAGGCGTCATTCGAAGTCAAAATACAATTATAATTCCCACAAACTTCACCCACATGTAAGTGGCATGCGAATTGTCCGCAAGTTGGTTTTTACTTTTTAACTATAGCTCACACCTTCAGCCTAAACATTACAAATTGGTAATTTACGCAAATATTGGTTAGCAGATAGCTGCTAGTAATAAAGACAAAAAATCGTAAACCCGCTTCGTTTATCATGCTTTGTTTTAGGCCTTAGCGTCATCTAAATAGTCGTCTGCCCAATCTGACTATTTAGTCAGACGACACAAGGAGGGCTTATAAACGCCTTGAAACGATCTTTCGATTGATATCAGCCTTGCTAATGAAGTAACACGGGAAGTATTTAATTTTAGTTGAGACTGCATATGTTAACGGCAATGAGTAAATTCAGGCATTAAGCTTAATACCTAGGCAATAAGCTTAATGCCTAAAAATGCCCGGCATTAAGCTTAATGCCTAAAAATGCCCGGCATTAAGCTTAATGCCTAGTCTTTAAGCTTAAAGCCTAGGCATTAAGCCTAATGCCTGAATTTTACTCGGCATTAAGCTTAATGCCTGGTCTTATTGCCTGATTTGGGTGGAAATCAATGCAAACAACAAAAACTTAAGTGTAATATACACAGTCGATGTGTATTTTTGTAAAATGCAAATGTACACGGTTAGGGTTAGTCATTTAAAACAATATGGGATTTTTAAATGTATTTTAATTTCATAAATTTTACTAATGCTCTATGTTACCACCTCCTCCATTGGGATTTCACAATAGAGTTGCATTGGAGATGCCAAGATTTCTGATCTAAATGTGATGAAATGACTCTTCGAGATAACGATAGAATTAGGACACAGGCAGTATAAGTTTATAGTTTATTGTAGTGAAATATGAATCGATCCGATGAACTCTAAGTTACTGAGGTAAATTATAATATTAGTGACATGGTAGAGGTGATTACGTGGGTGGTGATGGGCTCATGATGATGACACTCCTCATAAGTCATTGGGCAGGCCTGAGTATGGATAAAGATGACAAATTTTGACAATT
The DNA here is from genome assembly GCA_020055645.1 of Tomocerus qinae. Classification (NCBI taxonomy): domain Eukaryota; kingdom Metazoa; phylum Arthropoda; class Collembola; order Entomobryomorpha; family Tomoceridae; genus Tomocerus; species Tomocerus qinae. The sequence continues at coordinate 31,426,846 of CM034548.1, forward strand.
AAAATTTTTCCTTTGGGGACACTTTAAATCATGCATTTACTGTACTGAAGGTTCGAATTATTGCCGAGGTTGCAAGGATTACTCCAATGGAACTCTTTAACACTCGACTTTACTGTGAAATCCCAATGGAGGAGGTGGTAACATAGAACATTAGTAAAATTTGTGAAATTAAAATACATTTAAAAATCCCATATTGTTTTAAATGACTAACCCTAACCGTGTACATTTGCATTTTACATAAATACACATCGACTGTGTATATTACATTTAAGTTTTTGTTGTTTACATTGATTTCCACCCAAATCAGGCAATAAGACCAGGCATTAAGCTTAATACCGAGTAAAATTCAGGCATTAAGCTTAATGCCGGGCAATTTTAGGCATTAAGCTTATTGCCTAGGCATTAAGCTTAATGCCTGAATTTACTTATTGCCGTTAACACATATACTCATAAACGACATAATCATAAATGACATAATAAGCTACTTCGGACCATAATATGATCTTAACGACAATTTTTTTATAATCCATATAAAATGTCTTCCAAACGTTGAATAAATAGTTCAAGCCATAAAAATTCATTTCTAGAATGTCTTTCAATTTTTTAAACACAGCGGATTACTACGAAAATGACTTTCAGATTCATTTACATGTCAAAAGCGTACTACATATGTGCAAGTAGCCCTTTAATTGCAATTATGTTTATAATTAAGTCAAACAACAACCTACAGTTCAGCTTTTAATGCTGTGGAATCGACTTTGAAGAAACCACGACAATGGTCTCAATTTTACAGCTGAACTGTATATCAATATGGGTTATATCAAAAATACCTAGGCTAAACACCTATATACTGCAATATTTAAAGACTAAACTTTCAACACAGTACGGAAAAAATAAGTAAAATACTTTAAAACAAAAATTATCGCTTATGATAAAATGGCCTTTGTCACTTATGATAAAATGGCCTTTGTCACTTATGATAAAATGGCCCTTGTCACTTATGATAAAATGACTTTTGTCACTTATGATAAAATGACCTTTGTCAGTTGTCACTTATGATAAAATGGCCCCAATTCATTTTAGAAAGTGTCGCTTATGATGATATGGCTCTCAACTTTCAAACCCTAAAATAAATACTTTTCTTGTAGCTATTATTAACAAGTGGTATACCGTCCGAAAGCTCGTTTCATGGACTATGACCTGACATCATAATATTAGACATTTTCAACCCACAACTAAAATGACATTTCTAGTGAGACATGTCTTAAGTGGATTCATTTTAAAATGATAAATTACAAAATGTGATTCTAGGCTAATACTACTTTACAAGGGCTCCATTTAAAATCGTTTATCTATGGACTATGCTATGATGAGCTGGCTATGGCTTAGAAAAAAAATCGTACTGTACTATTATATTGAAGTCGACGGCTACAGTGTCGATGATGAGATTTGCGTATGGCTTGACATTTGAATAAAATTATAATATTTACTTAGTTATATCATTACACTGCAAGTTGCTATCAATTTAAGCCTATCCATTGACCAGCGGTAGACAACGTGTATCTTTTTTGCAACTTTTAAGAATTTATTCCATTCGTTTCGTACAGTACAGTGCAAACAAGTACAAACCCATTCATACATTCTCAATCACGTATTTTTGGAAAATTATAATACATATCTTTTCTAAACTTAAAGAAGGACTTCAAGAACATTTCATCCCATGAAAAGTAAAAATGCATTTCTCATGCTTCTTCCTGCTTCAATTGCCACTTTCCCCAACTGGGACCCCATTTTATGTGGAACAAATAAAACTCTTGGTCAATTCAAAATACAATTTCCAGTTATTACAAAGATGCTCTTCAGCGTAACAAAGACAATTACACATTTTAGTTACTAAATCGGTATAATATGCTATCATCCTAACATTCCTATCAGCAATTTAGACAAAAATTGTAACTAAAGTCTATTATGCTCAATAGATATGCTTCATTTCATTCTAAGTAAGTATTTCTTGTTTTAAAACTTCTATAAGTATGTTACATAAGCCACGAATCTACTTCCAATTATGAAAAGCCAATCAACTGTCTGCTAGCAAAGATACATGTAACCAAGTCAAGTAAATGTCCAAGAAAGTACTATGTAGGTGCTAAAATCCCTGCCTAAAAGTCCTGATGAATCAATCTGTACGCTGCTAATGCAGACGACAAAGGACTGTAGTTTAAATGTAACACAAATGTAATAAAACACTAAAAAACAACATTTGTTTGGTTATAATATAAACTTTATGTAGCCTAGCTACTATTACATTTAGCTACCGAACACAATCATTAATATACTTGGACAGCTACTCGTAAAACATGATCAGACAAACAATAAATGACACAATTATTAAATACAACAACATAATTGAAAACATATTTTGACGGCGAAACATAAGACCATTGGATTCATCCTCGAACATTTGCACTCGCTCTGACCAACAAATAATCATCTCATTCAAGATGTTCACGTCACGTTCATACGTTGAACTTGTGCAATTCATTTTCAACCAGACCAAACTTGAATTCAAGTAGGCCACAATACGTCTGGAGATTCTCAATTTGTACCATGTTGGGTCATTTCCTTGAACAAACACTTTCATATTTGGAGACTTAAAAACGTATGCGGCGTATGTTTTTGCAACCAGAAAATGCATCTTGCCTGCAACATAGAAAAACGTTTGAGTAAAAAATCCTTTTGCAAGTTTGCAAGGTGTAAAAGACACTAACTAAGCCCAAACGAGGAAGAAGATGAAGTGGAATCGAAAACATTGCGTGGGAAAGTTCGAGAAGCAATCATAAACATACATGGAAATGTACGGAGATAAATAAATGGAACAAAACTTACAAACAACATTAGATGGCATGAAATTCTCACACAAAGGTAAGTATCTTTTCAATCTGTTCATGATCTTTATAAAGAAAATTTTAGCGTCTGCATCAGAGGAAATGAGATCGCGAGAGAAGTCACTTCCCAGTAGCCAGTGTAAAGCGCAGTGAAACATTAAATAGTGGTTTTGATGAAGAAGGTGCTTCTTGTTGACAATAAAAGTGTCGGCCAACTTCAAAGAATAGGCGTCCGATCGGGTCTTACGAAGCAATGAATCCGGGCCTGGCTTGAGCCTGTTGATCTTTCTTCTCACTACGTGAGCTTTCTCCATGTGATCGCATTTATCACATTTCCAAGGGCTGTTGTTTATTTCAATTGGATTCATTTGCAGTAGATAGCCTTTCCCGTATTTTGGGCACACTAAGGCTTGGAAGTATGTTCCCCCTTCAGTATTGTCCAGGCAACGCTCGCATTTGCAAATAAAATGATGGCGTGTTTGAATTCGCATTTGTCGCGGGACAGTGCCATATTGTGATTCTATAGGATTATAAGCAATTGACAAAATGCTGCCCTTTTTGATAGGCTTTCTTGCAAAAAGGCGGATATTCCAATTCACGTCTCCATTCCCGTCCACATTTTCGGCAAATGAGTACTCCATAGTAGGACAGCATGAGTTTGAAATTAAGCTGGTGTAGAAGTAGACGGCTACACCGGCGTGTCTACATAATTCACAATTCAATTTATTAATAAATGATCTTACTAAATATAGTTAAATGAGAATTAAATATTTTTGATTTTGATTCTAACTCTGTGGATTGATTATCTCCATGACGGAATTTGAATCGGTTTATTAGAAGTGTTGACCATAGTTGAGTGAATTCGTCCATTGAGACATCCATTTTGCAGTCCTGAGCCAAAAATTTCCAAATTTCCTTTGTATCGTGTTCATATTTCTTCTGGAAAAGTTCACCAGGTTCATAATACTCAGAACAAAGGTCCACGAACTTTTGATATTTGACAGGCTTCACGTCTTTGGACAAAAGAACTCTAAGGCAAATTAATTTCCAAAAGTTTTCAGTCGCAGCTCTAATGCCCAATCTGGAGAAGACACCGCACTCATAATTTTTGTGCTTTGTACTCTGTAGTACAAAATAATTCATTTTAAAATTTTCATTATGTAATAAGTAAAAATTACATTGAATTGGTCATTGATGATTATGGTGATCAACTACTAATCACAATCATTCAACAAATAGTCATTTTTACCTTGGAACAATTAATCGAACAGCACGGCCAATGACATCGAGGGCACTTCATTGATCCATCTTCTATTTTTTTATAGCAACCCACGCAAGTAAATATCCAGTCTTCACAAACCCCTAATTGTTGACGTTGACATGGCGCAGAAATCAATGGAGACTCTTCCCAAACGACATCCCCATGGTCAAAGTCCTTTTCAGCTATCAGATATCGTCCCAAATCTTCACTTTCTTTACAACTAAAACGGCTGAGCATTTTGACAGTAATTGACTCATTCCCTAGTAAAAGGGGCTTAGATATTTGTAAACAAATAATTTATTTTATAGTGACCAGACGGGGTAAGCTTATGGAAACGAATCAATCTGTTAAACAAAACAATAATGACGAATGAACCTTAGATAATACTATACAATGCAATATTAACATGGGAACTGAAGACGAAGGTTTTATTTAAATAGGGTATTTCAAGCCTGTTGATTATAAGTTTCCCAAAGATGAGCCTTAATAAGCTAACTTGAGCCCTAATTCCTTGAAGCATGTTCGGTAGGCCCACTCCCAGTCTGCAGCTTTATCATACAATTCGACAAAGTCGCGGAACATTCGTGTAGGTCACCAGTCACCACTGCTTCTGGAATAGTGGCTACAGGAAGTCTCATAACTTTGAATATGTGCATGTATTAGATTCCAACCATTTTCCGGAAACCGTCTATAGTTTTCATGGCTGCCTCTTTTCAAGGAACAAAAGGAAGCTTTTTTTGCTTTTTCCTTTTTTTGCTTTTTTGTAAAAAAGGAAAAAGTGCAAAATTGAAAAAAAGGCTAACTTTTTGCTTTTTTACGTTCTTAAAAGTTGCAATAAAAATAAATAAATGTGTTATTTTGTTGTCCGATATTTCTAGATTAGTGTTCTATTGATTTAAAACACTATTTCACACTACTAATGTTTTATATTTGATCGGTTTGCGTAGTAGTTTTAGACTGACTACGTCTTTATGCATTGGTAAAAAAGCAAAAAAGGTAAAATAGGTACCTTTAAGTAAAAAATGCATTGCTTTTTTGTTCCTTGCCCCTTTTATCTGTGAAATTTAGGATTCCAAACGAAATCTTTTTCTGTAAAACTTCTACTCGTTTTTTGCCTATTCCGAAAACTCCTAAAAACGTTTTTTTGCATACCGGCATCTGAAATCCAGAAGTATCCGGGAGGAAATAACCGTAAAATTGACGTAAACATTATTTTCAACTGCTTTGGACATTTTTCGAATGTACCGAGATAGGACACTTGTCTGCATATCATAATTTCCTGTACTCCAAAATTGTTGGAATAGTTCTACTTTTCTCTCTACATTGATAGAATTACAACCTTCCTTTTGACACCCTTGAGAGCAGATCTGGGCCAAGAAACGTTTCCTTTAGTTACTTTTAATATGTTAAATAATACAAAGAATGACAATTTCATGGTGATTATTAAAAAAATACGTCTTGTTGGAAAGGTATTCTTGAAGGGTTTAGCATCACATTTTATCCTTGATATGGCTTTCCTTCATTTCTGCTGGACTGTGCAACCTGATCTTTCAGCTTAGAATATTCAATTTTCTCCTCTTTCCAGAATTAAAGTTTTCCAGCTGCTTACGAGAAACCTTTGCCACCTTTTTACTCAATTTTTTGTGGAAAATGCAACTCAGAAAACATAAGCACCGCAGATTCAGTTCACTCTAGAGTAAAACTTCTGGCTCAATTTGAAAGAAATAAATAAAACTTGAGAGTAAATTTTAAAAAACTGAGTTGGGCGGGCTTTAGTGACTTTAAAATTATGGTTACTACTGGGTTACTACGGTATTTAATTTGCAAAATTATATAAGCCCCTTTTACTAGGGAATGAGTCAATTATTGATTGCAATAATATTATAGTTGTTCATTCGCGGAATACAACTTAACACAAGTATGGACAAAGATTAATAAAATTTTAATGTCGTCTAGCTATTGGATAGTTGATGAAATTATTGTCACTCAGTATTTTCAACATAAAGAAACAATAATTAGTATTTGTAAACAAATTTTATTCAAATTTTATTCCAAAACTTTATTCTGTGACAGTGCCTAACTTGTCATTTGTTGACAGTGCGAAATGTTCTGTTCTTTTTGTCCCTTGCCTCGCTCGCCTCTTAGGTAGCAAGTAGCAACTAGGAAAATCAGACTGCTTTGTGCTTATGCGATTGCTTGTGTATTGCCCGTGTCAACAAGTACAGTACAGTGCGAGCCATATACAAAGTTAGCGCGGTTTTTTCACATTTCATAAACCATTTTCATTTTTCGGTATAAAAAACGCTTGTTTTTACATTCTTTGAAAGTGTATTATATCTAATGCCCTATGAAGCATTAACCTGCAGACGCCAAATTCAAAAAATGCTGTTGCTAACTAACACCCAGTCATATTCGTCGGTTTATATGTTAAATGCATCCATTTACAATAATGCCAATTTTTCTTAAAGACAAAGATGTATGAGTATTTCTTGTTTTAAAACATCTTAGTATGTTACATAAGCTGTATGAATCTATTTCCAATTGTGAACTGTCAGCTAGCTGAGAAAAATGTTTACAAATTTAAATAAATGCTCAAGAAACTTTACTATGTAGGTGTCAAAATCCCTGCCTAAAAGTCCTGATACATCAATCAATAATATGAATAAATAAAAAAATACATAAAGTAGATTTCTCAAGATACAGATTTATTTACACCTTTGGCAATTATTACATACAAAATGTACAGACAAACAATAAATGTCACAATCATTAAATAAAATAATATAATTGTAAACATGAGATAAATACAAATAAATGTTGATTGTAGAAAGTTGGTTGATGAGAGTGGATTAGAAGATCCTGACTCGTCCGTTGAGGTCGAGAACGGCGAGGTATCCAGCACGCATGACGGAAATATCCAAGGGAAGGTCGAGGAAGCAGTTGTTGCCAACAGAGTGGATGGTCTGAACAAGTTTTCCAGAGGACGAGTTGAAGACTTTGACCGAGTTGCTCCTTGAGTCGCAGACGATAACGTTGCCACAAATATCCACGTCGAGTCCAGATGGGCGCCGAAGAAGAGTGTTGTCCACCAGAAGTACGCTCCTCCCGGTTCTCACGTCCACCTTGAAGATGCAGTGCAGATTGAAGTCCGTCACGAACACGCTGCTCCCTATAATCAACAATTAATTAAAATAGAATTAGAGTTATGTATTTGAAAACAAATGGACAATTAAATAAGTAAAAAGACATGAAAAGTTAGTTACCTGTGTTATCGAAGGCCACTCCCCTCGGGTACTTGAACTCTCCACAGTGTTGACGGATGAATCGGCCGGTCGAGTCGAAGAACTGGATCCTAGCGTTTCTCGAGTCGGCCACCACGATCAGTTGTCCATCCTTAGAAACGGCGATATCCCACGGAAATCTGAATTGGCCCGCACCATGTCCACGACTTCCGAACGAAGAAATGAACTGTCCAGTGCCAGTGAAGATTTGAATCCGATGGTTGTCCTTGTCCACCACAAGAAGACGATCTCCAGCACAGTCAAACGCCATGGCAGTCGGACGGTTCAACTCCCCATCACCATTCCCATGAGATCCGAACCGGAAATCAAATTCTCCATCAAGACGGAAGATAAGAACCTCGTGCTTCTCCCGATCACAGATCCCCAACTGCAATAATCAACAACAAACATAATTTTTAGTTCCCTTCTAGAATAAATTATCTCATTATACACAATCAGTAACTAAATATACTAATAATATCTCATTATGATATGATTTATAATTTTATTTGATTTATAATTTATAAAGACTTTAAAATTACCTGTTCAGTGGTTTTGCTGGTGGCGACTCCCCAGGGTTTTCGTTTAATGAGTTGTCCAGTCGATTCGTCCACCTCAATATCCAGGGAGACCACAGGACTAGGGTAATGGAGCACCGACGAGTAGTTTCTGGAAACATGAAAGGAGAGTGAAGACTGGATCCGGTCCCCAATGACGAGGAAAGCCGTGTGGGGTCCGCACTCCAGAGGACGATAGACACACGAAATCCGAGACAAGTCACCCCTCAGTTCCAGCTGGACAGGATACCGGAGTCCTGAAGGGCTCCTCACGTAGCAGTCCAAGGTCATCAGGTTCATCTTCTCCAAGTTTGTTCCATCCACCCAGAATTCGCACGCTTGGTCCTTGAAATGCTCCAGATCCCCGCTTTTGAGTTCCAGACTCTCGTAGACCTCCTCTTCAGTAACAGCGAACATGGACAGAAGATCCGCAAGGCTTGTCCCTTCAGACGTCTCCTCCGGTGTGGCCAAAGAGGTAGAGTATTCAGAACTATCCAGTCCATCTTCAAAAGATCCGATGGCAAGGCGAAGAAAGTCATCTCTGCTTCCAGACATCGCTCAACGATTGTCTCCATCTGAAAATAACAAATAAATAAAACACTCATAAATACACGAAATCATAAATACAAACCTGGAAATGAAACCAATCAATTAAATGAACTTGAAACAAATAAAAAAGCCATCACTCACCGTAGAAATTAAAAAAGTCTCGAAAAAGGACTCCGTAGTAATAGTAAAAGTTCAGAGTTTTGTGAAGGTTTAGAGTTTGGAGGAGAGATGTGGTTTGTGGAAGAGCAAAAATTGCTATGAGACTTGAAGGGGACTGGAGACCTTTTATATGGAACCGAAGGGTCCTTATTTGTACCCACGTCTATACCAGTTGGTTAATATCCACAAAAAACGCCCCCTCCCTTTCTCTTCCATTCCAGTTCCAAGCTGCTTGCAGTTCCACAATTAGATATTCCAGGGTCGGTCGGATGCAGGATTAGTGGATGCAGGAGAGACTGCATGTCTGCCCATGCAGCCTTTCACTTCCAGAAACTCCCCCTTCTTCTCCATTCAGTATCACCCTAATTAGTTAAAAAGGGCGTTTCTTCCCACTGAAGGATTAAATAGATAATCTCATTCAACAATTTCTTCCTAATTATTATTTTCTTAAATAATTTTAACCAACTACCTTAAAAGTAATAATATTATGGCCGTATCTATCATTACCATTTCATTACTAGATATTAGAGACTTAGAGAGAGTAATACTACAATAATAATATTATAATTCGCAGATTGAGCTGTTAGGCCACAAAACAAAATATTTCCTTCCATGCAATAATCAGTTTTTAAGCAATATTTTATGAAGAAATGCCCGTTTATTACAAATTTATGACATGTTTAGAATTTTCAAATTAGAAATACTAATGGCACACTGTTAATACATGTAACTTCATTGTGTAATAATAAATTAACACTTCATTTAAAGTGACTGTCACCACATCACATATTTTCACCATTTTACTTTTATAAGGCAAACATTTTTAGTCTTGTGGATTTCATAAACCAAGGAATTTATCGGATTTGATATTTTCGAATATTAGTTTCAATTGGGACACAATGCCAATATTTATGTCGTACTATTTCTCGCTCATCAAAATCTTATAATATTGTGCATCTTGTGCAGCCTTTTTTTGGATTCCTTTGATGGTAAAATAAAAGGCGAATGGATTCATCCTCGAACATTTGCACTCGCTCTGACCAACAAATAATCATCTCATTCAAGATGTTCACGTCACGTTCATACGTTGAACTTGTGCAATTCATTTTCAACCAGACCAAACTTGAATTCAAGTAGGCCACAATACGTCTGGAGATTCTCAATTTGTACCATGTTGGGTCATTTCCTTGAACAAACACTTTCATATTTGGAGACTTAAAAACGTATGCGGCGTATGTTTTTGCAACCAGAAAATGCATCTTGCCTGCAACATAGAAAAACGTTTGAGTAAAAAATCCTTTTGCAAGTTTGCAAGGTGTAAAAGACACTAACTAAGCCCAAACGAGGAAGAAGATGAAGTGGAATCGAAAACATTGCGTGGGAAAGTTCGAGAAGCAATCATAAACATACATGGAAATGTACGGAGATAAATAAATGGAACAAAACTTACAAACAACATTAGATGGCATGAAATTCTCACACAAAGGTAAGTATCTTTTCAATCTGTTCATGATCTTTATAAAGAAAATTTTAGCGTCTGCATCAGAGGAAATGAGATCGCGAGAGAAGTCACTTCCCAGTAGCCAGTGTAAAGCGCAGTGAAACATTAAATAGTGGTTTTGATGAAGAAGGTGCTTCTTGTTGACAATAAAAGTGTCGGCCAACTTCAAAGAATAGGCGTCCGATCGGGTCTTACGAAGCAATGAATCCGGGCCTGGCTTGAGCCTGTTGATCTTTCTTCTCACTACGTGAGCTTTCTCCATGTGATCGCATTTATCACATTTCCAAGGGCTGTTGTTTATTTCAATTGGATTCATTTGCAGTAGATAGCCTTTCCCGTATTTTGGGCACACTAAGGCTTGGAAGTATGTTCCCCCTTCAGTATTGTCCAGGCAACGCTCGCATTTGCAAATAAAATGATGGCGTGTTTGAATTCGCATTTGTCGCGGGACAGTGCCATATTGTGATTCTATAGGATTATAAGCAATTGACAAAATGCTGCCCTTTTTGATAGGCTTTCTTGCAAAAAGGCGGATATTCCAATTCACGTCTCCATTCCGGTCCACATTTTCGGCAAATGAGTACTCCATAGTAGGACAGCATGAGTTTGAAATTAAGCTGGTGTAGAAGTAGACGGCTACACCGGCGTGTCTACATAATTCACAATTCAATTTATTAATAAATGATCTTACTAAATATAGTTAAATGAGAATTAAATATTTTTGATTTTGATTCTAACTCTGTGGATTGATTATCTCCATGACGGAATTTGAATCGGTTTATTAGAAGTGTTGACCATATTTGAGTGAATTCGTCCATTGAGACATCCATTTTGCAGTCCTGAGCCAAAAATTTCCAAATTTCCTTTGTATCGTGTTCATATTTCTTCTGGAAAACTTCACCAGGTTCATAATACTCAGAACAAAGGTCCACGAACTTTTGATATTTGACAGGCTCCACGTCTTTGGACAAAAGAACTCTAAGGCAAATTAATTTCCAAAAGTTTTCAGTCGCAGCTCTAATGCCCAATCTGGAGAAGACACCGCACTCATAATTTTTGTGCTTTGTACTCTGTAGTACAAAATAATTCATTTTAAAATTTTCATTATGTAATAAGTAAAAATTACATTGAATTGGTCATTGATGATTATGGTGATCAACTACTAATCACAATCATTCAACAAATAGTCATTTTTACCTTGGAACAATTAATCGAACAGCACGGCCAATGACATCGAGGGCACTTCATTGATCCATCTTCTATTTTTTTATAGCAACCCACGCAAGTAAATATCCAGTCTTCACAAACCCCTAATTGTTGACGTTGACATGGCGCAGAAATCAATGGAGACTCTTCCCAAACGACATCCCCATGGTCAAAGTCCTTTTCAGCTATCAGATATCGTCCCAAATCTTCACTTTCTTTACAACTAAAACGGCTGAGCATTTTGACAGTAATTATTGATTGCAATAATATTATAGTTGTTCATTCGCGGAATACAACTTAACACAAGTATGGACAAAGATTAATAAAATTTTAATGTCGTCTAGCTATTGGATAGTTGATGAAATTATTGTCACTCAGTATTTTCAACATAAAGAAACAATAATTAGTATTTGTAAACAAATTTTATTCAAATTTTATTCCAAAACTTTATTCTATGACAGTGCCTAACTTGTCATTTGTTGACAGTGCGAAATGTTCTGTTCTTTTTGTCCCTTGCCTCGCTCGCCTCTTAGGTAGCAAGTAGCAACTAGGAAAATCAGACTGCTTTGTGCTTGTGCGGTTGCTTGTGTATTGCCCGTGTCAACAAGTACAGTACAGTGCGAGCCATATACAAAGTTAGCGCGGTTTTTTCACATTTCATAAACAATTTTCATTTTTCGGTATAAAAAACGCTTGTTTTTACATTCTTTGAAAGTGTATTATGTCTAATTTTGCCCTATGAAGCATTAACCTGCAAACGCCAAATTCAAAAAATGCTGTTGCTAACTAACACCCAGTCATATTCGTCGGTTTATATGTTAAATGCATCCATTTACAATAATGCCAATTTTTCTTAAAGACAAAGATGTATGAGTATTTCTTGTTTTAAAACATCTTAGTATGTTACATAAGCTGTATGAATCTATTTCCAATTGTGAACTGTCAGCTAGCTGAGAAAAATGTTAACAAATTTAAATAAATGCTCAAGAAACTATACTATGTAGGTGTCAAAATCCCTGCCTAAAAGTCCTGATACATCAATCAATAATATGAATAAATAAAAAAATACATAAAGTAGATTTCTCAAGATACAGATTTATTTACACCTTTGGCAATTATTACATACAAAATGTACAGACAAACAATAAATGTCACAATCATTAAATAAAATAATATAATTGTAAACATGAGATAAATACAAATAAATGTTGATTGTAGAAAGTTGGTTGATGAGAGTGGATTAGAAGATCCTGACTCGTCCGTTGAGGTCGAGAACGGCGAGGTATCCAGCACGCATGACGGAAATATCCAAGGGAAGGTCGAGGAAGCAGTTGTTGCCAACAGAGTGGATGGTCTGAACAAGTTTTCCAGAGGACGAGTTGAAGACTTTGACCGAGTTGCTCCTTGAGTCGCAGACGATAACGTTGCCACAAATATCCACGTCGAGTCCAGATGGGCGCCGAAGAAGAGTGTTGTCCACCAGAAGTACGCTCCTCCCGGTTCTCACGTCCACCTTGAAGATGCAGTGCAGATTGAAGTCCGTCACGAACACGCTGCTCCCTATAATCAACAATTAATTAAAATAGAATTAGAGTTATGTATTTGAAAACAAATGGACAATTAAATAAGTAAAAAGACATGAAAAGTTAGTTACCTGTGTTATCGAAGGCCACTCCCCTCGGGTACTTGAACTCTCCACAGTGTTGACGGATGAATCGGCCGGTCGAGTCGAAGAACTGGATCCTAGCGTTTCTCGAGTCGGCCACCACGATCAGTTGTCCATCCTTAGAAACGGCGATATCCCACGGAAATCTGAATTGGCCCGCACCATGTCCACGACTTCCGAACGAAGAAATGAACTGTCCAGTGCCAGTGAAGATTTGAATCCGATGGTTGTCCTTGTCCACCACAAGAAGACGATCTCCAGCACAGTCAAACGCCATGGCAGTCGGACGGTTCAACTCCCCATCACCATTCCCATGAGATCCGAACCGGAAATCAAATTCTCCATCAGGACGGAAGATAAGAACCTCGTGCTTCTCCCGATCACAGATCCCCAACTGCAATAATCAACAACAAACATAATTTTTAGTTCCCTTCTAGAATAAATTATCTCATTATACACAATCAGTAACTAAATATACTAATAATATCTCATTATGATATGATTTATAATTTTATTTGATTTATAATTTATAAAGACTTTAAAATTGCCTGTTCAGTGGTTTTGCTGGTGGCGACTCCCCAGGGTTTTCGTTTAATGAGTTGTCCAGTCGATTCGTCCACCTCAATATCCAGGGAGACCACAGGACTAGGGTAATGGAGCACCGACGAGTAGTTTCTGGAAACATGAAAGGAGAGTGAAGACTGGATCCGGTCCCCAATGACGAGGAAAGCCGTGTGGGGTCCGCACTCCAGAGGACGATAGACACACGAAATCCGAGACAAGTCACCCCTCAGTTCCAGCTGGACAGGATACCGGAGTCCTGAAGGGCTCCTCACGTAGCAGTCCAAGGTCATCAGGTTCATCTTCTCCAAGTTTGTTCCATCCACCCAGAATTCGCACGCTTGGTCCTTGAAATGCTCCAGATCCCCGCTTTTGAGTTCCAGACTCTCGTAGACCTCCTCTTCAGTAACAGCGAACATGGACAGAAGATCCGCAAGGCTTGTCCCTTCAGACGTCTCCTCCGGTGTGGCCAAAGAGGTAGAGTATTCAGAACTATCCAGTCCATCTTCAAAAAGATCCGATGGCAAGGCGAAGAAAGTCATCTCTGCTTCCAGACATCGCTCAACGATTGTCTCCATCTGAAAATAACAAATAAATAAAACACTCATAAATACACGAAATCATAAATACAAACCTGGAAATGAAACCAATCAATTAAATGAACTTGAAACAAATAAAAAAGCCATCACTCACCGTAGAAATTAAAAAAGTCTCGAAAAAGGACTCCGTAGTAATAGTAAAAGTTCAGAGTTTTGTGAAGGTTTAGAGTTTGGAGGAGAGATGTGGTTTGTGGAAGAGCAAAAATTGCTATGAGACTTGAAGGGGACTGGAGACCTTTTATATGGAACCGAAGGGTCCTTATTTGTACCCACGTCTATACCAGTTGGTTAATATCCACAAAAAACGCCCCCTCCCTTTCTCTTCCATTCCAGTTCCAAGCTGCTTGCAGTTCCACAATTAGATATTCCAGGGTCGGTCGGATGCAGGATTAGTGGATGCAGGAGAGACTGCATGTCTGCCCATGCAGCCTTTCACTTCCAGAAACTCCCCCTTCTTCTCCATTCAGTATCACCCTAATTAGTTAAAAAGGGCGTTTCTTCCCACTGAAGGATTAAATAGATAATCTCATTCAACAATTTCTTCCTAATTATTATTTTCTTAAATAATTTTAACCAACTACCTTAAAAGTAATAATATTATGGCCGTATCTATCATTACCATTTCATTACTAGATATTAGAGACTTAGAGAGAGTAATACTACAATAATAATATTATAATTCGCAGATTGAGCTGTTAGGCCACAAAACAAAATATTTCCTTCCATGCAATAATCAGTTTTTAAGCAATATTTTATGAAGAAATGCCCGTTTATTACAAATTTATGACATATTTAGAATTTTCAAATTAGAAATACTAATGGCACACTGTTAATACATGTAACTTCATTGTGTAATAATAAATTAACACTTCATTTAAAGTGACTGTCACCACATCACATATTTTCACCATTTTACTTTTATAAGGCAAACATTTTTAGTCTTGTGGATTTCATAAACCAAGGAATTTATCGGATTTGATATTTTCGAATATTAGTTTCAATTGGGACACAATGCCAATATTTATGTCGTACTATTTCTCGCTCATCAAAATCTTATAATATTGTGCATCTTGTGCAGCCTTTTTTTGGATTCCTTTGATGGTAAAATAAAAGGCGAATGGATTCATCCTCGAACATTTGCACTCGCTCTGACCAACAAATAATCATCTCATTCAAGATGTTCACGTCACGTTCATACGTTGAACTTGTGCAATTCATTTTCAACCAGACCAAACTTGAATTCAAGTAGGCCACAATACGTCTGGAGATTCTCAATTTGTACCATGTTGGGTCATTTCCTTGAACAAACACTTTCATATTTGGAGACTTAAAAACGTATGCGGCGTATGTTTTTGCAACCAGAAAATGCATCTTGCCTGCAACATAGAAAAACGTTTGAGTAAAAAATCCTTTTGCAAGTTTGCAAGGTGTAAAAGACACTAACTAAGCCCAAACGAGGAAGAAGATGAAGTGGAATCGAAAACATTGCGTGGGAAAGTTCGAGAAGCAATCATAAACATACATGGAAATGTACGGAGATAAATAAATGGAACAAAACTTACAAACAACATTAGATGGCATGAAATTCTCACACAAAGGTAAGTATCTTTTCAATCTGTTCATGATCTTTATAAAGAAATTTTTAGCGTCTGCATCAGAGGAAATGAGATCGCGAGAGAAGTCACTTCCCAGTAGCCAGTGTAAAGCGCAGTGAAACATTAAATAGTGGTTTTGATGAAGAAGGTGCTTCTTGTTGACAATAAAAGTGTCGGCCAACTTCAAAGAATAGGCGTCCGATCGGGTCTTACGAAGCAATGAATCCGGGCCTGGCTTGAGTCTGTTGATCTTTCTTCTCACTACGTGAGCTTTCTCCATGTGATCGCATTTATCACATTTCCAAGGGCTGTTGTTTATTTCAATTGGATTCATTTGCAGTAGATAGCCTTTCCCGCATTTTGGGCACACTAAGGCTTGGAAGTATGTTCCCCCTTCAGTATTGTCCAGGCAACGCTCGCATTTGCAAATAAAGTGATGGCATCTTTGAATTCGCATTTGTCGTGGGACAGTGCCATATTGTGATTCTATAGGATTATAAGCAATTGACAAAATGCTGCCCTTTTTGATAGGCTTTCTTGCAAAAAGGCGGATATTCCAATTCACGTCTCCATTCCGGTCCACATTTTCGGAAAATGAGTACTCCATAGTAGGACAGCATGAGTTTGAAATTAAGCTGGTGTAGAAGTAGACGGCTACACCGGCGTGTCTACATAATTCACAATTCAATTTATTAATAAATGATCTTACTAAATATAGTTAAATGAGAATTAAATATTTTTGATTTTGATTCTAACTCTGTGGATTGATTATCTCCATGACGGAATTTGAATCGGTTTATTAGAAGTGTTGACCATATTTGAGTGAATTCGTCCATTGAGACATCCATTTTGCAGTCCTGAGCCAAAAATTTCCAAATTTCCTTTGTATCGTGTTCATATTTCTTCTGGAAAACTTCACCAGGTTCATAATACTCAGAACAAAGGTCCACGAACTTTTGATATTTGACAGGCTCCACGTCTTTGGACAAAAGAACTCTAAGGCAAATTAATTTCCAAAAGTTTTCAGTCGCAGCTCTAATGCCCAATCTGGAGAAGACACCGCACTCATAATTTTTGTGCTTTGTACTCTGTAGTACAAAATAATTCATTTTAAAATTTTCATTATGTAATAAGTAAAAATTACATTGAATTGGTCATTGATGATTATGGTGATCAACTACTAATCACAATCATTCAACAAATAGTCATTTTTACCTTGGAACAATTAATCGAACAGCACGGCCAATGACATCGAGGGCACTTCATTGATCCATCTTCTATTTTTTTATAGCAACCCACGCAAGTAAATATCCAGTCTTCACAAACCCCTAATTGTTGACGTTGACATGGCGCAGAAATCAATGGAGACTCTTCCCAAACGACATCCCCATGGTCAAAGTCCTTTTCAGCTATCAGATATCGTCCCAAATCTTCACTTTCTTTACAACTAAAACGGCTGAGCATTTTGACAGTAATTATTGATTGCAATAATATTATAGTTGTTCATTCGCGGAATACAACTTAACACAAGTATGGACAAAGATTAATAAAATTTTAATGTCGTCTAGCTATTGGATAGTTGATGAAATTATTGTCACTCAGTATTTTCAACATAAAGAAACAATAATTAGTATTTGTAAACAAATTTTATTCAAATTTTATTCCAAAACTTTATTCTATGACAGTGCCTAACTTGTCATTTGTTGACAGTGCGAAATGTTCTGTTCTTTTTGTCCCTTGCCTCGCTCGCCTCTTAGGTAGCAAGTAGCAACTAGGAAAATCAGACTGCTTTGTGCTTGTGCGGTTGCTTGTGTATTGCCCGTGTCAACAAGTACAGTACAGTGCGAGCCATATACAAAGTTAGCGCGGTTTTTTCACATTTCATAAACAATTTTCATTTTTCGGTATAAAAAACGCTTGTTTTTACATTCTTTGAAAGTGTATTATGTCTAATTTTGCCCTATGAAGCATTAACCTGCAAACGCCAAATTCAAAAAATGCTGTTGCTAACTAACACCCAGTCATATTCGTCGGTTTATATGTTAAATGCATCCATTTACAATAATGCCAATTTTTCTTAAAGACAAAGATGTATGAGTATTTCTTGTTTTAAAACATCTTAGTATGTTACATAAGCTGTATGAATCTATTTCCAATTGTGAACTGTCAGCTAGCTGAGAAAAATGTTAACAAATTTAAATAAATGCTCAAGAAACTATACTATGTAGGTGTCAAAATCCCTGCCTAAAAGTCC
This sequence comes from Tomocerus qinae, assembly GCA_020055645.1. Taxonomy (NCBI): domain Eukaryota; kingdom Metazoa; phylum Arthropoda; class Collembola; order Entomobryomorpha; family Tomoceridae; genus Tomocerus; species Tomocerus qinae. The sequence continues at coordinate 31,444,920 of CM034548.1, forward strand.
TGATACATCAATCAATAATATGAATAAATAAAAAAATACATAAAGTAGATTTCTCAAGATACAGATTTATTTACACCTTTGGCAATTATTACATACAAAATGTACAGACAAACAATAAATGTCACAATCATTAAATAAAATAATATAATTGTAAACATGAGATAAATACAAATAAATGTTGATTGTAGAAAGTTGGTTGATGAGAGTGGATTAGAAGATCCTGACTCGTCCGTTGAGGTCGAGAACGGCGAGGTATCCAGCACGCATGACGGAAATATCCAAGGGAAGGTCGAGGAAGCAGTTGTTGCCAACAGAGTGGATGGTCTGAACAAGTTTTCCAGAGGACGAGTTGAAGACTTTGACCGAGTTGCTCCTTGAGTCGCAGACGATAACGTTGCCACAAATATCCACGTCGAGTCCAGATGGGCGCCGAAGAAGAGTGTTGTCCACCAGAAGTACGCTCCTCCCGGTTCTCACGTCCACCTTGAAGATGCAGTGCAGATTGAAGTCCGTCACGAACACGCTGCTCCCTATAATCAACAATTAATTAAAATAGAATTAGAGTTATGTATTTGAAAACAAATGGACAATTAAATAAGTAAAAAGACATGAAAAGTTAGTTACCTGTGTTATCGAAGGCCACTCCCCTCGGGTACTTGAACTCTCCACAGTGTTGACGGATGAATCGGCCGGTCGAGTCGAAGAACTGGATCCTAGCGTTTCTCGAGTCGGCCACCACGATCAGTTGTCCATCCTTAGAAACGGCGATATCCCACGGAAATCTGAATTGGCCCGCACCATGTCCACGACTTCCGAACGAAGAAATGAACTGTCCAGTGCCAGTGAAGATTTGAATCCGATGGTTGTCCTTGTCCACCACAAGAAGACGATCTCCAGCACAGTCAAACGCCATGGCAGTCGGACGGTTCAACTCCCCATCACCATTCCCATGAGATCCGAACCGGAAATCAAATTCTCCATCAAGACGGAAGATAAGAACCTCGTGCTTCTCCCGATCACAGATCCCCAACTGCAATAATCAACAACAAACATAATTTTTAGTTCCCTTCTAGAATAAATTATCTCATTATACACAATCAGTAACTAAATATACTAATAATATCTCATTATGATATGATTTATAATTTTATTTGATTTATAATTTATAAAGACTTTAAAATTACCTGTTCAGTGGTTTTGCTGGTGGCGACTCCCCAGGGTTTTCGTTTAATGAGTTGTCCAGTCGATTCGTCCACCTCAATATCCAGGGAGACCACAGGACTAGGGTAATGGAGCACCGACGAGTAGTTTCTGGAAACATGAAAGGAGAGTGAAGACTGGATCCGGTCCCCAATGACGAGGAAAGCCGTGTGGGGTCCGCACTCCAGAGGACGATAGACACACGAAATCCGAGACAAGTCACCCCTCAGTTCCAGCTGGACAGGATACCGGAGTCCTGAAGGGCTCCTCACGTAGCAGTCCAAGGTCATCAGGTTCATCTTCTCCAAGTTTGTTCCATCCACCCAGAATTCGCACGCTTGGTCCTTGAAATGCTCCAGATCCCCGCTTTTGAGTTCCAGACTCTCGTAGACCTCCTCTTCAGTAACAGCGAACATGGACAGAAGATCCGCAAGGCTTGTCCCTTCAGACGTCTCCTCCGGTGTGGCCAAAGAGGTAGAGTATTCAGAACTATCCAGTCCATCTTCAAAAAGATCCGATGGCAAGGCGAAGAAAGTCATCTCTGCTTCCAGACATCGCTCAACGATTGTCTCCATCTGAAAATAACAAATAAATAAAACACTCATAAATACACGAAATCATAAATACAAACCTGGAAATGAAACCAATCAATTAAATGAACTTGAAACAAATAAAAAAGCCATCACTCACCGTAGAAATTAAAAAAGTCTCGAAAAAGGACTCCGTAGTAATAGTAAAAGTTCAGAGTTTTGTGAAGGTTTAGAGTTTGGAGGAGAGATGTGGTTTGTGGAAGAGCAAAAATTGCTATGAGACTTGAAGGGGACTGGAGACCTTTTATATGGAACCGAAGGGTCCTTATTTGTACCCACGTCTATACCAGTTGGTTAATATCCACAAAAAACGCCCCCTCCCTTTCTCTTCCATTCCAGTTCCAAGCTGCTTGCAGTTCCACAATTAGATATTCCAGGGTCGGTCGGATGCAGGATTAGTGGATGCAGGAGAGACTGCATGTCTGCCCATGCAGCCTTTCACTTCCAGAAACTCCCCCTTCTTCTCCATTCAGAATCACCCTAATTAGTTAAAAAGGGCGTTTCTTCCCACTGAAGGAATTAGGGGTTCATAAAAATAGTCTCATCCCACATTTATCCTTTGGTTATTTCCGTCATGCGTGCTGGATGTGGATACCTCGCCGTTCTCGACCTCAACGGACGAGTCAGGATCTTCTAATCCACTCTCATCCAACTTTCTACAATCAACATTTGTATTTATCTTATATTTGTACTATTTTATTTATTGATTGTGACACTTATTGTTTGTCTGTACATAGTACATTTTGTATGTACTAACTGCCCAAATTTAAAATGAGTCTGTATCAATAAAGCTACTTTTTGTCATTTGATTGATTGATGATTAATTCAGCAGGAATTTTAAGCAGGGGTGTTACTATATACTTCCTAAAACAATCAAACTCACCAGTTTTCATCAAATGTAATTTGCCTGTATATAATATATTAACAAGGCTTTCGTTGCTACAATTTCAACTTTCCGTTTGGAGCCAAGTGGTATTACTCTTGCTTGTGGTGGAAGTTTATAATCTTTTGTTGAGGTAAGTGATTGAGTTTTGTTCAACCCAAACGCAAGCTTACTGTTCAAATTATCCCAGGGAGATAATTTTCAAATCGAAACGGAAATATCTCTGGCTTCTCATTGGTCGATGCATTTTTGAAATTGGCCAATCAGAGCACAGCATTTCATTTCAAATTTTATAAGATTTATTTCAATAAAGATTCCCAGGGGAAATATTTATTGAAATACTGAACTTTGCGTTACAGACTTGTGACTTGTGATATAACTATATAGAAATGCGGACTAACTTTTTTGGCATGTCTGAATACCATCACCACCATCATAAATCGCATAGATACACTGCACTAAACTCTATTATGTAATTAAAACACGCTATTGGATTAACTTTAAATTGTGAGAACGTTACAATAGAGTAGACTTATAGCTAAATTATTGCTAAAAGTGTCAACCATTGCTCCTTTCAGCAAAGCTAGTCTAGTCTATTTATGGTATTTTTATTACAATTTGAAAGTTAATTGTATTAGGATTGAGTTTGCAATGCAATTGTATTAAAGCTTATAGAATGAGGATGATGTTATGCTTAAGTGTAAGTCTGTATTTTTTTCAATTTACGATGGTGGTGATGGTATTCATACATGCTAAAAAAAGTTAGTCCGTATTTCTTTATATCACAAGTCTGTAATGCAAAGTTCAGTATTTCATTAAATATTTCCCCTGGGACTGCTTTATGAAAATCATATAAAATTTTGAAATGAAATGCTGTGGTCAATTTCAAAAATGCATCGACCAATGAGAAGCGAGATTTATTTCCGTTTCGATTTGAAAATTATCTCCCTGGGATAATTTGAACAGTATCTAGTCATTTCCATATTTTCTTGCTGCATGCATATTTTAACTTTCATTCAGGTCTCGTTTCATTCAGTCATGGAAACTGTCATTATTTTCTGTCAGTAGCCTTAAATATTGTACCTTATTTTACTACCAAATTTCATTCATTTACTGCCATTTTGCTTTAATTTTTAAAGACAATTTCCTTTAAAGATAATGACAACATTTTAAAAATAATGACGTCTACTTTTAACTGACAAATTACATTAAAATAAAGACGGGTTAATTGGTAGCCTTTTGAAATCACACCAATTGTTAATTGGTAAGACACTTTTAAAATTCAAAATCAGTACTTGTAGTCAGTGGTGGTAGGCTAAACCTTCTAATGATAAAATAGAAAAAGATTAGATATAACTAGTGAACCCAGTTAAGGGGCGAACATAGCCCTCAAAAGTAGTTCAGCACCCAACACGTTAGTAAAAACAATTCCCAAAAAATCATCCCTACTTCCCATAGGTTGTTATGCTAGCTTTGTAAATACAAATTTAACTATACTTTATTTTCTACAGCGGTTAGAAAAATATGATTCCAGGATTTTGGAAAAACGTACTAATCCAATGATTACATTTTACGAAAAAATTTTTATAGAATAAATAGTGCCCCCCTCCCAATAATTCAAAAAAGGTTGGCTAAACTGGCGCTAACAAAACAAGGGGGCAGTAAAAAGTAACACCAGCTCTACTGAAAAATAGTAAAAAAAATTGCTGATACAGCGGAACTAATTTGGACTAGAATTAATATGCCATAAGATCATTAGGAAATGTCTTCTTTAGCTAATCATTTCCATTTATAATCATCTTAATAATCATCTCATCTCATCAATAATCATCAATAACCCATTTCGTTGGCTCATCTCATCAATAATCATCAATAACCCATTTCGTTGGCTTAGAGGGAGTGGGCATGCGAATTTTGCTTTTTGCTTTCAAGGAACGTGCAAATATTACGTGTGCGGTCGATGGGAGGAGGCGATGCTTGTTAAAGTCAGCACTTGCGTTACACATGGGGGAGGGGGTTTTGCGTTACGTAATATATGCAGGTTCCCTAGGCTCTCCTACCAGACCTAGATATATAGATAGTTTAGATAGATAGGTACGTAAATCTATTGCTTTATCTCAGCTTATGGTTATATATTAGAAAATGCAGTTTTTAAGAAAATTAGAGGGTGTCAAGCCAAGGAATTGTTTACGGAATTTGAAAAAACCGCCAACTTTGTAACTATAAAATGTAAGTACATCCTAGTTGCTACCGCAGACAGAACAGAATAACACAACACTTCGCACTGTCAACAAATTATAAGTTTGGCACTAATGTGGAATTAAGTTTTGGAATAAAATTTGAGTATATCTTGTTTAATTACATTATTGTTTCTTGATCTTGAAAAAACATATTTAAACTAACTGCATCAACTATCCAATAGCTAGACGACATTAAAATTTTATTAATCTTCGTACATATTTATATTTGTGTTAAGTTGTACTCCGCGAATGAACAACTATTATATTATTGGAATCAATAATTACTGTCAAAATGCTCAGCCGTTTTAGTTGTAAAGAAAGTGAAGATTTGGGACGATATCTGATAGCTGAAAAGGACTTTGACCATGGGGATGTCGTTTGGGAAGAGTCTCCATTGATTTCTGCGCCATGTCAACGTCAACATTTAGGGGTTTCCGAAGACTGGACATTTACTTGTGTGGGCTGCTATAAGAAAATAGAAGATGAGTCAATGAAGTGCCCTCGATGTCAATGGCCGTGCTGTTCGATTAATTGTTCCAAGGTAAAAATGACTATTTGTTGATTGATGATTGTGATTAGGAGTTGATCACCATAATTACCTATGACCAATTCAATGTAAGTTTTACTTATTACATAATGAGAAATTTAAAATGAATTATTTTGTACAACAGAGTAAAAAGCACAAAAATTATGAGTGCGGTGTCTTCTCCAAATTGGGCATTAGAGCTACTACTAAGACCTTTTGGAAGTTAATTTACCTTAGAGTTCTTTCGTCCAAAGACGTGGAGCCTGTCAAATATCAAAAGTACTTAGACCTTTGTTCTGAGTATTATGAACCTGGTGAAGTTTTCCAGAAGAAATGTGAATATAATGCAAAGGAGATTTGGAAATTTTTGGCTCAGGACTGCGAAATGGATGTCTCAATTAACGAATTCACTCAACTATGGGCAAGACTTCAAGTCAACAGATTCAAATTCCGTCATGGAGATAATCAATCCACAGAGTTAGAGTCAAAATCAAAAATATTTAATTCTCATTTAACTATATTTAGTAAGATCATTTAATAATAAATTGAAATTGTAAATTATGTAGACACGCAGGTGTAGCCGTTTACTTTTACAGCAGCCTAATTTCAAACTCATGCTGTCCTACTATGGAGTACTCATTTGTCGAAAATGTGGACGGGAATGGAGACGTGAATTGGAATATCCGCCTTTTTGCAAGAAAGCCTATCAAAAAGGGCAGCATTTTGTCAATTGCTTATAATCCTATAGAATCACAATATGGCACTGTCCCACGACAAATGCAAATTCAAACACGCCATCATTTTATTTGCAAATGCGAGCGTTGCTTGGACAATACTGAAGGGGGAACATACTTCCAAGCCTTAGTGTGCCCAAAATGTAGGAAAGGCTATCTACTGCAAATGAATCCCCTTGAAATAAACAACAGCCCTTGGAAATGTGACAAGTGTAACCACATGGAGGAAGCTTATATATTAAGAAAATTGATCAATAGGCTCAGACCAGGCCCGGATTTATTGCTTCGTAAGACCCGATCGGACGCCTTTTCTTTGAAGTTGGCTGACACTTTTATTGCCCAGCAGAAGTGCCTTCTTCACAGAAACCACTATTTAATGCTTCACTGCGCTTTATACTGGCTACTGCGAAGTGACTTCACTCGCGATCTCATATCCTCAGATGCGGACGCTAAATATCTTTTTTTAAAGATCATGAAAAGAGTGAAAAGATATCTTCCGTTATGTGAGAATTTCATGCCATCTAACACTATTTGTAAGTTTTGTTCCATTTATTTATCTCCGTACATTTCCATGTATGTTTATGATTGCCTCTCAAATTTTCCAACGCCATGATTCCACTTCATCTTCTTCCTTATAAATTCCATTGTAAGGGAAGATGGTAATATACTATACTCAGAATTAACTCTCAGACAGTTGCACCTTACAGCTAGGTAATCATATCGATTACAAAATATCCTACTGTTCTTTAGCCTGACTTTGTCTGTTGACTTGTGGCATGAAACTGGTTTCTAGTCTTCGTTATTTCTGAAACTTTCGAAAAGATTTTTTATTTAAACCTTTTTTCTATATTGCAGGCAAGATACATTTTATAGTTGCAAAAACATACGCCGCATACGTTTTCAAGTCCCCAGATATGAAAATGTTTGTTCAAGGAAATGGCCCAACATGGTACAAATTGAAAATCTCCAGACGTATTGTGGCCTACTTGAAGTCCAGTTTGGTCTGGTGGAAAATGAATTGTACCTGTTCAACGTATGAACGTGACGTGAACATCTTGAATGACATGATTGTTTGTTGGTCAGAGCGAGTGCAAATGTTCGAAGATGAATCCAATAGTCTTTTGTTTCGCCATCCCAAAGGAAGTTGGTTAAGATGCACAATATTATAAGATTTTGATAAACGTGAAATAGTACGACAGAAATATTGGCATTGTGTCCAAATTCAAACTAATTATTTGAAAATATGAAATCCGTTAAATTCCTAGGTTTATAAAATCCACAAGACTAAAAATGTTTGCCTTGTAAAAGTAAAGTGATTACACAATGAAATTACATGTCGTATTAACAGTGTGCCCTTAGTATTTCTAATTCGAAAATTCTAAATATGTCATAATTTATTGTGTCATATATAATAGTAATTTCATGGGCAGTTATTAATAAAATATTATTTACCAACTGATAATTGAAAAGATATATTTTGTTTTGTGGGCTAAACAATTTGCAAATTATAATATTATTATTGCATTATGACTCTCTCTAAGTCTCTATCTAGTAATGAAATAGTAATGGTAGATATGGTTATAGTATTATTTATTTGGTTAAAGCAGTTTAAGAAAATGATAATTATGAAGAAATTGTGGAATGAGATTATATTTATGAAACCCAACGCATACTTCCATTTACTAAATTTAAATAGCACATGAAGGTATGCATTGGGGTACATTATTGAAAACATTAATTGGATAGAGGAAGGAGGGCACCGAAACATATTTATCATGGGTTGCCAAATTCTACTACTTTCAGCCGTTTCGGAAAAAGTAGATGTTTTTCTTTCAGGGGATCCCCCTCTCGCCGCCTATATACGTGCCTGGTGGCGATTCCCGTCCACCCGTTCCCGTACGGACAAGCAAACAACATGCATACACTTTTTGGTTAACATTTTTATTGCCCCGAGTAGATTTGGTTCTAACGCAAGAAAATAAATGTCAATAGCACTAAAGCGTTACCTCCAGTGCAGCGCGCATTTAGTGGGTTTGATCGAGAACAATAAGTCCATACATAAGTATCTATCTTAACATGGTCTTACCCATGGATGCATACCGCTGCACTGTTCTATACGGCGGGAGCAATTCTTGATTTCGGGGGCTATGAATACCGCCTTCTAGCCCATTCTAAGATACAACCCAAGATTATGTATTCTTACAGGTACTAAGACCACTGGCATTTACCGTCAATGCTATAATAAACGCCGGGTTTTAAATAAACGCCGCATCTTTTAAGTAACGTCGAGTCTTTAACAAGTGCCGGCTAAAAATTTCTTTCAAGCGCTACAGGCCGGGGACCTTTGTTATGGCATTTATGATATACAATTAATCGTTTCAACACGAATTCTCCCTTTTTACCCTATTTCTTCAAAAGCAGCATTATACTGATTTTAACTAGAACCAAATTCATATTACGACAGTGAGTATTGAAGTTTTAAAAGCATTTTAGGTGAACATGGATTAGCTTTTGAGCATAGTAAACCTTTGGAAAGTAATGTGCATTAGTAAGTTGCGGTAAGGCATTTGCATTTGCTTGCAGGTAGTGCACTATAGTGGTAAGTGGTAACCTTTCACATGCACTGTGCTAGGAAAGTGTGGAAAGAGTCAAATGAGAATCTCCCCAGCGATGCACTGACCCAAGCATCATTCCGTAAGATTATCACTAAGAATTTTTCAAATGTCAGGTTTGTTCACGGTAGGCAGATCTCCTGAAAAATATTATGATTACTTAAATTTTATAGGAATAGTTTTAAATTTAGCTGCATAGAGCATCTATAATATAATCCTAGACTTGAAAAAAATTACCAATGTATGGTTGTCTTGGTAGGAGAACTTAGGAAATCTACATAATATATTATGTAATGCAAAACCCTCTCCCCCATGTGTAACGCCAGTGCTGGCTGCAGCACTTTTGAGTATATCCTCCTCCCATCAACTGCACACGTAATATATGCATGTTCCTTAAACGCAAAATGCGCAAGCTCAACTAATGTTTTTAATAATGTACCCCAACGCATACCTTCATGTGCTAAATTTAGTACATGGAGGTATGCGTTGGGGTACATTATTGAAAACATTAATTCCTTTAAACAACCGAAAAGAGTCGTTTCATATTATTGTAACGTTGTAACATCAAAACAATAGAAATTTACACAAGAAGGTTGAATGGTGGTGATTCGTGATTGAATGGAAATGATTGGCGAAAGGGGACATTTCGTAATGATCGTAACGTGACTTATTAAATAGCATTTCAAAATTTCTAATCCAAATTGGTTCTGTTATATCGACAAACTTTCAGAACTGGGTTTACTTTTTTACTACTCTATATTGATTCCTTTGGCAGTTGGCACACCTTTTTTATAGAGTTAAATAACAGTACTGGGTAACTAATTATTTATTCTTTAAAAATATTTATTCGTAAGTTGTACTCTTTGAATTTGTACGTATTTCCAAAATCCCAGGGAGAATCTTATTTTTTGATTTAAAAAGGGAGCTGTTTCTGTTTGGTGACTTTGTGGGATTTTTTTCAAAAATGGAGTCTGAAATTGTTCCCTGAATTTGATGCTACGATCTACAGTTATTATTTTGGTGCAGGAAATTCCTGTTTATCAGGAAGTTGGGGCTGCAGCTAATTTCAACAAACACAAGATAATAAAAGTATATTAATTTAAATATTTAAGAGTTTAAATATTTAAATTTACAAAGGTAACATAATAACCTATTGGGATGTTATCGAAATTGTTTTTATTACTGTGAAGGGTGGCCTTCTGAATTTCTTTTGAGTACTAGATTTGCCCCTTAGCTGGGTTCACTAGTATTATATAAATCTGTAGAAAAAAACAAGGAATAAATTTTAACCACGCACATCGTTTTCGGAACTCCCAGGTTCACATTTCCTTTAATTAAAACATTTACCAAAAAAGACACCTACACATTATAACCCATATTTGCATCAATCAAGGTTGTCTGGCTTTTTCAACATAACGTAAGGATATTAATGAGAGTTTTGGGGGGTTCTGTGAAAAAGTCATGGCATGCCAAGACATAAGGCAGCAAGAAATTTTCTATTGTATTGATCTAACTCTGTTTTTCCTATAAAATAGAAATATAATTAAAATTCCAGAAATATGAAGTGTCTTTGCCCATAGATTTTACTTTGACATTATAATCATTTCAACGAAGTTCAAATAATCCATTTCGCAGGAAACGAGTCAAAAATTGAAAAGGATTTTGAAAAATCTTGGATTTTCAATAGAATATTAATTTTATTTGGTACCTCTTAGTACCAGGCCATTACATAAAGGAAACCCAGAAACATACGATAGCCCTCACAAAAGATACACAGAAAATGTTAGCATTTGACTTATGTGCTTCATATTCTTTATTCTTTGTTATTCTTTGTGATTTGCCTTAACAGTCCAAAGTTCAAGTCAAGGTATAGCCCCTGCTACAAGGAAGTTCACTTCGAAATCACATTTTGGTATCATTTCATCATATAACTCAAAGACGTCAACCGCTACTGACCAGCTACTGACTAATTGTTTATACTGCCCCAAAGGGTACGCAAAATTTAAAGTTCCATGAGTGTTCTATAATGGAACGGTTGCAGCGCTAGTAATCCAAAACTTAAGTTTTCAGCAGTATACTAACTTTTAGTATCTCTATTTCTGACTGACCTAACATAATAAAAGTAAAAACAGTAAATGTTAGACTGTTTATTTATTTTGTATTAGTTTAGATGAGAAAAGAGGCATAAATAGTGACGTGCTTATAAGACTAATGGTAAAGTGTAAAGTTTTTGTTTCATAGAGTTGCAATCGCTCCATTATAGAAGAGTCGTTGGACTTTAACTTTGGCGTAACCGTTGTTGCAGTCCAACCAACTTATTAACTGTTTCAGTAGAGATTCGAACATTTCAAAATGTCATTTGGAAGCAGTCCCATAAATTCAACATTTGCTATGGATCCTAATTTAGAATTACCAGTTGCTGAATGCGTCCATGCAAATAATATGGGTAAATTAAAATACTAATCTAATAATATTAGTTGCACTAGCAATACCTGCATTTAATTCATGATAGAATTGCAGATAGTAAAGTAATAAGCATTAAATTCTGTCTATACGATTTGCAGAAAACGGGATGAACTGATGAGACTGGCAAATATGACAGCATCGGAGAAGATCTGATATGCAAAGTAGGCATAGACATTCCGAATCATCGTTCGAGATTGTACACTTGCGCAAAAGGACATGTCATTTACGAACGTTGTTAAAGTAACCCTTTGCACAACTATAACTGTTTCATCTGCCTGCGGACCTGGAAAAGCTTCATTCTTCGGCTGTCAAAACTCGTTCAAGTATTCTTTATTTCGCTGTCCTAATGTCAGAGAAAGCTGTATTCTAACTATGAACTGCAATTTCTGGAATCATCATGCAAAGGTCTGTAGAAATAGGTAAACACAATTTGTTTTAATAAAAAGCAATTTTAATCAATACTTAATACGACTCCATGAAATATGTTTAACTTTTATTATTTCACTTCCCTGATTTCCAGATTATGAGCAATCTATCTATATCATTAATAAATACTCGTTCAAATATTGATTCATGTTTTCGTTTAATTTACAGACCTATTTTCTGCAACGTCCAATCTAATCAACCATGCGATCATGATCCAATTCCTGTAAATCAGTATTTGGATCATTTGAAGGATCGTCATCTCATTGTGGGTCAAGTCTCCACCACTGAACAACAACGTGCTTTTCGTCTATTTTTGAACCCTACAAGTAAGTCTGTTTTGCAAATCATAATCTCAAAGCGGTAAAAATTATAAGACTTTATTTACAGAAGTTTTTAAACAATTAAGCAAATGGCAGTTGGGAAAATGAGGCTATTGGTTTGGCTTTCGTACCTTAAAGTGATAAATCTTATATATTAGATATTATTAATTAATATATTAGTCACACTAGATAGCATTATGAATTCATTACTACATAGATGTTCTTGTTATTATTATTATTATATGCTGGGTGCAACGGTACTAAAATTTCATTCAATCAATGTACAGGAGAAGAATCATTGCAAATCTCATATATCATCTATGATGAAAAGGAGTTTCTGATAAACTCATTTGTCGCCAGTGGTGTCATTTACATGTGGGTGACAATGCTGGAGAATGCTTATCCTTTGAGTGAATATCAAATTCATTTGGCATTCTACCAGAATCAGAACGATCCAGTAAGCTTTCTATTTATTTTATTATCCTATTCAACTCTCAGCGCTGAAATCTAATTCAGTATATTTACAAATACAATAACCATATTAATTTATTTAAGCACACATGGTGGTTACAGAGTTTTCAATACAACTACTCAGTCCCCGTCCTGCCACCCTGGACTATATTTCATCAGGAAGTGGGCCGACTTCCCTGCGCGGCTATGCCGCAATGGAACATGGTAAACTTATTTAGCCGTCGTGAGCAGGATACTTGGAAATTGCCATTCACTTGCACCATTGAGAAGATACATGATGAGCATCCCACCTGTGAACAGGAATGAAATTACATACATTGACAAGCATTTACATTGAGTGTGGAAATAATAATCGCGTAGTATTCATTATAGCATTTTCTAATTCTTAACATTTCATGATCATTGTTGTACTACGTAATTAAAAGATGTTTTAAAGTTTGGAGTTGTTTTATTACTGAATTCATGAATTGTTTGTATTGTTAATATACAAAGTAGTTAGTGTCAAAATTATATAATTATGTTATTATCGTGTCTTTACGTGGTAATTTTGTTTGGGTAATATGGTTATTAAGCCACACAAATAAATAAGTCTAAGTAATAAGAATTACTTCGTCATTATTTTCATTTTTATAATAGCCATCTTCTCCTTTGCCATTATAAACTACTACGGGCATAAAGGGATCAGCATACATCGCAATATAATTTAATGAGCATAGATATTTGATAAGAGCATGAAACGTCCGGTGCTGGGAATCATTATAATATATTATTTAGATAAATGATGTTACGAAACGATATTGATATCTGTCCCCATTAGGAAAGATGGTTTGGGTTCGTAGTGTCCGATTTCATCATTGCGATAAAATATTATTTGTAGTAATACCACAGAGCATGATTATCATGCTATGCAATGCACCCCTTGTGACTTAACGCTACCGCATACCTACATTTACTGAAGATGTGCAGATGTTATTAGGAGGAAAGACATAAGAAAGATATCAATTTTTAACGGGAATGTAATATGATATTCATATCTCTATTGTAAAAGAACCAAATAACGAAGCCTAACATACGTCATAGATATTCGAATGAGATAGATTATTAGAATGCTTCGATGATATTTTTTGTGCATGATAAAAGATCATGCAGACTGATATAGTGAATAACTGCACAAGTGTTTAGGTATTGCATACATACAGACGGATAAATGTAAGTAAAGATATGTGACTTTTACGAGACGGGTAGAAATATTCTTGGGTGGATTACAGACCACAGAACTAAGACGACATCACTACTAAGTCGAGAAATGATCCCCCTATAAGAAAATGATATTGGCTTCACATAGGGTAGTAGCATAGGATTTGTGTAGGGTCTGTGAAGATACACTGCGTAGGAGGAGAACTATAAAATCGCATGGAATGCTAACATTTATACCGAATTGGGTCGAAAATGAAATTGAATGACCAAATTGACAATAGAAGTACCAATATATACTACATTTGCCATTCTTCATTGTATTTTGCATTAACTCCATTTTTGACTGCCTAGTGAGAATCGTTAATAAGTAATGAAATGTTTTGTCGCATATAAAAATTTACTGAATATCAGCCAATACTAATTTATTCTTTAAGCGTTGATTAAGCATATGCATCAAGTCTGCATAAGTCCAAACCCAAATCATATTAATCTCTAAATTTCAGTATTAAGTATGTTATTGCTACATGTACCGGAGCCTAAACCTAAACAAAACTTATGATGGGTCCTTTCTCTAATCATTAGTATAATGGACATAATTTGCATCACAAGAAAGCTACCTTGGATCTAAACGACCACCAAAGCCCAGTATGATCATTCAAGTGTATGCGGAGTAGTCGCTGAAAATTCTCAATTATATCAGCACAGCTACACCTGTTTTTTAGAAAGATAGGTAGCAGACTTCTGCAGGGTGGCGTGGTCAAAATTGAGGACACTTATATAAGGTGGTTGTTGCAATGTTACACAATTGTAATATAATTAAAATAAAATAGACTACTCTATATAGGAGAGGCTAGATTCATATGTGGTGTCTGATTTCTTCTTTCTTACGTAAACATCTCTATAATTATGAGTTTCAACTATTGAAATATTAGGTATAGGATTAAGAATGAGGTCACATATTGGTATTGGTATAAGACAGACGATCATACAACTACGCAGCATAAAAACACTTATTTATAGTTTCCTTGTTATAAAGCAGGTAAGCTGTCGACAGCAAAATTCGTATCATTTAATGTCAAATCAACAAGACCTCTTGAAAGGATTACAAAACATATTTATTACATGTATTAGAGGCTGGGGAAAGAGAGTACATCATTAGTGACTACTGCCGATGCAGGTGTTTATGGTATTTGGTATGTAGGGTTGGTTTCCAATTACAGAATTTTGTATAGTATTACTACTTTCTGTTGAGATAATTGTTTTTGTTGACGCAAATTCTTCTTAATATACCTTTTCGAGCTGTTGTAGATCTGTCTTAGATACATATGCACAGTGCAATTGAATAACTATATTTACAAATACATTTTGGGATTATACAAGTAGTGTTCGATGGTCCAGATACTTTCTCTTTACAGAAAGTGTATAAATGTCCCCCTGCACCCGTCCCTAGCAGATTTCTTTGTATTAATACGTCCACAGCACCATAATTTACGTTTTAGCATCCATGATTCCCAAATTGATCGGTAATTATCAGCTTTACGGTAAATCAGCCAGAGAATGTATCTTTGTAGTAGACTTATGTATGAACAAGACTGATTTGTCTCTTCCCGACTCGTATGTGGGGCCGACCCCATTGAAAAAAGATCATATCTACCGAATTTTGAGAAACTAACAGGAGTTGGTGGCAGAGCTCCGAAAATCATCAAAAATTGTAATTTTTTTGTCCATTGATAGAGATAAGCATTTCAAAGCAAATAATATTGCGAAAGATATTCTCACACACTAGAAGAGTGAGCAGAACAGGCTTTTTTAAAATGAAAATATTGCCCTGTGGAAAAAGTGGAGACGTGAGACAGAACATGAATTTTCTCTTTTTTGCTAAAAGGAATGAGGTAAACTCTAGTTTATTCAGAAAAGTTCATCTTCTCTGTATATACTGTTTCTGTCAGTCTGTCCGTTCGTATGGATATCCCTGTACCCGATAACTTTCGAACAGTTTGAACAAGAGAGTTCAAATTTTCAGGGTACAACCTTTAATCTGCAGGTAAATAGAAAGGTTGAGTGCGTAAATAAATTATGGATGGGTTTATAATTTAAAATAGCTAAAAATGAATGTAACTTCGGTTCTATTCATCGTACAAAGTCGTGTAATAGCTCGATTGAAAGCGGAAAGGTTCGTGGACACTACTAAATAGGTTACAGCCATCCCCTAAAAGGGACAGTGGAGGAAAAACATATGAAAATAACTGAAAATGGATGCAACTCCAGTTCTATTCGTCCTACAAGTTCTTGTAATACCTCGATTGAAAGCTGACAGGCCAGCGCATACTAATAAATATGTTACAGCCATCCCCTAAAGTAAAAAATCTGAACTTCTCTGCAGTTTTTGCAATGGTTTATTTAATACAACAAGGCAAGGCTGATTAAAGTAAGCTGTCCTTTAGAATACAATTCCAACTTTGTCAAAGGGATTCTTTTTATAAGAAAAACATAGGTTTTTCCTAATGCATTAATCATTAACTTCCTATTCATTAAAGGATTCAAGTTAGCTAATATCCTACCTACATTAATTACATCAATTATAATCTATACTTATTAGATTTGTCCTACCTAAATAGTATGCCTATTGCCTAATATATTACTACTTACTTTACCAAAACTACTTACTTTATATATACCTTGTAATTAACATCTCTCAAACAAATTATGCTACTTCAATTTATGTTAGCTTTACTTATTTATAGGCTTTAAATCTAAATCATTGTACGTAATCACAATTGGAATAAAATGGTGAAACACGAAAATATCGCACATCCTACTCTGTGTTCTATAAGTGCATCAAAAAGTTATTCGTATAAAGCATGAAACCTTAAAGGCATCTTTCTGATTTTTGTAGTGGTTGGCTGTGGGGTCAGTTAGACCTAGAAATGTTAAGTAATCTTCCACGTTGAATATTTACCACGGACTTTCTACCAGACTAAGTTAAGGTTAGAAAGAAGCTAAGCAGTGTCCCGAGTACCATTTAAGCAGAGTTACTTCATGATCTGAATACATCGTTTAGCTTGGACACATGTGATTTAGTATACTCAACATCTACTGCTACTACAAAATACAAATAGCAAAACAAACGCCCACACCACACCCACACTGACACAAGGTCAGAAGTGAGCACAGAAGGCAGTATAGCTTCGTCCATTCTGCATTGCTTATTGTTTTATTGCATCGTCCATCCAAACGTTCTTGCTTCTGCTTGCAGTTAATCGCTTACCCTGCTCCGGTCCGTTCCTCTACTGCCCGACTCTTAATCGTACTATATAGAGCATACTTTTTTGATCTGCTTAGCTAAACGATCTCGTTATTAGAACAGAC
The DNA here is from genome assembly GCA_020055645.1 of Tomocerus qinae. NCBI lineage: Eukaryota > Metazoa > Arthropoda > Collembola > Entomobryomorpha > Tomoceridae > Tomocerus > Tomocerus qinae. The sequence goes on from CM034548.1 coordinate 31,461,954, forward strand.
CCTTTCGCTTTCCTGAAACACTAGCGTTTCACGCATCTAGAAGCAAAGAATATAAAGCTTCTTCGCCTGTTGCTTCTCAAATCGGATTGAGATCTTGAGGGAATTGGAAGTAGAAGAGCAGGGAGCAGAATGAATTTGTCACTTGCAGATGCAAATGCAAACATTGCGTAAGTTGAATTGAATTGAAAATATTAACATCATTTAATAGCATTCATTTTTTAACAGGTACTGGCAATATTTTTGTATTTATAGAGGGTCACTAGATTGGATGATTCTGTTTCCTATCCATTTTAATTGTCCTTGCAACGGGTTATCAAAACCCATTCAAGAAATATTTACATGCATCAAAGGGCATAGGATTTGTTTGGGTTGCAGAAACAAGCAGAGTAACCCTTTGCTTTGTACCTGCCATCATATATGGATTATGAGAATGAATGACGAAGATCCACAGGGCCCCTTTTTCATGGACGGCAACAATAGACAACAAGTCAGTATGCCACAGCAACAAGGCAGTTTGGCACAACAACAAGGCAATTTAACAGTACAAGACAATTTAGCCTATCAAAGCACTGCGGCAGGACAAGGCCATATAACGACACAACAAGGCAGTTTGATAGTACGGCAATGTAATGTGGCACAACCACAAGGTAGTTGGACGTTACAACAACCCAGGTTGGCAAAATATCAGGCCGACATGTCACAACGTCCAGGCCCTTCAAGAGCACAACCACAACGTTATCCAATTTGGACGTTACACCAACGCAGGTTGGCAAACCCTCAGGCCTATATGTCACAACGTCCAGGCCCTTCAAGAGCACAACAAAGAAATTTGATACAGCAACCATTCAGTTTGGTACAAAAGCCATCAAATTTGAAACAACAACCATTCAGTTTGGTACGACAGCCTTCGAATTTGGTACAACAACCATTTAATTTGGTACGACAGCAATCAAATTTGGTTCAACAACCATCCAATTTGGCACTGCAACCATCCAATTTGGTACTACAGCCATCCAATTTAGTACAACAGCAATCCAATTTGATACAAAAGCCATCCAATTTAGTACAACCATCGAATGTGGTATTGCAACAATCCAATTTGGTACAACAGCCATCCAATTTAGTACAACAGCCATCCAATTTGGTACAACTACCATCAAGTTTGGTACAACAGCTATCCAATTTTGTACAACAGACACCCAAATTGGTACAACCGCTATCCAATTTGGTACAGCAGCCACCCAATTTGGTACAGCAGCCATCCAATTTGGTACAGCAGCCATTCAATCTTGAACAGTCACAAGTGTATTTGACAATCCCACGAAGTAATTTGGTAGGACAAGAAAATTTAACAATACAACAAGACAATTTGACAGTACAAAGAGGTAATTCGACAGCACGACGCAGCAAATCGAGAGCACGTCGAGGCAAATCAACCGGACAACGAGGCAAATCGACAGGACGAGGGAGTTTGACAGTGCCACGAGGCAATTTGACAGTTCCGCGAGGATGCTTGGAAGTGCCACGAGGATATTTGACAGTAGTGCCGCGAGGCAATTTTGCAGGACAAGATCATTTAAAAATACAACAAGGCAATTTAGCAGAACAAGGCAATTCGACAGCACAATGTAGCAAATCGAGAACACGACGAGGAAGACCGCCAGGAAAACGATGCAATATTACAGTGCCACGAGGAAATTTCGCTCAAAACCAAATCAATTTGACCGGTCAAAGCTATTTCACAGTACAACAAATCAATTCAGCAGAGCAAAGCAATTTGACAGCACAACAAGATAACTTGATTCAAAAACAAAGCAATGTGGGAAGAAGCGAATCAAGAGGTCATAATGATCCCTCTATACCAATTGGACATAGGTGAGCACTATTCCTATGGTTTATAAAAAGTCTCACTTTGGCTCTGTGGCGATTTGTGTAGTAAATAGTTTTTTGTTTATGTATGTAGTAGTAGTAAGCTATTAATTGACTTTTGCTGTTGTAACACTTATTTGAAATATTTTTTACAGAATACAGGATTTAATAACTACGGATGGCGAAAAAGAAATAGTGGTGGTGGAAGATATCTCTCAAGAAAACGTTGTGGAAAGTCAAATCAGGTAAATTTTAATTAGATATCTATTTATTGGCATCAAATAAAATCATTGTTTTCAGACAAAGCTTGTAGGGTATTGTGGTACACATTTTAACCTAATTTGTAGATACTCACTTCGTAGCGACACAACAGCAGAAGCTCTAACTTTGCAAACTGCCATCAATCCTGCTTATTGCGATTCATGCCATTATGTTCTCGAACCAGGTGAATGTGTCAACGGATATACGTGTGTGGTTGCGCATAGCATTTGTGAGAATTGCAAAACACAGAAGAAGCTAACCGACCATTGCATTTGCAAATTATCGTGGTTAAGTAATTCCTGCTCTGAGATGATAAGATGCTTACGTGGAACGGAAGGATGTCCGCTTATTGTGCCTGTGACAGAACTTGACAGTCATATGAAAGCTTGCAAATACAGGTTACAATTTACAAGTGAAAAGTGAAAACGTATTTAAAAAATATGCATAGCCAATGGTGTTAAAATATATCACTGTTAGTGATTTCGTTTTTGGTAGTGCCATTATATGCAGCTTATATATACAATTGCAATGTAGGGCGATAGATACGATTCTCAATGACTTATAATTTTCCATGAAATGCTATTAAATGCATTGATTTTACTTGCAGAACCATTTCATGCGAAAAAAATCACGATTTATGTAATGTGAGAATCGAAGAATACTTAAGCCATTTGCAACTGTTTCATCCAGATGACCTTAGAGCAGTGCGACAAAAAGAAAAGAACTACTACCTTGATATAAATGTCAACAGTAAGTGTTATTCCTCATTAAGATAAATGACAAAATGGCTTATTATTGTTAACTGACGTGTAAAACGTTCATTTTCCGAATTCAGCAGATCCATTGTAGTTTTCTATCAATTACAGTGTGAAGGGTTAGTTTAAAATTGGGAATTCTTTGTTGATAATCAATGTATTATTATAAAAATTGGGAAATTACAATGATTGATTGAGTTTCATTATGACCATAGAATATGTAGGCACGCTAATGTAGCTGTATAGCCTTAAAAATAGAATATAGAATATTATTCATTTCCTTTTTGAAACTTTTCATTGTGATAAAAATTTACGCATTATAGAAACAGAGATTCAGACGTCATATCTAGTAGACGGAAATAGAAAGTATCTTATACACTCCCTTATCAAAAATGCTTTGCTGCGGATATGGGCAGTGGTATTGGAGCCAATGGGCACGTTGGATATACTTGATAGCTTCAGAATCGGATTGGAATTCCACCGGACAGGAAGGGTTAGTTGATAGAGATATAATGCAACTATTTTGAACTTAAAACATGATTGACAGCGTTTCAACGTTTACTCACGAATTTCATACATTTGCATGTGTACTTCATATTTCCAGGAGCACAAAATCTCTTGGGAGCTTACTGTAAATTCTCCTCATATAGATGAACAGACTATTTTTCACCTTGGCCGACAGAAAAATATGTCTTCTTACATGTTGACACACTTCTCCAAAGAAACTGACGGCATTAATAAAGTGACTGCCCTCCTATGGATCATTGATAGGAGGTTGGGGTTGAGATAGATTAATCCGAATTTTTGTTGATTCAACTTCTTCCCATTGACCAATTATTGCCCTTGTATCTGCTTCATCAATTTTTAATGCATTATTTACCCTGTGAAATAATAATAACTAGATAATTCATGTTGAACTTGAATTTGATGTTAAATGTTAATCTACTACAGTGTAAACTAAGTATGTATGTAGTGAAATAATGCCAACCTATAGTAATTTATCAACATCAGTTGAATTCAACTGGTAAAAATAATTGTTACGTTTGTACAAATAGCTACATTTGTTGTTTTTATTGTTTTTCCAATTAATGTGTGGTGTACAGTATTGAAATAAATGGCTTTATGAAATATTATATACATTCTCATTTATTTTTCATATGCTACATAGCATAGGTACTTATAATAAACGATTACATGGACAACAAGGTGTCAGGCATCGAAAAAATTTTAATTTCCTGTGTAACAGGTCCCGCCCACTAAAGGAGTACGGAGTACGTAGTAAATAAATAGCGAGTGAAGATAGCTTACACCCATGTTGATACATTGAAAGATAGTTTAATTGATACTCATTAACTCATTACACACCTTATCATGGTTTATCCACAACCAGGCTCTCAGTTAACTTTGACTAATTTATGAAAGTTTGGCACCCATCCCCTTAGTACTTTTAATGAATTTCGAAAAGTTTGATAATATTTTTTGTTTAATTTCGAAAGATGCTTGATTAGCGATTACTGGACACGATAAGTTGGTGAATCTCCTCATTTTCATTTCTGAATAAAACTAATGATCACTTGATAATCAATCACGAAAGACAGTGCAATCCGACAGACGGATAGACTATATAGTCTTTACCATTGCCAAAGGATAACCATTGTCCACTACACCGTCCCTTGAATGCAGTGTAGGACAAGGACAATGATTATATTTTTCATACCTTGAGTTATTAAGTTATTAGACTGAATTTGGATTGGAGTAGTATGACCGCAGAAATGTTAGATAAGGTCGCTGACTTACTGTCTTAGTAAAATATACCATTCTGAAAAAGTAAGAAATTTACCATAGATTACCATCGCATTTATTTTGCGTTTTGCATAGGTAATTATAAAAGCCATCAATATTAAAACAGACGAATTTGTCAGTTAAGAATCTAAAGGGCGTCAAAGATATATTGAGATCCTCTCGATTATCTTTTGTCAAAGGTACAGGTAGACTTCAAGGTAATTCTATTCCTCACATGCAGGGATGCGCTATTAAAGCTACTGGGCCATAAAAAAGCTTATGTGGTGGTACAACATTATCAATTTTCTGCAGAAATTTTTGACATCTTCATCTCATGAATGATCTGCAGTTTTATCAATGTTATCTTTTGATCACCAGACAACAACTTTCAGCCCAATAGCAATGTATATATACAAGTATATTGTAGTATATGTATATTCAAGTGGCAAATAGTTCTAATCACACAAGACGGTTTGGCTTACGAGCCGTACCAAAATCAGATAGAAAGGAGACTCAATTGTCCAACCACAGTGTGCAACTATGGGAGGGAGTGATTTTTGAGGCATTGACTTACCTATGCTTTGCAATGTATATTTATGCACTACAAAGGAAGATAGAAACTGATTTCCAAAATATTACTCTGTCCGGCCGATGCCATAATAAGTACTTCTACTCCAATATGTTTTTTAGCTGTAATTATTGTCACATATATAGGATTGTGGTAGCTGAGAGTGTTTTCGGTACATTGTACATTATGATAAAATTGAGTTACAAGATCATAAAATCGCTAACTTGCTCTGACGCATGAAGTCAGACATTCAGAATTAGATTTTCTGCGTAGTTTGTATTTATAACTATCTAGGACTTGTATAGGTTGGATGGTGGGTGTTGTGATGGCATATCAAATTTCTTTCCTCGGTGTGAATCTGAATCATATCACCGATTACTAAAAATAAATGCCGGACAGAGGTCATTAAGGACAGACACGAAGCTTACAAAATATTTTTCTGAAGATTTTGTTTCTTTACTATTAAAAGCTTTCTTATTTCGTGTTAGCATCCTACCAGTCCATACCAATTGAAGAGATTTTTCAATTTAAACAACTTGATAATATGTATGTCTTTCATGAATGATAAAAAATGTTTGCCTTTCATCTATCAAATTATATTGCTTTACTGCTTTTTAATCAGATGAATTAAGGTGCATTAAATTGCTTTTTAACAGTTGGTGTTTCAATAATTCATTTCATCAAACTACTTTCTACCCCGCATTATGTAAATTGTAATAGAATAGAGTTTTAATAGCCAGTGAAAGATAAAAGACGCTTAGGATGATAGCTTGATAGCTTGGATGTACGCAATGTTACCAGTATCTGTACCAAATTAAGCAGTATGTTGAATATCTGTTAAATTATTTTATCATCGAATTAGTGCAGAAAAGTAGTTACACTATTATGGGAATGAAGAAATATAACTGTTGGTATTCCATCGTACATTTCATTCCCATTATTATAGTAGTTCGATGTTTTACCTTGGATTAGGTTTAGAGTTACAGAATGATATCTTGTGTACGATTTTTGTTGGGATAATTATCACATAGTTATATAATAAGAGGTTTTTTCCCATATCGCAGACAGTATAATTAATCTCGAAATTGTCGTCACCATGCTCTACTTAATCCATTTGATACATTATACTTGTATCCTGCAAAATGTGTTGTGTACAGGTAATAATCGGTAGCATAAATTAGTTGCAAAATTAGAGATGTAATCGAGGAAACAACATTCCAAATTCCATAAACGTCCTAAAGGTACTCAGCTTTGACTAATATCAAAGGGTAACCATTGTCCACTACCCCATCTCCTGAAACTTCAGATGTTATTAAGGTTACTTGCAAGTCCTTCTTGAGATCGCTTCAAAAATTAATGTTCCCGGCCCTCTTTCACTATAACTCTATGTAACACTCCGGATATGTAAATAATAACCATTGTCTGGTACGAGGTCCTTGTATTAAAAGTAAAAGACAAAAAGATTTAAGATTAGTAGAGTATAGGACAATGATTATTTTTCATACCGCTTATTTTTTTAATGAAAGACGCTAACGGTGCGTGGAATAGAATATTTACTAAGTGTTATTTCTGCATTAACAGATGAAGAAATCATATACTATATATTGGTCTTATACTTCTTGAATGTGGAAGTCTACTATTCAATGTTACATTGTCAATATAGCAGAAAATTGTAATACAGTTGCGATACAAAATTCTGTAATTGGAAACTTAATATTGAGTAAATTACATAACGAATCATATCATATCTTCTTCTACATCTCCAAAGAAAATATTTTTCCATTTATTCGGGTCCTTTTGCTTTCGAGTTTATATACACGACTTTGTAGGATGAGCAGAACTGAAGTTAGTACATGCATTTTTAATTTTTTATCAGCCCTTAACGGGCAAGCTTTAGGAAGTTAATTGTCAGTGGCTTCTAAATTCTACCCTGAAAGTTTGAACACTGTAGCTGAATGCGACCAAAAATTATCGTGCGTGCACAGGTTATCAGACAAATCACTCTAGAATCTTGATCTAGACGCTGCTACCTACCTGATCTCTGCTCAGCGAAAGATAGATTTGTATTTTATCATCTTATACTTCGCAGGACTAAATGTTAATGTGACAATGTATATTCGGTAATTGAAAATTTTATTGTCCGTTCGCTTCAATTCTAATCTCATCTGTACCATTAAAGAAGGAGAATACAGGAAATGTAGTTAGGACCAAAAGGTAATGAATATTATGGGAAAATTACCAATTCAGAAATGCAGGCAAACTTCCTTGGCAATCGAACTTGAATCTCTAGGAACAAAAGGTGACATAAATTTCTGCCGCATAAATAAATGTAGTTGCGAGTGTTTTCGATAGACACATTCCGATTTAAGATAAAATCGGAAGATAATATATAGACTTTTTCTGATGCATGAAGTTGGATTTGTAAAATTATATCCTCCGTTGTTTATATCTATGACTTGATCTCGGGCTTGTAAATTGGTATGATGAGTGGGGTGATGGCATATCAAATTTCTTCCTCGGTGCGAATCTCATTCCTATTACCGATCACTAAGAAAAAACAAACATGACAGAGATCATTTATAACACCAGATATGCTTATACAATATTTTCCTCGTGATTTTGTTTCGTTACTAATACAGCCTTTCTATTTCAAAGAGCATCTTATTCTTTTGTTTCAGCGTTCTAATACCATTATCATCGCACCAGAATGATTTGGATGGAAAGCATTAACGTATCGAGAAATGGTTGAGAGGGATGAGGGAACAAAGATAATAACAAAATCTTAATATCTTCGCGTATGGCGATGAAACGGAAAAGCAAAGTGAAAGTCAAACAGTGTGTGAACCAGACACCAGACTACTAAGTACCGACGAAACACTTCTGTATGTTATTGGTATTTCTGTCTAAATAAAAATTTCAAATTGCTATAGATATATAGTTACTTTTGCTTACACCAATAAATGTTCCATAATTCAATGGTAATTGTGTTTCTCCATACTATAATAATATTTTCAGATAGAAATAAGTATGTAATTCTCAGTTAGAAATTAGAAATAGTAACCAATAAAATATGTTGTGTAGATTGTGGATGGATGGTACAATGTATATTGTAATGCTCTTAATCCAAAGCATAAAATCATAACGTAAAATAAATCCACTTTGAATCTTTCAATATTATACTAAACAATTATTGCCACCTTTTTTTCCAAATGCATATGTTGGATGATTAGGTAATCTTTAAGCATTTACATTTTTTACTTTAGACCCTCAGAGAGTCTTTACCTATATATCAAAGGATAAAGTTTGTCCAAACCCCATCCACTTAAAATCCAAATAATATTATGACTCTTCAAAGTCTCTTCTAACAAGACATGTCCTCTGCTGTCATACTCATACTCATACACCAAAGTGGAGATACAAAAAAACAACCATTGTCCATTACAATGCTACATTGCCAGTATATAAAGTGTAGGACAATGATTATTTTTTTCGTATCCAGAACGAATTGCGAGTCTGGAGTACTAAGGCTGGTATGTCTGTCGCTGCGAGCTGGCTGTATTCGTAAAAATGCCTTTCTGAAATAAGAAGAAATCTATCATACAATACATAGATTGCGATTTCCGATCGCAATTATTTTGCTTCTTGCATAAAATAGTATATTGCATTATATAGTAAAAGTCATCAAGAAATAAAATAGAGAAATTATAAATCAAGGATCTAAAGGATTTACGTAAGAAAGATGTTGTGAACCTGTCGATGATTATCTTTTTCAAGGTAAGGTTTTAAGGCAATTCATTTCCTCCTGTAGATAGGGAAACTGTAATGCCACTGTCGTCGGAAATGTGCCACAGTAGACTTTGACGCACGATTTGAACAAATAAATGTCAATATTTAGCAGAGACTTTTGACTCCAGTTACCTTTGGAATGACGAACTATCTTCGAGATCTAGTATTGTTGTCTGTTGGCCCCCCGAAAATATAATATAAAAAATTCACCCGCTCTGTCCAAAGAAGCCCAATCCTACTGGGTTTGTGTCATTCATTGACTTAATAACGTGCAAATAATATATGCAAATATGCACTACAAAGGAAGATGGAAACCGATTTGCAAAGATTACTCTGTCTGGCGATGCAGCGATATTTATACTGCTAACATTATAAATTATAATTATAGTATAAGAGATTATATTATAACATTAATATGTTATCTAGCTGTAATTATTGTTACATATAAGTAATAGGGGTAGTTGCCAGTGATTTTTGTAAATGTAATATATAATATGATAACATTGCTTCAGAATATCATAAAATCGCTAACTTCTTTTGACGCACGAAGTCGGATTTGTGGAATCAGTTTTTCTCGGTGTGAGTGAATCTGAATCATATCACCAATTACTAAGAATAAATACCTTACAGAGGTCATTAAGGACAGATACCCAGCTTACACAATATTTTTCTGAAGATTTTGTTTCTTTACTATTAAAAGCTTTCTTATTTCATGTAAGTATTTTGTCAGTCCGTTTTTACAGAAATTTGCTGACAGTTAGTGTTTAAATATTCCATTTCATCAAACTACTTTCTACCTCACATATTGTAAGAGAATAAAGTTTTAATAGCCGATGAATGATAGAGGACATCAAAGATGATATATAGTTTGATAGCTTCGATGTATGCAATGTTACCAGTATATAGCCAGTAGCTGTACCAGATTATGCAGTATTAATGTAGAATGTCTGTAGTTGCTCATGTTAAATTATTTTACCATCGAATAAGTACAGAAACATTTTTACACTATTATGGGGAACTACAAATGTTGTTGGTTTCCCATCGTCTATGTTATTCCTCACAGAATATAAGGTTTAGAATTACCTAATGATAATGATGTCTGGTGTACGATTTCTGTTGTTAGGATAATTATCCCATAGTTATATAATAGAGATTTTTTCCATATCGCAGACAGTATAATTAATCTCGAAATTGTCGTCAACATGCTTTAATCCATTTGATACATTATTCTTGTATCCCGCAAAATGTGCTGTGCGCAGTGCACAGGCAATAACAGGTAGCATAAATTTAGTTGCAAAATTAGTGATGCAATCGAGGGAACAACATTCCAAATTTCCGTATAAACATCCTACAGCTAACCAATATCAAAGGGTAACCATTTTCCACTACCCTATCTCCTGAAACTTCAGATTTTATTAAGGCTTCTTGCAAGTCCTTCTTGAGTTTGCTTTAAAAATTAATGTTCCCGGCCCTCTTACACTAACCCAGCATGTAATAACCATTGTCTGGTAGGTCCTCGTATTGATAGAATAAGACAAAAAGATTTAAGATTAGAGTATAGGACAATGATTATTTTTCATACCGCTTATTTTAATGAACGACGCTAACGATGCGTAGAATAGAATACTAGGTATTATTTCTGCCTTAATAGATGAAGAAATCAGATCGCATTGGTCTTACTTCTTGAATATAGAAGTCTACTATTCTATGTTACATTGTTAAACCTAGCAGAAAATTGTAATACAGTTACGATACAGAATTCTGTAACTGGAAACTTAATACTGGGTAAATTACATAACGAATCACATCATATAATATCTACATCTCCAACGGACAGATTTTGCCATTTATTTCAATCCTTTTGCTTTCGAGTTTATATACACTACTTTGTAGGATGATCAGTCAGAACTGAAGTTACATGCATTTTTAATTTTTTATCAGCCCGTTAAAGAGCGAGATTTGTGAAGTTAATTGTCAATGGCTTCTAAATTCTACCCGGAAAGTTTGAACACTGTAGCTGAATGCGACCAAAATTATCGTGCATGCAAAGGTTATCAGACAAATCACTCTACAATATAGACTTCCTGATCTAGACGTCTAGACGCTGCCTACCTATCTGATCTGATCTCTGCTCAGCGAAAGGTAGATTTGTATTTTGCCATCTTAAACTTCGCAGAAATAAATGTTACTGCGACAATGTATATTCGGTAATTGAAAATTATTGTCCGTCCGTCTCAATCCTAATGTTATCTGTACAATTAAGGAAGGAGAGTACTATGCAGAGATACAGGCAAACTTCTGTGGAAACCAAACTTGAATATTTAGGCACAAAAAGGTGACATGAATGATTTTATTCGTAATTTTTGCCGCATAATTAATTGTGGTAGTTGTGAGTTTGCGGATGTTTTAGATAGACACATTCCAATTTAAGATAAAATTCGGGAGATAGTAGAATAACTTTTTCTGTTGCATGAAGTCGAATTTGTGAATTTACATCCTCCGTTGTTTATTTATATGATTTGGTCTCGGACTTGTTTATTGGTTGAATGGAGATGGTGTGAGGTACTGGTGTGATGAGATATCAAATTTCTTCTTCGGTGCAAATCTCATTCCTTTTACCGACCACTAAGGAAAAATAAACCTGACAGAGATCATTTTCGACAGACAAGAAGCTTAAAAAATATTTTTTTTCACGATTTTCTTTCTTTACCATTAAAAGCTTTCTTATTTCATGCAAGTATTACTTATAAAATTGGCTAAAAGTTGGTGTTTCATTATTACATTTCGTCAAACTACTTTCTACTGCGCATATTGATAATTGTAATAGAATGGAATTTTAATAGCTAATGAATGATAAAAGACTTCCAGGATGATAGTTTACTAGCTTGGATGTATACAATGTTACCAGTAGCTGTACCAATTTATGCAGTATGTAGAATATGTGTAGCAGTCATATTAAATTATTTAATCATCGAATTATATTTACACCATTGGGAATGGAGAAATATAAATGTTGTTGGTGTACTATCGTCCATTTCATTCGTATTATTATTGTTATTCAATGTTTTACCTTGGATTAGGTTTAGAATTACAGAATGATGTATGGTGTACGATTTCTGTTGGGATAATTATCCCATAGTAACATAATAGAGATTTTTTTCATATCGCAGACAGTAGTATAATTGTCGTCACTCTGCTATACTTAATCTATTTGATACATCATTCTTGCATCCTGCAAAATGTACTATGTACAGGTAATAACCGGTAGCATACGTATTTAATTGTAAAGTTAGTGATGTAATCTAGGGAAATGTTCCCGGCCCTCTTGCACTAACACTAAACTCGGGATAATTAATTAATAACCATTGTCCTGTACAGGGTCCTTGTATAAATAGTGTAAAACAAAAATATTTAAGATAAGATTGTAGGACAATGATTATCTTTCAGATCTCGAATTTGATGTAAGACACTGGACGGTGCTTACAGAATATTATATAATATTATAGCTGCCTTTGAAAGGTACCCGTCCCCTATTATAAAAGATGAAAAACTCTAGATGTTATTACTTCTTGAATATAGAATTCTCCTACCTATTCTATGTAAGATAGGGCTACAATTGTTAACCTAACAGAAAGTGGTAATAAGTACAAAATTCTATAATTGGAAACTCAATACTGGGTAAATTACATAACGAGTCACATTGTGTTATCCAAGCCTCTGTAGCAAATGTTTTTGCTTCGTGGGATCTACATTTTTGCATTTACCTGAATCCTTTTGCTTTCTAATGAGCTTTCATTACACGACTTTGTATGAAGAGCAGAACTGAAGACGGAATTTGATCATTCACTAACTTATGGTCAGTGACGTTTAATTTGTTCCCTGAAATTTTGAACACTGAAGCTGGATGCGACTAAAAGTTATGGTACAAAGGGAAATTATTACAGACGGGGAAAAAGGATTCGATTAAAAAAGAACGCCAATTAATAAACAGTTCACATTCATGGCCATTGGTGTGAATTATTATTATTATTATTGTAAAAATATACTAATATTACGATGTATTTCTGTCTTAAGCCTTGTATCCCATAATAAGATTAGATTTTGAGGAAGAAATGCAGAGCATTTAACATTAGCAGCATTACACTAAGTATTTTATTAGTATTAATAAATATGTAGAGGAGAAATTCCATATTTGTGACATTCACATTTATTCCTACCTAAGTTTAATGGGGCTTTCTTACCTTTCGCTGCACAGATCAGGCCACATGGTAACAAATACTCTGAGGGCATACGAATAAGGTGCATCGCACACCTGCCCGCCCACACAAACACAAAATGCTTACCTCATCGCGATCGCATGGAGCTTTTCTGCTCAAATAGAGTAAACCTATATAGTAAGTTATAAAGTCGGAAGAAGGCCTTAATATCCTTACAAATAAAGTAATATTAATCGACCCTCTTGTCTTAATAATGGAAAAAAAATTTCTTTTGGCTGGAGTCTAGAATCTGAACTGATTTGACTTATGACCTGTTGATGCACGATAACTTCAGCTTCGGTGTTCAAACTTTCAGGATACAATTTATGTAATTTGTATATAACTTCAGTTCTGATCATCCTACAAAATCGTGTAACAAAATCTCATTCGAAAGCAAAAGATTTCAGGTAAATGGCGAAAACATATGTAGATACTACGAAGCATAAATACCGCTGGAGGTTTGGATAACATAATGACTCGTTATGTAATTTACACAGTATTGAGTTTCCAATTACAGAATTTTGTACTTATTAACATTTTCTGATTGCAATTGTAAGGGTAACAATTGAAGCACTATTTTAAATACAGGAGACTTCTATATTCAAGAAGAGTTTTACATCTTTTACAATAGGTGACGGGTATCTTTCAAAGTCAAATATAATATATATTCTATATGCACCGTCCAGAGTCTTACACTAAATTCGCGATATGAAAAATAATCATTATCCTATAATCTAATCTTAAATCTTTTTGTATTACCCATACTGTTTATACAATAACCCTGTACCAGATCCCGAGTTTAGTGTTAGTGTAAGAGGGCCGGGAACATTAATTTTTAAAGCGATCTCAAGAAGGACTTGCAAGTAACCTTAATAACATCTGAAGTTTCAGGAGATGGGGTAGTAGACAATGGTTACCCTTTGATATTGGTCAAAGCTGAGTACCTTTAGGACATTAGGACATTTATGGAATTTGGAATGTTGTTTCCTCGATTGCATCACTAATTTTGCAACTAATTTATGCTACCGATTATTACCTGTACACAGCACATTTTGCTGAAGCCGGCTACAGGAATAATACATCAAATAGAGCATCAAGTAGAGCAGGGAGACCACAATTTCGAGATTAATTATACTGTCTGCGATATGGGAAAAAACCTCTTATTATATAACTATGTGATAATTATCCCAACAAAAATCGTACACAAGATATCATTCTGTAACTCTAAACCTAATCCAAGGTAAAACATCGAACAACTATAATAATGGGAATGAAATGTACGATGGTACACCAACAGTTATATTTCTCCATTCCCATAATAGTGTAAATACTTTTCTGCACTAATTCGATGATAAAATAATTTAACAGATATTCAACATACTGCTTAATTTGGTACAGATACTGGTAACATTGCGTACATCCAAGCTATCAAGCTATCATCCTAAGCGTCTTTTATCTTTCACTGGCTATTAAAACTCTATTCTATTACAATTTACATAATGCGGGGTAGAAAGTAGTTTGATGAAATGAATTATTGAAACACCAACTGTTAAAAAGCAATTTAATGCACCTTAATTCATCTGATTAAAATGCAGTAAAGCAATATAATTTGATAGATGTAAGGCAAACTGAAAAATCTCTTCAATTGGTATGGACTGGTAGGATGCTAACACGAAATAAGAAAGCTTTTAATAGTAAAGAAACAAAATCTTCAGAAAAATATTTTGTAAGCTTCGTGTTTGTCCTTAATGATCTCTGTCCGGCATTTATTCTTAGTAATCGGTGATATGATTCAGATTCACACCGACGAAAGAAATTTGATATGCCATCACAACACCCACCACCATCCAACCTATACAAGTCCTAGATAGTTATAAATACAAACTACGCAGAAAATCTAATTCTGAATGTCTGACTTCATGCGTCAGAGCAAGTTAGCGATTTTATGATCTTCTAACTCAATTTTATCATAATTATGTATATCTAACGAAAACACTCAACTAACACAATCACTTATATGTGACAATAATTGCAGCTAAAGGACATAATATTAGAGTATAAGTACTTATACTCATATGGCATCGGCCAGACAGAGTAATTTTTTGGAAATCAGTTTCTGTCTTCTTTTGTAGTGCACAAGTATACATTGCCATTGGGCTGAAAGTTGCTGTCTGGTCATCAAAAGATAGCATTGACAGAACTGCGGATGATGCATCATTCATGAGATGACTATCAAAAATTTCTGCTAAAAATGGATATTTTTTGACAAATCTTGAATTAAATTCTGTACTGTGTTTCATATCAAACGACAGTAGGAATGAAAGTTTCTATCTACATAGGGATGCGCATTGAAAAGCAACTTATACATTGTAGTACAACAATACATTGGAATGCAATAATGAGTGCGTCAGCAGTGAGTGAGTGCTACCCCGAAACTGCTACACTGCCACTTGCAAGTAATCGAGCATAAGCTTTTAGCACAAGCATAAGCTTTTTTATGGCCCAGTAGCTTTAATAGCGAATCCCTGCATGTGGGGAAATGCATTATCTTAAAGTCTACCTTTGACAAAAGGTAATCGAGAGAATCTCAATATATCTTTGACGCCCTTTAGACCCTTAACTGACAAATTCGTCTGTTTTAATATTGATGGCTTCTATAATTACCTATGCAAAACGCAAAATAAATTCGATGTCAATCTATGGTAGATATCTTACTTCTTTAGAATGGTTTATTTTACCAGGTTAACATATTTTTTCTTTTTAATCCAACATATCTGCGGTCATACTATACTCTTACTACTGCAATCCAAGAATCCAATCACTAATCCAACAAACTCTAAACTGTGTAATAACTCAAGTTACAAAAAAAATAATCATTGTTCTACTCTTTATTCAAGGGATGGTGTACTGGACAATGGTTGTTTTTTGAATCTCTATAGTTTGGTTGGTGTAGGACTATGACAGTAGAGGAGATGTCCAATCAGAATAGACTCCGAATAGCCATTGGAAGTTTTCAGTGTATGGGGTATTGGAGAACGTTTATCTTTTGGCAATAGTAAAGAATATAGACTATCTGTCTGACAGATCGCCCTCCTGTTTTTCGGGATTCGTGATCAAGTGTTCATTTTTAGTTTTATTCAGACATGCATGTAAGGAGATTCACCAACTTATCGTGTCCAGTAATCACTAATCAAGCATCAATAAAAGTACTAAGGGGCTGGGTGCCAACCGTTCAAAATTTAGTCAAAGTTTACTGGGAGCTTAGTTATGAATAAACCCTGATAAGGTGTGTAATGAGTACCAATCTACGGGTCAGGTTTTTAAAAATTGGACGAAAAAAATCCAGTGCCACAATTTTGTCCAATTATTTTATGCCTGTTGTACTATATTTATCTATGTATCAACATGGCTGTTTTTACGGTACAGTGTACTGAACAATGGTTGTTTTTTGAATCTCTGTTGTTTGGTTTGTGTTAGACTATGACAGTAGAAGTCATGTCCATTCAGAATGGATTCCCAATAACCATAGAATTTTCAATGGATAAGGTATTGGGCAACGTTTATGCTTTGACTATAACTTGTTAAAAAGTAATTTTGCTGTAAATGCCTTTAACTTCTGAAGCAATTATCAGATTTCGATGCAATCCCTTTTAGACAGAAAGTCGTAAGCATTTAATATTCATGTTTATTTCATGATCGTTAGCTGTAGGTGTTATGTATAATTAATTTCGCTATTAAAAACAAGAATTGATGTATCTGCGGTGGCTGCATTAATAATAGTGTCGGCGATATATGTGAGAATTTTATCTCGACAGAAATAGTAATATTATACAAAGCTCTCTAATTCGAAACCAAATCCAAGCCAAACATCAAGCAGCTAAGTAATAGCAAAGACAAATGATAGTTTACAAATGAAACTTTTATATTTATCAATCCCTTAGGTGTGAATACGTTTCCATACCTTTCAAACAATGCAAATACGACTTTTTGTACTGTACTGGCTACTAATCAAACCAAGAAATCCTCCAAAACAAAGAAAATTGCCAATCAATAGGGTTTGTACTAATTAGTTTTCTTTCTATTGTGTTGGCAATCACGAATTCTGATTTTAATGTTCGTTTTAATGTCGGGAGTACTTTAATGGAGTGATTCGCCAACACTCTGGTCCACACACACTGTTCGACTTTCTCTTTGCTTTCTCGCTTCATCGTTAATACGCAAAGATTTGAGGTTAGTCATTATTTTTTGTTTCTCCCCTCAATCATTTCTCGATGCGTTCTTGCTTTCCATCCAAATCATCCTGGTGCGATTAGAATGCTGAAACATAAGAATAAGATGAAATAGGAAGGCAGTATTAGTAAAGAAACAAAATCTCGAAAAATATATTGCATAAACAGCGCTTGTCCTATATAACCTCTTTCAGTTATTATTTTTTTCTTAGTAATTGGTAATAGGAATGAGCTTCACACCTAGGAAGAAATTTGATATGCCATCACACCACTCACCATCCAACCAATGTACAAGCCCGAGATCAAGTCATATACAAACAACGGAGGATATAGTTCCACAAATTCGACTTCATGCATCAGAAAAAGTTAGCTATTCTATCATCTTCCGAATCTTATTTTCAATCGGAATGTATCGATCGAAAACACTTGCATCTCTACCACAATTACTTATGTGGAAAAAATTACAAAGAAAATCATTCATGTCACCTTTTTCATATACCACTTGTGTATTAAATATTTACTCCATAATAAACACTAATGGATTCGGTAGGTTTCTGAAATATTTTCCGCTTTTAAATAAGTATAGTATATTAACATCATGAGGCATGCTGTACATTAAACATCACTACTATAGTATAATCGTGTTGTTCGAGTTGCGCAGTGAAAAATTCCGTAGGTATATTTGTTTATATCATCGTGTGTTAATTTGCCACTTTGATAACGCAGCTAAGCAGAACCCTATCTTAAACTTCCATCTAACTGGCAAATCTCAAACATGTCCTTATAACAAAAACTCAATTAACCGTTCCCACCAAAATAGAATGTTTAACATTATTATCATGCACGGCAACTAAATAGGTGTTTCATGATAATGTATGTGTACGCGTTCTGTGTACAGTACAGTGTACAGTTCCACTAAATGTGGTCTGTTCAGTGCTGTGAGATGTGATATCTTGTGAGATCTTCGTGCTTTTAGATAATTTCACGGATTTAATATTTCCGTATTTTGATTTGCTTTTGTTTCTTGGTGACACTGTAATTGTGAAATCTGAAACTGCTGCTAAATTTTGTGTTTTTATATGCCAACTGATATTGCCACCATCACGGTAAGTTGAATTTTGAAGTGTAAAGGGGTAATGAATTTTAAATTTTTGAAAAAAAGTCGCCTGCGAAAATATGCCCACCAAGACCAAGATCTACTTTCTCGGATCCAACCGGCAGCACTTATCTTTTTTTTATAAATATCGTTATTTTATATACCAGCGTTTAGGTCAGAAAAGAGGCAAAAATAGTGATGGCTTAGTAACAATTCCGTTTGGTATATGTAGAAAATTAGACGATTCGCCTTTCCTCATCATACTAATTGCTCCATATACTCACTAGCTTTATTTATAACAGGGTCTCGGCCCTGTGACCGGCTAGTACTAATATAAAGGAGAAGCTTATTCCAGGAACAGACGGGATCATTTAGTACTCAACTATGGTTATATGTCATAGGCCAGACAGAGACCACTTGCACTTCTCGGCCACCACCAGACTGGTTTCAGTTTCGCTATGGTGGTTACAATAATATATCTTGCATATTAAATCAGTGATGATAGAACAATTACTTCACCTGAACTTTGCCCGCATAAAGGCAGCAAAAATGAAGCGACAAAATAAATTTTCTTCTCCTACATATATCACCTACATATAAATTATTAAATTGGTTTGATAAAGCATCATTCGTAAATATAGTTTACTAGTTTCACCCAGGTATATTACCCATCTGCGAACCAGTTCCATTAGTCAGCATACTAATAAACCCATGCAGCTCCCTTAGACCAATTTAGACGAACCTAGATCAATTTATATTAACAGTAGAACTAAGCATAATTCGTTTTTATGGTGTCGGATTCATTACATTTCGGTCTTCAAATGGTTTTCATTTAAAACAAAGCTAATGCTACCTGTAGCTTAATCGAGATTTCTGGAAATTGTGCATATTATGAAACTATTCCGCTTCGGCTCTCCATGTATGTAGTTAGAATCGGAATTAGACCCCGTGGCATTTTTTGGCAGGTTATGTGACACGCGAATTTCGTTTTTATTTGTTTTGAATTTATATCTAAACAATGACATAAACTTTGAATTTGATTCAGTATTTAGCAAATATAATTCAACTGTGACATATTGTTAATACAATTTAATATAATTTTGCCGATTTGCAAAAACCTTTTAATTTTTGTCAATGTATATTCTGGCTCCCACAGGTCTAATTCCTATTCCAACTAAGTTGCCTTTAATAAATTGTTTTTCTCCAAAATTGCTTGGATACAATAATTAAAAATATCAAAGATGCATGAGTAGGAGTCCTATGAGTTTAAAATTATAATACCACTTGATTATACTTTATACTTGATTGATTATAGTATTATGTGAAACAGATTGTCAATAAAAAGTTAGGATTTCCTCGTTTTAGTATGCCCATGATGGAGTACCCTAACGAGAAATGGTAATAGAAAAGTAATGTCCGAGATTCCGAATTTTCAACAATTAGTTTTGGAATGGATAATTAGGGTTTTTCCACAGAGTACTAATACCAATATCTAAATGTCCAGATATTAAATGCTGTTCAATTGGTTTTTTCTGTTAGTAGCCATTGGTCAATAAATCGTGCAATCGAGCACATCAATTCTGTATTATTTAAATTATGGAAAAATAGAATTAAAATTAAAAGTAAATAATTCGAAATCTAGAAAGATAAAAGATTTTTTTCGCATAGACTCTGAAAACTGTGATTTCTTAAGAATCATTTTTTTCATATTTAGATATGTTGCCGGTTTTTGTACCAGCAGCATCTCAAAATTAATTACAAAATTTGATTGTTATACTATTATGTCTAGTGTTGTAGGCTAAAATTTTTATTCCGTCGGTATTTAGCATTTTAGTCAAGTAAAGAGGACAATATATTTGTTGGACCAATGGCTAAGCATGATTTTAACTACTAGCAGCTATTAATAAATCCTCTTACCATTTTATGCACTAACCTGTGGCTAGTAAACACTGACAAGCTAAGCTTGACTATTTACAAGGATAATCCACATGCCAACTTATTTGCGCAAAGAACTAGAACTGTACATATAACCCACAAAAATCTGATGAAAATTCTACCTGCTGCTAAGATTTAATTTTACAGAGAAATGTGAAATGACCCTTCCTCATTACTGTCATTACATTTTACATCATGGGTATTTAAAACCTTAACATATACTATAGAGACCTCGGACCCAATGGTCTAACATTTTCAAAATATGTCTTGTTGGCCACAAAATCACCTCGCAAAGTTTTCCCGCCATTTCTAAAAATTTGAGGGGCCCCGATATATATGACAGGACAGTGGTCATACATATGTGAATGAACATTTAATGTTTTCCAAAAGTTTCAAATGAAGTTATTAATGCTATGCACCCAGATTATTTTGTTTATATTTCATATTTCCCTACTTGTTTCTGACAAACATTTTAAGTGTCAAATCTGTTGTCTGTGAATCATAATAAAATTAGCATGAATATGAAGCCTTTATGTAGCAATGGTCCATCCATGGATTTTTAAATGTCGGCTTCGGCTACCCAATTCGGCCCAATTTAGTCCAACTTAACAAATTATTTATTCGTAAGATGTAATCATAGACCTTGTCACCAAAATTTACAACGCACAAGCACGTAAATTACAGAAACATAAATAATTAAGCCAACTACGGGTAAACTCTTAGCGAATATCTAAAAAATATTGATACCTAAGCATTTTGAAATTCAGCAGGAGTATTGGTAGACTACTACTATAGACATTGGGTTGGGACTTGGGACACATCTATTTCTTCTACAGTTTGTCAAACCGTCAGTAAATGGTAAACTTGAATGCAATTAAAATAACAATGACTCAGAGTGTCGTTAATATACAGCTTTTAATTTAATTGCTCGTGGACGAAAATTTGCTGGATACTAGCTGGATATTAGCATACCCCTTATGGCCTGGATAATTTTTCATCCCATGACAAGATGTTCAGATGTTCAGTGCGACTGATTTGCAAACTGTTTGCCATCATAAACGTTTTGCACCTACCTTCATTTGTTTGTACTGAATCTGTAGTATCATATAGTTAAATAGTACCTTTGAAAGATGTACTAAGCATGTGTGGGTACACACTCTTGTCGAATCAGACATACTAATAGGGGAGACATGTGTATTGTTTTACACTCCTGTCATCAAAGCGTAATCATGTTATCCTCTTTATCATTACTACTTTCTTCAGGTAGAAAACTGTCGTTTACTGCGCAGTAAGAAAGATTTTCTGAGAATTATACTGGAATGTGTTCAGAATACTTCTCTACCTATACTACAATCATACTCCTGGAACTGGACATCCTTCTCTCTGGTCATTTAGCTTGGTTTTGCATCTTAGTGACAGTCTCTTAATATAATCCCTACCTACATAACTCCATGTAGCTTTGCTCCCCAACTTCAGTCCACCTTCCACCTTTGGACTCTTCACACTTAACTACAAACATTTCTAACTCTTCAGCCATAATCAATTTTTTCCTTGTACACAATCTGAAAGATTGCTCTTGATAAAACAGACTTTATTACACATTGTGTACAACATTCTTTAATCGCAAATTTCAAAGTTCGGAATCTTACTGCTAAAAAATGTGTGCTGCCGCTGCATCAACTGAAAAGGACTTATCTACTCTAAAGGACGCATCCACTGAAAAGGACGTATCTACTGAAAAGGACGCATCAACTGAAAAGGATGCATCTACTGAAAAGGATACATCTACTGAAAAGGATGCATCTACTGAAAAGGATGCATCTACTGAAAAGGACACATCTACAGTAAAGGACGCATCTACTACAACGGACGCACCTACTGAAAATGACGAGGACGATGATGGGTAAACATTTCTTAACTACTTGGCTCTTTGTGGCCATACAAAATTTTAGTCAATGAAATCAATTTTTTTTCATAATGTACTTATAGATATCATATCCAACAATTGCCTCTGGTGGATCAAGTTATCAAGTCCATTGAATGCCCGATATGCATGGACGTCCCACCTCCTCCTTTGAAAATATATCAATGCCGGGTAGGACACATTATCTGCAGCTCGTGCAAACGAAGGACCATGCAGTGCTCATGCAGCAACCCTTGGACAACCCAGAGAAATCATGCTCTGGAAGATATCCTCGCTGCTTCTTTCTTCAAATGCAAGTATGCAAGCGAAGGGTGCAAAGTGACTCATCTCCTTGGACGAGACCACGAAGAACATGTCATTCAATGCAAATACAGGTTAGCCCTTTTAAGTACTCCATTGTCTTTAGTATGCCATACCACCACTATAACAAGTAGCCAAGGAACAAAAATGCCTGATTCTTTTGAATTAGAAATTTTAAGTGGAAATTTTAAAAAGCAAAGTTTTTGTATGTGAGAAATAGCTTTTTTGTTCCTTGCATGCAGCTATCGCTATGTAGATCTGATCATATAGTTTGAAACATTGCATTTGTCAAACAATATATTTAAAAGGGCAAAAACGTTCATATTTTCATGGCATATGCACCTTCCAACCAGCGTATCTGTTCCCTGCTCCTACTTAGGTCAATAGTAATTTCATTCGTACCACATAAGTTCATAATAATATCATTAATTACAAGTCTTGTTACTTCATCATTGAGCTAGAACTACGCATTATGCACGGAATGGCTATCGTGACCTACACGGAACAACAAAGAGAATGTAACTGACGTTATGACTGCGCAGAAAGTGGTCAAATCTGCACATATTGCGCATCGGAGGCGTAGTATAGTACTCTTATGATATGTACATTAGAAAATAGATTAAAAATAGTAGCCTATGGCTTTGAAGTGGGGCGTTACCAAATCGTCCGATCATAATTGAAATGTAGTTATCTCACTATAATATTTTTGCGCAAGGGCGGAGCGGAAGCGAAATACCGCCCCTAAGGCTGATAATACACACATCTTAAAGATTTGTTTTCGTACCGCTTCCTACGCTTCTGAAAGTAACAGGACAGCACACAAAAACATGACAAAGGATTGTCGAGAGTAGGAATCTGAGACGGAACAAAAGTTTCCTTTACACTTTTACACGCGTTTCGTGGGGTTTGTCGCGTCGGGGTACTACTCTCAAAGCCGACCCCCGTGTAAATATTATAACACTATGAGAGCTATGGATGGAAATCCTTACTGTAGTAATATATTAATATATTATATAGTTTCTATATCTATAATATAAATCACATCTTCAAGAGACTTGCCTGGGTATGGGCCGCCCCTGTGGCCCTATGGGCGCCCATGCCCATATGGGCCCGAGGTGGGCATGGGCGGGCTAGGGCCCTGAATTTTATGTATGGGCGGGCTAGGGCCCTGATTTTTATGTACGGGCGGGCCAACGGAAAATTCTTGAGTCCATGGGGCCCATTGGCGCTCATGACTTATTCAGAGGGGTTTACTCCGATGTATGCGTTTACCCTGTCTGTCTGTCTGTCTGTCTGTCCCGTCCGTCCGTCCGTCCCTATACGTGATAACTTTAGAACGGTTACACCTACAATACTCAAATTTTCAGGAAACAATCTTGAGGTAAAATGTAGGTCTGAGTTCGTATATGAGCAGGATCGGTCACATCCCCTGATTGGGGGAAAGGGTTGAAAATTTCAATTGGCGATAACTTTGGAACGGTTATACCTAAACTACTCCAATAAATTTCAATTGGTGATACTTTGGAACGCGAAACTCCTCTGCTGTTATACCCCGTTTTGCAACGGTTTATTATTTTCTAATTTTTTATAAATAAGCCATTACTTTTTCTAGTATTACAAGCAACACTACAAACAAGGCAAACAGAAGACAGTATTGGGAAATATTTTCGAACAGTTTTGAAAAATTTCGAGTATATCCAAATGTTTTCGAATATCTTCAAGAATATTAGAAAATTTTCTACTATTTAGAAAATATTTTCGTATATATTAAAAACAATTGTAATATTTTCTTGAATATTCTAAAGAATATTGGAATATTTTAAAAAATATTGCAACATTTTAAAAAAAATATTGGAATATTTAAAAAAATATTAGAATATTTTTAAAAATGTTTGAATTATTTTTAAAATATTGGAATATTCTAAAAAATATTGGAATATTTAAAAAAATATTGGAATATTTAAAAAAATATTCCAATATTTTAAAAAATGTTTAATTATTTTATAAAATACAAGGCACGGTATATTTATTTGAAGAAAGGAGTTTCAACTACCACGTCGTACAACAGTGACTTTCATAATTTTATCATCGCGCAAGAGTGTATGTGTTACAGGAAATGTGTACAGACCGGACATATGCAAAATGCGTAGGTCATATGTAAAATGAAAAACCAAAATTTTGATTTTTAACGAACCTAACCTAATCTAAAATAACGTATTGACTGTTAATTTCACTTTCATGTAAGTTTGATTTAAATTAGGTTAGGTTCGTTAAAAATCAAAATTTTGGTTTTTCATTTTACATATGTCCTAGGCATTTTGCACATGTCCGGTCTGTACAAATTTCCTGTAACATATGCATAAAACCAAGTTCCATTTTGATGGAATTTAGTATCTTTAGCAAATACCCCAAATATATATATACTATATTATAAACAATCTACATGAAACATTGAGAAAACCACTATAAAAATCATATGACATGGCTAAAAAATTTAAGTGCTCATATGAATAAATGATTTTAGTCACCGGTTGTAGTGGCTGTATGTAGCTGTTGCTCATGATGTTTATCATGAGCAAGCAATCTAGAGGTAGTTAAAATACATGCAAAAAGTATAGCTAGTGATAAACGTTATTATAATCCGTGCAATGCTTTTAATTATTTGTAGGAATCTTACCTGTAACATCTTGGCCAACCGGCCTTGCAAAGACGTCAGCGTCCCCATCTCCGAATTTTTGAAGCATGTGACGAAAGTCCATTTCATTGCCGGAGAAATAAAATCGGGCGATGACAACACGTTTACTTTTCGTGTGAACCCTTACAGTAAGTACTTTCTTTTACATGTTTATTTATTTGATCTCAATAAGACTTTAAGGCTTCGTGACATACAATACAGAGAACTTTAGAAATTAGAAATGCATAGAAAATGGGATATTTTGTGCCAATGTTTTAACATAATATTGTAAATTTTGTTGGTTTCATTAAACGCACTAATGAATTCAGTGTGGAATTGTAGAATCAAACAGGTAGCTATTGAAGTTTTAGATAGTAATAGGTTTTTTGTTTTTATTTTATGTACCAGTGTATTTAAAGGGCTAAATAGTACTTTAAATTTTCAAAATTGATTCACAGTTATAAACGAAATGCAACTCCAATACATGGTTTATGACGGTAAGCCATTTTTAGCACATGCATTTGTTACGGACGAGAATATGCGGCTGTGGGTGGTCTCTATGGACCTGTCTAATGCCAGCGAAGAGTATCAAGTGAATGTGCTATTCTACAAAAAAAAATTGGTAATAAAAACCAGTAATTATTATTTCTTATTCGCCAACTTTTCCTACAACTAATGACTTCGTACTTATTTTAGAATTGCCGTCATAAGCGAATAACGCATTTGATCCCCATACACCACATCAGATCTAAAGTTCGAGAAGTTTTAGGCGGTTACGGTTATTCTGATTTGCCCCGTTGGCAATTTGAGATGTTTTATGAAAAGTTGGAAAATGATTCGTTTATTTTGCCCGTTCTTTGTTCCTTGGAGAAGAGTCAAGGCATTTCGGATTGCGTTGTTCAAGAAGCACAGAACATTGATGAACCCCCAGACGTTGTTGACTCGGATTGCATCTTAAACCACAGTACACTGTTTGTACAAGCTACAGGTCTGCTTATCTTGATATTATGCATTTTCGCCTTAATATATTTTCACACTGCTCAAGCTTTCCGTAAAGGCGACGTTGATGCCACTGAATCACCTGAACATTAATTTTTGTAAAAACAGAAGTCCTGTTGTAAAACAATTGATCATAACATCCTGGTCATTAAAAATTTCAATATCCTCTGGCATCCTGGACATAACTCTATCTGTTCCGTCTAATTCATATACTCACACCAAACAACTCCGCGCGTCTAAAACAAGAGTCTTTACATGTTGAAGCCCCCAAAATCCAAGAAAAATTAAGTTTTCCGTCAAAAGACCAAAAAAGGTATCATTTTAGGACATTTTTGTCCCACTATTTCAATAGAAAAACTAAATATTTCGCGCTTTTCGCGTATATATATTTACCATTTTCTATATGAAATTTCAACTCTTCGCGAAATTATATAAACTTACCAAAGATTATGCTATAATGTATAGCTATAGGTGTCACATTTCGACGCTAGTAAAATTACTTGGTCAAAGTCTACGTCTACAAGGCTTTACCCAGAGTGCCGCAGTGTACAATACCAACATTGTAAAAACATACTAAGGCATGCATGTATTATATTAGTTGAACTATTTACCTGTGGCAAATAAAATATCTGTGTATGGCTATTAATAATAGGTATACTACAAAATAAAATGAAACTAAATCGTAAAAATTATACCAGAGTGTTAAAATAATTGATGATAGTTTAGTTATACTGGTTAGTTAATACATAGTATTAGGTAGTTGCTATTATTAGTATATATAATTATTGTTGTAGCAAACAAAAATTTAGATCTAGATAAATAACAATAAATAAATCCTCCTAAATATAAATGAATGAGGGGGTCCTCCGGCTTGCTTCTCAGAAACTCCGCAATATTGCAAATGTAAAACCGAAAAAAGTTGAAACCAGGAGTGATCCTTTTTCTCAACTTCCTAAGCAACTTCTTTAGGGTATACTTTTAGTGGAAAAAATCCCCACTTTTCTACGGCTACAAAATGGATATCGCTAGATATTATCCATGGAATGAAAGATTTCCTACAATTACGAGAGAGTTTACGAAGATACTCCCAGACCGCTACGATCTCGTTTCGCAAGTTCGTAAGCAATTTAATAAAGATAGTCCTTCTATCTTTTCCATAGTAATTGTTTACAGAATTTGCGAGAATCTCTTGAAATCTGAAATATTTACGAAGTTTGGGGAGTTTGATCTGTTTCAAAGTTCGAGCAACAAAGCCGGAGAACCTCCGCAGTTTTGAGAAACAATAATCGTTACGGATTAGTATGATAATGGAAGCAGGGCTGCAAAAATCTTCAATTTCCTCAGTAACCTGACCATCATTCCTCTCTCAATATGGCCGCTGTTAAAGGGGGCACAGAGTATAGGAAAATGACCTTAAAATTTCATGTAATAATTATAATTGCTCTTTATGATGTTATCGTAAATAAATAGATAACAAAGATTGTTAAAAATGAAATTTTTGGTGCGGAAATAATTTATAGCCTCTAATTAATCATTTGGTTTTTTAGTGCTATGATAAAACAAAAATTTCCAAAAAATCTTAAAAATTTGACCAAAATCTGGAACCCCTCAATCCGGTGGGGCAGTTTCTAGACCCTCTCAACCCCTTATAAACCTGTAGGAATTTCGTGGTGGGGCGGCCTTATTTTTTCCGCGCGCAAATAAATAATTTTTATCCTTTTTCCTCTTTTTTCTTCTTTCTTTCTTTTTTCTTCTTCCTCTCCTTTTTCTCCTTTATCCCCTTTTTCTTCTTTCTCCCCCATTTTTTCTTCTTTCTCCCCCCTTATTTCTTCTTTCTCCCCCTTTTTTCTTCTTTTCCCCCCTTATTTCTTCTTTCTCCCCCCTTTTTTCTTCTTTCTCCCCCCTTTTTTCTTCTTTCTCTCCCTTTTTTCTTCTTTCTCCCCCGTTTTTTTCTTTCTCCCCCTTTTTTCTTTCTCCCTTTTTTCTTTCTCCCCCTTTTTTCTTCTTTCTCCCCTTTTTTCTTTCTCCCTTTTTTCTTCTTTCTCCCCCTTTTTTCTTCTTTCTTCCCCCTTTTTTCTTTCCCCCTTCTTTCTTTCTCCCCCTTTTTTTCTTTCTCCCCCTTTTTTCTTTTCCCCCCTTTTTCTTCTTTCTCCCCCTTTTTTCTTTTCCCCCTTTTTTCTTCTTTCTCCCCCTTTTTCTAATTTCTCCCCCTTTTTCTAATTTCTCCCCCTTTTGTCTAATTTCTCCCCCTTTTTTCTTCTTTGTCCCCTCTTTTCTTCTTTCTCATCCCTTTTTTCTTTTTTTCCTCTTTTTCCCGTTTTTTCTCCCCCTTTTTTCTTCTTTTTTTCTTTTTTCCTCTTTTTCCCCTTTTTTCTCCCCCTTTTTCTTTCTCCCCCTTTTTTCTTTCCCCCCTTTTTCTTCTTTCTCCTTCCTTTTTTCTTCTTTTTTTCCTCTTTTTCCCCTTTTTTATCCCCCCTTTTTCTTCTCCTTTCTCCCCCCATTTTCTCCTTTCTCCCCCTTTTTTCTTCTTTTTCCCCTTTTTTATCCCCCCTTTTTCTTCTTTTTTCTCCCCCTTTTTTCTCCTTTCTCCTCCCTTTTTTCTCCTTTCTCCCCCCTTTTTCTCCTTTCTCCCCTCTTTCCTCCTCTTTTTTTCTTCCTTTCTCCTTTTATTTTTGGCGCCCCGAGCGCTGCGCCTACATTTCCTCGTCACATGCGCTTATTTTACGTTACTACGTCGCAGCCCAATGGAAGTAGTAGCACTAAAATAGTATATTGGTATAAGATATTTAACAATAATGCTAATTATACAAATATTGATATCTTGTAGTATTATAATTATAATATATCGCCCTCGGTTGGTTGACATGCTTCATAGCTGTCGGAAAACGTAAACGTCACCTTAATAACTCTTTCCCAGTATCAAAAAATTACATCATGCCTTAGACTAAACAACCTCGCATGAATCGCATGATAATGATATAATATCAATCGAAAGAAATTCACTTTTGACTTTTCAATCAGTCATCAACCTTCTATCTTGGCAATTGTAACTGGGAGTATTTGCAAGCCAAATAGTATGAGTTCTCTTATACTCTCATGATATTGTGTAAATTTGCTCGGTATGCGATTCTCATTGAAATAATGGAACTTGTCAGAAAAGTTAAAAACCGTTTTGTCGTAACAATGGGATAATGGCACAATCCGATTAGAGGGGAATTGTTTTGGGAACAACGTGAGTATGCACATTAGAGCGGCTTTGGCATGATTGTAAAGCAATTGGATTTTTGAGAAATGAGATCGACGTTTCCCTTCAGGTCTGAAAATATTCAAACCAGAGGCAAAAAATGGTCGATGGGGTTCAATGTACATTTGATGTAAATAGTAGTGATAATTAATGATAATCTATGGTAAACATTTGTAGAATTAAGGATAAACCGTTTTACTTCAGGTCTGAAAATATTCAAACCAGAAGCAAAAAATGGTTGAGGTATTCAATTCACATCAGTTGTAAATAGTAAATGGTATTAAATGATACCCTATGGTAAATTAATGTATAATTAAGGATATATAATCATATAAAATGAATGAAATCAATTCAGTAGTGTATGAAGACGAGTATAAGAATTTGGATTTATTAGTGCAATACTTAAAAATAAGAATACAAAGTAGTGAGTAGCGTTGACATGAGTAATAGTATGAATAATATTATTGAATACATGTTGTGTGCGTTTGGAGTAAACATGGAAAAGTTAATATGTTAAATATAAATAAATAATAGATTATTGAATAATCGTGACTTAGTGTAACAATTGCGTATAGATGATAACCAAGTATAAAAGTAGTTGTAGAGGGATAGTAGTAGATTATTAGAGTAGTAGTAGTAGTAAGTAGTAAGTATAGTGTACCTGTATGGAATAAGAAGTGTTAAATAATAATTGTCATGAACATAAGATGCTAGTATAACATAATACTTAGTAATACAGGATGTTTAATAGTTGTGCATCTAATGAACATGAAAGAAAATTGTATGCTGTTGAAAACTTAGTTTAAGGAAATATTAGATGACTAGGATGTAGAGTCATAGAGTAGTTAGCAAAGGATAAAATCCTGCTATTGCCGGCAAATGTGCGGACAAATAGACGACCCCGGGAAAACGTGTCTCTGGTGGCTTTGTCCAGATTTGAAATGTCACTAAGGCTCCAAACTTGGACAATCCGGAAGAGATTAAAATCCCGTAAGGTCTGTAAATACAGAATTAGAAACGTAATGTAAATAGGCAACTGAAAATATGAATGATTGAAATGAAAAAATAGCATTACACAATATGATACGGGAGAACATATGAATGGTTAGAATGTGGAAAAATAGCATTACATATTATGATGATGGTGAATATACGAATGATTGAAATAAGGAAAATTAGCAAGTATAAGCGTTGTTAAATGATACTGTAGAAAATAATGAGTGATGAGAAAATTAGAGTGTGGAATGGAATAGTAGTAGTATAAAATAGATAGGTACTAGAACCAGAGTGGTGTGAAATAACTGAGGAGTCTGGAATAAGGAATAACATCTGGGTTAATTAGAATCCACCTATACGTTAGTGTGGAAGAAGAGCAGTCTGGGTGGTGGATTGAAAGTTGTGGGAGGTTATAGCAGCTTGAGATAAAAGGAGTGTGAAATAGCATTTAGTCAAATAATGTATATCGTAAGTAATGTAAAATAATTAGTGTCAAATATAAATCATACATCAAATTACCAATTTTTTGTGCCAAATTTTGCTATGTAATACGAAAAAATCTTTT
The DNA here is from genome assembly GCA_020055645.1 of Tomocerus qinae. NCBI lineage: Eukaryota > Metazoa > Arthropoda > Collembola > Entomobryomorpha > Tomoceridae > Tomocerus > Tomocerus qinae. Next base: position 31,493,193 of record CM034548.1, read on the forward strand.
TTCGTTCTTCAATTTCAGATTACTCATATAGGTTGTCTTTAGTGCAGTATTTTAATTTATTTTGTGAATTGAAGACTGAAGACGATAAATAATAACTTCAAATTGGCGATAAGAGTTATGAAATGGCTTCTAGAGTTTTTAGTTTGCATTTCAGAGAAGAATATTGTATCTCGACAAAATTTGTTTCAAAGAAAGGGGGAAATCTGAAGTGAAAGAACGAGTAAAACGCTCTAATTCCATCGGACTTATGGCATTTTTTGTAACTGACAGAAAACGCCAAAGGTCTTTGCGTTCCTTACTTATGTAGTTTACTTATGTAAGCTAATTATAGTCTTCACACCAGATTTCTCACATTATCCTCTATAAGTTACCAAAGTAAAATAGATCATATACAATACCGATGTCTCAAAACAGTTAATATATTCATAATGGGTTGTACTACAGTCAAAAGTCTTCTTCAAGATTGTATAATTTAATTGGTTTGTCAATGGGTCTTCGTTTAAAATGTATTTACTGATTTACTGTACTACTAAATGATTTCTCAATAAAGTTTCCATTTGGTTGATATAACTGACTAAATTCTCATTTTCATAACGTAATAGATTGGCTTTTATGTATTTACCACATCCGTCAGGTCCAGTGAGTACTTAATGCAAATATTATGTTTCTCTTTTTTCATCATCTACATTTGCAAGATTCATCATTTGGCGTTTTTTTACATTTTATTCAATAAAATGGTCACTAGTTAAGTATAAAATAGACTTATCATCATAATAATATAATAAAGCCAGGTTATAACATTATCACGTTGAAAATAATTCTTTTGTATTATTAATAGGGGGAAATTTTCTAATCTCCATAACCATTTTTCCACAAGTATCTAAATTCAGATAATTGCATACTCTGCATGCGTGTATTTACCGTATTAATCGACTTAATTCTCCGCATTGAAATAGTGCTCCCCCGGGTAACTATTTTGATTTTTTCCGTTTTCAAGAGCAAAATATAGCCTTTGAAATATAATTCTCCGTATCGAAATAATTTACCATTCCAACCTAAGTTTCAGTAGGTAGAACGGGTACATAACTGAACCCATGGACATTTCTTCAGAAGACTAAACACAATCGAAATCAATTGAATTTTTAAATAATTTCTCATTTTTTAATTTTCAAAATATCTTAATAAAATAAGACTGTTTGGAAAATAATTTTCCGTATCGAAATAATTCACCACCTAGTTAACTATTTCGATTTTCATCGTTTTCAGGAGCTAAAAAAAGGCCAATGAAACAATAACAACCCGGAGAATTAATTCGATTAATACGGTACGACTTAAACAACCCTGTCTAGTCGGCAGGCGAAGAAACCAAAACTAAATGTATCTGTAGTAATCAGGGCCGTCCGGAAGCCCGTGCACCCTCACTGGGCGGAAAATTTAGGGGGCAGAAGAATAGTGCGGATTAACTATATAAATTGGCTGCTTGGAAGCCTTTGAAACATATAATTTCAAAATATTTAGACTTTAATTTAATGCAATTTGATTTACATGATTCCACATTCCAACTACTATCCATTCTGGATTTACAAGGATTTATACAATAAATCGAGCAGTAACAGGTATTAATGGAGGAACATGTACTTTTTTGTAATTGTGAAAAATAAGGGCAAAATACAAACGATGCTGATTACTTCATAGAAAAACAATCATTAACGTTGTCAAGCACATTGAGCTTTTAAATTTAGCCCACTACTTTTCCCAATTGCTCTATGAGTACCCCTCGCAATACTCTTTGAGTGAATGGGGATGACCAGTCAAACTTTCTATGTACTCAAAGTGTCGGAGCTCTAAATCGGTTAAATGGCATTGAAAGTATATAGTTTACATTTGAGTAAACAAATGAAAGGATTTATTTGATCATAGATTTATGACACTAACAAGTTCAATTGTTCACCATTTCACCTGAAATCCGTAGGTAGAATAGAAAATGTCTTTAAACGGTTAAAAGAATTTAGTAGATTTATCAATGATAGTAGAGTCGAAATCAACATGATCATATATCTAAGCCAAACATTTCGAGCTTCGCTCTCGATTATGTTTCAAAATGTACTTAAACCTTCTCGTTTTGGGTCAATAATAATTAATGCATAATTAATTGCGTCTGCATTTTAGCCTAACCCAAAAAATATGATCTGAATATGGCGCCGTTAGCCATATCAATTAGCGGATGTAACAGTTTTTACCAAAAATAATCGGGAATTTTCTAATTTGCACGGGCCCCCGCCCGTCCGGCATTTGACCTAGGGACGGCCCTGGTAGTGATACAAGTGAACACTATAAATCAGGCAAGCAGAAAGTGATAACCTCGTTGCCGGGCAGGCAGGTCGACAGCTCTAATAATCAAGTTTCAACAGGGCTTTTTTAATCAAATATTTTTTGCCTGTCTTGAAAGCCTACCGGGCAAAGTTTTAGTTACCGGGCTGCAAAAAATTTTCTCTATGCCTGCCTGCTATAAATCCGGTAGTAATTTTATCAAGCACCATTATTGTTTCATTTGGGGACTTGTGAGATCACTTGGAGAGCTGGAAAAGACGTCTTCAGTGTGATTCGAACCGCTAAAGAGTTTACTGCCTTCACTCAACTCACAGATCGAGTAGATATTTGCAACCCATCATACTAATCCGTCTGTCTGTACCTTATACATGCATAACTTGATTCGCTGCCTAGAAGCAATAGAAGTCGGTCAAGTTTTACATTTTTTGACACCGCGTAACCGCACCGAAATGAGTTTGGAAAGGGATTCAGCAGCTGACTTGATGAATATTAAGTAAAATCTGATACCAGTTATTTTTCAAAATAAAGTATAAAATAAATTTACTATTCTTTACATCCTTGATTGTTAGGCCACGGAACAAACTTGAGACATTACCACCTGCACAAAAGATCTTGAAAGAAATGGAATGTCCAATTTGTTGGGAAGTCCCGAAGCCCTACGCTCAAATTTTCAATTGCAAAAAGGGTCATTTAATCTGTGGGGATTGTAAAAGTCAGCTAAGGCAACCCGCCCGCTGTTTCTGCTTTGCAAATTATTCGGACGGAAGAAACTTCTTTCTGGAAAATTTGCTGCTGTATTCGACTTACACGTGCAGCAACGAAAGCGAAGGTTGCAAGGAACTCCTAGAGGGCATTTCACTTGACGAGCATGCTAAAATTTGCAAATTCAGGTAATATAATTTATTTAAAATGACACTTCACCTGTTATACCACTCAATCTACACAAGACAACCAGCCATTCAAAGAGAGACTATTCTGCAATCAGAAATGGCGGGGAATAAAGTATTGTACAACTCCTCAGCTTTACAAACTCTGCATATGCTTTACAGTCTCCATCGCTATTTCTGATTGGTCATTTTTTACCTTAGCTGTGACTCCATGACTTCACCATTAGTTATTTTTTTCAGTGGCTACAATGAAAAACTAAATAAAAGTAACTATTTGAGTGAAATAAGAATCAACCAACTTTTTTTCGCAGACCTCTTACCTGCAACATCCAAACCCATCTACCATGCGATGGTACGTTTGTGCATGTCAGCAAGTATTTGGAACATTTGAAAAATCGGCATCGTGTACAGGGCCAAGTTAAACCTACGAAGGATAATATCTTTCATTTGGCTATGTATCCAGAAAGTAAGTTTTTCCATCATTAAATAGCTGCAGAACTTCAAATTTCGTGTATTTGTTTGGAGATACGAAAACATTTGTTAATATGACAGTGAAAAATGAACATTTCTATTTTTACCTTTCGCAAGACTGTAGTTAAAATATTGATAGTCTAGCTATATAATCAACCAGTATCCTTGTCAGGGGTGAAAGTGGAGAAAGCCTTAGCTAGTTCACATTCATATTCTAGCAAGCTTGACTTTTTCTTTAGGTGTGCACAGTAAATCGCTGGTAAACATGTAGGGGCACTATGAGATTTCTTAAGACTACCATTCCAAATAGCATTGTAAATCTCCTGGAGATTCGCTAACTTCTGGCTCTAATAGCTTAATCAACGTTTGAAGGTTTGTAATAAACATTAATGGGGCTATTTAAAAAAAAAGAATCAAAATTTGAAAAAAAAACAATTAAAACTGTGATCTCAGTCCATATATGTAGTAAGTAGTAGCTATATGGGACATGTTGAGATGAGCTGAAAAAACACATGACAACCAACAGGCAAAGCCCGCAAGAAATTTAAAATTCTGCTTAGTACATCCGCTTCAAATTCAATTTATTATCATAAATATTAACGGACCATGTTCCATGCTATCACAGTTTACCAAATCTTTCACACTCCTTCAAAAAGTGTCAGCTTATTATTAAAATGTCTGGATGTTGTAGGCTTGTTATTCAAACTACAAACCTTTGCACTATGATGCATTCGAACTGTACAATATGTTTTAGCTATCAACTGGACTAGTTGATAATAAATACGGTTGTCTAAAGGACTCAACGCAATCAAATGATTTTCTAGGCATTTAAATAGAACATTTTCTTCTAATAAATAGGAAGTGGCTCTAGTAATGATTACTTTACTGTTAAAGCTCTCGCATATGGCATATTCTCTGTAAATCCGTTCTGTAATGTTGCAAACCTTAACCACGTCCTCGGATGGGATAAACAGACCTCCGTTTTGCTTGATACGAATCAATTGATATTTTGGTTTTCTTAAATCTGCATCTTCTACAAAGCTTTCCAGAGCAGTGACGCACACACTGCATTTGATTATCGATTTAATTTTCTTTACAACCCACCCTGCTATGTAGGTAACAATGCATTCGCTGAAAATGGACAAATTTTTTAATATCACGTTTAGACAATCCCCAACTTGAGCCTCATTGATAGCCTCCAATTTTTCATCAGAGGAAGCAAATCGTGATTTCGTAATCTTTGTCAAATGTAAGTTCTGTTTGATCCTGTGGAATGCAATTACCATTAAGACTTGCCTCAAGCCGCGTTGACAAGATTTTACGAAGGGAATATTTCAATTGATTTACGTTAGGGTTATTGTTAAACCCTTGACAACTTCTGACAGTACTGAAAAAGGTTTCAAGGTGATCTTGGCTGAACTTACAAGTTAATACATATTTTAGTAGAGAATTGGAAGCCACATAATACCTTCTACACTATGAATGGCGGTTAAGAAACCTACTAATGTTTGCTTCCATCATCTTCTCAATTTTGTTTTCTGTTTGAGTTCTTTTAGACGCTTTCAAAATAGGCAATTCAGGCTGTAATTCTGAACAGCGTCATTGCTGTCATGTTGTATCTGCAATTTAAAAATATATGCGATAAATTTTGTTCATACAGATATCTCTCTAAACCATAAAGATTTAATATGTTAGTTAGTATTTTGTAACCTTTGAACTGCATACAAATATTCCACTTGACTTAATTTCGATGTTTGGATTACAATTTTCTACTGCAACTTCAATATTTCCGTAAGAAAATCTTTTCAAAGTCATTCTTGGTGGAGGAGTCGGCCACTTTGGTGGTGGAATGATTGGGTCACTGAGGACTTTTCCCTTGTCATCGAGTATAAGATTTTGAAAGTGCACTGAACATATCTTGGAACTCCTTTTTTGGAATCCAGGTTGACCCTCGATTTGCAAATTCGGTCCATTTCGGCAATCTGTTTTCATCTCCGTGTGGAAAACTGGTCATAGAAAGTTATAAATGTTAACCAATATACATTTTAGCATCATAGCTCGTAATTGTATATTTATTACGTTTTTAACAGTTGGTATTAATTTTTTTACATTTTACCTGTACAATTTTACGTCCTTTGAAAGCAAACGCTCACAGCCCAGCACGGCACAGTAGTTTGGCATTTAAAAATAGTAATATATTTTGAGAACGAACACGGTCAGAGTCGTTTTTGAATTACTACTTTTGACTTTTAAACAGTGAAACTGTCACCCCATATCGTTATTTAAGCTGAGTTTTTGTTGCGTATTTAGAATATTTGCAAAACCCATATGTAAAACTCTGTTAACTGTATCGCGGGCTTTGCCTGCCAATCAAAATGCAGTAAAATTGCTTAACACAGAGAGGTATGGAAACGTCCGGTCTAGTAATAAGGTTAATATACCTTCCTATGTCTATTTCTCAGTCAGGAATGAAGAATGTCCAGGTAAAGTGCTGTTCATTGAGTTATGGTGTAAGTAGCTATACAACAATTCTCAGATGCATAAGTATTCAACGAAAAAATATCAGATAGTAGCCCAAGTACATACTTTCTTCGTTACTATCGTGTATCGACTATCACTATGTTATAATAGCTGGGAAATATTTCGTTATTGTAATTTTACTACTTGGTTTGCAGGTAAAAATATAATACAGGTATCTTTCCTGGTCTTTGATGGGAAAACGTTCCTCGTTCATTCCCATATCGCCGGTCCTATAATTTCTTTCTGGGTGACATTGTTGGACCATACTGACCAACTTGTGACAGATTATCAAGTTCGCTTGACCTTCAACCGTGAAGACATTGTAAATATTGTAATTATTCCGCTCCTTGTTTCTGTGACTTGCTATGAGATCATGTTGTAGATACAATGTATAGACATAATATTATTTATTCTTTATTTCAGAGTCTTCAGTACAACCATCCACTCCCTGTGTACTCTCCTCGAGTGGATTTCAATGCTCAAGGGCCAGCATTATGCTGCGCTGTTATACCAGTGTTGAGCTTGAAAAGCATATTCTACGTCAGGCAAAGAGAGAACGCGGACAAGCTGAAATTGCCATTCTTTTGTGCTGTTGAGAAGACGGTTGCAACCGTCGAGAATGAAGTCAAAAATTAAATTAAGAATTAAGGTATTGCCAATTGAACAGGATTAAGATACATCAAAACTTTGTTCTCTGATTTGTGATTACTTAATAGTCATCAATAAATAAGCAGGCTTGCTGGAACTTATCTTCATTCCAAACATTTTTACTACAGGAAAACATTTCTAAGCACGAAAATAATGAAAACCGTTTTTGCTTACTCATTTTTATGATTATCTACGATAGGGAATGCAAATTTGAAGGTGCATGATGTAGATAGGTAGTCGGTAACTATAAACTAATGTACTTATTGCATAGGAAATTAAAGTTTACTACATTAGGGCTGTCCGGGGCCGATTTCTAAAGGCAAACTACTACTAAAAGAGTTCTCGTAACGTACTCCTAAAATTACTTTTGTCTCTTTTGCCAGATATTAACTGAACGTTTTTAATTATTTTTGGACTTTCTCTTTTAACAAACTATTTAACTCTTCGATTGAGTTCACAAATCTACTTTTTAATATCTTTAATATTTATTTAACTGTAAAACAATCTTAAGATGATATTGTATGACCAAGCTGCAATGCATACTGCACATAGCATTGGAAGTTATTTAGGAGTAAGTCATCTTATGAGTGATGAACATGTAAGAGTCGTTACTAATAATAACCTACAATAGGTTTCAATTCTTGAACATTTAAAGGGAAGTCTAGTTACAACTTACATACAGATAAATGACGTTATCTAAGAGATAAACAAGTAATAGTATACCAAATTTTGTAATTGGACACCAATAAGGCTACCAAACAAATATTTATAGGAATTGTGTAGTTGTGATCATAAAACAGTCAATCCCTTGCATACTACACTATACACCTGCAATATGTTTCTGTAATTTTTTGTTAGCGATAAATAAGAGTGTTCGGGCGGGTTTTTAGTGTTATATGGGAAAATGTTGATTTGTAGTGTAGTTTTAAGTTATTGACACGAAAACCGCCATTCCTGTGTCTAAATATTGTGTGTTATATTCTCTTATATGTAAACTGACTAAATTTACTTGTAAAACGTGCTAATTTGTTTAGGCGACTATTAATAACATGTAAGGCGACAACATTATTCGATATCGTATGACCTATTCTATTATTTAACGTAATGTATAAGCTTAGATAATACGTGTTATTCTATGTTCAAACCGTATAATGTTTAATGTGAAATCTTGTATTATCTTATAAATGCGGAGACCATCTTATAAATGCGGAGACCATCATAAATGTGGAGACCATCATTAAATGTGGAGACCATCTCACACATAGAGTACGATACAATGAACTTTATCCATGTAATGTAATGTAGTTTATGATGTGTTCATATTCGTGTACTTTCGTGTCCAGACATTATGTTAATTAATGTAAGAAAATCACTATCTTAATCTCCAATGTCAGGAGTTGTACACTTTTATTGTATGTATTTGACCTCTTTGTGTTATATGGACTTACTTGTATTAGTTAAGATGTTATATATTGACTCGTGTATACTAATCTCTTACCGAACTTTCTAGAACTTAATTTTGTATTCATGGCGTCCCTAATTACGCATTCATGTAGCTTTCTGTTGTATCCTTTTCAATGTATTTCAATTGTCTATATATAGGACCCATGTCAATGTAATTCAATGCGATCTCTTTAATCTTATGTGAGCATTCGGTCAGACTAGTCAGGAACTCTTGTCGTCTTTTTACTTGAATTAAATTATCCTGACTAGAACTTTCTTGTTTCCGAATTGTTGATTATTTCATTTACTTGTCGTTTTGATCCTCATTACTCGTATTACTAAGAGTCTATTGCATTCTATTGTTGTAGTCAGTATTTGAGTTCATAGCTTCATTTATCTCACTTAAGCTCATTTCGCCATAACTTACAACATCATTTCATTCAGCATTTTGAATCTCATCTAATAATTATTAGACCACTAATCCTTTTTCCAATTCTTTGCTACAGCCCAAAACATTGGTCCTTCGAGCCGGATACTCGGATCACTTGAGATATTGTGATCCTGGTTCCAAAAACTATCGGGAAACTGTTCGAGCGTTGGAAAAGGATTTGGATTATCAGCTTCGTTTCACTGCAACTTATTGAAAATGGAATCGGTCATCAAGAAGAGGACAAGTATGAAGGGAAAAATTACCACACTACAGAAGTCTGTGGAAGCGAATACGACTACTCCACTTACGGTAACAAAAGCTAAATTATTATTGGAACAAGCCTACAAGCTAGTAGAGAGGAACGATGCCCTGCATGAAGAACTTGTACAGCTCTGCGATCAGGACGAAGACATGGATCGTATCGAAGCAATGCGAGATGAAGAGCAGGCAAGACTTCTTGCTATACTGGAGACGTTGACGGAAATCATCGAACCAGTCACCTCTGGGGCTAGGACTTCAACTTCGGGTTCGGGAGATGCTTCAGCCACCTCCTCCAACGTTCAGGATTCTGCTGCTACTAAGGTTCGTCTACCTCAATTAAACTTACCTACCTTTAATGGAAGTCGTCACGATTGGACTTCGTTTCATGATTTGTTCAAAGCTGCAATTCATAGCAATGACAAACTGAGCGATGCCCAAAAACTTCAATACTTAAAATTATCTTCGACTGGAGAGCCATCACTTCTCCTCAAGTCATTTCCGATTACTGATACTAATTACACCGAAGCGTGGAAAACTCTCACGAGCAGGTATGAAAACACGCGTGAAATTATTAGAGCAAATTTTGAGCGATTACTTAGCCAGGGCCACGTCCAGGCCGAAAACCCTACTACTCTGCAGAACTTACTGGATACAACTCAGGAGTGTTTGAGGGCAATCAGCAACGCTGGAGCTGATGATAAGCAAGCATACGATTTACTGGTGATGCAATTTCTTCTTGGAAAATTGGACGGCGAATCTCGTCTTCAGTGGGAACTCACGGTCGACCCTGATACTCTACCTACGATGGAAGGCTTCATGAAGACCTTAGGTACTCGGGCACGAGCTAATGTCGCAGCTAAGGTCCCAGAAGCCAGAAAACCGAAGATTGAAGGGAAGAAGAAAGATACTGTGGTGAACCATGGAGCAGCTGCGTCCAACTTCAATGACTTTAAGCCACCTTGTTCTGCTTGCGGAGAAAGTCACTATCTGTTCAGGTGCTCAAGCTTCAGATCAATGTCCGTCGACCAGCGTTGGGACCATGTCCGAAGTAACCCCTGCTGTTATATGTGTTTGAAGAAAGATTGCCGGAGTGATTCTTGTCTCTTTGGAGGATGTAGAAGCTGCAAGGAGAATCATAATGTCTTACTCCACAAGGAAACACCGAATTCGGATCCAGTCTCAGAGCCTGTTCCAGAACCAACTCCGTCTAGTTCGTCGGTAGTTGCTCAACCTGGCAGGGTAGGTCTCTTTTCGTCTATCTTTTCTAATACTCAAGTTTTATTGTCTACAGCCTTGATTCGAGTGCAAGACAGAAGCGGATGTTTTCAACTCTTCAGAGCACTATTGGATAACGGATCACAGGCTAGCTTCATCACTTCTAGCTGTGCTGCAAAACTTGGTCTATGTCGACAAAAGGTGAACGTTCCACTTACTGGATTGGCAACTGTCAGCGCTGGGGCGTCTCAAGAAGCGGCGGAGGTGACTTTTACTTCGTGTCATGGATTTGAACCTTTGTTTCGTGTACAAGCCCTCATCCTCAAGCAAATCACCCGTGATCTCCCAACTGCACCACTAGTTCCAGAGGATTGGCCTCATTTGCGTGAGTTGCAGCTTGCGGATCCGCGGTACTACGAGGAAGGCAGCATTGATATTCTCTTAGGAGGCGACATCTTCTATAGTCTCCTTACGACTGGAATTCGTCCAGGCCCTCCTGGGGCACCTTTGGCAGTCAACACTGTGCTTGGCTGGATCGTTGGTGGTAAGGTTGGTAATACCAATACCAATACTTCATCAATTTCTACTTTTCATGTTCAGTGCGATGCGAGCGATCAACTTCGAAAATCTTGGGAACTTGAAGAATTCTCCGATACGAAGCTGCAACCTCCCGCAAAACCGGTATGTGCAAACCACTTTGTTTCAACTCCTTCACAAGTTGAGGACGGGCGATTCGTCGTTCGTCTGCCTTCTAAGTCCAGCGTCGGTACACTTGGAGCATCTCGTGACTCTGCCGTGCGTTGCTTGGAGGCTGTGAACAGAAGACATTCAGCAATTCCTCTTGAGCAGGAGAAGCATAACGACGTCTTTGAGAAATATTTTGATCTTAACCGAATGGAACTGGTCCCTGAGTGTGTCATGGGTAAGGTGAATTACTTTAAGCCTCATCATGCTGTTTTTCAGGACTCCAGTACCACGACCAACGTTCCGGTCGTTTTCGATGCATCAACTTCTACTTCGTCTGATGTGTCACAACATGATATATTGATGGAGGGACCGAAATTTCAGGATGATCTGGTTTCAGTTTTCACTCGGTTCCGAAAACCTAATTCGTGGAGGAAAGACTCAACTGAACCCATAAGAGTTTGCCGTATGTTAGCGGCGACATGTGGGACTTTTACATCTTCCTTCATTGCTGAATTCTGTGGCTTTGAGAAATTGTCGAGGACTGCTGTTTGCTTATCGCGGAGTCATCAATGTGTTGCCAGCAGTCAACTGAGGTCATTATCTCCAATCTTGGACTACGAACTTGGGTTGCTTCGGGTTGGCGGCCGCCTTCTGAAATTTGCCATTTACCTGGATGCCAAGCATCAAATTCTTTTGCCAAGGAAAAGCAGAGTGACAGGGATGGTCGTTTTGTGGCTACTCATACCGGAAAAAACGGATTGACGAGAGTAAGAACCATCAAGACGTCAACTGAGAACTTCAACGTCCGATTACCAAAGTATGTATTTTACCAATTGTTTAAGATATAAATGTGTTGAAATTTGATATTTCAAGGCGGGCTGTATGTTCGGGCGGGTTTTTAGTGTTATATGGGAAAATGTTGATTTGTAGTGTAGTTTTAAGTTATTGACACGAAAACCGCCATTCCTGTGTCTAAATATTGTGTGTTATATTCTCTTATATGTAAACTGACTAAATTTACTTGTAAAACGTGCTAATTTGTTTAGGCGACTATTAATAACATGTAAGGCGACAACATTATTCGATATCGTATGACCTATTCTATTATTTAACGTAATGTATAAGCTTAGATAATACGTGTTATTCTATGTTCAAACCGTATAATGTTTAATGTGAAATCTTGTATTATCTTATAAATGCGGAGACCATCTTATAAATGCGGAGACCATCATAAATGTGGAGACCATCATTAAATGTGGAGACCATCTCACACATAGAGTACGATACAATGAACTTTATCCATGTAATGTAATGTAGTTTATGATGTGTTCATATTCGTGTACTTTCGTGTCCAGACATTATGTTAATTAATGTAAGAAAATCACTATCTTAATCTCCAATGTCAGGAGTTGTACACTTTTATTGTATGTATTTGACCTCTTTGTGTTATATGGACTTACTTGTATTAGTTAAGATGTTATATATTGACTCGTGTATACTAATCTCTTACCGAACTTTCTAGAACTTAATTTTGTATTCATGGCGTCCCTAATTACGCATTCATGTAGCTTTCTGTTGTATCCTTTTCAATGTATTTCAATTGTCTATATATAGGACCCATGTCAATGTAATTCAATGCGATCTCTTTAATCTTATGTGAGCATTCGGTCAGACTAGTCAGGAACTCTTGTCGTCTTTTTACTTGAATTAAATTATCCTGACTAGAACTTTCTTGTTTCCGAATTGTTGATTATTTCATTTACTTGTCGTTTTGATCCTCATTACTCGTATTACTAAGAGTCTATTGCATTCTATTGTTGTAGTCAGTATTTGAGTTCATAGCTTCATTTATCTCACTTAAGCTCATTTCGCCATAACTTACAACATCATTTCATTCAGCATTTTGAATCTCATCTAATAATTATTAGACCACTAATCCTTTTTCCAATTCTTTGCTACAGCCCAAAACAAGAGATATTTATAGCTATTAACATCGCAAGAGGGAGAAAGTTCAAGGAAAATCACATATTGCGCATTTGTTGTGGGGAAATCTTTACTGTTGTTCCAATAATAAATGTTATTACCTCTTCCCTACCAAAATTTTCTTCCTTACCTAACAGTAGTTACATATATGCGGGGAAGAAGAAATTTGATATCAACTACGTGACCCCAAATCTATCTCCAAATAGATTTATGTGCGTCAGAGTAACCAGTTCTATTGTAAGCTGGATACAAATTGATATTTTTGTAATGGTAAATGGTTTGTATAACATTTACCTACACTCTTAGTATTTACCACGTCTACTCCGTTGTATAACTCGCTTTCAAGATACCTCCGTGTCTATTAATATTTTATTAATAATGTCATGATGTAAGCAAACCGTGACAGAAAAGAATCTCTGTGTGTGGGATTAAATGCTATGTATAGAAGTTTTGTAAGTCAGCATACCTTTCATGTACAGTTACCTTTTCGTCCAGAACAGCGAGAATAGTAAATGATAATTGACATTCAAACAAATTTAGTGGAGCTAATAATGCATAAACTTACAAAGGTGCATACTATATATAGATGAAATAATATGCATGCAACTTTAACCTTTCACGCATATTCTCCATTTCGAGGTATTTGTTAGTCATGATAAGTATGCAAGGGATTCGTAATCTATGATTAAAATTATTACCTATCAATACAACCTGTCCTTTCAATCAGTTTTTGAGATATCAGTTATAAGAAACTGTTTCGTAATCGGAAAATATATCGATGAGACCTCCTTGGTGATGTGGTTTTATTGGGTAATTCATCCATTTACTACTTTTAGATTTCATACGATTAGGAAGATAGAATATGGAAATATTTAACAACCATGGTTAATATTTACAACAAAGATGAATCTCAATGAAAGTTATGTAAATGAAACTCTTCATGTCGTTGTGGAATCATTCCTATCTTAACAGATGAAATAACCTATTTAGTAATTTCTTCGTCGAATCGTGGAACAGTTACGAATAGTATTTAATGGCTTATGAAATCGGATACAAAACAATCCAAACCGATTCGTGTGGAACAAAGCATTGTTTGTGAATCTGTGATAGATGAATATATAAAGATCGTACAAAACATATTATAAAAATCAACATGTATTCGGGTTAGCTACAAAAACAAGTAATTGATCTTTGAAGAAATGTATTGAGTACTAAATATATTAAGAATAATTATTCTTTATTTCATGTATATAAACAGAATCAATGCAAAATGTTATAAAACGTAGGCAAGTCAAATAATTTTAACTTTTTCGTAGTAGTGATAATATGAATGAAAGTAATCCAAATCTCAATCTTCTTCATCATCACCTGAAACATCTTCTTGTTCGGGTGGTTTGTCTGGCAAATTTGCAAATTTTCCTCCGTTAATATAACTCCAAAGATTTCCTGAGCCAAGACCACGCTCTCCCTTCTCCTTTTTCTCTTCCTTATCATCAAGCACTTTCGGGCATCTGCGACCGTAAATGCCTCCCTCATTGATATAAGGATTAACGCTCGGAACATTCGCATTCTGGGCTTTCCTTGCCGCACGCTACATCAAAACGGAAATATTGTTTGTCTTGCACTCATCAAATTGGCAAACGATGTATATTGAAAGAAATTTACCTCAATTCGCTTACGAGTTTCCATCATCATTCGGCGATCGATCGCTTCAGTACTTGTGAGATTCTCGATTGTCATTGTAGGCTTGTCAACTTGTGATGCAAGTTTTTTGATGCAATTCATCAAATCTTTCGACCCCGAAAATTTTGCAATTTTTGCATAGGTATCTGAGTTCTCAAGACCTTCCGCGTTGCTGCATTCTTCTGTCTCTGGACAACCTTCCTTTTTGCCTTCGCCACCTAAAACCACAATATCAATTAGCCAATTAAATAACAACTTCATCTATATGACATAAACACAAATGAAATCTCGTATGCTAATTCATTATCCTCAACAAATAAGACGAACCCTCATCTGATCCAATTACATTGATCCTCTTCGCAAAATCGATTTTTAAAGACTGGTAGTCCACACAGGCCGACTGAAAATTCTTGAATGTTCCACTGAAACTGAGATCATCTTGAATGTATTTCATTTCCCTTGTGAGAGGAACAGTATCCGACTTTATAGCAGCCATTAAACTTCGCGTTTCTGAATCAATTCCACACTGGAAAATACGAATTCATTAACTTTTATTTATCATTACATGAATATTTTGTATAGATAGAGACTAGTCTCATAATAATATGTTTGCATTGATGTACCCAGTCAGAGGTCAACTGAAACTGAAAGGCTTCCCGACGAGCAAGTTCTGAGATGATGACTTGGACTTCTTCCAGTACTTTGGGATTTTGTATTTCACTCCTCCAAACCAACGCTTTCTCTAGATCCTTAATTCCCATAACTATTTTGACCCGTCCCCTGTACGGCTGCTTCATGTACATTAAGTACGTCAAAAAGAATCCGAATAACTCTCGCTTACGATGCAGTTCTTGGTTAACAGGATCCTCCGTAGCGTAAGGGCTTAGCCAAATGGATTTTGCAGTTTGAAGTATTAAATTGGTAGTTTTATTGTAATGTGCGTCCATCACTTTTCCTCGCCCAAGTGTCCTAATCAGTTGAAACGAAGCAAAAGTTAATTATGGCCGTTTACAAGACTTAATTATAACAGTATTTACTAAGTTTAGGGAAACAATAAGCAGAAAGAACCCAACTCTTGTTGCCAACCGTGAATCATAATCAAAAGGTTGAAATAAAATAGCAAACTTTAAATATCAAAACGACTTAACAATTAGTAGAAAAAAATTCTATCTTACGCATGCATGATTAGGGTAATTTCCATTTTCCGACAGCAATCTGCAAAGTCTTGGAATTTCCAGCCAGGCACTCTTAAAAATAACTTCTCCAAAGTCTCAAAGTCCGCATTTAAAGCAGCCCACAAACGACTAAGATATTTTGACGAATTGTAAACTGACATTTTACTAGTTCAACCAAAGTTATAATCAACTATATATTCCAGAGAATTCTCCCTTTTATTCTTCTCACACAAACAAAACTTGCTTTCGTCTTAAATATTCGGGCTTTGCGACAGATTTAACTTCAACTCAAAATACTTAATCACAGGTTTGTCTCCGAACAACTCTAACAACAAAAACGATATGCTATTGTATCTGTTGTGAGGTTTGATTAGTCTATGGCCTATGGCTAGTTCATAGTTCATGTGAGGTGTGACCAGTTTGAAAATTATTGTTTCATTGACTATCTTGTATCCAGCTTCTTTTTGTAGTTCCAACTCACATCTGAAGACATTGCATTAAACAGAATCATATTATAGTTTGTGTGTGCATATAAATATGAAAATCATGCAAATTTTGTTGCTGCAAAGTTTACACCCAATAGCAGATTTATTTAATTTCATAATATTGATTATATAGCCACAGGACATATTGAACTAGCCACAGGCCATATACTAATCAAACCTCACAACAGATACAATAGCATATCGTTTTTGTTGTTAGAGTTGTTCGGAGACAAACCTGTGATTAAGTATTTTGAGTTGAAGTTAAATCTGTCATTCCCGAATACAGAAGCCCGAATATTTATGACGAAAGCAAGTTTTGTTTGTGTGAGAATAATAAAAGGGAGAATTCTCTGGAATATATAGTTGATTATAACTTTGGTTGAACTAGTAAAATGTCAGTTTACAATTCGTCAAAATATCTTAGTCGTTTGTGGGCTGCTTTAAATGCGGACTTTGAGACTTTGGAGAAGTTATTTTTAAGAGTGCCTGGCTGGAAATTCCAAGACTTTGCAGATTGCTGTCGGAAAATGGAAATTACCCTAATCATGCATGCGTAAGATAGAATTTTTTTCTACTAATTGTTAAGTCGTTTTGATATTTAAAGTTTGCTATTTTATTTCAACCTTTTGATTATGATTCACGGTTGGCAACAAGAGTTGGGTTCTTTCTGCTTATTGTTTCCCTAAACTTAGTAAATACTGTTATAATTAAGTCTTGTAAACGGCCATAATTAACTTTTGCTTCGTTTCAACTGATTAGGACACTTGGGCGAGGAAAAGTGATGGACGCACATTACAATAAAACTACCAATTTAATACTTCAAACTGCAAAATCCATTTGGCTAAGCCCTTACGCTACGGAGGATCCTGTTAACCAAGAACTGCATCGTAAGCGAGAGTTATTCGGATTCTTTTTGACGTACTTAATGTACATGAAGCAGCCGTACAGGGGACGGGTCAAAATAGTTATGGGAATTAAGGATCTAGAGAAAGCGTTGGTTTGGAGGAGTGAAATACAAAATCCCAAAGTACTGGAAGAAGTCCAAGTCATCATCTCAGAACTTGCTCGTCGGGAAGCCTTTCAGTTTCAGTTGACCTCTGACTGGGTACATCAATGCAAACATATTATTATGAGACTAGTCTCTATCTATACAAAATATTCATGTAATGATAAATAAAAAGTTAATGAATTCGTA
Organism: Tomocerus qinae; assembly: GCA_020055645.1. NCBI lineage: Eukaryota > Metazoa > Arthropoda > Collembola > Entomobryomorpha > Tomoceridae > Tomocerus > Tomocerus qinae. The sequence goes on from CM034548.1 coordinate 31,510,607, forward strand.
TTTTCCAGTGTGGAATTGATTCAGAAACGCGAAGTTTAATGGCTGCTATAAAGTCGGATACTGTTCCTCTCACAAGGGAAATGAAATACATTCAAGATGATCTCAGTTTCAGTGGAACATTCAAGAATTTTCAGTCGGCCTGTGTGGACTACCAGTCTTTAAAAATCGATTTTGCGAAGAGGATCAATGTAATTGGATCAGATGAGGGTTCGTCTTATTTGTTGAGGATAATGAATTAGCATACGAGATTTCATTTGTGTTTATGTCATATAGATGAAGTTGTTATTTAATTGGCTAATTGATATTGTGGTTTTAGGTGGCGAAGGCAAAAAGGAAGGTTGTCCAGAGACAGAAGAATGCAGCAACGCGGAAGGTCTTGAGAACTCAGATACCTATGCAAAAATTGCAAAATTTTCGGGGTCGAAAGATTTGATGAATTGCATCAAAAAACTTGCATCACAAGTTGACAAGCCTACAATGACAATCGAGAATCTCACAAGTACTGAAGCGATCGATCGCCGAATGATGATGGAAACTCGTAAGCGAATTGAGGTAAATTTCTTTCAATATACATCGTTTGCCAATTTGATGAGTGCAAGACAAACAATATTTCCGTTTTGATGTAGCGTGCGGCAAGGAAAGCCCAGAATGCGAATGTTCCGAGCGTTAATCCTTATATCAATGAGGGAGGCATTTACGGTCGCAGATGCCCGAAAGTGCTTGATGATAAGGAAGAGAAAAAGGAGAAGGGAGAGCGTGGTCTTGGCTCAGGAAATCTTTGGAGTTATATTAACGGAGGAAAATTTGCAAATTTGCCAGACAAACCACCCGAACAAGAAGACGTTTCAGGTGATGATGAAGAAGATTGAGATTTGGATGACTTTCATTCATATTGTCACTACTACGAAAAAGTTAAAATTATTTGACTTGCCTACGTTTTATAACATTTTGCATTGATTCTGTTTATATACATGAAATAAAGAATAATTATTCTTAATATATTTAGTACTCAATACATTTCTTCAAAGATCAATTACTTGTTTTTGTATTGGCAGTTAAATTACTCTCGATGCATTGAAACTTCGCAAATCTTTTCCGAACAATTTTGTTGCATATTCTATGTCGCCCCATTTTGATCAAATTCCGATAATTTACATAGAAAAAGTAGAAATAATTATATGTAATAAAGGGAAATATGGTGTAGATATAGTGAGTAATCTGATTGAGTTTGTTGAAGTTGTATCCGACACTCCATTCCTAACTTACGTGTTGAATCCAAGCCACAGTCAACAATGTAACGGTTCATTATGAAATAGCTATACGAGTTTTTCACGGCGCAAAATATAAAGTGAAAGGTAAATGCCCTTTGTCACATCCACATTGGATTAACAGTGTTAACGCATTTATTTGTCAGTTCTTCAATAGTTGGTAGTTTGGTAGTGTGACATCTGATAATTATAAACTTGAAGTAATGACTAATGGAACGTAGAAACCCTCGTCAGAATGTTGATCCATATAGAATAAGAAATAAACCCAATTGTCGGTTTTTTATCCAAGGCTTCTGTAAAAACGGTGATGAATGTTTGTTCCCCCACATAAGGCCGCAAAGATATTATTGCGATCCAAGTTGGAAATTCTCAAATCCTCAATATTTGCATAACAACTCAGGGTTAACCATTGCTTCTATTGCTTCAAATCCAAGTAAGTGATTAATGTAATTAAATATTACATTATTATATTAGAATATATTATATTTTGATAGTTTCATTCTCTAACGTTTCATTGTATTTTATTAATAGTCATACCAAACAGTGTTCTTCAAGAAACAGGACCTAATTGGGAACTGAACCCAACACCTTCATATTTTCAAAACGAAACTGAGAATGAACTAGGACCTAGCCAACCCAATACGGTTTTTACTAACTATCTAATTGATTTCCCTCCCTTGCCCACACAAGATGCATCCCCTGTGTACGCAATAGTTTATCATTACCAAATTACTTATAATATTATGCACACTACAATCAAAAAAATAACTTTTTTATTTGATATGTTATAAACTGCGGTAATGTTTTTCATTTATTATCAGAATCCTTCCAGCAAAATCAGAAGTAAGGGGATCTGTTGGACAAAAAGTAAAAAATACAATTTCCAGTGCAAAAACAGCAAAGTTAGAATTGCATATGAGATTTCAGGAGATTAAACAAGATCTGACTGATGAAGCTATGGCCTATGTCCGTCAGTTTGACTCCTATCTGCAGAAATATTTATTCCGTGTCTTGCCTTTCTCAAATGTACAATAAGTTTGAATACCTGTTCCCTTTATCTTAATTTCTGGTACCACAATTTTCTTTACTTTTTTAAACGTTAGTAAACATTATGTAATCTTTCAGGATTCACCTGATGAAGAAGTGAATTTTGATGATTCCCAAAATTGAAGAATCGAAAGAATAAAAGACCGTCATCCTATTTTTAGCGGTATAGGATAACAGTAGTTTCGTTTACGTAAGTAAATAAATAATGTCAGTTGTATGGACACGTTGTCTCTATTTCTTATTTATATATGCAATGGATCCGTATCCTCTACTTCCTTTTAGCTATCTTGAATAATTCAAATTTGAAAATGCATTACACCATTTGAAAACATACTCTTCACTTAGGATTGTGTTAGTAATCGTTTTTCTGCGTCTAGCTCAACATAATAAGTATGATGCATTTAGCTGTATCATATACCCAATGCTCGAATTTATTTTTCGACATTTTTAATACATTTCTTTGGTTTTGCCAGTTGAAAAGGCATGAAAATTCATTTTGATTGCTATACTTATTGGGAAGAACGGCTAAAGGTAAAGTATCTCTGCTTAGATGGCAGGAAAGTCCTTCTCAGAAAATTCAACATGCTGCATTCATTTCAATTTAAAATGAGTACCTCTTATGCATATAGTGAAACTCTATACTTTTACACACACGGTTTTCGCTATCCACAGGAATGTATTGGAAGCGGAGCCAGCACATTCTGTCTGTAGTCTGTACTACGTAATGTACGTAAACCAAAAATTATTTTTTTCCTGAGCTAAAAATGTTAAAAAATTGAAGCGTTCATTATTTTGAGTAAGAAATCAATACTTTTACTTGAAGCCCATCATTTTCAAGCTTTCGCAGAAATCTATAATAGAGAATTAATCAATTAAATGATGTTCATATGTTTCTAGATCAATCATATGTTGGGAAGACAAGTTGGCATTTAGGTTGTGCGTGATCGCTGTGTTGTGAATGTGTCATTGAAATAATATATACCTTCGTTATAACTTTAGTTGTTAGCCATAATGAAGAACGAGTTTCAAATCAATTAGCTTAAGAAAGTTTGACAGGTGACAGGTAAGATAATTGAGAAATGTTTAGTATAATAGTCAATAGTTAAAAATAATCTAGAAAGTCGCTTTACTATCGTATCGTTAAACAAAGTCAATGTCAATGTACTTCACAAACTGTGATCGTAAAAGCACTAAATTTTTTTTCGTCTACAAACAACAAAGTTACCCATATTGCCGACAATAATGTTTCAAAAATCTCCAATTGTTAGTCCTTAATCTTTCTGTATTTAAATTCAAGTTGTCTTTAAAGAGCAGAGTAGTAAAATTTCTTATTTGTCACTTCATATTTGAATTATTTAGATGACATTTAATTTCTGGTATCACAAAATAATGAATATTGATCACAAAAATGAAGTCATTACTCTCGTATGCACGTATACTACCAACAACCAATAGACACTAAAAATGCACAATCTGATGATTTTATGTTTTCTTTTTGTCTAGTAATTCTCCGTTAAGTCTACTATTGAATAATTGTATGGTATAAAGTATTAAGTGAAGTACCTACCGAATTGCTATGACTATCAAGAAAGTTGATGTACTGCAGCCACTTTTTGAGGTAACAGCTGGATTTTCCCATCATCACTTAGTTCATTCATCTCTTTGGTTAATTATTTAATGGTAATTGCATGTACAATTTAATTGATTCTATTCAGAGGCTAAAACTGTCCAGTGAGAAGGATACTTCTCGTGCGTTAATATACGGCATTGCGTCTGGAGTGCATGTTCCAAATCCTATTGCCGTAGCGTTAATACATTATTCGAACGATGAGGCAATCAAAGTGGCTGTGCGTACTCTTCCCCTCGGTATTGTGTTAATCGGTGTTGTAGAATTTGAAACTGATGAAGATCAAGAAGTATATGCGGTAAGACCATTTGTTTGCATAATTGACACAATTTTTAATAATAATTGTATTACGTAGATGTGACAGATTAACTAAAATATTTACTTTCATCACAGATGTTGGATCAAGTAGAAAATCCAATTTTAATCAAAGTGGTAGACGGTAAATTATCAGCGTCCACAGGTCTTGACTTCCTGACTCCGATACATTTAAATGTTCTGTCCGGAGACTCATTTTGGGAGAAGACTATCTGTACATTCCGTATTAGAGGCAAATTTCTTTTATCAAGCTTATTAGAAATTCCAGAGCTAAAGGATTGCTTTACCCAAGCTAAGGTACAAATATTATCAAGAATTATTTATGACAAAGTGAAAGGTAAAGTAACTTATGTTTTTAATTGATGGATTTTAGGCCAGAGTGCTCAATCAAGCAGCTTATGTAGTAGGAAAAAAATCTATTGTTACAATTTTACCTAAAAATGGCACTCTGATAACCGAAGTATCAAGTTTAAAATCCCAAGAAAATGTAACTGTATCTGATATAGTTAAATGTCTTAAGTCTGATATCGACGAAAACAAAGAAAAGAATATTGCATACTTTCGTCCTGAAATGACTCTTATCGACGTAAAAATGCTTCAAGATCAAACCAAATCCAATTCCTCTAAGAAGGCGACAGTAATTATTGCTGATAAAAGTAAGTTATGGTACCCCTATAAGTATTACTGACATTTTACCCCTATAAGTATTACTGACATTTTACCCTTATCAGCTGTTCTATTGTTCGTTCCTCACGTTTCACTGGTTCTTAATAAGTGAAGCATGAAAAACAATAGAACAGCTGATAGGGGAAAATGGTCAGGAAAACTAACAGCAATAATATTATAATACCAGAAGTTATAAAATTTATTCATTTGCAGAAAATAGTATGAGGTAATATGCTAAATTATTGTAATGCAGGTGCTAGATGTAAATACTTCGAATACTATTTGGATATCGATGTCCTGGTTCTTACTCCCCTTCGTTTACCGGCTCAAAACTTGTATAGAAAATTCAATGAAGCAGTCAGTGCTCAATTAGAATCCGGATTTCATGAAAATATAATTCAGCAACTGGGTAATTCTATATCTGCGGAGAAACCTGAAGTTTTCCATTTCTGGCCAAGTTTCGGACAGCACTTTTTCACTGTTCTCTATCCTCAAAACACTTCTGAAGAAAAATTGAGTATGTTTTTTCTCATCATTTCTTCATCTCATTTTTCATTTTAGCTTGACAATCTTAATGCAGGAAACATTTTTTATTTATAGAGGAAAAACGACACGAACTCCACACTCTATTTTTTGCTCGGGAAACTCGTCCTTATTTTAGACGACCTGCGTCAATATTTCAGCCTACTTCCGGACTGATTTCCCCGCATGTTTCTCTTCGAGGGAAATTCTCAGAAACTGAAATCATCAAAGGCCACTTCGAATATAAGCACTACATGCAAGAAGATTTCAATGACGACGGATGGGGTTGTGCTTATAGATCATTGCAAACCATCATCAGCTGGTTTCGATTACAGGGATTCACCTCGAGAGAAGTGCCAACTCATAGAGAAATTCAAGAGTGCCTTGTAAAATTCAAATTTTCGTAATCAATTCAGTAAAATCTTTATTGTGGATGTACTGTAAGAATTCCGTCTATACAGGTCAGTTTAGGTGATAAACCACCATCGTTTGTGGGCTCTAAACAATGGATTGGATCGACCGAGGTTGCTTTTGTTTTGGAAGCCTTACTTGGCATTAGTTGTCGCATACTGTCGTTATCCAGTGGTGGAGAAATGAAATCAAAGTAATTTTTCAATAATATAAACTATAAATTACTCCAAAAATTCTTAATTTTTAATTGCCCGTTTTTTGGCTTCAGAGTATCTGATCTCATGTCACACTTTAAAATCCACGGAACTCCTGTAATGATTGGAGGCGGAGTTTTGGCGCACACACTTATTGGATCCAGCCGTGACATAGATTCAGACTCGAACATAAATTACCTAGTTTTGGACCCTCATTACACTGGAAAAGATGATCTGAAAACTATATTGAGTAAAGGCTGGGTCGGATGGAAGGACAACAATTTCTGGAGCAAGAAAGATTTCTACAACATGTGTATGCCCCTGTTACCGTCCACAATCTAATCACACTTTTCCCTAAATGATTCCATGATCATGTAATTCCAGAATTGTTAGCACCCTCTTCAGAATAATAAATACAGAATACAGATCGTACTTCAAACATCCCAAGGTTTATATTGCCACAAACTTCCTCCAATGAAAACTAAGGTTTCTTTTCTTTTCAATAGACAATTGCTATTAATAACAGTCAGTATAATTCTTAAGCCAAAAGGGACATATTATATATATATATACAAATAGTACTGAACGATAGTCAAAGTATATGGAAGATATTTAAACATTAAAGTTTCCTTGGATTTAACATTTTCAAATTATTTGTATCCGTTACTGGAGCTGACAACATTTGAGGTAATCCCAGACTTAAAAGTTATTAGCTTTTTGATAACTGGGTTTACTTCAGTCTTAATGCTCTCAAATTTTTTGACTGTTCCAAATATAATCCATTAGTTGTAATATCCTGGAACAATATATTTGTGAATCGGTGTAGAAAGAAAGGGCTTTAAACTAAGACAACGAACTTAAATAGTTATCTCTGCCATAGCCATAGGATGGACTTTTTCCATTATTTCATTTAAAAACAATATACAGCAATTTGTCCAATCACTTGTCCAACCTATTTAAAATAATTTTACTTGATTGACACAGTCGATCTTGTTGAATGGAATGAAGGTTTTAAATGACCACTTTTTCCTTGAAATCTAATTGACGAGACTCTCATATTTAGTGACGTTAAGTACGATATCAACATGTACCCGTATTCCATATTATATGACTTACTATTTTACAATGCCAAATTATAGTACCTTACCATATGCACCATTTCCTACCGAACACAGGACAACTTTTTCAAAATCACAATACGATTTTAATGAGCAAATTCGTCGGTACTTTACACAATCTTAGTTTACATATTTCTGAAAAGGTGCATTGTATTCCGAAGTATTTTTGTCTTTCAAAATAACACAAAATTGTACCATTTTTATTTTTCCTATAATATTGTAATGTTTTGCATATGTATACTTATAAGATCAATCATTTTATTGTTTACCTGCGGTTAAAATAGTGCACTGATGTGGCTTTATAACTAACGGTTTGAAAGTTAAAACTGAAACTCAAGATTAATATTGTATTTTCTCCGTTGGTATACATTCTACTTTTGTGTTGTGCTGTGCGAAATTAGTTTCAAATGGAATTAGCTATACTCCAATTGAAAATTAACTTGTTAATATGATAATTTAAGGCAGCATTTTCAAGTGAATTACATAATTAATAATTGAAAACATCTCTACCATTTTAATTCGATCTAGAAATAGATTTAATATGCAGAATTGAATTCAATATGCAACTCTTTCTCAAATCGAGATCTTTAATAATTGAATAGCTATCTACTGTCCAATTTTAGCTTATTAAGGCGTATTTCTTATGAAGCCGGATTGTGTAATTTCTAGAAAATAATGCACAATTCAAATTTTACTGAGTGTATTATTTTTGCTGCAACATCAAACAATTTAATTACATCTCCATATTTCTTCGAAACTTTTTAAAGTAGATCCGCTTGTAACTTTAATTAATTTTTGGGCCATAAAGTCGTTTGTAATTCAATTGATCGTGAGTTCCCTAAAACCTGGTCAATGTAATACTTAAATAAATAATTTAAAATGCCAAGAAATTTTGGTATTTGGAAGTTAAATGCGATAATAATATGAAGGACATCTCCAAATTATTGATTTGATCTTGATACCCATGATGATACTTGATACCCAGTATTTTCTGTCTAAATGTAATATATCTAATGTAGACAAAATTATTGATTGATGCACTGTTACTACTCAACATTTTTATTAAACTCTATGTTGCAATATTATAAGATGTTTAAGAGGATAATAAAGAATTATAAAGTTGAAAAAATTGTTCAGTTTTTCTGTTTTTAGTTTGCCAGCAATTGAAATGTGGAATCTATTCTATACATAAAGCATCTTTACTCTACATAAAGATAAAGTGGGGCATGCGCAAGGGATTCTTTCACATTCTTGAATAAATGTTTGTATCTATGTCCGTAATATTTTGTAATTAATGAGTAAAGGTAATATTTTGCAATTAATGAGCAAAGCCTAGACTACTGAGTCCAATCAACGGTCTATGAAATTCGGGCCAATGCGCAGTCGCTAGAAATTTACTGATTGCAACATTTTCTAGCACACTTTGTGTGCTAGGATTCAACTAGTATTACATAATAACTGTATTAATATCTGGATCATAGTATTTATTATTTCTATTTTTATGAGTCTTAATTATAAACATGGTTAACTGAAATGTTTATTATGAAAAAAGAAAATTAAAAACTAACCTACTTACCTAGCAGGTTTTGGGTAAGCTGTATTGGGGTACTGGAAGATTCTCTGCAATCTCTCAAGACTTGCATTCCCCGCGCAATCTCAAATGTCTATTCACAGGCAGAAGTGTCAAATTAAAATTTACATTCTATTGGAATTTGAATATGAATATGGTCAAAAATTTGATGCCTTCAACTGTTTTAAGCTCTGCTTTAGACACATACAAACTTTAAGATAAATAATAAGTTATTACATTGCGGCATCACTGAAGCCAAAGTAATTTAATCGAAGCTAACTATCAGCTGTTAAGGACCCTAGTACTTTCTATTCCAAGACATTCCTCATTTGTAATTCACAATGAACAGCAGTAAGTCTTGTCGAGTTTTGTCCTATCCACATTTATGATTTATTAAATAAATGTAATTGAATTTTATTCAGGTAAAACAAAATTAGCAGTCACTATTGAGCCCAAAAAGTCAGCAAGGCTGGCGCATAAGCGTAAACTCAGAGAAGAAGCGGGACCATCTTTAACCGATGATGACTACTATTTTTCTCCATACTCTTACGGGAAAACTGCGTCTTCTGGTTATGGAAAATCAGGTTTGCCTCACAGTCAAACTTCGCCAGGCGTATCACCTGTAAAATCTGAAGGGAGCAAAGTTAAACAGCAGAAATTGTTCCCTTCAAACTATAAAGGATTCGATGCTAAATCAATGCATAATCGTATTGATATCTCCCATATATCGGAATCTTCGAGGTCTCCCAGCCCTAATTTCCTGATAGATTGCTATGACGAGGTTTCATTAAGTAAAGGGAAAAAAGTTTTGCCAATTGCTCGATCATCATCTTCACTGGGAAGTCCTTTCACGAAAAAAGGGGTTAACACTCACACGGGTTTGTGTCCCTCTGATTTTTTAACCTGCAAGCTGGAAGTGAAGGAGGAGGAAGAAAGTTTAGACGAAGACAAGTGGTTAGATGCATTAGAATCCGGTAAATTGGAAGATCTGGATGAAGAACTAAGGCAAATTAAAAATCCAACTGCCCTAACTGCTCGACAAAGAGCTATTTTGGAAAAGAGAGACAAGCACTATGTTTTGTTTGATGAGCCCGAAGATAGCAGTACAAATGCGAATAAAGTAATGACGGAGGAAATGCTGCAATTGAAAGCACAAAAGACCGAGAGAAGGAGATTATTAGCTCAAGCTAAAAAGGAGAGTGATCAGGTACAAAGGATTGACAAATATTTATTTTGTGTCGGCATAATCAAATGACTTACATAATACCATAATCTTTTTGTTGGACTATAGAAAAAGACTGTAGAGAAGTTACTGAACAAACCGTATTCCAAAGGAGGACGAAATGCAGTAAAAAATAAAGGACCCCCAAAGCCTGTAGGCCCCCTCATCACTCACATATCCAGTCCAGTAAAAGATGTTCTTGTTTTCCCTCCAAATGTGGAAGTACCATTTAGTCTTAAAAAACCTGCACTAAGGTACTATTTTGGTTCGAAAACCCCTGCTTCTGTTACAACCGCTATTGAAATTCTTTCTTGTAATATTGATTTGGAAACATAATTTATTCGATCAAACGTCACTTGAAATTGACAATTTTGAACTGTAAAAATTGGTTGACAATAGGAACAGGCTTAGATTTTATCATTTGCTATAGACTGACTGACTTAATCAACTTGTACGCTTTCAGACCGTCATGATCGATTTTTTAAACAATTCTTTACGGAACCAACTATTTAAAACTAATGTATGATATTTTTAGGCTACCAGAAATAGTGTTATGTGGCGTAACTGGATGCAACAACAGGAAGAAATACAGATGCTCAAAGACTGATACTCCACTTTGTAGTTTGAAATGTTACAAGAAAAATTTGGACTTCAACTTTTTTTCTGTCGCGGATACTTTTGTTTGCGAATCGACAATGTGTGAGGCAATGGACGATTATGAGTCTGCAGTCATCAACGGAGAAATCTACTCAGAACTCATGTAGCTGTCGTTGACACCACCGATGTCTAGTCATAAAATAATGGTTTCTATAGTATTATGTCCCGGAATACCGAGAATTACTGTGACCAAAAATGATCTGTTACTTTGGTCTCAGTAATTGCAATGTAATTACCTTTAAGTTGTACGACCAGTTTTTTAATGACATTTATTTTTTAAAGTTTTTGGGGATTTTGCAAAGTACCTGTATTAATATTTAATAACTGAACATTGAACATGCATAATGCTGGAATGGGTAAAGGTAAATGAACAATGTACTACTCACAAAGCTAACGAAAACTAAACACATAATATTATTTGTATTGTTAGTATTCCTATTAATAGTATTCACGTATTTTTGAAATTGTATAGTCACTGTGTGTAGAGGTACCCGAAACAAATTATTATGTATCACACCTTCAGAATTTCCACAAAATTGATAAGTTACCCAATGGGCTTCTTCTATTAGCTGTTAACAACAGAGATGTTAACATCAAATACGATTCGGAATGAACAGATATGAATAGTACTTACCACTGGTACTCGAAATATTATAAAAATAACATTTCCTGATATTCAATGATACTTAGCTAAAAATATTGTAATTTGAATTAGTCAATGTCCTGGTGTCCAATGTTTTTTGGAGTAGACTCTTTATTGTTAAAATAGTTATTCTTTTGCGCTAGGCTTAGTAGGTTTTTTGCTAGAATGACAACGCACTTATTGCTGCTAAAAAAATTGTTTGAACTTTGACTTTCTTAACTGAATTAACAACTGATACATGTAAAAATAAATGGTAATATTAACTTAGAATCCAAAATTTGTAACTTTATTTGTTATTATGATGTAATAGGTACCAATATGGGTGAATTTTGTGCACTTGCAGACGAAAGCCATCCATGGTAGGCACTACCATTGAGGTGGTTACAGCAATGAGGTCGTGTAAAATATTGAAAAACTACTCCCATGGGGCAGCTTTTCCATACTATTCCATTTTATGACAAAAAATCTCTCAGTTGTATTATCCTGGAAAAGATTATAGTTATCATTTACAGATGTTCTAGAACTAAAATTCTTTAACTACTAAGGCAACAAACCCGGTAGTCCGTTATCTCAACCCGCCATCTAGTTTGCCTTGTAAAATAACGAAAACAATTTCCATTCATTTTTGCACCTTTGTTAAATCCACACATTATTTATGACTGGTATATAATAATATATACTCATTACTATAACTTTTAGACTATAGTATTTCTAAAGTTTACGAAAGCTTAAAACTCTACAACAGTGTTTACAACTTTTCAACACAGTGAAAGTGAAATATTGTATTGTCATGGACTGCGTAAATGGCATAAAGGTTTTGAAATATTAAGTTAATTATAATATTATTAGTTACATTTTAGTAAAACCAAATGGTAAGGGCAGAATACATTTCATCTCTCAAGTGAAGATAGCACTGTCGACGTTTTTCAAGATTCAAGATGCAACGCAGGTACAGGTCTTGGGGTCATTAATTTAATTTTGTGCCCTGGTCATTGCAGTTACAATACAATATACTATATTGTGTTTGAATGTTTATATCGTTTGTATTATAATAAATCTTGAAGAAACATACAGGTCTATAAAAATTGGAAAATCCATTTTTTATTTAGTGTTATAATTAATAATTTCCAGACGTTTTAGCTCCGCTCCCTGAGAACACCTAAGGTCTGCCTACTTTGGGGGCGGGGCGAAGGTCGATTCCCCCAGCAATCAGGTTGCAAAAGATTTTCGATGTCTTATCAATAGCACTGAAAGTACTGCTAATGTTGTTATAATGCACGAACCGAACCAGGTTAACTCGTTGTTCAGTAAGTTTGTACTTGTCAAGCATATTTTACTCTGATTAAAATGAATGCTAATGAATTTTTATGTTAAAAATACGTAAATCTAAATCAGATGCATTTGAGTCATAATAAGTTAATCAGTTTCAAGATGCACATTAATAAGGTATTTATTGAACAGCTGAAGTGTGACGCATTCTTACATAAAAGTTTTAGGGTACAATTATTTAAACGATTGCATAAATAAACATTTCAAATCCCATTTCTTCAACATCTCAAGTGCTCATCATCAAAAATATTACAAGTGTAAGAAATAGTAAAGACAAGTTGTTTTTAAAAGTAGTAATCGCAGTGGATAGATATTTTTGATACTGCTGTGCTGTACTAGTAATTAGTATTTATTATCCTGAAATTCAAACTGTAATTGCAATACAAGCTCAATTTCACTATAATTAATTATACATAAAATTCCATAGCTTATTTAGCAGATTACGATTTATGCGTTTACATTTACTTTATGTAACACAGTTACGGAGACATATTAATGAGTTTACACGAAGAAAGACCAACAATAATGAGCATTATTTACAAGTAGATGCCACGATTTCAACAGGAGATTATTTTGTGCTGTAAACTGGCAAATCTGTCAGCTGTTCGAATCTGAACAAATTGCTTTTCCAATCGAATAACATTAAACTGTTGGTAAAGCAAGTTCCTCAAGAGCGACATGGCTTCCCATTTGTAATGTACATTATTATTTTAGTCGTCTAGCTACCGTAAACCTATAATACTTAATTCCCCATCTTAGTTACACAAAGCACACATAATTATCAAAGTATCGTGCGGTTTGTGAATGTCAATGACAAATATTATCATTCTTAGGTTCAATGATTACTGATTGCATTCTAAGGGTTCGTTGGACAGGTTACAACCATTGGAGAAAATTGGGTATCGCTTTCAGTAAAAGTTCTAATGCAAGAACAATTAGTCATGAGAAGGTCAATTAAAAGAATAACATATAACTTCCTTAAATAATACAGTAAATTAAATATTTTTGAAATTTCCTAATTAACATACCTGTATAGTTTAAACTTATTAAAATAGAAACAATTTGCATCACAATTTCATATAATGACAAATGCATTACTATTTATATCATATCAAAAGGGTTATCTTTGGTAGAAACCAGTATTGTGGTAGGGTAGTAGTAAGTAGCCTATATTAAGGACAAATTAAATTCAACACAAATTCTGAGTTGATTGCCAATATCTTAGGGATATTATTTTGAACAATTTCAACATCTTGTACTGTAAAGTTGTATATCATACACGCAATTAATAATTGAGAATTGTGCAGTAAGTATCCAGAATATTGATGACTACTCTTACTATGTAACTTCAGAAATCAAAGGAAATATAAGACAGGTATTGAAATTGAAAAGACTTGAGTAATAAACATGTATGTAGAAGTTCTACCATTCCAATAATAGTCAATAAATATTGAGCGACACACATTTCGAAGAAAAACAACTGGAATAGTTAGAGTTCTGGAATAAAATCTACGACTATGTATAATTAACATTCAGCAATGCAGTGCAGGGTATGTAATGTACTATGTATTGTGTATAGTCATGAGTTCGTGACAATAATTAAATAACAACTAATTAGTTCTAGTATTATAACATTCTATTTCATATGGTTTATACCGTTGATGGGAATTCAGTGTCATTTTGCAGTTTTCATTGAAATTAAACTTAATAAGCGTTTACCTTCTTTAAAAAGTAGTCAACTAGAGAACGAACTTGGTTTCTGTACTAAATAACTAGTCAGATCATAAATAATAATAATAATAAAGTGAGGTACTGACAGTGCCGTAATATCAGACCCTTTTGACTGTAGGTGGAGGATTCTTGTTAAAAATGTTTAGATCACGAGCAGAAATATCGGTGCATGACGTGCCGTAATGTCAACAGCACAGAGTCGTAACAATTAAAATGACTACAATTCATGGGCTGTTTTTAAGACTTTTTGCGAGATATATCCGGAAACAGTTTCCCATCCCCAAACCAATAGGTGACCATTAGTATTTGCATTGCAACTGCAAACACCACGGCAAGCACTGTGTTTGTAATTGGAAAAGGATCCTTAGGAGGTTTAGGTTTGTTTAACCTAGCCTGAATATTTGCCACTGTGCTTCGGAGTTCTTCTATTTGCTCCGATTGTTGAATTTGCCTTGCAAGAAGCTGACGTAGTAAGTCGACTAGTTGGCGGTTACTCTCTCTGTAATTCCAATAAATAGTATTTTAATTATTTTTACATAACAACTTCAAATTCCATGTCAAACAGCAACTTTCTTTGCAGAAACCTGCTTTTATAATTAACAGCAGGCCAATTAACACACTTTTAGTATTGATAATTGTTATGTCAAACTTGATATAAAACTAATTTACATTAACCATTTACTAAAAACTTCAAAAATCGTTAATTAAGAATGTACTTTCTTCGGGTTAAGTGTTTTAAAATCTATTATGAAAGACCTATCACCCTCAGATTTAACTACAAAAACACTTTTAGTTAAATTTTTCTGCTTGACATAATATACTTATTATTGCTATTCAGCTCACACACACCCGAATACTAAAAATGTACATAGTAATTATGATTACTAGTGGATAAGTAGTCATCGTTTTTACGAGATATTCTTGGAAAGATGAAAATACATGACAAAAATAGCTCCTTCATCCAACAGTCATTCATTCCGTACGACCAATGGAACTGTTGATAATATTTGTATTTATATTACTTATAATATCTGAAACTAAAATAGTCGAATTTTCTTTTTGCTAATAATATCCAGCGTAGATAGCTATACTCAGTTGACAGATATTTAAGATTCGTTAGATACTGAAGTCTTAATTCAGAAAGATGTGAACTGCTATCATTATATCAGCTGCTAGTATTACAAATTTTGATTCACTTGTCTTTGTTTACTAATATTTGACAACATTATAAAAAATACTTTTGTCAGTACTGAGAAACAATAACTAATCAAACTGATGTGAAAATGCAAGTGACAAATGCTAATGGTGATGATGAACTGATGAATTGTATTTAGCTATTTGATTAAAAGTTGTACAAACCATTACCAGAACATTGAAAGTCACGGCATTCGATTAAATAACATTGATCAACAGTTTTAACAGACATTCACGTTCAAAAAGAAACTGACTAATGCGGATGAATATATTACTTTAATATTTATTTTTTTATCCTCTTACCTTTGGTGGAACGCTGGAACAACTTGGTCCTGCGGTAGTTCTCTTCTAATATCACACTAAAAGTCACGTTAATAGATAATTTTAGATAGATAAAATATGAATAGGGTACACATACAAAAAGCGTAATTTAGGATATGCTTTTATTTATAACGTGCACAATATCATAACCGTTAGTACATTGAGGAGATTATGAAAATACTTTGCATTTGGACTACTGTAGTTTAGAAATGAAAGGGTAACTGGGAATTTTGAAGCATTCGGAAAACTACGTGCACAATAAGCTTAGAAGTGAGAATTTTACAACGATAATTTAACTATTCTACAGGCATTAATGTAAGCGGCCCATGCTGATTGACGGTCAACTCTTAAAGGTTTACTTGGCTATCAACGGATATCAAAGATGATGTCCGGATTATCGGCGTTCTATGGCGTCGATGAGTCTGAATAACGTAGTCATGTTCGTACTCTCCAAGGTCGTTACCGTCGTCCCATGGACGCAAATCCTCGTAAGTGTAACGCCAGGTGTTACCATCCTAAATGTTCAGTAAAATATCAATGCTTTAATGTTGTGTTGAGTGTGAAAAGTATAAATAAATTGCAACTTCAAAAGTCGTACGTACATATTGAAAATACTTGGGAATCCAAGATATATTGTTGTCAGCCCGTTCGGCAACCGCTCTTCGTTGCTCATCTTCAAGGATTGTTTTTTCAGTCGTAGCAGCCTCTTGATCTTCTAACAATATCGCTTGAGTAACTTTTAACCATTTCTTCTCGGATTCGTTCACATATTGATCACTAAGTGGGACAGTATATCGTTTTAGTCTTCGTGCCTTTACGAGTTCGGTGACCTCCCAGAGGGTTTCATCAATCTGTAGAGGTAAAGAAGTAATTACAATTTTATATTAACACATTCCAGCATAAATCTGTTAATCTAACAATAGAATATATATCCGACAACAAAGTTCTATAATTCAGTAAAATATACAAGATTTAAACTGTTTCAAATGATTTATAAACAGCACAATTTAGGTAATTCCGGTAACCCAAATTTAATTCAAAAATTATAACACACTTAGAAAGACTTACATTAGTACGTTTGTCTCTAAAAACGATCTTGTTATCCCAATGGCCATCAAGAGAAGCTAACGACTCACGTCCCAACTTTATCTTCCCCACGATTGCATTAGTGTTGTCACTCCTGCCAAGAAATCCCTGAAAAATGGGCTTTGTAGAAGAAGAATTTTAAATTAAAAAATGAGCAAAAAAAAAGCTTGAAAAATTGTTTAGAAATTACTTTGAGTTTGAATTCTATTTCCGCAGAATAGCCGGTTTTAGCGCAGTTAATGGACACATGGCCTCCAAGCTCCATTGAAAGTGTCCCGACGAGAATACCTTTGCAATGAGCATAGGGCATAGTGATTGTGTAAACTTCACCTCTGGGCAACAGGGTTAACGTTGCATGCCCATCCAAAATAGCAGACGTAGAATTACCTTTTAAAATAAAACTATTAATTAAAACCAGAACTTTTAACATAAGTAAATCGTTTGGAAAATACTTACCATAAAATTTAGACTTTGTCAAGATTGCAGACGATATCACGAATCCATCTTTTTTATTACTGACATAGAACGCGGACACTGGAGGATGATGAGAGACTTGCTCCGACAGATAGAATGTTTTAGATCCAGAAGGATGTTCCCAGCAGCAACGAAACGTTTCACCCAAAATTGGATTGTATGGCTTCTTCAATCCCTTTGGTTTTTTGTAGAATCCAGATAGGTACCATCTTACAATTGATTTCATTCTAGTAAACGCATCATCCTCAGCAACAGCTCTGAAATTTATTTAATTCAGAAACATATGGCCATTATTCGGATGGGGCCATGCTGCAAATGTTTCTATCTGCTGTTAAATTTTTAATTTTCATAGCTAGATAAAAACTCAAAGCTTACTTAGAAAGTAGATCTACATGATAATAGTAGTCTGTAAGCTTGTCAAGAAACGATCGCGGTTCTAAAATGAAGGTGGGCAGTACCACACGGGAGAGATCCATTCCGGGTCGAACCTGCTTCACTAGAAACCATAATAGCGACTTGTTTTCATCTCCTAGCACTTCAGAATGCTCGCCGGTAGTCTACAACAGATACCAATTGAATTATATTAGTATCTTTTATTAATCACAAAATATAATATGCATAATCATCGATAATAATAATACGTGTGAAAATTCGGCCTCGATGTTTAACACATAATGAGTTTCTGATGGGGGGCGAGCAGAAACGACCATTGAGTCCCCTCTTTTCCTACGGTTCCTTAGACCAGTACTCATGTGGCCGAAATCCCGAGAAGTATGAGCATGTGGTGTCCCAGCCTCGCTGTCATTATCAAAGAATTCTGCCCCGTCTTCGTCTGTTTCGTGATCTGCAGGCTCTTCCACGTGAGAAGTGTCGCTATCTGACTTATCCGATACGCTTCTACTTCTATTTTCTTCTATATCTGATGCGCACCATTCTATTAGGCACCACAAAATAAAAATATATAATATAGGTAATATTTAAAAATTAAAACTATCCGTCAAAGTACCATGATGGAGTAGTTTGTCTCCAATAAATTTATTGACGCTCAACCCAATAAGCATTATTATTATCATTAATATGTCGATGGTATGCTTACCTGTTTCGTTCTCAGCCTCGTTCGACATCTTGTCGTCGAGTACGTCGCTAGATCTGGGGGACCTCACTAACAATGAAGAGCACCTAGAAAATAATAATAAAAAAATATGCTTTATTTCCATTTCCTATATATTCTTAGATATACAGTATTTGCAGTAAAAAAATAATGAACCTTATAAATAAAATACCAATGAGTGACTAATGATAATTATTATATTATATCAATAACTCTAAGTCTAACATCTTCAACCTTATCCTCTAATTATACCACCACTACAGTGAACAATTTGGTGATTAATTGTAATTATTAATAAATAAATCATAATTGAAACGCGCCTACCATAGAGTTATTCACCAATAAGCGGAGATCATATCTATACTATATACTGAAATGTAAACAAAGGGTGACTAGCGACTAGCGACTACCGATCGCAGACAAATACAGTGAACTGTTCGAATGTTGTATAATGAATAATATTGAATTCAATTTGATATTAAACAAAAAAAACGTGTCAGGAATAGCCATTGATTGACATTTATCCATAATTTAATGCCTACAAATGTTGATTTTCTGCTTATTTTGAATGAAAACGACACAATTCACTATAAGGAATTGGTACTGACTAAGTATGACTACCGAGTCTCTAGTCGTTACCCACAGGTGCGGTGGTCTAATGCTAATTTAATGCCCGATTAAAAAGTTCAAAATTTCGAAAGCCGTTATTTCAGTAACTATCTCAAAATTCGAATTATGACTTCCAAAATTGTCAGAAAACAGCAGGAATTCGTATTAACTACCCTTAAAATTGATTTGTTTATTTAATTTGGATTGAGTGGCTTGAGGAAAATTGGCTAACTAGAAACGAATACTAATAATATGTAATACTAACAGCTAACATATATTTTTCTGACTACTGATTTTCGCAAAATAATAGCAGTTGAAATAACTTGATTATATAATAAACTAGATAACGACAGTTACATTTGTCATTTTCATACACCGTTAAAGGTTAAAAAAATATTAATCACAGCATGTACTTGACTATTTTCCAAAGACTATAATTTTCAGTAATAACATGGACTTACTTGGTGCAATATGTACAACAAAGCCTGACAAAATACATGATTACTACTCTTTGAGCTAATAGTTACAAATTTTGAGCCAAATTTAAGGAAATTGTTAATTTTAAATTGAATTGCGACCGAAAATTAAAAGAAAGAGGATTATAATTGAATTGTTTTTCTGTATTTGATACTTCTGCTAGCTAATGTCAAATGCACCCTTAGAAAATTTATATTCTGCAGGTACTACACAATCAAAACAAAAGGTTAATGATTGCTTGATAATTATGAATGTCTACTTGTGACTAACTACTGTATCTATTGAAAACTGAAATTTTGAAAGTACTACAGCTAATAAAATTTATCTAACAATAATTTTGAATCAAGTTTTCCGAATTAAAAATTGAGAGAATGAAACTCTCAGGAGCTGTGAATGACTGACTACTCTACTACTGACTACGAGTGACTCGTTGTTTGTTGCTAATATATTACACTTAGTATCAGTATGTAGTATCTCAGGTCAGGGAAGGTTCGGAGTTCGCGGCGTTTGCGTATTGGCGATTGGCATTGTCATGTCAGGAGTCAGATACCATGAAAATACAAGAGAAAGTCTTTCTTTCTCTTTCTATGACTACCAAACTACATAAAACAAAGAAAACAGCCACCAGGAAGGAGAAAGCCTTCAACCACGTTCCGTTGCGAGTTAGAACGAGTATCTCCAATAAAAATGTTAAAAAATGTTTTAAAAAATGAATAAAATATCAACCCATATAATATATATCTGGTGGACTATGTATACGGTACATATTCCACTGACAATAAGCTGTCGCGTTATGTTTATATGTACTACTCCCTGTTATTAGAAGAAAAGTAAGTAAGAAGAAAGTAAAAAGTGGTAATCCAAAAGGTGAAAGAAAACAAACGACAGAGAAGCACTGCAGAACTAAAAAGTAGAGGGGAGAAATAATGTAATTATGACAGAGTAGTTATTCTTGTCATTTATTTTGAATGAAAATACCTGAGTTTTAGATTTGGGGACTAGTGGAATGGCAAAATGGATGAAGTGAAAGTTGGCGTCTCAAAAGAGCAACAAGAGAATAGGAGCCCAACGGAGATAGTCTATAATACTGAGACGCTCTCGTCAATGTGTAAGGAATAATTTATTTCTTCAAGATTTGACACATTTTGTACTTTTAATGGTGTTTATGCGCCGAAGTTATAAAAAGAACCGAAGAAAACCTTCGACAATTCGATCCTTATAGGATAAGAAAAGGATTATGTATCTACTTTTTTATATCTTATAATATTTATAGGAAGTGTATTCCAAAAATAAATACTATATGCTTGATGTTCTTAACACATTTTATTTTCCTAGAAAATAATTCTCGGAACATGTTGCTCGAGTTACTGTACTTGTTAGTGAAAGCATTAACAAAGGGTGCTTCTTCCCGTAACTCACGACACTCTTTCCTAGCGACCAATCCAGGGATTCCAACTCTGCTAGTCTCTTCTCTTGTTTTCCTTTCACTCGATAAAATTGAAAGACATCCTCTCCAACGACAATCCAAAGAGAAGTGGCAAAAGAAGGAGGACAAGGTTGTTTAATAATCCTACTTGTATTTTTATTAGTAAATTATTCACAAACTGATAAAACTACAAATTACGTTGCTACTAACTTGGATGAGAGATAACAACTTGCAATATTATCGTGAACCAAAATTGATCGGCCTTTTTTCTTACCTGATTGCTTTCAAAGGCTCTCTCTAACTCTTTCTATTCATGTGGACTAGAATTACCCAATGTCATGAAAACGTCGATACAATAGTACATGAAATATTGCACACAAGGATATGGCATGCCCTACCCGGTCCCGCATAAAAAGCGGGAGGTAGAAGAGGCGAAGCTAAAATTGCTATATGAACATGTATCAACATTTATTACACTGACTAATATTACTGGTTTAAGAGTGCACTTTCCTTGCTCTGCATATTTGCTAATAATCGCCATCAGCTACACTCTGGCTTCGCATGCATTGCAAATCTCAATTCAATAACGCCTAATGGTGTCGGTGGGGAAAGCAAATTCAGACACTTTATTAGTTGGCATGAAGGTACCGATAGAATACAATACATAGCTAAACTAACTTCCTATCAAATAGTATCAACTATAAAGAGTTAGAAATGCAAATACATAAAGTGCACAAAGGAAGCATGCTGAAATATTCATTTTCATCGCTCGGGAAATCCTTCAGCATCTTTAATCTTTAACTTTGTGCTTTCTCCATGAATGACTATGTGAAATATGGTGACAATGCAAAATTAAATGTACGACAATGAAATACTATTAAGAGTAGGTACATGCAATAATTAATGTTGGGTTACTTTTGGTTTTAATGAACTTTCTTTGAAGACTTTCACTGGTTTTTCAGGGAAATGAAAACGTCTAGTGTTATGCAAAGGAGTATTTGTATTCATGAATGTCTTTGATGGTTAGTGGTGAAAAGAGGAATTGTTGTGACATAATTCTAAATATAAAAGAGTAATAAAAGAACTAACGTTAAGGCCAATTCGAGTCCGTCCATCCAACACTTTCCCTGGTCGGCTGAAGGAGCTCTGCAAATAAGGTAAGTTGTTGGCAACGGCTGGACAACGGCGCCAATGGTTTCCCCGCCTGGCCCCTTTGTTGCCCAAATAGACTGTTCAAGTGGATGAAACACTTTAAAGCAAAAGCCATCCTTCTTCGACGGTCTTTCAATCACTTTGCAGCAATGAAGTAGAACTGTGGCCACCCAATGGCTACTCTA
Source organism: Tomocerus qinae (assembly GCA_020055645.1). Taxonomy (NCBI): domain Eukaryota; kingdom Metazoa; phylum Arthropoda; class Collembola; order Entomobryomorpha; family Tomoceridae; genus Tomocerus; species Tomocerus qinae. The sequence continues at coordinate 31,532,962 of CM034548.1, forward strand.
CTCAACACAAAAAAATCAATCCCCAAGTGTAATTATCATTATGCATTGCCATTGCGATTGCGACGACAGAATCTCATGTAGGTACTTCGTTCGCCTTACAGATATGATAGCGTAGATAACGCTCTTTCTTGACACAACATAACTACTCTGCTTACCTGTACTCTCCACGGCTGTCCTACTTACTTACTTCTGCACACGAATTCCCTGTCGCCTATTAAATTATTTCACAGCTCTACTCTTTTCAATTCTCCACACAGACTAATGGTTACTTTTTACCTACTGCCATCCATTATCAACCATGTAAGGAATAATAGCACGACATGATGCTCTAAATGTGTTTGTGGCTTCTTACACTAATATCTCTCTTCTTTATGTATCATTCTTGTCTGACGTGTCACGACAACCTTGTACACTCTCTAAATATTTTATTTTAAATAACTCGATCAATAACTTGGAAGTGGATTACACTATATCTCAACAATATTGTAGTACTTAAACAACACTACAACTACAAACTCATGCAGCTTCTATCTAAAATCCTAAACTTAAATACAATCCATCGACTATCTTCTACCGTGAAATAACTACAACTAATAATAAATGTTTTAAACAATATGTAGTTTAATGAGCAAATCATTATCATGTACTACTTACTAGTACACATATACTAGTATGATCTAAGGCGTTGACATTGAAGATCGGGGCTACATATGTGCTGCAAATTACAAGTGTGTTTGTAGGAAGTGATAAGTAGGTATAGTACTAGTACGTATGAATATGAATGCATATCCATGATACTTAAGCTTAATGGTAGTTTTAAGTATCGCCAACGCAAGCTGGTATTTATTTTATGAGCTGCTTGCGTGGTGAGAGTGAGAATTAAAACTAAAAATTGAGACACTAACTCTTCGCTTACTGCTTCTCACTACCCTTCTGTGTTTAGAAAGCGCTGCGTTGTCTGAACTGCTTATTGTTATTGGTCACTGACGAAGGACTTTGAAAAACTGCTTGTCTTTGTCATTAGAAAAAGTTTTGCTCTTATTTTCTATCTTCTTAGTTTTGCAATTTGTCGAGCATCCCAACTCTGACTACTCGATGCTAGTTTTAAGTATAACACGAAAGAGGTAATCTTACTTACTTTTACTTTGTTAGATTTGTACAAGAAAAATAATCCGGGTTTGAGAACTCCCCACAGCTTTGTCCATCCTTTCAGTTTGCCTCGAACTTTTAGCGCACCGGAAAGAATGATAATTGACGGATCATTAAGTGCTGTAGAGAGCTCCTGTGCAACTCGTTGTTTCTCCCGTCGATAATTCTTTCGCTGAACTTTATACGGCAATTCCTATAACATTCGAACAAATATATAACTATACTGTTTCTATACAGAGTTATATATTGCAAAAACTTGCAAATAAATATAATTAAAGCCTTCTCCAATTCAGCAACTTCACTAATTTCATTTTAGTAATGGTACTACTTTCCTACAAAACTATTTAACCAACAATACTTACCAACCTACACATAATTATAATTACTTCACTAACTAAATCATGAATAAATGAATACTAAGCAAATACATTGTAATATTTGTTACTATTTTCTTACTTTCTACATTTAAATTTAAATAAAGCGACAGAGAACAAAGAATATTTGCTTTGCCCCGTGTTCTTTCACTCAGCTTTCCCCAACTTTCTTCAAAATGATTCTCCAAGCGAACAAATTTTCGTATTTATTGTCTCAACTTTAATGAATATAGTTCAAACTTGAATATAAATAGCAACAATCACTTGCACAACTTTGAAGTTCTACTCAAAATTTACTCGCAAAGGAATTTACGGATAAGCAATACATATATTTTCATGTATTTTCAAGAGCGCCTACAAGTTACAAGTAGTTCTCAATTGTCAAGTTGTCTACTAAAACCATCTAATCTAATCTGTACATTTATCGGAAAATATACTTCAATTAAGCCAAAAATTTAATAAAGAAGTTGAGATATTCCACAAAGAATTTCATCATTTAGCACTATATACATGAAGCCGATTCTGTTTTTGCGAAAACAGTAGATTGCATAGAATCAGAGTCAACTTACTTTTTCTTCGGGTTCCTCTCCAAGGAAAGATCCTGAAATATTTTACAAAATTGGTTATTGGCAGTCTTAAACAAAACTAAATCGCAGTAATTATTTAAATATAATTTGCAATTACGTAGCATGTGCAGCATTTTGCAGATGTGTTTTAACCATGGCTATTGTGCGTCGCTTTAGCTTGGCGGTTACCAACTCATATTTGAGATTTTCATTTGACACCCATTTCATTTATAAGCCCAACAGTAAGACACAACACACGGCATACTAAAAACTATGAAATGGCTACCCTAAACTCTTAGTTTAACTCTCATTACGTCTATGCCTACAGAAGCGGACATTTTGCTTATATACCAACAACACGAAGAAAAAATTTAAGCTACAGTACAGTTACTACCAGTCTGATTATATGACAATTTGAGGTCAAAATTTATGTATATTTTATGGGGAATATCAGCGTACAGATGTTTGAAGTCTGTCTCGACTACAATACTGCAACTACTCTACACTTATTTACATTATACACTGAAATTACATTTCACTTTTGGACTACATATCATTTATAATTTCATGGTTCAGGCAGTCTAGTTTTCTTATACGATTGGGTTTGCTAAAAGTACACATATATTAGTATTTTTCTTACCAGGTGAATGAGGACTTTTATTTAGCGATTCAGATGACCCATTATGAGCTTGGGATTTAGGCACCACAACATGCAGACTTGGCTTTCGTTTTAATTCTGTGGAAACCCCATAAAAACTTTAAAGTTACAAAATAGATTCGTCTGTCCCTTGACCTCTTTATTGTCACGGTCCATGGCATTAAATAATACCTATTGGTGCCTACTATTGAAAAAATTGTCATTATTAAGCACACTGATACAATATTATAGACTCCATAGGCAGAGTGGCATGATTAGGAGAAGAATAGAATGGGCATGAACGTTCCTTGTGCACGAATCTCTTGTTGAAAGTTGTCTCAAGCGTCCCCAATTTGTATTTTATGCTACGAAGAGATTCCATTTTGTCATTAACTATTTATACACGCTGATGATTCTAGTCTTTCCTAACCAATGGAAACCAAGCAATTACGCAAATTACGAGCAATGTAAACAAAAGTCCTGGAGCAAATGCATATTTTCTTGCTTATTAGTTTTTTTTTATCCTGACTGTATAAAGTACCTACTTTCATCCATACAATGATCATCTAAAGCTACTTGGTGAAATGAAGTCATCTTTTGCTGAATAGATATAAAAGATAATGACACTAATTGCATTGGCAATTTATTTAATTACGGACGTGCATATAAACCTTTTTGCTATATAGTGTAGCACATCATAGAACGCAGAAGGCTCCACATTCACTTGTAGTCCCTCATGAAAAATCTGAATTAGGCAAATCGCGTTTAGAGCCAATTGCCGGAAAAGTCGTGAGCTACATAATTTTCACTTCACTTGGATTAATTGAGGATATCTGAGCGTTATGGCCGTCAGTCTAATGCTTCTACAGATATAAATAGCTTGGAGAGAGACAGAAGATTGGAATTAGGGAATAAATACACGTGTCCCCTTTTCAATTAATCTAATTAGTAGTGGTGTGTGTTCTAGAGTTCTATAAAAGGTTACACTTGTTACAAAGGCTTACACAGACAAAGGTCTAGTTAGAAATTTCGAAGGCACTGGGAATTCTTGAGTTGAGTCTGAAAACATTAGGGAAAAAGGACGAGAAAAGAGATATCATTGTGCTCCTTCAAATTGAGTTACTAAATGCGACCCTGTGGTATAAACTAAAAATAGGTCCATTCAGAGTAGGTAACATACGTTTATTATTATATCCTGGTGAATTACCTCGGCTAGAGAAAAAGTATTTTGACATAGACAAGAGAAAAGTGTAGAACAAACCTGAATGTCTTGTTGTAGTCGAAATGGCAGGAGTTGTAGAGGAGCTACTGTAAGTTGAAGACGTAGGCGTTGGGATTGCATTTGAAGAACTTGGCGTTTTGAAGGCAGCCAACATTTCTGAGGCTTCTTGAGGAGAATGTGAATGAGAAATGCTAGTTTTAGGAGTAGACTTTGTCGACGACGGAATGTTGACTGGTTCTGACATTGTCGTTAAGTTTTAGTTAAATCGGCGACGCAAACTATGTCTAATTAAATTAAATATTTTTATATTATTAGTTGTGAATTTTTCATTAAAAAGGTATATAGTCAATATTAAAACGGTTTATGCAATGCTTGAAGGGTTTAGTATTTTGTATTAATATTTTCAAAGTTGAATTTGGAAGTTATATAATGTTATTGGTTGAAATATTGTAAAAAGATGTAGTAAGAAGGTACCAAGATGGTTTTCGTTTATATAGCAGCAGGTATTTGCGTTTTATAAGTCTTAAGTGTTACTAAGTACAGTATAACGGTCAAAGGAGGATGATAAAAATTTGAGTAAAATCCCTAGCTCGACGAACAATCAATTTATCGAGTACTTTTGAAGTTGAGAAATATTTTCCATGTCAATTTATTAAATATTCTAGATAATAGTATATCTTACTACGGCTTTCGTGCAACGGATGTATGGACAGCATAGTTTATAGTAGATTGCTCGAGAAAGGAGTGAAAAACTTTTCTAGTCACATCACATCACAAAACGTCTTCACATCACCAACCAACCACATATACAAGAGTCAGAGAACGCTTGAATGCTCTACTGAAACTTTCTTCGGGTAAAATTCATGATGCTCCTTGCCAATAAGCAGGCAGAAGTGCAGTCACAGCTAGACTCAGTCGGGCAACTCAATACTATTTAATAGGATAGAGATACAAACTTATTGTTGTCAGTTTTCCTTTTTCGAGGGATTTTTAGGTTAGTTCGCAGTTCTAAGATTGCTCCTACGTATGTTTAAGTGCATATAGTAATGTCATAGGTCGGTAGAGAACGAATGTAAAAGTAGGATGATGTTATCAGTCCGGTTCCGACGGACTGAGGTACTGAGTTCAAGTCTTGAACAGAATTATCTTGTGTCGGGTTTGGCTTTAGTTGGATGGTATAGTTTTTATATAATATGCTGTCTTATAAATTCGGTATAATATTATTACTTAGCATTAGTAGTATAAGTCTTCCAATAGCTAGGCGGATAATATGCTACGAAAAGTTGCAGTACGTTATATAGAGTAGCAGCTAAGATTACTATTTATAATTATAATGTATCTGTCTGTTTCCGTTAGTATTTACGTCTATTTTGAGTAGAGGCACAAAGTATTTTGAGTCCAAGATGATTATAGCCACAAAGTCTCTGAAAGGCAATTACGTGAGTGAGTAAAAGAAACTGATTGCTTCGAATAATGTAAATGCACTGCTGGAGTCAGATCTACCAAAGTTGTTTGATTTGATGCTATTTATTCTGTTCGGGTCAATACGTTGTGTTTCTAAGTGACAACTGAAAACCAGAACACCGATGTTTGCGTAGTGGCTGCCTGCAGAGTCCGTCCGTCACTTTCGTCTAGCAGTAGAAGTCCACCATTCCGTCTAGATGAGCTCCCTAGTAAATAGTAATACACCAATACCAATAAACTCTATAATTTACGAACTACCACCACTTCCACATACATGCAAATAAAACAATCCTTTATTACGACCTTAATTCGCCGAATCGGGCGTGTTTAATTATAACAACTTCAGTTAAAGCACATATTACAATCCCTATTATTACTCTCAGCAAACCTCGTTTGTTTCAGCGTGAAGCATAATTCCTGTCTTATAATGTTCTTTCGTTAATTTTCCATTTTGCACGTAATGCCTATCACGTAAGTATACTTATTGCTAAATGTACACAAGCTGGCTTCCTGCTTGCTACGCGACGAACTATCTATTTATCACTACCTACTACTATTACCACTATAATAGGTCGATACAAATACAATAGAAGCTATCAAGTGCCAACGTGTCTCTTCCAGTCTCATTTCCGCCTACTACCTTCTTCAATACACTTCAAGACTTCAATGTGCTCTAGTTTACTTCTCATATATGTACAGAGTGGATGAATGTATTGGTTGGGTGGTGGAGGACGGAGGTGTGTGCATTCTGCGTAAGACCGATAAACAACTTAAAAAATTCATGAAGAGACTTTTTGTCTTCTTTCGTGACTTCTGTCATTGTCTACTTCAATGATGCATTCGACACAAATCCTATAATCTAACAGCCCACTACATACACTACAACACAAACACATACAATTATTATCATCCTGCATTGCAGATCATCCTATCATGTCATGTTGTATTCCTCTCTGAGCTTATTTCCCATCATTTGTGTTCTTTAGTGATATTACTATAATTGCCTGTATTATTTACCTGCACTACTAATTTCTCGTCTGGTTTTCATATTTAATGCTATGAATTATGAAACCCACAGACGTTATACAAGAATACTAAATAAGTAACTGTATTAGTATCACTGGAATTGATTTATTTCGTCAATATTTATCCATTCTTTATCAGAAAGCAAACTTGTTTTATCGGACCCTTAAATTGTGTCCTGTTTGGTTGTATATTTTCCCTATACTGCAGACTGTTGTCAATTTGCATACCAAGTTGTGACAACGATGTACATACAGATAATTAACAGGAAAAATCGTAATTTATAGATACGTATTCGTGAATCAATAGAATGATATTATAATTAAGTATAGCAAAAGTATACATGTAAAGGATTGTAGTAACGAACAAGGCAATAAGCTTTAATATTCAGTGAAATAGATTTTCAATACAACTAATCAACATAGACGTCTATAATATTGCCAGTATTACTTACTTTGTATAGCAGGTCTGAGGTGAGACAATTTTTCAAGAAAAGGTTATCTCAATTTCTCGGTAATATAATGTACCAACATTGACTGTAGTATTTTATGGACAAAAGTATTTACAATACTACAAAGTTATAAATTGACTTGTAGATAGACATTCCTATTTACGTCAGCTAAACAGATATTATGTTACATAATTAATGAATGGAATGCTGCTGACTCGGCCTTTTTGTCGTGTACCTTAGCCAAGTATCTGTAATATGTCAAATTATTAGACTCAGCAAAAATTATATTTATTCGATTGATCCGACCTAATATATAGTATTCCATTACTATAGACCTGATAATCTCATATTGTACCATTGTAGTAGATAGGCAATAAAATGTCTCATGCCAATCTAAAATATGTCAGCCTGTAATTCATTCAGATTTTAACGACAACTATCTTAAGTATCAATAAACTTAGTCAAATTAAAATTGTGAAGACTAAGTGCTGTATAGGCGACACTATGAAACGTGTGTGTCCTTAAAATTTTGTCGCGTACCAATATAACTTTATGATTTACGATTAAACTGGTACACTAATCCTACAAAGCTGTAAGTAATAATAATACTATTGCATAAGATATAGAATGAGTCTGACCTCGTTCCAGTTTTTTTTTTACAGATCAGTATCATTGCGTGATCTCCTATTTGTGTGTTAACAGCGATACCAGTAGTGCCGTCATGTGCTGGTATTCATGCATGTTTCGGCTTGTTTAAATATCTTGGTGGTCTTTAGTACTATCTTCCATCATAAATTGTCTGTTTTGTTCGTCACATGTTCCAAATTAAGTTCAGAAGACAAAGTTTGCATTTCACCTAACTCACACTTACACTCACACCCACCGCACCACAACTGAATGAGAAGAGTAACCGTACTTACACTTACAATAGGGTAAGTGTGGGCCATAACACGGAATTGTCTTGTTAGTTTTTGAAGTGAATATATTGGTCTGCAAAATACTTTTCCGTATGTAATCTCTAGGGTTAATATGTCATGTCGTAATAGGAATAGTTTCCCTAGTCTCATTTGCCTACAAAAGTTGCAAGCAGAAAGAGTGACAAATTGAATATAGCAAATAGAATTCAGTTTCTTTGGGCAATTTAAGATGATTGAGCACTTGCATACACGACAACAGACTGTCACGTCATGTTAACTTTGACTGAGTCATCAACTTGTACTGCTCTAACATTTATTTAGTGTCACTATGTTTTTCTTTATTTCTCATTGGCTGTCAATGTTCACATAAAAGTCACCTTTCCCAGCTTTTGCCTATTCTCAAAATGCCTTCCTGCTCACTTTCTGTAACAATTTAATTGTTAATCGGCGTAAGTGGCCTCCAAGCAAAATTGCATACATGTATTTTACCTACTTTATATAGAGTGCTATAAAAATCAATTTACCTACCTTTACCTGGTGAAAACTGTCACTTTTACATCTTACATAGAGTACAATGCTTATGATACCTGTGTGGTGGTACAGTATAGTGTAACTATGGACGTGTTGCTCGTTTAATCGTCTTACTAAGTTACTTTACATGGAAATAATACAATGGATGTAATAAACAATAAAAGGACGCATGCAGTAATGATATATAGCAGAAAAATGTCGTATGGTAGTGGAGTGTCAATTTAATTAGGCTAAACTGCTAGCTAATATTGATTATTTCTGTCGTGAACATAATAAAGTCAAACTTAAGCTTCAACATTTCTAAAATTGTGGCGTTGTGTCTACATATGGAAAATTCTATACAAGTTTGGTATAAAAATAAAAGGGAAAGGTATTAGGTATGAATGCAATGTATAAAATAATATATTTAGTTATGAGGAAATGTCTTTACTTACTCATTGTGACTGACTGGACTGACTAATGCAATTCCCAAAGCGATGCGTCGTCCTATTATTTGCATAGACTATAGTATTGCTACTACGTCTGCCCTTTTGGACTTTCGGTTCTCGTTTCAAAAGTTTTGACATTCGGCACGAATAGCAAACACACACGAGTAACTTTCTCAAATGACAATATCCTACACTGGATGAACATTGTGACAAAAAAAATATGAAAAAAGTACACCGAGGTATTGAGAATTAAGTTTCCGTATGATTTTCAGTTTAGAGCAGAACATATGCGCTCTTTCACTTGCTTAATAGTAAATATTAGCTAGTAGGATTTTGGTCTAAGCCCAGCGCTTACTACTTCGGTAGGTAGGTAGTGCTAAGAAGTGAGAGAAAGTAGACGGGAAAGGTATGCCGTGTATATGGGAGAAAGTCAAGAACTTTTAGAGCCGTCGTCGCAAAGCAGTAGTATTACGGGAAAAGCCAAGTGCACAGATGCGGCAAAACTACCGCTCTATTCACTTAGCCCAATTCGGAGAGATAGCAAAGAAGAAAATAGAGCAGGGCAACAGAGACAGGACACAAGAAGTAGTATTAGTAGTTGTGCATGGAGAGGAATCCGGATTATATCAGTTTCGTCCTCACTCTATCTCCATGCAATGATATTCTGCAGAATTGCGACTGCTACACTTACACAGACCAGAAGAGCCGACTCAGGACCAGGCCAGGGCTTATCTACTTACGTTCCTCAAGATTATTTAGCTACTTTAGTGTGAAGTGTGGACTGCACTACTGAGTATCGTATTTCCGTCGTGGTGGGTGATACAGAGATGCACATAGTGCACACTAACACTCACTCCCAACTATTACTACTACGTACTTGCTCAACTCAGACAGAACAGACCAAATACCAGGTCGATACGCTATAGCAGCCACATACATAATAAATAAATATGTAGCTGTAGAGAATAAAATTGTTTAGGCACGATTCGCTACTTACCTAATAAGTACTATCCAATTTAGTGGATTTTGTGGGACGAGATGACAATGGCACATAATACTGATCTTGATGTAGTAGGAGGAATCGGTTCGTACGTCAATGAGTATCAGACAACAAACGATCACTATTGTACTCCACAAATGCTATTTTTTAAGTATTTCAGAGAGTCGCACTTTGAGGATTGAGCAAATGAAAAATCACATCCCAACTAACTACAAATGTGAATTAGTGTTAGAGCAAAGTGATGAAGGAATTCACTGTATAATTAAGTATGGCAGCTATTTAGAGAATCTGATAGCCACGTTTTGCATATTATCAAAAAAGTCAATAGCTTTGTAATCTCGGAGAGCAGTCGGGATGAGTGGACTCGGCATTGTCAGAAGTGAGTCTGAGAGTCTCACTCATGAGCTTGTCATTTTCAGTTTGCTTGACTTACGAAGAGTTAAGTAGGATTAATACGTCTGAGTAGAAAAGTAGGAGCAAAGCATGTCGAAGAGTGAGCCTTTATGCTGGACGTATATTACTGTGCGAGAGATGAAGGTTGGCAGATGAGATGAGAGCTTGTTGTCTGATTTTCCTTTTATTTCCACAGCGACAAATCTGCATTCACCCTGTCGTCTCTTCGGCCTCTCTCCTACTAAAACAAATCCATTATCATTATCAGATACATGAATAGTCTCTTTTGGCTCAGCTCCCTCTAATGCTCACAATCCTCTCGCCCTCCTCTTCTCCATCTAAATTATATTATATACCAAGGAAACGCGTCATCCGAGATTACTCTAAAACTACTACTACATACACTTGTCTGTCTAGCTATGCATTCCCTACTCTTATCTAAATACTTTATCAACTATCATGATCTTTGACTCGAGTCTTATGGAACTCAGTCTTGCACAGATCTTTATTCATGAATGACTGTTGACATTTATCACAACCTTAGTGAGTAATAATGACCTTTCTCCTATCGTCTTCTCTAATCACAAGATAACTACATGCTCAACCACTCGTCTCCATTCTATTCTTATAAGTTGAGCTATTCACAACTTGCAATTTACAAATCTACAACACCTGTGAAATCTAATAACTACCTCTCAATAAATGCTCCTCTTTAGTCCTGCCAAGTAATCATGTACAACTTTTATTACTCACTCACTAAGCTTACTGCGCTGAGTCACGAACCATCTTCATCATCTTTCTTATGCCACATACATCCTTATTTATAATTTCACAATATGAACGATACTAATGTGTTGTTGCAACTAAATCGGCAACCCAATTTTTCAATCTTCCCTTGTTCTATTATTGGCTGTGGGATGAGCCATGTAGATTAGAATTAGTCAGACCCCCCTGACGTGGGCTCAGTTTACAGCAGTTACGTCTTAAACCTTGACTCAAAACCGTCAAACACACAATCATACTCATTTTTGCGGTGGTCAGTCTAACAGGAATCTCGCAATTGTGACGCAAATAAGTATATTATGGGCGTATAGCCAATTTGAGTTGGGTCTCGGCTTGGGCTGTAAACTGTACCCGCGTCAAGGGATCTGACGAATTCTGATGTAGATGCACTTTACTACAATAAATTATGCAATACAAACATGAGCCACACGAACTATTAAGTGCATCGCATGTACTAAAAAATTCCTCCTAAGCCGAGCCATAATCTCGAGCTCACACTTTTTGGCAAAGCATGCTATCCTACTTATATAGCTTTTAACGGCCTGGAAAAGCATAGAATTTTGCCCCGTGGGGTTTATAAAGAAACGTTTTTAAACCCAGCAGCAAATATACTATGCTAACTACACAATGGTTCCCTCAGTCCTGGTGATAATGCTATTCATGATATACAATGCTTCACATTTACATTTCTCTTGTGTCGCAATCGGCGTTTGACATGTAAACTACGTCAATGATTTTGAGAGCCTTTGACACTTGTATCTATTTAAGTACAAAAAAAGATTTTTACAATGTACGTAAAAATATCATTGTTTGCGAATCTCGCAGAAACACATTATACTTAATACATCTATTTAAATATCTTTAAAATGGTTTCTAACAGAGTTTATATCAACTCTACCTTCAACTGATGCATGAATAATATTCCTACAAACTTTTATAGATAATTAATGCTGTGTTATACTATGTACTAAAATATATTACAAAAATACCAAAAGTTATAGTATTTCGAAAATAAAAGAGATTATTAATTTAGAGGTTATTCATTACAAGACAAATAATTAAAATCTGGTCCAGTCTCAATTCAATTACTGAGATGCTTACCCAGGATTTTGTTTTGCTTAAAATGGGGATTGTTTCCAAAGACAAATAGGATTGAATTTCTTATAGTTACAGTCACATTTAACTGTAACAGAATACAATTCTCTGCTACATGTATGCATTTCATAAAAATGTAAGTACACATAAACTGGAAATAAACGAAACACAAGCTTTATCCTATTCTGCGTAATAAAAAGATTAACGAGTCACTTTTCTCACTTGTTTGTTAACGTTTTCTGTCTAACGTGTACGCAGCAGAAAGAAAATGTCTGTTTTAGTGCCTTTGAAGTTAGTAAAATCGTAGAATATCTGAATTATTAGTTATTATTATTTTTATCCTGCACGTAAATCAATATATTTTAGGATTATTTAGTCTCAAAATGCTTAGGTTTAGACACCGTTACTGTATCTGGTGCAGAGAGATGCGATACTTGTGTACGTGAATGTGAACATATTTTAGATGCGTGTTTAAAAACATTACAATTTGAGCAGAATGTTTTCATGAATGGCTTGCAATATCTCTCTTGTGTAATCCGACTGATATAATATTTCACTAATGCCACCAAGGCAAATTACATAGTATCAACATTCCTATTGTGTAATTGAGTATTTTGCAGCATAGCCTATGAAAAGAAAAACATTTATCTCAATATTACATTGGTTGAAATGCCAAAAATATATTTACAAACAGTTTATTTTAAATCAATATCCAAATCCATGCTCTTTGACAAGTAAACAAAAGACAAAGATGATAAACAGATAACAGATATAAACACAGCTGTAAATATATATTATTATCATCAAATTCCGGCTTTACTATATTCATCACAGTGCAGACAACAGACAGATACAAATTCCAAAATAAATTAATTATATTTGAAGTGGTGAATAAACTTGACTGTAATAAACAAAAACTGTATTGAATACACACCATTTACTAAAAATATAATATTTATTCATAATATTTAATTGTTTGTATGCAGATGTATGTGACACATTCACATGAACCCTACCGTAAATAGTTGCAAATGCCGCCTACAGATAAATAATGCTGGTTGGATACAGGAGAGCAAGTATATTGGGGAAAGGAATTGATTGATTGATGTCGTTACTTACATTAAGTGCATGTACAATGTTGATGGATGATCCAGTTTACAGATTGATTGCCAATTACAGTGCATCAGTTGTCGCAAATACCCTGAGATATTAATATGACAGTACGTGGAACACAACAAACTAATCTACATTTCACTACTACTACGAAACAATGTCAGTACAAATCTGACAGTCTATATGACCACAAACGCATGTGTTTTCTGCTTTATCTAAACTGCTAAATCTTACATTTTATAACGTTCACTCGTTTGCTTGGACTGACTGTAGTAATGCAGATACAGTCAAATAGTTTTATTTTGTGTGAAGTGTGCATAAATAAATTACGTTGAAAATATCCGCTAACAAAAACTGGGATGACTTCACGTGGCCATTTACGTAATCAACAAATACCCAAACCCTCTATTATAACCAAAACCGACCAAATAGTACATGCTGTATAACAACAGAACTTCTATTATAGGCAAGAGTTTAGTAGATGATCAAGTTTGTATCTGTCTCTCCTCTTTTGTATGTTTCGCCTTGAAAGTTGAAAGAAGCAGAGTAACCATCTATACATTCATACAACAACCTAGCCCACTATGCAGCTCCTTTAGGTGCTATACTATATAAACCAACATACCACATATCGTCATCCATCTACCTAAAAGATACATCTAGTATCTCATTCAGAAAATTCTACACAACGTCCCATTGATACTACGTATTTTCCTTTTTTCCGAAACATTCCCCCAAAACTTAAATATTCGATCATCCTATTTTATGCTTGACAAAAAATCAATTTTTCAAGCCGTATGAAGAAAATGACTCAAAAGCTTCAATTTTAGATCTATGACTTAAAAAACTGTGCCTGACAAATTAAATATGAGAATTATTTCTTTCAAAAACTAAATTTTAGGTCGCAATTCTATGGCAATTTTGGTTGAGTAATAATGCGCCTGTTGTAAAAAAATTTTTTACATCCATTCAGCTTATATAAAATTAACATTTTTATGCAAAATGGCAACTTTTTATACACCTGTTACAATCCCCAAAATCTTTTTGCTTCGGATAAATAAATTGGTGATTTCAAAAACATATAGTGAGGCTATTTTTTAGATTGGATACTCCTTCCCTAAAATCCAGTAAAAATGAGACGCTTTGCACTACTTTTTTCATTTTTGATTCGTTTTTGATAAAAAAAGTCTTGTGTTTCCTCGAAATCGGGTGTTGTGTATATGGTTGGGAAGTGTATTAAGTGAAACATACTGTAGAGTGAGGACTAGGAATATCGGTATCGAACAATCGGGCAGGAGTCAGTCAGAAAGTTAGGTAGTAGGTAGGTACAGTAGGTATACGCGAGTATGATATAATGGCATTATAGCAGCTAGAAGAGGGAATAGTGAATGAATGGAGAAGGTATGTATGTATGTGTATGTATAATGTGTGTATGTATGGTTAGTTTGAGCTGTAGTAGCAGAAACAGCAGAGTTGAATTAGCGGAGCTACGAATAGCATCAAATCTAGAGAACTATACGTACTTGGGGAATGAGAGTATTGAGAATAGTAAAACTATCTCACATTATTATCTCCTTTCGATTCCCGTGTTGGTTGGTTTCGTTTTTCTTTGCTTCTTCTTCTTCTAGTTGTACATGGACTACTCAGACTACTCACCGTAAACTTTACTATACACATTCACCCTAAAGTAAAAGGATGAAGCTGAATTTGTCCCTCGAACTTCGAAGACTGACTGAATGATTGTTGTGAAGAGCACAATTCCTATTTGGTAGTATCGAATTATTTACTGTTTACTCCATTAAACTTTGAATCACACCTAAACCTTAGAAGGAATTTAATGAACTCTTGTCCACAAACCGTAAATAACAAAAATAAACATGTTAGAACTAGAAATAGCCAAGAAAGTGCGTCGTACCTTCCAATTTTTGACATAAATATCCAAATTCTTCCTTTCACATCATTTCATTGATCATACTTTATTGATTGAAAAAAGTTAATCAAACATTCATCATTCAGTCACTCAACAGATCAGTCCTGCAAGAATCTTCTTGCCAGAGACCCTTTTAAGTTCACCCAAAAAGGTGTGCTTTTCTCTCGCAATTGTTGATTTTGGTTATGTCGAGTTCGGCCGCTTCTGGAGAGAGTGATGACATGGACAAAGTCCTCACGTCGTATTTTGACAAAACTGTCAATTCTAATACAATTAAGGTACTTTCTATCTCAATATAAAAAACAATTTAAATTCACTTCTAAATTCTCATTCAAAATACCTTTAATCTACATATACCCTTCATTCCGCCATCAGCTGAAACTAATTTTGAATTTGGAAGCTTGTATCTGACTGACAGAAAAGTAATCTTTAATTGCTAACCAATCTTCCAGGTTGTGGTCTCGAAGAAATTATCTTTTGATATACAGTCGTAAATTTATTTACTATTTGCTTTGTACATATTGTATTTTTTAAGTTGTAGTCACTAACTTACTTTTTACAGTTTGGAATTTTAAATTATTTCTATGCAATCCTTTTCAGCTAAATTTATGTATCCATAAATCGTAATTATTATTTCAGCGCAATGTTAAAAACTTCTGGAATATGTTTTCTCTAATTAGCTTTATTGTTTTAATAGATATCAGATGTGTTATATAATGATGAATGTATACCGGAATAGAAATATTAACAAATGTAAATCTACAGACAACAGAAGCGAGGGCAAATAATTTCCGGTCTCTACTTCATTCGATAACAATAGAAATGCGACAACAATACTACTTTTTCTAGCTTTACTTTCATTAACTCAATTGAGAAACAAAACAATAATTTTATGAGGATAATTAATAGTATCATGGTCATGGTACATGTGATATATTAACGATATAAATGGTAAAATTGCAAATCAATTTGTATATTATCCATTCATTCATTCTATTGATGATTTAATCCATTTTAACTCATTTTAAAAGTTCAAATATAACGTTGATGTATTACTTAAATGTAATAATAAAGTTTTAATAAATGAATATTTAGCTAACCCCACTTTTCTAACTAGACTGACTTGCTAAAATCATAAATGATTAAGAAATTTATTATTTCGTAAACTGATTGTTGAACTATAACAGAATTAACATATTTTTAAAAAGGAATAAGCACTTTAAGTGTGAATGATCTGTCTTTTTTAGTATTTAAAGACAAAATCTTGATTACATAACATTTTGTATATGCTTAATTATTGTAACACTTATGTTGCTAATTTTTATGACTAAGATTTAT
Source organism: Tomocerus qinae (assembly GCA_020055645.1). Classification (NCBI taxonomy): domain Eukaryota; kingdom Metazoa; phylum Arthropoda; class Collembola; order Entomobryomorpha; family Tomoceridae; genus Tomocerus; species Tomocerus qinae. Next base: position 31,549,376 of record CM034548.1, read on the forward strand.
GATGTTGATCATCTTACTTATGCATTGTATATCAAAGTGTTCACGTCTGATAAGTACGTAATTCATCGCTTGACCGAATTTTAATTAATGTTTGTGCATTGATTGCCATTGTTTTCTGATGGTTTGATAACGCCATGCTACGATGTAACGAAACTGTAGGAATAAGTATCTACATACAGAAATGGCCTTGTTCCCTTTCATAATGCCTTCAGTACTATAATGTCAATTAGGGTCACAGATCCATTTCGTATATTGTTATTGCATTCTGTGTTGAATTGGTAGGTAGACATAATAATACAGATACAATTATGCTTTTACCAAAATCTTAGATTTTCCACTTTTCTTCACGACTAACTGCTAGATCAGTCAGTCAGGTCAGGAATGTTATTGTAGATGTAAATTTACAACAAAACATGTTGTTATTTCATTATTTGTCTTTGTGTCACTCTTCCTTAAAGTCAAAATCTTGTTACTTCTAATTGAATTAAGTAGCTACTTTATTTATAGCCATTAGTCATTAGTTAGTCATAGTCTAGTTCTAGTCTGGTAGGTGATGATGAGATTGTGTGAGTAGTATACAAACGACCAACACAATGTTTTTGTTGCATGTATGTCATATTTAGGTACATGTACGCTTTGTACACAGAAGATGTTTGTAGCAAAAGTATAGTCGTTAGTCTCATTAATAATTGAGCATTTGAGACAAAATGTATTTGAGTTTGTATTTTCTTTGTCGTATCGAGTAAATTGTTCCTATGAAACTTTGGGTGATTGTTACAATTAGCGATTAATTCAATTTGAATCAGAACTTGGTACTATGGGAGCTATTTTCAAGATGATAAATTATATCTTTCAAAGTTAGCATGGAATGTTATTTATCCCTTGCGAACAATTATTTGACCTGTTGAAAGTATTTTACATTATTATCCTCATGACTCAATTTATCAAGATCTTATGATTTACCTTTAAGGATTTAAAAACGGCGGTGTTATAATTGCATCAATTGAATATGGGGGTCAATAAAACATAACTGAGTAAATAAAGCTGTCAAAAATTGTTTTTGATAGGAAAAATACAAATCAGATTTAAAATTCTTTGGACATACAACAACTTAAATATCAAACTGTTGTGCTGTAAATACATGGAGTTAAAATGAGCCAGACAAGTTATTTTTAGATGATAATAACGGTTTGAGGATCTTAATCTCGTAGCGATCTATATTATCAGTTTACTATACAGTAGCTTAGGCTCTTCAAATTAAGTATAAGGAACAGAAGAGGTCGTTATTAGGGATGTAAAATTTTATCGTTTTTATCCTAATGTGGTTTTTGCAATTAAGTAGTTAGTTTGGTAGCCTCATATCAGCTGTTGTAGTGCTATAGCGGAATCAGAAAAGGAAGCTATTGTTAGCCTGTAGTGTGGCTTGCCAAATAGAATTATTAGCAGGCTTTTAAGTGCTATTAAAAACTTTTATCATCTGTAGCTTAATTAATGGTTTATTACCATGATTCAATCTCTTGACTCCTGACTGTGCAGAGTTTGTAGTCTATTGTGCTATAATCTTATTTACACTGATTGTCTGTTTTGCATTTTCATTATTAATTTAGTGCTCTCATCGTCTCATCTGATGGGATTATGAGATTTTCATATAGCCATTTATTTACTTAGGCGAAGTCATATAAAGTGTCAAGGCAATTTCGGGTGTCGCAATTTCTGAAACTGTCTAGCTGGACAGAAGTGCCATGTTATCGTTTTGCCGAGAAGGAAACAGTGTCACTCTTGGTTGACATTGACATTATCCATGGGATACGTAGTTTGGTACTATTTCCGGATAGATTTTCTGTGACGTTTGAGGTAGACTCCGAGGATATGGAACTACGACGCTGTCAGACCTAACCGAACCTGTTGTGGAGATAGGTTGTTGCATGCTCTGAAAGCTATTTAATTAACATTGCATGCTCGCTTGAATTTGCTGTGCATGAGTATAGGAGGATGATTGATTTTAGTAAGGCGGTTGTTGGTTGATACTAGTTGACTACAATAAGTAAGTAAAGTAATACTGGCTTCATTACCTATGTTAACTAATTTATGAGCACTCAGGGTATATATCTTTGGGGCATGTTATGGCAGAAGCTCTGTAACCTAATCTGCATAGTAATAACCTATTTCCCGAGTAAATTGAAAACGTATGAGTTTCATATCATCCACGTTCTGTATTTTAATCTTACCCACTTTAGTTACCTATCAGAATAAAGTAATTTTACTCCCTAAGGTCTGGAAAATAATCTTTCGTGGTATTTTGTAATAATCCTGAGATTTAATAATATATTTATGGCTAAAGTGTAACTAAATGTGATTTTTATTACATTTGCATTTTATTTTACATAGGAAAAGCCAACTCCGTCGAGTGAGCTGAGTAAAGGAGATTTGCTAAAGATCCTCTCATATTTGGAAGGGGAAGTTCAGGCAAGAGATGTGGTGATAGCAACATTGAAATGTGAACGAGTGAAAAGGCTGTTGGCAGACAATAAGTACTCCCTTACTTCTGACCCATTTTCCGCTCTCAAAAGGGACAGTTTTGCAACATACGTGAACTCTTCCGATTCCAAAGTAAGTTATTAAAACGACTTTCTTGTCATTGAATAATGCATGCAATAATATGTCAAAAGTCAACCCATTATTGAGCGTGTGATGCAGAATCTAATATTATTCTCTTTTATGTATTATAGGAAGATATAGAGTTAGTGCGGCTATGGGAAACTCAAAAGCTATCGCTAGAAAATCTTGTCAGAAGGCAACGGCAGGCTATGAAGCATATGAACAAAATTCTGTCAGATGCCGAAGGTATACATCGGAACATGGCCACAGAGTTAGAAGATGAAAAGGCTAAAAATGCTTCTATAAAAGGTAAACGTAAATATTTCATATCCGTTTCCCGTCCTTTCCTTCTAGAGTTTACTTTTGGTGACTTTCTTCTAGCTGCTATGTATACTGCTAATTTATGAATTAGCTCTGTAGACGATATTCTTGGCCAGGGTTAGTGAACGAAAACGTTACATTATTTATTTAATGATGTAGATGGATCCAAGCTCAAGGAAGAGCTCGAGATTGAGAAGCAGCTGAGAGCAAGACTGGAGAAAGAACTGAAAGAAACAAGAGATGCTCAGGAAGAAGAGAAAAATAGGCACAAAAATATCGTACTCCTGTTACTCACTGAAAGGAAGCGTATTCTCAGGCAATTTGTGGAAGAGAGGAAACGATCTGCCGACTTATCAGCTATGCTAGAAGAAGAAAAGCGTCAAGCACTGTCCATGGCAGAAGGTTTAGAAGAAGAGTCGCAAAAGGTTACTAATGCATTTTCATATGTGTTTCTACCATTACTATTTCATTAATGAACTAACTACAAACTTGTTTCAATTAAATTGCGAAAGAATGCTCCCAGCAGTTTTTATTACTTCCTGGCATATTACATAAAAAAACTTTTGTATCAAATTATACTAGATTTATTTCAAAGGTACCTTTTGACTACAATGATAAAAGTATCAGAAGCTCTATCTACGTAAGTATACCATTTTGCTCAAAATGAACGCATTTTACGTTAACAACGTCACTTTATTTTGACCTTTTATTATATTTGATGCAACTTTTGCAGCTGGCATAATATTTTTTTAGCATTCGAGTTTGTGAAATACAGATAGTTTATAATTTTCAGTAGCAATTATATTTTCATTATTGCTTCAAGACTCGTCGTCGGAAATTTATAAACTTTTCACTCTTAGTGTTTTTAGTTTTTTGGTATATTTGGAAATATTTATCAATGTTTATAAATTGATACTTGGTATGTTCAATTTTAATTTACTAGCTGTAATTAAGGTATTATTTATAAACTGATGTAAACTTTGCTTTGGTCTTAAGAATTGAGACCCTTATAAGCTTAAGATTAAAATTCAGTAGAATAACGGATGTAGCGATTTAAATGGAGGAGATTATACAACTAAATACAATGAATTTAAATGCAGAGTTGTATTTACCATTCATATTTCACAAGATGAATATCGTTATGTTTGTTTTATAGGCTTTAAGAATGGAATCAGAACTAGAGCGTCAAGCAATGAGCTTCAGATTAGAACGGGATCGGCTAACATCTCACCTAAGAGTAGAAGAAGAAAGAAGAGTTGAAGGAGAGAATCAGATTAAAGTTATGCGTAGTGAAGTAAGCTGTATAAAGTTTTATTAAAATATGCTCAAAGGACATGAATGTATTACAGAAATAATCAATTGTCGTTTAAAAGGTCGAGTCACTTCGAAAGCAGCTGGCAGAAGCACATTCTGTGGCAATGTTTCAAGCTTCTATTGTCAACAACTCTAGTAATACTATGGTAAAAAAGAGTCCCATGCAAGGCACTGTAGTCAGACCTACCGCTACTGTTACCTCTGTACCCGTTCCTCAACCAAGTGAGATCTTCGTAAACTTTTTAATCAATACAAACCAATTTTCTATGACTATTTACCATTTAATGGGAAACACTGGGTCTAAATGAGAGTTATATTGTTGATTTATATGTAAAATGTTTATTTTATAGCTACAGGCATTGCAAAACCAATTTCAGCTGTTCAGCCTCCACCTGTGTCCCCTAATCCTATTGCAGCTTCTGTCTCCAACTCCGTGCTTCAGGTATTCTTCTACGGGTTTTTGTCTTTCTTTTGAAATCAGTGTGGAATAGAATGTGAACCAGTGCAAAATATTTCGCTATAGTATTTAATTTTGCATGTTATGCAATTTCGACATTAGTAATTCTATTTGTTCTATTCGAAAATGGAAATGAGTAGGTGATGATGAAGGTAATGATAAAAAATATCGATAGTCATGTCATAATATAATTGTGAAATAGTTTAAAAAGTATATAATTTAATTTTTGAGCTTATCTAGTCCTGTCTTCACAGTCACTATCTTTGTTTAATCCTGTTTATACTTATTTACGCTATAAATATATTTATCTTACTGTATTTGACTGTCTTCTATAATCTGTTCTTCTACATTACCAAAATAATTTACCTCGATTACAATTCATTTATATCAAGCTTACGATCTTTCTACCCGAAGTATAAATTAAAAATAATTTTTGGATTTTGCTTATAAATACATCAAAGATTGTTATTGGAAAATGCCCTATTTCTAATTATTTACTAGCTTAAATAGTTTCAGATTAAGGTGGGCGTCATGTTTCGCGATAATGGCAATAAATATTTTCCAGTTACCATATATAGCAGGGACGTAAGGTGACTGTACAGATGGTAGTTGCATCTAAATGGCTCTGTCTTATTTATTTTTGTCAATTTAAAATAAAGAAAGAACACTGCCTAAAATATTTTGAATTCTGTCTTTTTATAAGATTTCCGAGTGATAGAGATCTTATTTTCATTTCATATTTTTGTTTAAATTCTAATGCTTTGTATTTGCTAAGTATTGGGTTATTTAAGTGGAGAATTATAAAGAGAGTATTTATGTAACATGAAAATGGAAAAGCAATTTGCATTTTACTAAATCGAATTTTTTAACTTGCATTGAAATTGAAAATTGAAAGATGTAGTATAAAGACGAACTAACTAATTAATGGTGATAATATTTATCTTCGGGAAAATTAGACCTCTTACTGTTGACCTGCTTACTTCAGCATGCTGGGCTTATTTTCTATGCTACTTCTACGGTTTTTTGCGTATACTTATACCTACCTATATAGATAATTATGTCTTGTCTAGCAGCATGAGTGAATGATAAATTGTTGTCTTGAACTGCATTTTGTAGGTTAAAATTGCTAAAAGGTGCATCCGTTAATAATATGTAATTAAATTGGTTTGGTGTAATGATTTGGTGGAGTGGAATGCAGTGTAACTGTTAGATGCTCTTTTGAATGTAGACTAAGCCGCCGAGCAGCAGTGAGAAGAGTGGCGGGGGGACACTTCTAGGTCCGAAAAAATATAGTTTAGGGCGGGGTGTGCCACCCCCAGTACCACCGAATAAACCGTCAGTTCCTCCGAAGAGTGGCACACTCACTGCCAAAATTCATGCAGCCAAACTAGAGCAACAAATAACCTGAAAATTCCTCACCGGTCTCACCAAAATCATAAATACAAGTACTACGACTACAACTGCAACTATTAAATATGCAATTCATATGTGAATATATTACAATTAGGTAAGTAACAACGACGTATTAGACGGTCATTTTACAATAGTTAGGTACATAGTTCTGTATGTAACAAAAATAATTCCTCGTGTAGATACAAATGTAATTGTAATGTAAAAAGTTTTGTAGCTTAGATTAAATGTGGAACTCAGCTGTACATCTGAATTATCTGTTCTACAAATTCATCATGATTTGGATGAGGCAACCGATGATAATGTTACATTAAGTTAATTGAAAAGTATATGAAACTACGATAAGGAGAAATGAGTATGATTACCTGTGGAAGTAATTAAAACTGAAAGAATTTACGTGCATAATAGAAATCTTTTAGAGATGACGAATTACAAATAAACAGCTGTAATAGTATAAAAATTAGGTTAGTGTAACTTTTTAGTTAATGATTCTTTAGTCTGTAGGCGCGGCACACCATTAAGTGTGTAAAGGAACAAAATACAAATACTACTAGCCCGAATCAGTGTCACTGAAACTATTACTACTATATATATACAAAAATATAGGCGAACAATTAAAATCTGTTGTACCAGAAAACAAAACCATGCAAGGCAGGGCAATGCAAAGCAATATTATGTTCTTCACTCTCCTTTGTAAATGACTTTGTTTGTAAAATGTCAGAAGGAATTAGTCGAAAAAATGTTTAAAGATAAATGTAATGAATTTAAACGAATATATTGAAATGATCATGATGGATCATTAAAAATCTAGTGCATTGTACAATGAGGGTTTGACAGAGCCCAGTTATAATAATATTAGTACATGTAATAATATTACAAAGTTGTATTTCGTATGTTAGCAATGGAATAGTAGTAATTTAATTTTTGTAATTTGCTAAATAATTGGCAAATCTTAAGTGATCTAAATAGTATACAGTATACCATCTTCGAGCACACTAAGGTATTCTTAATTTTATTTGTTTTTCACATTATATGACTAATTAAAATATTACACTTGATTTTCGGTATTTTAAAACCGCAAAGTGATATCATCTAGTGAAATGCTTAATAGTTCCAGTAGTATTATTTATTGCTTGTGGCAGAAAATGAATTTATTTACATGTTTTTCAATACGTGGAGTAAAATCATTGTTAGTGTTTTTCTTTTGTTTTTATCTGATCGTTAGCTTAATCTTCTCTGTATTAAATATTGTATCGTTACCTGGACTGGGTTAACAGTTTTTAACTTTTCAATGGTATAAAGACTATACAGTGTATAACTATCTTTGAAAATGTAATGTGTAAACGGTACTAAATCTGTGCGAACTAGTATTTCTGATTCACAACAGATATGCAGTAAGGGTTTCCAAAATACTCCTAAAAGTACGTAATTTACAAACGTTTAACCGCATTTAATGAAATCTTATAGTTTCAGTTTTTTTGTTATTGTTAAGTATCAATAATATTTACATAGCATTGGTTTGGTACACTTTTACTACTAAAATTGCTCACGAAGGTTTCGTCATATTGGATATAATTAATATTTTTACTTGACAATGTATTTCTTTCTTTGGGTTCAGATGTCAGCGTTAAATGCGCGCTATAATGATTTAATTTTTTATGTAACAGCCCGTGATATATTTTGTAAAATGTATAATTGGCATTTTCCATTTAAGAAGTAATAGCTAAAAACAAAGTAAAAGTGTACCAGACCATATAGTAAGTAATAATTGCATTTAATTGCGGATATATTTTATTTACTTACTTAGTAAACCGACAATTTAGAGACAATTTTAGAAAAAGTGTTCATTTTTGTGTAAAAGAAAAATTTCTCTACAATTTCTGCAATAATATTGCCGTAAATTTCGGAATGAGGCCACTATGTTGAACGGTTTATTGAAGTTGCGGTGATGATTTGAGCGACAGCATAATGATTATCTAGCCACTTAATGTAATTGGAAGTTGTCGTTCAGAACAACTTTATAAAAGGCCTAAAAGTACGCAATAAGTGTACTATTCAACAGTATTTTTCATGAAATTCTAATAATGATGAGCATAATAGACGAGATGGTATAGTACGGAGGTTGTCCAAAAAAATAAATGGTTAATCACAGTGTTTGAAGGACATAATGTTAATTAGGTTGGCTCAAGGGATAGGTGACCACAAACTGACTGTTGGAGAAATTACTTTTGGTGACCTTGTTTCGAATTTACTGGTAAAGGAAAAATGAAAAAATATAAGTAAATGGATTATAAGTAAACATGTAATGTAAGTACACACGGCAATTTCTAGAGTAGGTATAATGTGACATATACGTAAGACTTGCGACCTGTAGACAGTGAGTCTCTTAAAACTATGCAACCAATGAGAAACATCAACTTCCGTAAACTAACTACCAATTTAGTATAGTCGCGTGTCGCGTTTATATTAGTTACTCCACTGTGAAACTACACAGCAAAAAATCTATACATACATATATTGATAATTAAATATTTAGCTGTAAGACTACAAAATAAGTTATATAGACATTAGCTGTAGATGCAATTGAAATGTAATAATAATATAAGTTTACCTAATAAATGCGATTCGGGTGTATGTTGTGTGTCTGCTCTATTGTCAGATAAGTATGGCTATTATATGTAAGTACTACTTGGAAGAAGAGACTTTATGAAAAACGGTCAATGTTCGTTTACCATTAAAATGCTGTTTCCAGTTCATAAGATAGTCACGTAATCCGCGGACTACTTACAGTAGAATTAGAATATACCATACCATATTATAGAAAACTTAGTGAAACGGAATCAAATACTTTGGATAAATCCTGAAATGAAATCTGCTTCGCAGACACTCAATCAGATATCAAAAGATTTAGTTTTATCATGTCGGAATATGTAGCTTAGATACAAATGACTAAATGATTACTACCATGTTAGATGTGTGAATTGTGAATGGAAAAATGAGAATCAAGTCATTGCAGTAATGCCTTCTATATTTGTAGTGCTATTAATAGTGAAACATTTTTTGCCTGTAAATGATTACTATATTGTTATATACATAGTTACAATTATGTCAATTTTTCAAGTCTGCAGCTTCAAAACATTATGTTCATTGTACCAGGAGATGTCCATAAAGTACATTAATAATTAATATGAATGTCGTAGAAATAGAACGGGTTTTATTCTTTCAACTGGACAAGAGGCTCCTTATCATTGAGATACAAATAGCACCGTATTTTGTATAACACAAGAAGTTGTCAAATTTGTTTGCATTTATGAATTTACTAGGTAATTCAATCAATTAATTGTAAAATTAGTGATCATTAGTCGTAGAAGTGCCTTTCATGGACATCTCCTTGTACAATTTCATCTCAATTTTAATTGTTAGCTAATAAATTCACAGTCTGTCGCTATTCAAATGAATTTGTTTCTGAGATACCAACCTACCATGATGTCCCCGTCTTTCTAATGTCTGATTGGAAATGAAATGGACTAAAAAGCAGTCGGACGCCACAGTTTTAATTGTTAAAAGTGTCGTAATGGCGTCGGTATGATTTCTAGTCTATATTATTTCTAAACGGGCATTAAATATTATTTGTAGATGTAGGCAGCAAGCAACTTAAGAATCTTATTGTATATAGTTGAACCCAGCTAAGGGGCGAACCTGGCACTCAAGAGAAATTAAGCAGGCAACCCATCACAGTAATAAAAACAATTCCGGTTCAAATGGGGAATAATAAAACATTATATTTATTAAACACCCCAGAATGTTCCCCTTTAAAATCAGAAAAATATGATTCCGGGATTTTGGAAAACGAATTGCCTTCTTTAGCTAATTATTTCCATTCAATCACCAATAATCATCTTATGTGAATTCGTATTATTGTTCTGATGTTATAATAATATGAAACAACTCAATTCGTTGGTTTAGAGGGAGGGGCATGCGCATTTTACTTTTTTGCTTTCAAGGAACGTGCATATATTACGTTGATAGTTGATAGGAGGAAGCGATGCCCAAAAGAGTTACAGCTAGCACTTGCGCTACACTTGAGAAAGGGGGTTTTACGTTACGTAATATATGCAGGTTTCCTAGGCGGTCGTACCAAGACATAGATAGTCAGGTATTAGTGCGATTATATTATAGAATGAGTACTGTGTTCTATACTGAGTACCAATTTGTATTTCACTGTTATAGTTTCCAAAATATATAATTTGTCGTGAATAAAATCCAACAGGCTAGTATTATTATTGAAATGATGTTGAAGCACTAACTAAAAATGCATATTTGTGTAAGCAATTAAAATTAGCAAAAATAGTGTCCATCTCTGGAATTAACAACATTTTAGGTTCGCCCTATGGTTGTTCACATTTTTCTAACATACTGCTTCTGCTCACTTTCACGCATTTATGATCTATGAATGAAGACAATTACAAAACATGGGAGGGCACCCTATCTTCAATGAGTGAGTGACACAGAAACAGGTATTATTTATTTTCCATAAATCATATCAAAACTAGCACGCGTTTGCGATTTCTGGGCTCATTTCAAAAGATGACTTAATTTGGTTTTGAGTCCTCGATTCTAGAATTAAGTACCAAGGATGTGCAAGGCTTTGTTTTTTGAAATTGTCAGCATTTAACGCAGGAAAAGTTACCAAAATTTGGGGTCTGGGGCGGGAGTTAACACGTCTCACATTGTACAGCTCAGGTTTTAAAATAATCAACGATAAAAATTTCCAAAAAGAAACCTTGCACGCCCTGTCAAACTTTTTGCTCGTTTTGTTGAGACCAATTTTAACTTTCGACGTCCTACCCACGATGAGAAATTAGGGTTTTATATGAAATGAAAAAAGTTAATGAGCTAAAATCCATGACGCTGTAATAAAATAGACAGCGCTAGAAAATAATATTCACATGTACATATTCTACTACACTACTTGCTAGTCGACCAGTTACCATCATTTACAGCTAACCGTCGTGGTATAACAGAAAATTGGCAGCTGAGGCAGCCTTAATAGTTCGTTTCATGGATGTCATGGAAGGGGTTGTAGTAATATCTTAGCTATGTGAGCATGGTGTTTATTGTTTCTAGTTTCTACTTATGTATGACATTATCTATTGATCTATTGAACTCTCAAACTCTCTTGGGTGTGATATGGACTGAAATTGGTGTAATAAAGATTAAAAAAATGACATTTGACATTACAGCCAGGACCAGAATCACAGTATAATATAAAGAAGTCTTGTCATGACATGTTTTAGCCATTGTAAAATTACTAAACACATTGCTTTTCCAGATTTGAAGGATTGGGGTAGCAATGTTTTAAGGCATGTCTGACATAAAAAATTTATTTTAGTCTGCTTTACAATTTTGTTTTGCTGTTACACCAACGACGAAAAAATATACATTTTACACTTCTACTCAATTCATTATATTTTCGGTAGTCAGACTGATACATTATAATTCTTACTGAATGTTTTATGGAATTAAACTTTCTTCATCTCTGCTCTTGGTACATACGTCCGTTCCGGTCATGACCATAAAGATTTCATCTTTTGCATGGGATTGGCTGTACACAGATGTCTATTAATTCACAGATGGGTCTTGATCTATTCAGTTAAACTGATCTGTTCTGTGTGTCATCTTGCTTCAGTTTCAGTCCTCCCTTCAGCTCTGGCTGCTGAGTACCTAATTACACAAGTTTCTTGTATCATGATACGTAGCTGACAATATTATATTTTTACACTGAGAGGATCGCCAAAATTTTTATTTTAAATTAATTAACAGTGAAAGTGGCTACGGACTAATTTAATTTAACAATCCATAAAGGACTTTAATTTACCTTCAAAATGAAGAACAAAATTTTAATACTCGGTTGTGGCTTCGTAAGTGGAGCTACAGTGAACATGTTGTTAAGAAATGGAAATAATCTTGTCACAGTGGGTAAGTAAACCATTCCCTTAACTATTTTTCCTAAAATTTCTATAACACTATATGTAAGTGTATTTATATGCATTTTGATATCTTTGTACAGGGTCATCACTTATATAATTCACCATTCCCCCACCACAGCCCAACACAGACAAAGTATCTAAATGTTCTATATACCATCTTGTAGAGAATCTTTTTGTGACTCTCATTGCAAATTGGCTAGAAAAAACGGTAAAAAATGTTTGAAAAAAAGAAGTTTAACATATTCGGAAATTCTGCCCGCTTTCCAATTCTCCGATTTTCCCCAGATTCCCAAAAATATTATTTTGGAATATTGTTGAGAGTAATATTTAGAATCGCATTAGCACCTCCGATTTTAATGAAAATTGGTGAAAAAATCACTATTGCGACTCTATTAATGATTCTAGTAATAATATCCCAAAATAATATTCTTGGGGACCTGGGGAAATTTGGAGAGTTGTAATGCGGGCAGAATTTCTGAAAATTTTCAACTTCTTATTTTAACAAATCTTTTACCCAGTTTTTCCTAACCGATTTGCATGGTGTCGTTAGTCGGCTAGATAGATCGTATAGTCGTTTAGATTCTACAAGATGGTTATAGGCCTTTTTGATATCTATAGTCTGTGTTGGGCTGTGGTGAGGGGGGATTATATGGGTGATGACCCTGTACATAGTACATAGGTACGTTTTTTTAGAAATCCAATTTTTGATTAAATGTAAAATTTTTCTAACAATAGTAACAATTGTTTAGTACGGTGTGACAGTGTTAGAGACCATATTTACAGTATTTATTTATACAACTCATGCAATTATTTGAGATATATAAATCATGATCATGACCATAATGACAATGATTAAATCTAAATAGTCAATTTTAAAAGTTTTATTGACCCAAACAAACAACTTGAAGGTAACAATTCATTTCGGTCAAGGTCAGTGTAAACTAATAATATGTGTAAAAAATTCGACTCGCAATCGATTGGATGAAATATTAAATGGATAATGGATCTCGATTTGGATGAAAAGATCGGAGTTTTTCTTTTATGAACTACGCAGAAAATTGTATTCCTTCCATTTTAAAAAATTTAAATAATAATGGCGAAAATTTTTAATAAAAATATTTTGTTAATTGTGGTATTTAAGCGAAATACTTCCCAATGTGTTTTAAATTTTAACCGAAAAATGGTAATTGGTCGTTTCAACATGCAAAATTTTCATTAAACATGTACTTTTCTGTATTATTTTCTTGTGCTACAGGTTTTATTGCGGTGTCATAGATTTTACCTCAATGTCTATGTATACTCATCCCGTGTATGAATGCGAAAAAGCCCACTTTTAAAATCGGGGGATAGACGTAGATAGTCAAAATTGTTTAGTCTTGTAAAAAAAGGAAAGAATTTGCCGGGGCATGTATAGTTTGTTTTTGAAAAAAATTGCCTTTAACTGTTACAAAAATACTTTGAGACTAGTAAATTGCTACTCCAGACCCCCAAATTCCAAACTTTGAAAAATCGTACCTTATATTCCCTCGGTATTTATGTCAAGGACCGAGAATTAAAAACCACGCTTAAATATGTTTTAAAACGAGACCAAAAGTGTGAAAATGCGTTCCATTTAAGCCTTAACCGCATTTGATCTTCATCTTTCTTCATTTATGTGGACGTTTTAAGTAATTCATCTTTTAATAGATATGGAAATTGGAAGATAGACAATTTAGGGTGAGCCTTTGGCCTCTATTGTTACCAAAATCTGTACAAACATAATTGTGAGGAAATTTTGATATAAGTACATCCCCATAACTATGCCGACATAAAAATTGTGTTAGAATAATGAAGTCATACTAATTATTACGATATTGATTCAATACTAATATACAAAGAAACCTTGAAAACCAAAATTCTATTTAGCAAGGATACCGGATCTCTATCATAGTACTGTAAAACGGAGAAAAGTCGCTAATAACAAGGCCCAATAACATGTGTAGTTTCCATATCTTCGGACAAATACCATTTCAAATTGTAGCGAAGCTGTTGTACCGATGTGTAAGCAAATTGAATAATAAATGCGAATAAACTTGGCAAAATTTTCCATGTTTTCTAGCTCAGATTGTATTAGTCACCTCACATAAAATTATAGCAAGCCCGGTATTATTTATATTCAGAACTCAGGTTGAAAGAAAATAAGTTTTAATTGCTGGTTTAACAGTTATGAAGAATATTAAGCTAATGAAAAAATATATAATTGTTAACATATCCGTATATAGCATACGGAGTTAAACATATAATGAGATCTTGGCACTTGGCAGAAATATAGATTAGAGATAATTTGATGGGTTTGTGTGAAAGCAATATAAAATGGGCAAAGTCAGGTAAATGTTAACTCAGAAATTAAGGGAGTAGTAAATTTCCTTATAAAGTGTAATGCTAAAAGTCTGAAAAAATATATTCTATTTAGTATCAGCAATAAAGGAGGAGCTGGAATGTCTTCAAGCAAAATACGAAACTGTTCAAACGGTAACTTTAGATGTGTCAACGGACTTGGAAAGTCTTGAAGGGTATATCCAGGACTCGGATATAGTATTATCCCTTTTGCCCCATGACTTACATCTTCCTGTAAGTATTTCAACATATCACTTCTATTTTTCAATAGTATAGGTAATAACTTCAGTTTAATTTAAATATCCTATTATTATTTACTTTTGAGAAAGAAATTGAAAGTCATAACTTGTTAAATGCCAATCCAGTTTTTAAAAACTAAATTTATAAATGTACTAGGCCACCAGTTCTGTTTTTGAATTTCAAACGGTTTAGGCACCAACATTTAGTTTCATTTTATAAGAGGCTAATGCTAACCCAAAGTTGAGTTCAATGTTTTATGTAGTATTATAGTTATTCTAGCGACATCGGTCAAGTCAAACCTGCTTACATTCAATAGATACGTCCAAAATATTTTTACATTATACTAGTGAGCCCAGCTAAGGGGAGAACCTAGCACTCAAGAGAATTTCAGTAAGCCACCCATCACGGTAATAATAACGAAGTCTACGATTATAATATTACAGATAGGTTGGTAAATTTGTTCAAGTCTACGATTATAATATAGATAGAAGACTAGTTGCAGACCTTGCACAATGTGCTAGAAAAATGTTAAAATAAATAAATTTCTAGCCACTGCGCATAGAAATTTCATCGATAGCCTGTTGATTATTTAGTAGACCAATTTTTGATACTTAAGCGTGTTGAAATCGAAAGCAAAATCAGTACACTGGTAGTCTAGTCGTTACAAAAAGGACACGGACATATTTACACATATAAACACTTATACAAGAATACCGACAGAATTCCATGAGCATGTCCCACTATTCATTTATCTAATAGTAAAGATAGAAATTACTTTCTAATATTATAAAACATTCAAGGTGCTATTGGAAATCTTTATAATTATTGAGTGGTTGCAATTGTTCTTTCAGCTGCATCTTAGGAAGGAACCGCATGGCTTAAATTCTTAGAAATGAACAATATTTACAAAAGTCCTCCTATACACCTTAAACCAAAGCAAAAGAATAATTATCGCAAGCGCAAAGCTATTCGGTTCGGTGTCCTGGAATAGACGAAGAAAGCTTGTAGTTGTACCTGTGTAAATTTGGAGAAAAAAGCATACAGCTTTCATTTAGTAGCTTAGCTGGACTAGACTTAGCAGCTTATAACATAGAAGATGTTCTCCCGCATTCGGAAACAGGAAGCTTTCTTTCTAGCTCTAGCAGTCTATCCTGATACCGTTGCTGCCCAATGCTGACTGCGGAGATAGACTCCGCGAATACTCCTCACACTCACAATACATTTGGATCCTCGTTGTACATCATTAGGTGCTTCATTGCAATCAAATCTATAAGGAAAAAAATCTCCGGAATCATTTACTTTTAAGTAGACTCCACTTGGGGTTTCAGATTATATTCGCTTCTTTTCATCACTTAGTTTTCAGGCACACTCACAGATCTTATTTAGAATAAATTTTGAACTTTTGATAAAATAAATACTGTAAAGTTAACACTCATCTAAAAGGTTTGTGTAGTGAAATCATAGCTACATATAAAATGAGTAGTAAATATGAGTGAAATATACTGGAAAATATACATACATGGTATATAGGGGTCAGTTGTCACAGTTGTCATGTCGTTAAGGGCCCTCTCAAATTTGGATGTTGTAAGATTCCTATATACACAACTAATTGCGCATACTATTTAAGACAGTCAAACCCTTGGTCAATAGAGACAATTCAAGACAATCAATTGGTTGGTCTAATCAATTGACATCTTAAAATATGCAACGAAAGCTAAATAGTGAAATGATAAGAAATTGTATCACCCTAACACCTTAATTTAAATACATTTAGATTTAAATAATCTCAAGAACTTAACGACTAATCATGGTATAATGAAGTAATAAACTTTATGTTTAGAGCCCCTGTCTCAAATTCCACCGATTTTTTTCATTTTTCTGTTATGTGAGTAATTGAGTCTATCATTTGTAAAAGGTTCTCTTTAATTAGATTATCCAGAAAAATTTAATTAGCACTATTATGAAGACTAGCAATTACTTTCTAATATAAAACATTGAAAGCTTTATAATTATTGGCAGATTGCAATTGTTCTTTTAGCTGCATCTTATAAGAAGTAGCCGCATGACTTAAGTTCCTATAATATTTACAATACACCTATACACCTTAAACCAAAGCATACAGCAAGCGCAAAGCTCTTCGATGTCCTGGAAGAGAGGGAGAAAGGCTGGTAGCTGTGTAAATTTGGCGAAAAGAAAGCATCATACAGTTTCCATTTATTATCTTGGCTGGTTTATAGCATAGAAGATGCCCTCCCGCCGCATTCGTAACGGGAAGCTTTCTTTCCGCCTCTAGCAGCCTATCCTGATGCAGCTCCGACCAATGTTGAATGGAAAGAGTGAATACTCCTCTCACAAGAGATTTGGATTCTCGTTTGTGCTTCTTCAGGCTCCTCATCATAGATATAGAAAGATATCTTTAATGTACTACTAGATATGATAAACAGGATAAGTAACGGATATCGAGAGTAAAATTGGAAACAGGACTTTAAGTTTCCATTCTCCACACTTTTTACACACGTTTCCCGCACTTTGCCTTTAGTACAAAATCGCTTCCATATAATTTTATTACATTGAGAGATATGTTTATGTCCCTTCTATAGGCAGAGTGTCTTTCTATTTCTATGATTGCCACCAAATCGAAAGGAAAATATCTCCGGAAGCATTTACTTTTAAAATTAGACTCCACTTGGGGTTTCAGATCAGATTACATTCACTTCTTTTCATCACATAGTTTCCAAGCACGCACACCCACAGATATTATTTAATTTTGAACTTTTGGAAAAAGGCTATAAAGTAAACAATAGAGTTAAAACCATTAATTAACTTTGAGAGCCATGAATGTTGTTTTAAATAAATGCTTTAAAATTAACACTCATCTAAAAGGTTTGCGTAGTGAAATCATAACTTTACATATAAAATGAATAGTAACCACGAGTCAAATATACTAGAAAATAATTACAAATGTGTATATCAGGTCAGTACAGGCCATCGCTTTAGATTTTTCCCACTCAACTATTGCACATATTATGATTTAAAACAATCAAACACTTCAGATCATGCAATCAATTGGCATCTTAATTAAGTAAAAATACGATTATTTTCCTTGAAATTTCAGTTTCGTTTCCAAAAGTTACTTTTTCTCTTACACTTTCACTTCTACTATTCCAAAATAGCTAAAATGAGTCAGAAATTTAAGTTTATAAAAATTGGCCTTATATTTGATTACTAGGCTACCAGTATTATTGCTGAATTTCAAAATTGTTAGGCATGTTAAGTTAAATTGTTTAATATCGAAATAATATGTTAATGGTCACCCATATTGGACTTTCTCGTTTAATGTAATATATTGTATACGTGCATGTGCATTGCAAAAAAAGTGTAGCAGTAGCGTCCATGCATGGCATAGAACATAGTTAGATACATGCGACACATGCACAAACAGTTTTATTTAGTTGACCATAGAATTGATGACATGATGTTTAAGTTACTAATTTTCATATTTGCTGTTGATAATAATAATGCTTTATCCGTTTGCATGATTGTGTCGTAAATTGGTTAACATTTAAAATTACATTTTAAACATTTTGAAAGTAGTTATGAGTTATGATGAGTTAAATAAGCTATGAGTTTTAGTTCGGTCGGATAACATGTCGACGTTAATTAATACAAGCTGAGTTCATATACAAATAGTTTATTCACATGTCATGAAACTACTTATATTACAGTATTTGAATAAATTGTAAAGGTTATCAAGGAATGTATTCGCCATCAGAAGCACATCGTCCACGCTAGTTACGTTTCTGACGAAATAAAACAATTGCAATCTGAGGCAAAGGAGGCAGGTATCATCGTTCTCAATGAAATGGGGCTTGATCCCGGCATTGACCACTTACTAGCCAAGAAGTGTATTGACGAAATTCATGAGAAGGGAGGAAAGGTACCTAGAATCTGGATAACATCTAATTTTCTATGAGTACAAACGAGACATAATTTGTTGATTCCTAATTTCTGATCTACAGGTGAAATCATTCATTTCATACTGTGGAGGTCTTCCAGCTCCAGAATTTTCCAACAACCCACTTCGATACAAATTTTCGTGGAGTCCACGGACGGCGTTATTAAATCTCCTTAATGGAGCTAGATACCTAGAAGATAATGAAATAAAAGAAGTTTCTCCTGGTGGAGATTTGATAGAGGCTGTGGCCAAAATCCATTTCCATCCAGGATTCGCTTTAGAAGGGCACCCTAATCGAGACAGTTTAATTTACAAAGACCTTTACGGGATTCCTGAAGTGGAAACCCTAATGAGGGGAACGCTACGCTACTGTGGATTTGCAGATTCTGTCAAGATTCTCAAAAAAATTGGACTTTTAAGTACATCCAAATATCTACCTCTTCTGAATCCTGAGGAACCTAATAGTCCAATTAACACTTGGGTAAGTGGTTCATGAATATATTTTGAAAGTTTCGCTACGGAAAGTGTAAATTAAAGTTCTTGATCTTTGAATATTTTACAGAGAGATTTTATAGCAAACCTCATTGGAACCTCACCAAAGTCATGCGAAGAAAAATTAAAATTTCTATTGGGAAATAGTGGATTTCAAGTACTAGAAGATTTAGGTTTACTGGAAGAGCATCCAATTGAAAAAGGTCATACTCCCTTGGACATCTTGTCAAGCTTCTTGACTAAGAAACTCGCTTTTGGTGGGTATAATTTGTTTACAAAAAAACAAAAATGGATTAAATAATTATCTTGCCAACGTTTCCTCATAATTCTGAAAACTTATTGCAACTACTTATAATAATTGAAATAATTGAAATTTTTTCAGAACCCCACGAAAGAGATGCCGTTATTTTACGGCATGAAATTGTAGCAGAGTATTCGAAGGGAGAACAGTACCTGCACGAGGTCGACCTAGTTGTCTATGGGGATTCAATAAATACAGAAAATGGGTTCTCAGCAATGGCAAAAACTGTCGGTCTGGCAATGGGAATCGCAACGGAAATGATTCTTGATGGTAACTATTGTAAAAACTTTACATCAAGAATATAATATGCAACATTATAGTCATGTGAATGTCAAGTCAGATTCATTTGTTATGAGCTGATTGCTTGTTGTTAGGTTTTAGGTTACATTCCTTGCTGTTCAACTTTCAACTTTTCCACAGTAAGAATTTTCATAAAAATTATCAGGTGCAGCCGGAAAAAAATTTCGGGATAGGGAATCCAAATATTATTGGAAAACTTTGCTTTCTTCATTTTAGATGGGCTAGAAACAGGAGTTTTAACAAATTATGAATTATCTCCTACGAATTTAAATATTTTCATTCCAGGCCATGACACCGCCGCGAGTACGGTTTTGGTAAATGGTCTTAAATCACATACGTTTGTATTATATATGTGCGAATTGTAAACAAATTATGAAACTTATTTTATTTATTTTAAGTACCAGTTTTTTATTTTTTTACTTTAGGTTTTCGATAAAATTTTTTTAAAAAAAGGTTTTATAAAAATTGAATTTAGATTTTATCATCTGAGGACAGTGATATATCAAGCGGATCATTTAGGCCGAGGTTAATGTCTTGTTCGTCAGAAGGTAGTAAAATGTCATTCTCCTGGATCTAGGGTTCCCTTCTTTACAATCCTTTCCTGGTTTGAAGGCCGTAATTAAACTGTCCTGACTTTCTATTCACATAATTTATTAGCCTTGATTTTAAAATCCAAATATCTTCACACCTGTGTACTAGGAGTAAAAAATACACGTCCTTTCTCTGTTTCTGCCCTTTCAGAATAATTGCAGACTGCAACTAAATTACCATTATGAAAGATACCTAGAACCAATGTGATTTGAACGTAACTACGACAGTCTTTCCCCTTTAGGTGACGACAATAGCCTGTTTTACCAACTTTCTGCAGCCAGACTTTCTGATCTGAGTATAGTGACTTATGAATGTAAAAACTGGCTGCAGAAAGTGAGAAGAAACAATGCAAGTTTTATACGCTTCTGTCTTATAAAATTAATTAAAAGTTGACGATATACAGGAAGGCATTTACAATGGCCAGTTGCATTATATATTCTTGTCTCAACAACCAAAGAAATTACAAGCAACACGGAAAGGAGCATATTACCTTTCACAGATTGTCTAAAGATAAAACTACAAGGAAAATGTGGATTAAAATTTGTAAAATTGTTAACACTGATCACAGGTATCTGTCTAATGCGAAGGTTTGCTCCGAGCATTTCCTCCCAAATGACTTTAAGGCATATGGGAAATCAATTACCTTAAAAAAGGACTCAGTACCGTCTCAAAATGTTCCAAGTTAGTGTTGACAATCAAAAGTGAAATGTCGAAAGGGTTTAGAAAGTTCATTTCCATGTTTAAATCATCATGCAATAAATTTGAATTCTAAAATAGAGAAGAGTAAGGAAATTGGGCTGCTGGACAAAGTAAAGAGCATTAAAATGAACAGTGACGAGATTAAAGAAAGAAAACTGCAAGTTAAAACTGCAATTACAGGAAACTGAAGGCACTCTTTCAAAAATATTTACGCCCATCCAAGTGAAAATTTGGGCGTAAGGGTCTGTCTAGTGGTCTAAACAGCCGCTTCTCAGGCTGAGGTCTGGAGTTCGAATCTCTGGAGCGCCTCAGGTCTAAAAGGTAGTAGTCTGGAGCTGGGAGAAGCTGTCATTGCCGTATATTCGGTATTAGCATTGATTTGCCTATCTTCGTGACAATATGATTATCTATGGATATGAATTAAAGTGGGGGTAAAATAAAGAAAAGTGGTAGTTTCACTAATTGTGGCGTTTGAATAAAGGAAACGGCAGTTGAGCAACAAAGGATTCAGCAGTAGGCTATGAAAAGGAATTATCAGTTTTTCAGTTTCATTAAAATAGGGGAATCTCACCAAAATAGGGTAATCGTATGTAGGCTCACAATAACAAGATATGAAAAATATAGACCCCATCTAGACCAGAATGGATTCTTGAATGTATTTCAATGAAACTTAGCACTTAAGCTTAATAGCAATCAGGCAAAATAAACCAAAATTTTTCAAACAAAAAAAGGTAATTTAACTCCTTTTCGGCCTACTGCCATTAGCCTTTTCCCCTACTGCTGAATCTTTTGTTGCCCAACTGCCATTTCCTTTATTTCAATGCTGCTATTGATCAAACTGCCATATTCCTTTATTTGACCCCTGCCTAAATTCAATTTATTCGAAACAATCATTGTCCCTGGATGGACCACATCAAGAGATATTTCATCGAGTGAAAATGGTTCCACTATTGAGTTTCTTAATTTATTTCACCTTAAATATCAACCGATTTAAATTAAATTTTTCTATATAAAGAGAAAGATGCATTCTTGACAAGTAAAAAATCCCTGAGGCATATGTACTTTGAGCAAAGGTTAAAACATAGTCATAAAATTTATCGGTAGACGACTGCGGGCATTCTAATTCTATACAGGGTTATTTACTTACACATTAAAATTTTATTTTTCAGATGAAATTGAAGAACAAGGATTGCTTCTCCCACTTGACCGTCAAATATATATTCCTATGCTGGAACGACTATCAAGTTTCGGAATTACGCCGACCATTAAAAAGAAGAAAATTAAAAATTGGTGTCGAAATGAACCATTGGAAAACAAAGAGCTGAGCCACTAATAAAGAAAAAATGCCGTTAGCAACATTTTTAATTTTGAAGTACATATATATACTTTTTGCAATGAGCAGAACTAAAATGTGAAACTTTTCGAAATCCCCATTCTTTTAAATATAAAATTTGATGTGAATTTTAGGCTATTTTTGACCTAAATAATATACAAATTTATATTTTCGACACGATAAGCAAAAATTATTAAAGCGCGATTATGCCTAATATAAGTGTATGATGTCATTGCCCCCTCCGAAATCGACTTCTAAATACGGTACTGAGGGGTCGAGAATTATTATTGCTATTGAATTTATGAGAAATTAGTGAAATGAATGAGACTTAATTAATGTTGGTATTTAATTCAGCTTTTATTCACTAAGAATGTAGCTGCGCATACAAAGACCAATCCAGAACTAGCAAAAGAGTCAACAGGCTGACTCTTTGGATGACTGACAGGATTGGCTTTTTTAATTGTGTAGTATGCGTTTAATAGTGTGATAACTGCATGTTTACATTCATTTAATGATTTGTTAATTACCGTAACAATTAATTTTATAAATGATGACATGACAGGGCTAAAAGAAAATCATACTTAACAATTTTTGAATTTCGCAGATAACAATGGCTAATAATTAAACTAGATTCGTTTATAACGTAGGCACTGGTAGAACAAATGAGTGTCGGAATGACACGTGAAGCAAGTTGGACCCTTAGTGGAAATAAAAGAAGGTCCAGAAGGTTATTTTGTCGCTTAGGGATGAGTGTTGTTCCATACCGGAAGTGTTCGTACTACTTCACGAACAAGTCTAGTTGGTGGGTGACGAGTCCAAGCGAATGTGGTTGTCGTGGAAACGGTGCTGGCCGTAGATGTTTTGTGTACCGTGGTGGTAGTAGATGCATGGAAAACGTTTTCGTGTGGCACTGATGAAGAGGTAGTTGTCACGGTGGGTGGAATGAATTGAACTGTTTTGAGAATGGGTGGAACTGGTGTAGACGATGATGGAGTAATTTCGATTTGTCCTGATGTGATTAGAATTTGCTGACAGGGTTGGTGTTGAATTTCTCCAGGTAAATTGATGTAAACATTGGAACGTGGTGGATAGGTTTGCTTCTCGATAGTAATTTGAACGCAGTGGTCATTGTCGATTTTAATTGCATGGGACATTTTCGGTTTCTAATTAGGGGAATATGTTTGCAGAGAGTGGCTTTGGAGAGTAACAAATAAGTAATAAAGTAATGGAAAAAAACTAGGTACATGCCCTAATTTGGATATTTTTTGGTTATGTAGGTTGTAGTGGAGGTTTTAATGATGCTTGCCGTCTTTATTGATTTGACTTATGACTGTCTGGTGTGATAATTGCGTCAAATGTCTTCATCACGTTATGTGTCAGATGAGTCGACCTTATGTTTAAAAAGTGGTGTTGCCATGTAGGTTTTATGTATAAATGAGTTTTGCCTATCATTTTCCGTATCAATTTCCGTAACATTTTACGTAACATTTTCCGTAACATTTTCCGTATCATTTTCCGGAGTGTGTTGGGTTGCACTTTCCTGGATATGTTTCCGTGATGCTAAGTAAATGTTGAAGGACTTCTTTCCTGGGTGATAATGATTTCTGTGAGTTCTATAGGTTTCTTTTGATGAGCATTTGACGTAACATAGTGGTTCATTACCTTTGTTGTCAATGTTCATAGCCATGGGTCTTTTTAGGTCATGCTCACTGTTGCCTAGGAAATGTGGGCATTTCCTGTATCGATAATGTGAGTTCCAATGTTGTGTATAATAATGTTGGCTCACTGTTTTAAATGCACATATGGGGCACTTAAACAATTTTTCTGGCAAAGTTGTTTGTTGTATGTTCCCCTACCGCCGAAGACGAGCAGGGTCAGTAGATGGTTGGTTTTTGAGTCTTTGATTTTTGATCTTGCAGTCCTGGATAGCTATGGTCACTTGTTGTCGGGTAATATGTCGTTTCTGTTTTTCGGTGTATATTTCTACAGCCTGGTTGAAAACGTACATTGGGCACTTTGAATATTGTAATGGATGTGCATCGTTTGTACATTATTTGGGTGTGAAGATGGAGAGTTTCTGCATCTGAGAAATGATGAGAGATTGTCGGAGTGTGTGAGACTAGTTCATAATGGTTTACAGTTTATTCAAGAAAGAATGTTACTATTACATTACCTATCCAGAACTAGCTAAAGAGTCAACAGACTGACTCTCCTTATATACTAAACTTAAGGTCCTATAATTATAGTACTTTACTATAGTGTTTGCCTTGTTATAGTGTTTTGCTAACTACTGCTAAATTATTGTTACTTATCTTATTTGTCCTAACTATGTTCTGTTTACTTAGCAGAACGTGTTATGGCGTGATGCTTAATCATCGAAATAGTGAACTTTAGATTAGATAATAACTGACTAAGTTAGCTAATTTATTTATTTATCACCATAATAAATTCTCTAAAAGTGCAAGATATACTAAATATCTTACATCCCCTTCCTCAAGATTTCGTCTACGACGAAAAAATAGAATTTATTATCTTTGTCTAGTTAAAGTCTACGTAAAGTTATTAACCTCTGGATTGGTTTTACTCATGTGTGTATGTGCGTGTAATAGTGTGAATGTACTTTTTGTTTACATTTATTTAATGATTTGTTAATTACCCTAACAAGTAGTTAAAATAAATGACATAACAGGATTAAAAGAAAATTACACTTACTAGATTTTTGAATTTTATACTTAACAATAAGTAATTGCTAATAACATTAAATTAGGCTTAGACTCATATTGTAATAATCTTCATAATTAGACTAAAACATTTAATACACTTTAAAAGACTATTGTGTATGTTATAAGTAAGTATAGTACTGTAGGTAGTAAGCATGTAACTCAAATGATTCGGAAAATGTATCGGTAAATGTTACGCAAATTGATACGGAAATTGTTACGGAAAAAATGTTACGGAAAAATGATCATCAGAATTTGTAGAATTTTTAGCGAATTAAAACAGTTAGACGAGTTATGCAAGTTAGGAATTTTTAGACAACTTTTTAGAATAATTACAAAAATTTTTAAAATTTCTATTCAAGTTTAGACTGAGGGTAGTACATTGATCATACATTGATGTGCATACTGAATTCAAAGTGAAAGTAAGAGTGCTTTCTCTACGGACTTAGATTTTTAGGTGCAAATGACTGAATTTGTTTGTTTTTAGTCTACTGGGTACATTTTTCATTATTATACTTATTTTATGACTTTGTAAGTGGAGTTACAGTGAACATGCTAATAAGTAATCAAAACAATTGTGTTATAATAGGACATCAGAATGATTTATCAATTGACTAGTGTGTTTCATAGAAGAAGTTTAGTATGCTTATAGCAATTATTTTTATAACAATGTTGTGTACAGTATCTTAACTAGTATTAATCATTGTAAAGTGTACTTAATTACATCTCTTATGCATGATAGATTTAGGCTAATGGTTGCATTATAATGTAGGGTAACATTGAGATTGGATCTATGAGATGAGAATCTGTAGGTAGAATAATAACTTAACGACTATTCTTATTGGAAAAGGATTCATTCTTAAAAGGAAAACTCTTATATTTTCTGAGTAGTATTCTAAATAGTTATTACTTGAAGGATACATGTAGTTGGCACATAATAATTGAAACAAGTCTCTATGTTATACTTAGTATAGACACATACTTGTATCGGCATAGTTGGTATCTTGGAAACCAACAATAATCTTATCAAGATTTGGATCTACTTACAAGAACTAATCTACAACAAATCACAGCCTATTTAGAAGTCGAACTCCTTTATCCAGGCACAAGATTAGTTTACGTACACAAAAAGATACTTCATATAGAATCATAATCTTACATACATTTGCAAGATACATTTAAAAGTTATCTGAGTTTCCTAGAATTTCCTATAATTCCTAGACTTCCTATAATTTCTTATAATTTCCTAGATTTCCCCCCCTCCTTAAGTTAAATCTTAGATTTTTATTAAAAGTGAAAGTACTAAAACTAGTCGGTGATTGAAGTTGTGGAGACATCCTGTGTAGAGGAGAAGAATAGGGTGAGTAGAGCAGAACTGAGTTGAGTAGAGTAGAGTTCAACTGAGCTGAGTGGAGAAAGTAGAGGAGCACAAAACTGTGGTGCACTAAAGTTTTATTGTAAGGTGAATTGTGGACAATCGAAGTGTTAATCAAACCGTATTGTGGGCACAGTCAATTAGTTAATGCACTCTCGATGGGCGTAACCTAATCGTTTGCATTTGAAACATTTGGTGTGTGGACATTCGTAGAAGAGATGAGTGTCGGAATGACACGTGAAGCATGTCGGTCTTTTTGACGAAACGAAAGTTGGTCCGGCAGGTGGTTGAATTGTAAAAGGATGATTATGGACCCAAACAGGAGGTGGTTTTAAAACAACTTCTCTGACCGGTCTAGTAGGTGGGTAACGAGTCCAAGTAGATGATGTTGTAGTGGTCTCCGTTGTAGTGTTGCTGGTGGTGGTAGTGATGTGGAAAACATTTTCGGGTGGAACGGTGGAAGAAGTAGTTGTGTTCTCCGTTGCACTGTCGTGTAAAGGTAAAGTGGCAGGTGATTCCTCTATGAATTGAAATTTTCGCAGGATGGGTGGCACTGATGTGGAAGAATTTGGAGTCACCGCAATTTGTCCAGGTGTGATTAGGATTTGATGACACGGTGCTCATTGAGAATTTTCTTGTTGAATTTGACGAGGTAAGTCAATTAAAACACTTGGGCTTGGTGGGTCTGTTTGTTGCTCGATGGTGATTTTAACCAAATGGTCATTGTCGAATTTGAAGATGTGGGCCATGTTTGTAGAATTGGGATGAAAAATGTGGGATGATGAGAATATTGTTTTGAGTGAAGAAATAGATTTTAAATTTTTGGAGTTACGTATGTCTGTGGTGGTTGTTGTAATGAGCCGTGTTGTCTTTATTAGTTTGACCTATGACTGTCTGGTGTTGTAACTTCTTTGAATGTCTTCATCACTTGAAGTGTCAGAAGGGTTATTCATGAATAGATTTTTATGTTTGGAGATACTTGGTGTTGCTATGTGAATATTTGTGTCACTCTCCGTGTCTTGTTCTCTATCATCCTGGGTAGGTTTTCCTGTAATGGTTTTTCTCGTAGTAAATAGGGTGTCTTTTATTCCGGAATGGTTTCGATTATGATGAGTTCTGAAAGTCTCTTTAGAGGAGCATATAACTTTGCATACTGGACATTGGATACTTTTTGTCGCCAATGTGCTTGTTCATATGGATTTGTAAGTCTTCTTCGTCGAGTGCTAGAAATTGTGGACACTATGGACATCGATAATGGGAAATGCGGCTGGATGTAATTGGCTTGTGGTATCGGATTCGGTGTCAGATCTGGTGTCAGATTCGGTGTCAGATCTGGTGTCAGATTCGGTGTCAGATCTGGTGTCAGATTCGGTGTCAGATCTGGTGTCAGATTCGGTGTCAGATCTGGTGTCAGATTCGGTGTTGACTTTATTGTTGACATTAGTATTGACTTTGGTATCTTCCGAACGTGTTGAAATGATTCTATGAAATTCCGGGGGAGGAGAAAATAAAGTAGTCAGGTGTTTAAACCGTTTCGATGTTGGTTGTAGTAGTGTTGACTGGTTGTTGAAAATGGGCAAATGGGGCACTTGTACAATTTTCTTTGTGGGCTTGTAGTAGTTTTTGAGGATGGTTTTCTTAGCGATGCTGAAGAACACGGTTGTGGATCATTTGTAGATGGACGTTCTTTTCTTATTGATGCTGAAGAACATGGGTGTGGTTTATTTGTAGTTGAACGTTCTTTTGTATTGTTACAATCTTGAATTGTCACGGCCGACGGGTGTTGGTCAATGTGACGTTTTTTCTTTGTCGGTGTTTCTATTAACAGCTTGGGTGAAGATGGCGAATGGGCATCTTTGTATAAATTTTTGTTCGTTTAAGGTTCGTGGTCTGGAAATGACTTCTCCGTTAATCATATCGTCACAATCTTCAGGAGAAAAAAAAAGGTGTCTGGGTATTGTGGTTAGAACGCGTGATGGTCCTGAGGGTGTATTGAAATGCTGAAGGATTCTGTTAACTTGTGGTGGAGGGCATAGTACAGTGGCCATATGTCGTACTGTGTCAATGTTATCATTGGTAAGCTTATCTATTATGTGATTCCATATTGTTGTCTTAAGTGTTTTAATGAAGTATTTTTCAGCCAATGTTGCTATTTCGAGTAAGTACTGTATGTCCTGTGGGAATTTTTCTAATCCTGAGTAAATGAAGATAAGAAGGGCTTGTATGACTTCTGCTGCATTTTCGGATAAATTGATCTGGTTTACTTGATTTTCTCTCCGAGGGAGTATCTGGTGTAGGCGAGTTCAGAGGCTGCATGGAATTGATAAACTGAAATCTGTAAGTACGTTTGTGACTTGATTGTTTTGAAGTAGCTCGTGATGTGGTAGGTATTGGGTAAAGGTCTACAGTCGCTCTTTTACTACTGATTTCCCTAATGATTCTTTGTTTTAAGGCTTGTCGGAATACAGTAGTGTGACACCTGTCTACTGATGATCTTATGCGTTGGTTTCATTGTTTCAAGTAGTAAAAATTTTTGTTCGTCGCATTGTAGAATGATATTTGTTGTTTATGGAGATAAGGTGTATTTTGTCATTTACTGGGTTGTGAATTTGATTGAGGTTGTCAACTATGTCGTCTGCAGATGATGTATGGCATCTTAGGGTTGGCTTCGTCTAAAAGTTAAAATGGTGGACAAATAACTCTAAAAGGTTTGTTGGCCAAATATTTCTTGGACGTCGTTGTGGATATAGATTGGAAGTTGTCATCGGGTCGTGAATTTTCAATGGTATTGAATGGAGTCTGTCATGATTTATGTTGAACATCTAAGGATGGTCATCTATGGAATTTTTGAACATCTTTTGGGCGGATGTGGTCGTCTATGGCTTCATCCTCATTATCCATTGTTAAACTGTTCCTTTATTTTAGTCGTCTCTGCGTGTTAGTCATCTTTGGCTTTTTCTGGATCTGGTTCATAATTGGAATGGAAGTGTTTCTTGATTTTCTTATGTAAAAGAATGTGGACTATGGCCTTCTTGGGTTATGGAGTGGGTGATAACTTCTTGGATTTCGGAGATGATGTTGGGTGCATCTTATTGGTTAACATTATCTATTTTATTGGTGGCTTACTAACGAGTTACTAACGATGTTAATTCTTTAACTAACGAAAAGTTTTAAATTATTGTTGATCAATGGGGTTAGATGCATTTTCTTTTGTGATCACTTAGTTTTCTGACTTGTTTAAGACTGTGGATGGGTTTACGTAAATTCTATCAATGGGAGAAAATGTAAACGATTTATCTTATGGGAGTTGGTGAATATAGTTGTAAGCTATGAGAGTGGACGCGTGTCTATGATAACTCTAGTTTTCTTGAACTTCTATTTACCTTTATGATAATAGGTGTGAATGCGTCTCTATTTCTATGATGTACGGTACTATTATTTTTACTAAACAATAGGAGTAGATGTGTCTCGATGGTTACTGTAGACACTGTAACTATTATATTTGTTTAAACTAGGAATGGATGTATTTCCGTGATTGCTTTCTGGTTTCCTGAACTATTTATAATTGTTTAACAATAAGTCTGGTAATTAATTATGTTTGTTTAACAATGAGAGTAAGTTTTATTTCAGTAGAGTTAACTAGTAGAGTTAACTATATTCTTTCGAAGTTTTAATTAACTATGGGAGTGGATTACTTTAGTGACTATGGTCTTCCAAACTATTTTTGCTTATTAATGGAAGTGAATGCGTTTCTGTTGTATCTAAGGTTTCCCGAACTACTATATTTGAATTCGTAATGGGAGTTAATGTGCTTTTGAGGTAACTATGATATCCCGAACTTCTATGAACAATGGGAGTGGATACGTTCTCTGGAGTAACTATGGTCTTTTGAATTTCTATTGATAATGGGAGTGGGTGTGGTTGTGGGGTTACTATGGTCTCCCGAATCTCTATTAACAATGGGAGTGGATGCGATTTCTGGGGTAGCTATTGTCTCTCGAAACTCTATTAACAATGGGAGTGGATGTGGTTGTGGGGTAACTATGGTCTCCCAAACCCTGGCTTTTGTTCGAACAGTACTGTTTTATCGCTGCCGGCTTAATGACCTCAAATGTGAGGATCCACGCTAGTGGATATGACTATTGATTTCCACAAAATAGAAGATGCTAAATCCTCTAAAGGTGAGGGTTATCTGAAATGTACACTCGTGAATTAAGTAGCTAACTTAATTAAAGTGTTTTGTATTCTCAACTATTCTCTATTGTACGTACGTGGTCAATCTCATTTGTTAAAGTCTGTCATAATAACGAGTGAAAAACTAATAAGTATTGTCTTGGTTAAAAACTTTTTCTACGTTTCGAACTTGGAACCGTATACATGTATTTATGGGCGCGCTGATGTTACACATGTGGAGCTAGTTATAGATGGTGAGTGGTATGAAAGGAAAATGTATGAGAGAGTGTGTTAATTAATAAGCTGACGTATAAATATCTGGCTATTGCTCCGCGTTTACATTTTTAAGCTGATAAGTAGCAGATGTGCTTTGATGTGTTTCTAATCTTAATGGGCCCTTCTATTCATTCGTACTTTGTTTCTACATATTTAAATGATTCATTGATAAGACTCTTTCATATACCTATCATAGTAATTTATTTTTAGTTGGAGTTTTGAATACGGGATCTGAGGATATGTCCTTCTAAAAATTTTACTTTTACTATTGGTCAGGAAAAAAATTTAACGTAGTTATTTGAAAAAGAAAAAATTGAATTTTGGGGTAATCGAAATAAATGAAATGTCTTTGAAGAAATCGAAATAAATGACTTGACTTGAAAAATTTAAATGACTGAAAAAAATTTTTTAAAATGATTTGGGTTCTCAAAAACAAAAAATTGTGCGTGTTTGTGTTGTAACCACGGTCACCACGGAGAACCATCAACCTTTCGGCAAAGTTCTGTCGAGGTTATCCTCTGTAGAGAATGCTCTGCTGAGTGTAAAACTCTCGAGTGTTTCTCCGAATTTTTAGATATGTAGTGTGATTTTTCGGAATCCTCCTTAGACTAAAAGTCTGGGAGTTTTTCCCTCTTTTTCGAGATTGGTCGTTAAGATACGTAATATATCTCCGAATTTTTGTCTCGAATGAAGGAATCCTCCTTGAACTAAAGTTTGAGAGTTTTTCCAACTTTTGAATGCTCGTCTTCTAACAATTCTAGGAGTTTTTCCTCTTTAAGGAATCCTCCTTGATTTTTGTGATTGAGAGTTTTTCATTGGAATGCTCTTTATAACTTGTTCTGGGAGTTTTTCCTGTGCGGTCGTAGAAATGTATGTGTGAGTGCAGAAGCTGTGTAGCGGGAGGCTTAGTAGGCGGTTGCTTACTCTCTCTCCATTTTTCTTTGTCTCCGAAATGTCTCAAATTCTCTGTGCAGTTCATTTTTCTCCGAATTCACGTTTTCCAATTTAATTCAAATCAAATCCTCTGATGGGCCACCATATAATGGATGTGTATCGTTTGTACATTAATTGGGTGTGAAGATGGAGAGTTTCTGCATCTGAGAAATGATAAGAGACTGTCGGAGTGTGTGAGACTAATTCATAATGGTACAGTTTATTCAAGAAAGAATGTTACTGTTACATTACCAATCCAGAACTAGCTAAAGAGTCAACAGGCTGACTCTCCTTATATACTAAACTTAAGGTACTTCACTATAGTGTTTACCTTGCTATAGTGTTTTGCTAACTACTGCTAAATTATTGTTACTTATCTTATTTGTCCTAACTATGTTCTGTTTACTTAGCAGAACGTGTTATGGCGTGATGCTTAATTATCGAAATAGTGAACTTTAGATTAGATAATAACTGACTAAGCTAGCTAATTTATTTATTTATCACCATAATAAATTCTTTAAAAGTGCAAGATATACTAAATATCTTACAATATATTTTTGTTCATTCATGTTTCTTGATCTTGGTATGACTTCACCATTGTTTTATATCACTTCACCATTGTTAAATATCTTCAAGGAAAAAGGGTGCCTTGGTATTGTGGTTAGTACTCGTGATGATCCTGAAGGCGTGCTGAAATTCTGTATAATTCTATTAACTTTTTGGGGAGGGGGAAGTAAATTAGCTGTAAGTAAATTAGCTGTGCTAGTAAATGTGTTGAACTGTTTCGATATTATCGTTTGTTAACTTGTCAACGATATCGTTCCATATAGTTTTTGTTAGAGTTTTGATGAATTATTTTTCAGCTAACCTGGCTAGTTCTAGTAGCTGTTGTATATCATTTGGAAATTTTTCCAATCCCAAAAAAATGAATACAAGGAGGGCCTGTATGGCTTTTTCTGAATTTTCGGATAAGTCTATCTGTTTTATTTGATTTTTTTAGTGGAAGCGTCAGTTGTGAGTGAAAGACATCATTGCAGCCGCCAAAATGCCTTTGTGGACGTGAAAGATTTTTAATTTTCCATCCTTGGATGTTTTAATAGTTAAGTCTGTAAACAATTTCTTTTCCAATAGTTCTAACATATAATTTTGATGATGGGTTCTATTGTTGCAGTCTTGGTCGCTAGTACATAAGCAGTTTCCAGTGTGTGTTTGTATTCTGGAGATGTTGTTAAGGTGATAAGTATCTCCTATAATGTGAATTTTGATTTGAATAAGAAATTTATCGTTTGGAATGTAAAATTGTTTATCTTGCCATAATGAAGTCAGTCTAAATAGATCTGGAAATCCGTATCTGTTGTTAATGGCTGTAGGTCCTGGTGCTATCTCTAATGGAATTTTTTCTTGTGTACGTAGACTATTCTTGTGTCTGGGTAAAGAAGTTCAACTTCCAAATAGGCTGTCAGTTGTTGTAGGTCAGTATTAATCTCTTGTAGGGAGATCCATATTTTGATAAGGTCGTTGTTGGTGGCTAAAATAATAGACCAAATGGAATCGTGACCAATTTGTTTTCTAATTAGGAACTTTTTCTCTGACATAAATGGACGGAATTGTTTTTGTTGTTCTCCTATTATGGTACAAAACTGTTTGATAGACCTTTCCAAATTTGCAAGTTCTGAATCAAGTTGGGATTGACATTGAATGAGTGTTAGTTTTGGGTTGGTGTTCTTGTTTTCTTATTTTTTCATTATAAGTGTGAATAATGTTTTCTTGATAGAGATTGTTTGACTGAAGTTTATGCGAGTGTGGAGATTGATTTACATGGAAGTCTGTCATCTAATCCTGCGATCCGGCGATATTGGTTTAATTGGTAGCGAATTGTGGTTGTTACTAAATATTCATCAAGTCGTTTTTATGCGTGGTAAATGAATGGTGTCTGCCAGCAAGGCAAACAAAGTTTTTAAGATTTATGGATTCAAAAGAATCATGTTATGGTCTTGAGGACTATGATCTTGGGTATGATCGCTCTTAGTGTTGTCTTTGATTTGGCATCTGCCATGCTTTTAATACAAATATGTCATCTATCAGGTGATCTATTGTAATCTTAGAAATGGCTTCTTCTACTGGCTAACAAAGGAATACAAAAGTAGATTTTGAATGCCTTCTAAGCAAGATAATTGATTGATTATCTGTATTTAGTAAATCTGGGATGTGTTGACTGAAAGTTGTGGATGAATGACCTTTAAGGATTGGTAGTATTGTAATGGCATGTGCATCGTACGCGTTTAATTGGATGTGAAGGTGGAGAGTTTCTGCATTGAGAAATTATGAGAATTATTGGAGTGTAAGTCTAATTCATAATGGTACAATACAGTTTATTCAAGAAAGAATGTTACTGTTACATTATCAATCCAGAACTAGCTAAAGAGTCAACAGGCTGACTCTCCTTATATACTTAACTTAAAAGTCTGTCTTGAAACTTACAGTTTGTTCTGTCCGAAATGAGTTGATATTTGTTTAAACGTTGAGAATACACACACGGAGGAAGAAGTTGACAATTACAAAGATAATCTGAAACTGAGCAATCGAATGATAGGGATTTCGCCTTTTTATATAAAATTGATAAAACATCTTCATAATGCTTAATTAACTATATCAATATAAGATTCATTCCGAAATTTGCATATTAAGTTAAAGTTGGATCATTAATTTTAATGTTGTGGAACACTTGACCACTGAGTTCCATTCATTTACATAAATAATGCTTACGCATGCAATTGTTTCCTTAGTTGATGACATGCAGTACACGTACGTGTCATTTGCTCTGTTTGATCTTCTTACGTTTATGTGTCGTGTGTGTATGTGCATGTAGTTACTATTATGGTAGATATAGTATATAAGACAAAACATTTTTATACTTACTTATCTCTATTCATGCAGTAACACTTATTTATCTCTATTCATGCAGTAGCTTACATATGTATTTATTTACTACATTATATGCAGACAAGTTATCATTATTGAGTCAATTGTCATAATTGTCAACTGTCATAACTGCATTGCTGCATTGCTAATTATTATCTTAAAGTTACATTTTTGTATTATTTTCGTGAATTGCTTAGCAATTCTTACAGTATGATGTCTTCGCTCTGGTAATCTCTAGGTATATCTGAGTTTGGTGATGATGGCAATAATCTTCTTTACGTCATTGTGGTTCCGGATATTTGTGCTTTTTGTCGGGTTAAAATAAAAACATAAATTCGGTTCGTTTTCATATGCTGTGAGTAGAATTTTATATCTTCTTAGAGTGTACTTACAAAGTTGTTTAGGATTTGGCCGTAGTCTCCGTCTAAGTGAGCTAACTGTACATTGAAATTGAGAGATCTTAAACTAAAATGTGGTTAACCGTACTGGCTATGTGTAAAACTAAAAGTTGACACATTTAATCTCAATACATACTTAGTGCGTGGTGCGTAGTTACTACGCATTTCAAGTCATTAGTCCCACATTTGTATTTACCTATTCTGCATAATTAATATCTAGTATTAATACTTATGTTAAGTATAACCATGATTAACAAAGTAATCTCTTCAGATCTCGTTAAGTGTAGTTGGTCTTCTGCATTAACGTAAAGAATTCTGGAGAATCCGTTAGTGGCAGGCTTCCAACCGTAGAATTCATTTTGATGAGGATTGATTCCTTGCCACATTTGATTTGGGCACCAGACGTGAGATATGTTACTACGTAGTCGCGGAGATCTCGGTAACAAGGGTATTGTTTTGTGGATTGCACTGTTTAAGACACGCTCGGGTAAGATCATCTACAGTAGCCCCGTTGAAAAGTTTAGCCGGGCATCTAGCTCCCTTAAGAATGTCACTGGAAAACTGAGGTAGGCGACAGAGACCTTGTTCCGGGACACAGGTGAGTATATTAGTCCCAGCAATTGGGATCACAATGTTCCTACTAACGGCTACGTCTTGTTGTCCCAAGCCATTGTGACTCATGACTCAGACATGCCAATTCTATAGGGCTTTCAATTCTTATAACGATTATATTTTTGGAAGACATACAATTAACTACAACTGAATCGGTAAAATCACGTAGAATTAGTTGGCTATATAATAACGGTGTAGGCATCCTTAAAAATACTTCTAGATTCTGTAAGTCCCTTGCTAAATTGTGTTGATCAATTACATCAAGAGGAATCAAGTTACAAGACACCGTCATGTTGCAAGACGCCATCATAGCGAATGGCTTGAGCCAACCAATATAAATGTTGGGTTAATTGTACTGAAAGTAGACCAAATTTAGCTTTCATACGATTTATGGCTATTATTTTTTCCTCTTGTAGTTTATCGACATGTTGTTGATTAAAATAGTCATCTACTCTTTCTTTTAAAGTTTAAGTCAATTCCTGCAGACAATCCTTCTTTGAACCATGTTTCCAAGCCCCTACTTTGTCTAGTACCTTTGCGACCAGGGGTGTTAGAAGATGGGACAGACTTTGGCTTAATTCATCTTCTATCATGGGCGTATAGTGAGGGGATAAAATTTTCATTGTTATGGTATAAACATTGGCATAAACATTGACGATTCAGTTAACAAAATGTGGTCGGATAAATCTTCTAGGTGGTCAACTGCTGTTTTCAATAAAATACAGTCGGCATCGTTGGTTTGGTTGGTGAGAGAGCAATGTCCTTGTATTACAAAAGTGACTGGTTCATATCGGGGTATTGAATTCTGACATCATAAATCAGGGGTATGGTTTCTGAATAGATAATAAATTTTTCAATCTTTCGGGTAAATGTGGTCTTGATCTTGATACATAGTGGTAGCAGCAGGAACAAAATCAGAAGTGACATTAGAGAGGAATTATCTACAAAATATTGGAGGAATATTTGTTGTAGATCGTTTTCATCACTGTACATTCTTCAAGTAGCTCGGGGCATTACGTAATACGATTGATAGATATTTTGCATGATGATATAACGCATTTGGTACAACGAAAGCTGTTTTGGCTCTGCTCTCTTGTTCTATTTGGCATGCTGAATGTACGGTAGTATAAAGGTTCCAGAGTCTAGGGGGAGATATCTCTCACGTAGATCCTGGAGTACTGGTTTAATAAAGTGAATTTACAAAACATTTCTGAAAAAGTTATATTTATTTATTTTACTAAAAGAATGTTGGATTACAACAGAGGACACTCAGAATCACAAATAGACAAGTGTCACGCATAGTGAAGGAGGTCTATCTGAGCTCCCCAATGTAGATGGTTTGCACTTTTTGTAAGAAAATGTCAAAACTTTTTAATATTGATATGTATCAGTATAAGATCCTGCACAAAATTGCCTACTCGTTTAAAAAGGGTTTAAAATATTAATGTTTCTAAACACTTGACCTTCCGAGTTCACAGATAATGCTTACGCATGTAATTGTTGACTTTTGGTAGTGGTTGGTTGTGCACGTATGTGTCACTTTCGTTATTTCATTTTAACATTATCAGTTATTAATTGCTTCAGCATGCAATTCTTACATCCCTCGGCCTATTTTCAGCATATGGTTCGAATACTCAACTAACATCAAGAATGACAAATAATAACAGTAAAAAATGGTTAGTAAAATAAACTAAAGTAAGTAAGACCAATAAGTCCAAGCTAATATAAACTCAGGTAAGTACATACTAAATATCGAATCATCCTAGATAAGATACAATTTTTCAAATTTTCACAGTTGACGCATTCAAAAGATACAGTTACACTTTGTGAGTAAATAGGTACTTATTGAAAAGTTTAAATTAACTTATTTAAAAACCGTGAATGTCAGAAAGAATTTGGACTACCGGGACGAACCGAACATTTTTTAATATAGGTTGCACCCGGTTGGTTACCGCAGGAGTGATCTTGATAACCTGTTGGCAAGGCTTGAGTTGACAGAGTTCGTTTGTAATTAACGTAATGGTCCCGTGCGATTTTCAAAATGTGGGACATTTTAGTATTCGAAAGAAATGTCTAGCTTCAGAGGGTAATGAAAAAGGAATGAAACGATGGAAAGACGGGCTAAGTTAGATTAATTTTGGATTTTTGGTTATTTACGTTGGTGGTCGAAGCATTAATGATGCGTGCCGTCTTTATGGAATTGGTTTATGCTCGTCTAGTGTGATAATTCCCTTTGGGGTCATCTTTTGTCGTTGGTTTTGATGTCAGCTTCGGTTTTGTCTTCGGTGTCGGCTTCAGTGTCCGCTTCGGTGTCGGCTTCGGTGTCAGCTTTGGTAGCACTTTTGCGTGATGAAAAGAAAGTAGTCAATTTGGGATGTTTACTATATGTATGTGATTTGAATGAATTCTTTGCAAGGAAGATTTTGTGGCAAATAGGGTTTTTGATTTTTCCATCTTCAGTGTGTAGTGATTTATGCTGATTCAGTTCTTCAAAGGTATTGGCTTTATAATATGGGCAGTGGGGACAAGACAAATGAGTATTTCTTTATCTACTGTAAGCGAGTTCAGTTGTCGTATTAATTTGACAAGTTGCGCACCGGTAAGTGCGTTTTTGACTTGGCTGTGTCGTAGTAGGTCGCAATGTAGTGTCCGGTTAAGTTCTACGATTGCTCTTCTATTACTTCTGTAATAGTTCTTTGTTTTAAGGCTTGACGAAACACTGCAGTAGGACACTTATGTGTGCTGTTGATCTGATGCCATGTTGATGGGGTCTAGGCATGACTTCTGGATCTCGATCTTCAGGAAGAATGTTAGGATCATGTGTCCGCGCCGTTATTTTAGCAGGGTGTTGTAAGGCTCTTATGATTTCTTATGACGGAGTAAAGTTACTTGCAAACATCCGTACTTTGGCGATGTTGACGTCGGTGATAAGCTCCATCAGAGCGATCCATAGTGAATCGCGTAAAGAAAGTAATTCCGTCATTTCAGCAAGGTGGATTAATGTGAATAAATGTTATCATCTGGCAAGTCTGATTTGGCTGTGTAGAATAACTTGATAGGTGTTTTTATTGTTGAGGCATAGAAGGTTTTAAAGTCTAACACTTTGCTTTTGGCGATGGCACAGTTAAAGAACTTGCTTGCCTTTGAGATTATCGTGCCATGAACTTTGATTGCGATAATGTCGTTGTTATCGTTGAGACATTGAATTGTAACGTCTTTGTATGTCTCATCCTGAAGTACGCCCATCATCATTTGCTGGTGATTGATTAGATTTATACAGTCTTGATCTGTTATGCACTTGCACGAACTTGTCCTAGGTATATTTCGTAATAAGGACATTTGGTTGGTATATGTAGTATCTCCAATGATGTTCAACACTACTCGAAACATTAATTGTCCTCTATTGATGAATTGAAGTTATTGGTCGTCAGAGGTTCAGAAGTGGATTATGTTACGAAACCTGTATAGATTATTGGGCGTATCTGGTCCAGTTATGACGTGTAAAAGCATCCTTTGGGCTAGTGGACTTACTGCGGCCTAAAAACTTCCATGATCGCATGAATTTTAAGACTTGCAATTTTAACCATCGTAGTCTACACTGTAAAGAAGTTTTACAGAAGAAATTACGATGGAGCTCTCTTTAGTTACGGAGGCAGCAAGCAAAGTCTGTCTCCCATTTAAATAGCATTGGAATGGACATTTGGGTTGGATTGGACAAACTTTCACAGTTTAAAAATACCCTTTCGCAAAGGTTTTTATTGGGTTTTTAATTATTTTAATAATTATACATGTTAACTATGGTTCACAAAAACATTACGATGGAGCTCTCTCTACTTAGAAAATTATTAATTTTCAAAAAATATATACCTTTAAAGCACCTATATCACACTACATTTTAATAGGGCATAAGTGTCATTCAGTTTCAGTGTGTCCAGGGGCCGAATCCTGCCCCTATTAATCTCAATTCTTCAACAAGTCTTAAAACTATCTCAATATTTCAAGCCCAAACTTAGACCTTTTCAAGGCTCCAAGTTAGACTCAATCATCCACATTTTTTGGGCTAGGCTAAGCTAAACAAGGTCTCAAGTTTGAGCCTAATTCAAGGTACTTTCTAGCCATTTTGGCGGACAATTTGAATGTAACCACATTGCTCTAATAATCCTAAAGATACAGAGTAAGATTACTACTGTTGGATTTCTATATCGGACGAAGCAAAAATATCATTTTGAAGAGGCGAGGAGTGCAAAATGAAAAGGAGGGTTATGAGATGAGGTGAGGAAGAGGGTGAGGAGGAGGGTACGGAAATGGCGAGGAAAAAGGTGAGGAGATTATAAGGAAGAGGATGCCGACATGGCGAGGAGATGGTGGATTGGGACGATGATGAATCGATGGGACGCTCACACGGAATATAGCCACCGTCTCCAAAAAACGTTGATGCAACACATGCGTATCAATTGAAATCATGAATAGATACAAATATAAGTTTACAAACATTAGCACCAAGGCCATGTAACTATTAACTCAACCACGTTTAGGTAACTATTGACTGAACAACGAGCTCCTAAAAACGTCTCCTGTCTCAAAAAAACTTCTTAAACTACAATTGTTCCTACAATGTAGAAGTCGAGTGTGCATTTGGCCACAAGATTAATAATCATATGTTCCGCGATCTAAATAAATCTCCTTACGGCATTAACTTCTAACGCGGGAAAAAGCCAATAAAAGGTGTTTCGCTCATTTTAATCTTTCATATTACTAAGTATACGTACTCATCATCAACATATTAAAGCAATAATGAATTCTCTTCGGGAATGCTTTACTTTGTTTTATAAACTAAAAATAGTGAAAGTGGTTTAAAAATTTCAATTTTTTAATGTAGAGAATTTGTCACCTTACTTCATGACACTAAAATCTAATTTTTGTAAACAGATGTCGTTAAGACATTAAACATCTGGCAATATTTATGATTTAATGGGTCACTTACAATTTGAATGTTCGCACTCTGAGACTGATTTTTGTTGACAAAATTGCTTTCCTATCTGTAGGAGCCTTAACGGTAATGTGTGGTTCGTCTATGATACCCAAAATACCGGGAAACTGCTATTCTAAAATATCGGTTTTTTATCTCCTTTGAGCTAATGACTTCCGTTGGTAATTGTGATTCTGAGCGTGATCAACGACCTTGATACATTTTTTGTCGATGGCAATGATTGTGGCTCACTAAAAAATGTATGCTAAGTGA
The DNA here is from genome assembly GCA_020055645.1 of Tomocerus qinae. Taxonomy (NCBI): domain Eukaryota; kingdom Metazoa; phylum Arthropoda; class Collembola; order Entomobryomorpha; family Tomoceridae; genus Tomocerus; species Tomocerus qinae. Next base: position 31,590,404 of record CM034548.1, read on the forward strand.
AGTACTATTTTTCGTAAACTATTTCATAATATCATTTCATCGTTTCATTTAATTCAAAAAGAACAACCCTAAAAGTGCATATTTAAAATGAAACTTCCGACTTTGAACTTCTTTTTGAATTGGATGCCAAGAAAAAAATGATATTATAAAATAGTTAATGGAGAAACAATACTTACACTGATTTTATTAGTGAATCACGGTCATGGTCATCAACAAACAATGTATCAAGGTCAGGCTTAAAAAGACATACAATTTCCATTACGCAAATGAGTTAAAAGACCGATATTTTAGAGTCTCACATTTTCCCGGTATTTTGGGTATCATAGACGAAACACACATTGTCATCGGTATTTTGGGTATCATAGACGAAACACACATTGTCATCGGTATTTTGGGTATCATAGACGAAACACACATTGTCATTAGTGCCCCCCACACAAAACGGTACCACTGATCATGATTTCAATTGATACGAATTGATACGCATGTGGAATATATGTTATATGGGGTGTACTGCCTCACTACAAAGTGATAGTACTGGGCGCAGGTCTCATTCTGGGCCTATTGCCAACTCCCTCAACATTGGTATTGTTGTTAATTAATACCCGAGAAGCCTAAGGCTGTCATTTATTAGTCCCTGTTGTGGGACTGTTATCGGAAGTCTACTAGCCCAACAAAGACAGGTTATCCAAGCTACTCTCGCGGTCAAAACGAGGTATCCATATGATGGCCCTTGTAATTGCGGGTTCTTGCTTAACCTTTGTCGTAATTCCACATTATCAACTCAAACACTAGATTTTCAAGAACAAGCCCTCGGCCATTTTACCCAGCCAAAGAATCGAAATGGCAGTGGAAGCACACTTTGATTAGTCAGACGACTGAGTACTCCACCAAGCCAACGTGGCTGGATACGCATGTGGTACATTAACTCTTTTTGCAGACGGTGGCTACCCGTGTAAGCCTTGGTTAGTATCGCAAAACGTAAGCTCGTCTCTTATCTTAATCATCCCTGTCCACCATCTCAGTGCCCTCCTCCTCACCATTTCAGTACCTTTGTCATTACCCATCTTTCCAATTTCGAATTCCTCTCCCCTTCAAAATGACGTTTTTGCTTCGTCCGATATGATTTCCAACAATAGTAATCTTACGCTAAATCTTCTGTGTGACTGTGCTGTAGCTAATAGGATTATTATACCAGTATGGTTTAGTTCAAATTGGGCTTTCGAATGGCTAGAAAGTAGCATAAAATAGGCTTGAACCTGAGATCATGGTTAGCCTAGCCCAAAACTGTGAAGGATTGAGTCTAACAAGGAGACTTGAAACGGTCTATGAGTAGACTTGAAATATTGAAACAGTTTTAAGCCTTAGTCCGATAGGGGGCAGGATTCGGCCCCAGATATATGTCAATAGGATGCATTGGAATTCCTATGCCCTTGTAGCTTTGGTACTTATTCGCTGATAGCAACAAATATTTCTTCATACGCTATATTATATAGGACTTTTGTTATTGTGACAATTCAAAGCTGATTTATTGGTCAATGGAAACAGCAGGCCCAGTTTGTGTCCTAAATAATGCTTATAACTGTGTTGTATAGGCCCAACCTTGGTTTTTAACCCAAGGGATCCTTTCTGGTATATATTTATGGACGAAAACTTGATTGTTGACAGTGCTGATTAATTGTAATGATGGTTGCACTTTTAATTCGGGGATGTTGTTGTTTATACTTTCGAGGTAAGTGTAGAGCACCTAGAAATCTGAAATGAGGTTTTATGTTTAAAATACCTAAAATTAAATCTGTTAAATAAAATCTTATTAAAATAAATTAAATCCCGTATTTAGAGGGGTGGGGTACTTCTCCACCCCTGTAAATCTCGATTTAAAGGGGTATTTTTGTCAAAGAAAATAAAAAAAATTATAATTTTTTTCGCACCTCGCGCGAAAATTTCTTTTTTTGGCAAACTATGTGGCGTTCAAATTTCTTTGATTTATGCAGTACTCAATCATAAAGATTAGCACCCTCTAGATCCAATTTTCAGATACGCCCTTGCTCAGAAATAATGGAATATGCATTCAATTCGTAGAAAATAAATTTCCCATAGAAAATGTAGTTTTGTGTGGGTTGAGGATTGACCGATGATTTTAACTAGAATAAAATGGAATGTCCAAAAATATCTAGTAATTTTTGTAATTGAGTTCCTGCCTGTGGGTGTAGTGCGTACTGATGATGATTAATGTTTACGTATAGTAATAAATGCACAAATCACTTATTAAACGTGCAGAAAATCTATATGGAATATCAAAAATAGATGAAATTTGGTGACAGAATTTTACACCCTAGTTGTAGACAAATACAAGCAGAACTGATTTGGGAACAAATTTTCTCTTCCCTCATAATCATAATAAATCTCATGCATGAGCATAACATAATCAAATTTACAATGATAATCGTAATATTTCTCTATGGCTAAACTATAGTCTCAACAGAAAAGTTCAAACTGTATTGTGGGACTAAAAAATTACCAATCAAAAATATTAAATTTTCTAATCGACGGCTAAATTGACCTCAAAATAAGTGAAAAAATGAAAATCCCATAGGTTTTGGCTATTGATACCCGATAACCTGGTTTTTTGATGTTTGGTACCCAAAATAATAAACCAGTGACCAGGGTTTGGAGTTTTTCATGTCCTGCCTCAAAATAGTCCATTGTCAAGAGTCAGGAAACATGAAAGGACCTTTTTATAAAAAAGGTGGAGTAAATTTTTAAAAAGCAGTCTCCTTTTTACCTTTTTTGATGTAGTAACTACATTTACTTTCATTTTACATAAAGCAACAAAAGGTGAAAAGGACTGCTTCTTTAAAAAAAATAAAAGTAGTATTGTTTTACTTTCCGGTAAAAGAGGAGCCCCTGTTTTGTTCCCTGTCCGTTGTTAATTAATGGCAGTATGTATAATGGTGGTTCAGAGTAACGTAAACCCTGAAACAAATGTGAACATAGTGGGTGACTGGAGTACGTTGCCAATAGCCATATTTCTATTTCAAAACAAAATGTTGACCCTAGGCCGCGTAATAAAGCGAAGTTTTGGATTAAGAGTCCTGGTTACCAAGTCACGTGACTTGACCTCGACTATCAAATTAGCCCTAAACTTTTTTTCGGGAACTTGTAACTCCTCCGAGAATACTGGTCGTAGAAAGACAAGCTTGGTCTCTAAAAACGCAGAAAAGGTTGTTTTAACCAAGTACGTTGGAATATTCAACATTTTTACTTCCGATTTTGAGATATTAATGTTTTTGTGGAAAAAATGGTAATATCTCGCAACCATAGGTAAAATTTTAAAATTTTCCAACGTACTTGGTTAAAACAACCTTTTCTGCGTTTTTAGAGACCAATCTTGTCTTTCTACGACCAGTATTCTCGGAGGAGTTACAAGTTTTCCAAAAAAGTATTTTTCAGTATTGTCATAGAGTAAATTTCTATGCCTCTATGCACTTTTAAAACGTAGCCATAGATACTTCCCCGTAACCTTTACTTGACCTTTTTTAATGAATTTCCCTGTATTTTGAAAATACCTGAACCTTAATGTTTTGACTCTGGGTTTGCATCTTGACGTATCTATAGAAGAGGGGCAACGGGCGGGTCCCCCTAAATTCCCATTCCCTAAAAAGAGGATTTTTTGTCAAAATACATTAAAACCCAAATAATTAATTTTGCCAACATATTTTGGTGTATCAGTGTCCCCTGTTGGGCAAATTCCTGGATACGTGCCTGGTCTGTGTATTACCCTATTCAGCTAACTATTCCAGCTCATTTTAATCCCATTAATTTATCTTTTGTTCTTTGCTGACGAAGCAGTCAGCTCTGAAGGAATGGTGACTGGAGAAGAATAGGCCACCCAATTAGGTTGGTGGGTAGTGTATTGATTCCCAATCACGATTTCTTCGCAGCTCACTGCTTCGCCAGGAAAGATCAGAAGACCAATTAATTGATTAAAAATGAACTGGAAATGTTAGCTGAATATGATAATACATATTATCATAAGGCTATTTTGACCACAATACCTTGCCAATTTAAGGCTTTCAAAAACAGTAAACATTTCTGCAAAATTTTATATGCTCAGAACAGGATTATCGAAAACCTTTTCAATCAGAGTTCAACTAGCCGGTGAGTAGTGGCTAGGGGGAAAAGTGGCTAGTGGGCAGGTAAATTGTGAGGTGGCTAGTTGGCAAAAGGAGTAAAAGTCAAAATGGGGCTAAGTAAAGGATGTAAAAATTGGCGCAAATTTTTGAATCTTAGTACTTTTGACCGGGCGGGTGGGCAAAATGTAAAAAAGCTGGCTGACAAAGAACTCTTGTTTTCAGTGTTTCTCATTTGGTTGGCCGGAGGTAGAGATTTTACCTTACATTGATAAATATATCATGGACTTTTTAGAACTTATATCTCCGAACAGAGATTAGGTACTTGGCCTGTGTAAGCAAAGCCAATAGACCTTTGTAGGGTTATAAGTCTTCTATAGCGGATGTGGTACTCCCTACGCAACTTACTGTGCCTGATAGATGCTGCACTGAAGTAGATGTGAATGTAAAGAATCAATTTTCAGTACAGTGGTGCAGCATCTAGGGAGCTTAGAACTAACAAGAAGTACTAATAGTTGTATTAAAAGTTGCGTAGGGAGTACCACATCCGCTAGAAGACTTATAACCCTACAAATGACAATTGAGCCCTGTTGACACATATTTATTTAAAAACTGGGCATTACAATTTTGTACTTGTCATCAGACAAAGGTATCGTCATTTTAAATTTTTATCACAGGCTACATCCACATCAGTACAGTACAGAGTGCGATGGTGTTGTAAATTAAGCTCTAAACCTATATTGATTGACTATTCAACCCTGGTAAAATTTAAATTGACTATAACTTTGGTTAGGACATTAGAAAATTGTGCTTCAAGTTTTGAAATCTGTGTCAACAGGACTCAATTTACCTCGCTTACATATAACAAGGATATCTTCTCTCTGTCTGAAAATACGGACAGTTTTCTAAAAAGTCCCTATACCTATCAAGGTAAAATCTCTACCTCCTACCCTTCAAATAAGAAACCATGAAAAGGTCCATTGGAATTCATATTAAAAACCTATGTATTTGAAATACATTCTTCTCACTCTCACCTTACAATATTGTCCCGGAATACACACCAGCTAAGCTTTATTTATAACAGAGCCTATAACAGGGTCCTGTGACCGGCTAGTTCTATAAAACTATTCGTTCGCAAGTTGTACTCAGAATTTGTCGTCAAAATTTACAACGCATATTATTTCAAACAACTAATGCAGGAATTCTATGTTGAGATTTGTTGTGTAATATCCAACAATAAGCATGATTTATTCAATAAGCTAGAATTATAATATGCTACATTTCGAAATTGAGTCACACACGCTGGGTCTTACTAGTAGTGACTGAAATAAAACAATTAAGGGGTTATGGGGTTGAGTTGTTGCAAAAAATTCCGATGTAACAAAAAAAGCATGTGAAACAATATAAAATTATAATGTTTGAATTATTGATTTTCATAGCAAACAAAATTATTCCTTGTGGTGTAATAATCATTGTTAAAATTAATCAGAAGTGTATTCGTTCCTACAGTGTTTTGTTTTGGTGGCTATCGATTTGCATTTTTATGAAAATATGTAATGATGGTTAATTTTTAATGTTTGACAATAAGGATTTATAAGATGGTATAGTCGGATGAAATAATAGAATACTGCAGTTTCAGACACTAAAATTAATTTATTACCGTAGATTATGATTGATTAAACAATTTTTTTCGCGAAAGCAACATTCAATTATTTATGTCAGTAAAGATTTAGCATTTTGTCCACTTTATCCACGTTAAACAAACATGTTTATCAGAAATTTTCACAGTAGTTTGCAATATGTTGCAAAGTTGGTAGATTATAATAACTAGCAACAATAAAAAGTTTAACCTAGTTATATAATATATCTAACAATAAGCTAATCTAACAGTATTCAAAATATCTGTTCGAAATAAGACAAATAAATTACAAGTAATAAGAAACCATACACTTTTACACAAGTCATTTTCAAGAAACCACAAAAGGTATTTGTATTCCCAAAAATCTCACACTCAAAAGAAACTCGTCATTCGGCATCCTTGCAAACTCTCCACTCAGTACAGAGTCATAATGATATTTTATTTCATAGTATAGCTATTAATTATCAGTGTTACACACATACTTATGTAGTACATTATATTCAATTAACTTTGTCACATGTTATAGTTTCTTCAAGAAAAAATCCACCTAATTAAAAAATATTTAACAAAAATGAAAAACGTTTTCATACAAAAGCCAAATTAATTCACACAAATTCATCAACTGTTTTAACGACATTGATTATCCTACAGTTTTCAAACAAATATGCTTATAATCAATACTTATGGACTAAATTGGCTAATATACTCTACTAACGATAAGTTTTCCACGGATCCGCAGAGGATACATGGAGTTTGTTTTAATTCCATTACTTTTCAAAATTATATTATGTACAATTGTTTCAATGGTATTCTTTTTCATTCAGTTTATTTTTCATCATTCTCTAAACAGCAGGACGAGAGTGAGGAAGCGGAGGAGGCTGTGAACCAGATTCATTTGCAGTGGTAGAGTGGGCAGCTTGCAAAGCGGCTCCCGCACCAGCTCCAGCCGCTGCTGCCGCCGCTGCCGCAACAGCATAGTAACTTCCATTTAAACCTTCGGGAAATCCAGTTCCACCCGAACCTGTAGAGCCGCCCATAAAGTACTCTTTGTTCACACAATTCCGTAATGAATCAGGAATTCTTCCCACTATAGCTCGTCTTATTTCGGAGGCTGCCATTTCTCTGTTTAAAGAAACACCCACCGATAAAATAGCCATCCTAAAATCCCCAAATTATAGATAAAAGTTCATATTGATAACAAATAAATACCTCAGCTCAGTGCACGATGCATCAGAATAAAATGCTGCATGAGGTGTGCATATCAGGTTGGGAGCATCTTTCAGGGGCCCTTGGAATACATTAAAAGGTTCATTTTCGTGAACATCCAACGCAGCAGATCGTATGCGTCCTTCACGGAGAGCAGAGGCCAATGCAGCTTCATCAACCAATCCTCCACGGGCAGTGTTCACCAAAAATGCTCCTAAAAAGTTAGTTGACACATTAGAACATTGAAAAGGAAATTGGCTTTTACTTGTCTGCATGTATTTATGCAGTGTGTTTACAATTAAAATCTATTTGGATTTAAGATTGCAACAACTATTTGACTTTTTATTTCCCTTATTGACATATAAGCTAGAAATAATTAGCACTGTAGTGATCCATACTGTTAATTCTCAATGTATATGTTAGCAGATCCGGGATAGGGGTCCAAGACCACACCAAAATTCAGGTAACGTAACACGGTTTTTTAATAATTATAAGTAGAATGTTTACCTGGACGCATCTGCTTCAAAGTGTACTCGTTTATGAGGTGATGATTATGTTCATTGAGTGTGCAGTGAAGAGATACACAGTCGGACTGGAAAAGGAGATCCTGTAAAGTATACACCCTCGTCACACCCAGACTCTTCTCAATTCCATCAGGAAGGTATGGATCGTAGAATATAACGTTAAATCCGAAAGCTTTAGCCCTCAGGGCGACAGCAGAGCCAATGCGGCCTAAGCCAACAATGCCTAAGGTATCACCCCGAATGCGGGCACATCCCTGTGCGGCCTCGCGAACCTGCTCCAGAATCAAAAACAAAGGTTTTTCCTGTCGCAAACCGACTTCACAAAAAACATTTTCAATCTTATTGGTAAGGGCGCACTAAAGCAAGTCTACTTTAAGCTTTTATGAATTTAATAAAACATTTAAGAAATCATTTGCAAGGTGCACTTGATAATGAAATCTTAAGTCTTTAAAACAGAACAAATGCACATGCACACAACGCATAATGAGAAAAGCACTTAGTTAGTAGTGAGTATGGTTAGGTTTTAAATTAGAAGCGTCCAACTCCTAAAAGAGCCGGCAGCATGCATATTTTGCCAATATTTTTAGCTTGCATACCTGTTCTGGTCCTGTAAATTTCTTTCCGTCTCGTACCATATTAGCCAACCAGAATGTTCGGCGATATAAATTGAGTATCAAGCACATGGTTGTGTCTGCCACCTCTTCGACACCGTAGCCGGGAACATTGCACACAGCAATTCCAAGTTCACCAGCAGCCTGTGGGAATCAAATTCAAGATTATTAATTTCATCCAAAGCTTTCCCAGCTACTACTAACAATTATTCTTTGGAGAGTATATTTTACTCTCTATATACACAAATTACGCAGTAACTTCAAACTAAAATTAATGAGCATTGGAAATTGATTTTCACCTTTTTATTCCACCTATATTTCTTAAAGAATACTTCAATTCTGCATGAATAGATATGTATAGCCAAGAAATGTATAATGCAGAAAGACTGCGAAAATAAATGGCTTCGTTACTTGGATTAATAGCCCGCAGATAAAATTTACTTAGCTCGACGCATCATTTATTTCTGGATATAATAATATATGTGATATAAGGATTGCAAAAGATATAAATAAATGTATTTGTTACAGCCGCTTTCATACAGTTATAAAATATTTAATGATAAAGATTAAGGTATAGCATTGCAGAATTGTGGTGTAATCTGAAGGGAAGGAAAATCTCCGAGAAATAACAGTAGAAACGGTACAATGTTAAGAACAGGCTGCCGGGGTTCGGTGTAAAATGTAACTGTGCGGGACTGTAGTAAAGAGTAACTGCTAGTTTTTACTATTACATATGAAAACATATTGTCTGGTAGATGAGCTAGTGGTATGTACTTTAGCCCAGTTGCAAAAAGTTTTCCGGGAGAAAGTCAACTTAAACTTTGCTAAACTCCGTCCAACCAAAAATCAATAGCGTAGTGTACCATACTTAACAAAACTTTGTGCAACTTTCCGGAATGATATATCTGTGCTATGCTTTTCATTCTTTTGCACCCTTTCCGTTGAGTGACTCGGGATGACTAACACATATAGTGCATACTCACTCTCACACCATAGCCACAAAATACACAACTATCTAGAAATCTAGATAGGTGGAATTCAGTAAACTTTTCTCAACTTTTTAGAAACAAGCAACACTAATCACATGCTTCATTTCCACCAGAGACATAACTAAAAAGTTACGCTTCTTGGAGCAATTCTTAGAAGTTTCAATGTGTTTAATCTAAGGCAAGTTAAACAGATTATAACTCGGCGACTCCGTTCCCTGCTCTTCATTTCTAACCAGTATCCGATTGTATAGTAGCTTTTGTTCGTCCCACACTATTTATTTATACAGCATTATTGTTTTAGCCTATAGCTACGGTTTTCAGGTGCTGCAATAGGAAATGATTTAAGTAGCATCCGGTTTCGGTTGTTTGGAGTCTACTCTGAGCACAACAGTTGCATAATTTAATACATTATATGCATTTCCTGAACATTCACATCCTATGAATGAATTTGTCACAGTAAACTGGAAATGGCATGAATAACCAACAACTTTAGCATTATTTACAACTAACCATACCCAACATTTGATTGATTTACGTTGCAGCGTGCATTCCTATGGATTCTCATAGAATAGAGATCACATACAAGTAAATGAGAAGTAATAACTACAATAACTAGTAATCTACAATAGTAGAATTGTATATCCTTCCTACTTTGATGTTTCTAAAAAGAAAGTTAATGATATAATAATGGTTTACCTTAACGTCAATGTTATCCACTCCAGATCCGATTCTGACAATAATACGCAATGCTTTGAACTTTTCCAAATCGTCCTTAGTGAGAGTAATAGTATGCCACATCAAAGCGCCAACAGCTTCGTTCAATACTTTTTCATGAATTTCTGAGGTGGACTGAGCATCGCAAAATGCAACGGTAGCAACATCCTTTAAAATAGGCATTTCGATGGAACAGTCTCGGCCATCCAAGAGAGCCACTAATGGGCGGGCATGCATTGGCCCATTGTTTAATGGGCCTCGGCCTCCTTCTACCCGTGGTCTCTTCGCGAGCATCTTTTTATTATCTGTTCACCAGCAAACAGAAAAATTATTAGAACACTGCTTTAGAGAAATCTGTAACACAGTGAATACGAGGACACTCAATAAGTAATGACTTGTTGTTTTAGGGGTGAAGTGAGAAAAGTTGCCAACACACAGAGCTATAGCCAATACTTGTTGAAAGGTATAGTAGGGAATTATTAATCATGAAAGTCCGACTCTACATCATTCATTTTAGATTAGCATAGTTAGTTGTCACTACACTTGTTAATGAAAACAAAATAAAAATGGAGTAATAACGTGGTGAATTGTTGGGCGAGGGAAGGAGTCAGACAGCGCTTTGTTTCCCACTCAGAGAAGTTAGTTTACAAGTCCAACATATTTTAGAAATCAACGCTCACTATAATCACCTCAGTTCATTCCCAACTTGTTTCATTTTTGTGCACTTTGAACAAGGAAAAATACTTAGGAAATCGTTTGTTTGATTTGAAAAATTGAGCAATATTCATCTAATTCCTTATTAGATGGTTTCCACTTGGATTTCAACTTTTGGCACAGCACAGTGACTATAGCAGTAGTAAAAACTATTCTCAAGGGACGAAGATTTGCTCACATATTATATGAACCACTTTGAATTGGAGAACTTTGTCATTACTTACTGATTTTCGCTCGTATTCTAGAAATAATGAGTACAAGTACAAAGTAGCGTTATTAATGATAATAATTATAGAGGTAGGCAAGACAAGTAATGAATCGTGCCATTGACATTGATCAATTAATTAATGAAAAATATAGAATAATAACACACTTGAAAAATTAGACATGGATGGAAGACACAAGAGAAATGAGGTGTTATATCAATCAGTTATAATAGGTAATTTTAGAATGGGCAACACATATTCATCAAATAATGCTGGCTCTCTAGTCCAGTTGTCCAGCCAGAGAACTCAGACGGCTGATTCAAAGGAGGAGACCAGCACTAGCCGTGAACATGGAAAAACAACAATTTAATGTAAAATTATGTCATTGACAATGCAGCTTCAGCGAGTGGGGAAGAAGAAGGAACAGTAGACGCGGGCGGAGGAACGACAAATTTATTTAAAATAACGTTCACTCACTTGAATGGTGAATGGTGAAAGAGTTTCAGGTAACCGTGCCTCAACAGGAAAAATAAAAGTTCACTTCACTCCGACTCACACAAAAATCTCACAAAAATAAAGTGCAGAGATTGATGATAACCTATTATAGTAGTAGTGTCTTCACTCGCATGCTACTCAAAAACAACAAAGACGAGACGATGCAGAGTCTCTGAATTGGTGGACACCGAAAGCTGAACTGAGCGGCGGTCGGAGGAACGGTCGGACCTCAGAGGGAAGGAATCAAGGAATGAGTGTGTGAGTGAGTTCAGCACTTTTTACCAGTTGGCTTGCTTGGCTCTTGGCTTTGCATTGGCTTCGTTGCTCTGCTCTGCCTCAGTTGAGTTGAGTTGAGCCTGAGCTGTGCCTGGCCGAAGAGTCCCAAAACAACAGAAGCCTCCCATCACATCTCCTTTAACTTTACAGGAATTTTTTGTTTTCCTCTCGCAAGTTTTTATAGATTCGCTTCTTCCCCTGACTGCCTGCCTGCCTTCTTTCTTTCCTTCGTCGTGCTAGGCTTATTTGCCTATGCTTTTCTGTGTCTATCTATTCTATATAACATGCATCTATCTATCTATCTATATATAAAAGTATACAGAAGAACAAGAAGTACACTACACTCACTCACTCACTCGTAGATTCCACACACTCTTCTATGCTGTGGTAGATAGTATATCTACTACTTATATTGTTATAGGTACACATTTATTGTATACTGGTTGGTACTAGTAGGAGTACTTATAATACTCACTCAATTGATATGAGAGAGAAGAGGAGTTGGTTGGGCTAGGCATTTTATATTATACAGACTTGTTATCTCTTGTTATACTACGTTGCATTGCATTGCAGCCACCAGAATTTATTATATCTACAAGCACTATGCATATGTAGCCACTATTAGGTACTTCTATTTGTATTAGGTAGTTTAGTTTGCGTTAGACTCACGATTAGATAGCGTTTTTACTATCCTATCATATTATGGCAATAGCATGCATGGAGATACAAGACATGTCTTTATGTATTTATATCTGTCTATGTATATTATCTCCTGTCCTACAGCTACGTTGTATATGTACTTAATACTTGCTTGCAGACGTTCATTTTTTTTGTTTTACTTGCTCTGCTGACTGGTCTCGTCTTGTCCTACCAAGTAGTCCCTGTATAAACTTCAGAAGAGACTCATGTAATCATATTATACATATCTCTCTAGCATAGTCTCGTTTATATTGTTATATAAATATATCCATTAATACATGTACTACAAAACACAAATGTACGAGACTTAAGTAACGTTTAACTAGACACATGCATGTATATACATGCAACTACAGCGAACAGTAACACAAACGAATGCAATTCAGCAGAGAGAGAGGCAAGAATACCTTTTCTAGAAGTAGTGCTATGGATATAAATATACAGACTCTTATACTTATACAATATCCAAGCAGCTGTGATTCTGATATTTATTATCTCCTAAGAAATATAGCTCCCTGCACTCTTCTCTGTCTACCTACCTACTTACTTACGTTCTTCTTCTGCTGACTCCTATGAATGTTACTTACGTGAACCTATCTTTGATTCCTTTTGGCTTTGCTCTGCATCGCTTAACGTGATCTCGTCTGCTCTATGGCCTGGCATGGGCATGGCAGCCTATCTTATGTCCTTTCAACTCCTTTCCCATTTTACTTAACTTCACTTACATTTACTACTACCATAACATTCTATATGTCTAATCAGCAGAAATCATTCAAGACCATCTTCCGATTTCATTACTCATCCTCATATCCTCAACCCATGCAATTCAAATTAAATGAATAGCACATTAATTAGATATTCATGGAAAGAACTACACACGTCACTATCCATGCCATGCCACTCACATTTTGCAATACCACCGAAAGAATTCCATTTCGTCATCCTCAACTTGTTTACCTACGGTCAATTCAACCATAGCCTTTTTTATTCCTCCACTCTTCTGAGTCACTGTCGTCAATATTCTTTTTATTTTCTTCATGAACACATATCGTCTCATAGTAGGTAGACTTATTTCTACGCTTTTGTATTAGCATTGTACTTGACGTTATCTGTAGATTAAATAAAGAATGCATTGTGCATCTCATAATATCATGTGAATATGTGCGACTCAGACCTCTACATAAATTCTCATCTTGTGAAGGGAGCTATATAGAATATCTAGTGTCGACCTTATTGTGTAAATTTTATTTCATTTTAGGGAGTCAATATGTACATTAGAAACGTATCTTTGACATGGCCAAGTTAGGTTTAGAAGGCACATGGGTCTATTAAGCTCAGATGCCATTTATATTATGTGAATGCCTTTTCAGTCGAGTACTCTGTACACAGACGTCTGTCTTTCCTTTACCTTGGCTTGGATGAGAACGTCCAACTAGCCATTGCATCTACAAGACGAAATCGAAGAAGAGTATATCTACATAATGTATATAGGTAGCCGAGATTTGTTGCCTTCCCTTTTGGTATATGCTTATACTCTGCTGTACATCAAAAGAACTGGCATCCATTACATATATGGCTCTTATACAAAGCTTTTTAAAACTGCGTTCTACGTACTACTAATATTTTAATTCCTATGGCTATGAACTGTGCATGACTATATAGGCTATATTATAATTATGAAGGATTCTGCCCTTCTGTATATCAGAAGTTATTTAGCCAGCACAAATCTGAACAGTAATTCCCCATCTGTATTAAAGTTACAAGGATGAATACATCCGTTCATATAATCTGTAGCCAGTACCTTACTAGTTACAAATCTTATAAATATGTACCAACATAATAATATGATCTACAGTACTACATTTTCTATGCTATCTATATCAACCTTCCATTGATCCTTATAAATGCTTAATACCACAAACATCATAGGTATGCACATGGAGTAAGTAATTGAAGTATGTGCATATGTGTACAAAGTTGTTAGTCGAGTTAAGCTTCCAGCTTTCCTACTGTTGTTGGCGGTGGACTTGGATAAACTGCGTATTTCTCATAATATGAGTGAATATCGGGTCGTGGTTTCCATCCTACATACTTACACACAGACCCTGCTACATGCTACTACTCTAACTTTACTGCTCTATATAGCATGTCAATTTTATATACATTAGATGGATAAGGATACTTTGGAATATTATGCTTTTGTACTGCTAAGTATACCTAAAGGTCTTTGTGTTTATTGGAATTGCCTTCCTATCCTCTTTCTCTTCCATTAGCCTTTTGCATTTCTAGACTCCTATGGTACTGCACATTTACTGCGGCCAGCAGCAGCAGAGACGCAAATTGGGTAGACCCGGCTTTTCTTATATCTTTCCATTTTATTACAAAGAGGGAGAAAAGGGTAATTTATATGTTCACGCATTATAAGAGATAAATGCTATTAGAGATTTGTAATTATAATTAAATAATTACATTTATTTAATTATTCTTAATTCCAATTCATAAAAAACGCACTTTACAATGCTAAATCATAATTTCTAAAACTGCTGTTGATAGTTTTGGGTATTTTAAGTTAATTTTCATCAAGAATAGAGTGATTAGTATTCTAGGATTGTTATACTGCCATTAATGTTTGCTTTGTTCGGAATTGTAATTTTTGTTGGTTCAATTTGTGTCTCTAAGAAAGAAAGGCGTCTCGAGAATACTTATTAGGTGGGTGTAGCAAGTGAGTAAAAAGTAATGTGAATGTGAGTGAGTAATTCCTTCCTACCCAAGACTCATCTTCAGTTTTGTAGTATTGTGTAGAGACAGGCTGCTAAATCTTTTGGTTTTTTGTTGTCTACTAACTCAACTAACTGTTGGCTTTGACTTGGCTTAGCCTGCCGTCTTATCACTCTTTTGCAAATGCGAGATAATAATATTATCCTTTCATCCTATTCTCTAGAAGACGCTTTCCATTGCTCTCTATCTGCATAATATTATGATTCCAGTGTTATTCCACTTATTTTCATTGAACTTTAAGTAAGACTACGCTAATAGATTGCCCTAAACTTGTCCTAACTACATTTTACACTGCAGAATCTACACAGTCGTCTGTTTCGAGACTTGTGCATACATTTACTTCACGCGTCTCGGATTTACAATTCACTCTTTGCTTTTACTCTAAAATGAAGTCACATCTTTTATATGCAATTTTTTTCGTTGCGCTGCATGAGGGTAGACAAAGTTGTGTTGGTTCAGCTCATTGGTTCATTCACTTTTAATGAAGTAAATTGAATGATTAGTCAACTTAACCAGACGCATGTAATATTTTTATCTCACATCAAGTACATAGCTCTTTACACTTTCAACTGGTAAGTAGGTACCCGTTATCCTGTTTACCCTCCAAGTTAAGTACCTATGACTAATGTCTATATTATGTTATTCTCCTATACATACGTACTACTGTACTGCTTAAATTATTATATTGCTCAAAACCATTCCAATTGAGATTTCGAATATATATCTTTATTATTCATGGATTCCTATTTAGTATGTAAACATCAATATTTAACATAGCAGCTATTATTACACTTTTACAGCAAGTTGCGTTGAGCTAGAATGATGTAATTAGGCGATACAAAAAACCTATTGATCATTGTTAAGTCCACTTTGGTTTCTTTTCCTTAACAACCAAATTTAACTCATAATTATGAATCATATTATAGAATCTGAGTGGAATTTGAGTGGAGAAATCAAAGCAGGAATATTTTGTGGTTTCAACTTGGGCAACCATATAGAATATTATGTTGGTATATTTAGAATTAGTCATGAAGAGTCACCTTCATTACTGATACGGAATAGATGGATGTGGCAAATGCACATGTAAATACTTCTTTATTATTATTAATGATAAGGTCTAGTGGGGAGAGAGATTTGCAGACAGAGCGGCAATTCGATATGTATGCGGGATAGCATTTCATAAGTGCCTAGATGTAATTTTATCTGAATACCAGTTTATAAGTGGATGAATACAATGCATCCCTTGTGTCTACAAGCTTAAGTTTATAAATAGTAATGCATGATGGGTCTCACTCAATGCGTTAGCTGCAGTGGTATTTTGTAACAAGTCTCTATCTCTTTGCCCTAGGATGCTTTGCATTGCAAACTTTGCACCGTAGCCAGAGATATTGCATTTGTATTTATGTCCCTACAAGAATATCAGTTGCAAGCAAATTTGAATTACGTACACTTGCATTGCATTCAATAACTACAACTAGACAGTCAATCATTTTATTTATGAGTTCATTTGCTTCTCTTCATATTTTATTCAGCACAACAGAATTAAAGTTATCAAACTCTTTTCTATAGCATTGAGTTATTATACTAATTGAATAGAGGTAGGTACCATTAAAGCATACATCAACATCTATTCATAGATTTTTATCACTTTGGTGCCATTTATAGTACAATTGATGAAAAGTAATTAATACTGTAATAAAAAAACTCGTTAAATTTATTAGTTCACCTTTCAGTTAAAAATAACTTGAACTCAAAATTCCTTGACTTTAAAATGTCGAAAGAACTAGGTTTGGGAATTAACAATCATCGTGAAATATAATTTTCTATTGACTCGGATGATCTCTAGAGTATTTTTTATATAGGCTACTTTGGTACATGAATATTTTTTAGAGCAAGAAAGCTTTATATGTAAGCTAGCTACTCTGTATTAAAAGGGCGATCTGGTCTAATGCAAGCCATTTAAAAGTTATTCACAGTTTCATAGCAAGTCAATTTGGTTGCAGTTTGCTCGGGTTGATTGAAGAATCTAATCGGGATGTGACCTGACCTCACGCACCACTGTTGCTGTTTCTACTTGATGCGTTACTAAAGCGAGAACTGTGGCCATGTTACACATAGTAGGAAACACGCATGAGATATATTGAGGCAATGATTAATATTGGCGTTGAAATGTTGTAGTTTTGCTAATAGCTGCATGTCAGAGAGGCGATAGTGGACAATGGGTAGGATTTTATGGTGTATGCGACAACTAGAGCAATATGAAGTTGATATGGTTAATTATTGCGATGAAAGCTTATTTAACTCCAAGTGTTACTATCTAATAAAGATTAGATTAGTGCATGACCTACGCTACATTTGCAGTATTTTAGGGTAAAGGGTACGTGGAAAGCAGAGCTACAAATATAGATTAGAGTGTGAATAGGTTTGTTAGGGGTACACGGTATTATGACTGTGTGGACAGACTAAGTGCATAGGAGGAACAAGAATAAGGATGAAACAAGTAAAGCATCCACATAAATGACAGTTTACACTGTTAGATTGAAACGAGAATGAGAAAGAGCAATTAAATTACAGCTGGAATTAGAGGAGATATTTAACTGGATGAAGGAAATAGAGGAGTTGTCACATTCTATTCCATCCAGTTTGGCAATGGAAACTTTCGTTGCTCTCAGATAGATACTAAATATAGTTCTTTTCTGAGTAGTATTAGTAGTGGTGATATTTAGCCAGCTAAAGAAATAAGAGGAATTCTAGTGTCTTTTACACAGCACATAAAATGATATCTATATGTAGAGGGAGAAGTATAATATAGAGTTGGTTGGGTATGACATCAGTCTCCTTTTGTATTGCCACACCACACAGTTAGTGTAGTTATTGTTGTATAAGTTTGCTGACTATGGCTAAAAGGCTAACTGCACGTACATTTGAAGTATCAAAAGAGACCAGGACTCGACTCCCTTATGGTCGACGTTGCCTCATAACAATGTAAAGCTACTTAAGTATCTCTATATAATGTATATAAATGTATATATATATATAGGTACATAGGTTACATTATTATTATAGTTAGCTAGGGAACATCAAACGAACACTCTGCTGCTGCTCCGGATGGAAAGAGAACAAAAAAGCGCAGCATGAGACAAAGTCAAGACAAGCCAAAGCAAATCCTATATTTCTCTATAATATTATGTAATAGGCACCTACGTATAAGTAATGTACATTAGATATTACATCTGTAGAGGCTGGAAGAGACTTTGTGTGCACCGTAGTAATAGCGCAGTGTCGAGGGTGATATGGTTCTCTTTAATGGAAATAACAGGAATGAAGGTTTCTGTTATGGGAATTGACGGCGTAAATTACACCAACAGCACAGAATAGCATATTACTCTGTTTAGAGTTTAGACGTGAGATATATTATTATTATAGTTAATGCCTATATACATTTATAAGAGAAGCTGAGAGAAGAGTTTGTCGAATTCTCTCTTTGACTCCCTAGTTAGTGCCTATTACCATCTCAGTTATATGGAAATGTAAACCTTTTGTTATAAATAGTATAAAACCAAGTTTCTTTAGATAAAATGTACATACATATTCGTACACACTGAACCATTCTGAATTTTGTTATCAGCTGCATATATCTATCCGGTAATTACACTACTGTGTGATATTATCTAACTATTAAACAAGTAATACTCGCTATGACTTTGTTATTGTGTGTGTGTAAGTATTTGGTATAGGCATTCTCTGTCTGTCTGTGAGTATCTACGTTAATGCCTTCATTAAGTGCTGTACTATTATAGGGCGTGTGCATACGAATTCGAATGAATGTAAAGAACAGAGCGGAGTAGACAGATTAACTATGTATTACTACTACAAACAGTCATCCTCCCTTATAATACTTGCCTACCAACATCGCATTTCCAAACTTATGTCGTATAATAAGTATTTTTTAGCTGGACGTGTTGTATATATAGTGTAAGGGTGATGAGACGAGTACGAAATAGTTAGCACAGCTTATTGTTAGCTATGCAACTAAAATGTAGTGAAATATGCAGAGCATTTGGTAGGAGATATTTCTATTGTGTCTCTATACTTGTATTTCCTTCTTTCCCATCAGAGAGAAATAAAACTGACTCGAAAGGAAAGAGCTAGAAGAAAAACAGATAGCCT
The DNA here is from genome assembly GCA_020055645.1 of Tomocerus qinae. NCBI lineage: Eukaryota > Metazoa > Arthropoda > Collembola > Entomobryomorpha > Tomoceridae > Tomocerus > Tomocerus qinae. Next base: position 31,609,558 of record CM034548.1, read on the forward strand.
GTCAGATAAGCCGAAGCGAAGTGCATGCAATAATGCAACGTGCCTATCCACCTAGCCTTTACGTAACCATTTCCACATACTATACTACTACTCTGCTATAAGTACCTAAGCATACATAATACACAACGGAACGAAAACAATATAATTGCTAAAAGTTTGGCCAACTCACTTTGAAGCTTATAATATCTTTTCCTCGAGTTCCATTTCCATCCCTGCTCCTTTACTCAAGATAAACTAACAAACAACAAACTTCTAACATTACGTTTACATAATAATATCCTACATTTATTTACTCTAACTCATATTCATTACTTTGACTACAGAAACTTCATTTGGCTATAATGAAGTTAGTTCATGGTAAATATTTACGGATATTATCATACGATGAGTAACAACGAGGACAATTCACTTCAGTTTTATTTTACATAGTTTCACTTGACTCTTCTTCAAGTTTATTGTGCTACAGTACAGTATTACCCTAGAATACCTACTCAATAAATACGAGGAAACTATTTATTATCAACTCACCTTATACTTACCACGCTTTAGGTTATTTGCCATTACACTTTTGTTCATTCCCTATTGTACAATATTTATTTACTACACAGAGTACTAATGAAGTATTAAACTTAGTTCTATTAATACGAAATTAATGTCTTTCTTTGCGTTTTCCGTCCTTTCTGTACCATTTGTATAAATACTTGTCAATTTGATTGACATAATGATAGAAGGAAATTAACCTCTACTTTTTTCACCATTTCCAAACGATTACATTATTCATTACGCAAACATTTTATAGTAGAATCCTGCATGCGCATTAGATCCTATGACCAATATTGCAGGAAGTAATAATGCAGCCAGCATGCAACTTGGTATGCAAAACCTTAGCCTTGTACATTTTATTTATCGCTACTGTGTTACATAGCTGCAAAAAAATCGTGAATCATGACCGATAGTAAATAAACGTAATGGAATGAGAGCAAAGCCAGTTGCCATGAAATATTATTTACTTAAGTTAATACAGAGCACTTAAACTATGTAGCATGTTCATATTCATTTTCCTATTTTTCTGTCGTTAGTGAGAAAACAATCAAAATGTACCTTGACTCAATTTGACTGATGGACTAAACTTTCACTAATCATTATCAGCAGATAAGACTTGTCTCAAGTTCATTTAAGTACCTACAACCTGCAGGGTGCAATATAAAAATAGATAAGAAGTTAAGATCCTTCCAACAACTCAAAATAATTGTCAATACGTGCGTTTTCGAGATTTTATTATGTTTTATTGCTTGAAAGAATTGCATGAATGCAAAGCGGTGTGTCAAAAGTTGATAATGATTCCACAGAATGTACAAAACTTTTTCCTGTTCTTTGCGGCATAGCAACTCTGGGGATACAATAGAAACTTGAAAAGTTTAATGAGATTGCACTACATATTTGGCTTATTCACTTTATTGTTGTTTCGTTTTTTTTCAGACAGTCTCCTTTTTTATCTGTCTCGTATATGAATCTACTGATAAGTGTGATTTTGCTCTCCTTGTAGTTCAAGTTTAAATTGGCGTGACATTTAATTTAATCATCTTCCCATTCCCTTCGCCGTGTATATCCAGCTAATCAAGTTAGCAATTTGTATGCTTTGCAAGTACAACGAGGCAACGTGAAAATGCGACGGGCTTCTTTTTAGCCCTCACAAAAATCTCTATGCATCATTTTAAGTGTGTATATATATTATTATGAATATATGAAACAGGTAGATAATTGCCTCTATACTCGTTTAGACAAGGTAACTTAACTGTGTAAATTTCTGTTAGTAGTAGCACGTAATTTAACTACATCTACTCCATTACTAATACTCCATCCATATAACTGGAACCTTTTCTTTTGGACGTACAACGTGCCTGTCTTTTAGATAATAGAAGGACCAAAGTAAAACGTGATAAAATGCAACTCATTCCATTACATGGGCACCTTATATAATACACAATAATAATGTTATATAAAATCTGTAAATGTCTACCCCCACCAACAATTAATATCTGTACACAAGTAGATTAAATAATTGTAGATCAACTGAGATATATCTTATGATACATATAAAGGTAGAAAAGTACTACGAGCTTTATACTATGATTGTAAGTCAACGTTTTATGAGACAGCCGACAGTCGTGTCAAGTATTATCTTTATAGCTAAGGCAGTGAGTGTTTACATATGTGTACTACGCATCATACAATTAGTCTTATCTACTATTTCATATAATATGTTAGTATTTATACTACTCTATCCATTCTTTACTGATAGAGAAATATTATTCTGTGCAGTAGATTAAATAAATAGTAGCTCCAGGGAAGATGCAGCGAGATTTACAATTAATGAAGGTTTTGATATTATTACATGACTATAAGTAAAATCGTATGAAAATATAGCGATGGAAAGATTAGAACTTGACATACCTGATCAACTATCTACTACCAAGGTACAAAATTAAATCGTACAAAGATATTATAGTAGCATGTATAATCCCAATCGGAAAAAATATCCCACGCCTTGAATTTTCTCGTTTTGGGTGCTCTAGTAATTTTATTCACGTAAATAAAAATGATCTTGCCCATTTTGCACTCTCATTCAAGGAATAAGAAATGGTGAACTTGAAATTTTCTACAAGCGCGGAAGATATCTCAAGTGCTATTCTGTTACTATCTTTGCATACAGATGAAATAATTACATATATATTTTAGGCACAGGTAGTAAATGGATCTAACGTTCCTACTCATTGTATCTGTAAATGATCAGTTCTCAAACGAACTAGTTTTTCCGTTTTCCCCAACCTTTGCAGAATAAAGCAACAATAGTGCTGAATAGAATACTAAAGCAAAGGTTGCTAATACTTATATAAAAGTATAAGAGTTATTATTGCTATAGTCTGGTTCTCGGACGTAAGTCAAATCAGGTAAAACTTGACTTGGAGTTGAGTTAAGTTTGTTCGAATGAATGGATGTTACTGATTAAAAAGAAAGATAGTGGATTTAAGCCTTTCCATATTAGGCATCCTCTGTTTGATAAATTCTTAGAAGTACAGAGCCTCGCAAGCACATAGAGTTGTGCATAGAAATGAAGCTACACGTATAGCCATCCAGATTGCATTAAATAAAGAGAGCATTTTCAAGTTCTCAACCGGCGAGGGAAGAGAAACCGCACTTGAAAGAACTGAATTTAATAGCCAGAGCGCTTCCTTAAAAGTGAATGAGAGAAGTGAAGCTCCTGTTTTCTTCTCCCATTCAATTTCATGGTTTTCTAATATTATGGTTATAGTTATGTTATGTCCAAGTTATTGCTGGGCAGAATCGAGTCAAACCAGGTGATTCAATCTAATTGTAAGCTGATCATGCAAATATTTCAATACTCCAGAGGGTTTCATGCAAACTTGGCTTGCTCACTGCATCCTTGCTATTAGAGAGATAGACTTCTGGCAGACAGACAGACACATGCAGCCATTCAAAATTGAACACCATTTGAATGCTTAATAGTCAGACACATACTGAGAAATTCATTGAACCATAAAGCGATTCATTCTGCCGTCTTACCTTTTGTGCTTAGGTATACATTTTATTTTATCGCCTTTCGTTTCTCCTTAAAACTTTATCCGCTCTTCAAACAAGTGCCATTGCATTGCCATGCACTATCCTAGCTATGTAACTGATCTTGAACTTAGACTACATATGACACAGACTACCAAACACTGTAGGACAATAGAAACGATATAAAAACTCGTCGTGTAGGTTAATTATTGTATTTCCCATGCATCAACCTCGTATGGTGTGTGGTGTGGTCGAATCCCTTTCAGAAAACTGTTATCTTTCAGCTTATAGAATTCAATTTTAACACTGACCAATAGACACTATAATAATTCTTTATATACTAACTTAGTAATAAGATCTCAGTCCGATCAAAAATATCAAAACATGCCCATCCATTTCTATTGCAATACAATACTGTGCTATGCTAGCCAAAACCTGAATTATCTGTACCATATAGATAATCCTAAAATCATTTACTCACCATAACATAACTTAACTGCGTGTCAGAAAACTTTTGTAGTCAAAGCAAGTCAAGTCAAAGTTCAGCCCAGTTTTGGGATCCTTGTTTAAATCTCACCATCTGACTACGAAAACATTATCTATTTAACTTTATGCAGAGTACACTACATTTACATTGTCATGCAAGTTTCAATTCCCGTGGTTTATTTGCCTTCCTATTGTTATTTTTTTAACGTCGAATTTCAATTCTTGTCACGTCCCCAATATTATTTACTACAATTCTATTGATACATAAACATTACAATACAATTGTATAAATGGAGCAACAGAACGAGTACACGTCTCAATCAAACCAAACATAATATTTACTTTAAAATGCTATTAAACTTTAGTGTTAGTAGTAAGTATACTACGGTCTACGGCTCAAGCATTGATAGGTATGCCCCTACTCCTTATACATGGAAAGGTATGCATCTACCTCAGTGCCGAGTTTAAGGGTATGAATTTACTCTCCCTTATGGATAGGTATGCCCCCTACTCCTTATACATGAAAGGCATGTAAATACCTCTGAGTGTTGAGTTATAGTGTGTGAACTACATCTCATATCACTCTGTTACAGTAAACTGCCTCAAACGGTCATTGGTAAAACAGTGGGGCGGGCGGGGTAGGCTGACAATTAATTTGAATATTCAAATTCAGACCCCTATTAAAAACGGTTTTCATTTGTGGATATTTTTTATTATTTGGCAATAAAATCACAGATTTCCATTATAAAATTTTCATTTCATATTATTATATATATTATATATTATATTATTATATATATATTTCATATTTCATGATTATTTTCATACCAGCGTACACTGGGATGTATTATATACAGGAACCCAATTAGTTTATTTATTAGTATTATGACAGTCGCCCGAAGGAAATGAAGTCAATGCTCAGTGTTTAATATTTCGCAAACAAGAAAGATGCGATTGCAATTGACTAAAAATATATGATTTTAAATGTTTTTTGTGATGCTTATGGGAATTTGGTGGGCATTTTGAATAATAAAATTACTAATATTTTTGTTATTAGATTTTTTTATTTCACGTATAGATTTTATTTCGTATTGAGTGCATCAACAATTGGGAAAAACAATTTCTTTGTTAATTTAAATCCGTCTTTTTCTGCTGCTTTCAGGATAACTCTTAAAATATCCAATGACATATCCGTTAGTTCATCATCCCCATTTTCATCATCTTCATCATCAGTTTCAGCATCGTCATTTTCAGTTTCTCCGTCTTCTTCACTTTCATTGTCCTCTTCATCTTCATCGTCACATAATTCAGATTTATCTCCACAAACTTCTTCATGGGTCTTTGTGCAATTCAGTAATGATTTCAGCAAATTTTTGCTAAGCTTAATATAATTAAATTCTGCATTATGCACCATTCTTTGAAACATCTTAATGCATTCGGTTGAAAATTCTTCGTTTTCACTTGAGTCAGCATTTGATTCCAAATTACTGTCACCAGAGTTGGATTCTTCTTCAGAATGATCATTTTGTTCAAAATTAGAATATTTGTTCTTTAGAGGATTCAAAGTGTAATTTATTTGCGTGGCTTCATCATCCGATTCAATGTTAGAATATTTTCTTTTACGCCCAAGTTTATCAATGGATGAACCCCCAGACTGTCTTTTACCATGTACTTCTCTTTGATGTCGGAATAAATTTCCATTATTATAATAGCATTTTCCGCAAGTTTTGCATTCCATCTTCAATAATTATAACTGAAATGTAATAATTGATACTTTCAGGAGCAGTTATGTTGTGTTATGTTGTGTTCAGTTGCTGAACGTACAATGAAGTAAATATTAACAGACACAACACTTTTGTCTTTGCATACGTAATACATCACGATGCAATGCAATATACTATATTTTTATGTAAAAAGATGCAATGTCATGCGAAGTGATATTATGCATTTGCATTATGATGCGATGTGGTACAAGGCGACACAATACAATGCGATGCAATACAATACAATGCGATGCAATACGATGCGATGTAATAAAATACAATGCGATGTAATACAATACAATGCGATCCAATACGATGCGATGCAATACAATGCGATTCAATATAATGCGATGCAATGCGATACAATACAATGCGATGCAATACAATGCGATTCAATATAATGCGATGCAATACAATGCAATTCAATATAATGCGATGCGATGCGATACAATACAATGCGATGCAATAAGATACAAATCAATGCATTATGATGTATGCATTAACATGCACTTCGATACAATAATTTAAGGGGAATGCAATGCACTACAATTCGATGCATCATGATAAGATACAGTCTTGCGGTAGAGTAACCGCAGTGCGGTTTTTGAGTCCGCATTGCGGTTTTGCAGACCGCAGTGCGGTTTTTCAGATCGCAATGCGGACTCAAAAACCGCACTGCGGTTACTCTACCGCAAGACTGTATCTTATCATGATGCATCGAATTGTAGTGCATTGCATTCCCCTTAAATTATTGTATCGAAGTGCATGTTAATGCATACATCATAATGCATTGATTTGTATCTTATTGCATCGCATTGTATTGTATCGCATCGCATCGCATTATATTGAATTGCATTGTATTGCATCGCATTATATTGAATCGCATTGTATTGCATCGCATTGTATTGTATCGCATTGCATCGCATTATATTGAATCGCATTGTATTGCATCGCATCGTATTGGATCGCATTGTATTGTATTACATCGCATTGTATTTTATTACATCGCATCGTATTGCATCGCATTGTATTGTATTGCATCGCATTGTATTGTGTCGCTTTGTATACATCGCATCATAATGCAAAATGCATAATATCACTTCGCATGACTTTGCATCTTTTTACATAAAAATATAGTATATTGCATTGCATCGTGATGTATTACGTATGCAAAGACAAAAGTGTTGTGTCTGTTAATATTTACTTCATTGTACGTTCAGCAACTGAACACAACATAACACAACATAACTGCTCCTGAAAGTATCAATTATTACATTTCAGTTATAATTATTGAAGATGGAATGCAAAACTTGCGAAAATGCTATTATAATAATGGAAATTTATTCCGACATCAAAGAGAAGTACATGGTAAAAGACAGTCTGGGGTTCATCCATTGATAAACTTGGGCGTAAAAGAAAATATTCTAACATTGAATCGGATGATGAGCTACGCAAATAAATTACACTTTGAATCCTCTAAAGAACAAATATTCTAATTTTGAACAAAATGATCATTCTGAAGAAGAATCCAACTCTGGTGACAGTAATTTGGAATCAAATGCTGACTCAAGTGAAAACGAAGAATTTTCAACCGAATGCATTAAGATGTTTCAAAGAATGGTGCATAATGCAGAATTTAATTATATTAAGCTTAGCAAAAATTTGCTGAAATCATTACTGAATTGCACAAAGACCCATGAAGAAGTTTGTGGAGATAAATCTGAATTATGTGACGATGAAGATGAAGAGGACAATGAAAGTGAAGAAGACGGAACTGAAAATGACGATGCTGAAACTGATGATGAAGATGATGAAAATGGGGATGATGAACTAACGGATATGTCATTGGATATTTTAAGAGTTATCCTGAAAGCAGCAGAAAAAGACGGATTTAAATTAACAAAGAAATTGTTTTTCCCAATTGTTGATGCACTCAATACGAAATAAAATCTATACGTGAAATAAAAAAATCTAATAACAAACATATTAGTAATTTTATTATTCAAAATGCCCACCAAATTCCCATAAGCATCACAAAAAACATTTAAAATCATATATTTTTAGTCAATTGCAATCGCATCTTTCTTGTTTGCGAAATATTAAACACTGAGCATTGACTTCATTTCCTTCGGGCGACTGTCATAATACTAATAAATAAACTAATTGGGTTCCTGTATATAATACATCCCAGTGTACGCTGGTATGAAAATAATCATGAAATATGAAATATATATATAATAATATAATATATAATATATATAATAATATGAAATGAAAATTTTATAATGGAAATCTGTGATTTTATTGCCAAATAATAAAAAATATCCACAAATGAAAACCGTTTTTAATAGGGGTCTGAATTTGAATATTCAAATTAATTGTCAGCCTACCCCGCCCGCCCCACTGTTTTACCAATGACCGTTTGAGGCAGTTTACTGTAACAGAGTGATATGAGATGTAGTTCACACACTATAACTCAACACTCAGAGGTATTTACATGCCTTTCATGTATAAGGAGTAGGGGGCATACCTATCCATAAGGGAGAGTAAATTCATACCCTTAAACTCGGCACTGAGGTAGATGCATACCTTTCCATGTATAAGGAGTAGGGGCATACCTATCAATGCTTGAGCCGTAGACCGTAGTATACTTACTACTAGTGTTCTTGTTGTAGTTAAAATAAAGCATAGGATTTACACTGAATTAATGCACATTACATTGTTAAAATCTAAAAATACTAGGAAAATAATCTTATGCTACAAATAATTGAAAATGTATTGTCATTTTTATATATTGTATTTAAGGAAGAGAGGCATTGACAAAATTTGAGAATAGGGAGCTCGTGTTCAATTGAGGACCAAATTATGATAAATCACTAGTAGAGGCAAGTAATTATTACAATGCAAGTTTAACATGGAGTTATAGGTGCACAGAGGATAATCCTGCATAGTTTATCATCTGTGTAGTACATAGGGCAAGGTGAAGCATTGAATTGAAATGGAAATGGCATTGTAAACCATTCAAGGCAACATAAGTATAGATAATTTTACTTAAATGAACATGACAAGTATTTGTATGTGAATCATTGAAAAGGAGATAGAGAGACGCTTGGCAAATCATTACGCTTGGTTTTGTCATATCGACTTTGACTGCTAATACTTCGTGGTCTGTCTATTGTGAGGGTAGAAGGATAAAATAGACATTTAACATATGTATTCATTATATAAGTACCTTGCATCATTGAAAAGCTATAAAAACAGACCAATATGATTTATTCAACGACTTGTCCTATGCAAGTGCAGATTATAAATATTAAAAGCAGTTCTATTTATGGTAACTCTGCATTTATGGAATGTTCGCCATGTATAAGTTATTTAATGCTTTACCTACGATTCTTATCTTCATGCATAATATTATTACTATACGGACATTGTCTTGTCCAATTTAGCATACTATTATCTGCAGGCGCATGCACATTTACTGTGCCTACCATTGGTAGAAGACATTCCCATACAGAATATTCGTAATGTTTTCAACGGTCATAGAAAATCAAGCAATAGCAGGACAGTAGCCTTTTTAAGGCGTTTTGTAAGTCAATTGAAAAACTACGTTGGCCAATATTATATGTACGAAAGGGAACTATGCCGTTGAAATAGAGATAAAGTAAGGAGACCTAAGGTTAATGTTTAAGGGGAAGAAAGAAGAAAAATTCTAATCTCACAACAGTTGTGGTTGTGGTTCGTGTTTCATGCGCCTACCGTTTTAGTAGTAGTAGTATGAATACGATTATGTCTACTCGCTCTACTACTACAGTTGTGTGTGTGTGCATCGAAGAAGATGCTAAAGCATCTCTGGGGTACGGACGTATATTAAATGTAGAGTGCAAGTGATATGATATTAACCTGAATAATAGAAATGCATAACGCATATAGAGGCATATCTACAGAATATAATATTACTCAATAATGGATACTGAAAGTCAAAAACCGAGCCATAGAGACTTGCAGACAGAGATAATGTTACAGCTTCGACCTTATACAATCAGCAGAAACGCGTATTTATTATTGCTGTATGTAGTAAAGGAAAGTAACATTTATAAAGTATCGTGTCACAGCTACTACTACCTACTTATTGATGTCTACTACGTTATATACTATTAATACAGCCAAAATAATATTGTTCAAATAAGTTTGTCTGTTACTTTACTTGTCTGGGGCTATTTCTTTACATGGTCTACATATAAAATGCGTATATAATATATAACTTTATATATTTGGGTTACATTCCATTTTGGATTTACATGGTAGTTAGATATATTAAGTATATGAAACAAGTAACGTTCCTTTTAAAGATAGTCTAGTATACTAACATGAACGCTTGTATGAAGTAACATGTCTCTGATATATTAGTATAAGTGGGAGCAGTATATTGTAATATTGTTAAGTGAGTGTGTGGCCTGGGACGGGGATGGATTTTGGTTAGCTCGAGTTGTCTTTTACTTTAGTCTCAGCTTCACAATCCAATATTCAAAATAATATCAAGAGCGGACAGGAGAGTTCCAGATATTATTTCTTTTGGTAACAAACCATCACGTTCAAGTCAAGTTAACTACACTGCGAGCTATAAAGGAAAAGCAAAGGAGCCATCAACATGAACTGCCTGAAAAACTATAACTTCCCCCTGAATACTTGACAAAAGCGATAGGACGAAAGACTACGCAAACCAAAGTAAACCAGCCATCCATACCGAACCCAACGTCAAACCATAGAACAACCATACAGAGTACAATACAACCATCAGGGCATAAACTATCGTAATATCATAAATATATGCGATAGCATGCCATCAATTTTACGCTCCCTATATATACTTGTAGTAATAAGTAGGAAAACATGGGAGAGACCAGTGAACGACCCGTTGCTTCAAGCTACACTTGAATCCGAAGAACCGATCTTGGAATACCATTAAGTAGTACGTAGGAGTATTATATCTGTATAGGTATTCTAATCGTGGCTCTATATTATTTACTGCATTCCCATTTTATTTTCTTTCTTGACTGTACGGGAGATTTAATGCATCTTGGTTTGGCATCCAATATAAATATGTATATGTATAAAAGAGTTTAATTCCTAATGCTACATTCATATAAAATACAACATAAAAACGTCTCTCTTTTCATACGGAATATAAAACGAAAGCACACAAAGAATGAATTTTACTCCACTCGACTCTTAAGCACTACATCACGCTAATAGTCTAATATCCTAGCATTTTACATGAATTGACGTGACGAGAGAAATATTCCACAGATGCTTTACCAGCCATTCGGTTAGCTACTGCATGCTATACATACTATATCTCTTCTGTCTGTCTCAAATGGTTTCCTCTGGGCTTCAGCGTGATTCTATGCACATATTATTATTATTACTATCATCAATACCTATTTGATGTATGTGTGTATGTACATATCTAATATACATTTCTGGGAGAGAGAGAGCATTATGTTTTCCCCATATGAAAGCTATAAGTATTAGGGATCTGATTCTTTTTATTATTTTGGTATAGTTAAAACAGAGATAGATACCTACATTTCTACAACTCGTTCTTTATACTTAATACCTACCACTTTAGTAGATGCTTATGCTATTTTACATTTATTATTGATCACTACAAGAAAATGTTCTCCCTCGTTTCTTTCTCCTGGGTTTTATATTATTCTGTATGTAACTATATAAATCCTGCACAAACTACACCCACTTACCCAACTCTGGCTATTTGCATTGCACTTTATAAAGTTCAATAGGAACATGAAGAGCAGGAAATACATACATAGCTAAATTGAAATGACAATAGCAGTGCGATGTGAGTTTAGATTTATATGGCATATAATGGATGCTTGACTTTGACTCACCCTTCACAAAATGTCTCTTAACGCTGCTGGGATGCATAAATTCATAATGGGCACTATCAAGTATCAGTAGAGCGTTATGTAGGACTTATTATATAGCGTATTATACCATGCATGTCAAAAGAAAGCTGAACACACGCTCAATAATGTATGTATGTAGTATCACGTATATGGTAGTTACTTATACATAATAATATACATATTTAGCTAAACGTAATTTCTATAGCTCCATTCTCTCCAGAAATTATATAAGGGTGAAAAGAACTGTGTTTACCCAGAAGATATTATTATAGGGCTATTGTAGAAAGGAAATCAAATGATTCTAGGACATATAACCGTTTTCCCTATATTAGTTCAACCAGATAATAGTACGTCATTAAATGGAAGGTTTACCTTAGTCAAGAGAGACTTATCTGGAACTCAAATGCTTATATAACAACGAGGAGATAATTCCAGTCTCTCCCCAGAGCAACAATATACCTATTAATTATTAGGGTTATTACTAAATTGTATACTAAATATATTAGACTCATCACAGAAAAGCAAAGTACTCGTGGCTTCAAGAGCAATTCAAGACTATTTTATACACTGCCGTATTCGCTACAATAACTTCGTTACGGTAGCTGTAGTAAAATCATTTTTATCCGGAGAGATGTGAAACATTTGTTATAATAATTGTATAGAGATTTTATATACTAGATCCAGGTTTGCTATTTTAAAATTACAATATAGATTGCAATTTTAAAGTAGAGCAAGAAATACGGTACTTAGACTTTAGTGGTTCTGGTATGGTTGGTACACATCTCCATGTTCTGGTTCTCCAACTCCGAGTGAGTGTAGTGGGATGGAATTCGATTACAGTGTTTTGTGCACATCTTATATATGTAACATATTTACAAAGGATTGAAGGATATTTTGTGTGTGTGTACATTAGATAAGTCATGTAGGATAGTATAGCTGTATTTACAATATAGTGCTTTGGGGAGACTGGAATTTCTTTTTGAGAGTCGGAGATAGAGAATGGCAGTAAAAGAAATGATACATAGACACGTATGAATAGATATGAAGGCGACTGATATGATACGAGGTGGTGCGGTAGAATGCCATGAAGATGTATCAGTTATTAAAGGAAGATAAGGGAGGATGAAAGATATAAGGTGAAGAAAGAAGCAAATACATACATCCCATTGTGCTCTCATGCCAGAACAAAAAACGACGAGAAAAACATTTTTATATAACGTGAACCTTCCACTAGTAAATGCTTTGATGCTTTCCATCTTTCTCAAGACAGCAAATACAGCCAGACAGACAGGACAGACGTGTATCTTTTGTGTGTAAAAGTCTCAACTTGACTAGTTTTTCTTTGCTTATGCATTACATCAGCAGTTAGTGCAGTTATAAGGCATACAGCAAACACTTGAACCACAATGCACACTATAATTGCACTATTTCCCTTATACTCCTTATAAGACGAGAGAGAAAACTGTTTGACTTTTCTGGTTTTCTATGCCTGTGTATACGCTTAAAGATTCAGTGCTACTACATAATACATGGTTTCATCCACACAAAAGCTATATAGCTTGTTTTTCTGACTAACTATCCAAATCTATTAGGCACAGGTAGAACAGAGGTACCAACCTAATGCTCACCAAGCCACAAATATACATACTGTTTAACATTTTCTATATTACGTTCAATTGCTTATCATATCTGCATTTGTAGCATTTAGTTGTAGCGTGTTTGAGGCTATGTTATAGCCAGCTGGGCTGGCTCTTATTTTCTTTCTTTTTTTGAAGAGCTGTCTGATGATAGAAATAAGAGGAGGAGAGAATACGAACAGAACAGGTAGTGTACTTTAGACATAAACATTTTTGTCTATTCTGTTTTATGTGCAGAAGACAATCAAGTCATAGCACTACATAAAGAATATAGATGCATCACAGATAGGTACTTTTTCTCCTAGAAAAAAGGTTTGGAGGCAAAGTGAAGTAAGACAATGCAATAGCACCAGTCAAATGAGTCAAGTTACCTTAGTGAGTGGGTGACGATGAGCTAGACTCAACCTACCTAACCAATCCTACTAAACACAATGTACATACACTCTATTATTTTTTGTCCGGAAAATTAAGAAAGTTGCTTTACCACTGGGATTTTCCATTACACTACAACGGAGGCTTAGGAAATAAGCGGTCAACTGTTATTTATAAATACATTATATAGTACAGCATTCATTTTTCTTCTCATATCATATAACATTTAACATAACTTAACCGCATGAACATCTTGAGTTTTCAGAACTCACAACAAAAATAACCAAAACAACTCATAATATAACATTTAATACACAATATTAAATATTATAATAAGGTATGCAACGTGTGGAATTAGAGTAGCATCAAATTGAATGAGGAAAAATGAATTTGCGCGGGAGACTAATATTTTTTCAATGTTTCAGTCCAAACTCTACAAAATTGGGTTGGAAAATGTTGAAATAGTGAAATGATTATTGCTGCAACAATAATAGCAAGATGTGTATATAAATATATGGTAGAGAAGAGAGTATGCATGCATAATATATAGAAGTAGTCTTTATATATTTCTAGTATTTTCTGAAAACAATATTGTGATATAAGTAGGGAGATGGTGAAGGAGAATGGAGAGAGGCACAGGTAGATAGATCGGCAAGTGGCAAGTCAGTAAGACGACAGAAGGTAAAAAAGGAGTTGTAGCTAGGTGTAAGGAAAGATTGAAGTAGTAAGTACTATGTAATATTTGTGTATAGTTATTCTAGGCACATCCATTCATGCTCCAAGGGACAGAAATCTAATACTTATGAAATAAGTGATGTATATGTGGAAGACAGGTGTGGGTATAAGAAAACCTAGTTTATACGCATATTAGAGTGAAGATGAAGAAGAAGAAAGGAGAGACATGCATCATACATAACTACGTAAGTACAAAAGCAGTCGTTCCGTTCTGATGTGAATAGCCAGATAAAAAATCACTCGCTCCTTCACTCACTCCATTCTCTATAGCCTTTTTATGCACACAATACAAAGAACGAAACTAACTAATGTACCACAAACACATCCAACGAATGTTGAACCAGAAAAAAGGGATCTTACTTACTACCATCCACATCATATACATTGCACGTCAAATGCTCATCATTTCGTAGTGTTGCAGAAGAACAAGTAACCTGAAGAGCATAATAAGGATGAAGGAGATAGTAGGAATCACAAGGCAGTAAAAGAGCAAATGAAAGTGGAATACCTGTCCTGTGCAAATCACCTTACTGTTCATTCCCTTCCGAATTTGTTAGTCGTTCTTCCTTTGAGGAAATATTAATCCTTTTTCATTTATTAGTTTCTTTTACCATCCCTTTACTTTTAATAAACTTTTCTGTGTCAGCATCCTTTGAGCATCATTATTTATGAAATCATTTGTCATTATTTACTTCTAAATCGACATAATATTCATTTCAAACTATGACAGTTGGTTAACTTAGGTCAAGAAAATCCTTAGAAGCAGTTTTTAAATTGGTATTTTCAAAGCCTTTAAGTATTTATTTTTAGTTACCAGAAAACTTGAACTGTTTTCTATATAGATTCAATAAAAGCTCAGTAATAATATTAATATAAATGAGAAATACATTGCGGTGAATAAGGTAATATTTTTCTTACACGCTTTGATTGTTTTAAAGAAGTTTTTAAATTGGTATTTTCAAAGCCTTAAAGTATTTATTTCTAATAACTAGAAAATTTAAAGTGCTTTCTATATAGATTTAATAAAAGTGCAGACTGCCTTAGAGAAATACATTGCTGTGAATAAGTAATATTTTTCTAACACGCTTTGATTGTTTGGTATGACTTGGAGAACGGTATAACATAGGCAGTAAATATTTGTTACATGACTTGAATAGTGTAAAGAAATGTGCATAAATCATTAAGATGTAACGAACTTTATTGTGCTTGTGTAGAAAATATGAATTTATTAAATATATTTGAAACTTCTATCTAAAATTCATCCGGGTAAATGTATGCAAATGAAATAATGATAGATGAGGGATTCAAATTGACAAAAAACAGTTGATGTAAATGGTTGTTGGTACAAACACTGCCTAGTCGCATTAAATGCCACGATGTTACGTGCATGCTTTGGCAAATATACTTAATCCATACATGTTATTAGTTATGCTTGTGAGATCCTCGCATTCAAATCATCTTTGTTACACTACCATTCAGGTTTTTCATATTCTTGTCTCTTTTGTTTGGAGGTATCTATATTATTGTATAGTATGTAGATGGTGAGTGAGCTATGAAAGTAATGCTTGATTTCTGAGTAACCATTTCTGTGTAAATAAGTACACATAGGAAAAGTATATCAGGTACAAGTTGATTTGTACATAACTGGGTACTAAGCAGTGAGTACTAAGTAGTATAAGTATCTCATAATACGTCAAAACGTTAGCTAAGCTATTGTGTATGTGTTGTTGTAGTATTTTCTCTGCGATGATGATTACTTCTTATTAGTAAGTATGTTGTGTTGTGGGCAGAAGCAATTTAAGGCAGGCTATGGAAAAATAATATAGGAATTGATACAATATAACGATGTCGAGTAAAGCAAACTATGGTTAGCGTAACGTAAAGTAATTTCGCTGGAGATAAAAACAGGAGAACAAAAGAAGATTGGTTGAGTATATCATAATGTGCAGCTTATAGAGATAATAGAGTATAGTATATAGTGAGTGGCACGTACTTACGTGAATTAAATGCAGAGAAGAGTATTAGTGATGTCCATATAAGCATATTATAGGGATATGAAGGTAGCATATTAGAAGAGTGTGTGGTAGTTTAGTGCGGGGTACATAAATATTCGTATTTTATCTGACATTCGCCTTTCTTATAGTTTACATAGTGTGGCTGGGAAGTTTCTATTATAATAAGTAACTGAGATAGGGAGATCCATGGGCAGGCATTGCTGACTGACTTTTACATGTAGGGACCGTTTGCTCCTATAGAGCATAGCAATTCCCCTTACTTTTCCGTAGAGCAAGCCAAAGGAATGAAACGAGAGACAAAAGTCGTCTCTGCTTTATATTCCAACCACAACTCTCCAAATCTTTTTGTTATCCTTTAAATATACGAGCTAGGTGTGTTGTTGCCTTTTATTTCTATATCCTATTATTTACCAAGTATATCTGTCTTGTAATAATAATGTAAGTCATTTTATCATACGACCAAATTAAACGAACATACACATATCTAGTACTACATTTAAACCCTATGGCCCTAGAATATTCCGTGCAACTTGCTCACTTTTACTACATACCTAGAGTTTTATTACTTTACTTATTCGTAGCCTTTGAATGTAATAAAATTATAGCTCAACATTTTGTCTTGTTCTTGTTTGTGAAGGAATCAACAGCCAGCAAAGCCTCGGGTCTAGATAAAATATGTAATGTATCCTTATAAGTAGTAGTGTGGATATGTACACACGTAATATGCACGACTACTTCAACCATTAGACTACTCTTCTGCTGTCTGTGGTAATGAACCCTTCCATTACTGGCATCTCACAACCTCACAATGCATTTATTTCTCAAGTTTCATTTCTTTGGGGATTTTCTACGTAAATATTACTTCTGTGGCTTGTCTCCATTTAGACAACTTATCTATCGGTAGTTATCCATTTGACTTTGAACATTAACTTTTATTTCTGCTTTTGTAACAGTTAATTGATAGTGCACATTTCAACCTCAAATGTAGTTTTACCCCCGTCAGGTTTACTAGCACTATAAGTACCTATCTAAGAAAATACAGAATGACTCTAATAAAAATACACACGTTTGTGTATTCCATTTTATTATCTGCATAAAATAAGTATAAATAAAAGTGGCTTTCAATAGAGTTGTAGGTAGGTCACTTGAACCATCATCGAGAATCTCATGCTGTTACACATAAAATGACAATGCAACCAAAAAAAGGCAATTGAGAAAATGACTCGACTCAAGTTGACTCTTTTCTTTTTTTGCACTCTTCACTATTTTATAGGAATTTTTGTCTTACAAGTTTTTCCTACAAGTGGGGAAACGGTAGCTCAATTACTAAAGCTGACATGACAAGACATGAGCAAAATCATAGAAGCGAGGAGGAAGGAAACATGTTTATTCGACTGACATACACACATTTTCCATTACGGCGCTAAGTATTCCCATTCCTTTTAGTTTTGCTGTTGAACCGTTTGACAGGGAAGTCTTATCTTAAAACTGGTATATATCAGCAAATACGTAAATACTAACCTTGCTTAATTAATGTCAGTCCTGATATTTATACTTGATATTTACAATTAAGCATAGATTAGAATTATTTTAATGTCCCTTCGTATCTACATATGTGCATAATAAACGGTTAGGTAATGAACGTAACGTTACAGTTTATTATCTTCACGGACATTGAAATTACACATTCATTGTATTAGACATGGTTATTTTCCAGTATTAAAATGCATATTATCAGAGATGGTATGCAGAATGGGATTATTGTAACGGCATTTACTGTATTTTATTGCATTACCAGTTCTGGAGAGTGATTTATTTAAATGTCTCCAATTGTGAATGGGAGGTAAATGATTTGAATGAATTCGGCAAAATATTTTCTTACAAAGTTGAATATTGTATATATTGCCACAGGAACAGGACTGAAGCTACTCAACCAGACCTGTCTGACAAAATCAAGTCTAAAAAAGTTCGATTAAGGTAACAATAAGAACGAATCTCGCTTCGCTACTACTTTTTATCTGAGATGTTTCTCTCTGCGGTTTCTTCCTCGTCCTTAAAATGTAATCTAGGTGATTAGCTATAATGCAAGTTAACGAAGCAAAAAAAACTCAGCATACAATCAAATAATACTATCTCTCTCCTCTGTCATGCAGACATGTAGTGTACGTATGCATACTTTCTTTTTAGATGAAATGAAACTGTAATATATGTAACAATGTAAGAAATGCGAATCACTTCCATTCCATGGCACATCATAATAATGCACTTACAGTTACTCCTACATGACAATTGCAATGCAATGGCATGACAAGACGAGCCAAGTCAGCCCAGCTCTCTCTTTTACCTAGTAACAAGCAGTAGATCTAGGATTATTCTTTTGGCTTCGGTAGCCATTAGGCAGATTAACTTCTACTTGCTATACGAGAGTATATACGCAGGCTGACACACACGGCACTAGCTAAAAGATATTTGCATAGAAGCAGACTCACATTATGTTTAATCATTTATGTCCTCCGGCTGTTACTGTACCATGTTCACTTAGTCAGATCTTAGTATTCCTGCTCAACTTAGTAAATTTCGTTTACATCTATTCATACTTTGATATAAAACAGCCATGCATCAATGTGGAAGACAGGACAGGTAGAAAGAAGTACGTGTTCAATTAATTCATGAACTACAGTTCACAGAAGTAAATGAATCATATAATCTATATCCATGAATCCTTGTACTCTGAACACTTTACTACACAATGCACACACATTATTCCAACGTGTAATAAAATACATTAATGTACTTACCTGACTTGACTCCCCTGAACATTGCTCCAAGATGATATTATGTCTATATATGTAGCTCCTAATGTGCGTTTACTTAATACGTACTACTACTATCATGTGTATCTTGCAATATAATATTATGCACTTTTTTAAGTCTTATGCCTTGTGGTGAGAGAAAGACATAACAACTTGGTCTATAGGATAAAAGAATGGGAGATTTTTATTACAGGCTTCCCTATGTACTTCTTAATGATATAGGTACTCTCTCTGTATATAAAACGTTTAGCGTGAACAAGATTCTTCAAGAGTTTTGTCGATATTTAATACTGACAAAGACATGGGAAATAGTAATCTCACCAAGATGATATCTATGTGTGAAATTGAAGCTTTGAAAGTTATACTTGTTGCAAATACATTCATAGTAAGTAGGTATGTAAATGGAAATGTATTTTTTGCCTATCAGTTCAGTCTTCAGGCTAATTCACCATCGCACAACACATTTGATCAGCTTCGCTGCTTCGACTTAAACTCACTTTTCAACTTGCAACCCTTTTATTTGCTTTACCTTCTTCGTACCATTTTACTTTAGATTTTCCAACTGCTACTGCATTTACTATTTGCACTTTGTGTCTTCTGTCCATGGTTTCGCCATGCGCCCTTACCCAAAACATAATTTGGATATGTGAGATCCACTTTATGAACAGGTTACGTGTCACCCTAGCCGACATAGCCAGATTTTACCGTAACTCAACTTAGACTGGGTAGACTATCTCAGCAGATGTTGCAAAAGGGGAAATTGTACAAGCTGATGCAATAATCAAAATGTATTGATAATATCCGCATAAACAATTCATTTCCGACCACAAATTTCAAATCATAAAAGTAACTTGATTCTAAGTTACTTTTATGATGTTAGATATAATAAGGAAATAGCTCCAGTTTGCTCAATCTCAAAATTGGAATTATTCTTTTTTTACTCGAAAATAACATTTACTGGGAATTGGGAAAAACATCCGTGATAGTCAGATTTATTCAGTTGGATACCCAAAATTCTGGAGGGCACGCACAATGCCACACCTCCGTCTCCTTCCATTTATAAAAGAATACACACGTAACTTTATTACTACAGTTTTACTAAATACACGGTTGAACTATAACAGATAAAGGATCTATAAAATCAAGTAATCTATCTTATACCCGTATATGAAATCAAATAGGAGTGATATGTTATTAGGTAAAAATGTTCATGAATTTATATTCGGATAATCCAGAATATTTGTACAGGTAGTCATGTAACCAAAACCAGGTAACCCATCTTTATTTTTTCCCCTAACCACATTTTTTTGTAGCAGAAGTCAAATTATTGTACCTAGGCATTAGCTACCAAGTTCATAGATTACATATACACATATTATATCAGCACTCCATTTCGTCGTTAGTATTACACGTAATATCTTACATTTTTGATAATTATTTAAACTTTAACTTCAGCCTAAAATCTAATATCCCTACCCTGCTTACTGAATGTACTACGAATGAGCGATATAATATTATACTTATAGTAGCTCAGTTATCTTTTCAATGTACATGAAATGCATAGTTCAGTATTCAGCAAGCATCATCTTCCACTCCTATACCCACTCACCAAACTATCGTGCTTTAATCCGCTTTCGCAGTTTCAATGCTCTGAATCAAGGTTATTTCTTCAATTACTGCAATATAATTTTACTGAATCTTTCTTCAGCTTTAAAACTCAAGGTACTTGTTGATAGAGATCACCTGAATGCCGTAAGAGCTCAGAACTCTACTGACTACTGACTCTATAATACAAATTATGTATGCATTATGTGTACAGAAGATACATTTATGCATTGCTATACATATATTACTATTTTATATGTTGTTAGAGTAGTAGCCAGTATAGTTTCTAGCACAATATGTTATTTTACATGATACAATGTACAGAATCTCTTTCAAAGCAGAATACAATTATCTTAATCTTATTCTGAATACACGTGTACTATCATCTCATTCGGCACTATGCGCGCGTTCCGTGACCTTTGAAGGCAAAACTAAAGTTATTTTCATCTGAATGGGAATTTCGGTACATTTAAATACCACGACTCCAGTGAACACAATTATGTATCATAATTAAATTGAATTCACCACCTACACTTGAGTACGGTAACTATTATTCCGAGTTTTTAACACACATGAATAAATACAATCTCAGTCGGCTTAAGAAAAGTATTATAGTAGTCATTTTACAAGTCATAATTATCACCCTTCAATATGCAGATAGAACGAGCGTGTATCTCTTATTAAAATTAATTATGCTTAGATTATATAATTGGCTTTAATTATAAGACGGAACTGGCGGGATGGTGTGCAATGTACATACTGTAATATGCAAGGTAAATGTATACCAGTAGTCGCATATTAAATTCAGGATGTTCGATGCACACCAAAATTTTCTTTTGATGATATACTTGCATAGTTACATATCTGTATTTGATATGTTGGTGCTTAATTTACGCAGTAGTAGTTTTAATTTCACGCCAACATAATTAATACTTTTATTGTGATGCTATTGAATGTGTTTGACAAATTTATTTAACTAGACATTAAATAAGTAATTAAATTTCTTTATGTTTACTTAATATAAGACCACTCCCAATAATATTTATAAAGTAATAAGCAATAACTATTATGGTCGATGACTCAGTCTATTGTCAGTATAAAAACTACATTAAATCAATAAGTATTTGTTTAATAGTACTTTTATGTATTCCTAATAAGTACAATAATGAAACCTCTGAAACTGTTTTATCTGCATAGAAATAACAACTCAATATATACGCGTTAATTTTAAAAACTCAAAGACGTCAAAGGGATTTATTTTCCGAAAAACAATAACAACGTATTATACATATAAATATTTATGTAAGGTACGGAATAAAAACCGTAAATAGAATAGTTTGCTTGTGAGTAGATTTCTGCATATAGTTCGAGCGAATAAAATTGTTACAAAAGTTGTTATGATGATAGATAAATAAATGCCTCCGGAATTGACGTTGTAGCTCTATAGGTAAAGTCTCACAATATGCAGATACTATATCACGTCTTAACTTTTCGGTATTGGTATGCATATTTATGTATTTTCTATTATATGGTTGCACGGAAGAAATTGTTAGCAAAACTTGTGGATGTTTATTGGTTATGTATGTTTCTCAATTGCTTCGCTAACCTGTGGCATTTTGTACCCAAAGTCTTGCAATTGAAAGAAATGAGCAAAAAATCCCTTGCTTCATCCATTCCATGAAAGATGTGTGTTGTCGATGTACAAAAGACCATCTAAAGTTATGATTATCATGTGACAAAAAAATAAATGTTCGTGTCCGTGTATTTCTTTTTTATTGCTAGGATAATGAAGAGCATTGTGTGATGGATGATAGATATAACAATATTACAAGCGTGCAAAAAAAGCATATTGCCCAAGTGTGCAAACGAATTGTAGGAGCATAGCAATGTAATATAATTATATTTACTATATACTAAATCATGTAGCATATTAATAACAGTGCGCCCTAATACGATTGACTTATCTCATTTCAATGTGGATTATATTATTATCTATCTTCTTTAATGATATAACTCAATGTCTTCATTCTGGCATAATATTGGTTCTGTAGGTTTGTTTTAGGGATAACCTTATAAGTATCACAGATCGTAACATTTTGTTAGTCAAAGTAATTTTTAAGAAGAACATGTATGTTAGGTACATTATTGTTTATGAACGCCACACAACGTTGACTAAAATGAATATAAATGTATGTATTACGATTATTTTCTGTAGGGACTTGTTTGTTTTATTATATGTTCAGAGTATTTATGATATATCATAATATATTTATTATGGTTAAGGTAAGGATATTATCTTGGCAGGGCAAAGATGATTTACCCTAAAAATGCAGACAAAGCACATTTTTGTGAAAAATGACAGGGAGAAATGCATGTGCATGAGTGGCTGATAAATTGCTCAGCCGACGGAATGTTTATTGCAGCGAATGAATAAAACAGAAGACCCTATAAGTAAGTAATATTAGCAATGACGACTTTGCTATGAGTAAATACAAGTAAGTAGTCAAACTTTGTATAGCGAAGTGTTACAAAAAGCGCTGACAAAATGAGGGTAGACGACTAGTACAATAGAATGTTCAAAGGATTATTATTCACAACACCAAAATCACTTACTAGTCATTTAGATCCCTATCTGTACATTTAAGCTCTTTGTAACAGTCCAGGGTGTTTATAACTTGGTTGGTGCTTACGTTTGCTTGAAACAGAACGTCATGCATATAATGACAAAAGCATATCATTATTTATTATAATGTGTTATTTACGAATAACCATAATAATGTGTTTGCAAATAAATGTGTGCATACATACACTTTTTCAACCTACAAATAAGCACATCAGCATTGAGTCGTGAAGTGTGGAAAATGCTGTAGTAATTGTAAATATATCTTGGCCGCCGTTGGCTACGCATGTTTATTACCTAGTCTTGGTTCCATTTCGACTTATTTTGCCTATATTGAACAATAAACATATTTTTACTGCTGTAACCTTACATAAAGTAGACGTATGACAAAAACATATGTACGTTAAAATCCTCGCTGTATATTTTGCATGAATATTTATTTAAAGAGACATGTAAATACAAATAGCACGCAGTAGTATACACAAGAGTAATTATTACGACGACGACGGTTATTTTGGCACGAAAAACACTTCTGCTGGTATGGAGTGACTTGTATTTATGCTGTGCTAAATGTTCTTTGTGTCGGTTTCCTTCCATCCCATATACATAAATGTATACTTGTGGTATAGTTATGTGCATTGCACCGTGCATCTCCATAATAAAACATACCAAGGTATTTGCTACCATACTTATTAAATAAAGTGATAATGTTATGTCCCTATTATGCCTTTCTTCAATATAAACTATATGATTTAGCAACAGTGATCACACCAATGCAGACAAAATAGGTAACACGAGTGAAAAATCGTATTACAACATGAACATACTAGAAAGGCTTCTTCTATAATTACTAAACAGCAGTAAAACATATGTATGTTGCTTCTTCCTATATATAAACTCTCATCAAATAGTCGTTAGAACTCTCCGACTCTGATAATAGCATAAATATAAGTCAGGAATATAGTATACAAGTATTTATGGTAATGATAGTGAATATAGACATGTAACATAAGCAAATGCCATAAGTAATTCACGACTGCAAGTTTTCGGGACAGTAACCATAACCATATCGACGACAATATTGCACAACAGACACACACACCTACATGGATTTCTATTCTGGAAATAGAGGCTAGCTAAAGAAGAGTAACCACAGATATTATTTTGCACGTAGTAAACTATGTATTCGTTATCTATGTTTCTACTACTCACGTGTATACGGTACTGTTGTGTTTTTATGTACAGGTTGTCAAAAGATACGGGAAGTGCACAAGCATACATTCAGAACAAAGAAATTTAGCAGAACCAGATGGGATTTCTTTCATTATTTAACACTTTAATTTGGCTATATGACTGATACTTGCATTCGCCCTAAACATATGCATGTCAGGTTTCAGTCTCGTCATTTCAATAAGAGTCTCATGCAGATAGATTTCATTGCACTTGTAAATTATGTGCACCTACCTACGTATCTTGTTGTTAGTCTACTTTAGATAATGAAGTTCCCATTTACGACCATATATATAATAATACTTTCTGCTTTATAACACTCATTTGCATAAAATCCTTTACTTGTGTAGCAAATGACTCTAATATACCACAAGAGATAGAAAACTAATAGTTATAACAGAGGATATCCTATTAATTCTCACTGCTTACATATTAACTAAATAAATAGTACTTAACAAGTAGCCAATGCTTAATAGTTAATATACTATGACTAATATAAATCATAGGTAAAACAGATTTGCTTTCTTGGTGCATGTATGCATGATATTTGTATAAAGAAGACGAGTATCTAATGACTTGATAATCTTAAGAGAAGCCAGCAGTATATGTATGTGAATTAGAGGTAGACAACCAGCAATTGAGTGAAGTCTGCATAAGTCTGAGTGAGTGGCTTGGCTTCAATTGAAGAAACTGTACCGTTGTATTGCATGAGAGAATACCTAATGTAAGTTAATGCACTTTATCTTTCCTCTTTCTATTACACACACACAACTGACACGACCAACTCTCATACCTATACAGCAATATATTATACGGACGTCATTTTTAAAACTTTTTATCCCAGCTTATTTAGAGTTATATCTCTGCTTGCTATATTATGCTTTGTATAAAGTATTTCAATTGGTACTTAATAACTATATGGATGGATGCAATGTAAGTAACTGATTGATATGATTTGAGAGATCTCTTTTTTCCCTACCGCAGAATCCCACTGAATTGAATCTTTTCACGCAGGCATTTAACATCTGTTTGTACAGTTCAAATCAACAGAATTTTAAGTGCATCTTTCCTTTCGTATTTATCCAATTGTGTGCATATAAGGCGAAGGTGTATTTGCAGAAATACAATTCCGTAGTAGTAGAAGAGCAGGATCGTGCAAAGTCATATTGTTATAACCTGAGACTGCAGCAAACCTGCAGTCGAGTCAATAGTAAACACACATACCAACGTATATCTTGAGATCTAAATGCCATTACATTACGGTTAACATGAGATTACGCTGCTTTGTGCCATTATCAGTCTGGTTTTCCATCGTTATGTTTATACATTATAATACATAAATTTTAAATACTAGTATGACTCCTTTTATTACCCAGTTCACTTCGATTCAATGTGTCTTGTTTTTCCTTCTTCCTTTTATTCTCCTCCTCCAAACCTATCTTTGTCTCCTATATACCTTATTCTCATCTGGAACACTTTACGAGGGGTGTGCAACTAACTCTTATCTAAATACGAAATCAAAATGTCACATTATATCACAATTTACATCCAGTCATACTGCGAAACTCAATATACAACATACTTCTATACATGCTCAACTTATATCATCAAATATTTTCTTAAACTGAACATCTGTACTACCTCCAGCTACACCGTTAGAAATCTCCCTTTATTATAGGTGTGCAAGAAGAAACATTTATTGTCTCTGTAGCATCGCCTAGCATAAAATATCAAGTTTACACCTTTTCACTGATTATTTACTGCCGATATATAATTTTTTGGAAAAAATTTCATCACCATCTTTCGACCATTGCAAATCTCACCTTTTCAGCAAATGATATTAAATCTTCAATCCTACAGAGCCATTTAAGATTTCATGAAAACATACTAAGCTATACAAATTATTCTGACAAAATGTTAATGACTAATGGCCAATTAAATAAATATTTAAGTTTTGTTTACACAATTATAATTTCTAGGTGTGCCAAAGGACCATTCACAATTTTCACACGATGACGGCCTTCATTGGAGCATGTCTCTGCTTCTCTCTTTCTGTCTCAAGATTTATTTTCTTGTAAGATCTGAACTGTGAGAACTATTCAGCAACCCAAGAGATATCTTCTTGAACGACTGCACCTAATATCAACAGACTTGTTCTAATAACTTCAATTTTAGTGACGAATCTTGTTTGGGTCTAGTAAGTACGAATGTGTGGTCATAAATTTATAGCTAATATGTGGACATTATCCATGATAATATAACCCCAACACAGAACAGTAAGTTAGTATAAATTGAAAATAATAAATCCCTAAATATAATATTCATAAGCAATAACTTTAGCTTTATTTGTTGTGATGTTGTGTAATGGTATAAAAATCATTTCGTGTATTTATCTGCGAATACATTGTTACATTTCATCAGTATGTACATGACATAGCTTTTAAAGAATTAGTTTAGATGTTACTTTACGTTGCACGAATATAGGTTTGAGTCATTCAAGAAGTTAGAAGTTTCAGGGGTAAATCGGATATTGGATGGGTAAAGTTGTACATTGCTAAAGTATAGAGAGTGTAGGTAAACGCATGTTGATAGACGATACATCAAATAACCGGGACCTGCTAAGAATTATTACATGGTAGATTGCACAGTCGAGTTTTGTGAAGTGTAGAATGTGTAGCCCCTATGTTATTGTACTTATTGTTAGAAGTACATGGATGGTAGTGAGTGTGTCATGAATAAATAAAAACCTTAATGGATGATGGCACGACGGACGGGTTCACTTGAGTTGACTTCAATTGAATTGAATTGAAATGAATTGAACGAACTATGGTGGATCCTAAATCGCTTATCTGTAATACCTTACATCCAGTATCTACTGGCCATTAGCCACGTTATTTGTGTACAACGACATTGTTATGATATAAAATACTATATATTCAATCAATGATGTTCTTGCCACAATATACTCTATATAGACCATACAAATAAACCTTGTAGTATAACTATAGTAATACTATGATTTATATAGTCTAACACTTGTGTACACACTCTTACGTTTACATACAATTAATTGTACTTCAAATTTTATCTAAATTCTAATGTGCAGGCATATAACAAATGTAGCCTGTTGTTATAAGCATTTTAGCAATAGCATTATATAAACCACTTATTGTATATTATAGCAATGTTTACTTAATAAGTAGAATTACAATATTTGTTATAGTTCCAAGTCCTAAATGAAGCTTTCCTTGTGTGCTTTTAACCTGAGAATAATCATTGTAAACCATTAGGTGTTATTTTAGCCCATCCTTTATAGTTTGCACAATTCTTATCTCTTTCCTCGACGCCGACGATTGCAGGTGAAAATCATACGTACAAGTGTTTTGCAAAAAGTACAGACTAAGTATATTGAGTATCCTGAACACTGCACCAGGAAAGAGTTAATTGAGATTGTCATGTGCATGTAAAACAATGCCAAATGTAACCCGTAATTTGGTAGCCACGTTATTATAATATTTGTCCTACACTACAGCTACATACAGTTAGTAGCGATGGGTTATTATGCATTAAATGATTGTAGTATGAGATTATTATGATTATGTATAACTTTTTATATGCATATTACATGTAGCTGTTCCTATTTTAATATGGACTTGAATATTTACAAGTGTAATGTCACAAGTTCTATATAGATTTATAACTACCATTTGATGCATACTGTTAAAATCATTTAAATGTGTTACGATTGATATAATGTAGATATATTATAGTCCATAACTCATCAAATGCACTCAAACACTTTTACATCCTTATGTATATCAGTATAGGCAGTTGCTTGTTTACTTATTGAACTTATGCAGTGTTGTCAAAACATTTAGGTAATAGAAATCAACAAATCATAAAGGTTCCTTTATCTTATATGCAACACTATATATAGTTGAACTATATAAATATACACACACGGGTGAATAGGTTATCCACCCGATTCCTCGAAATCCTTTTGCGTATGAAGACTCTTAAGTATAACATTACATTGATTTATTTTCGGACGAATTGGCCTGTTTACGATTTTTCTAACAAGCAAATATATTACATATTATGAGTGACCAACAAAATTGGGGACAAACTAACTAACTTATATAACAATTTTTGGTAAGGTGGAAATAGGGATGAAATTCCATCTCGAGGTTGAGCTCCTATATTACTGAAAGTGAACGAGGACAGTTGTGTTAATAATGCCAAAGGTCATATGAAGAAGAAAGCATTTAATAACAGTGTAATGGCAAGTACGTGACGGAATAGTTATAGATGGTTTTGTGGTTCATTTATATGATGGTGCTTATGTTGTCTCAAGTATCTTTTGCGTATGTATTTATGTACCCATAAGTATTTATGGTAGTGGTCCGTTCGTCGCACAGGAACATTATACCTGTTGACACAGAATTCATACTAATGAGAAACAAAACCACAAGAAACGGGAAAGAGAAAAGATCAAATTTTCTCCATTTACTGCGTAGTAGCATTTTCCATGCTATAAATACCTAAGTAATGTGTGGAGGTGGATAGATCTCATTATGATGTATTTAGCTCGTTTCATTCTACTTTTGGTAACTAATTTTGAGTATTAATATAGGAAGCATTGAACTGTGGTTGGGCAAATGAATAAACGAGGAAATACTTCGTCGAGGTACTTAATTAGGTTTTACTCGTGTTTGTAAACTCGGAGTTTACATAAAGTTCTGTTTGGCTTCCAATTAACAATTTCCTAAGAATTAATTTATGGGGGGACGCAAAGTCAAAGTCAAACCAAAGACATGAAAGTAGGAAGTATAATAACCAAATGCTCTTCTGAAACAAATATTGATACGAAGAGGTTAAGTAGTCAGCAACTATTCCCTTTTAATTAATATTATACCTTATGTAGGTTAATACTATTAGCGATAGTTATTACAACACATTCTGCTTTGAAAATTTAGATGTGGTAAAACGTAAATAAGTAGGAGGCAATAATCAGAGTAATGACGAACACGAATTAATTCCTACAGGACACAGTAACGCATTACAACAAACATCGACCCAATTACAGAAGCTTATTATACTAGGCCCTTAGTACTCCTATTGAATTTCAAAAGATTTGTGCGTCAATATTTGGTTTCATTTCGAAACATTTTTAAGAGTGTAGTTCTTTAATTTATGTAATATGCCTCGCGCTTGCGCATTTAGGTTTTTCCTACCAGACATACATAGAGACATAGATAGGTTGGTAAATTTATTGCTCTATCTCAGATTGTCGTTATAGATTAGAATTCCAAATATAATAACTACAGAAATATCAGCAGCTTACTTTGATGATCTACTATAAAGTTTAAGTTGTTATGCAACCCAATGACAGTATGCCTAGATTTTTCCTTGCTTTATGAGACTGATTAATGGAACACCGACTGGGCTATGTCCTTATTATAATGGTTACCTAATTCACATAATTTATATAGCTAATTATATATTCATTACAGCCAGCGCAGGCAGATAAATCTTGAAATGCATATTTTACTAAAGATAAGAAGGACACTAGATAAAAGTTTGGTGCAAAGTGCACAAGACTTCAATACTTCTTCTTTTATCCTCGTGAAACGTGAAAACCTTAATAGTTATCTATATATGAATGCATTTCTTCTAACTTTTGTCACCTTATGTCGCCAACTGCTCAAAAGATATTGAGCATCTCATTATCACATTTATTTAAGTGTTATTTAACAGCATCATTTAATTCTACATTCTAATTTCGATGTGACTTTTTCTAATGGCCTTATTTACATGTCATGAGTATGTTTATGACATTTTTAAATTTACTCTGATGACCCGGATGGACAGAAAAACATCAAAGAGATTAAATTGATTTCAATATTTACAGTGGAAATGCAATCTTCCCTTTCTTATGGCAATAAATGCTCATCACTGATGATTACATGATAGACATTCATGTTGTATATTTATAATTCCATCAACAAACGCAAATGTAAGATAAAATAGATTGCGGTAAAAAATATCAATGCTTCTTGAGAAATCTGACAAAGAAGAACCAAAGCAGACAACTTCCATCATGTTCCAAGATAAGTCTTTATTTTTATATAAAGTGGAAGTATATCGTTTAAGACGAACTAAGTACTTATAATGATTTTATTTAGTTTGGGAAGTGAAATCAGATATGACTACTTTATATCCTTTTAAAATAACAAGAGCTAACCGTAAGTTGAGTCAAACCACAACTACACACAGATTATAAGAATGTTACCAGTTCTTATTACGCAATGCCTTAAGGTAAGAATTTTTAATCTCTCTACTAAATACATATTAAACCTATAAATATTTATATCTCTATGTAAAACAAGTATATACAAAGAAACTGTCTTTATTTTTGTAATCTTCATTACAGTATACTGAATATGACCCTAAATAGTTTCATACCAAATCAAGAAATATTATGGAATATAATAATCCATTTGTGTACTAAATGTGTATATTTGTGTGTACTTGGAACATTTTCAATACAATATGCATAGTATCGTTATTGAGCTGGACTAAAGTGTTATTATTGTTTCGACAAAAGTCAAAAGTATGGCATTGATGTCAAAATCACATCATAGAAAGAAAAAAGGAGAATTGTAGACTCGCCTGCAGACAAGTTGAACACTTATGGTTTACGTTCGGGTGACTTGAAAGAAACGTCTTATGTATTATTATACATACAAAAATTAAGTCGAGAAAGCCATATTAGGGGTAGGGATTTAATATAAGAAATAAGGCCAGCTGCATATTATACTTACTTGTGTGACTGGCATGGATGGAATGCCTTGGAGAATAACACAATGTATGAAGTTGAGTTCAGTTCACTAAGGCTCGCTCGTGCATTCAATTGACTTTATAAAAATTAGGTGTATATATATAAAGGATACAGTGACAGATGACGACTTGGACTTATAATATATAGATAGAGCTCTATATTGTGCTTTACTCACGTCAAATCGTATTTGACATACAGATTGCGCACCTCTAGGTAATACTATCTTTACATTGTATCAATGGTGAATGTTATAAGCATCTTTATAAATATTATTTTTATTTCTTTTTATATTTATTAGATATGATTATCAGTAGAGCAGAAAAAGTTATACTAATACTTATCATTGTTTACCTTACAGACATATTGACTAATCCCCAAAGAGTTGGATTCATATACATTAAGCTATATTATGATCATACTTTAATAGACACAGAAAGAAACAGCATTTTCCCTTCGTTTTAATCTCATACAGAAACTTGCTGTTATAATAAAGTATAGAAGTAGAGACGTACCTACTTATAGATATGTACAGATCGGATAGAAAAGGGGAAGCTTTTTTCCGTACAACCAACAAGTTAAACGATAGACAAGTTAACTTGTTATTCCATAATCGTTTTTATGGTAAACCTTGTGCATTGAGTTGACTTAATACTCTTTCCCTATACATCCTGAGACATCTCAGACATTTGTGGTGTATGCATGAACTAATGATATGGCCATGTCGCATTTTCTATTGGCACTATATCCTATTTATATTATAATATTACATCTGTATTGCATTTTAGATGGACAAAAACGGAAAACCTAGTGAGCCGAGCCACAGACCAACTCAGCTTACCTGTTTTCTTATTATTATTATGTGTACATAATATTAGGAAAGTCTTTGGCGTCGAAATGTATCTGTAGAATGTTCATTGTGCAAGTTGTTTTTTGGAGAGAGACTCTTGGTGTTTGTATATTGAGATATACTTAAGAATGTGCAGTACTTATAGTCAGTGAAGCCGAATTGAATCTTTAAGCTGACGTTGTGCTCTCATCTTACTTTTAAGTCAAGGCAAGTCAAGTCGAGTTGAGCCTTACGGCAAATTGGCGAAGACACAAAAAGCAAAATGCAACGCAAAGCAGAAACGGATTGTATGTAATTTAATGTCTATACGTAATGCACATAAGGCGTTTACGATGAGGGAAACAGAAGAGATCATGTCAGACTATAAAGAAGACGCCGTATATAATATACTTTCTATGACAAACCCTTTGTGCAGTATAAGTCCAAGTAAAACTGGTCACAAGCAGGTAGTTATAACTCTAATTACAGAAAATTGTATATATATATACTTATCATGCGTTTAACACATATAGAAGAATATATTTATGTATATACTATTTACTTTAATATACGTTACGTAAGTATTCTGTCTACGCTTCGGTTAAACATGATATGCTATAAATCTATGATAATATTATGCAAACGTAAGTAAGATTCGTCTTAATATGTTGATATTTTACATTACAATAGCAGTTTCTTATGTGGACGATATTTAACTAGCACATCATGCTAATATTAAATGGGAGGGAACATCTTTTATATTGTGTGTAAAATAGTTATGTGTGTTCTGATGTTTTAAGCAAACTAATTAAACCTACTATTTATGGTATATGTTATACTATATACATATAAAATCATTATTGATATCACTTGCTATAAACTAATGCGTATCTGAATGACGAACTTCTAAAGGTATGAATATTATATAAATCATTATAGTACTGAACACACAGCACAGATAATATTGAATTGAAAATTAAAGCCATAACATTAACAACATTTGCAATCACAGGGTAATACGACAGGTGAGGTAGGACACAAAAATAGGATCTTAGAAGCATTTAAGCAATAAATAATGTGCATTGAAGTGTCTGATATTTTTAATACGTAGTACAGGTAATCAACAATAGCTTGAGTTTCTAGGGAGGCAATCTACAATTATATAGGCATTATATGGTTTAAATAAGTAGCCTGTCAAAAAACTGTTAAAATAAAAATTATATATTTTTTGTTAGCTTAGCCATGAGCCAGAGTTGAGAGTAGCTAGCTATAATATATGTTTTACTATAAAAGTATTTAGTGAGCACCGAAGAGATGGTTTTATGTTTTTTGTTGGTATAGATAGTAGTTA
Source organism: Tomocerus qinae (assembly GCA_020055645.1). Taxonomy (NCBI): domain Eukaryota; kingdom Metazoa; phylum Arthropoda; class Collembola; order Entomobryomorpha; family Tomoceridae; genus Tomocerus; species Tomocerus qinae. The sequence continues at coordinate 31,643,361 of CM034548.1, forward strand.
GGATTAGTATGCCACTGTATAATCATAATAAGGTGAATATTATGGTATAGTAAACCTTCATGCACAGATATTTGGTATAAGATGTTATAAAATAGGCTAAATATTGGTTGTATGTAACTATCTGGTTTAGTGCATGAGAGAGTGAGTACTAGATCTGAATATATCTGTGTACTGATTATAAAAAGAGCATCATTCATCTTATTATGTACACACATGCCTGTGGACTAATAATATAAGTTTACCTATATTAAGTTTAAAGGTAGTCAGAATTTGTTGACTACCGAAGTTGGAAAGGAAACCAACCGAACCTGATCTGATCTGCTATGCTTCGCTTGCTCTGCTCTGTCTCTGCACAAGAAGACAACCTTCAATTTTGTTGACTAGTTTCTAAGCGTTTGTTGTTTTTGTAGCTGAATTGCTATACGTATTAATACTTTCTAGGATTGGAATCGTTAATCCTTTAAACAACTCTCGACCATAGGTACACGCATACATAATGCTAGAGCATTTAGGAACTATTATCCTATAATATGTAGTCAGCACAAGTGCAACAGAATCATCATAGATAAAGTATGCGCATTATAAACAACTAACTCAAACTACCTGTTCTGTCTATCCGTTTAGAATCTGCTCCTATGCATGGATGGATGACTTGCTTTCTGACTTTCTGTCTAATATTATAGTATTGTGTATATGGATCCATAACATAGCTGTACCGTATCAACTATATATAGCTGCCAAATTAAAAATCCCTATTCACTATAGGAAGTCCGTATACATTTCCACATAGCAGGTAAAATAATGTTCTGCTGTGTAGTACCCCAATAGACAATTCAGCTAATACTCCAAGTCAAGGTGGCTTAACTTTGAATTCACTTGACTGTGTCTTAACTGGAATTCATCTTTGTTAACGTCATACGAGCGGCTGTAAAAATTCGCAATACTTACTACTATACCTACCTTAATGATGTAGCAATGGGTTGCGTTTCTCCCCTTTTATTTAATACAGGGAAATCACTATTAATATGCATGCAAATATTTTACGCAGTTGATTTACTGCCCGCTTTAAAAACATGAACAACACTATTAAAATATTATCTCTATTCTGATTATCTATTTTGTGCTCTCTCTAGCTCTTCTCGCCAACGCTCAAAATGGTAATCTGAGACGTGGGAAGTGATTTCTGTCTCCGCTTCCACAGACGCTTTACTTTATCAATACTCTCACACTCACAATCAGCTTTAGAATGCTCCGGCAGTGTAATCCGATCATTTGACTATTACATTGGTATTTAACCTTATTTAGAAATTATTTCAGACTGGCTAAGCCATAAAAATCTTGCTGTGCAGAAAGTGCCTTTGCAATTTTACTCTCTGTGAATAACAATTCTGCACCGACATCAATTATTCCTATCGGCTTTTAGATACTTGACACCAATTTATTCGGAATAATACCAAATGTGCAAGTCATTTGACTCTATGAGAAACTGCTAAAAGGTTATATATAGGGTCAATGTCACAAATATCATACTGAGATCCATATGTCGAAATTGATGCGCATTCGGGTTTCAAGCCATAAAATGGAACCATCGAAACCAATAATCAATGTCTTCTGTGCAAATACAATTTACATTCTTAGACTCTGCAATAAACTAGATATTTTATTGCTATATTCTCAAATTCCATTTTCCAATGCGCGGCATTTCCTTATTGCACCAGATAAATATGGCTCATATTTCTGGGTCATAAAAATAGACCAAAGCATAATAAATACTATCATAGTAAAGTCTCCCATTTGTATTCTACGACAGTATCCCAGTTAATGACAATCATTTAACTTACACGTGAACACCAGAACAAAGTATATATACATTCACGATTGTTTCTTTGTATAAACGAAATTACTTTAACATCAATTGCTTTTAATGCTTCAATTTGTGTCTTTTTAATGGTAATGATCGGGAGGTGCATTATGCAGGGACAAATATGAATACCTGTACACCTTGTTATATTACAGATGTACTAGAATTGTGAATCCGTATAAGAATTATGCAATGGTAGAAAAATGGCACAACTAATGTCTTAAGGTGTTTTCAAGAAGAGCACGAGTGAGTAGCATCTGCTAAATACAAGACATGAGAACTGTCACTCTCAAAACCTTGTGCTAATGTATCTACCATCAAACCACGATGCTTAATATGCAGCTACAGTTGTTTTTACATTGTATTTAAGGTGAGAGTATTGTAGGTTATTTTAATAATAATATTACGCCTTTTCCAAATTCTATTGCGTATTAAAAATATTATACTACAATTGTGAAAGGCAAAAACATGCTTATAATAATAAATTATCCAAAGGTAAGTAATACTTGTTGTCCTAAGTCATTATGTATGTAGCTTTGTATTTAAATATATGCATAAATGAAGTTATTTTTGTATTAACAAAAAGGAATTGGGAATTCGCAGAGAAGTGAATCACGTTTTATAGTTGTAAAAATAAATAGGATGGAGGGATAGATAATAATGGTTCATTTTGATAAATGGGAAGAAGACAAGGTGACCGCTCCATGGTTTGTAACTTCTAAGTATTAGTTGTGGTGTATTACAGTGAAAACATAGAATCAGAAGTGAAGTACCTAAATGTAAAGTAAATGGTGATATGGATCATTATTATGTATGCATTATCTAGCGCTTATATACCAGTTACGTGATCTATCTCTTGGGATACATGAATTTTCCCATGTAGCAAAAAAAACTCGACTTTGATAGTGGTGGAGGTTGTGTTCATACTCACATTAGCATAAAGTCAAAATTGCACATTATAATATTATATTACTGGTGTTGAGCTATGTTCTCCTTTTATGTTGTTCGGTACACTCGGTCAGTTAGAGCTAGCGTAGTTACCTAATCGTTATAATTGTACCTTAACTTACATTAATGAACGCTGACGATCTACCTTTATCCACCTAAAAGAAAAATTGTGAAATACAAAGCTATCTGTTTTTTCATGTCTTTCCTTACTCGTCCTCTTAACTCTTTTAAGCTTCACAGAGTTCAACCTACTCATAAACAAATGGCAATGCATGGGAGTTTCATCACACAGCGTCCTAACTATTTCACAGTAAACATAAATTATGCCGTGTTATTAATATTATTTTTTCCATCTTGCTATTTTGATACACAATGTGTAGGGTGTAAGATTTATGTGCTAAGGCAAGTAGTAAAAGATGTTATATGGCTACCTTTAAATTGCAACACCTCTACTATACAAGATATAGTAGGTATATAATATTACTTCTGTATGCAGACAGACATACTAGTCATGACATGAACGGGCAAACAGTGGCTGAACAAATAACAAATGCATATAATTCCTTAGGAACGTATCTGTCTCTATCTATCCACATCCCGCCAAGCAGAAATCCTCGTCATGCAATCTGTTATAGGAACAGATTAGTATGTGGGCAAGTAATAGTAGTAGTCTTATTATTATATTTATATAAGTATGTAGAGCTTGGGTTTAATAAGTCGCAATCCAATTGCAGAATCCAATAATGCAATGTTATAGAGTCTTAAGAATTTTATCCGTTAAAAACATTTTGTCCAACGTTTATATGTTGAGCGTATGGAGGAGCTAGTCCTAAGGAGAAAGCATTATGCCTCCTGAGAGAGAACATCCTTTTAGCTTGTTATGGTTAAATAAAGCAAAAAAGGCATTCTATGTTGGTTGAATCTAGGTTTTCGTGTGGAGTGTGAACTGATTTTTTCCGACGATTTAATATAGTTAATTAAGAATCGAAATGTCACATTTTCATATAGACAGCTATTTAAGTGTAATGATGTTTCGATACTTAACTAACACACATTTTCCCTTATGCCCAAGTGACCTAATCATAAACCATATAACTTGGTCTTACATACTGATTAGAATGCATTAAGTATATTTCTCCTATTCAAGTTATGTAAAGCTATGCAAATGAAAGCTTAAGTATAGTATTGCCAATTAAGGTTGTATTTATGTTTTAGTATAAAACACGGTCGACATTGAGTAGAATAAGGATATAAATGCATAGTTGAAATGATGACACGCAAGATAACAATGTTTGCGACAAAGTACTCAAGTGTTAAAAAGTTCAACTCGGGAAAATGTCCCCCAATTTTTTATGGGTATAGTTATTCCCGTATGTCTACTGCTTATGGCTCTTTGCTGGTTCATATAGATACTCTTCATCTTAACGTGGTTTACACTAACAGAGTTTGGGTAGGTTGTTATTAAAGCAGACATTATAAATTAATTATAGTAAACGCTGAGTAACAAGACCACTAAATATCTCAAAAGCATTCATTTCTTTTGAGATCACCTGCATCACTTGCCTGGGCACTCGACCAGGCAGTGCAGTGCAGATATCAAATAGCCCCTCGAAATTATGTCCTAACAATTTGTGGTCCCACTGCGTAAAATGAGTTATTACGAGTTGGCCGTAAAGCGTAGGCGTTATATTTGTTAGTAGAAAATAATTTGTTGTCTGGTTTTCTAAGTGGTCTCACCTGAAGAGTTTACTACACTTTAAAAATCTACGCAAATGAGAATTATAGTCACCAACCGTTGTAGCAGGTAATGTTGAGGTAACAGGGAATACACTTTGCGTTCACACATGTACTACGTTGCATCATTGTGTAAATGCAAACTATAATTTTATCTCCTCGCCGGTTTCAGATTTATCTCACTGCCTACTCTCATTAGAGTAACAAAGACTTGTTTTATTTGTGCACTTTTCCATTTGGCAATTGACACTGCATTGCAGCAAAGCAGAGTATATGCTCATGTAATAATAATTACGTTGGTTGTCTGTGGCCATTATAATACTCTGCATTATGTTAAACGCCTTTACCCTTTACCTCCGATAAACAGCATGGCATTATGCGAGAAAAGTTAATTCTTTATTATTATTCTGTTGATAGGCTGATACTGTTACATTAGGTACAGGATACAAGAAAGTAGGTATACCTCATTTATACACACCAAGTAGATTTGCATTACTGGTATAGCAATTGTGTATACATTTTACAAAATGTTGTTATAATTAATGGCGCCTACGCAATTCACAGTATTTGTGTGTGAATCTGTTTCTGTATTAGCGGCAGATAGCTTAGCTATTTTAATGCTTGGAAGTTGTATGAATCGCTTTCACGACGAATTATATACATTTGGCTCCTGCTTCACTTAGAATTCGCTGATAATATAAATTACGCAATATATGCAATAAAAGTGCGATTCCCTTTTACAGATAAACACTATGAGAAGCTTTGACTGTAAGCACAAAACCATCGGCATTCTTGTACTCATGAATTTAGCTATGTCAATGATATCGTGATTATAGTGAACTAATTTTTAGTACTATCATTGGTAACAACAGTGGATGAAAAATGCTTAAATCTTCATCTGTAATTTTTAAGCGGATCATTTGACTAAGCAAAGGAAATGAAAAGAACGCTGTAACTTGTAACGTTAATGTATGTATGTATATCATTCTTCTTTATTCATTATGCAAGTATAATAATAATTTATCTAAAGATAAACACTTTTGTAGATTGTTAAATGATGACACAACGTTATTTAAGTACGATAGAGTCAAAATACGCAATAATGGAGAATTGCTGAGTTATAAATGATAATATTGTGATGTCTTTGTTATTTATTTAATTGCCCAAACTCAGATTGATGTCATTTAGTCATCTAAACATGCATAGAATGGCATTTTTGGACAAGCCATTTTTCTCTTATCTGACCGATGTACTTACTCGGAACAGATTTGTTTTTATATGTAACTGTATCCAAACTCAAGATAAATTCATATTCTTGAGTACAACAAGTGCAAAGGCTACTTATTCATTTATCTTTGATTTTTTTTGGTATATTGTATATGATTGACGTGATAGTGATTTCTAGTTTGACTCAATCAATGCCGTAGTGAGACCTCACATGTCGTTTAGCAGCTTAACAAGAGAAGGCTTATTTTTACTTGTTATTGCTGCTGAGTGAGACTGAAATATGCTGACCCAACTAAATTGAGAGAATGATATAATGCTCGACTAGATTCACAAATAGTTCCGATCGAGTGGAAAATTCGCGTCAGCAGAAATTCCACAATAAGGAAAAACAAAGCTGACGACCAGAGTTCGTTCGTAGGTAATAATATATACACAGTAAATAATAGTGCAATGTGAGACAGATTTTCTGCTGACGACGAAGGTTAAATAGTTTAGTGAAAGGGTGAAGTCAAAATGTTTATCATCTTCTATTTGTTATTTGTATAATGGTATACCTATACGGAATTGGAGTATATCTTCGATTTCTCATTTAATTTATGGGTGTGCATAGCTATATAAACATTTCATCATCCAACTCCATGCATTTTATCCTGTTCTCATTTACTTTGACTAAGATGAATACAACTCAATACGACTTTAACACAATAATAGATAACTCCTTCATCAGTTTCCTTGCATGCATTAGATTTCTATTCATAGTAGCCACCTATTTGTGGAAAAGTACTTATGTATTGGATTCCAATTAATCCAACACTAAAATAATTGAAACAGCTTCCAATATAATGAAAGCAACCCTATTATTAATATGAAAAAATCTGTAAAAAAGATTGATGGTGGGTATTGGGTATACTATGTAAGTTAAAACTATAGTCAAATTAAACACAAAATTACTTAGGCGAAAGAAAGTTATGGAGTATTGTCTTAAAATACAGCCATGCATTATGTTATTGGAGTATTAGTATCCATTTGGTATTCTGTTTTTTTCCTGCTGAACAATCTGTACTTACTATAATTATCTACATGGTTTCATGTATGTCATCAAAGGATTTTATATATTCTTGCTCTACAATATGCACGCTTGCAGCTTCGGTTCTTTCGTCGAAAACCGACTCGGTAGGAATAAAAATACATATCACAATTTCTACCCGAGAGATTGATTTTGTAGTCTCTGCGTCATCAGCGAAATATTGTTGTTGGGTTTATTGTAGATTTTGTGTTTGTCTCTTTCATGAGTATTCTAAATAACAGTTATTAGCATTCTTTAAAGAATTCTATGGTCCTTGTCATTAGATATTCGCCCACGAATTTAAAGAAATTTTATATAAAATTAGGGTCGTATTTAGGTTATACATTTACGTCATTTGTAAGACAGCCATGCTTTCAATTATATTTTCTTCATCTACTTGTAGACTCCAGTTCTGTATTTACGTAGTTACTTATACTTGACTAAGTTTGTTTTGTAGATGACATTGACAAAAAAATCCAATCACATTTCTGTGGAAAATAATGTACCTAGCCACGTAAATCTCTATCAAGGACAAAACCACAAAGACATACACGCTTTTGCTAACCATGCAGTGAGTATATGGTATCTCCAAAATTGCTATCTAATATCTTTATGTAAAAGAGCTCTACAAAGCCATAGTCTGTCTTTTTCACTAACAATCTCTATTCATTATTTTCCATATGAGCAAAATCTGTAAGATGTGCTCGCTGTGAAATCAATAGATAGATTACCCTTAATTATACACCCCACAGAGATAAAATACAGATAGTACGAATTCATGAAATGAAGTTAATATGCGGTGTGGAGGATGTAGGCGAGTGAGTGGGTTGTGAAGATTCTTTTGACATCCAATATGAACAAGATGTTCAATTCTTCTATGAATGTTTTTAGGACTCAAAAGAATAATAAGAAGATCTAGATGCCTTTTGAAAGATAAATTTCCTTCATTTGCGTCATTTTACATGAAATGAAGCTAAGTGGATAGAGTATTTCCCTTTAATTATATTCATCACAAGTACCTTCATTTTATTTCAATGGAATTGCGCAACTGTCGTTACAATATAGAGCGTTTATTTAAGTACCTACTACGACATACGACGAATGCTGCATAGCAACAACAGCACTGTAGAAGAGCTGAAATATTTCAGGAAACCCGTACTATGATTTTGATTACCTATTGTATACAGTTACAGTACTTTTAAATTGATCATCTACGGATGTTTTATATTCTAATGTATTTGTGTTTTGCATTGAGAAAATCCTTAGGGTGATAATGCTTTCCCTTCTTGAAAAATTTAGTGACTTTGAAGGATTTTTATGCTATGCACGCGAAAAGTTGGCAGATTTATAATTGCAATCATTGTGCATGCATTTGCATTCAGTGTAGTACTCTCCATTTGTTTGCAAAAGTAAATATCTTGTTTTTTGTTTCAGCTTGTGCATATATTTGAGTTTGTAATGCAGCTTAATATTGTAATGTATGGTTAAAACGTTAAAACTCACTGTGAATGCAAGCCTGGAGCCTAAATATGTGATTTATACATATATAAACTATTTTTCACATCCTTAAACTCTCATCTTCTTCGTCTAGCCTTATTAGCAGCATTTGGGGCACAGTTCTTAGAACTTGTATTGAATGAAGTTCTTCTAAGTGCAGAAACGTTTGTAAATGCATTCAAGTTTTTATGCTCTACTCAGAAGGTTTTCCCTTTAAACTCGTCATATTTACAAAGTGTTGTCATTATTTTAAAGTAGAACCTTGTTAGTTATGTTATGTTTTTATTTCACGTACAAAGAATAAAATTGAACAGTATAGTACATTGGATTGTAACACTACCACATGCCAAAGCAGGTATCTCTCTTTATATGTGAGTCTAAATAGCAATAAGGATAAGGCTTATAGTAATGTAAAAAGTGCATGAGTTATGCTTCAAGTTGGTCCATGACAGAAAAGAATGGAAACTCAAACCTGTTTTTCAGAATTCACTGAAATCATTAAACTTGCGGTTGTGCTATGAGTAAGGAAGTGTTTAATATGTCTGTGTACTAAGGAAAACTTTACATTTATAATCTACACACAGGTGGACAGACAATGCGTTATGCATCTAAATATGTTTAAAGGTAAAGTAATAGATTGATGCTATTTGACATGCTTGTTTCAATGAAGAATCAGGATTATTGCAGGATTCGCAAATGGACGTTGACTTTTACACAAAATTTTCCTTAAGATATATATCTTACGTGTAGCATGAGAAAACATTCATTTACTACCTTTGATATATGTTCTGATCTGTGTTAAGAATATACTATTACAATTCTAACACGAGATAAATTAGTAAATCTATCATACGAAGGATAAAATGTACTTATACTAAACTGTTATAAATAAACGCACTCAACGATCAACATCATTTGAATAAATTGAATATTATAAATGAGATATAAACTTATGTAATTAACTTGGCGTACTTTTTGCATCATAGTATTTAAGTTTACGTCCCTAATTATGTAGAGTGGTAATGTAGGTTCCCGATAAATCTTTCCAAAAGTTTGTCTATTGGTGTCATTATTATCGAGCTATTTACAATAGTTACTATGCTCATCGCATTTACTTCTCTGTCAACGTGAAGTATACATTTTAGAATGCTTTAGTTATTTCGGATTTAAAATGAAGTGGATGCTTTAAATTGTTTTGAATAAACTCAAGGCTTTTGGTGGCATTCGACGTAAAAAGTTTATTAGAAAGTAAGAAACATGTTTAAATAAAGATCAAAGCATGCTGATACGCATACTAATTACAATTTTCTTTACAAATTAAGGATCATTATTGGTCAAATGATTTGAAAAAAGTTTTTTCCATCAAAGTAGAAGACACATTTAAGGAATTGATAATTTTTTCATTTCTCTGGCATCGTTAGGCACTTTGATGTTCGATTTACCGTTTTGCACTCGCTATTGAGTTGACCATTCCTTTGTAAGTACTAACAAGAATTATATTACGTAGTATAGTAATATATGCGTCTGCTTTCGTTACACATTACAACATCCAACTTAGGAAAGGAGAGGCTCAACAGTTGGGCTTGGAACTTGTTGGTTCACCGTTATCAAGATATCTGAAAATTATTCAAGTCGCCGAGTTCTGGAGATTTTTTCAGAGAATTTCGTAATGCCTAAGTAATTCAATGATTCTCATGTAAAAATATTCTGGTAAGATAACGCGAATTAAATATATTCTACTGAACTTGTAATGCAAAGTTGGTCATGAAATCATAATACTGCATGCAAAGGATCCGGAACTCTGAGTCTTCTGAGCTGTCCTGCTCTACATGCGCGAATGTTGCAGGGAATATTGGTACACAACTTGGACTGACTTTCATCCCATTGGCATAGAAAAATAAAACTGCTGTAGAATTCTCCCTTTCGTTTTCTAGTTTAATTCCTAGGAAGGATGTAAAACGTCAGATGTTTTTTAATCTTCTGTAACAAATCTGAAATGCAAATGGGCATGAGCTGTTGAAATGTTCAAGGCACCAACTGCGATCTTGATATGCTACACTTTTGTTTTTTAATTGCTTCAATCTATTCATGTATGCTGTTGATGGTAAGGATACATACTTTGATTTCTCATCTATGTGCATTTTCTAAATTCGAGAAACCCAAGTGTACAGTTTACATAAGAAATGCGTCGGTACAGAGACAATCGCTAGCTTTCATCTGTTATCATTAATGCATTAGCTCACGTCATTTCCCCTTTGACTCTACCTACTACATATTTACCATCCAAGTAAGCACTTTCTTTTTCTTTTCTTCTCGCTAAAGTCTTTGAACATAATCAAGGCTATCTGCAATTCGACAAGGCCACAGAGAAGGGTAGAAAGGTTATTGATTGTCTTTTATTCTTTAGTACATCCAATACTTGTGCAAAAGACATACAACTCCATTTAAACGTCTTCGTCACGTTTTAAGCAGTAGCTAAGAAATGACGGAGATGAATAAAACAAAATGATTTAAATTATTAAAAGCATTTTTAATGTAAATTGATAGCAATTACAACTTAATTTGTAATTAAACATGTCCTTTTCCTAATTGTAGTTGTCTAAGAAAATTTTGGCATTTATTACTTAATTCCAAAGATTAATATAAGACTACGTGTAATTAATGTAAAAATTGTTGTACATCTTTTAAATATCTAGGATTAAAACATTCATCTGTTAAAATAGTGTATGGTAGTCCTTACTACGTGATCTCGTTTCTTTGTTATTATTTTGCCACGTAGTTATCTTCTCGTTCCTTTATTATTATTTTGCATTGTAGCTATTTGTGCTTATGCGTAACAAAGGATATTTGCTACCTCTAAGCTTTAGTGTACACTGTGACTCAATTTCCACGTATTAATGTTATTTAATCCCGAGTTTATGAATCATTTCAAAAATGAAATGCAATACTTAAGCCAGACACTGGTAAACTAAGAGATTTTATTACATTTGGGTTTGTCATCCAAAGAAAGTAGAGCTGTCTAGATTATTACGCGATGTCAACAGAAATGGCGAGCCCTGCATATTATCATGTTCAGACAATAATCAACACGAGAACTCCAGTTGGAGTGCAAATCTATATCTTGTCCCTTTTATTGTCCTTTGTTTTCGTTAGCTAAGGATAAAACAACAATGTCTCCACAAATTCTCATCAACATACATCTAAGGAAAAAGACAATGAAACGGAGGAAATTAAGCAAAGGCGACAGTTAAAAACATTATAGGTACTTATACTTGTAGAATGAAATGTCATGAAAGGATTCTCGCTGTTATCAATCGCAACTCGTAAGATCAAACAAAGCTTTTGTTTTAGTTTATACAATAAAGATAAGGGATTAGGGAGCCAGTGTCTTATGATGTTTTGGGACAAAGAAAATTTATTTGACAGAGTTGACAACTTTGCAGTAAAATTGGCACTGAGATAGCTTTATTGATAAGAGTTACAATTTGATATATCTGCATAAAGTAAATTTAGGTTTTATGACATGGGAAACTAGATGAAAGCTTTTCAATACGCTCTTAATGAACTACACAATCGCAAATAAAATCTTCTTGGAAGTGACTGTTTACAAATGTAACTAGAAACTTCCTTCCAGAAGGAACTTGCATTGGAGTAGACATGCACAGCACTTTAAATCAATACTAAATACAAATGTAAATGGAAACTTAGTACAATATAATTCATGTACATATATATAGATAGTACTTGCATAAACACAATTGAATTCTTCTAAAGCTTTGTCAAATTCAATCTGGGACAGGTCACAGTGGCACTGACGCGAGTAAGTTTGCTTTTTTATTTCCAGCTAATTTATACGATTCAAATAGAAATCTTCAAGTCAAACAATAAACGCTTTTGTGAACTTGAATGTTGTGAATACACCTTTCAATCTGAGTTACAATACTAAAAGAATAATAGTTTCAGGTCGAAAAGACAAGAAAATTCTCATTTAACCTGTATACAAAAATACAACAGAATCAGTAAAAAGACATTGCACTTGCACTCTAAAAGGTAAGTCATTACAAATGTTTATTTACTGCACCTCCTTTAGCATTGCATCGTTGAGCTGAATGAGAATTTATAATAGTGCCCCTCACCTTACCACTGTCAGTCTAATATAATAAGTATCTGTCTCACGTCGAACAACCTCCAAATTCGGCTAAATATACAATTACAAGTTAGAAGTGTAGGAGGCTATGCTTAATATTATGTGTTTATTGTCATTAAATTAGTTCAGTGGTGTGTGCAGAGTACAGAGCACTACATAAATCTCATGCATACCCATTAATCTTAATCTGTAACCTTCTGTCAATTAAGTTTTGCTTTTACATGGCTGTAGCTAACACAGGTTGCATGCAAAAGTTCTTAATTCACCTAAATACAGAAATAGAACACCAAACGAGATACATATTATTTATTCTACCATTTCTAGTATTCCTGAGCTATGTCAAGAGTTGTACATTTCCTTCGATTCTTTTCCCTGCTTAAACTAATGCAATCTACTATAATATACTACACCTACTCACAACAGATAAACGAGATTGTATTTTATACTCACAGTCCAAATGAGAAATTTAGCTCACAAAGTTATACAAGTAAAATCAAGGTAAACGAAGCTGGCATTATTATCGGAATGCATTCAGTGTCTTGTGATACAAAGTGATGATTAGCATTATAATTTTAGTATATGCATGTAGGAAGTCGTGTGGTTCGTGAACATTTGTGCATATGTGGGTAGACTTTATGTACATATTAAATGTACAATACTCGACTTATTATTGTCCTTTGCTAATGATATGAATACTCAGGGTGTGTATTTATTCGATAATTGTATGTTTTCGCACAACTTGTACTAATCGCTAAACTAATGGCTATGTATTTACTATTGTAACTACAATGATAGCAATTCCGCTCATTATGCTATGGTGAAATATCTACCTGTAATCATATAGCTACCCCTTTCTATGTTTCTAACGCCAACTTGGCATGCATGTCATTGTCACAGTCATTCATGACACGGCAGGAGAACAGAATAGTTTCTGCAAGTTCATTTAGGCACAGTTCCCCTTTATGGCTTCAGTTTGGTTGCACTCTATTATTACCGTTTTTAACACTTGTATAAATCTATATGGCTTTGTCTCATTAAATTTTTGCTTTAAGTATGCATGTGAATTAATGTATTATACCTACATAAACAGAAGCATAAAGCTCCGACCTAACTCCATTAAATGTATATCTAAGCATTGTTACAGTTGCAAAGCTCGTAATTTGTTAGCTCTCATAAAAATATACTTTTCAGTACATTATTCACTAGATTTATAAACAAAAACTAAATTCTAAGATGTTCGCTCTCAAAATTTTTACAAATCAAAAAGCAAATCATTTCGTATATGTACTCATGTGTTATTACGATAGATTGATTGGTGCACAGCTATTTTATTGTCACTCAGGAATATTTAATAGTAATTTATCATGTCTGAGAAAGTCTATGCGTTAAAAATAAGTATCATTATTATCACCATACTGATCTTAAAGGCTGCAGTGTCGGAAATTTAGTGTTTTCAGCACTATTATATAAGGTGGTTGTCTACTTGTTTCCGTTCGTCTTACTACTCCTTTACATCCGTTCACATTCCCAGCCAGCAGCAATGTTTATGTTTAGATCATATCCTTTGGTGGAAATTTACCATTGGAATTGAAATACTCGTCTGTCTATTTAAATAGAACATCTATAGGTGAGATGACTTTATGGACAAAATAAAAGGGAAATGGTGCATCAAAAGTTGATGACGCAAAATAGCAATACAGGGATTTGAGCAAATGACCAAGAAAAGGGGACATTATAAATTTCTATCGAAATGGGAGCATCAAATTGTAAGACAGTGAAAGAAAGGAGGAATTTTAGTCTCTACGGTCTCCACTGAAATACTAAAATCCCCGCCTAATAAAATATTATTTCTGATGTTTTTTGGTTTAGGCCGTTTACTTTGCATTTCCAGATTGGCGACATGAAAATAAATTGCTCCATAAATTTACTGTTCAAAGAACCTTTTTATTCTTTCTGCTGTTGAAATACAGAGAAGTGCAAGAGTCGTATAATAATGGATCATGTAAAGAATAATATATTTTTAATAGCTAATAAAATGAAAAATCTTGACTACCATTGAAATGGTTTTCTTACCATCTCTGCCTCTTCCGCTCTGACGCTTTTAAATACCTCATAAAAATACAACGGAAATAATACCTTCCTTTCCATATATTTTCCATGTTTATGGTTATCTATGCAGCTTTTAATTGCCGTCACTTCACTTCAAAATACTTACACACATTCTTGAGATGAAAAGTCAGAATTGATACTTAATATTATATACTATTATGAGTAACAAGAAGATTCTTGGTAATTAAACTGATACCAATTAACTATACATACAATCGAATAAGTTATTAATATTAAGTAGAATATATTTTAGCGAATAATAAAAGTATTTAGTAATTCGTCTAAATGAAATGTGTCAGTTGTCATGTCTAGCATTAGTTACCCAACAGCTTTATACGATTTGTCAGAATGCTTTCTGATTTCTGAATATCTTTTTATTTTAATGCATGAGATGAAAACTACTTGTAAAATAATAGGATGGCTGGTTGGATATAATTAAGCGATAGTGATAAGTACCTGCACTGAGCTGGCATGGTGTAGGTGGGTAGGTATCATTATTAATATTGTTTTGAGGTAGGTTAGGCTATATAGATAAGATATATAGTTGGCATATAAAAGTATATACGAACATGCAGACGAGAACTAATTATAAAAACAAATTTAATATCTGAACTCTGGACACATAACTGACAGTATTCTCAGGCTATTACAATTATGCATGCACTCTTCTAGTAAACAACGTTGGCTTGCATGCATTATGACTTTCAGAAAGTATTGGAACTAATTATCTATGAACAGGTTTGAGATGAATTCCACGAATGCATGTGCCTACTCAAAAATATATAGATTTTTAGTGTGAGATAGTAACTCCCTTTACAACGTACGTGCATAATACATATCTCCGATGAATCATCATCCATTCTCTGAAAACCTACACAATATGCAGAAATGAAAGAACAGAACTAGTCAGCAAATAACTGCCTGACTTACATCTAGACAAAAATAGTGCAGGTATCATAATATTATAGTTTTAAATGCGTCGCTGAATTATCTTCTCTATATCATAATTTAGGTAGGCTAATTTTGGATATTGCATACATCGGTATGCCTAATTGAAAATAATTAATTCACCTCGCTCAATCGGAACAGTTGCCATGATATGCCTACCTCCTCCTCCTAAATAAAAGATTTACTAATGCAGAAAGTTGACTTTTTATTGGCATTGGCAAGTATCCAAGTGCAAATAACCAAGTAACAAATCGCTGTTCTATATTGTGAATCATTCATTCCTACTTTTTTATTTGCATCACATGCATTCATAAGATTCTTTGTACAGCTGGTTGATTGTGTTGTGGGGTGACAATCTCATTTTTAATATCGAGAGTAGAGAACGAATTCAAATGCAGTAAGTAGTGCCAATAGGTATATATAAATTGCTCCACGTAGAAAGTATAATAATAAAAGTACACTGCTGTGTCTTTCATATACATATTTCACTGTATCACTATTACAGATTCCAGTGCACGTTTCTATTTGATTCAAATTTTATTGTAGATTGGTGTACCTATGTCACAACTTTGGCTCTTCTAATGTAACCTAATGAATTCTACTTGTGTATGACTTAATATGCAGCACTATGTAATAAATCAATAATGATATGAATAATATATTAAACCATTATGCTTAGTAGCTTCATATCCTGTCTGTGTACTTGTGTCAAAACTGTCACTGCTTTCAGTCCTGTCATGCTAAAGTGTTACAATCTAACGTAGGTAGTCAATATTTATTTCGCAAGGATGTAGCACACCGATGTAGACGTGGCATATGCAATTCCCACAACATTTATATTTACTTTGTAGGTACAACGTGTATAACTTATTGACATTAGGCATAACAATATTTGTCAAATAATACGTGATGATGTTGACTGTAGAGCTTGAATACCTTGCTAACTACTAGCAATAGAGTGTACGGATGTGTGAGGAAATGAAAAACAGCAAGGATTTAGTATTCTTCTGCATTGGAATTCATTTTCACGGATTTACAATAGTTTGCCAATATATACATATACTATTTAGTCTGTAGCATCGCAATACTTTTCAATCTAGTCTCTCTGAAGTAATGGCCATGTATGTACATGTAATACTGAGAACCATATTTTTTACAATAAATATTAGTTTAAGGTTATATACGATTGTAATAACGCATAAGTGCTATATCAAGTTATGCTCTAATTTTATTTATGCTGATGCTTGTATATTTATTACGTATACAAGTATAGTATGTATGGCTACAGGTTCCATTTAGTGCACATTATGTCAACTTTTGCCTGCCTACATCTGCAATACATATATGATGAAAATTGATTATATTTTGCTTATAGTAGTATATTATTTGCACTCAATAAAAGAATTCTATATGCATACGGGTAGACATATGTGTTTACTTCAATACGTCTCTCTCTACCTATAGGTAAAACTATTACGCAGAATAGCAATGAAATATTGGGAGGGTTATTGTGAAATTGGTAGAAAAAATTGAGTTACCTTACCTCCCCGTAGTACATTTACGGTTTCCCTCTTTGAGTGTTAATAGACACAGCGTAAGTAATAATGTACCACCCGGTGCCACATGAGTCTGTGTAAATGTATGGAATCTATTATTTGTCAATACCTTACACATATTTTGTATTTGCAAGATAGCTGGCAGTTTTGACTTTCGATTGCTAATAGGTTTGTGCGCATAGTAAATTCACATGAAAATATATCATACATGTATGAACATAGTATAGCACTCCATGTATACAAACTCAAAGGTAGAATCAGTCAGAATTCTAAAAAGTTATTGCATTCGTCTCGTCTTTATCTCATCAACCGCTTGAGTTAGTTGGCTCGACATTCGTTTCAAACAAATTCAGAGGATTTGCTCTACAAAATGAGCACCAATAACATCCTTGCTTAATTCGTAGATTCCTATGTAAATGTTCAGAGATAAACCCTCGTCTATCATAAATCCCAAATATATTTGCTTGCATATATGCTATACATAGATACATAGGTTTGACAATTTATAGGTAACTAAATACTCGTCTGCCTGAGCTTAAATTTGATAATCCGTAGAGCAAGGATTATAATACACAACTTTATGCATATATATGAAATTTGTACTACATTGCTTACCCAGATAAATTTCTGTTATGGAATCATCATGATTTTGACTAGCGAGTGATGCAAGTAGATATAAATGTCGTTATTAATTAGTGTATTCGATCTGTACTTGCCTTTACTCATATTAATGATGCTCAGTAGTATGAAAACAATTACAAGCATTACGGACATGGAGATTATTAACCACGGAGATCATTTCTACAGCCAGCCAAATAATGAATGCTCTTATAATATCCCTCGGTAATAATACCGAGGATATCTTTACAACAGAATAAAATACGCAGATTTACCACGTGAGAGTGAATATATATAAAAATTTGAAATATTCTAGAAATGTTTATAGTATTATATAAGTGTAGATTTATCTACAAGAAAGCATAACTAAGCATGAGAAAGGTAAGTTCATCTATCCAAGGGTAATGGAACAACAGAATTTGAAATGTCATTTCTAAATACTAATTTGACGTAGGTTTATGTCGAAAGCAGACAAAAAAAACAAAATAATTAGAGCATCCGTTAAACTATATCACACAACAACGGTATATACCTAAATACTATAATATTATCTCATACAATTGTATTTATAGATAGCTGTTGATAATGACAATTAGTAGAGATTACATAGAACAGTAAACTCATGAGTTCTTAGTATGTTACAGGATGTAGAGACAGAGAGTGATTTAATTAATTGATTACTGTAACTGAAGTAGAATAATTGCGCGTCTGTAACTTTTGATTTTGTTAATTTACTTTATTTTTTCTCGCTGATTTGTATCGTTAGTGATCAAGCATAGTCGTAGATAGAACGAAGAGTGCATCCAATTACGCAGTTATGTAATTACTTCCTTCAGCTAATTAACTTATTTATTATAAACTCGTGAACCTTGTGTACTCGCGTTCATATATTTATTGTGATGCTTGCTTATTAGTACATGGACTAAAGTTCATTTTGCTTGTATTTATCTTGTTAGTGTTAGACTAGAATTTGACAAAAGATAGGACAAGGAAATCCAATTATGAGAAACAGGAAAACCTGTATGGCTAATTGTAAGTAGGTCAGTAACAAAAGTCACATCACAAACTAAAAGATGATTAAGCGAGAACATGTAGCAAAGATTTGTCAATATTCGCCAGAATTCAGGATGGATGCCAATTAAGGGTAATGTAGCTTTTATATTTCTGAAAGACAAACAAGAGGATTTTGCTTACGTTTCATGGAAAAGACCTCTCTGTTGATTAACAATAATGTAAGTACTTAAGTAGCATCGAATTTCAAGCATCTCTGAACATCTAGCTACCAGAATATTTTTACTGTGGGTGTTACGCAGAATCCTTGGTAGCACTTTTGTATTCCACCATTTGCAATTTGGTAGGAGACAGATAAGAACATTAACAAGTAACCATTAGTTGTTCCATGTCGATTTCAAAAGCTGAGATCTCTTTTCTCCTCCTTATGCGTGGAAAATGTAAGTGTAAGTATGTAAGTATAATAGCTACCTATGTAGGTAGTTATTCCTAGTAAGTTGATTCCTTTAGATACTTTCTCCTATGTAAAACCTGTAAATAAATACAATGGTTGTTTTCCAAAAAGCACTTTTTGCTTTCTCCTTGGATTTGTTGAAAAGGATATCTGCTCTAAGGTTAGAGTTATTTGCTCTTTGTAGTCAGAATCTCATTGTTCTTTTGTGTTTTCCTCTCAGCTCCATCTCCCACGTACATATAATCAGAGTAACAAAATCCACAATCAAATAAAAATCAATTACGTACATAGCTTTTCTTTTCGTCCTTTTATCTCTCCTGTCGTCCTCTTTCTATTGTTGTGTCAGTATTTATCTAGAGCCACACGTGTGTTGCTATTTAATCCTTTCATCAGTGCTATTTTCTCTGTAGGAAATGGAGAAATTCCGGGGAAACTAAATAAATAGACATAATAAATAGAAAAATACATTAACATGAGTTAAGTACACAGGAAAAGTTGTTTTCCATTATGAGAGTTTCGTAATTGTAGCAAAAAGTTGTTTGAGAGGTAAAAGAAAAAAGAGTATTGACTAGGTATACATTTCTTTCAATCCATTTGTATTGCAAATAGTAATATAGAGTTAGTATGTGATGCAACCTTGACAAGGGATCCATTGGAGTCTTGTGTCGTATCAGGATCGTGTGAAAAGATATTGACTGAAATGAAGAGTAAGCTTCTTTGACTTGACTTTCTTCCCTTTCTCGACTTTCATTTCTCAGTTTTCCCTTTCTTCCTAAAGTTGGAGCATTTGCTTTCTAAATTATAAGTGAACTCTCGCTTCGTGTAAATGCTACTTTCGGAATATATATATCTATCTAGTTTCCGTAACTGTATGAATGATGGAAACTTGACTCATTGTCTGTTCTCCTATGTTCTAACGATAAGAGAGCTTAGAATTTCAGTTGAGAAAATGTTACAGATAGCGATCCACCTAAATAATACCTCAGTAGAATCCCGCTTTCTCTTTCTATATATATCTGGTAGTCTATCCATAATACCTATGCTTACACAATACTTTCTATGTACTAGTAATAAGTACCTAAATATAGTGCCAGGAGTGGAAGATGGATATTATTTTCTATCATAGTACCACTCACTAAGAATATATACACTTTGGAACATGCTGAATTATATCTGTGATGGAGACCATGAAATACATACAATATCCTCGCTACTGGTACTTGTACTCTATATAATATGTTGAAATAGCTCTACATTGAAGACCTAACGATAAGCATACTTACTTATTGACTACACCTACGTTTTATGTACCTAAGCAAGGATTTTATCTCTGCTTCATATAAGTTTACTTACCCACTTAAGCGTACAGGGTAAGTGTAACTGTAAGTATAGTGTGTATTTATATCAGACATCCTCCTCCTACTACTACTCACATCACATCCGATCCAATTCAATCCAGTTTCACTAGAGAGTCACAACCTGAGAACACGATTCTGTTTGACTCTTATGCGAAATGTGCACAATGCATTTTAGTAGCGATAGCTCTGCCAGCTTTTCAGACACGAAACATTATTATATCTACTACCTTTACTGCTTACACTTTCTATAAGGCTTACCTCTCACTTACTCCCTTCTACCTATAGAAAGTAAAATGTAAACGTGTAGTATTTATTGCCTTGCATTGCTTGCACTGCACTAACGATAAGACTTTACTAGAGCAAACGACGAAATCCAAGAAGCTTATATATTTAAAAGTATATCTGTCTAAAATAAATAATACCTATACACTATCTCTAGTACTTGTAGTATATAAGTAGGTAACTATGAATGCAGACTACAAAAGCTCTCTCACACTACTTGAATCAAATCAAGTAAACACTCACATTCCCGTGTACATTATAGGAATACGTCTTCTATATTTCAATATCAATATGTAACTATTTACTTTCTGATATATCACGTCCTCCACATTTATATATACAGATGCTATAAAACCGGGTGCCTGGTTTAGTGCAACCACTCACAATTTCGACGTAAGAAGAACTCTGGAACATTGATCGATACTTAGGTTGACGTTGGGTAATGTTTCCTAACGCTATACCAGCTCAGTTTACACTAAAGAAGAACACAGTAGAATAAAGAAAGGAAATATTATTATGCTCCAGTACAGTCCGAACATTTCGCTCTGTCGAGTTCAGCTCATGGTTGCTGAAATCCAGCCCTTACAAGATATGGCTCTACCACCCTACCAAATTTGTTGTACCAATAGATAAACATTTAATACTTATGTAAGCTTATATACAATCTTGTCCTCAAATTATACAACTGAATTAAAACTCAGTTGGTGGCAATAAAAATGAAATTTGTACTCGTAGGACATGTTTTAACACAATCAAAAATCCGAACCGGTAATCCATAATCTATCATTTAAACACATCCTTTAATACCCTTTAATTGATATCTCTAAGCTGATTTGAGTGTCTTAAAGAACATTGCTTTCATCAGTAGCTTAAGTTTAAGTTAAAGGAACTCCCTAAGCATAGTATATTATCTAGGTGAATGATAAAAAGACAAATATGTTTGCAAGCCACCTGTCAAGCTTGGATAAAATAAAGTAACCTACTTACGTTAACGTCGTGAATTATGTCACTTTGAAGGATTTCCATGCACTATATTATATTTAGTAAAAAATATTAGTAGAGATAAAACTCTGGGTATTTAAATTAGAATACATATTACAAATAATATCGCAATTACTATCATGAATTGTATTATTACCCAATTGTAACTTTTACATATTAATATTAATTGATGTGATCGTTAGCTAAATGTTCCAAAATTGATAATGATCATTGGGTGAATTTAAAATATAGTTGATGCTTCACAAATAAAGTTTTAATTACTAAGTATAGACTATTTAGTTCCGTATACCATTGACTACTACTACAAGGCAATTGCCAGAGTACAAGGAAAAGGTGTACCAATGTACTCAGTTAGTATGTTGTGATTTATAAATAAGTTACGGGTTTTGCTATGACATATAGGAGGTCGCAATAGTATTTATATGCCACGTGAGTGAATGTGGCCAGATAATGTAACTTTCTGGGTTATAGTGTAATTTCAGTGTTTTGCAGGTGGCCTACGACTCTAGAATGAGATCTAGCCTGAAATAAGTACATAGATACACATTTCATCTATCTCTTCTTGTGCTTTACGCCTTCTTCTCTCGTGAGACTAAACTTGTTAACTAAAGTCCCAACAGTCATGTATTTATATAAAGGAAATGTTATTCTGTTCAAGGTTTTTACGTGTAGTTGCACGCAATATCTTCTGCTTTGTAGCAAATGAGAAGTGCACATTGTGGACTGTCTAGGAAAAGTCCAACGTCCAACTGGATGATGAGAAGAGTGAAGTGGGAGATGCAAAAGAATGGAAGGGGCGTCTCAAGACTCATATTCGGAACTAGTTACGAAACTCTGATGCCCTATATTACATTATTACAACTTTTCTTATAGGTGAAATGCATTCCTAGAAGATAAAGTCCTACGTCCTTCCTCCAACATTCTTACATTGTTATATAAACCTATAACTTTTGATGGTCTAAATAGAAACGTGGTGAATGTACTTAGGTGATATTGGGAAAGAGATCTCTTCCGTAGAAAGGAAACCAAGTATAATATTATCTGAGCGACAGAATTGAAGAAAGATGGCTATGTGCGTACATTTTACATCCTGACAGTACATATAAAATAATCCTTTTATTTAGTCTCCTTTAGTGAACATAACACTATTCCTTTTTATAGGCCATTTTTGAAATAGTTATTATACATGGTGAGACAGGTATGGTCATATCTGTATGGTCTGTCTCCCGGTATGCCAATAATAGTTTTATTGGAATGAGATTTGAAGTATAACAGCTATACAAAGATTCGTAGAACTCTGTAGAAATAAAATCACACAAATGCTAGCTAGGGTATATTATTACATAAGTATGACCATAGTTGTATAAGATATTGTATTTTATATAAAAGCACTAAGCATGTAAATTATATTACACATATCCTGTGAATTTCAAAAGACTTGCTCATATAATGCAATCTGCTTCAGGAGAATATTTATGGCCTTCTGGTCCTTAGGTAAATACATAAATAAACCTCCACGGGTAAATCTTTTAGATCTTTCTATATCTATAATCTGTACTAGTGTACATATACGTATCTATATATTGCGTATATACAAATAGAAAGAAATCTTATAATATATAGAGCACAAGTAAAAATTACCGAGAATATGTACCAAAATGGTTGAATTACAACTGGTTATGTCTATCTTATCATTTTTCTGTTTTCTCTGTTATGAGATATAT
Organism: Tomocerus qinae; assembly: GCA_020055645.1. Lineage (NCBI taxonomy): Eukaryota > Metazoa > Arthropoda > Collembola > Entomobryomorpha > Tomoceridae > Tomocerus > Tomocerus qinae. The sequence continues at coordinate 31,666,903 of CM034548.1, forward strand.
GAATATTCTAGGCTAATTCTGTTATATGATTCTAGAAAGCATACAATTCAATTTTGAAATCCATATTTCCAAAATTATTGAATTACGGTTGGATTTTTTTGTATTTCATGGTGTTTAGGACGGAGATTTTTTGTATTTTAATGTTTGCTGATGGAGCAGTGAATGTTATACAATGGTATATTGGTGGAGGACTGCAGGGCCATAATATTAAATGTTGCACGGTATGTTATTTGATGTTATTTCTTTGGAAGAAAGAAATGGGTAGGAAAAGGATACATAAGAGATTTGGGTTGGTGGTTGGAATTGTATGTACATGGCTGAGTATTTAGGATGTTAGTATACATTATAAAATTGAGTTTAATGTGTAGAAGATAGGAAAGGCAGGCCGCAGGAGAGTATTTACAAGTGAGGCACAAAGGACGGTACAATAGGAAACAGAAAAGCAATAATCTCGTGCCGATTGTCAGTGCATGTTGAGAAGAGAAAAGCGTGGTAGTATGCATTTAGTTTAGAGTAGAAGTGATACATATAATGAGTGAAACTTGGAGGAGGAGAAAGGCAAAGAAAAATAAAAAAGGAAGCATAGCTGAGCCATTACCGGAGCCGAAGGAAGTCTATATGGGGTTTGTTGTTACTAAAAGTCGGTTTTCTATGGATGCAAAGGTCTAAAGCGGATTGTACGCTTTGTATTTGTGCTGCAGTATCAAATAGTGGTATTTCCATTATAAAATGAAAGTCTGATCTATAGAGATGTCGTATCTGCAGAAGAAAACGAAGGAAATAGAAAACAGGGAAGGATAAAAGAGACTGTTGTGCAGTTGAATTTCGTTTGACTTAACAAGTCTAGGCCAGCCTTGGTTTGCTGACTACTATTACGTATTTATATTAGTGTTACGTGTTTCAACAAACAAATATAAGTAATAGAATAACTCAACAAAAGTGCTGTCTCTACGTCGTATGAATGTATAGAGAGAGAGAGTGTGTTCCATTTATAAGGGCACAACAGATATAATATTTATGTACACAGCTCTACATTTGCAAGCATCTACCACTACAGATCCCCGTCAAGTGTGCAAAACTTTGCTTACATAGCAGAGAAAACACAACAGAAAATAATATTATAGATAGGTGTATTATTGTACAATGCTGCTTCCCACATAGGTAGGTAGCTAAGTAATAATAATAAGAGTATACTATTTGTAGTGGGTAGCAAGATCCACTTCACGAAAGCAAGGATAGATCTCTTGTGAAACTTATTGCAAAGCAAGGAAAGCATCGAAAGCTGTAATCTCTTTTCCTTTGCAGAGTGATATAGATTTGTGTATCGGAGAGAGGAGGGAAGGAGATAGAGCATTCCACATTCTCCATGAAGTTGGTTGACTCAGACTACTTGACATAACACTAACTATTATCCTATGTATTATATGTATGTAGGTAGCCTAGTTTTCTGAGTTTTCCAAGTTGTTACAAAACACAACAACATAACACACGTAACGTAGCACACATGCATGAGAACACATTTTACTAGTTTACATGCAGAGGATGAGCACAGAGACAAGGAAATGCTTAGTTCTCTCTCTTTTCTATCTGTAAATATACAGGAATTTCTAATATATATATATCACTTTATTATAGTCTCTGCGCGTATGGACAAATATTATATAGATAGTAAATATATAGCGGCACTCACTCCGACATCCGTTTTGTTGTATGCAAAGTAACGTGCAATAATGGTAATAGGAAAAGTATTTGCATTTGCAGCGACGTAAGTTCTTCAGAATGCTATCTCACTATTTGCTCTAACAAGCATTGCCTACATTATTTATCATAGTTAAAATGAATTCATCCTTATGCCTTACTGTTTACACTATATGTAAATACTTTGCATTACAGAGATGTATGTACTTAAAATAAGAATGTGCGAAATGCTTTACAGTTCCAGTATAAAATAAGTGTTAGCTAGGGTTGATAATAGCAAGGGATAGTACATGTAGGCATTGATGTTTGTAAGTTATGTCCTACCATTAAAGTATTAAAGCCCTATACATAAGTAGATATACATACTACTTACTTACACTGTTACACAACAACTACTTTCATAATATACATTGGTTACACTATGGTAAAAGTAGATTGAAGTTGTACAAATGCATATAGCCACGCAAAGAACTATGCCTATTTAGTACATAAAAGAGGAATATTTGTAGCTCAACCACATTCACCGTCGTGTAGCAGGTATGAGTCTACTAGTAGATACCACTAGTAGTAGTAGTAGTAGTAAGTAGTTGTATATAGGTATGTGTGTGTGTAGTATAGTGACTTAAATTAACGTACGTATACAACATTTATACGTCTTCCATAAAGTTTATTTCTTCCTTTCTTCTTTCTACATGCTACGGTATAAAACTCTTTGACTGTTGTTAGGTTGTTACATGAGCATAAGTAGTTCTGAACTGAAATGACGCTCCTGAGCTAGAGTTGAAAGAGTTGGCTACGTTTCGTTACATGTAAAGCTTCTTCTCAACAACATACATACTCAACGTAGTAGTAGAAAAACTATATAATGCATATAGTCACTCAGTACATAATAATATTATAGCACACTTAGATTCCGTCGTAAAGCAGAACCAATGCAACGCAACGAAAAGTACTTTCTTCCAATAGTAACAAAATGTTACATAAAGATACCTATTAAATATTGAAGTAACAGACTTCATAAAAGGCTACAAGCAGCTAGCTCCCTTCTTCAGCAAAATAACATGGGCTATATTCTGCAGGCTGGTTTTGTCTGCTTCTCCAAGAATGATTTCCTAGGCTTAAGTACAGAGCAGACAGACAAACAGGGAGTATTAGAGTTAGTATTATGGTATTTGGTGTCTGTAGGGGAACACATTGTGCTCCAGCTCTTCTCTCTATGAATAGCCATCTATTATTTATATCTGAGTCAAAGGAAACTCTTTCTCGCTCTATCTATATACTTTGCTTATGGATATTATTCTCTTTCCTTAAGCTACAAGACTCTCTGCATCTATATACCTCTTACTTTGGGTGATGTTTAACTTAGATGTAGTTAAGCATTACATGAACACATAATAATACAACCAAGGTGCACCCTGCTCCAAACTATATTTACTTACCTATAATAAAAAGCAATGGCTACCTACACTCTTTACATTCACATTACATGTATTTTCTGTCCTGAGGCCTAGAAAGAAACTAAAATACCTACATTTTTAATCTCCCCAACATCATCACAATCATCAGCTCAAATAAATACGTGCTACGATTGTCCTAACTTACACTACTATCTATTTCATTGCAAAACACTCCCATTTGTCATAACGCATGTCCACAAATTGCTCTATGCAATTACCACCGCCTTTTATTAATCAGCATGCACCTTCCTAACTTTTAATCTTACAACAACATGATGCTCTATTTATTGAGAATGTAACTTCATTATAATAAATTACGAGAAATGAAATAAAAACACAATTCCAAAATGATTTCGTGCCGATGTTCTAATAATGTCTCAATTGACATTGTACAGGTGGTTTGGAGCTACTGGTAGAATTGTATTTATAAGTGTAGCAGATTGGTCTTAAACATCAAGATACATAAATACGAGACAAATACCAATGCAATGTATTCAAATTGGCGACTTATCAATGATTAGAAGTTGTTTTCAATTTGCAAGTAAAACTTGTGCATGTAGAAAGACTTATAATGACATAATTATAACCCTGGATTGGGATTGGGAGAGTACACTAATGATTAACAATCAATACTCTTTAAAAGTATGGCGTATTTGAGTAGAAATACGCCCTAACAGACAAATCACACAATAACCGGTGGTATGATGCATATAAGCTGAACACATTCAATGAAGTAATTTTTATCAGTATTTTATTCGAGCTATAGTAGATAGGTAGCGTTAACATAATCGGAAAATAACAGCTGCAATATATGGTAACTTAGGTATGTGCTTTAACTATTCATTGAATAATTACAAAATATATATTGCTATATAGCTAGTTGATGTGTGTGTGGTGGGGGACGGAAAATGTTTATGGATACCTTGGCAAAAAATGGGTTGCATATGGATTATTATGGTATTAAGTTATATTGGTAGCGGGAAGGAGAATGCACACACATAGTAGTGTATACGATATGGAAAGAGACATTTATGTTGATAATATCCGTATGTAAATAGGAGTAGGTAGTACGTAAGTAATGTATCAGTGCAGTGCAGTAATACTTTTCTGTTCTGCGTATATAGTCCCAAGAGGGATAGTCATGACGATAATATTATTAGTTTATTTTTGAGACATGCAAACTTATTGTGTATTATGTGCGCTACACACACATAGGGAAGAGAACTTGATGTAACTTAAGTAGAACAGAAACCAGACGCAATATTTATTATGCTTCTCTTGCACTCGATGGCATTATGCTGCCTTATATCCGGGTCTGTCTGCCCGCTATTTAACTTTTGTTAAGAATTACATACCAATATACATGTGCATGTGAAACTCATATCAGTTTCGTTGCATTTGCTTACTCCGTGGAACATACAAGGCTACAATTTATGTAGATTGTGTGTATTAACCCAGTATATATTTCTAAATGCTATTATGCAGTCAGATGGTCAGATATATTTATTATATGAGTTAAGTCTAAGGGATTACATTACGTTACAGTCGAGAACACAGAAGAAATACTAATGCAAACACTGACTAGTCTCTACTTTCCTTCCAACTTCTCTCCTTACCGAAAACTACATTTCACACACTACCTAGACTATAGAAAAGACTGATACGTAGTACAGACCAGATAATATTATTATAGTGCCGAAACAGAGGAGAACTTAAACTACTTTACCTATTACTTAGTTACAATAATGTGGTATGGTGCTTGGTTCACTTACGGAGTCTAGTTGAGTATTGCACATGCCATATACACACTAACAGTGGGGTGCTTATGTTTTATAAAGTTTGTATGAATTCTATATACGATGATAGTATTGACTATTCGGGGAAAACTAAAGTAAGTGGCAGATAAAATAAATAAAAGCTTGGTCTTGGCTTTTATTCACGACGACGGCTGCAGTTGTGCAACTTCCTACGTTCACATTCCCCACTACTATATCTATACCATGTCTCTCCATATACAACTAGGTACATAATATGTTGATGTATTTACAGATAGCAAAAATCCTACATTCACTACTCTCATTCCGTAATGTATATACTCATATGCAGCCTTAGACCTATTATATAGGTCTAAAGGGTAACAGGCAGGCATAGAACTGCACTTATATAGATATATACTTAGTATTTTGCTGTTCTTTAGAGTACTTTTGATTTGCCAGAAATACAAGACGGAGACTTGGAACATGAAATGGGAAAAGGAACCTCTTGAATGGAAAACATTACATAAAATACACCAAAGTGGATCATGTTAGTCTGCTCCCTATACTTGTATGTACTTCATCCTACTTTTATGAGTTCACTTCTTCTACGTTTGTCTCTCTCTCTCTGTTACGGACTATACTTACCTCGACTGAGTATTTATTGCAACACACAAGGCTTCCTCTCAGTCACCGATATAGGGCTGAACACGACTCTTCATCTATTTGCAATGCATTTAGTTCCTACCTCTGCACTAATACCTAAGCTATCACGACCTGCTACAAACAGGAGCTGGGCGAAATAGACTATGAAGTAAAAGAAGGCTTTTCAAACAGAATTCCAACGACTTTTGCTTTGTGAAAAATTACTTTCCTTTTCACCGCTTCTTCTCTTTCTTTATATGTACCATAGGCAAATACTGCATTCGCATTATTTCCCCTTCCTCAGCGTTTACATTCTTTTTTATTTCTAGAATGTATAATGTATCTATTATATAACATTTCAATTTTCGGACTGCTTTTTTCATTACATAATTCCATCATGTACCATTCATATATACTAGAATGCATTTTACTTTCAGAGTTGAATGACAAAATATACTAATAAGATTGAACAAGTTGAGCTCAAACATTCACCAGTTTAAAATAATTCATAACTCGTCAAAATGTATCAAAAATAATAATAAAAGCAAATATTCATTCGGAGATATGAAATTCAACAAATTCCTTTACTTGAATAAAAGAAATTGCTTTAGGAGCTTAAAAGAATGAAATTTTCGACTACAATTTTGGTTGAAAGACACATCCAAATCTCAAATTTTGAGTCAGTTATCTTTAGGAAGTGGCTAAAACCAATTGGGAGATAATTTTTGTCTGTTTTGTCAACGGCATCAATTATTTTCCTCGGTTTTGATGCAAGTCTTATGCCAATCAAATTTCCAGCGGCTTTGTTATGTTCATTATCAGTGTCGTAATAGGAAATCAGTGTTATTTAGTATGAGCTCAATGAAGGACATATTCCAGACAACATTGCAACTGATGCTGATTTGAAATAATATATTTGTATGATAATGGTGTCTGGTCCATCACCGGCTCTTGCAATCAGTCGCTATATCTATCTATACGAACAAAGTACCTATATACCCTTACAATGAATATCATATCATGCGCCACTAAATATCCTTACATATAAGGTACAGAAATATTACAGATAGTTCATAGTTAAATGAATATACACCTAATATTCATTGATATCACAAACAAGTGTACCTGGCTTCAGTATTGATTACTAACGAACATAAACATTTTGAAGATACATCTAAATGCGTGCGTGGAACACTTGTGGTGGTGTGTACATTATGTAGACAGTTATTTCTACTTATAGACAACTGCATATTTCAATTACAACATTATAGAGTGCGAAAAAAGGGTTCCAATACCAATGCAGGATTTCTCAGGTTTTTAAAGGAATAATATGGTAATAACATTGTCAGCCCAATGGGGAAATTGAGAATTTAAACAAATTTTTAACAAGATAGGGACTACAAAATAAATAACGCAATCTATGAATGATATGTTTTGAAAAGATTTGAATGAGTGTCTTCTTAACTAAAAAGAATATAATAAAAGTTTAATGAATAAATTAATAAATAGGGTATCTATACAAATTCTTACTGAGATTGATACTTGTATTTCTACAGCCTCAAGTGAATTTTGTTTACTATTTGCCATTATTTTACTTCACTATTCCCATTCGTGTCACAGATGTACTGCTATGAGATATTAAATGGTATTTATATTAATAACATGAGAATGTGGCAAGAACAAGGCCATGAATTGAACAATTTCCCTATAATAAGAATTAAGTACTGAAAACGATATGGATTAACGTTAACGATTACACACTGAAATCTATGACATGATCATGATTTTGTTAACACAATAGTATTTCTTCTGTGGCAGTATTTCTTTCCATCGTTGTTTTTCCTCAGTTATTGTTTATTTTAATAAAATTATCTTTTATATAAGTTCAAGAAAAACAGAGTACTAGTGACAAACCATAAATGTCTTATAATTTACTAATTGCTATTGGTTGACTTTTTTACCTAATAATATCAAACTAATTTTAGATAAAATTCAAGATGTGATTTTAATCTGACTATCACTTCAATTCCTGACAGTAATCTTTACCATAGTATAAACGCGAAGAATCGTATGCGTATAAATAATTCTGTCGGTATTCGTGTCAGTTTGTATGTATCAGAAAATTTTCGTGTCAATAAGCGTCAAATTGAGTTTCAAAAGGTTCAGGCATCCAAAGATTTCATTCTGAAAGATGCTAAATACAATCCAAAAGAGAATGTTCTACTACTAACGGACCTTAACACTGACCTAAATGGTGTGGATAGTAGTAAATCTTTGTTTAATACAGGGTTTGGACCCTATCACGGGCTAATTCACTATAAACGCATTGATATTGCTACATTTGAAGCCAACCACGTATTATTTAATTTTTAACTGATTTATAGAATAGACTGTGAATGATACAATAGATTGCATACTTAAACTGTAGTCTATTATCTCTGTAAATAAGTAAATAGCTACAGTAAAGTATAAAAGTACAGCAAGACAGAATGATGGAAGGAAATAGTGCTACAGGAGAAATACTGTCGTAGATTTTATGTTCACGACAAGATTGTGTAGTTGTCTCACTTTTGCGTTGACATGTTACATATTATGTTATCTTCTGGTGCAGGCAAATAAATGGGTAATGTAGCGTAGGCATTAAAACAGTTAGAGACAGCAGAAAAGTTGTTATTAATAATAGTATAAGGTTACATGTCATACGCCATTGAATATAAAGCTATAAATGGTACATTTGTCTTACTAAGTAAGTATTACACGTAATGATACTGATACTTTGGCCTTATAATATGTGATTGGGTACAACTGCCAGATCCAATTTTCAGAATCTGAAATGACGCAAAGCTTATTATAATCTTTGCTCCATTGTTGATAAAGTACACTTGTGTCGGAATAATAACTGGGAATTGTGCATTCCGCTTGTTAATATTTTCTGGTTAAGTATTATAATGAGGAAGAGCTTATATCGACCAGAATCCAATTTAGTCATTCCATCTCATTAGTGTAGCATTAGCTGTGTACATACTTCAATTCAAAGTGTTCTGTTCTGTTCTGTTATAAGAGGTGGACGACATACTATAGATAAGATATGCCGTCCAGGGCGCAGGCCGCAAAAACGGGCCTATTGCCAACTCCTCGGTACAGGTTACTGTAGGGTTAACCATCTTTTCGACTAGCCATGATATAGAACCTTAGCATCGAAGAAAAGGGTATCTCAGACAGAGTATTAGTCGGTATCACGCAGTAACCCATGTTCAGGTTTCTTACCATTGAGTATCGCGGGCAAAATGCCACCAGGTGAACAGGTGTCTCATCCTCTAAGCCACAGTGTGGACAAAGAGCAGACCCCCGCCCGTTGATGTTCTTCACATGCTTTGCAAGGTAACAATGACCTGTGATCATATGTACGAGAGCCCGCAAAGACTCTCTTTTCAGACTTCGACAGTATTTACTGATCCCTCTCCTCGGAGCGGGCAGAAAAATTTTTGCCTGCCGACAGTCATTCCTACTTCTCCACATCTTGGTATGCTGTGCCGAAGCCCAGCTCCCAACCATTGATTTTATTGTCTTTTCAGAGAGCGCCAGAAACGGCTCAGGCCCACAGTGTGTAGTCCCTGCCGCTTCTTTCGCCAATTCATCGACTTCGTCGTTTCCTGGTATGCCTGAATGACTTGGTACCCAGTGCAGAGTTATGTTTCCATTGGCTCTTGCTATTGTTTGAGAGCATTCAAGGACCAGGGCAGACACTGTGGTATCTGCTCCTAGCGCCTGAATGGCACTCCTTGAATCGCTATAAATTATTGCCTCACTGTCCCAATCTTTTTCGATTAGTCCATTGACGGCCATCATTATAGCATACACTTCAGATTGGAAAACGGTACTGTAGCTTCCCAGCGGGTGCGCAATTTTTTGCACCCCCTCTGGTAGAAACAGTACAGCTGCTGATCCCGTGTGTTCATTGATTCTGGACCCATCAGTATAGCATATTGCAAGCTTTTCTGATGGTTCTAGAATCATTTCCTTTTCAAAAGGTTCGAATATTCCTGTCCATGTCTTAAGGTGATCTCTAGTCAGCACCGCCTTAGGAATTGCTTCCCAAAGGAGTGCTAATCCAGAAATCTCCCTCCAGAGTTTGGTTAGCAAATCGACATGATTAGTACGATTGCTACTACCTCGGCCTTGCCAATACAGCCACTGCCCAGTGTTGCGCAGTCGGGCCGATATCGACACTGCCATTTCTTTTAGATATATATCCAGCGGTGGAATACCTACAATGCATTCCATTGCCGCTGTGGGAGTACTACGCATAGCCCCTGTAGTCATTAACAGTGCTGTGCGCTGTACTGACCCAAGAATTTTCATCCGTTGTCCATTTTCTACTGCAGTGATCCATACTCCAATGCCATAAGCAAGGGCTGGTCTCACTACAGCAGTGTATAGCCAACTTGTAGTTTTGGGAGAAAGTCCCCAGGTTTTCCCCAGGGCCCTTCTACATTGGAATAGCTTTGCATTTGCTTGCTTAGCTTTTAATTCGCAGTGAGGCTTCCATGTTAGTTTGCTGTCCAGGACAACACCTAGGTACCTCACTTCCGTTTTGAATGGAATAGATTTATCCCCCTAGTGTAAGAGGCTTCATCTTTACATTTCTATTTGTGGTGAAAAGTATGACTTCTATCTTGTCTGGGTGGATAGATAGTGATCTCCTTTTTGCACCAGTTGTCCGTCACTGTTAGAGCCCTTTGTGAGAGGTCTCTAACAGTGCCTTGGTCAAAGCCAATTTGCAGGGTAGTTAAGTCATCTGCATAGGCCTGTTTATGTACAGAATGTAGTCTATGCAGCTCCTCAAGTAATTCAAGAATGACAAGGTGTTCCACAACAGCGGTGAGAGGACTCCCTCTGTGGGCACCCTCGTTCTACTACTCTGAATTGTTGGGCTCCATCAACATTAGCCTCTACAGTTCGGTCTATCAACATGCGCTCAATCCATCGAACTAAGCCCATATCAATTCCCTCTCTGTGTAAGGCCTCTGTTATTGCTTTAAATGTTGCATGACTAAAGGCCCCTTCAATGTCTAGGAAGGTTCCTAGAGCCATTTGTCTGCTTTTAAGTGCATACTCTATCCGAGCAACCAGCTGATGCAGTGCCGCATCGGTAGAGACGCCCTTAATGTAAGCATATTGATTGTGGTCAATCATTTTCTGCATTAGGGGGCCTGTTCTCAGTTCCCCATCGACCAGCCTTTCTTGACACTTAAGTAGAAAGGATGTTAGGGAAACTGGCCTCCATGCGTTTGTCTTTTGATAACTCGATTTCCCAGGTTTTGGCAGAAAGACAACTTTCGTTGTACGCCAACTTAATGGGATGTAACCCAAAGCAAGACTTGCTTTGAATATACGTTGTAGATGCGGGCTTAGTTCGTTGGTCACATACTGCATCATGGCAGGGGTTACTTTATCCCCACCTGCTGATTTGTACGGCCCAAACGTCCTAATTGCATTTGCAATATTTTCTTTTGTTGTAATGTTATCAATGGTAGAGCTACAGTTGTACTGATGTCCCCGATCCACCCACTCCGAATTAGGGTCTGGTGGAAAGTGGGCCCTCAGCAACAACTGCAGTGACTCATCCATTGACTCTGTTAGAGTCCCATCCTCCAACTCTAGCGGTCCAAGTGGCCTACTGTTGTCTTTAAGGAGGATTTTACTGACTCTTGAAGCTGTTCTTGTTTCAGTCACTGATTCGCAAAACTTCCTCCAAGAGTCTCGTTTTGCAGATCTCAGTGCTTTTTTAAATTCATTACGCGCAATGTTGACCTCTTCCCTTGAGTCCAAAAAGCCCTGGTCAAACTTTCTTTGTAAGCCCCGGAACCTTTTCCTCAGACTCGTTAGTTCAGAAAACCACCATGCAACATAATGTTTTCTTGTAATTGTCTTCTCTGGGCATGACTTATAAAAGGCTGTTAGTAACGCATTTGTTACGTCCTCTACACAGTCATCCAATTCTGTAATGGTTTTGATTTCACTTGTTCCCAGGAGTTTCAGTGATTTCTGAGCCTCTCTAGTATACAAGTCCCAATCTGTTTTTCTCGGATTTGTATAGCAGATGGGTACCCTTTTCCCCAGGTCCATTTTCCATCTGATATATCTGTGGTCAGAAAGAGTGTCTTTCAACTCCACTTTCCATCCAACGATATTATCCACAAGTTCGTCCGATGCCAATGTGACATCTATGACTTCCTTGCGTCTGGTCGTTACAAACGTGGGAGTGTGTCCTTTATTTGCAATGTTGAGGTTTGATGTTGTAATGAACTCTAGGAAAGCTCTTCCTCTGTCATTTGTGTCAGAGCTTCCCCAGATTTCATTGTGTGCATTGGCATCGCTACCAATTTGCATTGGCCATCCCCTTTGTCCACAGTGGTCAACAAGTTTGCCCAGCTGGTTTGGAGGGATGGCTTCTTCATAAGGCAGGTAGGCAGACGTCAACACCATGTCTCTCCCACCTGCTTTTATCTTTATGGCTATTAAATCCCTATTCCAGAAATCCACAAGGGGCCAGGTAACTATATTAGGAGAAGTGACAATGCACGCCCGAGGGTTTTGAGGCCCCTCGAATGCATGCATTTTCCCTTTTCTGTTCAGGCCCCTGACTTTACCCCTGTAGGCATAGGGTTCTTGAATTAATATCACATACGATTGTCCCAGCTCTTCCTTCAACAAAAGTGAAGTGGCTGTTTGACAATGTTGCAAATTGATCTGAAGAAAATTAACATCATCGGTGTTGGTGGTACGTTCTTTATTAGGTCTGTCTATCATCAGAAGACATCCCAGATCTTGAACATCCCCACCAACCCCCGATGATTTGTTGTTTGAACAATTACTGTATGCTCAAGCCGCCTCCAAAAGCTGAGTTCCGGGGGTAGCCTTTTCTTGTTATATTTTACATTTGGGTTTGTACATGCACAGGATTGGAATATACTCGCTGTCCTTACTACCGCAAGAAGGCGAATCCCTCCAGATAGGTGCATGTACCAATTAATATGGAATGGGCACTCTAAACGACACATTAATTTAATAATGTGCGATAGCCGCCTAACTCTCATATCATTGTAAACTTTGTTTACAAAATGCAGAGGCCGCCGCCATACTTTTGTAATTGTTAGCTGCCTCTGTGTACGAAGAAATGTTCGATTTAACAGCTGAGTGCCAAATGGCCGCCTCGACTTATTTATGGTCGATGGTAGCCATTTGTTCTCAGAAAGTAAACTTTCGAAATTAATAATAATAATAACAATAATAAAAATAACGATAATAATAGAAATAATTATGATAATAATAATAGCAACATTGTAGATGTGTATATAATAGTGATTAACTTGACAGCTACTCACCATTATATACACATTTATTACTATTTTATGTGTAGGAAAGCCGGCTATGAATAGCCCTCTTTCTTGCTCACTTGTCACGTAGAAATAAAGATAAAAATGGAGATGAAAATGGATGCAAAGTATGTCACTTACCTTAGGGGGGCCCCTGAGTTGGCCATACACGCATCCCTTTTCCTCTCCATTTCCTGTTTCTACCAATTTTTTAATTTTAACAAAATAAAATTCAGGAGCAAAACAAAATACAACTACCGCTTTTCAAATTTCGCGCGGTTCCCAATTCAAAGTGTACTTCACTCCACAGATTTTCCTGGAAAATTGCTAAAATAAATAAGAATGCTTTTCGTTATTAGATTTTCTAGTGCAGACGCTCATCAGAGTAGAAGATGGTATGAAAAATGTTAACATCCTGTTTTGATGGTACTTAAAATGAATATTCATATCAAGCAAAATGCAATTTTGAATTTGGAATTCGAAGCTATAATTTTATGAACTTATGGTGGAGTGTGTATATTGAACCGTTATATATTTGCATTCTGACATATTATATATTTCAGTTATGGCCATTATCAGTGAAATATTTCTCCCTCCCTCTTTCTCGTTTGCTTTATTTGTGCTCCATGACTTTTTTCATTGGTGATGTTATAGTTTTTTTGTACATAAGCAGGGTTATCATGTAGCTGCAACAAATAATAATATTATGTGTATATGTTCTGTAGTAGATTGTAGTTTGAGTAGCGAGCTGTTTATTGTGACAGACATGACTGGAATGAATTAGTATAGACTCCATCCTGATAAGAATATGAATATGATGATGGCCTACCCTGTTTCTTATCAGTACAGTATTGTACTAAATGTGTGTGCTCTCCATTGTGCACATACTTGGACTTATATGAATGTTAAACGTTCCTGCAATAAGTGATAAGGATTATAGGGACAGTCGTAGTAGAAAGAAGTACCTGGGTTGGTTGAAATTGCTAAAGACCGACTCATCGTTGTATATATGCAGAATGAAATAATATGAATATTAGTATTATTATTAGTTGAGTTTTCGAGTGAATATTAAGCTTCGCTATGGTGTGGTGCATTGCATGTAAAATGACTCATTTATTTCGATAATGTATCTTCATAAGAGTTACTTTAGCGTAGTGATACTACTGCGTACAAATGCAATGCACAAGGCACAGAACAGACATTCGGTAATAAATAGACACACACATATACATTATAAAGGAGGAGATAGATAGAGAGTATAACAATACGTAACGTGCAAACTACATAAAATGTGGAGTGTGTAGGTAGGCAAAGAAGTATTACATGGTGCTGGAGATATTATAATATAGTAAATAGTAGTGGTGGTATCTAGCCAGTATCTGGGATAATAACGAGGACCGGAGCAACAAAACATTAATATTGCTTGGCTTTCTCTGCCTGACATCATGGTTTAATGGCTGGCAATGCAACGAAATGGCTTAAGAGAGGATTCTTATAGCGTTTATTGCTTTGCTGCTGCAGCGTATCGTAGTTTATCATGATGAGGATGTAACTATACTTATCTACACCATCTTCTACACAATACATACATACGAGATGACTTGGAATGGACCAAGATTTGGGCATTACATCAGGACAGGACACATGTTTAGCAATACCAGGACTTAACTAACTATATCTACTACAGCAGAGTGTGTGTCTGTCTCTAGTGAAGTCGAATGGGTAATGGCAATGCCAATAGTAAACCCAAGTTAATGTTATGTTCTATAAAGAATAATAATATATTACAGAGCTGCTCCCAAGAACTAGGAGCTCTATGCATTAAACAACACTCACAGTAGGCACATACTGAAGAGGCATATAATTGTACATACACACTAGACGATGGGAATTTTCCTATTTACGGGACATTATTATACTAGATATATACACATTTATGTAATGCCTAACATTCTATAACTTTATTCTTCCAGACAAGACACAGCAGCTTCGCTATAATCTTTCCAGATGTGTTTTATTCTATATAATGTATATATAGCAGTTGGTCTATCTATATGTAGATGTAGTAGAGTGAATATAAGATGCGTTCGTTAAGACGGAGAGAGGAGATGGAAGAAAAGAGGGAAAGCACCTAAATCCTTAAGCTATATGGAAAATGCTTCTTATATCCTCGTAATATATGTACTATTTACAGGACCTAAACCTTTAGGCTATGTGATGTAAGTTTTCCAACAAATCTCTTACATAAGCTAAGCAAGTACCTAAGTAAATTATGGTGAAGTACCTACATCACAGATACAGACAGAACAGACATGTACTATTAAAAGGTAAGTACATATTACGGAGCACAAAAAAGTTATATAGCCAGTGGAAATCCAAATGAAACCGTAAAAAATCTACAGGGTGGATACGAGAGAATTCTATCAACTAGACTCCTTCCTTCGATATGCATTTCCAGAGATAATAAACTAATATATATAGCCAGTCCACACTTCTTATACAATCCCTTATGCTACTTTATGCAACATATTAGGTAGGTACATAACGTACGTACTTGCCAATACCATCTGTAAAGTGGGTATCTGTCTCTACTGCTCAAGAATGGTATTCCTTCACAGGGATTAGAGGAAAACATAGAATACATTGTTTCCCTCGTTTCCCTTCTCCAGCTATATTCTCCACTTGAGACAAGACACTCGGTCCGGGAACTTTTTTTCTCGTCTTCTAATTTCCTCTACATATAGCAGAAACGGATCTTCCACCTCGCTCTATACAAACACAGTATTAGAAACACAATGCAGTTGTACAATACTACAAATGCCTATTGTTATGTTACGCTGCTATAAAATCCTATATTAGATTACTGAGGAGGCATTACTACTTTATACACTGGTACGGATACAAATAGCCTTCTTCGTTCCATAGATTACAGATACAAAGAACTTTTCATATAGGATTCTTTTCTTTTTGATGGAAGGGGACTTTTTATCTACCGTACGAATTTTCTTTCCGTCTCTGCCACCTCTTTCCTCCAACATTATTTTACCTATAGACATCTAAGTATGAAATACTACAAAATTATTAATTTTAGCTCACAAGTTAAGAATCGGAAGATGTATATTTATTAAAATAATAAATCTTAGCTACATTCCACTTGGATTCAGATTCAGCAAGAAATAATTGAGAATTGAGGTCTTATTAATTACTAATTAATTAGTTTCAAGAAGTTAATATTGGGAATTTGTCTTGAGTGTTTTGAAATGGGAAATACAAGGAATAAGCGAGGAGTGTTAAAAGTATCGACATTCTACGTGAGATAGTTACTTAAGAACAGAAATAAAATTTATACAGAAAGTTTAGTTTAAGCTGAATGTTAAAGAGTAGCTTGGCGTGGATAGACATACGTAGAAAATGATATGACTGGGATGTGGTAGGAGTAAGTTACTAGTTAGTATTACATACTTTTACATTACTTTGGGAGATAGGAGAGGTTCCTGGAAGAGAGTAGGCAGTTAGTACTAAGGAATTGTAGCAGTCAAAGTCCCTATAGGTACACCAACATCCAACTATCTGTACTATTACAATTTACAAAGTTTAGCGAGTTGTAGTTTGGCCTGGAAGGAAAGTTTCGTCAAGGCAATGGCAAAGTAAAGAAAAGTAAGATTAGGCAGTTTACTCAGAGTTTACTTTAGTTCAGTTCAGTTTTGCTCAATGCAAGGCAATGCAATGATGCAATTCAACAACGGAACGAACGGCAGGGCAAACTATTTTACTTTACTTTACTAAAGTCGGGCACACACACACCAGAACTTACTCACACTATTTAGGTGGCTCTATGTACAGTCTATATAAAGTCCTTCCTTCCTCCTTCTTACAGCTACACCATTACTCTAATAAAAAGGAATTGAGGAAAGTTTAATAAAGTTCGCCTCCTTTCTCCCTACAACTTTAATGTTTCCTCTGTCCATCTATCTCTATATTATCTACTCTCACTCTATTTGTCTACACTACACAATTCCTTTCATATCACTTTTATAATCCTTTACACCCAGATCCTTTATTTACACTTACACTCCCCCCTATATAATTATCTAACTACGTCCTAACACTACAATTACCATTCTACATTCTCACACCTAATTATACCAAATCATAACATGTAATATTAAACATTCATTTACATTTGGGCAAATTCCTTAGTCTAAAAATCAATTAGGTATCAAACTTCTATTTTATTCAGATGTACCATGATTCAAATATATTCCCTTGACGTTGTTTCTACTTAAAGCTGATATAAGACGTACATTTTCATCAGTCAGATCATCTTTATTACCTACCTGATGTTTAATTTCAGTATTTCCTCCGTTGCCTTTTGACATTCTTGGAAATTGGAACTACGCATACCAATGAATGTTCAGCCATGAGCAAGATGAAATATGAACGATATATTATTGCAGACTTCTCAATTGCTATACTGAAATTAGCTCTTTTCAATTCTCAGTATATGTAAATATGTGTTTTGTACAGCATGCGAAAAGTACCAGTATACTATACACTGACAAATGAAGAGATCTCCCCATTGCTTTAGGAAAGTAGAACCATGTAGAGATGCAGAAGTGTATTTAGTTGAATAGTAGTTTAGTTTTCCAATTTGCAACATAAGTAACATGGCAGTTCAACTTTTAGCTCAGTCTTGAGGTTTACAAATTATCATTACGAACGTCTTCTTTTGAATAGAGATCTCTGGGGATTCCTGACTTTTTCTTAGCTATCTTCATCTCCAAAGATGATGATGCTCCTATTAGACAAAACTTGCGACAGCGACTAATAGCAAGAAAAACTTTCTGGATGACTTTAGTATATAGGTAGAGTTTCCTCCCCACACTCGACATGCTCTGTCCTTAATCCCATATTTCCTTCCCTCCAACAAACTTATCAAAGTCATTATTATCAGCATTTAATTCTTCTTGCTAAATGTTTGTTCCAGTAGGTTAACACTACAGGACAGAATAATTATTACAGTTTTAATTACTATGTTGTCATCACCTAATCGACTTAAACTTTCAATTTTAATTTTACCACTTGACATTGCTTACGGGAAAAATTACATTGTTTTCACAGCAAAATAATTCACCACTTATCACAGTTGACCAGCTTTAGATATTATTATTTACTTTTAAAATTATCCCTGTATATTTATTATAATGGTCTTCCTTATATCAATATAAATTATCCCATTTCCGACAATTGGGTTTTGCAATTGATTTTTATAGATGTTGCTAAAAATGATTTTCTAAAGGCAAAAATCACAAGGCGTCCAATTTCCCGCTGACGTGCACGGGCACTTACACCCATTTGGTAACTAAAGTAATTGTTATATTGTATCATGAAAAACAGAAAACAAGCAAATAAAACATCAAAATGCTCCATGAGACAGTTATAGTCTTTAAAAATGTATTGTTTCTTTTTTAATTTTAAATGGCTCACTATATATAACTAAAGTAAATGTTATATTGTACATGAAAAACAGAAAACAAGAAAGCATCAAAATGCTTTATGAGACAATCATATTCTTAAAAATGGATTATTTCATTTTAATTTTAAATGACTAACTATATATAACTAAAGTAAATGTTATTTTGTACATGAAAAACAGAAAACAAGCAAATAAAGCATCAAAATGCTCCATAAGGCAATTGCATTCCTTAAAAAATGGATTTTTCTTTTTTAATTTTAAATTGCTCACTATATATAATCAAGTAAATGTTATATCGTACATGAAAAACAGAAAACAAGCAAATAAAGCATCAAAATGCTTTATGAGACAATAATATTCTTAAAAATGGATTGTTTCTTTTTTAATTTTGAATGGCTAACTATATATAACTAAAGTAATTGTTATTTTGAATATGAAAAACAGAAAACGAGCAAATAAAGCATCAAAATGCTCCATAAGACAATTATATTCTTTAAAAAATGGATTGTTTCTTTTTTAATTTTAAATAACTCACTATATATAATCAAGTAAATGTTATATCGTACATGAAAAACAGAAAACAAGCAAATAAAGCATCAAAATGCTTTATGAGACAAAAATACACAAAATGTAGATTGTTTATTTCTAATAGAGACTCGCTATAATATAGTATTTTAAATGCATTTTCCGATTACGATATAACTACACATTTTAACTTTCAACCCATGCAGAATCTACAATAATAAATACATTTTTAATATTCACATCAAACAAAAAGCAAAGAATACTTCGTAAGACATAAATTAATAATAATGAAAATCAATTTTAGTCAAAGCATACAGATGAGATAGTAAAGAAATAAAGAAAGACGATGTAGTATTGTTACTTTTAATTTTCTCGGCTTAAAAAGGACGTAAGCTTCTACTGTTTAAGAAGTAGTGTTACTATTAAATTACCAAACCATGTAATATCCGTACTTAAAAGGCAAGTAGGCATCAAAGGAATTTATAAACGTGGATAGAAAATAATATAAAAAAACTCCTATTATCTGTAAGATTAAGTATAACTCTATGTGTGCATTAAATCGATGTCATATAGCATGGAAGTCTCATTCGCCTCGCCGTCGATGGCTCTCCATAAGTAAACTACGTTCTGTCTGTGTAATGTAAATTAAAGGATAGTACACAATAGTATTATAAATACGTAGAATCAGTAGATAGGTAGTCTTTCTCATACTGCATATCCTATCATGTCCATGTACATACAAGGTACATAACTAACATACTAAGCTAGGTATTAAAAGCAAGGTTTATAGGGATACAACGACGTAGTTTTCTTTATTACTTGTCTTTGTGTTTATGCAGTATACAGCCAAAATGTAAAGAACTCAGTATATCTGCTGCTAAGTATATGTATCTAGTAAAAACACCGAGTATCGAATGTCTTGTATGTCTGTATAATAAGCTGTTCTAGTTATGTACCTAACATTACAAATACAAATACTGACATACATGTACGTGCATTGTACAGTGCACAGGACTTCTGGGTATGTATAATAAAATGAAGGATATAATGTGAAATACCTAATATAATGTAATAATGTTGCTATCACGGTAGAATTTAGACCTACCAAACCATGTAAGATTATGTACAGAGCCTTTACTAAGTCTCAATCCAACCTAAAACATTTTAATGCAAAAATGTCAACACGCAAGGCCAACTTTTTCATAATATAGGCGCTGCATACACATACTGTGGTGTAACTTTATATGCATTTCAGGTGTAAATTTTTCATTTAACTTTAACAAAATGCAAAAACGAAGGACATAATATACTATCCTTGATTTTCTAAAAATCAAGACAATTTTACCATGTGCAATACATTTTTTTTCGACAGTTTTTAACAATTCCACCGTCCTTTTAATTACAAATTTCTAAACCAGTGAATTTTTGAAAATATAGAATTTGCTTACATTTATTTTCATCAAATCAAAACACTCGTTATTGGTAACAATACACCTAACGCTTGTGTTTCTGAATCTAAATGTATTTGTAACTTTATAAAGTTACCCAGCCATTTTTAATTGGCTTTCTATTGTCACTTTTTTGCATTCCCCGTGCTTTCTCATACAACAGTTTTGGGGAAATGCTGAAATTCCATGTATCTTTACCACCATCAATACATCTTCCACTGATGTATACTATTTATACTTTAGTACTAAAATAATTTCAATATGAATATATATATTATTAATATATATCTTCATCTGTTGAGAAAAGAAGAAAGGTTTTTTGAAAAAAAAATCTGTTGAAAAAATTATATTGAAAACGTCCTTTTTGTCGAGAAAGTTGTATTAAAGGAAACTATAAGGGTCCGTTTGGAAAGATCATTATTTTTTCCGTTGCGACAATATATTTCTGTTCAGAAATCCGAGTATAGGAGAATATTTCTAAAAATTATGGCTAGAAAAGTTATTAATAGGGACGTAGGTAAGTAGGTATAGTAATGTGGATGGGTAAGTATTGAAATAATAGGGATATGGTGAGAGAATTACGGGAGTCCCTGTATAAGGAGATAGTAGCTGAGAGTGTGTATCATGTAATGTAATACGTAGAAGGAGTAGGTAGGTATGAGTATGTAGGTTTGGTTTTAGGCTGTGAGAATAATAGATAGATATATCTGGAAAGAGATACTTGCATATTGTAAGGAACAATTCATGCAGCAGGAGTGAGTGTAATATAATGGCAGTAAAGTAAAGTAAACTAAAGTAAAGAAGTAGAGGAGTTTATAAGAAGAAATGATGATAGTGTGTGGCTATATACGTGCTATGCTATATAATGGAACGGTCTCTGTATGCCTGGAATGGAAATGGAGGGGTAGGGAAAGTAGAGAAGCCTCCCAAACCTCAATGAACAAGATTTCAGTCAGGTTAGAGGGGAAGCCTCCCAAAACTCGGTACAGTTGCATCAGTGAAGGTCGACACTGTTTATTGTTGAATAGAGGAATACATAGCATAGGACAGGACCGATATCATAGAAGGAGGAATAAAGGCACGACTCACGATCACGATCAGCAAACGCGTAACGACTTCTATAGCCTATCCTGCCTGTACTCCCATGCATCCCATAATATAATATACTATATTTATACTCCTTTATATTTATACCTTCACATGCTCGCCATAATACATTTATAGGATATAATGATACCATACGTGTTTATATACATCTCTCTTCTGAAATAAAACCAGTACTGCTACTGATATATTATACGTGTATAGGATACTGCATGTACCTAACATAACTTGTCTATATTACATACATATATATACTACTATAGTAGTATATCAAACCAAATAATATGTATTGTCTCCTTATATATATATATTATGCCTATATAAAATACACGATCAGTTCCAAATGATTATAAGCAGTTAGTTACTACACATTATGCTACATTGATATAACTAATATGTACACTTACTTATCTGAAACCGTATAAAAGTATAGCTAATCCAGTAAGCAACCTCCTATAATAAAAGTGCACAAGTACAAGTGTACATTTAGTACATAGAGTAGAACTATCTATCGCATCGCATGCCATGCAAGCCACGCCATCATCATATCCCTAGCCGTTTTCTTTGCTTATCTTCCCCATGCCTTTGCATTACATACATTACAAGAGTGATTCAACTCGACTACCTACCTACTACATACACTATTCACTAACTACATATACTACTACTACTACTACTACTAGTAGGTACCCTATCCATACATACTACTTTTTATATGGCGACCACACTACATTCACTGCACTCACACACACAGCTTAGCTATGCGCAGCCATTACATTTACGCTGTTATTATTACCATTGCATTGGGTACATTCTACACATTACACTAACACATCCTTCTAATGCACAACACAACTACCTATAACTAAGTCAGCTAAACTAAACTTTGCTTTGTCAGCACTACTTCGACGAGCTACATTTTCTATCACTTGTTCACTACTTACTTTTTCACTCCAGCTACGTTATAAACCATCGTTCCGTTTCATTATGTTATGACTATATTATGTAAATTATAATGTTTTTTAACATTATCATTTTGAGGTTACATACCAATATCTAGATGCAACATACTAAAAAGAATTATCAAATGGTGGTTTTAAATTCCTTTGTCACTTTCAACGTTAACAAAGTAAAAGATTGTACATTAACCTCAGTAACTTCAATTTTTTAATAATTTTGATATATTGTAAATTGCCTGAAAATGACAAAATTAAACTTCCAGCAAATTGAGTTTAAAATGTATTGAGTTTAAAATAGAAAATCTTTCAGAAAATTGTGTGAAACTGCTGGGCAAAGTAATCGGTAGCCTTGCAAACAAAAATATATACTTATGTGTCCAATTTAAGTATTACCTAGGTATGTCTATCTGTGTTGTTAGCATTAGCAGTCAGCTAAAGCTTTCTTATCTCGCCTATTCCCACTTTTTGCTTCATCTCTTCTTTTCTTTGTTTGACCAAAACTACCTATCTGCACTAAATGATGTGAGTATATGAGATATAGTTGTAGCTGGAAACCTGATATACTAATGTCTGGCGAGACGACCATGAATTGTATTATATATAATATTACCTTATTACTTACCATAATTTTGGGCTGGGTTTAGATTAAGACGAGTTGTACTTTTATACTATAAGTATCCTACTAACTTGAACAAATCTCCTTTACTATAACAATTTTTGCCTCCATTATTGGAATGACGCCTAATACTATTGCTTACTCTTTCCTTTTCTTGCCTTCCAGGGAGTTTGGCTGCATTTGGGATTAAATTCTACTGCGTCGTTTACATTAATACATCTACCTACAAATACAGATAGCATGACATTACGAGATTAAAAATAATCAAGTTATAAAGCTGATTTTTGATACCCATGTTATTGCTATCAATTAATTGTACATGAAATGGGTTTTAGCGTAAATCAGATAAATATTTGATGAATAACTGACATTAAAAAACTCAATTGTGTATCATCATACCCATCTACAAATATTGTTGCTATATGTTTTCCTAAATGAGTTCCATTTTTTTATTTTTAAAGATGAGAATTCCTATCAGCCAATTTTCAACTGCTTTGTCTTAATATGTCAATAAAATCTAATGTCAAAGTTTAGAAAAAACGTCATTAAGTTTCATTTATAAATTATAATCTATCCAACCTTAAAGAGCACAATATTAAAGCAGCATTTTGGAATTTGGACTACTTTTGGATTCTTGGAGTTGAAGAAGGAGTGTGTAAGGGTTAGGGTTAGTATATGAATGAACCGAGGCACCTGCCACGGTTACATTTTAATGTTCTGTGAGACAAATTTCATTTGCGTTGAGACTACCAAAGCAACAAAAATATTCGTGGCGCATCTCGACTGCCCTCTGTCCTACTATATACATACATACATACACCTTCCTGCTTTATACACTAAATCCTTTGTCATAATCAGCTAAATGTGCTACATGCTATGTACTTATGGGCTCGGAGATGACCGTTCGACGCCATTTTATTTTTACAATGTTATATTATACGTAGGATGTTTGCATAATTATTACTATATACATAAGACTATTTATTGTTCCTATGTTGCATGATTGAATGTAACCATGTATGGTTTATGCCGCAGACGTTGCTGCTTTTTGTTTAGATGCGCCAGTATGCAATGCATAATATTTCAATAATATAAGACAATTTACTCCATTACAGGTTAAGCATATTTCGAAATTAATCCAAATATTGATGTCTAAACATTTAAAAATTGAGCAACAGCACTGGTGGCTTAGTTATAGAATAATTACGTTCAACAATTGCTTTTATTATAGTCTACATTATGAATTCCTATTAGTCAGACAGTTTGTCACAGTACATGCTGGAACAAGTGGTAAGGAAGTAAGTTCAAATGTCATTAAAGCTTTCTTTCTTTGTTTAGTGGTGAATCACCTGCTAATTTTTATGCACTAGATTTGAACTCATCATGGAAAATTATTGAATTTACTAGAACATTATACAATAATAAAGATAGTTAAACTACATGAATTGTAAATTCTACGATTGATTTTCATTATTTTATGAGGTTAAATGTCTTCATTCTTTTACACAAACTACTTTATTGTGCACATTAAATGTCTATGAACTTTTAAAGTAATAAAAAAAATTATAGTAGTACAATAGAGAGACAAAATAGAATCCGGAAAATGCATTGTTGTTTCATAGTTCATCAAAATGGGGTTTAAATCCTATCAGAGGTAGATAACCTTTTGAATATGAATCACTAAATAGTATGTCACAATATGTTTTGTTTATTAAAGATGACGTAGTTACAGAAAGCACTAATAAACTAATAACAAAAATTGTGCCATAAAGTTTACATTATATACTTTGAAAAATCATTAATATTAGAGACTGTGACGCAATAAAGTTAAGTCACTATAGAAAACATCTAATACAGCATATAAAGGACTCAAGTAGCAGGAGAAGAAAGGATCTTATAGTGGCTGTATGGGCAGCATCACGCGCATTATCGTTATCGCCAACTTTTATTAGGTAATGTCATTCTTGTCTGTAAATAATATTTTTTTGCATGTTTATGTATAGCATCGTTTCTCATATGGGAGACCATGACGAAAAGTTTTAAAGTCAGGGTGTGATTAATTACACATCACTGCAGCTTAAGAGTGCATAGTTAGTTTTGTCAGTTTATCCACACGTAACCCAAATGTTGAAGATAATATTATAATATGAAATGACACTTGAGTTTGTAGAGGTGTGGAAGAGATAGTGGAAAGATGGTTAAAAAGTTGTATAATGAACAAGAAAAGTTTAAATAGATAAATATATTTTTGACATGTGTAGTAGGTTGTAAAGCAAGAGTGAGTAAGTACAGCATTGACTTTTGAACTTGCCCTTTGGGGTTCAGCATTCTGTCAAGTATGAGAATTGTTGGGAAAGTAAAAAGACACTGCTGTACGGTTCAGTAGCTCAGAAACATGAGAGCAAATGCAGTGCAACAACAGCAGTAACACATTGAGCATCCGTACACTTATTGTTAGTTAACAACTCCAACTAAGTATCAGTCTGTATTATAGATATAAACTCTGATGTTCAGTGAGAGGAAATAGACGAGAACTAGAAAAACTCTTGGCAAAACTTTCCCCCGAGTTTTCAAAGCAAGAAGTTGTAGGAGAAAGGGAGCAAAGCAAGATTCCAATAAAAAATATCACGAAAAACTCGACACGGAGGAATCGTGTACATTGGAAATGTTTTATACTATTACAAGCTATACAAGTATAGTACACTAGGACAACTTTCTTTTGCTTTCACTCCAACTGCTGCTGGAGCTCCCGTGTCCTTCGCCCTAAAGTATTTATACCTTACTTATGGCTTATATTTTATTATAAGTTATAAGTACCTATGCTACTACTTATGTAGGTAAATGCATGTGATAAACTTTCCTGCTCCGAATCTCCTACTATACACTATCACTAAGTGCTATACACAAAGAAGTAGTATATTATGGTGTGAGCCCAACTTGGGTCTTTACTCCAAAAGTTTGTCTGTGCTTCAAACAAACTTAGTTTTTAGTTTAGTTTACTTTAGTTTGTGCTATTAGGTGAGAAAAGTTCTTGTTTCCTATGTTTACAGTTTGTTATGAGTTTGGCATTTTTGGACCCCTTTCCCCATACAGATATTATCTACTCTCAACTCGACTATACGTCGTCTCTCCTTTTTAACCTAAAGCCTACTATGCTGTATTAGTTAGTGTTTAATACAATGGGTTGACTGAATATCTCTTTTTAATGTCTACTTTGTTCTATACAAGGCAGAGTATTACAATTTGTTTTCTTGTTTCTTTTTTCGATAAATTTCTCCTTCTGTTCGTTAAACCTTGTCGCTAGAAATTCCTCAAAAAGTTTCCTTTCATTTCCTGTGCATACAGTGTTAATAGTCACTCTGTCATTTCATTATTGCTTCCCTTTAACAATATTGTGTTCACTTCATATTTCCGTCATCCAGCTTACTTATGTTCTACTAAATTGAACCTTTCAAAACCATGTATCACATCGGCCCGTTTACATAAACAAATGTTATATTATTGAGGATTAAAGCAAGGAGTACTGCTGGGAATTCAATAGGCACTTTCATTAATTATGAAAGAGCCTATAACCTTTTTTTTTTACAAAGTTACATTTACTCTTTATTGATTTCATAAATATTAGTCACATTAGAATCACACGACTGAAATCATGAAATTCAACAGAAAATAATAACTTCATTTTCCGAAAACTAACGCCAAAGAAAAAAATAGATGCATATAAAACAATGTAAACATACAGATCTCTATAACTCACTGTCTGTCTCCATTATGCAAACACGACAATCAGTATTATAAGATGCATCACATAAGCAAGTCAATGCTAATTGGAAATGAGGAGGAATGTGGACAAAGCGATTGAGGGCGAATGCGGATGAATGAAAACGAATGAGGACGAATGAGGACGAATGAGGACGAACGCTAGAAAGTGACATAGAAGTTGGTTTCAAAGTTGCACATTGCAATTTAAGGATGTAAAATCCCTATGCTCTTTTTCAACATTATAAAGGTATTTTACCAATTTTCATCTGGCACAGTTATTAGCCTATGTCCATTTTTTGGCTGCTGCATCAAATAACGTCCACACCAAAGGAAAATTGAATATTGGCTATCTGTTGTAATGGAAAGCGAAAAACGGATAGAGGACGAATCCGCCAATACAGACGAATGGGGACGAATGAGGAGTGATGAAAGCAAAAGACAATTGAATACTAAATATATTATTAATATATATAGTTTAATTTTTGAAAACACCAATAAAATTATTTGATTTTTTACAATGACTTAATTACATCACTATATATATATTCTTTTCTCATCTACATTTATTTTTTCTGTATTCAAGATTCCAACACCATTATTTTTAAGACTATTTACTTAGATTGAAAAAATATACAAAATTAAATACAAAATTCAAACTGTAAATGAAGTAACACCATCATAAATTTTAAAATACTAGTAATTTTATAACTTGACTAGTAGCCCCCCAGACCATGACTCAATTTCGAACGGTATGCAATGATTATGCGTATTGGACGTACAAATATTTATTTGTTTCAAAATTACAAACATTTATTTTTTCCCGCTTTTCACCCTACCACAAATAAATAGTTACATACATAGATATTATATAGGTATGTAAATTTGTTGCTCTATCTAAAACGGCGGTTATAATATAGATGCTATATTATAATCTATGTGTGTGCCGTTACGTAGTATTTTACAGGTTTCCTTCTTTTCTTTCATTAATTGGATAGTTAGTGTTAGACCCTTGTTGATAAATTTTTAAAATTTTCACTCATTTATAGCATCAGGGTATGAGATTGAAATTCTCAAATGTTCTTTTGAATGATATATGACACAGTATTGTACTTGAGATTCATTTGTAGTTATTAGCCAGTACTAAATACTAAATTGGCAGCACATCAAAAAATCAAAAAGCAATTTTGTCGACACCAGTTTCCGTTTAGTCATCACCAAAATCACCATGCAGTTAACATAGTAGAAAAGAGGTAAAGGTAATCGAAATCAGATAATCAACAACTTTGATAAGTATAAGTTGAAATGTCACTTAAAAAACTTAAAAAGGGATAAATTGTCAGTACATCCTTTCAGAAAAAGAATTTGGATCTATTTCGAATATTTTGTACTCTGTATCAAAGTTTTGGAACATTGTTCAGCATGAGGATCCTTTTTGTTGGGAAAGTTTTGCAGGACATTATCCTTGCTAATGTAATTTCTCTCCTACGCTGCAGTGCCGATTTCACCGAAGGAAGTTTCATATGGTTGACTGACTGGTAACCATTTTCCTATTGAACCAATTGTGCCATCCCAGATTTGATTTTCGTGGACAAAGAAAGTTGTCTGTCCCTCACGCTCCATTTAATGTCCATGGCATGGTCAAAAGGAGGGGGAGGACGTTCAGAGATTGTGGAAATGGAAATATTTTGCCATTGACTTTTCTTGAGAATTTGCTACATTGCACATTTTAGCAATCTAGGGAAACCGACTGTATGTTTTGCATAGATAATGCTATTACTGTAATTTTTTAATTAACAAAAGGCTTTTATGCGTTGCCAAAATAGTGTTGACACGAAATCCGTAGTTGCCAAAATGTTTTTTGACAAATTGTGATAGAGTATCATCATTGTGTATATTCTGTGTTTAATCATAAAATGAAATATACATCACGTAAGGATTTACATTTTTGTGTTGGTTACTGTGATATACTATTGTGTAATTGGATTTGTCATCTATTTAGTAGGTATTGTAAGTTAACAGATATTGTATGTATTGCAATTCGACTGTTCTGTGAACTGTACAACAATTATGGAAAACAAAGTTGTAGTTTTGGGTAATTACAACAGTTCATAGAAAAGAGTCCCAACTTTGTAAGGGCAAGTTACAAAATTCACGTGGACAGTGAAAGGATTCTTCTGTAGTTCGATCTTTTGAGTCTGGAAATGAGCTTTCATTGTCAGCATAGTGTTTGTAGTTCCCATTAAAATAAACAAAAGTATATCATAGTGTTTAGTAAGCTATTAATTATAAAATCAAACTTATTTTACCTCTGAAGAATAGTTTTGTGTTTGTTCAGTTTAGTTGTTAGTGAATAGAATGCTGTTAATTATTTTTGGCTTTCATCTCATCAAACTAACATTCAACCACAACTATACTGCATTCATTACAACTTCAAAGTTAACTTTTGTTCATAAATTTCTCACTTGCTTACTGCATGCCATGCAGTCATGCATTGTTAGTGTGTGATATTTCTGCTGAATATTGAATTGACAAATGAATTACTCAATGTATACCTATACAGTGCAAACATTCTCCCGAATAAATACCTCAATTTAAGCACAAGTTCACAAACTTATAGAAAAATAATAAATCTGTCTGCGACATACTTTGTCTACTTTGCTGACTTTTGGTTTCACGTGAAATAAAAGGTCCCCTTCATTGAAATTAGTTGAAGTCAATATCCTCTTGTTTGTGAAACAAAAGTTTTCTCTCCAAAAGACTTCTCAAAATTACATTCATTCATTTCTCTTGTAAATTAAACTGTATCTAAGTCTTTATTAGTAAATGCACATTCCAAATTATTATTTGGATATAATATACAAACGAATTCCTATAGTTATTCTAAGCTACATCAATTTCTATCATTTTAAAATAATTAATAAATGGACATCTGTCTTAAATGAGTACTCATTGCTTAACTCATTTTAGGTCCCGATTAAATTCTATTTTGCTATGATTTGTAAACAGCTGGTAAGATTATGGATGGAAAATGTTATAGTACTAAAATCAAAGAATAAACAATATAATTCTGCAATTTTTCATTGGTCTCCTGATGCGTTTATTCAACTACGAAATCAGATTTTATATTACGAATACAGAAGACCTGGTATTAACTTTCCTCATTTCAAAGGTCGCAACTTTAAAATGATTATATTTTGGCATGTATGAAGAATCCTCTCACAATGCCCATCACAACCCATCCTTAAATGAAAATTACGTGCATTGCGATAAGATGTGAACATTGTTTTAAAACTAGAATTTCAATTAGTAAAACGACGTACATCATTAACTAAAGTAGACGACATCAATACAGATGATTCTACCTGCTGCTCCATTAGTTGCTACTGGAAACAGTGTAGAAGTTACTTGTAGAGTAGAGGAGAAGCACTAAAGAAAGTATATCGTAGAAAATCCCACAGGCAGGGATCTGTAATTTGTTTCTAGGGAAAGATGTTTACAGATATTGTGGGCCAAAGTAATTTCGGACTTGCTCGAAAAGTATTAGCATAATGCCATTGCATGTGTATGTGCCTAGGAAAGAAATAAAGCAAAGCAAAAGGGTTACATTATATTAGGAAGGCAAACAAATTTGACCTGACTTTACTAAATACATATAATGCCACAGTCTTATTTTGCCTATAATTTTTGTAAGTCATTGTATTATAGCAAAGTAGATATCTGTAAAGTAGCATAAGATAAAGCAATTTTAGCTCACTCATTCCTTCTTTGTAGTACTTTGAGTTCTGTGAAGTCGAGTGAGTTTTCTGAATAGAAAGCAAACATGAGAAAGTTTTGAGCTTGAGCAAATGCGAAGTGGAGAAGTTGAAGAAAATCGCTTAAGACAATTTTTATGGAAAGAAAAGTCTTTGGAGTTACTCATGCATACATTCTATACTTCTTGGTGATGTTATTATGTAAAAAATGTTTGCAAAGGCTGCATTTTACACAAATTTATGTCCACATAACTGTACATAGTGTATGTACATAGGTAGGTATTTATAGAACAACTTACTCTTACGTGTGTTAAAGTGGAGAGTGAAAGAAATTCAGTTGATCCAAAATGATGATATTGCATCAGCTCACTCACCCGAGATCCCTTCAATGTTCACCACTCCTTAACGTCAACTTACTTCTTTTCTGTTACTACACTTGTAGAAACGATGCACGAGTGAACGGAACAACTCCACGGCTTCTATATTTACATGCTTTTCCTCTACGATACTATTAATCAATATCAAAGACGCTAACAAATAATATTACCATCATATCTATTAAGCATGATTCATTTACCTTAATTAAATAGACCTAAACCTACTCTAACTATAATACCTGAGACTTTTAGCTGAGTCTTAGAAAACAAACAACTTGTAAAACTAGAAGTAAAATCATTTGTTAGTACGTCATTTCCGACATTTGTTTTTGTCTTTCCCTTTTAGTGATTCAATATATCCGCTTAAAAAAATTGAAGATGCTACTTCACTTTATCTGAGGTACTTTGTGCCAGACTATCTATTATGTATAAGAATGATATTGTTCCACAATTCAATTGTTGAAACGGCGTCATAAATAAAACTTCTTTGATTTAGAGGTCATTTGTAGGGCAGAGTTGGGTATCTTCAAATAGAAATACTGTTGAACTTTAAAGTTGGCTAATGTGTGTGTATTTGTACAATATGGAAGTTTTTATAAACTTTGGTTACTTTTAGATTTATATTCTTGTGCCAACAGAACTATTTTCTAGTACGAAACTCTGTGCACAGCATTTCCCCTTTATTATCTTCTATACATTGCATTGCAAGTGTTCAATGCAATCTACAATCAAATTTTTAGCTCCTCTAAAATTCGTCTAGCGAACCATATCAGTAATCTGTAATCATACCTTATGTGTATAACAAGATTTGATATAGGGAGACTTTTATTTGTTACTATATTATGGAATTCAGTTCTGGTTTTGAGAATGTCAACATCATAATTTTATTTGATGTGCTGCAGTTCGAATTTTGAGATTTTCACGATTTTAGAAACTATAGTAAATAGATTTTGATTTTAATATATTGCACAAACAATCGAATGGATGGTGTGATAGATAGGCATTTTGTCCGAATTAAGCAATCAATACGGTGTATATGTCGTAGACTGGGAAGGAAAGGTGACTGGGAGGGATATAATGACCCTCTCCGACTAGACTGGGTGGGATAGCTCTGTGCCGCTAGCGGTACCGAACCATGAGGTTTCCGACTGGGAGGGATAGGTTGTAAAGGATTGACATGAATGATCATATGTGTATAAGTGCCACAACTATCGCAGATTTTAGGTTACTCTTACATGTTTTATTCATTGTAATCATTATTTTCTATGATATTCATAAATGTTAAGTATATTGCACATTTTGCATCAGTCATAATTAAATCATAAATTATTATCGCAGATTTTAGGTTACTCGACAACAAAGTAATCGGTATAAAAAAGCTTAGTGAGAGGGCAGTTACTGTTGGCAGTATTGTTTACCCACTTCCAGGATCGACAGATCAAATACTGATCCAACAAACTTACCATGTAAAGTTCTCCAAAGACAAGGAAATGATAATCTTAAACTACAATGTGCGAAGGGTTTCATTGAATGTATGGTAAATGAAATAAATGTCGGTCGATGGACCGCTGAAATCGACGGCCAGAGGCACCTATAAATACATAACTGCATTGCATCTGTAACATCTGACACCTCTCAATCCAATTGCAAGTGCAAGGGTAACTGTCAAAGTAAAAAAATGTCCCTTTAATAAGAATGATATTCACTGTGGTACTAAAAGCCACAACGGCAGCAGCAGTTCCTGCAAAAATTTAGATAATTGAACTCTTAGCTTTGGAAAAAATAACCATTAATAAATATAATAGCAGCGTAACCTACTTAACCATTTGACTGTCAATCTTGACTTAATAATTTATGATTTATGACTGAATACAAAAAGAGCAATATACTTAGTATTTATGAATATCATAGAAAATAATGATTACAATGAATAAAACATGTAAGAGTAACCTAAAATCTGCGATAGTTGTGGCACTTATAACATTGGATCAATCATATCAATCCTTTACAACCTATCCCTCCCAGTCGGAAACCTCATGGTTCGGTACCGCTAGCGGTACAGAGCTATCCCACCCAGTCTAGTCGGAGAGGGACATTATATCCCTCCCAGTCACCTTTCCCTCCCAGTCTACGACATATATACCTGTGAACCGTGTTTGAGGGAGCTAATCCTTTTGGCATCATATTTATTTGGAAAGACAAGATATCTTGACTTAGTAGTGTAGAGCAGTCGAGTTGGAGTGGGTCCTTGTCTTGTACTCTGGTAGCCAGAACACTATCAAGTTTACAAAGAACGCTTTCTCTTAAACGAACTCTAGCAAAAGAAAAGTCAAGATTAGTTTGCAGAAACTTTGAGAGAAAAGTTTGTTTTACGTTTCATTGAAAGTTCCTCAATGGAGTTCACCTCCGAATGTAGTTTAATCAACTCCTGTGTTCTTTCTTAGTCTTTAGAAGGAGAAGCACCGAATGTATGGATGAAGTTGAAATTTCTTTGAGGTGTTACTTCGGTGCAAACTTGTTACCTATATCTGTACAAACCTTCACAAACATCAATTGTTAATTATATAGTTTCATAGCCTCACAAATATTAGATTCCCGAACTAGTTTTTGAACATTAGTTTTGTACGTAGGAGGGAGGTCAGATTAATGGCAGCACAATTATAGGAAATCTTTAATATTGAAATCCTATTTCTCAAGTGACTAAACCATAACTTTTGAATTTGATGAAAATCGGTGAAAACTTTACCACTCTGCTATTTTAAAGACTTTGTGACAATTCATTACAGTCTAACAAACTTGGTGGTCAGAAACCGATCTATAGTAGATGCACTATTATTATACTTTTCCAAAAATTCTTTGTTCCACTTTCTAATGAAAACTTCAACATAATTATCTCAAACTCATTTTAGGCACACATTAGTTAGTGTAGAAAATCTGAAGAACTTTGGGTTTAATGTTTTTTAAATTGTACTTTTAAAGTGAGTTTTAATAGTACTTTAGTCCGGAGTCTGCCATGCATCCATGCGGGTATCAAATGAATACCGAACCTCGAAACCCGAAATGTTTTTTGGTAGCTTTAGCTTTTAAAATAGCTTAATCTTAAGATAGCAGGCAGCTTAAGGTAATACTTTAAAACTTTCGATTAGTTTTAAACTTGTGTCCGTCCGTAATATAAAATCCCATTTTTGAGAAAGTTTTATGGTAGTCGATGAAAAATTGTGGCATGTAGGAATTTTCTGCTAATAATGTACTGATTTGAGTATTTTCAGTCCCAAAATGTTTATGAACCCTCCTTAAATTAAAACTGATTGGATATGGATCTAAGAAACTTAAAAATATCTACATCTGGTCTACGTCGAATGCCAAATACACAAACAAGTGTACAAGATGCCTAGGTATTTTATCTGAAAGCAGTTTAGGAATTACAATATTTTTTAGTTGCGTCATTGTGATCATGCCGAGGCGAGGGGATTTTCTATCGTGAATCAAATCTATTTCCTCGTTTCTCACTTTCTCTCAAGCTGCTACATTTGTATCTTTTCAATTTAGTACGACACAAACGATTAGAGATAATTTCGCCACCTAGCTACACCCGCGCTAACTCTTGCACATGTATTGAACAAAGAAAAACGCCCGACAGACAACTCATCCTGATGCATGCATGTGATTTCTTGTAGCGTGTACGTGTCCGTGCCGTTCCCGATTACTGAAAAAGCTCTTCAACAAGTACATATGCATGCAACATACAGATTGAAGAATTCTTTCGGCCAGTTTTTAATTTATCCAAAAGCAACTGTTAATTATTTATACTCCCATTTGGTTGACAGTTCTTATAGAATTAAACCTTGGGATCCAAATTATGTAAATACTTTGTAAAGAATGGAGAAGTATATAGATATAAATGGAGCTATATACAGTAAACGTTATAATGCTGAATTCGATCAACTATTTCCAACTGAAAGACACTCAATTTCAAAAGGCAAAAGGAAAACTAGTGTGTGGGTTGTTATGAAATGTTAACTAAAGACGTACATTCTCTGCTACGTACACTTCTTTTACAAAGAATTGATCTTCTATCATTCGGAATTATCTTTCTATTCTTGAATATAGCTCAAATAATTATTATTTGCTTTCGTTTCAACATCTTTCTAAGACTCTGTGTTACTAAAAGTGAATACGATGATAATTTTGCGGATAAGAGAAGTGGGAGGTATCGAGGTAAATTACCGAGTTATTTCTTGGTAAGTAAGAAAAAGGTACTGTCAGAGATTCTCTCTAGGGTAGAATAGTCACTTGAAAGAAAATTACATAATATTTGTACTTCGTACGTATAAAACTGGTCTTATGTAAAACGCACGTATCTGTAGTTGGGTATTGATAATTGTACTCATTCATGCATAAATTAGTGAAAGCACACACATCTTACACATTTACTATGCAGGACGATAGACGACATAATCAAACAGGAAAACAATGTAGAAAGAAACGAGGATAAAGATAAAACTGCTATCTTAGATTGAGAAGTCAGGCATTATTTAATTTTATACCACTTTTCAAAGTTCAGCACAAAATTCTGAGATTCTAACACAGTATCTTGTACTATACCTCGATTTGCCTTGGTTTTAGTGGCGTTCTCTCTGATTCAGATGTATAGAATATAATAACAATGTGGGTCAAAATTATTTTGAGATCCTAATTTTTACGTGCGATAGGAAATTTCATTTGTATTGTTTTACTCGAATTTCAAGAGCTTTTATTTCTGCTGATAAAGTTGCTATTTCAATGCTATAGCAACTTGCATGTTAGCTATGTTATAGTAAGTTTAAGTTATAGTATATTTTCAGGAAGATTTTACTAGGCTTCTCTTGCTATAGTAGTGCGTATTGCGTAAGCCATGTAAACCTTTACGTAAGTAGTCATGTAAGTCTGCCTTAAAATAGTGCTGCCTACAAGCACAGTATAGATAATATCCGATGATAAACAAATTATGTTTTACATGAACACAAATAACGTAATTAGGTACACAAGAAACGACGAGGAGGGTATAATTTTCCATTTTTGAGGCTTTTAATTTAGGTTCATCTCCAAAGAGCTTTAGAATGTGATTTAAAAGCTTCGGAGTACCTAAGAAGAATGATCTCTATTTCTCTCCCTCAGTGAAAACAAGTATACTTGGTTGTACCAAGGTACAAAGCTTGTTCGTGCAGATTTGAGGACTGAACAATTACTTTCTCCATCGAAGAAAAGCGGAGCATAAAATGGAAGAAAATGACTACCTTAGAGAGTAGATATTCATCCAATTGATCTCTTTGTAATAACACAATATCACACAGGATCTTTCATCTTCTCTTAATTCTATCAACAAAGATTCATTTGAATCTATTGAAATCATGGGGATTACCTTATTAAAATAATTATATGGTAACCTGTATCAATGCAAAAGATTCCTCTAGTATGGATCGTGAGTTACTCCGCGCAGTGCTTTTTACTTTTGAAATTGAAAGAATTCGCAAGTACTTTGCTATTTTAAGTTCATCTGCCACCTACATATAGTGGCTTGTTACTACCATTTATAAGACTTTTCTTCTTTGCAACGTCGACAGTGAGCCATTTGAGCGTGGTGTTTGTGTTAGTGCACATCTCAATACTGATTTTCATACCTGGTATTGCTTGGGCACAACTTCGACAGCAACCTCCAACTCATCACATCACAATACGGTAAGTAGGAAGTAATTTCGTTGCGTTCGTGTTGGCAGCTCAATTAGTCATATTATACTATACATGCTTTTTGACATATCATTCTATTATCGCCAAAGCAGGGTTGAAGATAGACTGTGCTAAGACCCGTAGTATCACCTTAATAATTTTTCCTATTGTCACGTTTGTCAGTGACTTTGATTTTCTTGGAACTGAGAGACCATTTTACGAAAATCTTTTGGTAACTGCATAGCCGATCATGGAAGACGATTCCTTGGTTCCAGTTGTCATCTATAATACGGATTTCAAAGGTGAATAAAAACTTTACACGATTCCTTTGATGTTGTATTCTATAAAAATTGAAGCATTTGACATTTCCGCTGCTTCATTTCTGAACAATTATATAGAGATTGCCAATTCAGAGGGGGGAAATGACAACTTGCTAGGTGAACTGGTTATTGTGGATTGCTCGTCTATAATGCAACAGAACCTGGTCACAATTCAAGAGGTGATTGAAATTAATTCATAATAATTCTGATAATAATCTAAAACATGAGATTTCGAGCTTAATTTATACATTTTTCACATATAAAGAGTTACATGTTTTATATTCGCAGCAAGTTGAAGTTTCGGTGTCAGTCAGTGCTGTAGATCAGATAGCTGATGCTAGGCGAAGAAGCAGAGTGCGAAGAGGGTCATCCGATCAGAGATTATTGACAGCATACAACATCTTTAGTAAAGAGCGCAGTAAATATCTGAAGGAGTTTTACCCCAACATGAAAACCACAATGGCAGTCAAAATTATCCTAAAGCAATGGCAAAATTTGAAAGCAAAGTCCCGGGGTTACTATTTGAATGCCGCTGATGCTCGTTTGGCTAGTCAACAGAAAAGAAACCAGGCTGGGAGAGCAATTAAGGGTGGTGGATCATGTAAGAGTCAACGGACAAAGAAACGGTTCACAAAGGAAATCCCTAAATTCAGCGCCTACTATGAATACTTAAAACAATGGAAAAGAATGGATCTCAATGCTAAGCTGGTGTATGCCAAGAAGGCCAAATCAAAACGTCAAAAGTTCTTCAAAAAACTTTTTGGCCCCATTGTTACCCAGGAAAACGGAACAAAGCCGAAAACATCGGTGAAAAACAGAGGAAAGCGAGCGAAATCGTCACAAAACGAGGCAAACACGGAAAATTCAGCGGAAAATGAAGAAATGCCAGTCGCATTGTTGGAAAACGAAGGAGAACAAGTAAATTGCCTGGAAATTCAAAGGAAAGAGGAAATAATGCAGGAAAACGAAATAAATTTTCAAAATATGGAGGACATGAATCAGCCAGATGTAGAGTTTGCCAACCAGATTAACTCTTTGATTCTCAGCATTGCCGACATACCACAATCGCCTTCTGAGATCAGCGATTATCCTGCTCCTAACAACGTCACTGCCGAATACAACTTCACGGCTGAGTCTAACTTCACGGCTGAGTCTAACTTCATTGCCGAGGCTAACTTCACGGCTGAGTCTAACTTCACGGCTGAGTCTAACTTCACGGCTGAGGCTAACTTCACTGCAGAGGGTAACTTCACTGCCGATTCCAACGACACTGCAGAGTCCAACTTCACCGCAGAGTCTAACTTCACTGCAGAGTCCAACTTCACTGCCGAGTCCACCTTCACTGCCGAGTTCAACGCCACTGCAGAGTCCAATTTCACTGCCGAGTCCAACTTCACTGTCGAGTCTAACTTTCCTGCAGAATCTAACTTCACTGCCGAGTCCTACGTCACCGCAGAGTACAACGCCACTGCAGAGTCCAACGCCACGGCCGAGTCCGACGCCACTACGGAGATCAACATTGACGGCATTCTCTCAAACGTTAAGGAAACGTATTCCGTTTACAACGCTGCCAGAAATTTGGAAATTGGGAATTTGAGCACCGCAGCAGAAGAAGCAAAGAAGATAAACTCGAAATTGCTACATAAAGTTAGCGCAACCGAAGGTAAACTTCAACAACTACAAAGAGAGATAGATCTCTCAAAGGTTGAACACGATCAACTTACTGAAGCTCAAGCAAACTTGGTTGGTTCCTTCGCCAACTTCATTACATTCAGAAGGTGACAATTGATGAAAAGGAAAGCAGGAGATCTACACGAAATGATTACAATTTTTAAGCTATTACAATATTGAAGAAGATTAGTCTTTAATACAGTTAGCTGATCATTTCATTTAATACCGACTCAGATATGTACATGCATTTACTGAGAACTGAGAACTCCTGTAAATTTCCTGAATAAATCATTGTCCAAGAGAATCATGTGATAGCTTCCATCAGTGCCATTATTCACTACATCATCATCATTCAAACATCATTAAACCAAACCATACATACAAGATTTGGAAAATAGGTTAAAATAATTGCAAAATATCTTCATTGCCTTGAAACGAATTTTCTTTTGGATAATCTAATTTGTTGCATGATAGTCGTTAAAATTATTTCATCCGCTTTCTTCCACTGGGTAGTAAAACGTGATAAGTTTTAATAGCACAAAATGAATAACAATTTTAAGCCTTAAACCTTAAGCAACCCTTAAGGACGTGTGGTGACTTCGGTTGCCATGCCAGCGGGTAATTTACTACGGGATGCACAACAATAGGTTGACGATTTAAAAAATATTTTTCGAAATTCGGGCTTTCATGCTCGTCATAAAAGCCTTGGTAGATTCTGAAACTGAAAATCGCATTACTGTATGTTAAGCCGATTTCTCTGAGCAATATTCGCTGAAAGTCCCTACACCTCTTTAATACAATTCTTACTACTCTTAGAATTTCTGCGCTTCCAAGATGCTGCACCACTGCACTGAAAATTGATTCTTTACATTCACATTTACTTCAGTGCGGTAGAGCCTAAATTCACTAGAAGACGTATAATCCTACAACATTCGTCAATTGTGAAAATTTTCATGTCGCCATGGGTATAAGACAAAATTGCCAATTGTTGCATTATTCTTTTAACATTATAATCCAAGTATAAGAGATGGGATGGGAGTTAGCAGCAGTTGAGACAATAAGGACAGGAATTAAAGATATAAAAAAATCCACTCTCTAAATGCCATATCATGTCTTAGCAATAAAATCTAACTGCTTCTCTGATTTTATTGCCTAGTATACCAACTTGACCAACTACCAACTTGTAGTTATTTCCGTTAAACAAACAACCAAAATCATGTCGGATATCAGACTTCAGTTGGACCAGTGGCGGACACAAAGAAAGCAGAAACTCAACTTTTCTATTTTCGAAATCGAAAAAACTGTCAAGAAGGCTGCGGAAGGTTGCAATTTGGTTGGTGATTGGTGGAGCATGCTAGCGCAGAAACCCTGTCCTTATGTCAAGCCAAAATTGGAGGGATCTATAAGAGCTGAAATTAGGAGGTTAAGGCACTACCGCGACCTCATGAAGCTGTGGATTGCCTGTGATTTCTTAAAAAATAATGATATAGTTGCTACAATTTCTGGCTTAAAAAAGCAAATTGAAACGGTAAGTAACAAAATGTAAAGTGAAATTAAATGATAACAATTAAGGACAAACATGCTTACGGTTGTGCTATCACTAGTCAACATGGATCAAAACCTTCCTATATTATATCTTTTACCATTTAGGAAGAAAATAACGGCTCCTCATATTCTGAGATGCAGCCTGATTTAAAGAATGAGTGTAGATATTTCTCGATAGAACAAACGAGATAGGGAAAAACAATTTTCATTAAATAGTGAAATGGTAACCTATTTTAAAAAATACAGTATACCGCTAGGCCTAATGTAAAGGTGACAGACCAAGTAATTAATTCAAGTTTCAGCATTCTTTGCTCATCTCCAAGTGATGGTTTTCTTTCATGTGTATTTTCATTGTATTATTCATGTCCAAAACATCAGATATTAGATGGCCATAATTAAAAATATTTTCTCGTTTTAATCAGAAGCTAAATTCTGAAACTAGTTTCTTTTTTGTTCCTGACGAATATCTTGTACTTGTAAATGAATTTGAAAATGAAAATGAAACCCATTTAACATAAATACTTCTTATCCAATTTCACAGCAAATGGCTCAGTGGAAGGGCTATGAAAAAGTATCGAAGCGTAAAGCATATTCAGAAGTGGCTCTGAGTGTAGACTCTGTAGACCCTTTCCAGAAGAAATGCAACGATGTAAATGACTGGTTTGTCAGATCAATTTACGACCTTGGTGTACAGATAGACCTATTTGAAGCTGAGTTGGAATCATTGAGTGCAATCAAGAAAAAGAAAATTAGCCAATGGCAACAAGAAAGAGTGGATAAGTTATCTTATGTTGTCGGGAAACACAAATATCATGTCTGGCAGTTGGAGAAATTATTAAGGACTTTTGACAATCTTTCCTATGATGACAATGGTGAGGTAAGTTCCCAAAAAGTTACTTAAGGTCGAAAAACGTTTGCTGATTGAGGACTTGAATGGCATATGTGAGTCTTTTATGCGAATAAAAGTATAACTAACGTTGAATACAGAGAGAGCCTACTGTCATTGCCGATTTACAGATGAGTTTTTTTAATTGGACGAAAAAAATCCAGTGCCTCAATTTTGCCTAGTTCAACGATAGGAGCGTGAGGCGATAGGACTTTTTTTCGTCCACTTATTTTATGCTTGTAATATATGTTGTTTTCTGCTATTTTTACGATATTTTAGTTTCCGGAATTCGTTTGCTTAAGATTATTATTGGTCTAGAAAATCTAAATACTTTCCCTGTGCCTAAGTCTAAGCTAAACAAAGTGCACGGAAGGCATTATTATTTTAACACTTGTAGTAGTATGGTCCGTTAAAGGATTTCATTACTAGGTGTATTTAAATCTGAAATTGTCTTTCATTTCTCTGTACTAACCTTGTCAGCTTGGAATCGTTTACGAAGAAGAGGACATTCATAATTTCATTGACAAAGTTACCGCCATCAAGGAAGATATTGACTACTACATTGAGTCCAACATGGACACTGACTTCCATGAAAACCTTTTTATCTATGAGGATTTGATGTACATTTGCGACGTAAATCATTATTCATCTTTGGTTGAAGTAAACACATATTTAATAGTATTTAACAGAGTTGATTGTACTGATTTTTATACTTGTAGAGGAATTATCTTCCCAACACTAATTTATCTCAACTTCAATCGGAGCAAGCTTCTGGAAACCCGTTAAAAGTTTTGAAAGAACCTTCATTTTCAGTACCAAACTCCGGTCATAGCTCTGCTAATTATAATGTCCATTGTTCAAGTAATTTAACCATAACATTGGAAGATGCACGGAAACGAACAAATTTCTTCGGACCTAAAAATGAAATGCGTTCAGAACACGTTTCCAAAAACTCATCAAACAGCATATTTTCAAAACCAACCAATGAAGATGGTTCCTGGAATGG
Source organism: Tomocerus qinae (assembly GCA_020055645.1). Lineage (NCBI taxonomy): Eukaryota > Metazoa > Arthropoda > Collembola > Entomobryomorpha > Tomoceridae > Tomocerus > Tomocerus qinae. The sequence continues at coordinate 31,708,989 of CM034548.1, forward strand.
AAATTCTACAGGTTGGAAAAATATCTCTTTTAATTTGAAACAGTTTCATAAATGCAGAAAGTGTAAATTATTGTTACGTTGTGTTTTCAATTTTAAAGTTGAGGAAGACTTTGAAAAATCGAAACCATCGACAAGGTATTTTCAATTATACGATTACAAACTACCGAATATTATAAGTCATAAGAATCTATTAATACTATTTATTATGTCAATAAAAATGGTCTCAACTTGCAGAGGCAAAGCACTGCTGCTGTAGGGATTTCAATAGGATTCTCTACGGCAGCAGCAACTCATGTATGTTTGTTTGGAGCATGGCAGGAAGTTGGAATTTTCTTAAATGCATATTGAAAATAAAAGCTAAAAATTAACTTGAAAAGGCCCAGGAACAAATTGATTTCAAATGGTAATAATTTCTCTAGCAAACGTCACGGCGAAGTCCCAGGGGAAGGTTCAGATGTCCACAATGAATGTTCTATCAATGTGATTGTTGATTCCACTGTCCCCATGTCTGCTACTTGGAGAGAATATCCGCCCCTTTCTCCTATATCTACAGCCAGTTCTGCCGATACGGAAATAATTCCTGTAGACCACAAATCAAAATTCAAGGCATCAATCGCCTTCAAGGCCAAGGAACCTGAACGTTATAAGACTCCTCCTCCTCCTCCAATTGTAACACAGCTTTTTAAAATGACAATTATTACGTATTTCTGAATTGAAATTTTGAAAAATTGGGGTTCTTTCTTGTTTAACATATATTCATGTTGTGAAGAAGGCAGGCACATCTCGCAGCTTTGCTGACGCTGTGAAGAAATCGCAGAAGGAATATGAAGCTGAATTGCGAATGGAAGCAACAAACAATTGTGGTGGTGGTACCCAATTTATTAAATCAAAATTATTGTTACTATTGTTTACATATCTAATATCAATTGATTTATTAAACGACATTGGGGAACTGTTTCTAAAATTCTATTTATTGTTTTTAAACTGGTAAATTACGCACAGCTAGTAGCAGTGGGACTCTCGAAGGCTTTGTTCCTCCAATTCTTGGCGCTCTTCCGTTCGACAGAGTTCCTTTGAGTCCTCGAGAAATGCAACAGAGTTCACTTTTAGCAGCAGCATTTAATCATATGCCACATAGGGAAGATTCAGTGCGCAAGAAACCCATGGTACCTCAAAATCCCTGCGAAACTCCATGTTACTATCCACAGGTAGCATTTCGATACATGCTTGCCCCCTTCATAAAGGATTCGAATTCGATACGACACAAATAGATCTTATCGTATCTTCCATGGGATCGTTCTTAATTTTCTAATTTTTTCCATAGTGTGTTTTATAAGGGCACTATTACCACGTATTAATTACTTATGAATGTCTTAATTGGTACATCCATGCAGGCATTCATCTCAACTCTCAATGCAGTACCTCTTGTTTGTAAACCTTGTAAAAATTACAGAAAGGATTTTGTTGTTTATATAAATCGAATTAAATGCATTAAAACATATTTTTGAAGATAAATATATTCAGCTCCTCCCCATGAGATTTACTGACCCTATAACTGAGTTTTGAAGCTTGCAATCGGATTTAACCCGCTTGTAATTTGTAGTAGAGATGTCCATGAATACAAAAATATGTCATTATTTCAGGCACCACTGAATGTCATTAATTTGGAGAATTATTATGCAAGACTTGAAGTCGAGACATTACTTTTCATCTTTTACTTCGGTGAAGGCTCTAGGGGCCAGTTACAAGCTTCCAGGGAACTCAAAGGGAGAGGATGGCAATACCACAAAAAATACCGGACTTGGTTTGCAAGTCTTGGTGATCCAGCTTTATCCGCTGTGGATTTTGAACAGGTGAAAGATAATATGTGTTTACTATGGCCTTGTGTAATTTAATATACAACATTTCTGTTACTACTCAAGCGTATAAATTTATGAAAATTAGGATAGTCTTTTGAAAATTTCAAAATTATTGTCAAAACCCTTTAAAGGATACAAAGCGTTATGTAACATCTACATTATCTATAAGGAAACTTACTCTGCTGTGTAAATTTTCTTCAAAGGTACCTAGATAGAAAATAATGTTGCTGGGAATGCACGCAGGTTTTAGGTTCTTTAGCAGAGATAAACAGTTTCAGAAATTTTGTGTATTAATTGTATACTAATGTCTCTTTTATCATCATTTACTAACTGCCTATAAACATTTGCAAATTTTACGTTTTTCCTAACATCATTTACCTATTAGACCGTACACTACTATGTTTTAGTTCAGAATCCTAAAATAAGTTAGGAATGTCATAACTGATTGTCTACGACTTGCGTGCATAATTATAAATTAAAAATTCTCAGTTGTTGGCATTTTGACCTGAAATTTATTTTTCAACAGGGGCCAATCATATACTTCGATGTGGATAGTTGGAGCGCATACAAGAGAGAGAAGTTCGCTTCGGAATACTTACACATAGATGCAAGTACTACTTTTGGCTTCTGAATCGTCTTTGAAAAATCCTAGGGAACTAGTGAAGACAACATGGATAAAACTTTTAAAATTCGTTTAAAAGCTTTGGAGGTATAACTGTATACAAACTTAAAAGTTCAAACTTAATGATTGAGTAACATTCCAAGTATACTTAACTTATCGTTACTGTATTGTGAAAACGTTGTGACAATTGATTATTGACTAATTCTAATATTGATACATTGTTTTAGATATTCAGGTCGTTGCTTTTATTCTTTCGAATAACATACTTAGGTAGGAATGTGAACATGAAAATACGTGTTTGTTACATCTATTAAATTATTCTTAGAAATAATTAAAAGGAAATAAAATGTATGTGCCACTATTACGATGTATAACAAAACAACAAATCAGGAATATACATATTATGTAGTATGTATGTATTTATTGAACGGTTACAGGCAACTTTTCAGCTGAAAATGTCCCCATAAATAACATTTAGACAAAAGATTACAGAATTATAGCTTTTCTAAAACTGCATAGACTACCAATACATAATATTGGTAAAGAGATTGGCTGAAAGATGTAGTTTCGTTGAAAATATTTATAATGGTGATGTTAGAAAAACAAGCCAGTGATGTATTGATGACATTTAAAATAATATTTGAATGGAGTTGATGTTAAGCTAGCTTATATGTCATTATTTCTTTTATATCGACCTAAACTCATCTATCTGTACTCTGTATTTATCTATACATGTTTAGTGAATTTGGCTGCGTATTAGAAATTATTGTAATTAGGTAATTTAAGTACACACAATTTTAAGACTCCATATTCTAATCCATTCCATGTATGAAACTTTCAATTTATACTTATCAGTATTCAGTTGTAAAATGAAATTCAAAATTATATTGTCTACTTCATCAAAAAGTTAATTATGTATTTCTCATGAGGTTTTGGCAGATTTACAGTTAAAATAAGTACTTATGTATGTTACTAAATTTCTCTCATTGTATTAATAAGATATAGGAATAAAATTATGTTCGTTTTTAATTGAATACAAATGTTTGTATGTAAATCGAACAGCATTGATCTTGTGTTTAAACGCAATGAGATTACGGATTCTTTGTTATCTAATTTACTATTAAGCTGCAAAGCGAAGACATAGTATCTACTAGTGTTACATAACAATGCTGACTCACGATAAGACTATTAACTATTTGCACGTAGTAAATAAGTAAATTTTTGTAAATTCACACCATTAACATTGCACTATACACGACTGTAAAAGACAATATTGGCATGAACATTTCCACTTCCAGTTCTAATGTTTGTTTCTACCCAATGCATACTACAATAATAGATAGCTACCAAGCTACCTAACACTGACTTGTATATTTCAATGTTTTTTCCTCAATTCTCCAACGTAATGTTAGCAGACTACTGCAAACTTTACTATATAGATTATTAAACAAACTAACCAACTGTGTATATAAGTTGGCGCGCACTAAGTGTAATTTATACACAAATAAATGATTACTTATCACAGTAATTGCTGTTGAAAGTAAGACTATTACATAGTGATGTGTCATAGTCATAGCACAGTGAGTGTATGCTAAATTATAGATAGTTTAAATAAAAATATGCATGATGAAAAATAGCTGATGTACTAATAAGTGTAATTCCGGAGCGAACTATTTTGTGGCTGAGCATTTTTTATCGTTGTTTGCAAGGGAAGATCAAAAGTGATTTTCCCTTTTACTATATCATGCTTTGAGAAACGCTATTAACAACCTTGGGAAACAAACAACTTTGATATGACCCTTACCCTACTGCAGTATCAACCCATCACTACTTATTTCTTTGAACTATCATTTGTGCTGCGGCATTCGTACAGACTGATTCAACTTTAACTGATATGATACGTTAAAGTAGTTTATTTATAACCTTTGTATTTCAACATTACTCATTTTAGAATGGCTCGAATATTACTCATCCGTCTTTGCCTGCTTATATCTGCTGTTTACTTAGCACAATGCAGACCAGACACTGACATTAAATCTTCCGAAAATTTTATAGATTCACTATTAGATATCGGCCAAGATGACAACCTCATTTCCTCTTTACCTCAAGAGCAACAAAGTAATCCGGATGTTCATCTGTCAATTGTAAGTTTTTATGTAATTTATTTATTTAATATGTTGCATGAAAAGTAAGCATCGGCATTTACTGCTCTACATATAAGTGCCATAGTGAAATTTGATTAAATGCTTTTTAAGATGCATTTTGTTTAATTTAAGTTTTTCAAGTAATTTGGAAATATTGAATATTTTATTACGCTATTCATAGAGATTCATAGATTTCATTTTTTAGGAACTGTGTTAGGTAATAATATCTAACGGAACTAAAATGTATTAGTAAAAACTTTACTATACAAGTACAAATCAATTTTTTTAATATTTCTTTTGGATTAAAGCATTAAATACTTCTTCAATTGTTCTAAAAAATTTGACTCAAACATGACAACAATTTTTTCATTTTATTTGATGGTATTTTCAGCCCGAGCTAATAAAACGCTATGGATTCCCTGTAGAAATTCACACTGTAATAACTGCAGATGACTATGTTCTCACCGTGTACAGAATACCTCATGGAAGGTTTAATGCAAATTCTACGGCTGAAAGAATTCCTGTTTTTCTCCAGCACGGTTTAATGAGCCAGGGAGGAGATTGGCTGATGAATACCGTTGAAAAGGCTTTAGGCATGCATTCACAAATATCGATACAATTTTTGAAAAACAAACTACCATTAATATTTTGTTAATTTAAAATTATCTAGCATACAAATTGGCCGATGAAGGATACGACGTATGGCTTGGAAATGCTCGAGGGACAATAGCTTCTCAAAAACATGTTCGATTATCAACGAAAACATCTCCTTATTGGGATTTTAGGTTTCAATATTATTCAGATGAAATGATACAGAAAATCGAGTTTGGTAATTTTACAATGGGGTATTGTGCAATTAAAATCTGGTTGCAGTTTTCATGAAATGGGCAAATACGACGTTCCTGCAGTAATTGACTACATTTTAAAAACTAATGGACAACCGAGTATGTACTACATAGGACATTCGATGGGAACAACTATGTACTATGTCGCCATGTCCTTGAGACCAGAGTATAACAAGAAAATTCGTCTGATGATTTCTCTTGGACCTAGTGCATTTCTCAATCATATAAAGAATGGAATTAAGTACATAGCACCCATGGCTGCTTTTGATAAGGTGTGTCAACTATACTAAGTAACTGTCAGTCAAGTTAAGACTAGCATCTCCCTTGTTTCTAATTCCATGATGTGTTGCAACAGGCATTTTTGGATATTCTCGGAAATGGGAAATTAGTCCCCAAATTTTTACTGAAGTATTTACATAAGTACGCTCCAGGATTTTGTGATCCAGAAAGCAAACTTTCATACCTGTGCGAAAATATTATTTTCGCGTTTGGTGGCATCGATGTTGCTCAAACAAATCTTGTAAGTAATAACTATATTTAATATGACATAAGCATTATTATATATCATGGTTAAGAACAAAAGCACCGGCTTTAAGCCGCATGACTTAAAAAATAATTGTATGTCACAAAGGAATTGTAGTATTTTTAAACTTATTCATCAAGAATGTCTCATCAATTCTTGTAGCATCGTGAAAATGTTAATTTTTGATAATGAAGACAATTAATTGAGTAAATACTTTCAGACACAAATCCCAGTCATACTGAGCAATACCCCGTCAGAATCCTCAACCAAAACCGTAACTCACTACGCACAGTTGATAACATCAGCTAAATTTCAGCAGTATGACTATGGCTTTATAAGCAATCTTCGAATTTACAACAGAATAACTCCACCGCAATATAATTTAGAAGCAGTTACATCTCCTGTTGCTTTATTTTGGGGTCAGAATGACGTCTTGTGTGTCCCAGAGGTATATTTTCATTTTTTTAAACTAATATTGTTTTTTTTGTGTGGTAAAGATTTTGATATCGACTTTAGTGTATTGAGTATATCGACTTGAGTAAGTTTATTGGAATTTAATAGGATGTCCAACGACTGGCTTCAAAGTTGCCGAATCTAGCAGCCAACTACGAAATAAAATATAAGGAGTTTAGCCATATCGATTTTGTATTTGCCATTGATGCAGATAAGCTGGTGAACAAACCTATCCTTGATTTGATGAAGAAGTATTAAATATAATGTGGGTGGGGGTGCCTTTATTGATCGAATGAAATACTCCTAGAAATACAATACACTGTCTGTTACGTTTCAGTTTCTTCGTAGGAAAAGTTATTGTTATTGTAAAACTGTCATTACCACGGAATAAATACTTGCTTTAATGGGTTTCTTTACTTGATAAACATTTGAAAGCATGTATGAAAACTTTAATAAAGTCAAATTTACAACTAAAACGTAGTAGATGATAACGGGCGGGCTTGATAACTTTGTTTAACTTTTACAGCATAATTTGCGCTTTTTGCGTTTTCAGACTAAAATTTCTTTATTTTTCTCGATTTCTTCGAGGGGAAGGGGTAGGATACCATAAAATTAGAAAATTAAAATTATAGCCTAACCTTTGCTTAATAGATATGCTTCTTTTCATTCTAAGTCAACATTTCTTGATTTAAAACTTATGTCACATAAGCCACGATTCTACTTCCAATTATGAAAAGCCAATGAACTGTCTGCTATTTACGGAATATGTAAAACATTAGAATTAATTCAACAATAGAATTAATTCAACAATACAAGTAAATGTCCAAAAATATACTGTAGAAGTAGTAATATCCCTGCCTAATATCCCTGCTTTTGCTTCTACCTCTTATTTCAAATCCAGACCTTTTACTTATACTTTTTACTTATAATAAGTAAATTATTATTCATAGCAATCATTGCATGGAAAATGTACCGACAATAAATGTCACAAATTTTAATTATGAACTGTCTATTAGTTGAGAAACATATTAACAAGTAAAGTAAATGCCCACTACTATACTGTAGAAGTACTAAAATCCCTGCCTAGAAGTCCTGATGCATCAATCAATAATATGAATAAATAAAAATGACATAAAGTAGATTTCTCAAGATACAGATTTATTTACACCTTTGGCAATTATTACATACAAAATGTACAGACAAACAGTAAATGTCACAATCATTAAATAAAATAATATAATTGTAAACATGAGATAAATACAAATAAATGTTGATTGTAGAAAGTTGGTTGATGAGAGTGGATTAGAAGATCCTGACTCGTCCGTTGAGGTCGAGAACGGCGAGGTATCCAGCACGCATGACGGAAATATCCAAGGGCAGGTCGAGGAAGCAGTTGTTGCCAACAGAGTGGATGGTCTGAAGAAGTTTTCCAGAGGACGAGTTGAAGACTTTGACCGAGTTGCTCCTTGAGTCGCAGACGATAACGTTGCCACAAATATCCACGTCGAGTCCAGATGGGCGCCGAAGAAGAGTGTTGTCCACCAGAAGTACGCTCCTCCCGGTTCTCACGTCCACCTTGAAGATGCAATGCAGATTGAAGTCCGTCACGAACACGCTGCTCCCTATAATCAACAATTAATTAAAATAGAATTAGAGTTATGTATTTGAAAACAAATGGACAATTAAATAAGTAAAAAGACATGAAAAGTTAGTTACCTGTGTTATCGAAGGCCACTCCCCTCGGGTACTTGAACTCTCCACAGTGTTGACGGATGAATCGGCCGGTCGAGTCGAAGAACTGGATCCTAGCGTTTCTCGAGTCGGCCACCACGATCAGTTGTCCATCCTTAGAAACGGCGATATCCCACGGAAATCTGAATTGTCCCGCACCATGTCCACGACTTCCGAACGAAGAAATGAATTGTCCAGTGCAAGTGAAGATTTGAATCCGATGGTTGTCCTTGTCCACCACAAGAAGACGATCTCCAGCACAGTCAAACGCCATGGCAGTCGGACGGTTCAACTCCCCATCACCACTCCCATGAGATCCGAACCGGAAATCCAAATTCTCCATCAGGACGGAAGATAAGAACCTCGTGCTTCTCCCGATCACAGATCCCCAACTGCAATAATCAACAACAAACATAATTTTTAGATTCCCTTCAAGAATAAATTATCTCATTATACACAATCAGTACCTAAATATACTAATAATATCTCATTATGATATGATTTATAATTTTATTTGATTTATTATTTATAAAGACTTTAAAATTACCTGTTCAGTGGTTTTGCTGGTGGCGACTCCCAGGGTTTTCGTTTAATGAGTTGTCCAGTCGATTCGTCCACCTCAATATCCAGGGAGACCACAGGACTAGGGTAATGGAGCACCGACGAGTAGTTTCTGGAAACATGGAAGGAGAGTGAAGACTGGATCCGGTCCCCAATGACGAGGAAAGCCGTGTGGGGTCCGCACTCCAGAGGACGATAGACACACGAAATCCGAGACAAGTCACCCCTCAGTTCCAGCTGGACAGGATACCGGAGTCCTGAAGGGCTCCTCACGTAGCAGTCCAAGGTCATCAGGTCCATCTTCTCCAAGTTTGTTCCATCCACCCAGAATTCGCACGCTTGGTCCTTGAAATGCTCCAGATCCCCGCTTTTGAGTTCCAGACTCTCGTAGACCTCCTCTTCAGTAACAGCGAACATGGACAGAAGATCCGCAAGGCTTGTCCCTTCAGACGTCTCCTCCGGTGTGGCCAAAGAGGTAGAGTATTCAGAACTATCCAGTCCATCTTCAAAAAGATCCGATGGCAAGGCGAAGAAAGTCATCTCTGCTTCCAGACATCGCTCAACGATTGTCTCCATCTGAAAATAACAAATAAATAAAACACTCATAAATACACCAAATCATAAATACAAACCTGGAAATGAAACCAATCAATTAAATGAACTTGAAACAAATAAAAAGCCATCACTCACCGTAGAAATTAAAAAGTCTCGAAAAAGGACTCCGTAGTAATAGTAAAAGTTCAGAGTTCGGTGAAGGTTTAGAGTTTGGAGGAGAGATGTTGTTTGTGGAAAAGCAAAAATTGCTATGAGACTTGAAGGGGACTGGAGACCTTTTATATGGAACCGAAGGGTCCTTATTTGTACCCACGTCTATACCAGTTGGTTAATATCCACAAAAACGCCCCCTCCCTTTCTCTTCCATTCCAGTTCCAAGCTGCATGCAGTTCCACAATTAGATATTCCAGGGTCGGTCGGATGCAGGATTAGTGGATGCAGGACAGACTGCATGTCTGCCCATGCAGCCTTTCACTTCCAGAAACTCCCCCTTCTTCTCCATTCAGTATCACTCTAATTAGTTAAAAGGGCGTTTCTTCCCACTGAAGGATTAAATAGATAATCTCATTCAACAATTTCTTCCCTAATTATTATTTTCTTAAATAATTTTAACCAACTACCTTAAAAGTAATAATATTATGGCCGTATCTATCATTACCATTTCATTACTAGATATTAGAGACTTAGAGAGAGTAATACTACAATAATAATATTATAATTCGCACATTGAGCTGTTAGGCCACAAAACAAAATATTTCCTTCCAATAATCAGTTTTTAAGCAATATTTTATGAAGAAATGCCAGTTTATTACAAATTTATGACATATTTAGAATTTTCAAATTAGAAATACTAATGGCACACTGTTAATACATGTAACTTCATTGTTCGGGCGGGTTTTTAATGTTATATGGGAAAATGTTGATTTGTGGTGTAGTTTAAGTTATTGACACGCAAACCGCCACTCTTATGTCTAATTGTTGTGTGTTGTATTCTCTTATATGTAAACTGACTAACTTTACTTGTAAAATGTGCTAATTTGTTTAGGCGACTATTAATAACATGTAAGGCGACAACATTATTCGATATCGTATGACCTATTCTATTATTTAACGTAATGTATAAAGCTTAACTAATATGTGTTATTCTATGTTCAAACCGTATAATGTTTAATGTGAAATCTTGTATTCTCTCATAAATGTGGAGACCATCACATAAATGTGGAGACCATCACTTGAGTGTGGAGACCATCATATGAGTGTGGAGACCATCTCATACATAGAGTACGATACAATGAACTCTATCCATGTAATGTAATGTATTTTATGATGTGTTTCATATTCGTGTACTTTCGTGTCCAGACATTATGCTAATTAATGTAAGAAAATCACTATCTTAATCCCCAATGTCAGGATTTGTACACTTTTATTGTATGTATTTGACCTCTTTGTGTTATATGGACTTACTTGTATTAGTTAAGATGTTATATATTGACTCGTGTATACTAATCTCTTACCGAACTTTCTAGAACTTAATTTTGTATTCAGGGCGTCCCTAATTACGCATTCATGTAGCTTTCTGTTGTATCCTTTTCAATGTATTCCAATTGTCTATATATAGGACCCATGTCAATGTAATTCAATGCGATCTCTTTAATCTTACGTGAGCATTCGGTCAGACTAGTCAGGAACTCTTGTCGTCTTTTTACTTGAATTAAATTATCCTGACTAGAACTTTCTTGTTTCCGAATTATTGATTATTTCATTTACTTGTCGTTTTGATTCTCATTACTCGTATTACTAAGAGTCTATTGCATTCTATTGTTGTAGTCAGTATTTGAGTTCATAGCTTCATTTATCTCACTTAAGCTCATTTCGCCATAACTTACAACATCATTTCATTCAACATTTTGAATCTCATCTAATCATTATTAGACCACTAATCCTTTTTCCAATTCTTTGCTACAGCCCAAAACATTGGTCCTTCGAGCCGGATACTCGGGTCACTTGAGATATAGTGATCCAGGTTCCAAAAACTATCGGGAAACTGTTCGAGCGTTGGAGAAGGATTTGGATTATCAATTTCGTTTCACTGCAACTTATTGAAAATGGAATCGGTCATCAAGAAGAGGACAAGTATGAAGGGAAAAATTACCACACTACAGAAGTCTGTGGAAGCGAATACGACTACTCCACTTACGGTAACAAAAGCTAAATTATTATTGGAACAAGCCTACAAGCTAGTAGAGAGGAACGATGCCCTGCATGAAGAACTTGTACAGCTCTGCGATCAGGACGAAGACATGGATCGTATCGAATCAATGCGAGATGAAGAGCAGGCAAGACTTCTTGCTATACTGGAGACGTTGACGGAAATCATCGAACCAGTCACCTCTGGGGCTAGGACTTCAACTTCGGGTTCGGGAGATGGCTTCAGCCACCTGCTCCAACTCTCAGGATTCTGCTGCTACTAAGGTTCGTCTACCTCAATTAAACTTACCTACCTTTAGTGGAAGTCGTCACGATTGGACGTCGTTTCATGATTTGTTCAAAGCTGCAATTCACAGTAATGACAAACTGAGCGATGCCCAAAAACTTCAATACTTGAAATTATCTTTGACTGGAGAACCATCACTTCTTCTGAAGTCGTTTCCGATTACGGACACAAATTACTCCGAGGCGTGGAAAACTCTCACGAGCAGGTATGAAAACACGCGTGAAATTATTAGAGCAAATTTTGAGCGATTACTTAGCCAGGGCCACGTCCAGGCCGAAAACCCTACTACTCTGCAGAACTTACTGGATACAACGCAGGAGTGTTTGAGGGCAATCAGCAACGCTGGAGCTGATGATAAGCAAGCATACGATTTACTGGTGATGCAATTTCTTCTTGGAAAATTGGACGGCGAATCTCGTCTTCAGTGGGAACTCACAGTCGACTCGGATACTCTACCTACGATGGAAGGCTTCATGAAGACCTTAGGTACTCGGGCACGAGCTAATGTCGCAGCCAAAGTCCCAGAAGCCGTAAAACCGAGGATTGAAGGGAAGAAGAAAGATACTGTGGTGAACCATGGAGCAGCTGCGTCCAACTTCAATGACTCTAAGCCACCTTGTTCTGCTTGCGGAGGAAGTCACTATCTGTTCAGGTGCTCAAGCTTCAGATCGATGTCCGTCGACCAGCGTTGGGACCATGTCCGAAGTAACCCCTGCTGTCATTTGTGTTTGAAGAAAGATTGCCGGAGTGATTCTTGTCTCTTTGGAGGATGTAGAAGCTGCAAGGAGAACCATAATATTTTACTCCACAAGGAAACACCACATTCGGATCCAGTCTCAGAGCCTGTTCCAGAACCAACTCCGTCTACTTCGTCGGTAGTTGCTCAACCTGGCAGGGTAGGTCTCTTTTCGTCTATCTTTTCTAATACTCAAGTTCTATTGTCTACAGCCTTGATTCGAGTGCAAGACAGAAGCGGATGTTTTCAACTCTTCAGAGCACTATTGGACAACGGATCACAGGCTAGCTTCATCACTTCTAGCTGCGCCACCAAACTTGGTCTATGTCGACAGAAGGTGAACGTTCCACTTACTGGATTGGCAACTGTCAGCGCTGGGGCGTCTCAAGAAGCAGCGGAGGTGGCTTTTACTTCGTGTCATGGATTTGAACCTTTGTTTCGTGTACAAGCCCTCATCCTCAAGCAAATCACCCGTGATCTCCCAACTGCACCACTAGTTCCAGAGGATTGGCCTCATTTGCGTGAGTTGCAGCTTGCGGATCCGCGGTACTACGAGGAAGGCAGCATTGATATTCTCTTAGGAGGCGACATCTTCTATAGTCTCCTTACGGCTGGAATTCGTCCAGGCCCCACCTGGGGCACCTTTGGCTGTCAACACTGTGCTTGGCTGGATCGTTGGTGGTAAGGTTGGTAATACCAATACCAATACTTCATCAATTTCTACTTTTCATGTTCAGTGCGATGCGAGCGATCAACTTCGAAAATCTTGGGAACTTGAAGAATTCTCCGATACGAAGCTGCAACCTCCCGCAAAACCGGTATGTGCAAACCACTTTGTTTCAACTCCTTCACAAGTTGAGGACGGGCGATTCGTCGTTCGTCTGCCTTCTAAGTCCAGCGTCGGTACACTTGGAGCATCTCGTGACTCTGCCGTGCGTTGCTTGGAGGCTGTGAACAGAAGACATTCAGCAATTCCTCTTGAGCAGGAGAAGCATAACGACGTCTTTGAGAATTATTTTGATCTTAACCGAATGGAACTGGTCCCTGAGTGTGTCATGGGTAAGGTAAATTACTTTAAGCCTCATCATGCTGTTTTTCAGGACTCCAGTACCACGACCAACGTTCCGGTCGTTTTCGATGCATCAACTTCTACTTCGTCTGATGTATCACAACATGATATATTGATGGAGGGACCGAAATTTCAGGATGATCTGGTTTCAGTTTTAACTCGGTTCCGAAAACGTAAGGCGTGGAGGAAAGACTCAACTGAACCCATAAGAGTTTGCCGTATGTTAGCGGCGACATGTGGGATTTCTACATCTTCCTTCATTGCTGAATTCTGTGGCTTTGAGAAATTGTCGAGGATTGCTGTTTGCTTATCGCGGAGTCATCAATGTGTTGCCAGCAGTCAACTGAAGTCATTATATCCAATCTTGGACTACGAACTTGGGTTGCTTCGGGTTGGCGGCCGCCTTCTGAAATTTGCCATTCACCTGGATGCCAAACATCAAATTCTTTTGCCAAGGACAAGCAGAGTGACTGGGATGGTCGTTTTGTGGCTACTCATACCGGAAAAGACGGATTGACGAGAGTAGGAACCATCAAGACGTCAACTGGAAAATTTCAACGTCCGATTACCAAAGTATGTATTTTACCAATTGTTTAAGATATAAATGTGTTGAAATTTGATATTTCAAGGCGGGCTGTATGTTCGGGCGGGTTTTTAATGTTATATGGGAAAATGTTGATTTGTGGTGTAGTTTAAGTTATTGACACGCAAACCGCCACTCTTATGTCTAATTGTTGTGTGTTGTATTCTCTTATATGTAAACTGACTAACTTTACTTGTAAAATGTGCTAATTTGTTTAGGCGACTATTAATAACATGTAAGGCGACAACATTATTCGATATCGTATGACCTATTCTATTATTTAACGTAATGTATAAGCTTAACTAATATGTGTTATTCTATGTTCAAACCGTATAATGTTTAATGTGAAATCTTGTATTCTCTCATAAATGTGGAGACCATCACATAAATGTGGAGACCATCACTTGAGTGTGGAGACCATCATATGAGTGTGGAGACCATCTCATACATAGAGTACGATACAATGAACTCTATCCATGTAATGTAATGTATTTTTATGATGTGTTTCATATTCGTGTACTTTCGTTGTCCAGACATTATGCTAATTAATGTAAGAAAATCACTATCTTAATCCCCAATGTCAGGATTTGTACACTTTTATTGTATGTATTTGACCTCTTTGTGTTATATGGACTTACTTGTATTAGTTAAGATGTTATATATTGACTCGTGTATACTAATCTCTTACCGAACTTTCTAGAACTTAATTTTGTATTCAGGGCGTCCCTAATTACGCATTCATGTAGCTTTCTGTTGTATCCTTTTCAATGTATTCCAATTGTCTATATATAGGACCCATGTCAATGTAATTCAATGCGATCTCTTTAATCTTACGTGAGCATTCGGTCAGACTAGTCAGGAACTCTTGTCGTCTTTTTACTTGAATTAAATTATCCTGACTAGAACTTTCTTGTTTCCGAATTATTGATTATTTCATTTACTTGTCGTTTTGATTCTCATTACTCGTATTACTAAGAGTCTATTGCATTCTATTGTTGTAGTCAGTATTTGAGTTCATAGCTTCATTTATCTCACTTAAGCTCATTTCGCCATAACTTACAACATCATTTCATTCAACATTTTGAATCTCATCTAATCATTATTAGACCACTAATCCTTTTTCCAATTCTTTGCTACAGCCCAAAACATTCATTGTGTAATAATAAATTAACACTTCATTTAAAGTGACTGTCACCACATCACATATTTTCACCATTTACTTTTATAAGGCAAACATTTTTTAGTCTTGTGGATTTCATAAACCAAGGAATTTATCGGATTTGATATTTTCGAATATTAGTTTCAATTGGGACACAATGCCAATATTTATGTCGTACTATTTCTCGCTCATCAAAATCTTATAATATTGTGCATCTTGTGCAGCCTTTTTTTGGATTCCTTTGATGGTAAAATAAAAGGCGAATGGATTCATCCTCGAACATTTGCACTCCGCTCTGACCAACAAATAATCATCTCATTCAAGATGTTCACGTCACGTTCATACGTTGAACTAGTGCAATTCATTTTCAACCAGACCAAACTTGAATTCAAGTAGGCCACAATACGTCTGGAGATTCTCAATTTGTACCATGTTGGGTCATTTCCTTGAACAAACACTTTCATATCTGGAGACTTGAAAACGTATGCGGCGTATGTTTTTGCAACCAGAAAATGCATCTTGCCTGCAACATAGAAAAACGTTTGAGAAAAAATCCTTTTGCAAGTTTGCAAGGTGTAAAAGACGCTAACTAAGCCCAAACGAGGAAGAAGATGAAGTGGAATCGAAAACATTGCGTGGGAAAGTTCGAGAAGCAATCATAAACATACATGGAAATGTACGGAGATAAATAAATGGAACAAAACTTACAAACAACATTAGATGACATGAAATTCTCACACAAAAGGTAAGTATCTTTTCAATCTGTTCATGATCTTTATAAAGAAATTTTTAGCGTCTGCATCAGAGGAAATGAGATCGCGAGAGAAGTCACTTCCCAGTAGCCAGTGTAAAGCGCAGTGAAACATTAAATAGTGGTTTTGATGAAGAAGGCGCTTCTTGTTGACAATAAAAGTGTCGGCCAACTTCAAAGAATAGGCGTCCGATCGGGTCTTACGAAGCAATGAATCCGGGCCTGGCTTGAGTCTGTTGATCTTTCTTCTCACTACGTGAGCTTTCTCCATGTGATCGCATTTATCACATTTCCAAGGGCTGTTGTTTATTTCAATTGGATTCATTTGCAGTAGATAGCCTTTCCCGCATTTTGGGCACACTAAGGCTTGGAAGTATGTTCCCCCTTCAGTATTGTCCAGGCAACGCTCGCATTTGCAAATAAAGTGATGGCATCTTTGAATTCGCATTTGTCGTGGGACAGTGCCATATTGTGATTCTATAGGATTATAAGCAATTGACAAAATGCTGCCCTTTTTGATAGGCTTTCTTGCAAAAGGCGGATATTCCAATTCACGTCTCCATTCCGGTCCACATTTTCGGCAAATGAGTACTCCATAGTAGGACAGCATGAGTTTGAAATTAAGCTGGTGTAGAAGTAGACGGCTACACCGGCGTGTCTACATAATTCACAATTCAATTTATTATTAATAAATGATCTTACTAAATATAGTTAAATGAGAATTAAATATTTTTGATTTTGATTCTAACTCTGTGGATTGATTATCTCCATGACGGAATTTGAATCGGTTTTATTAGAAGTGTTGACCATAGTTGAGTGAATTCGTCCATTGAGACATCCATTTTGCAGTCCTGAGCCAAAAATTTCCAAATTTCCTTTGTATCGTGTTCATATTTCTTCTGGAAAACTTCACCAGGTTCATAATACTCAGAACAAAGGTCCACGAACTTTTGATATTTGACAGGCTCCACGTCTTTGGACAAAAAGAACTCTAAGGCAAATTAATTTCCAAAAGTTTTTCAGTCGCAGCTCTAATGCCCAATCTGGAGAAGACACCGCACTCATAATTTTTGTGTTTTATACTCTGTAGTACAAAATAATTCATTTTAAATTTCTCATTATGTAATAAGTAAAAATTACACTGAATTATGGTCATTGATGATTATGGTAATCAACTACTAATCACAATCATTCAACAAATAGTCATTTTTACCTTGGAACAATTAATCGAACAGCACGGCCAATGACATCGAGGGCACTTCATTGATCCATCTTCTATTTTTTTATAGCAACCCACGCAAGTAAATATCCAGTCTTCACAAACCCCTAATTGTTGACGTTGACATGGTGCAGAAATCAATGGAGACTCTTCCCAAACGACATCCCCATGGTCAAAGTCCTTTTCAGCTATCAGATATCGTCCCAAATCTTCACTTTCTTTACAACTAAAACGGCTGAGCATTTTGACAGTAATTATTGATTGCAATAATATAATAGATGTTCATTCGCAGAATACAACTTAACTGTTAACACAAATATGGACAAAGATTAATAAAATTTTAATGTCGTCTAGCTATTGGATAGTTGATGAAGTTATTGTCACACAGTATTTTCAACATAAAGAAACAATAATTAGTATTTGTAAACAAATTTTATTCAAATTTTATTCCAAAACTTTATTCCATGACAGTGCCTAACTTGTCATTTGTTGACAGTGCGAAATGTTCTGTTCTTTTTGTCCCTTGCCTCGCTCGCCTCTTAGGTAGCAAGTAGCAACTAGGAAAATCAGACTGCTTTGTGCTTGTGCGATTGCTTGTGTATTGCCCGTGTCAACAAGTACAGTACAGTGGAAGCCATATACAAAGTTAGCGCGGTTTTTTCACATTTCATAAACAATTTTTCATTTTTCGGTATAAAAAACGCTTGTTTTTACATTCTTTGAAAGTGTATTATATCTAATTTTGCCCTGTGAAGCATTAACCTGCAAACGCCAAATTCAAAAAATGCTGTTGCTAACTAACACCCAGTCATATTCGTCGGTTTATATGTTAAATGCATCCATTTACAATAATGCCAATTTTTCTTAAAGACAAAGATGTATGAGTATTTCTTGTTTTAAAACATCTTAGTATGTTACATAAGCTGTATGAATCTATTTCCAATTGTGAACTGTCAGCTAGCTGAGAAAAATGTTTACAAATTTAAATAAATGCTCAAGAAACTTTACTATGTAGGTGTCAAAATCCCTGCCTAAAAAGTCCTGATACATCAATCAATAATATGAATAAATAAAAAAAAAATACATAAAGTAGATTTCTCAAGATACAGATTTATTTACACCTTTGGCAATTATTACATACAAAATGTACAGACAAACAATAAATGTCACAATCATTAAATAAAATAATATAATTGTAAACATGAGATAAATACAAATAAATGTTGATTGTAGAAAGTTGGTTGATGAGAGTGGATTAGAAGATCCTGACTCGTCCGTTGAGGTCGAGAACGGCGAGGTATCCAGCACGCATGACGGAAATATCCAAGGGCAGGTCGAGGAAGCAGTTGTTGCCAACAGAGTGGATGGTCTGAAGAAGTTTTCCAGAGGACGAGTTGAAGACTTTGACCGAGTTGCTCCTTGAGTCGCAGACGATAACGTTGCCACAAATATCCACGTCGAGTCCAGATGGGCGCCGAAGAAGAGTGTTGTCCACCAGAAGTACGCTCCTCCCGGTTCTCACGTCCACCTTGAAGATGCAATGCAGATTGAAAGTCCGTCACGAACACGCTGCTCCCTATAATCAACAATTAATTAAAATAGAATTAGAGTTATGTATTTGAAAACAAATGGACAATTAAATAAGTAAAAAGACATGAAAAGTTAGTTACCTGTGTTATCGAAGGCCACTCCCCTCGGGTACTTGAACTCTCCACAGTGTTGACGGATGAATCGGCCGGTCGAGTCGAAGAACTGGATCCTAGCGTTTCTCGAGTCGGCCACCACGATCAGTTGTCCATCCTTAGAAACGGCGATATCCCACGGAAATCTGAATTGTCCCGCACCATGTCCACGACTTCCGAACGAAGAAATGAATTGTCCAGTGCAAGTGAAGATTTGAATCCGATGGTTGTCCTTGTCCACCACAAGAAGACGATCTCCAGCACAGTCAAACGCCATGGCAGTCGGACGGTTCAACTCCCCATCACCACTCCCATGAGATCCGAACCGGAAATCAAATTCTCCATCAGGACGGAAGATAAGAACCTCGTGCTTCTCCCGATCACAGATCCCCAACTGCAATAATCAACAACAAACATAATTTTTAGTTCCCTTCAAGAATAAATTATCTCATTATACACAATCAGTACCTAAATATACTAATAATATCTCATTATGATATGATTTATAATTTTATTTGATTTATTATTTATAAAGACTTTAAAATTACCTGTTCAGTGGTTTTGCTGGTGGCGACTCCCCAGGGTTTTCGTTTAATGAGTTGTCCAGTCGATTCGTCCACCTCAATATCCAGGGAGACCACAGGACTAGGGTAATGGAGCACCGACGAGTAGTTTCTGGAAACATGGAAGGAGAGTGAAGACTGGATCCGGTCCCCAATGACGAGGAAAGCCGTGTGGGGTCCGCACTCCAGAGGACGATAGACACACGAAATCCGAGACAAGTCACCCCTCAGTTCCAGCTGGACAGGATACCGGAGTCCTGAAGGGCTCCTCACGTAGCAGTCCAAGGTCATCAGGTCCATCTTCTCCAAGTTTGTTCCATCCACCCAGAATTCGCACGCTTGGTCCTTGAAATGCTCCAGATCCCCGCTTTTGAGTTCCAGACTCTCGTAGACCTCCTCTTCAGTAACAGCGAACATGGACAGAAGATCCGCAAGGCTTGTCCCTTCAGACGTCTCCTCCGGTGTGGCCAAAGAGGTAGAGTATTCAGAACTATCCAGTCCATCTTCAAAAAGATCCGATGGCAAGGCGAAGAAAGTCATCTCTGCTTCCAGACATCGCTCAACGATTGTCTCCATCTGAAAATAACAAATAAATAAAACACTCATAAATACACCAAATCATAAATACAAACCTGGAAATGAAACCAATCAATTAAATGAACTTGAAACAAATAAAAAAGCCATCACTCACCGTAGAAATTAAAAAAGTCTCGAAAAAGGACTCCGTAGTAATAGTAAAAGTTCAGAGTTCGGTGAAGGTTTAGAGTTTGGAGGAGAGATGTTGTTTGTGGAAAAGCAAAAATTGCTATGAGACTTGAAGGGGACTGGAGACCTTTTATATGGAACCGAAGAGGTCCTTATTTGTACCCACGTCTATACCAGTTGGTTAATATCCACAAAAAACGCCCCCTCCCTTTCTCTTCCATTCCAGTTCCAAGCTGCATGCAGTTCCACAATTAGATATTCCAGGGTCGGTCGGATGCAGGATTAGTGGATGCAGGACAGACTGCATGTCTGCCCATGCAGCCTTTCACTTCCAAGAAACTCCCCCTTCTTCTCCATTCAGTATCACTCTAATTAGTTAAAAAGGAGCGTTTCTTCCCACTGAAGGATTAAATAGATAATCTCATTCAACAATTTCTTCCTAATTATTATTTTCTTAAATAATTTTAACCAACTACCTTAAAAGTAATAATATTATGGCCGTATCTATCATTACCATTTCATTACTAGATATTAGAGACTTAGAGAGAGTAATACTACAATAATAATATTATAATTCGCACATTGAGCTGTTAGGCCACAAAACAAAATATTTCCTTCCAATAATCAGTTTTTAAGCAATATTTTATGAAGAAATGCCAGTTTATTACAAATTTATGACATATTTAGAATTTTCAAATTAGAAATACTAATGGCACACTGTTAATACATGTAACTTCATTGTGTAATAATAAATTAACACTTCATTTAAAGTGACTGTCACCACATCACATATTTTCACCATTTTACTTTTATAAGGCAAACATTTTTTAGTCTTGTGGATTTCATAAACCAAGGAATTTATCGGATACTGATATTTTCGAATATTAGTTTCAATTGGGACACAATGCCAATATTTATGTCGTACTATTTCTCGCTCATCAAAATCTTATAATATTGTGCATCTTGTGCAGCCTTTTTTTGGATTCCTTTGATGGTAAAATAAAAGGCGAATGGATTCATCCTCGAACATTTGCACTCGCTCTGACCAACAAATAATCATCTCATTCAAGATGTTCACGTCACGTTCATACGTTGAACTAGTGCAATTCATTTTCAACCAGACCAAACTTGAATTCAAGTAGGCCACAATACGTCTGGAGATTCTCAATTTGTACCATGTTGGGTCATTTCCTTGAACAAACACTTTCATATCTGGAGACTTGAAAACGTATGCGGCGTATGTTTTGCAACCAGAAAATGCATCTTGCCTGCAACATAGAAAAACGTTTGAGAAAAAAATCCTTTTGCAAGTTTGCAAGGTGTAAAAGACGCTAACTAAGCCCAAACGAGGAAGAAGATGAAGTGGAATCGAAAACATTGCGTGGGAAAGTTCGAGAAGCAATCATAAACATACATGGAAATGTACGGAGATAAATAAATGGAACAAAACTTACAAACAACATTAGATGACATGAAATTCTCACACAAAGGTAAGTATCTTTTCAATCTGTTCATGATCTTTATAAAGAAATTTTTAGCGTCTGCATCAGAGGAAATGAGATCGCGAGAGAAGTCACTTCCCAGTAGCCAGTGTAAAGCGCAGTGAAACATTAAATAGTGGTTTTGATGAAGAAGGCGCTTCTTGTTGACAATAAAAGTGTCGGCCAACTTCAAAAGAATAGGCGTCCGATCGGGTCTTACGAAGCAATGAATCCGGGCCTGGCTTGAGTCTGTTGATCTTTTCTTCTCACTACGTGAGCTTTCTCCATGTGATCGCATTTATCACATTTCCAAGGGCTGTTGTTTATTTCAATTGGATTCATTTGCAGTAGATAGCCTTTCCCGCATTTTGGGCACACTAAGGCTTGGAAGTATGTTCCCCCTTCAGTATTGTCCAGGCAACGCTCGCATTTGCAAATAAAGTGATGGCATCTTTGAATTCGCATTTGTCGTGGGACAGTGCCATATTGTGATTCTATAGGATTATAAGCAATTGACAAAATGCTGCCCTTTTTGATAGGCTTTCTTGCAAAAAGGCGGATATTCCAATTCACGTCTCCATTCCGGTCCACATTTTCGGCAAATGAGTACTCCATAGTAGGACAGCATGAGTTTGAAATTAAGCTGGTGTAGAAGTAGACGGCTACACCGGCGTGTCTACATAATTCACAATTCAATTTATTATTAATAAATGATCTTACTAAATATAGTTAAATGAGAATTAAATATTTTTGATTTTGATTCTAACTCTGTGGATTGATTATCTCCATGACGGAATTTGAATCGGTTTATTAGAAGTGTTGACCATAGTTGAGTGAATTCGTCCATTGAGACATCCATTTTGCAGTCCTGAGCCAAAAATTTCCAAATTTCCTTTGTATCGTGTTCATATTTCTTCTGGAAAACTTCACCAGGTTCATAATACTCAGAACAAAGGTCCACGAACTTTTGATATTTGACAGGCTCCACGTCTTTGGACAAAAAGAACTCTAAGGCAAATTAATTTCCAAAAGTTTTCAG
The DNA here is from genome assembly GCA_020055645.1 of Tomocerus qinae. NCBI lineage: Eukaryota > Metazoa > Arthropoda > Collembola > Entomobryomorpha > Tomoceridae > Tomocerus > Tomocerus qinae. The sequence goes on from CM034548.1 coordinate 31,731,763, forward strand.
TCGCAGCTCTAATGCCCAATCTGGAGAAGACACCGCACTCATAATTTTTGTGTTTTATACTCTGTAGTACAAAATAATTCATTTTAAATTTCTCATTATGTAATAAGTAAAAATTACACTGAATTATGGTCATTGATGATTATGGTAATCAACTACTAATCACAATCATTCAACAAATAGTCATTTTTACCTTGGAACAATTAATCGAACAGCACGGCCAATGACATCGAGGGCACTTCATTGATCCATCTTCTATTTTTTTATAGCAACCCACGCAAGTAAATATCCAGTCTTCACAAACCCCTAATTGTTGACGTTGACATGGTGCAGAAATCAATGGAGACTCTTCCCAAACGACATCCCCATGGTCAAAGTCCTTTTCAGCTATCAGATATCGTCCCAAATCTTCACTTTCTTTACAACTAAAACGGCTGAGCATTTTGACAGTAATTATTGATTGCAATAATATAATAGATGTTCATTCGCAGAATACAACTTAACTGTTAACACAAATATGGACAAAGATTAATAAAATTTTAATGTCGTCTAGCTATTGAATAGTTGATGAAGTTATTGTCACACAGTATTTTCAACATAAAGAAACAATAATTAGTATTTGTAAACAAATTTTATTCAAATTTTATTCCAAAACTTTATTCCATGACAGTGCCTAACTTGTCATTTGTTGACAGTGCGAAATGTTCTGTTCTTTTTTGTCCCTTGCCTCGCTCGCCTCTTAGGTAGCAAGTAGCAACTAGGAAAATCAGACTGCTTTGTGCTTGTGCGATTGCTTGTGTATTGCCCGTGTCAACAAGTACAGTACAGTGGAAGCCATATACAAAGTTAGCGCGGTTTTTTCACATTTCATAAACAATTTTCATTTTTCGGTATAAAAAACGCTTGTTTTTACATTCTTTGAAAGTGTATTATATCTAATTTTGCACTGTGAAGCATTAACCTGCAAACGCCAAATTCAAAAATGCTGTTGCTAACTAACACCCAGTCATATTCGTCGGTTTATATGTTAAATGCATCCATTTACAATAATGCCAATTTTTCTTAAAGACAAAGATGTATGAGTATTTCTTGTTTTAAAACATCTTAGTATGTTACATAAGCTGTATGAATCTATTTCCAATTGTGAACTGTCAGCTAGCTGAGAAAAATGTTTACAAATTTAAATAAATGCTCAAGAAACTTTACTATGTAGGTGTCAAAATCCCTGCCTAAAAGTCCTGATACATCAATCAATAATATGAATAAATAAAAAAAAATACATAAAGTAGATTTCTCAAGATACAGATTTATTTACACCTTTGGCAATTATTACATACAAAATGTACAGACAAACAGTAAATGTCACAATCATTAAATAAAATAATATAATTGTAAACATGAGATAAATACAAATAAATGTTGATTGTAGAAAGTTGGTTGATGAGAGTGAATTAGAAGATCCTGACTCGTCCGTTGAGGTCGAGAACGGCGAGGTATCCAGCACGCATGACGGAAATATCCAAGGGCAGGTCGAGGAAGCAGTTGTTGCCAACAGAGTGGATGGTCTGAAGAAGTTTTCCAGAGGACGAGTTGAAGACTTTGACGGAGTTGCTCCTTGAGTCGCAGACGATAACGTTGCCACAAATATCCACGTCGAGTCCAGATGGGCGCCGAAGAAGAGTGTTGTCCACCAGAAGTACGCTCCTCCCGGTTCTCACGTCCACCTTGAAGATGCAATGCAGATTGAAGTCCGTCACGAACACGCTGCTCCCTATAATCAACAATTAATTAAAATAGAATTAGAGTTATGTATTTGAAAACAAATGGACAATTAAATAAGTAAAAAGACATGAAAAGTTAGTTACCTGTGTTATCGAAGGCCACTCCCCCTCGGGTACTTGAACTCTCCACAGTGTTGACGGATGAATCGGCCGGTCGAGTCGAAGAACTGGATCCTAGCGTTTCTCGAGTCGGCCACCACGATCAGTTGTCCATCCTTAGAAACGGCGATATCCCACGGAAATCTGAATTGTCCCGCACCATGTCCACGACTTCCGAACGAAGAAATGAATTGTCCAGTGCAAGTGAAGATTTGAATCCGATGGTTGTCCTTGTCCACCACAAGAAGACGATCTCCAGCACAGTCAAACGCCATGGCAGTCGGACGGTTCAACTCCCCATCACCACTCCCATGAGATCCGAACCGGAAATCAAATTCTCCATCAGGACGGAAGATAAGAACCTCGTGCTTCTCCCGATCACAGATCCCCAACTGCAATAATCAACAACAAACATAATTTTAGTTCCCTTCAAGAATAAATTATCTCATTATACACAATCAGTACCTAAATATACTAATAATATCTCATTATGATATGATTTATAATTTTATTTGATTTATTATTTATAAAGACTTTAAAATTACCTGTTCAGTGGTTTTGCTGGTGGCGACTCCCCAGGGTTTTCGTTTAATGAGTTGTCCAGTCGATTCGTCCACCTCAATATCCAGGGGAGACCCCAGGACTAGGGTAATGGAGCACCGACGAGTAGTTTCTGGAAACATGGAAGGAGAGTGAAGACTGGATCCGGTCCCCAATGACGAGGAAAGCCGTGTGGGGTCCGCACTCCAGAGGACGATAGACACACGAAATCCGAGACAAGTCACCCCTCAGTTCCAGCTGGACAGGATACCGGAGTCCTGAAGGGCTCCTCACGTAGCAGATCCAAGGTCATCAGGTCCATCTTCTCCAAGTTTGTTCCATCCACCCAGAATTCGCACGCTTGGTCCTTGAAATGCTCCAGATCCCCGCTTTTGAGTTCCAGACTCTCGTAGACCTCCTCTTCAGTAACAGCGAACATGGACAGAAGATCCGCAAAGGCTTGTCCCTTCAGACGTCTCCTCCGGTGTGGCCAAAGAGGTAGAGTATTCAGAACTATCCAGTCCATCTTCAAAAAAGATCCGATGGCAAGGCGAAAAAACTCATCTCTGCTTCCAGACATCGCTCAACGATTGTCTCCATCTGAAAATAACAAATAAATAAAACACTCATAAATACACCAAATCATAAATACAAACCTGGAAATGAAACCAATCAATTAAATGAACTTGAAACAAATAAAAAAGCCATCACTCACCGTAGAAATTAAAAAAGTCTCGAAAAAGGACTCCGTAGTAATAGTAAAAGTTCAGAGTTCGGTGAAGGTTTAGAGTTTGGAGGAGAGATGTTGTTTGTGGAAAAGCAAAAATTGCTATGAGACTTGAAGGGGACTGGAGACCTTTTATATGGAACCGAAGGGTCCTTATTTGTACCCACGTCTATACCAGTTGGTTAATATCCACAAAAAACGCCCCCTCCCTTTCTCTTCCATTCCAGTTCCAAGCTGCATGCAGTTCCACAATTAGATATTCCAGGGTCGGTCGGATGCAGGATTAGTGGATGCAGGACAGACTGCATGTCTGCCCATGCAGCCTTTCACTTCCAGAAACTCCCCCTTCTTCTCCATTCAGTATCACTCTAATTAGTTAAAAAGGGCGTTTCTTCCCACTGAAGGATTAAATAGATAATCTCATTCAACAATTTCTTCCTAATTATTATTTTCTTAAATAATTTTAACCAACTACCTTAAAAGTAATAATATTATGGCCGTATCTATCATTACCATTTCATTACTAGATATTAGAGACTTAGAGAGAGTAATACTACAATAATAATATTATAATTCGCACATTGAGCTGTTAGGCCACAAAACAAAATATTTCCTTCCAATAATCAGTTTTTAAGCAATATTTTATGAAGAAATGCCAGTTTATTACAAATTTATGACATATTTAGAATTTTCAAATTAGAAATACTAATGGCACACTGTTAATACATGTAACTTCATTGTTCGGGCGGGTTTTTAATGTTATATGGGAAAATGTTGATTTGTGGTGTAGTTTAAGTTATTGACACGCAAACCGCCACTCTTATGTCTAATTGTTGTGTGTTGTATTCTCTTATATGTAAACTGACTAACTTTACTTGTAAAATGTGCTAATTTGTTTAGGCGACTATTAATAACATGTAAGGCGACAACATTATTCGATATCGTATGACCTATTCTATTATTTAACGTAATGTATAAGCTTAACTAATATGTGTTATTCTATGTTCAAACCGTATAATGTTTAATGTGAAATCTTGTATTCTCTCATAAATGTGGAGACCATCACATAAATGTGGAGACCATCACTTGAGTGTGGAGACCATCATATGAGTGTGGAGACCATCTCATACATAGAGTACGATACAATGAACTCTATCCATGTAATGTAATGTATTTTATGATGTGTTTCATATTCGTGTACTTTCGTGTCCAGACATTATGCTAATTAATGTAAGAAAATCACTATCTTAATCCCCAATGTCAGGATTTGTACACTTTTATTGTATGTATTTGACCTCTTTGTGTTATATGGACTTACTTGTATTAGTTAAGATGTTATATATTGACTCGTGTATACTAATCTCTTACCGAACTTTCTAGAACTTAATTTTGTATTCAGGGCGTCCCTAATTACGCATTCATGTAGCTTTCTGTTGTATCCTTTTCAATGTATTCCAATTGTCTATATATAGGACCCATGTCAATGTAATTCAATGCGATCTCTTTAATCTTACGTGAGCATTCGGTCAGACTAGTCAGGAACTCTTGTCGTCTTTTTACTTGAATTAAATTATCCTGACTAGAACTTTCTTGTTTCCGAATTATTGATTATTTCATTTACTTGTCGTTTTGATTCTCATTACTCGTATTACTAAGAGTCTATTGCATTCTATTGTTGTAGTCAGTATTTGAGTTCATAGCTTCATTTATCTCACTTAAGCTCATTTCGCCATAACTTACAACATCATTTCATTCAACATTTTGAATCTCATCTAATCATTATTAGACCACTAATCCTTTTTCCAATTCTTTGCTACAGCCCAAAACATTGGTCCTTCGAGCCGGATACTCGGGTCACTTGAGATATAGTGATCCAGGTTCCAAAAACTATCGGGAAACTGTTCGAGCGTTGGAGAAGGATTTGGATTATCAATTTCGTTTCACTGCAACTTATTGAAAATGGAATCGGTCATCAAGAAGAGGACAAGTATGAAGGGAAAAATTACCACACTACAGAAGTCTGTGGAAGCGAATACGACTACTCCACTTACGGTAACAAAAGCTAAATTATTATTGGAACAAGCCTACAAGCTAGTAGAGAGGAACGATGCCCTGCATGAAGAACTTGTACAGCTCTGCGATCAGGACGAAGACATGGATCGTATCGAATCAATGCGAGATGAAGAGCAGGCAAGACTTCTTGCTATACTGGAGACGTTGACGGAAATCATCGAACCAGTCACCTCTGGGGCTAGGACTTCAACTTCGGGTTCGGGAGATGCTTCAGCCACCTGCTCCAACTCTCAGGATTCTGCTGCTACTAAGGTTCGTCTACCTCAATTAAACTTACCTACCTTTAGTGGAAGTCGTCACGATTGGACGTCGTTTCATGATTTGTTCAAAGCTGCAATTCACAGTAATGACAAACTGAGCGATGCCCAAAAACTTCAATACTTGAAATTATCTTTGACTGGAGAACCATCACTTCTTCTGAAGTCGTTTCCGATTACGGACACAAATTACTCCGAGGCGTGGAAAACTCTCACGAGCAGGTATGAAAACACGCGTGAAATTATTAGAGCAAATTTTGAGCGATTACTTAGCCAGGGCCACGTCCAGGCCGAAAACCCTACTACTCTGCAGAACTTACTGGATACAACGCAGGAGTGTTTGAGGGCAATCAGCAACGCTGGAGCTGATGATAAGCAAGCATACGATTTACTGGTGATGCAATTTCTTCTTGGAAAATTGGACGGCGAATCTCGTCTTCAGTGGGAACTCACAGTCGACTCGGATACTCTACCTACGATGGAAGGCTTCATGAAGACCTTAGGTACTCGGGCACGAGCTAATGTCGCAGCCAAAGTCCCAGAAGCCGTAAAACCGAGGATTGAAGGGAAGAAGAAAGATACTGTGGTGAACCATGGAGCAGCTGCGTCCAACTTCAATGACTCTAAGCCACCTTGTTCTGCTTGCGGAGGAAGTCACTATCTGTTCAGGTGCTCAAGCTTCAGATCGATGTCCGTCGACCAGCGTTGGGACCATGTCCGAAGTAACCCCTGCTGTCATTTGTGTTTGAAGAAAGATTGCCGGAGTGATTCTTGTCTCTTTGGAGGATGTAGAAGCTGCAAGGAGAACCATAATATTTTACTCCACAAGGAAACACCACATTCGGATCCAGTCTCAGAGCCTGTTCCAGAACCAACTCCGTCTACTTCGTCGGTAGTTGCTCAACCTGGCAGGGTAGGTCTCTTTTCGTCTATCTTTTCTAATACTCAAGTTCTATTGTCTACAGCCTTGATTCGAGTGCAAGACAGAAGCGGATGTTTTCAACTCTTCAGAGCACTATTGGACAACGGATCACAGGCTAGCTTCATCACTTCTAGCTGCGCCACCAAACTTGGTCTATGTCGACAGAAGGTGAACGTTCCACTTACTGGATTGGCAACTGTCAGCGCTGGGGCGTCTCAAGAAGCAGCGGAGGTGGCTTTTACTTCGTGTCATGGATTTGAACCTTTGTTTCGTGTACAAGCCCTCATCCTCAAGCAAATCACCCGTGATCTCCCAACTGCACCACTAGTTCCAGAGGATTGGCCTCATTTGCGTGAGTTGCAGCTTGCGGATCCGCGGTACTACGAGGAAGGCAGCATTGATATTCTCTTAGGAGGCGACATCTTCTATAGTCTCCTTACGGCTGGAATTCGTCCAGGCCCACCTGGGGCACCTTTGGCTGTCAACACTGTGCTTGGCTGGATCGTTGGTGGTAAGGTTGGTAATACCAATACCAATACTTCATCAATTTCTACTTTTCATGTTCAGTGCGATGCGAGCGATCAACTTCGAAAATCTTGGGAACTTGAAGAATTCTCCGATACGAAGCTGCAACCTCCCGCAAAACCGGTATGTGCAAACCACTTTGTTTCAACTCCTTCACAAGTTGAGGACGGGCGATTCGTCGTTCGTCTGCCTTCTAAGTCCAGCGTCGGTACACTTGGAGCATCTCGTGACTCTGCCGTGCGTTGCTTGGAGGCTGTGAACAGAAGACATTCAGCAATTCCTCTTGAGCAGGAGAAGCATAACGACGTCTTTGAGAATTATTTTGATCTTAACCGAATGGAACTGGTCCCTGAGTGTGTCATGGGTAAGGTAAATTACTTTAAGCCTCATCATGCTGTTTTTCAGGACTCCAGTACCACGACCAACGTTCCGGTCGTTTTCGATGCATCAACTTCTACTTCGTCTGATGTATCACAACATGATATATTGATGGAGGGACCGAAATTTCAGGATGATCTGGTTTCAGTTTTAACTCGGTTCCGAAAACGTAAGGCGTGGAGGAAAGACTCAACTGAACCCATAAGAGTTTGCCGTATGTTAGCGGCAACATGTGGGATTTCTACATCTTCCTTCATTGCTGAATTCTGTGGCTTTGAGAAATTGTCGAGGATTGCTGTTTGCTTATCGCGGAGTCATCAATGTGTTGCCAGCAGTCAACTGAAGTCATTATATCCAATCTTGGACTACGAACTTGGGTTGCTTCGGGTTGGCGGCCGCCTTCTGAAATTTGCCATTCACCTGGATGCCAAACATCAAATTCTTTTGCCAAGGACAAGCAGAGTGACTGGGATGGTCGTTTTGTGGCTACTCATACCGGAAAAGACGGATTGACGAGAGTAGGAACCATCAAGACGTCAACTGGAAAATTTCAACGTCCGATTACCAAAGTATGTATTTTACCAATTGTTTAAGATATAAATGTGTTGAAATTTGATATTTCAAGGCGGGCTGTATGTTCGGGCGGGTTTTTAATGTTATATGGGAAAATGTTGATTTGTGGTGTAGTTTAAGTTATTGACACGCAAACCGCCACTCTTATGTCTAATTGTTGTGTGTTGTATTCTCTTATATGTAAACTGACTAACTTTACTTGTAAAATGTGCTAATTTGTTTAGGCGACTATTAATAACATGTAAGGCGACAACATTATTCGATATCGTATGACCTATTCTATTATTTAACGTAATGTATAAGCTTAACTAATATGTGTTATTCTATGTTCAAACCGTATAATGTTTAATGTGAAATCTTGTATTCTCTCATAAATGTGGAGACCATCACATAAATGTGGAGACCATCACTTGAGTGTGGAGACCATCATATGAGTGTGGAGACCATCTCATACATAGAGTACGATACAATGAACTCTATCCATGTAATGTAATGTATTTTATGATGTGTTTCATATTCGTGTACTTTCGTGTCCAGACATTATGCTAATTAATGTAAGAAAATCACTATCTTAATCCCCAATGTCAGGATTTGTACACTTTTATTGTATGTATTTGACCTCTTTGTGTTATATGGACTTACTTGTATTAGTTAAGATGTTATATATTGACTCGTGTATACTAATCTCTTACCGAACTTTCTAGAACTTAATTTTGTATTCAGGGCGTCCCTAATTACGCATTCATGTAGCTTTCTGTTGTATCCTTTTCAATGTATTCCAATTGTCTATATATAGGACCCATGTCAATGTAATTCAATGCGATCTCTTTAATCTTACGTGAGCATTCGGTCAGACTAGTCAGGAACTCTTGTCGTCTTTTTACTTGAATTAAATTATCCTGACTAGAACTTTCTTGTTTCCGAATTATTGATTATTTCATTTACTTGTCGTTTTGATTCTCATTACTCGTATTACTAAGAGTCTATTGCATTCTATTGTTGTAGTCAGTATTTGAGTTCATAGCTTCATTTATCTCACTTAAGCTCATTTCGCCATAACTTACAACATCATTTCATTCAACATTTTGAATCTCATCTAATCATTATTAGACCACTAATCCTTTTTCCAATTCTTTGCTACAGCCCAAAACATTCATTGTGTAATAATAAATTAACACTTCATTTAAAGTGACTGTCACCACATCACATATTTTCACCATTTTACTTTTATAAGGCAAACATTTTTAGTCTTGTGGATTTCATAAACCAAGGAATTTATCGGATTTGATATTTTCGAATATTAGTTTCAATTGGGACACAATGCCAATATTTATGTCGTACTATTTCTCGCTCATCAAAATCTTATAATATTGTGCATCTTGTGCAGCCTTTTTTTGGATTCCTTTGATGGTAAAATAAAAGGCGAATGGATTCATCCTCGAACATTTGCACTCGCTCTGACCAACAAATAATCATCTCATTCAAGATGTTCACGTCACGTTCATACGTTGAACTAGTGCAATTCATTTTCAACCAGACCAAACTTGAATTCAAGTAGGCCACAATACGTCTGGAGATTCTCAATTTGTACCATGTTGGGTCATTTCCTTGAACAAACACTTTCATATCTGGAGACTTGAAAACGTATGCGGTGTATGTTTTTGCAACCAGAAAATGCATCTTGCCTGCAACATAGAAAAACGTTTGAGAAAAAATCCTTTTGCAAGTTTGCAAGGTGTAAAAGACGCTAACTAAGCCCAAACGAGGAAGAAGATGAAGTGGAATCGAAAACATTGCGTGGGAAAGTTCGAGAAGCAATCATAAACATACATGGAAATGTACGGAGATAAATAAATGGAACAAAACTTACAAACAACATTAGATGACATGAAATTCTCACACAAAGGTAAGTATCTTTTTCAATCTGTTCATGATCTTTTATAAAGAAATTTTTAGCGTCTGCATCAGAGGAAATGAGATCGCGAGAGAAGTCACTTCCCAGTAGCCAGTGTAAAGCGCAGTGAAACATTAAATAGTGGTTTTGATGAAGAAGGCGCTTCTTGTTGACAATAAAAGTGTCGGCCAACTTCAAAAGAATAGGCGTCCGATCGGGTCTTACGAAGCAATGAATCCGGGCCTGGCTTGAGTCTGTTGATCTTTCTTCTCACTACGTGAGCTTTCTCCATGTGATCGCATTTATCACATTTCCAAGGGCTGTTGTTTATTTCAATTGGATTCATTTGCAGTAGATAGCCTTTCCCGCATTTTGGGCACACTAAGGCTTGGAAGTATGTTCCCCCTTCAGTATTGTCCAGGCAACGCTCGCATTTGCAAATAAAGTGATGGCATCTTTGAATTCGCATTTGTCGTGGGACAGTGCCATATTGTGATTCTATAGGATTATAAGCAATTGACAAAATGCTGCCCTTTTTGATAGGCTTTCTTGCAAAAAGGCGGATATTCCAATTCACGTCTCCATTCCGGTCCACATTTTCGGCAAATGAGTACTCCATAGTAGGACAGCATGAGTTTGAAATTAAGCTGGTGTAGAAGTAGACGGCTACACCGGCGTGTCTACATAATTCACAATTCAATTTATTATTAATAAATGATCTTACTAAATATAGTTAAATGAGAATTAAATATTTTTTGATTTTGATTCTAACTCTGTGGATTGATTATCTCCATGACGGAATTTGAATCGGTTTTATTAGAAGTGTTGACCATAGTTGAGTGAATTCGTCCATTGAGACATCCATTTTGCAGTCCTGAGCCAAAAATTTCCAAATTTCCTTTGTATCGTGTTCATATTTCTTCTGGAAAACTTCACCAGGTTCATAATACTCAGAACAAAGGTCCACGAACTTTTGATATTTGACAGGCTCCACGTCTTTGGACAAAAGAACTCTAAGGCAAATTAATTTCCAAAAGTTTTCAGTCGCAGCTCTAATGCCCAATCTGGAGAAGACACCGCACTCATAATTTTTGTGTTTTATACTCTGTAGTACAAAATAATTCATTTTAAATTTCTCATTATGTAATAAGTAAAAATTACACTGAATTATGGTCATTGATGATTATGGTAATCAACTACTAATCACAATCATTCAACAAATAGTCATTTTTACCTTGGAACAATTAATCGAACAGCACGGCCAATGACATCGAGGGCACTTCATTGATCCATCTTCTATTTTTTTATAGCAACCCACGCAAGTAAATATCCAGTCTTCACAAACCCCTAATTGTTGACGTTGACATGGTGCAGAAATCAATGGAGACTCTTCCCAAACGACATCCCCATGGTCAAAGTCCTTTTCAGCTATCAGATATCGTCCCAAATCTTCACTTTCTTTACAACTAAAACGGCTGAGCATTTTGACAGTAATTATTGATTGCAATAATATAATAGATGTTCATTCGCAGAATACAACTTAACTGTTAACACAAATATGGACAAAGATTAATAAAATTTTAATGTCGTCTAGCTATTGGATAGTTGATGAAGTTATTGTCACACAGTATTTTCAACATAAAGAAACAATAATTAGTATTTGTAAACAAATTTTATTCAAATTTTATTCCAAAACTTTATTCCATGACAGTGCCTAACTTGTCATTTGTTGACAGTGCGAAATGTTCTGTTCTTTTTTGTCCCTTGCCTCGCTCGCCTCTTAGGTAGCAAGTAGCAACTAGGAAAATCAGACTGCTTTTGTGCTTGTGCGATTGCTTGTGTATTGCCCGTGTCAACAAGTACAGTACAGTGGAAGCCATATACAAAGTTAGCGCGGTTTTTTCACATTTCATAAACAATTTTCATTTTCGGTATAAAAAACGCTTGTTTTTACATTCTTTGAAAGTGTATTATATCTAATTTTGCCCTGTGAAGCATTAACCTGCAAACGCCAAATTCAAAAAATGCTGTTGCTAACTAACACCCAGTCATATTCGTCGGTTTATATGTTAAATGCATCCATTTACAATAATGCCAATTTTTCTTAAAGACAAAGATGTATGAGTATTTCTTGTTTTAAAACATCTTAGTATGTTACATAAGCTGTATGAATCTATTTCCAATTGTGAACTGTCAGCTAGCTGAGAAAAATGTTTACAAATTTAAATAAATGCTCAAGAAACTTTACTATGTAGGTGTCAAAATCCCTGCCTAAAAGTCCTGATACATCAATCAATAATATGAATAAATAAAAAAAAAATACATAAAGTAGATTTCTCAAGATACAGATTTATTTACACCTTTGGCAATTATTACATACAAAATGTACAGACAAACAATAAATGTCACAATCATTAAATAAAATAATATAATTGTAAACATGAGATAAATACAAATAAATGTTGATTGTAGAAAGTTGGTTGATGAGAGTGGATTAGAAGATCCTGACTCGTCCGTTGAGGTCGAGAACGGCGAGGTATCCAGCACGCATGACGGAAATATCCAAGGGCAGGTCGAGGAAGCAGTTGTTGCCAACAGAGTGGATGGTCTGAAGAAGTTTTCCAGAGGACGAGTTGAAGACTTTGACCGAGTTGCTCCTTGAGTCGCAGACGATAACGTTGCCACAAATATCCACGTCGAGTCCAGATGGGCGCCGAAGAAGAGTGTTGTCCACCAGAAGTACGCTCCTCCCGGTTCTCACGTCCACCTTGAAGATGCAATGCAGATTGAAGTCCGTCACGAACACGCTGCTCCCTATAATCAACAATTAATTAAAATAGAATTAGAGTTATGTATTTGAAAACAAATGGACAATTAAATAAGTAAAAAGACATGAAAAGTTAGTTACCTGTGTTATCGAAGGCCACTCCCCTCGGGTACTTGAACTCTCCACAGTGTTGACGGATGAATCGGCCGGTCGAGTCGAAGAACTGGATCCTAGCGTTTCTCGAGTCGGCCACCACGATCAGTTGTCCATCCTTAGAAACGGCGATATCCCACGGAAATCTGAATTGTCCCGCACCATGTCCACGACTTCCGAACGAAGAAATGAATTGTCCAGTGCAAGTGAAGATTTGAATCCGATGGTTGTCCTTGTCCACCACAAGAAGACGATCTCCAGCACAGTCAAACGCCATGGCAGTCGGACGGTTCAACTCCCCATCACCACTCCCATGAGATCCGAACCGGAAATCAAATTCTCCATCAGGACGGAAGATAAGAACCTCGTGCTTCTCCCGATCACAGATCCCCAACTGCAATAATCAACAACAAACATAATTTTTAGTTCCCTTCAAGAATAAATTATCTCATTATACACAATCAGTACCTAAATATACTAATAATATCTCATTATGATATGATTTATAATTTTATTTGATTTATTATTTATAAAGACTTTAAAATTACCTGTTCAGTGGTTTTGCTGGTGGCGACTCCCCAGGGTTTTCGTTTAATGAGTTGTCCAGTCGATTCGTCCACCTCAATATCCAGGGAGACCACAGGACTAGGGTAATGGAGCACCGACGAGTAGTTTCTGGAAACATGGAAGGAGAGTGAAGACTGGATCCGGTCCCCAATGACGAGGAAAGCCGTGTGGGGTCCGCACTCCAGAGGACGATAGACACACGAAATCCGAGACAAGTCACCCTCAGTTCCAGCTGGACAGGATACCGGAGTCCTGAAGGGCTCCTCACGTAGCAGTCCAAGGTCATCAGGTCCATCTTCTCCAAGTTTGTTCCATCCACCCAGAATTCGCACGCTTGGTCCTTGAAATGCTCCAGATCCCCGCTTTTGAGTTCCAGACTCTCGTAGACCTCCTCTTCAGTAACAGCGAACATGGACAGAAGATCCGCAAGGCTTGTCCCTTCAGACGTCTCCTCCGGTGTGGCCAAAGAGGTAGAGTATTCAGAACTATCCAGTCCATCTTCAAAAAGATCCGATGGCAAGGCGAAGAAAGTCATCTCTGCTTCCAGACATCGCTCAACGATTGTCTCCATCTGAAAATAACAAATAAATAAAACACTCATAAATACACCAAATCATAAATACAAACCTGGAAATGAAACCAATCAATTAAATGAACTTGAAACAAATAAAAAAGCCATCACTCACCGTAGAAATTAAAAAAGTCTCGAAAAAGGACTCCGTAGTAATAGTAAAAGTTCAGAGTTCGGTGAAGGTTTAGAGTTTGGAGGAGAGATGTTGTTTGTGGAAAAGCAAAAATTGCTATGAGACTTGAAGGGGACTGGAGACCTTTTATATGGAACCGAAGGGTCCTTATTTGTACCCACGTCTATACCAGTTGGTTAATATCCACAAAAACGCCCCCTCCCTTTCTCTTCCATTCCAGTTCCAAGCTGCATGCAGTTCCACAATTAGATATTCCAGGGTCGGTCGGATGCAGGATTAGTGGATGCAGGACAGACTGCATGTCTGCCCATGCAGCCTTTCACTTCCAGAAACTCCCCTTCTTCTCCATTCAGTATCACTCTAATTAGTTAAAAAGGGCGTTTCTTCCCACTGAAGGATTAAATAGATAATCTCATTCAACAATTTCTTCCTAATTATTATTTTCTTAAATAATTTTAACCAACTACCTTAAAAGTAATAATATTATGGCCGTATCTATCATTACCATTTCATTACTAGATATTAGAGACTTAGAGAGAGTAATACTACAATAATAATATTATAATTCGCACATTGAGCTGTTAGGCCACAAAACAAAATATTTCCTTCCAATAATCAGTTTTTAAGCAATATTTTATGAAGAAATGCCAGTTTATTACAAATTTATGACATATTTAGAATTTTCAAATTAGAAATACTAATGGCACACTGTTAATACATGTAACTTCATTGTGTAATAATAAATTAACACTTCATTTAAAGTGACTGTCACCACATCACATATTTTCACCATTTTACTTTTATAAGGCAAACATTTTTAGTCTTGTGGATTTCATAAACCAAGGAATTTATCGGATACTGATATTTTCGAATATTAGTTTCAATTGGGACACAATGCCAATATTTATGTCGTACTATTTCTCGCTCATCAAAATCTTATAATATTGTGCATCTTGTGCAGCCTTTTTTTGGATTCCTTTGATGGTAAAATAAAAGGCGAATGGATTCATCCTCGAACATTTGCACTCGCTCTGACCAACAAATAATCATCTCATTCAAGATGTTCACGTCACGTTCATACGTTGAACTAGTGCAATTCATTTTCAACCAGACCAAACTTGAATTCAAGTAGGCCACAATACGTCTGGAGATTCTCAATTTGTACCATGTTGGGTCATTTCCTTGAACAAACACTTTCATATCTGGAGACTTGAAAACGTATGCGGCGTATGTTTTTGCAACCAGAAAATGCATCTTGCCTGCAACATAGAAAAACGTTTGAGAAAAAAATCCTTTTGCAAGTTTGCAAGGTGTAAAAGACGCTAACTAAGCCCAAACGAGGAAGAAGATGAAGTGGAATCGAAAACATTGCGTGGGAAAGTTCGAGAAGCAATCATAAACATACATGGAAATGTACGGAGATAAATAAATGGAACAAAACTTACAAACAACATTAGATGACATGAAATTCTCACACAAAGGTAAGTATCTTTTCAATCTGTTCATGATCTTTATAAAGAAATTTTTAGCGTCTGCATCAGAGGAAATGAGATCGCGAGAGAAGTCACTTCCCAGTAGCCAGTGTAAAGCGCAGTGAAACATTAAATAGTGGTTTTGATGAAGAAGGCGCTTCTTGTTGACAATAAAAGTGTCGGCCAACTTCAAAGAATAGGCGTCCGATCGGGTCTTACGAAGCAATGAATCCGGGCCTGGCTTGAGTCTGTTGATCTTTCTTCTCACTACGTGAGCTTTCTCCATGTGATCGCATTTATCACATTTCCAAGGGCTGTTGTTTATTTCAATTGGATTCATTTGCAGTAGATAGCCTTTCCCGCATTTTGGGCACACTAAGGCTTGGAAGTATGTTCCCCCTTCAGTATTGTCCAGGCAACGCTCGCATTTGCAAATAAAGTGATGGCATCTTTGAATTCGCATTTGTCGTGGGACAGTGCCATATTGTGATTCTATAGGATTATAAGCAATTGACAAAATGCTGCCCTTTTTGATAGGCTTTCTTGCAAAAGGCGGATATTCCAATTCACGTCTCCATTCCGGTCCACATTTTCGGCAAATGAGTACTCCATAGTAGGACAGCATGAGTTTGAAATTAAGCTGGTGTAGAAGTAGACGGCTACACCGGCGTGTCTACATAATTCACAATTCAATTTATTATTAATAAATGATCTTACTAAATATAGTTAAATGAGAATTAAATATTTTTGATTTTGATTCTAACTCTGTGGATTGATTATCTCCATGACGGAATTTGAATCGGTTTATTAGAAGTGTTGACCATAGTTGAGTGAATTCGTCCATTGAGACATCCATTTTGCAGTCCTGAGCCAAAAATTTCCAAATTTCCTTTGTATCGTGTTCATATTTCTTCTGGAAAACTTCACCAGGTTCATAATACTCAGAACAAAGGTCCACGAACTTTTTGATATTTGACAGGCTCCACGTCTTTGGACAAAAGAACTCTAAGGCAAATTAATTTCCAAAAGTTTTCAGTCGCAGCTCTAATGCCCAATCTGGAGAAGACACCGCACTCATAATTTTTGTGTTTTATACTCTGTAGTACAAAATAATTCATTTTAAATTTCTCATTATGTAATAAGTAAAAATTACACTGAATTATGGTCATTGATGATTATGGTAATCAACTACTAATCACAATCATTCAACAAATAGTCATTTTTACCTTGGAACAATTAATCGAACAGCACGGCCAATGACATCGAGGGCACTTCATTGATCCATCTTCTATTTTTTTATAGCAACCCACGCAAGTAAATATCCAGTCTTCACAAACCCCTAATTGTTGACGTTGACATGGTGCAGAAATCAATGGAGACTCTTCCCAAACGACATCCCCATGGTCAAAGTCCTTTTCAGCTATCAGATATCGTCCCAAATCTTCACTTTCTTTACAACTAAAACGGCTGAGCATTTTGACAGTAATTATTGATTGCAATAATATAATAGATGTTCATTCGCAGAATACAACTTAACTGTTAACACAAATATGGACAAAGATTAATAAAATTTTAATGTCGTCTAGCTATTGAATAGTTGATGAAGTTATTGTCACACAGTATTTTCAACATAAAGAAACAATAATTAGTATTTGTAAACAAATTTTATTCAAATTTTATTCCAAAACTTTATTCCATGACAGTGCCTAACTTGTCATTTGTTGACAGTGCGAAATGTTCTGTTCTTTTTGTCCCTTGCCTCGCTCGCCTCTTAGGTAGCAAGTAGCAACTAGGAAAATCAGACTGCTTTGTGCTTGTGCGATTGCTTGTGTATTGCCCGTGTCAACAAGTACAGTACAGTGGAAGCCATATACAAAGTTAGCGCGGTTTTTTCACATTTCATAAACAATTTTCATTTTTCGGTATAAAAAACGCTTGTTTTTACATTCTTTGAAAGTGTATTATATCTAATTTTGCACTGTGAAGCATTAACCTGCAAACGCCAAATTCAAAAAATGCTGTTGCTAACTAACACCCAGTCATATTCGTCGGTTTATATGTTAAATGCATCCATTTACAATAATGCCAATTTTTCTTAAAGACAAAGATGTATGAGTATTTCTTGTTTTAAAACATCTTAGTATGTTACATAAGCTGTATGAATCTATTTCCAATTGTGAACTGTCAGCTAGCTGAGAAAAATGTTTACAAATTTAAATAAATGCTCAAGAAACTTTACTATGTAGGTGTCAAAATCCCTGCCTAAAAGTCCTGATACATCAATCAATAATATGAATAAATAAAAAAAAATACATAAAGTAGATTTCTCAAGATACAGATTTATTTACACCTTTGGCAATTATTACATACAAAATGTACAGACAAACAGTAAATGTCACAATCATTAAATAAAATAATATAATTGTAAACATGAGATAAATACAAATAAATGTTGATTGTAGAAAGTTGGTTGATGAGAGTGAATTAGAAGATCCTGACTCGTCCGTTGAGGTCGAGAACGGCGAGGTATCCAGCACGCATGACGGAAATATCCAAGGGCAGGTCGAGGAAGCAGTTGTTGCCAACAGAGTGGATGGTCTGAAGAAGTTTTCCAGAGGACGAGTTGAAGACTTTGACCGAGTTGCTCCTTGAGTCGCAGACGATAACGTTGCCACAAATATCCACGTCGAGTCCAGATGGGCGCCGAAGAAGAGTGTTGTCCACCAGAAGTACGCTCCTCCCGGTTCTCACGTCCACCTTGAAGATGCAATGCAGATTGAAGTCCGTCACGAACACGCTGCTCCCTATAATCAACAATTAATTAAAATAGAATTAGAGTTATGTATTTGAAAACAAATGGACAATTAAATAAGTAAAAAGACATGAAAAGTTAGTTACCTGTGTTATCGAAGGCCACTCCCCTCGGGTACTTGAACTCTCCACAGTGTTGACGGATGAATCGGCCGGTCGAGTCGAAGAACTGGATCCTAGCGTTTCTCGAGTCGGCCACCACGATCAGTTGTCCATCCTTAGAAACGGCGATATCCCACGGAAATCTGAATTGTCCCGCACCATGTCCACGACTTCCGAACGAAGAAATGAATTGTCCAGTGCAAGTGAAGATTTGAATCCGATGGTTGTCCTTGTCCACCACAAGAAGACGATCTCCAGCACAGTCAAACGCCATGGCAGTCGGACGGTTCAACTCCCCATCACCACTCCCATGAGATCCGAACCGGAAATCAAATTCTCCATCAGGACGGAAGATAAGAACCTCGTGCTTCTCCCGATCACAGATCCCCAACTGCAATAATCAACAACAAACATAATTTTTAGTTCCCTTCAAGAATAAATTATCTCATTATACACAATCAGTACCTAAATATACTAATAATATCTCATTATGATATGATTTATAATTTTATTTGATTTATTATTTATAAAGACTTTAAAATTACCTGTTCAGTGGTTTTGCTGGTGGCGACTCCCCAGGGTTTTCGTTTAATGAGTTGTCCAGTCGATTCGTCCACCTCAATATCCAGGGAGACCACAGGACTAGGGTAATGGAGCACCGACGAGTAGTTTCTGGAAACATGGAAGGAGAGTGAAGACTGGATCCGGTCCCCAATGACGAGGAAAGCCGTGTGGGGTCCGCACTCCAGAGGACGATAGACACACGAAATCCGAGACAAGTCACCCCTCAGTTCCAGCTGGACAGGATACCGGAGTCCTGAAGGGCTCCTCACGTAGCAGTCCAAGGTCATCAGGTCCATCTTCTCCAAGTTTGTTCCATCCACCCAGAATTCGCACGCTTGGTCCTTGAAATGCTCCAGATCCCCGCTTTTGAGTTCCAGACTCTCGTAGACCTCCTCTTCAGTAACAGCGAACATGGACAGAAGATCCGCAAGGCTTGTCCCTTCAGACGTCTCCTCCGGTGTGGCCAAAGAGGTAGAGTATTCAGAACTATCCAGTCCATCTTCAAAAAAGATCCGATGGCAAGGCGAAGAAAGTCATCTCTGCTTCCAGACATCGCTCAACGATTGTCTCCATCTGAAAATAACAAATAAATAAAACACTCATAAATACACCAAATCATAAATACAAACCTGGAAATGAAACCAATCAATTAAATGAACTTGAAACAAATAAAAAAGCCATCACTCACCGTAGAAATTAAAAAAGTCTCGAAAAAGGACTCCGTAGTAATAGTAAAAGTTCAGAGTTCGGTGAAGGTTTAGAGTTTGGAGGAGAGATGTTGTTTGTGGAAAAGCAAAAATTGCTATGAGACTTGAAGGGGACTGGAGACCTTTTATATGGAACCGAAGGGTCCTTATTTGTACCCACGTCTATACCAGTTGGTTAATATCCACAAAAAACGCCCCCTCCCTTTCTCTTCCATTCCAGTTCCAAGCTGCATGCAGTTCCACAATTAGATATTCCAGGGTCGGTCGGATGCAGGATTAGTGGATGCAGGACAGACTGCATGTCTGCCCATGCAGCCTTTCACTTCCAGAAACTCCCCCTTCTTCTCCATTCAGTATCACTCTAATTAGTTAAAAAGGGCGTTTCTTCCCACTGAAGGATTAAATAGATAATCTCATTCAACAATTTCTTCCTAATTATTATTTTCTTAAATAATTTTAACCAACTACCTTAAAAGTAATAATATTATGGCCGTATCTATCATTACCATTTCATTACTAGATATTAGAGACTTAGAGAGAGTAATACTACAATAATAATATTATAATTCGCACATTGAGCTGTTAGGCCACAAAACAAAATATTTCCTTCCAATAATCAGTTTTTAAGCAATATTTTATGAAGAAATGCCAGTTTATTACAAATTTATGACATATTTAGAATTTTCAAATTAGAAATACTAATGGCACACTGTTAATACATGTAACTTCATTGTGTAATAATAAATTAACACTTCATTTAAAGTGACTGTCACCACATCACATATTTTCACCATTTTACTTTTATAAGGCAAACATTTTTAGTCTTGTGGATTTCATAAACCAAGGAATTTATCGGATTTGATATTTTCGAATATTAGTTTCAATTGGGACACAATGCCAATATTTATGTCGTACTATTTCTCGCTCATCAAAATCTTATAATATTGTGCATCTTGTGCAGCCTTTTTTTGGATTCCTTTGATGGTAAAATAAAAGGCGAATGGATTCATCCTCGAACATTTGCACTCGCTCTGACCAACAAATAATCATCTCATTCAAGATGTTCACGTCACGTTCATACGTTGAACTAGTGCAATTCATTTTCAACCAGACCAAACTTGAATTCAAGTAGGCCACAATACGTCTGGAGATTCTCAATTTGTACCATGTTGGGTCATTTCCTTGAACAAACACTTTCATATCTGGAGACTTGAAAACGTATGCGGCGTATGTTTTTGCAACCAGAAAATGCATCTTGCCTGCAACATAGAAAAACGTTTGAGAAAAAATCCTTTTGCAAGTTTGCAAGGTGTAAAAGACGCTAACTAAGCCCAAACGAGGAAGAAGATGAAGTGGAATCGAAAACATTGCGTGGGAAAGTTCGAGAAGCAATCATAAACATACATGGAAATGTACGGAGATAAATAAATGGAACAAAACTTACAAACAACATTAGATGACATGAAATTCTCACACAAAGGTAAGTATCTTTTCAATCTGTTCATGATCTTTATAAAGAAATTTTTAGCGTCTGCATCAGAGGAAATGAGATCGCGAGAGAAGTCACTTCCCAGTAGCCAGTGTAAAGCGCAGTGAAACATTAAATAGTGGTTTTGATGAAGAAGGCGCTTCTTGTTGACAATAAAAGTGTCGGCCAACTTCAAAGAATAGGCGTCCGATCGGGTCTTACGAAGCAATGAATCCGGGCCTGGCTTGAGTCTGTTGATCTTTCTTCTCACTACGTGAGCTTTCTCCATGTGATCGCATTTATCACATTTCCAAGGGCTGTTGTTTATTTCAATTGGATTCATTTGCAGTAGATAGCCTTTCCCGCATTTTGGGCACACTAAGGCTTGGAAGTATGTTCCCCCTTCAGTATTGTCCAGGCAACGCTCGCATTTGCAAATAAAGTGATGGCATCTTTGAATTCGCATTTGTCGTGGGACAGTGCCATATTGTGATTCTATAGGATTATAAGCAATTGACAAAATGCTGCCCTTTTTGATAGGCTTTCTTGCAAAAGGCGGATATTCCAATTCACGTCTCCATTCCGGTCCACATTTTCGGCAAATGAGTACTCCATAGTAGGACAGCATGAGTTTGAAATTAAGCTGGTGTAGAAGTAGACGGCTACACCGGCGTGTCTACATAATTCACAATTCAATTTATTATTAATAAATGATCTTACTAAATATAGTTAAATGAGAATTAAATATTTTTGATTTTGATTCTAACTCTGTGGATTGATTATCTCCATGACGGAATTTGAATCGGTTTATTAGAAGTGTTGACCATAGTTGAGTGAATTCGTCCATTGAGACATCCATTTTGCAGTCCTGAGCCAAAAATTTCCAAATTTCCTTTGTATCGTGTTCATATTTCTTCTGGAAAACTTCACCAGGTTCATAATACTCAGAACAAAGGTCCACGAACTTTTGATATTTGACAGGCTCCACGTCTTTGGACAAAAGAACTCTAAGGCAAATTAATTTCCAAAAGTTTTCAGTCGCAGCTCTAATGCCCAATCTGGAGAAGACACCGCACTCATAATTTTTGTGTTTTATACTCTGTAGTACAAAATAATTCATTTTAAATTTCTCATTATGTAATAAGTAAAAATTACACTGAATTATGGTCATTGATGATTATGGTAATCAACTACTAATCACAATCATTCAACAAATAGTCATTTTTACCTTGGAACAATTAATCGAACAGCACGGCCAATGACATCGAGGGCACTTCATTGATCCATCTTCTATTTTTTTATAGCAACCCACGCAAGTAAATATCCAGTCTTCACAAACCCCTAATTGTTGACGTTGACATGGTGCAGAAATCAATGGAGACTCTTCCCAAACGACATCCCCATGGTCAAAGTCCTTTTCAGCTATCAGATATCGTCCCAAATCTTCACTTTCTTTACAACTAAAACGGCTGAGCATTTTGACAGTAATTATTGATTGCAATAATATAATAGATGTTCATTCGCAGAATACAACTTAACTGTTAACACAAATATGGACAAAGATTAATAAAATTTTAATGTCGTCTAGCTATTGGATAGTTGATGAAGTTATTGTCACACAGTATTTTCAACATAAAGAAACAATAATTAGTATTTGTAAACAAATTTTATTCAAATTTTATTCCAAAACTTTATTCCATGACAGTGCCTAACTTGTCATTTGTTGACAGTGCGAAATGTTCTGTTCTTTTTGTCCCTTGCCTCGCTCGCCTCTTAGGTAGCAAGTAGCAACTAGGAAAATCAGACTGCTTTGTGCTTGTGCGATTGCTTGTGTATTGCCCGTGTCAACAAGTACAGTACAGTGGAAGCCATATACAAAGTTAGCGCGGTTTTTTCACATTTCATAAACAATTTTCATTTTTCGGTATAAAAAACGCTTGTTTTTACATTCTTTGAAAGTGTATTATATCTAATTTTGCCCTGTGAAGCATTAACCTGCAAACGCCAAATTCAAAAAATGCTGTTGCTAACTAACACCCAGTCATATTCGTCGGTTTATATGTTAAATGCATCCATTTACAATAATGCCAATTTTTCTTAAAGACAAAGATGTATGAGTATTTCTTGTTTTAAAACATCTTAGTATGTTACATAAGCTGTATGAATCTATTTCCAATTGTGAACTGTCAGCTAGCTGAGAAAAATGTTTACAAATTTAAATAAATGCTCAAGAAACTTTACTATGTAGGTGTCAAAATCCCTGCCTAAAAGTCCTGATACATCAATCAA
The DNA here is from genome assembly GCA_020055645.1 of Tomocerus qinae. Lineage (NCBI taxonomy): Eukaryota > Metazoa > Arthropoda > Collembola > Entomobryomorpha > Tomoceridae > Tomocerus > Tomocerus qinae. Next base: position 31,755,133 of record CM034548.1, read on the forward strand.
TAATATGAATAAATAAAAAAAATACATAAAGTAGATTTCTCAAGATACAGATTTATTTACACCTTTGGCAATTATTACATACAAAATGTACAGACAAACAGTAAATGTCACAATCATTAAATAAAATAATATAATTGTAAACATGAGATAAATACAAATAAATGTTGATTGTAGAAAGTTGGTTGATGAGAGTGAATTAGAAGATCCTGACTCGTCCGTTGAGGTCGAGAACGGCGAGGTATCCAGCACGCATGACGGAAATATCCAAGGGCAGGTCGAGGAAGCAGTTGTTGCCAACAGAGTGGATGGTCTGAAGAAGTTTTCCAGAGGACGAGTTGAAGACTTTGACGGAGTTGCTCCTTGAGTCGCAGACGATAACGTTGCCACAAATATCCACGTCGAGTCCAGATGGGCGCCGAAGAAGAGTGTTGTCCACCAGAAGTACGCTCCTCCCGGTTCTCACGTCCACCTTGAAGATGCAATGCAGATTGAAGTCCGTCACGAACACGCTGCTCCCTATAATCAACAATTAATTAAAATAGAATTAGAGTTATGTATTTGAAAACAAATGGACAATTAAATAAGTAAAAAGACATGAAAAGTTAGTTACCTGTGTTATCGAAGGCCACTCCCCTCGGGTACTTGAACTCTCCACAGTGTTGACGGATGAATCGGCCGGTCGAGTCGAAGAACTGGATCCTAGCGTTTCTCGAGTCGGCCACCACGATCAGTTGTCCATCCTTAGAAACGGCGATATCCCACGGAAATCTGAATTGTCCCGCACCATGTCCACGACTTCCGAACGAAGAAATGAATTGTCCAGTGCAAGTGAAGATTTGAATCCGATGGTTGTCCTTGTCCACCACAAGAAGACGATCTCCAGCACAGTCAAACGCCATGGCAGTCGGACGGTTCAACTCCCCATCACCACTCCCATGAGATCCGAACCGGAAATCAAATTCTCCATCAGGACGGAAGATAAGAACCTCGTGCTTCTCCCGATCACAGATCCCCAACTGCAATAATCAACAACAAACATAATTTTTAGTTCCCTTCAAGAATAAATTATCTCATTATACACAATCAGTACCTAAATATACTAATAATATCTCATTATGATATGATTTATAATTTTATTTGATTTATTATTTATAAAGACTTTAAAATTACCTGTTCAGTGGTTTTGCTGGTGGCGACTCCCCAGGGTTTTCGTTTAATGAGTTGTCCAGTCGATTCGTCCACCTCAATATCCAGGGAGACCACAGGACTAGGGTAATGGAGCACCGACGAGTAGTTTCTGGAAACATGGAAGGAGAGTGAAGACTGGATCCGGTCCCCAATGACGAGGAAAGCCGTGTGGGGTCCGCACTCCAGAGGACGATAGACACACGAAATCCGAGACAAGTCACCCCTCAGTTCCAGCTGGACAGGATACCGGAGTCCTGAAGGGCTCCTCACGTAGCAGTCCAAGGTCATCAGGTCCATCTTCTCCAAGTTTGTTCCATCCACCCAGAATTCGCACGCTTGGTCCTTGAAATGCTCCAGATCCCCGCTTTTGAGTTCCAGACTCTCGTAGACCTCCTCTTCAGTAACAGCGAACATGGACAGAAGATCCGCAAGGCTTGTCCCTTCAGACGTCTCCTCCGGTGTGGCCAAAGAGGTAGAGTATTCAGAACTATCCAGTCCATCTTCAAAAAGATCCGATGGCAAGGCGAAGAAAGTCATCTCTGCTTCCAGACATCGCTCAACGATTGTCTCCATCTGAAAATAACAAATAAATAAAACACTCATAAATACACCAAATCATAAATACAAACCTGGAAATGAAACCAATCAATTAAATGAACTTGAAACAAATAAAAAAGCCATCACTCACCGTAGAAATTAAAAAAGTCTCGAAAAAGGACTCCGTAGTAATAGTAAAAGTTCAGAGTTCGGTGAAGGTTTAGAGTTTGGAGGAGAGATGTTGTTTGTGGAAAAGCAAAAATTGCTATGAGACTTGAAGGGGACTGGAGACCTTTTATATGGAACCGAAGGGTCCTTATTTGTACCCACGTCTATACCAGTTGGTTAATATCCACAAAAAACGCCCCCTCCCTTTCTCTTCCATTCCAGTTCCAAGCTGCATGCAGTTCCACAATTAGATATTCCAGGGTCGGTCGGATGCAGGATTAGTGGATGCAGGACAGACTGCATGTCTGCCCATGCAGCCTTTCACTTCCAGAAACTCCCCTTCTTCTCCATTCAGTATCACTCTAATTAGTTAAAAAGGGCGTTTCTTCCCACTGAAGGATTAAATAGATAATCTCATTCAACAATTTCTTCCTAATTATTATTTTCTTAAATAATTTTAACCAACTACCTTAAAAGTAATAATATTATGGCCGTATCTATCATTACCATTTCATTACTAGATATTAGAGACTTAGAGAGAGTAATACTACAATAATAATATTATAATTCGCACATTGAGCTGTTAGGCCACAAAACAAAATATTTCCTTCCAATAATCAGTTTTTAAGCAATATTTTATGAAGAAATGCCAGTTTATTACAAATTTATGACATATTTAGAATTTTCAAATTAGAAATACTAATGGCACACTGTTAATACATGTAACTTCATTGTGTAATAATAAATTAACACTTCATTTAAAGTGACTGTCACCACATCACATATTTTCACCATTTTACTTTTATAAGGCAAACATTTTTAGTCTTGTGGATTTCATAAACCAAGGAATTTATCGGATTTGATATTTTCGAATATTAGTTTCAATTGGGACACAATGCCAATATTTATGTCGTACTATTTCTCGCTCATCAAAATCTTATAATATTGTGCATCTTGTGCAGCCTTTTTTTGGATTCCTTTGATGGTAAAATAAAAGGCGAATGGATTCATCCTCGAACATTTGCACTCGCTCTGACCAACAAATAATCATCTCATTCAAGATGTTCACGTCACGTTCATACGTTGAACTAGTGCAATTCATTTTCAACCAGACCAAACTTGAATTCAAGTAGGCCACAATACGTCTGGAGATTCTCAATTTGTACCATGTTGGGTCATTTCCTTGAACAAACACTTTCATATCTGGAGACTTGAAAACGTATGCGGCGTATGTTTTTGCAACCAGAAAATGCATCTTGCCTGCAACATAGAAAAACGTTTGAGAAAAAAATCCTTTTGCAAGTTTGCAAGGTGTAAAAGACGCTAACTAAGCCCAAACGAGGAAGAAGATGAAGTGGAATCGAAAACATTGCGTGGGAAAGTTCGAGAAGCAATCATAAACATACATGGAAATGTACGGAGATAAATAAATGGAACAAAACTTACAAACAACATTAGATGACATGAAATTCTCACACAAAGGTAAGTATCTTTTCAATCTGTTCATGATCTTTATAAAGAAATTTTTTAGCGTCTGCATCAGAGGAAATGAGATCGCGAGAGAAGTCACTTCCCAGTAGCCAGTGTAAAGCGCAGTGAAACATTAAATAGTGGTTTTGATGAAGAAGGCGCTTCTTGTTGACAATAAAAGTGTCGGCCAACTTCAAAGAATAGGCGTCCGATCGGGTCTTACGAAGCAATGAATCCGGGCCTGGCTTGAGTCTGTTGATCTTTCTTCTCACTACGTGAGCTTTCTCCATGTGATCGCATTTATCACATTTCCAAGGGCTGTTGTTTATTTCAATTGGATTCATTTGCAGTAGATAGCCTTTCCCGCATTTTGGGCACACTAAGGCTTGGAAGTATGTTCCCCCTTCAGTATTGTCCAGGCAACGCTCGCATTTGCAAATAAAGTGATGGCATCTTTGAATTCGCATTTGTCGTGGGACAGTGCCATATTGTGATTCTATAGGATTATAAGCAATTGACAAAATGCTGCCCTTTTTGATAGGCTTTCTTGCAAAAAGGCGGATATTCCAATTCACGTCTCCATTCCGGTCCACATTTTCGGCAAATGAGTACTCCATAGTAGGACAGCATGAGTTTGAAATTAAGCTGGTGTAGAAGTAGACGGCTACACCGGCGTGTCTACATAATTCACAATTCAATTTATTATTAATAAATGATCTTACTAAATATAGTTAAATGAGAATTAAATATTTTTGATTTTGATTCTAACTCTGTGGATTGATTATCTCCATGACGGAATTTGAATCGGTTTATTAGAAGTGTTGACCATAGTTGAGTGAATTCGTCCATTGAGACATCCATTTTGCAGTCCTGAGCCAAAAATTTCCAAATTTCCTTTGTATCGTGTTCATATTTCTTCTGGAAAACTTCACCAGGTTCATAATACTCAGAACAAAGGTCCACGAACTTTTGATATTTGACAGGCTCCACGTCTTTGGACAAAAGAACTCTAAGGCAAATTAATTTCCAAAAGTTTTCAGTCGCAGCTCTAATGCCCAATCTGGAGAAGACACCGCACTCATAATTTTTGTGTTTTATACTCTGTAGTACAAAATAATTCATTTTAAATTTCTCATTATGTAATAAGTAAAAATTACACTGAATTATGGTCATTGATGATTATGGTAATCAACTACTAATCACAATCATTCAACAAATAGTCATTTTTACCTTGGAACAATTAATCGAACAGCACGGCCAATGACATCGAGGGCACTTCATTGATCCATCTTCTATTTTTTATAGCAACCCACGCAAGTAAATATCCAGTCTTCACAAACCCCTAATTGTTGACGTTGACATGGTGCAGAAATCAATGGAGACTCTTCCCAAACGACATCCCCATGGTCAAAGTCCTTTTCAGCTATCAGATATCGTCCCAAATCTTCACTTTCTTTACAACTAAAACGGCTGAGCATTTTGACAGTAATTATTGATTGCAATAATATAATAGATGTTCATTCGCAGAATACAACTTAACTGTTAACACAAATATGGACAAAGATTAATAAAATTTTAATGTCGTCTAGCTATTGGATAGTTGATGAAGTTATTGTCACACAGTATTTTCAACATAAAGAAACAATAATTAGTATTTGTAAACAAATTTTATTCAAATTTTATTCCAAAACTTTATTCCATGACAGTGCCTAACTTGTCATTTGTTGACAGTGCGAAATGTTCTGTTCTTTTTGTCCCTTGCCTCGCTCGCCTCTTAGGTAGCAAGTAGCAACTAGGAAAATCAGACTGCTTTGTGCTTGTGCGATTGCTTGTGTATTGCCCGTGTCAACAAGTACAGTACAGTGGAAGCCATATACAAAGTTAGCGCGGTTTTTTCACATTTCATAAACAATTTTCATTTTTCGGTATAAAAAACGCTTGTTTTTACATTCTTTGAAAGTGTATTATATCTAATTTTGCCCTGTGAAGCATTAACCTGCAAACGCCAAATTCAAAAAATGCTGTTGCTAACTAACACCCAGTCATATTCGTCGGTTTATATGTTAAATGCATCCATTTACAATAATGCCAATTTTTCTTAAAGACAAAGATGTATGAGTATTTCTTGTTTTAAAACATCTTAGTATGTTACATAAGCTGTATGAATCTATTTCCAATTGTGAACTGTCAGCTAGCTGAGAAAAATGTTTACAAATTTAAATAAATGCTCAAGAAACTTTACTATGTAGGTGTCAAAATCCCTGCCTAAAAGTCCTGATACATCAATCAATAATATGAATAAATAAAAAAACAACATAAAGTAGATTTCTCAAGATACAGATTTATTTACACCTTTGGCAATTATTACATACAAAATGTACAGACAAACAATAAATGTCACAATCATTAAATAAAATAATATAATTGTAAACATGAGATAAATACAAATAAATGTTGATTGTAGAAAGTTGGTTGATGAGAGTGAATTAGAAGATCCTGACTCGTCCGTTGAGGTCGAGAACGGCGAGGTATCCAGCACGCATGACGGAAATATCCAAGGGCAGGTCGAGGAAGCAGTTGTTGCCAACAGAGTGGATGGTCTGAAGAAGTTTTCCAGAGGACGAGTTGAAGACTTTGACCGAGTTGCTCCTTGAGTCGCAGACGATAACGTTGCCACAAATATCCACGTCGAGTCCAGATGGGCGCCGAAGAAGAGTGTTGTCCACCAGAAGTACGCTCCTCCCGGTTCTCACGTCCACCTTGAAGATGCAATGCAGATTGAAGTCCGTCACGAACACGCTGCTCCCTATAATCAACAATTAATTAAAATAGAATTAGAGTTATGTATTTGAAAACAAATGGACAATTAAATAAGTAAAAAGACATGAAAAGTTAGTTACCTGTGTTATCGAAGGCCACTCCCCTCGGGTACTTGAACTCTCCACAGTGTTGACGGATGAATCGGCCGGTCGAGTCGAAGAACTGGATCCTAGCGTTTCTCGAGTCGGCCACCACGATCAGTTGTCCATCCTTAGAAACGGCGATATCCCACGGAAATCTGAATTGTCCCGCACCATGTCCACGACTTCCGAACGAAGAAATGAATTGTCCAGTGCAAGTGAAGATTTGAATCCGATGGTTGTCCTTGTCCACCACAAGAAGACGATCTCCAGCACAGTCAAACGCCATGGCAGTCGGACGGTTCAACTCCCCATCACCACTCCCATGAGATCCGAACCGGAAATCAAATTCTCCATCAGGACGGAAGATAAGAACCTCGTGCTTCTCCCGATCACAGATCCCCAACTGCAATAATCAACAACAAACATAATTTTTAGTTCCCTTCAAGAATAAATTATCTCATTATACACAATCAGTACCTAAATATACTAATAATATCTCATTATGATATGATTTATAATTTTATTTGATTTATTATTTATAAAGACTTTAAAATTACCTGTTCAGTGGTTTTGCTGGTGGCGACTCCCCAGGGTTTTCGTTTAATGAGTTGTCCAGTCGATTCGTCCACCTCAATATCCAGGGAGACCACAGGACTAGGGTAATGGAGCACCGACGAGTAGTTTCTGGAAACATGGAAGGAGAGTGAAGACTGGATCCGGTCCCCAATGACGAGGAAAGCCGTGTGGGGTCCGCACTCCAGAGGACGATAGACACACGAAATCCGAGACAAGTCACCCCTCAGTTCCAGCTGGACAGGATACCGGAGTCCTGAAGGGCTCCTCACGTAGCAGTCCAAGGTCATCAGGTCCATCTTCTCCAAGTTTGTTCCATCCACCCAGAATTCGCACGCTTGGTCCTTGAAATGCTCCAGATCCCCGCTTTTGAGTTCCAGACTCTCGTAGACCTCCTCTTCAGTAACAGCGAACATGGACAGAAGATCCGCAAGGCTTGTCCCTTCAGACGTCTCCTCCGGTGTGGCCAAAGAGGTAGAGTATTCAGAACTATCCAGTCCATCTTCAAAAAGATCCGATGGCAAGGCGAAGAAAGTCATCTCTGCTTCCAGACATCGCTCAACGATTGTCTCCATCTGAAAATAACAAATAAATAAAACACTCATAAATACACCAAATCATAAATACAAACCTGGAAATGAAACCAATCAATTAAATGAACTTGAAACAAATAAAAAAGCCATCACTCACCGTAGAAATTAAAAAAGTCTCGAAAAAGGACTCCGTAGTAATAGTAAAAGTTCAGAGTTCGGTGAAGGTTTAGAGTTTGGAGGAGAGATGTTGTTTGTGGAAAAGCAAAAATTGCTATGAGACTTGAAGGGGACTGGAGACCTTTTATATGGAACCGAAGGGTCCTTATTTGTACCCACGTCTATACCAGTTGGTTAATATCCACAAAAAACGCCCCCTCCCTTTCTCTTCCATTCCAGTTCCAAGCTGCATGCAGTTCCACAATTAGATATTCCAGGGTCGGTCGGATGCAGGATTAGTGGATGCAGGACAGACTGCATGTCTGCCCATGCAGCCTTTCACTTCCAGAAACTCCCCTTCTTCTCCATTCAGTATCACTCTAATTAGTTAAAAAGGGCGTTTCTTCCCACTGAAGGATTAAATAGATAATCTCATTCAACAATTTCTTCCTAATTATTATTTTCTTAAATAATTTTAACCAACTACCTTAAAAGTAATAATATTATGGCCGTATCTATCATTACCATTTCATTACTAGATATTAGAGACTTAGAGAGAGTAATACTACAATAATAATATTATAATTCGCACATTGAGCTGTTAGGCCACAAAACAAAATATTTCCTTCCAATAATCAGTTTTTAAGCAATATTTTATGAAGAAATGCCAGTTTATTACAAATTTATGACATATTTAGAATTTTCAAATTAGAAATACTAATGGCACACTGTTAATACATGTAACTTCATTGTGTAATAATAAATTAACACTTCATTTAAAGTGACTGTCACCACATCACATATTTTCACCATTTTACTTTTATAAGGCAAACATTTTTAGTCTTGTGGATTTCATAAACCAAGGAATTTATCGGATTTGATATTTTCGAATATTAGTTTCAATTGGGACACAATGCCAATATTTATGTCGTACTATTTCTCGCTCATCAAAATCTTATAATATTGTGCATCTTGTGCAGCCTTTTTTGGATTCCTTTGATGGTAAAATAAAAGGCGAATGGATTCATCCTCGAACATTTGCACTCGCTCTGACCAACAAATAATCATCTCATTCAAGATGTTCACGTCACGTTCATACGTTGAACTAGTGCAATTCATTTTCAACCAGACCAAACTTGAATTCAAGTAGGCCACAATACGTCTGGAGATTCTCAATTTGTACCATGTTGGGTCATTTCCTTGAACAAACACTTTCATATCTGGAGACTTGAAAACGTATGCGGCGTATGTTTTTGCAACCAGAAAATGCATCTTGCCTGCAACATAGAAAAACGTTTGAGAAAAAATCCTTTTGCAAGTTTGCAAGGTGTAAAAGACGCTAACTAAGCCCAAACGAGGAAGAAGATGAAGTGGAATCGAAAACATTGCGTGGGAAAGTTCGAGAAGCAATCATAAACATACATGGAAATGTACGGAGATAAATAAATGGAACAAAACTTACAAACAACATTAGATGACATGAAATTCTCACACAAAGGTAAGTATCTTTTCAATCTGTTCATGATCTTTATAAAGAAATTTTTAGCGTCTGCATCAGAGGAAATGAGATCGCGAGAGAAGTCACTTCCCAGTAGCCAGTGTAAAGCGCAGTGAAACATTAAATAGTGGTTTTGATGAAGAAGGCGCTTCTTGTTGACAATAAAAGTGTCGGCCAACTTCAAAGAATAGGCGTCCGATCGGGTCTTACGAAGCAATGAATCCGGGCCTGGCTTGAGTCTGTTGATCTTTCTTCTCACTACGTGAGCTTTCTCCATGTGATCGCATTTATCACATTTCCAAGGGCTGTTGTTTATTTCAATTGGATTCATTTGCAGTAGATAGCCTTTCCCGCATTTTGGGCACACTAAGGCTTGGAAGTATGTTCCCCCTTCAGTATTGTCCAGGCAACGCTCGCATTTGCAAATAAAGTGATGGCATCTTTGAATTCGCATTTGTCGTGGGACAGTGCCATATTGTGATTCTATAGGATTATAAGCAATTGACAAAATGCTGCCCTTTTTGATAGGCTTTCTTGCAAAAAGGCGGATATTCCAATTCACGTCTCCATTCCGGTCCACATTTTCGGCAAATGAGTACTCCATAGTAGGACAGCATGAGTTTGAAATTAAGCTGGTGTAGAAGTAGACGGCTACACCGGCGTGTCTACATAATTCACAATTCAATTTATTATTAATAAATGATCTTACTAAATATAGTTAAATGAGAATTAAATATTTTTGATTTTGATTCTAACTCTGTGGATTGATTATCTCCATGACGGAATTTGAATCGGTTTATTAGAAGTGTTGACCATAGTTGAGTGAATTCGTCCATTGAGACATCCATTTTGCAGTCCTGAGCCAAAAATTTCCAAATTTCCTTTGTATCGTGTTCATATTTCTTCTGGAAAACTTCACCAGGTTCATAATACTCAGAACAAAGGTCCACGAACTTTTGATATTTGACAGGCTCCACGTCTTTGGACAAAAGAACTCTAAGGCAAATTAATTTCCAAAAGTTTTCAGTCGCAGCTCTAATGCCCAATCTGGAGAAGACACCGCACTCATAATTTTTGTGTTTTATACTCTGTAGTACAAAATAATTCATTTTAAATTTCTCATTATGTAATAAGTAAAAATTACACTGAATTATGGTCATTGATGATTATGGTAATCAACTACTAATCACAATCATTCAACAAATAGTCATTTTTACCTTGGAACAATTAATCGAACAGCACGGCCAATGACATCGAGGGCACTTCATTGATCCATCTTCTATTTTTTTATAGCAACCCACGCAAGTAAATATCCAGTCTTCACAAACCCCTAATTGTTGACGTTGACATGGTGCAGAAATCAATGGAGACTCTTCCCAAACGACATCCCCATGGTCAAAGTCCTTTTCAGCTATCAGATATCGTCCCAAATCTTCACTTTCTTTACAACTAAAACGGCTGAGCATTTTGACAGTAATTATTGATTGCAATAATATAATAGATGTTCATTCGCAGAATACAACTTAACTGTTAACACAAATATGGACAAAGATTAATAAAATTTTAATGTCGTCTAGCTATTGGATAGTTGATGAAGTTATTGTCACACAGTATTTTCAACATAAAGAAACAATAATTAGTATTTGTAAACAAATTTTATTCAAATTTTATTCCAAAACTTTATTCCATGACAGTGCCTAACTTGTCATTTGTTGACAGTGCGAAATGTTCTGTTCTTTTTGTCCCTTGCCTCGCTCGCCTCTTAGGTAGCAAGTAGCAACTAGGAAAATCAGACTGCTTTGTGCTTGTGCGATTGCTTGTGTATTGCCCGTGTCAACAAGTACAGTACAGTGGAAGCCATATACAAAGTTAGCGCGGTTTTTTCACATTTCATAAACAATTTTCATTTTTCGGTATAAAAAACGCTTGTTTTTACATTCTTTGAAAGTGTATTATATCTAATTTTGCCCTGTGAAGCATTAACCTGCAAACGCCAAATTCAAAAAATGCTGTTGCTAACTAACACCCAGTCATATTCGTCGGTTTATATGTTAAATGCATCCATTTACAATAATGCCAATTTTTCTTAAAGACAAAGATGTATGAGTATTTCTTGTTTTAAAACATCTTAGTATGTTACATAAGCTGTATGAATCTATTTCCAATTGTGAACTGTCAGCTAGCTGAGAAAAATGTTTACAAATTTAAATAAATGCTCAAGAAACTTTACTATGTAGGTGTCAAAATCCCTGCCTAAAAGTCCTGATACATCAATCAATAATATGAATAAATAAAAAAAACAACATAAAGTAGATTTCTCAAGATACAGATTTATTTACACCTTTGGCAATTATTACATACAAAATGTACAGACAAACAATAAATGTCACAATCATTAAATAAAATAATATAATTGTAAACATGAGATAAATACAAATAAATGTTGATTGTAGAAAGTTGGTTGATGAGAGTGGATTAGAAGATCCTGACTCGTCCGTTGAGGTCGAGAACGGCGAGGTATCCAGCACGCATGACGGAAATATCCAAGGGCAGGTCGAGGAAGCAGTTGTTGCCAACAGAGTGGATGGTCTGAAGAAGTTTTCCAGAGGACGAGTTGAAGACTTTGACCGAGTTGCTCCTTGAGTCGCAGACGATAACGTTGCCACAAATATCCACGTCGAGTCCAGATGGGCGCCGAAGAAGAGTGTTGTCCACCAGAAGTACGCTCCTCCCGGTTCTCACGTCCACCTTGAAGATGCAATGCAGATTGAAGTCCGTCACGAACACGCTGCTCCCTATAATCAACAATTAATTAAAATATAATTAGAGTTATGTATTTGAAAACAAATGGACAATTAAATAAGTAAAAAGACATGAAAAGTTAGTTACCTGTGTTATCGAAGGCCACTCCCCTCGGGTACTTGAACTCTCCACAGTGTTGACGGATGAATCGGCCGGTCGAGTCGAAGAACTGGATCCTAGCGTTTCTCGAGTCGGCCACCACGATCAGTTGTCCATCCTTAGAAACGGCGATATCCCACGGAAATCTGAATTGTCCCGCACCATGTCCACGACTTCCGAACGAAGAAATGAATTGTCCAGTGCAAGTGAAGATTTGAATCCGATGGTTGTCCTTGTCCACCACAAGAAGACGATCTCCAGCACAGTCAAACGCCATGGCAGTCGGACGGTTCAACTCCCCATCACCACTCCCATGAGATCCGAACCGGAAATCAAATTCTCCATCAGGACGGAAGATAAGAACCTCGTGCTTCTCCCGATCACAGATCCCCAACTGCAATAATCAACAACAAACATAATTTTTAGTTCCCTTCAAGAATAAATTATCTCATTATACACAATCAGTACCTAAATATACTAATAATATCTCATTATGATATGATTTATAATTTTATTTGATTTATTATTTATAAAGACTTTAAAATTACCTGTTCAGTGGTTTTGCTGGTGGCGACTCCCCAGGGTTTTCGTTTAATGAGTTGTCCAGTCGATTCGTCCACCTCAATATCCAGGGAGACCACAGGACTAGGGTAATGGAGCACCGACGAGTAGTTTCTGGAAACATGGAAGGAGAGTGAAGACTGGATCCGGTCCCCAATGACGAGGAAAGCCGTGTGGGGTCCGCACTCCAGAGGACGATAGACACACGAAATCCGAGACAAGTCACCCCTCAGTTCCAGCTGGACAGGATACCGGAGTCCTGAAGGGCTCCCTCACGTAGCAGTCCAAGGTCATCAGGTCCATCTTCTCCAAGTTTGTTCCATCCACCCAGAATTCGCACGCTTGGTCCTTGAAATGCTCCAGATCCCCGCTTTTGAGTTCCAGACTCTCGTAGACCTCCTCTTCAGTAACAGCGAACATGGACAGAAGATCCGCAAGGCTTGTCCCTTCAGACGTCTCCTCCGGTGTGGCCAAAGAGGTAGAGTATTCAGAACTATCCAGTCCATCTTCAAAAAGATCCGATGGCAAGGCGAAGAAAGTCATCTCTGCTTCCAGACATCGCTCAACGATTGTCTCCATCTGAAAATAACAAATAAATAAAACACTCATAAATACACCAAATCATAAATACAAACCTGGAAATGAAACCAATCAATTAAATGAACTTGAAACAAATAAAAAAGCCATCACTCACCGTAGAAATTAAAAAAGTCTCGAAAAAGGACTCCGTAGTAATAGTAAAAGTTCAGAGTTCGGTGAAGGTTTAGAGTTTGGAGGAGAGATGTTGTTTGTGGAAAAGCAAAAATTGCTATGAGACTTGAAGGGGACTGGAGACCTTTTATATGGAACCGAAGGGTCCTTATTTGTACCCACGTCTATACCAGTTGGTTAATATCCACAAAAACGCCCCCTCCCTTTCTCTTCCATTCCAGTTCCAAGCTGCATGCAGTTCCACAATTAGATATTCCAGGGTCGGTCGGATGCAGGATTAGTGGATGCAGGACAGACTGCATGTCTGCCCATGCAGCCTTTCACTTCCAGAAACTCCCCCTTCTTCTCCATTCAGTATCACTCTAATTAGTTAAAAAGGGCGTTTCTTCCCACTGAAGGATTAAATAGATAATCTCATTCAACAATTTCTTCCTAATTATTATTTTCTTAAATAATTTTAACCAACTACCTTAAAAGTAATAATATTATGGCCGTATCTATCATTACCATTTCATTACTAGATATTAGAGACTTAGAGAGAGTAATACTACAATAATAATATTATAATTCGCACATTGAGCTGTTAGGCCACAAAACAAAATATTTCCTTCCAATAATCAGTTTTTAAGCAATATTTTATGAAGAAATGCCAGTTTATTACAAATTTATGACATATTTAGAATTTTCAAATTAGAAATACTAATGGCACACTGTTAATACATGTAACTTCATTGTGTAATAATAAATTAACACTTCATTTAAAGTGACTGTCACCACATCACATATTTTCACCATTTTACTTTTATAAGGCAAACATTTTTAGTCTTGTGGATTTCATAAACCAAGGAATTTATCGGATTTGATATTTTCGAATATTAGTTTCAATTGGGACACAATGCCAATATTTATGTCGTACTATTTCTCGCTCATCAAAATCTTATAATATTGTGCATCTTGTGCAGCCTTTTTTTGGATTCCTTTGATGGTAAAATAAAAGGCGAATGGATTCATCCTCGAACATTTGCACTCGCTCTGACCAACAAATAATCATCTCATTCAAGATGTTCACGTCACGTTCATACGTTGAACTAGTGCAATTCATTTTCAACCAGACCAAACTTGAATTCAAGTAGGCCACAATACGTCTGGAGATTCTCAATTTGTACCATGTTGGGTCATTTCCTTGAACAAACACTTTCATATCTGGAGACTTGAAAACGTATGCGGCGTATGTTTTTGCAACCAGAAAATGCATCTTGCCTGCAACATAGAAAAACGTTTGAGAAAAAAATCCTTTTGCAAGTTTGCAAGGTGTAAAAGACGCTAACTAAGCCCAAACGAGGAAGAAGATGAAGTGGAATCGAAAACATTGCGTGGGAAAGTTCGAGAAGCAATCATAAACATACATGGAAATGTACGGAGATAAATAAATGGAACAAAACTTACAAACAACATTAGATGACATGAAATTCTCACACAAAGGTAAGTATCTTTTCAATCTGTTCATGATCTTTATAAAGAAATTTTTAGCGTCTGCATCAGAGGAAATGAGATCGCGAGAGAAGTCACTTCCCAGTAGCCAGTGTAAAGCGCAGTGAAACATTAAATAGTGGTTTTGATGAAGAAGGCGCTTCTTGTTGACAATAAAAGTGTCGGCCAACTTCAAAGAATAGGCGTCCGATCGGGTCTTACGAAGCAATGAATCCGGGCCTGGCTTGAGTCTGTTGATCTTTCTTCTCACTACGTGAGCTTTCTCCATGTGATCGCATTTATCACATTTCCAAGGGCTGTTGTTTATTTCAATTGGATTCATTTGCAGTAGATAGCCTTTCCCGCATTTTGGGCACACTAAGGCTTGGAAGTATGTTCCCCCTTCAGTATTGTCCAGGCAACGCTCGCATTTGCAAATAAAGTGATGGCATCTTTGAATTCGCATTTGTCGTGGGACAGTGCCATATTGTGATTCTATAGGATTATAAGCAATTGACAAAATGCTGCCCTTTTTGATAGGCTTTCTTGCAAAAAGGCGGATATTCCAATTCACGTCTCCATTCCGGTCCACATTTTCGGCAAATGAGTACTCCATAGTAGGACAGCATGAGTTTGAAATTAAGCTGGTGTAGAAGTAGACGGCTACACCGGCGTGTCTACATAATTCACAATTCAATTTATTATTAATAAATGATCTTACTAAATATAGTTAAATGAGAATTAAATATTTTTGATTTTGATTCTAACTCTGTGGATTGATTATCTCCATGACGGAATTTGAATCGGTTTATTAGAAGTGTTGACCATAGTTGAGTGAATTCGTCCATTGAGACATCCATTTTGCAGTCCTGAGCCAAAAATTTCCAAATTTCCTTTGTATCGTGTTCATATTTCTTCTGGAAAACTTCACCAGGTTCATAATACTCAGAACAAAGGTCCACGAACTTTTGATATTTGACAGGCTCCACGTCTTTGGACAAAAGAACTCTAAGGCAAATTAATTTCCAAAAGTTTTCAGTCGCAGCTCTAATGCCCAATCTGGAGAAGACACCGCACTCATAATTTTTGTGTTTTATACTCTGTAGTACAAAATAATTCATTTTAAATTTCTCATTATGTAATAAGTAAAAATTACACTGAATTATGGTCATTGATGATTATGGTAATCAACTACTAATCACAATCATTCAACAAATAGTCATTTTTACCTTGGAACAATTAATCGAACAGCACGGCCAATGACATCGAGGGCACTTCATTGATCCATCTTCTATTTTTTTATAGCAACCCACGCAAGTAAATATCCAGTCTTCACAAACCCCTAATTGTTGACGTTGACATGGTGCAGAAATCAATGGAGACTCTTCCCAAACGACATCCCCATGGTCAAAGTCCTTTTCAGCTATCAGATATCGTCCCAAATCTTCACTTTCTTTACAACTAAAACGGCTGAGCATTTTGACAGTAATTATTGATTGCAATAATATAATAGATGTTCATTCGCAGAATACAACTTAACTGTTAACACAAATATGGACAAAGATTAATAAAATTTTAATGTCGTCTAGCTATTGGATAGTTGATGAAGTTATTGTCACACAGTATTTTCAACATAAAGAAACAATAATTAGTATTTGTAAACAAATTTTATTCAAATTTTATTCCAAAACTTTATTCCATGACAGTGCCTAACTTGTCATTTGTTGACAGTGCGAAATGTTCTGTTCTTTTTGTCCCTTGCCTCGCTCGCCTCTTAGGTAGCAAGTAGCAACTAGGAAAATCAGACTGCTTTGTGCTTGTGCGATTGCTTGTGTATTGCCCGTGTCAACAAGTACAGTACAGTGGAAGCCATATACAAAGTTAGCGCGGTTTTTTCACATTTCATAAACAATTTTCATTTTTCGGTATAAAAAACGCTTGTTTTTACATTCTTTGAAAGTGTATTATATCTAATTTTGCCCTGTGAAGCATTAACCTGCAAACGCCAAATTCAAAAAATGCTGTTGCTAACTAACACCCAGTCATATTCGTCGGTTTATATGTTAAATGCATCCATTTACAATAATGCCAATTTTTCTTAAAGACAAAGATGTATGAGTATTTCTTGTTTTAAAACATCTTAGTATGTTACATAAGCTGTATGAATCTATTTCCAATTGTGAACTGTCAGCTAGCTGAGAAAAATGTTTACAAATTTAAATAAATGCTCAAGAAACTTTACTATGTAGGTGTCAAAATCCCTGCCTAAAAGTCCTGATACATCAATCAATAATATGAATAAATAAAAAAACCAACATAAAGTAGATTTCTCAAGATACAGATTTATTTACACCTTTGGCAATTATTACATACAAAATGTACAGACAAACAATAAATGTCACAATCATTAAATAAAATAATATAATTGTAAACATGAGATAAATACAAATAAATGTTGATTGTAGAAAGTTGGTTGATGAGAGTGAATTAGAAGATCCTGACTCGTCCGTTGAGGTCGAGAACGGCGAGGTATCCAGCACGCATGACGGAAATATCCAAGGGCAGGTCGAGGAAGCAGTTGTTGCCAACAGAGTGGATGGTCTGAAGAAGTTTTCCAGAGGACGAGTTGAAGACTTTGACCGAGTTGCTCCTTGAGTCGCAGACGATAACGTTGCCACAAATATCCACGTCGAGTCCAGATGGGCGCCGAAGAAGAGTGTTGTCCACCAGAAGTACGCTCCTCCCGGTTCTCACGTCCACCTTGAAGATGCAATGCAGATTGAAGTCCGTCACGAACACGCTGCTCCCTATAATCAACAATTAATTAAAATAGAATTAGAGTTATGTATTTGAAAACAAATGGACAATTAAATAAGTAAAAAGACATGAAAAGTTAGTTACCTGTGTTATCGAAGGCCACTCCCCTCGGGTACTTGAACTCTCCACAGTGTTGACGGATGAATCGGCCGGTCGAGTCGAAGAACTGGATCCTAGCGTTTCTCGAGTCGGCCACCACGATCAGTTGTCCATCCTTAGAAACGGCGATATCCCACGGAAATCTGAATTGTCCCGCACCATGTCCACGACTTCCGAACGAAGAAATGAATTGTCCAGTGCAAGTGAAGATTTGAATCCGATGGTTGTCCTTGTCCACCACAAGAAGACGATCTCCAGCACAGTCAAACGCCATGGCAGTCGGACGGTTCAACTCCCCATCACCACTCCCATGAGATCCGAACCGGAAATCAAATTCTCCATCAGGACGGAAGATAAGAACCTCGTGCTTCTCCCGATCACAGATCCCCAACTGCAATAATCAACAACAAACATAATTTTTAGTTCCCTTCAAGAATAAATTATCTCATTATACACAATCAGTACCTAAATATACTAATAATATCTCATTATGATATGATTTATAATTTTATTTGATTTATTATTTATAAAGACTTTAAAATTACCTGTTCAGTGGTTTTGCTGGTGGCGACTCCCCAGGGTTTTCGTTTAATGAGTTGTCCAGTCGATTCGTCCACCTCAATATCCAGGGAGACCACAGGACTAGGGTAATGGAGCACCGACGAGTAGTTTCTGGAAACATGGAAGGAGAGTGAAGACTGGATCCGGTCCCCAATGACGAGGAAAGCCGTGTGGGGTCCGCACTCCAGAGGACGATAGACACACGAAATCCGAGACAAGTCACCCCTCAGTTCCAGCTGGACAGGATACCGGAGTCCTGAAGGGCTCCTCACGTAGCAGTCCAAGGTCATCAGGTCCATCTTCTCCAAGTTTGTTCCATCCACCCAGAATTCGCACGCTTGGTCCTTGAAATGCTCCAGATCCCCGCTTTTGAGTTCCAGACTCTCGTAGACCTCCTCTTCAGTAACAGCGAACATGGACAGAAGATCCGCAAGGCTTGTCCCTTCAGACGTCTCCTCCGGTGTGGCCAAAGAGGTAGAGTATTCAGAACTATCCAGTCCATCTTCAAAAAGATCCGATGGCAAGGCGAAGAAAGTCATCTCTGCTTCCAGACATCGCTCAACGATTGTCTCCATCTGAAAATAACAAATAAATAAAACACTCATAAATACACCAAATCATAAATACAAACCTGGAAATGAAACCAATCAATTAAATGAACTTGAAACAAATAAAAAAGCCATCACTCACCGTAGAAATTAAAAAAGTCTCGAAAAAGGACTCCGTAGTAATAGTAAAAGTTCAGAGTTCGGTGAAGGTTTAGAGTTTGGAGGAGAGATGTTGTTTGTGGAAAAGCAAAAATTGCTATGAGACTTGAAGGGGACTGGAGACCTTTTATATGGAACCGAAGGGTCCTTATTTGTACCCACGTCTATACCAGTTGGTTAATATCCACAAAAAACGCCCCCTCCCTTTCTCTTCCATTCCAGTTCCAAGCTGCATGCAGTTCCACAATTAGATATTCCAGGGTCGGTCGGATGCAGGATTAGTGGATGCAGGACAGACTGCATGTCTGCCCATGCAGCCTTTCACTTCCAGAAACTCCCCCTTCTTCTCCATTCAGTATCACTCTAATTAGTTAAAAAGGGCGTTTCTTCCCACTGAAGGATTAAATAGATAATCTCATTCAACAATTTCTTCCTAATTATTATTTTCTTAAATAATTTTAACCAACTACCTTAAAAGTAATAATATTATGGCCGTATCTATCATTACCATTTCATTACTAGATATTAGAGACTTAGAGAGAGTAATACTACAATAATAATATTATAATTCGCACATTGAGCTGTTAGGCCACAAAACAAAATTATTTAGTAAGAATTTTATTTATTTAGTTTTGTATTTTATATATTTAGTGGTTATTTTATTTATGTAATACGAAATAGGTAATTTGTAAATCTTCTGACATGGCCTGTCATTTATGACGTGCCCACCTATGCCAAATGCTGTATGGATGCTCTAAAGTTCCTTTTAGCTTTTGAGCAGGTGCAGATGCTCAAAGGTACCCTAGGTAAGATATACCTATAATACACTTTCAAAGAATTAAAATATGTAAAAACAAGCGTTTGTATACCGAATGAAAACTAATCATCTATTTCTGTGGTCTGGTTGAGAGACTTTGATACCTCCATTTCGCAATCTTGCGCCAAAAATTTACAAATTTCCTTTGCATCATGTTCAAATTTCGTCTAGAAAACTTTATCTGGTTCATAATATTCAGAAGACTCTGTCCCCCAACCGAACCTTTCATATTTGTCTGACTCCACGTCTTTGGACAAAAGAGCTCTAAGGTAAATTAACTTTGAAAATTTTTGGTTGCAGCTCTAATATCCAATCTGGAAAAGACGTCCTACTCGTAATTTTTGTTCTGTTTATTCTGTAGTACAAAATAATTCATTTCCCGTTACATAATAAGTAATAATTAAATCGAATTGGTCATGCATTGATGATTATGGTGATCAAGGACGTATTACGGGATGAGCTTTACGGGATGAATTCGCAATTATTTGCCATTTTTGACTCATTTCCGTCTAAAAATGTCAAAAATTTTCGCCCTATATGCGAATATATATAATTAAAATATCTATTGGAAATCTTAGAGCCCCCCCCCTCCGAAACTCAACTACTAATCACAAGGGATCAACTACTAATCACAATCAGCAAACAGTCAACGCCAAAGTGGAAAGTATCCGAAGCCTAAGTGGAAATTAGACTATGTACCCCGATGGCGAAGCATAAATATCCGAAGTTGTGGTATAAATATATCCGCAGAAAGACACCGAAGTGAAAATTAGCCGACGCCGAAGTAGAAAGTAATGTAGAATGTATCTCATTCCAATTTCTTTATTTTAATTAAGTTAGGTTTTGGACGGCTAGTTTGATTTTGAATGAAAATACGTTTCATCATTTGAATTAATATAGAACAAGGGGTCCAACAGGAACCTGCATAGTCAGAATCGTCTTATCCAATTTACAATGTAAGTAAGTTAGAAGAGGCATCCAGAGGTGGAACAGTTATAGTAGCGGTTTGAAATTGGCATATTTTACATAAGTACGGCTTGGTAGCTTTGAAAGCTATAAGCTCCGTCTCTTTTAGCATTTTTATGTAATCATTAAGTGATGCACTTTTTCAATAGTATAATAAAGGGGATGAAGAAGCTGGAATTATTTCAGTAGACAACGATTATTCCTGCAGAATGAGAATCCATCCTGTTTAGTCCAAAAAGTGTAAAATCTGATTATAATTTCATTTGACTGATCCATAAGGTCCTAAAAACAAGATTAGAGTCAATATACGTAACCAGGGTTACCAGGTATACTTAAATGGCAAGTATAATACTTAAATTGGGCCCTATACTTAAAATACCTGCAAGTATTTTAAAATACTTAAATTATACTTAAATATACTTAAATCAGCAGAAAACGAAAACAGTGAAATAACTTGAAGTCCTTTAATATAGAACACACTTTGTTATCGTTCAGATACGTTGACTAATTGAAATTTTCTCGCGCTTCGCGCGAATTTAAGTATTTTTGTCTTTAAATCCAGTTTAATAGTCAAATTTGTCTTCCAATTGCGAAGGAAATTTATTAACTTATCGGTGGGGTATAAATAACAAACCTCTCTTCCTCAACTATGTCACTAAACCGTTAAAGCTAAATTAAAATTTGTTAAGTCTTCATTGATCAGTTTTGAAATTGAATTTCAAAATTTTACGCAACTGTTACTGTTCATCCAAGAGAATTAGTCAGTCCAAAATCTGAAAGGTTATTTGGCATATTTAAATGTTACCATGGTTATTTGTATTTCTGCCTCCAGTGAAATAAAATTTACCAGTGAACTAAAATTTCAAAATCGCTAACACGTAAAATGCCACACAGGACTGACTAATTTCTTTGGATGAACAGTAGTATATGAGTAATGAAAAATATGCATTAACTAAAACGAGGAGCTTATTAATTTAAAAATGTATCCATAAATGGCCCAATTTATTTTAATGAACATTAATATTACAAAAAAGTCAATCATAAACTTCACAATAAAATGATCTTTATTACACAATATATAATTGTATGCGAAAGTATCAATGCAAACTTAGTATACACATTCTATACTTACATTCAGGCATAAATACCAATAACACTATAATATTATTTCATATAATAAAAACAAAACAGGAGCATAAAAGCAATGTTGTAAAATAAAATAACGTTAGTTTCTAGTAAGTAAACTGAACTTGATCGTATTGATTAAGTGTCTAAACCATGTCCATACCGCTGGAAATATTTTTTAGTTGGTTTCAATTTTGTTGATTCAAATGTAGTTTGCATTTATGGAAATCCATCCATACCCTATATGAATAAATGGCTCTGAAACCGTCTGTCCGTCCTTGAGAACACCAATTTCTATTTGACTACTTATAAATTTGATCAATATTACATTTAAAAGTACATTCGAAATAAATCTTGAAAATAATGTGACAGACTTTGCAATTCAGTCATGTAATATTTGTATGTATGGGGATGTATTTATCTACTATATCTACCTATTGACTTTACTCACACATCAATTCCCTTCTGGTTAGAATTTTCATGGAGTGATATGAAGGAATTACGATTCTGTAGCATATCGCTGTTACAATTTGTGTCACTATTTGAACAAATAGGGGGTGTGGGACTTTTATTTTCAAAATTCGAGCCTATGGATGAAACACCGCTATCATTTTTTTGTCTCTTAGGACTTGTACTCTTCTCAGTGATGTCCAGAAGGACGTCATCGAGTTCTTTCATATTCTGAGGAAAAATTATATTATTAGGAATATAATTTAAATTTGAGATCCCTGAAATTTCTTTGGGAGGACTATTAGAAGGTGAGTGACTGAGAACATTTTTCCGAGAAGAACTAGGCTTTTTCACATCATCGTCATTTCGCGAGATATTATTATCTGCGAAACTGAATTCTAAACCTGCTTTATTATTGACTGGTCTGGGGCTAAATACATCATGAGGCCCAGGGGAACTTGGGAAATGCGTTAAGGAGTATCCGTCGTTGTTAGCCATTCCAGCTTTTGCAAATGTATTGCATATCGGTGAATCTCCATCGGAGTCACGTGGATGGTTATTAAAAATGTAGCCTGCATTTTCAGCTAAAGGCTGCAGTTTTCCTTCGTCGAAATTCTCCATGTCCACTTTAACATTTATATACCCGTTTTTGGAAGTCTGCGGATGACTAGGAAGCAAATACTCTTGCGCCAATGACTCCGGTACATTTGCATACATCGGCTCAGGTTGATCATTCACTTTGAATTCTGGTCCACCCATTTTGGCCAAATAATCAGGATTTGATTGCAGTCTTAGTTTATTATTCTTATCGAAACTGACATTCAAGTCGATGTAGTGCTGTCGAAGACTTTCTTCCATCAAGTCTCCGATTCGATCTGCTAACGCTGTAAATGTCGGTCTGGAAGATGGTTCATGGGACCAGCAGTTCATCATTAAGTCGTAAATTGAAGAGGGTGACAATGGTGGCTTTTCCATTCGGTACCCATCGTTCAACATTTTGTAAAAACGGTCATCAGCCTCCATCCCTGTAACAAATTGATTAACGCTGTTATTCAAAATATTGATTAATTTGTATTCATTCAATATTATTTAAGGTTGGATGGAATAGGTATATCAAAATAGCGTAACTTATCAACATTACGCGGCAAGACTAAAAGGCCCCATCCTAGGATGGGGCGCCCAAACCACCCCATCCTTAGATTAGGTTACATTATGATGAATTAGATTAGGTTTGTAGGGTGGGCAGGGTGCACACCCCACCCTAAGATAAGGCCTTTTAGTCTGGCCGTTACTCAGCCTTTCTCAAGCCTAGTCTGTTCGCACATCGTTGTTTTTAATTACTTGAGTAGACTAATAAAGGTTATTAATTCTTTGATCATTAAGCTGACATACCGGGGTAAGGCGTTTTTCCTAGTGTAAAAACCTCCCATAAAACCACTCCAAAACTCCAAGCATCTGACTGGGTTGAAAATTCGGCAAAATATATTGATTCGATTGCCATCCATTTCACTGGTAACAGAACACCCTGCAAGATTTAATTAAAATTTGTCAATGTATCCTTTTTACCTTTTTGTTATGCATTCATTTTAGAGTTAATATTCATTTAATTCTACTACTTCTTTTACCAAAAATACAATCGCGCTACTCAGGCGAACTTGCCGTTAGTTTTACATACATACCCACACGTATTGTAAATGTTTCAATTTGGACCTTGCTTCTCAACAGCAGAAATGTGATATAGCATAGCTACTTACGCTAAATGTTTCACTACATAACTTATTAGACCGAGTGTTGTAGGTATATGTTTTTTACTGAGATTTGTTAAACGTAAAAGTTTGTTAAACGAAACTCAATTCTTAAAATGTCAGAAACTTCTCTGTTCTAAATTTTTTACAGGTCGCACAGTTAGGTAATTAAGAGAAAGACATACCTCGCTTTTCTTTTTATACTTGTAGTCTTTGTACATCTCTTTGGCCAGTCCAAAATCACAAATTTTGACCACGTTGTTTTCAGATAGAAGGACATTCCTGGCGGCCAAATCTCCGTGTAATACCTACATATATAAAAGTAGATTAATTACCAACAAGTAAAAAAGTTGTAAATTGTAAAGTAGTTTGCATGATGGTCACCACAGTAAGTTGGACGTGCTTGGACGTGATTAATGATAAAAATAGCTAATACATTATAGATTTTAATCCTTAAGAACTAACTTTTCTGGACGCCAGATATTCCATTCCTCGGGCAATCTGAAAACTCCATCCTAAGAGGTCAGTAGTTGTCATATCGGCAACGTCTCTATGTTGGTAGTCGCCCCGATAGTGGCCCATACAAGAACCAGAAGACGATCTTCTTTTGCCATCCGTGTCTATGACGCTGGGGCAGTTGGAAACGTAGCTCATGTCGGTACACATACTGTGAGTGTTGCCTCCCGTTGCATATCCTTCTGAAAAACTGTTATGGCTGGGGTTGTAATCGAGGGACGGTGGTGCGTATGCCGGTGGCGGAGTGCTGGGAGTGACTGGACAGGATCCCACTTCCTCCAAAGTGCGATATCCATTCGGAGTTGCTTTCCTGCCAGTATCCGTAAACGTCAATGATGCATAATTTAGTCTGTCAATTACAAGGGAGGAAAGCCATGCAAGTAATTTTTGCCAAAAGTTCCAGATGCCAAACGAGAGTAAAAAAGCGATTTCAAAAGTTATTTGACCCAAGAAGCAATACACCAATTCAGAGCATCGAGTCCACGCGTTCCAAGTCCATCCATTAGTTAAGGTAAGTCATAAGAAAATAAAAAAGCAGCAAACCCATTAATATTTGTAGTACTACTATTTATACTTCCAATCCAAAGTTGTTATTAGATCATTTAAAGTAGAGAATTTACTACTATAGCAAAATAGATGTGGTCAACTTTCTAAACTTATTGTCCAAGTGGTTCAAATCTACTACTAGCCCATGTCCCCACGTTTTAGTAATAATGCCAATTTGATGCTGTTTAACTACTTAAAATAGTATGTTAGATAAATTAGTATTTGGTAAAAAAGGTTTAAAATATTACTTAGGAACTTGACTTTGTCGACTACTGAGGTCTTCCAAAGTGCAAATATTGGAATCGACAACATCCCTTATAGGATCCAATTGATTGATAAACTTGTGCTTATGTCTGTGCAAATAACTCAAAAGACTTCCGTATTTACAATATTCGACTATGACCAGAAGTTCTCCTACAAATAAAATGTTTACCATG
This sequence comes from Tomocerus qinae, assembly GCA_020055645.1. NCBI lineage: Eukaryota > Metazoa > Arthropoda > Collembola > Entomobryomorpha > Tomoceridae > Tomocerus > Tomocerus qinae. The sequence continues at coordinate 31,780,588 of CM034548.1, forward strand.
TTAAAACCAATTTAAGCTAATTATTAAAAATGTAATTACAGGTCAATTTTTTAAAACTTGGACGAAATAAAATTCCAATGCCCCAATTTTGCCTAGTTTAACATGGATAGTGAGGCGATAGGACTTTTTTTCGTCCAATTATTTTACAACGCTAGTTGTATAGTAATTTTTACTTACGCTTTTTAGCGAGGTTTTTTGTACATGCTCCTAATAAGTTGACTACGTTTACATGTTGCCCCAAATGTACCATAATTTTCAATTCTGACATCAGGGCTTTAATGTGACTTTCGTCGGCATTTGCTTTCACCATTTTGACAGCTACTTCTGTAACTGATTCATTTTTCAGTATACCCGTTGCTTCAGCCTTAACCACCCTTCCAAAAGCTCCTGAGCCTAACTGCATTCCTGAAAGAAAATATTTCACAATTAGAATTAAATAAAAATATAACTTTTTACGAAAAAATTTTTTTCTGTTGACATACCAAGTTTAATTCTGTCTTTAGGAAACTCCCATTTCTTGTCATATGGTAATAAACTGGCCTGATCTTCGACTCCCAAATCAGGATTTATATCACCAACAGCACCTTCCTCCCATTCCACGCGATAAAGATTCCTTATCTCCATCTTCATACGCTATTAAAGTTACAACAAACATTTTCTTTCATTGAAAAAGAGTGCCCTGACAATTGACTGAGCTATTTCGTTAAAATAGTCATCTATGTTTAAGCTTTTACAGAATTAAGTCACAATATCATTTCTTCAAAATACTATTCAGATATTTTTAGCTAATGGAATTCTTTAATAGATGGAAACTCACCCTTTCTTTGTGTTTCTTCTTGGAAAGACAAGCCAAAAGGACAAACACGACGATAACAATCAATATAAGGAAAGCAATCATTGCAGGGTGCATCTTATTCGATGGACCTACATCAAATATTGGTATAATAAATAGAAATCGATGGTTTTCAAACATTAATGGGCAATGTGTTTAAATAAATTTACCTATGACATCCAAAAATATTGTTGCTTTATCTGACCCTGCTCTACTTCGGGATTCACATTTGTATTCTCCTGTTGCTGCCACCCGAATATATTCAAAGGTCACTGTAGTATTATCTCTCGATATGCTATGTTTAATTTCTTTTGGCCATTCTTCTGAAGGTTCTTCATTCTAAGATCGTAGTTGGATAGAAAATAGCTTATAAGCAATACAAAATTTTGGTCAAAAAGTCATTTATTTACGAAGTAAGAAATCTTTACCCTAAACCAGAGGATGGAAGGTGTTGGAACCCCAGTGGCGTTGCAAAAGAGTTGAAATTGTGGGGCATCGCCATCTTTAATAGTTATCGTCGACCCATTCATGTTAGTGGTATTTGAAATTTTGGGCGAAACAATTTCTTAACAAATAAATGTAAATGTAAATATTATGTTGCAACATTTTTATTGTTAAAAAATTTAAATATCTTTCGGTTTACTTTTCACGTCCAAAGTCCGGTTTTCAATTTTATTGCTGTCCACAACACAACGGTAGTCACCAGAATAAGTAGGATTTATATTTGCGATATAAACATACTTTTTCCAAGACCACGTAGATTCCCCGTCACCGACAACCAAGTCTTAATAACGTATAGAAATAATTAAATTAAATGAACCAAAAATGACTCACTAATGAATTTTAATAAATCTTTGATATAATTAAGATATTTGATTGCAATTACTAATGCAATACTGACTTACTTGGAGGCTTCGACTCTAATGTACTCCACGACGAATTTATTTTTTGTTCCCAGACGATCTTGCTTTCTTTAAAGACAAGTTTTGATGCACCACAAGTAAGGTTAACAGAATCTCCATCAATAATCGGCTTAGGTCCAGTTATGCCGTATTCTTTTTTTCCAAGAAAATCTAAAGACGACCACTTCAATTATTGTATGAACTTTCATGTATGAAAATATTCGAATTTTTAGACTTACCGACAACTCGAACATAATGGCTCTCATTTACATTTTTTCTGAGGGCGTTGTTTGCAAAGCACCAATATATTCCATGTTCAGTTGCAGTAAAAGTTAACTTTCTCAATGATTTTTGATTTTCTTTTTGCAAAGGACCCATCTTGGAACCCTACAATAAAGTAACATCAAAATAAATAAATAAATCATTAAAACCTTCAAAATGGTTTATAAATGCTTTGAGTAGATTTGGACCTAAACTCTAGTTTTCGAAATCCGAATAGGATTGAGTATAGTTACCTTTTTTTCCCCAAGAAGTACCATTGGTTGACAATTTTTTGCATTATTTTCAAAATCCGTACAAGATTGAAAGTACCAATCAATAGTTGGTATCGGAAATCCAACAGCTTCACAGGAAAGTTGATTGGTGGTATTGAACTCGTAATACATATCAGAATTACTTGGGTAAATATGTACATCAGGGGGACCTTAGGTTACGAAATAATGATCAAATTAGACAAAAACCAAACAAACGTGGTAAATATGATGGACACTAAAAGTTTCGTACTTGTGACAATAAGAGTGAGATTCAGCACTTTTCTCTGTTCCAATGTTTCATTTTCCGCAATAAATTGGTAAGTTCCTGCGTCATTTAAACTCACAACCTTTTTCCTAAGAATGATTTCTGATTCTCTATCTTCAATACTGAAATAACTGTCGGTTGATACCTCCTGTCCATTTTTTATCCATATATACTTAGGTTTTGGAGGATAACTACTGATATTAATGACCCATGTGGCAGTTTCATGTTCTCTCACTGTTATTTTTTCGGATTGGGTCGTTACATTTAAAAACCACTCATCTTCAGCTGTAAAAGATTGTTTATTTTAAAAATAATCATCCAATTCATAACAATTAATTATTGTTGCTCATACCATAAATTTTAATAGATTTCACTGCCACTTTCTTTGAATTTCCAGAGCCTTTCTTTGTACATTCATAATCCCCAGCATCTTCTTTACTTGCATTACGAACTGTTAGCCTTGATAGATACAAGTTGTTCTTGTTAGCATCATCATGCCATTGATTTGATATCGTTACTCTGTCCGACTGAAACATATGTAAATTAGCTCATGCCATAAATTATGTAGGGAAAGTAAACCTCACTTAACACTATAATACAATGGGAATTATATACTTGTTGTAGCACTGAAATCGGTTTTGTCCAATTCAAAGTGAAGTACATATGTGGTCCGTGTTGCACTACGCAATCCAAAGTAAAACTTCCCCCGACAGAAAATGACCCTCCGGCGGTAGTAATTTTTGGTTTTTCAGAATCATTATGGTTAACTATTGGAAAACACAAATACAAATTAATTTAAAATTGACTCAGGCAATAACAACATTTAAGTGACACTAAGCATGAGATTACACGTAGCGTCAGTTTCACAATGAAAGTTAAACAGTGTTATTTAACGGTTACAGCAACGGAAAGTAGACAAAAAGTCTCAAACACAGAAAACAAAAATGTTTACAAACGTTTCCTAAGTTTCAGGATGCATTTCATGTACTGTAGTAGATTACTATAATATACTTACACCATAATAATATTAATAATACTACAAGTTAAACTTAAACACTAAATGGCAAGCGTGCAAGAGATATATAGGTAACAATAGTAAATATCACACTAATAATGCAAGTACCAATGCTGTTTATTATTTTTTGCTAAGACTTACTCATACACATGTGATTACATCTTGGAAGCTAGAGACATTTAGTAAGATTAGTTTAAAGAGCATAGTAAAGGAGACAGAAAACGTGCGAATGTAGGAAATGTTGAATACAGAGACTAGTAACATAGAAACTTTAGAGATAGGAACATCGATACACAGAGATTGAACTTTAAAAACGTTTAATACCGACAAGAATGAAAGTGATCTCTTTTCTGACACTGCCCAACGTTCCTATGCAGTCATAGTTACCACTGGACGTCAGTACCGTATTAATTGTTAAGCCATCCTTCTTATTATAATTTTTATCAGTCAGCTCGATCTGATTCCCAATTAATGAACCAATATGAAAAAATGTATTATTGAAATGTGTTTCGGTTAGTTACGATTTTGAAAATTAACTTTTAAAGTAGTTAGCTTACAACCGTAGTGTCTTTATGGATTTCAATGGTAACATTCTCGCTTGTTGGTTTGCAAGGTATCGTATAAGATACACCTACTATCGCAGGTGGCAATATTTGGACTGGACTGAATTTGGTATCCACCAGTAATTTGTTCTCGTCTAAAATTGGTTGACTTAATATATTATACTTCATTCTTAATTCAATATCCTTTCGGAGTTCAAATTATTTAGTAATTACTTCTCTAATAAAATGCGCATTCATTAGATGTTACTTTTTAATCTTCCGCAATCAATTTTATTAGTTTCTACATTACCAAGAGACCATTTGACCATTGACACAATTAAAGATTGAATACTCGTATTATCCACCACCGTAATTAATAATATTGGAAAATATCGTAAATGTTCTAGAGATTTTTATTATCCTTGTCATTTTAATTTTAAAATCATACATGCTAAACATTTTAAATGCATTAAAATGACATTTATAACCTACAGTGACGTTTTTTATTGTGACATAACAGGAAGATAAGAGAAGTTTGATGGTTTTTAGTTTGGCAAATTATAGAATTACAGTATAATTGATTTTGCCTGTACCTTTAGACAATTATTTTTAGACAGAGGAGACGCTTATTAAATAATATTGGCAAAAAATAAATAATTAGTTTGTGGATGAAAAAAATGTTCGCAATTGGAACTGAGACAAGCTGGAACATTTCGTTCACAAACTAAAATTTTCTTTTCAGGAAAAAACACCAAGTTTGCTTATCTGTCACAACAAAAACAAATCATTTTGCACAGAAAAAGAATTGATTGGTAATCACCGATCACGATAAACTTCTCATATATGCAGCATATATTTAGCTTGTACTTGACGAACAGAGTACATGTTTAAAGTTTGAAATATGAGGATTTAAATTTTGTTTACGTAATTGACATTCTATCATTGTATTCATTGAAAAGGCTATGGGATAGGATTGTTAGTTTGTTACTCGTTTGTGGATAATGACAGCGTAGCATCATCATTCATAATGAAAACGGTACCTACAGAAGAAAGGAAGTGCAAAATTATACCACATTCACATTTTGTATTCAGAATCAATGAATATCAAAAGTAATAGTGCTAAAATGTCACACTTCATCGCTATGTAGTTTAGTTTTTCTATTATTTATGAATACTGCAAGAATGAAAACTGTAAGTCAGTAGAAAATATGTATTGAATTGATGTTTAGCATTCTGTGGTAATGTCTCCCACACTTTGTGTTTTGGGCCTTCACACAATAAAGAATGTGAAGGTGTCAGATTCATGGTAGCAGTTAATGAAGGCATTTATATTTAAAGTTGTTTATAAATTATGCATAAATTGTTATTAACAAAAGATGACAAAACATACCGTCAACCATAAGATATATGTGACTGCTCCCAGAATCAACTTCATAATCATCGGAAGAAGGGGTACTGGAATTGTAAACACATGTATAGTATCCTACATCCTGGACAGTTACGTGCGTCATGGTAAATTTTGCCCAATATCTACTATTCCCAGTATCATCCTCCCCGTGCTCAATTGTGACTCGATCAGCGTCGTTCTAATTAAAAAACAGAATAATTCATCATTATTAGATAAATATGATACTGCTTTGGAAGATTTATATAAAACGATGCTTATGTATTAGAAATCAAATATGGCTGCTGTGAAAATAGGGAAACGTGACTTGTTGAGATCACTCCAAACTAGAGTGTGAACTTCAGTCACTTTATTTTTAAAAAATGATCATTTTATCAGTAAAAACTTTTTCTCGGTGCCCCCACTGAAATTTTTTTCCTGGCTGCGACCTTGGTTATTCATGGTGTAAAAGAAACAAAATAATTTTAACCAAGGTAAGCTGGAATCTAATACAGTATTTTTGATTATACTCTTGTTTATTATTTACGTTTACACCATCAATGAATAAAATCTGCCCCTTTTGTTAACGACGAACGTTTTCACACAATATTGCCTCTAATCATTTTTTTAAAGTCAAAAATGATATACTCTTCAATCAACAGATTTTTAAAATAGCTATCCTATCACTTACCTCATTTGAACGAGTATAGTTCCAGTTCCATGTGACACCTTCGTCCCCCCGACAGCTTAGAGTCATATCTTCTCCAACTTTCATCGTTATTAAATCTTTGTCAGGAGTAATTTTGGGGTAAACATTTTCAGCCAAGCATATCCTTCCTGAAATAAAAAATAATAATAGCAGGTAAATATATACATATTTAAAAGTTAATTGTCAATTTTCATTCAATCATGATTAATCATGAAGTATGAGTGTACCATTTTGATATAAAAGTCATTGTCAAATATTGTATATATAATATATATCTGACATGTATTTAAAAGATTTTCATAGAATTGTTAAGCATCTAAACTATGTAGCGACTCTCATGGTTTATATAAAGTTTCCGTCAGTGTTTTTGGAACTGAAGGAGGAAACAATGTACTTGAATACACAAGTACAAGTATTCGTAAATAGGGAATGGAAGCTAGGGGGAATTATGGACAACAATGGTCACGTTATGACACGTCTTGGCCATTTGGCATTCCAGATAGTAGTTTCATGCACACTGTTCCAATAAATCTCAAATTCTTTCAAAAGGTGAATGATTTGACTTGTAATCTTAGGGCGGCGACATTTCTTTGATGTGTGAATGTTTGACATCAAATGTACAGATGCCAAATGCCATAAAAGCCATCATCCACAGTCGTGTACAAACCAACTAGAAAGAAAGCTGAGAAAACTTTCAAAAGCAGGACGAATATGACGAAAAAGTTATTGAAACAATAAAATCTTTCTAACAGAGTAGCAAGACTCGAAAATAGACTTTAAAAAATGATTGTAGTTTTTAGTTTTTTGTAGTCCAGTCGCTGCATGAGAAATGCTTATCTAGCTTCGGATTCCCAACGCTATTTTGTTCATGAAATCGTTAGGCGAAATAAAAAAATTGCAAAGTGTAAGATGAGCCTAAAATGTAATGTGGGTAAAGTGAGACTGGTACTCCAAGAACGTCTAAGACTGTATACAGCATTCTATTTACATAATAGAAGAGAGATGTGAAGACAGCTGAAGGCAAATTGCTAGTAATCGATTAATTCAGGTAAGCTAAAGTAGGTATAACCTAACATTGACACATTTGCCTTAACGGATTTAAATTAGAGTTGACCTTAGAAGCTTCATACATAGGAAATAGGAGTCCGCTACCAAGGACCATAATTATCCGATTGGGGAGTCTGGAAGTGAACTTTAGTTAGTACACTCTAAAAAATAGGACATAATTTCACACTATCTAGGCCACAGAAACATCATTCAATTTTAGATTCTAGCAGAAAATTTAGGATGATAATTTTCACTATAAACCATAATGTCAAATTCAAGATATCAATTGGTTTTTTAATATTTAAATTTATATGCTGCGGAGTCGACAATACACATAGACCTTTGCTTCTATTTTAGTTACAGAAAATAGAGAGAAATTAAATGGAAAAAATATTTCGGCTTTTTTGTATCAGGCTGGATATAGGAATTCCCCGAATTGTGAAACATGCTATAGAACCGAGACATAATTAATTTGTTTACAACTACGTTCTTGCCTTTTGAGTTCGTTGAATGAAAATACTTGCTCGAGTTCTCAAAGGACAAAGTGTGGTTTATGGATTCACTACCCAAACATTTCAACAATTAGGTAATTGTACAATATTATTGCATCGATCGAGTAGTATAAATCAATACCTTCAATGTAAGAACATAAATATAAGTAACTACACATTATACAATGACGTTTCCCCCTTTCTCAAAATGTTTTTTCAATTTGGTTTTCCTAGTTATACATTAAAGGAAGTACAGTTCATTGTGTTTAAATGACCAAATTATGGAATTGTTCACAATATTTTCTCATTTTCAATCGTAGGATGCCGTAGACCTTGAGTCAAAACAATATTGCTTCTGAAGTATTTTATAATGCAAGCAATTAGCGCACTTATGGATTACTACGAAGTACTCTACCTACTAAAAAAATTGGTAAAATGAAAAGATGAATGTCACTTGAATTTTCTGGAGAAACGGCTTTATCCACTATGGTGTAACTGGTAATAAGGATGCTCTTCGATGATACTCAGTCTAATTGATAACAATTTCTATAAGACGTCATACCAAAGTATGAAACGTTTATGAAAGACAATTACGAGGTATTAGCATAGGAACTATCAGAATATTTGTAAAAAACATGTCCACGTGCATAATGTGGTAGTTCATAAATACATCCGGGCTGAAGACCGTAACTCAATTTTCTAGCAATAGTATGTAATTAAATAGAACAAAATATAGTTACTGATCATATAATCATCTACTATCTACCAACTTGTCTCCCAATTTACCGACTCACATATTTATTTAACAATTTGCAGGTTGACTAGCTAATTTATAAAACGAAAAAGAAAAACGAAAAACATTTTCTTGAAATGATTATAATATAAAAGACTATTTTTGGAAAATGTTTAATAGTTTGTTTGACAAAGGCGTTTCCAATAACAAAAGATGACACTTTTATGATGGATCATAACATAAGAATTGTTATGAAAGGGTTCTTCCCAGAAACTCCTTTTAAAGAACCCACTTCCAGAAATAAAATGAATGGAATATAGTACGGAAGAAATGCCTTCTATTGCACAAGTTTCATTCCAAAGTGACAAGCACTTCAATCAAAGATACCAGAATCCAATAATAATAATAAAAGAACTGTTTATAAGAATTTTCCTTCAAGTGGTTTTGGAATAGGTATAAATTCAAGTACGCTGTTTTACAACATGGGACGATGGGACAACATACTGGCTCATGAAGAAATCGAATTCTATATAGAACAAACATGTTTGCACACAATTAGTGTGAACTGCAATTTTCACAATTTAAGGCTATCCAAAGAATAACACGAAAGTATATACTCAATTGAGAAAATGTTCTACATCTTAATTGGCACTTTTGAGTAGATGTATAAGGAATATTTATTTTATGAAGAACTGATCTTCACATGAGGATTTTTGATGTCATGCGTATTCAATTTTGTAATTACATGATGATGTGCAGTAGAAAGATAAATTAGGAAAGAATCATTTAAGAAAAACTTAAGTGCTTTTATCCGTTATATCAAAAATGTCGCTTAGGAGAAAGGGTTTCTGGTCCTTTTCCAAACTCATAAAAAATTATTTTGAAGAAATTTTACAAGAGGAAGTTAAAAAATATTATATTAGTGATTAAATCCGAAAAAACTTTTGAATATGTTTGGAATTCAATCACGTACAACTAATTGTTGGCAGAACCTTTTCACATTGTCATCAAACAATGGTTCATCAAGTAATTTCATGTTATCATCTATAAGTAAGCAACTTCAGTCATATGCTTTCACAATGTTATATATCTTTTCACAATATGCTTAATGTGGTTGCAATTATATATCTGCATTTTTTCGAAATAGTATAGCTAGCGTCATTTTGATTTATGTAACTACGTAAATAGAATATTGCTTGTGTTGTTTTAGCGGTAAATCGCGAAAGCCCATGGTCACTTCTTGGTATCAATTTTTGGCTTAGCCAAAGCTATTTATTGTGATAAGTTGATGTAATAGGATGATAAGAATGTTGTTCGCATTTCGACGTAGCTTCTCATGAATTAAATAGGATGTGCGGGGACATTTTATTTTCTGTCATTTTGTCATCAGGAAGAAATATTTTACTTTATTTAGCATTGTGGTTTATGAAAGCATCGTATTATATTATTGGAGCATGCTTTTTGTTTGTTCCGTTTCCATAAACTCCATTGTCGTGGTTGTGTACATTCACTCCGGAGAATAAACTCATCATTATATTAATGTTTCTAGTAAATAATGGTTTCCATTAGGGTTATGAGCTCTCAATAACCTTTTCTTCATCCTTTCTGTTTTTTATGTAAATAGATTCCATAATATGGCGAAATAAGATTAGTTTCCTAATCCGTCACAAAAGTTACACACAATTGAAATTTATTGCGAAGCTAAGAATTGAGGAGCTAATTTACTAACGCTTTTCAAACTTTGTGCAACTGACATAAAGCTTTAGCAGTAAGATGGTTTTTAAAATATTGGGACTATTTAAAATTGAGAATTATTTTTCAAAAGCTAAGCCTCTTCGTTGGGGGACATTATACAACTTCATCATGATGAAAAAGCTTCAAAAATAAAATTCACTGCCTGTGTGCATTTTAAATTAATCGAGTTCATAGCAGATATTGGCATATCTATTTACTATACATACACAGGATACAGAAATAATCGCTGAAATAGAAAAGCTATTTCGTCGGGTACATGAAATCCCATTCTTTAAGCAGCATCTGCAATGCATTTAATATTAGGTTAGTATGCTAATGTTGTTACTACTACTTAGAAAAGTTTTTAGCTTATCGATAGTCCAAGTAAAGGAAGACTTCATGTCTGCTGCTCGTATTTACTAGAATAATGTGTCACGGAATGTGAGTTGTAAAATTTGTAAGCATTCGAACTTAGGCCAGTTTAAATTTTAAACCTCGTCACAATATTTTACAAGTCAAGCAATTGCTAAGGAAATAGATATTATATTTCTTATGTATACCAGCCTAGGATAGTTGAAACGTTGTGCCGAGTAACCTGCTTATTTTTTTGCCTATGTCAGTATCGTAGGTAACGTAAATATAAAAATTTTGAATTCGTGTACTTGGTATTTCATAACAAATTATACTACTGTTATGTTCATAAACGAAATACTACTTGTAACATACGGCGGTTGGTTTCATAATACTAAATTAAAAGAGCGAAACAGGAACGCGCAAGCATTTTTAAATTCATTCGGAACCCATCGAATTAATGTCCGCAAATCGTTAAAGAGTGGAGCAGGTATTGGAATTGGATTAGGATCTTTGACTTCTAATACAATATTTTTAAGCAGAAGCCGGGTGACATTGTAAGTGTTCCAAATGATACCATTCATTTTGTATTTAGTGAAGATGGTATTTGGATGGGGGACCTACTGGAGACCCGAAAGCCGAATGCTTTATACCCGAAATTCGAATGCTGTAGATCTAATGTAACTTACGAAAACTGAATAGTGTAGACCAAGGTTTCGACTGGGAAATATCACTAACGGGAAGTTTCTACTAACTAATGTGGATATCAAAATATGGAAAATGAGAAGTGTGGGAAATAGTCAAAATTGCGGCAAAATTCAAATTTTTGGGCTTTATTTCCCACATTTCCCATCTATTTCCCATTTACCGTAATTTCCCACATTTCCCGGACGTAAAACATAGTTGGGTGGGAAATGGAAATATTCGCAACTCTGCTGTAGACCCGAAATCCGAATATTGTAGACCAGAAAACCTACCGCAGACCCGAAAACCGAATACCCAAATAACCACCCAGAAAATGACCGAAAAAGTGGTCAAAATGGCATAAACCTTCAATTTTACCCAAATGGTCAAATACTTTTGCCATTTTGTAAACTTTGATGGTCATAATGTTAAAAATAAATTAGAAGTTTTGACCAGTGATTAAATTGAACTTTATCCAATTTTAACCATTTGGGGCGTCAAATTATAGGTTTATTTTATATTGACAACTTGGGCGGTCAAATTGAAAGTTTGTCATTTTGAGCACTGGGTGGTTAAATTGCAGGTTTATGCAATTTTGTCCATTTGGGTGGTCAAATTGGACGCTTATGTCATTTTGGGTCAAATTGTAGGTTTTGACCATTTGGATAGCCAATTTTGCCCATTTTGACCATTTGGGTGGTCAAATTGAGAGTTTTGGGGCATATTTGGTATTTCGGACACTTTCGGGTGTCCATGGTTCGGGTGGCGGGATTTTTGGGTCTAGGGTAGTCGGTTTTCGGGTCTACAGTATTCAGGTTTCGACTCTCCAGTATTCGGATTTTGGGTCTACAGTATTCGGGTCTCGGGTCTCTAGTAGGTCTCATTTGGACGGACACTCTAGCTTGATCCACTTCCCTTGCGATAATTTAAGACGCCGGTATAATATAATATGGTCTTAACGGGACAAAGTCTTTTATATCCCTCTTTGACATTCTATTGACAGTATTTTGTCTTTCGTGATTTGTTTGCTCAAAACTTGTGAGTAATCTTCAAGAGTATAAATCTGTCGTTTCGGTGATGGTATATTGCACTCCCCGATTACGTCTTCGTTTTTGAATTTTGTCATGCCATTCATGAATTCATTTATTCATTTTTCGCTTTGGCTGCAAATTTTGAATTCTGATTCTGACCCGATTAAGTGTTAGCAGAATATTGTTGCTTGACATTTGTTACAAAATACAATTTAAGAGACAGAATAAATAGAAGAATGAAGCAATGGAATTGAGTAAACCGTTTAGAACAACTAATATCGTATGAAAATTAATTTTCCGTGTATTCGTAAAATTGACTTGTTAGAGTTCAGAAAATGATAAGCGATAAAATCTACTTTCGCTTTTAGTGATTAAGGTAGGTAACGAGTTTTGTGCATTGTATTTAATATTTTATATCAATTTTCCATGACCCTGTAATCATGTTTTTTTCCAGATTTTTTGTTTATTTCCTAGTTACTGAAATCCTATACTGAATAAGCAGGTTATTAGACACAGCGTTTCAGTTATGAAAAAATTACTGTATACTGTATTATATTTTTTAATATTTAATAAATTAAAGTAGAAATTAATGCACCATATTTTTTATATGTCGACTTTTTATTCTTATTAAAAGGTAACTTTTGAATATTTCAAAACGTTACTCAGGAATAGCAATATATTTTTACTTATTTATAACCGAACCCTAAATTAAACTCCGAAACTTTTGTTTTGCTTTATAACGGATAATTTGGTTTTGGTTAGTAAGTTTCAATTTTACAGTACATGAGTTTGTTATCGCATTTGGTTGTTTGCTTGTGGCTTGACTTGTGAGATAAATAATTTCAAGTTTGAGTAGCTAGTCATTTCCTTTTCTCATAGCCTGGAGTTATGTTATTGAGCTGGCAGATATCGATGCTATTGTGTGGTGAGCTGTTGAGTTGGTAAATGGCAATGTGGGATGCGACTGAAAGATGTTCAGACTCATAGTAAAATACGGAAGGATATCGCATATCTAGTTTATCGTATTTACTTCCTCTTGATTATTCTGTCATAATATTCTATTTGGTTCTTCGAAGAGCGGTTCAATATTTTTAATGAGAACAATGACAAGTCATACTTCAGCCTCACCAATGCGATGACAAATTTTAAAACAACATGCACCATTGAAAAAATTAACCCTTTTGTGTGTCGTCTAATTATTTCATGGATCATGTAGAGAATTAAAAAGCTAATCTACAGATATCATTATGTCTCCCACAGGGAAAAAAGAACAATCGAAGCTAATTTTAATTTTCAACGAATCCAATCTTCCATGTATCACGGGATAATTATATCATTCATTGGAATCCCCAACCAGAATGTATGTCTCTGTCATGAATGAAATACGAACCTAAACCATCATTATAATAAATTGTGTTGCAAATTCTAACGAAGGAGTATATAAATATCCAGTGAATAAAGACCAACACCCATAATGTGGTGATTTAATTGTATATCGTATTACGATAGCATTATCTCTTGACTCGCACGAGTAGTCACACAGTCAAACTTTAGGTACGTCGTGATGTCGTGATTCACTATTAATAGGGATTCATTAATAATAATTCAACATAACCGGTCGGTTAATAAAGCCCTCTTAATAACTTTCTTCGATAACTCCAGGAAAGTAGGCACATAACTTTTCCAGCTATTTTCTTCACGGGAAATAAGGAAGTACATGGTTAGCCAATACACTTGAACTTAATTATTTTTAAAGACTATACTTAGTTCATCGTAGCGTTATTACATTTTAAGCCCCATGGATTTTCATGATAACGTCTAGTGGCTAAGTATACTAAAAATTGTTTTTGTCATGATACAAGCAGACGACATTTACCATCATGGAATAGAAATCATTCCTTTTGGATTCCTTGCTATAAAGTACCCACCCTTTCAACGGGGAAGTTTAGTTAGTAGCTATTTCGATTTGGTACATGCCCAGACGGACAGATTCCGAGTCAATCTAAATAATTACCCTTTTCTGATATAATTCATAGTAGGTTGAGTTGATCTCTTCTCTTAAAAGTAATAGCAGTATATTTTGTAGAGTACACTTTGATACGGAAAATATAAATTTATCTATGCGTATCATTTTTAATACATTATGTAATAGCTAAAATGTAAAGCATTCATAGTAGCATAAAGTGAACATCTATGTATATCCATGAGAATAACATAATCCGTGGTCCTCACTCCTCACATAATATAAAAGCATTGTGTAATTTTAGACGATGTTGAACTCCATTTACGAAGACATTTGAGGAAGAAAGGAAGCATTTGGTAAGCAAATAGATTACTAATGGTATATCGTTGGTTGACAATAAATAATCTCTTCTACTGTCATTAAATACTACTACTTACTACGTACTTGATGCTATCGCACCTACAAACTCAGCAGTACCTTATATACAGCCTTATCAGTTATAAAGAATGAAATGATATATGCAAAAATGACATTTAGAGCAAATAGAGAGCATTAGATTTACCTATCTTTTTTCTGTACAGACTTCTCTGTATTTATAACACTAGTACTATTCAGTTCAAAACTGTCTTATGACATTCTCCGAAAATACAATTAAATATTAATACCTATAATAAGCACAACGAAAAGAAGTAAAAGATATTCATGCATGGTACAATGAACGGTTAAGGTGTCTAGGTATAATAATAATGTATTACCTAACTACAGTAGCAGGAAATGGTTTAGGAAAAAATGTAGTGAAAATTTAAAACCATAAAATTATATTTAACATAAACATAAAGAAGCAGATATTTAGATCGATGTGACAACCAAATATCGCGTATATGTACATCACTTTCTCAAACGAGCCGTTCTGCGGGTGTAATCTTGGTATTTCTTCATAAAAATGGTGTTTGTAGATATTTATTAATATAAATAATTTTCAACTCAAGCACTTGGCGAATTACTGTTTTGAATGCAGCAACCTCATTGAATTGATTCGCATGAAATAACATTGCAAAGTGAATATTAAAAGACATCGTTGTATTTATCTACATATTATATAACGAGTATGTACGGTTTATACGAGGGACAGATGGACTTCGTGATAAGGGCAAAACTAACCACCGACACATCGCGGGTTGCTAAAATGTTGATAATTATAGTTTCAACATATGTGCATGTACATTACTTCGATTTTAGATAACGCAATGCATCATTGCATGGCTGACAATTACATACACGCATGGTACCAATCCCTTAATATGTACTTAATATGCTGATTGCTGACTGCAGAAATCAATAAAGGTTTCTGTTTTATTTAGTTTGATGTGATGTCTTGAGTCCTGACAGTTGACATTGATGCCTAATAAATGAATGCAAGTCCATAGAACTACGCATCTTCAGATAGCTTATAGTTATTGAAGTCTTATTATGCCCTGACTTGCTTTTTAAGTCTGCCCACTTAAATTTGCTTAAAATATTCTTCTGCAGATTGACAGCAAAAAATATTTCTTCATACACGCTATGCATACTAATACCTATCAAAAACTGCATTATTGTGGAAAAAACGACCAATACTGTCTGCCGATATAATATTTGGTGGTATTAAACCTTGGCATGGCTTCCTGGTTAGGCTCACGTAATTTAGGTACTTGGGTTCCATTGTCTTATTTTAAGCATTGTACCGAGTCGGCTTTACCTTTTTTGTAGACTACTTCGAACAAGATCTAATATCTACCCCCTTGTCTTGTATTTTGTGATGGGCTGTCTTATTCAAGAGGTCTTATGTATTTTATTAATGCTTAGCACTCTGTCATGTTTTTATCCACTTACATTTACATCATAACTTAAAGATTTACTGGGGATGAATTGAGATAAAGATGTCGCGATGTTTCTCTTTGATCCCTCTTTAAGGAGGGGTGGGGACTTTCAGCGTATATTACTCAGAGCAATGGACTAAGCGTACAGACATGCGGTTTTCTATTTCAGAATTTACAAAGATTTTTAAGACGAGCATGAAAGCTCAATTTTCAAAAGTCATTTTTTAAGTCATCGAAAATTCAATTTGAAAATTTTGATTTTGAGTGGGGAAATACATGTAAGAAATATATTTGAATTTTTGTTCACATTTGCAGACACAAATTCAAAAAAAGGCGCCTCATGCTCTCCCTCATTTTTTCCCCTCTTTTTTATGGCATTTTTGTTATATTTTTACGTTTTTCCAAAATCTTGAAATCATTTTTTAAAGATTTTACATGCAAAATTTTGCCTAAGAACTGCGACAAAAATTGCGGGAGGCCAGCACGGAGTATTCATAAATAATGGTGGAAATACAACTAACAAGCACAATTGTACAATTGTTGATTGTGCATTCCTTTAGAAATACGAAATGTTATTTCTGACAGTTTCCTATCAGTTTTAATTTTTTTAATCATTTAACCTAAAATTCTTGACCTCGCCCCTCATCAAACTCTACATCTGAAAAGGACAAGTTGAGGTGGTAAGTATAAGAGAACTAAATTGAGGTGACATATTAATTATATAAATTACTAGCAGCATCAAATTTTGCAATTATATTTTCATGTTTCAGCAGTAACTATCACCGTGGTCAACCAGATTTAGAAGCCAGACT
Source organism: Tomocerus qinae (assembly GCA_020055645.1). Taxonomy (NCBI): domain Eukaryota; kingdom Metazoa; phylum Arthropoda; class Collembola; order Entomobryomorpha; family Tomoceridae; genus Tomocerus; species Tomocerus qinae. Next base: position 31,797,475 of record CM034548.1, read on the forward strand.
CGACTTAGGGTCCAAACCTTCGAAAATCATTCTGTTTGATCTTGAAATCCTCGTCACGTCTTAGCAGCTGATACGGGTAAAAAATTGCGAATTAAGACTAATTTCTTGTTGCAAATTAGTGGTTTCGAAATCATAATTTTTATAAACTACATCTTGGAGTATTATAACTAGTTTTTTTGTATTTCAACAGTATTTGTCACCGATTGTGTTTAGTTGCGTGAATTGACTGGGAATCCAATAAGATCATTGTTTGCAATCCTCAAAACGTCGTAGAGCATACATAGCAATTCGGGTAAACAGAATAGTTTATTATTGCATATTGCTAGATACGATATTCCTATTTATAAAACGTGAAGCATGAATAGTGTAACTCATTATTCATATTTCAGCAGTGTCACCGTGGTCAACTAGAGTAAGAAGCCAGACTCGACCAGACGTCAACGTATAGATCAAAATATACAATCCTCATTTAATTGGCAACATTATTGTTTACAAGACAGTCAGACAAGAAGTATTGTGATACTCGTACAAACGTTTGAGTGGGATATCCAAACGGCTACACCCCGGTAGACGATTTTTTGCACGATGGGTAAAAATGCGGACATAGAACAATCAAGACTAGAATTAAAAACTTTAAGCCAAAAAAGCTTTTTCCTGTTGTGCTAGAAAATCAAAGCAAGAAAGAGAACGAAATTCGGGACATTAATGGAAGAAGAATTGTTTCAGTCGAATCATTACAAATACTAATCCAAGAAACACAAAAGCATGTGAAAGTTTGCCTCAATAGTGATTTAAAAATTTTTAAAGAGACATGGATTGGACTGCGTCGCAGATTTCACATTGCATGCGGCCACTGCGGTCGGCAGTTTACAGTCTTGATGGACTCTCAAAACAATTCCTTACCAATCAATACTGCCGCAGTTTGGGGAACAATGGAATCTGGTGGGGCTATGATTCCCTTTTCGACCTACTAAAAATAATGGATATCCCTCCAATTAATTTTAAATTATACAAATCAAATGAATATAAAATACACGAATACCAAGAACTATCTTTTGATTCAAAATTTAAAAAGAAAATGGCAAGGAAGAACTACGATTAGCCCTAGAAGATGAAAAACTGTTTACTATAACGGTATTCCATGTATAGCAATAAGTTGTGACGGTAGTTGGGGAAAGCGATCGTACGGACACTCATACAAATCTCTTTCTGGTTGTGCGGTTATCATCGGAGTACGAACTGGTAAACTGTTGCACATCGGGATTCGAAATAAATGCTGCTACACTTGTTTAGTTCATCCTGATTCTCCGCATAAATGTTTTAAAAACTATAACGGAACAAGCACTTCTATGGAAACAGATGTAATTGTCGAAGGATTTCTCAAAAGTGAAGAAATGCATGGATGTATTACTCACAAATGATAGCTGACCAAGATTCGAGTGTTTTTGTAAATGTACAAGAATCCATGAAAACTAAATTTGGATTAACAATTGAAAAGATTAATTGTGTAAACCATGCAGTGAAATGTCTAAAATCTAGTTTGTACAAACTAGCTGGCCAAACCAAGTTGTATAAAGAAACTAGTAGGTCTTGGTTAAAACAAAAAATTGTAAAAATTGGAGTAGCCATTCGATGTGCAATAACTTACAACAATCAAAACGTTGTTCAGAATTGTGATTGGAAAACTTTGAGATATGATATCTTGAATACACCAGAGCATTACGCCGCAAATCACACAAACTGCAGAGAGAATATTTTTGTAAAAAGGAGCCAGAAATTGTAAGTATGAAAGTAAAAGACGATACAGCATTTTGGAATGAAATAATGACAATTTTTACAAGATTATCAAATCTATCGCAAAGTTTAATTCAAAACAAAAGAACAAATCAAGCAGAATCATTCATGGGAATAGTCAGTAATATATATCAGCGGTAAACCGAAAAACTTTTACCTAAGAAACCAATACCAAAGCCGAGTATACTTTGCAGTAAATTCACATAAAAGGAAAGCATTTGGCATCAAAAACAAGCTATAAAACCATATTCTCTAAAAGTCCACTGTCTTACTGGAGCCTGAAAAGTCTGCGTAGCAGACCAAAAAGACCCAGGGTATATTCCATTAAATATCCCATTCTCTCATTTTCAAAAATTACAATTATGAAAGTTCGATACAATATTTTCTGTTTTGTAGGTACGAAAATACCCCAATAATAAAAGTAATGAAAATCAAGATGCTAATTACGGAAATGAAGCTCAGTCTGAAGACATGACCCCTGAAATTTACAAGATCGAGTCTGAAAAGTTTTTAAGGCACAAGGTTTTATCATTAGTAGAACAAAATAATGTTGAAGAAATTACCAGAGGTCAAAGCAGTAACTCAGTATGGTTTGATAAGCGTAGAGAGTTGTTAACCGCATCAAAATTTTATCAAATCGTTAGGAAACAGAAGAAAACGAAAGTAGGAAGCTTAGTTAAAAGCATATTGTACTCAAGCCCCTTAGTAGTGAATAAAAATAGTTTAGATTACGCAAATGATGCCAGATCATATGGGTTATACTTCGAAGACTCAGCCAGACAATTGTATGAAAATGTTTTTGACACAACTGTAATGGAGGCGGGGTTAATAATTGACGTTCCAAATGGTATCCTAGGAGCTTCTCCAGATGGTTTTGTAGATAGAGAAGGGCTACTGGAGATAAAAATGTCCTTTCGCTGCTAGATTTTATGATGACATACATAAAGCTATAAACGAAGGTGTCATACCTTATCTGGAACAAAGGACGGGAAAACACAACTCGTACGAAATAGCAATTACTATTTTCAAGTAATTGGACAGCTAGGTATAACACATAGAGAATATTGTGATTTTTTTGTTTACGTTCCTAATGCAAACGTCAACAAATTCTTCTGTGAGAGAATTATGAAAAACCCAACTATGTGGGAATTATTATGACCTGAGTTTGAACGATTTTACCATTTATGTTTAATGCCGGAAATTATAAACCTGAGACTGCCTAGAAAAATGTGCATTCGGGAACCAGAATTCGTTGTAAACAATGAGCTGAAACTTTACAGAAAGAATTTAGGTGGTAGCAGACCGAAAAATTTACTTAAAAGAAAGGTGTGCGGTGAAATTGCAGAAACTCCGAAAAAGAAGCCTCGAGTACTAAAAAAGACAACTTTATTTACAAATCCTGCTATTATATCTCAAACTTAGTTGCTCAAAGTAGTAATATTTCAACTCTCGAGTTAGATTTGAAAAGGCATTTAGCCCTGAATGACAATTAAATTGATGGAAAAATTTTATGGTAAATAAGTGTAGGATAGAAACTCAAAAATTTTACAGCTCACGAGTGGGATTTGTAATGGTAATTACCCCGGAGTGACAATTTAATTAATTCAAAATTTATAATTACTACATTTTTACATTATTTCAAAGTGCGTGGTAATATGTAATGTTATTGGGTAGTAATCCTAATATGGTGTAAATAATCAATTCATTTTAATTACAATATAATATTTTATTATTTAATCATGTGTCCTCCAATAGCCAATGTTATGATAAAAATACTTACTCCCACTCGTCATCATTTACATTACTGTGAGTCGCTGATCCCCCAAAGTCCCACTTATCATCATCAAAAAGTTTTGAATTTGCATTACCAAAATTACCCAAATGGTCTAGCAGATGAGAACGATATTTCTTCGGTTTTGCATACCCACAGGTACATTTTTCCCATTTTAGATGTTCCTTTTTCTTTTATTGGCAGAACGCTCTTCGTCAAATTCAGGACAGTGAAAACTTTGTAGGCCTGGGTGGATTTTTAAAAATCTTTTCATCCGGTGATAGCACAGCATAGTCAGTCGGGCATCAATAATTGCCGAATGATGGCCATTTATGTTTTGCCGGTCGACCCCAAAGAAATGCTTGCTTAAATACGACATTCCAACTTTCTGTTTTTTCACATCGACGTAAAAGTCTTGAATGTCGATTAGTTGACTAGCTTCAACCGTGTTAGCATTCAAATCCAATGACTCCAAATCTTTTTGTATTTCAGTTGCCACGACCACTTTTCCTTTTAGACACGACTTTATATAAGGCAATACCTGTTAAAATTAATTAATTTGTATTTAATTTCGTGAGTGGGTAGTAGCATAAAATAAGAAATTGTAATCACATTAGATCAATAAATAAAAAAAGATAATCACAAACCTCCTCTAATGTTTTTCCATTAGCTACCATCTCCTTGGTTATCCCTGTTAGGTTAGTAAAATATTTGCATATTTTCGGATAATTTAGAATTGCCCACAGTAAAAGTTTGCCTTTTTCATTGACCACGGCAATTGATGACGCTGCTTGCTTATGACTTCTCTGGAGTTCTAATTTCTCTACGTCAAAAGAAACCTCCTTAGCTTCAGCGACCAAATTGCCTCTGTAAATAAACGGCACCTATTTCCAATTATAATAGTGTAATTAAAATCTTGCCAACTCATTTAATATTTTTAAAGATCGTCAATTAAAACTGACTTACTGTAGGGAAATGAGGTAAGCCACGATTTAAGATTTTGGGGCCAGGAACTGGTGCTGCACCGAGGTCAATCGAGTTGGAGGGCCTACTCACAAACGTCTCCTGACCCTCATTAGGAGGCATAGCAGCTTTTGGCTTCTTGTTAATCTCCACGATAAGATTTTTGGCAGAGTTCATTTGGATGCGGCTGCACGGACTACGCTTGATGATTTCAGAAGTCAAGCAGTGGTAAGCATCTGGTGTCAAACGTTTTGACATTTCCAAAATGTCTTCCTGTTAATTTAAAATAATAAGTACATTATGCTTACTGAATTAACTTAAATGACGCGGAGAGAAATGAAGTACTTACCACTTCTTTGGAATATAATATATTGCCTTTTTTTGTGGAGGCAAAGATGCACACGTTTTGTGACTCATTGTTGTACTGCAAATTAAATGGTATATTAGGTACAATATTGCAATATTTATAAGATATAAAAAAGGTTATCTGATACAAGTCGTTAGTACGGTAGTAATGTACTTACCTAGGTATTTAGGATTCAGGTCAGATTATCACCAAACAAAATTGAAGTGAGGACAGTTTTTGGCTTGTTTGAAAAGTAAACTAATAATAAGCAATACCCTCAATGCGTTTGTTTACAATATTGAGCTAATAATATTGTATCGCAATTTATGCACACCTCGCAAAGTGTCACAGTATTTATCCTTCTTGCTCTGAAAGTTACCACCCCTCCTTAACTGAGGTCTTAACAGCTACAACGCACATACTAAACTTGAATAGAGATATCATAGTAATTGCAAGTTCCAAACAACGATTACAGAGACTGCACGGCTATATCTAGTAATGCCTTAAATCTTTGATTGATATTCTTTTGAAAATAATCTCCACAAAATCGTTTTTCCTACAGTTCATTGAGTTGGGGTAGTATTTTTTTTGCAAGGACTGAAATGTTATTTAATTCCAATGGGAAATCTCGAAGAAATTTCTTTGTGGTATTTATCTATTGCGTCTTGGAAAAGAAATGAGTAAAAATTCAAAGCAAGTTGAACAATTGTGTTATACTTTGTACCCATTGCGGACATGCTTCTGGTTTTCTCAGAACCACAGATTACCAAAAGGAGATTAATCTTTGTGGAACACTTTGATAGCAATTTTATGTTTCTTATAGGCTGTGAATACTATAAATGTAGTTGTCAATTTTAGTGAGGCAAACTAAGGATTTAAGAAGATGGAATGAATAATGACGCATTTCAAGCAAATTATGAAAGCAAATTGATGAGTGTTTGTACGACGTAAAAAGACTTGCCTGTTGGGAGTAGAAATATAATCTTTAGGAAATGATATGCCGAAAACAATATTTATTTCAATATTTGACAACGTTATAGGCATATGTTTACTGTAGGCATAAAGTACATAATAATATAGCAGGCATTATTATTTTATTTTATTCATTTGCATTGACATTAAATTTGAAATGCCAGCTTACTTGGTTAACTGCATGTACTTTTATTGTCATCCGAGAATGTTTTGCGTATAATATATTCTATGTCTGTAGCAAGTTGTCATTTGATAAAATCTTTCCATCGACTGCCTTTTCAGACAACGAAGAATATTTGGAAAATCTCAAAAATTAAGCTAGGTTTGCTTGACAGTAAGAAACCTCTAATTGCAACTTTCATTAAATCACTCTGAAAATTCTTAGAGAGATAATTAAGAAGCAATATCCCTAAATGATTATTGAGAGTATTTGAGATTAAAGATAACATGTCCGTATTATATCACGTAAGCAGTTTCTTGTGACTAAATTCTGGAAACTTTTTTCCATGATAATAGAATGTCGAGTACATGAATATGGAAAATTAATATTCACATGTGATCAAAAAACCATTTTTCCTAATCTTCAAAAGAAATCCTAAATTCTAAAATTAGCTATTCGTTATGAATGTAAATTATGGTTAATTATGGAGGGTCATCAGATTACGTATTCGCATGGGTTGAATTTTGCATTCCCACCATGCAGTATCAGAACGTTAAGCAGAGACATGTGGACCACAATGGATAAATACTACAATTAAGCAGAGGCTTATGCTGTGCATATTAAAAACTGGATTTGCATATTTTTTTGCTTCTTCGATTGGAGTGAATAGATCAAACACGTTTAAAAGTACCAAAGCATAGCTACATGAGCAAGCGTTGTAGTAGTACTAATGGAAAGAGTCTAAAAGTAGAATTCAGACTGTATTCTTGAGACGTCATGCTTAGTGTTTGTCGTGTCATGGCCATGGGTAAAACCTAATGTCTATATCTGAATTCTGAATGTGTATTTGCATAAAGATTGAGCTCCGCTCTCATAACGTAACGTAGGTGAGTTATAATTTGTAAAGCAAGAGATTGACTAGTACCTTGAAGTATATTACAGCAGCCATCTGAACATACCTATATAGTACATAATGCAGAACAGAATATGTCAGGCATAAAGATGTTATAGTTGTAGGATGAAACTTGTTATGACGATGATATTGTGTACATGAAAGACAGGAAGCGTAGTGTAGCGCAGTGCAGATGATCACACACTTTGTTTGGCTGCTATTCTTCTACTCATACTTTATTGCTATGATAATAACATGAATCAGGTACTCTTTTTTGCATCACTTTGACTGCATAAGCTGTGTTATACGCAGTTAAGAAAGAGAGAGTTAAAAAAGTATAATTCCAAAAAAACACTCTTACGTTTATACTGTGGATGTTACACGCATTAGTATGTATTATTCTATCATTGTGCCTTGAAAGTCAGTATGCTGTTACTACCATATTTAAACCTGAAGTGTAGTAGTCATAATAGTAAAACATATACGGTCCAGAATTTAATCTTTTCCATATTAGTATCTCAAGTATAATCCATAGGTTATAAAAATATAGTTTCTGTATTATATTTGGAAGGTTACTAACAGACCTGAATTAATTGAGGATCTCAGTAGTATGGGGAATGTCGAATGTGTCTGAGACATAACAACTGCATGACAAGTGCCCAAACACTGTTTATGAACTACAGTGTCTTACAATAGTTCAGCACATGCTTACAAGGCTTCAATGTATAATTACAATTACTTTTTATCTGCACATTTAAGTATGTCAGGAATTGGAGTATGCAGAGTCATAACAAGTCTTAATGGGCTTTAGCATCTTGAATTCAATATTAATTTACACTGCAAAAAGCGGAAATGGAATGCTAAAGCATTAACACTTATACATTATTCCAAATGTGAACGCATATCTTCAACAGCACATAGTTGTATCATAAAAAGACTGTAGCTAGAAGCAAATCAGTTGATCAGACTACTAATTAAAGCTAAGATTTTTCACGTCCACCTCCCATCTTCATAAACAAGCCAAATTAATACACTTGCCTGGGGTAACCATCCATTTTTAAATTAATCAAATGTAATTGAACCCAGACGAGTAGGCTCCACAATAGATTTTTATTTACTAGGGGCTTCAAATGATTTATGTTTAAAATGTCAAGCACTAAATGTCAAAGTTTGAAAATCCTATTTTGAAAAATTGAAATCACTAGATTATTACTTAATAAATGGCTCTACTATGATAATAATTATATAGTTATGTAAGTCAAAGCCAAATGCATGAAAGATTTATACACAATACTTGCGAGTAAAGAGTGTTCTAGTACGTAGACGAGAATAGCATGTGTAAATCACATCGGTCTTGAGTTATATTGCTGCTACTACTAAATACGTCATAGCAATTCTAGCAATAGTTAGTTGCATCGACATTTGTGTGTATAGTGCAGTCATTAGAGGAACGACAAGAACAGTTTAAACGATGAGAGAGTATATGCAACTTACAATTACATTACATCCAGCAGAATATCGATTTACGATTGGAAAGTTACTGTTATTCCTATATTATGCATTTGCAAATTTTGACTGCGTTACCCATAAAGTTATCCTAAGCATATGCATGAAGCTAACAGAAATGTTTAGCTTGTATCCAAAATTAATACACAGAGTGTTGATTTCGCTGACATCGTCGTTGCTCAAAGAATGTAAACAAAGAGACGGCAAAAATAGAGAGAAATTGGAAAATGAGTTTGCAATTAAAAGGTGACGGAGTTTCACAGAACCCCCTGTATATACGCCCATGGTTATTTGAACGTATGTGAAGCATAGTATAAGGATACTGTAATATTATGGTTTTACTATTAGTAATGATTAGACATAGGTAATTCCAAGGCGTAAGTGCGGAGCGAGAGCTAGATATGTTGAGAATGAATGGCAATATATTATAGGAAAGGTAAACCATAGCCTACAGTGTTGATTCATTGTTGTTTTTTGCTGAGAGGGAAACAACAACGTTTGTAAGATCTATCGCGTGATACATGAAAAGAATCAAACTGTTTTTATACCTATAGAAGAAGTTATGACGTAGCGAATAAAATGTGTATGCAGTGAAGACAGTGCAACGTTGATACGACCACCTTATGTTAGAATATTTATATGGTATGTACGAAATCGTAAAATGGACTAACCAAGGACGAAAAAAGTCCATGCAATCCATCTGGACATATTGACCGTAGTAGTTCTCGTGAGATTTTGCTGCTTCGCTCTTTTCAGTTCCATGGCCATCACTGCCGTTTGTATGGAAAGTAGTTAAGAATTATTTTGTCGGATCATTATTTGTTGAGTGGCCGCAAATGTCAGTCTGTCGAGAGTTTCAGTTCTTTTAATTATTATTCCTAGTACTTCGATCCTGTAGGTAACTGTATTTGGTTGACAAGTATACGAACACTTTAAATGAATGATTTACCAAGTTCACTTCAAATTTATGTTCGCAACAGACGAAATATTCCACAAATGTTTATAAGGGTAGATGTGTGAACAGTTCACTTAATTTAGATACAAGTGACACGGTTGTGCGGTAATGAAGGTAAATGAGAGAACGCCAAGTTTTCTAGTTTTAGGACCAATTTAAAAACTTTTTGTTAATTGACAAATTAATTGGATGTACTTAACACAGGTAAGTTCTCTTGAAGCAGATGTCTTTGGAAGTTTTATTATCCTTTCCATTTTATGACAGATTGTTATAGAAACTGACACACTCAACAAGTCACTGAGAGACTCTCATCGTTAGTGAAAGAAATAGGTCGGTGTCACAATTCACTAGTGTAGCCAGTAACTATTATGATGTAGCAGTAGGTATTACGTAGAGAGACGGAGGAGTCGAGACACAATCCATCTACAACAAGTGTCACTGAGTAATAAAAAGGCTGGCGAAATACATCGATGTATTTTATGTCGTCTGCATACGTATCGTATAGTGTAATGTGAGTGTGAGGATCTTATTGCTTTGCAGAGTGGTAGAGCGTAAACAACATAACGTCATAGGCCAGGACAGTTCAGCGGAAGATTAAATGAAACGTGTGGGAGTGCCTATATAAGCAGAAATAATATTTGCATAAAGACCAACGAACGACCACCACAAAATTCTCTACACCACAAAATGAAATTAATAGTCTTGTTTAAACACAAGAAGGGAGACTTATTTAAGTATACACAATCCCTGATCCATATGGAAAGCTATATAGAACAATAACACACTATATACTGTTATTAATAAAGACTTTTTTGTATTCAATCTACCAATTCATAAAATGCGTTTATGTTTTCGGATCACGAACATTGCGATAACTAAGAAGCTCAAGTCAAAGATCAAGAGATCTTATGGTAGAGATTACTAATTCCCCTGATAATAGTTCCTGACTTATTCCAGTAGCAAAATTGAATAATATTACAAGAAATGTATAATAAACAATTTAAATAATTCATTCGTTAATTATGGTACTTATGTAAGTAAATGGAAATTGTAAATTAATAAAGAAATAATAAATATATAATATTTTAACCTATATTAGCATATAATAATATAATGGTATTTAGTGTGTGAACCATTCTTTTTCATTTTTATGCAACTTTTATATAAGTACTAGTAATATGACGTCACTAACAATTCAATATCCTTTGGCACAGGATATTGTTATCAATAAATTGTATTAACTGTGAGTGATGTACAGTGTACTACACGTCGTTCTATTATACGTTGTCTTGTTACACTGCACAATAAACTGACACGACTGGGACTGGGACTAGTGGACAATATATCCGGATGAACTTGAGACTGAGACTTTACTTACTATAATTAAGCACGTATGCATTTATTTGTGTAGAGTTCCACATTCACTCACAGGTGGTAGAAATAGTAATTTACTAAATAGGAATATAGTAAAATATTGGTTTCGTTTTAGCTTGTCTCGAGTCTAGGCTAAATATGATTGATGGGATAAATTCGTGTAGACTTTATCAAATTGGGTAATTAAGCAGATGAAGATTCTGAGCACGGAAAGCGATTAGAGCTGTGGTTTAAAACCAACTCCCTTACACAAAGTGATAATGAATTGTTATTTTTTTGTCACTACATCTGTACTTGAAAATATGCATGTGACAAAAAAAATGCTTAATATGAAAAGCACAGCTCCATAAAGTCAGACGCTTGGTATAGAATAAGAATGAAATGGCAAGTTTAGGTAAAAGTAAGGGAGCCAATGAGATTGTGGAAGTATTCCGTAAATATTATCTTGGTGTGGTAACCTAATTTTGATAATGATTATCTGTGTGCAGCCCCCTTGTTGTGGAAGGAGAGAAATGTGGTGCCGAAGTGTCGTCCTGGACATCTACTTGCAGTTGTAAAACTACTTATATCCTAAAATATTTGTTTATAATCATTTTTCAAAGATTGTTTCCACAAGAAGACCTTCAGAACTTTGCAGAGTACACAAAGTTTAAAGTAAGAAAACATTCGTAGCACAAGTTGTCTTGTGAGTTATTCTTCTGTTTAGTTTCTTTCTATCGTCCTAAATTTAACCTAGTTCTAACTACATTACGTTACTCTGTCTGTACGCTTCTCTTAAGTAAGTTATATGTATCATACCTCCTTTCGTTGTATAGTAATAGATAGGATCTGAGCAACGACGTCTGAGCCCAATTGCACAGAGAATTTAGCCAGTGAGGTCAGTTGAGATGAATTGGATTACATGACTCCTGTAAATATTGACGACGAAGTAAATGATGACTTTAGGCTTTGATAGACCGTTGAAATATCCCAGTGTTATGTGACTTAGTCTAAAGGTGCGTTGATTCGTTTTATTCTGTGAAAATCGAAAATCCTCGACAATGTAAACTTGACACCAACTAAACACTTTGTCTATGTACTAGAGTGGCTATACAGTAGAGCTTCAAAGATACTTTGATGTTCGTACTCTACCTACACTATGAAACAAGCCACACCTTTTGACGTGTTTTTCCTTCGATGGACTGAAGTCAATTGAACGCTCAAAAGCTAAACCCAACTTGTGTCCCTCGCTATCCCATCCTATTCATACATTACATACATGCATAGTAGGAGTAAAATGGAAAAGCTAGGATACGCTGCAATGCAACTCTCTACTATGTTAGACTCGGTATTTGTTGTATAGGGATATCTCTAAGTCCAAAGGAAATTACGATGTGCTTTGTCAGCAGTATAGTAATCGCAGCTCAGTCTTCACTCATGTATGTAATTACTAACTCTCATGTGCATAAGTAACTAACAATCATCATCAGTATTTAGCTTTTGCTAATACACTCTCTTGACTCTTGTTCTCCTTTCAGTTCGCAAACATTACTTTTCAAGTATGAGTTCATTCATGGTGTTATGTTATGTCGCGTTTAATTATTATTGCCTCCAATGTTTTATAAGATACTATCAACCTTACTCTCCTCTCGCTACATTAAACCGTATGTATCATGGCTGCAGTCGCCAAATCATGGTTTCAAAACGAAAAATATTAATTCACCCATTTTTACATTTGGAAGTGGTATGACATTTATTATTCTATGGACTCTAAAGCTCTCTACAACTTAATTTCAGATTAGAGGCCTTCTTCTGTATTTTTCTATAACCTTAAGATATAAGAATCTGCTAGTGATCGTTTGGTGTTTTGGCGAAATTGACCTTATTATTTTCTAAGCATAGAGCAAAATCATTAATATAATGGAATTTCTGTAGAAGAATATTGTAAAATATCTCAATTCTGTAAATAAAACTGAGAACGAAAAATATTTGGAGGTTAAATAATGCCTACACAACTCAAAGTCACCAGTATCAGAATACGTTGAAAGAAATTAAGAAGGCAGTAATATTATTAGCTTAAAAATGGATAAAGTTGTTCGGAGACGTTGAAAGTGAAATAAAATTGATGTTACATTATTTCCGGGTCTAAAAGATTAGTATACAACTACTAAAAGAGTTAAACCTGATGGGAAAAAATATTGCATATTATTTATTACATAAAAGATATACTAGACTCTTAGTGAAATAAAATGGAATATTTCCAGTTAACAATTATGAAGAGTCATCTGCAATTAGCTACGACAGATTATTTAGCAGAAAATTCTGTAAATATTGTCAATTTAACCGGATGAAAGTCCACTGTATTTATTGCGTCGAATATAATTATTACACAGAAGAATGATTCTTGATCTTATACATACACACGATACAATACACATGTCTACTGATAGAAAATATTTTACAAACAAGCACTTGGGTATTCATATATAACTAAGCATTATAATGCTGTGTGGCCTTCTGTTTTATCAAGTACCCAACCGCAAAAACAGTACAAGCAACCGATATTGGTGTGCATTATGTACTGAAGTGACACACTCTTTTAAACACTTGATTTCAAATATGCAATATCTATCTATCTCCATTTTGCATGGTGTTTCTGCGGTATCAGTGTTTACGTAGTTTTTAGTTTCATCTTCAGAACATACTCATTTAACATTTACATACATAAGTACAGTGCCAAACTTAACGTTTACATACTCTTCGTTACTTAACAGTTAGGACGGATTCATAATGTTTGACTGACAAATAAAACATTCAGTTTAGTTTATTTGAATTAGATAAGAGACAAGAATTGACGTAATTCATGTTGATTTCTGCTGGACTTGTCGTATCGTCTGTATCTTGTGGAACTTAATTTTGCTTAGTGTATGGGAAAACTAAATGTACAGATAGAGAACGTGTAGACACATTCATCCGATGCTCAATTCATTTAGTTAATTTTGAGTTGCATTATAATATGACCGTTTCATAGATGAACAAGCTATGACCATTTCATATATGAAACAGATTCACAAACAAAGTACAGCATCTACAGAGAAAGATGTACCAGCTGTAATTACGTGGATTGTGATTACATTATTCAAAACGAGTATTGATGTCGTAGACCAGTCACCAATCATGGGCAATTGGGTGAATCGAATCCTATTATATAATGTTTTATTTTTGCCATCTTTTTTTAGTTTTTTGTCAATTACCTCCCCTATAATACCCTGAAATGGCCTAGTGGTCAAAAATGTATTACCCCAATCCAATGTTAAAATTCGTCAAGAATTTACAGTTAAGTTTAAAATGCTTTAATGGATTAAGTTGATTTAGATCAACTTCTGAACTCTTACAAACAAATTCCGTTGCGATCAATTTGGAAAAATAGCTTTAGCTTGGATTAATTTTTTAAGCCACTCTAGGCTAATTTAGCTACTGGCCAACAAAGATTTTTACCAACTACTCCGCCATTTTTGCAACTACCAATTACCAATATAACCACCAAGTCAGTTGCTATAGCAGTCAAACATTGATTATATATACAAGCATACATATATTATCAATGTTTGACTACGTATGGGTATATTGAGTATATTATGCTTAATTTTCGTAATGATGCCGTGAATACAATAATCTGAATGAAAGAAATATAGTGATGCTCTTATTAAATTTCTGAAAATTAAAATTGTTTCCTTAAATACGTATTTGAGAAGATATATTTTGGTGCTTAGCCTTCGATTAATTAAGTATGATTTGACTACGGGGACATATCCAAGGTATTTCAGTCTTTATCATGCCATTTTTATGTGACAAATACTCGGTGACGGGCTTTTCCATTGGACTTGGACAGGCTCTGAAACATTTTGGAACGGGAAATATGTTTTAGCAGTTCGAAAGTTGATGGGTCACATCAATATATATGACACTTTATATAACAATTTACCCTTTTATGATATGGCTGTATAATGTACAATTGTGTGCACAATTTTTTTACTAAATACAATAACAAGAATGACAATAATTTTCTCTCAATGTCTCCTACAATGAATTTAAAATGAATGGAGTGATTTCATCAAATTTTTAATCGGATTCATTTTTAATGAAGCTATTGCAATGCGGCCTAGAATTTATATTTTATGAACTTTATGAAACGTAATTTTAATGGTGAACGTGAAGGGTATCTTTGACTAGCATTGCAATATTATTTTGATAAAGATGGAAGTGTCTTTTGGAAAAGAAATATATCCTACAATGATTTAAAAATATTTTAGATTTAGCATTTAGTAATATTAGTTTCACAATTAAAGTTATACAAAGATTTCAGTACATCACAATGCCATTTTAGCCAGTATCATTATAGCCATCAGCCAGTGGCTAGTCAAGCATTGCTATTGAGTGTACTGATTATAACTGGCCTGAATTGGTGGCTGGTATTCGACATTTATGCCTTATATGTTGTACGATATGCTGCCATACAAATAATTAATACAAAGAGCAACTGAATTCGTGCGCTGTAAATGATTTTCCCGACATCAATAGATATGCCCCTGTGACACGACGCTGTATAATAAATTCACATCTTTCATCATCATTTCTTGTAAATCATTAAAGTGAGTCACTTTAAATATTCCTATAGCCCTTAATGAGTTATCACTTTTGTTTAAATGGAAACGTACATTCGTATTATGGCTGTATGAATTTGTATTTATTTTGCATAGCAGATAATATGTCTATGATACATTAAAAAGTCCAACAACCTAGTTAATCCAATGTAATTAAGGAGAGATATTGCTAGAGAAAATCAGAGTATATGGTCAATAACAACGCAGAAAACTGCAAAAACAGGAGTTTAGCATTGATGCTCACGCTGTCTGAACTGTAACTCTTACAAAAAAGTATGCAGACACAAAACAGTCGCAGATCCTAGAATACATGATTAAAACATTCCATTAAATTGATTGGTGAGTAAATCTCAAATAAATGTGCGTAATAAAGTCATATCCCTTCATTCATTCCAAAACATTCTTCGATAAGGTTTATTATGTCGATCTTTTGAATTTTCATCTCGGTCTTAACTGATTAATTAACACAGCACAAATAATTAGATATTGGCAATATTTAACACTTACAAATTACAAATATCATTAAACCAAAACCTTATTTCAAACTTAATCCAGAAATTATTTCACATGAACTACATCTGAGTTATTTTTGCCATAAATCATTAATTTAAAGTTCTAGACTGAACCCAAAAATGTCAATTAAAATTGCATGCACTAAATAGACAAATAACATTGTATTGTTAAAAAGTAAAAAGATCTTCCTTATTATTAAAAGGTCAGTTTCTATTTCATAATAGCCTTCGTTATTCGTTTATCTATGACATTTTATTGTGTATTAATTTATTGTAATTTAATTACATTACTATAATTTGGACGAACATGGACGATATCAATAATATCTTATTTTAATTTTAAAATTGAATTGAAATGCTAGTACATAAAGTAATAGTCGTGTTGATACGGAACATCATTTCCGACTTGAGAGAGAATAATATAATTTAAACTCCAATGGATAAAATTGATATGGTGAGAAAATTGGCGATAAGATAAAATGGTAAGCCATGCACTACGTATGGGCTAATTATATATGTTTTGATTATTTCTAAATAAATACAATCATCATGAATAATATAAACGGATACTGACGTCATTAAAAATGTACATTGTCCGGAATGGTCAGATTCTCAATGACCAAAATATGACCTAATAAATAAAATATAGCAAAGAAGCACTCGAGATTGTCCAATCTCAGAAATAAACAATGTTATAAAGAAATAGAAACATAATCAATGCCATTATAATCAGATCCCGAGGTATTGGCAAATTCCTTAAAGGAATTTCCATCAACTTAAATATGAAGATGTCTAAACCTTTTAATTTTTGTATTCAAAAGCAATAAACAGTACATGAAATATGTGTACAATAGAATCTTCAGTTAGCAACTCATTTAGTAACCAAATTGTAAGGCAAATTAATGTTTCTCATTAAATTACAAAATCTAAACCTTTAAAAGTAACTGCACTACTTTTCCAAAAGACTTCGACCTTGAGCTTAACTCTCGGTATTGATTCGCAGTCCGATTTCTCGGCGTAGTGGTCTGGCTTCAATGGCCACATCGTCGACCTCTGCTGTTTCTCTTACATACTCATTTCGATATTCATCCACTTCTTCTGGTGTAAGTGTCTTTGGAGCAATTCTTGAATCCCTACAAATTATATTTTAGTAAATTATCTTTTTCAATTTAAAATCTTCAATAACAGTTATTCATAATTTTCTAGAGCAGATGAACGCTTACATTACACAAAGACACAGATCATCGGACAAAACGCTCAACTTTGTCGTCTCTCTTGGTATTTGAAACCAAGATAGAGTTTCATGAGCCCCATATGGAGTAATCTTGTAGGGATAATCATAAGTCACTTTTGCTAGTCTAAGAAACTCCAATGGAATATTGAATTCTAATGCGGCCTGCAAAAACAATATAATTTTAGAAATATTTAAAAAAAATATTAAATCCAAGGATTTGTGTGATTAACTAACTGCTTCAGCAATAAGCTCTTCAGTATCTTTCGTGTAGTCATGAAATACTGTAATTTCTTTTAATCCGCCCACAGTAAATGAATCTGGAGACCATAATCTAGCAAAGAATGCGTAGTTGCTAGTTGACCATTGTTGAGGTACATTAAAAATCTGTAGAAAAATGATCAATATGATAATAATATTTTAAATACAAATTAATACATTACTTGTGCTTTAGAAACCTGAACATAAGCGTCAGCACCATATCTTTTACAATAATCAAAGAAGATCATATCATCTCTCATAATCTTGCCAGGGTTGTTTCCCACTTTCCTTCGCACACGATAACTGCCAAAGTTTAATATAATTTGAGCGTATAATTACAAATATGTTAAAATTTCATAATTGAACTAACCAATCAGGATCAGCTACACCTCCAGTTGATCGACAAGATTCAGCTATAATGACTTTAACTTGACTAACAGTCTGTGCCTTATTAAAGACGAATTCTTTCAAGAGATGGAAAGGCTAAAAATAATATCAAAGGGAATAATGTACATTTCCTTCTAATCATAATAATGATAGTAATTAATTCTGATATGTAATCTTACAGTTTCATTGTTTTCTGGAGTGAGATTGTAAACGCTGATCCTTGCCTCATCTTCTGACATTCTACTACCGTAGCGAATGCGAATAGTTCCTAGAGGTTGTAGATGAGATAATTTTTCTGTGTATTCTAGTAATTCTGTCTCTTTGTTTTCCTTTAGTGAATAAATTATAAATTCTTTTTCGGGAACACCGATCAATCCTTCAATACGAGAACTCAAATACTCAAGTGTCATACGACGCTCCGCTCTCACAGTAAAAACTGCATAAAAGTTAGAAATTAGAACTTATACGACAAAATATTTTATATAATAAATTGGACATTGTTTTGAATACCTTTCCATTCTTCATCGGCAGCTGAACATGTAAACTCTTTTATTGATTGAAAGTAGAATGATTTAGGACCTTTAGCGGGTTGAGCCTGTTTAAAATTACACTCTTACTGTATGTTCCATTGATAAAAATTCTTTTAACAACTACGCAATTGCGTAAGATGACTAAAATAACACAATTAACTTACATCTGAACCGGTTTCACTATTTTCACATTTTGTGTCAGAATTCTCCCCAACAATTGTTCTAAAAGTTTAAAAAAATCAATTTTTAAACCTTAACTTTTGACAAATATCGGAATTGTAACTTCTACTCATTTAATGTCTGATTTATAATTACTTTTGAGAATCAGAAGTGTCTGTACTAGAATCCCCATTAGAATCTGATTTCTCAGATAGTGTAGAACCTAGCAAAAATATTTTTTAACCAAGTCTCCTATATTAATGGTTTTAAAATTCTAATCAATCAAGTCTTTTGTAAACATTTCAAAGACTCACCCACGATCTCCTTAGATAGTTTATGAATTGGCGCATGGATATCAAAACAGAAAGATCCCACATAACTTTTGAGAAATTTCGCCAAGTTTTCTACGTTTTCATCGTCAACGGATTCAAAGAACAACTGAAAGAGTAAAAAATCACACATAATTTTTATCCACTTAGATAAAATTACACTTTGAATTAGGAGACATTATTCGCATTGGGAATAAAGAATGAAAGACGAGCAGATATTTAGGACAAACATACTTGTGCCACTTCTGCTACAATTTACTTGGTGTTAGATACTCCCATTATTTAAGAAGCTTAGGAATAAGTCTTTATTTTACTTTTTGCACGTAGTTTACATGTACCACATTTTAGATGCTATAAAATGAAACAACTCACATCATTCACTCTTCCAAAATGGTAATGTCCAATAAGACGGTCGTCGTCAGCAAGATGAGTTAGTGTATGTCTTCCAAGTACACAAAATATTTGTATATTTGGATCATTCAAAGCAAATTTTGACTGTACTTTTTGCTTGAGAGCTTTAATTGTATCGTATTCGGTGACATGAATTTCGACCATACCTCCAAGGGTCTGATTATCGTGGTTTGCTTGTTGAACCCAAAACACGGTATCTAAAAGAAAAAGTACACTAATTGATATGTTGATGGGAAATTAGACTTCAAATATCTGGTAGTAATTGCAGAAGATAATTCTGAATAACTAGGCTAGGTATTATTATAGCAATATCCATGCTTTAATCGACAAAGAAGTTCTATTTAGTTAATTTTCCTGCAACAGGTAAATTCTCGTATATCCCCAAAATATCCCAATAAAAACTACAGATAATACATCCTATTTCAACATAACTTTTCCACATAATGCACACGCAAAGCATAATTTCAATATTTAATGAGTCTCATACATTTATAGAAGGAATTAATTAGATATATAAGTTAAGCAAAAAATGAATTTAAATACATAATCGTAGTTTTTATAAAATAACATGCCTGAAGCTTTGTAAGTTTCCCAAGCAATTTCCTGTGACGATCTCACTTCCAAGACAACAACATTCGGTTTTGATTCGTCGCATTTACTGACAGGAAATGCCAAATCTAGAGAAAGCGTTTCATCTTTCCAGCTGTATTCGATAATTCTAGATTCATGATCGTACTTTACGATGCGAACGTTGTCTTCCTTGGACTGAGACTCTTCAGGGTATAATTGCTACATAAAACATTTCATTTTCCTTCACTTTTAGAATTGAAAAATTCAAAATAATATGGTGATACTGCATTAATTTATTAAAAACATTAATACATTATATTAAATTTGTCTCGCTCTCACCTTAAAACAATGTTCAGCTGCTTCTTTCATTGTCCATGTTCTTGGAAGGACGAAATCTGTAGTTTTAGAATCGTCCATAACTTGTGATGGATATTTAACACGAAGAAGTACAACAGTACGACCTATCTCGTCTCGTTTTTGGGCTTCTCTGTCTTCTTCAATCATTTTGTGCCACATTTGCTACACAACATAATATGAGACAGAGCATTTAGAATGATAAACATGATCATCAACGCCTGTACTTATTTACACAATGTCATTTAATTTCATACTTGAGTAAATTCTGGTATATCCGGAAATAGTAAGGGCAAAGAATTGATTTTCTCATCTATTTTCCGATATAGTAGCATGTAAGCAGTTCCAACTTCATACAATCCTTGTCTCGAGACAGCAGCATCACCTCCATAGGTTGCTCTTAAATCTTGTACAGGAACCTTGCCAAGTTTTATTGATAGTGTGTCAGTAGTTATAACATAATAGTGGCTAGACACGAAATTCATCATTTCATGCTATTTACGTTTACTTTAAAATGCTTACCCGCATGACTTTCGTGTCATCACAGCGATACCATACATTGGATTCAAAGTCAAAAATAAATGCATAGTAGTGTCCCCCGGTTAAATTACCGCGATGAGTCAGGACACTATAGAGTTGATATACATGTGGTCCAAATGTCTGCAGGTACTGGCGAGCTTCGGTCGGTATTTCATATCCAGTATCTTGAACTTGAGCCTTTTTTTCTTCAGATTCCGCAACTGAACTCTGCTCCCCCTCAGACTGTGGAGCCTATTGTCATTTAAACGTCGTGTAATTAAATCAACACTTTTATAAAATATATTACCATTAAAAGTACCTTAAGAGTGTTGTCACCAATCAAAACTGACACTCTACTGTGCTCCGCTCGTCTTTTGGCATGATCTGGGGTCATGAACCACTCTGGATTTAAATTGGGTAAACCACATTCCAAAGGAACAATTACAGGTGCATCGGCGCCTTTCTTTTCGGATGAGTTATCCAGAAACTGATTCATATTCAAAATGATTGGGAACTCGATCCTGTAAAATTCATAAATATATTGAAAAACTTTTTGACATTTAAAAAACAATTAACTAGATAATGCTCTAAATTAAATTGGAATTGTTGAATGAGGTAAACATTTTGCTTACTTGTCATTTATTTTGGCCCGTGTTTGTCTCTCAAAATCATATTCATAACGTTTCAGATGAAACATTAATAAATATGGGAGTTTTTTAAATCGCAAACCTTTGACTGAATCTGTTCTTTGATCACATTTGTCACAACTGACTCGGTTGTTTTCAGTCAGCAATTCTGTGGATACAAACGCTTGAATAGCTGCCTCCTGGAATTTGTTTCAAGAAAACCTTAATCAGAATAGCATAATAGCAAGAGACACAAAATCTTGTTTGAGGCTTACCAAGCAAGGAGTGTCCAAAGGTTTTCCAAAGTTCCGTATAGGTAAGGCAATCCCCAGCTGAAAATCCTCCCTTTCTCTATTGCTGCTACAGATTTGACAACTGATGAAATCAGCAAAGAGAACTGAAAGCAAATGTATTACCTCTTATTATTACGAGGAAAGGATATTAAGTGTTGAATATAAATGGCATAGCCACAGTAGCCTTAATCTGTAAAATCAAGTAAATGAGGCGAGACAAATATTCAAAATGTCCAGTAAGCTACCACACACCCCAATTTACATTTTCTCAACAACCCTATAAAATTACATAATATTTTCTATCTACCGTGATCCTGTTATTTATTATAGTTATTATTATTATTATTAAATCTATTTTATTACAAATCTATTTCAATTCGGTCTATTTAATGCATAAAAACCGTAATAAACCCTACTGCCGTTAGTTTATTAAATAACATTTTACCTTGTTAGTACTATATAAATATAAACTAATGTCAGATTGTGTTAATAAATAATAAAGTAACCTCCAAAAAGAGCTGAAAACAATCCCTCCATGTCAGTTCCTTTAAGTTCTTTCGAGAGCGCATCGGATAAAACTCTGAACATTTCTTCGATATCATGCTGGGTCCATGATTCTTCTGCTCTCCAGCCAAAACTTTGAGTGAGTTCCTCTGTCCCAACAGATTCACGAACGGAGAGCTACAAGTTATAAGAAATTCGT
Source organism: Tomocerus qinae (assembly GCA_020055645.1). Classification (NCBI taxonomy): domain Eukaryota; kingdom Metazoa; phylum Arthropoda; class Collembola; order Entomobryomorpha; family Tomoceridae; genus Tomocerus; species Tomocerus qinae. Next base: position 31,819,736 of record CM034548.1, read on the forward strand.
TGCACGTAAACATAACTAACTCCCATTTGGATAAAGATTTGCGAAATACTATTTGATTACTTGAAGTAGCAAGAACAATCTTTTCAACATGTGAACAACTGATTTCTGTTGAGTTTTCAAAATATTTGCTCCATTAAATCTGTACAGTGCATTTCTCAGTTCGGGAGTAAACCACAGACTCTGCAGAACGCTGTTGAGGTAGCAAGTCATTGTCATGTTTTTTAATCCTACAAATTCCCGAGGACCGTTGATATTCAAAGCTACACAACGAAAAAAATGGTTCATGTTTTCTTTTAAAGATGTTTATAATAAAAAATAAGATTCTTCTGTCTTACAAGAACATGGTCCTGGCAGTGTGACTGTAGCAGATGTGCAGATGGTAGAGTTATTGGACGAATCTTTATTCCCCGCGTTGTCGTTTAATTCACTGGTTATAGATTTTTTCTTTGGTTTACTCTTTTGGATGGATACAGCATAAATCTTTTCTCTGTCCGCGGGCATACACGCTCCTTCTAAAGTCCAATCCCCTGGCATTTTGCAAATTTCCAACTGCAATTTTTAAAATTAGTAAAGAATTGCAACACTTCCCGGCTAAAAATAAGAATAAGATAATTTTAGATTTGCGACTCACTAAGCCACCACCACATTGGTAAATTAATTCGATTTCCGAGACTGTCGTCTGAAAACGTTCAGCAACATCACCGATGAATTCCTTTAAAGTTACCATAGGAGGGTATGTAAATTGATGGGCTCCCCCTCCAACAGTGATGCCTAACAGATCTTTTACTTTAATCACAACAAAAGGTCCGCTATACAATTCTCGATCGCTAAGGGTCGGAACTGGCGATTGTGACAGTCCATTTTGGTCTGATTCCGAAATAATCTAAAAATGACATTTTGTTTAAATTGAGAAAATTTGGTGTAAATTAGTTTTCAACATTTTCTTACGGTATCATTTGTGTTTCCACTCATTGGCGTTAAATCTCCCGCGACCATTTTGAAAAACGATTAATACTGACAGCAACTGGAAAAAGCAAATCCATCCAATATTATTGGCCTGTGAACTAAAACAATATATCCATGTATCAAATAGCAACTTAAATTGTAATTATTTGCCCGTTCAACTAAAAATAAAAGTGGTTTATGTAATATTGCAGTACAAGTACAAAATATTAAGCCACAAAATGACAGTAAAGGGAAAGTGTAGCACAGCTACTAATGTCTATAATATGTCGGATGATGTTGCTTTCAACTTTGTAATGCAACCGAAACGAGACCATTAATTTAGTTGATGAGACTTTAACAGAACAAGAAATATTTTAATTCCGTGACAACTGAAGTTTGGGAAGGATAATATCCGGTTGATCATGTGTACGGATTTTGCCGTGTTTGTTTTACTAGTGGTAGGGAGTTACTGCTGAATGAAATCCAAATATAGGGAAAACTGCTTACCTAAACTATGTATCTCTAGTAGAATCTGTAAAACGACTGATGGTGAAAGCCAAAACTGTAATTTTATAACGTATGCAAACTTTTGGAAAGGATGGCAATAAATATTTGGTAATTATTGACTGTTCTTGATGCAGGCTAAGTTTGGATTGGATGGAATAGTTCGGTTCTGGACGTAAATTACGATTAACACAAGCCAAAGACAGAAATACAGACAAATGCTAATGCAATAAGAATGAATACCTTGTTATTCTCCGGCTCCTGTTGCCTTTCTGCCCGGCTTGTGCTGCATGCACTTATTCAACGATGGCACAAGGCAAACGCGTTTTTTTCGTGGTTTAATCTATTTTTGGAACTACAGTTCACTTAACCCTCTGTCAGTCAGTAGATCTTGTAAGCGTTAAATGGAAATTCACAAATGACGAAAGCTTAGGTTATTGCGTTATACGCTTGAATCTCTATCCTTCTTTACAATTCTTATACTATCTAGACCAACTATCATGTCATAATATTAAGCATGGTTCATATTTGCAGACTTGGTGGTACTAGTTCTGACTTTAGCTAAAAATTAAACGTCAGGTCAGATCTAAATCAGTATCTTAGGAATACACACTACCAATGATATAGGAAGAGTACGAAATGTTGTAGGCGTGAGTTACAATAATAATATTCTACTACTGCAACTTGCAACAACTGCTTGTGCTAATGTTGAATCCTCACTGTGCCAGTATATTCTAGCTTTGCAAATGCCATTCGGGTACCTATTTGTATCACCATACTAGGCTACCATGAGCCAATAATGACAATTTTTTGTGTAGTAATTAATACCTTTTTACTATAGTGTACCTACCACAGTTTTACAGTTCCAAGTCTTTTAATTTGATACAACGAACAAAGTCAGGATACTATTTGTCTATCATATTAACTTTAAAAAATTCAAAACAATAACTTCAAGCGTTTTGTCGATGTGTTACAAAATATGCAATGCGCAAGCGCATATATAATCAATGCATTTTACATCAGAACGTGACTATGGTATGAACGTAAAGTTGCACATGTGCATTGATTTCCTTTGGTATCTGTAGGCATTAAACATTTTTTGGAAACCTGTGGAGACGCCGGCATGGGCTCTTCTTTAGTTATTACTATATATAATGCTCTTCTTAGATAGCGCAATAAATTTACATATTATTGTGGTAGGTAAAGACAAAATACAAAAGGGCTTATTATGAGATGCCTACTGTATAAAATATTAAACTACACTCTGGGATAATATTAGAATGTTTCGAAATTAAACCGAATAATCTTTTGAAATTGAATAGGAGTCCTCGAAGCCTAGTAATAATATTATTAAAACTTTCCGTTAATGGCTTAACTATAGTTTTCCATTTTTGGTAACTAGCCTGAGTGGCTGTACTAAAATTTGAAAGCTTAGTTAAGCAATTGATGGAAAGTTATACCCTAAATAGAATGCGGAGTAATGTGAACGGGAACGGAAGACACGGCAGAGATTGCAACTTCGCGACATTGCATTGGGGACATGAGAAATGAGCATTACCCTCGTATTGATCACCTTGCATAACTTCCCGTCGTAGCACTAACATCTACCCGTCAACGCTCCAAGGTTAAAAACCGAAAGAATATATTTTGGTGAAAATTTTACGTCTGGAGATCTCAAAATTTATCGTGAAATAAAATTTGAAAGAGGTCGTGATTTGTTAATGTCGTTTTGTTTTACTTCAACTGTTGACTTCTAGAACGTGGGTCAAGCTGTTTAGTAAAGTACGTTTCGTTTTTATCTGTAATAAACAGGTTAATAAGTTGACCTATTTTTGCGTAAACGTAAGGGAGTGGTTGGATAGGTGAAAGCAGACGACAACGAGAGAGGAGGAGAGAGTGGAACATAGTTGGGACTTAGTGACTAGTCCTCACATACCTCACTTCATGTTAGATCTTCTTCTCAGGTCCTCACCAACCTCACCTCATGTCAGGCACTACCACTGGGGCACTCACGTACCTCACCTCATTATCACCTCATGCATAAGAGCCCTCATCTCACCTCTCATAACATCACCTCTTGTTCCTGCTTGATTTTACACCTTTTGTATTCCGGTGTATTTTTGTACTTTCACAAAATGTCTCCTCAGTCGTAATACAGTCATGCTACCTCGCATATTGTTTATGTTTCTATACTCCTTTTGTGTCATAAAAATCATCCTCTCCCCTAAATAACATCATGCAAATACTATTCCCTCGCGCACATTATGTTAGGTAGGCAAAGACAGTCTTACCGCATACAAGCTAAAATTTCTAGGAGCTTGAGGGATTATAAGACTTTCCGTGCTGCAATCAGACCCCTGTTTTGTAAGTAAAATTTACAGACTTCGCAGCATTTATTATTTTAAGGGTAAATGTGGTACTGAACTGATTTATTCATAAACACATAAAACAATTTCTGGAACTACGCGACGGTTTATAGTCAATGTCTTCGAGCTTGTTCTAGCATCATCTAATTTTTTTTAAATTTTCATAAATGAGGTGTTCCTATTCCAATCTCATCTAATTCACCTACCTTGCCCCAACTCAGCTTATGTATAGCATGATACTGGGTGGATTTTCCGCTAGGAGTTTACATTTACAAGGGTATTATTTCAGTTTAGGTTTTATTAGATTAGGTATCTGCGTAGTCACGTTGGGGGATTATGGCAGATTAAATCTCGTATAGAAAAGTCCCATAGTTTCACCTTTACCTCACGGCCAAGCCATTTGCCACATGTGGCCTCACCTCAGCCTCACTCTGTTTGTAATACAATTCACAGAAACCTCACTCTTTCTATCTACATACAGATAGTCTTCATCTCACATCTTTATTTGTAAAAGTATAATATGCTCTACCTCACATCACCTCATGACAATCCTCCTAATGAGGTGAGGTCTGAGGGTCCGAAAGTCTGAATACGAGATAGATTTGAGTGAGGGGTCCCAACTGTGGAGTCAGGTGGAGGACGCACAATCTCTGCAACAGGCGACAACTGCGTCTTACTTTAACCCACTCATTTAGTTCTACCTGTACGCTTGTACTTACGTTTCTTCCTATTTGGAGCAACATCCAATATTTCCAGTAAGCGAGAACTATAATCATACGTTAACAACTAATTATTTTTACATTTTACAGGAAACATGGAGAATTCCGAAGGAAAGTCTACTGTGCCACCGACAGAAAGTGATAACATAAGGAAGGATGATAAACGGAAGCCATGGGGGACTAACTTAACGTGGGAAAATGTTGATGAATTGGAGTTCAGCTCAACGAGTGACAAAGTTAATTACAGTAACAACGGATCATTGGAATCAAACTTAATGGGGGAAAATGTTGGTGGCATTAAAAAGGAGCCATTGGAGTCAACCTCAACGGAGGACAATGTTGATGACAGTTGCATGGAGCCTTTGGAGTCAACGTTAACGGACGACAATGCTAATGGCAGTAACAAGGAGCCATTGGTGTCAAACTTAAGGAAGGGCAATGTCGATGACGGTTGCATGGAGCCTTTGGAGTCAACTTTAACGGAGGACAATGTTGAGGGCATTAAAAAGGAGCCATTGGAGTCAACTTTGACGGAGGACAATGTTGATGGCATTAAAAAGGAGCCATTGGAGCCAACTTTAACGGAGGAAAATGTTGATGACATTAAAAAGGAACCATTGGAGTCAACCTCAACGGAGGACAATGTTGATGACATTTACATGGACGAATGGAAAAATCCTTTACAAAATCCACTGGTAACGTTTGTAATTTTACTGATACATTACTTATTTTTTATATTATTTGTTTACAATGGAAACTAACTATAATAATCATTGGTTACTGCCATATGTATAATAATTAAGGGATACATTATTTAATTTTCAGATAATAGACTATGTCTACAAATATTTGAATCTGGCTGACATCAAGCAGTGTCGTTTGGTGAACAGAAAATGGAATGCTCTTTCCCATCCTTACTTGGACAAAATGTCGTTAATTAAAATGGGCAGTCCAACTTTACCTGATCCAAGGGGCGATAAGTGCAATCAGAAAAGGTCGCCCAGATATTTTAGGAAGGTAATGAAAACTTCAGAGAGGAGTTTCCATGCTTTCAGGTTGACAAATTTTAAAGATCATTACGGTACTTGGCCACCAGGAGTTCTTACTAAATTTCTTCTGAGACACAAAGGGAGTATGGAGGAATTGAATATTAAGAACATCATAATGTCAGGGTACATGACCTACTTCAGCGGTACCAGGTTTGCATTCAATGATTATTTTAATCTCACTCCGTTCATTTCCAACCATCTCACTCATTTGGCTTTGAACAACCTGAGTGGTAGCAGATTTATCGTTCCCTTGCATAAACTGACTACAATAAAGACATTGTTTTTAAAACATTGCAATGTGAGCGTAGAGAAAGAATGCAAACTGAGGGCAGAGTTACTTGTGCTAAAACACGTTAAGATAATTAGAAATAAAAACACATTGCTCAGAGAACCTGCTCTAATGAATGGTCTGGTTGAGTTGGAAAATTTAAAAAGATTCGAACTTGAATCTCCAATACCTGACCTAATGCCCAGTGTACTCTTTGGTTCGGATTTTGATCTCGATATGGGAAAACCAAATACTGTAGACATTCTAAGTCTTGTCAATACAAGACTTATCAACGTCAATCAGGCTAAATGGCAAATAAATGGAAAATTGTCATTACGATGCGTTCCATTTACAGAACAGACACAAATGAAATTCACTGACCTGGCTTTTGAGCATCAAACAATCAATATAGATGCGCTCCCAAAGTGTATCGAGAAATTGAAACTCACAACCGGATATTTAATGAACACAGATGTAACTGGTTCACCATTGAATTTGCCCAACCTTAAATATTTGGAATATTTTGCAAGCTTTGGGCCAGATAGAAGCCGAGAACATGATATTCCGCCACATCCCCTAGCTACTCTAGGATTATTTATTAATTGCAAAAATCTGAAAACTTTAAACATTATTATGGATCCCAAATATGAGCTAGAGTTAAACTATAACGGCTTTGAACTCGAATGGCTTTCACCAAGCATTAAAAATATTTCGGTGAGTGGAAATTTTGGCATGGATGCGGAGAGAGAATACAAAATAGAAAAACTGGTGATTCGAAACAACGAGTTGAGTCAAATTTTTCCAACTCTAAGAACATTGAAGAGCAATCATTTGATTTTGGATCTGAACTCCAAGTTCATAACTTGGAATAAGAAGTATGAGAAGATCCTTATGGATATAATTAAAATGCCATATGAATCTCTTACTGTCGGGTCGCTTAACATAACCGAGGCTGAATTCGCACAAAGTAGATTGATCAGATACGTCGATCAGAAATCAAAATGCTATCTGTTCAAAGACAGGAAAGGACTGGCAATCACCGAAAAAGAATTTACAAAAATGGCGACGGAATTTTAAAAAATCATGATCAGAGAGAAGGGTGGGGAATCCAAATAAGAAAGAAACTTTTTGCTTGAAAATCCAAAACATAATCGCATATTTTCACTTTTAATGGAACCCCCACAAAATTTTTTTTCTGGCTTCGGCCCTGACTTATTAATCAAACAATACCCTTATGTAGAAATATTTTTAGGTTAATTATTACACAAACAAAAGCATATTTTAATTTATTCGGCACAGGATTGCCTGGTTTTCTGTTAACCAATTTCAGTATTATTGACTCATTACTGAGCCAATGTATTTAAACACTGAAAGATCTCCTCCTTTGTGCCAAGTGTGAGTAAATAAGAGTATTTATTATAAGACTTGGTTAATTAAAAACATATTCACGCATGCCAAATATTTTTCTGGTTCGGTTTATTCAGTTAATAAATGTAAAAGGGACATTTTTAGACGGAACATAAGAAAATTTGGAAATCCAATTTTTATTTTTAATGAAATATATATTTGTAAAAGAAAATTTACTATTCAGCTACTTTTTGATTTTTGGACTCTTTAGAAATGGAACATCACTGTGGTATATTATTATACCAGATTCCATATTTGGTAATTAATATTTTTAAGGAATGAACGGTGAGTTTAGAATGCCATTGATTGGTGGCTGGATTTATTAGATAGGTAGGTAGTAAATATAACGTAATGTTCCAATAGTTTTACTTAATGGTAGGGTATAGTTAGCATAAATGTCCGTTGTGAGAATACTATAACATTAGTTGACCGATAATACAGGGTTACCAGGTGTTCAAGGAAAAGCACGGTTGCTACGAATTTAGGTCATTTGAGGGTATTTCGGTATAGTTTAAGTATATTAACGTGTAAGTGTTTTAAGTAAACATTCCAATTTAAGCACTAGTCTACCATTTAGATATACCTCATGTGACCCTGACCAAATAGTTGACTGAAGTTAGAAAGTTTCGATATGATTTATACTTATAGTGCATAGGTTATAAAAGGGTGTATTACATATACTTCCTAAGAAAACAATTAATGAGAATTCACCTACGATAATTCTTAAATATTGTGTAGTGGTATTTAGATGAATGAGTGGCGAATTATTGGCCATGTTGGTGTTAAAATATAAAAATTATCTAATTGTAAGAAATCTTAAATGCCGTATTTAGATTTTAGCATAGATTATTAAGAAGTGTTCCCAATATAATAAACATGTTTACAATTTAATTATTGCGAAATTAATTTTTATGCTTTTTTGAGGTCCTTTCCCAAAATATTACAAAAAATTCTGTATCATTAATTTACTCGTATTGTAGTTTGTTAAATGTATATTGATGTATTAGTTACTAAGATCATTAATTAGATTACTTACGATACGATAATTCTTAAATGCTGTGTATTGGTATTTAGATGAGTCAGTGTATGGCTAATTAGTAGTCTTGAAATTGTTGTAACAATATTATGTAATTGTGGAGAATCTTGATTGATGTCTTTAGATTTTAGAATAGAGTATTAAGAAGTGTTCTCATTATAGTAAAAATGTAGTATAATTTTAAATGATATGAAGTAAACTTGTAGTTTTAGTATAGTTTGTAAATGGTATGGTATGTACTTGTAGCATTTAAAAAAAATAATTGATGTATTAGTTATTAAGACATATTAAGGGCAGTTCATTAACGATAATTCCCATGTGGCATTGTTTGGATGATTTAGGTAGTAGCAAATTAGTAGCTATAATTATTGGTGTCAAAATAAATGTAATGGGATTGTGAAAAATCTTTATTGATGTATTTAGATTTTAGGATAAAATGTTAAGAAGTGCTAATTATAGGTAACATGTTGACAATTTAATCGGTGCGAAATTAATTGTCCTGTTTTTTGTGATGTCCCTTCCAAAAAATGTTACATGTAATGGATTGTGGAAAATCTTTATTGATGTATTTAGATTTTAGGATAAAGTGTTAAGAAGTGCTAATTATAAATAACATGGTGACAATTTCATCGGTGCGAAATTAATTGTCCTGATTTTTGTGATGTCCCTTCCAAAAAAATGTTATAAAATTCGTGTGCTATAATTTTTACTTGCAGTATACTTTGTATTTGATATGATTTGTACTTGCCGTTGTATAGCTGTGTTATGGTTTGTGAATAAGGTATATTATATTGAGGTGTTAGTTACTAAGAATTAATGACAATTCAGCTACGATAATTCTTAATTATTGTATTATTTAGATGATTTAGTACCAAATTAGTAGAGATAATTGTATTGGTGTCAAAATAAATGTAATGTGCTTGTGAATAATCTATATTGATGTATTAGATTTAGGATAAAGTGTTAAGAAGTGCTCTAATTATAGATAACATATTGACAATTTAATCGGTGCGAAATTAATTGTTCTTTTTTGTGATGTCCCTTCCAAAAAATGTTACAAAATTCTTGTGTTATAATTTTTACTTACAGTATACTTTGTATTTGATCTGGTTTGTACTTGCAGTTAATATAGTTTGTGAAAAGGTATAATACATTGTTGAGGTGTTAGTTACTAAGAGATTTCAATTAATGACAATTCAGTTATGATAATTCTTAAATATGGTATTATTTAGATGAGTTAGTAGCGAATCAGTAGCCATTATATTAATGTAAAAATATTATGTAATTGTAAACAATCTTGATTGATGTATGTGGATTTTTAAATAAAGTATTATCAAAATGTGGAAATGCTCTCGTTATGGTAAACATGTTGACAATTTAATTAATGCAAAATTTATTTTTCAGCTTTTCTGTTACTTTCTTTCAAAACATATTATACAAATAGTTTATTATTAATTTTTGCCAATCTGCATGAAAAATCTAAACTTTAGACTCTACAGGTACACATGCCACAGACATGCAAGTTTACATTTGAGTATAAAATCAATTAGCTATTTATTGCCTAAAATAAGAGTGCCTTTTTGACCTTATTATAGTGTCTCTCCCACATACTTTGCTAGATATATTTTGAAAAGGTAGGAAGAATCTCCAAGTTCAAGCGAAAAGTACAAACAAGTGATAACGAAGTTCAAAGAAAAATAACCAAATTATGAGAGCGTATAGTGTGACTTTACTATGAATTGTAGTAACTTATATCGTTACTACGTGGAAAGTTATTTTTGATCTTTAAATATTTTAAAACGGTCAGAAACACGGTAAAAATACTGAAAATGGAAAAATGGGTGAGGCCATGGGATGACCATGCATAATTAAATCTATGTTTACAGTTAATTGCAAGGTTGATTATCAGAAATAATTATGAGATATTGTAATTTTTATTTTTAAGAAATGAAGATGCGAGTAAAGAATTTCATTGGTCGCTGAATTTATTAGGTTGGTAGGTAGTAAATAATGCAATGATCCAATAGTTTTAACATCGTTTATAAGCATTTCACATTGAAAACCTACTACAATCCATTTTTAACCCTTAATATACTTATTATTTGTACACGCGTATTAAACATACAAGATATTTACTTCGCTTCTATTGTATATAAATTTAATCATCGTTTTACAATGAAAAGCTTTTCGCCACACTTCGCCTCAAATCCTTTTTACACATTATTGGTACCTACCTAAGTAATAATTGTAACATTGAAAGATGACATAGTACACAATAGATTTCGTCTTTGATCATATCATAAAGTGTTCTATTACTACCTAAGTATATAGATAAGTTGAGTTCTCTTTCATTACATCTGTAACAATGATTTATAATCACAGAGATTGGGAATGCACTCGGATCAGTTACAAACTTTCGGTATCCTTTGATTGCATCCTTGCCGTTTGTAAAATTAATTAGTAAACTGCAGGTGTTTTAATCAAAGGTCCACATCAAGTAACTCTTCATTGTCATTAACATATAGTACATGTAGCATATTACGATTACTATGAGCTCTCTTCCCAAAAAGCTGATTCTTTCACTGGAAATACGCCTGTCTAGTGGCAACTCAACGGACAACAAGGACAATTAAAGATTATTTAATATACATGTAATAGAATAAAAAATTACAACAGACAATGACAAGATGCCATTTGGGATACTGATATGCAGAAACATACAAACAGAATCACAATTCATATTTACAGTTGCAGCATCAATCCAAAGCCTCTCCATTCAAATTGTACGTTATTTATAATGGTAAAGTAAAAATGGGTTAAATTGGAAGGTTTTTAGCGACATAAAGTGTGCTTAGTATTACTTTTGATATTGTTATGACACTATTACTCCTCATAGTTTCAAGGATTTCAAATCCAAGTCTACTATATATTATACCAACAGGTATCTTAATTACAGAACATATAATTATTATAATATATATCTACATAATATTCATAAACTCGAATAAGTAAGTTAGTGAAAACTTTCTGACATGGCTTGGGGAATAATTCTAATCATTCAGACCACTCGCAAATTAATTCCTTTCTCCTCCACATTATTTTGAGAAAAAGGAACGGCTAAAGATCAAAATTTCAAGAATTTATTATGGTGTGAGAAATAATGTTTTAATAACAATTACCCCCCAAAAACCACAGAATAAACTTTTCACTTAGTTTTAGTCACTAAATAACTTCTGAATTAGCAAATTTGTACTGTGACATACACTAACATTATGCATTACAGAACCAAAGCTAGAAAATCCATAAGTATAATTATAATTAATTTCCAGTAGTTTGTTAGTATTGAAATGCATTGTCGTTTTGCATGTACTTTTACAATACCTAAATTGGTAACTCGATAACTGTAAAATAATCATAGTTTAAAGGTTGAACTATTTGTATACTATGTATTACTCAAAACAATGAGTTAAAAATACACACAATTCAATTAGCAATGCATTGTATTATAGGTAATAACACAACGAGCTGACTTTTTACAAATAATTATCGTTAATATTAATTTGGCGTTGGATTCGTTCGCATAATAATGTCGCACATCTTTCACTCGCAAAAAGCTCTAGCATTCTATATTAATTAAACATTTAAATTTAACAATTAGCTTATCTAAAATTAGATATTTGACGACAGTTGTGCTAGTCAGCCATAATAAATACAGCTGACAGTGACATTAATGTACGGTACGTTTAGAGTGACAATAATACATACATAGGTAATCCATTTTCGTCGACGACGAGAAAACTGGCCATCTTTACATTGGTTTCATTTATTAGTATATATTAGTCTGTAACGGTTAATAAAGTTTTATTAATATAAGTAGTCTACTATTAGGGATGAAACTTAGCACATATGGTACAAATACACACTAAAACATAAACGATTTTATGCGACAAAGATGTAGCAAGATTTCCTTAGTTCCACGCAAGAAAAAGCTTGCAAATAAAATATTTTATGGATGTTCACACATTTCTGTTAATAATACATTAGTTAGACTGACAAAAGTTACATCTTAAGTAGTACCAGATGCATAATATTAGATAAAGCACTTGCATTAACATTAATCTGAAAACTGAACCCGAATGAAGTAGATTTATTTCTGAAAATGCCATTAAAATGTAATACGTCCTCAACTATGGAACCTAAAGAATAGTTTTGATGCAGTAAATAAAAATACACTGGCCCTTTTAAACATCAATATTACTATCAGATTATCATAATGAGATGGTGTTGCAAGAGTACATGTGCTATCTCTGCCTTAAGTGCCTTAGACAGTGCATGTGAAATAATTGAGACAGAAAAACGGTAGCCTAAACCGTTACTTCGATAGGTAAGCTAATTACAGTAATTGTAATATCTAGAATTCTAAGTATAGGAACTGGGTTGATTATACAGCACGCAATGAAGCATAAATAAACAGTTAACCGTAAAGGATTTGCCGTTACCCAGTAAATAAAGATCATTACTTCTATTTTGTATTTCATTTCTCTGCAATTTCGAGTATGACGACATTTCATCAACGACTTATTAAACATTCGTCCCTAATAACAAAAGATGTATACCAACAACAAATAATTGTATCTCGGTGCAAATGAGGATCAGAAATTAAAATATTTGTAACGCTAACAGGGATTTAGAAGGATGAAACTAGATAAGTTAAGTTATAATCTGCTTTTACAACACTTTGAAATTATAATATATGCAGAAATTTACTATGTCGAAAGCTAAGAATATTTTTTGTAGTTTTAGATAGTTACTTGCAGAACAAGGCAAAAACAAGCGAAATTGAATATTAGATACAGTAGTGCATTCCAAACGCATAATGAGAAAATTAAATTTGATTAAACTACACCTCTGAATATTTGTGATCCTGTGTTTGTTGAAAAAAAATATTTTTGCAACTTTTGGCAACTTCATAGAAGATCGATAACACCAGATACATTCACTCGTATGCATTTAAAAATATTATAAGTACCCGACGTAAGACCAACAGACTTAAAATATATAGAATAGAATTACTACATATTTATCTTAGTAATTTAACGGTAATCTATAGACATCTCAAAGTGGCACTCGTTAATTGCTAACAATATGATTTTTTGTCAAATAAAACCGAGTAACGACTCCTGTCGATTAAAGTAACGTATATTCTTGGAAGCATTAGAAGGCTTAAAATCAGGCCAACTAAATGATAAACATTTAAAGGAGGTACTTAGTTCAACCGGCATTCACAAATGGTTGCAACGAGAATAATGCATTAATTACATGCAAAAATATTTTTAATAAGAAATAACACCATTATGGCTATTTATACTAGGTTAACAATAAGTAGATTTCAAGTGCGACATAATATGAGTAAAAATTACTTTATGGAATCTAATGTTAATTTGAAACTTATAAATAGCTCAGACTTGAGAGATTTATTCCTGTTAGTTACCGAATGAATGGTGAGAAAGGTATTTTGGAAATAAACCGGTTTCTTTCTTTTGTATTTTTTGAGAATGTTAAACGTTAATTTGGCAATTATTATTTTAGCTGTTTGTTATATTTTGGTATTGTAAACATACTTTATCTAGTAGTGTAGTTAGTGAATCAGTTTGACAGTTTTTATACAATTGCAACATTACTTTACAAATCCACGATATTTGTGGCTGATTAATAATTACATGCATACCAAGGAATTATACTGTGGTTAATCGTGACATAGGTAATGACAGTTAATTAGATATCGACAGCCTAGTTTTAGATGAGAAATATTTCATCCTGATGAACTAGAAGGAAGTCAGCAAACATATTGATAGGTGCTATTGCTGCAAGTGACAATTTGAGATTTTCCGACCACAATAAATTTGGACCAAAAACCACGGCCAAGTTAGATGAAGTCATTTTGTTAAGATCTGCTCTGTCCATAACCTTGGAAAAAAATACAATATTATGATTAGTAATTGTCAGCTGATTACAAAAAACATCAGAAAAGAAAATTTAATCTATACCTTTGACAAAAATTGTACAATATATTTTAGCACTGCATAGTTATCTTCAGGTAGTTTTTCCAACACAATTTGTTTGACGAAAGGCCCTCTTTCGTCTTTTGACAATTCTGTAAACATAAAACGCCCATATTTTATTCTGAAGCAAGTAAATATAGTAGCAGTTTAATCATTGTCCGTACTTTGGAATTCAATAATTTCCTCGAACAAATCGTATGTCATAAGCGGTTCCTCCAATTCACGCAGAAAAGCCTTAATGAGCACCGCCGCAAGATGAAAATCATTTTTAAAGTCAATTGTCTCTCCTCTATTTGCTTTCTGCTGCGACTCTTTGACTAGAACAGTGCTCGCAGACCGGCGAAATAGACCATCTGTTGCTAATGCTGTTCATTAAATATTCATTAGTAAACATTAAATATATTTCACATAAACAATTTCAAACTAATTCATTAATCTTCATCTAAAACAGGCATTTTAATAATTTTAAGGAATTACGGTTCCATTTAAATAGAAATATTAATCACGATCAGGTCGGGTAAAAGTTGTAAAATAATTTCAGTTATATTATTACTAACCTTCTGGTTGGGTAAGAAACTCTACGCATTGCCTGAGGATTGGGGGTATGACTTCGCCCTCGTTATGATCCTTAATAAATTGTAAAGAAACGCCGAATTGCTGAGTTTCCAAAGGGGCATGAAATGTTGATGTGGCAGGGGTTGGCTCAGGCGCAGGAACTTTACTTGTCTTGGCAGTTAACTGCAAGTCGTACCTAGATAAATAGCACATAGGTATTGTTATTATGATGCCATACGACCAAAATAACATGAAGCAAGCAACTCTGTCATGCATTGTGTTCTACTATAGACACTGCGTTTAACTTCGTAAAACCCCTTAGCCTACCACATATACAAGTAATGTTAGACAGATTTTATCTGAGATATGTAAATCGTGACCCTCAAGGCAAATAAAATTAAAATAACGCATTTTTAAGCGTCTTATTAATTCTATAACAATTAACTTGGAGGAAACATTCCAGGTGGAAACCACTGAAACAATTTGGATGAATTTTCGTATGAAAAGTCATTGGTATTGCACCATACAGCCTTTTTTGAACAATCTAGGTTTGCTTCCACTTGATAAAATTGGTAGAAAATGTCGATAAAGAATTTTTTACATCACTTTTGCTGGTTTTAAGCAAAAATTATGGCTTTTTGAGTTGAAAATGTTAATTAATTGCTTAAAATCTGCAACATCCTCATAACATCTCAACCACTGACCTGGAGCGAAATGAATTTTTCTTCCAAAGTAATTGTTTTTAAGACTTAAAATTCAACTTAATTTCCCTTTCGGCCGTCATGATGGTAAGAATTTACATATCTGAGATAAAGTCATCTAGAACCAGAACCTGGAAGACACTAGGTTACAAATACCGCCTTAGCAAAACAATTCTAGCATAGATTTTACGGATATTTTAACGGTTTTGGTCCTTAATTTATTAACTGAAATGTCAATTGTTTTGGTATGGCTTTGATATTGCTTAATCTAGACATCATATAATCCAAAATTCTTACTCTTGAACTTGCTGAGGTATACATAATTGATCCAGCCTTACATGTTGGTTCAACTCGTGAAGATAATTGATATATAGTACTTTTCTCCCAAATTTCGCGCTGTAAAAAATTTAAAGTTTCCTCAATTAGTTACTAGAATAGGCAAAAAATTACATAGTAAAAACTAGTTTTACTGAATTAGATAAGTGTACCTGATGACAGGCTTAAAGAGCTGAAAAGTCAATTTGATGAAGTTCGTTGGATGGACTAGATACAGTGCTTTCAAATTCTTCTTGTACTTTCTGTCGAAGGCCCTGTATACTTGCCACAGCCATGATAGAGGTGGTTTATTTTTGCTGTTGAGTCCGTGATGAAAATAAACAAGACTGTAATCCTGCTCCACGTACTTGTCCAGCGTATATAGCAAATATCTAAACCAGGTAATTAAAATCCAAATTATTAATATGTCAATTACGTTAAAAGATAAATTGAATGAAAACTGCATAGTTTATATCCTCTTAAAAATTTGATGATTTAGTACTTAGTAGTACAGACAGACAGGAGTGGAGGGGTTTTTAACATAGAGTCCAATTGCTACATTGCTAACCTCATGAAATTACACTTTTAGTATACATCCGGTGCTTTTTGTGAAAATCTGTGACTTTTCTACGTTCTCAGTTGGAGTAAGGTATAATCACCTTTTTGTGTCGCTTACTTTGCCTATTTGTCACTTTTCGGTTGGGTTTATTCAGGTTACGTTAATTTGAACAGGTGACAAAAGGTGACAAGTAGATGACAAGTAGGTGCAAAGTCGCAAGTAGGTGACAAAAAGGTGAGCAGTCACTTGTGCCAAACTTACTTAGACCACGTTCTCATAACCATCATTAAGCCAATTAGAGTATTTAGGAAAAACGACCCCTGGGAAAATTGTGATTCGGTTGTCTTACAAGCAATTTGCGATAAATCTGATAATGAAAATGTAAAACAGAAAGAGAAGAAGTATGTTCAAAGTACGAGATATAAAATATTTTTGAACGTTAAATTTCAGTGTGACTGAAAATAAGGAGAGTGTACACAACATATTAATCTGCGTCACTTTACTGTAATACCACTGTATCATCCTAGGTGACTACTATGGTATGTACAACTGAAAATATTAGCCAATGGGTAAAACAGAATATAAATTAAAAATGAAAATGATTAAAAGTCAGAACAAGGGCAACCTGAACGTATTCTAAATCTCATTATAAAAATATTAGTCGAATTCTTTAAAAAACTAAATTGTTGCTTTTAAGGCTAAAATGTATTAATGAGCATAAAATTCATCCAAATAGAAGTCGAAATTGAAAGAGCACTATTATTAGTTAAAACTTTTTAGAATTAAGATTCTTTAAAATACTCTTTAAATATACTTTATAATATTCTTACTTTTGAAAGATGGTTTATTATTGTACCTTAAACTACCGTAAGTACGTTGATACGTTAACATTATACTCAATGCGTACATGCTTATACACAAAGTGGGATAATTACTGTAAACCTACTCTTGGGCTTTCAATTCAAACATGTGTTTAAGAAAACTACGCATGAGAAGGTTTGCACACTTTTAAAAGAACACAATGTAAAAAAGCAAATCTCACAGATGTGAAAAACCGTACAGCTACAAGATACAGAATCACGCAATAGAAACATTAAATTCATAATTACTGTAGAACAAAGGACACAGCGGAACAGAGTGTGATATGACAGTTACGGTAAATATTGTACATAAAAACGGTGGGGCTAATACATTTTACCGTTATTTAGCACTATGGCTTTCTTGCCATGAAACAATTCACAATTATAATATTCCTGAAATATTTATATTTAATTGAAATACAATCTTTCCAGCAAATCCATGCGTAGTTATTAACAGGTTTAGATAATTGTAGTTCCACGAAAGATTCAATTCATTTGCAACCAAATAATTTTCGCTAGATATAAAGCTAGAGATTAGTAGCAGTCAGTCAACAGGTACTTTGACTAAGCCAGGTATTTGTAAGGATTCCGACTACTGCATTTCTTGAGTTCTATTTAGTCAAATTATAATTGCGTAGTTCTAATTACATTAGAGACTGTAGCGCATGTGAAAGCGACTCAATAGAAAGAAACAGAATAAGTTCTACATGTACATAATATTTTGAATAGGTGAAATCACGGGTAACTCTACAAATTTATCCAGATTGAATAGTATTACTGCTTAAGGTTAGGTTAATTTTGCCAATTTCCGTACATTTTGTCTGTACACGTAACTCTCGATAAATACTAAACGGAAATGAAAAATGATAACTGAAATTTGAAGGTCCGTTAGAGGCCTCGGACCTATCGCTTTTACATTTCCAAAATCTGTCTTGTTGGCTAAGATACAGTCCGCAAAATTTTCCCGCCAAAAACCTTATGGACATTTTGGGCAATTTTTTTGAATTTGTTTTTGGACAGCCAAAATGTGAAGAAATTGATCAACTACACCCAGCCTTAACGACACGTTTCTATAGAAACAATTTGAAAGAGTAAAAGTTGATGCATTGATTCCAATCCAAAATCGAATAATGCAATGTCATAAGATTAGTAGGGCTTATTAGTAACTTTCATTTCCTTTCATTATAACAAACACAAGTTCAAGAACTGTGGTTGTTCACATTACAAAGTAATTACGTAATTACACTTGAGAGTAACAGTCAGAATCCGTTAAGACGTTGGACGCTTAAAGTAAAAATGTATCACAATCACAGCATGCTAAGGGGAATATACGCCATACGTTTGCACGCTTATTGCCATCTAATTGCTGTCATGCGATGCAAGATAGACGAAATGACATTATCCATTTACTTTTATTGGTACACATGCCATAATAGGCCAGTCTACAATCGGGAACGTCAGCTATTATGTATTACTACGTAGCCTAGATTATAGTAGGTGCCCAAAATTCTTTAATGTCTACGTCTTCCTTATATTTACTACAAAAGATAAGTTAGTAGGTACTTTTAATAAAATCATTTTAATTAAATGGAGAGCGCTTTTATTTTAGATGAAAGAAAATTAGACCACTATATCATATGCAAATATTGACTATTTTATCATGGAGCAACATAACAAATTGCTATAATTTGATTGTATGCATCACTAGATATTTGTTTGCACTGCGCTGGTAAAAAAATTTGAGAAAAGAGAACATTTGACGACTATTACAGTGTAGCTGACGTTTTCTACGGCTTAGGTTAACCCCCAACTGCTTTAAGACGTCCTCTGTGACGTCTTTTAGACTAACAAAGTAAAAACTAACTTCATCTCCTGAAAAGGCTTTTACATGTTTCATTTGACTTTGTGCTTGCATGCACGCTACGAATAACGTACAGATGGGTAAGAAAGAAGTCTGGAGTCCGGACCTAATTCTTTCGTTCTCAAAGAATAAAATTAAGGCTTTGCGAATAACCTAGTTTTTTAAGCTGCATCATTCGTGAGTGCTTTTTCACAAAGTTTCGGGTGCATGCAAGCTATCCGAAAAATTTAGAATTCACTTTTCAGTCTTCGTTTCATGCTCTATTCCACTACTTTTATCATTGCTTTTGGCCGACGACTTCTGACTCGAAATATCTCTTATGACAGTGCTCTGCCTTAGGTAACTTTGTCATTGTGAAAACGGAGGAATTTATCTGGTTCTTATATAAGATGATTATTAGTGGGTAGTAAGTATGACAGTAATGCATATCACTTTATCCTACACAGCTTATACATACAGCAATAAATAAAATATATCCTGACAAAAGACGTGTTATAGTATAATGTGCTGCATTTGAGAATAAATTCGATTCAGCTATCTCCTGTACATAGTATTGGCAAACACTTTAATAAAACGCTTTAAGAATTCAATTGACGATGACGACAATGGCTCTCTTGATGCTAAAAGCGTGCAATTAGGTTACAAATAGGGTTTAATGTAATGTTGATCCCATACATTTATCATGGGAGAGAAAACTTTCCCATTTGTACTATAGACTATAGCTATATTCATCTTTCTGTCACTGTCATGGAACGACTCAACATATACTGAAGGATATAACATAACTGTTCAAAATGAAGACATCACATACAAAATAAATTGCTGAATTATATTAAGGAAAAACCTAATATGCTGCAGTTTGTATATTGAAACGTCAGGATGATTCCAAATTGCTGCTCTATTGAAATACACAAAATGTAATAAAGAATAACAAGAACTAACCAAGAAGAATTTCATTTGCTATTTCAATAGTCTATTTCGTTATCTATAATAGTGTGCTGATATTGTGAGCCCAAATCTACTTCTACTTAGAACATTTAGCATTCAAGAAAAAGATGCAAAGCTTAGCTATAGATTGACATGACACTGTTTAACTGATAAGATACTACCTGTCAAAATAAGCTGTAAGTGTAAATGGAATCAGCAATAATTACTCAATGTATATTTTGATAAATAGTACCCTAAGTGCCCTTGCTTATATAAACCTAATTAGATTCTCAACAGTGTAGTGGTCGTAATTCAAGTTATTCAACACTGTAAATGATCCAACAGTTATATAATATTCAGTAGGCTCAATTCAAAAAGTTTACAGTAAAATAAGTAAAGGCTCTAATTGAGTGGCACATTTTAAATCTGAGATTTAACATGAGGTCAAACAATGTAGATGATAAGGACAACATAAGTTGGACACAGTTTGCTGATTCTACATTTTAGTATATTATAAGGAGTAATATGCAATTCTATACTTAAACCTAATAATACTCGTGAGTAATATATAGTAGTTTACAAGACTGAAACATATTTCACACATACCTACTTATCTCATTATAGTACACATCACGTAAAAATAGGCAACTATTCCGTTAAAATTTCACGTCTTGATGTTCAGCCAACTATAAAATAGCCAGCTAGTTTACTTATCTTATTGGAATTACAGTCAAAACTTCTTTCTTTCAATTTACCAATGTTTATCGATTCTGTACTTGTTTAGTTGGCAATAATATCTGTATGTTCATCGTCTTAGTATTTATCAGCAGAACCACAACAGCCATTGCGGCTATTACATTACCGATACATACACAAAACAAAAATAACAATCTAGTTCACGTTTCTATTTACTAATGATTTCTGATGAGTTGTGTGTCAGATACCTGTTAGTATGTAATTTGCTGTATACTAAAAAAAATAAATGCATAACATTTTAGCTGGGATATATTATGCACTAGTAAATATTATAAAATAATGACTCAGCTAAAGGAAATGAACAGGTAAAGAATCGGTTAGACTTTTCACGTAGAAAATATGGGCAGGCAAGGTAAATCTTGTGCTAGTCAGATCGTGACTCGCAACCCTGAATTAGATAAGAGCAATAAAAAGACATCCATACAAATTTTGTATTTATAGCACACAAAGAAAATGAGTCTCTAGCCTGCTAGTTTCATGTTCCAGATGCTTTTCTATCTCTCATTGTCAGTGTACATATAAGGCAAGTCAAATAACACAACCTCTGACATTTAATTTCGATCGTGCAAACTGCATGAGCTCTAGTATTATTAGAACTCAAATATCGATCTAGTTAGAGTAATCAGAAATATAATAATATCCCCTAGAAAACAGATATTTTAGCTAATTTAATATCTGCCTCAAGTTATGACGACCAAACTGTCATCTCAACTTATGCAGATAAGTTTAAACACTATAACAACTAAATCTCTCGACTTTAGTTTGTCACAACTTAACTTTTGTAATAATGACAAATATTATTTTTTTACTTCTTGAAACCCTAAAAAGGATTTTTTTCGGTATCAAACTTACTCCTTTTGCAAACTTATTTATAAAAGTTGCATGCTGCCTATGGTGTGGTACTTTCGTCTCTGTCTGCTAAACCTCTTACATCAATTTTATGGGATCAGGGTGGAAAGAGCAAACTTGTGCAATCTAATTTATAAGTCTGCATTGCGTAAGGTATCCCATTTTATAAATGTTTATGTCTTTTGCAGCCGAATTGGCGTGCTTGGACAAAGGGAAGATATAAAATAATATTTGAATTTTTGAGTTGATGGGCTCATTGGGCTCCCCAAACGACAGTTTAATATTAAACTCTAGTTATTCTAGCTATCAGTAGACTTGCAATATTTAAACTGTAGAAAAAGTAGTCAATTAAAGTCTTAAAATAAACATACCTGAGAAATCGTTGGTGATCAAAGTCCTTATTGCTTGGCAACTTACAGGATGCTAATACAATAATTTTTCTACCATAAGCATCATCACCGACAACTTCGACAATGTTATGATGTGAAATGTCGGTGAAATCTTCTTCATCTTGAAGCGGAGTCGTTGTGATTGAATCTGGTTCAGATACAAAAGGTGCGGTTGCCAACTCTTCTTCAAAATTTTCTTCTATTGTACCATCAGAAACGGGCGACTCCAAATAGTCGAAAACTTTGATTTCCTCCTCACCTGCTGCATTTCGTGAAAATAAAACATATTAATGTGCGTCAAACTTAAAACGCATATTACAGTTACACAAAAATAGAATTAAAGTTATCTCTAAAATATTATGTACTATAAGGACTTTTTGTTTGCCGGTATTATGCAGCTTTTATTAGAATACAGCACGAACATGTAGCATAGCACACAAACAGCAAAGTGCAGTAGTTAACCAATAAAAAATTCAATCAAGATAATTATCTTGATACCACATGTAAGTGTGATGCGTACATGTGATGATGGTAAATAGTAGGTACCTATGTAAATACAGTTATTTTTGTTGCTGTGCACAAGCTAAAACAATTGCGAGCTTGCGACTTGAGGTAAAAAATAAACCCGTAGCAATCGATACACCCAAAAAACAGTTTTAGACAAACCAACAAATTTTTTATCACATAACACAACATAAAACACATCAAATAATTAGGTTAATAATTAGTACATAATGTGCTTATACCTGAAGAACAATTAGATCGTATTGAAATTGTAACTATTAACGCTTACTATGCCATTACATGAAATTCCAATAATCCCCATGTTGAATTCCAATAATTCTAATTAGTATATTCGAGCAAACTTGGCCAACCCATGCCCCTTAATCTTCTCAAGTTCTACTTAATATGCCACTAGAGTAGGCTTTACATTTTATCGATATTCCGAAACATCATTCCATGCCTCTGCCGCTGCGAAATTTTTAGCATATGTACCGAAAGGGTTTTTGCTTTCATTTTAATGTGGTATTTCACAGTCTGTTGCACTACACTGATTCAGTGCGCAGTGCAAAGTCTGTAGAGATATGTAGGAGTTCTATCAAAACGATTAGTTGTTGTAGTTTATGCTCAAAAACTAATAAAAGAGGTATATATGCAAGACGTGCGATGAGGAAAACGAGCTGTTTATTATTAATATCGTTAGTAAAACTAGTAAGAAAGTGAACAGACATAAATAATGATTGTAATGCTATGAAATTACAATTTATTCGATTTATTTTTCAAACATTTCGTAAAACTGTAACAACCATTTTCATGTTTCTTTCCTTTCTTAAATAGCACGTCGTAAAGAGATACGTGTCCACGCTCTAATAAAATTCACTTATGCAGTGGATGCTGTAAAAGGGAAAATATGCATCCAATGCAAAATCTAATAGCAAAATATTTGCACAACAGATACACGTTAAGCCAGTAGCCACTAGGAATTTACTTAGTCAGTTATTTAATGAAATCCATAATATGACATGACTACCTTGTTATTATCTGTACCAACTCCTCAATACTAAAATGTTGCCTAGGGCAGTTTTATAAGGCTACTGACTTTAAAAGTAATTTAGAAAAATTAGGCCTTTAATAGAACGAGGCCCCTTTTTAGTCAGCCAACGCCAAATGATTACTCTCATTTTATCAAATTAACATTCCCTCGAAAGCAAACATTCCTGCCCCATACAATAAATAACCCTTATCGATCTGAACTAACTTAGAACTTCTATATTGCGATCGTCTATAATTTTGATAGCTAGGAGTTATATGCTTAATACTCCTTATGTAAATAAACCTATTTCTCAGGATTTTGAAAACGGATGTCTAAGCAACAACATTGTTATAAATAAAAAAAACTTAGAAGACTGTGGAATTGAACACAAAACAGACACTAAACTTAGTTTATAGCATGGTAATGCTAAGTGAGATAACTATCCCTCAAAATAAACTCTAGTACCACAGATTTAGAAAACAGAACCAAGAATAATATATTTACAAGGTAATTACTTAAAAATAGGGAAATAAATCCTCAAAACACAAAGATGGTATAATTTGAAACTTAGATGTGGCCATGGCACACATTAATAGCCATGAATTTCCAATAATACAGTCATTACAGAGGATCATTGCACTTTAAAGCGTAAATTGTATTTTATTACTATTTATATATTCAGTGATGTGAGTTGTTGTAGGAAATTCTGTTTTTCCCTACCTTTTTACGGTTGGAACAAGCAGAAACATAGCTCATGGTCAAAATTCATTAAAATGATATCTCGTTTGCTATGCTTAAATACATTTACTTAGAAAAAGTAAAGTAATAGTGTACCGCGTGCTGTGCGTGCTTTATTTGTAGTTGAGAAGGGTCGAAGAAAAGTTGCCATGCATGCATGATGTGATTGTGAATAGGAATTGTCTTCTAAAACCAGAGAGCAATAATGCAATGACAGCATGATACGTTTTGAGGACAAAGTCTTTTGTACATTACTATCTTTCATAGGATGTTACACGATGTGACTAACACAATAATACACATACATAATGCTTTCTGCTCTCTTGCCTCCCTGGCATTGTTGTTTCAATACATTCTGCATTAAAATCGATTTTTTAAAAGCATAGAAGAGTCTTACTCCAATTACAAATAAAAAAGATACCTACCTAAGAACTAAGACTACCTATACCCATTACTTTGCGCAGAACCAAGAAATTGTGTAAAAAAAATAATAAATGCAAACAGCAAAATGCGTAGGTATGTCATTTCTCTTTTGAAAACGAAAAAATCCCAGTTTGCTGTAATTTATTGCTACGGATTGTTTATCTAAAAAATATGCATATGTATGTACAAAATGTACATTCTCCATAAAATGAAAATGCTTCTTCCGCAATATTGAAGCCCGGATATTACGGAGCTCTGAAGAAATTCTGAGTCTATGTAAGCATGTTCTGTTTATACAGACCTCAACTCGAGGCAATTCTATTCGCTATATAATAAAGAGCGCTATGAACATGACAATTCTTGATATACATAATGTCATTGAAAAGATGCTCACTCTACACTCCACATACAACAGATGCCTTAATTCCGCTTTTTCTTCCGAGTTTCTTATGTTTATAAGGAATTACTATCCCCATAACACTAATAACATGATATTCTTCATCTAGCTAGATATAAACATTTTAGCATATTATGTACTATAAAGTGTAATAGCTACGTATCTAGTCAAAGGAAGCATAGCAGTTATTTGACATGGCACATGGCACAAGGAAGATCGATATTAATATCTTTAGCAAACATTGTAATCATAATATGTAGGGACACAATGTAAATAGGAATATGACACGACTTTTTTACTTCTGACTTTTCTATTCATTCCATTTTCTGCCGCATAACAAATGGCAAACGTAACAATAAGGATGCTTTTAAGTACAAAATTACATTTACATTCTCAACAAAAGTTCACTACTATTTTTACTTAAACATGAGCTACTATAGTAAGTAAGCTTAAACTTCCAACTAAATAATTCACTAAATTTTAGCCATCATCCTGCATTTTTACTACTCTTTTCTTCCAAACATTTAATGAATTCCTTTGATCCATATTCAGTCAAGTCTTTTATGGCGCAATAGAATTTTCAATGATCCTCATATATTTTAGCATTATTGACAGGTAAAAATTTTATTGCTCCTTTTTAATACTTTTATAGGACACACTCCTTCGTATTATGCCAGATGCATGTATACATTTGGTTATTTACACCCAACTCCTACTCCAACTCAAATACAACGTGTGTGCTCGGGATAGACATTAGTTTCGCAACGAATCTTATGAAACCACTTTATGCATAATCTCACGTACCAATAACATTGATACAAGTGCATTTGGGACTTTGGGAACAGTAAATCCTCAATTTACGCCAAGAGTTCATTCTAATACCCTATAGTTACAAATTCCAACTCGGAAAATATTTGTACAAACATTCCACAAAGCTTGAGAACCCTGTTCGTTAATTAAATTGCAAACTCTTACTTATCTTTGCTTGCGAATAATTAATAATATAAGCACCCACCAATAACGATAATTAATTTTGCAACTATATATCTAAGAAGTACCTATCTACAGTAACTAGTGGTTTAAATATACGACAAGATTCCTCCACAATCACGAAAACAAAATCATTACCATTAGCTCCTTCCGACTAACACTGAAATAGTATCAAAAATAAAAAATTTGAATTTCATTGCACTCAATTCAATGCAAATTTCAAAGATAATTCTAAACGATGTCTGTCCCTGACCATAATACACCGTAAGTAATATTATTGGACATCAAAAAGGGGATCCTTACAGGTTTTCTGAAAGCGAAAGGCTAACTTGTGAGTCGTGAGTCTCTAATTCAGTCATTTACAGTCTTATTTTCATTTTTATTTGCTAACCTGTCAAGCCAAGACTATTTTATGGTCTAAAAATAAAGATCAACAGACAGCTACAGCATAATCGCTTGTATAACTGCGAAATACAATTAGGAAAAGTTATGTTCTGTTATGAATATATGTAGAGTGAAATTACAGATTACTAAGTAGCCCCAGTATATTAGTGACAGAACACACTGCAATAGGGGCAATACCACAACAGCAGAATACAATAGTACTCAAGAGAAAGTGTTACATGATACATGGTGCAAAATATGAGTTGTTATGTATATTTTTACAGATTCACGACGCAAAAATATTTATGTACAAAAATATTTATGATGGAATTATCTCGTGTTATTCCTTTAATAGTGCAGAGCAGAACAATTGAACGAATAATTGTACATTATTAATGCGCATTAATAGTCATTTCCGTATTGTTTGATCACATTTAAAGAAAACAATTCGTGAACATCATATGAAAACATTTCCATTTTTAGACGAGTACAGGATTTATATCTTTCTTACTAAAGTTCATTGAAAGCGACTACAGTCTACTTTTTATTTTACTCAGAGATATTTAACTTCTTGAATCGATCTTCCTATGAAAGATAACGAAATTGCTGTCTTTTAGCACCTAAATGCATATTACAACTATCATTAGGCAACAGTCAGAGTAATCACACAATCAGAGTATAAGTGAAACAATGATCATGCTTCTAAATTGGAGTTTCTTTGCAAAATTACTGCATATCTCTAGAAGACGTATATTGAGCTGGCTGTAAGGTGAGGCTGGTTGTATAGTCGTGAGTGCTGAATAGAGCGCAACATTAACATATTATCCTACTACATCCTCTATTCTTGCATCGCTGTGCAGACAGATAATTTGCATGTCATGACAAGAGCCATAGACATTGAATATATAGATGGACGATAGATACTTACTATGCATATAATCACAACTGCAATTTTCTCGCTAGAATAGCTGTGCAAAGAAAAGCGCCTCACACTGTTAATCCCACAATGTCACAATCATCATGAATGGAAAGCGACAATAATTAGATAATACACTATTTTATAGTAAAGACAAAATGAAATGAGATGCCTTTCTATTGTATCCTTTCATCAGCCTATTATAATAGCACATTTTTATCCATCATCTATCTGCGCATTCTGCTCATACATAATGATGTGAGATTTTATTTTTCCTCAGCTATTTACCTCTGAATACCTTTGCATACGTCACAATTTGGAAGCATTTGAGCACCGTAGCAATGCACTTTGTGATTTCTGCTACTTGTTCTTATGACTTCATTGTTGAACAGTTACCTTCATCTATGCAAGGTACAAACCTACCTCTAAATATCAGTAATTACGGTATTATATGCAAAGTAGGACTGTTTTACCTTTACTCTACTTCTGAAATTAGTAGTACAATTACAAACAAAATCTGACAAAATTAAACACCAATGTATCCGTAGTATGCTTTAATAAACTTCAAAACATTTTTATTGTTTGAAGACTGTAAACACTAACGACTGAATAGTATCTTCTGAAATTACATTATTAGAAAAGGTGAAAAAAGGATTGAAATACAGTAAAAACTGACTTAATATCTGTTGGATTACTGAATACAAAATCATATTCAAATTTCTTAGCTAGTTAAAAAGTGTCTTTTTGACTATTAAATATACTTAAAAGTAATGAGTAGGTATTTTTGGTGAAAAGTCTAAGAGCGAAACGGTCACAAATGGTAATTACCTACCTAATCAGGTTCTAACAACATATTGCATCATTGGCGATTTCAAAAGTCTCATTTTAAGCAGCAAAAGTCAGTTCGCTTCACAACCTATTCCGAATAATCTGCTAGGTGTGAGGGAAAAATACGTTAGAGCGAGAGATTTGCCTCAGGCATGTAATTTTCTTTATTTACGATGTGCAAGAACAGTTCGCTAAAAATTGTGCAATAACAAGAGAGCAGAACAGACCGAAATTCAATTGAATCTAAAGAATATCTACCAACTCAAAGTTGCGATCGAATCAAAATAGTCTTTGAGATACAACAAATGAAATCTTTTCACTAAACTGTAAATCGATATTGCCCCATATTATAAACTAGTACTCCTTTCAATGTTCTCAAAATCTCAAATGCCTTTTTCTACTATATCTCCTACTACTATACATGTACTATATCTACCCACTCTGCCATGTTTAATCTAGCGAGAACTAAAAATCCGATGTCTACTTCAGATTCTGTCTCGATCTCACCTACAAATATCATCAATCCAGTTACCCAACCCCTACATAACTCATAACCAAGTAGTTTTTAGTCCGTTATATGACTATCTATAAGATAAAAGGTTTAAGCCATTTGTCACGCAGGAATGACAAAAAGGAAAAGTGCGAATGAAAAGAATGACAGAATACAGTGAGTCTATTTTCCACTGGTTTAACTACTACAATAGACGCCTCTATACGACCAATTTCAATTTCAATAAAAGGATGATATAAACGGAATCTTTTATCAGGTGATGATTAACTTTGATCCATATGTAGGCCTAGGTCTTACATAGTGAATCATGTAATCAACGCTGTTCTGGAATATTATTTTACGTAGAGATATCTACAGAATTATCTATACTAATATAAACCGTAGCTCGTTAGTAGCATGATTATTGACGTTTTCGAACTTTACCAGCTTAATTTGACGCTGCAGACAAAATGACGCTGAAATGCGTCATTTTGTAGAATTCCTACAAATAGTCTCTGATATTTACTCGGATGGGGCTTGTAAAACGACACACCATTTTGCTATTACTGCTCTTGACTTCAAATCAAATCCGTGTCCTAAGTCTAAAAGGCCATAATCAATCTTGAGATAACAATAGTTTGTTGCATGTGACATTTTCTACTCTTATTTCTATTCCCTATCTACAGATGATTGGTGAATGAATGTTTTCATTACTTTATTTGTTTCTATCGATCCATTTTCTGTTTCTCCTATTAGGTCTAGGAATAACTGCCATCATATTGACATTCTATAATGAAAATGATTCATTGAAAACGGAAACGCATTTCTATCCAGAGCTTAGAGAAAGACATCATTATTATGTCAAGCTTTAAAGGACACTAAATATCTATAGAAAACTTCAACTCATTTAATTGGTTAGTCCTGAAAATATCAAACTTCGTCCAACGTTCAATTACCGAATTTTGTAAGTTGAATAGTTTGAAAATGAAAGTTAATTAAGGTCAATGTTGAGCAGTATAATACTTTAACATTCAGCAAGACACATCAGCAGTTAGTATTAGTAAATAGGCGTAAGTGTCAACGCGATTTTGGTAGTAAATAAGAGCTAGGAAGTATTTAGCATAGTTAAATTATAGTTTAGTATTTCAGCAGTTATAATTAAATTCAAGGTAGCTCATTAAGCTGAGTTTTGTGTTGTTGCTAAACACATCGGTTGAACACGCATTCGTCATTCACATACGGCAAGTTAGGTGTTTGTAGTTAGGCAATGAGAAATACTCGGATATACATTATAGCTTTCTAATGATAAAAATAATTTGATGTAATTACATTAGCTTTAGTTTTGAGGTTATGTTTTTAAATAAAAATTGGATTTAGTTTGAATTATTTACTGAGGGTGAGATGCCAAATTAAAAATATTTATTCCTGCAGGGATTGGGATTAAAAAAGGACATCAAATTAATTATACAGGTGCTCATGTGCTAAAGGTGCAGTAATAAGAGAAAACCAGAAGATTTTTACCCGTCGAGGCAGCTTGTTCAAGCTCTGTATCGTCAAACTCCAGATTGGGCTCATAGTCGTGGTAATCAGAAAGACTAGGATAGGGATCTTCGTTGTCCCCATAGCCTGTGGACGCTGATCGAAGAAATAGACGAGACAGTTCACACGAAATGTTCAATGTCCGCATACACAGAGGATGACAGAATGACAGAGGAGACAGACAAAGATCAGATCGCAGCAGATTCAACGGCCCACACAAATTCAACAAAATAATTTCGTACAGTTTATGTTTTGAATTTATAATTGATTGGAAAATTTAATTTTAGTTGTTTCAAAATAGTCAAAAAAATTAATCAGAGTGTAGGTTACTGTTTAAGTCATTTTTAAAAAATTAACATTTGTTTACTGTTAAGGGACAACTTAAAAAAATAAAATATTGCATATTTACAGAACCAAAAAGAACTCGTACAAAAGTATATACCATTTAGAATAGCATCAGACAAATTTATAGTAAATGTCCAAAAACTAAAAATAACTACAAAGATCAAAAGACGATTTTACTGCTACTGCTAAGTTACAAAGCAAAAAAACCACCATAGATACCCAACAGATAAGTATAGAAGAACAGATTTTTGTAACACGAAAGACCCAAAACGATATTTACAAGTTATGAAACAAATGATTTTCAAAAGGTGATATGTAGATCAAATAAATTGTAAACTTGAGTAAAGTTACTCACTACTTTTTACTGATGTGTTGACAGAAAAAGTTGTGATATTTATATTTCCCGTGCCGAACCAACAAGTCCTACATCATTTTACCATTTTACCAATATCTAAATCTTAAAGGGTGTATGAATAAAAGTTTTTGGCAAAATAGGCGAAACAGAGTACAGAATACCCATAATAATCAAATAAAACTAAATTAGATTACAAATTGTGCTTCCAACGTACAAAAATAAAACGCGTGAAATTGTCAAGATTGGATAAAGCTGTACAAAACCAAGTACCATAATGATCTATTAATAACGATAAAACAAATCCAACAAATGTAGTTGACTTGGTCAAATTAAAGTTTTTATAAAATAAAAATTATACAAATTGTAATCTGTCCTAGCCACTTGAGAATGAAATGGCATAGTTAATGTATTTTTCGCAGGCAAAACTAAATATAAAAAATCGGCCAAATAGGTATATAAATAATTATTTACAAAGAACTGTGAAAATAATTCAGTAAATTAATCTAACCGTTATTGAGAGCGGCGGGTGCTCCATAATATTTGGCAGGAGATCCAGTGACTGGCGAAAAGGAATGTTTGCGAGGATCCCCAGAATTTTGTGTTGAATTGTTTGAGGTATTTGAATTAGAACGGACCCCATTTTCCAAGTCCATCATGTCTCATAGGTATGAATCGAATGTATCAGCTGAGTAATTTTGTATTACACTCGGTGAGTAATTACTTTCGATTTCTCGCAAAGAATAGATGTATAAATACTTGTCACAGTCTTATTTTCCGTTGGATTTTTGATTGATATGATTGAAATTAATTTCCTGCGGTTGGCATGGCGGTTACATAAAATAAAAAAGATAAATTATTATTTTTTAGTTGGTGGAGTTTTAGAAATGTTTTGATCTAAAACTATAATCATTGCAAAAACATTCTACTGTATGCTCAGTATGCTGATGTAACTGTAACTACTAATGCTATACTTCAACTCAAAAGACTATCAAAGTATTAAAAAAATTGTATAACAGAGGTTTTAGTTAGCAACTAAAGAAGTGAATGTATATCATATATGCATTTGCTATCAAAAGGTAGTAATTACAACTCACCAAAAATTTATTATTTTCACTTTAAAATTTAAAATTAAGAAAATGATAATGAGCACTGTTACTTCAACAGTTCCAATAGAAAATGAGCACAGGAATATCAAAAATAAATAATTAAAATCCTTTTAAGGTTGCTACATTTTTCTAAATGACCCACCCCTCGACAACCTTAGCCAATCATCCTCAGCCTTCAAAGTTAGTCAGCAGCTGAGTCACACTCACTTACAACTTAATGATAACATGCAGAATTATACATAATTTTAATGCAAATTAGTTAAAGAATTTTTCAATGGTACCTTTTGATAAAACGCCTTTGTATGTGTACTTCTTGGAGGAAATGCAGCAATTTCAATTTTATAAATGTTGATCTTCTATTTAGTGACAAGCAAAGATTTATTCTTTTCTTCGTAAATGTTATTTGTAATGGTTTGTCAGTTTTCCCCGAGATAATGATGACTTTGATGTTTGATGACTATTTAATCATTGAGTTCAAATATTTTAGGCGACTTTTAGAAGACTCAAAAATAATGTCAATTGGTGGTCACTGATTTAATAGACAAAATTGTAAATGAAAAATTAGTCAGTATGAAATATTGATTCTGTTTGTACATATTTTGGAATTCAGCATCTGAAAATTGACGATTAAGGGCTTTTATAGGATACTTATACGGCCAAATCGAATAATAGGATGATAAATACCCATTTGATATTTTGACCAAAAACCAGGTGACGGAAGACTGGGGGAAAACAACAACATTAGTGATCAATAAAATACTAAATTTTGAACTTGTTCACAATAATAACAGCAAACAGTCACACTTTTAACACCACAATTAATTATTGCCGTGCCGAATATCAGTTAAAAGATGGTTTTATAGCTTTTTTCAATTTAATAGTGTCTCTCCGTCACGTAGTCAATTATTTCACTTCAATAATCAGGCAAGAATGACGAATAATAACAATTGTACGTCCACTACTACAACTAATGTTTAGTGTTTTAAGTTCCGATCTATACTAAACTGGCAGACTGACTGTCTTCGTCCTTCGTCCTCACAGTCAGTGAGTTTACTTGTCATATAATAGTCTCTAGGTATTCTATTAGTAGGTACTAGGTACTACAAGTATTATGCAGCTACTATGCTCATGTTCTTGCTATTCTACTATTACTCTATTGAATTGTATTATGTTATGATGATGATGTTTCAAGTTGTGAGCTCTTGCTGTAGTACACCACTTTATACCAGAAAGCAGCATGTATTAAAATCTACATTTACCATTGTATATGTCGAAGGCTTTGAAAGGAACCTGGTAACACTATGCTATATTTTATCACGAATCACTGAATCACGGCTGCTGTTCAGTCCACTCTCCGAAAGCGGCATACCAACACCACAGCTCAGTCAAAGTAGAGTTTGGTTACAGAGTACTACTATTACTAATACTAAATATGCCAATAATATGTCGCACTAAGCGTCACATTGAATTAAAAATAACACAAGGGTAACAGTTGAAGCTTGCCACCGAAAACCTTGTCTCGGCTAGATTAACTGAGGCTTCCCGCCGTCGACCTAACAAATTAGCCCATTATATGCTCATGCGTCGAATAGATTTCTTTATGGATTTCGCGTCACAGACCAAGTGATCATAATATATTATAATCAAAATGATTGGCATATTATGCGAAAATTCTCACAACAGTAACTGTAATTAAAACATTTTTCAACGCTTGATTAATATTAGCTAAGTAAATGTTATTTTATGTTGTTTAAGGATTCCATTATTTCATCTGTGGGAAAATTTGAAAAATTGGCCATTTGCATTGAAATTGGGACAGTTTTTAAAGTCTCAAAGGATTTTAAACAATAACTTAATTGAAAAAATGAAGGGACAAAAAATGTTTTTCATATTGTCATTTAAAAAGTGAAGTATTTTTTACGCTATTACACTTCCTCAGAAACTGGATTCTGTACTGTACACACATGAATTAGAAGATTTTCGACATTTAAAAATCAGGGAATATAACCAACGTTGCGCGAAATGGGTACAGGCACAAGTAATAGACGAACCTTCGCACCATTTGTGTATGCACCAAAGGTGCGCGAAATGTACGCTTCTTGGGTACATGCACAAATAATATAGACGAACCTACCCACCATTTGTA
Organism: Tomocerus qinae; assembly: GCA_020055645.1. NCBI lineage: Eukaryota > Metazoa > Arthropoda > Collembola > Entomobryomorpha > Tomoceridae > Tomocerus > Tomocerus qinae. Next base: position 31,854,055 of record CM034548.1, read on the forward strand.
TATGCACCAAAGGTGCGCGAAATGTACGCATCTTGGGTACATGCACAAATAATATAGACGAACCTACGCACCATTTGTGTATGCACCAAAGGTGCGCGAAATGTACGCTTCTTGGGTACATGCACAAATAATATAGACGAACCTACGCACCATTTGTGTATGCACCAAGGTTGCGCGAAATGTACGCGCGCTTCCTTGGTATACACACAAATAGTATGGGCGACCAAACGACGTATTTTTACTGTACGGAAAAAAGTAGCGTGTAAATGTACGCAGCTATGGCACATACAATAAGAGTACGTAGGTTCGCATCTACTATTTGTGTATGTACAGTTTTTTAAAGTAGCGTAAATTTCACGCAACTTTGGTACACACACTAAGAGTACGTAAGTTCGTCCATATTATTTGTGTAAGGCATTGAAATATATGATAGGTTCCGATGCACAGTATCAGCGGTACAAGCCGTACCTGCCTACTCAGTCCGCCACGTAACCTCTTACCTTAAGGTTCCCGATGCACAGTATCAGCGTAGCGGTACGAGCTTACACGTACGTCCATGGTCATACGCAACGTGTGTAAGCTTGTATCCTAGTCTTCCTAGTCCTAGTCCGTGTTTTGTGATTCCGACTACTGCATGTACAGAACGAACGGTTTCGGAGTTTGGGGGAGAATGTTTAACATTGAAAATAGTAGGAAATTTTTTATAGCCAGCAGGTAATTTTTACCAGTGAGAAAATTATTCTTTCATTTCCAAATTCCAAGTGTTAGACCTTAGAAACTGTCTATTTTAGAAATTCGGATGAATATTGTAATTTCATGGAAATTCTTAGATTGTAGATAAGTAAGGTGGATTAGTTCATGTCACAAAGACCCAAGAAGAGAGTAAAGCTGACTTGCAACTTTATTACAAGTCAATATCGTCGCATGTACGGCTTTGACGAAATAATGTGATTATTACATCTGGCAACAATTACCAGATGCTTATATTCAAATTTGGGTTCGTATTCAGTATTACGTTTAGTGGCAATTGGAATAGGACGATTTTTCGAAATCTAATTAGAAATCCATAAACCCCACATTAATGTGACCTAGTGGTTGTCATGTGGATAATATTATTGATACGGTATATGACATTGGCAAATATTCTAAAATCGGTATATTTGAACTTTTATGGCGTTAGTAACACTTTTTCCCAAGTAACAGTGACATGGCACTTTATAATTGTAATTTTTAAACGCATCTTTTGACACATAATAACAAATTAGTGTTTTAAGTCTCAGTAAAATTAACAAGGTACTGGTAGTATATTATTATGTATTTAGTAATTACAGTTGCTCGAGGAGAAAAAAAGAACTTGCTATTTTACTTTCATTTGTGCAGTAAAGGTGAGCAATAAATAGCATTTCAATATTGATCATGTGAATGTTATTGCATGGAGCTGTTTTTAAGCTGCCCATGCCAGATATATTTCTATGTCAGCTTGATCTAGAAATATTTTGTTTTAGAGGACAACTACTCAGTTGCTGAAATCAAAAATATTCTCCAGGACCAAATCGAAGAGACTGTAGACAAGTTAGCATTTGAAAAACAAAAGAATTCTCGAGTTCCAGAGAAAAGTAAACTGTCATGGAGATAATTTACACTCATCTAAGGTTCTGATATAACTTATTTGATCGCAAATCGGGAACAAGCTATAGTCAACGAATTTTTGGTGTATGCCAGCCCAAAATTTCTGAATGGAGACGTAATTGGCAAGATGGCAAGTCGACAATCGGCAGATCGGCTTATTTTGATGATGTGTTGGAAAATTTTTTGTATGTTGTTTCTGTTATTCAGATTTGTGTTTCATTTGGTTACAGCTTCCTCAATTATTATATCGGTTTCCTAAATTGATGAAAATAATATACTCTGTAAAGAATATAATATACATTGTTAAAGATGCATAGAGAAAAGAATATATTGATCTTTTTATTGCACTTTGCAGCTATTGAGGTATGTTCAGAATTAAAGATTACAACGATATAAGTCATGAAGTCATTCATTAGGCTGTTTCGTCTGTCGTTGATCATGTCCATAATTTGTTTTAATTGAAATATTTTATTCGCTAATGTTTACTGAACATATTTAAATACAGTTGTTATCTGTTGCCCGGTCGATGAGCAGAGAAGTAAAAACTGCATCTTCGTGGGGAATGGAAATTTGTTATATATTTTAAAACGTGTACTAAATTTCCTATATAATCAGTCGTGGTGAAATGCATTTTATATGACATGGATAATTGCATTTCGTTCTGTTGTATGATGTGAAAAATAGGACTACAATACAACCGGGTATGTAGAATGTTATGCTATTTTTTGAGGTAGTGCATTTTGAAATCAGGCACTAAAATGGATTTATCAATTTAGTTAAACCCCATCCCCATACATTCGTTTTGATGAGCTCTTTATCATGAACATGAGCAATTAAGAATGAATGAATGTCAAATGTTAGTCAATACCATTCCAATCTTAGTTTCTGGATAAATAATAAAAATACAGCCAGAATATGAAATAATTTTAATATTATTATTGATGTTAGTGAGGTGGTTCATTTGTAGTATTCAATGAACATGTTTACTAATTGTAGTTGACCAATTCTTATATATTAATTAGATGAGGTAACGTTCGTTCTTCAATGAATGACTCAATTTTATTTTTTGACAGGATCATAGATCTATAAGCTTTCACTTCTTTCGAGTACCTTAGATCTATCCATACTAATGATAATGATAAATAGCTTTGATGTAGTATCATTAGTATGTGTTGCAAGTTGTATATAATGAGTCAGAGGATTAGACAAAAGCTCACTTTCGGCGTCGAGGATTTTAACACTCGGGTTGATAAGCAACCGACGTGGAAACTAAACTATTTCATTTCAATAATCTCAGATAGCCTTTACCAGCTTTCTAAAAATAAAGGGGAATTTTCGGGGAAGGATAGAAGAGCAATCAAGGCAGACGAATTGGTTAAAAGGTTGATAGTTGAAGCTTATAAAAGTTAACGGCTTGGCATTCTGTCACAAAGTTAGACAATTGGATGCAAACTGCACGGTTTTCGAAGCTTACTCTGAGTTAGCCAACTATGTCAGAATTTAATTTTATTTGTTAGTACTATACTATGCTATAGGTTATGATAATGATTGGAGAGTTTAAATATACATATTAAATTTAATATAAAGTCGACTTAGGTATAGAACACAATAAATAATATACGAACTTTAGTTAACTAGTACTACTTACACATAGACCAGTCAATGGTGAAAAAACTTACGGGTATAAGTTAATAAATTAAAATGAACAAATCATTGGATTTGGAAATATGTGATTGTACTCTGTATTTGTATATAAATGCTAACTCAACTAAATGTTATCACTTAATTTGAATGTCGGCACAACCTCTGAATGTTTCTTGAGGACCACATCCAACTGCTCCTGTTCCATTTCCGCATTCTCCCCAAGAATTAGCTAAACGAAATAATAAACAATTAAAATAAGATCCTTGCATTTTCCCCACCATTATAAAGTATCCACCCAGAGTCAAATCTAACCGTAAAATTATTGTTGAACTCTCTTATACTAATATTCTGGTTATAAAATAGAATTATTTTTTATATGCCAATATATGTTCCGATAGAATTAGGGTATAACTTTTGATCATATTAAATGTTCCATGATTCCAACATTAAAACATTTTTATCAAACAATGGAATATTTCGGGAATTATGTTATACAGTTATCACAGGTACCATTTAGTGGAATTTGGCTCATTTATAATTGACAATCAAGGACAAACAAGGGCAAATTAAATGACTAATGTTTCCTCCGCAATGGAAGTAAATGAGATTTATTTTAAAATTTTTGTTCTTCACAATCTTTTGTTTAGGAATTACGATTCGGTATTGAAGCCAAGTTAGCAGCAAAACTAAAAGGATTTTAAGGTGCGGAGCCCCACACGCCCCATCATTAGATTAGGTTAGATTATGATAAATTCGGTTAGGTTCGTATAGTGAGGCGGGTGTGGCGCCTCACCCTAAGATGCCTTTCAGTCTGTCCGCCAGGTTACCCCCTTCTTGTTAATTTCTAAAATACGCTCTTGCTGAGCGTACATCGTACTAATAATAGAATCTTATATAGATACAATGGTTTATAATATAAAATCTGCTTACCTGCTCTGTAATGCCACTGAAAAACGCAGCGGCCGCAGGTCAATCTTGGAGGCAACTGAAGAGATACGTTGTACCACCCGACAGCACTTCCGATGGGGTATGTCGTTTCTGAAGTTTGATAGATCTTCAAGGGGTATTTATCCAAACAAGATTGCTCTACCAAACCATAACTATTGTTCATAGGACAGAGTTTGAACTCGAAGTGGCCATTGTGATTAGCAGTGATTTCTACTTTAGCAACGATCACTTGTCCACTCCTATACTTTCTGCTAATTATCCCTTTTCCGTATTTTCCACCGGATTCGTTGTCCCTGGGCCGTTTTAAGTGATAAGCATCTCCACACTCTCCGCACTTTCCACCGTTCTTTCCATGTTGGACCTAAAAAGATAAAAATGAAATGCCGTCAAGACCACCAAAATGATTTTAATTTAGTTTGCAAGTTTATCTTAATTTCCAAATAATGTTTCAATATTATTGTAATATTTATTGAAATAATAAAATCGACCGTCCAGAACGACTTACGTAAGCTCCACCACAAAATAACTGATTGTCTTCGTAATTAGGTTCCAGTGGCAAGTGTCGAAATTCAGGTAGTCTCCAAAGAGAAGAACGACTAGGGGGATCCATTAAACGACCTATTATAATTAATACCATAATTAGGTTAAATTTGTAGGTGGAAATAATCCATTTATAGTGTATGAAAAAAGAAATATAACAAACCATGAGAGCCGACTTCAACGAGGGAGCAAGAGATAACCATAAGTATCATTGCCAGAGTTGCGAACAAACTGGTGGAAAGTTTTCTCATTTTCAAGAGTCTGAACGTCTGAAGTGTAAATGATCTTTTCTCGCTTGTTCTGTCTAGTCTTAAGTTCTTAACTATGTAGATGTTCCTTAGATCTGTCCTGTTTGTTTGTTTCATTCAATTGTGTCTGGCAAACCAATACTCGTAGGTATTGTGTCTCATACCAATAACTTTTATTTCCAAAGTGGTTATGCAGCTTGTTGTGCTAGACTGAGTGTCGACAGAAAAAAAGTGCGAGACGGAACAAAATGTAATGTCGTATTTATTAGTATTTATATGGGGAGTTGTTGAGTTGTTGATTGGGCGAGAATGAAAATGCAGTGACATTAGTACTAATAATAATAATCGGAAAAATATTGGCTACTTTATTTACATATTATAGTTAGCGGATAATATTTGTCTTTAAGGGAACAATATTATATGTTTGAAAGATTAGCAGATCAAATAGGTTTACTTTAGTGTAGCATATATTACGTTAATACGCAAAAGACATAGCGACCCAATCAATGTGACTGAATGAAATCGAATTCTAATCGGCCTATTTATGAATAACTGTAAACCGGTCCCCTTCCAATTACATGAGTCAAAAGTCAAGTGCATTACTCTTCGCTTCTCTTTATTTACTTTCCACTAAAACTAAATTATCTGTGTAGTCGACAGTTAGCATTTCCTACTGATTTACATATTAAACTACAGCAACTACATTTTGTCATTTATATGTAACTAACTCTAACGGCAAAATATATCTTATGCCATTCCCTACCAGTATAACATGGATACTCTATTACATTGCTGAATAATTAAATAAGATATTAAATTAAGTAAACGTTCAACATAGAATGTAATCACTCCCTCTTCATTGTATTATATCCTATTATAGGGCTGACACTGGGCCTGGCGACTATTACTTTGGAAGATGTAGACTGATACTATCTGTACTTAACAGTTAAATGCGTATGAGGTACAATGTTCATCAGGTGCTACATACATGGAAATAGTAAATATTTAAGCATAGTTTGTAAAGCAAAATGTAAACCTAAAAGGATAATCAAATCAGTAATTAGCAATAATATTCCCGTCCAAAAGAAAAAGAGTGGTTTAATATTACAATGCCATGTTCACATTTGCTAAATGTGATACTTAATAATTTTAGCAAGGAACTAGGCCGTTAGGCATACATCCTTAGAATTATATGAATGGTACTATTATTATAAGATTATGTATTATAGTGTCTGTAGAAATAGACACGTAGGAATCTGTTAACAGGAACTTGAGCAAATGTTGATACGAGCTAATATACCCTGAACAAATGCAGTATGATGACTATAAGGGCAAAGGAATTCATAGTTATCAAGTTTAATGGTTTAAGCTATGAGAGACTTTAGAAGCACTTGTGTCAACAATTTAGCATCAAAGGTTCTGTTTTATGTGGAGCATTAGCATAAAGCTGCGTTTAAGAAACAAAATAAAATGTTTAAAATTCTCGTCAAGTTTATGACAGTACGGTATATGTGTTTGTGAAAGCGTAGGAGACAGCACGCGTGAATATTTAATGTAATTGCTTTCTGTTGAGTTGTTGTCGTTGGATTTACACTTGCCTGAAGCACGCAAAACCATGAGTGAACAACCATCTCAAGTTTCCAAGTGTTTAACACGTACTTGAGTTGCACTTGGCACAACCTACATGTAGTATATTCCAGTTAAAGGATATAGTAGAAAATCCCCTCCAAATAAAAGCAAGTTTAGTCGGCCAATTCAGGCAGACAATATAAAAATTAGCATAATATTGCCTATATCAGGGAAGATGGTTGTTTGTCTCATACGTAGCACAGGAAGCACGATCTTTGGCCTTTGCTTGGTCAGATAGAATACTGGACTTCTTGAGCTGACTCATTTAATTTTTGATATTTATCACTTGTATCATATTATAAATGTTCTCTTTCCCTAGATATTATGCATGCCACAGACGCAGAAGAAGGTGAAGGCTTCTGTTTCAAGTTGACCTGACCTCGTTTATATCTCTATCATAATTAACTATCGAGTTCTGACTAAGTTGGAGATTATAACGAGGAGACGGCTCACGTAACTTCATTTTCAAATAAGTTTCGTGCATAAACAATGCTCTTTCTCGTAATATTAAGTTTCTCGAGATATAATTCTTTCATTAAGTGTTTGCCTTAAGGTTATCTACTCCATCAACCCAAAGCCGAAGACTAGCCATGCCCTTCTTTCATATTCACCATTAAATACCGGAATTCCCATACAGAGAAAAGACCTCTCTGAACATCTTAGTTGCCACATGACAACATACTCAAACACTACACACGACAAACATAAAAGGAAATCCTTTGTTGGCATTACACGTTTAAGGAACACTCTTTCTGGAGCAATATATTCCTACTGAGTCAACTTACAAATTATCTTGCCGGCAAGTGGATCCTTCCTAAATCCATTTAATTTACACAGATGCTACCAAATATTTAAAAGTATCAGAACCCAGAGAAATAACAATATTATTAATAGGTAATAATACAAAAACAACTTTCCTCAGAGATATTGGGCTTATTTATTGAATTAAGATTTCATATTATATTCCATCCCAACTTAGAGAAGTGTCGAGGAAATACAAATCAAAAGTTCTCCCTTAAAAATAATACATTTTTCATTTGCATGGCAAAAAATCTTTCGATCATGTAATTTGCTATTCAATATTGATTTATGGTGCCCAATTTGTTCTGAACTTGTTTGAATTGAATTTACACTAATATAGTTATAGTAATCCAAAATTGATTAGATGTCCTGAATAAACATGATAAATGTTTCTTAATCTTAATGTTATTGGTCTAAACTTGCCAGTAACACTTTTGCAAACGTTTAGTAGAGTTAAATAAATAAACACCAATGATTTATAATGTCTTACAACATGTAGTAATTTTTTGCAAAAAATTGCATTTCATTCAAATTCATTCAAGATGTACGAATCTGGAAGAAGCTGTACTCCAGCACAGCCAGGTCATAACATGACACTTCTGTCCAATAGTGGAATGCAACAACAAGATTAAAATCTTCTGAAGTAAATAGAACAGATAAATTCATAAACAGTAATAACTGAAGCAGTTAAGAAAAGTGTAGAAAGTAGATTATGTTTCATACAGTTAGTACATCAGCATTGCAACGACAAATGTGTATTGAAATGACATGGTAAATGATAATGACAGTGTAAAACGTAAATTGAAAATGACAACCTTGTATAAATACGAAATAAAGGGAATCTAAAGTGAGTAGATTTATAAGGCTTTATTTGTAGTTTTTTTACAAGGTTTTATAATTAATTAATGTTAGGGTTAAAAAAGATTAGTATATTGTCATGGACTCTTATTACAAAGTTATTTCTATCCTTTTAGCACAAGTTATTATTGAACAATTGTGTAAAAAATTATGACCTGTCTTCATTATCGATACGTTGCATTAATACTTTCTGTTGCGTTGCAGAGGATTGTCCATTTTTGGAATGAATAGTGGCTACTTCGACAATACGGAACTATATTGGGTAAAGGAAGAAAATAAATATTGTTTGAGATTGTATTTAAAAGTAAAAGAATATAAATGAAAGCTCTATTTGGAAATAACAAAGCAAAAAATGTCGAATCTATAAATTGATTAAAATTACATGTAAAGCAAGGAAAGGATAGATAAATGTAAAGGATAGATACGTTGGATTTTTTAAGTTCAATGAAACACTGCTTATATTTATTATGCCCTCAACTTAATTAGACTAAATTAAACGTAAATAGTATACACAGTCTGCAAACAAACCCCAAATTGTAATCACAGCTACAGGTAAGTAACAAGCCAAATGATACAATCCACAATACAGATAACAAAATTGATTAGAAAACATAAATAGGAACATGTCCAGTGTATAATGGTATATAGCGTTTAACTGTATCACGAATCGCACATTTTTATTTAAATAGTTACAGATAAGAGTCAAGGAATAATTAATTTCCAGTAGCACTAAGGATTTCATTTCTAACTATACAACAGAAATAATCCGTTGAAGTATTAGAATAAAATTGCAAAAACTTATGGATAATGCACAGTAACTAGTAACGTCCCCTTATAATAAGACACTAGTATAGTTAAATAACGAAAAGACACATGAACCCAATAAAAAACAGACAAAGCCAAGTTTATGCTTATTTTATTGTCTGGAGATTGCCGTTTAGAATACTGGGATAGCTTAATGAGATTAATGCAAGGATAACCTATAATTGATTTTGAAGAATTTTGTACGACCCATTTTTTGGTAAATTTTTAGTAAAATACCTATTTTGCATGATACTTCACAATTCAATTGAAGGTTTCACAGCAACAGTTGAACACATTTAAAAAATTAAGCATTGGAGTTTTGATGAAAGTTTACAATTGACAATTTTAAAAATTTCTCGTGCATATTACATTCAATCTCATGCAAAATTGTTCACCGAATTAATAAAGTGGGTCATGCTAAATTTTTCAAAATCATAGCACAATACTTACTGATAATCACAAACTTAGTCTATAAAATAACAACCTGTGGTCCTTCGAAGACAATTTTACGAAATTCCGGAATAAACGTGAGGAAGTAGATATCCAACAAGGCAGCCATAACCCATTCGGTTACTGTAGAAAGAACACGAAGTGTCCAACCCCCGTCTTCGGGTTCCCACAGTAAAGTTACCTCACCTAAAACCGTCAAAAATATTCATCACTTAAATATTAAGTAATATCGTGTCAGCTTTAAACACAAACTTATCTTCCAAATGTAAATATTGTTTTTGGGTACAATCGATCTGAAGTAATGAATTTAAAGAATTTTCAGACACTTTTGTTTTTAAAACTAGAAAATTGTGCCGACTCACTATTTTGTGATTTTTATTTTGCTTACCAGTAAACTGTCGAATGGAGATGATTCCAGTTGTAAAACTGAGGACGAAAAGTAAAGCACAAAGGAATCCGTCAATCATTCTAAAGTAAGCCAAACCTCTGGTCCCAAAAACTGGCATTGTATGCAGTGTTAAAAAGCCCTAAGAAATAAAAAATAGGTATTTAAACAAAATATTACATACCTATGCAAAAAATATAGTAAGGATAATTACAACATAATTTAAAAAATAAAATCAGTACTTACCTCAATCATCATGAAAATAGAACCACCCAAAAATGCCATAAATGCTCCAATTACATGAGCCAAGATAATGTGTGTCTCTTGGAAACATCCAACGACGCTGACTCCGAATCCAGCAAGACATCCAAAGAAAAGTCCAATTTTGTTCATTTTGATCAATGAGGGGTTACTGACTTTCGTTGTGCGGAAAACTTCCTCAACTTGCTTATACCGAATGTAAGCTGATATTCCAACTAAAGTGTTTCAATGACAAAAATACAATAAATTGCTTGAAAAATGATATTAAAACTCGTTTTATCATTTTTATTTTTACTATAAAATCAATATACTGTTTAGAGAAACTTACTTAGTACAGCAGCTATATTAAGGAGTTGTGCAAAGTAACACATCTCTGGCGTCGTCGCTCCGGTATCAGAAATATAGGAGAAAAATGCTTTAATGTGCCCATATTTAACCGCAAGTGAGTATCTGTTTGCAAAATAATATTCAACTAATTAATTAAGAAGTTAAATCCCTTGCAGTACTTTATGTAATTAGTAAAATGTTAAGAAATCCTTTTTCTGCGTTCTGAATTTAAGATATCCTTTAACATACAAGAGTACTAACTGCTTATGCAAATAAATATCAGCGATGATCAGCTCCCTAGCGGTTGGGACAGTATTTCTCAAAAATGTGTCTCAAAAAAATACTAATAAAAGAGAAAGAAAAAAAATGATACATCGTACATACAGAATTGTATCGTATGTAGTTTCTGTAGTCAAGTTTTAGTTTCCAGTTGGACGTTTGTGCGTATTTAAACAAAATTTGCTCATCCGTAAGCTTAATTACCTTAGAAAGAGCTACTTGGCTGACGTCATTAAATAAATTTTAAGCTACTCTTTCATTCTGCAATCTTACTTACTTAAATAACATTTAAGATGCTACTTATAATGATAATTATCACTTTTAAGACAACATAATATCAAAGTGCCCCTCTTCTCTTAGCAATATAAAATCCAGTATTCTGTTCAGTAAGTCAGTCAACAGTTTACCTAGCGCAGAATTTATTTCACAGTTTTTCTTAAATATTTCACCTTTTTGGATTGTTTATTATTAATACATATTGATTAGTATGTTAATATATAACTCTTAAAGTTATAAATGGTATAAAGTGCTTACGTGAAGGCAAATGTAATAGGAAACAAAACTGCAACCGCAAGGGGAAATATATAAAGGCGACTTGTTGTTGTCATTTTAGCTGATTTTTGGTAAAATTATTTGCGATACTTAGAAGAAATTCAAATGTTGTAGTTTATAAATCGAAATACAGATAATTTATTGTCCGTAGTCTTATTGGTGATGGATCGTCGATCTCGTATCCGTTCCCGAAGTATTAAATGAAGCCGGATGAAATCTGTGAAGAGACAAGGTACTGTTCACTTTTAAAGTCTCGATTCGACTACAGAGAATAAAGATATTTCCTCTGCGTTTATTGCTATATCAACACGGCACACACTATGCTAATCAAAGGTTACAATGAAACAAATGCTAAAAGCATGTACAACTGACTGATGTAATAAATGTACATTCACGCACACTCAAGTAAGATACGGCAGGTAGTGCAAACAAAGTGCTAATGTTTTAGCAAACAGAAAGAAAGGTTGTCACTGTCCGACTGACTGAGATGTGATATCTAAAATGAGTTTATATTTGCATTTTTACACGCTCTAAGGACGACACATCAATGTACGATGATAATGCCCATTATTATCGCAATGCTCTTTGGTTTCCCTTCTCTCAGAATTCGATTGTGTAATATATATGCACACCCGATGTCAGAGATGATATAATCAATACTTAAATGATGACTAATAAATTCATGGTTACACAAGTATTTCCGTCACAAATGAAGAGTGTTTGACGACCATTATAACAGGGTGTCACTATTCCTGGAATTGCCAACACTCTTGTACCTAAACAAACTTTTGTAGTAATATACAAACACACCTTTATCATAATATTGCATTTAAAAATAACAATCACATCAACAAGAATAGTCTTTAGCGTTGATCTGAGATTTTCTTATGAATCTAATTTTTTTTAAATTATGTCCATTTGTAAGCCATTAGGTCAATGAAAATCTCATAGTTGTCCTATTGCTAAAAAGTCCTGTCCTTCCAAATAGGTTTACTACCTATTACTCAAAAACTGCCGTTGTTTGCCACAAATCTGGAAAAGAGAGATAATTTTTTTACAATCATGTTTTACACTAAAATTGGTTCATTTCCATCATCAAACTAAGTTCCTTAGATCATAATTAATTTATCGTTAGCTCAAATACGCTTTGAATCCGGCTACATTATCTATTTCAGTTTATTATTTATGCAAGATGCAAATAGCATTTGACGCAGGAAACGGAAAAAAATATGTCATCAAAGTAGCCTCACACAATGTATTAACTTACCACGGCACAGAAACAGTATTTGTAAATAGTCGAATTTATTCGGATATGCTCGAGTTTTAAAAATTAAGATCGGGTCATCGGCAGTGCAATAATTACCATGTCGGGTCTTTACTATCCCGGTCACACTGGGTCCAACAGCCAGTTACGTGGACGTGGATACAGCCTGTCTAAGTCCACATTTAATTTGAATGTATATTAATTATTAATTTATGTACAGTAATAGTATTGTGCTAGCAGGATGGTTTGTAATTTGCATGATGTAGAGTACCTAATTAATACATGGAAAACTGTTATGCATATGAAGTGTCATGGCATTCCTGTAAAATGCAGTGATTAAAAATTACTCAAACCCGATTTAGCGGTCGACGTAATCATTAGGTTTAAAGTACAACAAAATCAAGTATGTGGAAGTGGAAATGACAAATTGAATTATCGATCTACCAATATAGTTCTGACGTATTTTTTGGATAGTGATTGGTATGACTTGTCGGTCTGTAATATACACGATAGAATCTACTTGTGTGACCTTGGTCATTATATCCAATTCTCTGGCCTTGTTGAAGAAACCGAAATACAAATTCCATGGTATACTGTAACGACCACAATTATTTTATATGATTGGAGTGTGTATATCTACCTCCGCTGATAGGATCCCAATATGACCTGCCAAGTCAGACATTGTTAACATTATTTTTTCTTTCTTTTACATGGTGATGATAACTAAGGAAATCATATCTATTGTCAAATTCAAATAAACTCATCCTCGACATATTCCACCGATTTCTTGGCTACAAAATCTAGTGAAAATTCAATATGCGTAAATGACTGGTTTTTGGTCAACTGATCAAATCTCTTGATTTAAAGTCAATTGATATTAAAATCTAGATATGGAAATTGACTGTTGAGTACCTACGAATCATATGCAATATTCAGTATGCACTTGCTACAGGCTAAAAGGTACCACCAAGAAATTTCTGTCGACACTTTTTCGTTTCAACTACTTATAATATATGTAGCATCTGATTTTTGCTGTGGCAAGTTTTAGTAAAATATTTCCGATCTTCATATAAATATGTATTATTTATTTGCGAGAATTCTGTGCCAAACTGATTTCCTTTTTCAGTTTTATCTAATTTTTACTATTACAATTATCTAATAATATTACACTCTGAAGAAATGCAAAGCACCTCGTAATATAACCCAAATCATTTTTTCCCATTTTATTATGCATGCAGAAGTTTTGATGATTGATGTCCACATATTATTACTACCTTAATAAAGCATACTTTTACAATGTTTTAATTACATATCAATTCATGTGCCTAATCAAATGTAATACCCGCATTGTGATTGAAATTCAGTTTAATAGGAATTTGAGAAACTTTAAAAACAATAATTTCCAGTTTCTTATGTATAATGTTTTGGTGACCAATTGTTATTTTGAATGCAGTGATATTAATTTTTGTAGAAGAATGGAATGCAGACAGATGAATAGGAATAAAAGGCATCTAAAAAGTAAGTAGGTAATCGAAACTTCAGTGTTATGTAGCATCGTGATATTTTTATCTTATCATATTGCACATGTTCAATAATTGGTTTCTGTTACTAATGATTATTTCAAAATGATAAATTTACCTCGCTAAACTAATTACATATTCACTCACTATCTGTCATGTTTTACTGTTCATGTAATTTCACACTCGCGAAAATCAATCTTATCTCGTCAACTGAGAATGTGACACATCGATTTTTCATTTTATTCTATCCGCTATAATGTCATTTACACGACAGTCAATCACTATTATTTACTATAGCCACGGTGACAAGTTATTAATCACTTCTCTATATGTTATCGGTTTGGAACTATGGAATTAGGTTAAAGATATATATTTGAACTGTGCCTTGTGTGCTTTGGAACAAATTTAGGTGTCAAAATTTTACAAATGATATTACTTATTATTATAGTTGGTAGTTACTTAATGAAAATGCCAGGGTGAATGATAAAATATAAGATTTTGAAACTTTAGTGACAGATGCTGTCTGCGACCGACTCCTATAAGTGAGAACTATTCCTAAAATACTTTACTCCTAAAGGACTCTTAAAAAGTACACACGCCTCAAAAATGTATGTTCTAGTGTGAAGAAAACCAGCCTGTTAGTATTGCATTACCTACCTTCAAATAAATTCATTTTGGGGCTATTATAAGATTTCGGAGAAGAGATCGACTACAGTTCTTTCGTACTCCTATTTCAAAGGCTTCGTCGATTAACAAAGTAATAATATTTCCAGGGCATTCACAAATTAAATATTACAGCCTGGTGATGTATGACTTTATTCGATTTCTTTCCCACACTTCACCAAACTGAGAAAATCTTCCTCTAAAAATCTCTCTCCTGTCTCCTCTCCTCATGCGCTTGCAAAATTTCCATAGTTTATGAAATGAATGCTGATACCCGGACAAACGTTTCTACATCATGTGATTTGCATACAAATGGTGTTGATATATATAAAATGCACTTTAGAATCAAAAAAATTGTCTAATTCACAATAAAATTCATATGCGATACCAAACGGCATAAAATCCAAACAATTTGCCAAACAGATTTCAAGTTCTTAATGAAAAGCTTTTGAACTGACATGCAAATGAAATTTTAGCCTGAAACTCGATTCTTTAAACATGCATGATGCCTTCTGAATCTGTATAGCAATTTACTTAGTGCATAATGAAAAGGAAGAATTTTCCACAGAAAACGTAACGAATTTATTTTGTTTCCACCATTAAACAAAGATGTACTCATTTAGTCTCCGCATGGTTTTCACAATGAAAGGGAGATATTAATTATTCTTTGATGGTACATAATAACATATTAAACGATATTTACAGACATATAGTAAATGCTACTCTGATTGACAAATCAATTGAAGCTACTGCATACTTAGTATCTTTTAATAATTTTTCTTACAGCGTTTTAACGAGATTTGCCATATTATTTACAGGATCACTACATAAAGTACTACTGAGTTATCGTAAAGTACAGTATGCACACAAGTACAACTAACACACTGGACTGAGGTCATCCTAAAGAGATAATTTAATAAACATCTCTTTCATCTAATATTATATCGTGAAGCAAAAGAGTTTTTGGCTTATTCACAACCGGTGTCCAATTTATATTGAAAACACCTTTTACAACGCAATATCAAATAACAACAAGAGTCAAAGACATGTACTTACCTAAAAAATCTTTAAAATAATAAGGAACAACAGTTGACACAGATTACGGTGTACATCACTTTGTATGGGGCATGTACGCTGTTTGCTTTATATTTATACTTTACCAACAACAAGCAAATTAAGGAAGCAATCTAACCTTTTGTATAGCATGTCCGATGATACAAAAGGTTCCCAATTCCTTTTCAGTAAGCACATAAACGTACAATATTCTATGCTAACATTTTTCATATTTTTATTGTTGCAATAAGTATCTACAACATAATTGTAATCTTATTACAGATTAACACGACTAAAATCTGACATTTTAGTTACAAGTCAATGATCGTACTAAGGTACTTTAGTATTGAAAGATTTATGTATAATCTGTACATACACAATAAGAAAACGTTGAAATATAATTATTATTATCATCGTATTTACCATGTAGACTACATTCTACTGTGTATAATAATAGAATAAAATAATATACCTATTAGCATACATTTTTATGCCAATGATATTCTATGTAACAACTACCTGATTATATTAAGCTATAACTACACATAAAAATGCTAAATCAACCGTTAATATATTATATACAAAAAACAAGCACAGATTTAAATGTGGTATCAGAATGTTCAGATCGAGTCACATTTTTCTTATTTTATGGCTTGTCCTTCACTTAAATAGTTCAGATCAGACAGACTTGTCGTTACCATAATTTTACATTCTAAACGCTAACTACCGAAAAATCTTTTGACAATTGGCACAGTCCGTTGCCTACTTTATTTTAAAATACATTACCATTTGTTTACGTTATATTATACAATTCTTTCTGACTACAGCATCAAACTTAATCTATCATATGTAACCCTTGTTTTATTTTTAAATAATGATGATAATTTTTATTACATTTCTACATCACTAGTGCAATAATCAAAAGACATCAATATGTAGGTATTAGGTACTACATTTACTATGTTAAGTAAATAAATGTCATCTCCGTTTATTTATGTTATCTACTACAACCTCAATCAATACTTTCTGTCGATCTGGTACTTGGCAAACAATAACTTATATATAATCTCTACACCAAATATAATAATAATGTGTAAGCAGTATAGTAAGCCCTAGATATTAATATACTAACCTTAATTTCTTGTTAAAACGAGTAAATATTGATTTGAGAAAATTGCCAAAACAAAAACCTATTTTATTCTCTTATCGTTCAAATATTGATCTGCTCGCTGTTCTCACATGCAGCAAAACCTGTAATTTTAGTTATTATCTCATCCATTAATTTATATTTCCCTTTCACAAGATATTAATCTTCATATACAAAGAAAAATTGGGTCCCATTGAAGGGAAAAATTTATTAGGCCCAAACTTACAATATTCCTGGAAAGGAATACTGATGAGAATGTGTAATAATTGACAGAAAATTAATTTAATTGATCCACTAATTAAGGATTTCCTTGGTCTAATGGATTTTTGACAAGCAAGAAGATAGACTCATTTTAGATAACGCACTTGTTGAATAGGAAAATTTAATTAGCTTGGGAACGATTCATTGAAATTTGATTATCTTATTTGGGATTCATTAAAATTGACATAAATATGTTTTATAACAAATGTATCAGTACGCATGCACGTTTTAAGAGACGAAAAAGAGTAGAAGCAAAGTACGTAATGCATATTATATTGCAATATAATAAAGCTGTAAATGACAGGTACAAACATCTGCATTTGAGAACAAGGAAACTATTAAGACAAAAATAGTAATTATGTAAATGTTACTGGTACCTACATAAGGTTTAGGCAAAAGCGGTCGGCTGATTTTAGTTTTCAATTCAAAATTAATATAAATATATTGAATTTTATAATATTAATGAATATAGTACCCCAAATATATATCTAATATGCTTAACAATGTACAACTAATGTATTTAAGTAAAATAATTTTGTGGTACGTACATGTGAAATCTAAAGTGATCTCATAAAGGTGGGATAACTGTTAAGGTGGAAAGTTCATCTGGAAAATAGTCAATAGTTGATTTAATAACTTTTGACCTTTGTATATTTCCTAATGATAGATAGAAATCAAGTACCTTTTAAAACACTGAAATTCAGGAATTTGAAATGTAACATCAAGAAAATGAGAAAACTATCATATTATTATTATACATAGAAAATTAAAAGTATTTTCGTAAATGACAGGATTAGAGAAAACAATGCGGATGGATGGAATTGCTTTTCATTGGAAGATTTTCAACTAATATATATTTCTTATTTTTGTAACAACTTTATCATTAACTATTTTAATACTTAACTTTACAAATTCAAAGTACAACTATGAATTGTAGTAAGCCCTTTAAGTATACTTATCTATAACAATATTAAAGTAGACAATATTTATAGAAACTAACATTTACAATTTACAATCTATAATGCATGATGCATTTGTTTTCTACTGTAATGATTTGAGATGTCTAATATACTTTGGACTTTAATAGGAATGCAAGAAGAGATGCAGAGTCAGATTCCATCATTAACTCTCAAGATTTCTCAACTTCTGCAAAACGGCGGTAGTTACATAATATTCTATGTTGCTTGTAGTGTAAATATCATTCTTAATTGTATAACTTTTGAACAGTGGCAAAATTCGGATTGACAGGTCTCCAGTTAACGGCATTGTAGCCAAACTTGTACACCAAACGGCGACCTAATACTGGCTCGAAGACATGGCTCTTGTAGTAGTATCTGAAAAGAAAAGAAAGATTCCGCATTTTAATGTATGGCTATATAGCAAATTGTTTTGCAAGAAGCTGCAAGTTCCTCTCGAACTACATCACAAAATTCACGTGGAATTTTTTATAGCATGATTGCAAATAATATACAGAAGGGAAGAAAATTCTCATGCATTGTTATCATTGTCTTATTTATAAAAAGTTGATACGGAATGGAGAAACGTGCCTAGAAAAGAAACAATTGGCAGTCGACCGGTTTTAAGTTCCAGGAATGAAAGTAGGAGCAAATACATATGCATAATTGTATATGCCCTTTCCTTGACCTTATTTCTTTGCAAATCAGTCATACTCATTGTCAGACCTTACGCAAAGAAAAATGAAGATTCCCAGTTGCTCCTTGCCACTACTGATCTACTGGGCTCTATTTATTTAATCCTTTTCAATTAATCTTATCGTTACCCTTTCCCATCATTTTTTTCTCCTATGCACTACATTTTCTTTCATTTTTACAGAATTGTACAATATGCAATTATTATACAATCTACCTGCATTTTACTATTACTACTAATTTTTTTTGTAATGGAATGCACCAAATGCATAGCAAAACGATACAAGAAAAATCGAGATAATGGACAATTAATTATGCATCGTGGAAACCGTACAGTGATTGATATTGCTCTACTAATTATACAAATACAATAATATTATGCGCCAACATAAATAACACATAATTACGAGAGATGTTACGTTGAATATATTTTCCTATTTTTTTTCTATGCCATTCTCTTAATCCTTAGCTAATTACGTTGCGTTATAGTAATATTACATTCTGAGTATGTTTCTGTACTGTAATAAATGGGTTTAATTGCATGTTCGTAAACGTGTCGCTAGTAAAATGTAATTTGGTATTAATTACATGAATAATATGAATTAGGCACCTGGATAATTATTTATTGAATATAACTCGACAAGAATTACACCTCGTCATGATGTAATGTATAATAGCAACGTAGTAAGTGTAGCTACAGTAGCTCAAATGTCTCAATTCGAAATCCTGGTACTACTTGAATATTAGAGCATCGATCTTGATATACCCACAGCTATAAAGAAAAGATGATCTAAGATCTTTTGATCAATCTGATCAACATTCTTGACGTGATAAACCTTGACCATGAATAACAATTAGCTGTTTTGCAATAACCAATTCTCCATTTTATTCTGTTTAACGTAAGCCGACGCACAAAACCACGGATAAGTTCACCTCGATTTAAGATGCATAAGAGGCATTGTGGGCATTGGCTCAACTCGGCATTGGAAATTGAGTGTCCCATAAATATTTGATGCTCTCTGCTATAAAAATCCAAGCTTTGGTAATATACTATGCTAAGTATAATGGGGTATTTATCCCACCTAAATTGCAACAAAAGGATAAAGCCTAAGAAAATCCATATTAAATCCAACAGCTATTCAAATTACAGCATTTAGGAAATATCAAGTACTACAGGTATGATCAGTATATACATCCTTATACATGTAAATTCTTTTACAAACATTTTAACTCATCACATTATGACTGTTAAATAGCATTTCTCGTTGTAGCGTATTTACTCAAAGAAAAAAAGAATTAATTCTTTCCACTAATATTTTGGTCTAGTTCTAATTCTAATTCCAAAATGCTGGTTAGAGATTTCTAGTCTTTTCATCATGATCGTTTTACCCTAACTTGTCAATTGTTTTAGAGAGTAGGTCTTACTGAGCAAAATAGGAACTGCATATTTAAGGAAAGCAAGAACGTCTTCGCATAAACGTTTTTTTTTGATTACCTCATAGCTCTACTGAGCTTCTCGTAAGTCATACGAGGATTCCCTTTGATTTGTCCCCAAAGTTGTGCCACTTTTTCACTGTTGACAAAACGGAAATGACCCTCTTCGGGATTCTCCCATCGAACCAGACTTGGACAGTATTCAGGATTTTTGAGCAGATCTCTGATAAATTCCCACAATCGTCCTGTTTTCTTCTCTGTAATTAATATAAGGTAGATGAATATAATATAATTATAGGCACTACAACGCAATAGATTTTGTACAAGGTAAGGGTAAGGCTTTTGTTCTGTCCACAGGCTGATAGAAAATCGAAGCTTGTAATTATTACGCAATATTGTACATTGGCAACATGCAAGTATATTTATGATGAATAATTCCCATATACGTATAAAGCCCGCAAAAGAAACTCTAGAAAGTGGTTAGTGCATGATTTCTTGCAAAAAAGTCTAGAAAAGTAAAAAAGGAAGGTCAATTCAAAAGATCATTGGTGCAAAAAGTATTTCAAGCAACTGAGCCCAGCGCATCTACAATTTGGACCACTCATATGCGCGTGTCTTCGGCAAAAAACACAAATCGACAAAATAGTTTTAGTATAGATGTGGTAAATAGTCTATCAAACAATAATGGCAAATTGCCGTCAGCACAAACATCAAAGAATCTAGACCGCAGTTCAAGATTAAAATATAGTTTACATGCCCATCAGTATAGTATAGAAAATATTAAGTTTATCAGTCGTTTTGTTTGTATGTGCCTACATTACTTCTCATACGGCAACTACTTACCGATATCATTACAATTTGCACAAAATATATTATAAATGCATTTAAATTGTTCAATATCAGTATTAAAATTCACGTTCCATTCAATTCATGTTTACAAAATGTTTTCCAACAGGTATTTTTGGCTAAATCTGTGACCAATAATGAGCCTTTGGCTTAAAATGTAAATAATGTCCAGTTTCAATATTTAACTTTTTAAAAGATTTGATTTTCTTTTTGTTTGTAGACTTTTTTCCATCAAACTACCGACTACAGTCTACTGAAGGCTAATCGAATCTTCAAAATTGTATAGAATATAGTGCATTTATTATTATTAATACAGATATGGATTTGAACATATATTTGTAACCGTTCTTATACAGGTAATCATGCACAATATGGAACCTATTGTGCATGGTGGGTAACATAATATAGTGGATGCGTATATTTTTATTACTGTTTTGAAAATTTTAAGAAAGAGCGTGTCAAACTTAAAAGTGTATCAGTCACGAATTCCTTCATTGAATGTACATAATTATCCCGTAATGTACAAAAATCCAGACTATTCCAGATTGTTAGCTTTGAACTGAGACTGCACATCCCTTACGTTTACTTTAGTTACATCATTAAATTTTATACACATCACTATTTGTTCAAATTGGGGAAAACCTTCAGATTGGGCTACAAACGTAAATAATATGCAAATGCATAAATAACAAGGGAAATTTAGCGCAATGGTTATGTAACTCCGGCCAATCGGGACTCAAGTTGTGCGTTTCTCTAAATTAGCCTCTGAAAATGGGTAAATGGGCAGTCAATTATTTCACAAAGTTTTCTGTTTCCGGGTTTTTTCTTATTTAAATGCCACGTCTTAATTTTAAAAGATATTATGAGTCTTGGTTCTTGGCTGAAGCATGCAGTATGAAAAGTTGAAAAGGAAATGGAGAATATGATAAGAATATTGGAGGTACTACTGGGACTATTGTTTGGTTAGTTTTATAAAAATGTAGTTCATTCCTAAACCACTTCCTCACAACGCGTCATTTGCATCCCATTGCTCAGAACCGAACATTTCCTATGTACAATAAGATTTCCGGTGTTCCCGTATCATAAAATTTCTAAAAGATAGTACATTTGTTATCAAGGTTCTTGGTCTCCGATAAATGAATCATTTCATGCATGCAGAGGTATATGCAGTTGCCATAGCGAGAATGATTCACACAAAATTTAATAATAATAACTGTACCATTAGCACAATTATTATTTCAATATTGCGCAACATTCTCCAGTTGTAGGTATAGAATTAATTTTGGTTGCTTCTAACTAGTAAGCAGTGAGTTAATGCATATCATCCTAATTCATAGCTATGTAAGGTTATATTAGTAACAATACCTGTATATATTCGTTAAAACATTTAAATTAGACGATTTAAGTATGTAAAGCAAAGCTTACCGTTTCGTTTGAGTTTCTTATCCTTTTTGGGTGGACGACCAACTTTTCTTTTCGGTGGGGAAACATGGCAGATCTCTGTAAGGGCGGAAAGACTTCCTCCAGAGGATTTCGAATCAACTTCTGAGTCGATGTCTCCGTATGATATAGAATCTACATAGATGACGATTCAATGTATTGACATTTTAAATGAGAATCAGGTAGAGAATTGAGATGCGATGGAAGAAAACATCCAGAATGGAAATGTAATGATCGTGGTTTGAACTAATTATTTTCTTACTTAACAAGGAAAATTTTGTACCCGAGGTAGTGGGAGACTCGCCTTTACGCATAAATATATAATCTCCAGATTCACATGGTAAGTCTTCCCAAATGTATTCGTGATGAGGTAACGGGTGATAGAGGTTAAGATTTTGCTCCGGACTCATATGGTGACCAAAAAGGCCTCCAGGTACGTGACTCGCTAAATTATTCCCGTGCATTAATCCTACATTGTGGTTATGCACGCTGTTTGTGTGATGACTGATTTGACTGGGATGTTGCGCAAAATCTGACAAAAAGTTGTCATAATTGTCCGGGAATGGCGGTGGTCCTTCCGAGACTAAATAATTTACATAAATATTTATTAGTATTGATTCTCATTACTATAATATGGATTTTTATTCTTCATTTACTATCTATATTACTCTATAAAAGTTGTTCTTGAAAAATCAGTCAAAAATAAAGATAATATCTAGCCGGATTTCTTTAAGCTAGTGTATCTTTAAAATCAGAGCAAAGAATTAGGACAGAAGCCGTAAATATGCATTTTGTGATTGTTTTGGACACAATCTTTGGTCAATGCACAATTGCATGAGTATTTTACGTTTGTGGACAAATAGGTAAAGTTAGGACTATAATTACATATGTATAAAGTAGTTCAGGGCATTTTGCATAGAAGTGCAGACTGGTGAGAGTCGAGTTAAATTGAGCAGACAGGACGGTAAAAAATATTTATTTTAAATATCCAACCGCAATAGCGTCTACGTTTTCAGGTCAGTAAGATTTGTCTGATGAGTATGATGTATTTATGCAAATAGTGGATGGATGGAAACCTACATACTTATCTCTGCGAATACATTATGCATCATCACACTAAAAGAATTCTTCCACAAAATTGCATCAATTCACTTGTGCCCAAGTATTTCTATAGCTAGGATTCATTTGCTCTACTGTGGCACATACCTGAGTGAGTTAAATCAGGTAATTGTCAGTAATTTAGGTCTAGCGGTGTGAGTCTTCCATTAGGCTAATGGACCGCAAGTCTAACACGACATGACGAGACAAAACAATAAACTACGCGGATGTACATACATTTTATAGTCCAACTAAGTTGCATCGACATTCGACTTACATTTATGGAAGGTGGTGTCCAAATTTCCCATGCAGTAGAAACTTTCTGGCATCTGGCATTCGGAGGTGCAGTATGGGTCCCCAAGTGGCGGCAATGGAGTCAGGTACTGAGAACTTTGAAAGTGACAATCTCGACTGCCATGGTGTATCGTGGTGACCGGGGAGTTTGTACCTACCGACAGGTTCGGCTCTATCAGGTCCATCAAATCTGAAGTTTCCAACTTTGTAGGAGGAGGATTCATTGTGTCTTGTTCCCACATCCCCATATAGTTCTGCTGTTCACAATTATAGTAATATTCATTAAATCATCGCACCATTTACATGTGCACAACTTTGACGCCTAGTGCAAATATAGTAAATCTGCCTGCTCATACTTCCCTATTAGTATACTACGAGTGCCTATGACGTACGGCCTAATCGACATTTAAACATGAAAAATAAAGTGCATAATCTACTTCCGCTTTATTTGTCTAGTGAATCAGCCCCGCTCTATATCTATGACATACCGGCAACTCTTAATCATTTAATTTCTATATTGAGGTTTTTAATAATACCAAGAACAAATTTATATATTAATGAGTAAAATTGATTTTACCTCAGATAAAATATTTATTGGTGTAATTGGACTTAAAGAGGACGTCATCTTACAATCCAGCATGTTGAGATGAATCACTTAACCTGGAAATTCAAGAAAATAATGAGTAAAATCTTTTATACTAATAGTATGACTAATATTTACGCATAATTGCATCCAGGCAGTACGTAAGCATTGAGGAAAGGTTATTGTAAAAAGTGAACAATTATCTAATACAAGCTTTTAGGGGGATTTTTACTATTCGGATGAGGTTCATAGTATCTACTATTAAATATACATAATACCTATGTGGTAATACAATATGAAACATTGCCCCAATTTTTTTACCCCAAGATGAATGAACAGTAATAGTAAGACGTGTACGGTATTTTTAAGCTTTTAAAAAATAAATGACTGCACTTTTCTAAGGTGACTCTACCGTTTCTACTTATTAAAGAACATATTTTGGAGCATCAAACTACAAAATAGAATTTCAGGCCAAGTTCAGTAAAATCATTGCAACATCCAAATGGCAGGCTAAAATCGATATATTATCCTCTTTTGGCAAAAAAGAGAGAAGGATGCCAACTAATGAGATGTTTTGATGATGATCTACGGTGAAGAAAAATGAGCTGTGGCTTTACTAAATTATAGCATTTGTCAAAAACTTTAGCAACACGAAATGCAATGTATTGAAGTCGTTGTTACAATTATTTACGATAGGATAGAATTGAAGAAGACTTTATTCTTATTGCAGATAGGAAGCTAAGACCTGCTGTGATTTGAATATGATGAGGACGAAAACATCTTGTCATGTAAATTCCTGTAACCTTAATTGAACTTTACACATAAGTCATTATTGTCAGTGAGTTTCTTTAGAAATCATAGGATATGAACTTATGGCCACATGGGCTTGTACTACTTCTTTCAACAGCAGGAGTAAAACTGACTTCTTAATGGCACAAAGAACCGAAAGATTATAATTTAGAAGCATGTGCTTTGTGCATAAGCAAGGAGGTTTAGACAGAAATAATCCAAAAACTGCATTCGTACAGCTTATGTAAATAGTTCAATGAATAATTATTTTTATGACCTGATGGAGGTCAGCGTGATTGTAATTTTTCTCCTTGGCACCGTAATATAAAGAAAGAAATGAATTTCTATGTAGAAACTTTGCCCAGAAATATACATGCATTCCCCACATGAAGAAATGCATTTTACTATTTTACATTTAGATTCTAAAATTTCAAGAGATGATTAGTTTAGAACTCACATTCTCTATCTACCCCGTAAAAATAATAATATTATGATAATAGAAAAACCATTAAATTTCATTTTAGCGTAGTTATCGTAGCCTTAGTATACACTTATTATTCGGCTCCGATCTACTTCCAACTTTTGAATTTACAATATAGAACTTATTTGGATATAAATTGAATTGTCTACTGTCTGCTACTTAATTGCTCTAATTGTGATCATATTATTCGAATCTCTAAGCATTTCAAATATATTTTATTTATGGTATGAACCATTCCAATAAAAACATACGTAGAGACATTACCATATTCAGTCAATAATCGAGACAAACTACTTTTTGTGCTGCAAAAATGTTACTTGTTACTTCAATGTTACTAAAGCACCTGTAAACAAGTGCAGCCAGTAATAACACAATAACTTCCTGGGCAGGATTTTTTACTCTTAAATATATGAAATAATCAAAAACAGAATCAAAAATGAATTAAGATTCCAGACAGTGTTCATTTCCAGCTTTTCATAGTCATAGCCTTTGTCACCGAAAACTAAACTTAAAAGTTACGAACACGATACTGATACATATAATATAATATGATTGTGATAATTGTTATTATTATTGCTACTACATAGAAATCTATTTAATGGTACAATAGTAGGGTTACTTTAGCCAACACTATTATTTGCTACCACTACTATAGGAAAATGCTTAGTTAATGCGAATTGAATTTACTTACAGTAGACTTTGACTAATATATTTGAAATGGAGTGACAAAAACCAAAATGGTTTTTACCATGATGTATTTAGTTTTGGATAGGGCTATGAAGTTTCTTGGACACTATACGAATATGCTTAAATACTTATTAATATACAGCATTTTTAGTGATACTACAATTCAGCTGAAACTGCACTGTGCTGTGAATGAGAAGACAGAATTAGTATGTGGATGACGTTTGTAAAACAATGTGGGTTGAATACTGACAAATGTTTAAATGTACAATTTTTCATACATACTTTATAATATTACAAATGCAAGACTGAATACTAATTGTTATGCCAGTTTATAATACCATGATGTACTTACAAAGTATTTCACATAGACAATTCCATTGTGTATTAAGAAGGCCAAGTGTGTGTTTTTGTTAGCCTGATAAACTAAGCCTGAGTATAAACGAAGTCTGGAGGAAATGGTTGACCATTCGACCACAAATTCAGTTGTGATCAGTTCGTCTTTTTTGGTCTGGAGTTTCTGTAATGACTGTCGTCTTGTATGTAGTAAAATGTTTTCGCTTTTATAAATGTATTCATGAGGGAGTTTTCCCAAGGAGGGACCAATACTTAGTATCTCTGACCAGAACCTTACAACCTTAAATCAGTCCACCTCGTTTACCAAACAATATATTAAGACCATTTCATTTACAAAGCCAGAACCTATGATTAAACCCAATGGGCTGCTTTCATTGTACACGAAGACTGGTTAAGGGTGGTTAATAGCGGGGTACCTTCAGCATACACTTTGTGTATAGTACTTAGGATATAGTACTTAGCCCTTATTGATTTGCCAATACTTTTCAAAATTTCCAAAAAGTGGGGGGAAGGTGAATACCTAAAATAAATACGGGCTAAGTATATGCTCACATTACCCCGCTATTAACCACACTTAAAACCCAAGATACTATAACGCAAAGATAAGATATCTTATGCATATGAAGCTAGCAAACCTTCCATCATCTAACTATAATTAGTAATTAATTATGATGCTAAGAGTGCTTCACAATAATTAGATAACCACTCTTTTGTTAAGATAATTTCTTGACAAACATGAGTTGAATTTTTGGTTACGTTTGCCTGATGTATTCTATTAAAGTGGATTCAGGATTCTGCATGATAGTCATTATGTTATGGAAAAGTATTTCTGGGTTAAACAAATACAATATTATATTGTAGATTCATAAACTGTAAGCGTTAAAAGATTCCAATATTAATATTTTTAATAAACAATTTAAATTGAGAGCGCCATTTGAAATTGTTTTATTCGAATAACTAATTGAACTGGTACACATCCTAATTCAGATCTGTTTCCTCACTACTGACAAAAAACGCATCATTGGACAAAGGATTAGAGGCTACGAGGTTTCTTAATGCCACAACTCTCATCACACCGTTGGCATGCTGAGTTGTGATACATTTTAAATGTATTTAAAAATATTCTTAGCATTTAGACCGAAAGTTTAGTGTATTATATTTAAAAAGTATCAACGCTGTTATAGTTATGATGAGACAAACCGGAAGATTGGATAGGAAAACCAGGAAGGCTTGCACCTCATATAAAAAAATGCTTTGTAAATTCGAAAAGGTGTACACTGTCTGTATGTACTAGATATTGAGAAGGTATCGTGAATATAAAAGAAACTACTTTAAATGTTTGGAATTCATCTATTTAGTAAAATATGTTCGATTTGTACTTACTATCGATGGATGCTAATCCCCGGCGTAAAATGATAATCCCAAAAGGATTCACAAAATATAGAATGAGGGCAGTAAAGTTCTTTTTTCTGCCAACTACAGAGTATGAAGCGGAGTAAGAATTGAGCTGCCGTGAAATGTTAAAGGTCTACTTACGACACAGCACAAGATTAAGAATGAATGAAGTCAAGGAGTTGATCGGGACGCAAGTAACGCAACAGGACAATTCTGATCTGGGAGTTGAATTTACGCAAGTCTCTTTCTAGTCTAGGTCTTTGTTGTGCACCACACAAATATGTTGATATCTCTTAGGTGAGGGAGTAACAGAACAAACATCATTTCAGAACAATCGAGTTGATTTGGATCTTGTTAATGACAGTTCGTCTGTGGCTATTACTACTAACTTTGATTTGGAATGGAAACTTTGGAGATATAAATACACAGAGTATAGATGCTCAATATAGATTCACTTACAATCCGATAATGACAACTGATTTACAGATTGGATATGAATATGTGTCGCTAAACTGGTAAATATCACATCAATGAGATGAATTACGTGACTAGAGTTCATTAACTTTGTCTCGCATTGCCTCACATTGCATGGCCCAAGCCAATAAGTAAACTTGACCACTTAATTACAGAACTGTGCTCTTCATACGTAATAAAGTGCAAGGCGAGTAAATACACATTAATTAATCATGAATGATGACTCACAGTACACCAAAGACATTGGCGAAACACAAATAAAACTTTGTTGCTCTCAGAATACGCGTTTGTAAATGCAATCTATACTCCAATACAGCAATCAAATGACAATCGAACAGAATACAAGTCTTTAGCAGTAAACACCAGTTTAGATTGTTGTTTGGTATTTAAACTCTGTGAACATTATTTGCTGCCTAATGGCCTAATGCAATTTGTTAGAGAATGATTTACCATTTATGCTAATTATGTAACAAGTGCATAGGCAATAATAGATTATCAATACGGCATCGAGAAATAATAGTTAGTACTAATTACAATTAAATGGATATGGCGTCTCCTCCTATTATAACTGATTGCACAATTTCAAAACGATAGGCCACACAAGAAAGTTCAACAAACTCTGATTTGTTCACTTATAGCTAACGTGTCCAGCAACTCGTACTACTAATTTCAATTATTGTCCAGATACAACTCAAAGAGCCTCTCCAGTAAATTTTATTTACTTGCTTTTTCTAAAAAATAACTGAGTGTGGTCAGCAAAACACAAAGAACTCGAGAGATAAAGAGGAAAAATCAATTGTACAGTTTCTTCCTATTGTTTTCTGCTTTAAAAAGTACAGTTTATAATTGTGAAGAGATGTACCGGAATGTCCAGACGATGAGGAGAAAATGAGGAAATGAAAATCATTCACAACGCTTAGATAGAGGAATATGACAAATAATTAAATCTATTGTAAATATTTATGTGTAACAATTATAAACTAAAAACTAATATTAATAATACTTATCCTATTTGAAACTTAGTGAATTTATAATGTAATACAAATAAGCAGTGCCCATATAATTTCAATTTTTAGTAGATATAAGATAAGAAGTCCTTTAAATAATTAAAACGTATGAGATTTATAAAATTTTAAGCCTTTGGCTCCTACTAAAGCCAAATAGGAAGTTATTATTATAATTAGCACCGGTTTTGTTAGGTATATATGAATGTGTGTTTACAATAATAATGATTATTAGATTTACTGATACAAAACTCACCAATAGCAATTAGCTCTTATCTACTTAAATCCAATATTCATATTTTAACAAACTGTGAGTTGACATCACTCTCAGTTTTACCCAGTATGGCCCAATGGTACAATTCACTAACATAAAATGCAGAACGTTTCAATTCCTTGTTTACTTTGTGTGAGTGAGCTATGTTTTCTGTGTCGATAGTGTATTCCACTATTTGCAATTGCTTGTGCAAGTAAGCTGTCTATGCAATATAAAAATGAAACTTTAAACTGTATAATATATTAGGTAGCAATGTTTACACGTGTATTAAAACTTATTATTACAGGAACGGCTGTTGTTTGAATAAACCTTACAATTTAAATCCATTGATGAATTCGACATTTAAATTCCGAATCGTACCTGTAAATTCTTCTTGTATAAATGTTCTATTTTAATAATATCAATTTCTCTATTTCAAGACATTTAACATGGAATACAATAAATGGTTTTACTTAGATTATTATGCAATGTTAACTCAATATTCTTAGATATACCTTCCAGTCGAGAATCAAAATTAGGTTTGATTCAAATAAGTTAGTAGTCATGAATACAACTATGAAGTCGAAGCAAAGTCGAACTAAAATGTCGAAGTTTTAACTCTCAAGAACATTCGTATATTATTAGCACAGCAAAGTCCAACAATTTCTCACATGACCCTTAATAATTTGTTAAGGCATGTACCAAATACCGCCTATAGCATTTAATGACTAACAATATTAGTACCACGTATCAAAAATAGTTATTTTGCAGTTTGACTAGCATGATAATGCACCAATATAAGACGATACCGATGCACAAAGTAGTGATTCTACTGGCATAATGGCTTGGGAATGAATGATGCAGTCGGATGCACAAGTTCCATCCTTAGCCATGTACAATTTTTTTCGCTTTTATAACTCTACATAAAAAAGTAGTTTAAAAGAGTTTGAAAGAAGTCAAAAACAAACTGTGGGTATTTCATTTTCGCTAATATGTATCATTTCTGAAATTTACCATTTATCAGCTTTTCCCATTGATAATTATACAAATCGGATGTATTTGTCAGTCTAGAATGGAATTTGGCTACCTTTTGTCATAGGCCCTAAACTTAGCTTTGTGTTTCAGCCAAAGCAGCTTTAAAAGGGTGTTGCTTCTCTATTATTATTTATTTATTACTATAATGCTGGCATGGATTATTGTAAAGAATTAAGGCAGCAAGCAAAAAAGCTACAATAAAACCTGATTTATCATATGAAAATTAATATAAACATGTTAAACAATTACTAATTAATAATTATGGTGTTACTATACAGTTCTTTTTAAATTAAATATAGTTAAATCATCAATGGCAATAAAATAAATATTATACTACCGTTAATCGAATTTATTGTATTATGCACATCGCGCACCTACAGAAATAAATATGGTTACTCATTATTTTTATCTTTAATTTATGTTAATAATTCTCTAAACGTTTACAAACATTATACAGTTTAGTAGATATTTAAACCAATGCCAAATTGAGATGACGTTATTGATTGTGGAAAGGATGAAGCATATAGTATATCGCTTGTTGTGCACAATCAATAGCAAAATAAGCAACTGTCAATAAAGCAACACCCAAAATGATTATACTCAATGCTTACGTTTTGTCAAAGTCAGCAACACAATCCCACATAATCCAACATTTAATAGAAAACTCACAATTTTACAGAAACCTCAACGAAATGAAACTATCACTTTTTAAAAGGAAGCACAAATATTGTTTTACTGATAAGTCATGTTGACATAATGTAAAATGCGGAAACGAGTGAGTTGATTAGGCTGAGATTTCATTTCGCATAAAACAAGTCCAGAGATTTTTATATATTGAACAAAGTACATACAATTTACAGAACGACTTTTGTCATCATTATAACATTTGTCACAAATTGTCTCACTGGAAGATTTAGAATTTAATGTTGAGAAAATAGTAGATACATAACTATGTTTTTGGTGTTTACAAGACTATCTAGTTACTTGTTACACGATTAAAATGGAAAGTGAAAAGTACATATAATACCCATGTGCACCCAACATTAGGTAATACAAAGGAAGAGTATTGTGTATGTGCACCAATGGTAATGTAGACCGTGACTGGGAAGAGTATAGTATGTACATCACTGATCTAGGTCTTGATGTACTGAAGAGTGACGTCTGTAGAAGCAAGTTCTATCAGCTGCAATTACGGCATTGTAACTGCGACTAAGTTTAAAAACAACAGATTGAGATGAGACTCATGAGAAGTTTTTAGATATGTACCCATGAGTGTGAAAATTGTAGCTAGGAGAGGTAGAGGTCTAGCATTTCAATTATTAGCTATAGATACGGTGTACGTACAGGGTGCATTTAGCATATAATGCATGTAGCTAATCTATGCACTGCAAATAATATTAATAGTAAAAGAAATACTGTCTGCACTATTATTTTCTGGACATCATACGTGATTATACTCTTTCAAGATAAATAGATAAGTCCATTACGTTGCACTGTGGGAATATCTTACAAATATTGGACATCGTACCTTTTAGTAGATCAAGGAGCTTCGTTTTCTGATTTTAAATATAGTATGCATTGTACTAAATATTAAATCAAATGTTCGATGGAATCTAACAGCATTTCCTTCTATAGTGTACTTACAAACCGAGGTATCATCACAGCAGTCCTCCTTTCATAGGATTACATACATTAACATGTTTCTGTATGGCTCGAAGCAGTAACATTGATATGATAAGTGAGTACACATCAGTATAGCTTATAGACATATAATGGAAAGGTGAGGCATTTTATAACGACTGATATCTCCAATGTATGAGTAGATTGATGAGAGCGAGGTGGTGGTTAAGATAGACAATTTGAATCTTTATGCAAGGTAAAGGTTACAAGGGCAAGTTTACATAACACATTTATACATTCTGTCCCTGCCTATATTTCTTTTACATTGTTCACCTGTATTCATGTAAAATATCAACTAAGACAACTAACAACATGTCTAGTCTAATAAGTACAATCCATAAACCAACATAAGGTAACACAATTTTCCACAAAAAAAATCTGAGGCTACTGCAATGAGAAATTTGCAAAAAAACTTGGAAATATTGGCTGTAATTGCTGGAAAATGAGAGATGGACTATTGATAAGTTTTTTTCATTCAGCTACATGGATTGCCTAAATATTTTTCCACGATTTTTTTGTCGGGCATCAAATTCTTGGTATATGCACTTGCTACATGCACAAAACACCTTTGAAGATCAGTACATTGCAGATATATTTTACATTTATTTCGCAAAGTAATGTTGTGATAAATTGCTTGTACATCTTATATCTTATAATAAGAGGTTCTTTTAATATAGAAATATTACGAGACGATAAAACATTGTATGTATGTACATTGCTGGATAATCTTCTCCAGAAAATGCAAAAAAGCAATGTGTGTGTAGTTGTATTACATGCTAATAAATAAAACCGTGCAGAGAGTGCATAGCTACAGGTTACATAGCTACAACTGGAATCCAGCTGAAGAAAGAAACATCCAGGGTCATCAAGTCATCATTATTAAATCATACATACACAGCTAACGATTTCATAGGTGATGTGTAGCCCATTATAATATTTGGTAGCAAATCTATCCCGTGTAATTTGAATGTACTAAGATCGGCAAACACACAATGTATCTTCTCCCAACAGTACGAATCTACATTTATCTCCATTTTTATCATTTACCTACATCAACTGTAATGGCAATGTTTACAGTCTACAGTAATCAAAGAGTATTGCAAGAAATTACTCTCTGATACAATTTCTGATGAATGAATTGCTCTGATTATCTATGCAATCTACAGGATAGCTTAATATTCTTGCGGCTAATCCACAAAGCCAATGCTACAAATGTTTATTTGCAATCCATCGCTAATTCATGACTATAGCAATTCCTACACTCTAAAATAAATTGAATATTTGATCGAAAGTGCTGGAGTGAAACCTGTTTGTCTTTCACTTAAAATCATTTATTATTACTACTGCTATTTAGTACGTACATCTACACTCTTTCTTCTCACCGGTAAATTATTTTTATGCGCCTTATTACCTTTACAGCACAGTTACCTATGCATAATCTTATTACAAATACATGTGCATATTTACTACTTAATACGTTATAAACAACATTGCATGCATAATGTGTATCATTTTCGAAACATAGTAAATATACCTATGTAAACGTCTAATTAACACTAATTAGTACATGGTAAGCACCTGTTTTAAATTATGTACGTACTAATTAGCTAATCTTCGCTTTGTCACTCAGTGGGGGGTATACACTCACTTATAGTTTTAGAATATAAACGTAAGGACAAACTTGATTTTCAAATTAAATGTAGTGAATACATTTTAATCTTTAGCAGATCTATCTCATGGGAAAACAAACTATTATTAATTTATTATTCAGATTTTTTAAATAGCGTCAAAGTTAATTACGTAATGCTAGAACTTTGTGAATGATAGTTAATCGTTTTAGCTGTAGGTACACCGTTTTTAAATAATTGTCATCAATAAATTCAAGTTATAGTAATTTTCTGTGGTCAGATTTGGAAGCTAAAGGACTTTTACCAGTGCGTCTGAACTATAGATAATGTATATGAACTTTAGTTTCCATGTTCTGCAGATGTATACATCATCGTATATTTACATACAATAAAAGCTACCAAGGAAGAATACTAATGCTATTTAGATTTAGTGAACGTCGTTTTGGAACTTGTTAAAATATAATAACGTCATATGAGATTAATATTATGTGAGAGGGAGAACAAAACAGAGCACCTGTCTGCCCTGCAAGATGAACCTTGTAAGATAATCATAATAAAACAGATATTGAGCAATACTGACTTTACTTAACTAAATAGATATCTCCTTGCATTATGTAAAACGATATCTAAGATCCTCAGAGGCAAGGTGTCCCTTCAGGTGCTATATCTATATAATAATTTGATGTGTGGCTATAGAATCTCAGTCAGTAGCACATAAGTGTAGATTAAAGATGTTGAGAGGAGGAGTGAGAATGGGCATTGGAGTACATAAGAAGGATAAGTATGACAACGAAAGATAGACTGGAACATGACAGACAGGTAGATAAATTCTTTTGTGATGGAATAGCAAAGGTTACATTATCTTGTATACAAAACCAACCTCTCATCATAAAATAATACGCGTGCATATTAAATTCACAATTCCATACATGCAACGTGTGCACAATAGCTAAGAAAGATGAACTGGATGGATTGGAATGATTGTGAATTGGCCTTGACAGCCAAAGTGCAGTAATATCATACACTCACCTGTACAGTATATGTCCAAGCGTCTATCCCTCTACCAAGAATGTCTTCTATGAAAAACCTAGTCTGATTATAATAATAAACTATAAATTTTTGACGAGAATCTCAACACGCATACGTACAGGTACACTATTCTTGTTAATGAATGCATTTATAGTTAGTAACATTATTGTCTTGGGGTAACAATGAATCTACAAAGTTTCTCCACCACAAATCTCATACATTGACAAAATGCCAAACCATACAAACCATCTACTTGGTTTCCACAGTAGTGGAAAGTATTTCTGCTTCTTTTATGCTATTTAACTATTTATGTCCGCATAAGACATTTAGTTCTAAATGCAGATAAAATTAGTTTACATATTCGATAAACTATTGTTTATTTTCGCATTAATTTTTTATTATTCCTGCATTGAAAAGGGATCAGTGTCCATGATCTCCCTTTTATATTTATACTTAGTCAATTGCAGATAATTTACAGGTACTATCATAGCATTGGTAAGAATCGGAGGACTAAAAGGGACATTTCTCTTGTTAGTGATAAGTGGGACTATTTATTATATAAATAAGTGGTATTATATCAGCAGGTATCTATATAACATCTTCTTCTATATACCTAAGTAGTTGTTGGTTCACCGTTGGCATTTATATAAATAATATCGTGAATTATTTTTCGCCTTGTAAATGAAGAAAACCAGGGTTGTGCGTGGATTGCACATTGCATGTCCATGATTGTACTGTAACATGATTCTGCTAGACATCTATGTAAGTATAGATGACTACATGCCGGTATATACGTCCACAGTAGTGCCTTTTTCTTTTAAATATTTCAGCGTAAGCGAAATCAAAATAAGCACAAGAAAAAAAATACATGATGATAAGGTTTGGAGCTACTACGTAGTAGTTACCTATATAAAATGGAAACAATACGATATTATATTTCTGTCTTGCCCCTTGCTCTGTATTGTACTTCGGAAAATAATAGTACTACTCAAGGAATACCCACTAAACTACATAAAATAGGTAGCTAGCCATCTACTAACCTAGAGGTTCACATATAAAATGATATAGTACTGTAGTGTGTGTATATCGTGGCAAAATCCTAAGTGTCCATTACAGACAATTGCATTCAAATTCGCTAACTTTGACTTTGGCCTCTGTCTGGATCGCAAAACAGAGTTTTCATTTCGTTCGTTTCGTAACTTATCTCACTGTACAGCACTAAGAGAACAGAAGAACTAACAATAAGACTTCTCACGCAAATCAGAAAGCCGGTTTACCTTACTTTATTTACTCGCGTTTACACGATACCGACAGAAGTCAGGTAATAATGATGAGAGTTTTGCTCGTCATTACTATCCTAGCCAACTAACTCTCCAAGAAAGTGAGCTCTACCACTGTCTGTTTCTTATACTACATCACACTACATCTAATATCTACCTTGACTTTGGCTATGCTCAAACTCGTATCAATAAGTTGCAACTAATAATCAGGGCATCATGCTTGACTTTATTCCAGTAGTAATACGAAGCATGTAAGTAATCTAGAACTTACAGATACTTGCCAATTAATCTGGCAATTTTACAAATTTACCGATGTGTATATCACACCCTTAAACATTAACAAAGTACAGGTGCGCAGTATTTCGTTCCACTACAAAAGTCAATGCATCTTAATGGAGTAATTTTGGATTAAAAAATAAGAGACTAAAATACATGTTTGACTTTATTATTTTATAATCAACCTTTTTGGGCTGTCTGCCTGTCCATCAGTTTACCTTATCTAACTATGAGTGGTTAAAACGCAACTAATCTTCATTGTGTTAAGTATGCCTTATAGTAAGGTACCTAAAGTAGTCGCAAATATTTTTCCGAGAGGATATAATTTGGCATTAGTATATAGTTTCTCAAGTAGGGATTTCAATGGCATATTATGTCTGAAAAGAAAACAAATAACATGGTGCAATAGATAAGGTAGACAGTCGACAGATATTAGAAATGGAATGGGTTGAGACAGAATTAAATCTGCACGCAACGAGAACTTTTGCTATCCTCGGACAATAGTCAGCCAAGCAAAACATTCCAGTCTGTCCAGCTGCAACCAAAACTGGACTTGGGTATAGGTACTCACTCACTGGACACGGTCTGGGCTACCTAATTCAGTGGGAATTGAGATATGATAGAAAAGGTAGATTGGGTTTTGTATCTGGAGAGTAGTAGAGATTAATATTACAGCCCAGACACTGTACTCTACTGAATATCTATATTATCTGAGTGTAATTATGGATTAACAAGTAACTTACATAAATAGCTTGCACGCAGAGGTAGATTACAAGCATTACAATCCTCAGGTAGGTTAGTTATAATAAAGAATGTATTTGTAAGAAACGTCCAGTAGGAGCTACTGGTGTTTCTAATTTATGTGGAATGAAGTAGTATTAACATGGTATTCAATGGAGTAACCTAAATAAATAAATATCCCACAGTCTTTTGATGAGATTCTCTTGTGAAAATTTTGTATCCGTCTTTTCATTCTCATTGTCAACTACCTGACTATAAATCATACATACACCTTTGTTACTCTATGGAACGTGATATGTGTCGACAAGAAATACCAACATATTTCTTCATTAACGGAATTCTGATAATTGCAATGCTATTGGATACTATACTACATACATAGGTATATATAACGCATAAGGGCATACGTGAACGTACGATATCGTATTGTAGTTATAGTAATCATTCAGTAGTAATATGTTCAGATAATTATTTACTCCATAAAGGAATCAGTTACATGTTCATTATCAATATCATAGCATTGTCTAAATGTTTACCCTTTGCTCATTGTCAGTCACAACTTTCTTACATGCGTTTCTGTGATTCGCAAGGTTTTGGTTTTCCAACAATTCCCCTAAAATAAGGCTATCGTATAGATACTGTGAATTATATTCTACCACAAGAAAATAGAATGAAGAACATTTGTGTGCTTTGTTGGCAGAAATAAAGAATTGTATAATCCTTTCTTAAGGCGGTATAGAATTAAACCCGTGCGTGCTGTCTCTCAGGACCAGAAACTTGTGTATTAATATCAGGTAGCTCTCTTGCTTATAAGCTTAGACTACTGTACAGGGGCAACGTAATACATTTAGGCATGAGGTCTCCGTCTCAGACCTTAATAACATAGTTCTACTATTCGATGTCTTAACCGTAGTATTGGGTAAGAGGAGCACAAGCTCCTTGAAAGATGTTCTTTGTAGTCCGTGTAAACATTATTCTCATTCTGTTTGTCTCGAGTGGCTAAATTATTGACAAATAAATGCTTACAATTAAATAAATTGATTCGGTTCAGCTGTACATAATATGCAGCTGCCCGTTTCCTTTTCCCTACTACTGCGAAATGAAATGCCTTGAGTCTTTAGGGTAAACTTTAACCTTGTCTATGCACAACTTAACTCATCCGGCGCCTGCTTTGTCTGATTGTCAGTTGTCAAGCTAAAATAGTAATTAGCTAAGAAAATCATAGGTTTAACCCATGAATTTAATTAGCAGACGTTTCTTTCGCAATGACTTTTACCTCGAAGAAAGACAATAGTCCTTTTTCGAAATAAAATCTAGTAAGCTATCCTTTCAACTTCCAAGCAAGATTACACATAAATCCACTTTTGATTCGTCATAAAAATTCCCTTGAATCCGAATATTTAGTTTGCATGATAAAATCTTAAGAATGATCTGTTAATACCAAACAAATTGAA
The DNA here is from genome assembly GCA_020055645.1 of Tomocerus qinae. Taxonomy (NCBI): domain Eukaryota; kingdom Metazoa; phylum Arthropoda; class Collembola; order Entomobryomorpha; family Tomoceridae; genus Tomocerus; species Tomocerus qinae. Next base: position 31,893,222 of record CM034548.1, read on the forward strand.
GTTGTAGAAGTATTTCGACATACGTAAGTAGCATTATGCCTATTATTCAACGTTTTTTATGGAAAACACATTCAAAATAGGTAAGATCCCTTATTTATGCCCTGGAACACTGTATAACATTAAATTGAATCATTGCAAACGGTTTTATGAGATACTAACTTTAAGTAGGATATTTAGCAATCACTTTCTTTGGCAATTTCTTATAAAATTGGATAATAAAATGGTAAAAGTAGAGTCTGTAAAGCAGGAAGAGATGATTTGACAATAAAGATGTGGATTACCGTAATTAGGATTGATCCACAAAAGGGATTTGATTATTTACATCATCATATAAATAAAGAGGCAGACTATTACATCAATCTGCTATAATTCAGTTTTATTGAAGAAAAATAGGTCATTTGGACTAGAGGTTTTTTGAGTATTGTGTTCCTGAAAGAACATTGGTTGGCTAATAAACATTGAAAATAATAATTGTGTGATGTGGGGATGCTACTGGGAGAAAAGTGGTTTATGCAATGTGTTATAAAGGCATAAAATGGGCAAGTGAATGATAATCTCACTTCTTTATACGTAAAAGCTGTAGGACCTTCCTAGCTACAATTTCGCTATAAATTATGTTAAATTAACTCTTGACTTTTCTCATCATTTGAATCATGAGTTTGACTTTAACTGACTTTGACTTTGAATTTTTTCCATCGAATTGCAAATTACAATGAATAGGGTTTGTGGAAATGTAGAAGTTGCACAGGTGAGTACATAATCATAACCACCACACACTGGATATTTTAATGTCCGTATCACTCTCCCTTTTGCTTCTTCTTCTGAGCCGAGTGAAACAAAAGCAAACATGCTTGGTTTTTCTTAACTCGTAACAAAAGTATGACTTTGAATTTGAATTGTACATGAGCACATGAAACTATAGAGGTGAACACATGAATTGGACGGCTAACTACTCATTATATCCTGCAAAATGACGTAAAATAATACATACAAAACTCCCAGGCTGTTCTGCAATTGTACCTGCACCTAAATCATATTCATTAATAATTGACTCATATTCTTATCCATGCACTTACTAGTGCAATTCCTACTATTTCCAACGTTATATGGAAATACCTCTATAATAATTCATTTTTCTGCTTAATTTGAAAAAATCTCTGATCCTAATACGCAGAAATATGTTTTTATGGTTCCAATTAAACGGAATCACTGTATTCTTATACATCTATAGACTTCAGACGAGACTCGTGTTTAGTCTCCCATTAACAATGAATGAATTGCTTTGGTAATGAATTGTAAAATTATCCATTTTCGAAGCATACAATGGGGAAGACCGATATTATGTCACTTTAGAATATTGAAATAAAATACTTTGAAGTGACTTTTATATTTCCCCATAACCTAGTTTGAATGTGCAGCCATTCTCTGAATTGACTTTGCCAAAGCCATCTGTAGCTGTCAAAAATGAAATGACCTGACTGAAAAGGGAATAAAATGAAGATACCCATTGAATGCAGACACTACGAAAACTCATTATCAAAAACTCGTAAAAACTTAAAGGCACCAATAAAAAATTCATGGATATGGAACCTCTTGTCGTAATCTTAACTTTGTTCAAGTTCATTCTTATGTCTCAACATCGAATTACCAACACTATAAAGTCTGACTATTTTATTTTGATATGCGTTATTCATTGCTTAGCTAAATCATACTGCCAACTGCAGCTATCTATTTAGTGGTATGTATTATGTAGTATATTTCATTGCTACCTGTTAAAAATGATTTGAAAAGGTAAGCATAGTAGGTGTCTCTCTTATATATGTGTAAACAGCATTACACAGCGAACGAGTTAAACTCTATAAAGCAACTCACAAAATTATGAATCAGCATTGTAAGCGAAAATTGAAGAAAAAAGTAATAAAAACAATATAATTAAGCTTTAGCATAGTGTTGATAAATCATAAGGGTATTAATGTGATTGCTATTGATATAAAATGTCATAATCAAAACTAACGTAAACAGTAAAATTAACCATTCTAAATATTACCATTTCCTATGAGAAGGTCACACTATTATCTCTACATACATACTTAGGTTCACAGTTTTTAATGCCAAGTAAATGAAACCCATAGCCAAGGGCACCAAATATATTCATACACAATGCCATGTTAGCACGAACATCTCTTAAAATCAGATTATGGAACTAAATACCGATTCAACTGCAGGTTATAAATAAACTATGGTTTAACATCATTAACTAATAATCTCATTTAATGCAAGTAATACTAAGTACATATTCCAACCGCTTTAATTTCTACTACTGATTACTAAGTAGAAAAATATAGCAATTCCATTTGAAACTATATCTATATTGCGAAATAGTGTCTTAAAGTGGTTTTTTATCAGTTCTTATGCTGTAAAATGCATTAGAGTATATGGAAAGAAAATGGTTTGCGTAATGATTAAAAAAACTATCTGGAGAAAAAAGAGATAATAGTTATTTGTACTGGGTGGGATGTGCGGAAAGAATACAATGTTTTATGCGAGTTTTAAATCGTGTGGGGAATGAAGTGAAAATGTAACTGTAATAACATATTAAAAATTCCTAAACGATATGATTATTGAGGAGCATGTATTAAATTTATTTGCTGCATAACAGACGTTTCTCTCACTATTAGGGAAAGTGGATGTTTATCTCTGAAAAACAAAGAAATTTACGTTACCTTGAAAAAAAAATCCGAGAACTAGCAGTAATCACACAAGAACACTTTACTATATTTCCAGGTACATCATAATCATCACTGTGGGAAAAGTTTATTGGAAAATTCGATTTGAAATGGGATCTGTATATATCCGGTATTATATCACACGCCCCGTGTTTATTCTGTCGCATGTATCTTGCATGCGTTTTGTAAATAGAGTAGAGTCTAATGGTATCACAATGATGCACTTCCTGAGATTTCTTTAATTGCCAATTAAACTTATCATTCGCACACATGTAATTCTTCTGTCACTAAAATCCGCTCTGGATTTCCAGCAGTTTCTATCTCTCCCCTATTATTTTTATTATAGTTTGTAATCGAGTCGGGTAATAGACTTGAGTTACAAAGTATTCAAAGTGTGAAAATACAAGTCATTAGACAAGTGTCTCTGTCCGATCAGCCTAAGTGGAAATGTACGCAGTTGGTATCGTGGAATGATATGGATTTATCGTTTTTGTTGGCCACAATATTTCCATGTGGTCTTAGTTATGTCTCCAGCTCCAGGAAGGCTTGGCTTTGTGAACCACCAAACCAGCCCAAGAAAGTAACCAGCAAAGTCTCAGCTAAACAATGAAAAGAGTTAACTCTCCGCAACTGAGTGAAGGACTGAGTGTGTGAGTTCAATAATGACAAGGAGCTTCTCAGCCTGGCTACAAGAGATACCTACATAGACATTCAACAGAACCCAAACACATCGGCCTGCATTGAATGATCAACTGAAACTGACTAGAGCAATGGCAAGGAACCTATTCCTCATTCTGCCCAACATACAAACATGCGAGACTACTCCTTCCAATGTTAAGACATTTCTTTCTCAACCTCCCAAACAAACAACGGCCCCAGTGGCTTTCGCCTATTCAAATTGACAGTGTCAAGTCAACGAGGCCTTTCTGTAACACCTTCAGACCTATTCCACTCTATTCATATCATACCATACGACCTAATCCAGGGCATATTGAAACAGACTCATATGTCTCCTCATCTAATCGGTCAATACTTTTAGAAAATATTCTACGATTTTAGATTAGCCAGGCATGACTTAGATATCATGTCGGAATTACATTTTCATAGACTGCTAGATGCAATGATAAGTTGTTACATGTGCGCATCATTGAAAGATGTTATTACCATCAGGATATTCCAATAGAGATTCACCTTAGATAGATACTTGTCTAACTCCATCTGAAACTCAATTTTTATTGCTCCTGTTTTGACTGCTATATCGCAAATATATATTCAAATCCTTTCCTTCAAATAAGCTTCTAAACCAAATGTTTACCACTATTTAAATATATTTGAATAATTACAAAAGATATTCCAATTCTATTGACACTTAAATTGTAGTTTTCCATTTTTTGTGGCTTTTCTATAGCGGTCTATGTTTTAATATTCTTCTTGAGCTATTCCACGTCATGTCATCTGCATTCGCAAATCAATGTCTCTACTAAATTGCATATTCTTAAGTATACACTCCACATAAAATCATACTTTCTGGTTTTTATGCACTTCCATCGAGCAACCGCTACTACCATCTGCATACATGTATGTTACATTTTAATATTACTTACTATTACACAAAGTATACATGTTTCATATACGTGATGTAATATATATCCATACAACTTTAGTATGCCTTACAAGAAAGTATCAAATATCCAGTAACTCAACTTTATACTAGACTGGATTGTAGAACATTTATATAAAACATAATATATCCATAAGCATAAACTAAAGATAAACCATTATTCATAAATTAATACTTAAGCTAATATTTAAAACATTTCTTAGACTTCATAATACACACGACAGACAAAATATTACATAAAAAACAAATATACAAAATGTACATAGATATATTTTATGTATTGTTTCAAAGCACATTTAGTTTCCCAATGATAAAATACGTACATCCAGATAGTACATACACTACAATGTTGTATTTTTATTAACCTAAAAAATGATAAGGCAAATAAAATGTCAACAAAAAATTTCTTTGACAAATTTTATCCAAATTTTTTATTGCTTAGGTATATGTTTAAGTAGTATAATATATTTGTGGACGATTTTTCAAGTGGAAGGTAAATCGATGGAATGAAACTGTCATCTACCGAATCCGAACAAACTACGTTTCTTTATCTACCTAAGCTAAACCAAGCAACCTCAGAAAAATAAACGTCGAGGAATATTTTTTGGACCAGAAACATAAATGTAGAGTAGAATAAGGCATAATTATTTACTGATGCATCTTCTACATTTATATCAGCAAGTATTATTATTATTAGATAAGAAATTCTTCTTTCACTTCAGATAAAATAATAGAAATATAATGATCTATTGATACAACAAATTTACTCCGTATTTATAATTGGTATGAAGCAGTAAAGCAAAAATATTGTCCTTTACAACAAATATTAATATTTGGGCGACGGGAATCGTCCCCCAAAAGGAGGATAGAAATAATATTATAACAGGTATATACTAGGTGTACGATTTGTATTAGCTATTCAGTGTTGGTTCAGTTATCAATTGGTCTTTATTTGGTTTACGACAAATTTACCTGAACAGCAACGACAATGCACTTTTACAGTGTACAAAAATTTGATGCGTAGAAATAAATACCACGTAATAAGCCTGATCATATTTTAATGAGTAAATACCTTCTATGACTCTATAAGGACTGTTGACTAATGTAATATTATGTACGGAATGACTCTAGTACCCAAGAGCCATTTGTCATAAAGTAGCTTATGGTCAACAAGTTGAATTTTATAGCAAATGTAATTTATGCTACTTCCCATAATCATTTACATACGATTGTGACGGTAGGCAATGAATGATACAAACTGATTACGTACCGTACATATTGATATTAGACATGCTGGATGCAGTTTCATATTCTTCAAAAGAAAAAAGTTGATTAAAAATGGATAACGGAAATATTTTTATATCTCTTCATTTTTCTAGATTTTCGTATATAAATACACATTAAATGTGTAATCCCAGTGCTAAGTCATTTGCTTCAGAATTAGAATTTTAGGACTGTTATTTTATGGTTTCTTGTGTGCTAAATATATCCTGTGTCATGTGTTGTTATGCTTCCTAACAATTACTACATTGATATTTTACGACTTGTAGGAATAGCTGATCGGAGTATAATTACTAGCTACAGAAAAAGCCTTGGCAGTGAGAGATGATGTAGATATTTATGGTAAATTCATCACGCAGGGTTGACTAAAACTTAGTCGGTGTGTTTGACTAAAAATAATAAATTAAAAAGAGGCATTGGCGTAGTATCTAAATATCAGATATCTCATTGTCAGGTATAATGTATAGCAGAGATAGTAGTTAATTTATCTGTAAACCAGAAATGATTTAGTAATTATAATTTAGAAGAAAAGATAATTAAAATTTTATATAACTTAGCCAGGCAGGCGAGGTAAAATAAAATAACACCTGTGCCCTATCTTTGTGTGTGGGGCTGGCTGTGCAATTACAATTACCTAGTTGTGTATTTTACGAGTGTCGACCAGGATCGGCTGCTTTCTATCAAAATATTCATCAACAATACGTGCGTCATAGGGATTATTTGACAAGACTTTGACAATCCGCTACAATGGGATGGGAGGTGCGATGTCAGTGAGTCAGGCTCATTGTCAAGGCAGGATAAACAGATAGGACACTCCAGTTCATCAATGGGAATGACAATGACCCCAACCTCAACGGGATGAGACATCTAAAGCTACTTTTTGCAATTCTATTTATACATTCTTGAGCTGACCTTAACTCAGTCACTCACTTTTGAGATGCCACACTTAACGCAAGAATTAATAATAAGTACTCAACTGCATCTTGCATACCTGACGTCTTATCTCTATCCCCTCACACAAGAAGATAATGCATGTAATACTTGAACAGTCAGACCTACGACGTACTTAAACTCTGTAAGTAGTTTGTACACACTAATTCAGAGAACAAGTGAATGCCAATAAAGTTTGTGTATGTTAATTGTAACAATGTAATAGCGTATGCCTAAGCAATAAATGTTCTACGGCTATTTACGGTTAGAGCTAACTACAACCTATACACAATATCGATAATTCAACACCACAAATTGCTAATCTCAAACAACATATCCTATGTATATGAGCACGTACAAACTATTAAAACTGATGGGTGACAAACTCGAAGCAACTATCATTCTCCTATAATATTCCAAATTCATATCTCTAGACCCTTATATATTGTATATCATACCTATTTTCTCAGAATACAATCTATTAATATTAATATTTATTCAAAAGTTCAATTCTGGAGACCAAATAGGTATATCTGTACATAGGTCCTAAATAAAAACTTTAATTATTTAATGGAGGAAAATGAATGGAAATGAAGAACTGGAAATAGTTTATACATACAAAGCCACGTTATCTAAAAACTTCGGTCAGCCACCAAATACTATACCCAATTAGCGAGAATCGGACAATTAACAATCGGGATAAAAAAATTGATAAATATTACATCAATTTAAACTGCTCAAACATTTCCAAAGCCTTAAGATTTGTTGGAAATGGCAATAATTAATAGAAAGATTTTAAAATAGTAAATTGGAAGGTTTGGTTAATTTAATTTTTAACACTGCAGGTGAAACGAAACTGAAATGTAACATGTTTTTAATAATATTTGTGGATAAGCTAAAGAAAGAGTTTATTGTGATATTATACCATAGTCATGATTATCGCATTGTTTATTGTAATTTAATTGACCCAATTTACAATTTGTTTGTTTGTTTTTGAAAAGTTCACTATTTAATTGCCTTGCTTTGATGAATAGAATGAATTTTCTAACCTAAGTAGGTTAAAACGAAAACTATTCAATTTAAACTGCTCAAAAATTTCCAAAGCCTTAAGATTTGTTGGAAATGGCAATAATTAATAGAAAGATTTTAAAATAGTAAATTGGAAGGTTTGGTTAATTTAATTTTACAATATGAGCAATTGTTAGGAAATAAATGTAAATAGCCACAAAATGAAATAATAATGTATCTGTTGCAAAATGCACCATAACATGAACGAGCCAGTTCCATTTTTGCCTGTAACTCCAACATTATTATATGTGAAAATTGCAGTATAGGTGCATTCTTATGTAGGCGATGGATGATATAAACTTTACTGGCATAATGCTTGGTTAGGCATATAATTATTATGAATCACAGGTGTAGGATTATATTATTTGGTTGTTTATAAATCAGCGACCTTCTTTAAAAGTCCTCCAGAGCCATTCGATTATTTCAATTTTAATTGCTCTCTGTTCTCTTTAATTACTTAACTAATTATAGAGTAAATCATGTGCATCGTAATGTGTAAATTAATTATCTCCTAGTTTATAGTTATCAATGATAACAATTGCTAAAACTTATAGTGATGGCTCTCGGTTAGGTATTTAGCAAGTCGACTTCGAATAGTTACGTCTATGTTACTTATACGACCGCATTCTTCACGAGTAGGATTCAAATGAGATTTAATTTGATGCTAATCCTGATAGACCATTAAAATGCATGGTTGTAATTTTGATTCATGCATTTTTAACGACAAGACCAACGGTACAATCCCTGTATATATATATATTATTAACTAAATCGCATCTTTCTGTCTTCCACTCCATTGCAAATTCTCCGGTACATGTTCTCGACTTATTTGTTATGCTAAAGGCGCGTGACAAGAACGCGCTTACCACTCGCAGTCGTCACAGTTGGAGGTTTGCCTTTCCTTTCTTAACTCATTTCTATAACAACTTGCAACAATAGTTATCCGCCGCTGTTTATTACTATTTCCGAACAAACATCATTTACTAAAACTTTACTTAATGGCCAAACTCATAACTACTTGTCGCTGACACTATGACATGACACACTTCAGCATTTTATTGTACAATATTATTTTTAGGTCTTTCAGAAACAATTTTAAGAGTTTTCGGTGTATTGTGATCTAACGGTGGAAAAGACTATAACAAACTTGTAGGTAAGTAGGTTTAGGCGATAAAATATGCAAACCCAAGCCCTGTAACTCAATAATAGATCTGTCACTAAGTTTATTTGCTTCTTTCACTTGAACTGATTTGACATCAGGATTCAGACACGTTCTAACTACTTTTCATGGTCTCATTAATGAATTTGTATTCATCAGAAAGCATCATCTATTATATTTGAATATGTTATTAAGATATTAAATTATTCTATACATTGTTATTGCTGAAATAATACCCGTGTTTATAAATTTTACATATTATAACAAAATCTTTCTGCTGAAAAAATTTGAAAACTATATTGTAATATTGGTCAGTCAGTTTTAAGTTCGATTATTTAATAGGTGCATTTCAAGAGTGACAAGAAAGGAGCTCGCATTTTGTGAGTATAGAAACTAGTAATAAAGAAAACGTTAAACGATATCAAGTACAAATAATAACTGGCGTTCAAAATTTTTGCTGAAGATTTTTCCGAGCGCAATAAAGTGACCATCTTTTTGATTATGAATTTTATTTTTACTTTTTAAAGGGTAGTTGGGGTAAGCGGACTTCCATTCTGAAGAATGACGCGGTACAAAAATGGAGTACCGTTAATATTTCCAAAAGTTAATTTTCCCAACAAAAAAATCATAAAGGCTGATCATTCCTTGGAAGTAACATAATCCCAATGAACAATAAACAAAGTTTCAGGCTCATCATATCATAGACTTCGGATGGACAAAAAATCTAGTCCATTAATAGTTACGTTACGTAACTGAACTTGAACAGAAACAGCAAATTCCTGGGAATAGATTTTATACACATTAAAATAACTCGTTTTCAAACGGACGATGTTCAGATCAACAATCATGGGATCTGAAAGAGAATTTTCAGCAAAGATGCAATTATAAATGCAGTTCTCATATACATCACAAAAACCGACACTAGACTATGCACAATGCATTATAGTTATACTCTGTTTTGAAAATAAGACAAATGTATCTAAACATTTTTTTAATACATTTCCTAATTATGCCATATTTATAGAAATAAATTCACTGGTGAATTAATTATTTGGAAGGCCGTTTTTTTTCAAAAAAGGCATGATATGACGTATTCTTGAATATTTTATATAGCAATTTTTATTAGTTACTAGGCTCCCAGTACTAGTATCCTATTGAATTTTAAAAGATTTGCACGATTTGGTTTAATTTTGAAAAATTGTATTCTATTATCCCAGAGTTCATTTCTTTATGCAATACGCATCTTATAAGCGTTTGAGCAATTTGCATTTTGTATTTCCCTACCATATATCGGCACATATGTAAGGTTATTGCTTTATCAAGACTGTGGTTATGATATAGAGATTTTAAAAGGTAATGTTTGTTTATAGCCGCATTTAAAACAAACCAAAATATTTAAAATCAATTGGACGTTGTTCTGTCTGCATAAAATGCATAGTGACGTAAAGACAATCTACTCCTATAAAAATATTCGCAGATAGAGCAATAAAACATAATATTATGTTGTACATTTATTTGCATAATAGGTGTTCCTTGAGAATGGGCAAGTGCGGAATATATTACACAAAACAATAAACTTCACTCTGGGTTAGCATATTTCGAAAATAAGTTTTCTTCTGCTTCAAATTGAAATTTCTAAATGTTTATTGAATTGTTTTTGGATAAATGGTTTTGGAATCCTTAAGTAGCAAATGCTACCTTCTCCAATAAATGTAATGGAAGGTTAAAAGTTAAATTTTACAAATTTTTCCAAAAATTTCAAATATTCAAAGTTTGTGCTCATTATTGTGTCTGAATTTATTTATATCATGTATTTCAACTCATATATTCTCACATTAATAAAAGTATAATAGTAATGAAGTTCACCGTTGCTGAATACCAAGTGATATATAATCTGCGTATTCCGTATAATTTGCGAGATAAGATATTATTTACTTAAATGCATCCAACAGTTAGACTTAAAAGTATTGCGTACAGAATATAATATAGAATAATATACAAAAAAACTAAATGGATATGTGGAATACTATAAATACAGGCGAAGGCGAACTATAGAATAAATCGATAGGATACGTTAGATAATGCCAAGTTTTAAGTCTTTATTTTCTACATTGAAAATATGGCATACATTTCACCTTATGGGATCATGATTGACACCAATTCGCAAATACAATCAGATATTTATGTACCTAACTGTATGTAGATTGTTTCCAGGAATAGTGGATACACAATTCAGTTAAGATATAAATAAGTTGTCACTAAATAGTTAAGCTGTAGATGGGATGAATCGTATATGCACGAGTCGAGTACTAAGAAGGGTGCGACATGAAATGGGTAAAAGAATAATAACAAGTCAGAGCGTGATTAAGCGAGCAGACTATCATGGTTGGCATAAAACTGGAAATACATATGACAGTAACGTCATTTCAATGCCAAGGTCGAGGATGAATGTTAATTCGAAAACAGAGTATGCACATTTTGCACATGCAGTACATCTGTGCCTTTCGCACATGCCTTTCGACGGTTGCATGCAGCCTCTCTGTATAATTCATACAAAGGTATATCTAGTAATGATTATGTAATCCAATTTTATGTGTAATATGTGTAGGGGATTCATTTACGTCTAAGCTTACAGAGTGGTAAGCACTTTATTATGCAGGTACATCAAATAGTGCAGATTGGTGTTATTAAGTAGACAGATAGCAAGCAATAATAAGCACAACTTCACATCCCACTGCCCCAAAACATGCAATAAATATAAATACTACTAACTCATTTTGGACAGAACCATTTACCGTCAGTGGTCAAAATGGTTCAAATGGATGCATCAAATAGCACTCGAAAGCAATCAAGACGTGATTGATGCTTGAAAAATTCTTAATATAACGTTTTAGGGTATCCCATTCAAAATTTCGAAAAAAATGTACCAATTTTGATGTTCTTGCATTTGTAATAAGTTAAACCTACGCCTAATTAATGGTGAGACCCAGAAGATGGTTGATGATTATATTATGGCATAAAGATTACTATTAAAATAAAATAATTTTTTTGGTTGTTATGACCAATGTGACCACTTTTGGCCGTTTTGACCGGTCCTAATGGGAAAAAGTGGTCACTCCATTATTAACTCTCATGAGCTGTATTGTAATGGTTATACCTATAAGCGACTGCATCTGTATCAGTGATATCGAGTGCAAGTAGTCTACACGTGTGAGTATAATTAGATGTCTGCCGTGCCTTAGTGGAGCAGTCCAGTCCTTCAGGTTGGTCTGAGCAGATGATGCGAATCTGATCTTCTCTCCTGAAATTATTCTTTGGGTTTTGGGATACTTAACGTTGCAGCTGCTTGGGATATTTAGGCAAATTGAAGCATCATCCCAACAACTGTAACAACTATGCACTGTTCGGTAATTAATGAATCGGAAGAAAGGTTTCACTTCTTTAATTAAGCAAAGGGTTCAATCCAGATTATAACCTTTGTTGAGGCTATTTATCAAGACATCTGATATCCTTTATAATACTCTATTTACTGGTAATAACATTTCGATTGTTTCAGGCTTAGCAATTATTACGGCAAAAAAACAATTCATGCAGCTGCTCTGCAAAAGCAAATTTAAATTACCAATTTTAAATTAAATGGTTCAATAATTTGCACCTTTTGCACTGACCTGGGCAGAACCGATTGCTACCCATTACTACCAAATTAAATGCTACTTTGACCGTTTTGCCAAAGTAAGTATGCTAACGATAAGCGTGCCCACCTTATAGTAAATAATATTTAGTCTACACATAAGGTCTTCAACATGCATTTAATAGCATCTCCTAAATAACTTAATTGTGCTTATTTAAAAATAAATTACAGAATATTATTCAGTCACTGCTGCTATTTTTCATCAAAAACTATTGATTTGATAATGTACAGATTCTCATCTGCATAAGCGTTGTTCAATAGTAGTATTAGCTTCAGGTAAGCATGTATATCTAGATCAACGTAGGAATACGCTTTTTGAACTGAAATAATCATATACGTGATTATACTTACCGTCTCAGATTAGATTTCATAGTTTTACGTTTACGTTTATTATCTGAATTATCAGTAGTGGCGAAACCTTGAGTGGAGGTACTAATATTACGCATGTAAACAATAAAAGTCTCAAAAATAATATTTTGCTGGAACTGATGACGACAAGTGACCTTGGAGACTATAAAATGAAAATGGACTGATATGTTTTAATCCATAATATGCGATTAACATGATAGTAATTTGCATAGAAATGATTCTACTTGCCGAATTATGGAAAACGTAATATTTGTAAAGGCGAAAAGGTCTTTCTCTGGTTTCCTTTTCATACACCTTTCCTACATAAATCATGGTCTACAACTTTCCGACCGCACACGTATTTTTCCCCGTTTTTCTCAACTGTAGGAAATTTTTTGCGCGGATTGTCGACAAATAGATATACGACATTGAAAACTGGGTAAACATTGCCATGAAACAGCCGAATCAAAAAACTATTATTAGTTCCGCTGGTAAACGGCATTTTTGCGTAACAGGAAAATAAATTAAGCATATACACAGAAATATTAATATTGGTGAGCGAAATAAAATATTATCATGAAAGTAAAAGTAATCAGATACTCTATGTACTACATTTTATATTATGTAAATTCATTCAGTGAGTGACATGCCAAATAATAAATTATTATCCTACGAATGTCTACTTAGCGACTGAATGTATGAACGGTTCGAATAAACATTATTATGTACACCGACCTTAAATACAAAGTGCATAGCAGGGAATGAACATTTTAATGGTTAAGCAATAAGCTGTAAAAATGAATGAAATGAAACGTACCACAGTAGTAATGAGAATGAACGATGCTGCGGCGATTGAACTTGAGCAGACTTCGTTTATATTCGTACAGGGGATTTTCATTGAAAATAAGACATTAATAACCATCGATGTTTGAGGTTAAAGTGACCCTAAAACACTTTGGTAGTCTGCTATGAATTTCCTTAAAACTTATTACGACTTAAACATTTTTCCAATGCTAATTAATGTCTCTTATAAGTCTTTGTTTCCAATGGACTAGTGCGAAAAATCAATTTGGCGTAGCATCTCCCAAATAACAAAACTAAAAAAATACCCAGAATTAATTTTAATGGAATAATAAGATTTTCTACATGTAATTAGAAGTTCCAACATCGAATGGGTTAGATAATGGATAAGATTTTTTGTATGACCTTATCAATAACCATTTAAGAAAAGTTAAGTTTATTCGGCTACCAAGATATAGGAAGATAAAAGATGGGAATTTAGGGGTAATAAATATAATGTATTCTGTTCGGGATTGAAAACTCTTTCAAAAATATCTACCTAATAATTGTCCTAAAATTTAAGAAATACCATTTTAGTATTGGCTATCATTGAACAAAAATTATGGCATTGCGTTGACAAAAAAGAAAGAAGTGCAATAATTATTTTTGCACATCCGGATTCCTTGTAATTATTTTTTTATTTAACCGGAAAATGGCTTTGCATGGTAATATCAGTATGTTTTAAGAGTTAAGTACATGACGGTAGCACGACATAAATATCTCAAGCAATTCCGCCAGAATTGTTAATATGGAGTGGCCTAATTAGTCTGTTAGTTTTCCTCAAGAGCGAAGTCTAACTGTAGAAACAGTAATAAATTTTATTGTTTCTGTTTATTTAATAGGGGAAGATAAGAGTGAAACACTGTTGCTAACTCTAGTGGTGAGGTATCTCAGTTGCGAGTTTTAATAATAGCCATTTTTATTTTGACTAATGAGTACAGATTGATGATGTGGGAAATAGGAGGATAAAATCACCTGGGTAGTAGGTTTCCCTAATATAAGTAAGCAAACTATCTTCCGTAGCCCTTTGCACTTACTACTGTCCAGAAACAACTGTTGATCTCCTCTGAATGACTACAATATAAGAAATTACTATTTTGCCCTCACAAATAGAGCTCATCCATGATGTCCATGTAATATTCCACACGTGTTTGTAACAACAGAAAAAATGCATTAATAATGTAACATATAAGTGGAATATAGATAAACCTACCAGAGGCCTCTAAGCAAATATATTATGCAGTGTACATGCAAATACAAATGGAAAACACTGTCGGAATATATACTCGGCGTATTAAGCATAAAATATTGAATTTAACGTATTTAAAGTCATCATTACTGGACAATAGTGCGGTTTGTATTTTATTGTAATTATCATTGCCAGTGCATTGCATGCAGTGTCAGTGTTGATCCAGTACATGACAAGGTTCCTTTAATGTATGTAGAGTGAATTGGCACACAGAGAAATACGATGGTGGGTATGCAGAAATGTGCAATTGCTTTCCCACTTAGCAGTAACGTTTCCAATCCTGTACTGAAATCTATGTGCAAAATCCTAGTCTGATGTTTGTAAATATTATGCTCTTTCACGATAATGCGAGGCTTGGGAGTAGGTTTTGAAGAGCCTTCACAAAGGGTCAGGAATGACCTGAGATATATTTCCGCCACGTGGAGCAGATGTTGACCTTGTTCTGGAGAATCTTTCTTTCATCCATTTAACACAACGCAACACACTGTTCTCTTGTTTGCCTTTTTGCAATTATTGTACATACATGCATAACGATACTCGCTGGATTATGCTGATAACACTGAAAGATTACTATATCTCTGCACTTGGTATATCTCATCTGCATTTGCACTTCTCCTCACCACAACAGAAAAACACACAAGTAAGACTAGTAGTAGTAACATTTGTGCAGCTCATCACTGTATTATGCACTTAGCACTCTAAACTACTAGAGGTACTACTTCTTCGCATCTAACTATAGTAAATCCTGTCTATTTAACCAGAATCATCTCATCGTACAATTGCAATTACATTTCCCATGACTTGGATAACGCTGAAATTCGTATACCTTACATTACATTCTCAACTCACTCTTCTGTTAAGAGTATCGCACGCGTAACGCGTGTGTTTTACTGCATTCATTATTGCATCGCTTATAATTATGACATTTACAGAGTTGGACAGAAATTTAATGCAATTTTAAATTTAACTATTGATCATTTAATTCATCCTCAACACCTAAGATTTCTTTCAACCATTGAAAACTTAATCTAGTCGATCTTCAACGATGTACAGAGTGCGAGGTCAGCAAAAACAGCAGAAAAAAAGTTTAGCTGCACAAGAAATGCAAAAATAATTTATTTCCACTTGTTTAAATCACTGTGAGAGAATCTCCGCTCTTCATGCGTATTTTAGTAGACGTCTTACGTACTTGTAATAATTAGACGAAGATCATGCATTTTTTTTGGACTCTTATTTTACAATTGTAGAAAGGCTCGAAGTTTTGAGGTTACCTTTTACCAGTTCACATAAGTATCCCATAACTTGAAGTACTAATTAAAACTCAAGCTCAATAATTAACCAAGACTGGAGAATTTCCTTGTTTAAAGGCAGAGCTAGCTAGATGAGGTGAATATATCCGCGTCGGAGAGGTAACTTGTAATTATTATCATCATTAATATGATATATTTATAAATATTTTCCCACTCTACTGCAATTTAATGATGAGTGCATATATGTGATTGATTTAATCATGCTCGTTTATTCAGAGACTAGCAATGTAACATTAAATTAAATGTTATGAAAACTTAAGGCTGACTCAACGAAAGCAAAAACGTTGACAGTAACTCAACCCCTGGCGAGAAATAGAAATATGGTATATTTTTTGAAGTATTTGACCTATGCTTATTGCGGAGATCAGTCGTGGCCCTTTTCTCCAAAACTTCTCTACATTATTCAGAATTAATGCTTCTTAGAGCGACAAAGAATAATATCCAACCTAATTTTCTGCAGAATGTTTTCTGCATATAAATACTGTATCCCAAAATGGAGTTAGCACTTTTTTTATTATATCTAGCACTCAGTAGGAACGCAAACAGAAAATATTTACGAATGTTATAAAACAAATACGTGATATGTTTGTGCTGACATTTATTTCCTAGCCCAATACCAAAATGACTTCATACAGGCGCAATTGATCAAGCAGCCTTAAAACAAGATATAATATCTATTAATATACCCAAACATGGCATTTACGTACATTGAAATTGAAATCCAGAAAAAGTATGTTACATGACATGATTAATGACAAAGAAACTTTTACCTTACCGCACGTATCGATGCTGAGGAAATAATATAAGGAATAAGATTAGTGCATTAGATATGATTATTGCGTAAATTATGCAGTCAGTGACATGTATAATTTATTATGCGAATATTTTCATAAACAGGTGTTGTAACAACATGAAATAATTAGATGCAATTTCAAAGTACAAGACATAAAATGCAGTGGCAGTGAAACTGCATAATATAAAAAATAAATTTATGCATCAAAAAGCTTCTAGAATCTCATAATTATGGTACGCGGGTATTTATTAGACTAATGACGATTGTACTTTCCATTAGTTTCCATTGTGTAAATACACGTGAAAGATAATCGTATTATTCTCACAAGAAAATAGATTTATATGCAAAAGGTCGGGTCTAGGGCAGACTCGGCAGACTGTAATAGCAGGCTAACTTAATTTCTTCGAGATTTCAACAAAAATAAGTTTTTCAAATTTTTTGCATGTTCTGAAGTTCATACATGTGTCGACAATTCATTACACAGATAAAATGACGCAACATCTGTGGTAATTTGAACATCAGGTTTTGCGAGAATGACAGGATTGACTTTGGCAGACAAATGAGTAGGCATAACCTAACCTTTAATTCTCTTTGCAGTAGTTCTCCAGTTAGATTTTAATGTGTTAAATGCCCTACACGTGTCGGCTTGGAGAAATATAAAAATTTAACTAGCCAAAACAATGTACCTACCTACGCAGTGCAGTAGACACTGTGTTAGTGGGTAAAAACTCATATGCATTAGCCTACATGCAAGCGAAACTAGTTTTCTGCTGCGCCAATAAAATACCATATACTCTAATAAAACATTATAGTATATGGCCTGGGATCATCTTGTTTGCTATTTCATAATGTATGGTCGGGTATATGGATCATCCTTGCACTCAAATAAGGCATATGCTATTTATTTCCATTTTCATATATGTCCAACTAGCCATAATGATCTTCTATAATAAACTCTATTCTTTATGCCTTAATGATTTATTTTATTTTGATCATCTCTGCTTGCTTCATACGATGAGCAAGGTATGCATGTTTCATACTCGTGCACTATTAGGGTGGGGATTTCGTGCATAATGACCTATAAAAATAACAGATAAATTGTTAAGACATCTACCTATGCATCTCTAGTAATCTTCTATCTCATTTTTAGATGGCAATATATTTTCGTGTGCTTATTTTTAATGCAGATCAGCCCCAGACATAAAAATTATTAATTTAGCATAAATATCCATTATAACTAGAAAATATAAACGTCATCTGCCTCGAGTTAGAATTTTGAAGGGCAGGGTGAAGGATTTCCAATCCAAGAATGTTATAAATCCAGACATAAAAACTTTACTACGGCTTATAGCAGACACCTGTCTCAACACATTTGGATACCTGATAAAGGTATAGCGTATCACAATGAAATGCTATGTGCACTTAATTGTTTACATCCTCTGCAACTCATCTACACGTTTTAAACACCATTTAAATTAACTACCTATTTATACTACACTGTATTCTTTGTATTTTAAACTTGCAACTTCATCCTCAACTTAATGTAAATATGTCTCCAATTTTTATATCCAGTTTTTGTTGCTGACAAATTTCGGTAAAACATTTTCCTGCTACTGCTTTACAATAAATATAATAGTATGCAAAACTACTTCCATTCCCTTTCTATAAACAACTTATTGGAATATTATTAACCGGAGTTGCCCATAGTTTTCATTTTTAAATAATAATCCATTCTCTGAAGGACCTCCATTCTTCAATTTTAAAGAATCATATAATCGATAATTAGTTTAAAAATAATCAAGATCATTGCTTCTAATCCACGTGTAACTAATCAAGGTATGTAATTTATTCCCAAAAAAATTAATGGTATTGAAGATAGTATTTTCTAAAAAATCCTTTTGACAAGAAAATAATTTTAACCCATCATACATTTGTCAATTGCGTTTACTAGTCTAAAATATTTATGACAGCTTGAGAAGTTTGCTTCAACATTGGTGATTATTTTATTTCGTGAGGATAAAATAATATTGTAAACAGCAGCTATACAAAATTTTTGCATCTGAAATTTTTATTCATAGTCTAAAGAACTTTGCCCAATTTTAATGTTCCAAGCTGATCTCTAATCATTCATCAATTTGTATCCCTTTTGAAAGAACAAAAATAATAACTGCACATTTTGCCAATATAAAAATTAAGATATTGTTAAAATATCAAAAGAGACTTAGTAGGTCCGTATGAAATAAATGTTGTGAAAGGAAAGAAATCGTTAAATAAAAAGTATAGGAAATCTGAATTGATAGATTCAATAATTATTCAACGAGCCATAACAATATTGTGGCTCTAATCAAATTATATTTCAATTAGCTACAAACATAGTGATAAATGTCAATGGCATAAACTAAAACTTGTTAGGTGTAACTTTTCCTTGAGTGTTGAATCTCGATTGAGGTAAGATATTGTAGAATTTAGTCGTTGAGTTGAACTTAATTGACTTCTACACAAACGAGACTGTGAGGTTAATGAAATCTAATACAGCTCATAAGTATTTAAAATCAAAAAAGGAAATTATACAACTTGTTATTCATTATGTCTATAATGACAATGTGTTGTAAATATGTACATTTCCTTGCCTGAATGCAACTAAGCACACAGTCATGCATGCCTACCTAAATTCCAATTGACTGTGGATTTGAATGTCTAAACAACTCTATGGTGCGTACTAGTAATAGGTATATGCATTCAAATCAGGAAAATTATTCAGAAAATGCTGCAGAAAAAGCATGTAGGTAGTAACTGCAGTAGATTGAATGATAGTAATAGCATTTATTTCTATTAGAATGTATATGTTCATCTGGCAGACGTGTCTCATGAATCCTCATCAATGAGATCTGTGGCTTCAAAGACATTGAATTGTACTCTTCACACTCTTCATCAGAAAATAATAATATGATTGGTCATGACTACATCTGAATGGCTCCATATAGCTTGAGTAAAACTCTTTTCATCAATCGTCTGCTCAGACAGGAAGCAAATTTATAATAAATGATAAGCTTTGAATACATGAATAGTGACAATACTTTTAGCTCTATTGCCAATTCTATGTATACACCATCATTTCACTGTTACTAGAATCTATACTTTACGTTATTAGTTTTCATCTCCGCATTCCTTTGTGGCCTCCATTTGAATTACACAAAATATGAAATAGAATGTTTATCAAGACATACTCAACTTTTCTTTGCACTAAGAATCAATTCAAATCAAACTGGTAATAGATTATAGACGAAAAAGTAAATTTATTCTTAGATTCCTGGAATTGTAAGTTTTATATTTTCGAATACTATTGTTTGATTTAAAAAATGTCATCTTGGAATTTAAAGTGGGATCTTGAAATGAAACTAAAGTACAACATAAAACAAATCCTTAGTTTACAGAATTTGTCCTTGAAAGTTTTTTCAAAAATCTTTAGGAGATCTATTTTGGTACAGAAATGTAGGTAGCCAAGAATTTTCAAGCCATTCATTATAGTTTTCTTTTAACAGTCATTCTGGTTACTGCAATTGTTAATGTAAGGTTTCCAACTCATGGAAAGGAAAATTATGTTTTCCCTCGTTAATTAAAGCCGTATTAAATTGTAAACATGAAAACGTTCCTTTTTCAGAACTGAAACGAATCAACCGAAATAAAAATGGTAATACATCTTCCTTTGGCAGTTCAGACAATTACATTTTGCTTTCGTTTCTGGGTGCTATGATTATCTGTTCTATATCTGGTATTTGAGTCAAATTGGCTACCATAATTGGGCAGATACTTTCAATTAAATTATGCATTAGAGAGTGCATACCAATATTCCTAAAAATAAGCTGCTTTCATAAAAATTACTTGGGGATTTCAATACTTTTAGTTTTTAATGTACATTTATTGCACTAGCCTTCGATAATATATCTGTTAATAAAATTATACCAATATGCTAGAATATATTAGAATTGCTTTTCGGCGTCATGTCGTTATAAATAATTAATTAACTAAAATACAAATGTCTCTCTAAAGCAAAGTAAGAATGGTCAGCTCCTTTTACTGCAATTATAAGAGCCTGCGGCAAATATGGAGTGAAAAGAAATCCATATTTTTAGAAGCCCAAAATTACTCTTTAAATACACGTGGTACTTACTACACATCTTAGGAATTCGAAATCAAACTAGATAACAATATTTAGTTTAAGAAATTTAGCTTTGTATGTATTTAATATACAAATATTTTAAAAGCTTCCTACTATTAAAATGTTTTTAATTCGCATATTTCCTTTAAAACAGTTAACAATGCCATTTTAGGTACTTTAGAAGAAAACAAAGTAAATGAAATATTTACGTAAGTAAATCAATCTAAAATTTGTCTGTAACTCAAAAATGCCATTTCGTATTCAAGAAATACAATAGCTAACAGTGCAAAAATAAATAAATAAATGAGACAGTTTACACACAACAGTTGAATGTATTTATTACATAAATATATCTGATATACTGAATATTATTAAACTTAAATAAATGTACAAACAGTATTACGAAGAATAAAATAAAACAAAGCATTTTAGTTTGGCAATGAGGAAAAACTTGATATTCATGGATAGAGGTGTAAATAAGTAGATATATTTATTTAGTTGATAGAATATTAATTTACACTAACAAGTAAGTAACATTGAAAAAGTAAATGTACAAAGCAAGTCACATAAGACATTTATTTCCTTTAGGGATGTACAACTTAAAAGGTAGTAAATAATTAGGAATTAGATTTGTGATATGGAAAGTCATGAATAACATCAACATACTATTTTATAAATATTTATTTTGTATTAACAATTTAATGTCAGACACATTTATTTGTGCAGTGGCTCAAGTCACTTTTCACTCTCGTTATAAATTGGCAACACATGACCAAACTTTCGAGTTATGATTCGATTGCATTATATATTTGACACTTCATACACTTTTATTTATATTTATTTGTAGCAAATGAATTGAACTAAAAGTTGTATTTACGTAGGAGACACTATTAAGTTGTCTGTCCCTCTGTAATAAAGAACCTTGGTAAATGCTTAACATTTACAGTTCATAAGCTTCACTAAATATATGCATTCAGAACTCGCAGTCAGACACTAATAATTATAATATATACATGCATGTAAATTAATTTGAAAAAGACTGGACGGCTACAACATCTTCTCATTTACAACAATATTAAAACAAGTACAATGTTGAAAATGATAGAATGTTGAACTCCTTAGCTCATTATTATTAGTTATGGCAGAAATAAATCCTTCTAAGCTCTTGCTAATATAAAGTAGATCTAATTGGATTTATATCTAAGCTATCTTAAATACTTTGCAATGGAGAGCTACCTTTAAAGCTTAGCCAGTATTTACTATTACAAGGGTAACAGTGACATATTTTATGTTTCTCACCGTGGAAATTAATTAAAATGTGTTTATTCCTTTCCATAATTAAGATAAACTTTTATAGCTGTTAAGACAAATAATGAATAGGTACATTCTACCGATTTCGTCTACCATAAAGTTTCAACTGTTAGTGTTAGCAACGTTTTATAAAGTTACCTCTACTACCATAATGCTACTTTATTAATGTTTCACATGCATAATATATTTATGTAAGTAAGTAGGTATCTGTATGATTTAGTACTATGGTTGCATTTTATTTTTATTTTGAAAGTAGTTCTATTTTTATATACTTTGATATATATTTTCTCATTTTTCTCATTTTTTGGTATCAAGGATCATTTGACTGGATTGGAAAGTATAGTTTATTCTCAGATACGTTTTCAACTTGCTGGTTGTGTGGTACACATAGCTAATTGCTCTGGTTAATTTGGAATGAAAATTACGGAGAAAAATTGTTGTGGCCATGGGAAATATATTTAAGCCCGTAAATTTACTTCAGTCAGGTTTGCATTTGCTTTTCATACATAACTCTCTTGTCGAGATGAATAAAGGAGGAATGAGTCCAACAGTCGTGGATTAATCAGGTCATCCGCGTTGAGCTGCTTCACTACGTCGTAACCGCAGATTGTCACCAGCTTCCTGAGTGTCGCCTGGAATACAAATTGAATATAGAATTCAGATTGGTAATTTACTATAACTAGCAGAATTGATTATTCCATTCGACGCTTTAAATGTTGTAACAAGCTGTACAGCTTTTGACTAACTAGCCACATAAAGATTAAAATAGAGCATATTTTCCAGTGTCTAAGACTGGTTTGGGCACTCTATGCACATTTGTTTGTTATAATTTTTATAATAGACTTACGAGACAAGCTATTAGAACTCCATCGGAATAATTTCTCTCCTTTTCATTTCTGGACAGTTGAACTAGACGCTGAATTCCTCCCATTCGCATTACTAGCTGAGCTACTCCGTCCTCATTTGCAAGTCTAAATTTAGTTCAATAATAAAAGCAATTCAATTAAATAGGCCAGTGTGAATATTATACTTTAAATGTTTATTTTAACAGAAGTTAATGAGTTCACATGCAAAACCTAAACCTAGATGTAAAATATAATTCATCATCTTGTAATAAAAAGCGATTATTCCATTTTAAATCTTTGATACAGAGCAGTATAGAAACATTCCATTGACTCCTAGTCAGAATATCATAGAATTAAATTAATTTATAGTGAAAAACAAGTGGTAACAAAATGATGTTATCTGTTCTTCTAAACAATGTTGTAACTGCATCGTTTTACTAGAAAATCTTACTTTGATTATGTAATTAATGTATCTAAATCAAAGCAGATAAATCTACATGCAGCACAGTCATGTTAAAATATTAGCTTATGTTACCCGTATACGCAGCTTCTGAGAACTAAAGCAGAAATAAAAATTTCCATTTCTTTGCGTGTAATAAATTCAGATGTTGTAAGAGAAAGAGTATAATGCAGGGACTTGATATAAGACCAAAACAATTGCATAAAATGCAATAACGACCTTGCATTTTAAACTTATAGCAAGTAAAACTCTAAAAGGATAAATAAAGGTGACATTGAATTTATAGATGCTGAATTTAATTACGATCGAGATTGAGATTAGAATAATCTGGAATTGGGACAATCGGTTGTTATAAAATAAATACCTATCAGCTAGGGCAAACAAGGTACGTTACTTATCAGATCATATAGACTTGACAGCATAATATAATTGTGATAAGAACAAAGATACTCGCTTTGATACCGATATCTGTATAGCATGTCAGTATTTATTTATCTAGACTCATGAAAATGCAAATACATACGTCTTTAAAAGGCAGCACAGAATCACACTCTTAACGGATGCGAAAAACATACAACAAAAATTGGCAGTGGTTAAAATGGCTAAATAATGGTATATTAAGCTGATGAAAAGGTTTTGAATTGGTGAAAATGAATGCTAAGAAGAAAAAGAACTGCTAGGGAAAGTTGAAGAAGAGGATGTAGATAAAAAATTATTTTTAGCCTCGTAAAGCCTTTTGTGGTAGTAAAATTTAATTTCCTTTTGACAATAAAATAATTTCATGCTAGCAAAGAAAATATTTGGCCATTTTAAACCACAAAATCTTTTAGCTGGTAAAAATGTTGAAAAAGTAGGACTAAACTATAAGAGACTGTAATTGTAAACGCTGGTGGTTTTCTCTGGCGGAGAAGTTTTTTCATGTAGATATTATACAGAACTGGTGGAAGGCAAACAAGTTCCCCGGATTTCCGATTCACATGTTTTTGCATGCGTTAGTTAATATTAAAAAATACTAACGCCTGCAAGCTCTGCTTGTTTAACGAGTACACGAATATATACGTGACTATTATGAGGTATCAAATGCCATATAGATTATTACATAACATCCTCCGGCGAAAAACTTAATATTTTCGTGTTTACATAAGTTTCTTAGTAATTCTACCTAGTATTTTATGATCTTATTCAGAGGAACTACTTACCCTAAAGAATGAATAATAAATCATCCAGAGTTTTATTAACTTGAATCCATAACAACATTTCAAATCAAAAGGCCTACATGAATGTAATATCTACCAAGAACTAATTTTGTGCTACAAGGCAAAGCTTTACTAGATGATGAGCATGATTAGTTCTCTCTCATAGCGAGTTATAAGGAGAAAAACATCTTATGTTAAATAGAAATCTGTCTAAGAAGATGCACAAAGAAGATTTGCTTTGAAAGACATTAATTTTATGTATCAATATATGTCTCTTTCGGAGAGGTATGGTGCCCGTTTGACGATTCGTTATGAAAGAGGCAGCTCCTCATTTTCCTATCTTTTAATGCTTATCTTGATTTTGAAAAGAAAAATAGACAAAGAACAACCTTGAGATTGCAATCGTAGATTTTTGCTGAAGTCTTTCACAAGCTGTGATTTCTGGAGAAGATTCCGACAGAGAAGGCCGCTTTTGAAGAAATGTAAGTAGCGCAAGAATTCCACCGGAGCGAACTATTTCTTCTCGGCACTCTTCCATCCCACTCATATTGGCCAATATAGTGGCTACCTGTTGATTTGCAAAATAAATGTAAAGTAATGTTAGGCAGCACAGATGTACAATGTCATGACTACCCAAAGCATCAAATAAATGCATCCAAAACATAATGAATTCATTTCGTTCATTACATAAATCTTTTAATCTGTCTTTAGCACCCGTGGCTTGTCATGCGACAGATTGACTCAGCTCAGATGCACAAAGATTGTAATCTAAAATTGATAGCTACTACATGCACTCTCACTTCATTGATTTACTAAACTAAAATTCCAGTAGTAATAGATACCTACGTCACTTTCTGATTATTTCAGCTGATTAAATTCAGACATAACATCATAATTTAAAATCAAATTTAAAAGGTTATTAACTTTTGTCTACAAAACTTTTCCCTAAATAGATATGCACTATTAATTTTCAAAATTTAAATAAGTTTGTGAGAATTGATAATTTCAAGTGTCCATAATTATTTTATTGTGATTTTATGGATTTTAAAAATATCATTTCTTTAAAAATAGTTGAAATTTTTGAATCGTGAAAGAATAGGCGACTGAAGAAGATAAAAAGTGTTATACATTATTCAAAAGAATCTGTTTCTGAACGATGAAAAAGTGCAAGAACCGAAAATGTTTTGGCTGGGTGAACACAAACCATGGAATGGGAACACAAACCATGGAGTATTCGGATGTAAGCATAATTGATTGCGTAACAGTGAAGCTTATTGAAATTTTTTACATGATCTAGAACAAAAATGGAGAAATCCGGTTTGGTCCGCACAGCATCAATGAGGAGAGTCACAGTTCGGTAGCGCCGCAACATATCCAGCGAAGCAACCTCCAGGAACGTCAAGTTGGAGATTGCAGCGACAACCAGAAGAAAAGAGTCTTCTTCCAGCCTCACATAGGAAATCATATCTGGACAAGAAAATATATTAGAATTTTATGTTGGCGTAGTCGTAGTAATGCACTGAGAGACATATGCAGGCTAGATAAACTTGAAGCCAACTCAACGAAGCAAGTGAGAGAACAACATAAATCATCATGAAATATTCTGCACAATCCTACTATTATACAGAATTTAGGAACTGTTCCAGAACAACACAACTTCTCGTGGCATTTACTACTTTATCCTCTACATACCAAAACAGTATTTACTAACTTAACGCATTTGTATATCAAATAAAAATGGTACGATGCATTTTTCATCTTAAGTACAGTATTGATTACTTCCTTTCATTTTCCACACCCCAATATTTACAAAAATGCTCTGCGATAACATACTATGTTGCAATAAATAAGAAATTGGACCGTTCCACCGTCTAAAATCCTTAAACATTTATAAAAATCGTTCAGAGCGTCAATAACTAATATCAGTTGCTTTATGTCTACTAAAATAATATACAAAAATACTTCAATCAAGTCTCGTTTGATGTGGGACATTGAGCAACAATAAGAACTACAGGACAGGAAAATGAAAGAACCAGGGCAAGGTTTACCGCATTGTCTAACTCAACTCATTTACCGTTTAATTACAGCCTAAACCGATAAATGTTAACGAGCTTCAGATAGTCAAATGGTACTACTTAACTGTCTGTAAACCACTCTCCTATTTATATATGTATTAAAAGTTGGAGTGATTCGTGCATTATTTAATCCGAGTATGATTCGTGTATGTTTACAGATCAAAACTAACCGTAAATCTGTATGCAAAATAATTCGGTTAATACGAGCTCTTCTTCTGCTCACTACAGATATAAGTAAGCTACGAAATCATACCACCTCGTATAATACCTAAAGCATGATAAGCCGTTTTGTAATCTTTGATTTCCCTAGAGTCAGTCACAAAAGTCTACAGATATTCGAATTACTATTTCACTACATTCAGCTTTAAAATACCATCGAAAAATATTCCTTCTTAAGTTTATAACTATTTCCTTGGTGTACGTATCATTAAGTTACATGGTACAGTTACATACTAATGCTACTACATAAAATATTTTGTGAGATTCCTAAATCTGGCAATGAATTAGCACAAAAACCCTTCTGACAGAGTTATTCTATTCAGTACTATAATACTACGATCTATATAGATTTGTACATCTGCAGAAGATTATGTAGTACTAACAATGCTAACACGTGTGCTTATGATTACATTTGTTACAGTCAGTATGTACGCGTTGTAGAAACCAGACACATTTACTAAGCATCAAATGTGCACACATTCTGTTTGTACATTTCATAGCATAAACTTACAGCGATGACATTAAACAACTGTAAATATTCAAAACATATTTATTAAATAAAACATTTTTGCGAAATGTGTCTTTCCGTCTCATTTAGGTCAATTTTAGGCTCCATAAATATTTTTGAATATTTACAGTTGTTTAATCTCCTCGTTGCAAGTTTATTCCTGATAAACACAATTGCAACATTTTCTATCTGTAGCTAGTTTTTCCAGTTTCCACGACGTTTACATACTGACTGGTAAATATAGAAGCCTTTTGAATGCACATACTTACTCAAACTGATGCTTATTTCAATTGAATCATTATGCACAAATATATAAATATATGCACATTATATTAAAAACAGATGCCAAGCTCATCAAGATGACTTTCTTCCATTTCTGCATGCTTCCTCAGTCATAGTCGTCCCACTCATTAAAATTTATGAAACACAAATGCATACCTACTTTATTTTCTTCCCTATCAGCATTTTCATGACTTAAATCAGCTTCTAGTATTAAAATAGGCTTCCTATTTAACAAAATGTAGTAAACTGGTGACCAAAATACGCTTTTCCGGATCTCCCGGTGTTTTTCGAATTATGTTATTTTTTGATTAACTGGATATTGTAAAGCATATTCTAAATCTTTCGACAGCATTTCAAAATCATCGATTTGAAGATATATCAATGTCATAAACATTCCAAAGCCAAACCATTTGGTAGTAACTCACTTGTTAATGCTACGATAATCTTTTCCAATTGAATACCAAGACTTCCAAGTAAGCTCTCCAAATCAATCCAAGGATCAGTGGCTTGGGTGAGAACAGACACCGCTTCCACTTTGATGCGAATTCCACATGAAGAATCGCATAACAAATCAGCAATTATTTCGAATCCTCCAGCCTGTAATAGTTCATTATTAAAAGTCTTACTTAGTACATTTCATTCATAACGTAAAATGTATAAGCATTGTCATATAATTAAGTATATTAACTGTACTTGGAAATAAAGCAAAATTTAATTTTAGTGGACATTTTTGGGACCCATTTAAAGTGTGGTATACAAGTAAAATACTATTGACAGCAGAAAGTTACACCACAATGGAAAGTCCCAGCGGTCACTTCCTGTGTGAAGTAGGTGCATTAAATAATCCCATATAATTGACATCGACATAATATTAATCTATGTTCAAGTATTCTAGTTGGTTGAGTTTAAAGCTCACTCAACTCTTGCAGAATTCCCAATAAACGCTTTTAAATGACGAACATTTAATTTCTAGAAAACCTTACTCTTCTAAAGCCTCCACACATTCATCTGAAATATAACCATGCATTTATCTATTATTTAGTTTGATACCATAAACTAGTGTGTATATTTTTGGTGACTCTATGTCTGGTTTGTTACGCTCAATTAAATCCCAATGAAATGCTATTTAGTCATCAGAAAATTAAAGTTAATATCCCGTCAGCATTCCTCCGCTATATTTCTTTGGTTTGTGATATTTGGTAAACCAAATACATTATGTCTTAAAGGTCTTGCAATTAGGTAATGTACCTTATCAAAATCCTTGACAGCCTCGCCGACACAAAGAACTGTCGCCAGACACCGAAGAGCTAGCATTTTTTCATTTTCCTCTGCAGCATCGAGGAGAGCGCCGAGAAGTCCTCTGACAGTGCGGATATCAGAAGCAAGACGACAGAGATGCATGCCTCCGTCGGACAATACGGTGGCGAAAGACCTGAGAGCTACTTTGGCAGGGAGTCCACCTCCTTCAATGGTGTCGAGGATGGCGGATAAATCCCGTGTCAGTCTCAGGTCTACGACTTGGCTGAAGAGATTCCCCAGGGACACAACGCCCTCCACAACCTCGCCCACCACGCTTTGGTAATCTTGACGAGCCGTCTCTGGGATTTCATTGTCAGGGATGACGGAGTAAATATTCTGAGATAAAGCTTCACCTGCACCGTCCCCGTTTCCGGTTTCTCCTCCCGAGTTTATTAGATTCTGCCCAAGGCCGAGACTATGGGCTGCAGAACGAAGCTCACAACAGGAAGTGGCTAAGCGGTTTTCTAGCCTGACGAGATTTCCAAACCCACGAGAATCCTGGAAGTGGCGTAAGAACTCCCCGATGTTGTCCACGAGGCTGACTACGGAGTAAGGAACTTGGGTCAACATCCCAAACTCAAGATGCCTAAAATCCAAAAATTTCATTTGAAATTCAACATATTACAACTTATTCCATTCAAAATATACATTCAGGACTACTACTCCACTAATTCAGTTACATATTGTCATCTATAGTCATTTAAATCTCACAAAGTGTTGTGAGTTTACATAAGCGTACATATTCATCTAGTATATTTGTGCTATAAAGCACAAGGTGCCTTAATATCCAAGCAAATGTGCTCCATATTAATAAATACATGCAACTAGGATTCATTTACATTGCCGATTACATTCTACTACTTTTGAGTTTGCATTGATCAACCACCAATAACTAACAACATAAAATTACTTTGCTTGATATAATGCAGCTCATAATTTTTACTGTACATAAAAAATACAAAATGCGTAATAGAACTAAAACTTAGAAAATAAGCTTATTTCATATTTATATCTATTTTTGTTTGCAATGTGTTGAAAACAGGAAACTAAGTCGAGACAAGATGGAGTTGGGGAATCCCGTTATTGTACAACACCATTAAAATCTTTGCTGGAAATTGATTCCGAGTTTGTTCTAATATTTACAATATACCACAAAGTTCAAACGAACTTAAAGCAGAAAAATTGGTCACGGAAAATCTAAATTAATTATATAACTATACTAACCGAATCATATTAATTGTGATGTTGTGCAAAACCGGTAGTATTTATAATGATGAATAATGTATATACCTACAATTATGCCAAAAACATGTTGTGTTACTATACGAGTCACGAGTATCGACTAAGTAGGTATAGTTGGTAATTTTCACAATATAATAATGACCGTTTGAATTATTTTTCTCTATACTTATTGCTGCTAAATTTGAAGTTGGCTTGATTTTAATGCCATTTATATTTTGAATAAAAAAGTTAAATATTCTACACTAAATATGTACATAGGTATTATTATCTGATGCAGATCTGTGTTGCTTTTAATATAGTGTAAATCAGAAAAAATGATGGATGTTTGCTTATTTTATTTTGAAATCATAAAACGAAATGTATTCAACTTTGTACCAATATGCAAACAAATATTTGTCTCATCTCTGTAACCGCTCCTCATTTAATTTTTATTCTCACTGAAGTGGGGCATCCAATCCCCACAAGAAATTATGATGGTTAGTATTAGATGTTTCAGTTTGAGATAGTATAATTATACTTAGTAATGTGTCGTAATTTTTAATGTAAATATCAATAATATTTTGACTTATAGTAAGCGTTGAAAGTAATTTTCATCTAAAACTGGCAGACCTTACGCTAATTAACCCAGTTACCTAATGGTTTCTCGAGAAGCTATACATTACTGGTATGGTTTTCTCCAATCGTAATAAATCCGGAAACTAAGTATAATATAATATATAATAAATGTAGAGCAATTGATTTTGTCGCGTAATGAGGAAATAAATTATAGTATGAGTATAGTTAGTTCTATGTAACTGTGTGCTCAATTGGGAAATATTTGTGTACTGTAAGAAAGAGATAGTTATAAATAAGAGATGTTGCAAATATTTGACTTACTTGCAGATTCTAGCGAATTCGCCCGAAATGACGCTGGCCATTCTCTCGACATTCTTAATGGAAAGCAAAGGTGCGGAAACAGCATGAATGGCTGCACAGGTTTGAGAAACTCTGGCTCTGCCGTAGTAGTTAGTGCGTAGATTGGCACTGTCCGGATCCTGGAGAATGGATTTATTTTGTAAGGTATGAAGGCATTCATTTTCAGTCTGTTGTCTCAAGTCATGGAGCCACTGTCTCATGGCGTCATTGTCAAAGTGGGACTTGACGACGATAAGCGCATCAGTGGATTCTTCTCCAGCGACAGTCGAATTGCTGCCGTCTAATGTGAAGGAATTGACAGGGACTCGTTTGTAGCCTTTAGGGAGGCTCTGCCACTTGGGGTCCTTTTTGGAAAATACTTTAGAACGACTAGCATAAGAAGACAATTCATTGACAAGAGACTGATCTTCCTCTTCTTCCACAGGGATCTGCGGTGATGCTGAAGAGCGCGCAGCGCGGATTGTGCTAAAACCAGGCTCATCATGCGCTGCCATGAAAACAATGGGGCGTGGCCCAGCATTTCCAGCACTAGAGGAAAGAGGCGGGGAAATAGTGGGAGTGGGTGACGTAGAATGCGAACTAGAGATGTACGGAGGACCCAAATGATTAGTTGGAGGAGAAGAAGTCGAGGCAGAGGAAGATGCTGCAACTTCGGGTCTGTGCACGACGACGACTTCGGCGGAAGATCGGAGGAAAGTGGCGTGACCGTTGCCAACTGTCTTCTCTTTAGCACTGTAACTGGCATGAGGGATTTCGCAATGATTCCCATTCATTTGGCTGTACTTCCTCTCCGCGCTGGGATGAGGGGCACTATGATTTGTAGCAGTTGTGAA
The DNA here is from genome assembly GCA_020055645.1 of Tomocerus qinae. Lineage (NCBI taxonomy): Eukaryota > Metazoa > Arthropoda > Collembola > Entomobryomorpha > Tomoceridae > Tomocerus > Tomocerus qinae. Next base: position 31,925,582 of record CM034548.1, read on the forward strand.
ATTAATGTTATTATTGTTTTTGCTGTTGTTATTACTGTCCAGAGTCTTCATATTTTTGTTGAGACTTTCAAAGTTGTCAATTTTCTGCATGACACTCAGTTTGGTGGAGGTAGTGGACACGGAGATACTGGCACTGGACTTTTTGGGCGTGGAGCAACAGGCTGGGGTTCCTAAGAGCCCACTGCGAGGTCTCTCCAGCGGACTGCACCCGTTCTCCAAGGGCTTCATGTCAAGAGGGGTATGACGCCCGAGATTGTAATTACTACAATTGGAACAGTCTTGCTGGTGAGAGATATGGAAATGGGACGGCGTCCCGTTCGGGATGACTTGTCCAAGAGCGTCGGAACTTAGGACGTGGGAAACTGGGCTGGGACTGGAGAAATAACGTTGATGATGGTGGGCGTATTCGCTGTTGTGGGGCAGACAGGGCGAGTGTGTTTGACGTTGATTGCAGTTTTGATGGGCGTCTGGCGGGACAGAGAGAACTGAAGATGACTTTTTGTGATGGGAGTTTGTGGTCCAGCGCTCGCTATTCCCGTTCTGACTATGAGAGTGACTATGGTGAGTTTTATTGGAGATGTTGCCGTTGCGGCTCTGTTGCTGCCGCCGACTCGCCCGGGTTTCTCCAGAGTCGGAGAATCCAGAATCCTGACTGCGATGACTTCCAGAACTACCCGTCGAGTTCCGACTTCCATCTGTTCCTCGGAGGTCGACTTTTGGTGAATTGATTGCCTCTTCCAGTGGCAATGATAAACCAATGGCTTGCATCACTACTGGTGAATCTAATCCGGCCCCTGAGCCAGATGCTCTTCGAAAAGACAAGTTTACTGGGACCTGTGACATTTGCATCGGGATTGATGAGCAAACTGGAGCTGCTTCTTTGAATTCCCAAGATGTTGGACTAGAGCAGTCCGACTCGTAAAATACTCGGCTGCGACTTCGACGGAATGCACTATTTGTTTCTACTACTCCGGAACTTCGCGCACTTGTCACTCCTGCAAAAGCCATCTGAAATTCAAATCAACACTAAATCAAACTCTTTTCCACACTCCGCAGTGTCTACCTTGTCATATTTGCTTACACTCTCGCCCCCCAATTCTCAAGTATTTTATTTCTATCTATATCTCTATTTACAGAGTGGGATGAAATCTCGATATTGCTATTTACATCCCACTCCGCTGCGAAATAAACTTTTACTATCCAAACCTTTGACAGAAGTTGGAAAATTTTCACTGGACATATTATTAACCCAAAAAATCTCCAGACTGACGGAATGACAAGTGAGATTCAGAGATGGAAAAATACAGCACATTTTCACAAATGACATAAAAGTATGTATAGTCAGAAAGAGGCACTTCTTTTCTCTGGAGCAACCGTCATAAGAACACATGCAAGCATACTTATGATTTCCCGATACTTCTTTCCAACATTTTCTCACGTGCCAAATTGTATTTATAGTATAATATCTGATGTTAGCGTTCGTCGCAGATGTATAAGTGCCACTTAGCACTAATACTACTACAAATAATGTTTACGTTTACTTATTTCCACACAGGTATTCAATATTTCCACAAATGTCGACTCAGAACGATAAGAGCCACCCATAGTCGTGTAGTACTTATTTATTGCTAGTAACTACTCGCAATGTGGATAAGCAAAGCTTTTATGAAAGCTTTTATTCCCTACTTTACTTTAGAAAGGCCAAGAGATCTTATTCCCATTCAGTTTACTCTGCGCTATTTCACTCACAAGAATTACGTAGGGAAAATGGACCTTTATTCCATTTTTTTAAATGTGCATGTTTTATACATCTTTATTCACAGGAGATACTAAAAATCCATGCGGAAAAGATATTGCCTTATTGCTTACTTAGCAATAAAGTAGTTATGGATTTTTTCTTCGAAAATGTCCAGTGCACATAAAAGTAGGTTTTACTACATTTATACCTTTGATATAAATAATGCACTGAAGTGTTTTCTAGTTCATGCTAGCTATAACTTCTGTTTGAATAGCAATACAAATAATATTATATATTGACCGTGCTTTTTCCAAAAATTGCTTAAGAAATCATTAAACCTGATATGCTTTTAAGTTTTGAGTCGTGCATGGTTATTGTGACTGATATTTACTTTTCCCTAGTACTTCCATTACTTCAGGTAGAATAGCGTTTAAAGGTAAATAAATAACAACTAGCTAAGTATGTCGGTCATTAAGTACAGACTCCTTGTGAATTGCGGCTTGATGAATTTAACCTTAATTATCAGATTCGCCTCTGCATTTTTATAAGTTCTCCTGACTTTGCAAAGTTAAAAAACATAATAAAGAAAGTGCTTACGTAGAGTATTAGTTTAGTCTTTGGTTAACGTCATCGGGGAGATAGACTTGGAATATGTAAAGGCTTTGTGACAAAATAAATGGATTTTGGTTTGAAAGGTTGCATCGCATTGTAGTAGATTGGTCACGTCTAGGCCAGAGTGTGTCCAATCCAATTGACTCAATCGCTTTCAATTGACAGGAAATAAAGTTGATCCGACATGAAATCCTGTTAGGGAAGACTTATTTAGGTGGAGAAGAATTCAGCCAGTTCCCTGGGATGTTGCAAACCAAACTAGGCAGATCAGTCTAACCAAGTGAAACGGTACACACTAAACCAAAGGAACGAGCTAACAATCACCTTAGACCTGCCATGTCAGGTCAGCCCATGATAAATAGTCTTGGCACAAAGTGCTCCGAGAAAAATTCAATTTAGAATCTGCCCACAAACTACAGATGCATTAGTAATCTAAGTACTATTAAGTAACTACGTGACATTTTCATTTTAAGCTGTGATTTAGGTTGCAAGTATTTAAGAAATCTTGAGATTCAGTCATCTAGTAGACGACAAGATTTACTTAATATTATCCCACATGCTTACATCATCCAGAAAATAGCAAACCTGAGCCAGGCTCTAAGAACTATAAATATTAGAGTGCTAACGCTGCCTGTCTCCATATATGATTCTTTAAGCCTCTCAAGAAATGCCATACGACAGAATCCGCTTGAGCCCACCTTCTCATGAATCTCCTATAGACTAAAAAATAAATCCATGTAGGTATCTAAGCGAAACAAAAATATTGAATCAGAAACAGTACATTACATCCTGTACAAGTTTCCTTGAAAATCAAGAGTTTAGAGAGCCATACAGTTCTTGGATCTTATTCTTCATTAAATCCTTAGGAAGCTACAAGAAATCGATCGATGCTATCCTATAATGTAATGCAATTATGTAGGTACATGAATCCTAAAGCACTACTTGTAGGTACACGTGTCGTATCTTGAGATTTGGCATGTAATTAATACGTCATGATGATAAAGAACCAATTCCGCTACAGATGGTTTATAACGGCAACCATAGTTACTTTGAGTGTAGGAAGCCATAGAATATTTAAAGGGAGCTGAGCAGAATATTTATCTAAGATAATATAATACCTACATACTGTAAAAGAACATTTTCATATGACTTACTTGAGACACAGGAAACTGAGACGCACAAGGACATTAATCGAATAAGATACCAACTATGTGTAGTTCACAAGAGCCATGTCAAAAACGAGCAAATGTAATTCCAAAGGAAATCTCTGAGAAAATTCTCTTTGACTTGGTTACCGTGTTACTTCATTTGCCTCTTTCCTGGCATGAATTCACAATTTCCTACCTACCGGAAGAAAAACATCCTAATTTAAGGTTTAAATGTCTTGTTTATTCCCCGGTACCCAATCCACAATTGAAATTTCAGCACTACTGGCAAACTCAAATGTATTTACTTCATCTCACAGCACTCAAGCTCACTAATAAGGAAACACTTTCTCAAATCAGCAAATAAGTAGAATCAAATAACCCGATGATACTTGTTTCCTATTTTCAATGTATTTCATTGGTTTTCAATATTTTCCAATACTTAGTCATTGTCTAACGGTAAACAACAACAACTACTCAACTACTTACTAGGTACTTTAAATATTATTATCTTAACGTAGTTATAATAGTAAGCAGTAATAATATATTGACAAGAAAGATAGATACAGAAGAGTGAAAGTGAAAAACCAGTAGTTGGATGACAGAACTAAGAATGAAGGTACAGAAAAGTAGCAGAAGTGCACTTTGGGCAGCTTTCCCACAAACATGCTGGGGTTCTCTGCTAAGCATAACGAAATGTCAGAGGAGTAGACGTATAAAATTCCAATACAAAAAGGGGAGAGAGGATAAGGGCTCGTGCCCAAATTTATTTTCAAATATCTATTTGACATAGGTTACTATATGAATAACGATAGAACAAACATTGGAGTACTCAAACAGCATAAGTTAACATTCCTAAGGGACTGTGAGTGTACACATCGGATCTGTGAAACGATGTATCAGTCGCATATGAATGGAGTTGTAAATGTGTGTAATGCACATCTCTTTAAGTCCAGCCTGGCCAAAAGGTAGTTTAAGAAAAAGGGGAGTCCTTTTAAACCTTTTTTGAGAAAGACATCTGCAGTGGGGAATACAATACGTTCGTTATTATTTGTAGGGTATATGAAACCTTATAGCTCGGATCATGATGAGAGTGACTCTAGTAACCTACTACTACTACTCCCGAGTACTCCCACTGAATGTGTTTCTAATTCTTCCTTGCTTTCGGTTGGCCATTAAATATTACTTTTGCGTTGAATATCTCATAGTGTTAGCCAGGTGCGGAAAATGTACAGTCTTATCGTTGTTGTTGTGCATAGAGAAGGAGTATTTGGCCGAGGAGGAAGAGGAAGTAACTCTAAACTGATTACACAACTGCAGAGAAAATGAAACGTACACAGACAGGAAAACAAGAGGCACACTGAGCAGACTTACAATTAGGTCGTTTATGCAAGATCCTAAGCAGAAGCAATGGCTAATTTAGTGATTCCCAAAAACGTGCTCTCCCGCCCCTTAATATTCATTCTCATTCATGTCCCTCTTTCAAATCACTATTAAATAAACAGCCTTCGACAACTAAACTTTTTCACTCGCCTTCTATATTAAACAGTATCAAAAGAATGAATTTAGCAAACCAGGAAAGATGAGTCCAGTTCCAGTTGGATTGGTCTACAAAGAATTGCATGCATCATGCATTCATTTATTTCCCTTGACAATAGTTCGGATTTAATTAGATCGTAACCTACTTTAGTTTACTGACTCCAATCATTTTCATTTTGGATTTCAATTAACTCGTCTTCAATGTAGTCAATAAATTAAAAGAGAGATGTGCCTATTCTAATTGCACTACATTCATACTTTCTGTTATGCATACATTATAACAGTTTCTCAAGTTGGTGCGAATTGAATCCTGATGAGTAGATTGTAAAATATCAAAGATCAGTCACTATGCACTAGTATTACCTAGATGCCTCATGCATCGTACAATATTGCACGATCCCATCACTATTCTTTAATATGAATTTGTGCTTTATCAAGTTTGCATCTACAATACTCTATTTAATATATCAACTTTTACCTTTTAAACATTATGGCGTTGAAATATTCAATTCTCCTAAGTTTGAGTGCTTTTAAAAGAATGGCACTGAAGTTCTTGAAATAAAGTGTAACTACACAACTTAAAATTCATTTCCCCATGTGTTTCTTGAACTCGGTAAAATGCATATTTTGACCCATTTTTGTGAATCAGGGCCCAAAGGATTCATATTGGGTTATTTCGGAACTATATTATATATGTCTAGAAGTTCTTCACGAACGTGGATTTTGCATATCTCACCTCGATAATTGCTTATTCATCTGTTAATATTTAGTGTTCACCGCCAGTGGAAAAGAATGATGGCATTAAATAGAAAACTTAGTCTGTAAAATCTGTAATCTGTAGTATAAGGCATTTTAAGGTATTTGTATAAGGTACCCATTTTATTGAGCTGGGTCAAGTTTCTGCGACTGTAGATCCAACCTTATCAAAAATATGCAAGTGCAGTCTGTAATTCATTTCGTTCGTTTATTTCTGCCAAGTTATTACTACTTCTGCTGCACGTATTCATTTGAAATTAAAGGGGATTTATGTCCTGGGTAGAATGCAGGGGCATGTGTTATCTCTCGTAAATGGGAATATATACTCGACGGAAAAGATTCGAGAAGTCCGTATTATTATATCCAATTGCAAACAAACAGTGATGTATGGGAATGGCAGACATGCATCATCGTAGATAAACCAGAGGGCCAAAAAGGAAGCCAGACTAAGCGTTGAAGTAACTTTTCATATAAACGGCATGAATGGACTGTCTAAAGTCTCCCCTATTCAAGTCGTTAGAGTACTACGAATAGGATTGTAGCTGGACTTGTGTTATTTATAACTGCAGTTTACGGCTTACATAATAGAGAAGTATTTAGAGGGAAGTTGACTGGTTGATGGTTTTCTATGAAGTTTTAAAGGGCAATCTGTCAGTCAAACTTGTAATAGGGCTACTAATAATATTGTTCTGGCTACTACAATACCAGATAAGAGATTTTTGTCTGTCCGTTGACTTTACCATTCTCTTATCCGTTGAGCTTTGCATTTTGTTTGACTCTCCCGTGCACTTTCATTGCCATTCTCGGACAGTTCGTCCATTCATTTTTCTATCCATCTAGTAATTTAAATTCTTTCTCTTAACGTCTTATTACATTCTTAATCATTTTAAAGGTACTATCAGATTTAAAAATCATGATGTAATAAGTGACAAATTTTGCCACATCTGAAAATCATGTAATAGGTCACAAATATATGTATAAAAGGAAAAGATTAATTGGTGATGGGTATAAATTGATTCCTAGATCTCTTTTAAAGGACATTTCTTGGGAAATTGATACAGAGATGAATGGAGAAAAAATCTTGATGATTTGTACGTTTTAATATAGTGGAATAGAATTTTATGGAGTAACTAGTGTATGGTGAAATGGTGTATATTCAGTGATATATAGGTCGATATGAAATGCACTAACAGTAAATAAGGGTAAAGGACAACAAAAGGGAGGGGTAAGAGAGAGAAAAAAACAGGGAAAAGCAGAAGATGAGAGACTTTTAAAATATATTATTATTATTATAGTAAAGCTTAGAGAGTTTCCATTTGGAGTTGCCTATCGGACTGCCACGGAATGGAATGTGCATTCAAATTTCCATTCACAACAATTCCCCACGGATGAATTCAATGCAATGGCAATGATCGTTCATTCTTTCTCTTTCAAGCCACATTCCTAAATCTGTTAAGGGTATATATATGACTGCCTGAGTACATGGACAGATATAAGGGACTTGCATTTAGTTAGACACTTACATTGTAGATCTACGAAAAAAGTGAATAGAAATCTTTGAGAATATCCAACCACTTCTATCCCGGTTAGTCCCATAGTAACACTTGAATGGGTTTTTCTCATCTTTCATCTTCTGTCCGCTCTTTTCTTCAGTCTCATGCTCCCTGACATCGCTTAGTCCTCCATTTAATACGTAAATACGTTTACTCTTTTTCTTTCACTCTTTTCATAAGATGAATCCTATTATTTATAGAATCTAGCAAACCTCTAATAAAAATACCAAATTTAACAATAAAATTATTTTATTAGATACCCTTAAGCATAACTCTTTTTCTTCATCTAGCACTTACTAAACGAAATTCCCATAGGGATACTTCCTAGTACACTATCTAACAAAAGATTGATTCCAATTTCACAGAAAAATAAATAGTTGGATGGATGCCCATATATTATATTCGTATAATATTTTATATTAAGTCTCCTTACCTTGGATAAAATGGATTTATTATTTACTTTCCGAGAAATTGATACGGAAAAACTGTCATTTGTAAGTACCTGATTTCTGAGAACACTGAAATGCAGTATAATATTTTTACAATTTGCAACCTAACAAAAGATAATAGTAAACAACTTTCGAAAATCAACTCATTTGGAAATTCCAATTCGTGGTAGTTGTCCAAGTAAATACTATGTTAGCTATATTATGTCATAGGGGATTTAAGTATTTAAATTTTCTATACAAGAAATTGACATTGACATCATTAGCCATTGCTATTGAATATATTTTCCATGTTGTATACTATGGCAAAAAGCGCAAATAATATTACAAGTATTTGTATTGTTTGCTCCCTAAGATTTATGCCATGATTATTAATGGTCGGTTTCGTAACGGTTCAGTGTAGCGACAATAAGCGTCATGTGATAATAATAAGGACTAGGTTAATGGGAAATGCAAGGGCGATAGAATAGAGAACTCTTGTTATACTAATCTCTAATCACTAATGTTATACTCAAAGAGACCTGCTAAGATAGAACCGTGAGAACTAAACAAAAACGAAATTCTTCTCCGATTTTACCGAATAGGCCAGTGGAAAGGCAAGGGGAAGATCCCCTTCTATTTTTTTGTCTTTATGTATGGACTTGAACTAGGTTTTAGATTCTGTGTATCCAGTATAATAATTTTTACCCCAGTTATGTACATAGGCATTTATTGTAGTATATAGAATTGACCAGGAGTCTTGTGAGAAAATTAGAACACAATGGGAGAACATATATTAGATGTGTTTTCGATCCGCGGGTAGTCTCATGCTAGCTTTGATCTCTAATTTTTTAAATCAAATATTATAAAACTGTATAGGATTGAAGTTGTAATGCAATACCTACTTAAAAACCGATTGTGTATATTGTACTGTATTATATAAGTATATTAATAAAATGCAATTGTCTATACGTTAATAGTACTGGTTGAGGTAATGGTTGAGATACATTAATTTGATAAGGTTTTGTAATGATAGTAATGAAAATCGATTGGATGTAGTTTGTTTTGGTTTAAAAGTTGATAAATGTTTGTAGGTAGGTCTAAAATGATGTAACTGATAGTGGATGTATATAGAAGAAGGAAAGGTAAAAAAATCAGGACAATGTAAGTTGAAAGTAAGTAGAGTGAATTATTTTCTTTACAAGGAAATTGCTTTCTCTCTTTAAGTTTCAGTTTGGTTTAGTTTAAGTTGATTCTACATCAAAGCTACACGTGAGGTATTTAAAGGTTCTGTTGTTGACCTCAGTTTCTGTTCCAACTGTTTCTTTGCTCAGCTTTGTAACATTTAATTTTAAGAAAGTTTTTTGTCAAGATCAGCAGAAAGAACCGTCGTGCTTTTAGCCAGTCCGCTCAGCTAAAGCTCAAAGCGTGGATGTAATGCTTAATAGAGTTTTCTGTTTTCTAAGCTCAGTTCATGTTCATTTAATTCGTGTAAATTACATTCTGTCGGCAACATTCAAGAACACGCTGCTATGGAAAAACTTTAGGAACCCATTAATGTTAACTGAATCTGGATTTGGTAAACCCTTATTTTGGAAAATTGTTGTTGCATATCTATACCACTTGACTATAATAATTCTGAAGTAGCTCTAAAAACTATGAACAGTCTAAAAAATACATTCTGCTATACTAATGTTGAATTTTATTGCATTCAAATACATGCACGTAGAAGATGTTGTTGGGAGAGAAAGCAACTGGGAGAAAATAAGGCAACCGTCACAGATATCCTTACAAATTACCATAATGTCTTTCCTATAAATGTACATATGTACCTCTTGCTAGACGGTTGAAGTTGGCTGTAGAAAATCACATTATAAAAAGTTTCAATTATTAATACATAGCATGACGTAAGCTATTTAGAGTCTCTAGAAAAGTAATCATAAACGAATGGTTTACCATGTGGGTAACTAATAACAAGTAAACTATAAAGTAAACGGAAGTTTTTATTGATATTTCCATAGGTCTCCTAAAATTTTATTGATGCTGACGAGTTTAAGACTTTTAATATTATGTGCATATGGAAATGATTGAATATACTTTTGAAATAAAGTGTGAATCACTTATATTCAGCTGTTACCTTCCTGAATTGTAACACTTTCTCTTTCAATCCAATTAAATACGAATACCACAAGCAGTGCAAATAAATGGGAAAATTCCAAGCTGTCTATTATAAATTGATTGAAAATATGAAATTTCTAAAGAGCATAATTACACTATAAAAAGAGCCCCATTACATCTTACTATAGCTACAAAACTGTTTTGAGTTTTGATGGACTAAAATATCCTCGTTAGAAAAAGTTACACGCAGACTGCTACATCAATAGCTAATATTTCATGAGTTTTATAAACCATTTAATGAATATTGGTAGAGCCAAAGCCGAGTATTAAAAAGGAGTGTAATTTAAAGTTGATGCTTTAGTCTGAAGCTAAAGCGACGACACTCATAAACAGTTTAAGTTTCAGGATCTAACGATAAGATAGCTTTAGGAAAAGTTTACGACTTATTTTTCCCTTGGGTAATTGCGTAGTGATTGTGAACCCTCAAAGGAGCCATTTCATTTACTCTCGAGTATTAATACCCATTTTCTCTGCTCACTTCACTATCACTACATCAGCTCAGCCAAGACTTTCTTAACATTCTTTCCCATTTCATTCTAACTTCTTCCAACTCCTCCAAAGCAAGTGGCAAATTACAGTCTACAATAAGATAACTGCTTCAACTCAACTCGACTGAAAAAACAGATACCTCCGTAATGTTTATTATCATGATTAGCTAAAAGACACAAATAAAATCCACATACATCATCGCTGACTTAAAGAGAAAGCATGAGTGTCCCATCTGGATTTCTTCTACCTTTGTTCATACAGTTTACAAAGACAGGTAGTAAAATGAGCAAGTCCAAAATAAAAACGGATTTTATATTCCTCATTTTATTTATGAATTTTTAAAAACATTGTTTTACAAGCGCAGAATTGTATTTAAAAACAAATTACGAACGTTTTAACGTTGAAAGAAAATCTTTAGCTTTATACAATTTGCATTCATGAATACTTTGATAAATTAGTATCTGGTTATTATGTAAATAAAAATAGCTTTTGGTTTAAAAGAGTCAAAATGTTTAGAAACCAACTGTTTAAACACCTTAATCAGGAAATCTTTCAATTTCGTCAGACGGCATTTCTACTTCAACGTTGAACAAATTTTGATAGGAAATAAGAAATATCCGGAGCAGGAAATTTAGGTTTGCTTTGAAATTGCTCATTTCGAATTGATAGGGAATTTTCATTCCATCTGGCGCACTTGTTCACATCAGTTGAGTTCAATCAGGGAGCATGCGACTGGGGTTTGTGAAGTTTTAGAGAAGGTTGGCGTAAAGCTGAGTTGGCTGAACTGAACTTGTTGGAAAAATAATTTCAATTATTTATTTACAGTTCCCAAGGCATGTCTTCAGTTTTCTTGGAAAAAGAAGGAAGGAGACAGAAGTAATTTGTATCCTTACTCCTAAGTAATGGGGCCACGGAGAAAATTCGGTCGCTCCTGATGATGGCCATTTTTCCTTTTGCTCTCCACACCTACTTTACTTATTGTTAGGCTGGTGGAGCACTTTATATTCCGTTGAGCTACGCTGAGACTTGAGACTCGTCCTAACTAAACTTCGAGGCAGGCATTTCAGCTAACTGACGATAAGCAACTTCTGTTATGTTATGGCATGTATGGACCTCGCTCCAGCCTCCTCTCATGTGAAGTTCCAGAACATTTCCTTTAAAACTAAAACTCTTGCTCTTCATTCTCCCTGCTGCAGTAAAAGAAAGCTCAGCTTGACAAAATGTAAAAACTAGTTCCATTTACAATGCACCCCCGGTGAGTAAGTGACGAAGAATCGACTTCAATTCAAAATCCTTCCTCCTATAGTTCTCCATTGTGCGACATTAGACCAGCCAGTCTCGCTTAATCTCTTCACTCATGAATGAATGACTAATCTTGGAGAAGAAGAGACTTCAGCTCAATATGCTTTCCCCAGGCCCCACTTCCTCTGACTGATTACTCAACATTACACAAGGACAATACAATATATTCCTCACACGAAAAAATTACTTACGACCAGTTACGCTTCTGTCACACGTCAGATAAAAATTAATTAATTGGTAGTTATTATTAGTTTCCATCTAATAGTCTGACTAACTCGTGGAAACTCGTAGAACATTCTCAACATCGTTATATAGGCCAAGAATATCATTTTTTTTCTTATTTGTCTTGATGTAACTTATCTCAAACGAGTATTGATGTTCTGTTCCGTAGCATTACGGGCGATTAATTAAATTTGGATTGGGTACCTTTAGTAAACTGGAATCTGACGTAGATAGACTCCGAGAAAGAAAAATTAACTTAATAAAGTCTCCCGGGGATTAAGTTACAATGGAAAACAAACGTTTAGGTCTTTCATTTCTGTAGTCTAGAGTTTGTCACTCGATTTACTTTATTCCTCCTGAACATCCTCATCTGACTACCAGATCATTGACCCTAAATAAATAGTGACTAGACGAATGCTTTTGATTCTGGGTAAAACTGTAGCTAGCAGTTCTGAGAAGAATAGGGTAGGATAATGATGTTAACAGAATAAGAATTGGAAGTTTCAAGATAATGGAACAAATCGAACAAATAATTACGTTTAGCAATTGCACAAAAGTTTAAACAGCATTCTCCCTTCCGAATCATAACATCATCATTATCGCGTTTTCTCTGTTTTCAAGCTGTATAGACACTAATGATAATTATCAGAGTTCTAATTTTCTCTCGAACACATTTGCCCACTATTTATATCAGAGCTAGGGTGGGAACTCAGCACTGAAATTATATTTGACTGCTTGGGGAAAGCGAGAGATAGTGAAATGAGTAGGAGGAGAATCCACTTAGAATCCTGTACATCTACCTAAAACTCACAATCGGCTCAGGAATCCTGAATTACAACAAAGACTCTCGAAATTACACAACCCATTTGCACACACTAATTTTGCTAATGTAAATTTTGTCTCCAAGTATTAGTGAGCAAATGTTTAATTAGAATGTAAATCAAGAGAACTACGCTCCCATTAAAGGCTTTCTGCCACATTACACAATTCTTAGAAATACAAGATCGATATTAATATTTTTATAGACCAACTTAGCATCCCTGAGATACATTACTCACTTGAGATTTCTTGATGTTTAAAACAATGTCTTTTCTTATCCTTTCCTACCGAAAAAGTTGCGCCTTTCTTAGCTATGCTTTATTATTTTTGTTAGTCTGTATAGGAATTTCTTAAATATGGACTCAGACCATTTATTCTGTCACGCAGTTTATGAACTGTTACAAAGTTACGCTCTAACAAGCCATTAGACACCTACTTATTTCAACTTTGGGAAGAATTGCCCTAAGGCATGTACAACCATTTGTTACTTTGGCGTAATGTAATGTCAACTCGGTTGAATTGCTACACACACTCGTAGAACAATAAATCTAAGAATAAAACGCATTTATATTGCTTTGTCGGTCACTAGATCAAACTTCAAATACCTACATAAATTCTATTTTCGCATCTACTGTAGCCAACATTGTTACTAATGCAAATAAAATTCAAGTTTAAATTTGAATGTGCGTATTGTCTTAGGTAAAAATGGCTACAAAAAATTTATTTCGCAAAATTGGACAGTAAAGATTGGAAAAAAGGTCGAAAAAATTCCAATTATTGACAATGTAAAAGATATACACTTACACAATTTTTGTAAAATGTCTTTAGCAAGCAAAATTACCGGAAATTCATAGCTAGAATGCATAGAATTGTCCCGGATTGGATAAGTAAATATAAAAATGGACATTACAAGTAGCAAATACTTTAAAGTTACATTTAGGTAAATGCAATGGATGGCTGAAGATAGATTCAATGGAATAGGAATGAAATTTATTATGTAAGTTCCAATGAGCTTGGGAATGGGGAGTCGTTATTCAGATGAATTGGTAATAGAAATTACATTGCAAAATAAGATAACCTGCAGAAGTTGCATTTGTAGGTAGATAGCATAGTACGACGTAGCCCAGTACTATATTTATTTTGTCGTGGTGTGTGTGCCAGTCTTTGGGATTGTAAAGGACGAAGTGGATGAGGTCGTAGCTTAGGTAGTAAGTAGGCATTTATATTTGAAGTGATGTGATAGGACGGAGGAGAGAAATGTCAAAGAAAATAACATCCCAAGTCAGAGAGAGGAACATGGAGCTAATTTATTTGGCAGTTTACTGAGACATCTCTATGAATTCTCCATACAGAGTCAAATCGCTAAGCCCACACTTTCACAGTCAAACACACACAATCAGTTTCTTCGGATGACTTGAAGACTCTGACAGAACTGCTCTGTCTTTCCTGGAGAAAGTCAACGCCATGCAAAAGTGACGCCATTTCCTTCTGATCAAATGCTTACACACATGCCACTTGTTCTTCTTTCGCAGGAGGAAAACAGAATGTTATCGATATAATATATTTATGTACACCTATACATCGAGTCTTGTCTTGCCTGTCTGCACATTGGCTGATGCGGACAAAAATACTGCAGAAATGTGTACAGTGTGACAATGACAATGCCATGGGCGGTTTTTCTTTTCTTTTTTAGTGCTTCCCTTCATCTGGAGGGCAGGGCTTTGTAAGTGGAGCAAAGCGAAGTATACGAGTGTTGGGGTTTCCAAGAACAACTGCCTCCAGGAATCCCATTCATGGACTCCAGCCGGAAAGCAAGGGAGAAAACTTGCCCCAAATTGAGTCGGGTGCTACTTACAGACAGATGCAGTCATCATCATGAATAAGATAAGGAACTGAAGTCACAGACTGGAAAAGAGTGTCTACAGGAAGAAACATCTTTGTTTCGGATCGTCGCTTCAACAATCTCCCAGCAACATTTTTTACTCCTTTTTTCTATCATTCACTTTTCTCCCAGCTTCGTTTTACAGCCTTCTAACAACCAGGTTAGCTTATAGAATCTCAACATCTGTACCAAAGTCTCGAACACAGAAACGGAATTGGCCAAAAAATAGCTTATTATTTATTACCGAACAAAGTTCTTCAAAAACGTTTGTCAACCGCTTTTAGGATTACCCTTCCATTGACTTCTCCATTGTCTTTATCAGAGTAAAACATCAAAATTTATATTTACCCCTTTTTAGTCTTTAAATAGTATAATATAAAATATATTGATGGGCAACATCATACTTCTTTCAAAATAAGTAAATGAACATACCTAGTTGATAATAAAGCTACATATAAATGTCCCGAAATTCTTTTCAATTAAATTTTGGTACAACTGTTCTACTTTTTAAGCGTGATTTTAAGAACGTGTTTTAAGAAAATTGTCATGTTTAACTACATAAACTTATTTGTCATAAACGATGTCTTGGCAATATGGCTATATTTTGGCAGATATGATGTATTTCTTGACAACCTTTGAACTTTTTAACTATAAAGCACTTTAGACCATAGTACAAAATATTTCAAATCCGAACTAAGAAATTGTCGCCAACTGTAAGGTTTCATTATAAGTTTAGTACTATGCTTGGGCGAGCTCTGTGTTATGGTGTCTTTTTTATTTCCCATGCCCTATTATTGCTCAAGAATCGTACCACATGGCTTGTGGTACTTAATAATTTATTTGTAGATGTATCAAGTAGTGATTCCATGTGCCTTATATAAGTCCTCTAAATTTTATTACATATGTACCGAATGTGATGACGCGAAACTGTTTCAGAACAGAAAGCGTAAAAATGTAAATAGCTTTGTAGCTTTCCTATCATTTTTATTCCTACTACTTACTAAATACATTTGAGCTTAACAATTTTATGTTAACTCCAATGGCATTATTTTCAAAAATGTATTATTAAAAAATAAGGTTATGTAGGATATGTTATTTACATCATACATCATTCATGTAAAATCATAGCAAACCTATCCTAAATTATTAAGAGACAAATTATGTTGCACCGTTTAAAGAAAATATTCCCTGAAATTGTAATAAGATTGCAGATAATGAAGTAAAAGTATTACCAATACAAGTAAAAATACCCAATTAAAAAAGTATTTTTAATATATTCTTATATCTATACGTTTGTCTTACGCTTTGTAGATCTTTCACGAATCGTCAATATCCATAGCTGAATTGAAATGTGTATATATTGATCAAAGTATATAAATGTAAGGCAACAATTGAGCGAATCATTAGTACAGTCAAGCTAAATAGTACAGATAGCACTTAGATTTATCTTCTATTGTGTAGCCATTTTTTGTTTTCATTCGCCAAGTTGCGTGAGAAAAGGGAAAAAAGAGTAAAAGTGGAAATGCACGTAGTGAAGCCGAACACCAAAGCCAGGGTGAACAAATTAATGGAAAGGTAATACTGATTTAGTACTACTTTCTATAACTCGACCCCGGCAGTATCATTTACACCATTAAAACTGTTCATTCGAAACACAAGAACTTTTTGTAGAATCTTTTTGCCAATCACCAAAGGCTTAATCCCAACTGTCACCCTTTAACTACAGAAGCACTTTTTTTTTATTTATTCCCCTATTGCACTATCATTTATCGTTTATTTTCAGCTTTAACACATTACATTGAACTTGAGTGCTATTGATTGCAAATCCTGCACATCTATGCACTAGTCTGACAAGTACTAATATTCGCAAAGAATGAAGACATTGTTATCTTTTTATTTTACAAAGTATGCAGATGTTGTTAAGCCTATAGCTTTACAATTTTCTTCCCTATTATGTAGAGCGAGGCTCAATTACCGAAAAGTTTTTTTTTAAAAAAAGGAAAAACTTTTTGCTCAGTTAATAAAAAGCTTTGAGTATTTCTGTAAGACATGAGGAAAAAGGTTGTAGCGTATCGAGTATATAGATAAGTGCATTTTACGATGCTCTAAATCAAGTTACATCATAAGATTGTGCGTTTGTTTGCGAAAGGAACTTGATCCTTCAGATTTTGTATATTGGACTAATAAATCAAATCAATAAGTAGCCATGAGGCAAAAGAAGATAGTGTGTGAGGTAATTCACAATGATGATGAAAGGTATTTACGTAGATAAATAATGAATAATAGTATTGTCTATATAGGGTATAAATATAATCTGTCTTTAAAAGAAAATGGCGGAGCAACTCATCAAAACGTCTAAGTGTAACAGCGGTGGACATGAGGATTCAAAGTTTCATGCCTTTTATAGGTACTTAACTATTCAGTGAAGGTAGGAGATGCTACGTCATTGCCATACTTGATGACTGTTGCTTATGATAGAGACGTTTTGTACAGCCTCGCATTGATCACGTAGTAGAACATAATATTGAACTTTAGTCTTGGAAACAGACAAATGGAGTATCTTGAGAAAGTAAGTGTTGATATAGTGTTTGCAGAAAAGGTAGGGAAAGAGACGCACTTGAGATTAGTTGGATGGGTACTGACGTATTGTTAGTTGGATAGTTGTAGATGTGGACAACTTTGAAGTAATGATGAAGGATGAATTAATCATTCTTCTCCTAAAAGCTCAAACAAACTCTTCGCACTACAAGAACATTTAATGTAACAAGCGAGAACAAAGTCTGCAGCATTTACTCTGAAAACTATCCTCCTCACTCACAAACTCACAACTACTATATACAATGTCTATCAGAATTAGGTATACCTGCGTGTCTACTTATTGTTGTTGGTTTAAGAATCTGATAGACCTCTGACATATTATAGCACCTATCTGAATAATGAATAATATGATTTAAACTTGTTAGAATGTATTAGGGCATGAACTTTGTGTAAAATACATAACTGCTAATATAAACTGCTTTCTTTGGACTGCTGGAATATCTTAAAATGATCTTTCGAGCGATAACGCTATGTATTTATATACGGTAAAGTCAACAAGCCCCTGTGCAAACAAACTAATGACAAGGACAAGACACGCCAGCACATGGCAAAATGCTCACTTTGCAACAATCACTCACTTCTGAGAATACTCGCCGTGTACTTTTATGTCAGAACATTCAGTTTTCTGTTAGTTCGTTAGCCACTATTTCTACTCTTCTTCTGCCTCACTGCAGCTTTAAGAGTTCACTAGCAAACAGGTCAGGTCACTCGCAATACTAAACTCTCCCAGCAATAAACTTACAAGCAAAACAAAGTTTGATGTTGATTTAATATGATTTTCATTCGTTTTCCAGCATTTCCACTCTTCGTAAAAGTAAATAGCATACCAGATAAGTACGCTAAGTAGACCAGCTACTACACTTACATCGCTATTATTACAAACCTTCTAACGGACAGCTTACAAGTCCTCTACACCTAAAACTTGGGAAATTCTCATTAGCATCACTTGGCTTGACTAATATTGATTATAAAACAGCATTTGCAACAATGACAAGACAGCACTTGCAATTTCCACACACTCGGCTACTCAATTCGTCAACAAGATTAAATAGGTGCTTAATACATAATACGTATATGAGAAGCACAGCCAAAATCTAGTTAAACGGGGTGTTTTGGACAATATCTAAAAAAGGTAAACGATGTTCACTCTGATTACAGAAATGGCATGGGAAAATTCCTTAAGTGTCTATTCATGCATGTGTCTGTTTAGATGTAAAAATTATCAACTAGTTAAAATCAAATCTATAAGTAATTTACAATAATATTATAATAATTTAAAATATATCCACCTATTTAATGTCCTTATTCATAATACATAGATAGTTCTAATTAGTACATGAATGACATTTTTCATTTTTAAATGTGTGGCGCAGTTGTGTTTGTATGTGTATGTGTGTACTACTAATTGAAATTGAAAATTATCAAGTTTATTCTAAGAAGAACTCATATTGTGTTAAATAATGTAGGATTAACAGTATAAAATTTAACGAAAATAAATCTTGAAGGTTTTTTAGTGTTTAATAGTAATTTTCCCATTTATATCCATGTCATTTCATTTCAGGAATCATTACATTGCAAATTACAATCCTTTTCCATGTATGATTAGATAGAATATGGAAAACTACGAGAATCGACTGGAAAGTACCTCCATAAATAATTTTTAGCTGTTGCTACATGATCTAGAAAGCAATTCTGGAGTGGCAGATCTCTAAAGTAATTTTTCATTTTGTTGGGGTAGCTGAAATCCGCATAGGTTACTCAAAGTTGTGCCAACTCGTTATTTCCATGGACCATATGCTTATTGATCTGAGGAAATAATATTTTATTTAGTAGTAAACTCGAGAATTAAAGTATCTTCAGTTGTCCAGCGAAGGAATTTCCTTTCTGACATGACATAGGCCAATTGGTTTGTTTTATTACTCAACTGTCCTGTTGCCAAGTGAGTACGAAGTTTATTACTTCGTATCTGTTAAATCTTTTATGTACTACTTAACCTTACAAAGATTTCCATAAAACGCCACACATTGAACATGTATATTATGCTGGGCAGTAGTTTAGACAAAAAATGTTATTGTTGATGCAGCCTTTCAATTTCTACGGTCTATTCCACATGCAAAACGGGTGTAGTTGAAATAGACGCTTTAACTATATTCAATAATGTTAATAGCTGACATTTTGTGGATATGATTATTACGTGCAAGTACATAACAAATTATGATATTTTACGATTGTTACTTTACTACTGAATTGGACTTTCTGCATTATGAATTTGCAGCTATAGCTATAGACTTTAGTAAATATAAAAGTTAATATTATGTGTTTGCTACTGCCCCATACGAAATTCGAATGAGACTGTTTAGCTTGTTGCCTTTAAGTTGAGCTCTCTCAAGGCTTTTCTCTTTTATTGCAAACACGGAGGGACATTATTAGTTTGGACTGACTTGGTCTACTCTGGTTTCGTTTTTTGGTAAGACATGCGGTTTGCTAAGTGCCTAATGCCGAATTGAGTGGCTCTCTAGCCGGCGATCTCGTGTTTGTGACGGACGGCGATTTTCTGTGTGATGAGATGATCGCTCGCTTTGGCTGTTGCAAGTCAACGGAATTACATCTCTTTTACTTGTTAGTATGTGCAAGAGTTGCGAAAGAAGGAAACGAAGCCATGGAAAGAAATAGTATTAATATTTCAGAGGCAGAGCAGTATAATGGCACGGTCTCTCTGTTCTATGGTCACCCTCAGCCTCTACAACTCCATTTACTCCCCAATGAAAATATCCACAACCTAACAAATAACATCAAATCAACACAGAACTTCACATCTCTTCACAATCACTCACACCAACTTAGCGCTAAGCAAACGCTCTGCTACATTTCCTTTTACTCCAACGCAGCATTTTTTTTATATTATTGCTCTCTGATATTCTTTACGCTTAACGTTTCTAGTAGCAATACACAACAATAATGTAACGTGCTAAGTACATATTACACTGAAAAAGAAATGAAAGAAACCTTACTAAAGCCAAAAGTTTCATTTTTTTTGTCAAGAAATATAACAGCTTGGTAGTAAAAAATAGGAAAAAATTAAGCTGACTCAAATACAAATTGACAGGTTTTGTACAAGTTTATAAAATTATTCTATGCATTTATAAGTCTTGATAATTTTAGTTGATTTAGTTTACAAAATTATTGTTTTGGCTTTTAAATTGAACGGGATACGAAATAGCAAGTGGAGATAATGGAACTAAGAAACTATGATTAAAAAGCAGAGCAGGACGGATCATAAGACATAAGTAATAGAATTGGCGAGGAAATGTAGTATCTAGGGATTGGAGGATGTTGATACATTTATCAGATTAGTTGGATATAGGAGAGTCCCAAAGCAAACTGACATAACATGACACGAAGGAAAGGATCGAAGGGTTTGGAAAAGACGTCAAGTTGATTTCTGCTTGGACACAAAGCACAATAGAGTACAATCAACTCCACTCGCTCCCATTGAAAAGACAACAGAAAATTGATATCGAAACCAAATCTGCGATAGAAAAGTGTAGCAATACACAACATCCAAGTCCAAATTTAGGCAACTAGCGTAAACGTCTCGTAAAGTTGTCCCTCACATGACAACGTACAAGATTACTCACTTTTCTCTAAGTGTATCATGGTCTACCTTATTTACTACCCAATTAGCACTCCAATCAACAAATCAATATCTAATCAAATCAAAAGCAATCTACTCTGAGCTACTTATGATCGAACCACTTGCATGTGCAAGGCTATTCATTAACTTCAACGAGGTACCTATATCTGTATCTCTTGTTATAAATGTTGCTTCCATTAAATCCTATTTTTTGTGATTTTTATTATTTGTCGTTTGGCATTGGGAATCACTAGAGAGTAACATAACAGCAATGCAGGTATCTAGAAATCTATATAGGTTGATGAGTAGCACACCAATTACAAAACAGGCAGATCTGCATCAAGATTTCATTTGATTAGCTAGGGAAAGAAATAAAGAGTGAACATGAACTGTAGCAGGATTTGCACGATGATTCCTTTGTTGGGGAAATAACGCCTCTGCATAATTCAAGAGTGAAATGTGAGATAAATAAACGCAGTCTGCCTACCCAACATTATATTCCTTCAATATTATTGTTTCTGTTTACTGTTCACTTGTAGTCGTAAATATTACTTTCAAATTAAAGGTCAGACTTTTTTACACTCAGTCACAATTGAGACTAAATGCTCACATTTACTTACACATGTAAATAATGTTTATTTATGTTCTCCGACCCCTAAACATTGTTCAGTTTTCAATATTACACTGCAAATTGATATGATGGAGTGCTGGCAAGCTGGCATTAACTATTATCGGTAGTCATAATCCAATATAATGCAGTCACGAATTACGAAGCATGATTCAAGTAACTAAACTTACACGAAACCTGATCTGACTCCCAAGAAGTCACAATCAAACGTTTATCGATAGGTAAACACAAACACGCAGTAGATTATACTTAATTCTAATTCACAGCTCCTCGTCATAAGTATCGAGAAAGACTTACTTGATACAATAATCGACAACTACTACTACCTAAGAGATCCGTGGAGATAAAAAGATTTCTGCAATCAAGCCCTATATTATTACTCAAAAGGTAGTAGGTGATTCCTTTTTAACTGCTTTTATTGCAAAAACTAATTCGTCTATCGATTATTGAAAGGAAAACTTATAACAATGGAATTAGGGTAGAGTAAACGTAAAGGCTTTGACGCCACTTACATTTTTAACTGCACTTCATTTTAATATTTCTAACAATGAAAACAGTAAACTGCGTTATGATATTATTATTGTTTGATAATAAGTTGAGACATGCACGAAAAATTTAACTCAAGAAAGTTTGAATTCGGCCATGATCTAATTTCAATTATTTACAGTGGAGTTGCAATATATTTCGTTGTTACTACTACAGAGTGGCAGTAATGCAACACATTTTCATCCCATTCTAATGCTGCCTTTTGTAAATGATGGTCTTTTCGTCTACAGTGTTTTCAGCAAATTACCTACATAGTGAGTGCATATAGATTTACCTAGTTCTTTTAATGAAATTGCATTCCCTTCGCTCACTGTCTCCCAATATCAACCTAGAACTCATTCTAACTTGAGAGCTGTTGTACAGCCTGAGTTATTTATGCTAAGAAATTAATTAGATCACTTGATACTGCAACCGGGAAATACTCAAACGTCAGAAATTTGGAAACCAGTTTTTAATGTAAATTTCCTGGGTATATTAGAGAATTTTGAATTCATTCCTCAGGCACTTTATTAATTACTCGGATATGCATTACCCGAGATAACCGCTTAGGTATGTATGTGTACTAGGAGGTCTGGCAGACAGGATTAACTAATAATCTTCCATTATCATTTGCTTAACAATTTACAAGATATGCAATGCATTTTTGCTACAGGTTCGATACAATGTCTCCAGCCATGTTGTGTTCAAAATTTCGTCTGGCTATGAAAAGAAATTCCCTGATATCATGACAATCATGGAATAGAACTAATGAATACATCTTAGATAGAATTTAATACTAAAAGAAATATTTAAATATAGATTTCCCACTTAAATATTCATAATAAATTCTGCTTCCATGAAATGGTTTAAAAAATTGTATGTTGTACCTTGTGGTACCTAATATAGGACATTAATAAATCAATGTTAGCACCGCGCATAGCATAATTATGTATCTACTACATTTAGTCAAAGCCAAACATTCTATAGGTCTACAGGAGAGGTTAAAGTTAATAATTTTGAAATTAACAAATTCCTCATTATGTTCTTTTGTTCGCAGGTGATTCCATCTGATCTTTGACATTTAATATTTCCCAATGCTATTAGCTGTGGTGATTGTAACTTTACGCAGTTGCACATAAGCTCAATTAAGTAGTACAAATATCAAGTGGCATAGTTCAGAAGTTCAGACTTGCATAATAGTAAAAGATCAGAAAAAAGGAGCTTTGTATGTAAATATTTAATATGTGAAATGTATTCGACTAAAACCATAAAATGATATAAGTATGTAAATAGCTAGTCTTTTTGCAAATATTATGTAAAATGTTGCTTCTAAATTGTCTCTTGTAGTTTTTAAGAAACGGGTAGATTTTTACAGTTGAATTCAATTTTTAACCTTCCGTAAGTAAATAGATAAAAATGAAACCTGCTTGAATGGTTCTGAAAAATTAAAGTTCACAGATTTCTGTCTACGCTAAAGATTTTATTTAACCTTCGAAGGATCTATATAGGTACATGTTAGTTTATAAATAAGTGGAAGTTGAAAAGCAAGTTTTTGTCCGTTGAATCTGGAAATTTAATAAGTTAATTGCATATAGTCGGGATAGTTCGTTTATAAGTAGTTAAGTACCATAATCGCTCTTATTTAATAAACTAGGTACTAAGACTGTGGTAACGAAGAGTTGTGGTAGGTATTTATAGAAAGGAATTCCTCAATTCATAATTGCAAAGCCTGTACTAATATAACATAGCTATGGCTAACTATTTTGTCAAAGGAGATGAAATTTTCCACACGGGTGCAATCGGCGATTCATTTCTACGACAAGGTCTTAACGAGCACCTTTATGACTCAAGTCGCTCACACAACAGCGTTTTAGTAGTTTCCCAAGTTGAATCGGAACCTCTCTGTTTCTCTACGACTTCATGTCTTTACGACTTTGTCTGGTTTCCTCTCAACTCTCCAGCTGGACTGTTTTCTTTCTTTTGCACGCAAATTCAATTCGCTAATCCAACGGCGTAAAGTCTTTAATAGTGACCGGGGTATAAAAATGTCAGGAGAACAAAATATAACACATACTCAAGTTCGGACTAGTACAGTCGCTTTGAGAATATTCGAAAATCAGATGCAATAGAAAGAAATTTCAATTTTCTATGGAAAATTTTGCCAAAACTTGAACAAATATTAAAAATTGGTACTAAATATTTTTATTTAGGAGAATTAAACTCTTTTGGACTGTGCGAGGAGAAAATGGTTAGGCGTGTAGAAGATTTCGTCACAGGGCAATATAAAGCTATAGTGTGTAACACTAGATGAATATTTTTCACATTACACTGGGTATATTGCATACATATTACATTACCGATAGAAGTGTACTAGTACTTGGTGTGTAGAAAAGTCCGTCAGTACGAGGACAGGATCAAATGAATAAATGAAAGTCTGGAGCGCAGTTTTATTACGGGTGCGGAATAACATAATAGTGCATAATAGGAAGTACAAAGGGTCTGCCTTTGATTTCTTGTTGAGTTTAGAGACTACTTCTTTCAGTGACAATTTCGTCAGTCTCTGTTTTTTAAGGTCTCGCATATCTGTGCTAATACAGCAATGTGTGTTCTGTAATAGGTCGGTTGACGCACATAATATTCTGGAAGCAACTCCTCCGTCACTCTTTTTTCATTTTCTTTTATGTTGTCTTGAGTTACACGTGCTCAGCTCGAATGTCATGACAGACAAGTTGGATCATTGAATATTCCATACAAAAGACTCACTCTTGCAGATCACCAAAAGGACAAGTTTAAGTTTACCAACTCACACCACACATGCACACACATTTCTATGGTTCGCCACGGACACACTTCGCACTCCATTGTCTACTAACTTTACGATTGCCTCTATATACACATTCCGGTGAAAACTTTGCAACTTCACTATTCCTCCATATGCCCATTTTATTACATCGTGCTACATGCATAAGCCCCTAATATGATTATATCATTACTCGAGAGTGTTGGCAATAGCAGTAGCTGTCAACTCTAAGAAATTCTCGTCCCCATATAAAATCTAACTACAGAGGCTATAGAATCTCTCGTTAAAATACATCTCAGTCTAAATTTCAGATATTTTTCAATTATACACTTCTAGATCACACTTTGGTCAAATGAAATTAAAAATTCCATCCCTCACTACAATATTACCTGCAAAATACAAATTTAATTGCAAATTTAAGCCTACAAGACTAATTTTCATTTGGATTCATTAATTATTCTAACTTGACTCCTTGTGAACATGAAGAATTAGTGTGTGGTATTAGAGATGCTTAATTGCTGGTTTATAATTTCAGTGTGCAGGTGTTACAGAATTTTGTAATCGTTTCTTTAATGTATCTTTTATACCAATGACCTCTCTGTAATGACAACTCCGCGGCTTGCAAGTCTGAAAGTGTGAATAATATTATGCACTGCACATAAAATGCTTACACAATCCACATAAGCAATGCTAAGTAAACTGTTTTTTATCTTCAATACTTATACACAAGAGAAATCTAAATCTTTCCATGAGCATTTCTATCATTTAGACATAATATCACATTCATATGTGCATACATAGATACTTATATCAAATGTCCATCAGAGCGATTGACTTCTTTTGACTTATTCATATTGCTATGGCTTCCTTTGAACTCCTAGTAACATTACGTGTATGTAAATTATAAAAAAGATATAGAAGTGCCTATTACATTATTCATACAAATGTGAG
The DNA here is from genome assembly GCA_020055645.1 of Tomocerus qinae. Taxonomy (NCBI): domain Eukaryota; kingdom Metazoa; phylum Arthropoda; class Collembola; order Entomobryomorpha; family Tomoceridae; genus Tomocerus; species Tomocerus qinae. Next base: position 31,951,378 of record CM034548.1, read on the forward strand.
CGTGCATATATTATTATAAACTTTAGTAAATAAATTCACAGTAAAAAATGCAGCACAAATTTATTCGTCTTTCTAAATACGAAATAAAAACTATAGATTATGAAACTACAATGTAATAAGTATGTATATGATATACAAAATATTACTTCACACTGTATTGTATTAAAATTGTAAATAACCACTGGAAACCATAAATCTACAATGTTTATTTATGAATAGATTTTGTCATGTAGGAATGTGTATGTGAACAGAAGAAAATGAAAATAGTTTGCACTGTAAAATAACCCACTTTCAATCATCCTCTGGGATCCAGAAGACTTAGATGTACATGTCTTAAATTTCACGGTCCGTTAAAATAGAAAAGAAAATGATTTAGCGTTAGCAAATCTAGTAATCATAACTTTTCTAGGATCTGCACTGCAAGACTGAGTGCTACTTTGGGCAAATAAAACTGTTTTGAGCCAACTTTTACAAAAGATGCAGGTTTGTTTTATCAAAACTTTAATCGACCCAATTAAAAGTTGTTTTAAACTCGGGAACAATTTTTTAAGCAAGACTAGACATTATAAGGCAATGTAGTTCAGAGAAAACATATAGCTTAGTAATAGAAGATAGATATAGCATGTGAATAATTGATAGTAGTGCTTGTAACATTAAACAAATACTATGATAAAGTGCGTGGAATGAAACAAAGTGCCTACAGAAGGAGTCGCTATAATAGTAAATACTAAACACTTATTCTCCACCATGAAACCGAGTCAAAATCTTTCCAGTGAGAAAAGTGAAGCACACACGTGTAGAGATATTAAAATAGCAGAGCTAAACTAGAGTACATAATATTCTGATATGGATGTTCCCAAGTCCCTTGAGGATTTGGTGAACTTGGTGTACTTAGCTGTTTGGCTCCGCTTTATTTCTGCGGTAAACTAGAGTGAATACTATTATTCAGTAGTAGTAGTAGTAGTAGTAGTATTGGAGTAAGTCGGGCGATGGAGGCAAGTCAAGTCAAGTCCAAGTCAGTCTTAAGCGAAAGTGATTACCTATGCACATTCAGAACATAGCATATGACATCACATAAAGTAGCCACAATTTATTTCCATGAGCATACGTTAACTTAAGGGAGATATGAATTTAAACAGTGACATGTCTGTCTCAGCATTAACTTGCTTTCGGATTATTGTTGCACTTACGCATACTCGGCGGTTGAGAATATCACAGAATAAAATAAAGAGTGGGTGTTATAATATTAAGTAGTATGGAGCACCTAGCATTAGGGAAACTGGAGCTAGCACTCTCATATTCATAAAAGTAATACAATGAGCCCATATATTCATAAGTTGTTCAGATTATTTATCCAAGTCGACCGACTAGTCTACAAAGGAAGCCAAACGGAAAGGGTTAAACGGGAAAGAAGATTTCCCTCTTCACCAGACAAAGCAAGAAACCCGCATAATGAATCTTATGAGCTTTTTTATCTCAGACAGAGTACACGCAGATAGTGTCTGTTTCGAATGTGCATCTGTGTAATCTATACTAAGACATGCCTACATTGTCACAGAAAACGGATCTGGCGCAGATACCAGGTCAGGCTGGGAATTTAATGAATGAATATATTTTTATTTAATATATTGTAATGTAATGCAATGAACATTAGTCGACTTGCCTCTCCGTTAATTCGACCTCAGCTATGGCTTGAAGGTTGGCTTTGGTTTATGACTCAGAATTTAAATCCCTGGATATTTCATATTCTTCCATACTTATCAAAATCCATCGAGAGTAAGACTTTTAAAGCTGTGTCTTTAAATGAAAAGTGCATTTTATACCGAGGAGGGAATGACGATGAATTAAAGTGAAGCATTGAATCTACTAAGCTAGGGAAAATGCACACGTGAATGTATTTCTATACATAAACTATGCATTATTTATGTAGGCATGCATTGTACACTTGTCTTACATGCTAATGCACCAAAAAACAAAAGTAGAAAAGAATCTTTTTCGGCTATCACATTAAAGCAACGACAATTCCCATGTTCTTCTATACATGAACGCTATAAAGTACGTAATATAGTAAGTTATAATATTTTCTAAATATAAACATAATATTATTATGAATAAGTAAATAAATAAAAGGTATGTAATGGATGTGTGTGTGCAGAGACACATACTATCTAACTCGCACGAGAGTGAGAGTGAGTCGTGAGAAATGCCTAATGAGGGAGGATGTATTCTGTTCCTCTATCTCTCCCCGATGTGATCTAGTTGACTTTTTTAAAGTTCTTTGTTCAGTTAAAAATATTCTCTGCTCTTTCCAACTTAACACTCGTACTTAAGATTAAGACTATGCATGTCCTTGTGTATGTAATATGTATTTAGTTTTGTTGCGTATAGCTACTACAATCCTCCCTATAGAATCATCTGAAAATGAGAGTTGGTGTTTCCTTTTGCCATGAACTCGTCTCATCCACTATTTATCTGTAATAGGGACCAGTGTAATAAGCAAATACGTAAAATTCTCACAAAGTTATCATAAGCTCCCTAAATATACATAACACACTATTGAAGCCAGTTGCCAATTTAATTTGGGTTTGGTTGCAGTGCGAGAGACTCACTCGCTAACGACAAGTTAACAATCTACTCATGTATCCTTCCCTTCGCCCTAATTCTTCGCTTTACAACAAAATCCGTGACTACAAGTACCTAATCCCACTTGTACCTATATACTGACGTATGTGGAGATTCCCATATAAAAATAATAGAAAACACCTTCTTGTTAGTAACAACGGAAAATAAAATTAAGTTTATTTCTCACTTATTGTTAGCTAGGTGCTCAGCACCTTGTTCAACTCTTATCCTACTAATCAATGGCCTTTAGTTCCTCTATTGACGTAACCCTTTATTTATATTTTCAAGACGAACAGACTTGTCATCATCATCGCAATTTTATTTGCCTGTTTTGTCCTGCCTTGCCTTCTTTTTCATTGTCACACGAACCTAGTCCACCATAAATACTTACCATTCCATCCCAACTGGTCTTCTACACGATAATACTTATTTCAAGACTGCACAGATAATACCTATGTACATCAATGTTACAGATACTTACAAAATTCGTCAACTCTAATCATTTTAGAATGTTTCCTTCACAATGTTCTTTTTAATGTTTGTTAATTATTGTACTGGGTAAAGTAATAAAATTGGAATGGGAGTTTCCTAGATATACTTTGCCATTGCAAAAGTAAATGATGAATTTCAATAGTAGAAATGGTTTTAACAAGCTGGGACACTGTTCATTGCATATATAATAGTTGAAACACCTGTAATATTGTGCTAAGTCTAGAATTGTATATACTTGGCTAAATGAAACAAACAAGCAATCAATCTAATAAGTCTACGACGCAGAAAGCAATGTAAGGGCAAGAAAATAAATAAATGGTAGAGCGTATAAAGATCAATCAACCCTAGTTTTATCATTAAATAATGACAAACACAAGTTTCGATGCAAAACACGGAGTGAACAATGAGTGAGTAAGCTTTGATTGGGGTAGCATTTGTTTTCCCATTTCTACCTTCTTAGATACAATTAGTTAGTTCTAGTCTATAATATTGTGACACGACCGAGAGTTTTCTGCTTTGGAGTCATGGGAGTTGATAGTGATATTTGATACGAATCGGAATGTAACATGACTTGCTATTACATTTCTGAGTCATGTTAACAGTTTTTTATGTCGTGTTCGTGTGACAACTCAAAACAACAACAATAACGAACTTAAATTAACTAGATGCTCGCAGGTGAAAGAATATAGCATGGAGAGGAACTGCTTTGTAGGATGTTGCTAACTATTGTAAGTACCTAAACTACATAAATAATTCACTTATTTGCAATCTGGGTACAAGTAAGTAATAAGAGACAGGAATAAAAATATCAGCCGTCTATACATACACCGACATAGAGTTTAGATGTGAGCCCCGCTGCGATTGGTCTATCTTTTGTTTATAGTAAAACTAATGCATTAACCAGATAGTTATCTCTCTTGTAAAATCACAGGTGCCAAGTCTAGAAAAATAAAAAATATGTGGACGTTTAAATACCCCCCTTATAAGTCAAATACAGAATCTATATCTCTGAATCTAATCGCATTTCTTTTCTAGATACTTTTCGCTAAAATATATTATCGTTGACTGTACAGTAAACGGTTTCAGCAAAATTATTTTGACATTTACTCCCATACTCGTATATGCTTAAGACGTAGTAGATATTATGTTATGCATTGTTGATACACCTGAGTAGGATGGACATTAATTGTCTTTGCAAATATGCAAATTCTCGTTGAAATAGCTAGGTAGAAGTATTCAGGTAGCATAATTGTGTTTATTTTGATATAACGAGGAAGATGAGGATTAAATTACAAGTCATGTTTTAGAAATAGACAGAAAAGACAAAATGATACAAATCATTTGAATATAAACAAGAGATTTTTGTGTGTCTGTAGTTACTATGGCGCCTTTGCATATAAGAATTGTTTTGAAGTGCACTTTACATTGTATTTTGTCGTTGGCGTTGAATTCAAGGCAAACAGGACTTGGGCTTTTATACAAAATAATATAATAGTTACTACCTATAGTATGTAATAACAATATTTACCTAATGTATGCGACATCACATGAAAAGTGAATTCAAGTGAAGTCGAATCGAACTCAGTCACTTCACAAAGTCAAGACGCTTTGGAAGTTAGTACAAAGAAAAGGACGACAGTAGTCGGTGTAGGTTTGCTTTATTGTACTCTTTTATATACGCCAAGTGAACAGAGTCGCTCAAAGTCTCAAGTCAAACTTCTAAAGAAAGATTTGAGGGAGTTTGTAGTCGAACTAAGTTGTCTCTACATCATATCTGATATTATACAAAACTATCAATCCAAGACAAGCTAATACACTCATGAGAAACAAAAACAAAACGCAGTCGGCTATCTGTTTCACAAGATTGTATAGACTGCTCTACTATTCCAAGAATACTAACACACATTCAAGCAGGGAATGGAGTGAGTGTGTGACTGAATAAATGCAAAAGATTTAAAGTGCTTGAATGTGATAGGATGGGGAGGAAACTTATCTTGCTATTCTAATGTTTCTCTCTCAATATCATATAATTACTATCTTCTGATCCCTTCTCATTCCGCTTACATTTAATGTCGTGTTTAATTCAAGACAGGATATCAATATAAAAACTACACGTGTTTTCTATTCAAACAATCCCATGAATAATTTAACCGAGGTGATTCAACTATAAGTATATGCAGTTACCCACTTAGCTAGGCACAGCACACGTCCGCACTAGTAACTGCATTTCAATGTCGCAAACTTCTATTCCAAAACGTCAATAAAGAAAATCAAATTCCCTCCGTAAACTTCTTCCTATAACCATAAATTATGCCCATAATATGTTGCCATATATCTATAATATTTCGATGCTCTATTATGATAAACTATATTCCACACGTGTACATCTACATTGTTCTAATATTGTAATAACAAAGAATGTGATAGCTAAGCACATTATCAACACACTACAATGCCATGATTACACATTATGATATGCCATTTTCAATTAATAACGTAATAAATAACAGCTAATTTATCTCAGCAGAACGATCTGCTAAATTAAACAAGTTTGTCTGCTATTAAACTCTTTTCTTGAAAAACGTCGTTTAAACAACGTCGATAGAAAAGTTAACATCTTAGACAAATTGGGGGCGTGTAAGCGTTTTGTATCTTTATAGGAGTTATAATAATCATTTATCTGTAGTATACGAAGGCGTGTACATTGTATGATGTTTCATATCCATAGAATTACAATAGCTTTATATATAGAGCTCTATATTCATGTATTACACTACAAAGCATGTGATTTAGTTAGGCTTACATGGCTTATAGCTGTCTCTTTGGTGTAATCTCCAATAAGTCAGCTCACAGCAAGGCAATCACGGAAACTCACATGAAGTAAGGGGATTACTCCAATATGCAGACCTCCAGATACACCTGCAACAAGAAAACCAGTATTAATGTCGTATTATTCTGGAATTGATGAAATCTTAGACAACAATAATTAGAGTAAAAAAAATATGATCCTTTTGTACTTTTATAGGACTTAAAAGTTAATTGGCTTATGTAGCAAATACTATTGGCCCATATTTAATGTATAGCCCCTACTCACCATGCTATATACAATGTAGAATAGAAAAGGTAATCAAAAACAAAAAATCTATTGCATACTACTCTAAATGACTTCCGTCATTGATTATAATTACTTACTTATCATGTCAACTATTATTGGTAATATTTTTATACTAAACGTTTGTTAATAGTTTCTACGGCCATGAAGAACTACTTGGCCAAATTTATGTATTCAGACCATATACAAGTTTACATACTTATCTATCTGAAATTTTGTATCTTAGCGTTCATGTTTTTTGCAATTATATTCATAACTAAAATGTTCTAGAAAGATAAAAACTTGTGCCTCGTAGGGAAATTCATTAGTAATAGCTATTTCGCTCCTTGTAGAATGAGCAATGAAAGAACAGGTCATTAGTTAATATTACAATAGTGTTTTAAAGCTTCTGATTTTACGGCAGTGCTAATAGAAATGCTACATTTTGGTTTTATATTTATTAGTTAACATGGCAATTCACTCATCTCAGAAGTACCTCACAACAGGGCTGACAGAAGATTTGCAACCTTCAAGCATCCGAGTAGTAGATTCAGCAGAAGAACAGAAATTTTCAATTTGAGTTGCAGTTGTTTCCTCTCCATTCATTTCTACTCATTTATTTAGAATGCCCCGACGAGGCATTGTTGTTTGTAGTGCAATGAGATTTTAAGTGAGTCTGGACATAAAATATGCAGTCGGTTATCTCTACCTGCTTCGCTATTATTTCGTTAGTGCTACCAGGAATGCATTAATATCAGTCAGGTCAGGATAGAATAAAAAGGCAAACAGTGGTACCTTGTCCTGTATACATGGTTAAAGAGATGATCAACAATCTCACTCACTCACAGACTATAAAAGGCTTTGTTATGGCCATTATGTCTAATGCATTGTTTCCCTTTCATTACCTAGCTCTACTATATTATTATTACCACTGAATACAAAGGGAATTTGCTCTTAGGTGCTCATCTGCTTAAAATCATTTGAATTCGTGAATGTACATATAATTGAATGCCGAGATGTCAACGAATGTGGTCTGGCCACAGCAATTGCTTTCTATTTCCTACATGGAGAGATTAAGAAGATTAAATACCTCTTGCCTCTACCATGTATTAAATTACACGGCTCAACCTGCTAACGTTAGATACACAAACTTTATCTACACTCTTCCCTGTAACATCCTATTATATTAGCATAATAATACTGAAACTGTAATTGTGTATAAATCAAATCAGATCGAGCTAATTAGCTATAACAGCGTCCTACTTACATGCATACTACAAAACATTTTCGGTCCATACTTTCAGACTATTCAGTTTGATTTGGTTCAGTATACCTTTTCAACTAGCTCCAAATACTAGAAATATAAATGTACGTAGTACTTGACTACGCTGCTTTGTGTTGTACTATTGTACTGCATTGCAGTACGAGCTCACTAACGGATTAGCAATCCAAAACCGAAACTCAACTCAAACCAATGAATTGGGAATGGATGTAAGTAGTAACTAAATGCTAATAACATTAACGATAACATAACACTTTTTGCTATCTCCTATCTGCTCTATTCTTTTCGTAGCACACAAGTAGGCAGCTGATGTTGTGATTCTACTAAACGGAAAAGCCTCAGTGACAATAAATGCTAACTCTTCACGAATTGAAAATCGTTATTCTGCCTTGCCTCTTCTATTGGGGTACGGGCAAAGTGGACTAATTTGAAACACATTCCGATAGTCACATAATAAAGTCCTACTACAAGTTCTACAAATCCAAGTGGATTTTAGCATTGGAGAAAGCCGTTTTATCAAAATTGACATGGCAATTAGTAGATTCTCGTTTAGACACTTCAGGTCCTTTTTTATAAATTATCTATTTGTAAACTTTGGGATATAAACTCAAGATTGTTATAATTATTTGGCCATTTTGAGTAAGAGGTTCCCCCACTCGTAAGTTTGCTATTACATTCTGGAGAACAAATTCTTCTTTAATTGCTGATAAATTCAAATTTGTTTACCGTTTACAATGGTAGTACTATACATGCTATGTAGGATAAATTACAAGATTTGAAATCTTTAGCTGCAAATTCTCGGACGAGAAAACCCTTCCCCAAGAGAGTATAATAATCTTGGTAAATCCCGTCTTTTTCGATACCTTTGTGTAAAAGTATGTCATACATCATATACATACACCAAAAAAGTATGGTGAAATTTCTGTGGCCATTGTTTAGATACCTGACAAGGACAAAGACCTTATAATACAGTCATAAGTTTTCATCTAGGCAACTATGGCATAATAATTCAATTGCATCATAAGGCGATAACGTTTCTTTTATATAATTACGTAATCAGTTCAAATGTACCTAACAAGATAAAGTATTATGTAGCGAAAATGATGTAAATTGTATGCCATCTAGAACCGAGAAACGAAAAAGTATTTTAAAATATTATTTTCCTTTAAATAAACGATATAAACTTTGTTGCTTTGAGGGTAACGCGGAGCAGACAATAGAAAACAATGGCAATAATTCGTAACTTATCAAATACATGCTAATTTAAATGACCTTTTATCCTTCATAATGTATTATTTACGATTTTGTACAATAATAAACTATTTAAGTCTCATTGTAAAAAACGTAATAGTTACTTGATCTCTTTTTGTAGTTAAATAATTCAGACAGACGAGCGCAAACAGTGCATCATGCTCTTATGCTTTAGATTGCTCAATATTAATATCGTTTAAATAGTATAAAGCCCTTTGAAGTTGAAATGACTTTGAGTACCTACTTATATTATGCATTATGAATAATGTATGTAATCCAAATTCCAAGACAGAGTTAGTTGTGCAGCAATATTTGATTTGTCTTCATGTCAGCAAGTATTTGTTTATATGAAGGAAATGTGCCAGAACTGATAACTATACTATTACTACTGACAAACTAAGTTGTAATGACGTCATTAGGAATTAACTTGTATCTAATCAGAACAGAGAGATTTTGTATAACAGGGAAATTGCGAAAATGAGAAATACAGCACTCTGTCTGACCAAAAGTTACTAATGGAAGAAATTCTTGTTCCAGATCAATATAGCTTCTCCACTCACTCTCATAGTACTAATCCTTTTAATAGAAAGTTATTTTCGGGAAGTAGAACAAGCAATCAAGTAAGCAAATTGAGAATAAATTGTTAATTTCCTCATAATATATTTTGAAATGTTGGAATGTACAAATGAAATTCCAAAATTTGTTTAGCTCTCTATTTTACGTAAAGCTTTTATTAATAACTAAATTAAAATTTTAGCATAGCTTAAACATCATTTCAATATTGTAGTGCATATATACCCGAGGAATAAAGAAAAACAGCAAGGGGTATGTCAAAATGATTTTTAAACCTATTTACAGACACATCAATAAGAGTGGGAGCCCCACAGCTACTAATACTAAACTGGTGCCATCAGAATAATGAATTTTGTTCTGTTTGATATTATTATAATATTATGCGTAGTATATAGCTCTATAAGATAGGATGGTACATGAGATCATTCACGCGTCACGAGTTGTGTCTCACCTAATAGTACAATGATTGACATTTGGTGTCCATATGAGGAGAATAGTCAAAACAAGAGGTTGTCAATTGTTAATTAGGATTAAATAGCAAGCTGCGTACTTTACTAATAGTGTTGACTAAGCTACATGTATATAGAATATTCGAATGTTGCAGAATGTATTCTGTGCTAATGCATTGGTTATAAAGAATTGGATTCCTAATATGTAAAAGTCAATGTACGTAAAAATACTAGATAGGTTAGTGCATAGAAGACTAACTAGGATTTATTTATTGTTTGAGTATGCAAGGCCAGAGAGGAGATGGAAAGTGTATTGCTACTATACTAATTGACATATTGAGGCTTGTGTATAGAGAAATGATGTGTACAATTGTGGTTTAAATACAATAAAGCAATAAAGAATAAATTAATGACATTTTCAAAGGAAGACAAAGGGACACGCCCTTGGCTGATAATTGCAGTTGATAGTCGAGTATACATATTGGAATGGACAAGAAAGAGTAAATAATATTACTTATTAGTAATTTCCTAATGGAACAAAACAAACAGTTGAAATGGAAGAGGAGGAAGATGTAACTCGTTGGTCAGCTTATAGCTCGCTCCACTCCTAAAAACTATTTAACAGAATAGAATGATGACAATGAGACAAACGCTTTTTAAATTGGTCAACGAAACCAAATGAGCATCACTTCTTGGCTTGAACATCACTTCCCACTCTGCTATCCACTCTCAACGTTCCATGAACATATTAACGACCAATCTTAACAAGACAGTTTACATACCACCACAACAGTCCAGATGACAAATTATTTTTTCCTCTTCCAAATTCTCACAGCCTGCACAGTAGGGCTAACTATTACTGTAATGCTAACGACGACTCTTCCTCAACTCCTAAAACTCGTGCACTATACACTCACTCGTCTCCATACTCCATAATGAATCTAATGTACATTGGAATTACATTACACATGTCCATAGGCACAGCCTACGAAACAATCCGATCGTGTCATCAAGAAATCAACTTAAATAGGGAACCTCCAAACAAAACTCAAACATATCTTCGGCTCCATTATGCCACTCGATTTTAAGCAATGACAATATTATAACGAATACAATATCAATTAATTTACAATTAATTTAACCTGAAAATATTACATGGAAGTGTTTTTTTTTGAATTTTTTGAATTATTCTGAACAGCCTTAAAACCCAGTTTTAAATGAAAAGTATTAGCGAGAATCAATTTTAAGCAATGCCAATAAACAGGGTAGACTTTTATCTATAAAAACGAAGAACAGCATTGTAATATGTTTTTTACTGAAAAATTGTTAGCGAGAATTTTATAATAATAGTAAATGGATTAATATCAGGATAAGCTTTTACTTCAATGAATCTTTTCTATAGGGAAATCCTGCCCATTCAATTTCCATTGTGGTTTTGATACAAGTAATTTAAGTCCAGAATTTATTTACATATCCTGTGACCCATCTGTTCGTTATATTTAATAGTGTCGTTAGCAATCCTAAATACAAAAACGCATCGCAGGTAGAAACCGGAAGAAAATGAAACAAGATTTAGCTCTAAAGAAAATCAGCATATAAAGGGAAATTACACAAAGCTTGAGCCAGAAAAATGCGAGGCTTCATAAGGATTAAGGAAAACAGAAGAAGACATTACTTTTGTAAATTACTATGCAAATTCAGTCATTACTTAGTCAATTCAATAAATATTTCTACTTGCCTACCTTAGCAAAACTGTATAGTTTACCCAAAGGTCCTACAATGCGCTATCTTGTTTTTCCATCTTAGGATTCAGCTATACTTGTAAAAAATGTGGAAATTCGTACATGGACAGTATACAAAATTTATTTGTTTTAGGGGCAGGTACCCAACATCGCTAAGTATTGTTTTTGCTTTAATCTATTACATAATTATATTATACAAGAAGGAAAAACTATTAGAACAGGATTTAAATGCACAGTTATCAGAGGAGAGAGTTGGCTAAGTAGATATTACATTTACTCGGGAAGATTGCATAGTAAATTGAATATATTACTGTTTAGGTACTGATAATTACTTTTATTACAACTGTAGCAAAAGACACGGACGCACGGCGAAATGCAGTCAAAAATTCCATCGTAGGTCTAAATTGGCAATTGCATCTGCCTGCTCTTTTCTGCAAAGACAGATTTTATCTCGACATGTTCCTTATGCTTGTCTGGAAATCTTAGATCCGCGCACATCTCTGTCTCTCAGATCTCTATGCATGAAATTCCTTTGATAATGCTAACCATAAGCTTGAGTCGAGAGCGATGATAACTCTTTCAAGACGTCCAAGCAAACAAGTCTGCAGCGTGCACGTATGAGAACGTCCTTCTTTGCAAATTATAATAAGTACTCTACAGTAAGTAATCGTCTAAGTGTGGATCGTCTTCGGGAGGACAACAGCGTACGTATAACGTGACGCGGATAAAAGCAAGATAACACATACTGATGAGTATATAAACAAAACGAATGATGGCACAACAAAGCATTAGACGTAATATAGTGATATCGGCAACAAAATTTAACTCGATTATAAATGCTGTCTTGAGAATATGAACATTAAATGTTATGGGTAAGCTCATCTTAATGAGTCGTTAAGGTTGCAATCTATCGCCTTTGTGGTTTTGTCGTTTCATCTTCCATATAGGAGATCTTCCTATCTGATTATTACTGAACTGCTCTGCGTGGCCTGTCTCCTGCCTGACTGGGTGAGCTCCACTGGAGATATTCACATCCCTGCCTGACTTGTCCTTTCTTAATGCTACTCCTACTAACCAATAGCAACGTGCAACTAATGAATGGATGGAATTACAATTCTGTTAGATATACCCGCCACATAATATTTATAATTATCGTGTCGAACTGCTTCTTCTGTGTTACAGAGAATATGTTTTAAAATCGGTCATAAATTCCCAAAGCTAATATTTCATGCAATTTAGTGATAATTAAACTCTTATTGAAAGTCATTTCACTTTCTCAGTAAAAGTACCGGGTGTTTAAATTGGGGATTGTCTTAAGCAATAATAATAAATGTAAAGTAGAAAGAGGTAATTGTAAACTATGTAACGTTTAGTCGCCATTTTAAAGAGATATTTACTTCAGGCTTTACATAAAATTTATGGGAGGTAATTAGATATTAATATTTCTGCGATACAGTGAAAATAGCTATTATTATTGGCTTCATTTTACAGGAACGGGTATTACCACGTTTCATGGATGTTTGATAGTCCCTGTAACATGATTAACCAGAAGATGAGATAATAACACCACATAAGATGTTAAAAGTATTGGGATCTTTCATTTGTGTGTATCGCCGAAATACATTCCATTTAGCATTTCAGGAAAAAGTTTTTGCTCAGCCGGATATCGAGCGATCGTCTGCGAACTGTATGCATATATTCTACATGAGTAATTTATTAAGTTTAAGTACAATACTTTGATATGTGTAGATGGGAATAAGAGTTATATTAAGAAAAGGAATCTGTAGCAGTAGTTATAAGTAGGAGTATGCATATTTATGGGCTACATTACAAATACTTAATCGTATGTAATATGCAGTTTGCCGTTATCGTAAAAAGTAGCGCCTCGTCTTATATTATAGCCTAATCTCTATTCATCTCTAACATTATTAATGCATTTAATGTATTGCGGTAGCATAGACTAGTGCCTGGTGGCTTTGGCTAAGTTTGTACTCAGTCAGCATTTTCTACTGATACCTACCATCCTGGTCTCGACACACATACTGTAAGTACGTAACATGATCACAAAAACCCAAAGCCAGAGCAATGCATTATGCAAAGTAACTAAAGGGTCCCTGCGGAGAAGGAAAATTCACGAATGTCGTCAGATGAATAAAGAAGTTCTTATATATATAGAAATGTAGGTAGAGAAGCATTGTGGAATAGTGCTTCATTTGATGTTTGGATGAATTAATGTGAACTGTGAACTAGGATGTGTACTCTCTCTGTGTGTACTTTTCTGCATGAATGAATAAATTAAATTTTAAACGCAGATGTAATTTAATTGAGCTAAGGTGCGTTAAATACTTTTTCCGCATTGCAATATTACACAGAAAATAATTACCTTACAGGAGGTAGGCAAATTAATACAAATAAACAAACATTTGCATAATGTGATGACGAATACGCGCAACATTGTCACTAATTCATTGTCAGCAGAATTTATGATTGAATGGTTTTGTGGCCTTATTTATCTTCAGATGACTCTGGTGGTATTTCTGTGTGGTAATCTCAATTGTTATATTCTCAACTGGCAATGGATGTGAACTACTATCAATAGTTTATAATAGTGTATGTTTATTGTTGTCTGCACAATAGTTAGAATATAATATGTACTACTGCGTAGTAGTAGTGGATGAATACTCATTAAAGAATGTTTGTTAAAGGTAGATTGACAAATAGTGAGTTGTGTGTGGTGTGTACGCGTAAACAAAAGGATACCAAGTTTGTAATCATCTACTTATATTGCAAACAAAAGTATAATAATGGCTGGAAATAATAGTCACCAAACAAATAAAGAATGATGAAAGTAAAATGTTCTTCCGTACCTAGAGTGATTTAGCAACTGTAGAAGAGACAATGGAGACCTGGGGATAATTACCAGGGGAGAATGCGATCCGTGTGGCATGTGGTGTTTAAAGAACGCCATCAGTATCAATCAGACAGTAGTAGTTACAATAATGCGAGTATTGTCTGTGTGTTTGGCAAGTTGCAATAAAGCACAATGTTGGTTACTTTGTTTAGTGTAGTTTATGGGTGTATGTAAAATCAAAGGAATAAAATTATCATAATTATCACATAATGTAGTATTTACTGATAGAAGGAATCTTATTGTGGTGCAACGTATAGAGCCAAATAGACTAACAATAAGAGCTACAAAAAAGATTCTGTAGACTAACTAACTAATTGTAAACACTTTACATAAAATTACATTAGTTATGGGTTGGAATGTCAATAGTAGTCGGGGAAGAATGTCATTTTCCTTGTGACTGGACTAGAGTCGAATTGAATGGACAGATTGAAAGGATGAGACGAGAATATATGTTGGGAAGATACAAAGGTTTTTCGCTTCTTTATGTCGTTACAAATTGTTATCTGTTCATGCAGAACATCAAATCTTTGCTAATATATTTCTATTTGCCAAATCCACACCTACACAATTCCTATAGCATAGAAGGACAGTTAATATCTCCTTAGAATTTCTTGTGTAGCTACGATAAATAATAGAAAAGCCATCATTCCTTCCCACATGTAATACTATATAAATAATAGAAATATATTATTAGGATAGGTGCTTAGAGGAGTAGTGGAGGTATTTAGGTAATAAGTATACTAGTGTCCCTTTAACGACGCCAATGTTTCCATTCCAGTTGTTGCCTGATAGTCTTGGAGATGTTTTTGTCATTTGTTGATACTGAAACGTATTGTATGGGAAAGGACATGAAAGAGTGGAGTTAAAGCAAAGGAAAAATCACCTATGGAAGGATAATGCCGGAGAGCCAGTGAGCCAAACCATTTCAGACAGTGCAGTTTGAAATCTCTTTGGATTCTTTTGTGGTCCGCATTTGGAATTCCTTCCTGCATCTTCCCATTCATTCACCAAAGTTCGTTTATTGAATTTGAATCGCTATACACAAACAAATGTATCTATCCCATCTTCAGATAAGTCAGTTTCCTAGCATTTCTTGATTTGACCGTAAGGTAAACTTACGAGAGTCACTTTGATACAATGCATTACCTACGCTACGTTTGCCTTACCTACATATAGGCATGTCTGCAGACAATGTACAACTTCCATTTAGATACATAGGCTTTGTGGTTTGGCTTCTTTACTAAATATTTACTATCTACTTGTTCTGGCCTGCGAGTAAAGTAACGCTAGGGTGAAATATCACGTCACGATTTCAATCCAACTGCGATTCTAAATAGAACAACTCAACACTCCTGCTGAACACCAACTTAAGTTTTCCTGATTTCCTCTCACTCACACTTCTTATTCATTTATATCTGTAAAAATACAAATCAGAGACAGAATACTGATTCAAACTACAACAAAGTTACTCTACACCGAATACCAACTACGGCAACAAATACACGGAGGATCCATTTATTAAATTATCAATATGTTCTGCAGATCTGTGTACATTTGACATATAATGGCAAAAACTTTCTGATGAATTATGAAGAATTTCACTTTATCTGCGAGAAAAATTCAGTAACTATTTATTTATGTAGCTTTAGATATGCCTATACACACATTACTCACGGAGAGAGTATGGAAATCATCTTCAAATAGTCATCATCACAGTTCTGGGCTCTTTGTAAGATTCCATTTGAGTTCCCATGATTTACTAATACTACTACCTATAGTAGCAGCAAAACCAATAACATGAAAATAAAAATTCTTCTCATGAATCCTGAAATATTGGAGGATTTGTTGGAGTAATTGTGCATACTACTTTAGTGTGCATTTATTCACATACACTATTTACATAGTGGTTATCATACATTACAGTATCATGTCTAGCTATAATGATATATTCTACTCTAGCACCAGAAATTGAATATTGACTTTTGCTAGCTAATATTGTAAACAATGCACGTTGCTTTATATGTGTAAGTCGTAAAGCAGGTATTTGCAATTTGCATTACTGGTAGCTTTTGACTGTCAATATTCGATTTACATTTCCAATTCCATTTGGGTATGCTCCTGGAGGTTTTATTATATTACTGTCATAGCACGTCATGATTATGACATGTCAGACCAAAGGAAAATATATAGGGAACCAGACGGAAACACGAGACAAGGAGCCAAATCAAGTCGAGCATGTAAATTCTGCATCTCCTAACTGCATCTCACGTAAATAAACTTAAACACACTATATCTACAAACATACGTACCTACTGCTTTGTAGTTTCTGTTGAAAGTACATGCATGCATACCTATATAGCCAAGTGTGTTTTGTCTGTCTGTGTTAAAGTCAACTGGATGCAGAGTTTCTCGACATGAACAGACTACAGAATTCCGAGAAAATCATCGTAATCCACAAAACAGATATTGTATGCGCCATAAAACTGGATTTTCTGTTCCTACTTGTAATTTTGAATTGCTTCTTCGAGAAAAAATCAAATGCTTAATAAGACTGGACGAGAACCAACGGGGGATCCACTCGATCCTATACATAATAATACCAAGTAGCATCTATATAGAATATATAAAAGCTAGCCAAACAAGCCAGTCAGTTAGATAGGAAACAATGTTGAGATTGAGAAAACAGGATTTATTATTTGCGATGCAGCATCCAGTCTCACGAACATTACTTACTTTGTATTACCTACTATTGCTTACTACCTAACAGTTAAAAGTGAGTATAAGTGCTCTATAGTACAAAATAAAAGTCAATGTTATTGCATAGGTACAGACAGACAAGAGACATAACATAATAGATACCTACGTACTCGTACTTCTTACTATACGCTGCATATCTCTTACTATTACCTACTTCCTCCGTCTATTTACTTGCCATTGAATTATTTTATTACACAAAAATTGTAATTCCTTTAAACTGCTAGTTTTTCAAGACGAGTCCAAGTTCAACTCATCTCTCATCTCATAACCAATAACCGCATTGGACGAAAGAAAGCAAATTGCAGTGCATAGGACTGTAATTTATTTCATATCACTGAGAACAATATCTACTAGTGTGGCATTTCTTCTAATAAATCAGTAATGTGAGCTCCCTGACTTCAATTATCTGCAGATCTATTGTCAGACTCTCCAAGGAATGGAAAAAGATGATAATATTTCAGCAAATGTTCAATTTGCAACACAAATTTAAATGGAATTTGTAATCAATCCCATAATTTATTCATATCATGACGATATAATTCCTTTCGCTATTCACTTTATAATAACTACTACAGAAATTTAACAAGCAGAAAATTCCATGTACAATATCATCTGGAAAATTCATTTCGGTTGAGAACACTAACTTCGTGTGGTAAAAGTGAAACGAAAAGTTTGAGTAATATGAAAGGAATAGATGCCATAAACTATTCTAATATCTTGCCGTACTTATCTCTGAGTGTGTTGAAGTTTGCTTTCCTTTTCATTATCAAGCCGGTGAGACTTGTGCAGTTTTAAATGAAAATGCAGGACCAATACTCCATTC
The DNA here is from genome assembly GCA_020055645.1 of Tomocerus qinae. NCBI lineage: Eukaryota > Metazoa > Arthropoda > Collembola > Entomobryomorpha > Tomoceridae > Tomocerus > Tomocerus qinae. The sequence goes on from CM034548.1 coordinate 31,969,371, forward strand.
TATGCTAATGCGGATAAATATACGACACCACGGTCAGATCGGCATTCAGCTTGTTAACAGAATTATTTCTATGCGGAAAGACAAGTCATCAACTTAACTCATTCAACTGTATCGCTTAAGCTTCAAGTTTTCTTTAGGCTAGCCGTCTTGACTTAACTACTCAAGTAATCGTAAGCCGAGCCAACTCTAAAGCCAACAACTATTTAGGTAAGTCAAGTCGAATCAGGCCAATCCACCGTATACAGAAGTAACTGAAGAAGTACTACTTCATCATCTGTACGTGTCCTACTAGACTTGTAAACTTGTAATTATAGTCAGCATACTATACAGTGGTGTTAAACAACACTCACTCCAAGTGAGTAGCCCTCCTAGAGTCACAGTTAGCTATATGTCGGCCAGAAAATCGTCAACCAAACTGAGGCTTTAGTAAAACCCAGACCAGACCATTTACGCTTCTCTAACTTATTGCTAATTACTTTAATCTGAAGTAGCACAATGAGACGAGAAGACTCTTTAATTCACTAACACCACACGGCAAACCTACAGTCTTTTCAACACCCCACATATTAAAATAGTTTCAAACACTAAATAACCGCTAACTATATTATTAGATTACGCAGAGAAGAAATACATCAAAACATTTCTCTTCAAGATGAATGCAAAAACATTCCTCTCATACAAAGCCCCAACTTTACATATTTCCTTCCGTAATGCTAACTGATCTTTGTAATAACTTGCACGGCAGTCTCACAGATCGATTTTATTCACTGCCAGTTGGGTTTCCAATAAGACCCTCTTTGGGAGAATGCCAACTGTAAATTACCAAAAGACAGAAATTCCCAAACCAACCAAATCTCAAACGTTGGCTACAATTTTTGACTTTTAATTTAAACCTTGACACTGCTAGAAAGTTTATTAGACAATGAAACGTGAAGTGAAGTTTAAAAAATACTTTAGACTCTACATATTCAAGATTATATAGTAAAATCATATCTACCATCTTTCTCCATTCAGGAGCTCATAAGTCATTAGGAATTAGATTTAGACATGTGTATCTCTATTGCAGCAGTTACCAACTTAATTTGGAACTTTCGTACCATTTGGACGATAATTTGCAAAAAGGATACCCCAACACCGTTATAATATTATATGCAATGCTTACATGTAAGGAGAGATATAAGAAAGTATAATATAAGGATAAATCCTTTTAAGCGGTGAAATAACTATATCCCACCTAAATGCTAATAAGGTTTATTTTCAAGACATCATGAATGTCACTCTGTCTTGTTAACATGTCTTGTCTATTCATCAACAGTTTGCCTTAGCTCAATGCATCATTGAAGATTCAATTGCTGATGAAATTATGTTTCCATGCATGCCCGAAAGGGAAAATTTGCCAATGTTTGGAGATTTAATTAATTGGAGGAAGTTTACGCATGATTGATTAAATAGTATTTTCCTGAAATTTTAGCGGGACAGTTAATCATTACTACGGAAATTTCAAAATGAATCTTAAGGCTGCCTCGGTGATATGGTTACTTAACAGCGAGCAGAAATGAGTATACTACGGGGTGCTTGATGATGAACAAACTCAGTCAGTAGAATGTGGCGTATTTATTAAGTTGCCACCCTTCGTCCCCGGAATATAATTGTAACCGCAAGGAAAGAATAGGTAAATCGTAGAACATTCATAACCCCAATTTAAGGTAACCGATTTCAAAATATAGTACCTGAAAAAATAGATCACAAAATTCCGCAGGGTTTATTGTGTGTTTCCATACATTTCTCCCACTCCAAAAACTATTTAATTTTGAAAATAGCGAGAACTTTTTGGGGAAAAGGGCCCCAATAAGCCCTCAGAAAATATGTGGTAAAATGTTTTAAAAAATAAGATACTTTTTTCCCTAGTGGGTTGTGTTATCAATGTTCTGCGAATTGATGAGTCAGCCTTAATACTAGTCATGAGTATTAATGTAAATAATTAATATTAATGTGATTAGATGTTGATAGCAGCCACAAAGGGTGCATCCTAGTAACATTTACCCATTAATTAAAGGAAAGAAAAATGATGTCATTCCTTTTACTCAGAATGTTTTTCACTTTTTCCAACGCACTCTATTATCTTATATCCTAGAAAAAGAAAGCTGTCAACCAAGAATATGTCGAATATTACCAAGACTTGAAGTTTCATTTCATAACAATTTATACAATCAGATAGTCACATCATCAGGTGGAATAGAGGCACAGGTATTCAATACGTAACATTATTTGTTTTACCATTCTTATATATTTGGTTATCTTTTCTTCTGTTCATGTATAGGTATGTAGTATTAGGACCGATTACGTGTAGTAGTATCATATTTTAAACAAATTGCCATGATGCACTATTATTTGGCAGATTGAAGAAAACCAGGAGAGCATGTAAAGTATAGTAGTACCTACTTGTTGTTGTCCGTATAGCCAGTTGAAGAATAAGGTAGTCGGTCCAAAGTTATTTGTCCCACGAATGTAAAGCAAGACAAGAGCAAGACAAGTTGGCTTTGCCATGAACAATTTTTAACCATCACCTGAATGAAACTGAAATGAATGAGAAGAGGAGCCATAGGAGATTTAGTTGTCCCTATTGTTTTGCTGTAATTTAAGGCATTATATTATTGTATTGTGTTACAGTGCTTTGTGTCTTGTGTAACGATGAGCTTCATTCCCCCATTGTAATTCTGTATACACAATAGATAAGTAGCGTTGAAGAAGAACTTGTCTGTATATAGGTATAGGTTGGGATCAAGCAGTAGTAAAAGTGCAGTTGTCTGCTATAATAAGGACAGGTATACTACTACTAGGTGAGGTTCGTGATGGACTATCGTCGATTCACAAATAATTCAGTTTGTGTATGTTGCGTAGCGTTAGGTTGATCACAGAGCTCTCAACAGTAATATTATGTGCTTATCGAAAGAATGTCTCTTCATGTAGGAGGTATCAATTCATCACATGCACAACAATCCCATCCAGATATTTTTCAGATGCTAATGACGATAGTATGCTAATGGTAACTTGATACACCACCATCACATTATAACACTCCCTTCCTATGCAACTGCCAGGACGTAACAAAACATTGAAGAACAAAACAGAGTATAATTATCTTTGCAATCAAATGAGTATAGTTGTGTAAAGCCAAGACGGAGGTTTGTATTGTATGCCCATCTGTCCTTATGAAAGGTAGCCAACAAGTAGATAATAAAATGGTTCGTTTTTCTTTTCTTACGGATGTTTTGTCTTCCTTTCGCTTTGCATGACTTTGGCTTTTGCCTTTGATGATATGCACTTGACGAATGGCCCGAACTGGAATCCTAACAGAAAAACCTCCCTAAAAAACCAAGTAAATAGACAACAACGAAAAAGTTTCGTGAATAATTTGTTTTGCTAAGGAAACCGATGGAAAGAGCAAGTAATGAAACCAAGCGTAGAAAGGGAAAAGTCCACAGAGAGCGTATATTATGCACAAGACAAATAAAACGAGAGAATTGCAGCTATCTGGATAAAGTAGGAATGTTTGCCATTATTTTCGAGTGTCGACACTCGTGAACACAAAAGAGCCCAAACACAAAAGAAGTGAAAAATGACTGCTAAATATAGTAATACTACTTATGGACTACAAAAATATCATGTGAGAGACCATCGGATTTATTCTGATATGTGTGTATACGTAAACTAACCACTAACGACAAGAATTGTATGAATGAAGTATCATTTATTTACATTCACTAAAGAGGTACTTAACTAGTAACTCTGGAATCACACGAACATCTCTTTGTGTAAGTAAACGCTTTTCCACCACATAGTACTGAATTCTATACTTGGAAAGTTGTTCGTGAGTAGTATATGCATAATGTATATATAAGGCTATTTCCGTTGTCTCTTTGTAATTGTAGATATGCTGGCTGCTGGAATGGGAAAAGGAAGTTTACGATGACATGAGAAACAGACATGACACCCCCAAAAACATTTAATTGCAATGAACTTGAAATACATTATTTACTCATCTTTCCTATCTAATGTAATGGAATTGTTTTCTGACTATTTACTACCTTGTATTGCACTCTGTTCGATCTTTTAAAATGGTCACGCATAATAAAATTAAATAAATTATTCGATACTCTTGTCTTGTGCTCTAGGTTAAATATTACTATTTGTAGATAGCATCTTTGTGTAGTAGTGAGTGAAGTCATGTAGGTAGGTTACAGGCCAACCGGTATGTTTATGCATGTGTAAAGGAAAGGAAACTCAGATTAAGAATTAGATTAATGGCAAAGCAAATAAATAAATCGTGCTCTGTATGCGTTGGAGTTCCTTCCCAATCACTATTGTATACTCTCCTATAGTAAAAACATTTTATGAAGGAGATAACAATAAATATGGTAACAGCTACAGCTACCTAGCCTCACTACTTACATCTTTTGTCACAGCTTTGTCATTCATACGTCGTTATTAAAGTACCTTCTTATGTAAATACTCACAATTAGAATGAGATACTGATATGACCCTTTCTTCGACTATGCCTGATTAAATTATTCTATAGCATTAGCACACTCTTTAGCACTCTGCTCTGCCAACTCACATTTTACTGCAAATTAAAGTCAAACGTAAGGATGTGGTACAATACGAGTTTAATATCATTACACTTGTAGAAGATACTAACACAATCTGAAATGGATAAATGGAGATCCACTTGTAAACAAAAGACCAGAAACAAGATTGAGTACTTTATCGCACAAATTCTTTATCTATTAACAAGAAAATACATTAATGAGTCTCTCATTACTATTCCTTTGTTGTTGGCGTAACTTTAATATATTCTATACATTACTATTGTTCGCATTCCTCCCAGCTACAGATAATATCCACCTACTTACTACGCAGAAAATGCAGATTACGTTTTAAAGTTATGACTGTCATGAATATGCAAAAAACATTATGACAGATTTTTAGTATTATTAGCATGCAAATCTCTTATCGCTTATGGCTAGGATATTAAATTATTATCAATGCTACTTCATCTACGTGAATTATTACACGTCTACATATCCTTTCAAAAATACTGAAATATCAAAGGTGATTAATAGAATGATTCTCAATTTATCATTAGAGTAGTACTTGGTATGGTTAATGAAGGCAAAGCAATTTTAAAATTGATAATCTTGAAAAGGGGTGAAAAGTTCTATTTAAAAGAAATCATTACACCGTTTCAAAGTTTTGCACGTGCCTATATATCTCTAGGTATATATAGAGTGTTTAGATTTGCATGAAATGTGTTCAAAGTCTTAAAATAGGTTTAACATGAACCAGTATCTATGTATGTGTTTATATTTGTAATGGCATGGCCTTTAGTTAAATTTCATTGCTATTATCCTCATTAAATGGTTATCATTAGTAGCTACACATTACACATAAACAAGCTGCCTACCTTATTACCATTCGTATTTGTTAAATAAGACAAATGTAATGTAGTGTGTAAATAACGTAGGAAAGAGTCTATCTATATGCTATGTGAAGTGGTGTTATGTGAGTACAAAGATATCGTGTGTCTGCATGTGATCTGCAAAGCGAAGCATATACTAGAAGCAACTATTTAAGTGAATGAGCGAGGTAACGTAAATGGTAAATGCAAATTATTCGCATAAATATCTGTCATTGTCAACAGCCTTATAAAGTAATGGAAATGGAATCGGAGGAATGTTCAGATATTATTATTCGCGAGTAGATTACATTAAAGCAGAATATATTTACTAACTGCCAGCATAGACAAGCAGAGTAAAACAAAACGAAGGAGTCATTTCCTTATAACTGGAACCAGAGCGTATCGTATTATGTATATAATGTTGGTTTGAAGGAATAGGGGTAACCCGATGAAGGGAATGGAGAGAAAACATGCCTGTGCAGATGAGATGAGGCTTGAGATGAGATACTCCTGACGAGATTGAGACTGAAAACGAATCCCACTACTTAGGAGAGAGAGCGGATGATGTATTTGGTCGTGGTGGCATTAGACGGTTCATTTCGAAGGCTATAATATTATCACCCAACATTACATATTATTATTATATTGGAATTACTGAGTATTATATTTGCTTAGTAGGCAGTTAGGTATGTGCTCCAGTTTGGAATGCGACTAATAGAGTCTGTATAATGTGTGAGGAAACAATAGTCGTAAATCGGTATATCCATATGGAAAGTAGACAGATGAGATAGGATGGAGTCAAGTCAGGCACATAAGGCCCAAGTCAGCATGTTGACTTAGCACACCCTTTGACTCTGTAATGGTGAAGGAGTAGTAAAATCATTTCATTGCAATTCTATCTACCCTGCTACTTCTAGCCAGTTCTAGTTCAGATCACAGTTCGAATGAGTCTAGCACTCTAGACTGCTACTTCAGTTGTAGGCACATAAACTCGACTGATGTGATGTGGCTGAAATTAGATGGGATGCGCTCCATCCAAGAAATCCTGGAGATTGAGATAAACGGAAACTACGAGATAGAGTATCTCTGTATGTACCAAAACATATTTTGCACACCTTCTCAACTACTAACACGATGAAAGTTTAATATATTCCAGCCAGAGTGTCTGACGTGGAAACATGGCTATCCCACACTCAGGTCAGAGTTCACCTAAATAACACCAACTTACACATGCAAGATTTTCTTGTGTCACTATATCGCAGCTTCCATCCTGAATCCTGACTCCTAGTTTACCATACAGAACACATACTCACCGCTATTACCCGACACCTTACACTACTACTAGAATTGAGGTTTTCTCTCCAAACCCTTCTCAACCTGAGTAGTTGGTGGAGTACCTCTGTAGTATAGGTATATAGTACTATAGATAAGTATCCGCACGTGTGTGCATATGTGGCTAAAGGGTTCTCCTAGTATAAATCTGCCAAAGCGTTTTGCATTTCAGGAATTGGAAATAATAAAGGAGTGGGGATTAGAGAGAGAGTGACAATATTTGTGTGTAGACGTGACGAGTTGACGAAAAGAAGAGTGTCAGCATTTCAGGGAAAGTTAAATTAAGTCAGAAGAGTTTGCTTTATATTAGAATTATCACATTAGAGAGTCCTGACTAGACAATGCAAAAATGAAGTTAGGGAAGACGATGAACTAAAACTGACTCACATCTTATTACAAGAGTCCATAAAACCGAGTGAGGCGGGGCGAGGACAAGCCAAAGTAAAACATTTCCAACTGTACTCTGAGAAGTTAGTGAAAAGTCAAGTGACGGAATCTCCTTTGTTTTTCTTCCTGAAGATCATGTTATTAAAATTCCCATTTCCTTCCCACACACTTATTCACTCATCCTGAGATCCACACTCCACTGTCTAAAACTTGCCTGTTTTCTTGTCAGCCCCAGCTCGATATATTTATCTACACGTAAATGTACTTTTGCAGATACCTATCCAAGGTCCGCACTTTATCTGCTATGCCTATCTGCCATATTGATTGTGTGGACTTAGGTACACACTCTAATCTAATATTAAAATATGTTTCTACATGCTACTACTTTTTGCATTGCTCTATTTTGCAGTCCAATTTCCCCCAGCAATCTACATACGCATGTAGTATTCTGTTTCTTTGCTACTGGTTCTGATATAGTTTTGCTGTCCTTAGAGTTCTTGTAATTCTTCATGAGTTTACCTACACAATATTATGCGAGTTGCAGTCGTTCGTCTTCCTCTCATCTGTTATCCTGTCTCGGTGTGACTGCAGTTGAGTCTGACTTATCTTTGTTAAACGCAATACATTCTGCCGAGGTCTCTAGTTTCTATTCTGACTTAAATAGACTCACTTTAACTATTTATACATAGGATCTCTATTTGGAATTACATTATGCTAGCAGACTGTCTCTATAATAATATAATACATAGACTATAGTACATATATGGACAATGACGAGTCTTTTCTCATAATGCTATCTCAACTTTATTCTTATAATGCTATCTGAACTGTATTCGCATCGTGTCAAGTTAAATCGCCTGTTATGCAGAACAGAAAACACAGAGTCGCTATCAGCTTACTTTACTTTTAGTGTAAGATGCTGATTTGACTTGATTTGATAACCCAAGTCTGATTGTGTGCTGAAATATTATGCTCTGAGTTCTGACCTGTCACCCGAATGCCGTCCATAAATTATCACCGAGAGAGAGAGAGAATGTTATCGGACACGTACTTCATCCGACAGGAGTTCAGTGCGTTAAGTCAACTCCATTCCAAACCGGGAATTCCTCCCATCAATCCACATACCTACTTCATGTATTTAATACTTAACTAACATGTTACAACAACCCCTTTATATATTTATACGTACAGTTACCAGTAATCTAGCCTACTTGATTAGCTAGGCATCTAACGACATTGTACAAGACCATGGACAAGATCAGATAACAAAATTATATTTAAGGGCATGTACTAAACTTTCGTTTCCTCATTTCATTACGTCTTGGTCATGTAAATACTTATTAAATAAGAACCATTGCGCTTCAGACACCTCTGCACTTTATTGTATTTCAATGCTTCGTTCTACATGGAATGCAAACTCTGACGCGTAAAAGTAATAAGCGTTATACTTTACGACTACCGGCTACCATAAGAAATAAATACTACAAAAGCTCTGCTCACCGAGATCCTATCTCATTGTTTGTAATGTGCTTTTATTACATTACTTTGTTTTTTAAACCTTAGCCGAGAAAAAATGAGACAGACTGGTTTACTGCTATTTTACACTTGCACTACTTGCAAAGTTAATGAGGATGAACTAAAGAGATTTCCATGGCCGAATTAGTAAACTGCTACTGGTACTCCGTCTTCACTTACCTATCCTTTTACTACTATATCTCAATCATTTGTTTTGTACTGATACCATAGAATCAATTATTTTGTATCTTAATCTGTAATTCTCTTGCGTTGGATTAGTTTAAATGTAATAATAAATATTTGATTCTATAACATCCGGTCGTATTTATTCCCTGAATGTCAAAATTGTGAACACTAACGGCATATCGTAAAATCCCCTACTAAATTACAATAAGTATGTATGGGAGAAGATGCTTAAGGAGATTGTCTCAATTTTCTGTGATGGAAAAAGAGTAGCATTTTCCACTTATAGTGTACAATAACACATATTATGTACTGAATAATGTATCTTAATGATATAATATCCTATTGTGTAAGCAGCTGCAATTTAGCGAATTTCTGTGCTCTGATACTGTTCGTACTCAACCCTTATGAGTAATTCATAAATAGAGAAGAGTGAGAGCGTAATAAGTCCGGTCTCACTAGACTCGACTCGGTTCGAACTAAACCTGACTTGCTTTGACCTGCTGATGAGTAAAGGATGTGTGATACTTACTTCGAAAAAGCACATAACAAAAAACGCAAGTAATTATCATTAAAAATGAGTAGCAAGTACGAAACAACGAACCCGGCTGCAAAAACATTTCATTCCTACATCAACCACTAACAACATTGACTTCTGCAGTAGAATTCCGTACCTTTTTAATAAAGTTCTGCCTCTACTTTTTGTTTCACTGGAAACCCTTCTCGAAATGTATTGCACATTAACAAGTTTACATAGTCTGATACAAATACAAGACATACGCTTACAGTAAAACCACTTTGCTTACACATGTTTTCACCTAGGTACCTGTACACATCACCTTTATATCTTGTACTTGATTTGGCTGAACTGGACAAGTCTACGCATTGTTTGTGAGTTGTCTTAGTTCTATCTAATCTACAAAAAACTTTTGATGAAATCAATTTTCATGGCTACTTTAAAACTCATTAAAACAAGCAACGTATGTATACACTCAAGTCATTACCTACACACACACGCATAATAGAATCGCAATCATAAATCTTAAATAGCACAGTATGGGAAAACAGTAGTAAATTCCTACTCGTTTGATAGGTATGGAATAAAATTAAAAGTTCTGTTGATTAAATTCAATATTGAAGTTTCAATATTTTAAAAAGATATCAACGCTTTGTATATTTATTCTGATATAGGACTATATACTATATAGTTGGGTTATGGTAATAAATAGGTGTCTACCCCATCGTATTATCCTATCAGTGCATCTCATAGGTTATAACGAAGAAGGGTAGCTAACAAAACGGATCCTTCCACAAAACATAAGGAGCCGATAAGTTAGTGCCTTTATCAGGATATAGAGAATTGCAATTAAGTACGTAGAGCAACCACGTTTCCAAGTTTTAAACTCAAAACTGGACTGTGATTCTCACAGTGTAAGTTCAAGAAAGGAAGAAGGCATTATAAATGTTGTTTTGCTGGTGTTAGAGAGTCTGGTTTGACTTGAAACTGACGGTGAGTGATAGGCTAAGTATAGTTTAACGGAGATAGCGAGCTGTCTTGTATAAGTATAAGTATATAGGTACTCATAATAATATATTGATATGTTTCTTGATATAGATTTACTTTTTGCAGGATTATTATTACTCCACGGTGCGTATTATTGCAGTAAGAGTGCAATTTATGCAGTACTTCATTGCTAAATACATTTGTATGTATCAATTGGTATATAATAATGGACAGGACCTATCTGAAGCACATTAATATTACGTAATTATAATAAGTCACGAGTGTCACGACTTGAGATGCATAATATACAAAGGTGAATATACATGTGCACCTTCTGTGTTTATTAGCATATATAAAAATAATATTCCTGTGCACATGTCAGTTAAGCAGTGTACAATTATGTAGTATTAAATAAGTACCTCGGAGGAGATAAACGCATAGCACTAGATGTAAACCTTAAACCTAGGGAAGAGAAGACACACCTTATAGTCAACTGAAAACAAGTCAACAACTTTGGTATTGGCTGTTAATTGAAGGCAAAACAACTTGGTAGGCTACACCTGCACAATTCTAAGCTCATACAGCTAGTGTAAAGTGGCCAATATACCAAGAACTGTCGAGAATTGATATATAATGAAGTAGATATTACATGGCTGAGTATTTATGCACGTCCCCTATTTATGTGCAGGTAGGTAGGTAGGTAGAGGATGCTGTACTTGTTTGAGGACGAAGAAAGACAAAAACAGAAGTATCATCACAAGAGAGGATATTGGAGTGACTGCTGGTGATAATACATATCTGTAATATTTCTCATTTCACTCGGTTCACATGCCATGCAATCAGAGCCAAACCCAAAATCAGCAGAACAAAGCAATTTCTGCAAACACAGTGTATTTCCTTGAAGAAAAAGGTGCAGAAGAAAGAAATCTTCCCTAATGCTTCCTCCCTTCATCTCTGATATCCTCGATATCTCCACCATCCACTGTCTCTACCACTTAATCTACCGAAGAATGTGCCATGTCAATTCCTTTGCTATTCCTAAACACAAATCAAGTACTACGTACGCTAAATAGCGTAAAAGCCAACACAAATCAAGCCACTTGCATAGACAGCAAATCAATGATCTCACTTTTGTTCACAATCAATCCGTTTATAATCTAATAGATAGAATTCTTTTGCTTGGACTTAGCTCCATTTTTTCTTCATTTCTAGAATAATTGCCATTTGCAATTGCCACTGCAGTGTATAGCACTCTGTGCGTATGACTATTTGTATGAGCCGATGGAATTTCTTCTGCTTTCAATACTGGTTATTTCTATGGGTTGGTCTCACTAATCTCGTACTGATCCGGTCAGGCACTTCTTTTATCATTATTGAAGTCTCTGCTATATGCCATTCTACATAGATAATATTACCATAGAAACTACCTAAAGGAATAAACAGATTCCATTGTAAAGTCTATTTGGGCACCTGCAGATCTGGGTAATTAAAAAGAATGTGTAACATTCTTCTTTTTGTATCCTTATAGGTACTACTAATTAGATACCGTGGTTTCTTAATTGAAATTTTAATCTTGGAATCACATCATCTAAATTTCCCTTCCTAGAAGTTTGATTTTTTTAAACTAAATAAATATAAATACGATTGTTTGGTTGAGCACGCATAGATACAATTGTTCTATATACTGATGAGATGGTCAAGTAGAATGTAAATAAATATTGTAGTTTCTCAATTTGGATGGGAATGATAAATGTCAATGTTATATGTGAGTGTTGTGCAATAAACAGTTATTAGCAGCATGCAAATTGCGTTTGTTTGGTTAATAAATATGAACATCATCTAATTTCCTTTTATTGTATTGACTGGTAGATAAGATTGTTATCTGGACTCGTATAATATTCATCTTTGTCTGTGCGGTGCCTACTTTCTTATTAGCATTTAAGTGGCCTTGTGTCTCTGCATGTCTTTCCATTTCTATTTCTACTCTAGATTTCCTTCTGTGTTGTGTTCTGCCTGTTTCATGTCACTACAAAGAGATAGATAGATAAACACAAGTTGAAGATTGAGGAGTCTTGAAATGGTCTGTGCCGTATGCATTGAATTGAATAGCTTTCGTCTCGTAATGACCCAAGAGGCGCCACCAGAGCAAAAATGCAATGACTCGTATCATCATGCAATGCTTTTCCTCCACTGTCTCACTCAATACTACTTAACTTTGCTTCATTTCATGTTATTCTTCGCAATCTTTGTGTATGGAACTACTTATAATGTCCACCACCACTGCTATACATCAGGAGAGATAAACAGTTGCAATAGCGCACATGCAACCAACTAACTAAACAGCAGCCCACATTCTCTATTCACCCTATCAAAACTTGAATGGAATTGCCTAAAAGAATCCTCACAAACACGCTATTCATGCTAAGACGTATTTTTTCGGCTATTTTAACTCTAGTTTATGGTTAGTAGCTATTATTTTTAGTTTTATCTAGACGTCCTCCTTTAGTTTATATTTCTCCGCTCCTTTCACTTCATTCTTTCCTAATTTTATGAAAGTTGAAGTGAATGGACTGAGTGACTGGACGAAATATTATTTTCAATGAAACCGCCTCGTAAAACCCAAAGAGAATAAAAGCTAAAAGCAAATCTAAGAGTCCATTTAGGTTTATAATAAAATAGCAATATAGTCAGAAGAGTACCTCACTAGGTGAGTCTACGAAGAAACGCAAGAAAAACACTTTTTATTCCGCCTACTCCTTGCTTTTTCCACTATGTCGACTTAGTTAACTTCTACAAAAGTACTAGTAGAGTATCCTAAAGACACAACTTTAGCTCTGCACTTTGAATTTTATCTCAAAAGGTTACAGAATGCAATTGCTACTACCTGTATTAACTTGACGCTGAAAGTTCACTCAAAACAAAATAGAAATCAGCAAATAAAAAAATCTAAAAATAGGTTGTCTCAATTGCAAACTTTTTCTTTTGTTGGTGCAATGGAAACATAGTTTGAATTAAGTTGTAAATATTTTATAGATTTTGAATTAAATTCCTTTCTATTGTTTCCAAATTGCTTAGATGCGTAATTATACAAGCAAGTACAATCAAAACATTTCAAATAACTTTCTGTGTCAGAGTCATAGTGTGTGCTATTTAAGTTTGCCACACACTACACTACTTTTCATTAATCAGCACATAGATAGTAATAAAATATATGTATGACATATCGCTGATTGTGAGAGCGGGTTAGAGTAAGATTACTTGCTCTTTGTCTTTACCATTATGTAACATTACGTAATAATAATGGTGTTATGTAATACTATTGGGCATTTAAATTGTACCTTGCTACTTATCGGGACAATGTGTACTGAAAAGTTTACTTTGTTAAGTAACGGGACTGAAGATTCTTTTTGCTTCTAAGATAGCATTTCTTTATTATTCCTGCTTTGTAGATAAACTGAAGAAGAGAATAACCCCGACGGCATTAACTTTCATTCAATGAGACAAGTCTAGGTTTATCTTCTATGCTAGAATGAGTTTTATAGACTGTGAGGAGATAAGTAGTGTATATGGTTATCCTTGTCCCACCCTTCAAGACACGAAAAAATAAAACAGCGATCAAAAATTTGCAACAAGAAAAAACACTGAACTTTAACTGGGTACAGTAACTAAATAACTAGTAACAACCAAACTACTCAATGCAAGTATACGCTATCAAATGCTGCAGGCACTCTGCGAATCTGTCTAACCGTTATTATGCATGTGCGTTAGCTACCCAAAATCTCCGCTATATGCAAAACACACGAACCACACCTAAGTAAAAGTAAAACACAATCTTCACCAGTTTGCATAATTACAACAGGTACACGTTTATCTCCCATTACTCTTCCCTCTGCTACATTTACGAGTTTCTAATTCTAAGCTCATTCTCTATTTACGAATAGTTATCTATTAAGTATCATCATTGGCACACCAGTACTAATGCATGCCAATTAACCTTAATAGTACCAGATAATATTATTGGTTGCTACTGTACCTATATAGTTTGTGGTGCTATCTTTCTTGTGTCGTTTAGTCATCTCTTTAGTAGTACAGTTCCTATGTATTAATAAGTTTAGAGTCCATTAGGAATTCACTATAAAATATTTGTGTTTCTAAGTTTCTAGTACAATAATAATATGAGTTATGACCTATAGATGCATTTATTAGCAAGAGTATAGCAATCAAGAGATAATGAACCTCCGCAGCGTAATGCAGCAACAACAACCTTCTTTCTATTCAATTCCTAATAATTTACAATCAACAAAGGGAAATAAATGAATAGAAATCTATGCTACACCAATCAATCAATTTGTATGCATTGCAAAATAAATTGATTCGTGAACTGGGCCCCAAGCAATAAAAAATAACAATCAACACTCTGTCTCAATAATTATCATGTTGCTACCTAATAAATGTATGTAATGTACTCATCTGTATTTGGCTAAATTTACATCATCTTGTAACTTACAATTCTCTTTCATACAAATATAATATAAGTACGGCCCAAAAGGGCCATAAAGACTTGCTGTGCCTCTCTGATCTGATATCTCGACCCATTCTAACAATCACATCACGGCATCCCATGCAACAATTTATTTTTGTAGCATATTTTTACCGTTGAATTATTGCTCCTGCACTGTGCCAAACACCAAGCCCATAATATACTATCGCTGGTCGAGGAGAGCCAATAAATAACTGCTCCATACACTTGCTATTCAATTAGGAAGTTTTTTGCTGCATTAAAGCGAAATAAAGGAGCTGTATAAACCCTAGTCATGAAACAATGTTTTTTAAACCGCCCGTATTTATGAGTGCGACCTAAAATATTATCAAGGAACATAAGGAACAGATTTCAGTTGATGAATTGCGTTTTACAGGGTCCTGCGTTTCTATTGTACCTTCTCAGGCTATACTGATGATGCTGCAGTACTAGATTTATGAACTAGCGAAGGTTTCTTCTTCGTCTACCCCAAATAACCAAGTCCGCTCGTAATTTATATACGATGTTTCAGTACTTCATCAAAAGTTGACCAGTCTATGGCCGGGACATTGAAAACTCTATTTTTTGCGGAGAAGTCTGAGTAAAGAATAAAAGTAGGTCTAAGTAATTATAAACAGTTCTCTAATTAGTAAGTATTTCTATGGCTTGACTATATTAATAGTATCCTTGTCATTATGCACAACATATAGTGTTAGCCTCCATATGCAATTAGCATAGCAATTTGACAGAAAAAACTAATACTGTTTTTTGGTTTCTTTTCACATGCGATTTTTAGAATTAAGCACATGTATATGCATATTGTAGCAAGAAAGTTTTCGTTTGTAATACTTACGGAGCAGATTTCTTAATTTGTAGTGTTAATTGTTGAGCTTCTCCTCTCCAGGTAAACTGTATGTAATATGTGAGATTTAATTAGGTCTAACGTTGTTAACGAATTTATGGAGTCTTGAGCTGGAAACGGTCTGGTCTTAAGTGGTTAGTTTCTTCGTACCACTAAAAGTCGTACTCACTAGTCGCTATCAGTTAAAGTATTAATCACTTGAGCTTGAGACAGAGCGCTAAACTTTCGGGTCATAATCTTGACAAAGTCGCTCAAAGTGTCTTGTGTGTCTAAGTTACAAATTACGACTTGGCGATAAAGAAAGAGAGTCACTGTGTAAGTTCGGAAGTGACGACTCATTTGTTTTGTCAAATAGAGTATGCCAGCATGTATGCGAGTACTAGGAATGATTTCCTGTCGTTAATAAGAGACACATGGGATCAGATTTCTGATTCTG
This sequence comes from Tomocerus qinae, assembly GCA_020055645.1. NCBI lineage: Eukaryota > Metazoa > Arthropoda > Collembola > Entomobryomorpha > Tomoceridae > Tomocerus > Tomocerus qinae. The sequence continues at coordinate 31,985,567 of CM034548.1, forward strand.
AAGTAATTTAACCGACAAGCTACCTATCTATGTATATTACATGTATAGTACTTAGTATATTATAGAGGTTATGATTTAAAGAGTGAGCCAAGTTTTGTGGCTGTATACGAGAAGTTCTTTGCCAAGGAAATATCCAGAATTATGTATTGAACTTATCTTTCCATTCCAGCACAGTGCAATGAAATTCAGCGAAGCCCACATTATTATATACTTAGATAGGTCGTGGTGTACAAGTGAGGTAAGGTAAATGCAATTGTAGCCTACAAATCCTCTGAGATAGGCTTTTGGAGAGCTGTGCAATTCGACTTTGATACACAAAATAAGGAGAGGAATGGTGAAGCTTGCCAAAATAATAAAAAAGGCAGACGAGAAAACAAACGGATCGAATAGGCTCAATCGAGCGGAAAGACGATGAGCAATAAACACAAGTGTCACGTCTCAGTCTATGTCACTTATCTTGGAAGTTGAATACAGCTTGATCATCCTTTGTTCACGCCTGTTTGATATAGTGCTTGGAGTAATAATTATCTTTATCTCAAGTAGTTAGCAATTCGACATCCAGTTACATTGACACATAATATAAATAAACTCTGAGGGGAGCGACAAACAAAAGTGCATGCTTATAAAATAAAGTTTTATGAGCTTACCCAATCTCGTGTGTGATTTACATGGAGATTCTTCTGTCTTTCGTCAGAAGATAATAAATGTGCTCCAGAAGAACTCGTTATAGAACTTATCACCAGCAGTATCGCTACCGACTGAAATCACTATGGTGAATCGGCAGAATTTTCATAGTTATTTTATCTCTCAGTTTTTAAGCAGAAGCTCCGCTGAGTATGCTTAGTAGTCTAGACACAAAGTTTAAACGAACTGTGTCATCCTTACTTAGTAGCACTGATGTATGCGTGACGACATTAAATAGTCGATGAAATCGTTTTTTTCTTTGTCTTAGCTTTGAAAATCACATTCTCACTCATGTAAATATAAATTCCTATGCAAAACATCCAAATACACAGGGAGTATTAGAAAAGTTTTTAATTATTCTTGAGTGTTTCTTTCCTGAAGCAAGAGTAGGTACCTTTAGGACAATATTCTAAAGTAATCTTCGCACAAACTTGCAACTAGAACTGCCTAGAGTAAGTACAGAGTATACGTTGAAAGCATACTTTTAATTCATTAGCAGTAAAACTGTGTTTAAACAAAGTTATTGTTAATCAAGTTGAAATTGCTATTGTTTTTTATCAGTTGGTTTCAGATAGTCTTATGGATTGAGCTGTGGCTATGTGTGTCTTCACTTAAAAAGTGTTTTGTTCAGTTGGCATCTGTCCTTAGTATATCTGGGGTAGTGATGTGGTGAGGTTTACAATGTTAAGTCCCTTCATGAAAATACTCACATCACTTTACAAAAGATATTATTAAATTCCTGATACGACGGCTATAGAACATTTCCTTTACATTTCCAAACAACTACTGGTCCAACAAATGTTATTATAGTTCATATAAGGGAACTGGCTCTCGTGTTTTTTAAACTGGTAGGTACTCCACTCCACTGCATCACATAGAATGGAGACAGAGGGAAAACATTTGGGCTCCCAGTCACTGGGATAAAATGACGAATGCTGCTGCTTCTGTTGTGTATTTATTTGCACCTGGCCTGTTGGCCTACCCTGGCTTTTCTGTCTTTTAAACAGACCATTGGCTTATACATGTCCATAGCTCTCTTATAATGCATTGCTCCATTCCTGAATACACATAATGAAATGCACACACCAGCACAAGACAAATAATATACGTAGTAAAGCAAGGCAAAAGTACGTAAATCTATTAGTGCAATATGTTGAGCTATTCTATCTCACAGAACTCCTATGTCATACAGGAAATAAATGTGTACAGAGCATTTCTCTCATCTGAACATTTCCTAAGCATTAAATACTTTTATATATAGGTACCTAAAGAAGTATATCTATATAGAGACGTAATAGTATATGTAATGTATTGTATACAGCAAATAAATAGTATCATATATACTGACGTATATTTACTTGCTTTATTATGATATGATGGGCTCATGGATAAGAGGATAAGTACAGCATGAATTTAAAGGTCTCTGCTTTAAGTAGTACTTTCTACCCTTATGAATTGTACTGTTGGCATAAACCATATCTATTTGAGTTAGCATAGAATGGAGATTTATACCTTACCAGATAGTGTTTGCATAGACAAAGTCATTTGTAGGTATAGACACATGTACATAAAAGTCACTAACACCAAACGAGAAAAGTTTCCGTTGAAACTATCGGAAGGATTCAAATCAGTTTTTTAAACTTCAACTGTCACTCTCAATTCTGTTCACTGTTTCACTGTCACAACAATAATCAGGTCCACTACTTAATAGAGACGTTATTTAGTAATGCATACGCTACGGTCTACAGCGATACGGTAGGAGAATAAATATTAAACTCATTTGCATATTCTATGCCAAAATAATAAAAGTTTTGGTTTCTTTGCAAAGTAAACCGTGATTTACATAGTTCCTTCATGACTATTTATGGATGGACATGATAGGAATGGTGGAGCTAACGAACTAACACCACTCCAGTCAAATCACAATGCAAATCACACAAGAGCAAAGCATGATACTAACTGATCTCATCTCATCGCATACTAGTTTATGGGCTATCCGTTCAATTCAACTTTAGTTCCAGTGTTATGTCATAAGACAGTCATGCAGAAATAAAGACAGTTACTAGAGAACAAGAGCACTTTGAAAGAACTTTGTCTTGAAACAATGCAAAAGTTTTTGCAAACTATGCAAATTATGTGGCTAGTATGGACTTGTATCTTTGTGTCATATCATGCAATGTGCGAATTATCCTACTTTTACTACTCTTGTATGTACTGTGAGATTTCCACGCTCCATTGCTCTGATATCTGAATAATAATTAATAAGAGCAGTTGCTAATGTATCAGGAGACAGGACTAACATTAACTATAACACTCCAGCACGAAATCTGTCCCTTGCAACTTGCAATTGATAGCTGCATGAAATATTTATAGGGGAGGATTCGCCACTGGAAGCATATCATTAGTTATGTGCATGTTCTCTCCTACAATCTATTGGCTCTTCTATCATGACCAACTTTTGTAATTTGTAATACAATGAAACACATTTCTACGTTTGTTCTGGAGAATTATTAATTACATTTAATAGTTCTATGGAGGAACAGTCATAATAATCATGACAATAGCTATAATTTATCGCACAATATCTAAGCACTAGGAAAAGATACTTTTGGGGGTTACCGTAAATACTTCGTTCGCAAAAGCCCTTAATTACATTTTTACTTATACAGAACATTGTAGTTACTAGAACTACATATAGGATGTAATAGTTATGTACGACTAATTAGTTGACCTAATTAAAGCTATGTAATTCTCACAAGAATTTGAATAATATATTATTGTGACAAAATAATATGCAAAATGGTTTCTCCATAATAATAGTAGCTCTGTAGTGTATGGATTACTTGCGCAGATCAATATTAATAATACTGTATATAGTATTATATATATTATAATCTTTGAAATATTGGGATAATAACCATTACCAATAAATAGGAGTATGTTCAGCAATGTAGTTTATATAGATGCCTGTATTAAAATACTTGTGTATGCATAGATAAGACAGGGCGTCAACGTCCACACGTAAAACAACGGTAGTGGTGAATAAAAAGGGAATTGCAAATGTGTTCTATGAAGTTACAATGTTGTTGTTGTGGAGATGCGGTGACAGAAAACGAGTGAGTTATCTTTTCTGCAGAATTATGCTAATAATGTGATGAGCTGTATAATTTTTCTCGTCCTCACGTCCGTGTTTATAGTTTGGTTTACGGTGAACGTATTGGAACAATAATAATGATGGAACGGTGGAGAATAAGTCTATACTACTATATTATACTCTACTACTTGTCGTGTTGTTGTGTGAGACTGGTACTACAGATAGTTTGTATGTTGCATAACGTATCTTTCAATGTATGAAAGTATTTTAATTTTAGTTGTGTAAAAAACGTTTCAAGTTTGTGAGACTGTGTGTATGTGTGTGTCGTCCCGACGAGAGCCGAACTTGTACTGAGAGAGACTGATGATGAGGGGAACAAACTAACCCATTTGGTAGAAAGAGAGTACGAGTTGCTGTAGGAGTCAGTGCTTGAGTATGTGTAGTTAGTAGTCGTGGGCTATACGTAGAGAGATGTAAAAGCAAAGAAACTAGACCTCGTGGAACGAGTAGAGCAGGCCTGAGCCCAAAGTCTGAGAGTTAAGTCAACCTTTGCTTCGTTTGGCTTTCAGTGAGAACCTCAATGGGGAATGAAGAGCAAAAGAGCGGTTTCTGGTGCGAAAGGAATTTCTTCAGTATTAGTCGGCAGTTTGTGTTATATTTTCCTCCATCCATTATGGTCATAGTCGTCTTGGCTAAGACAGAGGAACTATAACTTTATATCTAACTAAGTAAGTGGAAAGGGAGAGTGAGACGCCGTTGCATGGCCTGACCATTCCATATCATCATGTAACCAAGTCCAGTCTGAGACGGACCTTAACTCACAACTAACCCAATGTAACAAGTTAAAACTTGCACTGCATCCGTACATTCAAACCTAAACATCATTCACACTCTAATGCAATAACAATACCAAATACAATATCACGGTGTGCATGGCGTAATAATAGCAAAAACTATCTCTATCTATACACCTCTAACAATATGTTAGTATGTATAGTGGGATGGACCCTGTACAACTTAATACACAAGAGATAAGATAGGGAGATAGGAGTAAGTAGTCCGTGTAAGTCCTCCGGAGTCTTATGTCCAGGCAGTCCGGTTCAGGTTTAGTAGTCATTCAGCCGTTCAGTCTCACTCTGTGTCCGTGCACTGTAAAGGAAGTGAGTCTGGAGGTAGTCAGTGAGCGGGTTAAGCTTTAAAAGGACAGGAAGGAACTAACTGAAATAATGGCCAGACAAGGCGAGGGGAAGGAAAGACAATCCTCAAGTTGAAGCTATAAACTATTTTCTAGCAATATGCCATTTGTTACTTTACGTGTTGTCCGGGAACGTTGCAATGCGTTTTTTGTATCTGTATCTGTGTATATAACAAGTAGGTACTAGTTGGGAGGACATGTAGTCATGTAGGATGTAAGCATGTAGGTTCATGTCTATTGTATGGGGAATAGAAAGGAGATCAACAGTATAGCTACTTTTTAATACGATAGTATTATAGAAATGGAAAAGTCTGCTGGACAGCCATCCATGCATTGGCGTTTGTCTATCTAGGTTACTAGGAGGTTGGGCTCTTTTGCACAAACATTTCGGTTATTGCATCCCATATGACGTTTCTTATATTATATCTTACGAAATCCTCCTGCTCAAAAGCCGGCTGGACTTGACTTGAGGAGAAAGGATTCAAGTGAAGTGTCCTGTCGAGTAACGCGAGCTGGGTGTCTTGTCTTAAGACAGAATTGGATGGCATGACATGTCATCCTATGACCTACTCTACTACATATTTATACTCTGCATATATACTCACTTTATTCCATACTCAATTTTAAACATACATTTGTAGTGCACCTATTATTCCCTTGCTTTCAGTAGGATTACCAATCTCACTTCCGTTCATATGCACTTTCAGATTCATTGCAATTCCCACATGCCAACATAGAAGATGAGTCCAAAATATATTTGTACTGAAAATAGATTAACACAAGACACAAGTTAAATTATTGCAAGCACAAATGTCTCAAAGAAACTGCCATGCTGTACCGTATTGTAGACATTGAAGGGTCTAAACACAAAACTCCATTAAAAGAAAAAGACCGAGCTTAGGAAGATTGGCACAATTGGTGATGGAACTAGGAAACCTAATGATTAGTGGGTACTTGTCTCTGTAACATAGCGAAGGAGACTCTAGATACTACTAAAACTAAAATTTTCAAAACTTGGATCTGTCTTATTCGCTTAGACTAGAGTCATAGCTGAGATGCAATTCTCAAACGGAGTAGGGATGAAGTAATATTGCAGTGAGATGTAACGTAACAGAGAATCAACGCGACGGGTGAATGCTTAATACGTTCTAAAAGAAACTTCTCAAAGATAAAAGCATTTCCCAAACCAGAACAGACATCGCATGTAATTTTATGTAAATATCTAATGCAAGGAGTACAACATTGTAGATCGTAAGAAGAAAGGAAAACACTATGGATGATAAGTGGCTCATAGTAATACAATGACATCTCCTTTATCGGGCTGCCAAAATTGATGCAATGCAATATAATAACAAAAATTTGAAGACTATGATTCTACAGTTTTATGAAGCATGCAATTTAAAAATTGGTTCACATTATGATAATCTTTCGTGTATATATGCCAGAAAAGAATTCTATAAAGTTACAAAGTTCAATTTTATATTTTTAACAAAAGAACGACTTTCCCTGGCTGTGAAAGTGAACTTACAAAAAAGTTACTCGTGTTTTAAATATTTATGAATTGTCGCATTTTATTTGATGCCGAACAATGTACAACAAAATGAGACTATACATCACTAAGTTCTACACAAGAACTTTTTTATACTTAGCTATATAATTAAAACGTTAAGCTAACTTATGCTAGAAAACAATATTATTATCTACACAACAGTTACAAGCTTACCACATTACTACCTAATAAGATACATAGCAATTTTATTCTTAGTTCATTGGAACAATAACTATATCTGTAATCGATATAAACATTAACAAATAGTATATAACTATAGTTTCACATAAGTAAAATTGTGCATTCATTTTAAAAAAATCAATGGAAAATATTTAAAACGTTTTCTCACAACTTAATTGAAGTTCATATGGCATAGAGCTGATCTAACTAAAGCCACTTATTTGTAATTCCTAATGTTCTTGGTCTTGGTTCATCAGTTCATCTTGGTTGATGAAGAATTTTCTTGAAGAAAGTTTTGCACGGGTCAAATGATTAAACTAAAGTGCCACCATATTATAATGAGAGAATAATGTACTATCGATTAATACAGAAACGGACAAGATCCTAGCAAAAACATAAGAAATTTGGTAATAAATAAGTTTTTAATGATGAGCGTGTCTGGAAAATGCAATAAGAGACATGGGTAACTATTAGCGATATAGATATGACAACAATTATATGGACGTAAATATATACCGAGAGCAAACAATACTTCCCTATCATCCTCACTTTCAGGTCTAGATATTTAGATATTACGATTTACGAACAAAGACACGTTTGATTTTCTAACAAGAAGTGTTCCAATTTCAATTTAGCTTTTGCAAAGTTATGAGGTTTAATTTCAAATTTCCTGATCATATCCTCATATCAGATCATTTTCCAGACCATAATAATATTGTCACCATATGTATCCACTAAAATCAAACAGAATGTATTAAAGCATTAATCACTCACATATTTAGTTGAGACGAATAAGATTCAAGTGTATATAATATTTTAATTTACAATAATGGAGTTCAAAACGACTGTCCAATGAATGTTTTTCTCATAAGTAAGGGTATATCTAGGGCTAGGGTTTCCCCTTTCCTATTCCATGCGTTTATATTCCCATAGAGGCTCCCATTCCCAATATTCCCAATAATTTCCCCCGAAATATGTTCCCGGAAAATAGGCACCCTATACAAATACCCAAGCACTTGCTAGAAAGTCACCAGGGACTTTCTAGCACCCTATACAAATACCCAAGCACTTGCTAGAAAGTCACCAGTGACTTTCTAGCACCCTTTACAAATTCCCAAGCACTTAATAGAAAGTCACCAGGGACCTTCTGGCACCCTTTACAAATTCCCAAGCACACTCTAGAAAGTAAACCAGGTACTCTTAGGCACCCTTTACAAATTCCCAAGCACATAGAAAGTCACCAGGGACCTTCTAGCACCCTTTACAAATTCCCAAGCACTTGATAGAAAGTCACCAGGGACCTTCTAGCACCCTTTACAAATTCCCAAGCACTTGCTAGAAAGTCACCAGGAACTTTCTAGCACCCTTTACAAATTCCCAAGCACTTGCTAGAAAGTCCCTGGGGGCTTTCTGGCACCCTTTTTTACATTTCCAAAATCCAAAGGCAGACTATATCATTGAAATAAAGGCTGAATTAAAGCAGCGATACCTCGTTGCAGGTCACTAATGTTGTCTCTTTTCTGACCTAACCTATTAAAAATCCCTATTTTTGCGTCTTTACTGACCTAACCTAATATAAGATAAACTATTTTTAATTAGGTTAGGTTAAAAAGACGAAAAAGTAGTGACCGGCAGCATCGGCAATACCGGCAGCATCGGCAATACCGGCAGCATCGGCAATACTGGCAGCATCGGCAATACCGGCAACGTAGTACCTACTGATTGCTACTTTATGAGGATTTAGAATTAATTTTGATGATAATGGTCTGCCTTCGGGAACTTTTTATAATCATAAAAACGATGCTAGAAAGTTCCCGGGGACATTCTAGCACCTGCAGATGCTAGAAAAAAGGGAATATTCCCAGAATTTTCCTATTCTTCCAAGGAATATTCCTATTTTCCCAAATAAGGTATAAAATATAGGTAAAGGTTTATGGGTAAATAGAAAAAGGTTTTTCGTCAATAAAAGAAGGCTTTTCGAAAATAGTCCAATTTTCAATACCAAGAAGTAAATGGGTCAATAAAATAAAGTACGAAAGTCAATTAATCGAGTACGAAGAGCAATACTTAGAATTATTGCTATTTAGTCAATATTAAATCACTAGTAGCTCCCAGCATATGCGACTCGATTTTAAAAGGTATTATTTAGTAATAAAATTCTTGGATCCACGCGGTAAAATTCAAATTTACTCTACCAGACATACATAGTTATATAGGTAGGAAAATTTTTCTCAGTCTGCGATTATATATTGGAATAGTTATAATGGCAAATGGGCACACAGGTTTGTCTAGTGGTCTAAACAGCCGCTTCTCAGGCTGAGGTCTGGAGTTCGAATCTCTGGAGCGCCTCAGGTCTCAGGTCTAAAAGGTAGTAGTCTGGAACTGGGAGAAGCTGTCATTGCCGTATATTCGTTACTAGTGAACCCAGCTAAGGGGCAAATCTAGCACTCAAGAGAAATTCAGCAGGCTACCCTTTACAGTAATAAAAGCAATTTCGAAAACATCCCATTAGGTTATTATTTATTACTAGTTGAATCCTAGCACACAAAGTGTGCTAGAAAATGTTGCAATCAGTAAATTTCTAGCGACTGCGCATTGGCCCGAATTTCATAGACCGTTGATTGGACCCAATAGTCTAGTCCTTGCTCATTAATTACAAAATATTACCCTTACTCATTAATTACAAAATATTACCCTTACTCATTAATTACAAAATATTACGAACAAATATACAAACCTTTATTCAAGAATGGTGAAAGAATTCCATGCGCATGTCCCACTTTATGTTTAAAAGATTATGTTTATGTAGAGTAAAGAATTATGTTAACTTTGTAAATACAAAGTATATTTAAATTAAAATACTTTAATGTCTATAGTGATGGATAAATTAGCTGCAGCCCCAACTTGCTGATAAAAAAGAATTTCCTAAACCAAAATAATAACTGTAGATCCTAGCTTCAAATGCAGGGAAAAATAAAAGACTCCATTTTTGAAAAAAATCCCACAGTCACCAAAAAGCTCCCTTTTAATCAGAAAAATATTTTTAAAGAATAGATAGTTACCCAGTACTGTTATTTAATTCTATAAAATGGTGTGCCAACTGCCAAAATAATCAAGAGGGTAGTAAAAAAGTAAACCCAACTCTACTACAAAATGTTAAGTTTGTCGATATAGCATAACCAATTTGTATTAGAAGTTTTCAAATGCTATTTGCCACATTACGATCGTTACGAAATGTCCCCTTTCGCTAATCATTTCCATTCAATCACGACTTACCACCATTCGCCTTCTTATGTTTTCTATTATTGCTTTAATGTTATAATAATATGAAACGACTCATTTCGGTTGTTTAGAGGAATTGGGCTTGCGCATTTAGCTTTTTTGCTTCTAAGGTACATGCATATATTACTTGTGCAGTTGATAGGAGGAGGAGGTACTCAAAAGTGTTGCTGTCAGCACTTGCGTTACACATGGGCGAGTAGGTTTTGCGTTACGCAATATATTCAGGTTCCCTAGGCTCTCCTACCAGACATAGATTCATAGTTAGGTTGGTAAATTTATTGGTTTATCTCAGTCTGTGGTTATAATATAGAGATTAGCATTGATTTGCCTATCTTAGTGACAATAATATTATGTATCAATGCCCTGTCTGTAGTGTATGGATTGTTCTGTTGATCTGTAAACGTGCTACGAGTTCTATCTAGCACAAATCTGGACAATGGGATGCGCATGAGGAGATATGGTGGGTTGAAGTAGACTGCTATAAGTGATTTGCCTGTGGTCACTGGCGGTCGGCTTACATGACCCGGTCCCTCTCTGACTGCCCACCAGATCGAGTTGCGGGACAGTGTTGAGCCGTTCCGTCTCATGGTTCAGTATTCTTCACTAAGTCTCTTCGTGTAAGTCTGTACACTTAGTAAAGTTGTTCCGGAAGTCACTGGAAGTAAGCCCTCGCGGCTTGAGCGGTAGCATAGCTCTACTAATCAATAGTAGTAGCCGCCCGTGCTCTCCCCCTAACACACATAATGGCAACTTTGACTGTTATATAGTTAGTCAAGATTAAATCAACATTTAATTTAGTAGTAGGCAATAAAATTGCATTATATTATTAGTTAAACTAAATTCACGTTTTCACAAGAGCTTTGGTTATGCCTGGAGGTCTTCCTGTTTTTATTTTCACGCTAACAGGTATCAGTTTAGCTCTCTTATGTTATGTGTGTATTTTACTCATGCTAGCAATTCCCATTAAATTTTTAGTTTCTGGATTTGTATCTGTTTAGGAATCACTAGAGTCGTAAATATTTGTAAGTTGAGAAGATAGCTTTTAAAACTAACAGTCTGTCTAGACTACCGGAACACAAATGAAATAATTCATTAGCATCGTATGATTTCAATAATAGTCCCGTTTCGTCATAACGATATGACCATTACTGTGAAATATACTTTTAAGTCCGTCTCATACCAATTGATTCTAATGGGAAGTATAGTCCCGAGTCCCGAGCTAGCCTAAAGGGTTAATAATATTATTATTGTCTTAAATCTTATTTCTTTTATGGTGACAAGTGACACTGGTCTAAAAGAGATATCACGAATGTTTTAATGTTGAATAAATAATATAATTCTAAATATTACCCTTCGTACTCGATGTATTGACTTTCGTACTTTATTTTATTGACCCAGTTACTTCTTGGTATGGACGATTGGACTATTTTCTAAAAGCCTTTTTTTATTGACAAAAAGCATTGTTCTATTTACCCGGAAATCCCTACCCATAAAATATTCTTATGTAAAGGCAGCAATTCACTTCCAAAAGAAGCCGAGAGGAAACAAAGGAATTTATTGGAAACTTTTGGACATCAGGTAAAATCCCCATTATATTTGTATTATTTTTGAACCAAACATTTGTTCTTCTAGGTCAAAAAATATGCTGGGGTCATATAAAATTGATGGTGTACTCCAAATTACCCTAGCTGATTATTTTTAGAGCAAGTTTATTTATTTTGGACACAGCTGCTGTTTAAAGTCCTTTCATCACCTGTAAGCAATTTTCATAATAACATTGTTGATGAATGTAACGCCGTTATTTTCGATAACCCCTGGGATTTTAATAGCCCTCGGTATAAAATACAGTGAACTGTAGTGCAAAAATAGCCACCCAGTCGGATTCTGTATAATATTTATATAACTGTGTTGAGTATTTCTTTTACTTAATAGTTGATTTTAGTATCTGTAAATGTTACAACACTAGTTGAAACCAAGCACGTAAACTGTGCTAGAAAAATGTTGAAATATCCCCTACGCCTTCGTATTAATACTCGTCCGGAATTTCAATGGCTTTTATATACCTACTGAATTTATAAATTAATTACAAAAATTCCACCACTTGACCCAGAACACTTTTCATGCAGTTTACTGACAATTAGGGTGTCCCATTCCCATTATGAAACGCCTTTCGGTGGTTATAAGAGGAAGTCAGTATGTGCATTTTGCTATTTTGCTTTTAAGGAACTTGCATATATTACGTGTGTAGATGATGTGAGGAGGATCAAGGTACCCAAAAATGTTGCAGTCAGCACTTGGGGGAGGGGGCATTACGTTACGTAATATATGCAGGTTCCCTACGCTCTTCTACCAAACATAGATAGATAGATAAATTTATTGCTTAATCGCAGTTTGTGATTATAATTTAAAGTATTCTATTCTATAATATAAACGCACTAATACCTGACTATCTATGTCTTGGTAGGAGAGCCTAGGAAACCTGCATATATTATTACGTAACGTAAAACCCCCTTTCTCAAGTATAGCGCAAGTGCTAGCTGTAACTCTTTTTGATATTGCTTCCTCCCATCTACTATCAACGTAATATATACACGTTCCTTGAAAGCACAAAAGTAAAATGCGCATGCCCCTCCCTCTAAACCAACGAATTGAGTTGTTTCATATATTATTATAACATCAGAACAACAATACGAATTCACATAAGATGATTATTGGTGATTGAATGGAAATAATTAGCTAAAGAAGACAATTCGTTTTCCAAAATCCGGGAATCATATTTTTCTGATTTTAAAGGGGAACATTCTGGGGTGTTTAATAAAAAGAATCTTTTATTATTCCCTGTATTGGACACTACGATCTACGGTTATTATTTTGGTTTAGGAACTTTTCATTTGAACCGGAATTGTTTTTATTATTGTAATGGGTGGCCTGATTAATTTCTCTTGAGTGCCAGGTTAGCCCCTTAGCTGGGTTCACTAGTTATAGTATAATTTACCCAAAGCATTACATCACAGGTTGTAATCTAATGTCTTGTAGTAAGTTACCTCAATTTAACTTTTTATTTAGAAAGCTGAACGCACTTATGCAAAGCATCACTTTAGTAATCGTGTTGTTCGATTTGCGCAGTGAAAAATTCCGTACTAAAAATAGGTATATTTGTTTATATCATCGTTTGTTAATTTGCCGCTCAGCTAAACATAACCCAATCTTAAACGTTACCTAAATGTGGTAAATGGGTAAATCCCAACAAGGTCGTATATTTCATAACAAATCAGTTCATGCGTTCTGTATGCAAATATTTCCAGCTTTCGGTTCGCTTAAGTTTCCTATTATTACATGTGCGGGAAAATTTAAAATTTGGCCATTTACATTGTTGAAATTATAAGATAATACATTAGCCAAGTACCTCCTCCCTGTCCGGTGATACAGACAATTTTCAAAAACAAAAGTCCCTAAAACTATCAATATAAAATCTCTACCTCCGACGCCGACCCACCAAATGAGAAACTATGAAAAGTTCAAATAGAATAAATGTATCTGAAATATTTTCGTCTCATCGTACAATATATCCCCTGGAATACACACTAGCTTTATTTATAACAGAACCTAGGTCTTGTGACCGGCTATCTCTTATATTATAAACACAGAAAAGAGATAAAGCAATAAATTTACCAATCTATCTATGTATGTATGTCTGGTAGGAGAGTTAAAAAAACTTGCATACATTACGTAATGCAAAACCCCCTCCCCAATTTGTAACGCAAGTGCTGACTGTAACACGTTTGGATTCCACCTCCTCCTCCCCCAACAACTACATACGTAATATATGCAGGTTCCTTTAAACCAAAATGCGCATGCTCACTTCCTCTAAACCACCGAAATGAGTTGTTTCATAAATTATTATGACATCAAAACAATCATCACAATAAATAAAATTATTTCCAACTATGTTTCAACTATGTATGTATGTCTCTATGTAACTGTATTTTATGCCATGGACTTTGCGGCTTTTTGTTGCAATGCGCAAGAGCGAAGCGCGTATGCATAACAATAAGTTCACCACGGGTTAACAGTAAACACTTAATAGGTTACTGTATTTCGAAATTAACTAATACACATGATTATGCTGGATGCCTACCTTTCGAAATAGAGTCACGCATGCTGGGGGCGCTACTATCTGTATATTATGATCGATCGTAGACTTGATAAAGCAATAATAGACATTCACCTAAAAATTGATTATTGGTGATTTAATGGTAATGATTAGCGAACTGGGACATTTTGTAATGATCGTAATGTGTGTATTACTGATAGTTTCAGTAGTCCGTGAAACCGTTATTTGGGAGTTGCACCTGGATACGCATTCTGATTGGTCAAAATTTTTTGAATCCAGCGATCTGATTGGTTATTGCAGTAATGAATATTCTATAGATTCCCCAGATGGGGGAATTTTAACAACATTTTGCGATTACTACAAAATACAATACAATCCATAAAAAATATTACACACAATGTACACAAAGTTTAAACGTTGCAATATACAACAACGAAGTCGAATCATTATGAATCATTTACCCATAGTACTATAAAAACTCGTTTTGCAAAACACCAGCTATAAACAGAAGTACAAATCGATGTTATATAAACATTAATTTAAAACCTTGTTGTAGAATTGCGAATTCAATATAATTGTACTACATTTGGTTACGAATGATCACATACGTTTACTAAATTGATAACATAACAATCCCAATAACATCAGACAGACAGAACTCTGTAGAACTCTTCGGCTGAATTTAGGCAGCGGTACTTCGTTCCCGCTGCTGCCGCTAACCCCCGATACCTCCCAACGGCAACGGCGGCAACGAAGTACTGCTGCCTAATTTCAGCCGAACTCTTCCTCTGTTCTGATGTTGTTGCAAGTTGTTATTGCTATTTTGCTATTATCAGTTTAGTAAATGTATGTGATCAGTTGTAACCAAATGAAGTAAAGTATTATTGAATTCGCAGTTCAACATCAACGTTTTTTAGCCCATCACATCGATTTGTGCTTCTGTTTATAGCTGGTGTTTTGCAAAACGAATGTTTATATTACTATGGGTAAATGATTCATAATGATTCGACTTCGTTGTTGTATATTGCAACGTTTAAACTTTGTGTACATTTGTGTGTAATATTTTTATGGATTGTATTGTATTTTGTAGTAATCGCAAAATGTTGTTAAAATTCCCCCATCTGGGGAATCTATAGAATATTCATTACTGCAATAACCAATCAGATCGCTGGATTCAAAAAATTTTGACCAATCAGAATGCGTATCCAGGTGCAACTCCCAAATAGCGGTTTCACGGACTACTGAAACTATCAGTAATTAGCATTTCAAAACTTCTAATGCAAATTAGTTCTGCTAAATCGACAAATTGTTTTACATTTTTAGCATTTTTTTGTATAGAGTTGCTGTTACTTTCTAATGCCCCATTGATTTCTTTGTGGCAGTTTGCTCACCTTTTTTGTAGAATTAAATAAAAACATGTAGTACTGGTTTACATAAAAACCTTAGTGAAGTACCGATGATTTTTGGAATTGTTTTTGTTACTGTGGTGGGTGGCCTAAAGAAATTTATTTGCCCCTTAGCTGGGTTCACTAGTAATTGATAATTATATAAATTACCAACAAACACCACCATTGGTAAACATCAGCATTTTTCTGGATAAAAACGGATAAAAACGGATAAAATCGGATAAAACCAGATAAAACCGGATAAAATCGGATAAAACCAGATAAAAACTGATGAAATCGGATAAAACTGGATAAAACCTGATAAAACCAGATAAAATCGGATAATACCGGATATAATCGGATAACTCGGATAAAATCGGATAAAATTTGATAATTTTATTTATTTTAGTTAGGTTTTCCAGGTTTTTCCACCAGCTTGTTTTATGAAGGTTTAGATGATTATTCTAAAAATTAAATTTAAGACTTTTAATTATAGTATGTATATTTCCCCCTCTCTACGTATTTTCCTGTCTTTTGGTGCCTTCTATACACATGTATTTTGCCATTTTTCGTACATATTTTCCACATTTTCAGAAAATAAATAAATACATATAACTGATAACAGCTCTGAAATAGTCACATTATTGAACCCTATAATTAAAAAAATAAACGCTTGACACCATTATCACAGTTTGCATAGATTTAGATACTCAAAATTTACGACTGAATCATGCTGGTCGTAGATTAAAAATTGGCATTATACAGCGAAAAGAAAAATTGAACAATCACGCCAGTAATTATTTTATTGCTTTAACTTTACTGAATTAGTGTATAAAATCATGGAGGTGACATTCATAAAAAAAATTTATAGTGGCAGTCAGCTATTTCAGATTTCGGTTGCGTCCTCACTGGGTTTCGGCTACTAATGCGGTAAACAGAGGATTACAAATACCTAAGCCAAAAGCAAATACATCTCCATCTGAATCCCTATCAACCTACCAACATAAAAGGGCAAAATAAAATTTGTTGCATTCACTTCGATTATTTCTGACATCAGTAATAAAGCACATTGTAAATTTCGGTCATAATTTATTCTAAGACAATCTGGCAATTTTGGCTGCTATAACTAACTGACAGTGACTGTGATTACATAGCAGCATTTGGAAAATTGGCAGAAATAAGCAAAGTAGAAAAGTGCTTTTACTATTCGTAACATTGGCAGGCAGCATAAGCCTAGTCATACTCCTACACGTTGTTTGCTCTGATGAAAAACCTAAGTCGGAAAAGGACATCTTTGACGGCGGCTAAAGAAGAAGACTCAAATTTGCAGGGAACAGGGCGGGAGGAATCTGATTGGGGGTCCGCCAAGCAAATGGGCAGCAGTACGAGTGAAAATCGTAGCGGAGGAGCTCAAAGCACGAGAGGTTCTTCCTTTCTTCCTACCGGCTTCAAGGTGTACACAGCTCTGCTAACGCTCCTCGTGGGAATCCTTTTATTTTATCCATTTCAGCAAATTTATACTGAAACTGCAAAATCTTCGACAATGGCCAACGCTAACACTGAACGCACTTTCATCATGGTCAAGCCCGATGGTGTCCAAAGAGGACTTGTCGGTGAAATTATCAAAAGATTCGAGCAGAAGGGGTTCAAGCTAGTCGCTATGAAATTCATGTGGGTTAGTGAAATCACATTCAACATTTAAAATATTCTCAATAATAATTCATGTTTGACTTCTTGCATTAATTTAGATTATGCACTACTGATTAATTTTTTTGCTTTATCATTTAGATATGATTGATGATTGTAATAAAACTACTTTTGACTTATATTATATACTACTTATTGATTTTTAGTTGACAGTTGTCATGCTTAATGTTACTAATGACTAGTTTTTATTGCACAGTCGATTGATTTTAGGAAGATATATAGTACTCTAAATAATTACGGAATTATACAGAAGTATTACCTAATACCTATTACCTACCATACAACATGCAACATTTATCCTGTCACTTGTTACTAAATATGTTGTATGTGCAGGCAGGCAGTCAGTAGAACCAGAAATCAATATGCTGGGCGACCATATGCATATGGCCATGTCTGCGTCTGATTGCTTGTCAATTTGTAGTGTATAAAACAAACTATTAAATATCAGATAGTATCAAATCCTATGACTTGTAGGTATAATACATGACTTTTAACAGCTTTTCAATTGCTAATTTGTATTAGTATTCACAGTTTGTGGTAAAGATGACATGACATGATGGCAATTATACCTATACACTGTTAACTACTTTTTCTATGTTTGTAGTGCTATTTTCAATTTAATAGCTCACAAAATGTTCATCTACTCTTGATTAATACTTGTATTTTGTACTTGTACTTGTAATTCCAAAGTACCGTACCTTCAAATATACTGACTGCATAAGAATTTCATCAGTGGCATAACTAATTGTACAATAGAAATGTTTTTAAGGTTTAATTTTAATCATGTCCTTACAGGCTGAAGAGAGTCTTCTAAAAAATCATTATGCGGATTTGTCTGCCAAACCGTTTTTCAACGGATTGGTGTCCTACATGCGCTCTGGACCGGTTTGCCCTATGGTAATTTTCTTTTGTCCTCCAGTGTCCATTGCAATTCCTATTAAAATGGTTTACTGTGAAGTTAATTTTGATAATAATACCTTTTTTCTGTAACAGGTGTGGGAAGGCCGAAACGTTGTAAAGACTGGTCGCAAAATGCTTGGAGAGACTAATCCAGCGGATTCATTACCAGGGACCATTCGTGGTGACTATTGCATTGAGGTTGGACGTAACATTTGCCATGGATCAGATGCCGTGGAGTCTGCCAACAAGGAAATTGACTTGTGGTTCAAGGCTGAAGAACTCGTTGATTGGAAATCAAACGAAGAGGTTTGGCTCTATGAGTGAAAGAACCGGTGAAAATATAACTCCAATTTCTCCTTCTATACAGAAATTCTATTCTCATTAAAATTCGGCATATTTATTCAGGTAGTCGTATTGTATCATTTAACTATTTGATAACTAATATTGATGCGATATGTCACCAAGAATGCTTTAAAATTTTACGTTTAAGTCACTTTATACTATCTACATTTATTGTGTAATTATGTAGAGATATTAGTTTTTATAATAACCAATTATCGCCTTGCAATTTAGTACATTGCATCATATCACTATTTATCCATGTTGTATACCAAAAGTCTTTATGGAAAATAAATGAATATTGTTGGAGCAATCTTTAGTTTGCAGAAATATTTAGTCATTGCCAATTATCTCTAACCCCACCCAACAATCATTGCATGTTGTCTTTATTTATTAGTATGTAAACAAGTAGACGAAGAAGTGTTCAATTATAGCCGAAGAGTAAGCTTTCTCTGCATTTTTTGTTACATCAATTAAATTAGTTGTCCATTTTTGTCATTTTTATCATTTGATATTCATAATACAGAATTAACAAGGGGATTCCATTTTATCAACCATTTAAAGTTGAGCATGAGTGTTATGTTTCTGCCGACATAGATTATTGTCGTTTTGTAGAGCCATTCAGTGCGTCTAATATTGCAAATAACGCAACGTTGACGTTTTTTGGTGTCAAAAAATGAATAGTATAAGCCGTATGGTGATATGACGTATACCTAGTTACATGAGTTACATGATCAACATTCAACAATAAGAATAAAAAATTATGGTTGGTCCATGGCCACGCAGATGTATCTTGTACGTTGGTAATTATTACTTATCAACTTATGACTCATGAAGGAACGACCGAACTCAAGGCTATCTTGTTGGTTGAGCAAAGGAGGGAAATTCAAATAGTCACTGCCGAAGGTTGGACGTGATTTAAGTGACTTGTTACTTTAAAAACAATTTCATCTTTTATCATTCCATTCCAACTCCAGTCTCCAATGATAAGTGTCACGTTGGGAATATCTCTGTCTCACATTTCTTCTTACATCTTAGATCTGGTACTAAAACAAATAGAACGGTAACAAAAGTCAGTAACAACTGGGCAGCGAGTGAACTAGATTTTACAGATTACATATTATAATAACAGTCAACGAACACAAATTTCAAGTTCCTCCCCCCTAAAATTTCAATTCTTTATCACATCTATACTCAAGTCAAGTCCTGA
Organism: Tomocerus qinae; assembly: GCA_020055645.1. NCBI lineage: Eukaryota > Metazoa > Arthropoda > Collembola > Entomobryomorpha > Tomoceridae > Tomocerus > Tomocerus qinae. The sequence goes on from CM034548.1 coordinate 32,005,206, forward strand.
AGGCTGATTCATGGCAGCAATGCGATATAAATAGAAGAAAACTGTATCATAGACAATTATTACCAGTCAGAATTTTTACACACAGGTAACAAAAGTGATTTTCTGTATTACTATGTACTAAGTTATGCCATGCAAAATATCTATCCAGTGTACTAACACAGGGAGTAACAATGACCTTGCATGCATCACAGATTGCTTAATTAATTTTAAATTGAATATTTGGACTTTTTTGAAATTTAAACCGAGAATATTTATTAAGCGGAGTCAAGTATTGTCATAACTTGTGTTCAGTTTTGCCAATCAATGATTATACCTCATCAAGAGAATTACATTACATCAACAAATGGCAAGGGAATTAAATTAAACCAAGAAAGTATCATAACGTGTAGTTGCACTTTGATATTTTTTACAATTGCATATTGCTTATTTGTTATTGTAACTGACTAGCTACTACGTAGTAGTTTGTCAGAAGTTGACACATTTCTCAAGTTAGTCCTAGTCCATCTGCTTTTCCGTTGGATTCAAGTAAACTTTCAATCACGTTAACTGTGAATGGGTTGTCAGTTGTGTAAGTGTTGTGGTTATAAGAGCCCATTCGATTATTGGAACATGAGTCTATCTGCCGGTAACTTATTTTAATTGTCGTTGACTTGATTGCAGAAGCAAAGAACCTTATTTCTTATAAACTGTTTTGTATAAATGTCAAATGTTGAATTAAGAAATATGAACATTAAAATGATGTATCTTTGAAGCCAGCCATGAAGCATTATAGTTAGCAATTAGCATGACATTCAGTGATCAGTTACAAAACAGTTACAAAACTTTGACTAATTGATTATATAGAAACGACAGATGAAAATGGCCTACGCTTTACAATAAGTGTGAATGGAATTGAGCAAAACATATTTGCGCTCTTATAAGGCCGATATTTTTAATACAACACTCGAACTCTAATCTCAACTCTTAAGAGTTTAAGGTACATATTGAGATACCTTTCACTCTTGAAAAAATTCGTAAAAAGAGCGTGAGAGTCGAGTCATTAATATGGGCCTAAAGTTAGTATGCAATGAAAAACAACCTTATGTAGCAAACTGTAATATTTAAAGACGCTCATTGTACATAAAAGTTTTAAATCTTAATACCCCTCCTCGGATTGTACTGCTCATCCGCTGTGCTACCACTTGATACGACTCTTGTTCTTGATATCAATGTTAGTCAGTGCTGACTTAAGACAAATTAAGAAAAGAAAAAATTGTAAGGACGAAACTAATCATACTATTTTTACTTCATAAATAATATGTTATGCATCTGTATTTAGTAACCAGTAATGTTCAGAGTGGTCAAGCAGGCGTTTAATAAAAGTAGTACATAACATAACTATTAAATATTGTAACTATTCATAACATATTATTAATAAGTAAGAATATGGTAAAGACTAGTTTCGTCCTTACCATTTTTCCTTATTTTAATTTGTCTTGAATTGACATTAGCAATGACTAACACTAATATCAAAAACAAGAGTCGTATCGAGGGGTAGTACAACGGAGGGGTATTACACCGTCGGGCAGTGCAACGGCGGGGTATTACAACCCGAGAGGTATTAAGATGATACCCAAGTTTTGAAAGGAAATTGATGGAATAGATTACATTACTTTGTAAATTTTTATATACAGATTAGACATCAAAGCTATAACACATCGCTTCAAACAGCTGATTTTACATTTAACCGGTTACTACATGCATATGTCCTAAGTTAATCGCATTATTTTCCTGATGATAAAACATAGTTGTGATTCTTGTGATTGTAACTGACTATGTGACGCATGCAATTGGAGATAAACTCTAACATTCAACATTCCATTGCACCTTATCTCAATCAGGCTGCATTAGCACATGGTCGCCCATTGCGAATCAGTTTTTTATGTAACGATGAATACGTTAGCAATCAAGCAGTACCCATATATATTACAGTCACTATATAAAGTAAAGTAATTAATTAACACATGATATAATTTTTTCAACAGGACGACAGGGTGTCCAGCAACTGACCACACTAGAGAGTAGACACTACTATTTGCAGAAAAAAGAAACGATTTAGATAAATAAAACGATTATACAACCTATACTAGTAGGATATATAGTAACCAAACAAATCGCGGCTAAAAGAAGTTCATCTACATATCTATATACGTTCCTTTTTACAGTATACAGGTACAGCTACTCATTTTTATCCACGATTCTTCTAAATTTTGTTAGTGATTATTTTCATAAAATTTAAGTTATATAACAATGGAATCATGTGACAAAATTTCCTTCATTTTTTAAGTTTCATGTACTTTTACTTAACCAGATTTTTCACTTCACTCAACTGTTAAAAAAATGGAAGCTAATTGTGCAGATCAGGAATCTCAAAACGACGAGATGATGGCTCTTGAAAGTATTTTGGATACCAAGGATTTTAAAGTGTTTCCAGGACCGACGCCGTCTGGTCAAATGAATATTGAAGTATCAATCTCGGAGACGTTTTCGCTAACCCTCAACGTTCCTGATAAACCTTTTCATCTCAAGGACCTGAAAGTAAATGATAATCTTGACGAAAACGCTCAGTCTCAAGCACCTAGCGTCTTGGAAGAAACCCGGCCTATGAAAGTTGGCATACGGCATCTACCTCCTATGGTTCTTCATTTTACTCTGCCTCAAAATTATCCTTCTGAGTCAAAGCCTGCGATCATATTGTCCTCGAAGTGGTTGGATCGTAAATCTGTAAGTACTTACTCGTAATGATTCCTGAAGAATACCAAAGTCATAAATACTTTAAATAATTCTATAAAATTTTTATTTAAGGAAATATTTGATGCCATTATAATTTTTCATAGCTTTCTATTCTTTGTCGAAAACTGGACGAACTTTGGGAAGAAAACAAAGGCATGGCAATTTTATACTTGTGGTATACTGCTTTGAAGGAAGATACATTTTCAATCCTGGGCATCAATGACGCGTATGATATTTCTTGGTGCTTGCAAATTGGAAGTAATTTGTCCATACTGACTCCGGAAGAAGTGACTCAGATTAAGAATGAAAAGTGTCAAAAGTCTGACGTGGGCGCCAGATATTCTCCTTCTGTAGAATCTCCGCAAAGTGGCACATGTAGTAATGTAGGCGAATCTCTTAACCGAGTTCAAAGGAGCGGTCGAAATTCACAAACCCGCAGACTTCAAAAAGTTCCTTCTCTGGATAAAAGGGCTGTGTTTGATGGCCGCCAAAAAGATTCCACCCTTTGGGATTTTTTGCTTACTTACGATCAAGAAGAAAGAAATAAAGAGTTTCAGACTCGCAGCCACTCCTGCGAAATATGCTTGATGGAAAAGAAGGGAACCAACTGCTTTCAATTCTCTTGTCAACATGTTTTCTGCCAGCAATGTGTGAAGGAGTACTTCTCTACTCATATTCAGGAAGGAAGTATTGCTAGTATCAAGTGCCCAGATTTAAAATGCAAAACTGTGCCTACTCACGCTCAAGTAATATGTTACAATGTTTTTAAATACTTTATAGAATTAAGTCTAATTGAAATAACTAAAAATCAGTAAATGATCTCTGTACATTCATAAAATAGCAATATAATATTTTTTAAAGGTTCGAATGGCTGTAAGTGAAGAGCTGTTTCTCCGGTACGACGAATTGTTATTAAAGAGGACCTTAGAAAGCATGCCTGATATATTATATTGTCCTCGACCTAACTGCGATTCTCCTGTCATTTCTGACCCTAATGACAAGTTGGCTTTATGCAACAAATGCAACTACACTTTCTGCTCCATTTGCCGGATGGTATTTCATGGAGTTGAACCTTGCCGTTTCCGAACGAGTATGAAAATTTATTTATCGTCTAGACAACAATATATGTACTTGTGTCATTGTGTCATGTTGATAACAATAATTGTTTTTAAAGATGATAAGAAACATGTGTACCAAAAGTACATAACTGGGACTGATGATGATAAGAAAAAATTAGAATTAACTTATGGTAAGAAACAGTTGAATCTTTTAATACAAACCGTGATGTCCGAAGAATGGGTCCAAAGTCGAAGCAAACCATGTCCACACTGCTCTGTCCCCATTGAGGTAACAATATATTTCTATTTGTTTAATAATATTTGTTTTTCAACTTCATTAAATGCCGTAGCTTTATTCATTTAAGCTGCTTCCCCTAAAGTGTTGATGTTTATTCCTTACAGAAATTTGAAGGTTGTAACAAAGTTACTTGCTTTAAGTGCAACACTTACTTCTGTTGGAAATGTTTGGCTCATTTGGACCATGGAAATCCCTACTTTCACTTCAATGATCCAAACTCGAAGTGTTACAGTCAACTCTTTTGGAATGTCGAAGATGAAGATGAGGATGATGATATGGCAGATTGGGACAGGGACGATTGGACTGATGAAGATGAAGAAGAAGATGAAAATGAAGGGCTGGAACCTCACTACAACTGAGTCGTATATTCTTCGCGTTCTTACAAGTTAGACCTTTTAAATCAAAGTCATACGTAATACTTCAGTCAACTATTCCTACTATTTTTGGGATACTGATTTCAGAAATACAGTGGTACTAGTTTACAAAAATCTCTAGCTTTTGCAGACGGTAATTAAAATCTCAAAAAACTATATGCAAAAGCTATATAAAACATCTTTTTCTGGATGAAAAAGAAAATAGTGACGAATTCTTTTCAAAATTCTTAATATACAGCTTTGCATCTTTTACAAAGTCTGTTGTTTCAAGATTAAAGGTGCAGTTGTTGACTGTGTTGATGAATTTGAAGAGTTGACTTTGGTAGCTGCAAACTACTACGACTACGATATAAGCGGTTTCCCGATTGTAATTACTTATTAACAATTAACCTGTGTATTGAAGTGTATATGATACGTATCCACCCAAATATTCCACTTACGTTACGCATAATTATCCGTTTCAAATTTCTTGTTAGCACAGTAAGAGATTAAAATATGTTTGCTTAGTTAAATATAGTAAGATTAGAAATCCATATTCAAGTCGTTGAACTGAAAGTTATTGTTATGGAAGTCCTCTAATCGATAGTCTAATCTAATCATATTTTGTAAATTCGTCTTGACAGTGATGCTTATAAGTTTCATTAATAGTTAAGTATAGTCCTGATTAGTTATAGATTTGCCATTTCTATGCTCACTTCAGTGAGTCAGAAGATAATACAGTTATTTTGTTGCTGTATTAAAACTTAAAATTACACTATATGTAAAAACTTTCAGATGGTTGTCGTTGTCATCTGTGATTGTCGTGAATTGTGACGTACAGTATAGCTATCACAATATGCCAAATTATTTGTATTAATAATTGTTCTCATGTGTAAACCAATCAAAAGTAGAATCTAAATATTACTTAGTGGCGTAGTTTTGTAAGTTACAGATTACAGATAAATTAATACAATGTTTAAAGTGATGTATAATTACTATTATACTCTTACAGTCAAGTTACAAGTGTAACAGATTAGTTTGTATGGCACGTAACTGGTAAGCTCTCTTTAGTTTAACTTAAAAATATTAAATTAACATGAGAGCTGAAAAAATCGTGTGTATGCATCTCTAAGCGTAAATACTACCTGTATTGTACTTTCAAAATCATATTTCAGGAACATTGTTAGAAAAAAATGCGTTAGAAATTAGCAGATTGTTTATATGTTCGCTGAAGGCTGTGTATGTTTGCAAACGAAAATAGAATTTTGTTATAATATTAAAAGCAGCCTAATAAGCATTATATTGATATTCAAACTCTGGAGCAAGAGTTGAATATTTGTAATTGTTCAATGTTGATGTTTTAATGGCATAATGTAACTGTTATTGTGATATGCACTAAGAAAATCTGCGAATTGGAAACAAAAAACCCGCAGTTTATATGTACCCGGCTACATAAACGTTGTGACCAATTTCTCCATTTCTATTTTTCATTGGTACATGAATTATCTCTGTAGTATGTAACTGTTATAAAAATTAAAACGAAAACTGATATACATGTATACAAGGTTAAGGCTTCAGAGTTGATAGTTAATGTTAAAGGCTGATAAAGAACAAACCTTCACAACAACGGAAATAATTACTAGTATATGTAATGCTAAAATACCCACAAACGTCGTTTTTACTCGTTCGTATACATAACTATGAAAACATTAAGTAAAACTGGAGCAAAAAACGAACGATGATTAAGGATTATTTAGATGATTTAAAACAAGCATGTAATGTGGATTAAACGCAAATGTATTTACCTGAAGATTCTATTGAATTTGTATAAATTTGTTCACCTTTAGTATTTTGTTGTAGTATATTTTGATAGGTATTTTAATCTTGCCTATGTAATAGACTACCCTTCCATAAAATATTCAATATTAAAAAGTTCTCCTATTACATGGTTTAAAAATGGTAATATTCAAAGTAAATGTTCAAACATTAATAAAAACTCAATTATAAAATGTAGTTTTGTTGTAGCTTTGTTATGGTTTTATTTTAATCCTATTTGTGACAATAAAACTATTTAAAAACACGCTAACCAATGCGGTAAGTTGCTTCATACACTTAAGAGTATATTATGGTATATTTTCAAGTGGAAATGGAAATATGCTGTTGAACATAAGTGACTCTTTTACAATACAAATTCCACTTATAAAATGAATTAAAATGAAACAGCTGCTGCACAAATAGACAATTAGTATTTCATTTATTTATTTTCAACATTTATCAACATCATTTAACAATTAGCGAATAAAAAACTTCACATATTAAAGTATAAATATAATATCAAATCTTCAATAGCCCGTTAGTTAAGGAAGTACTTACATAATATTTTCAGACCTCAATATGTCACTGATGAATTAGAGAAACGTCACTAGGAGTATTTTTGTCATTTTGGGGGTTTGGGCTAGGATATGAAACGCGAATGCGAATTGCGTTGACCAGTCTACTAACATCTGTTCCATTATTAGTGTCATCCGAGGAGTCACATTCAGCACCAAATTCGAAGGATTCACATTCAGTTTGTTCTGGAAGTTCTCCAGTAGTTACAGTAACTGCACTTGACGACATGAGAGTTATGTAATCGTTTTTGATTGAACTTCCACTTTTTGTGTCCACCTGGATGTTAACCTCACTTTTCTGTTGCAGAATCATCTTTTCCTTATTTTCCTGTTCTATTTCCGATAATTCTCCAGAATTTTCTGAATCCGAAACTTCCGAGTCCGAAGAATCGCTGAAGGATGGCATGGGAGATAATTCTCTGGTCCCTTTCAAGTCTCTTTGAAAAAACTTCAAATACTCGTCTTTCAATTTTCCAACGTCTTCATTATCCAAGTTGCCTTTCACGTCAGGGAGCCAAGTTCCACTGTTTATAAGCTCTATGACACATTTTTCCGAAATGACACAAACGATTTCCCCTTTGACCTTGTTTCCTTCCAGCACTGGGTCGATTACCAAGCAATTTCCTTTCTGGAGCCACACAGTTTTACGATACTTTTTTGGCATTGACACTAAAAATTCACTTCCTTGATAGTTTTCCACTGAGTGCAGATTGTTACCTCGACCTACAATCAACAAGTTTTAAGAGTGCAATTATTTGAATAAAGTTTTTAGCATGTTTAAATTTTCTACCTCTGCAAAGCAACGGATATGTTTTAAAAAATGTTGCTACTAACGAATCAGCGAAAAACTTTTTCATTGGTGAATTTTATTAATTCTTAATTTTAGCATACCTTGGAGATATTTAACGATCTGTTGATCTTTTGAAGGCGTATAATCATCTTTGAGGAATTCCTGGAACACGTTTTTCTTCTGCATTGACATGACTAAAGTTTTGAAGGAGGTATTGCTGTCCAATATTTTTCCGTCGTCGACGTTGGCACAATTAGAACCCAGATGCTTTAGTAAACAGTAAACCCGCTAACAAAAAAGCAAATAATTAATCAGATATATTACCGATGACAATAAAAATGTACACAATTATCAAGAATAAAAACATTATTTAATACCTACTACCTTTGACTATAAATTGTAGTTCCAGACCAGTTACCAGGGACAGATTTTTATCCCGTTCTCCCAGGAAAACTAAAAACTACGACTAAACTGCTACGATTGTTAGATCTGGACTAGTTTGTAGTATCTAAATTTGTGCCAGTGGCCAAACTTATTGAAAACTATATGCCTCCTGTGCTAATTCATAATTAAATGGGACAAAATGTCAAAAAATAAACAAATTGAAAAACTGTAGACAGATATTTAGAAACTAGAGCTGCATTTCTCATGTGACGAGACGTGATCTTATAGGATTGTTATACGTGTATCATACAGAGAACGGTGCACTTTGCATACATATAGTGGCAGCTGTCACTATTCATGATAAAAATAGTAGTACACTTTAGAGAAGCAATCATCAAGTCAGCAATGCTAGTAGTACTTGAAAATGTACATGGTGAAAGTAGAACTTTACATCAACCAAGGATATCTACGATGGTGTTTCATTTCATCGTAATAACTGACAGAGACGCAAATCTTTGAGAAATCAATCCTATAAATACCTACTAAATTAATTCTAAATTCTAAAGCCAAGCCCGTATCGTCATAATTATGACTAACTTTACGATATACTAACAAAAATTGTAAACATGTTATAGTTATAAACCCAACATTACTGCATTCAGGGAAAGAGTACATGCTTGCGTTAGCTCTATTCAATTCGAAAAATAAATTGCGTAGCATCAACAAGACTACAAAATTTTAAGGTGCACAGTTTGTAAAATGTAAAGCGATCTGTCTAAATTGATGACTAACTTGACATTGTTATGGAAGACGGGTACTTTGCATAGGCACTTTCCATTCTGTTAAAAAGTGTGAGTTATAAATTGCATGGAATAAATTTTCTGATATTTTGTCAGGATATTTTTATAGTAGAGTAAACGGTACTTACCAGTTACCACTAGTATGATTTACGCTATGCGTTTGCAAAGGTAGAGCTTACTCCAAAATAGCTGGTGCAATAACTACTCAAGTAATGGGTTTTCTCTTATGTCATGACTTGCTCCGTTGCTTCCCTTTACTGAAATGTTTTAAAAAATATTAAACCAAGAAATTTTTCTTAAAATTGACATTGACTTCCTTGGCAATATCACTACTAATATAAACATAATCGGAATTCTTGTTATCAATAAATACCATTATTACAGGTATTACAAAAGTTTTACCTCCTTTCATTTTCCACTAAATTAGGTTGTCGGCTAACCATCATTCGGCGTTCGAATATGTTTCATAAGGCGATCGGTTAAGTAACATTCAATGGTCGTGCATGAAGTCTTGCCCATAATTTGCCACTACTATATATACCAACCAGAACCACACGTTCACTGTATGGTTGATGAGTTGTTCGATTTCCCTTTTGTCTTCTCGTTGGTGCCACTGTCTGTACCTTCTTCAATATTTCTGGTTTTTCAGCAATATTGCCATCACTATTCAAATTTTAACCCTATTCGTTCCAGGAAGGATCATATGCGTCACAATCTGCAGCATCTGAAACCACTCATTTCGTAAGTATACAAGTTATTTTATATTAATATCTCAATATATGATAAACATCAATATAAGTTGCAAATAAATCAATTCAATTACGCAAAAGTATTGACCAGCACATGACTACATTATTATTAAATTTTATATACTACCGAATGATATTACGTGTAAGTATCTGTTAAATTTTGTAAAATATTTTACTTATGTCGATTATGTCTGTAGTTTTGTAAGAAATGTTAAAGAATGACAATAATGATGTAATATTAATTGAGTAATTATTTCCAAGTTCATTAACAGCGCCAATTACCTTCCTTCCTAGGAAGGAGCTGTTTCTCATAATAATATGTATAAAAAGACACATTTGATTGCTGTCTGGAAGACAATTCTTCTACATAAATGTCCTTTACACACTTACGAAATGTTTGTAAATTTAGTAAGTATTGGTTCAAACCCCATATTTTACGAAAGGTTATCAGGGTTGACCTTGAGTGAATCAAAATTTTTGTCACGAAAATCGCCGCTCCAACTTACTGTATTATATTTAATATTGATGTATTTTCTTGTCATCAAAATAAAAAATCTGTAAATATATAACAGTAAACACTACTACACTATTAACGTACACTATTATGAAGATTGTTTTAATAATTAACGCCCTATAAAATAAACGGGAGTAAAATCAAATTAAGTTTTTAACAAAAAATACATCTGTAATTCAAAAAAAATGTTTTTCCAACTTGAGATGACTATGTAAATATTTATAAATAAAAATTCACACTGAGGCATATTTTGTAGAGCTTTTGGAGAGCTTAAAGTATATTACAATACCGTTACACTCTCAAGATGAGGATAAAAGCTCAAGAATGTTGATTTGATCGAATGAAGAATATTAATCATAATAATGAAGATTATGTCATATGTCAGCCAATACATTCGTCAAGTTTTATTTTCTATGCAAAAAAATGTAGCAATAATATTATAATATAAAATTGATGTAAAAACTTACTTGAGACAATAGTGCAGATTTGTCAGTGTGCAATGAAAACGATCTTCTCATAGTTATCCAAACATTATAATTTAATGAGGTGAAAACGACGAGACTAATATACTGCTGTTTAAATGAATTACCCGAAGTTGTGATAAGTTATTTTTCCCTTTTTTAGACTGCCAACTGCAGAAATGCAAAACGAACAACGAAATGAAAATTGCACATTCTCTTAATAAATCTGTCAATAAGAAACTGTAATGTAATAACTAGAAATTCAAAATAGGCACTATTTTTGCCATCCACGCACAGTGGTTTTGTAACGTTTTCACTGACGCGTTATCCACGCCAACAACGCATACCTTCACGTTTTAAATTGTACTTACAAAGGTTGAAGTCATGCTTTGAGTACACAAACAAAAGTGAAAAGTGTAATAAATAATGTGTATCCCCGGTGTGTGTAGTTGTTGGTTATGTACTAAGTACTACGAATCTTAAAAAAATGGAAGGGTATGGTCAATAATTTGTCACATGGCAAATCTAATCTAAAGTACAGATAGAGTGATAGAGTATGATAGCAAAGGATTAGTAGGGGCTTCGTTCAGTCGGGAAGATCCATGCAATAATTAATACACAAGACAAGTCAAAGTCGAGCACGTTCCTGACTCTCAGCTGCCGGGCAGTACAGCAAGTAGCAAGTAGTATTTAAAGAGTTGACAAGCCGCCGGAGCTGTCATTCAATCGTGATCTTGCCGTTGGAGTTGGAGAGAAGAAGTCAAGCTGAACACGAGGGTTTGCTGTTGGCTAGTTTAGTACAGTTCTTTTGTTGTTTGTGACTCTTGCAGAGTTTGACAGTGACAGGTCAGGGGTGGTGGATTTTGTTATTGACATGTATTAAGCAATTGATTCCCAAATTTTAAAGAACTGATTTATCCAGTGATATATATTTCAAAATGTGTATCCAGTGTGTATTAATTAGAGTTGTTCAAACTTGTGTGCTAGCCCATTTTTTCCTGGCTGTTGCTCACTTGCTTAGTGTTGCGTTAATGTTCTATCAGTACCAGAGTCTGGCACGTTTGTATATTGAACAATTGGATAGTGATAAAAGCAACAATAACACTGATGATGATAGTAATGATGATGATGATGACGTAGATACCGATTACGACGAAGACAGTGGAGTGCCAAGAAGAGGCTGTGGATCAACTATTGGTTGAAACTTCTAAAATAAAATATAACTTTTTATTGGTTTAAATGTGCATCTTGTACTGCTGCTCTAGAAGTCATTAGGTTTTGATAAGTTTAGTATTGAAGTGTTAATTAGTCATAATTACGTATAAACTGAGTGTTCTAAAAGCTATGTCTCTACAAGGTGTTTGTCAACACAACTCAGGGGATAATTCCCATCTGACTCACGTATGTTTGTTACTATTAATTAGTAAAGTCCAGGTTGTTTTATATTTCATTGTCGATTCAACAGGTTTGTTTAGTCTTTTACAATGCAATGCTCTATTATGGTTTGCTAAATTCTTAGCATTGAAATAAAAATAATACGGTAGACTCAACTGTTGTCAATATTCAAAACTAGAGGTACATTTGACAAAAACGCCATGTTAATTATAATTTCAAATTTAATGATTTTTTTTTCTTTTTCCAGATTAATTCGTTAACATTGGGAAGTCATAATAGTTTGCCTAAAACTATATTCAATATGGTTGAGGAAGGACCAAAGAGTAAAGCTGAGATTCAAGAGATTTTCCGACGTCTGCGAACGATATCAGCTAATCGAGTAAGCAATAAAAGTTGTATGGCAAATAATTAGCGAACATAAATATTTAATATTTTTGTACACATTGATAATGAGTTTTTAACTGCTATTTTCAGGTTTGTTTCGATTGCAGCGCAAAAAATCCAACATGGGCTAGTGTGACGTATGGAGTGTTTATATGCATCGACTGTTCTGCCGTCCACCGTTCTTTAGGAGTTCATTTAACATTTGTGCGGTCAACACAGCTAGATACCAGCTGGACTTGGACACAACTCCGAAATATGCAACTCGGTGGTAACGCGAATGCTGTAAGCTCGTTTTCTGTTTTAATTTCTAACAGGTTGTAAAATCTATAGTTAGTACGAGTTTTTACAATTTTTGTAATTTGCTTGTAGTTTTCTCAATTTTAATATTATTTACTGTGTGCATTGAATAACCGCAGAATGCTTTCTTCAATCAACACCATTGCTCCACTACCGATGCTCAGCAAAAGTACAATTCCCGGGCAGCCCAACTATATCGGGAAAAACTAAATCAAACAGTTGCCAAATACAATAAACTGCACGGAAATAAGGTAATTAATTAACTTCCTTTCGGATTTCAATTTTTTGAAATTCAGATTTTATAGAACTTTCGTCTCTTTGATTATAATAGATCGTCTTTGATGGAGACGATAGTGCCGAACAAGAACAAGAAAAATTAACTGATTTCTTTGAAGAAATTCAGTCTGCTCAAGAATCTGTGGAAAGTATGGCCATAGACAATTCAGCTCGTTTATTTGGATCAAAAGTAAGGAAAAATATTTGGTATTTGAAAAAATGTTTGGATTTAAACGTTTGACTACATAAACTAATAGCAGAAATATAATTATAATTTCACATTTTATTGCAGTCCTCCCGAAATGGTGCTGAAAAAGACGAGGAGGGTCCGAATGTTGAGGGCGTTTTATCTGCATCTGCACAAAATGCGGCTTCCGGACCTCGAAAATCTACGATCGGTCAACGGAAGCCAGCAAACAAGGTTAGTTAATCAAATTCAAATAGTTAAAAGACTTTTGTCGCATTAGACATTATTTTTTTCGTTTGCCACTGTATTGGTTTCATTTTAATTGGTGTGCAGCATATGTTTTATACATAATATTACTAACATGTATTTCTATTCTGTTATCTACTTAGTGTAGTAGTGTACCTTTATTTAGCAAATAGATTAGAAAATAATGTATTCATTTTTATTGCAGATGATGGGAGCTAAGAAGGGTGGATTAGGTGCCCAAAAAGTGAAAGCCGATTTCTCTGAAATAGAAAAAGAGGCACAAAAACTGGACCAGATGAAAGAAAGACAAGATCAACAGGCAAAGTTTGATGCTGAACAGAGAGCTGTAGATGAAGAAAAACACGTAAGAACACTTAATAACTATTTTAGATGTTCTTAAAATCACCGAATTAATTCTTTATGGCTGATTTCTTAATTGATCTATTTTTGTCAACAGATTGCTTCAATGAGTTTGGCGTATAAAGACATAAGTAAAATGCAGCAAAAACGAGCTGATCAATTTAAACATTCTGATCCAAAAAAGGCAGAGCAGGTTGAGCGTTTAGGAATGGGATTTGGTGTTCGATCGTACGTCAAATATTTAAGTTAAACATTTTATTCCTGTGCAGGAGATATTAAATGAATTTTAATATAAATATGCTAAAATTATTGCAGGGGAGTCAGCCATTCTGCCATTAGTGACATGAAGACCATTGATCAAGAGACTCCAGCGTATAGTTCCAGAGGATCCAGTAGCTCTTTGTCTAATCAACGGAAATTTGATCCATTTTTTGAAGAATATGATGCTGACAACTCAGGATTTGTTGCTTCATCTGATCCAATGAGATACAAACTAACTTCGTAAGTATTAACTTAGTTGAAGTAATGTTAATGTTTCCTTTCTGTTAAACCAACAAAAGTAATGTTGTTAGGTTTCTCGAACTAACATGTATTAACACAAAATGTGTTGAGTTGACATTTAATTTTTAAACTATTATCGCTTGGTAATGCAAAATTAGTTTATCTTAAAATGAACTATATAATGTTTGCAGTAGCACGCCTCCGAGATCGCAATCATCAGAATGGGAAGTAATAGAAAGTTCTCCACCACCCCATCGTCCCAAAGAAGAGGAATATCGACCAAAAACTAGAGAGCCAGTCAGCTCATCAGCCAGTTACACCGATGACGCTCGTCAAAAATTTGGAAATGCAAAAGCTATTTCTTCTGATCAGTTTTTTAGTGGATCGAAGGATAATGATGTACATAAATCACTGAATTCTTTTAAATTATTAAAAAAACTACCATTCGGATAATAATAAATAAAAATATATTTGGTGTTTACAGTATGAAAGAAAAGCCAATTTGTCACGTTTCGAAGGGCAGTCTTCCATATCCTCTGCTGATTATTTCGGTGACGGGCGACAGAAGCCCCTGCCACAGTCTTCGTCTTTCCAAACATTGCAAGTAAGTCGTACGTATATCCTTTTTAGTGCCATAAGGATCTACTGCCTGTGCACTACATAATATTTCCCTCTCTACCTATCTATCTATGTATATTTTAAAATAGTTTGACGACGGAAATGAGTTTTCGACCGTTCCTCTGGTATGATGCATTAACACATTGTACTCACCTTTCTGCTTCTCTTTACATATTTGTAATGCCACTTAATACATTTTAGAATTTTGGCTACTCGGCATTCATTTTACAGTATAAATAGACTAATTTTGCGTATTTAAAAGCATTCGTTATTGAATTCTTTATACTTAATGCATAGGTACCCAGTTACTGTACTGCTTTATTGATAATACATAGCTTATCATCTTAAACTATTTGAAAAATAAGTCCGGGCGTTGTGGTAACCTTTGTATGTCATTAAATTAAATCACCCATCAGTAATTGTTAAGATGGATAAAAGTCATACGTAGAGGTTTAAATCTAAACTAAAAATGTTTGTAAATATTAGCCTTTACTCAGTGAATTTTATAGTTCGAAATTCGTTAGAATTGAGCATATTCATATTATGACTGTCATTTTTTATGTACATCCTACATTTTTAATTGCCAATGTTACTTCATAAATCTGTTTTGGTACTGTTTATATCGTTTGTACGTTCTGATGGACTTATTAGTCATTACACATTGGTTTCGACAGTTCGTACTTTGTAGTAGTTGATTTTTTCATCATTACCTAATCAATAACTTTCTAATGTAATTTTGTGTTATTTACTTTACAGAACGTTGACTTGGACGATGTGAAGGAGAGTGTCCGTCAAGGGGTGACAAAAGTGGCTGGAAAGTTGAGCAATCTTGCCAATGGGGTCATGAGTTCTCTGCAGGAGAAATATGGTTACTAAACAATAATCTTTAATTCAGTCTATTCTATAATAAGTAAATTTTACCAATTACTTTAGCCTTTTCCTTTTACTGTCAATGTCAATGTCAGCCAATCTTTCAGTTACTATAGCAGATACAATTTTAATTGCAGAATCAATTTTTCATTAATTATAGTAGTTGCAATTTAAATTGAAGAATCAATTTTTCAATAATTATAGCAGTTACAATTTTAATTTGCAAAATTAATTTTTCAATAATTATAGCAGTTACAATTTTAATTGCAAAATCAAGTTTTCATTAATTATAGCAGTTACAATTATAATTGCAAAATTAAGTTTTCATTAATTATAGCAGTTACAATTTTAATTGCAAAATCAAGTTTTCATTAATTATAGCAGTTACAATTTTAATTGCAAAATCAGGTTTTCATTAATTATAGTTACAATTTTAATTGCAAAATCAAGTTTTCATTAATTATAGCAGTTACAATTTTAATTGCAAAATCAATCTTTCATTAATTATAGAAGTTACAGTTTTAATTGCTAATTCACTAAGTACAGTTCCAAATTGAGTTTGCTAAATGAAACAAACATTAATATTGTCATACAGAGTAGTGGTATAATGTTGTGTTAGTAAAATTATAATTGCTTACAAAATTTTTCACCATGGTCTTTATCCTGATTATCCTCGTTAATAAATGTCTGTAAATGTCATAAATTTATACCGATTTGCCGATTCGTAACTTGCAAGAACAGTGCAATTCAGTCTAATTTTGGGTATGTGAAAAACATTACGTGCAATTGTATTATAAGAAACGGTAATGGCGATTATAAGGTGTCTAGAATATTTAATTCATGTAGGTAACGGCAGATACTACAAAAGTATTTTCCGTGGTCGAAATTATCATCGATAAAATAGCAATTTACTATTGTAATGTTGCTAAAAGTCATTTAAAATTCGCATTGGTTTTGATCAGTAAAGAGCTTTCTTTCCTTTCAGAATATAATTTTGTTGTCTATAAATTTTTTGTAAATTAAGTGATAATTGCCTTCCTAAATTGACTAACTGACCCAACAATGATACAATAAAAAGGATGTACTTACTACTACAATTTCGATTAATGAATAGGCAATATTTGTAGCAACTCTATGGCAAAATATGTGACTTAATGTATCACAGTATCTATATCTAAATAACATATTGATAGCAATTAACAAAAATCGCGTTATTTATTTAGCTAAGGACATTTACCAGTTAATAAGAGGAAGTTGCCTTGGCCATACTATACCAATAAAAATTTTAATATGCATCACCAAATTGTGACTTTTATAGAGGAAGAGCATTTGAAATTAGAAGCTTGTTTAGGTAGTAATACCACAAATATTGATGAGGATAATCTCACTCAAAATTGTCTTAAAACTCCCAGGGATGTTGTTACAATTTAAATAGCCTAAGAAAAATCTATTGTACTTGACATTAGCTATTTGTATCTTATAATATGTACTGCTAGGTAGTTGGTGTTGATTAAACAATAATGTAAAATGATACAATTCGATGAAATAAATGTAGGTAGGCATTACTGATAAATTGGATGTAGATTTCCGTGCAACATCTCCAGCATATTATTATACTGCCTATCGTTTTAACATTTGTAGCGCCGTATAATACTTAGCTATGAAATAGGTGCCTATTGTATGATGACATGAGTCTGATTAAATCTTTTTAACTACGTGCTACAATAAAAAGAGTAGGTGCCCGAAAAGTTGAAATTTATTTATTAGTGTGGAAGTTAATTTTATGATGCGCATTAAACTTTAAGATGTATAATTAATTGTAAATAGCTACATGCTATACTATACATGTGTCTCATACTCATAATATTATCACCTATCGATTATGTCTTTACATACTTATTATTTCTGGAACATGTACTGTTTAATTTAATGTCTTATTAGTAATAGATTCACATTTTACCGGCGATTTATGTCGTTAGAATTTTTTGTGTTAAGTGTGATCGAAGAAATTATATTTACTGAACATTTATATGTACATGTAAATTATTTTATTAACATTTGTATGTTTTGAAATGAAATGGTAGGTAATCCAATCAGCAAAAGAACTTTAACTGGCCTTTTGTTTAGTAGTGCAGGAGAGCTAATTGATGTCAATTCAATATGTAACAATAACTAATATATGTAAAACCTTGTTACAATTTCTTTGCGTTTTTTCTAACTGTACGTCTCTTAGTTCAGTTAAAGTTCAATTATGAGGATATTGACTGTGATTAATTTCCCCACTCTTTTAATCACACAAAATCCCTAAAATAATTTTCTTTAATAGTCTTACGCGCTACGTTCTTCCCACAGATATTCAATTCAATGTCATCGATTTAGTAAGTACTTTTAGTAATTATTTCTCTAATGCGTTGTGTACCTTAGCTAACTCTATTTTAAATATGAAGCCAATACCGATACAAACTATCCAAACATTTGAAAGCTATCTTCTATCTTTGTTGTAAGTTTAGTAGCGAATTTAATATTAATTTAGTAATTTATTTATACTATTTCCGGAAGAAGAAGTCAAAAGAAGACAAATCATTTAAAGTACCTACACCAAGGTTAATAATCGTTAGCAGAAAATATTGAGTTTAAATGCTGATCCTCCGAAACCTCACTAGCTGAGTTTAACTTCATGATAAAGATAAATATTTCAACCGCAGCATACCCAATAAATATTATATTTTAATTTTAGAATAATATTATTTCTTTGGTGTAAGATGAAGAATTTAAGAAATAAATTTGTATCCAGAATTTCGTTCTTTTTTATGATAATTTGTACATTTACTCATTTCATAATCATGACGACTTACTACAATACGACCAAAAAAGACCAGATAAAATTGACCACCAAGGTCGACTAATCATAAAAATATCATAGTCTCATCACCATGCAAAAAATTAGTTTGACAAAGTCTAATTGGATTGTCTTTATAGTTTGTGATTTGTAACACTTAATCACATTTTTAGTCATATGGAAATGAAAAAAATAAAAATGAACTCGCAGTGATAATGAATACATTGTGCCTGGTTTAATGGACTTTTTGAGGCAATAATTATTTCTTAGACCGTTGAATTTCAGCTGTGCCATGTGTGTGTGTGGGGGAAAAGCACAGCATCTACTATAGTAGTAGAGCTATGCTACCGCTCAAGCCTGGGGTGGCTTACTTGCAGTGACTCCCGGACAACTTTACTGAGTGTACAGACTTACACGAAGAGACTTTGGTGAGGGGTCCTGAACCATTATGTGGTACAGCCCTACACAGTCCCGTACTCTACCTTTGTGCGCTTAGGTGGCAACGTTAGGTGAGCTGACCACATTAGGTGTGACAGTCATCGCAACCTCCCGCATCCCTTCGTATGTGCTCCTCAGTCCAGTATATCACTCCCAGTTCCAGACTAACTAACACAACCTGAGGCGCTCTTCGGATTCGACCCCAAGAATGCGGACAGCCAGCCAGGTTTTTACACCATTAAGACCGTCCTGTACGCCCCAGCTGTGCCATAGTCAATGATCTGTGACCCCCGTGAAGCAGAATAGCATCTTCCACAGAGATAAAATGACTCCAAATTCTCCTTCCAAGCACCCCTTCCTGAGATCTAAAAGGCCCCACCCTACAAACCTAAGTTGATTTATCATATTCTAACCTAATCTAAGGATGGGGCCTTTTAGTCTTGCCGTTCCTGAGCTCGTCCTGCCGTAGTTTTCCCTTACTCAAGGTTAAACATGCAAATGCAAATGTTATCAACATTCATCTTAACAGAATTTCACAGTTTCTAAATATGAATTTCTTGTATCTTCTCCAAATGAGGATGGGAACTGACAGGGACAATGAAATTATATTTTTGGGATTTCAAGATGATGTTGGTGTTATAAGCTTGCTTTTGTTTCAATAATAGTTCAATTCTTATTTCAGTGATATTTTACAACTGGACAAAATGACATGAGTCAATCACTTTCACTTTAGTCCCTATTGGTGTAAAAAGAACGTTCATTAGTTCCACAATGTAAGACTAAATCTTTCCAAAGGGAAAGTCATATGATTCTCACCGTGCTCCGCTTTCACATGTGAAAGTTTTATATGGAGCTTGGGCTTCAAAGGAGAAATGGCATTTACTTCATATGGAGTGAACACCGGCAATTCTAAAAGGCCCCATTTTAGGGTGAGCTTTTTGGTCACCGGTCTAGTTTTATGGTCTGGCCGGTGGACTATATCAAACCCTACTTTCTAACATGCATTCTATAAATACAATATTTTACATACATATATTAATTAATATATTTACGCTGGATATCAAACAAATCACACGAGAAAACATAAATATGACATGGTCATCACAATAAAATATTTGCGTAAAAGCGTATACAAAATTGTTATAATTTATTTAAAAAAATAAATTACAAATTTAATGACAACATGCCTAATGTTACTTTGAAACTTTTGATAGCTAGTGTTGACAAAAGGTGTTGATACCAAAAAGGGTTGAATGAAATGGTGTTGAAAAAACTATGTTGACAATTCGGGGGATTACCCTCAATTATTTGTAAGTATCATTTAATATCATAACTAGATCGTTATTCGTTAATTTTTTTAGTTATTGATAATGCAACATATACTTATAGTATACTCAATTCATTTTTTTGATTATTACCCACATTGGCCATTGTGTAATTGTTAATCTAATATGCAGCGAACAAAACTTAATGTTGACATGTCCCGTTGTAATTTCTCCTATTGATTTTTTCCATTACGATTACAATTGAATGTACAGACACAAAAGGGTCAATACGTCAGTTTGAAGAATAGACATTATTATTAAAGACAGCTGTATTGTATACCAAATAGGGTATCATATTATACCTAATATTCCTTAATGCGAAAAAAAGAATGTGCAGGTACACAATATCAATTAGTTGTTAACGACTCATTTTATTTGCATTCATTTGACATATCGACGGATATAGGCACTTATAACATATGTAGCCAGAGTTTCAGCGCACTTAAGTGAAAATTAATCGTGCAAACTGTTATTAGAATTCAGCAGTGCTTGTAATTAATGAAAGATTAGCATGTAAAAACTTTGGAATGAAATTTATTATAGAACTTCAACTCCAAGAGGATATGAAAAGTTAAAGTTAAATCCAATAAGTGGTTAAATATCAAATTAGTAATTACAAAGATCTCTGTAGTTATTAAATCATTCCTCACAAAAGTACAACTATTAATGACCACAACTAAATGATCAACATAATTTATAAAATCGGTGCTTATAGAAAAGAGCTACAAAATAAGTAAATTGTAGCTTATTAATGATGGTAACACCTTCCATGGAGATAATACTTCGTTAACATGGACGTCTGTCTGGACCTCGCTGGCGAGGAGCAGCTCGAATAATGTTATCAACACGCATTATCATCTCCGCTGCTTCTGATGCAGCAAACACTACTCGGCGCTTCACAGCTAAAGATTCTGTAATCCCCAGTTCCTCCATGGACCCGACAGTACCATCATTCATATCTACATTAAAAAAATAAAATGATGTATCCTTTCCACTGCGTTCATATACAATAGAGTGTAAAGCAGTTTCATGATTAATAATAAATCAACAACAAATGTACTCACTTAATCCATTATCCGATTTTCCATTGTTGTGATTAGCTTTCAACTGAGCTACTAATTCTGCAGAATCGTAACCAGCGTTGTCGGCAATGGTCGTTGGCAAAGTCTAAAGATAAATACACACACGTAGTTAAAAATTAAAATAATGATAATTGGACAATATTTTTAAAATATAACAGTGCAAATTACCAATAAGGCTTTTGCAAAAGATTCCATCGCCACAGATTCTTTTCCCGGAGTGACAGCAGCAGCAGCAGACACAGCGTTTGCCATAAGAGCTTCACTGCAGCCTCCTCCGTAGACAGTTCGGGTGTCTTTCACCGTAGCTGCAAGCACACATAAAGCATCATGAAGGGACCTCTCGGCTTCCTCCACAATCTGACTGGTAGCTCCACGGATGACAATGGTACAAGCCTCTCCAACAGCCACTCCACTGAATTTAATTAACTTATCTTCGCCAATAGTAATCTATAGCACAAATAATCCAATGAAACAACAAAGAAAGGAATGGGGTAAAGATGTCGAGTAAATGTAGAATTATATCAAACCTCGTGGATGAGATCACAACGACCGATTTTCACACCCTCAGGAGTATCGAATGTCGATACAATTTCTCCTCCGGTGACCAATGCTAGCCGCTCAATTCCATCGAAATCTGCATGCTCGATTGCCATAACTTTAGCATCAGCAAACAGCTGTTCTGGGTAATTGTAAATCAATTGTCTGAAAAGAAACAAAAATCCAATTAAAAGCGCTATTACGTTTGTCTGTTATACAACATTATTGTAAAGAATTTCGTATAAAGTTATCAACCAAAAATATCTTCAATGGTTATTATGTTTTATACCGCTTTAATATTTTAAAACGAATCTGGAAATGTAGAAGTTTAAAAGCGAACAAGAGTATCGGTTAAAGAGGTTTTTCAAAAAGGGAGGCCTTGCCCTTGAAGGAGAGCAAGGTGAGATAATAGGTATTTTAATTTAAGTACGCGTCTGTGTCTTACCTGTTGATAAATACGTTCATATCATGCTTCAAAATTTTATCGACTTTGTCCTTCATTTTTTGCTTCTCTGCTAGTTCAATTTCAGCTACTTTAGCGGTAGAATCCACTTTCACTCGAGATCCAAAAACTTTGATTTTGTCTGTATCCATCGGAGTATTGCAAATAAGAATTCGTGCGTTTTCAATTCTCTTTGGTTGGTTCACGCCAATCTTTTTATCAAGGAGAAATCCTTCGTCTAAAAATGAATCTGTTAACACTCCTCCTTGCTTTTTGATAATTTGAACGGCATCAAGATTTCCAGATCCTCTAAGTCTGAGAACGGCGTCGACAGCCAACTTAGCAAAATGTTCTTTATGTTGAGACAGGATCTTGGAGCTGAGGGTAGTGCGGGCAATATTTAATAAATCCTCACGAAACTTTTCCGAATCATCACTGTAATTTAAAGCCAGAAGTAAAATATTAACACTAACAATTTATACCGTATATTTTGAAGTATAAAAACAATTCTTTAGAAATAATCAATCATACCCGTGATTGTTAGCACTTTTGTCTAAAACGTCCAAAGCAATTTTGGCTGCCTTTCTCCATCCTGAAATAATAGTTTGAGGGTGAAGCTTCATGTCTATAAGCTTCTCACCTTCACGCAGCAATTCTGCTGCGAAAACAGTCACGGAGGTAGTTCCATCACCGACCTCTTCGTCTTGAGCCTTAGAAATGTCGACTAAAATTTTAGCTGCTGGGTTGTCAACTCCTACAGACCGCAATATCGTTGCTCCGTCGTTAGTGACTTCGATCTAGAAATTTAAAAAGTAAATTCTTGCTAAATGGATGCTTAATAATGTAAAAGTGCTCTAAACGTAGTCATAAACGTCTTTATTTTTATTATTTACATTTTTTGCCATTTTATTAAATCAATCAATATAAAGGTAAATTTTGAATTTTATTTATCTACCGTGCCATCATTGCGTCCCATGCCAACCAGAATTTTATCCATTCCTTTGGGGCCTAAAGTAGACTTGACGAGATCGCCGACAGCAATAGCTCCGACAAAACTGCTCATCCGGGCCATTTCGGCTTTTTCTTGGTCGGCTTCAGGCCGTAGAATACGCACCGGGTTTAAGGACACCTGTAATTAAAAATACAATTATTAGTCAAATTTCACCATAGAAATTGGAATTTTTAGGATTTAAATTGACACTGATAATTAATAAACCTGAAATACCACTTACCATTTTTAGTCGATTAGTTTTTAAACCGAAATTTCAGATGTAAATGTCACAAGAAAAGTGATTAACAAAAGACAGAGTTGCTTGCGGTGCGGCTCTCGTTCTTCTAGTTCTCTCGGCAGACTCACAAGAAAGGATGTGAATTAAATTTTGTGTCTGTACCGCACTTTGGATGAATCAGCCTCTCTAGAACATAATGGAACGAACCCACGCCGCGCCACTTAACTTCTCGATCATAAACACACCCAAAACCCACGTCTCTCTCTTGCAAATTCTGAGATGTCAGAACATCTCTAATTAGTATGGTTGGGTATGTATCTATCATGTGCTCCTTGTCATTCTGCAATTTTCTTCTGTACTCTTGTGGGACTAGTGGGACATTTGATTCACTCATTCTCTCTATGCATTCTCATAAAGAGTGGACTCGTGGGGTACATTCAATTCAGCACAAATGCAAAATTGCAGAAATATTACCTTATATGGAATTTATTATACATGGCTATAGTATTGGGTATAGCCCTTTATATAGTGTAGAAAAGCATGTGGAGAAATATAGAATGTATACGTTATAATGGCAATTAACACACTATTGCTACCAAGGAACAAGAGGAAGACCAGCTTAGGCTTCTATACGTCTCCCAAGTATATCTATAATCAGAGCTCCCAGAGCTCCTTGCTGTGTGCTACAAGTTCGCAGGCGTTTTGCTATTGGTCGGTCGCAGCCGCTCTCTCATTGGCTCTCGTATGTACCTACGTGTATTCTAAGTGTGGACCATTTCTCTTATGGCAGCTGGCCTTCTATAGTGAAGCGCCAGCTTCACAGCCACCATCGGTATTCTATGATTGCTACAGTGTACTGCACACTTGCACAGTCCCCAGCCAAAAAGACGGATTAGGTTACCCATTTAGCGGCGGCGTCTACCTACACTGGCTTAGCAGAGGATTTGTAATTTACATTTTAAAGCAAATTCCGGCAGTTACAGTGATTGAATTTGGGCAGCGGGATATCGTCCCTGTTGACTCATTGCCCCTAGTTTGGTCACCTATTATGTAATATATTGTCCTCGTTGCCCCTAGGACTATGCAGCGGTACCTCGTCACTCGTTACCGGTGTGAATTGACAACAATGTGGCGAACACAGAATTTTATTTTACAGTACGGGGAAGTTAAAAGTGACCATACGGATTACGATGCATAGGGAGATGAAAAAAATGAGGTTATGGGTAATGGTTTTTTTCATAATTTCCCATAAGGGGCTTGTATCCCTGTGTCCACTTTTAGTTGCCACCCCGTACTGTAGATAGTATGTAGACTAGAAGCAGGAAGCGAGCCAAGCCGTTGGATAATTGCCTATCAGAGACGCTTAAATCAATCGTTGGAAGTGCGAACTAAATCTGTCCAGTAAGTAGAACACTGCAATTCGAACTTACTCGCACTTTGCTCTGGCTGACGATTTCACTTATAGGTCGCCACAGTCGCCAGTTAACGCTAAGCTGTATGGTATGTTGGACAAGGCCTGAAGAAGGCAGAGGCTTTGGGGGAGTAGCAACACCGGCTCCCATTGTCGGCAATTCACTTCTGACCACCGGAAAGTCTATAATCTGATTGTCTCCGTTGGCGGTGCTACCTCTAAAACTTAACGAAAGGCAGTTTACCACTTCTCTGAGTTCAATGCTCAATCTAAGTTTTGTCGTATGCCGCCGGGGGTAAAAAGTGAATTGGCAACAATTGGAAGAGGCAACACCAGCACGAGGTACCACTGTGCGCTGCCTAAATTCAACCGCTACTAGTGCATCCACTTAATATATTACTCTAATACATAACCTCCATTGTCCCTAGTAATTCACTAAGGACAACGGAGGCAATATATTACGTTACCAGTTACAGTAATATTACGTGGGTACACTGACGGCAAAGTGGCCAGATATTGGTATTTGGAAAAAGACGTGGCTTTAGTCCCAATTTCATAGATAGTTACAATATTCAAAGCAATGCCTTGCCTACTGTTTCCATGAGCTTTTGTTGTTCTGTTTGCATTTCCAAAAAAATGTTTGTTTTATGATGTATATCCGTGCATGCAATTCCATAAATTATAATGACGCAAATTTTATGTTAAGTAAACACCCTTGCCTTTAAGAAAATAAGAAAATATTCTATACCACTCTATTATTGTTAGAGTTGCTAAATTCGTTGTAAATGTTATATATTTTGCTAAGATATTCCAAAATTTTATTGTACATTGATAAGTAAGAATAAACGGCTAATTGCAATATTTAAAGTAAAGTTTAATTAAATTTCAACGTATAGTTATCAAAATTTGTGTCTATTACTGAAACTAAAATTGCATGGGCAAATGGTATCATTTTCTTAAACGACATGTCACTATTCTGGCCATCGACAGCGGTGGTTAAGCACCATGGCTGAAGATTCTGAAGTACATGTAGAGTGTACAGAGAGGTGATATGATATGACTATTGACGCCCCTACTTAGAATAAACCCCGGGTCGTTTAATGTAATGTGTAGTAGTACCAGTAAATACACGTCAATGTATTGTCTTGTATTGCATTTGCAGGTCTTCTGCTGATAGAGACTGACTGAATCCTGATTACATTATACACAGAGCAACCAACAGACCATTAATGCACTATTAGGTATTACTATAATAATATATAGAACAGACAGGACAGCAGCCGAGTTCTCTGACAGTACAAGTGTACAAGTCTTGTTTCACCATCTCATTCCGAGTGGTCAGCAAGAAGATTAATAATTCATTGTAACAACAACCAATTACTAATTAGTAAATCTTCGGTTGTCAAGATTTACTAATCTATTTTATTAAAAAGATTAATTAGTAATTGGTCTTCCTTTACTGGTCACTGGAAATTCATAAACTATGGACGGATTTAACGATTCATTTGGAAGCAACACAGAAGCAGATCCAGCTGCTGAATTTTTGGCTCGCGAACAAAATAATCTGGCAGGTCTTGAAGATGACATCAACCCTGTAGTCACTAATGGAATTTCTGGTAAATTTTAAATTAAAATTAAAATTTTAATGAACTACGGCTAATATTTTCATTCATTTCCATTGCCTTTTCCATTTGTTTGATGACTGCAAACTGTACATTCAACATTAAGATGCATATTTCTCTTTAGACGTTCGAGTAGATCCAATTTATAGATCATATTTTATCTTTTTGGACTTCCGGACAGCAAAACCTGGTCTTCCAATAACCTGGTGTCATAACCATGTCTGCTTATGTTTTTGTTGATGTAAAGTTCAAAAATATTCAGAATTCTAAGTTTTGTGTTTGACAGTTGGTATAAAAAACTGTGTAGCGGTGCCACGCCCCAAAGGGGCGTCACATTATTAATCAAGGGGCGTTTAAGATGACTTGATCAACGTTTGGCATTGTCTATCGATCATACTATCAATATACAATGGCTTTAATTTTTATTTCTATGCAGTTTAGATTAGATGACAATACTTATAGTATACAATGAAGCTAAATGTCATTTTTTTAATCAAGGTGTTTTCCAACAATTTTCGAGTCTAAACATTGTTACCAGAGTTTGATAAAGTTGCTGAAATGAATAATTTAAAAATATCAATATAACAAAACATTCTTTAAAAATATGTTAAACGAAAGCAGTCTTTCCAAAGTAAATTCAACGGTGGGTTCAATAACGTTGATAAAAGTGCATAAAAAATGTTTAATTTCCCCTCATAATTTTTAATAAAGTCTATTATCCTGCAAAAATAATGTTGCTTTACGAATTATATTTTTTAATCGTTTTCTTAGGAGGCGAAGCAGAACTGAGTCGGTCACCGTCTCCATCACCCATACCAGTACAACCGCAAGTTCCTCGGGAGGAGCCGGAAAAAATTAAACGCTGGAGAGAAGAACAGAAAAAAAGATTAGAGCAGAAGGGTGAACACTATTCTCTTAATTAATTCGACATTTGTCACTGAATTAATAAATCAAGCGTCTGTTCTATTTTCTTTTGCAGATGAAGAAGAAGAGGCAAAGAAGGGTGAAATGAAAGAGGCTGCTCGGAAGGAATTAGATGAATGGTATAAAAATCACGATGAACAAGTGGCAAAGAATCGCAAAGCTAACCGGTAAGTTGTTTCAGTACCTGTCGTAAACAACAGAGTCAAAATAATTTATTATTATGCAAATGGATTTTTCTTGGTTACTTTTTCTTGAATGTAATTGAGTTATTATCATATATATTATTCTAATTTTTTAAAAACTGTAGAATATTTTTTACAGTATGTAAGAGTGTACAATGATTGAATGAATGAATGAATTCTATTTAAAAGAAAAGTTGTTAGACGTTGGAACATTTTTTTCACAAAGTTTATATTTACGTGATCCATTTATTTAAATTCCATGCTCATCCAATCCTAGGGAAGCGTCAAAGTAAGAATGATGACAATGACAAATGACTAATCTATAATAGCTCTATGTCGTTATCGTATTGTGATTGTGATTACTTATTGATTGTTTGTTGAATCAGTAGTCATCCCCACCTTACATGAGTAATAGTTTGTTGATAATGTAGTTCTAGTTTGCGATTTATTGCACTAAGCAGTCTGAGTTTGATTATTTTTTTGTTATCGATTATAGCATCCCTTGAATTAATTGCTAATTTTATTTTAGTTTGGTGGCTAGTATCGTCTTTATTACAGGCTATCAGCATTTATATTTAGTGCATGATCAAAAATATCTAAATATTTCCTCAACGGGCCAATTTTTCCGAGTACATGCTTTTAAAATTTAATATGAACCTAAAATGAGAAGTTATAGTATTATTTGGATTTTGGTTGTGAGATTGTCAGGGTGTTATGATTATTTTAAAACTATTCACATTGACTAACTTGGCCAACTTCGATTTTATTTTAAAATGCTATGTACTCGGTAAAGCGTTCATTTCATGAATAATAATATACATAGTCGTGTACTAATCGTGTAGCATGTTATTGAATCATCTCCCAAACAGTATCTAGATAGTAAATAGTAGCTGATATAAACAGATTACACCAATTACGCAGCAAAATTAGTTACTGTGGGCTATAGAGTAGAAAATCTAGACTAAATAATTTTTAATATTCAATGAAATATATTTAACTGAATACACAGTTGCTATTTCAAAATGTTTTTATTAGGACTTTTATTTTCTTAAAATAACGTCTCAGTTGTAAATGAAATTGAATTTTTAGTGCTCACAAATCTGATAGAAAATTAAACTCATTAATATTTTCCATGAATAATTATAACTTAGTGAGTGATTTAGATCAGAGTGGTGGCCTGATATGTCAAATGCACTTGTATTTATTTATATACGAAAAATCACTAAATATGTTAGTGCCGTAAATTGTAAAGTTTGGAAATTGCCTACCTAATACATATTGGTGCTGTTACCTTTTTTAAAATGGTTTTTAATGCATTGCGTATTTTACCCATGTCTACCTCTTTTAGATATTGAAATATTGGGTATTAATTTATTGGACATTATAATTTTTCAAAATTTACTTTTGACTTTTAAAAATATGGTTTGTGAAATGACGAAAACTTCTCCAATTACTAAATTTACTATAGTTGTTGCTGTAAATGCCAATCAGCTGCAGTGTAAATACTGTTAAATGTATTAGGTGGCTGTAAAGTATGAAAAGATTAGTGGCAATCAGAAAGTTCCTCTCCAAGTAGTATCGCAATCGTGATCGTGATAGCTAGTATTGATTCGTGACTAGAAAATTCTAAATCAAGGGTATATTTTAAAATGGTCTAATTGTATTTCCAAATGTGACAGGAGTGCTGAAAAAGAATTAGTGGCGGATACGGACCCAATTGAGCCTGGTACCGAATGGGAGCGAATTGCCAAACTCTGCGACTTCAATCCGAAAGGAAGTAAACATCAAAAAGACATTTCACGGATGCGTTCGATCATTCTTCAAGTAAAGCAGACTCCGCCAGTAGGAAAACCTCGACAATGATTCTCCAGCCCACCTTTCTTTCATATTATAAATACACAGCACCTCATTAACATAGGTACATGATGATACATGAACATTCAAATTCCTAAATTATACTATTACTTCGTAACATTACAGTAAACAATATGCATTCTCTATTATGTTGTTAATTCAATCAAACATTTTGTTAATAGTATCACAACAGTATGGTAATAAATGGCTCTGAGTGATCGTGTTATTTAGAACTATTGTGTCCTTTCCATTTGTATTTGCATGCTTGGTGCCATATAAATAAAGTAGAATAATTGAATGAAACGACATTAAGGTTTTTAGGAGCCACAGCTTAGTTTATTTCTATTACATTTGACTCGCATGACTGACTCAATACAAAATTTGTTATTATTCTACTATAAACAACAAGTAAATTAGTCACTACCAAAGAATTCGATACCATTTTAATTCGAACACAATAAGCCGGTATTAGAGAATACCTTGTCGGGAAAATTAAATTACATAATATCTTGGAAATAGTTCACCTTCTTAAACAGCTATTAGATAGTTTTAACGGCTAATTATTATTAACTAAATGGTCTATTTACCTAAATAAATATTTGTATCCATTTCGCTTAAGACAACTACATATTGTTCAACCTTCAAAAAAGTTGATTTACATCATCAGTTTTACGATAGGGCTTAAATAGGACATGACATAACTTCCGTTTTTATTTTTTTATACAGCAAAATTTAATTATTTTACTGTAACCGACCTGATTACCTCGGCTTTGGATGAGCTGTGTTTTTTAATAACGCAACATTGAGAATGATGATTAGTGTCTGATGTGTTTCAAAATAAATATTTTGAAATAACTTTTGCCTTTAGATATATGGGCAAAAATGAGAAAATTCAACACCAGTTTCTGAGTACTCTAAACTAACTGGTAGATTGCGTTTGCGTCAGCCACTACATCCTTCAGTCATGTTCAATTCATACATGACATAAAGATGCCTCGAGGTAAAGACATAAAAGGATATTCCCCAATTTTGCATCCAATTCAAATTCTACCAATACTGCCACAGAGAATAAGCACCCAAACCAAAATAAACGATACTTACAGGGTTTGGGTGCCTACTTCTCTATTGCAGTATTGGTAGAATACGAAATTGGTGCAAAAATTAGAGAACCCCACCCCCTATGTCTCCACCTTGTAATGGTGTTGATGTAAAATACGTTACTACTAGAGAAACAAAATCGACGCGTGTTGTACTATTTTATGCAACCGGTAGATTGCGTTTGCGTCAGCCAATACATACTTCAGTCATGCTCAATTCATACATGACATCAAGATGCCTCGAGGTAAAGACATATTATAAGGAAATTCCCTAATTTCGCACCCAATTCGAATTCTACCAATACTGCCACAGAGAATAAGCACCCAAGCCGAAATAAACGATACTTACATGGTTTGGGTGCCTACTTCTCCATGGCAGTATTGGTAGAATTCGAAATTGGTGCAAAAATCGGAGAACCCCACCCCCTATGTCTCCAACTTGTAATGGTGTTGATGTAAAATACGTTTCTACTAGAGAAACAATATCGACGCGTCTTGTATTTACTAAATATTACTGTCAATTAAAATGACATTACTATCATACATAACATAGTATCCCCCTTTAATACAGAAGAATTTGTTATTATTTTACTGCAACCGGTAGATTGCGTTTGCGTCAGCCACTATTGTCTTACTACTGTCACACATGACATCAAGATGCCTCGATTACAACGGGAAGATAATAGAGGTATATTCCTCGATTTTGTACCCAATTCGAATTCTACCAATACTCCCACAGAAAAGTAAGCACCCAAGCCGAAAGTTTTAGATTCAATATTAAGTGGTTGCATAAGCATACAATATCTTACAATTTAAGCATGACATGACATAACTTTCGTTTTGATACAGTAAAAATTTGTTATTATTTTACTGTATCTTTACTTTACTGTATTTTAATGTATAGATTAAGTCAGCCACTAAAGAGGCAATCGGTAGCATTTAAAATTGGTTCATAGCTTATGGTTCTACATCAACCTATTAGTTGTTTTTATTGTGTGCAGATGGTTCTACATCCACCTATTAATTGTTCTTATCGTGTGCTGATAGTTTTACCTCGACCTATTATGGGCCAAAATGAGAAAATTCAAAACCCGGTTCTGAGACGTCAAAACGTGGTATTACGTATTACCCGTAACCAGGGCTTTGAATTTCCCTTCAGGATTACATACCCTAGACAGGACATTACTTCCTTTTTAATACAGTACAATTTGTTACCATATTTTACTATAACTGGTATGTTTACGTGGGCCACAACACTGGCATTTGAAATTAATTCAATATTACGGGGCTGCATAAGCAATACAATAGAACTTATAATTTAAGTATGACATGACATAACTTTCGTTTCGATACAGTAAAAATTTGCTATTATTTTACTTTATCTTTACTTTACTGTATTTTAATGTATAGATTAAGCCAGTCACTAAGGGGGCAATCGGTAGCATTTAAAATTGGTTCATAGCTTATGGTTTTACATCAACCTATTAATTGTTTTGATCGATTCCTGATGGTTCTTTATCAACCTATTATTTATTTTTACCGATTCATATAGCTTATGGTTCTACAGCAACCTATTAATTCTATTTATCGATTCATAGCTTAAGGTTCTGCATCAACCTATTATTTGTATTTATCAATTCATAGCTTATGGTTCTGAATCAACTTTTTAGTTATATTTATCGATTCATAGCTTGAGTTTTACATCCTATTACATATTTTTACATACCCATATTCATATTTACCCATTCACTTGGGCGCTGATGGAAAAAACTTTTTCTCGCTGGTGACCTAAAAAAAATCTCTGTTGGCAGCATGCATACGCAACCCTATTAAATGTGTCCATCAAGTTTCGAGAAGTGCAAATGTTTTGTCTGTATTCAGACTTTACATATACTAGCGCTCAGCCCGAAAAATTGAGGCCTTTTTTGAAATGAATTGAAAATTCACAAACATTAAATTGCGTTGATTTATAGACATCCTTATTTTCTCCTACTATATCTCTCATTTTTACCTTTTTTCTCTCTCTCACTTTTATCTTGCTCTCTCACTATTCCCTATTTTTACCCAGTTACCAAGGTTTTTCCACCAGCGTCACTTGGGTTTTTCATCCTGTTTTGATTCCTGATGGTTCTACATCAACCTATTATTTATTTTTACCGATTCATATAGCTTATGGTTCTACAGCAACCTATTATTTGTATTTATCGATTCATAGCTTATGGTTCTGAATCAACTTTTTAGTTATATTTATCGATTCATAGCTTATGGAAATGAATCAACTTTTTAGTTATATTTATCGACTCATAGCTTGGGTTTTACATCCTATTACATATTTTTACATACTATTATTCATATTTACCCATTTACCTGGGCGCTGATGGAAAAAACTTTTTCTCACTTGTAACCTTAAAAAAATCTGTTTGCAGCATGCATACGCAACCCTATTAAATGTGTACATCAAGTTTCGAGAAGTGCAAATTTTTGTCTGTATTCAGACTTTACACATACCATCTCTCAGCCCGAAAAATTGAGGCCTTTATTGAAATGAATTGAAAATTCACAAACATTAAATTGTCTTGATTTAGAGACATCCTTATTTTCTCCTACTATATCTCTCATTTTTTCCTTTTTTCTCTCTCTCCCTTTTATCTTTCTCTTTCACTATTCCCTATTTTTACCCAGTTACCAAGGTTTTTCCACCAGCGTCACTTGGGTTCTTCATCCTATTATTTATATTTATCCAATCATAGCTTGGGTTTTCCATCCTATTATTTATAATTATCAATTATATTTTCATAATCCGCCTCCTTTCCTTTGTATTGCTTGAGTAAATCGATTAGCTATTAACAAGGAAACGTCAACAAATCGTGCGACACAGTTTTCCAAACAGCCTTCAGTTTTTCCGTCTAACTTTGAAGCCGGCTTGTCCATACATTTATCCCAGCAATGATCGGTCAAATTTTGGATCTAAAATTGTAAAATAGAAAACGATATTAAATTAAAATTATTATTACTTCACCAACAATAAAATAATCATTCCACTTCAATGTTTTCTATTATTACCTTAAGTCTTTCAATTCAGTCAAAAATTATCATAATCATCTAAGTATTTAGAAATTGATTTAGGGGACTAATTGATTTTAGAAATTAATCGATACAGGCATAAAATAGCGTAAAATTTTTGGATTTAAGGGGGGCTAACTTCCCCCCCCAAATACGGCCCTGAAAATCATAACATAGCTTTTACCATTATGTTCAATACTAATTTATCATTTTTAATTGGGGGTTGGCATAATATTTTAAATTACTCTAAAATAGTCTTGTAACATTATATCCATTATTGAGTATTGACTGATGCACAAATAGCATATTTCATTATTATTATTATTTTTATTATTAGTCTTAGTCTGATGCTTTGCATACTATGCCATGCCAAATGGGCGAATACCTATGATATGACATGACCTAGTATAACACCTATGACCTAGACTACGAAATGTTACGGGCGTCTTATCTTTTACGAAAGAGGCTTAGAATATTCAAAGTGGTAATACCTGTGCCCTCAGCTGTGCCCTTTGCTGTTCTACCATCAAAAATTCTTGCATCTCAGCTGCATCTTCGGCGTTGCCGGTTGAGGGCCCTAATCCTCCGGCATCATGGTCCATATTATGACCATCATAGTCTCCAAGTCCAAAGGTCGCCATTCTGTAAAAAATGGTTAAATTATGAATTTTAAATTCCACACAAAAAATTTAGATGAACTCCATTTACATTTCCGCACGTGGTATTGAATATTAGCCTTTATTTTTTAAACTATCAACCATCAACGTATCAACTATGGACTACTATATGCTGCGCATACAGTGCGTAGTCTATAATCTATAACATGGTCTACTTCTCAAATGTTAAAAATAGTGATTTGATGATTTGACTCCTACCTTCCTCTAGGATCTTCAATCACTGCTTATTATAGTAGGTACTTTAATCCTTCGACAAACCCCGGATTTTGGGTTAGGTGGTAGGTCCAATATTTCAGATTTCACAAATCATATTGTGAAATTCGGTGTGAAATGTTGTGAATACAGCAAACTTCAGCAAAAGCGTGGCCACGCTTGGTGGCAGTGGCCAGCTTAAATTAAACTTCGCAAGAAATCATTGAAAAGCATGACTAAAAAAGGAGCATGATATAGTCGTACGGAACAGCTGAATCCATTCCATCGCGCATCGTTCTTACAAGTTCATATTATTCTGAATACCCTACCTATTATAGATTAGATATCTGGCTTGTTATAGTGTAGTAAGGTCTGTAGTCTGAGCAGAGCCCCCAGCCGCCGCTGCATTTGGCCCAAAATTTCCAGCCGCCAACCGAAAAACTCTGAATCTGAATGCCATAAGAAAATGTTTTCCATCTTAGTATTGCTCTCACAAACAATTATTAAGTCTAATTTGTCTAGCAGTCATTCAGCATGACTTCTATACAATTTTGTCTATGGTTATTACTAATTATGAGAAACTGGATTAAATTATTGACACTCTAGATTTGTATTTTACGCAGCAAAACAATTTAAAAAAATTATGTACAGCAGGGACACAGTTAACTGAGACTAGAAACCATTCCTACCCCTCCCTTTTAACATGAAAAGTCAGGCTAAAATTTGAGGTGTAGGAGGGTTTCTAGTCTCAGTTAATTTTGTCCCTGCTGTATGTTGGCATGCAAAATGCATACCAACGTATGGAATCTTTCACTGCGCATGTTCAAACTTCGAGTCATAAAATGCCATACTTTAAAAATGACATTTTTTCATCATTCATTCATTTTGACATCATTCAGCCTCCGCCGATTAAAATGAGAGATCAGCCGCCGCCGCCACTAAGTATCACGGCTGGGGCTTCTGAGTCTAAGCTCTTCTGAAATAAATGGAAAAAAGAGGGTATAGTAAATCCTTTTTCCTAGGGATTGAGTGCCTGTTGTATGGAGCTGGAGACGGAGAGCATAGAACACAAACACAGTATACCCCACAACAGCGATTGCCAGCCGCCAGCCAAAAAACCCAGCGCGCCAACACCCGCTGGTAATAAAAACGGCTCGCCATTAGAAAAATTCGTATTAATGAAGTCTTATTTGTCTAACAGTGGTTTAATATGACTTCTATATAATTTTGTCTATGGCTACTGCTACTTGTGTATAACTATGGATTAAATTAAATTATTGACACTCTTGATTTATATAGGATGACCCACAAGTTGTGCACGCATAGTTTGTGTTAATAACTTGAGTACCAGGACAGCTAGGGACAAATGGTTGGAAAGAGGACATTCCGACTTAAAGATTGGTGTACCATACGTAATGATTTGAATGATATTTAGGGCCAAAAAAATTAATTCATTAAAAAAATTTTTAATACATTGCGGTAGCAAGTTTTTACAAATAAGTTTTAAATGAATTAATATTTTGACCTAAAATATCACTCAAATCAAGGCCGTATTGAGGGGGGGGGGCATTGGGGGCAAATCAAACCGAAATCCAAGAAAAAGGGAAATTATTTCTCAAAATACAAAAAAATTTCGCGCTTCGCTCGATTTTGTCATTTTTTGGCTATTTTTGACTCATTTTAGACTAAATAAAAACTTTTCATTCTATGAAATCATTGCCCCTTCCGAAATCAAATTCTAAATACGGTACTGATTCAAATAATAATTACGTATAGTACACCAATCTTTAAGTTGGAATGTCCTATTTCCAAAGGTGACAACCATTTGTCTCTAGTTGCCCCTGTTCTCAAGTTAACAAACTATGCGTGCACAACTTGTGGGTTATCCAGTCCGTGGAGGGGGTGGATTAAATTCCTTAAATACCGTAAAAAGTTGCCTCACTCCTAAAGCGCCATAAAGTAGAATAGTAATATGCATTACTTCGACACTCTACTGGCACGAGTGTCTCTTCCTTGGAAAGGCAGATTGGTAAGGCTTGTCCCATTA
Organism: Tomocerus qinae; assembly: GCA_020055645.1. Taxonomy (NCBI): domain Eukaryota; kingdom Metazoa; phylum Arthropoda; class Collembola; order Entomobryomorpha; family Tomoceridae; genus Tomocerus; species Tomocerus qinae. The sequence continues at coordinate 32,041,870 of CM034548.1, forward strand.
TAAATCTGTTAAAACTGGATAGTAATTCACCTTTCCTTCATCTGCAAATGCAGAAGGATTCGTAGTCATGGGTTGGAAAGCAGTGACCTAGTGTCTACTGATTCGGATCTGACGTATCTGATGTACCTATTTGACTATAAAGCAATTTTCTATTTTTTTTCTATCCTGTATTTTACCCAGCAAATCAATTTTTTTAAATTACCGTAAATATCGATATAGTTTCGCCTACTGAAATAATTCCCCGTACGCGGAATTATTTCGATTTTACTTAGCTTTTTAGGCCGTTCTAGCAAATAATTCCGCGTATCGAAATAATTCCGCGTACCTTTACCTGCGTATTCATGTTAGTGTAGGTAAACGCAAATTTAATTATAAGATAAAATAAATAAGTGCAGATGTACTAAAGAATTAAGAACATTGACTTGAGTGAAAGGTTCTCAGAGTACAGCATGTACACAGCATGTAGAGTATTTTTGACTCCAAAAAGACCATCTTCGTATGTGTCAAGAAATTTGGCTTTTAAGATCAGGGCTATAAAATTATGTGACGAAAGCTCGATGACTAAGGTCAGCAAAAAGTTAAATGTTCATCGAAAGACTCTGAGATGGAAACGGAAAAGGCTGGAGTTTGAAACTTTAGCTGAAGATGGTAACAGTTTATAATAATAAATTTATAATAAATTTATATTTGAAAATTTCATTTATATATCATTTTGTGGAGGATATTTTTGTATGCACAGAAGCAAGTGAGAGAAAAATACTAAAAGGAGGAGGACTAAAATTAAAAATTCCTGCAACTTTACATGAATGGATGAAATATAACTCCATTTATTATTAATCTTTTTTTTATTTTTAACTTTTGCATTGAAAATTAAATAAAAATTGACTATGAAAAATAATTCCGCGTATCGAAATAATTCCGCAGCTGCGGAATTATTTCGACTATTCACCCCTTTTTTGAGCCTTTGAAACAATAATTCCGCGCGGAATTATATCGATATTTACGGTATGTATGTTGGCATGCAAAATACATACCAACCAAGCACGTATGCAGAACTGAGTTTCGGAGGGGGCTAGATTTCTAATCGATATTTTAAGTATAAAAATTTTTGGCATTTTTTGAAGGAAATGAGTCGAAAATGACCTAAAAATGGCAAATAATCGCGCGGAGCGCGAAATTTTTTGCTATTTTGAGAAAAAAATTCCCTTTTTCTTGGATTTCGGGGGGGGGGGTTCAGCCCGTAAAGCCCATCCCTAAATACGTCCTTGATACCAACTTACGGAATCTTTAACTGCGCATGTGCAAACCTCGAGTTTATACTATAGAAATGACATTTATCAGCCACCACCGATGAATAATGAGGGTGTAAGCCACCACCGCCACTAAATTTGTCACAGCTGGGGCTTCTGAATAAGCTCTTCTACAGTATTCTCAGTGTTCTACTTTAGCCGGCTAAAAATGATTTTGACCATTCAGCCGGCTAAAGTGGCTGAAATGACTAGTGACCAAAATGGCCAAAAATCATGGTTTTTAAAATTTTCCGCCAAATCAAGGATGATTTTCTCAGTACACATAGCCCCATTTGACTATTTTTGGCCATTTCAGCCATTTTGGTCATTTTAGCCACTGGCTAACAAAGAATTCCAACCAGCCGGCCGGCCATTTTAGCCGAACCGAACCGAACACTACTCTTCTATTCTGAGATGAATGCAGAGGAGGAAGCAAGAGGCTATAGTAAATCCTTTTTTATTGCGATACTGAGTGCCTGCCGTCCTGGAGCTGGATACGGAAAGCAGAGAACACAGCTGAGCCCCCAGCAGAGACATTCAGCCGCCGCGGCCACCGTTTTGTCCCAAAATTTCCGGCACGCCGACAGCCTTCGGTAATAAAAACGGCATTAGAACAATTGATTTTTTAATCTTATACTACTCACGAAAAAATTAATATGTGGTATTTGTCTAACAGTCATATCATATTACTTTTATACAATTTTGTCCCTGGTTATTACTAATTGTGTGTGTCTGTATATTAAATTGGATTATTGACACTCTTGATTTATATATTACGCAGAAAACACTCTTTTTCTTTTGTACTCTTTTTGGCACTTCACACAGTAATGTGTTATCTTGTATTGTCAATTGTAGTGACTTATGGCTTGCCATTTGTTAATCAATACCACTTTTAGAAATACCAATTCTGAATTCGGACAACTCTTCAGAAAATTGAAATGCAGAATGTAAATGAATGAACAATAATAGAGTATATATGTTATTCACGTTTACTATTTTGAAGTAATATTATGTGTGTTATGTAATTGTCATTTACAAGTCTTTAAATTTTCGAATAGCTTTTGTTAAGGGGGCGGACCCCTCCGTCGAGGTATCTAGCGGAATTTGGCATGAACTCGATGTATTTACATTGAGTTGTGTACAAAAACATTCAAATTTTACCTTTTTAGGAAATCAAAGAAAACTCAAAAGCGCTTCGGTTTTCAATATTGATTTTTTACCTAATATTCGTATAGGGTCCTGGAGGGTCACAACTTTCCGTTTTGTTCAGAAAGTCCTTTAGTTATGTTTTAAAAAAAATTATAAACCTATCCCGCCAAAAAAATAAATAACTTTTTGGTAGAATGATTTTGACCTTTGCAGGTCAAAATCATAAGATGTCTTTGTGACCCTCCAGGGTCTTCAGTCTAAATTTTGAGACTAACTAGACCCAGATTGATTGAAAATTAAATGACTTATCCATGATTTCCTTGAGTAGGAAAACACATGGAAAGCTTACCACTACCGCGCCCCCTTAAATAACCCCTACTTCTCACAACAAACCAGTATTTAGAAAATCACCAATACAAAGTTATACATCCTTGAATATTTATTAATAGATGATAGACGTCATAAGTAAATTACATATTTTTGTACTTTCTAATTTAATTAGCAAAATTCATTTCTCATGTTTATACAACTGCGTCTAATCAAACAACATGAGGTCGAAGCCACAGCCACCTAAATTGGAAAAGCATAATTTGTCAAAGAAGGCCAAGATATATATTTGTCATTGTAAGCAAGCGGTTCCTACATTCGTTTGTGGAGTTTGGTATTTTTCTACTAAAAATATACTGTACCACTGTTAGATGAAGACTAAATGTTGAGATCCGTAGGTTGGTATACGACATGCATACAAATATAGAGACTAATTCACTGCGCATGTCCAAACTTCGCGTTTATAAATGTAAATATAAGCATAAACATGAATATAGATAAATAATGATCAAGGCTGTATTAAGGGGGGAGGTAAATCCACCTCCCCCGAAATCCAAGAAAAGAGAAATTTTTTCTCAAAAAACGAAAAAATTTCGCGCTACCAGCAGAGGCCCTACGAATATATGTGATTTTTAGGCCATTTTTGACTCATTTTTGACAAAATAAGCCAAAATTTTTATGCGCTTCGCGCGATTATGCCAATTAGAGAGTTGCACGGGCACAGGCAGCCCGTACGGGCAGCTGCCCGGCCCGTGCCCGTACGGGCACGGGCGGGCACGGGCACGTTAAACGGATTTTTCACGGGCATGTACGGGCACCGGGCTCGCTAAGTATGCTCACGGGCAGGTACGGGCGGGCACAGGCTAATCAAGGATACTCACGGACGGGCACGGGCGGGTATGAGTCAACCAAGGATTCTCACGGGCAGGCACGGGCCCATCAAAGATGTTCACGGGCGGGCACGGGCTGCCCGCGGGCGCCCGTAAGTGCCCGTAACTTTATAATAACAATAACAGTACACAACACAACATGTACAATGCAATAATGAATGTTTCGTGAAACATGCTTATATATTATTATAACACAGATATTAGTCTTCTATAATATAGTCGCACTAATACCTGACCTGACTATCTATTTTTGGTAGGAGAGCCTAGGAAACCTGCATATATTACGTAACCTAAAACCCCCTCTCCCAAGTGTAGCGCAAGTGCTAGCTGTAACTCTTTTGGACATCGCCTCCTCCCATCAACTATAAACGTTCCTTGAAAGCACGAAAGCGCATGCCCCTCCCTCTAAACCACCGAAATGAGTTGTTTCATATTATTATAACCGCCACCTATCGGTATTCTATGATTATAACATCAGAAAAATTATACAAATTCACATAAGATGATTAATGGTGATTGATTAGAAATAATTAGCTAAAGAAGACAATCCGTTTTCCAAAATCCCGGAATCCTATTTTTCTGATTTTAAGGGGAACATTCTGGGGTGTTTATTAAAAATGGAGTATTTTATTATTCCCTGCATTGGACACTACGAAATAGTTATTATTTTGGTTTAGGAATTTTTCCAATTGTCAAGGAATTGTTTTTATTACTGTGATGAGGGACCTGCTTAATTTCTCTTGAGTGCCCCTTAACTGGGTTGGGATCACTAGTACTATATAAAAATCTACTGCGCACTACACACACAGTACGTATAGCGTATATTATAAAGTTTTTATAAAGATCTTTTGCGGGCACGGGCACATGTTACAGAATTTTCACGGGCACGGGCGGGCACGGGCGGGCACGGGCACATGCTACAGAATTTTCACGGGCACGGGCGGGCACGGGCACATGCTACAGAATTTTCACGGGCACGGGCGGGCACGGGTACGGAACACAGATTTTTTGCGGCCACGGGCGGGAACGGGCCAATTTAGGATGACCACGGGCGGGCTCGGGCAGCCCTGGAAAAATCAGGATGCTCACGGGCGGGTTTGGGCGGGCACGGGCTCATTTGTTACGGGCACGGGCGGGCACGGGCACTAAATTGCCTGCCCGTGCAACTCTCTATGCCAAATGCATATAACTCTATGACGTCATTGGCCCCTCCGAAATCGACTTCTAAATAATACGGTACTGATAATGATATTTATCAGCATCTGCCGGTAAACCTCGGCTGTGACGACTGAGCCGCCGCCACAGTGGAAAATGGGGGATAAGCCGCCGCCGCCACTAATATAACGACTGGGGGATCTGGAACACAGGTTAGGCCATTTGGAATAGCAGAATTCAGTTTGTCAGTCAGAAAGAACATCCATTCATCCATCCATGGTCATGATTACATGCAATGGTGGGCATTTATTCCGTACATAAGGCTGAAAAGGACTGACTTAAAATGGAATAAATAATAACAGAACTGCAAAAAGATTGACTGTTGGTATTAATTCCTCCAATGCCTAACTTCTTAAATCTAATATTTAATCGAGAAACAATTCCAATCAAAGATTTTTATAGTTTCATGTTTCCAACGAATTGAAGTTACACAGGACGGGAGCATTGCTTCCTCTTTAAAAAAAGCACTGGAGGATTTGTTCCCCACCTGCCAAGTGACCATCAATGCTACTTGAGACACGAAATCTGCGCTTTTGCTAACATTTTAAACACATTCATTACCTAGTCAGATTTCTCAAAATTTTGGTTAAATTCTAATTCAAATATTTTCGGCAGATACACTTCTTTATAATTTCATATTTTTAAGAAAACATTAAATTTTCAGCGCAGTTACAGTTAATATTTGTTTTTATTAGTCCATTGGCGAATGCAGATATGGCATTTTTAATCCTGGGTTTGCCAGTACCATGTTATTATGAATACTGTGATTCCTTATACTGTGCACCTGGTGATCTATTAAAAATAAATTACCATTGGTGAAACCAAAAGCTTAAAGCGAAGGAGAAAGGTCTTCTTTACAGCTAGAGCAGATAGTAAAATTAAAGCTAGCTTTCCAGTTCAGACAGTCGACCCTTTTCTTATCGCGTCCGTTTCTTTCAGCTTTGGAACCACTGTGCAGTCGGGCCCTAGGCCGAACAAACCATATTATTGCCCAGTTCAGCCTAGGACACTCACTGTTTGTTTGTAGAATCGGTAAGTCATAAACTTTGTAAAATGTGTTGTAGTAGTATAGTTTAGCGTGCAGCTGCAGTGGACTGCAGATTTCGATAGGTAAATAACACAAAGTAATAAAGCAACCACATTTAAATAAGTAAATATTTTTATTGCTGTGTAATTGTGATCACCCACTAAATAAAGGTTGAAGGTAGTGATTGTTGTGATCTTGTGTTAGTAAATGTGGACAGTCTGTCAATAAAATTACTTCTGGTATTAACTGTCAAAAAGGCTGTTTATGGTCAGTTAGTTGTCAGTGCATTATGAAATATTATGGGTAAGAATTCATAATTATTTTGTTGCCAATAATGTTTCCCAGACCAATGAAACAACAGATTTTCATGCGTTTTTACTTTTGAGACTTTGTTTGGTTTGATTTATATTTAGTAATACGGTAAAATATTTGCAGTTGACAATAACCGGTTGATGACAAAAAAAATGTTTTTCAATTTTTCCAAATTTCTAATTTAGCAATATATCAAAAAATACTTGGTTAAAAAAAAGGACAACAGAGAAAAAATGTATCTGCTGACTACGAATTATTTGAATATCAAATAAATAAAATTATCCTTTTGTATTCAGCAATGCTGATCGTTACAAGTCATGCGATAAGGTTGAAGGTATATACAACACAGATCCGTTTATACCGTCAGTTCAAACCTTGGCCAATTTGGAACTTACAATAATATTTTAAAAGGTATTTTTGTAGATTTAAAGTTTGTTGCGTTTCTAATTTTTTTAGGTTTCGATGTCCGTAAAATTGGCAGATAGCAAAAAAATGAAGAAATCACCATAAGAAATCAATATTGCACCAAATAAAGAATCTCATGCAAATCATAAGCTGTTCAAAATCAAGATAAAGTAAGACGATACTACAGTATCCATTTATCAATATCAATATAGTGTAATAATATAATATAAGTAATATTTAAACTTTAAAGTATTTAGTTATAAAATTCCGTTGGATTGAATTTTTAGCACTGAACATGAATGGACCTGTACCAATTGCTCGATGTGTAGGTGAGTGACGATTTGTGTCCACCTACTAAAACGTACCTGGTGGGTGGAACTGAAAATTACTAGCTGACGTCATGGAACGATCAGGAAATGAAAATAAGAGCAAGTCATCTGAAGACGGTGGAAGTGCCTCTTCGAAAGAAAGCGGTAGCAGATCATCTTCAAAAGAAAAGCACAAATCATCATCATCTGCGTCAAAAGAAAAGGGTAAATCCAAAAATTGATATATTATATTTATTGCTTTATTGTAATTATTAACTATGAAATAAATATTTTTTCATTTAGAAAGTGAAAAATCGGCATCCAAAACAAGTCACAGCAGGTCTTCTAAAGCTGAGTCATCATCTAAAAGTCATCAAAAGTCATCTTCGAAGAGTAAAGATGACAAAGGGATACCTAAAAGTGGTGAAGATTCACAAAAAGCTAGTTCCAGTCACAGATCATCCGCTAAAGAGGAATCTAAATCTTCACACTCTAAACATAAAACAGGAGAAACGAAGCATAGCGATTCCAAAAGTAGTCACCGATCGTCAAAGGAAAAGAGTGAATCGTCGAAGGAAAAGAGTGAGTCGTCGAAGGAAAAGAGTGAGTCGTCGAAGGAAAAGAGTGAGTCGTCGAAGGAAAAGAGTGAATCTTCATCAAAGCAAACTCACCGCTCCTCTTCTAAAGATGATGGCAAATCTTCCTCCAGACATGGTCACAGGTCTTCTGATCATAAACATTCGTCCAGTTCTTCAAAAGTCGCTGGAGGAGAATCAAAAGCAAAGCATAGCGAAAATTTACCTGCTAAAGATATTTTGAAAGTTAACCCTACCGTAAGTAGTGACAATAAAAGCAGCCGTAGTCATGCATCTCATAAAGACAGCGAACTTCCAAGTGGGGAAGAGCCAAAATCCTCAAAGTCACATGAACATACTAAAAGTCACAGTAGTTCCGATTCGAAAAGTCGGGAACCCTCTAAACATAGCCACCGATCTTCATCCAAGTCCGACAAAAGCAAAGACAAATCTCACAAAGATCCTAAAAAATCCGACAGTCAAAGATCACACAGAGAAAAAAGTGATTCGAAATCCACAAAACCAGACGAGGAGACATCGACCAAGAATTCTGGGACTATAAACCCTCCACCCGCAACTACGACTTCTAAACAGAGACCTTCTTCACAAACTAATCCCTTACCCCCACCGGAAGCAAAGCCAATTGAAAAAGATAGATCTAAATCTAAAACCAGTAGTGGAGCTCCCGTTGAAATTGTAGCCACCCCTCAATCAGCAGCCCATAGCGAAAAATCCTCAACCACAAAATCTTTATTTTCTTCTAAAAATCAAGCACCAAAAAGTGATAAAATAGTATATAGCCGAGAAGGTACAAAACCAGATAGTAAACTACGAACTGGTAAACCGGATTTACCAGTGTCCGGCACTCCCTCCGGAAAGAAGCCGCACCGTCAAGAGCTGTCAAATGTGAAACGTCAAATTCCATCTAGTGGGAAAGAAACGGTTAAGAGGGCACGATCGTCCCCCTCAAGTGCTGGTAAAATTTACTAGTTTATTTATTTACAATAAAAACTATTATTGTAAGCATTTCATTCATTTTTTGAATATTCATAATTTTAGATCCGAGAGACTCTAAGAGAAGTAAACTTGATGTACCTGAGAAAACTTTACGTCAGGAAGGTAGCCTAGCTGATAGTGCCAAGAAAGGATCGAAGAAAGATATTTCTGTGGCGGGAGCAAAGAGTGATCTCTATGTAAGTGTTAAATTAGCTGCTATAAAAAAGAATGTTCCTGCTGGAAAATTTCAAGTAGAAGGATTAACAGCGAAGGGACGGAGTTCTAATCGGAGTCCAGTGAAAAAAAAGGTCCGATTTGGAGGTGTGCACAAAATTTATATTGAACGAAGGAAAAAAGTACGGTTTGCTAAAGTTGCAGCGACTTACAAGTGGCCCATGTCCCGAAAAGTTAAATTTGTTAAACTCAAGAAGTCAGTTGATAGTACAAACTCGAAGAAAACTCATAAACACAAGCTACTGCCCCCATGTGACAAACATCATAAGAAAAAGATAACAGGCAAAAAGGCTGAAGGAAATAAAGAAATTCCATCAAGCAAAAAGTCAATCAGCTGGCAGGAAAAACACAAGACTCAAAAAAGTCACACGGGCAAATCAGAAAAAACAAAATCTCTCACACCTTCTAAAAAGGTGAAATCCAATGATCCGGAAAAAATTGTGAAGATTCCCAAAAAAATTAAATCCTCACCGACTGGTAAGCCAAAAGTTTATTACAAAGTCGTGCTTTATCCTTTATATGAATGGTCTAGCCTTTTACTACCTCTTTATTAACAAAAATTTAGATTTTGTGTGCCAGGCGTTTAGTAAGAGTTGGATTACATGTATCTGAATATTTCTTTTGTGTGTTTAGACAAGCCAAAACCGCCGTCATTAGATAACGCTTTGCAAGAAAAATGCAAACAACAAAATAAAGTTAAAGAATCCAATGATAACTCAAAGCCTAAGACTGAAAAGATTTTGCCTTCCACTACAAAAACCTCAAAGACTGAAAAGTCTAGAAAGCCCAGTGTTTCAGGTAACAATACATTTTAAAGTAATTATTCCGCTATATATGCAGAAATTCTGAGATATTGCTTTGTTACGTTGTTTTCTTGAATAAACTGTATTTTTCATTGTTTTAGTAGAGATTAAATTGAAGAAGAAAAGTTCGAGTAAAAGAAAAGCAGTGAGTAAAAAATCACGTGGGTCCAAAAAAGTACTTAAAGGTAAGATGCATTATTATTATTTATTAGATGAAGTCTTTTACATAAGTTATAATAAATTATAATAAACTTATAGGGAAGTCAAAGAAGGCCAGTAAATCCACTGTGAAGCCAATCCTTATCGGAAAGAGGTCTGTGTTGTGGAAGATACCTAAGAACTTAAGTGTCAAAAAGCTTAAAGTAGCTTTACTAAAAAAAATACAAAAGAGAAGCGTTTATTTAATTCAAATTAAAAAGCTCATGAGAGTTGTGAAGATAGAAAAGGCGATACGTAAACTTGTTGGGAGTGTGAATAAATTGACGAAGCCTAAAGATCTTTTAAAAATCCAGAAAGAAATCAAAAGGCTTATCAAAATTAAAAGTGGCTTGATAAAACTTAATAAAGTTTTCGACAAAAAATTAATTAAAAGAGCAAGAAAAGCAAAGCGCATTAAAAAGAAGGGCATGCTGAAGAAAAAGAAGTCAAATCCCAAGAAGAAATCAGTTCAGTCCGCGAAGTTGCTTGTCAAAGGTGGCAAAAAGAAGAAGAAATCAACTAAATCTTCAAAAAAGAAGCCGATTAAAAAGTCTGGTAAAACTGCTTCAACCACAGACAAGAAAGACAAATCCAATAAAAAACCTGTCAAGTCAAGTAAGGCAATTCCAAAACTACCCAAATCAAAAGTTAAAGAAACGAAGCCGAAAATTGTTAAAAAATTAAAAACTTCTGCTTTGGGCTCACAAGCAGGGCCTTCAGAGAAAAAGGCAAGCAAGCCTAATAAGAAGAAAGATCGAGTTTCGCACAAAGCTAAGAAGAAATCTGTGAGTGACAAGTCGAAAGTTGTAGCTGAAAAGAGTAAAAAATCATCTAAGGTCTCGACTGTTTCTAAATCGAAGTCAAAAACACTCCATGCTAAAACTGCCAAGAGAAAAGGCACAGTAAAGAAAGTAAAAACTAAAGTAGCCCCTAGGTCATGTTGGAAATCTAAGAAGACGTCTAAAGAAATCAAGCGCTGTATAAGAAAGCTCCACGAGAATTTTTATACTGCTAAAAACAAAGGCGTTGCTCAAAAGAAAAGAATTAGAAAGCGGACACGTTCCGAACGAAAAATAGAGAGCAAAAAGTGCCGTGTGAGAAAATTGAGTTTTAAGATAAAACAAATGCAAAGATTGCTGCAGCAACATAAAAACTCTAAGGTTCTAGGCAGGAAACAGCTGATAAATTTTGCAAACAACAAACGACTTAAACCTTTTAGTGTTCGTGGAAAATCGAAAAATAAATCCCCAAATTTTAAAGGCATGCTCTTAAGCCAGAGCAACAAAAAGCTAAAGAACTTAGACTGTGCACATTTCAGAATGATTCATGATACTCAAAACGTTTGCGTTGTCAAATCGTGGGGGAAAATGTCTCAGAACAAATCGAATGAAATTGCATCTATGCCTACTAAAATAGTGAAAGCACTTAAGCGATTGAATAGTTATCATGTGCAATGCTTTCGACAAGTTTCCAATGCAAAGTTCACTATTATGAGTTCTTTAGATGATTCAGCTAAGCCTTTCCATCTGAACTCTGAAGAAATTTATCCACAGCTTAGCGGTTATCAAACAGCAATTCAGGCCACTAGACCGAATGGCTTCGGCTACTTTTTCTACCCCGACGCATCCTCGATGCAAATTGAAAAGATAACAAATAAAGATTTTACTTCGAAATCGGAAATAATTTTGTTTAATAAAACTGTCAATCTTTCTTGTACGATGAAGACTTCGAAAAAATCTATGCTACAGTCCTTAATTAAAAAGAAACAATTTCCTTTCGAAAAAGTTAAATTGGGACCTACGCACAGATCAGTTTTAGGAGTTTTTAACAGAACTAAATGTCAGAATGCAGTTAAAAATCGGAAACTCATTCCATCATCTAAAACACTTTCAGTTCGTCTTCATAGAAAAACTCAGAAATTAGTCACAAAAACTGCTCCTGGGAAAAAGAGTATGAAGAAAAAGTTGCCATTGGGAAAACTTACTACAAAATCTTGTAAACGCAAATTAAAGAAAACTCAAAAGTCTTCAGGTAGGAAAGGTTCAGTTTTATTTAAGAGATTAGTTGCTCCTTCAAAGAGAAGAGTTTTATGTCAGAAAGTTTTAGTGCTACAACGTCGCTCTAGTCAATCTACATCAAAATCTTCGTTAAAACCTGGGAAACTGTCGTTAAAATCAGGGAAGAAGAAACTGAAAACGTCTAGGTCAAAGAGAACGTTTCGAAAAAAGCCTTCTTATCAGTGGTTTTTAAGAAGAGAAACTATATTTATGGGTCACGATTATTTTCTGGTGGCAAAACGAGAAATGCCCAAATCACAATGGGTTGTGCGATTGAAACAAATAGAAGATGGGAGCCTTAGATTTTTTTTAGTTAAAAAGAAAACTCAACCAAGGCTGACTTTGCTCAAATCACCTTACAATGAAACAGTGAAATTAATTTCGACCGAAGACTTGGATGAACATGGAGAGAAACATTCTAGAAATATTGGTAATATTACGAATAGAAAAAAGTCCAGCGGTTTGAAAACCCGACGTACTAAACAGAAGACATTCATAGTAAAAAGAGTTTCTACTCCCGGTAAAAATGATAGAATTTTGGTTCGCAGAAAGCCTGATCCTGGAAATGTTCTCCGTAGACAGCAAGTTTTACAGGGATTGAAAAAGCCAAGAATATTGATCAAGAAACGCGTAGACGGTGGAGGACGGACACAACTTGTCGTCTACTTTGAATCTATCCCTGGAAAACCAGGAAAAGTGATAAAGTCTAAAGTATACGGTCCTGGAGTGAAACCAAAAGTTTTTGTACAGAAAGCATTAGAGGGAGGGCAAAAGCCCCGTATTGTTTTAACAACGCAAACGGGTTTAAGCAGCACTCAAAATAACCTTAATTTACTTCAGCAACAAATTGGCTGCAGGTTTGTAGAGAGCAAAGAAAAAACTATCGTTATCAGAAGGGAATTATTTCCTGGAAAAGTAATCCGAATTGGCAAACCTTTCGACAGTTCTCTGTGCGCTTCAAAATCGAATTCTAAGCTTTTTGTACTAAATGATTGGCCAACTATGCCTCAGCCTTTAATTATAAAGCGCGAATGGAGTTTCAAAAATAAAACGCAGTATACTGTAAACCGTCAGTCATTACTTGGTCTACCGTCAAGATTCGTCGTTCAGCGAGGAAATAAAACCCAAAGGATGGTAGTCAAAATGTTAATCCCAGGGAAGAAGCCACAAATATTGCTAACTAAGGTGCTAGTATCTGAAGGTGACAGTTGTAACATTCCACTCCAGCAAAGATCTTCAAATCAATCATCTGACAACCTCCTTAATAAAACTCCCTTCGGGAAGGTAATGAGCAAAACTCCTGTAGTTGTCCGAAAATGTAGCCTCACTTCGCCCCCGCCGTTCCTTATCATTGATAAACCTGTTGCTCCTGGACAAAAGACTCAAATCTTGGTTAGAAGAGAATATGCTGAAAAGTACAATCCGCTTGTGTTAATTACCGAACCAATTCCTGGACAAAAACCCCAAATAATTATAAGACCACAAAATCCTGAACTAAATGCAAATAAGATGCAAATAATTTCACCAAGTTCCTTACCACAAAAGTCACAGTTACTCGGAGGCTCTCAGAAATTTTCTAAACTAGCTAAAAGATGTAACAGGATAATTCCCAAACGGTGGTCTTCATTTCATTACACCAAATTATTTTCCAGAAAACAAATTTGTAGACGAATAAAGAAAAAAATCTCCCGCAAGAAAAAAGCTCTCCGCAAGACTTTTAAGATTTTTGCAAAAAGATCACGAGTGCTTACTAATGCCTTATTGAAACAGTACAGGCTTCAGAAACGCCGAAAGAGAAGAAAGAGAGCAAAAAGGAAATTGAGGAAACGTCAAAAATATCCTTCCACCGTCCGGGCTTCAAAATTACGCTATGCTAAGCAGCCTAAACTCAAATCAACCAAGAATCGAAAAAAGTCTAAAGGTCAGATACCATCTATTTTAGTGCAGAATGCTAAAACTGTGGGGAAAGGCTCAAGCTTACAAATTAGCAGAAAAGTAATATCCAGGAACAGTACGTCTGTGTGCATTTTAGTCAAGCAAATGCAGCATGGTCAAAAACCACAAATCATTATTAGACGACTTCCGAAGCGTCATCTCAAAAGACACAAGCGCCATAGAAAAGTGACTACAAGTAGAAGAATAGAAAAAAGGTTGTACTCTTCATTATTTAAGAAAAAGAAGAAACTGCGAAAATCAGGTATGTAAAAATATTTGGATCATTTTAGGTACAATTTAGTAGCAATAGCAGTAGTTTTTAAATGGGATAAATGTACAAAAAATATTTGGATTGCTAAGTTATTGGAGCCTTAACTGAATTAAGCATTTGGCTTTGGGCATGAATTTTGGCATGCAATTCTCCGCTATTTTAATTGGGTGCAAATTAAAAAAATTTAAAAGTCGTTGAAATCATTCAACTGTACTTAGTAAGGTTATTAAAAATTAGAAATGCTTTGAAAATTATTTTGCAGGAAAGAAAATGATTGGCGCCCCACTGTCAGAACAAAATGACGACAACATTGAAATCAGTTTATTTGCAAATAATCTTACAGCTAAACCATTCGTACATCGCAAGATACAACCTCCGAAGACTATACAGCGTGTAATTATGAAGTCTGTTGCAGTAGGAAGTCCTAGGGATATGAATAACATGGATCGGACTTTTGATGAAATGACCGGAAGTTATAACCCGCTTCCAGAAACTAAAAAACCAGAATTTGTACAGCAAGAAAGGACTTTAGTTAGGGATTTGAAGAATGAACAACTACAGCAAAGCTCTACACCTAAGTCCATTCAACCTGCAAAGAGGAAAGTTTCACCAGTAAACATTTCTCCAAATATACAAGTCAGTAAAAAACCACGGACATCTATCAAAGAGACAATGAAGAAACCCCTCAAACGAATTAACAAACAGAAAGATACAAGAAAAAGAAAAATGCCATTTCTATATAAAGAGTTTCCGTTCCTGTTAGGCAATGTTGCTGCCAAAATATCTGCAGATAATTTAAAGCGGATTGCCAGTAGAAAGAAAAAGTCTAAAGGCAAAAACATATTTAAAGTTCCTAAAATTCCTCCACGCAAAAGAGAAAGTTTACCCTTTCAATCAGAAAGTACTACATTAAAGGAAAAATTGGCAAACACTTTTATAGCTCCGAAAACGACACTAGCAGGGACATCCGATACTACAACGGCCAATAAAGATGTTCGAAAGGTTCCTTCAGTGACTACTCACCTAACCACGGCGGATCATATTTCCAACTGGCAGGCTTACAAAGACAGGCCAAAGTTTTTGTTTGAAAACAAGGACGGGAAAGCAATTTTTGAACCTAGGAAAAAACCTGTGCTTCAAAATATGGAGACCGTCCCCATATCAAGTGGGATTTCATCTGTCACATCAACTAGAAAGGCGCTGTGCAATGTTCTAGGTTATGACGCTGAAACTTTAAAGCATGTGAGATCTTTCAAAGATACTGATTGTTTAACGGATGAAGAGAAAAGATTACTAGCTGCAGGACTTACTGGATACCCTTCAAAATCCAGGCGACCAAGAACACCTCCAGAGCCCGTACCCGCAATTTGGGCAGTGCCTCGACGACCTCGTTTCCCGAAAACTACAGTGACTTCATTACTTGAACAGATTGCACGTAAAAATGCCGCAATGAATGGTGAAATGGATACGAGCGATAACGGAGAAACTGACCGGGACGAATTTCCACCGATAATTAATGAAGATTTGTCCGACGATGATGACGACGACGAAAAAATTGAAGATGAAATCCCTAATCCTTTAAAGGAGCGTCATTCTATCTCGAACATTCTCCAACGGAAACGATTCGTTCTAACAACGACTAGTCCAACATTGACAAAGCTAAATACTCAAAAAATATTCACAGAATTCTCAGATGTACCTGCCGCTGATTGCAAAATAGAAAGGCCAATACCTGCTGCAGAAGTCCCGAGGGCATGCAGTCCTCCTTCCCCTGTAATTGAACGGAGTGGAAAGCAAAGGGCTGTTGTCTCAAGAGGAACAGAAATAGATTCAGCTCTGACATCTCCTGAGGATATGGATTCGGACTCGAATATTTTCAATGAAAATTCACCGACTGACCAAGATAACAGTGGAGTATTCAAAGAAGAACCTATTTTTAGCATTAGGGAATTGGAAAATGACTTCTTTATAGAATCCACTACCAATGTTGGTACTCAGTTTGACAAATTAATATATAAATCTATCCCAAAAGAGGGCTACAGAAAATTGCCTGCAAACGTTATTCTTCCTCCTGTGTTAATTCGCCACAAAATTTCCAGTTTCCAAAGAAGTGTTCAAAGATTCAAGCAAAACAAGATTTACAAAATTGCAGCTTTCGCCAGGAAGCGAGCACAAAAGCTCGCGCTAAGAAAAAAGTTACTTCGCAAAAAAGCTACTTTGCAGTTAAAAAAAGCAAAGTTAGCGCAACCAAATAAGGAAATTCAAAGCAAATCGAAGGTTAAAGTAGCACCTGGAAGTAAAGGCAAAAAGGTGAAGAAGAAAGTACTTAAGAGTGTTCTAAAAGTAGGAAGCAAAAAGAAACAAACTGCCGCAGTTAAACCAGCTAGTTCTATTTCCAAGAAAACCACAGATAAAACTACACCTCCCAAGATAGTTCTGAAATCCATTTTGAAAAAGCCTAGTTTTGGCATGAGAAGAAGACTGAAAGTAGCGCCATTGAAACCGTTGCCGAAAGATTTCGTGCTTAAATCCATTCTTAAAAAGAAACGAGTTAATCCATCTCATCCTGGCGTCGCGAGAGAATCTTCTACCGATGCAAAAATACCTGCACCTGTAAAAACGGCCAAAAAGAAAGTCGTCATTAGTTCCATCCTCTCCCCTGTCCCCGCCCACAATGACAGAAAACATTCCCGCTGCAAACATTTCAAAGGATTAAAAATGTCAAAGGTATCCAAGTCCTCAGTACCTCCTGGACCTGTACCTGGACCCAGTCGGCCGGCAGAGAGTTCAAAACGCGTAGAGTCTTCTTACAGGAGAGAAGGACAGGCTAGTGGCTCGTCTTCTTCATCTGTTGCAGGATGTTCTAAGGATGTTCCCTCTGCATTGCCCAGAATTCAAGCGACCTCCACTGTCTTCAAAGTTCCCGCAATACCGCCCGCGTCACCAAAAGTCCGGACTAATTTTCCTGCATCAGGCGGCTCCTCTTCCTCATCTTCCTCACCCACTCCGTCTTCATCTACATATATAGCACCTCAAATGCCCACGCCAAGTGAGCTATCACTCTCTGGGATTCTCTCTGGCTCCTTTAAAGTTCCAGAAACTCCTCCTGTTAATGAATCACTCAAAAGACGCCACCCATCATCTTCCTCGGCGTCCGTTTCCAATAGCAAACGAAGAAAACATTCGTCTCCCGTGGTTAAAACTAAAACTCCAATCCCGCCTTCACAGTCTAAAGTTGCAGAGCATTCTCCAGGCTATTCGAGTATCACTTTGGCTTCGCTCCTTAAGTCATCTGAATTTCCAGTCTCCAAAGATTCATCCCATTTTAAGCCACTTTTTGACTTTTCGTCCAAATCAGCTTCTCAATCAGAACCAAAATCGAAATCCCAAAGCTCGGCAAAGAATGTGACAGTTCAAAAGCCACAAGATCCAATTGCTGAGGTGAAACGGATTTCCGTTCCCACCAAAGCCCAACTGAAACAAGTTTCTCCACAGCCACAAAATGCAGAAAGTAAAACTGTAGAATCTGGTAATAAGACCATTGGTAAAGACACAAAGAAAGTTACGTCAAAGGCAGTACAGTCAAAATCAGATAGCACTAAAGGAGCAAAAGGTGAAAACCCTAAAGATAAAATCCCAACTACCCCAGCGGAGAAAGAGAAGGAAGCGCCCAAAGTCACTCCTAGCAAACCTCCGTGCCAAACAAAGAAGGTGTCATTTGATACGCAAACTTCTTTGATTGATGCAACTGGGAAAACCAGGAAAGGGAATCTAATAGAGCATTCAACAACAAAATCGGCTAAAAAGGGAAAGAAGATAGTTGTGTCTAAGAAAAAGAAGGGCAAGAAGAATTTGAGGAAGTGTGGACATCCATGGCGGAAAACCAGGAAACCGAAAAAGAAAATTCGGAAAGTTGCTAAAAAGCCAAGGCCATCTCCCACTCTCACTGCAAAGACAGCTCCCACTCCCACTGCAAAGACGTCTCCCACTCCCACTGCAAAGACGGTTCCCATTTCAAAGACGGCTCCCATTCCCACTGCAAAAACGGCTCCCACTCTGACTGCAAAGACTGCTACCTTTCGCATTGCAAAAATGGCTCCCACTGCAAAGACGGCTTCCATTCCTACTGGAAAAACTGCTCCCACTGCAAAGACGGCTTCCATTCTCGCTGGAAAATCGGCTCCCACTCACACAGCAAAGACGGCTCCCATTCCCACTGGAAAAACGGCTCCCACTTCCACTGCAAAGTCGGCTTCCATTCCCGCTGGAAAAACGGCTCCCACTACCACTGCAAAGACGGCTCCCATTCTCACTGCAAAGACGGCTCCCATTCTCACTGCAAAGACGGCTCCCATTCTCACTGCAAAGACGGCTCCCATTCTCACTGCAAAGACGGCTCCCATTCTCACTGGAAAAACGGCTCCCACTCACACTGCAAAGACGGCTCCCATTCTCACTGGAAAAACGGCTCCCACTCACACTGCAAAGACGGCTCCCATTCCCACTGGAAAAACGGCTCCCACTCCCACTGCAAAGACGGCTCCCATTCCAACTAGAAAAACGGCTCCCACTCCAACTGGAAAAACGGCCCCCACTCCAACTGCAAAGACGGCTCCCATTCCCACTGGAAAAACGGCTCCCACTCCCACCGCAAAGACGGCTCCCATTCCCACTGCAAAGACGGTTAAGAAAGTCAACCAGAAAAAACCGGAATTCAAAAAGCCATTGACCAAAGCCCAGTTTATAATGTTGAAAAAAATCCATTTGGCACAGTTGAAATTTGAAAAGATGATGAACCCTCCCCAAAAGAAAGAAGGGCCGAAATACAAAGTGAAGTATAAAAAGAGAAAATCTCCTTCCTTAACTACTAACCGGCTAAGAGTTCTCATCTCTCTGTACAGCAAATATGAACAGGTAGTAACGAGTGTACGTAAAATCCAGAAGGAGCAACGGATTGTAACGCCAAGTCAAAACGTTTCAAAAATAGATTGCCCTAATTTTGTACGAGAATCGCATTATTGGAAAAAGACTCAGCGTAGCACAAAGTTTATACGCAAATTAGGTCTGTCAAACCAAAAATATTTTGAGGGTACGAAGAAAATTATGGCTAAGGCTACATGCAACAAACTAAGAATTGCTTTCAACACCAGCCAATTACTCGCTCAAAAGGTACTCAAGAAATACGGGGTGAAAAAGATACTTTCGACTAAGATTTCTAAGCGCAGTAAAAGGCATTCGTCGCAGACTGGTGTGCTTTCAACTTTGAGAAAATCTAATCTCCGTAAAAAGAAATCACGGAAAAGAGTAACTGTAAAGAAACCGCGGAAATCTGATGGGAAAAGCAAAATCGCTGCTAAAGGATCAGTTGATAGAAAAAGTGGGGAAAAGGCCAAGGCCAAGGTAGTAGCCAAAAAATCTGCGTTACCTAAAGGGACTCCAAATGTCTCAAAGAAAATCAAGCCTGACAAACAAAAAGCGGCAAAACCACGTAAGGAAAAAGTGATTAAAAAATCTGGCAAAATCGCAGAAAAGAAAACGACCAAACAAAAACCTCTGAAACTTGGGACGGCGAAAATACAAACCACCAAGAGAGGCAAGAAAACCTCGCGAATTTCCTCAAAATCAAAAACTATTGTCAAGAAAACCAGAAAATCAAGAGTTTCCAAAAAGGTTAAAAATTCTGATCACAAACTCCGACTTTTGGAACACAAAGGCAAACTCGTTCCTGTTCCCCTTTCTGATGAGAAACACAAGACGCTGAGCACTCTTTTTGTGCCTCAGAAACATGGCTCAAATCCCAATATGGACATGCCGAAGCCGTATGTAGTAGTCCCAAAGAAGTTAATGACAGCATTAAATCGGCTTGGTAAGACAGTACACAAAACGGAAAACACTGGAATCATAAAAGATTGGACGTCTTTTATGATTCGTACCTTCAAAAAGCCACCTCCACCACGTACTATAAAGTGAGTAAAGAATATATTCCTTCGCTTTCTTTTTAAACTAAACAATTTGTTTTAGCGTTTATTATACAAAATGTGGCAAAATTACCAGGTTATGAAAAGCTAAGCTCTAGATTTATGAAACGAACCTCGACCAGAGGCTTATTAGAAAGTACAGCAAGCAATATTAGAAAACGAGTATATGTGTAATAATTAATAATAATATGTATATAATTCGGAACAGGTTTTCTTTGACGATCTATAGTAAATATAAATTACAAAAGATGGTTGCAGTTTAAAAACAAAATATTTTAAATGAACTTATAAAATTGAATAATTACTAATATTAGAATATAACCATAATACTATACTAATAGTAGAATAAAACTAATAATAGTATACTAATATTAGTATAAATGCAATAATATTAATATTATTCGGTATTCTAAATATTTGTTTTTCTTAAACTTAGAAAATGTGAGATGATTGCCAAGGTGCCAACCAATGCTTACATAATGCACTCAATTCAGTTGCAAAGGCACAAAAGAGACCTTGATGACAGGATAGTTGATCTAAAAGAGAAAGGGTTAGCAATGAAAATTGGTCCGATGCCAAAACTGCCTCCTGCCCCGAAGGGATTTGTGGAAGAAGAGACAACGCCGATGGACAGAGCAGCTGTGGAACATGCAATTACTCAGCGTTTGTGTTTATCCATCGCTCATGGAGGATTTACTCGTAAGAAATGAAAATATTAATAGCTTTTAATGACTTGTAGTTTAAAACTTAAAATTTTACTCTTTCATGACGTGTTACTTTTATTTGAATAATTTAGATAGCACCACGAATGCACTAAGCGTTCTGTCTTCGGCGGTCCAGCAATTCTACCGTAACTTTTGTAAAAATCTGAAGGAAACTGTCCATAGAAATAACAGCCACTATTCTATTGGATTTCCGGTAAATCAAAGGCTAAATTGTTAATCACTAACCTTTTCGAGCAATCATTACTGACAAATAATATTGTACAAACACAATCAAGATAAGAAAGCTAAAAATTTACTTTCATTTAGTGGCATGATGCCACTGTACTCAGTTGCAACTAAACTTTATTTATACAATAATAACATAAATTGGGTACTACTAAGGCCAAGACGCCATTTTTGACTTTCATTTCCCAAAAATTGTCGCTGTATACAATTAATATGACAGTAAAAATGTTGTTATTCAAAAAAGGTTAGTTTAAAGTAAGGATTTGTTATTTACTAATATTATGTTGTGTGAAATTTTTAGGATGCGATGGATAGAGTTTTAACTGAAAAGGGATTCGGAGGAGTGCGAGGACTGGAGGATTATTACAATACTGAAATTATGGCCCGACACAAATCTTTGCAAAATATTGCTGCTATGAAAAGAGTTGAATACGCATCGATTTTGCGACACAGTATTGGATTGCCCTCTCACATTCCAGTTACTCCAGAAGATTTGGCTGAAAGTGAATTATCCACAGTTGAACCGACTCCATCAACATCTGCGGAGGATAAGCTGGATCGTTCACCTAAAAATGAAGAACTTGTATGGGAGAATCCTAATCAACTCCCAGGAGACAGGTTCGTTGGATTTTCTTTTTGCATTTCTTTTGATTATAATTTATTCGGAAATCCAATCAATCCCTCAAGCTCAAAAATGATGTACTTTAACAGGGATATTCTGGAACTTATTTACGACTTGGAGACTGATGTTTTAAAGTCATCTCAGAATATTTTGTGTCACGAAGTTCTACGACCGAGATTTTTGGAATACATAGAACCCAGTGATACTCCGCAGACGAAATTGGAAATAATAACTCTACCCACTAGTGTAAATCGACCTCCATTAGTAGAAGATAAATGTGTTGGCGATAGAGGAAAAGGGACTAATAACGAGAATTTGACCAATCCGAAAGAAGGACCAGACAAACAAGGAGCTCAACCGACTAATTGGCTACTTGCTCATGCACTGAGTAAACTAACAGTTGCAGAGACACATCTTTTTGCGCAATGGCGGAGGATGGCAGCGACACTGAAGCATTCTGCTACCGTGAAACCAACAGTGATGGTGATGGGGAAAGAAGTGCCGACAAGTTCTCTCACATCTGAGCAAACTCTCTTTGCAAAGGCCATTGAAATAAAGTCAAGATTACAAATGACATTAAGAAATCTAGGAAACAAGCAGAACATAGCTAAATGTTTAGATCCAAAAGTTGTTCAATTTTTAAGGATGGCTGAAGTTGCCAGAAAAGTTGTACTGATTGCTCGACAGGCAAAACTACAAGTAGCATTGGCAAGGAGAGACCCGAATTTACGCCCACCCAATATCGGGGAAGGAAAAATCGTGAATCAAACTGGAAGCGCTGCTTTGAAGCGCAACGTTGCTGGTCCTCCTTCAAGTCAAAGAAGCAACGCACCAACTTTAACTGCTGTTCCAATCCCTGGGACATCAAAAGGAGTAGTCGGAACCTCCAACTGGACATTTCAACGACCAATGACCAACGTCAGACCCCAAACAAGGGTAGAAACACAAACAAGTCCTTCTATACCGCTCCCTAGAAATGCAAGTCCAGCACAAATAAAAGCACGGCAAGACCTACTTCAAAGGGCAAAACAACTTGCTGATCTTCCTGGTACCAGCAGTGCAGCTATGAAGGAAGCCAACGAACGTCTAAAAATGCTTAGAAGTTTCGGCTATAAAACCAGCATACCAAATCCTCAACCATCAAGTTCTAAAACTTCATCGTCTCCTGGAAAAACTGGCGCTAAAGGCAAACAGAAATTACTATCTCAAGCAGGGAAAGCCAAGCGGCAAAAAATATTAACAAAAAGGACTGGCTTCAGAGCTTCTAAACAATCACTACTAAAACACAAGGACAAAAAACCTAAATTTAAAAAAGAGAAGTCCATAGAAACTAAAAGGGTTAACCTCCTTTTCAAAATTTCGACTTTTATTCAAAAACTTCCCCCAGAAACACGTAACACGGCTCTTACAAGAAATCCAAACTTGATAAGAGTTCTAAGGAACGAGAACTGCCTACATGAAGTGCTGAAGCAACATCCTAAATTAGCAGGAGTTCTAAAGAGTCCTAGAAGAAAAACATTCTTTGATCGAAGAAGTGGCTATGCCTCATTTATGGCACTTCGACGAAATCAAGTAAAAGTGTATGACCGTGAAGCGAGGAAGATGAAAATTGCAATTCTGAGGCGCAAACAATGGAAAAGTATAAGTAAGAAACGTAAATCCCACAAAATTAAAACTCTTAAAAGAAATCAAGGAGTGCATAGGCATCCAATAACAAGAAAGCGGAAATATGTCAGAGTAAGCACCAAAAACGTACAAGTTACAGGTATCAATAAACGTAGAATGAAAGTTGTCTACCCGAAATCTAGCACAGAGAAAAATGTCTTCATTAATCCAAGTCCCGTAGCTACGACTTCACGACCAAAATCCAAAGCGACGAAGTTGAAATCAAATCAGACGAGGATAACAGACGTAAATCGTAACGATTCAAAAATCATTTCTATGCAAAGAGGCATTGTTTTACGAAGGAGGGATAGCGTGTACCAAGCTCCATCAAATAAGGTGACTGTTTTCGATAAAAATACGGGGAGGCAGAAACTCCTTCACCTTACAATCAATCAAGTGGCAGTTATTAACCCGCTCACCAGGAAAATTAAAGTGCGGGATCTGAAGAGCAACGAAGCGAAAATTTTGGACCCCTTTACAAAAAAGACACAACTTGTCATGCTGGGTTCCAATCAAATAAAAACATACGACGAAAAGAGCAACACTGTGCGGATAATAAGCTTTCAAGAAGAGAAGGTCTTGGATCCGAAGACACTGGAATCAAAACCCTTAAAACTGAAACCACATGAGGTGACAGTCGTTAACCCAGTTACTAAAGCTGTCAAAATTGTTGGTATTGGAAATTTGAAACCTGTCCATTCCCAAGCCATGAATGTGGAGCGCAACAAGAGAGTGCAAAATGACTGTTTGAGGTTGAATCCTGCCAGCCTCAAACAAAGAAAGCTGCCACCCGGACGTTTTCCACAAAAGAGAGTCAAACCTTCTGACGGAAGAGCAAAAGTGCCGTCCAAACCCGCCTCTGGTTTATTCAAATCTCCAATAGTAGCACGTCCTGCAACTCCTGTGTCCCATCATCCAGGGAAAAAACAAGAAGTAAAGAAAAGAGTAGCGGTACCTACAGTCCCAGAGTCCCAAGCAAAGTCGGTAGACAGATATCTCAAGTTAAGTCGAACCAGGGCATATGTAGAATCGTTGCCAACACCACCGAGTGTTCCATCCCGTGCTCCTAGCGTACCGACAGTCAAAAAATTGAGCACCGCTGCAGCACCGAGGCCAACGGACCCTCCGCTTCTAACTGTGGAGCCCAGATCTGATTTGCCCATCCGAAAACCCTTGGTTGGGGAAGCTGCTGGCAAAGCAGTGAATGTTTTACCAATTCATCCTTCTACAAGTTTGTTAAGACCGATAAATCCCAACCTGCCTCAGTTTTCGAAAACGTCATTGATTCAAGTGGGTCCGAATTCAAACAGCGGTAAAGTAGGAACGAGTCTTTCTACTCGTGAACTGCCGAGCAGTTCAAAGTCTTTTTCGCAGGATATCCCACTAATTGGTCCTAGTGGCTACAAAACTCAGCAATCAACTCCTGGCATTTTTAATGCACCTCAAATTATTCAAGCCAATGTGCTGACAAAGACACAGCCTCTGAAACCCGATGGATCAGGGACTCCAACTATGGTGGCATTTACAAGCCCAAGGCCAACTTATGGCTATTCTCCCGATATTTTCAACTTGAAGACTGGGGGTGGAGTCACAGCATCCCAATTGCCTTTGACGCCCTTGCACCCTATGCTGACTACCACAAGGATCTCACAAAGCTTGCCTAGTGATTCAAGCACTCAGAATTTGAAAGTGGCGTACAGAGCCCCACAGGGATCTATGGCCCCAATCATTCCCCATTCAAGTTTGACCATCATTTCCAGCGCTGAGCATGCTCTGATGTTTGATACTTCCAAGCAGAGCAATTTGTCACAGACGAAAATTGCATTTTCCTCCAGCTCTGTGTTGGGACGACCAGTTCATGGTCCTACTCAGGCTGACTCCGTTTTGTACAACTTAAGTCCAACCAAAGATGATCGGAAGAGTGAGAAAAGTACAGCCCGACCATCGTCATCTGCAACCTCGTCCTCTTTGAAGTCTTCTTCAAGATATCCTGAAACGTCGTCAACTAAATCTTCGAAGACTTCCAAAAGTTCCTCTTCCTCGCGACCTTCTGAATCTAGTAAATCATCAAGATCGACAAAAGAAAAGGACAAAAGCTCATCCCGGACTTCTGAATCCAAATCTTCAAGTTCTGGTTCATCCAAGAGCTCGTCTAAGCATCATGAGTCCAAACATTCGTCCTCCTCATCTAAAAGCCACAGAGATGCAAGTGTAGATCCTAAAAAGTCCAAGCATTATAAAAGTCAAGAAGTAGTGAGTCCTGAACCGAAGCAACCTGCCAAGCGGGGTAGGCCACCCAAACGCCCGGCACCTACAACCCCACCAAAGAAGGGTAAAGGTTCCCGGCCAGAGTCTACAGACGAATCTGTCAGTTCTAGAAAGCATGCAAAATATCACTAACGTTTTGCTGCTACATACAGATACCTTCGTCTCATCGCGCTCCATGATTATCATAGTAGATGTACTCAAACTCACAATTAGATGTGGTCGTGTTTAATGAAACTTCTAAACGGATTTAGTAATGTATTTGAAAGTGTACAAATAGCACTATAAGTACCTAACGTTACAGAGATACATTTTCATTTCATCAATACTCAGCCTAATTATCTGAGTATGATGTGCCGTTTTCATCTCAGCCTTGTTTCCTAGGCAAATAATTAATTTACGTAAGGTGAACATATACTGTTTGTTTACAATTTTAGACACGTTTATTTTTATTAGCATTTACATGGCAAAATTCTTTGAATCCCCATTGACTATCTATTTGTGTGTGGATAAAGAAATACCAATCTTCCTAATTAGCAGACATTGTATTTTATAATTGGTACATCCATTTCTGAGAATCTTACCTTTTTACTTTGTTGCTGTAAAACTATTTTGAAGTCGTTACGTTAAAATGTATGTAAGTAGTAAGTGTGTATAATTAAATGTATAGATGTGAAACATTGAAGTGTTGAAAATAGATAGGAATAGTAAATGATGAAACCTAATAGAATGATGCACAAGTAAATTATGAATACTTCTACCAATACTGTAGTTTATGATTGTATATTAAGCACTGTTGAGTTATACGATATTGAAATAAATGTTGAACATACATGTGTATTATATTATATATATTTTTAGATGTTGAGTTTGTATCGCCCCACATTATAGTTCATCTATTCAAGATAAATGCCCTGCATATTGCTACGTGTTAGACTGATAGTGCATTCTGCTAAGATAGACTATAGTAGTACGTTTGTAGTAAAGTATACAATTACAACAGTACAGTATTTTTTAAATAATTGTTTGATTCTAAATTTCAAGAATTTCGCGTTGTAAAAATGATAATTGTTTGAAAGTGTGTACAAGCGTACGTATTTAACCCATTGCATATTTAGCGGTATTTATGTTGGTACGTAGTAAATGCATACCTTCTGTGCTTGTCGTTGGTAAAACTATTAGGATGTTGGAGATCAGAATCCACAGGCTGAATTCATAGTCTATATAGCTGTAAGAAGAGCCCACACTCGTACGAAAACAAAAATACACAAAGGTTTTACCTTGTCCTGCTAGGATTTTGGTTGAGTGTGCTTTTACGCA
The DNA here is from genome assembly GCA_020055645.1 of Tomocerus qinae. Taxonomy (NCBI): domain Eukaryota; kingdom Metazoa; phylum Arthropoda; class Collembola; order Entomobryomorpha; family Tomoceridae; genus Tomocerus; species Tomocerus qinae. The sequence continues at coordinate 32,068,661 of CM034548.1, forward strand.
TCTAGTTTTAGTTTAGTACCTACGTCACTTTCATGTTCGTTATTTTACTACAGATATCATTATTGGCATTACTATTAAGTAGGATTGCCATAACCATTACATACAGTTAAAGTTAAGAGTCGAGAACTTAGAGCACCAGAACTCGGGAACTTTCAGTCTCATCTCTATTTTCGAAGGAAGCTTAACGCACAGAATTTCTCTCCTCAGTTTCAGTCTCCAGCGAGTTATGTTTGTGTATTCTGAGTATTAGAGTAGGTATATTATGTTCAGATCGTACATGTACACACTACTACTGCATATTTGCATGGGACTTTAGCAGACAGACAGACAGAACACATACCTTTGCTTAATATTACACGACAGTAACAGATTTCAAGAAGTGAAGTACTGTTCTTAGTACTACAGAGACTTAACAGTTCAGCTGATGCATTCACATTTTCTTTAATAAAGTAAACCATTCATTTCGCACACTTTGCATTTCTCTAGCTTTTTGTGCTGCGAATATCTCGAGGACTGCTGCAGATTAGTCAGAGAATGCCAAAAGGAAGTGAAGTGAACTGAATGACTCCTTGTTCTCGATTCGACCGAACTAAAATCACGTATTATTATGTTCCCTACCAGCACTCTACCATTTTCATTGTAGAGTAGGCATTTCTATAATAATATTAAGTACACAGTAGACCCTCCACTATAAACCTAACTACGAAAACTTTTGTAGGCACAACAATCTAAGGCAAATACTAGTTTTACACTAAATGACATTTACATCATAATAATAAATAATATGTTCCTAAACATGTCTGAATAATTTTAACCATTCTCCCGAATATACGCACACTTCAAATTTAAATCAGCCAGTGCACAGCCCATCCACAATTCTAGCCGCTCTTTTGCTTTGACGAAAGAATCTAATAGAAAGACAAATTGCAGTTGCAGTCAAATAAAAAGCCAATTCTTTTCCACACGCTCATCTAGCCACTTTCATTAAGTGTTTTCTACACATTTCTTAACATTAGAGTTGATTTTATTATTCATTTTATTGTAATAGACTTCATTTGGTTGGCTGACCTACTAGCTTGGCTGAACATATTTAATTACGACTTCAACACAAATAAAAACAATCAGTAAAGTATAACAGTGTTAATATCCACCTAACTGAACAAGTGTAAGTACTTTTACGCGTCAAAGTACATAAGTGCGGATATAGCGCACAGGCAAATTTACATACTTACAGTCAAGTTTCCATTCGGAGACCACTTTCATAAACAGACTAAACTACTAGTCGCCAAAACATTTTGTTCTACATTTTCTTGTTGAAACTCTAATCTATTTGTAATACCTATAATTTACATTTTGCTTTAAAAAATAAACTTTTCAGTAAAACTTTTAAATTTTGGCAACTTTTTCTCTTTTTTTTAGACCAAGTTTACATTTTTAAGGCTATTTGTGTTTCTACATCAATTATGAAGCTAAGTTATATTTTACGCTTAAAGATAGAATGTCTGTTTAAGTCATCTATGCAATCCAATTAAGTACCTTAGCAATACTAAATACTAATTTTAAATACAATTAAAGTGCATTTTACCGTTTATATAGAACGTTATCTGATAGCTGGAAAGTGGTCTTAGTTATGAGACTTTACTGTATGCAACTATATATACGTAGCATTTCTGTTCTTTGTCGTATCGGAAGAATACCGTGATCACATTCGGTAGGAATGAAAATAAGCTATGTAAATGCAACGTAAATTCACATTCACTCTCTTTCATTCTAAATAAGTGTCTACAGCTTCCACATCACAAAAGATTTCAGGAAAAAGCTAACAAATCTATCAACGAATTAATTTAATTCGTTTAAGAGTGAAATAGTCTGAGTTTAAATGCTGCAAAATTTATCAGTCTTTTGTTCAGGAGTTGTGTCCTTAGGTATGATTGATAGTGTTTCCGTTTATAAATACATATGATGTAAATTCTTATTTAATGTGCTTCATGTTGCCGATTTTGTGGACGTGCTGAAGTGATTAGTGTCTGTCAAAGGTCATAACAAAACACTTCCCATCTCATAATATGATTTCTCATCTGAAACTCTATACTATTGTAAATATTCGGTTTAAACTCAAATAACTGTGAAGTTTACAGTGCATATGCGCCTTAAATAGCGGCTGTCACATCAACTCGGTAAGCAAAGCATTTTAAGGACATTCCATGACATTTAATTCCATTAAAAATCCAATAATACCTTGCGTATTCATAAACTGCGAACCTGCTGATGACATACTAATATATTACAAGTCATGAAACGACTTTCAAGCAATTATTCATGTAATAATATGACAATACATAAGCATTTTCATATTGAAATGTAAACAGATATTAAACTTTTAATGCTATTAGCTGATTTCTCAAATTCATTAGCAATTACTTGTATAAAATGATATTATTTGAAAATTCCAACGGCATCGCTTCCATTGCTATTTCGAAAAAAAATGCAGATTTCATTGCAATTAATGATAGAAAACTCTTGGAAACGTCTTGTATATTAAATGATAAAGCAATGGAGTGTTACAGATGTGAAATTCTGGTTTGAACGTTTAATTGTGTTGAATAATGTAGATCCATGGAATATATTCACAAGCAGTAATTGCATAAGCACATGATCTATATATATACGTGGGCTATATGTATATTTTGTTAGTGCATGGTCGATCTGTGTAGCCCGTAGGAAGCTGAATCTTTTGAGATGTAGACGAGTGAACACATCGTCATCATCAATCGTCGCTGTGTTATTATTTAGTGGAATTCGTATGTAAAAAATGTGTGTCACGACGAAACGAAAGAAAAAATTTGCGAAGGTGAAGAGTTATATGCATTGGCTGTGTTTACTGTTTGTACTGCTCTGTCTGCCAAATTCGCCACACTACATTAAGTTTACTTACTGCCAAATGCATATCTACCTACCACCTAACCTTACCTACCTACACATTTTCTTTATCTACATGCCTACATCTTACATGCATATATATCACTTTAAAGACTAACACAATTATTTGATCCTCATCGCACTCACACTGGATACAGCAAAAGGAAGACAAGAATTACAGATTCTCTATTTAACTGTATGGCTTCTCACTATTTCACACCGGATAGGCATGTATTTATTTACATAGACCATATCTGTGCCAATGGGACTATTAATTGGTATTTTGGGAAACGCACCTACATAAATCCTTCGGCTACCTGTCTTCTAACCCGAATTCTCATAATTTCATATTGATTGCAAATGGCAGCATTAAATTACCTATAAGACAGCAAATGCGGAAATATGTCGTTTATAATTCTTTTTTTCACTTCAGAAATACCAGTAAAAAATTATCACTTAACTAACATGTATATAAAATACCCGGATATAACTAAATATTTTGACTGTAGCTTGTGCATTGGGTACTTTATGACCCTGATTTTAGACCATTTAACTTTTTATTGCTCTAATATCCTGCATATTATTATCAGTGATGAAGCAATGTCTTTTTTACGAACAGGAACATGACTAATGTTACCCCTATCTGAAGTTGAACTTTGCATCAGAAACATTTTGCATGAAATTCTTTATGAATTGCATTGCGGGATACTAAATGAAATCATTTTAGAGACAAAACATTTGAAAATCCTACACTATGCATGGCAAAATGGTAATAAGGGACCCGGGATCAACAGATACAAGACGTTATTATGAGTTGATCTTCCATAAAGACATTAACATTTGAAACAGAATTCATAACAAGACAAAGGTCATCCTCGTCTGAAAAAACCTTTCATGTTATATATTATAACATACGCTGAAAAATATAAATAATGTATTTATGCTCATGAATGAATTTAGAGGACATTAGACTGCATAGGTATCCCCAAAATTCGAAAATTGTTTTATAAAAGTATCACAAATATTTTTGAATTGTGCTATTATTTGAATGTTCGAATTTGCATTATTTCTGAACAAATTCTGCCGAAAATAGCAAAACTGACTTACGTTTATTAACATTAAATTATTTCACTGGCAATTTACTTCGTCAACTTTAGTGAAATTGTAAATTATTCCTTGTGTTTAAACAACGGATGACTAGGTACATAGTTTATGAACTAGTTTGATTTCTCGGAAAATAAATAGTATAAAATTCTTGGTACTGTTAGCAACGAGTAGGATGATAGAGTTTAACCAACCATTAACCACATATTGCTGTCTCTATTGCAGCTTACCCTGGTTTGGTTATTTTATTATTCTTGAAAAAAAATTGTTTCTACTTATCGTTAGTTTCGGTAGATGCATGCAGCTGTGGTTGTCGCACCCTAAGTTTAGGTATGATAAAAATGAGTCGGATCAAGTGAAAATGTTTTGCCATTACTGAAAGCAGGTGACCACAAAAATGAAATATCATTATAGTATTATAATCCCCAGCGCCGTTCTCTTTCCTCATTAAAGAATTTATGCTAGCTAAAAATATCAAATGCAAGTATTTTTCATTACTGGGTGTCAATCTCAATTACCAACGTTTGTAGCAATTGTAGATTTTCTATTCCAACACAGTACTTGAGTAATTCCACTTAAATTTAGCTAGTTAATAGAATTGCATGAAAAATTGCTTAGTGTCGTATAACTCTAATCACTTCACCAGGTTTAGCTATTGTGTAAAGCGTGTTCTTTATGCAAAAATTTATCCACTGGGAACGTTAAATATTGAGAGTTTAAAGCACATTTCCATTTCGAAGGCCCATTTTAGCTTTAAAATGTTCCAAACTTGAAGGGGGTCAAACTTTTTTGAGGGGGAAGAATTGAATCGAGTTTATACGGTATCTCGTTTTACAGGCGTTTACTTTCTCGCCGTTCTTCTATGAAAAAGGCGAATTTCATAAGCCAACATTTGTATTCATTGATATCTAGTTTCTTAGAGAACGGGGGACAAGTACGAGTCAAAGCCAGCCAGGCGAGTCTAAAACAGACATAGGAATCTTGACATCCAACGACAGACACGCATAACATACCCACAAATCTAAACCCATAATGATTTGTAGATATCAACTTTTGTAAACTATATGCAAATACTGATACCTGTAGGATATTATGGTGCCAGCACTATATACGTCAGGGATTATTGATACTGTGTAATTTAGCAATGTTTATTGCATCCATATTTTATGTTATCTAACCACAACCGATTTTGATATGACATCCATGAATCTTTTTATCGGTGTACATGAATTATCTACAGGTATTTCTGAAGGTTTGCTATAATATATAATTATCAGCTTGGCTTAGACCCAGTGCTGACTGAAGCCACAACAATTGTATACTATCGTGTAGACCTCACATAAACTGCAGCCGTTTACTAGTACAGATATCTGTATATTAAATAGAATATTTGACACCTGGAAAATACTTTTTGGATGTAGGGCTAGAGGGATTAAATGCTAGAATCAAGGGACATATAAACATTGATAAAATTTTTACTTCTGTTGTGCAAATGGCGAAAAAAATAATTTATTTTAGTCATAGTATCTTATAACGGACACAGGGAACTAGTATAATTCCGGGGCGAATAAGGAAATGCTTTGTTAACGGGGACTTAAAAATTAGAAAATCTCAAGCATGAACTGTAAAAACACATATGGTAGGTTCATTTAAAAGCTTCATATGAAAACCGACAACACAATATGAAATATATGCCCTGGCTTTGTGAGAAAAGTGATAGATACACAATTTCCGTCCGAGTCACAGTTAACTGAAATGTTAGATTGAAATAGTAATGTAATGAAGAATGAAATATTGATATTCAAAATTAATCGGCTCAAATTGCATCTTGTAGACAGCATTAATAACTGGAAATATTGAATATTTATTAAACATGATAAGATTTTAATACGAAATGTTGAAATCGAAATGCTAGAATTTCCCATGTTTATATTTGCTTATTTTTGGGTAGTAGAGTTGTATATTATGGGTTTACAATGCGATTCCAACCTAATACGATATCAAATTCAGATTGGATGTCAAATCCTTCCAAAAGTACATTTATTTTTAGGTTGGTCCTATTCATCGAATTCGGTGTATGGCGTGTGCGTCAATTAATGCCTAAATTTTCCATTTGAAGGATAATAATATAGTCATTTGAAATGTCACGGAGAAATATTTAGCATAGTGAATAATGATTTAAGTATTTATAAGTTCTGATTGTAAGTACTTAAGTTCAACATTTACCATTTACCCAACAAAAGAAGAAGATTCTTAAGAAATTTTTTCCTTTTGATCTCTTTAGAAACCTGGAAATCAAGATACGTATTATACTGAGTAATTACTGTGCATGTGTTCCGATTGGAATCGCGCACGGAATTACAAAGAAAGGATCATCTATAGAAAATCTTTACAATCAGATTTTCTTCGAAGTACAAATCCTAATAAAGAAGAAGAGTACTTATTGAGCTGATCTGTCTACTCCACGACTGACTCTGATGTGTCTGAATGAGTAGAGAAGCATTATGAAAATATTTCGTTGTAAAAGGCTCAGGAGAAAAACATGAATTGAGTTGATGGTAAACTGTCTTAAAATTGTAATAATAACTATAGGGGTACATAGGAAATCTTGGAATGGAAAGAAGATAGAATTGAATAGACATCTCTTCAATAATTACATAGCAACTGTTTGAACCTGTGAAAGTGGCTACAGGTTGAGTAATTGTATGATGAGCATGAGCAAGAAGACAACGAACAACGAAATGACTACAAAAGTTTGCTAAAGCAAAGTAAATAGGGATAAGATATTATCTCAACTGTTATTATTATCTGTTATACACAATGAAGTTATAGCTTTCTCCGCTGACTCACATCCATCAGTCATCTAAATAGGAAAACAGAAATATATTAGACGTCAAACATTTAGTGTGTTGATGTAAGTAGATCTGAAGTGGATATTGAAAATAAAATAATGAGGAACGGTTGGTGGATGGGAGAAGGGAGTTGCATGGTTATTAAACCAGTAGTTTAGTCTTGTGGCTAGAAAACAAATGGAACTACCTTGGTCTATTTAGGTACACTAGTGAGTAAGTTCATAGTGTATTTAAGTTTCTTATTATGTGGCTTGGCATGTAAATATAGACAAGGAATGAAATAAGCCGCTTATGAATCTACTCTATTGTATTTATCTTCCAAGTATACCCACTCACGTAAAAATGTGCTAAAGTACCCAGGTAAATACTAAGGATAAATTTGTCGATGAGGTTTATTTGCGAGAATAGTACAAAAGAAATGTTTGTATAACTATTGTGAGTGAAAGCAGAGAAAGCATACTGTCTTTAATAAATACCAAATATTTAAAAGGATATTCGAAGAAAGCATTGCTCCATCTCAGGACATTTACAACAGAAATGCGTGTCATCGTGTTGTGTCGTTCTGTTGGGTGGCTTTTCTCCTCTCAGGCGAGTTCTTCTCAAAACGAGAGTTGAAGTGGGCGAAATTACTACAAAAGAAACTTTTGCAAGAGAGATAAGAGAGCCACATCACAACGTCACCTCACATCTATCTATCACATGCAAATGTACTATGTGTAATGTGTTCCTAGTTATATAATATCTATCTTCCCTTCACATCTCGCAATCAGTATGCATTTGTCTTCCGAACATTTACTTACACTTGCAACCTCTCCAACCTAATCAATCATAAATACCTACACACTTTTCTTCCTTACGCTACACTCCCAATTCAACTTCATGCACAGTTAACCAGAAAATATCTTTCGTTCCAAAACTACACAAATATTATTACAATTATCAAAGCAGTAGCTTCATAATATAATTATAACATTTCTACAAATAAAATTCATAAAAGGCTAAAAAGCAACGGTTCTCTGACTTTGCTTTGTTATTAAATTACCTAAGTAGATTTAATTAGCAGTATCCTTGAAATTGTCTCTCAAACTAATCGAATTATTTACACTCCATTTCTTGTGAATAGAAAAAACAGTAAAGTTAGTCAAAGACACAATAGACAACTACATAAGAACATCGTTAAATGAATTGCATGAACTAAGACAAAGAAGTCATTCAAGACACGCAACAAGTAGAAACAGAGATACACACGGCGTCCTTCTCTCTCTACTTCTCAAACTCTTAAAGGAAGACGAACACATACTCATCATCATCACTCAGTTCACGACTTCCTATTATATAATATCCAACCGTGCAAAATTTTCATACAAATACAACCTGAACCTTTGTACACGATCAGCTACCCAGCAAGAAACTTCAAATCTACTACGTTCTCCAGACAAAATCTAAACAACAGTTCAAAAACGTTTATATAGTTCAACTCAAATCTTTATCATATTTCAAACATCAGTCTATAAAAGTAGAATCATTGGTTCCAAATTCAGCTGGTGGAAAAAATACGCTATGAGTTCTAGTGCAATCAGGGGAATTCGAAGGAAGAAATCTTCTCTTGGAGAAGTCAAAGTTGCAGTCCTTGGTGCTCCTGGTGTCGGGAAAAGCGGTAGGTTTCCTTTTTTCTATTACGAATTCCAATGTATATAGTAAACAGTGATTTTTAATATTCATAGTAGGTACCTAAGTATATTGAATTTTAAAATTCGTCAAGTTTTTCGCTAATGCAATAATTATCCATATTAACGCTTACTTAACATATTTCAATGCTTTTAGGTACTATATGAAATAAAACTCTGTGCATTGACACGTAATTATTATTGCTAAGGCTAGGTATTCCAGTTATTATGTTTATTTAGTAGTACTCGAGTATCCACATATACCTAGTTATATATACTAAGTAGCATGCATGGCATGATTCGTCTGAAATGTATGGCATTTGTACAACATGATGAATAAATGACGTCAGTTGACATGTAACATTTGTTTGCCGAAATGTACGTGCAATTTGTTTGGAATAGTAGTTGGCTTCGTATTGGCAAGGAAAGGTATTTAGTAAGTGGGCACTAAAAGTTAGCGAACAGTTTATAGGTACTTTTGCTAATAGTGCAACTATAAATATCACTATTAGCTACAAGTGAGTAAATATAATATTGAGCAAAGATAAGAGTGTGAGAGAGGAAGATTTAAATACAATGCTGACGTAATGATCTGTTAATATCGATCTGTTTAATGTACTTTTCAAAACAAGCAGACAGTCGAGTAAACCTGTAGGAAATAGTGCCAAAATATTAGCATAGTCTGATTTTACAGCGAGGAAGGGATAATTAAGCAGATTATAATTTAAAATGTTACAAAACATGAATAAAGCCCCATTAGGATCAATAATGAGTACTTTAAAGAAAGCATAAAGCAAGATTTGTTAGAAATGTTATAATAGTATCAATGTTGAAACGGCGGCTCACAAATCATTTGATTCAAGCTTTCAGGAGAAAGTATTCCCAAGCATGTTTCAAGTGGCAGATTTCCTTCGTGTACTTATTTATTATGCCAGTTGAAATGCAGTGTGTATGTAGTTTGATTTTTTGTGTGCATGTTAATTAATGTTTTCTTTTGTTATTGATGTTTTGTTAGCGGTATGAGGAAGAGTGCGTGGAGATAGGAGATGTAGGGAACGATAAGGTAGTCAGGCAAGTAAAGCCAGGAAATCATTAATGTAAATCACTTTTCCCATTTTCATTCTAGCACTGACTGTCAGATTCCTTACGAAAAGATACATTGGGGAATACGACCATCAGAACGGTAAGACAACTCTAATACATCCGCAAACTCCTAAGCTTTAGTTAACATCCCTCGCTGACATTGTGCAGTTGAGTTGTATGACCAGGTACCATTCAAAGCACAAAAGGAAAATAATGATAGCACTTTAACACTGAATGCAACTGGATTTTTAAGGAATTTTTCTCCCGGCTCGGTTGCATTTCTTCCTTACATGCGATTCTTATCTCTTCAACTTCATTTCAGTCACAGTCAACTCTTCCTCATGAACAACTCACTCCCCTCATTTGCCATTCCCCCTTTTCCATAATCAACTGATGAAAATTTTATGTCAAGCAACGCGAGGAACAGCCCCTAATGCCTTATATATCTCTCTATCTGATCTAGATATTCGTAGCTACTATTTTTATAAGTATACTTTAACAAATCTATTTATACAGTCTTCAAAAACAACTTCATATATCAGAACATTCTCCCCTATGAGTTTTCCTATTAGCAGCAGATATGTGTTACCTATTATTTACATGCATATCTATTTCCTCTGTAGGGAAAGTCACTGTTCCATGTTTTGCATACAAATCCCTAACTTTCACTTCTCAAAATCATGTTTACGTCCTTTTGCATTTTAATAGCAATGCACCATTACAGAATACAGCCGTTGGCTTAACTCATAAGCACGCCACTTTTTCTTCTTTTATTTTTGGCAGTCTACACTTACCAAAATCCATTAAAAGTCATTTCGCCCACCAGCCATTTAGGTCTCAATGCTTTCAATGCAACTTGAATCAATATTTATTTTTCAAAATAACCGTGTAATAGTTTTAATGGAAATGTCTTTCTAATATTACCAAATATTTTCTATACTCATTTTATTCTTTCTTCCTATTTCCATTTATTCTTAAATAAGTTGGTAGGTGACTTATATCTTATGAACTTTGTGGAGTATATAGTTACTTTCGTTCACTACCATACAATGCTTAGTAAGCAACGGCTATTGACTATAGTTTAGACAATGAAACAATCTAATCTGTTTGGTCTGCGTCGGTATATGTATTAGTACATATCTGATGAACTAATTAGCTAAATTTCAATATTATTTATCTCGAAACTTCATTACCCATCCAACACCTGTCTCATTAATGTCCCAATTATAATGAGCTACTCTATTGTGAACTTCACTGCACATTCAATCAAACTCCCTATTACTAATATATTCCTACTTAATAATATATCTAGAAATGTCTTTTGGATACACATGATTCTTATCATATACTGATTGTACCTAGTCATCTCTTCTCACTTGCAAATGCGTTTACACTTTTATTGTTATCAGTGCAAAATATGCCATTTCGTACCTGTTCCTAATTTGCATTTTTATCCAAAATTTTGCAAAATAAAAGAAATAATAATACGGGTGGTTCATGTAGACAACTTATATCTTTATGATTAAATTATAACTATTTCTATAGTCGCCTTTCTTTTTTCTTACCGGTTTCCGAAAGACGATAAAGAAATCGAATCTTTTCAGTAAGGTAGGTTTGAACAAAGGAATTCACTAAAGAAGCAATGAATAGATTTGTTGTTTGTAAATGAAAAAAAAGCTTCAAATGGAAAAATTCCTACTTTGATTGAAAATGCAAAACCATGGTCTACTTTTACGCTGCAAAAAGGATTTCCTTAAATATGCTTATTGTCAAAAAGTATTGTGAATAAATATATTATAGAATCCTGAGGATATTTTAATTTCAATAACCCATTTCTTTCAAGTATAGATTGGAACTCATTCTCATTAATTATTGTGATATCAACTTTTTTATTATTCTCTATGTAGTAAAATAATTCCTAGTTTTGCCATTTTTGGTGTCCTATCTGCATAATGTTCAATTTCATTATATTATCAGAAGTATTTGTTAGTGTAATCTAATTTGTGACATTTAATAATTTTATATCTGCAGAAAATCGATACAAACACGAAATGATGGTGGATGGCGAACCTGTGATATTCGAGATACTGGACACTTGTCCCAAAGTAAGTCTTTGCGTTTTTACAATAGATTATTACAAAATTTATACAGGAAGATAAGTTAAGGCATAATATAATTTTACTGCAGTTGCAATTTGTAGGTAGACTTTTGCATAGTTTTTTGCCTATGGTAGGAGACTTATTTCATGCTAATGATTTTTGTCTCATCTAGCACTAGCATCGTAATTAAAAATAGATACATAGTCGTAGAAATACAGTTAAACTGGGCACACACTTGACACACTACACCATTCTTAAAACTGACTATAGCTTAAAAGAGTATTTAATTAACTCTGATATTGAATGACAGTGGTTAAAATTCAAGACTTAATAAAATCTTCATTTTTGCCATGCTCTAAATCGTTTAGGTGGTTTCTCCACTAATTATTAATGAAATGATCATTTCCCATTTATGGATTTCAAAAACAGAAATTATTACCTGCTGGAACTTGGAATTGTATCTGAACGATCGACGATCTTCAATATCCATTTGCTCTCATTTTAATCTCTTGTTTCATAACTAATTCCATACGCCTACAGCTTTACATGTATACGTGTGGGCAAAAACCCTTTCCCATGTACTCTTTACTCTACTACATTAGCATCAAATGCAACAGATTAGTTACCTCATTATTATTATACATTGATGATTAAATCCCCTATGTCAGAGTCATCTTTCACAGTGTAAAACTAATTGAAGCAAGTGGTTAACATTAAATAGGTCCATAGTCCATTTTCATTATGCAAATGTAGTTGGGTACAAATAACTGATCACAAATTTTGTGACAATTGTTAAACATATTTTAAAATTTTAAACACGGTTATATATTATACCTTACTGCCATAATTGCATTATTATGTGATGATATGATAAAGTGTTCCATTTTCAGAACTGTCATGCATTCTCTCTCACTATGGTTTTTGTGTACCTTTGTGCATAATAAAATGAATTTAAAAACATGCTCTTGCTGATGTTTGACACATTGAGGTGCGATGTCACGAGATGATTTAATTTTAAGTATAATTATACTCGGAAATAATTTTGTTAAATTTGCACGTCGTACGAGGATTTTTATTAGCCAAGTCTGATGTTAGAGGTTCATTATGTTACGTAACAATACAGTTATGATTTGATGCCAATTTAATTAATTAGCAAGAGTAATTCTAATAAACTCCCCTTCTACTATTATATGACTAAAAAGAAATTAAATAGTTTCTGATATTATTTCTTAGAAATTAAATATGTAAGACTTTATAATTTTTAAAGTATAGGATACCCGTTTGGATTTATTGTCGAATTTAAGTAATAATGAGACATCTGGCCAATGTAAATAGGTGTCATGTCACTAGCACTTAATGTACATGACAGCTATACAGATGCTTGTCTAAATCTTTTCACAAATTAATGCAAACACTACAAAAGACAAACGTGCCACTGCTTGCTAGTAATTATGTTTCAATGACCTTGTTTTCTGAGCTGCCAAACAAAATTACCTACTCTTTGGCTCATAATAGCTCACTCAAACTCATCCTTCATGGCCATTACTTTAGCAGCCAGATTGAACATTTCTAAATGATCTTTTTGACATTGCATTACCAAGAATACGTTATTATTGTTGCTATTGGGAGAACACATGTAATTCCCAATTTTTCCACCGCCTGCTTTGTCAACAGAATGTATAACAATGTATATTTAATTGGTAGACTTCCTGGCTCTTAATTTCCTTCTTCACTAGATAGTCAAGGCAGTAGAATGACGTAATAAAACTGAATACTAGAAGATAATTAAAACCACGTGCAGTATCCCAAGGATGCAAATTTATGCAATAGTTAGTACTTATTCTTGGAAATGGACACACTTACTATTATATAGCATACATTTGAATAGGAAGAATTGGTCGTAATTCTCAAACTTGTTTGTTTGTCCGTAATCTAATAGCTTTATTGTCAAACACTGTTCAGTTACATATAAATTGGCACTGATTGCAGAGGACCGCTCGGACAATAAATACTTGCTATATTAAGGATACATAGGAGTTTTTTTATTATGATATCTTTAGAATGGGTGTGGAAGTATTCCGTCCAAACTTCATATTATAAGGTGGCTGATGTCAGTGATGTCAGGGTTGTTTTATGCAATACATAGTGTGAAACTGCGGAAGAATCTTTGGGGATGCCAGACTCACGGCCACGGATATTGCTAGCATTAACTTTGCTTCTTTTTAGCTTCTGTGCCATTCTTTTCATTTTTCTGAGTCACTCCTTCAAGAAGTCCTCTGTTGCTGCCTGCATTGCTATAGCTTCATTAATTGGATCTTACGAATGTTGTTTACAATTGACATCTACACTATTCTACACTATTCATTTGCATATTAAGTTTTACAACTAATTAATGATACTTTATTATAAATTCGACAAATATAATATACAGTTTGGAGTCAAAAACAATGAAATTTAGAAGATTTTCCATTATTGCATATCTTCTTTCAGATTATGAAAGGTAAGACTGTCTAACGTACGTTTTGATATCTTTAAATCAATATCAGTATTTTCAATGTGTGGTGAAATAATATTCTTTGTTGTATCAACGATGGCGTATTGTAGTAGATTGTACTTTCTATAGTACATTGTGCAATGATTGTTAACTTTAGATTCTTTAAATTCATTTTAATTACAAAGGTTTAAAATGAACTGCTCATTCTACAGCCAAGGGTGTACACAGAAGGTTGCAGGATTAAAGTTACAGTCAAAAGTTAAACGAACCTTCTACCTGTTGTAAGTTGCCCCTTGTAACCAAGCTCTCTCAGAATGCCACTTTAGATTTTAAAACCGATTAGTGCTACAACGAAAACAGTCAGCTCATTCTGAGTTGACTGGTATACATTTGTATAAAGAACCCGGTTCAACGTCTGTATGGAAAGCTTGTTGTAATTCTCCATTTCCATCAAGGACTATTCTTTATAATTATTTAGCGCAGTTCAAGTAATACTGTGAAAGTAAATTGAAATTTGAAAATTAGCCCTGTAATTACTCCAGAGATAACTAACTACTTTTGACTCCGACAACTCTGTAATTGAATTTCTCTGAAATTAGTAAAGAGAAGCGTAACAAAATTGTCAATGGGTGGGTATACGCTACCCTAGGACAGGACGCCTACTTCATTTTCATCTTGATTGAGTTTATCCATGCGGTTCAGTATTTACAGGTCATAATTACAAACTCTTTCTACAAATAGGATATGCCCTTTTATTAGCAGAATTAGTTCATCTTTCTACCTACTCCTTGTCATAATTAGTTTTATAGTCGATCTAGATATTGAAAGTCTGAGTAAAATTGTATTTTGCTTTATTTCTGCCTGCTAATCTGATGCCTCAACTACCACGCTTACTACAGTAACTACGACTCAGCAGAGCTAATACAGTATCATCCCCTCGAAGCATAGAAAAATTTAATTATTTATGTCGACGTGTCGGATAATTAATGCTTACGGCACACAATCTGAAAGTGTAGTTATGTTTGAAAAAGCACGGATTCAAAAGTAAAACTGAGTTTACGATAGATAGAGCAATGAACTTTTAGACATAACCAAATAGAAAAGACATACCGTTTGTTGCATGCACCTTAAGTTCAAAATCAGCAGCTAATAAACCATAACAGGTCTAACCTAAGTTACTTCCAAAAATTGAAAAGGAAACATTTCCTGAATACTTTAGTTCATGTATTTCAATAACTTAAATCAAAGATTTATTGTCAAGTTACTTAAGTCGGAGGTTTTCTCCAATAGCAGACATAATCCAGAAATCTGATTTATATTGATTCATACACCCGATACATAATGTTTCAACAGATGCTAGGCAGATTGGCCCAGAATTTTAGCAGACACATGCTAACTACGCATAGTGATAATTCCTCAATGTGTCATAAGTTTGAAAATCATCTATTAAATAAAATAGGGAATTTCAGAAAACTGCCCGAACCATTCTTCAATACTCAATGCATATTTTTATGATATCTGTACAAAGTACAGAATACAAAAATAGTAGCAGTCGTACAAAATTGCCCCTGCAGATAGTAGTTGAGATAGGTATTTTTTAACACAACTTAAAAGAAAGATTTGTATTATGAAATGACATAGCCCTATCCCTACATAAGTAGATCATCAAATAGCTTGTTCCTTAATCGCTATTTAAGACGTTGCTAGATTTAAGACGTTGCTATAAAACGAATGCCTATGCTGTTAGTGACAATAAAGTCATTGGTGTAAGTAAGACGACTAAGATGCTGAAAAATGCGGTACCCTGGCTGAACATCTATCTTAATTTTGATGAAAGCAAAATAATATCTCGGTTAGGAGATGATTCAGTGTTTTCATCGCAGAGATTTGTGATTCAGTTTAATTTGGATAGATTGATGACATCATACCTATCTTCTTATTATCTATTCAGTGAAGCTATACTGAAATCCATTGTCATGCGCCTACTACCTTCAATTTGTATTTCACCCTGATCCCAGCATTCCCAAACCCAATTCTTTTCCCAACTAATTCTAGTAAAAGAGATTTGCTTCACTTGAACATAAAAAGGCTTTTATTTTTCACCAAATTGCAGAATTCACTGATATTGTATTGCTTAATATTAATTTTGTATAATATGACATTTTTCACTTATAGTTTGTACATTATTCTTCCACGGCATTGCCGATGTAGCTCACTGATGTAGTAGTGCTGTAGCAGTAATGTATTATATTAGTAGTAAATGGATTTATGAAGCTTCAAATTTTAAATTACTCCATTAATATCCATAAGTTGGTGACTAGAGCACAAATCGACAAAATCGAGTGAGTGGAATAAACTAATTTTGATTAATACGATAGCTATTAATTTTGGTTGAACAAGATGCCCTGAATTGATCGCATCAAGCCATTTAGTCATGAAAAATTGAAAAATGTATAAACTGTCAAGCTACTGATTAATAAAAGCAGGTAAACCATAAATCAGGAAAGAGCCTATTTATTGCTCTGATTCGGAAAATATTTACCATCAATTGTAGCTTGAGTCTATTGATTTAAGTTTTAATCTAGAATCCATAAACTTGTTATTACAACATGGGAATGAGAGTGGAAAAGAGTTTGTCGCAAAGGTTATAAACATGTTTGGTAACTTTGTCAAGTTTCACCGGAAATAATGCTAAATCCTACCATAAACATAAACTACTAGAGAAACACTACTTTGAAAGTTTGTAGAATTAATGGTCGGTAATTTGCTTAGGAATACTAGATAGAAGAAAATAAATAAAATGGCAAGTAGGTTAATGCAATCTAAAATGTTTATTAAACTGCGTGTAGTTCAAATTAGTAATTACTAGCAGGAAATTAAATTAGTAGGATCTTTAAGAATTGCTGGTTTGTGTTGGATGAAAGCAAAGGGTGGAGTTGAGAGTGAAGGTCGGTGACCATCGGGATAGAAATTAGGAGCATCTTGTGACTATGGTTGTCTGCGTGTTCACGCAGGTTGACTAATCAGAGTACAGGTACATTTTGAGAGAGTGCTACTTACCTCGTAGCTAAGGACTTGTAAAGATCGTTAGTAGGTAAAGATAGTGTAAGATCTCATCCATATTGCAATAGAGGAGTTTGGTTGACGGAACGAGGCTGAGTCATTGATTGGTGTGGAGTGGAGACAGGAGGTTCTCCTGTCTATAAATACCGACGGAGTGGAGTAATGGCTAATGGACGGAAAGACTGGAGAGTGAAAGTGGCGGAGAAATTGTGAAAGGAGACAGAGGAATGTAGAAGGAGCCTGCCGCAGCTCTGCTCACTCATTGTCACTTCATGGAGAATGTTATGGGCTAAATCTATTAGACAGCTTACAGAGAAATGTCGTTAGTGGCAAAAAAGAAATCTGTCACGTCATGTCTATCACCCAACCCAAAAGCTAACAATACACTCTCTATACTCTCACAACCAAAAACTCACCAATAACCCATTATATGTTGATCCCTATAAGAAACTCTTTTCTTAGTAATCAGTACGTTGGATGCAATCCCATACAACACCTGCCCATGCACCGGCAACTCTACCTAGATACACTTAATCACTACCATTATAAATTTTATTTAATTTAATCCTTTCTTCTACAAAGTATCTACAATATTTTATATTGTCTTCTCCTCTTCTGATTCCAACTTACTCTTTTCTAGGTGTAAGTAGTCTACATCCTCTGTGACTAGTATCCCATAAATATAGACTAAAACGACTTCAAAAGGACAGTAACATAAAGCTCGCCTGAGTGGGGTGCCTTGAGAAAATAAAATTGACAAGTAGTTATTTGTAAAACGGTTTAGTTTACTTGTTTACTCGCGAAGGAATATTTAGATTTTATTCATGGGACTTTGCATACAGACATGTTACTTAAAAACAGAAATCGAGAATGGATGATGCAATAGATGAAAATTGATAGGATACACTTCACAAAAGTCTGAATTCTGTGTAAAATGAAGTTTTAAGTTTTTCCTTGAGATGAAAGTGCAAGTAACGAGATTTTGCTCCGAATTTAAAAGACAATAACCTAATTCAATATAAAGATAATTTATATATGATATCGATTATCATAATTAACTTGCAGTTAACATTGCATTAAATTGTGCAGCAAACATTTGAAATAAACTACAGGTTCAAATAAATCTGAACTATTGATATATTATGCCACCGTAAATTTATGATTATATCATTTGATTGTTGATATATAAATCCATAAAGAAACTAAAAATAGACTGCATGTTTTATCCTGTGTACATAGTTGTTATTATACATAACAAAAGAATTTAGTAGGAAGAAGGAATTTGCATAACTAGGTCAAAGGTTTACGAGAGCAGAGTAGTTTGTTCCTCTGAGGGAGAAAGATTGCTTTCCCCAGGAAACTGTCGATTTAAATTGAACAAATCTGTTGATTTTAGTTTAACTTTAAGTATACGTATAGGTATGAGTTTAGTTTTGTATGCATGGTCGGCATATGAGAGGGACTGTGTATTTTATTGGAAATTCCAAATTTCCTAGGGACTTGGAGTAATAGAATCTGGGAAAGAGTAAGGTAGAGTTGACCGAGGAGATATCTGATAAAGATGACAATATCAGTAGAGAGAAACAGATTCAAAGGAGATTCTCGAGAAACGAGGGAAATAGCTACGCATGGAAAATACCAATAGTATATAGTCTATAGATATATTTACTATTTACACATTAGACAGTAAAATATAAAATAGAGTGGTTGAGATTTGAGAGAGATAAGGCAGAAGAAACCGCGGCTGCTGTGGAAGAGAGATCCGAGTCGTTCATTCGTTGTTTTCTTAACTTAGTTAGATAATATGAAAGCAGTCTCTGTACAATACATATTGATATCCTCGTGGGAAAAAGAAGGACAGGACGAGCAAAGATCGAATAAAGAATTTAAGTAAGGTCTTCGTCTTCAGTCTCTCTTGACTTCCCTGCACTCTTGCCTTGTCGCTTCAAGGAAAATCTTCCCAAGGTAAATAAATTGACATTCGTTCGTGGCAATAATGGTTACTCAATTCTCCAGACTTCCTATACGGAATTATATCTCCATTTCCACATGCCAATGCAACGGACAGGGGAAGTCGAAGTAAATGATTACACGATAGAAACTCTCGGTGACAGATTCCCTCTCCAATATTATTCCCCTACTTCTACTATACATCTACTACAGCCTTTTGATTCACGTAGCTGATATTATCTCCACCAAATTCCATTCTACGTCTTCTGAGAAATCGGCTCTACTTTTGTAATTGAGTGACATATGCAGTACACCAACCACAGAATCTTCTACGCAGTAAATATTCTTTTTTTAATCAGGATGTAAATCACTGGAAATTGGAATGACAAAGACCGTCAGTGATGATATAACATGTAGAAATTGTAGAAAATACAAAAACTAATCCCATTAAGAATTTTTAAAAGTCGAGAAAAATATTTCCAAAATTGTTTTATTATTTCTTACAAAATATAAATGATAATAGCAAAATTTCGATATTATTTAATCATTTGGTGTGTTATAGAAATTCCTTGACATTCTCCATCGTTACATTTCCATAGCACATTTGTGAGACTGTATACTGATACCCACGAATTATATTACCCATAATATCACAGATTTGTTTAAACAAAGAGTTACATGCATATCCTATTTTTTCCTTTATAAACCAGATTCAACTTTCACTATGATATAAAACAACAAACAATGGCGTTCAAACCAGTCGAAATAGTAAACTGTCAAACTGTCAAACTTTGACTCTTGCACTGCATGAAAAAGGAACTCCCTTTTGTTTGATAGTCTCATTATTTACAAAATGGAGCAGTACCAGTTTTGTTTACTTCAGTGTTTTATCAACATGACTTCCTGAGAATTTACCATCATTAGTTAACGTTTTTATAATAGTATGTATTTATAAACATAGTAAGCACATACAATCAACATAGAAAATTTGTTAGCATGAAATCTACAATTATCTAGTTTTATAGTTATACGGTTATATATGAGGTGAGGTTGTCACTGTGTAGCATTAATGTAACAATATGTAACAAGGTTTAAGTAATTATTCAGAATTAATTATAAAGGCTGAAGTCTGAAGGTTTTTATGGAGACATAAAAGAACAGCTTTTAATTAAGGTAAAATTGAAGGTGGGTGGATGAAAAGCAGGAAAGAAATAATTAATCTCTCAAAGGAACTAGATTAATTTAGGATTTAGAACTATCATGTACATACTGTATCCCAATAGTAACTAGGTAGTTCACAATGTCAATTTCACAAAAGACAAAATGATGCTTGTTAAATGTTAATGATGTCGTTACATGAAAAGATGCAAGGATTTACAATTTAAAATAATGATTTGTTTTTGTTCATAGATGTTGAAATGTGAGACAACAAAGTTTCGTAATTACATTGTTGTCATAGGCCAATATTGTAAAGACACAGGAGTAGGCAGAAGATATAAAATTAAAGTAAAATGCATCAGGCTTATAGAGATTGGTTTCTTCCTACGCACTTTCTATAGCAGTCAAAGCAGGGTTCATGTTCAGTTTTTACACAAAGGTATAGCGGTAGAGTCATAAAACGGTTGGAAATGCAGCTGCACCTAAAAATGCAATAAAAGCATTTATTTTGTTGTCATAAAAGGCAGGAATCAAAACTAATGGCTTTACTTTATGTTCTCTAAGTAGTATAATGTGATTTTAGTAATTGAAGAGTTTTTTTTATTGATTGTGTATATTGCAGACGGGAAATGAACTTGTATCTCAAGAGACAATGCAATGGGCTGATGGATTCCTTCTTGTCTACTCCATCACAGATCGTCAGAGTTTCAATTACATTAAAAGAGTTAAACAGCAATTGAGCGAGTATCGGAGCGGAGGGGGTCCTTCGAGTGGCAACAGTCACACTCTCTCCGTCACACCGACGAACAATGGAAATATGGGGATGCGGGATTCGGGAAATGGAACTTCAAATGTACTTCCCATGATTCTCGTCGCTAATAAAGGCGATATGGTGCATCTCAGACAAATCAGCACAGAAGAAGGTTATTAGTCTTTTATTGTAATGAATACCTACAGCCAAGTACAACTGTAGATTTTCAGGGTGCTATTCATTATCTTTTGTGTCCTACTGGGAATAGCATGTTGCACTAAAATTTAGCCTTATGCTCAGAAGTGGTACATGACTAAAGGAAAATGATTCTTATAATGAACTAGAAATAAGCCCGTCCTACGGACGGGAAATTATCAACACTACCCACTCATAATAACACCAAATCCAATCATTTTACCAAAAAGTGAAATATTTTCTAAAGTTCAAGTTTAAAGTCCTTTCACCACCCGCGTTTAATTTCCTTTTACATTTAGACATTATCACGGAAATTTTTCTTTACGATTATCCTATGGATATGATAAGCTATAGATAGCTCTTCTATTACTTTACTACGTACAACCTAAGTAATAACATTCTGAAAAATTTTTGATGTATATAAAAAGGAGAATATTTGTAGTACTTCTTAGCAATTGGTAAAATACTGTTCGATTCATATGCAAGAGATTCATTTTTCAAAACCCTTTTTCAGTAAATATTTTCTAACAGATTCAGACTTGATTGTGTTGTAAGACATTCTTAGACAAACCATGTTCTCAAATGATCCTAAGTTATTACACTTTCATTTTATGACTAGTTTTTGTTAATAAACACGACTCAATCCAGCAATAAAAGTAAATTACCCCAAAAATATGTCAATAAGGAAAATAGCAATAAAAGTTAATTTTGCACCAAAATAGGAATTCACTAGGAAATTCCTGAGGAAATGTAATTTTGACATGGAAAAAGTAGCAATTTCAGAAAAATGCAATTAAAGGTAGTGCAGAGAGTTAAAAGAGAAATAATTAATGATTGTATTCGTAGCAATAGCAAACGTTAAGGTAGGTTACCTGGAAGAAAATAATTAGGAGTAGGAAAGAAATTGAAGATTGTCGTTGGGTCGGTGGAAATAAAAACATTCGTTAGTTAGTAACCATCCCCTGGAGATCTTATTAGTTCTCTGCTCATACATTTGGCACAGAGATGTTCATTAAGTGTGGTTGACTTGAGAAATGAGTTTTTCTACATATACATCCAACATAAATAGCTGTACAGAATACAATATAACTGTATTTGTCTTCCTTTTCTTTCTAATTTCGTTGTGGTTATTAACTGACAATAGGAGAGATCCTGGGGAAAGATTTGGACTGCTCGTTTTCCGAAGTTGCAGCATCCGAACAAGTGACTCAAGTTGCTGAAGTTTTTCACGAGGTATGTAGCATAGTACTTATCCCATATATTTACTTACATATATATTATATACCTATATGTACGTATTATATATAATATTATAAGAATTTACTCTTAAGGAAACCACAACGCTTTGCCCGTGGTATTCTTTTTCACTGTTACTAACTAACTCTATTTATTACTATTTCACCACGAACTACTAGATACATTGGTGGAAATCGTGCCTTGCCGTTGCCTTAACTTTGTGTATAGGAGGACAGAGTACATAATAATGATATGGTAGAGATAGAGGCGAGGGAAATGTATTGGCTTGTTAGTTTTGGTTGAATCTGGATGGACTAGCAAAAACTAAACGGAAGAAAAAGAAAGTTAGCCTAACTAACCTACGTTCCCTGTACTTAACTCCAGTCGAGACACTAACACTAACAATAAGCCAACCATAGAGAGCACTAAAATTGAGCCAAGTACCGTAGTAAAGAACGCAGAGCCAACCTGTGGCATAAACTTACGGACATAGCATAAATACCCATGTACAGTATGCTGCCTAATGCACGTAAAATCAAAGACAAACTCAGTGTCCGCCCTCACTTCTCCAAATCCTATGTACTTACCACAATAACATTGCTATATACAAACTGTATAATAATAATAGTATTGTATGGAAGGAGAAGACGTAGTATGTACGTATTTATGGGCTACAGACAGACAGAATAGCAGAAGGTAGCTTAGCTTTGCCTACATAAAACGATACTTGCATTTTCACCCTCAAACACAACAGCCCTGGCTCCACACTCTATTGACACAAGGAAAGTGATAAAACAGACGAAAAATCCTCAGTTTCCGCAGTTAACTTTACAGATAAAGCAATACAAGACAAGTCCGTCTTACTGTCTCAGACTATTTGGAGGAGTTAAGCTTAAGCTGATGTGGAGATTTACTCTTCGTCTTCAAACTGAATTTAACATTAGATACTAGGATACACTTACAATAGCTTCACTTACAAACTATGTGGGGAATTCTCCTCGTTTGTCCGACTGACTGACTGAGTGAAAGTTCTTTCTTTGCTTTCTCCATTCACTTGGAATTCTTTCCTACCTTCAGCTCCATAAACACACAACCTTCCTACACGAACCTCCACATTATTAGAATTAGCTACAAGTTACGATATGCAATGCATCAACCTCCCATCAAATAATGCACAATGGACTTACCAACAAAGCCTGTACAAATAACTCACTCCAACCTCAATCCCTTCCTACCTATTTACCTGAGATAACTACTTACAAAGATCTCAGCTCATGTAAAATATTTGGATACATTTTGAAAATCCTAGCAGTTAACCCTTTTTTCATATAAAAGCAAATGCATGCTCTTGTCTCGGATACTAATTTGCTTGAAATTAATTTAAAATATTATTTAAGTGCATATAAAGGTGATTTAGCTATTTTAAACGCTTGAGTGAATTCTTCATCATCCATCATCTACAGATTTATTTCATGGTGTAAATATTTCTTTCTTTGGCAATATGCTATAATATTTTCATGTAATCCAAGGTACATCATCAGATAGATTGGTAGAAGTTATATGTAATGCTATGCCATCGGGGTCGACATGACAGATTAGTTACTACCTATATTATATTACATTATGCTTTAATATTTTGTAGTGAATGTATTATTTGGGTAGTAACTCTCAGAACTACTACACCTGGAGGAATACCAGAAATGTCAGTTGCATGCTCATATTGGGAGCACTTTCATAAATATAAAACCTTGATTTCTGCATTACTTGGTCTATTGATTTATTCTTACCCTTTTCCCAATGACATTCGCCAATGTCAAAAGGATCTCCTGCTCTGATCTTTGAACTTATTATACCCGGTAATTGAATTGAATAATGCAACGCCTACAACGTACCTTACGACATTTACGAATCACAGTCAAAACATCCTGTTGGTGCAGCATTTATATCGAAAACAACAATAGGAACAATTGAAGGCAGGGATGTGAGTGGTATGAGTAGTTGTCAGTTTTTTGGTTTAGAAATCTTTCTTCTTTGTCATCTTTATGCATTCACTTACCTCGTGGGTTGGAACATAAGGTTGGACATTTATTTATTAATGGCAGTGTTTATATACGATATAATTGCATGTTACGACAGTTACAGCTTATTCACTACTTATAGTATAATTTACGAGTTTCTCTTGGATGTTTTAGTGCTTCTCAAAATAGAGGAGCATTGTTCTATATCTTAGATGGATGTCTCCCTATCTTTTGAGTTGTCTTCCTATTCTCCTGTCATGTCCCCACATTCAACCTTATCGCTCACTATTCTATTATGAAGAAAGCCGACTGTTGTGCAATGTTAGACATTTTCTCAGTTTTGTCAAATATCTACTTCATTCAAATGTCCTCATTGCTTGACTCATGCATAGCGAAATGCAAGATATTTTATGCAAGATTTACCTATAGAATGGGGGAGGGAAGAATATAGAATATTTGTATAGTATTGAATTTAGTTTTGAGATTTTAGTATGATGTGCTTCAAGAAGTTCAATGTGACTCACTGTGCTTTGCGACAAGAATATCTGTGCCGTATCTGTTAGGTAACTAAATTATACAATGTAGAGATGAACACCCTGTGCAAATGCAATTCGGAATATCTACAATATTGTAATATTGAGTAGTATAGGTAATCGGAGAGTTCGTCCAAAATAATTTCGACAATTTGACAGGAGAATTTTCGTAAACTGTCATTCTTATTTTTGTGAAATTATTTCAAAGTAATCCTATGAAATAGCACCCAATAAATATAAAATAATTAATTAATTTCATTGAGTTTTGAAGCAAGGTAAGAACTGATTTTTTCATCTACTTCTACAATGCAAAATAATTCTATCGAAATAGTTAGCAAATAATTTGCTATAGTGTCAGTTTACAATTTTGCCATATGCGTGGTTTATGAATGTGGTTTTGACGAATTCTCCGTGGTATAGATAATATGAGTTTTACAAGTTAGACGTATTAGGAGAGTTAGGGAGAGTGTGAATGTGTACAACTCCATTTGACTGTCAAAAGGAAGAGAAAGTGATTCCAACGAGACATAAAACAAGTTTAATATATTAATTAAATGTGGTATCTTGCAGTAAATCAATGCTTGGCTTCAGTTGTTCCCCTGCAGACGTCTCCTTTCCGTCTCTATCCGGGAATCAAAGTTCCTCTCTCCCAGCATCTTGTTGTCTTCCATTTCGTTTAGCAATTCTGTCAGTTCTTCCTCTTTCTCTTGTTTCTAGTACCCGCTTTAATTTACAGTAGTAAATAGTTCGTTATCAAAACTACCATGCTATGTAATTCCGACTATTTTAGATCCATATTATTACGTCCTATCGCATTAACTTTCCTGTTTTAAGACCCGACTAATTTGGCGTGTATTTTAATAGTGCGGTAGTGTATTTACAGTATAACTCTTAATTGTAATTTGTAAAGCAATGTTCAATTTATTAATTCTAAATGCCTGTGTTGTGTATTTATGGAAATATTCTTGTATGCCTTCATTTCCCAGTAGATCATCGTATTCAGTTACATTTTACACTACATTTGCAAACCTGCCCGTAATTTCATCAAAACTTACATTGCTACCTAATTTTATTTGCTATAATATGCTTCGTTATTCACAACCAGCAGCAAATAATTTAATTTAATATTCGCTGCCTTGCATCTAAGGATTGTTTACGTTTGCGGTCCATGTATACATCAATCTAATTTACTCCAGCACTACTACTGCTCTGCATATCGTATCAATTTTCGTAATTATCCGAGGTTGCCTATCTATAATATTTTAGAGCTTCTCCCTTTTCCCCATTATCTTGGATCTACACTGCTTCTAGTAGTTCTATAATAATTAAATGTTACGAAGACCTTAAGATATCTCTGCGGCCATGTACAAAGGGTGACATACATCTATTTTCACCCAAGATTGATATTTCGCGATGACGCTTCGTGGAATCGTTGATGCAAGAACTCCTGCATTTCATTTTCTAAATTCTGTGACTATACAGATAGAACTAGGGGCCATTTACACTGTAATATCGATAATACTTTCTAAGCAATCAATAAGAACTAAAAAGAAACTGATTTTTTTAACGACTCTTAATTTTTCTAACTTTTAACTCTTTTAGTAACTTACATCGTTAACTTCAATTTCTTAAAAGCGAATTTATGCTTAGGATTTCGTATCTGTGGTTAATATTTTTAGTTTGATGCACAGATATAATATGCTATCTCTCATAATCATGTAATTCTTTTACAGTCTTTATATTTTATGAAATATTTACTTCATTTCATTATTACTAGTATAATTTTTCAATATAGTTATATTTACTTAGATAATAGTCTGATTTTGTTATTTATTTGTTTATATGGTTTAAAAGACACGTTGAACTACATTTTCAACCAACCTATCCTTAATTAGTAGCATCAGCTTTCTAAAGTTTGCAATTTGCAATATTAGGTTTTCTGAAACTAACCATGTATGTTAAATAAGGAATGACACTGGTTTGTGTACACTGGGCATATGAATTCCTGGTATATAGTGTAGCATAAGTTATTACGATTCTATCGGACAAGAGTCGGTGAAATAGATAAAAAGGATATACTGGGTGAATAAAATGTATCTGACATTTTCCGTGTGGTTGGTTTTATTTGGTAGGGTGTAGGGAAATGGGAGCGGGTGTGTCAGATTCAGTGTAATTACCTGTGGTTGACCGTTTTCAGGTTTGCCGTGAGGTTCAGGCCGCAAGAAGAAAAACAAAGCAGTCTCTATTGGACCGAGTGTTAGGAAATAAAGCAGCAGCAGGTCTTCGTGTCTACGCTCGAGGGAAAAGTGACTCGGCTCTCCCCAAAGAGTAATCCTCATAATCCATATTTCGCCAACAAGTCTACTACCTCTTCTGTTTGCTTTCTTCCTTTTGTGAGGTGAGACGACCTTTATTTTCATAAATTACACTTGACTGAGTTCCTTTGTCGACTCTCGACGAACTGAACCTGAATCAAACCCGAGTGGCATTGATGTTGTCCATTTTGTTGTCCATCCCCGTCTTTGTTGTCAGTTGATGTGAAAGGAAAAAAGATGTGATGTGAAACCATGCCAAGTAATTACACAAACTTATTCAATTGCCTACTCAGCCAACTTACACTATCTATTATTGAACAAACGCTATTTAACCCACTTTAGTGATTATCTAAATCTTTGTATAAGGACCTGTAACATTTGCTTTCTTACATGGCTCAAATATATTATCTTTAATTTGATTAGTTGAAATTTTTCTTCTGAAGATTCATCTGTAAATCATTTTTTATCTGTTTTAATTGAATTAGTTCACTCTCGTCTAAGTTTGTTAGAAATTTGAAAAGTTAATTTGGAAGCTATACTTGAGAAATAATTATAATTAAACAGTGGATAATATTTCTATCTTTCGCAAATTTTACTCCTAACAATTTCAGATTACCCCTTAGCTTAAACTTGGTAGAGTATGCGTTAAATTAGTATTTATAACAATTTAATGTCTATTTACCTGCAAATACATATTATCCCCTATTCTCTGTATTTAGTTCGATAAGGCCCACGCTCATTAATCTAATGTAAATATTTAGAAAATCTAAATGTTTCTCAATTCATAAATAAATGTGTGTAGAATAGATAATTAGTTTATTAATTACTGTATTGTACTCCCATGTTTCAATTATCATCCAAAAACTCTCCTAGGGTGCAATCGTGGAAGAGCATGGAATTATACTATATTCTAGGTTTTTTAAGCTATTTATCTTCGTCAGCGATGAATAAAGAGGGGAACGCCTCCTACACTTTTTAATTTAAATGCGTATTTATATACGCGGGAAAGGAAATTTTGTAATCATAGTTTGTTTTCAAAGATGGTTTCCTAAATCCCAAGAGGGGATACACTATCTATATTTACTAGTATACTTTTACATGTTTAAAAACATTTCAGGCTTTTGTTGTGAACTTGTAAATAACAGTTAGTCTATGAATGTTAGTTAACGGTGTGCTGATTCATCTGTATATATTATGCATTACTATAGGTATTAGTACTTAAACATCATACTTCATGGTATTCATAGTTATCATTATGTAATTGAATACTTGTATACCTGTATTTGTCGAGACGAATGTACTAGTGCGTTGTCTTGCGCATTAGGAAGAATGGTAATGCTGTTAATGTCAATTAAGCTTAATGTGCCATTGTGATTGGGATGCGACTGAATTATGATCATTAGACAATATTGCATATTCTTCACTGCAAAAAATCAAATGTTTGGAAACTCGAGTAGATTTTTATTAAAATATGTCAAAGGAAATTATTTTTTCTATTGTTTCCTGGAAATAGAAACGTATTAGAGGTTTTGAAGAAAAATTCAGGCTGTTAGAGAATTTGTGTATACTTTAGAAGAATCTTTTAATAAATGGTCAGCACAATTTTATGCGACTATACTATATAATATTTTTATGAATTTATTTATCTACTCAAAATATACAAAAATATGTTCATAATGTATAAATGGTTATGTATCTGATATATAAATGGATAATATTAAAATTATAAATGAAATGTAAAAAATCAATTTCTTAATTCCTGAAATTCTAAAATGTTTTAACTCGAGTAATTTAAATGGGTTATCTAAATGTACTAAATAAGTATGCTAAATACGTAGGATTTTTGCTGTATTTAACAATGAGTGTAAATTACATGTGTAAGTAATAATAATAACTGTCGAATGTAAAAATTTGCTCTGTAACTATATGTAGGATAATTATTGTGTGTCTACCTATCAAATACAAAACTGAATTAACTACCCAAAATGATTACAAATTAAATAATATAATGTGTCTATACTTAATGCATGCAAGTTTAAATGTAGAAACTATAAAGTTGAAGTATTAATCGTAAATTATAGGATGATAAAAATGATGATGAAACTTTTTGCCATAATAGTTTGTGCTTATTTTATTGTGTTAAATATTACAAATCCTTTGTGAAACTTAGATGCAACAATAAAAAAATTTCTTTTAATAAATAATTAAAAAATTGAAGCGTATTTACTTAATTTAATGCAGTGTACAATCCCAGTGTTTTATTTGTAAACAGTGCAATGAGTCAATGAGTCTACAACACTACATTTCACGAATGAAATATTTTGCAGCTTTCTAACTTTTTTCATGATTGTAAAAGAATAAAAATCAACCAAGACATGAACAGTAAGATAGGATCGCATTAGACGGAGTTTTCAAGTAACATAAATCCATTTCCTGATTTATAGAACAAAGGGAGAATCAAATAACGTAGTTTTCTGATTTCCGTTCTCACCTTATTAATAATCCGAATGCTGTTTTCTATGCTTTTAAGGTTTTACATGCCACATTTTATGCCAAAGCAACAGTTTCGGATGTTCCAATTTCCCACTCAATTTTGTTGGACGGTGAGAAATGGGAAAAAATTGGGAAATTTCCAACTTCTTTCATGTCCCACTCGAAACCATGGTCAAAGGGTAGACTTAGATATTCTTTCTTACCTTGTAAACGTAGCCGATATAGTAGATGATGGGATGGGCGTTAAAACGACCTAATCAGCCCTTCGTTACCATTTTTCTAATTTTAAAGGTGCACCTCGCAACCATGAAATTGGTTAATATAATAGTAATGTTTTGCACAGTTGGCATTTCGTGTGATTTGAACCAATTTTACTATTATCTTCTACTGTGATGTCTCATGTTACGATGTTATGGTTGACTTTTTCTGTCTGCCAACAGAAGCTGCAGTTAGTGAAGGAGCATAAACACCAACTGCAATGCTACAATAGCGAACGACTTTCATTGGAAACCAACCAGCTACTACTTTAGACCACTTGCATTCACTTTGGGCATCCTCGAATGTTTAGTGTGAACGTCATCTTTCAGTTGTTCTGTATTGTATCACCGATAAAAATTTAAACGAGTTCTCTGCTCTTTCATTATTGGCACAGACAATGCACTTATGGAGCATCCTGCATCTAATGCCAGCCATTAGCTCCAAAAACGTGTCAAGAGTTGCAATATTACGGCTTGTGGTAGAAATCTTTGACATGTGTAGGAAAGTATGAAATCTAGTACTACGGTTGCAAATGTAGGGCCCTATAGTCTTTATTTCTCCGTACAAAGTTCCAAGATAAACCCATAATCCTTCAGATAGAAAAAGTTATTGGCTTAAATTAAGACATCACTTAATGCAATATAGTTAATGCAGAAAGATGAAATAGGAAATAGTTAATTTCTTTTTTGCAGATCAGTTTCTTGGCTCTGAGCATATTCTAAAATGTTTAAATGCTATTTTAATGATGTTTGAAGATATCCAAGAAATAATGCATATGATATTTGATAGGTAAATTTATACACATAGTGGTTTTATTTTTTTACAAATATCTGAATCTGATCTCCTGAATGCTGACATAGAATAGAACATCAAATATACAGACATTTGGATAGACGTCTATCTTAATCCATCGGTTAATTGGTATTGGTATTAATATAATATTTTACTTTACTACACAATTTGTTTGCTTTGGCATAGGAATATCCATTTTATATGGTTAGCATAGCTGTTCTTGGTACTGGTACATTTTAATTGACTAAATCCAACCAACTAGTAATTTATGTAAATTTAACACGTTTATACTGTAACAACTACTTTAGCTTGCAATTTTTACTCCATTTTTTGTGCCTAGTCTTCCTTATCGTTAAACAGTGCCTTCTATACCTTCGCACTCTATAATACACATAAAATACGTCCACGCTTACCACTCACTATGAAAGATACTCCAGTCTTATGATATCCTCCAATCAAAGGGTAATACACTGCAAAAAACATTTACCTATTAAACAAGAAATTAAACCAGTGCTGGGAATCTACGATTTACTCTTAAAAAGTACAATTTGTCTGCTTATGATAGCATATTGAGACTGCACTGTCACATAAAAGCGACGCGTTACTTTTGAGTAAATCGCAGAGATATCGTAGTAGAGACAGAGAGATATATGGAGCCTAGGAAGAATATGGAGGCTAGGGAATCGAGAAATAAACGGAGTTTCCAAATATTTCCAATAGAAATATACATGACTGTTCTAGTTTTACAATATTTTGATAGTTACATTTACACTTGTGTACGAACAACAATCAAGACTAAACTATACCATCAATATCCGGCTATGGAATTAACTTACTTATACATTAATACATCTGGGTTTACATTCAGCATCATTAGAATCACATTACATTTCCATTTTTGCGTTTGAGGTCGGCCTATTTTCCTATTTTTTAAATACTAAGACTCATTTGAAACAGCTACACTCTCCTTTGCTATCTTATATATAGGGGAAGTCGATTTTTAGTGGATAGGGCAAGGGAAACACACGACATAATTATACAGTCCTCCTCCTAATCATTATAATTCCATTCCGATAATTAACAAATTGCAAACTAAAGAATTGTACAACTATTAGAACAATTGATAACTTAGCTAGTTTAGCTAAATTAATGTATTTTTCGATATAGATAAAATCAGAGGATACAATTTCCAAATAAGTAATTCGATGAATGGGCTAGAAATCATAATGTTTTTAAAATTAATATTATTTATCAAATTGAATATAGCCATGATTTGCTGCAATAAATAATTCTAATAAACATTTACCCACGAATATTAAAACGAAATTAAATTAATTGTGAATATTGTTAGATTTATATTTTTATACAATAAGTACTGTCAATCACTCTTCTTGTTGAAATCTCTACTTTTATTTCCCTGTTGCGATTAAAATAGACAATCCTACTATCCTGTTATTTTATCTGCACTTAAGCCTGTACATCTTCCGTCCGTAGTTCGTAGAAGTAATGAAGTTCTTACCATTTCAATGGAATTGAAATTTTTGACTAAAGTATGACTTTCCTATTTACACAACACATAATACACTTACTTAATTAAGTTAACTATTGGGGCTGAAGTTTAGCAATGGGAAAAGACTACTCTACTACTTAGACTAATTGCTAATTAGATTACTCTTCTGTAAAGGGTATGTCTATGTACATTAGGACTAACATTACAAACACTGAGAATATCAGAATACTGATTCAATGTGAGGTCTCTCTCAGCTTTTGGTTAACTCAGCTTTTGCTAAATCAGCTTTTGTTAAACCAAAAGAGATGTAAATGCTGAAGCCAAAGAGCATTTAAATTCATAGGAGTTGTGCACTTTTGTGCCTCAATATATTACAGTAACTATATGGATTTAATTATATAGACTTTCGTCAATTAATATCCATAGTTAATTCATTTTTTCAGGTAGATTGTTGCAAACATTGCAAGTTATTATTAATAACCTTTATAATATAATCCTAAGAGATTACCCTATAATATTTACATTTAATCCTCACAGCTTATATTGTATGCACGCATAACAACCTTTTCCGTTACCCTACTAAATCCAATTTCATCAAATTCTATAATACACCAGTACTCAACCTTATTTCAACTCTACCGTAATACAGAGCTGTAATTTAATCTTCTTTAAACTCAAAATTAATGGATATTGTGAAAATTAGAAAAAATAATGTTTAACTTATATATAAATAAGTAAATAATGAATGAAAAAGCAATTAGAAATAAAATAAATAATGAACCGAGTACTAAATATTAAATAACAAACGTGTAAATCTTTATAAATGTTGATACAGATGTAAACGATTTTTTTCTGGTTTGGTTGAAGTACCATCTTCATTCTTTATCCACCGATGCCAATGCTTACTACTATTATTATTATAAATATCGAGCACATTTACTTAGGTACACATTTTAAAATACAGTTTAACTATAGAGATTCTATTTAAGACGACATAGATATTTAGCAGTCAAGCTTTCGCACAATAAAAGCGCTTGTAGGTAGGTAAGTGGGTCATAATAAAGTAGAACAATACATAGAGAAGTAGAGAGGACTAAAGGATATGGCGATTCGCGGATATATTACACAACATTTATTACCTTACTTGGAATCATTTCTTTGGTTCACATAACACTGATGGATGCCTGGGGACGAGGCTGATGACATCGGCTGATGACATCGGCTGATGACAGGTTAGCTACTATTTAGCATTAAACAAGAAAGAGATTACTTGGATTAGAGCTCAATTGTAGATGTTGGCTCCGGGTGCACGACTTTCCCCTCTCCCTCCATCCTCCCAAGTCACCCGTTTCCTTTTGGCCTTTGATTGTCATCGACATGCAAAATTCAAGTCATTTCCTTTATTTTTCGATTTGGATTTGGTTTGGTGCTTGACGAGAGAGATTTGACTTTCATATTTGAGTTGATCTCGAGGGGTGTGGAGAGTAATTGGCAGAGACTTGGATTTAGACTTGGATATCTTAAAATCATGTTGGGATTGTGCCCGTTGGAGCTTTTCCATGTTGTCCAGGATTACTTCATTTTTTGGCTCAATGGTGAGGGCCGCCTTGTAGTGAGATTGTGCTTGACTGTAATCGCTCTGTCAACCATCACACGAACAATCATCATAATGGCAATAATCATCAGCATTACTATCAGACACTCATTTCATTTTCAACATCCCAACCAAAACTCTTCCTTATCTTGCCCTTTATTACTATTTACGGCTAATATACCAAGAAACTCCAGCGAGGGCTCCATTATTATTGCAATTGCACATATAGACCCGCTTCCTCGCACAATATCGCCAATTCCATGTACACATCGTCAAATTCAACGGAACTCAAAATCGGAATATAACCCCTAAATAGCTTCTCGGAATAAAGTCAACGATGAAATATCCACAAACAGCGACACTTGAGAATTATTTCATTGATTTCATTGCTCTTGGTCTGACTAATTTTCCTCTTTCATTGTTCCAAGATGTACTAAGCATAGCCAAGAATTGCTTAAATTCACTTTCCTAACTAGGTTAGAAGATCCTCTTATAGCAGTATCCTCTGCACATAATATCAAATTAAATCCCAGTCATCATTTGATCGTTTAACATGATATTAACCTCTGAATAAAGATAGTAAGTTTATCTGTATCCCACTCTGCATGCCAATAATTCCCAACCGAACAAATTCCTAATGAAAATCAACCCATATAGCTACACACACTATATCCTACGCTAATGCTTATAATTCAGACAATTAAGTAATACATTTATATATGATACTACTCCTCTACTATTAACTAAGCAGTAAAACAGCGCCTAGTCAAATGATTACTTTTTATGAGAACCAAATAAAGTGAAACTACATTGGACATAGAAACTGGGTTGATTGTACTTAAATCTTTTATCTTTCTACAATACACATATCCTGACCAAAAGTTAGTTACGAGTATCTACTACTATTTATAGATTATAACAATGCTATCTTCCGTCCTACCATTTTGAGTTGTTTACTGCCCTGAGACGTTAAGGTACACATATATAACGAGTCTACGAGAACTTGCCTTTTGTTCGAATGTAGGGACAACGGAGGAACCACAATAATAATATGATTTAATTTAGATAGCAGATAAGACGGTAGATAGCAACTGACTTCTGACTTGGACAGTCACTTTTGATATTTGATATCATGATCTGATCCAGGATCTCCAACATTTGCTTTACTCAATAATTTCATTCATTAGGCTACCAGTATACTATTATAATGCTTAGGAAATGCTATATAGTATTTATATAGCTCCCTATATAATATAGAGACGAACACTGCAAGAAAGCTCACAATAACTCCAATCAGAACAGTCTCCTTCTCAAATATATATTTTGTGATGACTTGGTGGTATTGGAGAATAGAGCCGACCCAAGTTCCTTGACTTTACTTGAATTCAATCTCCAAAAGTGCAATGCTTTAGTTTCGATTTGAATTGCTTCATCGAGATTAGAGATGCCTAGCAACTTATCTCATTTGCAGCCATCTATCCCAAAGTTGGACTTATTGTTCGGCCATCAGTTTTAATCAGACCGGATTCAGAATTGGAATTCCTTGAACCACTTTCTTGTCTTTTACAACTTCATTCAAAGAAAACACTACAGAATAGAATTGGTCTGATTCTACCCGTTCTTATTATTCCCATAGTAAGTAGCAAACAAACAGTTAATAATGTCCTCATGCATACTGTATATGCATTCAAACCAAACATCTTGGCTATCGTTTGCAGTCATATCTTATTGCGTATAAATAGCACATTGTTAAGTCCGACTCATTTTTAACTTCCACATCATCTCATCTCAGTTCATGGATAATCAATATCAAGTCTGTAGGATATGTTTTAAAATGTGGTGATAACAGTGTTGAGAATGTACTCCAGCCAACCAACCTCATTTCAGTTACATGTCAATCGATCTAGATATATCTCCTATATAGTATAACTTATATATCATTACTATGACCATGGGTGTTTAGATATGTGGCTTTTGTGTTTGTACCTCGTACCGTATAAATAACCATGTGCAATAAAATAGATTGGTTTTCCTAGTAAAATAAGAAGTAGCTCACAAGGGAGCATCGTGAGATGTCATCCACACAAGGTATGGACTCAAACGGATGATAGATACACTTCAATTGAGTCTATTAAATTCTGTTTTGCCCAAGGAACAATAAAATATATTAACTAAACAGAATATATTATTCTGAGCATTATTAAAAACCGAATACACTCTTGAGTGTT
Organism: Tomocerus qinae; assembly: GCA_020055645.1. Lineage (NCBI taxonomy): Eukaryota > Metazoa > Arthropoda > Collembola > Entomobryomorpha > Tomoceridae > Tomocerus > Tomocerus qinae. The sequence continues at coordinate 32,104,973 of CM034548.1, forward strand.
GAAATTTCTAACGAGATCCCCTCGTCACTTTGGTATATAATACGGAAAAGCAACAGATCTTGACCCACTTAGATGAGGGTAGATTCCTCCTAACTAAATGCAATCACAATCATTCATACTCAGAATGCAATAATGAAATTAGAAAATAGTGTCACGGCACATTTTGTGGGTACATGGGAAAGTGTGAAAGTGCTATGATTATATCTGCACTCACAATTAATCCTTATGGCTAATAATAGTACTTAAATTCGATTGGTTAGGTAGAACTTGGAATTTAATCAGGGCAGGGTTTGTGCCGAACTACCTATTAAAACGACTAGTATAGTAACCAACGTGTACGTGAGTGTCATTACTACTCACTCAGACTATACACACGTTCTTTCTGGTATATAATAATGAGTAGCATGTGTCCGTTTCATAAAATATAATCCTTGTCTCAACGCCATAAAGGGACTTCCCATGCAATGCTGTAAGGTATGTACAGATTTCATAGAGAGTTAGGTATTTCTATAGTAGGAGAGAATAATTATTAACAGGGAGGACTTAGCAGTAATTACCACTACATGTTACTATTAGTCACCTAGAAACAGTCGGATTTACATATGCAGAGGGATTTAATTCGTAGATCAGTATTGACATTAAGAGTTTATGCTAAGCGCTGAGAGAATGAACCGCTCGGAGTGCATAACTTGTCATTAACCACAGAACATGTACGTAATGTCTGTATGTGAAAGTATATTATTGCTATAACTAGTATTTAGAATATTGTTAGCTGTTTACTAGGTCTAGTGCAACGATAAATAAAGGGAAGAATTCTCTATCGTGTAGTTGTTGTAGCTATGCACGTAGTGCCACGTTAGTAATTGTTAAACGCTCTTGTATCTCTAGGGGTGGCTAAATTGGAAATGAAAGCGAGTCAAACGGAACAACCATTAGGCAAAGAAAGCAGTTTACACAAATTGCTCACGGTCGACAGACACATTCTGGCTAAACACATGTTTAGATTTAGGAGTTTCATTTCAGTTTCTCACTTACTTTCTCCTATTTTTTACTTGGCTATGCCTTTTTCTATGCTGGCTGGCCACACACCAACCACACACTTACAATTAGAGTACAAATAGCAGTCATTGCATTACAGAATAATATTATGTAATATTACGTTTTCTCCGTATACTTACTTTCTCCGATATCACGAAAATATCACGTTCCTTCGTACAAATAAAATAGCAAGCCAGATTTAAAGTTGTATAGCAGTCGTGAGCATTGTGTGTATATAGATAAATGTATTATATTACAGCAGCAGGGAAATAAAGTCCAACTCACTCAGTCAGTTCTTTTAGCGGAGCCTAGGAAGGAAGTGTAAAGCATGTTTCTATGCACTATCTGTCAGGCGTTCTTTAATCTAATATAATCTGATGCAATGTAATGGAAGGTAATGACAGGGAAAGGTCATTAAATTAAATTAGACAGAGACATAACCATTCCCATAAGACCATAACGGGGAAACCGACAGACCAACGCCACTATAGTCATACTGGATATTTATACTGCCAAATAGGAACACACACATCGTTACGTCGTTAGAGGAAAAGTTCACAGAATACTAACAATAAATAATAATATTATATAGCAACTACCTCCACCGAACATCAGTGCTACTGCACAAACGATATTGTGCGAATGCGAAACACTACACGCCATCATTATTATTAGCTACACCAACAAATGTCAGTAAAGCATGCTGTCAACACAACAGTCAAGGAAATTCAAGGCTGCTCAAATGAACCGAAAATAAATACATATACATACATTTCCCTTTATTCACTCTCACAGCGAAAATACATTTCCTCCGCGTTGGGTCAATTCCAATACTGAATACCAAACACTCCTAACTTGTGGGCTTACTGCAAATATAAATAATTCTAGTATGTGAAACAGAAACCTACAAATCTACCTGCGCTTATTGTCGGTGAAAATTCACTTTCACCTACTAATGTTAGTTTATTAAATTACTAGTCAATTAAATAACCCTGTAGTGACTCCCAACAATAATTCTCTATAATCATATTCTCCATTGTGAATTAAAACTAACTAAGAGATGGTTCAATAATTATTGTATATATTGTGCTTAGGCACATCACGTCAATATTCATTTTACATGTGAAATCAAAAATTTAGCATTTCAGGGAACTCAAAATGTCAATGATGAAAATTAGGTACATAGTACTAAAGCAGAGCAGAACGAGAGTACAAAAGAAAACTTTCCATAAACAAAGCTGTACTTTCTCTTTGAATTCTCGAATCACTACTTATGAGATTTCACTTCCAGATAATACTTAATACGATTGGAAACAATAGAACTGAAGCACTATCAAATCAGCCACGAGAAAAGGAAATGAATGGCTTTTGCACAACATGTACACGAAGTTAAGTCATGCTTTCAACAAAGAGAAATCCAACCTACATGCATTAACCTAATTTTCTACAACTACTCAATGCTTTTTGTGTACATATCTCTTACCCATAATCCCAGAAATCATACAAATGACATTAGATGAAAATATGAAACATCCGTTCTTCATTTCATGACATTATAATTCATCTTGCTAGTTTGAAATTCAAATATACTCTCAACAGAAGCAAGCCAACAAATAACTATTGAAACATTTTGGTTCAGTATGTTTTAGTTAGATAACTTGAAAGTACAACTTATTATGTCCAAACACAAAATACTGTTAATTACGGTAAACAATAAAGTAATATGTTGCTTTCAAGATACAGAAAAAGAATTCAATTGTAAACGAAACTATGTGAGAAATTAATGAAAGTAACAGAGAGAGAGTAAGGAAAGTTGTGGTCATCGTTTCTTGGAGTGACCAATGCAATGCAGCATGCAATTTTTTTTCAGAAGAAAAGTGTTGAAATAATGTATATTAGGTATTAACTTAATAGAAAAGAGTTTTCAACACACAAAAAAGATATAAAAAACTTTTGTCAACAGCCTGGTTTCAACACTTATGACTTATTGCTACCATTACTTAGTTTAGGTTAGGCTAAGTTAGATTATGTTACTGAAGAACATATCGGAATAACAAGCTGTTGAAAAAACCGTTTTTGTTTGTCTTATTTTGATTTGATAATTAGAGTGTAAATTAACTCAATTATAAATGGTATCAAATGCTTTTCTTGAATCGAGACAAAAGAACGCTATCGTATTGAGCATAGTTGGTCAATTTTCTGCAATAGTAAATTGCAGAAAATGTTTTATGTGGTAGTTATTAGAATTTGTGTGACATGCAACTGATTAACCAACTTTAAAGCTGTTATGTGATCGAGTTACTATATTCATAACGTGCTTTGTGATTAGTATTTGTCTCATTTGTATTTCCCCTACTGTTCTGCTTTGTTTTCTTTGTGTTTAGTTTGGTGATGAAAATCAAGGATATTATTTCGTAATGCAGTTGTAGTACTGCTCTGAATAGCTACCTGACTCTGTCTCATTCGCTTTCATTTCATAACATCTATTCACACAAGAACACAAAGTCTGATTAATACCATGTTCCTAGAATTCTCAGTAATCTTATGTTGTTTTAACTAAATTCTCAACATGTTAATCAGTAATGTGTGTGCACTTAAGCTTGTATAATAATATGTATCTATTACTATATTGTAGTAAATAACTGTATGTAGAAGGAGTGGAGCTGATTCGAATTGTAAAGGACTTTAGTTAGGAGATGAAATGCGAGTAGATTCATCTCTTTGTTTCCCCTCCTATTGAATTCTCTGACGTTGCCTAGAATGCTATCGAACAATGACGATCGTCTATACAAATAGAAAACAAACCAACAATCCTCCATTCTTGCAATAACCAGTAATGTATTATTCCAACTCTATTTGTATTCTGTTTATGCATGATAGACATTACAGGCAGTTCCTAGATATCCTTACCTTTAGTTCAACACTTAATTATTTCTCCAGTTAATGAAACTTACATACCATAGTTAAATAAATACTAACCTCATAGCAAAGGACTACCAAATATGCCTCATTTGTATATAAGAAGTATTATGTATAAGACATACATAAGGATGCTACTCAATATCAGCGTTTGAGCAAACTCGCAAGCTTCAATTCATAATTAATTATTCTCTTAAAGTTCCTGATTACTATCATTTGGTATAAGGAAAGGTACATTTTGTTATATCAATGCTGAAACTTTAAGCGAATTATTACTTAATTTCAATATACTAACTAGCAAGTCTAGATAAAACACTACGATGTATAAGGTTCTACGATGTAGGACTATGGTGGGGCTACTAGCGAAGAATTCATTTCAAAGAATAAACGGTAGAAATAGTAACCTTTGACCTTTTACAGAATAATCGGTAAAGATATAAAACACTACCTCAAATTCTGAAGAAAATTAAGCTAGGAATTCACATAATGACCCTGTATACCTACATCTCTTGTCGTTTTAGTCTTTTAGTCTAATGAACGACAAGGTTTTAACACAATGAACTTACCATGCAGTGGACCCAATTGAAGTTGGGAGTGGGAGAAAACGATGCCATTATAATGCATTACTAAAAGCATACCATGGCTTTGTGAAGAAGTTAAAGGGTAATACGCACTTGATTTGCAGTCATATAATAATTTAGTGCTACTCGTATGATTCATATAGTTAATATTTATCCAACTCAAAATGGCCGAAATTCATTCTTTCAGTTAGTGTTAATACTGATACACTGCACAAAAATGAAAATTTGAAAGCTTACCATTAGATGATAAATTGCTCCCATATTGGAGTGCGCCTCGACTGATGAAGGGTCCAGTTGTATAGCCATATCGTAATACTGCAAACGAAATACAATTTTACATGAGATTCGTGGATTTATTGGATCTAGGCATGTCACTCACATCCGATCATCATACTAAGCAGAATCCATCAAAGTTATACAGCCCATTATAACATTAACGCCATAATAACATTATAGGTGTAAATTATAAATAAAACAATAACAAAGAAATTAGCAGTCATAGATCTCATTGAAAAATATTCTGATAAATACCATTTTGGGCAATGGGTTAAAAAATCCTGTATCAACCTAGAATTTTGCCAGTATGTTTAAGAAATATAAGAATGATTTGTAAATCATAGTCACTTACATTTGCAGCTAAAAGGACGGCTCCATTTGTGTGCATCAGATTTCCCATTTGAGAATAAAATTGGGAGCACAGACTAGTTTCATGTGGACAATAAAAACTAACGGCACAGTTGAGGACGTCAAAAGCTTCTTCCGTTCTGTTTTGGTTTATATAAATCTGTGATAGCAACACCAAAGAGTTTGGATGATATGTGTCCTTCTCCGAAACCTCTTTCAAAGTTGATTCTGCCGCTGACCAATTCCTAGTCTGGATTAACAGGTGTGCCTGGAAAATTAACAAAAGCCCAAGTGGCACATGTCAATGTCAGTCAACGTCATTACTTTAACGTAGCGTTAATGGTCGTAGTTATAGACCATTAAGACAATGTGATACCATTGTACAATGATAGAGATCAGAAAAGATCTTAGAAGGAATTTTTATCCCATGCAAAAAAAATCAGAAAAACACATAAGTTTATTATTTATTCACAAAGAAAAGATAGGATCTTTATTCTTTGCTATGACTTATGACACTTTCCTTGAGATTGTGATACTTGATGCTACTATTGTCTCTCCATGAGCTAAACTTACGAGAAAGTTTCCATCTGTAAAAATGAAAAGGAGAAAATGGGAATACTTACGTAGTGAATCTTATAAAAGGAGTTGTTGTGGTCTTCGATAATTCTCTCAAATATTGATTTGGCTTCAGTGTACATTCCCTTCTTTTTGTAGTTTAGAGCCAGCAGGTAAGCAATATTGGAATCATATTGGATGCTAAGTAGCCTAAAAAAACAAATTATTATCAGCGGGTAGGAAAGTTATTAACTATAGTAATACCTACGTAGTACGTACTATTGGTTCTCCTATCGACACTATGTTAAACGACTGCAATTGCGTCGCCGCAATTTTTAATCTAAAATTTCTCTGACAGGTTTTTGAAGTTACTTGTTTGTCTGGAGTGGAACAAACGACTTTTCTTTGGTGGTTAAATTAGAAAATAGAACTACTGTGTCAGTACTCTTGATGAGATGAAAATGAGTTGAATGAGAATATTTATGAAAGCGTAAGATTTTAAACGTGATAAAGTTAGCCTTTTATTTTTGTGTTTGAAAAGGTTATTGTTTGTATAAACAAAATATGTATGGAATGATCTAAAAGTGTGAGAGAGTCGAGGGCATAAAGCACTATTGATATGTATTTACATTTGGAATAATGGTTTGTCGGAGGAATATTGGAAAGTCTTTTCATAAAAAGTAAAGAGAAAGGCTTTTATCTGTCTTTTCTGTGAATGGAATATAAGATTTGAAGTTGGTATTCTACTTCTTTATGATAAGTAGGAATTGTCATAAAGAGTGAAAAAGTTTAGCATCAGAAAATAGAATTTGAAAGAAAGTGAAAGACAGTGTCAATAGGATGGGGAGAGGAGAGAATGTCAATCAGGTAGAAAGTGTGTGTACAATGTTTTATATTATAGATATAGTGAAATAGTATTATTGATAGATATGCAGTTTTGTAGTAGATGGTGATAGGAAAGAGTTGGTGAAATGGAGAAAGTTGACAGAAACAAAAAGGAGATTGGGATGGTGTTAGGGAAAGTGGAGAAATCAGTGGTACGTTACGTACTTGGTGGAGAGCTCTGTGAAGAGCTGTTGAGATCCGAGTTGAAAAGCCAATTCTGCTCCGTGAGTCAATGCTTGAGTGTCTCCAGACGTTTCTGCCAATGCCAACAGATAATGAGAGAGTGCTTCCACTGTAAGACCTAGGTCAACAAAAAGCACATTTCCTTTTCAATAAACTCTGCTGACTTGTCTTACTCGCCCGTTTGTTTACCGCAAAAGAACTCAATTACTTATACGTGAGCAAAGTCTCACCCTGAGTAAGTGAAGAGTAAAGTATTAGAGAGGACGTCGTCGGAGAAAACTCAACTCTCAACGACACTATCTCTCTATTTAGGGAGAAAAGATTTCTTTTGCTTTACTAAAGACTGCTCTGCTGGTTTCTCTGTTGATATTTTGCACTCTACAGACCACTCATGAGTGAGGAAAACCTTTCAATTTCTTCTCCATTTGACATCTCTGTTTACACATTTATTCTTTCCTATTCTTTGAACTAAAAACAAAGTTTGCTCCCCCTTTGATTTCTTCAAAGACACAATACTCACTTTTATTGTAATAATGACAACCAACCAACAAAACCTCTCAACAATACGGATGACACTATTATATTAATGTTTACCCAACTCCATTCTCTTATTAAATACATAAATGATTCTAAATGAAACTTTTGTTTTATTCATTTTCCTCTCTCTATTTGTAAAAACTCCCACATCAACACGATTAGTTCTCTTAGACATACACTTGTGAATCTTATTTATTTCGCCCACACACAAATAATGGAAATGACAGTGTAAGGTTCACTGCCCGACTTCTGATTATGCGACATGACATCCATGTAATTCAACACATACCATCTCCACTCTATTACATCCTTTTCTTCTTTCTAAACATACTATAGAGTAATTGTCATTTGGACCTGACACTCAACCTAAACTAAAATTGGATTTATCACTCACATCCTATACTCAAAATAAGTCACTCCCTTCATACCACAACCTCATTCAGTCTGTCCCTACTTTTTCCTCTTTATTTTCCACAGACATATTAAACGAGTCAACTGTACTTTCATTTCTCACATCTTTTCCATTTCATTCATATCCATGCATCTATGCAATTGCCAAAAACTCTTAGACTGACGTTCATGTCAGTATACTTGCAAAAATATTATCAAATTATTCATGTGAAATCTTTATGCCAAATAAAATCTGTCGGGTGTAATAGTTGTTTATATTTTTTATGAGTCTATTTAACATGTGTACTAAATAGAGCTGGAGAAAAAATATTCTTCATTCCTTTTGTGAGTTTCAACAATTACAATAGACGAAGCTATTGTAAAATAAACGTGCCTCGTTAAAAGTCTTACCCAAGTATAATTTATGTTGGAATCACAAAGTAACACTACGTGCGTATTATTAGGGATAATATTTCACCAAGTAAAGATTTACAATTAGTTTATATTATTATGATTATTAGTGTATTGTCATATATCATTTGAACTATTTTGTATAATAATATAGTTTGGGAACTCTAGACGGTAGTTAATTTTGTAGAGAAAACGGAGTAAGTATAAAACACAAATATTAAGTAAGTAAAGTAGCTGACTTAAAATATGGAACCTGGCCTGGTTACTGTTACTGCTTATAATAAATAGACATAACTAAAAAGAGAATATTTTCATGTCCACTCGCACATACATAGATGTATACTATGTATAGGTGGTGAGTGGGAAGTGAGAACTAACCTCAGTACTAGAATTTTAGTTCTATCTGCAGTTACTTAGCTGCTTTAAGAATTCTCTCAGCATTGTTTAACTGTATTAAGCAATGCAAGTTGTGTCTGCTGCCTATATAATTGTAGTTTTCCTCTGACTAGAGAAGACGTCTTACAAGAGCATTGGGAGGTAGGCTGTAAGATGCAATGCAGAGCAAACAATAAGAGACTAGGACAACATTAATGATCAAAGTTATTCTGGCGTGTCGCCGTGTCTGCCATTGCTTTATAAAATACATGGTAATAACAGAGCACAACGACTACACAGAAATTGTGTTAGTAAAATTTCTGCGATTGTCATTGTCTTCTCTCACAAAGCAAAGAAGGGATTTTCTAACAGCCAAAGCAAAAATTTAGCTATGCAGTGCGGTGTCGAGTTATTGTTGCAGACCAGAAGAAATGGATACTCTGACACACACAGGATGGTCCACACTCTACTATATCCTTCAACCAACCGTTACTTTCGAGAAACTCGACACCATACTCCCAATTACCTACGTTTACCAACTAAATCCCTCAACAAATCTTTTTGTCATCGTTTAAATTCCTAGAAATTAATCGTTTATTAACAAGAAATTTTTCCTAAATCTTTTTTCCAAGAATTATAACGATAGAATAACTGCCAAACTCATAGATAGAGGTGAGACTTTGCTAAAGCTGCTATAAATCTATTGCCAAATTGACACATATGAATATAGGTATAGCAAGAATCAAAATAATACTGTGATTAAATCAATCAGTAGATAACATAGAAACTCAAATGAAAATTGTTATCTCCGTTCTTTGAAAGACTTAAATAAAATTAAGAAAGAGAAAAGGTCAAAAAAAATTTCTTCACGGTAATACGTAATCGTATGTTAATTAAAAGGCTAGATTGCACCTTACCCATTTGTTGTAAGAAGACTGCGAAATTAGTGTGCAGAGTTGTTGGTGGTAGATTGGATTTAATCAGCTTATGAAATACATTTTGAACTTGGCTTGTCTTGTTCATAGCATGGTAACATTTTCCCAGAAAAAGGAGTGCTCCTTGATGCGATGGATCCAGCCGAAGACACTCTTCAAGGTGAATTACAGCTTCGTCGAATTTTCCACTCCTCCTAAGATTTATGCAAAACATTTTTAGAATCGCATTCACTTTCTCTTAAAATAACTATTTAAAATACACACTTAGTTATTACAATTGGATACCCATATTCATAGTACTCATAATTTGAATAGTTATACTCCATTGCGTATAATTTCAACTAAATTTAACATATCTTTCTTCTGTACATTATTGGCGTTGTTCGTGAAATGCTTTTGAACATTGTATTTGTCATAACGCTGCAGTGTTTCAATTCAAGCACACATGAACATGATATTCCATAAAATAAAAAAAGTGAAAGTTAGAGTGTGGTATATGGTTATAGTTATTATAAGTAAAAGGGTCGAATAGCATTTCAGCATTTGTTAATGCCGTTCCTTTTAGTGGGCAATGACAGAGTGGAATAAAACTGTTTAGGTACCCACGCGATTCCCTTCTTACGTCGTTCACCCCTCTTCAGAGCGAATAAAGCAGATCTCCGCTTCGACTCACATACTATATGCATGTAGACTTATTCAATTGCCTTAGCCCTCGTACAGAATATTTAATGGACAACTTTCATACTGCTGCGAACAAATTACTACTCTGCGTCACTAATATTATTTGCCTTTGCTCTTGGCTCAATTCCCACCGTATTTTGCATAATTACCGAGAAAAATGGAACATCTGCGATGTGATTGAATGAAAGGAGTGATTTGCTATAAAAGTATTAGATTAGTCATTTCCTTCCACTACCTACCTCACGCCGTATGTCTAAAATAACAATTACTCTAAAGCGAGCCTGTAAATAAAGTAGATTTTGTACTCGGAAGGGAAATGATAGCAAATTATAGTTATTAATTATAGGAAATTGGATTACTTTAATCATATTATGTAATTATAGAACAATGGAAGTCTTATTATTCACTTGTACAAAATTACCATTGAGTACATTCTGAAAATTCATGAACTATCCCATACCTTTTAGCACTGAAATGCTTTAAATATTGAATCTCGTCAAGCTATTACTTCAATAGCAGAAAAATTATTCCATGAGTAAATTTCATATGTTGCAGAGTGTCTATCTTAATGATTAACAGGTAAACATTTTACTACATGATTTTTCTATTATTTCAAGGAAGGGCAAATAATGTTCGTAAAGCAAATGCAAATGCCAGATTCTTAAAAGCTTTCGTAATAAATTGCACTAATATCATCGATAAACCTTTTCCCAATTAGTAATTAATGCAATTAATGTCATGTATGATTCAATGTCTAACCAAGGTAGTATCAATCAATGAACTGGCTCAATCAGACAGCCTCCCATCATGTTATACATGATTGGATATAGGTACCACGTCTGTATTTTCAATCTTGGCCCAAATTTGCACAACTTAGGCCAATTCAGACGAAATTAGATGAACTTATACCAATTTCAACCAATGTAGACCAATTTAGCCCGACCTGGTCTAATTCGTGCCAATTCGGTCTTCAAGTCGTTTGTAATTTGAAAAATGCTACATATATGCGTGTTATATGATATAAACAACATAGAATAAGTTATGGAAGGACTCCTAATAAAGTAGGATTGAATAAAATGAACCAATAAGCAATTTTGATTGGGGACTATTGAATAATGAATGGGTTGTTTAAGTATAGAAATAAGGGAGTTATGAGTAGATGTAGTCGACAATATGCTAGAATTGCGTAGGTAATAGTTTTCCAAGTACCAGAGAATGGGAGCTTAGAGAGAATCAAGGAATGGAAATTTTGTCTGGCAGTGAGTAGTTGGCAGCATAGCCCTACTAATGCAGAAATACATGAGATAATAAAGAATGGGGAATTGAAGCAGAGTCGGGGACGCAAGGAAGAGAATTGAAGGAGTTCCGTGCACGCTAGAGTGGTCACTCATCGAATCCTTCCGCATCGGTGACAGCCTCCTAGCGATGAGTTCCGAATTTGAATAAATGAATATAAAGATACAATAAATGACGAGAGGGAAACTGAATGAATGAATAGAATAAGTGGAAGCTCTCTATATAGCCCGCCGAGACCTGTCTGCATATACCAAGAATAACATTTACCTATTTATGTTTCCTACGTGTGGAGATAGGTGTGTGAAAGCATAATTCTGGGAACCAACGCTATAGGTGCCCCCTTCTCCTTCTATCTGTGTACATGAAACATTTATCGCCATGTGTAAGAGACCAGCGAGGAATCCGACCACCGCATCATGCGGATTCTAATTCTATCAACGAACCCAGTTCACATAATATGAAATGCCCTTCTCTTTTGCAAAAATATGCCTTCCCCAATAACGAATTATACTTGTCAAAATAAATAATCATGAAAAATAGGACAAATTATTCGTAATCATGTGATAAGCATTAAAATCATAACATAAATATGTATAATGACTTTTCCTGCAAACATACTAGGAACATCTACGCAGCCAACGATTCACACCATTTGTAAATAAAATCGGATGAAATCAGATGAAATCGGATGAAATCACATGAAATCGGATGAAATCGGATGAAATCAGATGAAATCGGATATAATCAACCTAAGCAACTTAAGAACAATCTGGACAAACTTAGCCCAATTTAGACTAACTTAGACCAATTTACATCAGGCCAACTTGGACTAACATAGTCCTACTTAGTCCAACTTGGTCCAACTCAAAATTAATCTAACCTAAACTAACTGTCTATAATTGTGATAAAAATGTGTTAAAAATAGTAATATGTCAAGTTACAAACATTTTTAAGGCTTTTACTTAATGACATGCTAATTTTTTTTTTTAAATAAAAAACTTTTTGGCTTATAATTGGTAAAAGAGAAGATCTGAAAACCATTATGTAACGCGAAGATTCCTTAGTAAGTTAGGACATAAGGATAAGCCTGATTGCTGACTGTACTAGGACAGATATAAACTGAGTGGACTAGGAGTGCGAGTAGATAGATAAGTACCTGCATAATATATCTGGAGACAGAAGAGCCGTGACTATGGAGAGAGAAAGAGAGACTGCAATAATAATAGCCTTAGAATTCCTTTCTCTTGGTTACTCGTAACTCGTAAAATAGACTAACAAGCCAAACTACCTAATGCTATGCCACACTCTTCAAATCACATCACATCGCCGTTTCATTACCATATGCAAACAAAGATGAACACGGTGATAATGAGACTTGAACCACTTCTCTCACTTGCAACACTCGACTTAAACTACATCCCAGCCCACCATGTAATGAAATGAAAGAATCCTGACACATGCTACTAATCTACGCATCATACTATGCCTCATGTATAATTATCATTTCCACAAAGGATTGCGGTCATGGGCTCCGCTTCCTATATATAGCTCCCACTCTCTCAGGTCAAATAGGGTCATTTAATATAGCTTAATTCTCATCCGAAAAGTCAACTCTTGTTTTTATATTTTATGCACCTCGACTGCTCCTTAGATGTTGCATCTACCTACACAATTATCCATTGAAAATAAAACAAGCATAAACCACTACATACATAAAAGCAATTCTGTACCAATTTTTTGCAAGGCTTTAGCTACCTATGTATCATTAGTTCATAACTACAATATTATAATTACTAGGAAACCAGAAATCCAAAATTGAAATACGTAAAATGCAGGAATTCCTCCGCAACTTTCTACGCATCTACGCCATTATACTAAATCCTAACCTTTTAATACAAATCTGTTCGACATCTACAGTAATATCGTCGTTATTCCTTTTCTCCGTTTCTTCATGTTAATATAAGTGCTACATTTCCTGCCCATTCTACTTCGTACTCCATTACATTATGTTACGTTACAACTTAGATGTCTCGCTCTACCCCAATAAATCAGAAATACACCGTAGATTACAAGCGAAAGAAACTCCCATAACCATGACCAGTTATGTTATGCACATAGATAACTCATAAAGATGTCACAGAGGGGTACTGTGATACATCCTCACCGCAGTATATAAGGATACATCGAAAACTTCCGCTATTTATTCGATTTTTATGAGTTGTTACAAAATGTCCTCAAGAAACCATAAGAAAAGCTTTTATGCCAATTTGCAAAAATAACTTACCGTTGGTCTAATTTATTTCGTAATTATACCCTAATTGGGCATAAGCACGATGTTATTCCTACTATTAAAGTGACATGCCGACATGCGTTGCCAAAATTTAGTAGAACTACTAAGTAAGGCCGTAGCCAAGGAAAACAGACATAATATGAAAAAAAAGAAAATTGAACTTCACTTCACACTCGAAAAATCATGAAAAATTCGACCTAATTTTTGGCCTATCAAAGTTTACCCCACGGGCCATCAACTCTGTTACAATTACTAAGCTCCATTAACTAAATGAATATTCATACGCTTTAGGAAAGTTACAATAATGATACGTGGGAAGTTGTCTGCATAATGCATCAATTCTTTCGGGAGCACTGACACTACCTAAAGAGACAAAGTATGTTAAGTTGTTAGATATCATTCAGCGCAAGGGAATTCATTTATTACGTTATCAATAATAGACATAAAGCGGAAAGAAATAATATAAAGTGCTATGGATCTGCGTCCCACTCAAAGACGAAACCAGTTAAATGGAAGAATTGAATGAGTGACCTATCAAAGAATAACTACTGCCAATTTTTTCCCAAGACAAAAAGTTCCATGTGAGAAAGTGAGAACATAATATTGAGTTGATGTACCCTTTAACAGCTTGCTTTATGCGATATAGGCGAGAATGTAAAAAATTGCATATCCTCTGGCCCCATCATAAAAGAATCAGACTTATATAGAATATGAAAATAATCGGCGTATTGACGCGAGACAGAACACGACAGATTCCATGTAATTCGAACTGAACAATTCCTTATTGCTAGTTTGTCAAAGACATTGGCAAAAGTCTATTGTCATATCCAGCATAAATGGTTCATGGTACTAAAAATATTATATGATTAAATTATTGCTTAATATTATATATCGTGTCAAATCAAAGTATATTTTAACCTTACTGAGTATTTAGATATCCAAGGCTACTGGAGTCGATAAAATAGGTAAATGACTGGCTAAAACCATTTTTGATCAGTGGCCAAAATAGCTACTATACTATGGCTTCCTTGGCCGCTAACGATTTATTAACCGTCTAAAAAGTCCTCGACTAACTAGAAAATTGTAAAACTACTGATTAAAATGGAAAATTGACTTTATTTTTTATTTTTAATCTACTAAATAGTCAAAGCATTTGAATTTCAACATTTCGATAATGAATTTTAGATATTAATAACTGTTTTACATGCAATTTACAAAAGTATCAATATTTCTATCGTACACAAAGCAGTACTGCAATAATATTTTGTCGTCTAGTAATATATTTTCATAAACGTCATTCAATAATTGTGTAATTTGACTGCACACATCGGGGTATCGGTAGGTTAACAACGTGTGGAAATGAATTAATGAAATAATTAATGAGACAGGACAGGCGACATGAAATCAATTGAATGGAGTTGTTCTTTTATGTGCAATTCTTCCGTGCATATAAACTGATATTATGATATGTGCACAATCGGTAAGATCGCACTAGGTTCGACAATATGTTACGTCCCTTTTGTTCACAGCTTTCTGATATAAATTAGGCGGTAGTGAAAGGACTCGTCGCCTGTTCAACCCGACACTCACGCCTGGTCTATACAATCCCTACTTTTACTTTGCACTTATCCACGCACAAAAGAAGGAGAAAGCATTTAACTTTCTCTCTGGCAAATATAAAATGTGAAGGTATCTGCTTAATAAATTATAATAGGAGTGTACCTAGGATAATATGATGCCAAAGCCAACAATAACTCTGTAGCAGAAGCCAAGTCGATGATGCAGTAATGTAATAGATGAATAGGAACGCCTAACTTACGTGAACAATGAACACTTATTCATTGGACACAAGTGGCGGCACAAGTAAGTGACACTGATTGCATGTTCTTCACTATGTATGTGGCTCTGGCGTCGCAAGATTTCCCAACATGTCCTCCTAGACGCCCTAACGACACAAAACACCAAAAGTGCTAAGTAGCAACTTCCCCATAATCTACGTTGATCCTAGTCATTCTCTAGAAACTTGCATTCCCAATTATTAAATAGTAATTCAATTTATTGATTTTTGATATTCTCATGAGCTAAGTCCAGAGGAATCTCTAAATGCATGCGTTGAAGTCATTAATTATCTGTCAATATTCTATTTATTGTAGAAAATAATGATATTTTTTAATATATTTCATTAAATTTATTTCTAATCTTGCAATAGAAGGTACGAAGACTAATCTTACAGATTGCACAATTCTTATTCATTGTTGTTGATTTATTATATCAATAAATTGCATGGTCAAATAGTTAGAATTCATTCTTTAGGGTACTATTTACTATACATTCTGAAAAATTATATTTTTTAAGCAACTAAAATGACCTAGCAATAACCTAGATAAAAATCTAGCAATAACTGTACTTTTGTTACAAAAAACTTTCTGCGATCCTATGCATTGTAAACGTTGCGAAGCCTCCACTACCAATATTACCCACCTAGTCTATCTGGTTGTGTTGAAAAATGCTGGTAGGTAAAGAAAACTGAATATTGGGCATCCAAAAATATAGTATTGATTAGTGGTTAAGACACGATCCATTGTATGAATTTGATGGAAAATAAATACATGCAATTTAAACAACATTCCAGGAAAATATGAAAATATAATAGCCCATTCGAGGAATAAATGCGTAGAATCACACACGTCAACGAATTATGCATGGAGCGTTTAGGTAGCGTGGAGAGTAATCCGGATGCCATAACATACTCATAAAAGAAAACTGCCAAAGTATCTAAACTAGTGCAAACTTAATATGATAATGATAGAGCTTATACTCCCAAAACTTGTTTAGAGTAGTCAAGTAGTGTCTTCTTTACCTTTCCAATTAGAAATCAGTTTTCTGGGTGAAACCAGTTACTATTTAATAGGTATTGATTATTGTACACGAACCTTAAAATTCCTCAACTGGTAACTTTCATACATAAACTCTACCATATCGTTTAATATTATGTTCAACTTACTAGGAAGTGAATAAGAAAAATGATGAATTTGTGTGGGGTCTAAAATGTAATTAATTCAGATTTAAACAGTAAAGGTTTTAACTATTTGCGCCTTTAATATTAACAAAATCTGCAAAAATTTTCTATTTCCTTGAAAACCTAAATAATTTGAATAAGCGCTAATTATCAAGAAAAAATGACTTACATATAGATGACTCCAAGATTGAAATGCGCACCATTGTGCAGTGGATTAGAGTTGATAGCCCGTTGGAAACAATCTTCAGCAGATGACAAATCGTCGGAAATAGCCCCGAGATTATTATGTGCGCTGGAATATTCTGGCCAAAGACTGAAATTGAAAGTGTCAGAGGTGAAAAGACTTAAAGTGCTACTTTATTAAATTTCAATATTTGTTAAATTAATGTGATTTGAAATTATTGAAATGGTTTTTTCTACTAGAGCATGAAAGTAGCACTCAAGTTATGACTATTTATATTTAAACCAATTCAGATTTCCCTCGGCATTTTAAGTTAGTTTCTTGGCGTGAACATGAAGAAATTATGGAGCTATAATTCGTTATGCGAATGCTACAAGGAAAGCAATCACATTATTTATATTGAAGGAAATAAGGAAAATGATTTTGAAGATTCGTTTTCTTTGCTGGTGGCATTCGGCATGGCATTAGCATTATCAATTCTCGTGTTCACTCAGTCAATTGACATCGTAATTATTAAATGGGAATATTTGTAGAGTTTGGGCTATAATTGAAAACTAAATTTAGAATTCTATTTGACATTAGGAAGAGGGAACAAAAGGACGTCATAAGGGAGAGTGACAATCCAGTCGTGGCAACAGATTCTATTATTTCGAAAAGATTTATTTGCTGCGGGAAGAGTAAAAAATAAATCAATAAAACAATTTGTGTTTGTATATTTTGACTCTCGTCGTTCATTTTTTTCAGTTATTGTTTTGTATGTAATGTATCAGCATAGAATTTTCATGGCTTCTCTAATTTTATATAATTTGATTGTTTTGAAGATTGAGAAAACCCTGTGGGATTTTTATCATTGAGCTTATAGAAAGGAAGAAAGTTGTGGAATGATCAGAGGATGGAAAAGGATGTTTTATATTCAAGATAGATATACTAAGTACACATAATGGGCGAATGGAGACAGTTCCGTTGTATGCCGTAGACAATGTCGACTTGAATATATTATGATACGATAGTTACGAAATCGTTTTCCTTTGTATGTCATTTTACATTGCATTATAATAAATTATATTAGCTGAACAGACATAGAAAGATAGAAAAAAGAGGAACGGAGAGAGTTGGTCCTTCTCTTTTGCTTTCATTGCTAACCAATTCCCTTTCGAGTTCACCTCAGTTCCCCTTATTAGCCTCATCCATCTTATTCTTGCACAATTTCTCCTAGAAAGACACGCAAACATTTTATATGCACTCTTCCCTCCGTTTTGCCACTACCTACCTAAATATCTCCTCCTGAGCAACTTACATTCTCTAATGCTAGTCATAATACATATGCGGGAGCTTCACAGATACTCATGCAATATTATGTTGAATATTGGCAGGGATAGACCTCATATAAATTGAATGGTATGTCCAGGAACTCACGAGTACAGAAAACTCTTGTAAAATTGGATGGCTTGTTTATTTATACCTCAAATGGGAGAGATATAGCCTGCCAACTAAACACACTCCAGTCTGTCAAACCAATTCAGCTCTCTATATTTCTGATTTATGTCCACCGCTTTGACCTATACTCATAATATGAGCTCACTATCTGTCCTCCAATGTTTTGTTTTTCAAATAACAACTAAGTACTCCCAAATTCTTTCCAATACCTATACCATTCTTTCTTATACACATTTCGCCAATATCTGTTCGCGGAGGTATCCAATGCTTAATTAATTAGCACCAATTAAGTGGACGCAAATAATTACTGAAGTACTTACTAATTCCACTACATTCCATCATTTTCTCCTATCTCTCCCTACTACTTTTCTTTCAACAAATATTTACGTTTCTTTCCTTTGACAATTATAGGCTACAACTTCAAATTCCAGAATGCTCCGTTCACTAGACACAATAATAACATTTTGTGGCAATCTAAACAGATAACGCCATCATTGATTCATTTTCCTATGTATTGACAACAGAAACCTCATTCTATGTCTCATGTCATTCTTTTCTTAAAACATACAGCAAGTTTAGTCTTTTGGCACAAGTTTCAATATGCAATACGTAAGAAAAGTCAAGCATTCAACCGTGTCGTGGCGTCATTTTTTAGAATGTGATGAAGAGTTTCACATTGCCCTGATTCCCTAATTATGGAACATCGTTATCGTAAAATCTAATGTTGACGTTTGATCTGTATTACTAGATACTAAATTGTCTCTAATGAACTTTTGAGGTTTTTCTTTGAAATGTAAAGAAAATATAGTTCTTCAAATCAAATAGTAATTCCATGTAGCAATGATTGCAAGTAAAATGTTAATTATGAGTTAATTATGTCGACGTATATATGTATGTAGACAATGGATGTGGCTATTGGTGATAAAGTGATAATAATAAAAGTACCTTATAGCAATTTTGTAGTGTTTTATAGCAAGTTCAGAATTGCCAGCATCTTTTTGAAGATTTGCAAAGTTGTAGTGTATTTTTGCATTGGTTGGGTTTTCCTTGACGCCAGCTCTGTAAACAAAATGATTGTAGGTGATTACTCCTTGTTAAATGTTATGAATTCACATGATACTTAAGTACACAGAGTGAAGTAGTTAAGTGGTAGGTAGTACTTGTTTGAAAGTTAATATCCGAGGAGAGGCATTATAATAATATGAATGGTCTACTGAGGCTGATACTTTTGTGAGCGTTTACTCGTGACAGAATATCAAAGAAGGTCGGTAATGGGCTATTAAAAGGTTGTCATTAATAGCTAACGGTTATCTGTTGCCGTCTGAAACTCTATTCTATGAAATGTAACGAAGCTCCCTACAATATGAAGTAAAGAAGGATGTTTATTTATATCGTAGTGAGTGAGTAGTTGTCAGATAAACATGAACTCGACTTCAATACTAAAGAGCACTCCCCCTTCGACTAACTTATTACCATTTAGAGACATAAATGGAGGATTTGATGCATACTGCATGGCTGACACACAGATAGTGTATAATACATAATATTAAGTATACAAAAGAGAAGCAGGGAAAACGAAAAGTGCCAACTAATAAAAAATTCGTCAAGCAAGATGTAAAAATTTCATTATAGGCTCTCTGAAACCAGGTCCTCCGGCGCCTTGTCAAATAATTGATTTAGTTTTGCCCTGAATATTTTCTCGTGCTATAGAGAATGGCAAAATGGATACTACTCTACTTATTGACTTCCCACTCGCTCACGGCTCAGCTCTCATACAACTAAGTCGTGTGCAAGTAAAGCACGATGTTTGACAGCCAATATAAATACCTTCGCTAAGGCTGACAGGGATATACAATGAGGAAGCCTAACGTGACGATTACTTCTATGACGGAGACACGAAATTCTTACAATATGTTGCAATATCCATTCACCAACTATTCCTTCATCCATTACTTATGTCTCACATAGATCGTGAATGTTCTCTTCGTTACGGCACGTATTAAGCTAAATTCGAATGCCTTTACTATTGTGTAGTTTAGCGTAAGTGTGGTGAGTGCGGGTCCGACTTCCTGTCCCTACCACTTCTCAGCTCCAAGCACAATCTTCATATAACTCAAATATTTGATGTATTGAATGCCAATAAACAGCTTTCATAAAACATTCTCAAATACTCTTCCATTCTCTCTCTGCCAAATCAAACCACAATCTTCTACCTACACGTTCTACAGAATAATATCTTCTCTCTAGTCAGCAGACTCTTCAAATAACACTCGACTTTCTCTTACAGATATTTTTAATTTCGGACAGAATAATTCTGACTATAGAATTTGCAATTTATCACTAACGTTCATTAATATAGAAAGGGATGCGTTGTTTACCGACATATCTTGACAATAAATGAGCAAAATTTTCCAACTATATTGTGTACATATTTTCTTTCAATCTGCGAGAAAATTAATATACTCCCAAATTGGCTTTTGCTTTATTGCTTCGTCTTTTGCAATTATTAATTAACTCAGCTTTTCTCATCTAAACTAAAAATGTAATCAAAATGTAGCTCTAGAAAATTGCTATTTTATTAAGTTACCCTAGATCAAAGATTTGTTTTAGTAGTATACTATGACATGTTTTAAGATATGCGTAGAATTAATCTGATGTCATATTGTAAACTAGTAACTTGTCTTTAACACTATCACAAATTTACAGATTAATTTTTTCATTCTTGTCATTTAGTAAATAAAATTCGGGCTAAACTCCATCGAGTCGTAAATTATTCCCACCTCTACAGTTTACGCCATAAAATAAGGATTGAACTGTAATTACGAGATACTTAATGTATATAAAAAGCGAATTTAATGCTTTGTATACATCGGTTTGAAGGAATGTCGTTCAGCAGGTGTATGTGATAAATAAAGCAATCAAGCTCGACCGGAGTACTTAGGTATACGGTTTACAATGTATTGTATTGGTCTCATTCTCATGTGATGATGGTCACACCCTAAAATTAATAAACTACAACATGCAACTGCAATTCAATCGCACAATAGCTCACATAACAATAAAATCTGTTTCCGAATGAAAATTAAGTAAGTATGTATAAAGCATTTTTATGTTTGTCAGCAATATGACAATAACTGACAGAAAACCAATTACATTTTGTTTGAACAGTATGATTACTGTTGCGCATTGAAGTAGAAAACGACATCAAATATCTGTAACTACCTAAATAAACCTTAAATATCCATTATTTGATTAATAAGTAAAACATGGTCTTGTTTCTTAAAACTTACTAACTGAAAACTTCTACTCTATACCAAGTATTACTGTTAATATAAATAGGTTAAAAAGCCATGCTGAGAGGTAGCATTTGCATGTATATTTCGATATATAAGTTTACAATAAGAATACCTGCAGAAGAAATAAGGACTTGCATTTAAAATGTGTATTGTTCGGGTTAAATAATGTTTTCTGTCAAGAGAACTGTCTGTGTCAAGATGTGAAGTGGGGTCACCATTATTGAAGATACATTAGCTTCCTACTTTTGTACAGACTATGTGACAGGTATTCAAAAATAGTTGATGTATGCTAGGAAATGTTGTGTGAATGTCCTTGTCGATGGCATAACATTTGTAGGTGCAACGCAGAAACGTAAGAATAATGAATAATATAACACTTATGGTGCATTGCTGGTTTTGAAGCAGTTGATATTTTAGACTGTTCACGAGACGCTTTCCATTGTCAAACTATTTTGTTTAACTTCGTACCACCTATTCGTATTGCTCCCCAACCACTCAATAGTAGTAGTATTGAATTGGTGATTTTCTTTCGTTTCGTATCTGCACGGCATAATAAAATATTGTCCACTTATTTTGCAATGACAGTGTGGGATTTAATATCGATCAGTGTAGAATATCATCTGTTGCAAGTAATGGTAAAGGAAAACAGTTTTATAGTTGTATATAGTAGAAGACAATATACTGTAAAGATACCCTAATCAGGGTTGAAGTAATCAGAGTAAAAGTTGAAGAGCAGAAAGAGAGATGTCTATTATAGTAAATAGGTATATAGTCTATATAGATAGAGATAGGTACCGTTTAAACAAGGAAATGATTTTATATGCATTCATGCGTTAAAGTATAAAGAGCATGTAGGTGGGAATATTATGTCTGTAAGATGACTAGCAGAATTGAGTGGAGTTGAGTTGAACTTCGAAACAATAAAATATCCACTTTATAAGTCAGTATCCAGTAGGGCCTAGAAAAACTATTTGGGTGGATATCTAGTAAATATATGGAGTAAAAAGCATAAATTTTTCTTTGCTCACTTGACTTGGTTAGATTTTGCTTGGATGCTTAGCTTTAGCTTGACTTTGTTTAGCTATGACGTTTCAGTGTTTCCTATACCTTTTCTTCTTTTCCTTGAATATCTCTGTTGGACGCTGAACGAAGATCCTTATCCTTATCCTTCTAAACATTACCGAAAAATTGGTAGCTGGCTTTACTATAATGCAGCTTTAGTTCAGTTCTCAGATTCAGTCGAGATAGTTGAGCTTAAGGCCTAAATAGATATAGGCATTCATTCAAGAAAGTCTCTCGGCTGACATAGAAAAAGAAAGTCTGATATATATAAAGAGTATGAAGGATATATGTTTGTGTTTTAAATGTTTTTGTGGAGAAAAGAGAAGTTCTATTTACTACTCTTTCAGTCTGCTACGAAGTGAAACTTTTAATGTTGGTAGAATGGGTTGCTCTCACTCAATCAGAGACTCACTCAGCTCTCCTTTCCTTACCCACGCAACAAACTTTCTTCTCGATTTTGGAAATAGTAGTGAAAGAGTTTCAAAGAAGATACTTTCTATAAAACTTCTATGCTACTCTCTCCATTTATATACCAAGTAATCTATATCTTCTGGGTCAAAATATAAGTGTACATGGTGTATATTATACTTATGTGCGTACCTGACAAGACTAGACATGTAAAAGGATTTTATAACACACGTAACGGAGCTCCAGATAATGTTTACTGTACTACAATTATTTCTGCTATTTACTTTTCCTTACTTGCTTAACATTACTTTTTTTCTCCTCCTCTTACAATTAGCGATGTAACTTCCTATAGGTGTACAATAAAAAGAGTCAACAGAAAAAAAGCTCTTGTAAATGTATTTACCATGTTTCTCTATACTAATTAGTTTAATTACACTTTTGGCAGATACTTTTAAACAACTTGCCTACAACTTTTTCTATAGAGAACATTTCTTCTACCTTACGTATTATCTCTAAATAAATAGTTACAGAGCAAATACATTTCTTAGGCCTTTATGAAAATAACTTGACTTGAGCAAATAAAAACCCTAAAATTGAAAAAGCAATTTTCTGATAAAAAACAAAAGAACTGTCAAAACAATTGTTTTTCATATAGAAGTTGTCTGGCTCTTACACTCCTTCATAGACAGACTGCCAAGTTTACCGGTTTGACTATTGCACTAAACTATCAATAGATTTGGTTTTCCAAGTTACTATGATCGTTCTATCTGTCTATGTATGAGTGTGTGGAATGTAAATCTTTGCCCTCATCCAGAAACGTAATGCATCCGAATACAATATAAAGATGAAATCACGGCTAAGCTCAAGAATGAAGCAACAGTAAGATAAAAAGTCTCCAGTCAACGTAACGCATGAATAACTAAGAGGTAAAGCATAAACTTCCTTGATCCCCTTCCAATTCTAACTTCTCCATGCACAATAGTATACAATGCCAAGGAAAAACGGACTCTGTTCGCCATAGTCTCTGACTATTTGTATATGTGCACATGCTGAAGAACTGCGTAAACATAACAGAACACTCTTAAGTACCTATGTGCATACACAAACCAAACAGACAAATATACATAAGGTAACTCTGCTGAATTGAACTCAAATGTTGTGAATAGATGTGCAATATGGACTCAAAATTATAGTTCTGTGACAGGAGCAAACTCCACATTCACAACGCACACAAGACATTCACAACAGTTGAGAGCGTATAATAATAAAGAACGCAGTACAAGTAATAGTCCACGCTCTATAATGATGCCAAATGGTAATGGTCATGTAGACTAGGCAATGTCCTGGATTTTCATATCGGTAAGAGCTTTTGCGAACAATTCCAACTCGGATTTGTCATTGTCATTGAGAGGAAAGATAAGTAATGCGTCAGTTCAGTGGATGCTACGAATTGAAAGCCAAACCAAGCTACCAGCAAAATAACTCCTTCCCCCTCACTCCTACATCCTTAAGCTACTTCCTTATACTCTCCACACAAACTTACATACTACTTGCTAACCAAATACACACAATGTAACTAACACGTAAGTAATAATAGATTTCTACTCCACTTCTCTATCATGCACAAACCATACACAAACCCAAATCTACCGAATACAATAAATCCAAGTTTATAAGTAAAAATGCTTTTCAACCTCTTTTGGTAAATCCTGTGTTGTTAATTTGTTAACTGTTCTAATTTATCTATATTCACACATTATTGTGATTGAAACAAATACAAAACACGAATCTCACACTGTTTCTCTATTCTTGTATAACTAAAACAATAGTGACTATTTATTTAATTACTTTACCTACATGCATTCATGTAAATGTGTGATAGGAGTATTTTAGTGAAAGAAAAACTTTCACCCGGGTGAGTCCATTTAATACACTCAGGTAAATACAATCAGCTACTTCATTCAGGAGTAGATACGGCAAGATACGACATGATGACACAGAATGCCCCAAGTGTACAGACTGTATACGAGGATAATATAATTGCTGTGTAGGTAAATGACAAAATGTATTGAAACGGAAAACTCTTTTGAGATAAGCAACTATTAGCATAATTGCAGATAGCAACCGAAGTGTGTGGGCATCTGTAAAAACCCAGAAATTTTTCTTAGCACATTATGAATTTTTGAATAGAGCACAGGGTCTCATTGCGGCGTCTATATTTTATTAGCATAAAGAGAACTAGTCCATAGTGATAGGAGAGGAAACGAGAAAGAAAAACAGGAGCTGACTGTAGCGAAAAGTAGTAAAAAATGTACTTATTCTGTAGCACTAAACTACTACATTTTATAGAAAAAGGAAGAAAAAAGTCAGATCGAGTAAGGAAAGTAAAAGAATCTGCGAGCGAAGATAATACTTGTATGATAGTGACATTAGAGATATTTTGTGCTCTCTAAGGTATGGATTGAATTGAATTGACAATGAGATTCAAATGTGAGTTATTTTATAGTAAAAGACGTATATTCAGACAAAGTTGAAGACGCAGTACATGCAATAAATATGTACATAATACATAGCAGTTAATATCTTCACATCACAGTGCATTAAGTATGAAATGTTCAAGACTTACTACTCCATTTTTATGTTGGTGCACTTTTAAGTTTTCTTTTTCTTGGTCGTATTACGACTCCTTATACTTAGCATTGTGTCTCTGTGTAGTATTTTTGTAATTCAGGTTCACAAGGAGTAGATGGGTAAGTATTGTTTAGCATTACATATTAAGTAGGTAGAAAATGATACGTAGATATGTCGAACATTATGTACATACATAATATAGAGTATAGGTAAAGATTATGGATGTGTGTGTAAGGTAAGGTGAAACAACAGTTGACTTTTGTACTTACTCGAAAAGACTGGCTCGAGATTTCCAGACGACGTTCCTCTCCCAAGTTCGGCAGCTGAAGCTCATTAGCATAAGGCATAGGGCAACCAAGAAAAACTTCCGAAGACGCACAAAGCGTTTGTGGAGCAACTGGATTCCTTGTGCGGTCAAAATGCAAACGCCAATGCTGTGTATGAGAAATCAATACTTGTTCAATAATACATACATTGTACAGGCAGACAGATACATAAAAATAAATATGGATGGATGGGTACTTCGGTGCTTGGTTCGTTTGGCTTCACTTGCCTGCCTCCGCATACCTAGCCTTCGTTTTGCTTAGACGGAATTGGATAGCTGCTGGATGGATGGATGGGTGGATTGGATGAGTTCCTGACTCACTGACTAACTCAATGTCTACTACTCAACTCGATCTATTTAGCTATATGCAATTTTCTCTAGGCTGGGTGGCTATAGAAGGGCATGAATCTTCTGGTGCTGGAAACCGGACCTGGCCGTAGTGGCCGGACCTGGCTGGACATTCTCTATGGTCACCGAAGAGATTCGATGATGGTTTGTTTGATTTTCCATCGTGAAGATCCAATAGAATTCCATTGGTTTCAATGGTTCACTGATTTCCTTCAGGCTCATAGGCTACATCGGAAATATCCACTAATATCTTATTTATCCAACACTATAAGTATAAACTATAGTCTCTCTGAGGACATACACATGCTAATGCACCACACTAACCATGTCATACATCATATGTTCCGAATAGTTAGATTGAGAGGCAAGCCAGAAATTCCTCCTCAAGGTAAATGAACAGCTTTTTCCGAAAAAAAGATGAATAGAGAGGAACGATGGATTCTTGCACCCGTTTCACCGCTTATATACATTACATACCCCGTAATTTCAGATCTATCTACTACTAGTCATCCATTTATTTCCTTTTACTTTCTTCCGGATGTTTTTACATCACTTGCTCTCAATATCTCCAATACACTACTATATACAGCCCTAGGTTTATACTGTATACACACATTTGGTAATCTTAACCATATTGCAGAACAAATGCTACAACTATGCCATTCTGTATGAATAAAATTTCGAATGCAGATAGCTTTGTGTGTGCGGTGTCCTTCTATACAATGTTTCTCCCTCTCCTAACATAGATAACACATAAAATATTACATTCTACCTTTATTATTAATACCTACATGTGTACACAATTTCCTTTTTGAATATCTCCTATACAATGACGATAAAATCCGATAGAAAGAGCTAACAATAAGTCCATAATATCACTCCACTATAACATAAACCTATAAACTTATTTGCTATGAAGCTAGTTCTTCCAATGTTTATCTTCAATTTCCATAGCACAATTATCCATAATACACGAATACATACAGACATAATAATAAAGATTTACTACCTAAATGCAAACATACAAATAGAAAAATCAAATGAGCCTATTAGTATCCCATTTCGTGATGCATATTGATAACAAATGATTTTGTCAACAAACGCTCCTGTCCTCAAACATATTTTGTCAATACAAAAAGCATGTCTCCATTATTACAGGTAAGTACTGATTCATAAATTCGTATATTATTTATCTTCACGTTGTCATATAGTATGAAGTATAAATCAGTACCATATAAATAAATAACAATAATTTTTTTTGGACTTACAATAATGCAATAGATATTTATTTTTATGCTCAGCATTAATGATGGCTTATCTGTATTTTCTCCAAGTTTTTATCTGTCCATTCAATGACGCTTACAATTAAATTAAAAAATTTTAAAGATTAATATGTGAAATAATCATATTCAGTGCTAAGAAGGTTGTTGATCTGTTTCTGTAAAATTGCGCACTAGTATTAGGGAAAGGGTATGAAATTTTTTTTCTGATTCTATGTCCAGGGTCAATGAGACTTACTTTAAGCACACCATAAAGAATCAAATGTGCCTAAGTCCTATGTATTGATGTACAGGAAATAGTAGTGTCAGATGTGGTATGCATGCTTCACTTTGTTGTGGTTTAATGAACCGTTTTGAAACGATTTCAACTTTAAGCTTAAGATTACCAGCAAATATCAAAATACAAACAAAGTGTACTTGGTGGGTTTTTTGATCTAGTTCCTGAACAATTAGTGCTAAACTAGGCGAATTTCAGATATGTTTGGTGGGGTACTAATAGAGCAAGAGTTCTTTCTACGCATAGATTAACAATTTAAACTTTAGAAGACTATTTCAGAGTCAACTAGTCAAGTCCAATGAGGAAAGAAGAAGCCAGAGAAAATTTAAGGCATTTATTTCATTAAAAGAGAAACACACCGGTGAATTCTTATTGTTATGTAACTGTGCAATAACTCAGCACGTAACTACTACAAGCAGACAAATCATTCTTCTAAATTCTACAACCTTTTTTAACCTACATACCAACATATTGTTAACTCTACGTTTTAATAATCTCCTTTATGTTTGTACCAGTCTAGTAGTTGTGTAAGTAGTTTTGGTATGAGTACATGTAATTAGGCACACAGACACAGCACGTAGCTAAAGTAGGATTCTGGCTCCACTCTTAGTACTCAACTATATTATGTTATGTAAGTACACGTATAGGCATTGTAAGTACAATACAGTTAGTTAGTAAAGAAGTACCTACTTAACAGAACTAAATACTTCTTTGCACATCTACAAGATGTTCTATTATATCTGCTACCATCCCTCACCTTTCCAAATACAAATTGTACTCCTTCTAAAACATTCTTGTGATGAGTTTGCTAAAACTGACTCAAATTAGTTCAAAATGACTTAAAAACGTATTCCGGTCAAAAACAATTATTTTGTAATATGTTCTATCCTAGTCATACTACTATGTACTATTTAGATGCTAGCTTAGGTGCTTTCAAAGAAACATAGCGTGGCAAAAAAATGTTCCTTTTTTAAAAATTCAGAAAATATCCACATGAGGCTAAATTGCTTTTTCGAGGACGGAAGCTACTTGACCAATGTTAATTGGTATTTATAAGTATTAGTTGGGATTTAGATTTAAAAAGAGCGGATTAGAATATTTATACGCCTTAGTGTATTTTGTTTGACAGAAGGAGGCATATATAAGGCATTGGGGTAAAGATAGACAATCTGTGAAAGTCAATAGTAGACTTTGACGTTGCTTTAGTTGGCTAACTGTGTCTTGTCTTGTATCTAGGTTTGAGAAGTTTTCCGAGAGTTGTCTAAATAGCAGGATTTCATATGTTTATAGCGTAAGTGTATTTGAGTGAGAATATGGGGCCTAAATGGGAGTAATAGGTAGGATACAGACTTCTTGCCAACTTTGAGTAAACTATAGCACTTCTGCTGCTCACAGGGCGCAACGGTATTCAATTAAAGTCCCTTCAACCGTTAGTTAGTTGCTTCACTACGTTTATTCAAGACAAAATGTAAAGAAAGGTAAGTTTTCCATATAGTAGGTCTTATCTAGAGTTTATTAGAGTCTCTGTCTGCAGAGTAGTAGCTTCTCTCTCGCTATATAATTACATAAGAACTGACGTAAGGTAGGTAGGTGCCAGTTAAGCAGTAGTTACATTATATTAGTATAGTCTGAAGGAAAGAGCGGAACCAAACCACCTAATACACAATTTGTGCTTTTCCCATAAAAGACTAAAGGAAATGCTTACTTATATTCTACGAGTCAAGGAGTGCACTGCATTCGTGCCGAAGGGAATAGAACTTTCGGAAAGAAAGAGCCTCCGTCTCAAGTTGGTCCATTTTAGGTTGCATTAAATACATTGCCGGCATGTGTACTTTTCCGTGCCTTACTTTTCTCACTAACATAATATTATGTAGTTTCACTTTCAGTTTTTCCTTTCTAATTTATTCCCTAACATTCTCAAACAGAAATACGCAACACAACATACACACATAGAGAGAGAACATTCTTGTAGACTACTTCCTTCGGATCACTGACTCCCCATATTATTATGAATATAAATTATTAATATAAAAGCCAATGAAATCTAAAGACAGTGCGGCTACAGCAACATACCAACTCCTAATAAATTTCCACCAGAGTGTCTATCTCCTCTACTCTATGGCTCAAAACCCACTTTCCCTTGTTTACTTTATCCCACGAACGTGTCTCCCAACTTAGACAACAAAAACGACCAACTATAGCTGAAAAGCCAAAACACTAACTACTACCTACTACATTGAGAGACACAATAATTATGAATTTCAAAAGAAAGATGAGATTCTTCATTCAATGACACTCCCAACTTCTAAAGAGAGGATACCGACCTCGGCGTCAAAATGCCAACACAAAATATTATAATTATTTTTAGAGTGCTTCAACTATATCGTCAACACTCCAACTTTCCTTATACAACGATAACGATATTTCACCTTTTTTTATCAAACAGTCTCAAATTCACCCAAAATATGTTGAAATAATAATGAATTTTTAAAATGCATAACTATTTAATTAAAAATATTAATACTGCCTCCTTTTAATGGCAATTTCATAATACCAAAAGGATTTTCTAAGAAAGGATTTATGAATCTCTGACACATTTTAGTACACTCAAGTACAGTGTACATAGTCTATATTATATTTACCTAGATACTTATGTTATTTATGAGTAGATCCTTCTTAATTGCATTTTACAAGTACCTAAGAAGTTATTTGAGTTTGATGTAATATTTGTGTTGTCCATGACGTCAAAAGATTGGTTTTTGGCTGACAATATTATTTTGCCCAAACGTGGTTTGCATATGGGCTTTAATAAGTATTTGTATTAGAGGGAATATTGCGTCAAAAGAAAGAATGTCTATCATCTGATGCTGAAGATATAGAGATGCTGTGGATTTAGGTATTTTTGGAGTCTTTGAAGATGTAGACTTCTTATTATTTCAGGATCGAGTGAGTTAAGCAATGCAAATAGCCTTAGCTACTGCTTTACATTATTAGTACATTCCTTAGCCTCCTGATCTACATTTTCAATGAGTCCATCCAACTTTAATAAGCAAGACTTTGAAGGTAGTGGAGAGGATTTAAAGATGCTGGGGAACTTGTTCTGAAGTGATGATCTTGTTTTTTACTCTGTCTGAGTCTGACTAAAATTTGAGCTTAAATCATGTGAAGGAGCCCTAAAATCTGGATGTTCATTTTCATTTTATCCGCTTTTGTACCTTGTAACTAATACAATGCTCGTAAACAAAAATTCAGTGATATTACAGAGAGGATATTTACACAGTGTGAGTTGAGCCACATATGAGACAGTTTCATGGAGGTCGGAAAAAGAAAAAGAAGGATGGGTCGCCTTCATCGTGGAAACTTTATTGCACAAAGTGTGTGTTTGAGCAAACGTAGTCATCATAGAAATAGAAATCAGATAGCCAATATGCTGCTGGAGAATATAATCCTGCATCCAGCACACAGCTTTTATGACAAGCTGAAAAACAATGTGTATGCAAATTACTTTTATACGGTAATCTCACCAGCGTCCCTCTGTCATTGGTTTCCTACATAAATATAACTTAGATTTTAAATGCAAAAACTTTTGTTGCACGTTGCACTTTTTGGGAGCCGGAGATAGATTCAATATATTTGTGGAACATTTGTTATTTAGGAGGAGGAATTTACGGAAATATAATCCAAGCACAGAAGATAGAGGGAAGAGTGACTAAATTGAGTAGCTATTGTTCTCGGTAAAATATTAGATGCAGAACAGTAGTGGCTAATGCATACACGAAATAATCCTTGCTTTCCTGCTGCGCATCCGATCCACCCAATCCAATCCCATCCACTATCAACTCCAGACGTTCGAGTACTATTGTTCTATATGCAAGTTATTGCATTTGAAAACATGTTATCGTAATATTCTATATCTACGTTTTAGGTTAAGGTTACATCTAAATGGTCTTTCAGTCTAGTGGGACATGTATTACACAACAATGGGGAAGGGGAAGGGAGACGTGATGAAGTCCATGAGTTTCCATCATCTGTACATGCTTTACGATTGCTAACCATACATTACACGTAATATAATGTAATACCTAACCCTTATAGGTAAAAACACATCTTTACTTCCTATTAGCACTCGCTACATCTAATATCGAGAAATAAAGAGAAATGAGTAGTAACGGCCGTAAGTACCTTGGAGTATACAGTATTCGCTCAGCTGCAACAAATCCGACGGGAAAAAGTAAATTAGATGCCGGAAGAAAAGGAAGAGAGATAAAGAGTAGTGAGGAAAATACTAACGCTCCTCCTGTTTTCCATCCCTGCAATATTTTGCCAAAATATACGCATTATGTCCAATTCTATTATATCTAATGCATTACTTATTGCTTCCTAAAATTCATACAACTACATCTCTACTACTACAAACTACAAAGCAATATTTGCATATTACAGGTACATGTCATTCAACTAATAATTATTACTCCATACTAGAAATTTAATCATATTACAGCCATTACGTTAAATTATTGAAATTATTCCAAGTGCATATATCCAATAGTATATATTTTACAATATTATGCGACATATTTATCGAAAACTGCTTTTGTTTCATTGCTTCTATATACTTTAAAGCAAAGTAATACTTAAAAGCGTCACAATTGTATTGATTGACTGCAATTGGATTTTTAATGGCCTTCTACCAGCAATTAACAATATATTATTACGATTTCTAAGAATTTATGACATGTGAACATGCATGATATAAATTCTTGGAAATAAATATTATAAAATACATGGCGGAAGCATGCATGCAGTCAATGCATTGCTGAAACAAATCACAGTGTATAATAAAACAGCGTTCTTTGGTGTATACGACAGTTGCAATGTATGTGACAGTGCTGAGTCTAGCTACTTTGTGTTAAAGTTTGGCAAAGACAATAGGTATTATTATCGATATAATATAATTTACAAGCTTTAAATGCAATGGCGCAAAATTGAAATTGTCAGTAGTATATTTTTAGTTGTGTGTAGGCAATCAGTAATTTAATTATGAAAATTGATGATTAATAAGAATGACTATTGAGTTTCTAATGACAGAAAGAAAAACGTCATGAGTTTTTATTGCTACAATAATTTTCTCGATGAAGCAGAAATCTTGTAGTCTCCAACAAGAGCAGAAAATGTAGTAGGAAGAGTAGCTACAACGAAAGTTTCCTTTCGAAATGGCACGGAATTACATGGTGAATAGAAGATACTACTTGGAAAGGAAGCTTTCGTTCTAGCAGTCCATCCCACTATCAATGCTGTTCGTTGGAGACTGCAACTCCTGAACCTCACAAAGAGAGACGTAACATCAGCTAAAATCAGGACTGAGTGAGTGTACTGCTCCTCACCGTTACAGTACAATATTTCTCTGGCGCATAGTACAGTACACTATGCTTGACGAACACCATCCTCCAACTCCACCCGTCTCAACGAATACTACATTTTTCCTCATCTACTTATTCCTCAAGAACAGTTTTCAAAGGATGACTATAGCACTATGTTTTGGGGAAGAGAACAGTATACTATCCACACATTGTAGGATGTGTCCTCTGCTCTCAGTGCTCTGGACCTGGAGAAGAAAATGCCATTTCCAAATACATGTTCTAATATAAACTATGGTCTGAGAACACTGTCATTGTTGTTTATTGCGTGTTTGACTCTAATTGAAAAGTAACCCTTCTATGTTCCTTTAAGATATCAAAAACACATATGCATGTTAAGGTTGGCACTGAAATGCTTAATATACATATATCTGTTTGTGTTTTTGATATTTTAAAAGTTACTGATCTGCAACTAGGTAAAATTAATAATGGACACAGGTTGGCGTTGGAAGAAATATTAATTTCTTTACGGAAGCTTAATTACTTATTTTTGTTGATTACTATATAGTCTCCAAAAAATGAAAAGGAATAGAATACAGTTTGCTGGAGAAGAGGTGTTCCTCAACCTCGGGTTGACAGTATACTGTTCCGTCTCTTCCTCAGTAATAAAGTATACTGAGTGAACTCATGTTCAAAAAAAACAAACGATTAAAATTTGTGATTTTTGTACTAATGGTCACCAAAAATCTAGTTGTATTTAATACACAACGATTTTAGGCTTAAATAATAGCCAAACAATTCAAGAGAAGTATTCAGTATACAGATAGCAGATGCTGTATATTGTTCCCATTGAACTGTTCCTTACAGTAACAAAGTAAGTACACTCAGCTCTGCGCTATGGTTTTAGCTGAAAAAAATCGCGTTGTTTGCCTTATCCCTATATCATTGGAATTGGAAGTTCAGTATTGATTCTCGATAAATTTTTTCCTTTAATGAATGTGTTTCAGTAAGCATAAGAAGAAAAGTACTATAATGCAAAATAATAATTTGAATTTTAAATTATTTTATTTTAGTCGTGTAATTTGTATTATATTCTATTTTATTTTAGTCATGTAATTAGTATTATGGTCTATTTTATTTTAGTCGTGTAATTTGTATTATATTTTATTATTTGGCAAACAACCTAACCTAATTGCGTAGTCGATTAGGTTAGGTTACTAAAATTCCTTCTGAGTAAAATAGGACTTGATGGAGACAAAACAAATAAAGACGACCGAGTTCTAAAAACCAAAATCTCCACAGAAATGTAAATTCTAATTCATTAACACAAATTACATAAGCAGTGGTAATGTAATGTCTTATATTCGCGTCGTATGGAAATATGGATGCAGCATGCTTAAGTTAGCTTTAAACCATAGATACCTATTTGCAAGCAAAAGACTAGAGAATCAATATGCGACAGAATGTTGTTAATAGGGTGTAGGTACTACTTAAAAGTTTGTTGGCAATATTTAATGACAAACATAAGGGTCGAAAAGTCTAAGGTAACGCATGTTCTACAAATAATTTGATGTCTTGCAACAATATTTTGAAAAGGAACAAGTGTCTGAAATCATTTACTTAGACTAAGGTACGTATGCAATACGCAAACAATGAAAAACAGAAAATCGACCAAAAGAGCTGTCTAACTGTCAGAGCCTGACTATGTCAAGTTTTTTCCTCACATATTGTTCGTCAAATACAAAAAAAGTTAGCAGGATAATTTACGAGCTTGGAAGCTTCCATTCGATTTGCGAGGTTTTCCAACCTGACTGCCGTCCTTTTTTAGGTATCTCCGAGAAGCATCTCTCTCTCTCCGTTTAACGCTAGGCAAATGCAAAGCTCAACCAAAGCACAACATTATATAACAAGCTGAGGATCTTTTTGGTGTACTCCATGGCTCTAAGTAGAGTACAAGTCAAGCAGCTTCTATCTAAAGCCGGTGTAATAGAAGATGCTATTGAACAGGAAGCTTTGGTTCTAGCACACAATCCTGCTACGAGTGCTGCACGTTGAGACTTCAGCTTTTCTGTCTCACACTCAAAAGCTTATGGATAAAAACTCTGCTGTTTGTCTTGCCTCAAAAGTAGAGCACAAAAGAGGATCGCATACATGCACTACATAAATATTTCAAACAACTGCACGGCTTTCCTTTGTTTCACGAGAAGATACACATTTATTGAGACTTCATAAAGTACCTTAGTTCCTGCTTGTAAATTATTTTGTCCAGTGCAATGAGATTAATATAATATGGACACATTAATCAAAATTTATGTCATGAAATACAATTTTTATGTAATTCTGAACTCAAAGTTGTATTCCCATTCGCAGCTTTATTTAAAGGTGAATTGTATAAAGCTTGGCATCTCATTCAGACTGGAAAAACAGTCGAGTTCTCAAATATCAAAAATTGTACTGAACTTGTCCGACAAAAATACAAAGCATTGATTGGGAAAGTACAGAAGAAAACCATGACATAAAACTATTTGGATTAGTTACACGTAGAAAAATTTCATGTTGATTTTCTTTATTTCTTAGCAATAATAGTTATAAAATTTATGCTTAGTCTTCGTCAAGTTTCTGTCGTATGCATCTTACAGGGTTAGGAAATTAATTCAGTATGAGATTTGTACATGTATCCTAAGCAAGGAGGTATTTAGAAAATATATCCGTAGAGGGCTGCTAATTTTCAAAAGTGAGTATTATATACAGTGTACAAAATACCATTTACCACTTACCAGTGGTAAGTGGTTTTTAATGGTATTTAACGTTAAATACCACTACCTAAAAAGTAGTGGTAAGTGGTATAAATGGTAAAAATGGTAAAAAATAGTTTCATTTAAATTTCGTGTTTGAATTTTGAACAAAATTTGGTGCCAAAGTATGAAATAGCTTAGCAGATGATCGTTGTTGTCAAAAATTGGTAAGTGTTCATCAATCAGAGTAGGATTCAACCAATGGAAGAGCTAACAACCCTTGCCGATTGAGAAATTAATTGCAATTAAAATAGCATCAATTTTAAATGGGCGATACCAAATACAATCTTTCTTTCTTCATTTTTTTATAACTTTTGGTGTACAATCAAATAAATATGATTAATTTAATTGACTAAGGGGCTAATTGGAAATATTTCATAGAAAATAAAGTTTTAAAACTTATATTTTAGGAAGTCTAGTGTATCTGTACTCGCCTGTCTAATCAATCGCTAAAATTTACCATTTTTACCATTAAATGCATTTTTACCATTAAGTGCATTTTTACCACTGTGATGGTAAAAAAGGCTAAAAAGTGGTAAATTTTGTACACTGATTATATATTTAAATAAAATAAAATGAGCCATCAATTCTAAATCTAAAATTGTATGAAGTTTCACTAATAGTATTAGTTCAATGGTTCAAAAAAGCTCAAAGAAAATAATGGAAAAGTTGTGAAAGGGAAAGCCTGGCAGAATTTTGAAAATTTGTAAATCTTTATTTTCGAAAATTTACTTGACACTTTTGTTTTTATTGGATCTTTTGCAAATATCCCTCCCTTCTCTCATATGAAATGAGCTTCTAAATAGTGTAGCTCACTTGGGAATGCTGCATCAGTTTGCTGAGCCATGTGGGGTTAAGTCCAAGAGGTACACATTTTTTTACTTTTTATTTTCTGCGATTTTTTTGAATCGCTTAATGTCAAACTATATTGAGGACGATCTTCCATTAATACACATTTAGATTGTCTTTTAAATTTCGCATGTAACTAATCTGTGAAACAAATCTTTCTTGGAATACTGCTGGATACTTTGAAGTACATGTAACAATCCCATAATAATTTAGTTGTCTAACCCTGTACCTTTAGTAAAGGGTATAAATTGCAAACTAGATATAATATAACTTGGGCTTTGACTTAATTTGAACTTTGAACAATGCATACCTACACATTATGCAAGGATGCAATAAACTTTTAGACAGATTGCAGATGATGCGGGATTTAAAAAGAAGGCAAATAGCAAATGGAAATAAGAGTGTGCAAACTCAACCGAACAATTGGACTAAATACGATTTTAATGAAAATTCGTATTTAATTACAGTGAATGTTTCTCCAGACTCGTCCCTGACTTTATTTACTCAGTCTTTTGTGTATCGACCAGAACAAATATTCAGTTAAATTGTGTTTGCAAAGCGAAATTGGTACTCTGTAATGGCATAAAAGCAATCAAAAGCTGTAATAAATATAGATTACTGGATACTTTATTTCACTAAAGATTACAAAGGCAGTATCATTTGAAAATGGACTAGAAGGATACTACTTGGAAATGTTTGCCATATTCTTGACAGAGGATACTTAAGCTTATGTTTTAATAGAACCGTTGATTCAATTCTGCAAAGATCAAAAAGCAACATATTGTGATGGGTACACATTAATTCAAAGCTTTTATCCATTATGACATGACCTTTTACTGACAATTTCACAAAGCACTGTTGAGCAATAGTTCAGTCACGTAAGCACCCAGTAAGTGTTTTGTGCAAAAAGCAACTAGTATTTGTAGATATGAGCAAGCTATATGAGAAAATGACTACAGGGTACTATCGTTGCAAATAATTGAAAAATCCTCGTTTTGCAATGAGAACATGCAGGGTTGTATTTTGTCCGGACGAAACTATTACTGTCCAGAACAAAATTAATTTTGTCCCCCTTTTATCCAGAACTGAATTAATTTCATCTAGGACGAAACTAATTTTGTCCAGGAAGAAGTTAATTTTGTCCACTTTTGTTCACAACCTCCTATCCGGACACCAAAACCCTGGATAAAAGCTTCCAAAATGAGAAAAGAGTTTACAGATTTAGAAAAGGCTAAAACAAATAGAATGTTGAGAATAAATGGATAAACTCAATTACTGGTGGAGAGTGTATTAACAATCATAATATAAACATTATAGTGAAAACAACAAGTGTGTGTAGAGTACTTTAAAAGGGCAGAGGTGGGTCATTGAAAGGATATTTATTAAAGAACATTAATTCCGGGTTGTGCCTATATAAAGCGAAGCGTCGAAAGATGTCGGGGAGGAAAAGAGGAATGAAAGTTGAAATGGAGTTAGTGGGAGATATCAGTTTCACTTAGAGTTTGGTCTGCTTAGTTTAGATAGCAGTGGCTATTAGCGAAGCAGGAGTTTATAGAAAGTGAGAAGAGATAATAGAGCTTTGAAAAAACTATGAGCACACGCAACGGCACCCAAGAAAAAGTTAAGTACAAGTACCTTGGTGGTGAAAGAGTGGTATATTAGCCAAGCGAAGATCAAGTAAAACATCCCAGAAGCAAGATTTCTCAGATCCCACAGGGACTCGACCAATGGAATTGATCCCATTTGCCAGTCGTAGCTCAGACGGTAAGGGTACAGCATCAGCCACACGTTGAAGACCGGGAGAAAAGTGTATGTGAGAAGACTAGAAAAATATTCACAAAATACATCACTCACTGTCAGTGGCCACAACAGATGCAATTTTTCCAAACATTCTTCATTCCATCTACAGACTCACTCTTTTAAATACACTCATCTACACTTATCTACCCACGTTTATCCCACATAAATACACTATTAGTAAATGCCAATCCTTCCTCCACTATCTTAAATATATTTATTACTATAACTCTATCACCCTCCCTCATCAATTCACTTTCTATGCGAGGTTAATAATAACCCAGTTCATCTGTATCTGATGTATTGAGGGCATTGAGGAAAAAACGGTCATAAAATTAAAGGCTATCGAATGCTGGATGCATTACAATTAGCACTTTACCAGTATTCTTTGCTCAATAATTGCAATCAATTGTGTGGAGCAGACAGTGCATTGCCTGTGCAGACACATGTGTACTTTGGAACTACTTAGAAAAGAGTATTTGCTCTCTGTGGATCATGAATCAATTTGTTTGTAATTACAGGATGATACAGATAGCATGTTGGCATGTGATGTTTGAAATGAAAGTAAAAGTCCGTGCGCACCAGTTCACAAACAAATAATTCCCGTATAATTGATTTGGCTACTAATAACAAAAGTTTTGGGACGCAGTCGAGTAGCTATCTGGAAATAGAAACGTAAATAGTTTGTTAGTTTGTGTAGTTTAATACATAGGGATGTGCATGAGTGTGGGTGGGAGGATAGGAAGGATACAGTGAGAATATTATATAGAATGTGTTGTGTTCGTATGTTATTGTAGTCACAGTCACTCGGTGAAGAGTACATAGACAAAACATCAATCTTCTAATCTAATCCTTGTTTTACATAGAAATAAGTTGATCCGGAACAAATATTTGATTTCTAGGAGAAATTTTAGGCATTGTAAAGAGTAGCACATGTGGAGCTTCCTCTGGCATACCTATTTGCTCCACTTGGACGTACACATACGTAATGGTAAAAATGGGTTTCATAGACATGTATGTTCTTCTTGACTACATTTAACTTTGTGTGCACGAGATACTAAGATTACTGAAAAGTTAGGAAAAACATCATAGGTAAAATACATGACATATGTTTGCATGTAGTTGCAGAACGCTATTGGCTTTGTTGATAAGCAATTCCATTGAATGGAGGGAAAGAGAACATTGGGGAAAGTGCATTGACTGTTTACCTTACCTAAATACATACATACAAGAAAAGTATGTATATTATGTACAAAGTGAAAGTCGGAAAACGCACACGGTTCTATTCAATGCGAGTTTTTCACTGTTTCCGCGATTCTATTGTATTATTCATCACATCAGCATCTCCACATGTGAATTGATCTCTGTTGTTGGTTGCAGGAGAGAGAACTGAACTGCCGAGACTCACTCACTCTCACCCACCTATCACGGCCAGCTCTCTTAGCTTTGCCTTTCTATTTCAGAACAGACACAACAGACTAGACTTGGGCAAAGTATTTACGTAGAAAGAATAAGGACCCAAAGTACCTCCCTGCAACACTCCCTACCTACACTCCACATATACACATATACACATAGCATGTAATGTAGATCTAGACGACGTTGTTTGTGTGATGCATAGGCACAGAGGTCTATCTTCTCTTTTTTACTCCGCACAACTCTGACTCATGGAAAAACAACTCTCAAATGCAATGTAATGGAATGGAGGAGAGCTGTCGTGTCCTCGTCTCATTTCATTAGATTTTATTTTCATGGCAAACAAGAAATTCTATGGGATTTGGAATTCTGTCCAATTCAATTGTAATACCGACAGAGCGAAACCGAACTCAAATGAGGTTACTTACATTTACTGGGCCCTGTCACTATATACATCGTCCTATCCATTATTCCCTCTTCACATTACCTACTTACTGCACAAATCTACATTGCACGCACCTATGTGCATCTCTAGTATTTATGCAATTGCTCAGTACTTTCACTTGCATTCAATCGACTCCTTCCCCCAGACACTTTTCTATTCTCATATTCCCTCCTCCAACAGCCACTTCACTCAAATGCATTGACTCTACAACTCTAATTGCAACAGACGTCTCTCCACTATTTCTTTTCTGAGTCAATTGAGCGGACTAAATAAGTGTCAAAAAAACTTAGTTTTCTCTTATACAGAAATAAATACTATATAGATGTTCCTTTCGATTGCTATTCTCTACGGGTGCCTGTCTGTCTGCTGCTTTGAATTTAAATATTACATAACCGATGCTCTATGCGTAAGACCTTGAAAACACTCGAGTTACTGGTAAGGTTACTTTAAAATAAATAATGCTACCACACAGGTGTACAATTGGTACAAGTGTGTAACAGTTCAGAAAACTGCTCCAATTGTTAAAAAATCATTCAGGTCGTTGTGTAGAAAACTGGTTCAGTTATAAAATAAAAAGCCAAAGTACTATTGAGGACTTTAATCGAATTTTGTGTTGTGTACTTTTCTTATTGACCTTTTATCCATGAAGCTATGTTTCTTACTTGTATGTATAATACCTAATGCATATAAACTACAGTATGTAAAATGTAAAGAAAAATGTAACTCAAATCACCATACATAATACTTTCTCCATTCTGAATGGCACCATCATAAAAACTATATAACTTTCACCCCAACAAAATTTCGTTCGTGATGATCAAAATTCCAAGTGTAAAACGTTTTCGTGAAAGTTCTTAATCGAATAAATTTTGTTGCGTGCTCACAAGAATGAATGAGAGTGCTTCATTATTAATTAGTTGCGATTGAATTTAGAGATACCTAATTAAACGACAAATGAGCATTGCGCTTTATAGTAGAATATTCGTTGTTAATAACTACAACGTAGTGTGTGGTGGAAGTCTATTTATTATGATGTATATAGCTTTTGCTCCTGAAGCAAAGTGGCGACACGAAAGGAGCAGCAGTAGCACTCACTCAGTTCCATAATATTATTTGTGCCGAGTTTTAGACTGAGATAGAGAAAAGCATTGGTAAAAGGTACTCAGCAAGTTCTCAATCTGCTTTCAGGAAATGAAAAGAGGGGAGCAGTAAATTATTTGGATGAGGAGTCATG
Organism: Tomocerus qinae; assembly: GCA_020055645.1. Classification (NCBI taxonomy): domain Eukaryota; kingdom Metazoa; phylum Arthropoda; class Collembola; order Entomobryomorpha; family Tomoceridae; genus Tomocerus; species Tomocerus qinae. Next base: position 32,146,830 of record CM034548.1, read on the forward strand.
GGAAAGCACTTAAATGTAAATCCATTCATGTTTATCTTATCCATATCAGAATCAATCCGATGGACAAGTCAAGTTGACAGCCCCACAAAGAGACTTAGTGGAGGAGAACGACGACACACACCGACTGAGCTTTTCAGTTCATTGCTCTGTATCTCACTGGCTATGTACACTCTGCAGCATTGTGATTTGTTTCCTGTTGTTCTCTTGTGTACAAATAGGTATGTAGGATGAGGGCTAATAATGTATGTACAAGGAATACCAATCTACCAATGCTATACATAGTAATGAGATGTGTAAAGACAGGAGACAGACAACCGACAGGTCCTTCTTTACGGATCTAGACAACGCAATACAATATCCGACACACAGATGCTTCGGACATGTATAAGTAGTTACCAACATCATGGTTTCGAGTGCAGGATTAAATAGGTCGGAATGGAATCCGTTGAAAAGGTCAACAGTTCGGGCAATTTGGAAATGTAAGCATTAGGTGGAAAAATAAAACCCTAAGACTCAACTATATTTTCCCATTTTCCACTTATCATTATTTCCCAGGTGTCCAATCACTTAGGGTGGGAAATGGAAATAACCGAAACTATGGCTAACTTATTTAAAAAGACGGTTTTTCAAGTTGCTGTACTATAGTTGTACAAGTCAAATAAATATTTAAGATAATAAAGGTAATAGGTCGACTTTATACGATTGAGGACAGGTGAGTAAGTGGTTCAAGAGCCAGCAGTTGTCATATCACTCTTGTCAAGTCTCCTCGTCCTTTTGTATTATTACCTATGGCTATGGCACGCAACCTACTTATTCGATTCTGGCCACCAATACCTCATCAATTTCGGTTTAAATTAACCTATGATCTATTGTAAGACTAAAATACAGTTGGAGAAAGCTAAATATGTTTCATTTTTATGTACATTATTATATAGTCAAGTTTTAGATTATAAGGTTTTGAATAAATCACCATGAAATTTTGAATTATGATACACATCTCATTACACACATTAAAATGCATGGGTATTTATATACAACGCAATAAGAATAATGCATTTTTGTATAGAAATACTAACAAAATTTTGTTATTTCATGGTTCGGTAATTGGTAAGATGGTAGAACAAGTAGGTTTTCCTTCCTTTTGATTTATTCAGTGTGTATATAATACTTACCTTCGTTGCTTTTGCTGGGAAAGGGAAACCAATATTACACTTATTTTCTAGTATATAATACCGAATAATAATATATCAATCTATAAGCCTTATACATCTATTATTTATATTATACATAATAATTTTTATTTAAATTTAAAATGTATGGCGTTTATTTTTTGTTAAAAATTATGATGTTAAATTTTGCCCTGGGAAACGTATACCAATATTACACTTATTTGTACTGAATAATAACTAATAACATAGCAATCTATAAGCCTTATACATTTATAATTCCTATTACACATAATAATAATTTTATTTAAATTTAAAATGTACGGCGTTTATTTTTTGTTAAAAATTATGATGTTAAATTTTGCCCTGGGAAACGTATACCAATATTACACTTATTTGTACTAAATAATAACATAGCAATCTATAAGCCTTATACATCTATTATTCGTATTACACATAATAATAATTTTTTAATTTAAAATGTACGGCGTCTATTTTTTGTTAAAAATTATGATGTTAAATTTTGCCCTGGGAAACGTATACCAATATTACACTTATTGGCTAAATCCTAGTATACCGACGCTCAACGGAATAGACCGATATATAGCTCATTCGAAAGATCTCGTCGAGTACATCACGAATATGATATTGGTTTTTGGGGCAACCCCCCAAATAAGAAAGTTATGGTCGGTTAAAGTTGAAAATATGACTATTTCGAGGCCTATATTTTTAGAAAACGAAGAGTTACAAGTTCTTTAGGACATCGTTGTTTTGATCTTCATGGTGAATTTACTTGTAACTATGGCAACGTAGCTAATAACAACATGCAGGTTGGGTTTTGTAAAATTCTAAATTGCACCAACTTCTATGTTTAAAAAAAAAGCTAATTGTGACCACGTGCGTTTCAAGTTTAAAGTTTTGGTTTTGTAAAATTCTAAATTGCACCAACTTCTATGTTTAAAAAAATGCTAATTGTGACCACGTCCCATGTTCGATTTTCATCAATTTTAATTAGGTTTAGGCTTTAAAAAAATGCTAATTGTGACCACGTCCCATGTTCGATTTCCATCAATTTTAATTAGGTTTAGGTTTTAAAAAAATGGTAATTGTGACCACGTTCCATGTTTAATTTTCATCAATATTAATTAGGTTTAGGCTTTAAAAAAAATGCTAATTGTGACCACGTCCCATGTTCGATTTATATCAATTTTAATTAGGTTTAGGTTTTAAAAAAATGCTAATTGTGACCACGTCCCATGTTTAATTTTCATCAATTTTAATTAGGTTAGGTTTTATAAAATGCTAATTGTAACCGCGTGCCCTTAACTAAATCAAAAATGATGAAAATTGAAGTTAGAACAATGAAAAAATTCAAAATAGAAGATAAAGTGTAATTTAGAATTTTACAAAACCAAACCTGCATGTTGTTATTAGCTACGTTGCCATAGTTACAAGTAAATTCACCATGAAGATCAAAACAACGATGTCCTAAAGAACTTGTAACTCGTCGTTTTCAAAAAATATAGGCATCGAAATAGTCATATTTTCAACTTTAACCGACCATAACTTTCTTATTTGGGGGGTTGCCCCAAAAATGAATACCATATTCGTGATGTACTCGACGAGATCTTTCGAATGAGCTATATATCGGTCTATTCCGTTGAGCGTCGGTATACTAGGAATGTTCCCACTTATTTGTACTGAATAATAACATAGCAATCTATAAGCCTTATACATCTATTATTCATAATATGCATAATAATAATTTTATTTAAATTTAAAATGTACGGCGTTTGTTTGTTGTTAATAACTATAGTGTTAAATTTTGCCCATTAAAGTTTTTGAAATCATGATATGTGCCTGCCATTTCTAAATTTTGTTGAGAATATTGCTACTTATTCAAAATTTCGAATCTTCTATATCTATGAATATAATAAATGCTAACAGATTTGCTCATCAAAAATTGGTTTATTTAATTTCGTACAGACCGTAAGGTATGTGATTTTCTGAAATATTATAAAATAGTCAAGAATTTATGTTGCTAAGACTTTCACCAAATAACTTGATGACATGACCTTTAAGATCCTCTCCCCTTAAAATCCACATTCCAGAAATAAAAATACACTTAAAAATAGTTGTCGTGTTGTACTGGTTGTATAGAACAAAATTAAATATATATTCTTTCACAAATGTTGTAAAATCAATTTTCTAATCGTTGTCATAGTCAATGACAATGTGGCCCCAAGTGAAAGCATAAAGTTGTTTGATAGAAACCGGTGTCATTTTCTCTTTATGCATGGTTAGTTGGCGTGGATGAAATGAAAGAGTCAGAGGTTCATTTTTGTTGTAGTAAGAAGAAACATCTTTTGAAATGGAGTATAAATGTATGATAGATTTGGCATGAAATCTGAAATCTTCTTACGCATTTTGGTTAGATGAACAAAGAGTATAAATGGGGCTATTGGGGTAATAGGGTTATTATAGGGTATCATTTTTATGGAGTAGATTGGTAGCTCTAAAAAGGTCGTAGAGTATTGAATTGATGGATTTTGTTTAGTGCTGGTTGTGAAAGACTTTCATTTTGCATTATACAATTTGTAATCTGTGTCTCAAGTGTGTAATAAAATGGAAATGAGGTTTAATCTCATTATGTTTATATTTGAGGGAATAGATTTGTAAGTAGGATGACAATGATAATGCTCTGTCAATAGGACGCAGAGTCTTCTCTCTTTGTTATCAAGTTCAATCAAGTAATTGAGAAAAGAGGATGAGATGAAAGTGTATGTGATAGAAAGGAAAGAGTAATTGGAGTTAATGACTATGTCAGGTTACAAAGTTACAATGTTGATAGGCGTATATAGTCAGTAGACATAATAATATGGTAGTAACTATGTATATAATTTACATTACATTATTCTTGGCGACATGCATAGAAAATGCAACTAAGTCCTAAGTTATATAAGGGGGAGTGACATAACTTTTCGTATAGACACTACATAACATGAAAAAGTTAATGGAGTAGTAATATATTTAATAGGAGTATACTAGATGTATAGAGAAAGAAAAAAATTTGTATAAAAAGTCTTTTGTGGGATTGCTTATGCGGTGAGCTATGCTTTTATAATAATACCCATTTCTTATTAATAGAAGGTTGCATTGGAAATAGTAGCTCACCGTTCGTTAGGTAAGGTATTAGGAGGTGAGTAGAGCTTTGAGCATATCTGTATAATATTGGTGGAGAAAGGGCATGTCACCGTGTGTGTCTCTCCCACTTATACATATGGATGGATACATATCACATCATAGTCCTCCTTTCATTTCATTGCAGAAAAAGAAATCCAGGGCTTCTTTTCACATTCACTTCACTTTTGACAAACATTACCTTTCTATCTCCATTTTACAGGGTATATATTAGTTGGAGATGGGAGATAGTGTGAGAGGGAAGATGCGGTGTGGTAAATGTGAAGTAGATAAGATGAAGATTACTACATGGAAAGAATCCCGTCAAAAGACATTGTACTCCCTATTATTCTCTTTAGTCTATTCTCCTCTGTAGAGATATTTCCTCTCTATAGTATGGCCATTGAAGAGTCTAAGTAGCCTAGGTAAGCCTTCACGTTTCTGAGAAAGTAGTTTCTTTGGTTGCGCGCTCGTCATGTCATCGAGCCGTGTCTTGGAGACAGAGGAAATACAAGACAGAGCAGACATGAAGATTTAAAAATCTAAAGACCTTACAAAGATTTCAATTGGATGCTTGCTGATCAAAAGAAACTTACAGATATATTAGTATAATGACGTTGCGTTACGAGAACAAAGCAACTACACTCCTGCTCCAGTTAGCATAATATAAAAGAAACTACTATACACTATTATTATATATCTATTTATTTAACACGCTCTGCAATAGACATGTCTACTCCACTATGCATATCATTATATTATTTAGCTATTCCCAAGTGTGCACAGTTAAGGTAGCTACGTGTCCCTTATAATTATCTATCTATCAATGCCCTGTAGGATCCTTTTGTGCAAATATAGTCGTTCAACGTGTAGGAGTGAAACTCATATTATATTTAATAAAGATAGTAACACTGTAGCTCTCTGTTTAATCTGTAGACAGAGTCAAATTGTTGGAAAATGAATGAATGACTTACCGAGTCAACTCTGTACTGGAGAAAGCAGCTGGATTGTCTTGGGGACTAAATCGTGGCAGAGATCCTTTCATTACAGCGACGCGAAGAAGGAGACTCAGAGATACCTATTGACATAGAATATACAATGATAATTACTCCTCCCTATAACAAATGCATATCTCGCCTCGCATTCAAATCCCTTTTATTCATGTCTTATATTCTATTTACCACTACATTTCCGTTCTTCCTAACTTTTTAACTTATACTCTCCTCTCTACCACTCTATACCTACTCAGACCTACACTTTAATATTAAATACCCACATTAATTATACAATCATTGCGTAACAACCTTCTACCCAACAAAATTCACAGCATATTTGATCTGAATCACAAACTATGTCTACTATTAACATTTCATACCTAAATTGGATCATTTCATATTAAATTTTTGATTTTAGTTGGGCTGTGTACATACAATCATAGTCCACAACTAATAAAAAATGTTTACAAAAAAATTGTTCAAAATTGTCGTTGAAAATTTATACACTTTAGTCTAAATTGATTTTGTTACAGTAAAACAGATCAGAAAGGATATTAAATCAAGGTAACTATATCAGAATAAAATCTTAATGCTTAAATCCTATTTGGTATCTGTAAGAGCACAATACATTGCAATGGGATCTATCCAAAGAGAAAGACGCTGACGTAGATATATTTAGTACAAGTTCCTTATTTCTTCGGTACCTGGAACCTATTAGACATAATTTTATAGGATCAGTTTTCTAGCAAGACATTTCTTAGACCGGAACTGAGTACACAAAGCGTATGCTGAGTCTCTACACTTATTTAGGGACCATCAATTCCCTTTAGGTTGGTAGCTTTCCCGTTTCAGACTAGACAGAGTTACATGAGAACAAGACGATAGAATAGAAATACGACTACCGACAACATCAATTGAATAATCTAATTACTTCATTCAACGGAAGACTTCCCAATTTTGTTATGTGACTTACTTGTTTATCCAACAAATTGTTTTTATTGTATTAACAGAATGACAAGAAATACACTCAGTCTTTCATACAACTGTACGTACATGTATAATTGCTGAAACAGAATACTAGCAACTACTGCACTGTAACCTACCAGCAGTTAGTCGTGTTGCAACTACATACGACTAGTAATCTGTCTTATTGCTTTAAAGCAAAGCACTCTCAAAGTAGGTATATCTATTTATACTCATTTCTTCTCTATCTAGACCGATTGCAACGTACTGCAAGGACGAAAAGGCAAAGTTGATAAAGTAATAGGCACAGGTTAACTGAAATGAACTTACCAAGACGATCATGAATAGGATTCTCCGCTTAAGAAGTGACAAAGCTGGATCAGTTGTTTTGGTCAATCGCCACCTGAGTAGATTACAAAGAGAAAGTTAAACATTTCATCCCATTCTCTACTACATCAGTCTACAATGTTTCTATTTAAGGCTTTCCTTAAGCTAATACATTTACATCCATATAAAACTTTTACAGGTGCAAATTAAAATTGTAATTTTCAAAATGTTTATATTTCCAAGCAAAATTTTTTACCTAGATTGCATTTCACTTTCACTTTCATCACTAGGATGAGTAAATTTTTTTAACGTACTCTTTTATTGATTGTGGAAAATTTTTTTTAGATATAATAATATTGTATATTTACAGCGGACAAAAGGTATCTTTTAGAAAGTGAACACTATATTATAATAGAACAAAACAAAAAGCACAGTATCATTTTGTTTCTGTAATTTGTATACTACATAATATTATATTATTATGTGTTGGTATAAATTGTTATCATAAGTCGGCATTGGCAGTAATTAAATAACTTTGCTAGCTTTAACGTTTTACTCAAGCAGAAAATGTCTTGAAATGCGAGAATGTGTATAATTATGTTATCCTAGCTGCGATAATATAATTTGATCAGATATTGTAGTCGTAAATAGGTGTAAGGGCAAATAGAATTAGGGGAATATATTTATGAGTCTTTCTTCTGTATGCCATTGTTTAATGCCTACACAGCTAAAGAGAGATGCGCCTGGAAACGTATGGCAATAAGTAAAAAGTCGAAGGATAAAGTTGGTTTGACAGAGTAAGCAAAGATCTGTCGTTTTGGGAAAAGGAGGGAAACTAATTTCTGCAGTAGTAAGCCTTTTTGAAATAAAGGCGAATAGTTTGAGGAGGGAGAAAATACAGGCGGAATGCAGAAAATTGTATAGTAGAGGGCCAATGTGTAAGAGGCAGGGGCTGTGTCTGTCCTTTTGTTAGTCTGCAACTGCACTGATACATAATATAATACATAAATAGAATATAGGTACTTTAGTCACACATAACATGTTGTAGACCTTGGGAGTCCCTTTAAATATAGAGCAGTTACAGAGTAAAGTAGGAGATGTGAAGTAGAAGAGACAGTTTGCTTAGTCAGTTCGGTAGTTATGGATGTGGAATTCCCCGTTCGCCAGTCTAGCTCTGCGTTACGTATGTACTTTTAATGTTTACTCTTCCGCTGAGAATTAAATTGCTGTTGGGCTCTCTTCCCATTGAAGAGGAGAGGAAAGCCACTAGAGCACCGCAATATACACACACAATATCGTGTCAATACAATACGCTATCTGCTTTGCTTCGCCTGCGACACTCCTGCCTCCACTCCATCTCTAGTAGTCTTAGCATTTTCTTCAATCCACAGGCTCTCCTGACCCCAAGTCATGTCACAGACTACAGATCAATGATTATTTTACTGCTACTGTGGCACACAAAATATTATTACTTGTCCTATCCCAGTTAAAGTATGTACTTAGCCAGGTGTGCTTAGTCCCTATAGGTCATAGGTCAACTATCAAATCTCCAAATAAATCAACAACTCTATACTTAAGCATCTATACAGAATATTTTCATCTAGGAAGGAATGATGTGAATGTTTGAATCTTCTTGGCTGTATTATAGCATTAGGGTTAAAGTGTAGAGTACTTGAGTATGTTTGTTGACCTATATAATATATTTGTGTGGGTCCTTGTTTATTATAATAGCAGTATAAAGAAGAAAGGTACACTACAGAGTATTGTATTTGTAAGAAAGGTTGAAGAATGTAAGTACAGGTTTCTGGTTACTGTAGTATGTACAAGTTTCCTGCCAACACACATCACACCACTGGAGTACAATTTCTCTGTAGATTTTTATCGTCTAATAAACCGTTGCTGTATTTGTACGCTGGTGGAGTGCAAACAAAAAAGGCATTTCACTTAAGCTGTTGACTCGGTTCACTTGGAGAGGAAACAAGGCTTTCCTCCCTTTTCACTTTCTACAAATTCATTCAGCTTTCTCCCAGAAGCAAATCCAATGAAATAATAAGACACTGTTTAGGAACAAAGAAACCTTTTTCAGGTAACTCTCTAGGCATACTCAAGTGTTTCTGGCGAAAATAGAGATTTTCGCCAATTACATGTGACAGGTCATTAGATTTGCAGTTGCACAAACATTTTCCCGAGATATTTACTGTAGGAAAAAATTCCTGGGAGATCAAGCATAGATTTAGGAAGGGATTGGAGAAAAGTGTAGGACGGCACTTATTGTGGGTAGCATTAGGGCTTTGACAAAATGCAGTCGGTTGACGAAAAAGATTAAGCCAATTAAGAATAAGAGCCGTCGGCTGACATATTGTGAGTGACCTAAATAGTTAGGCTGTGCTTTGTTGTAGTAAATGCCCGCTAGCGTGACAACTCATATTAGTGCTTGTCATTGGCTTTGACTGCGTAGCTAGATTATACATACGTGGGTACAAACTCATAAGATGTGTCTGGAAACTTGTGGGCAAAGTTGGGAAAGGTATGTTCACTTGTGGAATATCTCTCCCTCTATATCAGACTTTCTCCCTAATAGGATTTTGGATAGACGGACATTGTGAATAGATCCCTGCCGCTGCCGACGATATATCATGCACGTCTGAGAAATGTCGCAAGAGGAAAAACCCAACAATAAAGAGGAAGTTGCTTCTCTGACAAAAAGAAAACCTGCTAGTCAAGAAAGAATGAAGCTGACATAGTCACACTACATCATCGAAGATACAAATCACTTCACATACGCTCCCCGACACTCTCCCACTACCAAAATTGAATTTACAACAAAAAAAGTACAATTGTCAGTCAAGGAGTAGATACAATCCTTTTTTCTTTTAACTGCATGAAAGAGATGAAATCAAATCATTCCTTCCACATTTACTTTCTCCAAACAATTTTCCCTGCTTCTTCAACGACAAGAAATATTGGTCCTTCTATTAAGTGCTTTCCATCTCCCGCAAAATAATGCACCCTGAAGAAACTATGTATTTAACTCAGAAAGAGATACCTTGCATCTAGACAAAAATCTCTGCATATTGCGGGGTGGCAATGGAAAGTGGCAACAAGGAAAATACACTCTTTTATTTAGCTATAAATTCCTGTTATTGAGCAAACCAGGATTAATATAATTCAACTGGAAGGAAGGTCGGGTCGCCCCGCATGAAAATCCCACCGAGATTCATGAAAACAGAGCTTGACACGAGCAAGTGTCTGCACACAAATGCACAATCTCCATTATACACAACTACATAGCAGACTGCCTCGTCTCGTTGCATGCAATCTTTTATCAGCACTGCTTCTACATCGCTTCCTACGTATTTATACATGTCCTTTGTCTACGGCATTTTTCAGCTCCTGTCTGTTGGAATTAATTGAGTGTTGGCTTGCTGGCATGCCAGGACCTAACAATAAGATGCATATGCACACCCGACTACCTAACTCCTAGAGGTCGACCTGGATCCCAACAAATTTAAAAGAATCGGTTTTAAGACACAATGCTATTTCAATTTATTACGAATTTGTCTTCACTTTTATTCACTATTATTCCACAAAAAACTGAAACCCTGTAATAAGGATTTTTTTAAAATCCCTCCCACCAAATTTCTAAACAAAATTATTATCAATCTGAAAGTAATTTGAAAAATACCTTCCAAAATTAATTTGAATATCAACTAATATGATAAAGTTCAGAATTTTGATTTAAGTCAGTTTTCAATATTTAGCGGAAATAGGGAAAGGTGGGAAGTTATGATTTTTCCATTTGAAGAGTGACTCAATTATGGGAGAAAGTGGTGGGATGGAGAGAGTTTGAAAAAATCGGAGAAAGTAATTTAGCGGATGGTGTCCGTGTAAAACAGAGTGAGTATGAGGAAAGGAGATTTGTGTAGGTTAGAGAAAAGCAATAAGAAATGTTTTATAATAGAAGAAAAGTCTGTCGGTGGTGCTCGTATGTAAATTGGTGTGCAGTAACATGAGACAAACAAGAAAGTCAAGGTAGGAGGAAAAAAGGCAATTTCATAGTGAATGGAGCGGTCAGGTGGCAGTGGTAAGTTAAAAGGATAAATTATTGATGTTGACGGAAACTAGCGGGAGTGGAAATGGGATAGCTGGTTTGGTGTGGCCTCCGCCTGCCTCGGTTGGTTCGGCTCTGTTTCGGACTCTGTAGTAGTGGAAGATATCAGTCCATTGCTCCAGCAGTCAGTAGAGTAGTAGCGGTGTGCTTAGGTTTATGTAGTAGGTAGCAGTAGTTTAGTTGAGTTTGCTTTGCAGCAGTACCTAGTAGTAGGTAGTAGTAATAGTAGTAGTCAGTAAGTAGTAGTAGTAGTCTGGTCAGGTCTGGTATGGTATATTATTGCCAGCATGCTGGGGGGAACTGCATGAGCAGGAAAGGGAGAAATATTTCCTCTCTTTAAGTTACATTGTATAGGGAGGGATAGATAGATACCTAGCACAATGAAATAATAAAATAACATCATAAAGGCACCTGTACAACTTTCCGAGTTTCTGCTGTACAAATATAATCCGTTTTCGAGAGGAATTTTCATTGGTTCTTATGATACTGAGGGCTATTTTGTATACAGAGTAAGCCAGGCTATTTGTTCCGTAAGTGCTACAATTTGGATAAAGGAAGAAGAGACTAAACTCACTAAACACACTACTACTTACTGCTCCGTTACACTAGAACGAGGAAAGCTGACTTTCAGACTTTGTTCCGAACATTGTGCATTGAGCACAACACTTTCGTCCGTAAACTAAAGAAATGGGAAGGAAAGTGGAGAGTGGGCTCGCTAATGCCTAAAGTCCGACGTCCAACCTTTTTCTAATATTCATGACGTTGTTGACTTGCCTGCCAAGTCATAGCATCTCATACTCTCTCACACTCCACACCTACTGCTACTACTATTTACAACCACTATGTCTTTCCACTACTACTTACTATACTGTAATAATATCTGTGTGGACAAAGCCAACTCTATCCTGCATTATACAGTACAAATAGATAGATGACTTGTCTAACTCCTCGTAGTATGTACCGGATAGCACTGCACTTACCTACACACTATCTCCCAAGATATCCTTGTCGGCGAAAGTGAGCTGCCTGCCTGCTTATCTACTGCTCCTACTCAGTTGAGAATAATACTCTTTTCTACTAGATAGCATACTATAGGCACGCTAGAATAACATGTACTTCTATGCATGTGTATTGGAACTCTGTATTTACACATGTTTTCTCTGCCTGCACACAGACCCATTACCTCCACTGCTATCATCTCCCCGTTTTGTAGTCTTGTGTATCGCAGTAGTTGTAGTAGCAAAAATAGAAGAGGAACAACTATTCCTGAGCATTGCAAATATTTACCTATACATCTTGTATATAGTACGTAGGGAATGGTACGGAGTCTCTGGGAGTTTCCAGGAGAGACTGGTCTGCACTGGTGGAGTCTGGACTGGACTGGATTCTTTCCTCCAGAATGTCTATCTATCTGTAGTAGAGATAAAGGCAGGTTCCTCTCTCTATCTGTGTTCTCGGAGTGTCTTCTCTCCGAGTTCTCGACTGTTCCACCCCCTCCTTAAATTGTACAGTAGCTAGCTACGTTCTAATGTATCTGTTTTGTGTACGGGAGGAGAGAAAGTAAAATGTAGTCACTACTCACTCAGGCCACTCACTAGCTCTATCTGTTTCCGTGTGCGAGATAAAAGAACATAAAACAAGAAGCAAATAAATAAATAAATAAATAAACAATGGGAAACAATAAAGGGGACGTACCGTTTGAGGAGATGCATGTGCAGATAGAGATCATATAAGGTGTTAATGCCGATGATGGTGATGCCCGTTTCTTTGGCCAGCATTGCAGAGCAGCCCACGAGTCCAGAAAAGATTATGCCCCAGCTCAGTCCATTATTTACAGGCAGGCTGTCCCGTTGCTGTAAAGACCTGCCAGAGAAACGATACACAATACACATATGGACAATAGATACCTCTACCTACTTATGTAATACCTATATCTATTATAGGTAGATAGGTACATAGGCATAGTATTACCCTTCCTTTTGTTTGCAGACGAAAACAGTTAGTACCTAGTATAGGCTTATTGTCTGTTGTGTGTTTCTGTACACATTAAACATTCTAAGATACCTTCTACGCATAGCCCCGTAACAATTCCTATTAGTAGATATGTGGTAGTCCAGAAGAGCAGGGGCGCCAGTAGCGCTATTGGCTAGTCCACAGGAGCACTGCTCTACGGGCTTAGCCCGTAGAGCAGTGCTCCTGTGGACATGGAAATCTTCAATTACAATGTGGTAAAGGAATCATAGACTCATGGGAAAAAGAATCTAATGTAGGACCTTGGTCAAATTTAGGCAACAATAATTGTATTAATGTTCACTGAGATTAATCTCCTTTACTCTGATTCACTAATTTAATGATGTTACTTATTAATTTTACTGTATCCAAATATTTTCATGCAATATTAACTAATGACTAATTATATAATGACTGATAATAATATTTTTAATAAATATGTACTGTTAATGCAAAGAAATCAGAACTGCTCCTTATGTACTAAAGTCGATAGCGCCTATGGCTAAGCCCGTAGAGCAGTGCTCCTGTGGACTAGCCAATAGCGCTACTGGCGCCCCTGCTCTTCTGGACTACCACAGATATACGCAAACTATTAGAAAATAAAAGTAGAAAATAGTAGTAGACATTAGAGAGAGTTAGGAAGAACCGGAAAACAATTCCTAGTATCTTCCTACTGGTGTGTATTACATCACATTACACTTAGGATGGAGGTATAAGGATAATAGCAATATAATGTTTATAGCGCACCTTGATAGGTTCCATGACTGACTGGACTAAAGTTCGTCGAGTTGGATAATGTATTAAGGCGGACGGCAGTCTCTGCATTTCCAAAGCTCAAGTTCTCTCTCAGGCACTTGTGGTTCTACACATTTCTCCCCTATCTCTATTTCTCCTCTCATAAAATTGCATGCAATACAGTGCACTACATACTAACACTATTATATTGTTACCAACGTAAGTTCAATCCCATTAGACTAGATCACCGTTCTCCATTATCATTCATTGGTTGTGGTCAGTCAGAGGAGCTATTTTTAGAGTATTTTTATCCCAGCATGATTACACTGACTGAATAGTTTATCCCGCACTTTGTCCTTCTCTCCTCAATATCCTCTCTAACCAGATACCCAAGCTTATTACTTTCCCGAGCATGAAACCAACTTCGCATTAGTATAATAAACGCCCTTATTACACCCATGTAATTTACACCAGAGCAATCCCGACTATTTTTCCATATTCTGGTGTGAACTGCACATGCATGCATATAATGAGAAAAGGGAATCCTTCTGTCCTTCTTCCATTATACCATTATCCCAAGTGTAGCCATCATCGTTGCACACTATTCCCCAGGTAAACAACACTACTCGTTCCATTAAATTGCATGTCTTTCCATTACCAAATCTACCATGCATCCCACAGGATACTACCAAAACAATGCCTAACTCAAATTTCACAATATAAATGAAATTTCACCCTTTTAAGTCTAAAAACCACCAAAAAAATTTTGGGCCATTTTTTTCAAAATGAAATTTCAATGCTTCATTTTAACTCCATTGAAAGTTTTGGACACTATGATATTGATATGTAATGGATTTAATTGAATTTTGATATTTAATTACGATATTGATAAACATTCCATTAAAAATTTATGTTTCTAAGCGGCAGGGGTGAAATTTAATTTATATATGGTGAAAGTTGCATTGAGACAGTACTTTATTTCATACCCTGTACAGAAAAATAGAAAATACATGCAGAGTCTCCAACTTAATTTCGTTAGTCAAAAACAGATACTAGAATTAGTTACAGATTACGTCAGCTTCGTTGGCTTATAAAACCACAGAAATATATTTCTTCATAACAAAACTTATTTCACGATTACCACAAAATAGGACGTAAATGTTCACTATTCTACAGTCATTGAAGTCGGAGAATACCATTATAGATCATTACAGGCATAATTTACACTTATGACCCATCTACATTTCTGAGCAGATTGTCAGAATGAATTTGTTGGAAATAAACAATAACCCATAAGCTACATATATGCAGCCTACAGCATATATGCAGCTACATATATACATATGCAGCCCAAGTTAATAAATTATGGTGCCTCTTAGGATATTGTGTCTGTTTGTTCAGCATACAATTGAAGTTGAGTATCATTGAAAGATTGTGTGTTGCAAATATTGTAATGTCTCAAAAAAGGACTGGGAAGAACAAATGTGTTTATTTTGAGTTGCCTTAACAAATTGCGTATATCTGTACTAGTCATGGTGGGTAGAAAGCTGAAAATATTTTTTTTGTGTTCGATATAAATATATATTTGTCTCAAATAAAGGCAATGCATGGAGAGATTTCTGTATGCTGTGGTTGTGTAGCATTTGGGAATTGGAAAAGTAAGAGGAATTATATTGAGTTGAGTATTTGTGAGTGGAAATAAATGTAGCGGGAGCATAAGAAGAGAAGATAACTGAAAATCAGACATAATATAAGAACAGACTGGGACTTAAATGTTACTGCGTGTAGAGAGGACAATGAACTTATTTTATTCGGTATGTTCTTATTCTTACCTTAAGTAGAGATAGAAGGATGCCATCATAAGAAGCCCAGCCAATGCATCAGCTCTTCCAGTAATTCCCGCAATCTAAATAAATTCAAAGGGAAATATAAAAATTCTAGAAAAGATATTACCTTGGGACTTTCTCCATTACTTTCACTCAGAGAAAGTCAATAATCGAAATAGTTTGGTTTTGACTGTGTGTGTTCTTTTCTAACTATTACTACTATCTATTATTCGTAAATGCATGCATAGACAAGTCACATAAAATGTATTAAGCATACCTACCCCCATAAAGTATAATAGAAAAGAATATGCTGGGTGATGTAAACTAATGCGAAGGAAAAGTCAATGTCAACTAAGCTGGACTGAGGACATAAAAGTAATAATGGTTATACATTGAATGACCAAAACAATTGAATAGCTTTCAAACCAAAGGAGGACGCACGCCGTGAATACTAACAATGGACCGAGAGCAGGAGGCCAACACACATTATATAACATCCTACTGCTATAATATAGTAAATAGCCCTACTCCAATCTCTCGCCCAACCAAATGCACTATTTAGAATAGCGTGTCTCGGAATGAGTTTTGGCGGAGGTTGCGAGAAGAATGGCTCTCCACACAGAGATAGCATTATGGATAGATAGATGAAGAAAAGCCAAAGAAAACATCCACGAGTCCATTTGCACAAGACCCCAAGTGGAGATTCCCATAGGGGAGATTTCTTGGAGAGAAAGTTGTTGGTCGGAGTTGTTGAGGAGTTGATATTAGTGGAGAAAGAGTGCATTGTGACTTTCCGAGGATGATGTTAAGGCATTTAGCATAGTAGTCAGACAGGAAGGACAGTAGCCAGCCATCACCATCACATCAGAGTCACAGCCCGGCAGGAGACAGGAGGACAGCACATATTAATATAGACAAAGTATTCATCCCTATATCCTAATGCCGTCTAATGACAACTAGAGCCACACATCCAGCCACCTAAAGATAACATTGTTAAAAGGATATCCTCATCTCTCCACTCGTCCTTCTATTCAATTCACATACATATATAATATCTCTTCATCATACTATATACCATATACCACATAATAATACCACATACACTATTTAATATTATATTGTGTATGTATGTGTTTCCGTCCTGTGCGTGCGTGTGTTTTACTGAGTGAGCACATTCCGTTCCGGCTCTATTTGGCAGAGCCATTATTATGTAGAGGCATTGTAAAGTATTTAGCTCGTTATATTAGCAGGAGCACAATAGAGAATAATGCAGCTTATTTGGCTACAGATAAATAGGTTGTCTTAGTTGGGGTATAATAATAATAAATGTATTTAGGTAGATCGGTATGTAGTAAGTAGTTTGTGTTGTCTAGAAACGTGTGCCGTGTGGTTTGGTGTTTCTTCTCCGTGGTGCATTGCATGGCTAATACAAAGCTATTTATATTATAGGTCATCAAAAGCAACTGAGTAAGTAAAGTTGACTTTCTCCTCCTTGCTCCTCTTTCTACGAATTCTATTGTGGATGTATGTGTCTTTCCTTCGTTTATCCCATTTTTGGCTCCTTCGGCTCGCTTATGTTGCATTTAGGATAGATTATGGCATTACTATTACTATTGCTATTACCATTACTATTATTATTATTACTCCTCACGGTCGTCTCTCTTTCCTTATATACCTATTTCTAGTAGACTTTTCTACTATCTACTGCTTGCACGCTCCAGTCAACTCTTATACTATCTGTACTTACTAGTGCAAAGCCCGTCCACTCCGGAGGTACACGCTAGACACTGTATAGTAGTTAAATATATAATATTTAGATATATATGCATATATGAGGGTACATATATCCAATATTATGGAGGTGTAGTCGTTGGATAGAGACAGAGGCACTCTGTCTACGAAAATTTCACTTTGTCCATCCTTTTCTGGTGTGTAGCTGTACGTAATGTAGCAGTATGTACTCAAATAGTCATTTTCTTATTGCTTTCGGCTTTGGTTTGGATTTTCGGTTTCCCACTGCGGCCGGCTGTGCATGCCTTCCTCTCCTTTACTTTTATGTACTTTAGCTCACATTTTAGCTAAGTCTATTAGACTGAATAAGTCTAGTCTTGTCTGTGTCGTGGCCACTGTTCTGTAGTTATTGTGTAGTGTAGCCAGACCAAACTAGCCATTTTGTCTGAATTGAGATTTCGGGGGTATCCACTAAATTCTTTTTAAGTATGCCATCATAGCAATATCAATGCTAACATAAGCACAATTCAATGAAATCACAAGGGAGTCCCTACTCTAGCCTTGCACCAATGCTAAATATTTTATGAGGTATTGGACAAATGCTCATGTTTCAAATTGAAAATGTGCATTAAACTAACAATAAGCCGTTTAACTTTTCCTTAATATATATAATGATACTTAGCTCAGGGTCCTTTTATTTCTTTTTCTTATCTTCCCATGACACTACATATATATACATCCACTCCTATATGACTTATGTATTCACAAGTAAAATAAATCGTGGTGAATTTAATTTAGCATACTTAATGGCATTCCTATATTATGTATATCCATATTATAAGCATGAGGAGGGCTAAAACCTCTTCGGTTGTCAGTTAATAGTATTTGTCTGCTTGTAAGTAACCTTGTAAGATAAAGGAAAACTAATTGTTCAGAATTGTAGTGCATCTTGGGTGGCATACCGTTCTAAAGCAACTTGCACTTACCTATATTATAGTGTATTTACTTTCTCCTGTATATAATAGAAGATATATTAGAGTCTATGCTTTTGTGTAAGGGTTGAGGTTGAGATTCATTTCATTCTCTCTCAGGTTTGCTTTGCCCTCAGTCGATTTTGTTCCTCAGTAGTGAAGTGTTCCTCACTAGAGATACACTAGGATTTCTGTGTACAAACTGCTCGATAAACTTTCTCCGGCTATCAAGTTGTAAGTAAGTCGGCCAAACCGTACTTAAGACAATGAATAATCCTAGCCAGGTTCAACAAGCATATCATTCTCTGCTTTACGGAGGAGTCTAACTTATGTAGGCATATACGGAACTGTATTCAAGTAATGTATCTTTTATTTACCGTAGGCTCTAATGTAGCAATTGTTAGTAGAATAAAGGAAGTAAAACCAAAACCATAATATCACCCCACTGGATACAACTACATAAAATTGTCTGCAGAATAAAGGTAGAGATAGAAAGCAGTTAGCAATGCTCGGCAGTCTGTATCCTTTCCTCCTCCATCCGTCGTCGTTTTATACTCACAAAATACAAAATCCTTTTATCCATCTCCATTTATTCTTTTAAATTATTGCTATAAAATACTACACTACATACATATACACTCTGGCTATTTTCAAGCTCTACTAAATGTCGGATACCTACATATAGTCCATTAGCCAGTTAAAAACTGTTTTATTAGTATTCTTTTTATTGGAAGACAATTTGCAAACAAGTGACCCGTTTAGGTTTCTAAAGATTCGTCGTATTTATTATCCTTTAGAGTTATTGGACTGGATGCTATAGCTTTTAGTGGCATACTTCTACAATTTACAAACATAATATAGATCCTTACAAACATTGCACTAATAAATTTGTACAATAAATAAATTTTATTTACCAATATGACAATTTGGAGATGGTATTCAGGTTAGTTTGCATTTGTAGTAGCCTGTGTTTAAAATAGCAGTATGAAAATGGTAGGATATGATGATCTGCCATAAGAAGGGGAGCTAGCGTGAGAAATACTTAGTAGGTATAGTAAAGTTAGGATCTATCTTGGGATAAATGGTGATGGTAATTTGGCCGAGAGGGATGAGTACTTTTTCCAGTTTTCCCTCAACTCTCGGTTTTCCCTTTTAGTGTTTTCTGTTACGGTTGAAGTTGAAGTAAATCTGTTCAACGTAGTTGAAAGGTTCCTTCCTTTTCATTCGTTTCCCTCGTCAGATGCTTTTTGTTGGCCTCTGTCCTGTCCTTTAGGTCTTTTAGCCTTTATTCCTAAAATTCTTACTTTCCCTTTTGCTTTTCTTTGTTATTTAGCTTTCTTTCTTCTTTAGACTCTGTTTGCATTCAAGACTTAGCTCTAAAATCTACATGAAAAAATCCTACAATTGCATAAGAAGTACAAATGCTATCTCCTACCAAACCCTTCTTTCCATTTCTACCTAATAATACACGGGGGCTTGAAGAAATGGACTATATAGCAGGTTGATATAGCAAATACACAAGTGCCTTCTACTCTGCAAATATGTATCACATCACGTAGCATAGTTCATGCAAAACTGATACACGCAAGCAAGCAAGGATCTTAGGTATTCCTGTCTACGTCTCTACTTATTTCTAGTTTAGGTGTTCATCTATTTGCGGATAACAGAATTTCTCCGCAGACACAGAGAATCTTCTCTGCTATGCCAATGTTTTCTTTACAATTTTCTGCTAAAAGTAAATCTATGCATTCCATTCTGCACATTTGCTCCATGCTCTGCATAGACATAATAGCAGTTTAGTACCAGGCAACTATAAAGAACACTTTTATCTCTGTTATCAGATCTACTACTATGCTATATGCTGTATATCCACGCAGTATTTACTTATCTCCTGCCTTTTATGTTATTTTATTTACTAGATGACACTATAAGTATGTGTTTTCATAAGAACTGTAAGACAGTTTAAAATTCTCAACTGGAACTGAATGTATATTGTAGGAAGGGTCAAATGGAAAGTGTTATGGCGCTCACTAAAGTATATATTATACCTGTGTATTTTCATCCTCTCGGAAAAAATGAAAAGAATCTCCTTTATACTCTGTTATTATTTTGTTGGGGGAATTAGTGTTTGAAGATTATCTTACTTTGTTGCTTGTGTTTTATTGTAAGTCTTCTTTAGCAGAAGACAGGGAGGACTACAAATTATTGTACTAATAGGTAGGTATAGACTAACAAATAGGGCGCTGTGACTGTAAATACCTACAAGTACTTACTATCTATTATATTTTATCCGTATAAATAGGTCTTAGGTATGTCTATACTACTTAACACAGACAAATAGGAGGAGATGGGTTGGAGGGAGGAGATATATAGAAGACAGGAAAAGCCAGACAAGGAATTTCACATGTGCATTTATAACGTGACAACGAAAAGTAAATAGAGTGAAGATGGAAAGATAGTCGGAAAAGTTGGCAAACTTACAGCTTCAGTGTGTACCGGATGAACGGCGAATATGGCACTTGCGGTGAGACAACTGAGAAGACTCATGTGGAGAACTTGGGCGCAGACAATGAATAGGAGAACCGAAACGACGGCGTGGATCAAGACATTTGTTCCGTGGAATGCTGTCGCCGACAATCCATTGCTCAATGCATAGTTCATCCTGACCAACCAAAACAAACATCAACATCAGGAAAAACATTAAATACAAATACACACAACATTCATTACCAAGCCTTCTCTCCAGCCTTTCTCAATTCCACTGACTTTTCCCTGAGTGAAAGCCATTCACTCCACTATTTATATATCTGCATACCAGAGCGACGGATCTCCTCCCGTTCACTTTGGGAGATACATTTATTGCTAGTTGACTCGCGTACTACAGTCGCATTTATCTGGAAAGTATGTACTTCTATCCTTACGTTTAATTCATTTCACCAACTATACTTTTCTGAATTAGTCCCCCGAGAAAAAAGAGTTAATGTTTTATGTACCATTATGTACGACTCCCGTTTACATTAGTATAACATGTAAAACAGTTACTAGTCAGTAGTGTCTCCTTTCTTTCATGTTTAATGCAGTCCAGCACTATCTATGTCGAGGTACAACTGTGGGAACTAACTCATTCTATCTCAGGATATCAAGGACGTTGCTATCACTAGCCATAATCACACATTATGTACTTTATGCAATTCCCGTCCTCCGTCCGTTTTTTATTTATAATAATCTGATGGGATAAATATTTATGTAGGAATATACTAAAGAGCTATATGAATTAGGATACTTTTTGACCTCTTGTGTACTATACTCTTTCAAAATAAATACGGCTTTTGTATGGAGAGCTATTGCAATGTATGTTTCTTGCAGACGTCACATTGTTGGACCCTGCTAATGTGCTCCGTAAGTAGCTTACGACAATGATTCATTCCGTATGAAATGTAGAAGAAAAGTTTTTCTCACAATTAAAGAAAAGTGGGGCCAAGGCACCGTAAATAGAAACATAATACGTAGTTCACAACTGTTTTCAAAGCGAATTCTTCGTTTGGCAACGCAATGCTAACAATGTAAGACGCTTTTGTAAAGATCTGTAAGGAGTATATAGAAGGATTTGTTTAATTGAGACTGGTAGGAGCACTTAACTTGGGCTGACGTCGTCCTCTCTCACATGTGTAAGTATCTGTACATGAGCTGGGATTTCTGTTGTGCAATCTGTTCATAAGTAGTACTCTTAGCATATTTTCATTTGTGTGCGTTGCATGTAGTATTTATTTAATGAGCTGTATTATTATGTAGAGAATGCTTAACTTACGGTAATACTCAGTCAGAGAGAGAGAGAACGGGTGTAGGAGTGGACTAGTAATAATGTCAGTGGATGTAGACGCATGCATTGAATTTTAGTAGTGTGCCTGTATTGTAAGTATATTTATATGGAGTGGTCTGTATTTAGAGAAAATAGAGTAACATTTGTCGGAGAAATTACATAAGTAGATATGTGTTTTTGCATAGGGCAGGGAAATATGGAATGCAATGGAGCTGTTTTATTTCTGTGTCTATCCGTCTGTCTGTACCTTAATGCTTTTGTTCAAGTGAGACTTGAATAATGATAAGAAAAGTAAAGTTTTCTTTTATTTGTAAACAAAAGAGGTGAATATTTAGATTTCTTTTTGGAGAAAGTACCTTCATTGCACTCTTGATACAGTAGGGCATGTACAGGGAACAAGACCCCGTCTACCTCATAAGATAAGGCAGGAATAATAGTAATGTGCTATAAAACTTGCATAGAAAGCCAGCCAACTAAACCTGGCCAGGATTTCTTCAACTCCAGCTTGTCCGTTTTCTTTAGAAAACAAAAGACTTCATTTTATTTCTACTACTAACGGATATGAAAGTACTTACACAACTATTACATCCACTAGTAGAAAAATCCACGGAGCTGTTCATTCTACAAAAATATACCTACTACCTACACAATGGAGAATTTGGAGAAAGTTTTTTGTGAAATGAGCACGTACGGGGCAGCATTTATGGCACTGTGATGTGAAGAATGGAGCTGGCTCAATCTCCAGATTTACGAAAGGAAATTAAAGTCTTTTATGAAAGACCAATTTCCTTAAAATTCCCGTAATGCTTAAACTCGGAAAAAAAGCCACACACACGTAATTAGGGCTGAGAAACCGGAGCTAAGTGTAGCCATGCCATTAGCTATTGAGTGTACATTAAACTTAACTTAACTGACCAGACTAAATGAATGGGAGGGAGTATTTACTTGTCTACTTAAAATCACTACAACGCTCTTCAACCTCCACTCAGTGAAAGACTGACCTGCCATACTTATATTTACTCCACTGCACAAAATTCTTTTTACACGCTCCCTTTCCTCATTTTCAAATTGCTATTTAAACACATACGGACATCTCATTTTCTAGACACACTCAAACTACGCACTAAAAATCTACCTTTCTTATCCTACACAACATAAACAAATACTACAATCATAATATTAACCTCCTCATGCAAAAACTAATTCTAGTTCTTTACTTTCCTGCAAAATACAAATAAAATGGTCCATTACCAACATGTAGCCAAGTTAACCCTTTCAAGTGTAAAGCCAGAGAACCATGGAAACCATGATACTATTGTTTAATGTAGTGACGCACGAATACTATTAATGTATATTTTTAGGTAAATACGTCAACAAAATGGCAGCAAACATTAAAATATCTTCAGACAATGAATTCTTTAGAATTGACTATAATAATTGTGTTAAGCTTTATTGGGCGGTATTTAGTACGTACAGATATATCTTAATGCAAAACAAAATCAGGACAATTTTTGTTTTCCAGATTTATTTAAACTGAATGCTAAATTTCCCAAATAAACTTTATTTTTATAAAGTTTTCTCAAAGAAAAAGTGGATTCATCTCAAATTTGGACTGCCCATGGTATCAATATGTAACATTCCCCAGTTAAATTTGTTTTGAGTATTAGCCTACTTTAAAGCAGACATTCTTTGGATTTTGACATTAGTTGTAGTTTATGGAGCGAGAGAGTCATGTCATAAGTAAGATAGATATAGACCTATATTATATCCACATTGCATTGGTTTTGGTGGTTTCTATCAGTCACCACATCGCCATTCCTGGAGAAGTTCTAACCATATTTATGTAACTATTACGCACATAGATTCCAGGAGGTTGGCAATGTGTAGGTAGGTAACTTCCGCTAACCGGCTATCTACTAAAGAATAACATAGACGTTCCTTTGGCTTGGGTTTTCAACTGAGTTGACTGATATTTTCTTTTCTATTTTACGAAAGTACTTTAACACGAATCCTGTATTTCACTTGAATTTCCCCTGTGAATGAGTATGTTACACGGTGCAGTGTCCGTATCCCGATCCCTGCTGAATTGTGATAACGGAATAGCCACCACATTTCATCTCAATTGCCATCAATACGCACAAATCTATCCATAGCTCGCATTATCACGTCACATTCCCTTCCATCGCATTAGTTTATTTATGTGACGTCTTTATAAGAAAGGACTATTACTGCCGCATCATGACTTCTCTCCATTCCTCAAGCCCCTCCTCCCATTTCTAAACTATCCACTATTCCAAACAATACTTTACAAAATTACACATCCCTATTCCTTCTAATTTCATAAAATTTTCACCATTCTTAAATCTTCAAATTTTCAAATGCCAATAATCCCTGACAGATTTAGACAAATAGGCTATGCATTTCCAATCTACAATTCTCCACGTATATAAGTAGGAGACTAGGAGGGATAGGAGACTGGGAAGTATATAATGGCTCTCTATTACATCGCTATTACATAAATTCATTTTTACAAGTTTCACTTTTATTACAATATCTTTTGATTGGGATGTCGGATCCTAATAAGATTTCAAATCTAGGATAATTAGACTAGCTTTAATCGATGGTAGTAGCATCATTTCTCTAGCTATTACCGTTTGGTAATTATCATGTAATTATGACTAAAGGCATCCCTCTCAGTCTAGTCTGTGAGAGCCATTATATCCCTCCCAGTCAACTACATATATATGTGTCGTAGACTGGGAGGGAAAGATGACTGGGAGGGATATAATATCCCTCTCCGACTAGACTGGGTGGGATAGCTCTGTACCGCTAGCGGTACCGAACCATGAGGTTTCCGACTGGGAGGGATAGGTTGTAAAGGATTGATGTGAATGATCCTATGTGTATAAGTGCCACAACTATCGCAGATTTTAGGCTACTCTTACATGTTTTATTCATTGTAATCATTATTTTCTACAATATTCATAAATGTTAAGTATATTGCACATTTTGCATCAGTCATAACTAAATCATAAATTATTAAGTCAAGATTGACAGTCAAATAGTTAAGTATGTTACGCTGCTATAATTATTAATAATTGATATTTTTTCCAAAGCCAGGAGTTCAATTATCTAAATTTTTGCAAGAACGGCTGCTGCCGTTGTGGCATTTAGTACCACAGTGTATATCATTCTTTTTACAGGGACATTTTTTACTTTGACAGTTACCCTTGCACTTGCAAATGGATTGAGAGGTGTACGATGTTACAGATCGCAATGCAGTTATGTACTTTATAGGTGCCTCCGGCGATCCAGTTGTGTCAATTTCAGCGGTCCATCGACCGACATTTACTTCACTCACCATACATGCAATGATCCCCTTGGCACATTGTAGTTTAAGATTACCATTTTCTAGTCTTTGGAGAACTTTACATGGTAAGTTTGTTGGATCAGTATTTGATCTGTCGATCCTGGGAATGGGTAAAGAAACAATACTGCCAACAGTAACTGCCCTCTCACTAAGTTTTTTTTATACCGATTACCTTGTTGTTGCCGATTAATAAGATAGCTTTTCAAAGCAGGTAACCTCGATACAATGTTGCGCAATGTTGAGCCAGATGAGCCAATGTTGTTGGCGTCACTTGGGAATTGGTCAGTTCTCTTACTTTTTTCCAAAAAATCTAAAAAATATTGCGGAAATTCCATTTTGTTTTATTGAAAAAGTAAATTTAAATGAAACTCACTTCCCTAACTTCCCAAAAAACAGCAACCGCATGTAATTCAGCTTAAAGCTCTTCATAGTAAATTTAAACATTGCTGAAAGTGATACTTCGACACGCTCTTAGACTTACTTTACTGCCAACAAACGTAGCATAGCAGTGTAACATACTTAACCATTTGACTTCCAATCTTGACTTAATAAATTATGATTTAGTTATGACTGGTGCAAAATGTGCAATATACTTAACATTTATGAATATTGTAGAAAATAATGATTACAATGAATAAAACATGTAAGAGTAACCTAAAATCTGCGATAGTTGTGGCACTTATACACATAGGATCATTCATATCAATCCTTTACAACCTATCCCTCCCAGTCGGAAACCTCATGGTTCGGTACCGCTAGCGGTACAGAGCTATCCCACCCAGTCTAGTCGGAGAGGGTTATTATATCCCTCCCAGTCACCTTTCCCTCCCAGTCTACGACATATGCATTACTAAGCCACAGCTAATTTGACACTGTACTGGCATTTCTGCAATTCAGGCTTATAAAAATCTACTTATCTAAAAATGATGTGGCAGGTAGTCAGCCAATCATAATATACTGGAGCTAATGCATGACGTGGGGGATGAATTGGATTTTGCATTTCCAACCTTTTATTTTAAAAGTATTATCATGTTTTTTCAAATGGGAACTTTTTACTAATAAATGACAACCCACTTACAGATAGAAGGGATAGGAACCTTGTGATTTGATTGTAGTGTGGAAGTATTTGCCCACAGCGTTTTATCCAAAGCCTTGTTTCCATTACTTTAGTAATGGATAGTTGTAAAATACTAGGTTTGTGTTGATTCGATTTTCATAACAATGTATTTGCTGTTATTTTTGTCGTACACCTGTCCATTGCATTCCGAGAATGCTTTTCCTCCTGGTGAATAATTGAAACAGACGTAGTCGATTACGTAATTGGTTGACAAACCACAAGTAGCTAGCTACCTGATACCAATACTTTCTTGAAGGTACATCTAAAAACAGTGTGCGAATTTTCCTTGGGATGGCAAAGAACAGTTTGTGCTCTGTATAAGGCAATTTATCTATTTGGCTTTAAATGTTTAAATTAGTCGACGAGATTAAGTAAAATGGATGAGAAGTAGAGTTCCATTCGTTATGTATAAATAGTGTGTGGAGTAGTTGAGCTGAATGAGTAAGGTGTAGAATTAAGCATGATGTAATTAAAGTGGTGTTGACTAATCGTAAATTTAATAAGAGTAGTGAAGGAGATAGGGAGTGGAGAAGAAAGTAAAAAAATCAATATAAAGTCAATCGTTGAATCTCTTGTGACACAAGAATTGATTAGATTGAAGTGGAACGGTAAAGAATTGAGGTGCAGTACCTGCAGTACATACAAATGGAAGTCAGAATGGCAATGTGTGCGGTAGTCGTACATTAGTAGCGTATTGTATCCGTCCGTCAGGAGTACACATGTAGCCCACACACTCGGCTCTCGGTGTGAGTTAGTCTCGTATCTCGGTATGTATTACGGTATGTACCTTCCTAACAAGTTTATGTTCTACAGTACATTGGGTTCGACTTCAGTTGAGTGAGTTAGAACGAAACTAAACTATCTGTACAGAAAGAGTGGGAACCTATTAGTCCGACTTGTTATATAGGTACCTAGTAGTCGGCGAAGAAAAGTAATATAGGAGAAAGTAGAGCTGCATGCAGCGGGCTGCTAGTAACAATAAGTAAGCACCTACCAGTTGATACGAAGTACATTGACATACAGGGAGAGAGATAGCTGAATAGATAAATATAGATGCCTATATAGCGAGTCTTAACGACAGACTAGATCAGTAGAAAGTTGTGACGTGCTAATGTATTTAGAGAGATAAAGAGAAAGTGAGAGAGAAAGTCTGAGCAGTTGATTAGACGAGGTTTCGTTTCACTCAGTTTGCTCTCCGTACAAAAGGAGGTAGCGACTATGTGCAGAATGTAGGTCCCTTATTACATTGGTTATGGTGATAAGGTAGTGAGAGTACGTCTTGGCCCCGTTCTCTGTGCTAAATTCTATCTGTAAGAAATACTAGTACGCTACATAGATGTAGAATGAGATTAGATCAGATTATGTGTCCCTGCGACAAGACTTGAGATTTCGCTCTAGATTCAAGGAACACTATACTATATTACATGTATACTGGTCACACTTATACTAGTCACCCGGTGCTCCTTCCTACACTGAGAGTGGGTAATATTTATATTGCATCGGGTGTAGGTACTTCCGAACTAAGGCATGGCCTGACAACTATTCGGGAAACTGTGTGAAGAGCGAACTCCTAAACTGCAAAGTGCAACGGCATTCATTGAATGCATTCTAATAGTCGAGTTGCTTCTCCTTGTCTCTGTTTCGGGTCTCTCTTCGAATATTATTGTTGCAGCTGTGTTTATACGTACTATATGGAGAAAGGGGAACTTTGCAGTATACTGCATTCATTATAACTATATATGATTCATAATATGTAGTAGTATATGCATAGAAAGTCGACCCTGTGGTTTTTCCCTATTTCTAGAGTGTCCCTATTTTATTTAGTAGAATTTAGTTAGTGGGACTTTGGTTTGGTAGTGCCCTGTCTTGGCTTAGTTTACCCACTCTTGAAATACATTTATGCACACTCCTATAATATAGTATAGGTACCTAGGTTAAACAAATATGTAGTAGAGTATAGTATACTTAGTAGTAGTAGAGGAAACAGATATATAAGTACCAGGCTACGTACATAATAGTAATTTTAAATGTGGTGCTGTGGAGCGTAATGTGATGTAATGGGAATGATAATCGTCATCGTAATGAGAAGATGTGGGCCAACCGAGTCAAATCCATTGTCTATTCAAGACGAGAGAAGGAGAGGCCACGATACAAAACCAAAACTGATGTTAAACGCCGAGGAACACTCGGAGGCTAATGTAATCTAATGCGAGGAGAGAAAAAGATAAAGCGTAATGGAGAAAGGTGCTATGGGTTATGAGATGAGGGTCTTACCGAAAAGTGAGAACGGTCAGAGGACGATAAGACTTGTGAGACAACGGGTTGGCCATAGACATTCCCCAGTAGTCGTTCAAGAACAGGCCCCACCACGAAGAGCTACCTGATCGCACGTCTGGATTCCGAACAATGCTCACATGATCGTCGTGGACAAACTCTCCTTCCAAACTATTCGAATAAACGCCGATGGCCAGGATAAAGATCAAAACGACAGCTCCCCATTCCTTCCTATTCAGACTCCCTCTCGCCCGCAGTGTCAAGTGTGATGATTCCGCGTCAAGGTCAATGCCACTTTTCTTCGAAGGAGACTCCGCGCTTTTCCCAGACGTGTAATTGTTATTGTTACGACGCTTCTTACGCTTCCCTTTGTTGTTCGGCGACTGACCCTTCCGACGCTTCTGACGCCGGAACAAACTCGGCGGAGAAGAAGACCCTTCCCTCCCCAAATCTTTACCGTCCATCGTCTGAGGTGTAGAGATGAAGAAACTGATCACCGTCGACGTGAAAAATGATAAAAGAGTGTTCAGTACCGAAGGTACTGGTGTTGATATCATGTCCTCACTCATTTTATCCCTGTACAGTAAATCAATTCAGTTTATTATTAACACAGTGCAGTTATTGTACTATAGTAGCAAAGACATTGGAACATGTAGTCTTAATACACCTTAGTTATATTCAAAGTTTTGGCTAAATAGTTTATTCCAATCCCCTCTTTACTTTTGCGTGTACTACAAACCATGTCCAATTATATTTTAATCAAAACTTTTAAATTGAGGCAGAATTATTTTTACCTAAGTAATGCAGTTCAACATTTCTTAATGCAATGCTTATAAGGAGAACGATATAGACGGGCACTAAAAACACATTGTTAGTATCGATGTGGCAGTCGGAGATTTCGTCTAAAACCATTTCAACAATTGGAAAAAGTGAAATCGAAAACTACCAAAGAGATTTTGCCAAAAATCAGAAATATCGACATTCTACAATTTCAAAGGAGATATCTACAATTCAAAAGGCGATATAATTCACTATAGAAGTTCCTAAATTTAATCACATTGGTCAAAGCATATTTTAATGAGAAAAAAATTTCCTGATTACCGAATTTAGTCAAAGAATTCTATAAATTACAACCTTGTTACTTTTTGAACTGACACCGTTCATTTTAAAGATGGTTAATGGTCTACTTTCAGAACCCAATGGTTTTTCTCATAAGACTGTTACCTTC
This sequence comes from Tomocerus qinae, assembly GCA_020055645.1. Taxonomy (NCBI): domain Eukaryota; kingdom Metazoa; phylum Arthropoda; class Collembola; order Entomobryomorpha; family Tomoceridae; genus Tomocerus; species Tomocerus qinae. The sequence goes on from CM034548.1 coordinate 32,176,654, forward strand.
GCTTTACTCATCGTCTATCGGAATTATAAGTACAGAAACCAAATGAGAATAGGTAATATGATATAATGGTACATTGTGTATTAGCCATATTCTCGATTGATATTATTGAGATATCTTTTGCCATTTTCGAATCAGCTTTTATGATTTGTAGAAGGAATTGTGATAGATGACTCTACCTTTGGCAATTGTTGAAATGGGTTTAGACGAAATCTCCTAAGCCCATTGATGTTCCTACATTTAGTGGCTATGTGTTACTAATGTTACCAGGACATAGCGTTTTACAACTTTGATACGCAAAACAGTTTGCAAACTTTTAGTCGCCTTACAAGTGTATAGGCAGTATATATGCCAATGTTCAAAAGAAGTGCATAGTAGCCAAAATTATGTAGTATGAAAGTATTTATTATCCTAGAGTTAAGCTGTCTAGCGCTAGAATGTTCCCTCGCAAAATTTATAATACGCATATAATGAAAAATAGAGTAACAGCTAAGAGCATTGGCTTTTCCCCTTTGTTTAATAAATTTGAGCGAATATTGCTTGTTAGTTTAAACGCACAAAGTTTCAGTGGAATTCGAAAATGTACTTTCTGTACCTACTGTAAAATGTATGAATAGTAATGGAAAAAGGTCTTTTATCTCTGTTACTGTTGAACAGGACGAGCATTTACCTGTGATATGATTTTGACATGTATTTCTCGTTAACGGGTACTACTTACAATGTCAATGAGAAATTCAGAATCCGAAATTGAAAGCATACCTGACATTATCGCTTCGAGAGACAGAATAAATATTTAAATGCCTGCATAGAGACAGAATGCAATAGGAGGGAAGGTGAAAACTTTTTTGTTGGCTCTTTGTTATAGCTGCAAACAGTAACTCGTTAGTAAGAAACTGACAGTTGCAGAACTGTTTATGATTTTGATGGATACTTTGTGATTTAAAAAAGCATGTACGTGCTATGTCTCTCTGATATTTCTTATCTGACTATGCATAAAAAATTGTACCTTCTATTCATTTTACATGAGCGTTTGTAGCGTAAAAAATAAATACATTTGGCAAAGGGAGTGGAGGGGAGGTAGGAGTGAGTTTGTAGTACATATTGTGTCTAAATTAAATTCATAAGTTACATAGCAGTAAGTAGGTATGTAAATAGGAGAAAGTGCGCGTAAGTACTTATAAGGCAGTAGATAAGAAAACGACTCCTTTAACTTACTGTTGATGACTTGAATGAAAGTTATGAATTTCCAGAAGTCTCCACTGGTTGCTGCAGCGAGAGTAAATCTGTAGAAGACTTGAAGGAGAAAATCAAATCTTAGGTTGTTACGTTAGGTTACATTCAACGGTATAAGTGTTTCCTTTGCTTTGAGGATTGGCAGAATGATTTGTAAGCGTTCTCTAATGTTAATCTTCAAAGAAATGGAGTCTTTCAGTTACACACATTCATAACAAAGTAGAGAACAACTACACTTACTTACGGGCATGTGTATATATAGTCTTTTATCTATGTACAAAATTAAATTGCATGCAAACGGAGAGCTGTCTGGATCCCTTTTCGTGCAATGCAATCATGACATATAAATGTAAATCATTATAGCAAGTCTAAAATATTGTATGAATAGAATATTTTGTAAATTGATATAAATTATGTTGGTGATGAATTATAGATAATTCTAATGATAGTAGTGTTGAGAATATTTTAGAGTACCAGACAGCTCTCAAATAAATGTATGACAAGTATGCATTAAAAGTATGTATTTTGTTGTCATATTACTTACTTACTTACTTAAAGCTAAAGAATGAGTGGGCGAGGGAATGTGATGATGATGCGAACTCTGACTGAACCGTAATTTGAGTTGAGTGGTACAAATTCAGGCTTTTCCTTAAAGTTCTGGCTGATTGTGAGTGAAAGATGTGCTCAATATATTATTACGCACAGAGAGAGAGGTTGAATTTGTATTGTAGCTACTAAACTATCACTGGAACTTAAGATGAAAGTGATGGAAAATATTTTTGCAAGTAGAGCAAAGAGAATGGGATTTGTGAGACTTATATTTGGCATGCAGTAGTATTTGGTATAAATGGAAGAATGGGTTTTGGGACTGCAATTGTAAGCTTTAGTGAATTAAGGGAAATGAATTGGTCTGGTTTGACACTGGAAAGGTTGGGAGACAAAGGGACTTTGTGTTTGTATGTATGTGTGTGGGTATTTGCAGTTATTGGTTGTCGGCGTGAGTATGAATGCGGATTGTTTTATTCTTAGAGAAACAGTAGAGTGGAGTACACTGAAATTAATATGAAGAGTGACGTATGTATATATAATAGTATGTAATAGTTATGTTGCTTTTATTGTGAGGAAAGTGCTCTGCTCTGGGTGAGAAAGGTTGGAGGAACAAAGTCAACGTCTGTTCTTGTCACAAATTCACATCAGAGTTGACAAACTCGGTGATTTCGATTATGTTCTATTCAAGTGACTGTCTCTCGTTTTATGCCATCAGCTAGGCTACCAACCTAACCGCCAACTCAACGAATTCAACCCAAAACGGTAGGATAGCTTGGGCCGAGGCACAGAAAAACACAACAGAGCTGAGAATATTATGTGTACTCAGCCTGTAAGTAGGTGACTTTTGACTTGACTTTAGAGCCTCTTCCTGTCTCGTCCGCCTTTGACAACGTTTCTCTTTTCACTCGTAATTCACTTCCTTTGCTCAACTTGCAAGGGAGGTAAGAAAAGAACTCCACTTGACTAAACGATTGCTCTATACAAAAAGAGAAATCAACAACCCACGTCAACCTTTGACGAAATGCTATAATTCTGTCAAATTCTAACTATAATCTGTTCGAGAAGTGAAGCAGACAGAAATTAAATTACATATCAATGCACATTCTCACAAATGAAAATTATAAGCTATACGGATTCCTTTCGGATGAGAATAGAGCATAATGGACTGAACACTTAGTCTGAGTAAAAGTCTGTATGGTTCAAGAATTATTTAGTTCTAAAGGATAGAATTATTTAGTTCACAATGATCACGGCACGGCTCACTCTGCCCCAATAAGAAGACAAGAGTGGAAGTTTCCATCAACTGCACTATGTGTAATTAGAGCAAACTTTTTGCAACTCTCGGCCAAAAGTCTCTACTATGATCACTTTCAGTGCTTGTTACTACAGAAAACTTTTCTCGACGATGCACAAATAGATAAATTACAATAAGAGGAGTCCTTTCACTACTTATTTATTTTGGACTCCAATAAGAGTATTTGAGAAGGAGGAGGAAAATAATATTGTGTCTGCTAATAAGTTGGTAAAAGGTAGGATCTTTTGAGGATTGAGTGAGATAGCAATAGCATGGAATGTGTCTGAGAGCAAGGACTGGTGGCGGAGAATAAAATGCGAGAGATGTGGACTGGATAGCAAGTGAAACTCGAATGAGTTAACATTTGCCACGTACCCGTCTCAAGTAGCACGAATGCAATGCATTGCCGAGCCTCCTCTTCTTGTACGTACTCTACCTACTGCACTAAGTTAGCCGATGCAGTGCACTGGGAGAGAAGCGGTTATATTGGCGGGGAGAGGAATTCGGATATTTCCCAGTTCCTACTTGCCTACATTCCATGGGCAGTTTTCTCTGGCAATTCTGTCTCTGTTGACTAGGAAGGTGAAAGCAGAAGAGAAGTGAGTACCTGTCCTGTCCTCATACTTCTCACTTTATACTCTTGCAACTCTAGTCTAGGAAAACGCTTTCACCAACTTTCTACAGTTTAACTCCCTCGCCTACAACAGATCCTCCTATATATCTATCTCCTACTTAGGTCATCCATTCAACCACCAAAGGAAAATTAAACCAAAGGAGAGAGAAAGTCAGACTTGCTCCACATTCTTCATAAAAGCACTAAACTTAGCAACCAATGCACAGCCGTCCATTTCTATACGCCACAGCTCTATTAATTCCTAAACTGTTATGTTTGCTTAGCCTCCATTTCATGTCCTACTAAAAACCCTTGTCCCCTAAAAGCACAACATTACTGATTTCCAACTGATCACCATCTTTGTTACATCCTATTCAACACTATCGCATGACATACTTTTAATATCCTATCTCCTAATAGAAATTATTGTTAGTTATGCTTTCATTCAAAATGAAACATCCTTTCAATTTGGAATTCCATCCTTTTTGGTTACCTGATACATTCATAGTTTTGTATAGAAAAAGTATAATCAACCCTCTACGTAAAAGTATACCTCTACGACTTCTAAAATATCAAACAATGAATTGTTTTGGAATAACAGCGTTTCCAATTGGACAGATCAACAAAGTTATTGATGTTTATTCTAAAGGATTTGTTATAATACTAGATTGTAACTGAGTAAATATATCCTATACCATTTATATTATAGCTCATGATTTGGGAAAAGTAGGTCATTGAAAGGGAAAACAGATAAAGGTTTCATTTCCTCAACAATGTACTGATTTTAATTAACAATCTACTTATTCTCGTGTTGTGTAGAAAGGGTTGTATGTCATTGGAATGATATTCATGTAGCTGTATAATAATGTAAGATGGAAGGATAATTATATTGGATGTTGGTGACAACGTTAGTTGGAGACAGCAGAGTATATAGTAAATGAAAGTTGTATGTGCATGTAGATAAAGTAGGTAGGAAGTAAGATGAGGTTTTGTAATTTAATAGATGGAGAGAATGGAAAAATGACACTAGGAAGACGGGGAAGGGAAAATGGGGCGAAGACTAAATGAAGATGAGGAAGGAAAGAGTAAGAAATAAATGACAGTAAAACCGATGGCGAGCGGCAGAGTAGGAGTGAGTGTGGGGTGAATGCGAGTGATAACTATACTCTACTTACATTGTATATCGAGTGAGTTGCATTTGTAGCACATTCCACACTTGACATGTATAATATTATAGAAGTATGCAGATCATTCATGAGTAGTGGGAGATGCCTACTTATTACCTATGGGAAAGTAACGTAGAAGATTGTATTGTTCGGATGTGTGTGTGTATGTATATGAATACGAGATGTGGATATTAAATATATAGATAGTGTGTTGGGAAGTACGTAAGTGTTCAATAAGGATACGTCTAAGTAAAAGTATGCACGACTAAACTAGAACTGGAGAAAGTAGTTAGAGTTAGGCAGGTTCACTCACAATCAGTTCAGCTTTTCTGCTCAGCACACTGGAGAGTCAGTTGAGTGTTTGAAATTGAGAGGAGAGGAGTTATCTTGAAGAACCATATTCAGCATTTGATTGTCATATAAATGGAAAGTTTTGAATAAGAACTTTTGCACACGTCGGCATGTTGCTGTCGAAGTCGAAACGATAGGATGGGATACGGATCATTTCATATCTCATAACTTGATTCCGCCGGGACTCCTTCAAACAGCCATTCAACCAAACCAAACCATCAGACTTCACTTCCCTGCACTTCTCCTTATTTGCATGCATCTCCCTCCCTATATCCCTCCCTCTCTCATCTAACAAGCTATCCATCCATTTACATTATATTATTGAACAGATATTGTACCAGATACATAGTCCTAGATGGATTGATAACTAGCTCCCTCTTTCTATTCACTGTTTTATGTCATTCTATTGTACTACCATCTCAACACTTTTCTTTAACACAATCCTCTTGTCCCCATACATACATTACTATACTATACGACATTCTATAGGTATATAATACTTGTAGTTGTAGTAGTAGTATAAGTAGAGCATTAAGCATAGAAAAGGTTATGTAATAATAGTAGATGTCTTCATCGAAAAGATCGTTATAGGTGTATGGGCAAGGGAAATAAAAATAATAAAATGTATATGCTAGAGCAATAACACATTTCCGAAGCCCACTGTAAAAAGACTTGCACAACAGTGTCTGTGTTACCTACAATTCCATCCGTAAGTGCGGCACATTGATTCTCTTATATGGCTACTGACTGATTGTGACATTTTCACTTTTGTACCGTGTACTTCTAGGTTTATGTTGTCGTTTGGTGTCTGTCGATATGGAGTCAACAACACATAATCCCATATTATCTGACTGACACTACTAACTTTACAAACTTTCTTAGAGAAAATCTCTCGTAAACGTTCTTCAAAGAGCAAAATACTTCTCACAGCAAATTCACTCTCGTAGTCGTTGCTCATGTTTCCCCTTAAATCCCTAACAGTCCCAAATCTTGTTGAAACATTTTTTCTCTGTCCTTTAATAGGATATATCTATAGACTGTTATTATCGCCATTCCTAATATAATTACTTATAGTATAAATACAAAATACTGACACTTCAGCAGTATGGAAACTAACTTTCGACGCTGCCATGTAAAAGTTAATTGACGTAGTTAACAAATGCTAAATCATTAGTCTGAAAAGGGACAGCAAAATGATAACGATGAAAGTGTTCTCACTATATGGCGTTACATTAGGATAATGAAGTGCAAATGCAAAGAAATGCAAGATAAATACGTATGGATGATTTATCTGGCTAGACTCTTATTTAGTAATATACTTAAGTAGAAAATTGCAAAAATGTATTATATCTCTATTGCCATTTATAATATTAGGAATTCTTTCTCGTATGTAGGTAGTATTGGTATTATGTTCTCGGATCCCATACCGCATTTATTTATCTATGTGGCTATAACTGGGAAAAACGATGCTGCGTAATAAAATCCTGGTGGAAAAAATGTAAAACTGAAATGTCATAAATTGTAAAAAATGCCATGTACATTTACTGCACTCTATAGTTTCCACAAATTGTTTCTCGAGTAAAAAATGACAACTATTACAATCTCAATCTCTTGTCTACTCTATTGTCGTGCATCTCTCCTATTTTCTGTCATTGAAAAACGACTTTACACTCTACCTGTAACATAATAGGTAATATGCTGCAATATGCGTTGCTTTACATAAAACATCACATATAAGACTCACTATCGATACGGAGGACTGTCTCCTTACGTTCTATATATGTCTATCTAAGTGAAAGCAGAAAAATCCTTTCTCCCCAGTCGCTTATATAGTACATACCTCTGTAGGTAATAATATTGTGTCATGTAAAGCTTCTTGCCCTAGATTTTTCATGTGTTTACATACACTAACAGTTTTTCTCGCGTATCTACTTTATGTGTCTCTATCTACTACTATTCCTTAAGTACACACAGACTATACTACATCATATCGTATCTGCAGCTCGCAATTTTCCGTCAAGTGAGTTTATCGGTTTATTCATATATAGTTCATTCTACCGTAGTTTTTTATGTATGTATTATTGTACAGGACCAGAGTACACATGCATACCATATTCAGCTACATGTGTATATTTATGTCACTGACTATGTGACACATCTACATACCTACGTCTAATCATAATATATTATAAAAACTTTCTGAGCTTTTGTACCTCTGCTCTCCAAAGAATAAAAATTTCCAACCATTTCTCTTCAACTTCATTCTACGTCGGATTGACACTGTCCAATAAAGATCATTGTTATGTACTACATCGACATAATAAATGCTCTCACGTAAACCTTACACCTGGTCAAAAAACAGCTAACGAAAACTCTCCATTATTAAATCATGCAATCATTATCATTTCCATATGCTACGTATAAATCGATAAACTACGTTCGTTCTACTTCATTTTAGTAGGTATCTTTAAACTATTTTATCTAATCTAACATAACACATCTCCATCAGTAAATGGTAAGAATAAACCTTTTAGGTCGTAGCGGAAATTAATTTAATACCTAAATAGAACAGAAACGTCTTGAGATGCTTTCCTGCTTAATTAAAACGAATGTTCTCCGATACTATTTAAATACATTTTAGATAAAATCGAAACCAATCATATTTAAGTATCTTAAGTTAAGATTACAGTTTTCAACTCATAAATTGTATTCATAATGTACACAATTACACAACGTTGACTCATAACTGTCATAACAATTTTAAATCACGCCCAAATCAAGAACTTGCCCCATAATATTGGAATTGACTCTTTTATCCTCTATTTTAGAGTTATATTTTGTCATTGAGCAGATTTGTTAGATTTAAACTTGATTTGGATAAATTAAGTCGATTATAATTTTTTAGCAAAATTTTCCATTTAGGCAGTAAAAAAAGTACGTTGTACTTTTTCAAGTAGTAATTATGTTTGTAATGCCACTCATGGGAAGCGTACCATTAAAACGTTATTAGAACTTATTCGCGTCGAAGAAATCCCTTACATTTTATTTGTCATTTTATATTATTTCTTGTAAATCTTACAACATTGCATTTTATTGAAAATAGTTTTACGGAGGCGTTAATCAACGTATTTACATGAATTACACGATCTAATTATTCAGGGACAGCAGTGGTTAGTAATGGTAATAATAATGGGAATATTTGGGCATAGTCATTACAATAGTGATTGATGTATCATGGCTGCATGCATTATTATGCTTGATGTTCGTAGCTTTTAGTCGATATGTCTGTAGAGATTTGTACAGTAGTGTATAATATAAATTGGGATGGCTGCGTAATAGATTCAGTCCGAAAGGGATTCAAGTTAGTGAAAAAAATAAATGTGGGGGCAGATATGGGAAAAGTAGAAATAGCAATAAGAAAAATAATATATGTAGTTGAAATAAGTATTGTTGGGTTTAGTGCCTTTATTTATACGTGTATACCTACGTAGTAACATTATGTATATGTAGTAGTTAACTGACTGAGTTACTTGAGTTTGGAGTCTACAAGAGATTGGACTTACTTAGACTTGTGCCTTTTGCTGTGAAAGTCTGTAAAAAATAGAGGAAGACTCCGGAAGGGATGACATCGCAAAACCACAGACTATTACCATTACTTATTTTGCAAATATTATATAATCTGAAGTGAAGAGGACGCAAAGAGAGTTCCTTAGACGAAGCGAAGCATGTAATGTAAAATAACATTTCGTTTTGTAAGTAAAGCTAAGTAAGCAACTGAGTGAGTTTGCATGCATCCATATAATATTATGAATATCTGTATCTGTATCCGGACTTTTCTATGTATAATACTTACTACTCTAAATATCTGTCTGATGCTTCTATTTGCACTAGGTATTACACTCACCAACCTTATACTTTCCTACTTATGACAGTAATGTTCTTTCTTCTGTAACTCTAAGTGTACTACTACACACAACCCAGCTACTTTTTACAGTTCCAGAAATATATGTCCAAAATAAAGTACCTACCTATATTATCCGCTTTAAACTTACTTCTACCACAGAAACGAATCTATAACACTACTCTTTTGTGTGCATAATAAAATAACTAAAAATTATATCAAACTTTGATGCGCAATACGTAATGCACCGTTCTCCATACTAATCCCATCATGGCCATTATAATCCTAAATGTAATATGGCAATTCTAGATTTGAACAATGAGTCACATAGTAAATATGATTTTTTCAACATTTGAGTTATTTACGTAGCACTTTTGTTTTCACTCTCACAAATACTAATTAAATTTTTTCCGTTTTAGTTATGCTTTCTATTTTCAAAACAACACTTGCTATTATTATTATCTTTTTCATCAATCAAACATTTATATCCCCCTATCAAATAATATCATCACTATCAGTAAGCATAATTTAGAAATTTAGGCTAACAAAAATGTTTTGCTGATAATTGATAAAGCAAAAATTTGGTTACTATAGTTCAAATTATGTAGATCATATGATACAAATCTTTTAAGATTTGGAAAAAGTAATTCTAAAAGGGCTGCTCGGCTGTTAGCAATAGTTCCATTTAAGGCAGTAAGATTTAATTTTTAGTACTGAATAGACACTGGATGAAGTATGCAAAAAATTGCCTGTAAAAATTTGCATTTTTGCCTGTAACTTAAGTGTAGCCTTAGGAAAAATTTGTAGTTTTGCCAAAAAACTTCTATTATCCACTAGCTGTTTGCCAGCTAATACTATTAGGGTTATTGTTCATACTTAAATCATGACATAACCAAAGAGCATCTACACTTAGCCACGTACTTTGAATGTTAATAGTTGCCAAATTATAGCATAAATAATTTAAATCAATCGATGCACACTTAAAGTAGTTGCAAAAAGACGCTAAAATGCAACCGGTTAATTGGCAGTCAATAGTTCTGTAGTTTGGCATGGCCATTTGATGCCAATGTCAGAAAGTAATAAACGAATACTTTTATTAGGGTTGTAAGGTCAGACTTCCAAGAATTGGAAGATGCAAGTCAAGTTTTTTAGTAATCGAGATGCGCCGACCAATTCAAACTAGAATACCTCCCAAGAAAGAATATAGAATAGGTAGCCGCTCTGATTATGATTTGAGAGCAAGATTATCGAGGTTACCTGAAATTACATTTTATATGTATCATAGCAAGTAGCTATCAATTCCTGTTATCAAATTTAGCAAAAAGCAGAGTAGTAAGGTATATTTATTATTTATAATGGGGTATATATACTCTTTGTCTTAGTATAGCCAAATATGAAGAGTGTATATCAATAAATCTTGAAGTGAATCATATACAGGTTTATTGTGAACCTTGTCAAGAGGAAGTTAACTTTTAGCTAACTTATGACAAACAGTTGATCCTTTCAAACGTTAGAAAAATGTTTAGTATTTCTATGAAATGTGTTAGAAGCGAATAAAATGGTGAAACATCAATTACTAGAGATAGATGCGTGTGAACTAGTTCAGTTTCCGGGTGAATGCAGAGTGAGAAGTAAAAAAGAGTGAAATGGCATTGTGGCAAAAATGTTTCTGTATTTTAAGAAAGAAGAGCGATAGGATAAGAGGTAAACTCAGACGAAGCTTACTTATCCTCAGACTATGAAAGAAAATGATTGAGCTCTCTGGCATGTCTTGTTCTCATCCCCTATCCTCCTATCGTATCATGCATAATCCCCCCAAATCCGGCTTTGAAAATGGGTTTACGTGAATAGAATGGAGTAATCAGACCAGATTCTTTGAAGCAGTGAAAGCAAGGCGGCCAAAATACTGAAGAGCCAAATAGAATACAGAGAAAGGATGCGATAAAATGCTAACTAACAGGAGTAAGTAAGAAAACCCGATGGTGTTCTGGTTCCGTTGTTTTCTATAGGGGAATCCACTCCACCAGTTTTCCAACAATAACACAACACTATTACTTATCTGCAGAAAGAAGAGCAGACGTTGCTGCCTTCACTTACTTAGGCATCCAATATATTATTCCTTTGGTAGAAATCTCATTAAATTAATCGACTTGCTTCCTAAAATGAAATAAATGACTCATTAAAATATATTATAGTCAATTGAACTATCTAACTGATGTATTTAGAAAATGACTTTCTCCCCATTAAATGAATATCGCCACTCGCTCTCATTTAGATTAAAACCCCGCACAACAGACACTGCACTAACCATTCTAAATTGCTTTCCAATAGTTATCTCCAACCCTTTATTCCAATCTGTCCTCCTTCAATTCTTCTCCTGGAGAGTCGTCGTCAACCAAGGTCACACATCCAGCTACTCGAAACAAAACCATAACTTACATTAGTTATGGTGACACTTGGCGTCTGCATTTCCTTCTTACATAAGGTACTCCTACAATACAAAAATTCTACACCGTCAACTGCATGCAGGCCAGGGTCATTCTCTTGCATCACCAAATAACAAGGCTTAATGTAATAAATACCTAGATCTTTTTATGCCTACACTTGACCAATTATGAATGTGTTACGATTTTAGACTCTAAGAAATGTAGTTAAGTCCCTAGTTGAAAAATTCAGTTAACATCTAATTACAAATTAGCAAAAGGAATTTAAATATTATTTAAATACAAGAAAGACCGCCAATTTACTGGCATGTTGATAATGTTATTTAATAGTCCTCTTAATAATCTTTCCATTGTTACAAGCCTGGATAATTCACGGGAAATATTTTTGACATATTCAAACCAAGACTAAAATGACACCATTTCTTGTGCCCCATGTCTCCCATTGATAAATTTTGACACTATAACTTACAAAATGTGAATTTAGTCTAAAATTATTTTATGAAGGTCCCGTTTATATAGTTTATCTATAGACTATGATGTGTAGCCTTGGACAAAAATCTGTACTGTGGTCTCAGAGGACACGCCTGTATCACTTAGATCAAACTGTCACAATTCGTTACAAATAGTGTCATTTGATATGATGTGAGCCCTCAACTTTTGTAAACTAAAATAAATACTTACCTTGTAGAATATTAAGAAGACTTATTATACCATTCGGAAGGTGTGTTAGGGGGAGAGCACAGCTACTACTATTGATTAGTATAGCTATGCTACCGCTCAAGCCGCGAGGGCTTACTTGCAGTGGCTCCCGGAACAACTTTACTAAGTGTACAGACTTACACGAAGAGACTTAGTGAAGAGTACTGAACCATGAGACGGAACGACTCAACACTGTCCCGCAACTCGATCTGGTGGGCAGTCAGAGAGGGACCGGAACATGTAAGCCGACCGCCAGTGACCCCAGACAAATCACTTATAGCAGTCTACTTCAATCCACCTTATCACCTCATGTGCATCCCATTGTCCAGACTTGTGCTAGGTAGAACTCGTAGCACGTATACAGACCAACAGAACAATCCATACACTACAGACAGGGCATTGATAGATAATCATATTGTCACTAAGATAGGCAAATCAATGCTAATAACGAATATACGGCAATGACAGCTTTTCCCAGCTCCAGACTACTACCTTATAGACCTGAGGCGCTCCAGAGATTCGAACTCCAGACATCAGCCTGAGAAGCGGCTGTTTAGACCACTAGACAGACCTGTACGCCCTACTATTCGGAAGGTGGTCTCAAGGGCTATGAAATTTAAATTACTAAGCCATCTATACTATTACTGAATTTTAAAATGATTAGGCATATTAACATTGTTTAATTTCGAAATAAGCTAAATAAGATAATGTTCCCCCATATTGTACTTTCTAGTTCCACGTAATATATGCATTGTATACGCGCATGTGAAAAAGTCACAATTGTCATGACATAGAACATTAAATAGATACTTAGGGCTATATTATGAACCTCGTCTCAGGTTTTGAGGGCTCCTCAAGTCCTCGATTACCACGGTGAGGACCAATCAGCGATTTTAAAACGAATCTTGAGGAGCCCTCAGAATCTGAGACGAGGTTCATAATATAGCCCTTAGACACATAGAACATTGGTACAAACAGCTTTATTTAGATGATCACGTATTTTTGAGAAAACAAATGGCTATATTTAAGATTCACGGTCATTTAAAAACACTTGGTATTTAGGGATTTAAACACACCAAAGGATATCATTTTTGATATGTTTGAAATTCATTATTCACTAAACAACCGAATTTTGTATTATTGAGCGAAAATTCATCTGCTAATTGATTTTTAAACCTTGTGGCTCACTAGTGTATACAAACTTCGTTAATATTCATCCTTTTTAAAGAAATAAAGTGCTTTTCTGTTAGTCCCCTAGTCGAAGTCGAGTGCGTCTTAGAATTAAAACAAAATAAACATCAAGTGCATTTTTAGATTTACCATATTTGGCTAATTTATGCTTAATATTATATTAGCCCAGATTATCCCGTCGCACTCGCTTTAGGAATTAAGTTGAATTCTTTTTATATAAGATGAGATAGATTTCTGCTATTGATATTTTTCACTTTAGTGAGATTAATATAGGTACACTTTTGCATGAGCATATGTCGTTGTTTATACTTAAAGTAAGTAGATTCCGTACTTACTCATATTTTTTTCTGGTTATTGAAACAAGGGTTTTGTATGTGAAGTATGAAAGTGGTACAGGAATGTCTTTCGTTTTAAGCAATGTCCAAAGTAATATTATGATGTGTAATGTAAAGGATATGTGTCGAGAAAAGTTGACGTATATATCTCGGATGAATCTGTAGAGGTTGTTTTTCGATTGTAAATGGAAGGTTGTAATATTGTAAACAGTGGAAAGGTAAAAAAAGAGTTCAAGGCAAGGAAGGAAGAGTGAGAAGGGCTATGCTAGTTTTTGTAGAGAAAAGTAAAGAAAGGAGAGGTTATATGAAATGACGAACGTATGTTCAGTTCAGTGTAGCAGCATTTGAAAAAGTTGTTTGTTCGCGAGACATAAGTATACTGGAGAATGTACTTCGCTACATACATTTGAATTGCCATAAAAAATTCATGTTTAATTTACAAGGTCCCATAGAGGCTGAGGAGGAACATGTCGGGGCATGGCATTGGCACAAACAAGTAAAAAATTGTACCTGACAAATAGTATTCTTCATCATAACAGTCCTCTCTAGGTATATACCTGCTTTATACATTAATGTAATAGCTACCTATATCTCTGTCTCTGCATGTAAGTTACTTAAGTTGGAGTCACTGTTGGAAATTTCTGGAAGGACTACATAACCGTAATAATAGAATGACAATAAATAAAGCTAAGGAATTCGGAAAGCTAATAGTACTAGTAGTAGATACCCATTCTACATCTACAAACTTTCTCCTTCATACCACCAGCATTATGCACTTCAATTCGGCTATTCTGTCATTTATTCAAGTGCCCTTCTCCTACCATTTCATTTGGAAACCTGCACCTTTCATTACACTCAACTAACAAAATTTATACAAACTTTGGTCCAAAGGGTTGGCTTACCAGCCACTTTATAATTTTCACAATTAAAAGTGAAAGCGAAGATTGTCATGAGAGTATTACTGACTTACTGAGACTGTTTTTCCAGCGATTACAAAAAATGAGGTTATAAGGTGTACATGGTTGTAAATGCAAGATGTCAGGTTACAGGATAAATACAGATTACAGATATTCTAGACCCACAGAGCCTAGACAACAATCAGAAAAATATCTCGAAAGTTTTATACTTACTATATACTATTTTATAGTGGAGCTGTTGGCAAATTTTTACTGCCCGGTAGATTCCTTTGTGGAGGTTAACTCTCTGCTTGTAGAATTCAATAACTGTACTGTGTGTGGAATATTATGGAGGACATAAATAAAATAATAAATTAAACCATAAATTAAAATGACTATACCTTTTGAAATTTATTAATACCACATGTATTATATTATAATAATTGAATGCTTTTAGTCCAATTTAGTCCAACTCAGTCCAATTCGGTCCAATTTAGTCCAACTGAGTCCAATTTAGTCCAATTCGGTCCAATTCAGTCCAATTCGGTCCAATTCAGTCCAATTTGGTGGAATTCAGTACAATTCGGTCCAATTCATTACAATTCGGTCCAATTTTCAATTTGGTCCAATATTATTCCAATTTGGTCCAATATTATTCCAATTTGGTCCAATTCAGTCCAATTTGGTCCAATGTAGTCCAATTTGGTCCAATTCAGTCCAATTTGGTCCAATTTAGTCCAATTCAGTCCTATCCAATTTGGTTTTCATGTCCATTAATAGTTACAGTAAACGTCTCAGATTCATCTTGTTTTTCATCTCTGAGACGTCATGCATTTAATTCGTACTGAACTGATTATAATTAGCTACAGTGATAATATGTTTCAAAGACCCAAGTTCCAAAAGTAATCAAAATAACACATTCATATAATTAACGAAATGCATGTAGAGCAAGGAACGTTAAAACTCCACTTCGTGGTACCCGATTTCAAAATGTAGCATGAGTTTTATAATTGAGACGTTATAATTCTTGTCTCCATACAATAAAAAACGAGATTCCTTAGTGAATTTCACACATATTTCTAGCACTTCACATCTCCCCACGGGGAGTAAATTATGAGGAAGTTGCTTGTAAGCTTTAATTTAGAAGGTAATGTTGCCAAAAATGATTGTATGGAAAGAATAGGCCAAAGTGGTTAAGTATAGTAACGAGAATGAGAGTTCTATTTAGCTGGGACTATAATCGGTAAGGGTTTATTAAAAGATTGAGAAGTAGAGGTAGGTAGACGTTGAGTAGGGCTATCTGTTGTGATGCAGTGCTGAAGGGTCCTTGAATAAATCTTGCAAAGTCATTTAAAAAATGTGAAAGAGTATGTCTACCTACATCCATTGTGTCGTAGTTAAGTAAGTAGGCATTAAAATTTGATGAAATAGATTGGTATAGTTAAGTAAGTTAAGTAGATGGTGTATGCGTGCTTATAATTACCCTGTGGGGTATATATTAAGCACTTATAGTTGTCTCTCTATGTGTCTGGTGTCTTTGTAGTAACAGTAACTCTTTTGTAATTGCTGTATTTATGTAAGGATGTAATGTAGGTGCTATAGAGCGAGTGTTATCGGTATCAATGTGTGTGTAGTAGTAAAAGTAGTGGTATGGTTGAGAGAAGAAGCTATCAGCAACTGTTTTATGCATGTAGGGTTCACAGCGGTTGTAAGCGTATTTAAAGTGCCGTATGCTTAGGAGTGGTGGCAATATGTGTCTGATTTAAATCTCTTGTTCCAATAAATTGGAGGAGCACTTCTCCCTCTCTCTATCTCGCTTCCTCGCTAATCTTTTAAGAATACACAGCCTTTATTGTCTCAACGACTTATCGTTACATTACATTGGAACATTTAGGATTCTGCTCACTGTGCAATCTAGAGATCTAAACAATGGAATATTGAGATGTAGTCTCAAAGTAGGAGCCCTACAGACAAGTAGTCTACCTAGTAGTAGTATCCTCGAGTGAAGGTGCGATAGGAAAACGCTTTTAATTTAAGTCCCCCATATCAAAGTAGGTTTAAGTACGTAGGTAAGCACTTAAATGGAGTGAAGTAGATAAAATTAATATATTTACTAGGGAACAATAAGTACTCGTATAGTATAGGAATTATTAGATGGTCTGGAGGAAATCTCATTTTAATCTATCTTTTGTATAGTAGAAAATTAGTTTCTCATTTGGATTATAAAAATAAATGCGAAAGTTAAAAGGAGGAGAATTGTTAAGCGTTCTCTTGCTTTGTTGTTATCTTTCATTACTTTCTCCGGGTAGAGAAAGGAGGAATTCCTAGAGGGAAAACTACATCACGGAAACTGGTAAAGGATTATTTATTTAGTGGGAATCTATTGGCTCTACTTTTACTTATTATGGCATAATACTCCGTTCCGCAGTAATGAAAAAGTTGAGAATTGCCAAGTGAATTCTTTGTAAGTGGATTATAATTGAAGAAAGGATGATGTGGAATGTGGATGGGATTCGTGTCGAGGTTTTACTCACTACTTAGCGTACAAAGCATTGGAGTTGACTGTGATGTGAACTCTTCAGTGTGTGTTTGTGTGTATTATGCACGTCTCTCCTGTTTTTAGTTGCTCTCGTTTAAAATTCATGGCGGTGTCTACGAGGAGCGAGAAAACAGATTATGTATTGTACTGGTTTAGGTAGTTAGATTGAGAAATCCAATCTATTTATGCGTCAATGTGCTTTCCTCTCAGTTTTCTCCAGCTAAGCAATACAAATAGAGTAGTTGCTCTCTCCTACTACAGTCCATGGGTTACTAGCACATGCACACTACTAGGTTAAGTTAGGACACATACACTTATGGCTTTCTTTTCCTATGGCTTAGCTGGTTATGTTTGCCTTCCTTCCTCCTGTTATGCTTTGTTTTCTGCAAAAGAGTATTGTCTACAACTTCTACTGTATAAGAGTATAAAACAGCTATTACTTCGATCATCTGCTTACTTAACTCTCCCTAGAATAATCTATGTCATTACACTGCATGCATAATAATAAATACCTTGGTGGGTCGACAGATATGCTTACACTGCACAATATTATCCTATTTCAGCTTTCCCCAATCTAACTTTCCAATAACGTTGTTATAACTACTGCTAGTTGCTACTTTACAGAACATAATAGATAATACGAGTGCCTGGCCACGCATTTCCTTCCTCTACCTACTACTACAATTCAACTTTCCAAACCAGAGCATTCCATTTTCCTCCCCCCTTTTGTCTCTCCACGTTTTATCTCTTGCTTTATAAATACAGAATACATACGTCCACATACACAAACTACATACATAGGTACACACTCAGGAGAAAAGCGAGTGGATGCGTGAATTTAATATTTGCAAGCAATATCCGCACGTATGTAGAATATAACTTATAAAACTAGTACATATTGTACATAATAGATATGATTATCCATGTGTATGCCTCGCTGCTTGATTTGAATTTCCTTGCACCTGTTAAATAATTATTTCCTATCAGCGTCAAATGTGTCACGTACAGACTGAGCCCGACGTTCGAGCAACCATTCCAGATAAATTTTGAATGAAACTTGGATTGAATCTCATCTTGCAAGCATGATGCAGCTGCTTGCACCTGAATTGGACAATTCCACCTAGTAAATATCAAAACATCCCCTCAACATACTTCATACAGTGTAAATACGAAATATTCCAGACTTAAAGAATCGGTAAATCTGAGTATATTTTAGCTGCAGTAAATAGAGGACGCAGATATGGAGATAATACCTCTTCCCCTACTATTTCATTCACTATCTTATCTAGCTATATTATGCTCACCGTCCGTACAGCGCTCATGTGTCCATTGTAAATTGTAATTTAAGCTCGCGATGGCTTATCTCTGTATGCAAGTGCAAAGTACCCGTGTAGCGGGCATCACCTCCACATTACATTTTCAATATTGTCTACATTGTGTACTCCCATATACTCTACACTAAAATGATCATTTCTTGCAAATTTTTCTCCAGTAACCAGACGCATGAGAGAAGAAAAGAAAGATGCTCTGGAACCTGTTCCGCTCCTCCAAGTCCACATAAGTAAAGAATGTGAAATGAACTCAAAGTAAAAGGCTTGCAATTCAATCCCATGCTAAGTGTTCAAATGGCTCTACTAAAATATAGTATTGCTCTAGTGAGTATCTTCAAAAAGAAGTGCCTGCAATACACTTTGGCAATATTCGTCCCTACCTGCCTCCTTCTCCTAGATCTTTATAGTAGAGGATGTCGGCCGAGAGGGAGATGGACTTTACACTTGATGGCAAAAATACCGTCAAGTATTCCTTCACTACTTCTACTACGTAGCATGTGTAGCTCTAACCTGTTTTTTGTGGTGTTCGCTTTAAGTCCGTGTGCATAGTCAAAGAAAGGCATGCAAACAAGTGCAAAAGAGAAAAAGAAATACGACAGTCACGGAACAAAACATGGTTCTCCGGGGATTTATTTTATTTCACCTTTGGGTACTTCACAGCTTTACTTACTTTACTTTAATTTACTTAGGCCATATCATTACTCGCGGAAAACATTCCATGCCCCACATTCTGCCCTCCTTCCATTCCCTCTCTATGCTCTGCTGCACTAAACTACACACAGACAGATACAAACAATCCCGATTACATGTATTACTTTGTTTACTCTAACCCAAACAACACTACCTACTAGTTCAATGGCGCTACTTATTTAGTTCACTTGGCTACAAAGGGATACAGCCATTTAAACTTAATATTATTATATCCGTTTCTTCTACCAACAGTCGCGTACACCTTTTGTGTCTTCTTCTACTCTCCCCCGGTGATAATATTGTATTTGCTATTCAATACTTCAGGTTTTCTCCGATTAAAAACTAAAAATGTTTATGCATTTAAAAAAATTAAATTTAAACGCTGTATCCATTCCCAACCTATTTACATATTAAATTTATACTTTGGAGTATCTATATATGAATAAAATCAATATGCTATATTTGATTTATTATTTTGTATTTAAGTATCACTTATCTGTTTTAATGAATATAAAAAATAATGAGAATTGCAAAAACAATTACTCCTTAACGTTAAAGGCAGAGTGATAGTTTCTCTTGGCTTTGTAACGATGTGATTATTGCTTAAATGTGAGCTACAGAATTCTTTTAATTCTTTTATGTTTTCGTATTTAATGGCTCTTATTCCTAAATTGAAATTATACACATTGCTATCATTATGTTTTTTTCCATAAATAATCTTTTAATAGTTATTTCTTGATTACAATACTATTATCTACATTGTAGTCGACGAATCCATACAGATTGCATGATTAAAATCGCATGAATGAGTCTTATTTGATTTGGAAGTGGATTTGGCAAACCAAATAGTTTCTTAGGAAGGGATGAAAGTTGCAATTTTGACATTATGTGAATGATTATTTTTATTTTTTCCATTTTTGCTTTGTCAAGATACACATAGTAAGTAAAGCAAGTATGACTTGGAAGTTATTATGTAGCAACTTAGGTAAAAATGTCCTTTGTAATATCAAATAATGAGAATGGAGATTATTGAAAGCTTATTACGACGCAGTTACATATTAAATACCTACGTTCTGTTATAATGTTGGAGGCTTTCCGTTACTTTGAAAGCAAATCGCACAATAGTTTATCCACTTATATGAAATGAAAGCTTACATGGAGATACTTAAGTAGGTACTTATTTATTACATACTTATGTCTGGGCAATAATATCTGCATGGACGGACTTCTGTAGAAAAAATGGCACGGCAGAGAGGAGGATAAATTATAATGTCAGCTTAAGTAGTACAGGTAAAAATGACATATACATATAGCTGCATGATCTACAACAGATATATAGCAAGGACAGTACAGATTGTTTAATTTAACTGCGGTTCAGTGGCTACGACTGCTAATACCAACAACAAATAGTATCCTATGCTGAATTCATACGTCGTAGTCAGTAGTCAGGACTAAGTTAAGTTAATCACTACTGGCAGTCGCTACTGTTGTAATTGGTATTAATTTTTATTATTTAAATGGTGGCAGGAACAGTGCTAAGTTAAACTAAAAATTAGAAGTTAATTAAAAACCATGATATATTAATGCAATTGTAGGAGTTATTCGCCAAGTTAATTAGATAAAAGATAATTGACTAAAAGTCACAAAGTGGTGGAGTTTATTAGTAAAAATTAGAATCCCTCTGCAAGCTAATAAAAAGAGGATTGAAATGTAATAGAATTACGGAGGTTTGGAGGGGTGAAGTGGAGACTATGACATATATACGCGCTTAGACATAAGTAAATAATGCTCACTGGTCTAGATTTTAGATCCGGATTGAATTAGCATAGAACGGTGCCTCATAAACCTAGACGAGAGATTTGCAATAATATGTAATATGCCTTATTTGTGTAACTGTGTCTGGTAAAGTACAACGTGTAGTACTTATTGTTCACATTACATGGCAGTGCAATGTGAAAGGATTAAAATATTACAAATGTAAGTCATAGTTATTCTGAGGGATTAGTGAAGGACTACATTGTGCTGTGCAGTGCTCTTCTATTTGCATACGAGCCGGTCTAATGACTATAGCGAAATTTAATTTAAGCTGAAGGGTGGCCCAGAGGTCTGACTCGAATCGTCGTCTTGTCTCTCTTCTATGAGCCACTCCAACTCCCTCATTTCCAGAACTACTCCCAACCAACTACTTACACAGCCACGCTCTGCCTATCTACAAGAGTAGAGTAACACAAATACCTGTATGCATAATAGTACTGTTCTTTTGTCCTATATTATAATCTACACTACCTACCATCATTACATTGTCCTTAGAAATGTAATTGTACAAAACTTCCACTTAGACTCTACTTATACTTACGTTAGCTACATTTTAAATCCACTGTGACTATGTAGACGTTGTATCTACTAACTTCTCTGCTGGCCTACTCGATGCCATATTCATTTATGCAGATTATTTCCCTATTTAATAATAAACACTACAGGTAACCTTAAGATCCATCAAAACGGATATACAAACTACTCTGGTGTTCATCTTCAAGAAACCTAAAGCTTTAATTAGTCTGGGAAATGATATCAGTCCTATTTTTGAGACCAAATTAAGTTTAATATTCAATCTACTGCCTACCATCCTCCTCATCTCAAGTGCGTCCTCATCAATTTAATTGACTATGACTCAGGCGCGTTGTTCCATATCTCTCTAAAGACGGGAAGGAACTAAATCTTAGTTCATATCAGGTCGTAGCATCTACCTACTTCATTCCTGCATTAGTGTTTTCCTCTATTTTTTGCTTGTTTAATCCTAGGTACGGAAACAATCCCCATTTACTCATAACCTGAATAAATGAATGCTGATTTTTTGTTTCCTGAATAAAAGGATTTAGCATCATTAGGACGATGGTAGGAACGATACTATAATGCAACTTAATTTAAGAATATATACTTGAAATAGTTAATAGCATTAAACTATATACTGTATATAGTTAAATAATATCAGTTATATGAATTAGTAACTCATTAGTCTATAAGAGTGTTACTGTTATATAATAAAATGCATTATTAGAAACAATTTAGTATTTTGTATATATTTATTAACATTTTCACCGATTTTATACAATGATATTTATAGAAATAAATACAATAATACAAAGAAATTTCATCTTCTGTGATGCCGAATCCCTATTATACTTAGTACACTAGCAGGAATACAAAATACCCGACCCAACTCACCAATTACCGTTTCCTGCGAGTGTACTTAAAAATTAGTCGAAAAGGTTTGAATTGCCCACATTACTTTTAAAAGTCATTGCATTATGGCGATAAACAATTCTACTTAAGTAACAATAGTAAGTAGAGCCGTTTACATTAGGAAATTAATGGGTACTATACAATAGTAGACAGATATTGTCAAAGTTTGAAAATTAACAAATAATCCAGATATAACGTAGTAAATAGTTTTGGGAGCTCGAGACGAAAGAGACTGATATGCTTTGGTCTGACGTTTGGCTCAGCGTTTAAAAAGGACTGGGAGAAAGGAGTGATTCATAAATATGTCATAGATTCATGAATTAAGATTGTAGTGCTTTCTAATTAATTCTGAGGGAGTCTAAGAAAGTGTTTGTGAGAGGTAGTGCGTGTGTGAACAGAAGTGCAATGCATTTATTGCTAAATGAATGGTTTCTGGAGCAGTGCACTGGAACTCTGCAAGTCTCGTAGAAAGTCGACACGGATATCATGTAGCTAAGGTGGAGGGAGAAGATTGTCGGAGCTCTGAGCAAAGTGTGAACGTGGGCGTTGAGCTAAAAGATTAGAGTCGAGTCGAGTTGAGATGTTCGTTGAGGAAGGTATGTATGTATATGTTTGGTTGGGAATATTAGTGCATGGATCTGACATTACATCTCATCGTGACTATATGATGCAGAGTGATGGTTCCACATATCACAAGGAATTTGTTCCCAATCCATACAAAATGAACTCAGTCCTTCGTCCCACTCTTCGTTTGTCACCACCCGAATTAAGTACGGCTCCGTGGCAGCTGCAACACAAATCCATATAACAATCATAAAGATATACTATCATCATAATAGTACTTACTTAAATGCTGTATCAACCTAAAGTTATTCCAACTATGTCTTCTACATCCAAACAGTTGTTTACTTCAATATAGAACTTCATATTAGTATAATTATCATCCATTAAGCATATACCCCCATCAAATCATACTTAAGATACGCCACTGTGAATAAGTACAGTTTTGCACAATTTAATGCTAGATTTTTTATTGCCCACACTCAAAAAATCCTGTCGGTAATCATAATAACTTTACATACTATTTAACACTATTAATTAATTGTAAAATCTAACAATTAAGAAAATTTTTAATCTATTCCTATTTTAAAGAGTCTAATCATTTCTGAGCAACTAAACTACTCTAAATCATTATTTGATACAAAAAATGAAATGACTTACAGACAAAAGTTCCTTCCCAGCCCCAACCGTGTCCATGACCTCCTCCTCCGCCGCCTCCCCCGCCACCACCACCGCCGCCTCCTCCTCCCCCAATAGGAAATGGAATGACAGCGACAGGAACAATTGGAATGGGGATGGGAATTTTACTACTTCTGTTGTCATCACAAGTCCTATTACCCTTGGCCTTGGGTTTAACTTTAGGACGGTGCTTGACTTTACCCGTGTAGGTGGGTTTCCGTTTGTAAGGGGGTTTTGGTTTTAATTTATTCCTATGGGGTTTGAATGTGCCCTTGGAGGGTCTGAATGCGTGGGAGGGCCTTTTGTTGGGTTTTCCTTTGCCGTGGGGTCTCTTTTTAAAGAGGGGCACTTTGACACTGGGGAAGACGGCGGGACTGACAGGTTTGGCTTGGAAGGGCGCTTTGACTTTGACATGTCCTTTGTGGGAAGTGAAGGCGGGCTTCCCTTTGCTGCGAGAATCTCCTTTGTGCTTTTTGAGTTCTTGGCGCTCTGTCAGAACACTTTCCCGGTGTCCTTCATTTTTGTGCTGTTCTGGGCGATTTCTAATAATGGGTTGCCATGAATCACTCAGTGGCTTCCCTTGGCTGCCTCCGGAGTCTGTTTGGCTCGAGGTATACGGGAGACAGGAGATGAGCTCGAGGAGAGATGCATTTCGAGGTGTTCTATTTTCTCCAAGAGCCATTCCCCCATCGCTGCACAGCAATTTTGTGTTCGAGCCGAAAAAGTTGACGCGACTCCGCTTGATGCCGGAATAGCCACTTCTTATACTCAATTGTCGTCCGTTGATCCTCTCAGGAATGATTTTGGCTGAGATAACTGTGGAATTTGCAGGAGTGCTCTTCGACCCACCTCCACCTTCCACGTCCCGCTTCCTCCGCTGATGACAAACAGACCACTGGAATATTTTTGGTTGACAACAAATTCAATCAACAGCCCCATAAATACTCAAGTTCCTTATTGTTTCTAAGTAGATAGTTAGAATATTGTAAGTTTAAACCATTAATCTATTCCACGTCATGATTTAGTGCACAAGCGATTAGGACTGGAACGCAAGTAATGTGAAAGCTACTTTCTCTTCTTCTCTTCCTCAAACTTACACACAGAGAAAACTTTACCCAAAAGTTTACTTTTCGACTATCGGATACCCATTTTTCCTATTCGTCTTTTATTGTGAACAAAAGGAAATAGCATAAATAATTATCATAATAAGTCCTATACGATAAGCAGCATATAAATTAACTACCTTCCAACATAATCTTTTACTTATGTAGTACACATTAAATTTATAATACCTAAAACCCTACATAGATAAAGTAGGCTTTTACTAGATACATTTCCATTAGATACCGGACATGCACGTGTATGTACTCAGCCTATAGTAAGTACTATTAATTTGTACCGTTTGTATGTCTACGAAGTTTTGTTACTAGTAACTATACACACTGCTACACAATTAGATACTCACAAGCCATACTAAATACTTTGAATCATTAATAATATGCAGTACTAAGTGCTCCAATTTGTTTTTATATAATGTCAGTATAATATATCCTAAATATTAAATGCTTTTGATTAAATAGTTTGTCATTACAGTCTGGTTATGGATTTATATACAAATAGAATATCCACGTTACGTTTGTATAGAAACTAGAGGTAACTGGTTTCCCCAATTTGGACTGACTGACTTGTAAATACATTTCCGAAACTACATAAGACTGCAAGCAACATAAATACAAGAGAAGGCAGGATATGTAAGTATTATTGCAATAATTATATATAAATGTAGCCACTTTCCGAGTAATGTTAAAACTGACAGGTGTTAAAGAGCTGTTACCGTGTTACAGAAAATGTCAGCGCGTGCTTATTCTCTTAAGTATACTTCTCGGGAAATGCAGAATAAATTGTAGCAATTTGTAGGAGGTAACTCGTAGTAAATAAGTGGGGAAAGGATGCCTGTTACAGAAAGTGCATTCGAACGAAAGATCCAAGGTGAAAATAAATTACTTACCAAAGATGGTACCTAAAGCCAAGAGATTTTGCTACATCTCTAACTCATAATGCATATAGGGAAAGTTGGAGGAAGGGAGTAAGACTGCTGAGATATAGTGTACAAGATAATTGAAAATGTCACGCACAAGTGACTGCTTATAGTTCACGATGTTTGGGAAAGTCTGTGAGAAACTTGATTGTTTTGCATTCCTTCGAAGGAGCACTACAGCCCAAGATCACAGATTAAAAGTGAAACTATGTAAACTACAAATGTTCCAACTATTTCCCCTACTCTATTTCCTTGTCAATGTCAGTCTCATGTTTTATTTATGGCATTTCATTCATCCAAAACTAACCAGTTACCAACTACAGATCTTTTTATCAATCCTACTCTCTGACATTTTTATTTACCCTTTTATTAAGACAGTAAATATCCCTTTCTTAGCTAATTAGTAATTTTACTACCATGATATCTCAATCACTCCTATAGAACTGACATACAAAGAAAAATTCTTATCCAAAACCACATCATACTGCACACTACTCCCTCCAATTCTCAACTATTATCTAATGAAAGTGTCACAGAGTCACAACTTGTTCTATTTATTGTATCATTTAGACCATTGTGCTTATGTACCTCCTTTAATAAAACTCGGTCACTGACCGCTAAATTCCCCAGGGTCATAATAATTGCATTTTCGAGAACATCATAGAACATGAATGTAAATACTTACCACATTGAGTCTATATTCACACAAATAAAATGCACTCGTTTTATATGCTATGATTAATTTTCAAAAAGGGAAGTAATATATAATCCCTAGAGGCATAAATTAGATTTCAATAAGTAATTAGGTAACCTAGTATAAAATCAAATTTTTTCGCACTATTTAAAATTTTAATGTAGGTAAAGTGTAAAAAGGAACTGTAAAGTAGTAATTACTTAACAACACTCTTAAAGTATACCTGAAAGGAATTAGCATGGAGTAATGTGCTGAATGTTGTACGGCAGAGATGCAATAATGTATAAATGTCTTTGAATACTAATTAATGCACAAGGTTTAAGAACATGTAAGGTCATACGTAAGAGCTATTAATCACGACTTATGAATATTTAGCCAATGTTTTATAAGTAGCCACTAAATTGTAATGTCAAAAATCACAATTAACCACATACTGTGTAAGTCATTAAGCCATAATACGCATTGCAAATCTAATTGCTAAATATGATTGGCGATTTAAATCGCAATAGCGTGCTAAGGTTCAAATAAGTATTAGTTGAATAGTGAAAAAGTATGTACGTACGTATTGGTAATACTAAGCAATAACCATGCATTGGCAATAATGGGATAGGAAATAAATAGTTAAGGATTGAAGGAAATGTAATTTTTAGAGTCATCAATATTTTACACATGAAAGAGGGTGGAAAGCAGAGTAGCTATTCAGAAAGACAGGCATTGGTAGGGGGTCTAGTTGAGTGTGATAAATTAGAATGATTTACCTGTATGGCACAAAAGCCTTTTTCCTTCCGAACGCAAACGCCGTAATTGAGATTATTCATATTTGATTGCTCCCCTTGCAAATAATTAAAACTTGTGATGCGACCCGCTACGCCTCTGTGGTACTGCAGACATCCTCCGGGAGCTGTTGAAGTCACAACATTCAAATTCAAACCAGAAACATTAGCAAATTGTTTTGAGTGCCTATCTATTCTGGAAGTAATTATAAAAGAGCCTGGGCAAGGCACCGCAAAAATATGAACAGAATGACCCTCTCTCTCTCCATGGGGGCTCACTTAATTGGCAGACATTGTCAGTTTTGTCTACCAACAGCAAAACTACAAACTGTACAAACTACACTTATTTAATCCTATATACATTCAATGACATTTCATGGGATAAAAGTTATAGGACATTACGCAACAAACAACGGTTATGTATCTATATACATTTGGTTTCAACTATACACAAATAAATTGCACTTTTGTAGTGGACATTTAGCAATGTCAACTGTCATGCTTGTTTACCCGACGAGATTGCTCTAAATAAATTATATATCTATGTATAAAACAATTTATGTGTGGTCTGGACATAATTGGTGACAGACAAACACACGGCGAAACTTAACAGGCTGCTAGAATTGTAAGGCAGGAATCGCGACTTTGTGACTGTCTTACATTGTGTCTATACCGCTGTTGCATTTCTACCTAATTGCTAACACAATGTCATACTACCAAAATTACAGTAAAGCTGTGGCAATATTATGTACATTTAAGATAGAATTTAAGTAAGACCCGAGAACAAATTGTCAAAGTATGTTATAACTTTGTTCAGTATTCAACCTATTAGAATTTGCATACTAAGTATTTCACTTGTTCTAACGATGCATTTGGATTTTCCTACATTTGAGTAGACTAAATAAATCTTTCAAATGCGGCATTAAAATATTAATTCCATAGAGAAATTATTATCAATTTCAATATTTGGCATTAAAAAGACTACAACAGTACAACATAATTCTAAATATATAAATTGAGTATTAAGGAAGTTAATTAATGCATTGTAAATTTATACCAGGCTTAATATTATTTTGAGACTTGTAATGTAACCTATATATTGTTTTCCAATAAATATTAAGAATATGTCAAGATTTTAGTAATTGCATCATAAATTAAACAATATTTTGCGTATTTGCGGTAGTGTAAAAGTAAATGGAATAATTCTAGTGTCGTTAGCTAGGAACTTTCTTGGTTGACAATTGCAAGCGTGAGGCAGTCATTCCTCATGGGCTGTACAAAATACACTACGGTGGTTATCCGATACTAGATGTGTAGCTTTCTATGCAATCGGACACATTGCATAACTTCAGGAGCGTGGACCAAACAATTCCCAGGAGAACATTGTTAGAAAGTGTATTATGAATATTGTGGTGGATACAGGGGACTGAAGCCCTGATTATGAAATCAATGATTGGAGTAACGCAGATGAAAAAGGCTGGGAGTCCAGTATTCTGCTGTCACAATGCGAAAATTCAGAATGTAGTGGTATTGGATGTGGTTAGGAAGCAAATTCAAATATTATGGGCAATTGGTCATAGAGGAAGTTTGGAATTTGATGAAAGAGATGAAAAAAGTGCTGGGGAATGCTACATTGATTCAGAATTAAAGGACTCGGACATCTCGTGTACAGAATAACGCTGAAGTTTGCGATCGAGAGTATTAGGTAGCAATTTAGAGCGTTGTTGGAGTTGGTAGGGGACATAAAATAAGCAGTTGCACACGAGTAGGTAGGTAATATTATTCGCATCTGTACGTGGTTTTTGACGGATGGGAGTCTGGGAGTAGGCAGAACTTAGAACATGCATGTAAATGTAATATGTCACGGTCTGACTGTAATTGAGAATCCGAGTAGCCATTCCGAAAGGATCTCTCATCCGACCACACACATCAAGCTTTTTCCTCGCAAATTCCCACGATAGCCTTTGACATTGGGGAGCGCTTTTGCTAGAGCCTCTACATCAATTGGATTAACTAATGTACATGAGTACATTGAATAGATATGCTTAGTACTGGTAAATGCAGAGACAGATAGTATCTATTTCTATTAGGATGGATTGTACAGACAACAATATTGGAGAGCGAGGTAGGATAAATATTAAGTAGTTACTTAGGTCGCTATCAACATTGGAAATTAGAGCAGTGGATATTATAAGCTGATTTGATAGACACTGGAAAGGATTCTATGATGAATGAGGAGTAGTGTGTAGGTAGATTGAGTATAGAAGATGATGAGACTTGAAGCATAGAGCGGATGAGAAAAAAAACGACTAAAACTGAAACATCAGGGATAGGAGGGATTCTCTGGGAATTAAAGCTGAGTGTAGTTGGAGTGGGAGGCATGGAGAGATCGGATCTTACTACGATTACTTATTGAGTTTGCCGATTTTAGTTGGATTGGCTTGTCGTGTCTGTCTATGCACTTCCATGTTTATTTCCGTTAGCTATTAATTATAGGGAAGTTAGAAGCGAGAGAGGAGCAGTATCCAATTTCCTAATTTACCTCGTTGCTCTTATTCATGGGAATAGAGACGGAAAGGAAGAGAGCTAATATCCAGAGCTGTGATTTAGAAACTTAATCCTAACTGATCGACCCAAAATGTTATCGGGCCCAGCCCATTTTATTTCGCATTTTTCTTTGAACCAACATCCAATGTGGGCGTGAGTGCACGTTGACATTTTTTGTTGATCTTGTTGAATATTCTATATAGGAAGGTAACTAATATCTTCTGTCTACTTAGCCTCTATAGTTATTATGTCTTTTAATTATCTTGTACTCCTACCTTGCCATTGTATGGAAAACTTTCTCACAATACAGATAGTTTCCCTATTTAAATGGAAATTCAAGTTTTAGCACAATGAATTTTACACAGAAACCTTTTATGAAGCTATAGACCCCCACTCTAGTCCTTACATAATAGAGTCATCTACAGTTATTCAAGCTGAAACTTTATAGTTTCCCATGAAAGATCCGACAGTCTGTACATACCTGCCTAATAATATGATAAGGAAAGAGATATGGTAAGGATACGCATTACCAAAATTGAATTCAATAATATCACTTACCAAAATACTGATAAGACTTCGAAATATGATAAAATTGAAGAAAGTTTTACGTCAATAAATTATACAAGAGTTGAATGCGAAGGAAGAACGTGCAAAACTTTGTAAACTTTCATTTGTACAGATAGTTGAAGCGAACATATTTTCTTTCGCATAAAATATTAAATTCCGTCAAATGAGTGCAGTTAGCGACGGCCATGAGCATGAAAAGGATGAATGCAAACTAATTAAAACGAATAGGTATACTAAGCTCTTATTTTCTAAAGACACTTGCATCTTTTTTATACTTAATTAGCAATTAAAACAAGAATATAGCTATTTATAGCCATAGTCCTTTCCACTCAGACACGTACGAATGAATCACTTATAGCTCTGCAATTTCATCTCTGCCTCTATACATCTTGTTTACCAAACTAGTAGTAGTAGTAGCGATAAGTTGCTGCACAAGAAACTGGACACGTGTGCACAGGACTTTTATTCCTGTAGTTGACTTTTCTCGAGTAGTATTTTTCTGCTATCACAACTTGCCGAAATTCATAGTAGAAATTCAACCTCGACTTTTTTCAGCGATGAATAATTGATCGAGCGAGTAGTACTTATACGTCCTACTGCAACGAATCTTTCATTTTACATTTTCTTGGGCACTAAATATATTACATGATGTACTGGGTATAAATAGAACATGTTAAAAGCTACATTTACTTAGCTGGCTAGTAAAAGAGATTTCATGAACATTCTGTAGTTCATCAGACTCCCTTTTTTACATATGTAATGTAGTCGGTAATCTACTTTCTATTGAATAAAACATTATCCTACTGATTTTGCATAACGAAAGGGAGCTAAAGTAAACGTTATATTAATTCAGTAGTATTTAATATTATGTACGTGCACTTCATGGAATAGGAAACCCTACGCACTTACTTTTAGCAATGTGCAGATTTTAATAACATTGTGTAATAAAAGTTATGATATAGAACATTGTAATAATACTTATTATAGTATAAGTTATGCCTCCGGACATTATTATCTATATACTTGGTAACTATCATTTACTTTTTGATCTATTTATAAAGTGGATTGGGGAGATTGTGTGACAGCGAGAATATGCTATAGTAAAGAGAGTATTTGAGTGACAGGGTGAAAGGAGTATGCTAATAATTTTATAGCACTCTCCCCTAATAATATGTATCTCAAGTTGGAGTGCGGCAGTGTGATAAAGATACAGAGTGGAGTAATTGAAGTTGAAATAAACGACAAGTCGTAAAACAAGTTGAGATATATTTTAAAGAATTCGTATTCATATTCATAGAGACCCACGTAGTTATTTATGCACGGGAACAGCTAAATGTGCGATCGTGTGTCATTTCACTCCATGTCACTCACTTCGTATTACTATCTCATATTTCTTTCTCTTTCTTCATCTTAGTTTCTTTCATTTACTTTTATTTTAGCGAGAAAGTCAGCATCTTGTCAGCACACTCAACATATTATACTACAGAGCTCCCTACTTTTATATTTTCGGTTTAATATTTCAATCAAGTTACATGCTATGCTGTGAAAAACACTCTCCTATAAAGGATTCTGGATGATATACCTATCGATCTATATGCATGAAACCTAATTGTAAGAGCATGTATACGCAGGACACATATAGTTATGTATAATTCACATACGTAACTTGTGCTCTATTCATTAGTACACACTTTCTGTAGGTTCTCCCTTTTTCTGTCATGAATCTATTAGTACCTTCAGTACGTGATACGCGTGCTTCCAACAAACCAGTATAATGTGATACTATGCTCAAGGTGAGATACAGAACTTCTCTTTGGCATACAAATGAATTTACAAACAACCTAAGCAACTGCATACGTAATCTCACTCAAAAAACTAGCCAACCACTAAATAAAACGTTGACTAAAATATATATCGTATCAATTCATCCATACACAACTCCATTTCAGTCTCTGTCCATCAATTCATTAATTCTATAGTTCCTATCACACATTCATGACTATTCAGGTAGCTAGATTTCATTATATCTACTCTTTTTCTATTTACCTCATTCTATCTAAATGCTTTCAAGCCACAACTTTCACTTTCGATTTTTGACAATTATAAATACCGTATTTATATTCTTCTACAGCTGTAAAGAGTTTAGGGACAAAATTATAAAAAAAATATTTAATAATAATAAGGCGGAAATTTAGTGTGGATGCAAATTATATGAAGCTAGAGCATCATCTGCAAAAAGGAAGCCATTTGATATAATGATAAATAAGCTATATAACTTACCCATAAGTGCAGAGCAGCATTTCACTTTTGTCATTCGAATCTTCCATCGCTTCCAGGAATACTCAGAGTTGAGTGTCATGAACAAAACTACTTCTGGACTGTAGCCGATTGGTAAATACACTAGAAAAAAAGATCTTTTAAGTACAGGTGTATAAATTCTGGTAGATATTACGCATTTTCTATAACAAATTATTTAATGTGTTATGAAGTACATCCTTAAAAAGTATATGGAGATATTCTATGATATAATTTCTAGCGTTTATAGATAGTTTTACCTTACATAAGATATATTGAATAGAAATAATAAAATATTGTTGACTGAGTGAAGTGCTTTTTTCATTTTACTATTTGTCTATATTGTTGAATTTATCTTGAAGTATTGGATTTATTGTAATAGTTAATTCATAATGTTATGTAAGTAACTCTAGGTAGCTCTATAGATAATTCCCACCTGAAACCTTTCAATTCCACATTGCAGTCACTTCCATGAGATTAAAAAAACTGGCTCTACTTTAAAAATCCGGTAAAGTTTTGCAGGTGAAAGGAGTGAGTTTTACCTCTGCACTCTATCTTTGAGTAAATTGTATTTGAAACTAACATCTTTCTTTTCCATGACAAAGAAATGTACACGGAGACAGAGCAGTGGATTCTACTTTGGAGAAAAAGCTAATCAAATTCTTTTCGAGTCTGACAGGGACTTCATACTGTGGTCCGTGTTTATAATGCATTTCTACAGGAAAAGTTAAATCACAAGCTCTCAGCAGTAGTTTAATCGATTGAATTTGCTGCCGTTTCTGACTTTTACTCTAAAGGGACTTTTCTCTCCGGGCGTAATGGAAAATAAAAGGGACCACTCACTCTTACTCTCATTTCTTTTTAAAATGTCAATAGCAGTTCATCCAATTTTGTTTCACGTGGCTTTATAAACTATACACACACTTATGTCTCGTAATATTGATTGGGCAATCTCTTACACATTAAATCTCATATTGCTTGTAATTTTGACTTTTCAGTAATTAGGATTCATGCTCTATATAAAACTCAATAGAATATTATTCATCGCCTTAAATTTGAAAAAATCTGAAACAACAGCTTTAGTATAGGAAATGTTGTCTATGATAATATAATTATATTGCTCGTTTTTAGAGATGAAATGTAGGTAAACCTCTTGTACAATAATGAGTGCCTGTCTTTGTCTTTTACATTGCAACGGAGATAATAGGAAATAATTAAATATCGTTAGCATGGCGTCATCATTGGAACTCTGACTTGAGCTCACTCGTATTAAAAATCACATAGCAAAGTCCCTGCTTAATGAAACTAATGATGAAGCTGTGCAGTGCAACTGACAAATTAGGAAGAGCACCGTGTCCCGCTTTCATTTTCCAGATTTCGAGTGGGTTCTACTTATTACGTGCGATGGAGACGAGCATTCTCTGTAACAGAGCACTCTGAGTTATAGCAATCAAAGCATATTATGCACAAGTATTGTGTGTATTACGATAACAATTAAATGGAAGCTAATACTTAGCAATCACAAACTGCTAACTGGAAAAAGCTTCTTCGACTCAACTGTTTATACTGCATTCTAGATTATTATATATTCTGCTTCTGTCTCCAAATCTCCTGTCCTAATTGAGTTTTTATGCAACATCATCGAATTCTCCATCCCTATCTGTAGATTTGTGGGAAATGGAAGGGAATGAGAAGATACGAAATATAAAGATGGCTATTAGCTATAGTAAATATACACAGCCGTTTATATATATATAATAGTTGTCTATGTATATAGTAGTTTTTAAGTGTTTGCCATTTGATAGAAAAGGACTAGGGATAACATCTTTGTGATGCTATTATATTTGTGTAGTCATATATGCCAGGCTGTAGACAGAAATATACATTATGTAGCTATTATGTGTACTCATCTGTATACGTGGCAACTTGTAGTAAGCAAAAAACCTGGACGAGATCAGAAGAGAGTTAGTATGAAAATTGTGAATTATCTGCAACTTGCTCCTTTTCTTTCTGTCTTTCCCGTTCAGTTCATTCTGAGTATCGTGATCCTGCTTGAGTGTGGCTCTTACATTTGCAAGGACATGCCTACTAACCATGCAACCAACATGCAACATCAGCATTAGCGAAATTTCATATCTTTATTATTATTAGGATTATTACAGATATTTCACTATTGTTGCCTTTCTCTGAACCAGATATTCTACGCTCTCTTCCTCAGTCCAATGTATCAGCCACTACTTTCAATTTCACGCATCATCGACATTTCTTTCAGACTGTCATTTACCGTCATAATACACAAATATCTATGCCCCATGCTAAATTACAAATTTTACTACGCACAACCTATGAATTTATTGTTAGTACCATCTCTAGTACTACTAGATAATAGTACTTCCTTCATCCGACCATTTCAATCTATTGAGCAACTTGAATAAATTAAAACGACTGAATTGGCCAGCTAATTCGATGGAATATTCAATTTAATGATACGACTTACAATGGTGACCTGTGAGATCTCCGCAGAGTTGAGGAAGAGGAAAATCTACTCCTTGGATGAATAGCATGTCGTTCCAGCATATGCCATCTTCATTCGGACCTCCCAGTTCGAAAGACTCAAAGTCTAACCGGAGTTGACAGACTCCGTCCAACTGTGCAATTCACGAAAACAAGATTCACATTTCATTAAACATTAAATCACGTCATAATTAAGTATATGAAACAGTAAATACAACGTGACTGCAGAATACGAATCATTTCCAGATTTAGAGCAAGATGCATTTTATGGACTGTTTTCCTCGCATTACTCTAGATTTGTAGAGAAAAGAAATTCTAAGTCTACCAATGGAATCTTTTGCATGAAATAATCTAGAATACTTGAAAATTTTTACTTGTTTATTTATCTCTATTTATTTAATATACGGAGAATGTAACGGGAGAATTGGATTTCTAAGACTGTATAGCAAATATAGCCATTAAAAGAATATTATCTAATGGCAGCCGAGGTTTAACATGAAGAGAGTCTTCCTATACAATAAAATTTCCAGTCAGGAAGATAATACTACAAAGTTTACTTTGTAAATATCTATATTTACATTGAATTAGAGAAGATTGCCTATGAATATTTGATTTAGATTGATATCATCCTTTGACAGTCTCAATTTGTCTCGCACTCTCCTTGCGTCATTCTTACCTTTAAAATTGTGTGTTTGCATGTGGAAAAATGCTGGAGGGCGTAATAAGGGAATTCCGGATTGGAGAAGTAAGTCCGGTTGTAAGCCGTGGCCGAGTCACAAGTGTATGAAACTGAATTTTACGAGAAAAAACAATTTTTAAAATTTAAATAAATTCTTGTAAGTATTACTTGAGTAGGAAAAATAGGGATATATTATATATAGGATTGTCAAGTGAAACAAATGGACGTAGGAGTCACAGAATAAGAAATTGGGTCGTTTGAATATTTTCTTGTTCGTTTTATACTTTCCCCCACGCATTTTATTATAGTTATAGTCAAGTAACAATATATACTATAATATACACCAAGATATAAGTAATGTGCAATATTATAAGATTTTTGTACATTCATGTGAAACAAGAAATGTGGAAATATCAAAAATGGAAATTGTAGGAGAAGAATAAACCCAAAATAAGTATCTTATGTACAGGGATATAAAATACTTCAAAAGCTCGTCGATCTGTAGTGAAAAATAGAAGGAAGTAACGAGAACGAGTGTATTCGCCAGTTAGTCTAACGAGTTGCTACCACTCCGATGATCTATATTACATCCTATACGAAAATGAAAATACATGGCGGAAATAAGTGTTTTTATATACAGAATGATACACATATATGATGCTAAAAAGGAGACAGCTATTCAATGTGTGCCATCAATATCAATATTCTTTATATCCTACCACTATTCACAGAGAACAAAAAACGCAAAACGGGGAAGAGTGCAATAAGTGAAGGAATAAGCGTTGTAAAGAAAAATGAGGAAAGAAGAAGAAATTATTGAGTTCAGTTTCAGAGGAGGAAAGCATATGTGCAAGTGCAGTAAGGTGTAAGTCTAGATTTTATTATCTTCTCCAGATTCTCTCCTGATATTTCCCAGCTATTCATGAATTATCAGCTCTCAAAGATTTCCAAAAAAATCTATAAAACAGCTTCCTATTAATACTTACGACTACAGATGTAACTTTTAAGTGCTCGACCCTTTTTCTGCCTCTCTACCCGCATTATCTACCGGCAGTCTTCATTATTTTATTCGTGATGCCTTACAATAAAACCGGGTGCTGATATCTTACAGCGCGGTAATTATTCTTTTATGTCCATTTAATCTTTCTGTTTATTTTCCGATTTATACTCACTGCCAGATATTATTACAAACCTACATTCCATAACTGCTGTCTTTTTACTCCGTCTGGCTATTCGATATTCGATGTGCAAGTATCATATCCACCAAAAAATTGGAGATTAAAAATTATTGCAAAGAATCCCATACTTTTCGAAATTGTGGTTACTGATAATATTTTAAAGTTTATTATTACAA
Source organism: Tomocerus qinae (assembly GCA_020055645.1). NCBI lineage: Eukaryota > Metazoa > Arthropoda > Collembola > Entomobryomorpha > Tomoceridae > Tomocerus > Tomocerus qinae. Next base: position 32,213,826 of record CM034548.1, read on the forward strand.
CGTTTGAAAGCTTAGAACTTAACACAGAATGAAACATGACATTTTGCAAGTATCTATTTCAATAGAGTCGCTGGGATTTGAGATTGGATTTATATAGGTAGGGGTAGGTTAGTTTTGGTAAAGTTTAGTTTGAATTTGGATTCTTTATCTGCATAGAAATGTTCATGAAAAATTCAAGTAGCATCCATTTGACATTTAGGCATGTGATAAATAATTTACTAAACATTTTCTTCATCAACATGCGCCTATTGAAATTATTGTACATCAAAGGATAGAAAAGAAGAGTATTTCTAATTAGTAGTAGCTTTGTTAGTAGTTTTAGAGACAAAAGATTTGACGCTTATTTTTGTGTACATTGTTACATGATATTTAGATATTTATAAGGTTATTTGTAGTCATCCTATCAAGAAATGAATCTCGACTTATTGCAACTTACAGACACAACAGACGCCGAAGCCGCCCGCACAATATCCTTGGGCAGTTCCTCCTTTTTGATGACATTCTTTTCTGCAATGAAAAATCCGCAGACGCCAGGTATAAATAATCATAGTGGTAACCAGTGTTTAAGACTTGTGACATGAAAGCCAGACACTTTTTAGTGTACATTCTACATTGCTTGGGAATGTGAAAAGCATTACTTAGTTTTAGATCTAATGCATCTTTATGACTATGAGATTCTTTTATCATTTTATATGAAGGAGAAAAAGATATGCTCAAAAAGGAAGCAAATATTCATGATTATTATCCCAATTCATTCCCTGGGGCATTGCGAGAATTCTCCATACATTATAAATGATTTTGTGCTGGTGTACACATTTTTCAATTTTGTGTATAAAATGTAACTTTAAGGTTTGAGCTGTAGTATATTTTATATATGTTTGTATAGTAGATTATTTATTTTAGTAAGTTTGTAAATGTTTTCCCAGATGAATATGAGATTAAACATACCTGGAAAAGCAAGTTCCTTGGTCGGAGTTGCCAGTCCAACATTTGTCATTCCAGAGAGAAAGGATGGAGAATATAGGCGCAACTAGAATAAAGACAATTCTATTTTTACAAATCTGGACATGAATTTGAAATGAGAAAATAGTAAAAAGGAAAGAAGGGATGTTTGAGATGTCTACGGCGATGGCCCAAAGGAAAGGTAAAATAAAATTATACAAATGTTTTGTGGAATGAAGGGAAGATCTTTGATTTCTTTATTTCGAGTCGTGGAGGAATTCATGTAGAGAGAAGTCTTTCGCAATAAATGTCAATCAAATGAGAAGGTACTTATGCCATTGTATACATGTAGCGAGGTTTAATATAGTAGACTAGAGGATAGTTGTGGGTGGTTGTGGGTTTGTGAGCATCTCTTGTCGTAATCGTATTTTCAAATCCAAGGCCAAAGAATAAAAAGAGCGAGAGATGAGATCCAAACCGAAATCAATCATAAAGCATTAGAGGAAGGAAGTGAAGTGAAGCAATAAAACCACCTCCAAGTTCAACTATGCGCATCCAGTCATTCATTGCACATAACTGTAGCTCGGGAAAAACAATAAAAACTCTGTACCTACACCACGAGCCACCCAGGACACGCATCGAGAGGAAAAAGGAATTCAATTTTGTGCAATTCCATTTGAGAAAGATAACAAGTCACAAAAGTACAAACAGCTTATACTAGACGCTTCAGTCTTGTCTACAGATTGATACTTTACTAGTATATATTTAGTAACTTTCCCACAACTCTCTCCCTCCTTTCTTCAATAAGACCAAAAAGGAGGGCAGGTGAAGGCACACAAAACTTTTATGCTATAAATATAACTACAGATACCTACCTACTCAAGGATAACTCACTAAAGGACGCAAAATAGAAAGAAACAACTGTATAGTCAACCAACAAATATTAGTGACAGACAAGAAGACACAGTTGTCGAATCTGGATCGAGGATGCCGCATTAAGTCGGCAAAATATCTACTACACTGTCATAGGCTCAAAGACTACTCCGCTCATATGAAAATAACCTTACAGGTACTCAGCATTGCAGGACTGAAGTAGTATTTTGGAAAATATATTTAGTATAACTTTACCTAACACTAAAATTATTGTTGATAAAAGCCAGATTTGTTATCCTACATAATATTATCTTGGGAAAAATACTTAAAATCAATTTACAACGTTTATAAAACTTAAATATGCAATAAAATTGGATATTTTATATTTTTTGTGTAATTGAAACTGGAGAAATTGAGATTTTGATAATAAATCGTTTCGCATGCATGAAAATAGAACGATTTATAAGGATTAATAAAAATTTGTAAAGAATCCAATGAGGGTTGCCTGAAAGTCTCTGACATTTACTGAGAAAGAAGTAACTGTTGTACTTTTACAGGTATCGTAACCGTTCCAGGTTCCCAGTCAGTGACACTCAAGATCAGCCTGTTCGCTCCGAGGTAAAAACTACTGGGACTTGTATCTCAGGTTTTGGTTTATGTCTGAAAATTCCCCGATTCTTAGGAATTCCGCAAACCATTCACATCATAAATACAATTTTACTGTTGTAGTCGCTCCAGTTCCTAGTACTTATGATCTGGAGATAGAAATAAGAAGAGACAAGCGTTGCAATAGAGTTTTACCACGTTAGTAGGTCTGGAATGGATTTAGATATAAAAATTATATACAGGGTACAGAAGCAACAAAATATACGGTATTATTTGTCTGTTGCTTCGCTCAGATGTAGCTCCATATTTGTCACAATAATAAAAATCCATAGCTTTGGAAATGTTTTTATCTAAGGTATGTATAAAAGACTGTAGCAGGTTTCCCACCCTGCAGAATTGATAAATTGGCTACTACTCCACAGAAAAATGTAGGTAAGTCAAAATGTATGTGTAAAAAGTCACTCACGCTTCTTGGCAATTTTCGTAACCCAATATTGAGTTTTTGGATGAACTTGTACGATTGCTTCCATGCGGGAGCTTCCCACTGAATTGTTTGACAAATGGTTGTTGTCTAATTGTGTGGAGGCCGAGGATTGTGCCAAAACTGTCAGGTCGAATGACACTCCGACGAAACAAAAAAGAAAAACTAGAAATTCACATTTGCAAACACCACGGCGAAAGACTTTGGCACGAAAAATCATGATGGCTGTTTTCATTTTGGAATTCCTAACCTAAGCAAATGCATACAGAAATCTTGTTGCTTTGTTTATTGGTCACAATATTGTTTTCCTACCAATAACTCAAGTGCTAGGTGACAGGAGAAACAATTTTATGGAACTACATGACATTTAGTACAAAGTTACATGAATCTCTGCAAATTATGCTTACAAAAATATCGTGAATAATACCAGTAGAACTAAATCGAACAGAGTAGACACATTTGAAAATAGAATTTGCACATCCAGTGTGATCTTAATGTTAACTTTCCTCCTACACTATTCATATCACAATGTCTCACAATTAAATGTTTCAACTTATTATGGACGTAGCTAATTGCACACTAAAAAGAAATCTTCCTCAGAGGCACCTTTTATATACCAGATTAAAATATCACGACAGAGATGCTGTTGGTATTTTAATTTTTCTTTTCTTTCCATGATTTACTTTTTCTCAGATAATGTCTTACATAAATGGCATTTCAACAGTAAACACGTCTCTGTGGGTAATCATCTCAAATATATATGGATTGTATACGTTCAGGTAGTTTACATGACACTTACATCTGCTATACTAAATGCAAAAGATTACCTAGTGTTGGCAATATTAAATCTCATGCATGTTATAATTGTCTTTTACCGTTTTCCTCAGTTGACCTTTTGTAAGCTTTGCTTGATTCATAATTCGTCATAAGACGATGAAAATCTTCTTGCCCTAAAAAGTCATTGAAAAACGTTGGAGTTAGTGGCCCAGTCACACTTTTAAGTAAATCGACCCTACCCTGTCAGAATCCGCGTTCTGTCTGATGGAGTTTTATTTGCAAACCTTTTGCATCTTCCTCCATAATTTTGCAGATGAAGATGCAGATGACATAACTTCATGAAGTGACTTACTCTGGGATTTTTGAATCGCAAATGTGGGGTGGAAAGAAGAGGTACTTCCCATTGTGTAAAATAGTTTACTTAATCCGAGCAAAAAATGTTTATCGCCTTTAGCCGTTTTATGTTAGAGCTAACTCTATGTATTTATTGTATAGTATGCAATAAGTATGCAAGCACGCTTAGAGGAAAGGAATACAGGTGAGTACGATGTCAAGAAGAGTTATGCTCTGGGGTCTTAATCTTACATTATTCATTTAAGTTGCCGAGGTTTTCATTCTATTGACTAATATTTACAATAATGCAAAGGCGACATTGAACTTAAGAGCTAAGCAACAGTTCATCAGGTTTTCTATGCAACAATAAATTATCCTTAACCTACTAAAATGCCAGTATTTATGTATACGTCATGTATTCCAAATCAGTTCCCATAGAGAACGCAAAATGTGTAACTACCTACTTAATAAGAACTAGTAATACGTGATATATATTCAAGAACAAAGATTTATCAACAAAATCACTTCAAATTGGTTAGGAATATATCAGGTTACATTTTGGCAAAATAGAAAAAAATCCTTGCAGCGAATATTTGGATTAATGAGATGTTACAATTTTATAAGCTTATTAATCTAGTCTATTTTCCATTGATACACTTAATCTACTGATAAACAATGAACACTTTCAATTTGATAGATTATTTGTTGAAAAATTAGTCCAATATTGTAGAAAATGTTGATGGCTAACGTCTTTCTACCACTGTGGTATCTACAAAATAAAAATAAAATGTCTTTAAGTTTGGGCTTAGTAATTGATGAATTTTCATTTATTAGAACTAAATGGAAAGTTTTGACTGTCATAACACGACTTAAAATACAACCATGTAGAAATGAACTTTTGCCAATAAAAATTGAGAAATCATTTGAAAATGTTTTTTACTTACACACAGTTGTTGTCGAAGTATGAATCGCTGATTCATACACTTTTTCCCCCTGGCAAGTCCTGCCTTCAGCGGTCTCGATGTTGCTTGGTCCCGACACTGATGTGCTCAAGTGTAATTTTCCAGGAGCTCCCATTATGTAGTTGGTAGTGTTACCGTGGAAATGATAATGGTTATGAAGTGTAGGATGTCGTTTGTCTGAAGTTTTCCCTCCCTCTTCCTGTTGCCCACTCATCTTCGCTGGATTTTCTGGTTTAGCTGTAAAATTATACAATAATATACAATAATTATAATACACAATATATATAATAATATACAACAATTATACAATAATATACAAAGATACGGTTACGTTAAGGTCGTAATTATTTTATTTTAAATATATGTTAATAACCTATATGTTAATAAATGTAAATATTACTAACTTCTAACTGAGATTGCTGAAAATTGTGCTTAAAAACTTGCTTGAAGTAATGGCAACCCAATAATATGTATCGGAGTACTGAAGCTAGAATCCGGTAAACTTAGAATTTTATTTAAGAGTAGATTTGAGTGGACTGGAGTGAAGAAGAGATGCTATTATCTTATCTTTAATCAACCAATTCTACATGAAACATTATAGGCATCTTCTATGGGGCAATAAGCCTTAGCAGTATATGAAAGTAGCATGATAGGTATCCATGGATTGATAGATTGGGCTCCTTTGAAGGATTTAATCTGGGTAAAGGACATCTAAGAAACGTTTTCTTATTTTCCAATAGGATATAGTAGAATCTGACAATTCCAGGTAAAGAATTCATCACTGCATTTAATTAGGAGCATATTGTTACCTATACCTATAAGTAACATTCAGCAGCAACTTGCATGCACAGAGCTCATGATAGTCACTTCCTGGAGTCCGTTTTCATTATTCCATTCTATATTTAAATTTTGTTTATCTTACAGTACGAAGTCTTTTCTATCATTTTAATACTACCAGGTATATGACCCTGGAAGCTACACAATAGTCTATAAAAGTGGCATGACATTTATCCTCCAAAGAAAACATGCCACGTATGATATGACGTGGCTGCATGAAATGGTGATGTGGAACCGTTTCGGAAAACGAGGCAACGTGAATTACTTCTATAAAATGTACATGGAAATATTCATACAGAATTTCATACTATAATGCCATTTGATGAAACAAGCTATAGGACTACCTTGAAGTAGTAGAGCCATTTTAATGCATTGCAGTTGTAATATGATTGATGATGCTTATGAGAATTTTAAATGTCGATTTTATATGGAAGAAATAAAAATACGCCTTATGAAATTGAGTTTGTGAAGCTACAGGTTTTCAGCTTTGAAATAGTATATTTAATACTATACATGACATTTTTTGAGGGTAAAGAAAATGAATATTAATAAATTACATTAAATATTAATTACTCGGCAGCTCCTTCCTCTGGTTCATCATCATCCTTTTTGCTCTTTTTAGCTTTTCCATTCTGGCTGGCATCAACGTTCCAGTTGAAAACGTTACCGCGTCCAGCTGAGTAGCAACAAACATTCAAAAATAAAAACCTGTCCAAATCTTATCTGTAATTCCATCATAACTAAATGTCTAAGATCACCTTGGCCAGCAGCTCCTATAAAAAAATAAATTTGACATGTTAGATCATTTCACTTTCAAAAGATATCTTTAAAAAAATTAGTTTATGATTTCTTACCAGCACCAGCAGCATATCCAGCACCAGCAGCCCCAGCACCAGCACCAGCTCCTAAAAGATATAATTATTATAAGTAAAATGAAAATTATTATAAGTAATTTGTAGCTCCCGTGGTAGAAATATACCAGCTCCAGCAGCGGCACCTCCAGCCTGGAGAATAAAAAATTAATCCTTTAAAACCATTCTCAAATCAATGCGAATCACATCCATTGATTTATAATCTTACAGCTCCGGCACCAGCACCAGCTCCGGCTCCAGCACCAGCAGCTCTGCCAGCCTGACCAGCCTATTTTAAAAAAACCAAGTTTAGAAACAAAAAAGCATTTTAATAAATAAATAAATAAAATAAAAATCTTACTGCTCCACCCTTTCCTGAAATTAAAAAATTCAAAACCGTTACAAATTGCTCCAATTAAATGATACATCTTCACAAATATTAAATTACCAGCAGCTCCACGGACATCTCGGGATGCTTCTTCATCAACTTGTTGTTGTTGCTTCTGTTTTCCGGACAATCCACGGCCCTTCTGTTTTCCTGCAGCTGGTGATCTGGCTACCCGACTAAGGGGGGCATTTTCCTCTCGCTGTAATAACTCTTGTTGTTCTTGTGGTTCTTCTGCCTCATAGGGTAGTGCTGCTGCAAGGGAAAATAAAAACAGATTAGAATATTTGAAATATTCTAGAGATTCGTAAGTTGAGGCAGTTACCAACGACGGCCACAACAACGGCCAAGACAATGAAAAGCTTGCAGGAAGTCATCCTTGAAGGTGGAGTTATTCTCAAAGTTTTTTCCTGGTTTAAATTCCTTCAAAAATTGGGCAACTAATGAAGGAATCTTACGCTCTACACCCCTTTAAATAGTTTTCTAAATAACATTGCTCTTATGGCTCTTCCGGGTTCAGAGCACGACAACTTTTAATATAAACATTCAGACGATGAACTCGGACTTACAAGTCTTTTTCTTTCTCAATAATTAACCCACACTCCTCTTTGAGCTATACAGGGTCTCTTAATAATATATCTCCATATTTGAAAATGGCTTTAATAAACTAATTATCAGGATTAAAATAAATAAAAATCCACGTAAAATATAGAAAGCCAGCCCGTGAGATGTTATTTCTCCTTCAAAAGTATCTACTGGCGAAATAACAAGCTGAATAATCATTAGAAGCTTCTGAAATCGTGACATTCTGATTTTTAATAAAAAGCCATTTTTTCTCGAGAACTCTGAATTTAGCAAAAATACCTTGGTAAATATTTTTAGGCGTAATATTTTATCAGCTACTAGTTCTTTTTGCAAGCCAAAACGATACTTTTTTGCATAATGAGATTTTAAATGGGCGTTTCACCCTGTAAATCTAAAAGCTTTTAGGAAGTTACATAACCTCATAAATTCTTCAGTGCACATAATGGTTTTCATATGAAATGACGTTTTTCTTCCTACTACAAGGCGTTGGCTACAAAAAATCAAGGGTTTGAGTCTTCCAATTATTCCAGAATTTTTAAATTAAATGAGTTTAGAGTAGAATAAAACTGGTATAAACGTTTTCATTTTTAAAGCACTGAAAACGTTTGGTGTTACGAAGTTACTCAACCTTCTAAAAGTAATTTCATCTCCATATTGTGTCGTTGATTTCTAATCATCGTGGTATATAAAATTAATTTGCAAAAGTATTGGTAACAAACATGTCTGGTTAAAATCTAGTATTATTTACCACGCAACGACAAAAATGTTCCAAAATCTAAATCTACTTACAAATGTAGAAGCAACGAACCATGAATGGAAAATTCCATGAGGTAGACGATATTACTAAGTTCATCGTCCAGCAGTTTATGGCATGGTGTGACGTGTAACTAAAAAGTTACGCGTATGCATAGCATGCTTTTACAGTCTAAAATGTCAACTAATGCAAAAAGTTTAGGCGTTTTTACTACATGAAACCATTAAATCCAAATCCATTAAAATCCAACTCAATCCCAATAAATTGAGATAAAATTCATCCATCAGTAGCAATAAGAATGTAAAAATAAGTATGGTAACTTTACTGTTAAATTGGAAAGCAAAATGATAAATTCGTCAGGCAGCTATGAGACGCTGCGAAGGGATAACTAAAATGACATTTCGAATCGCAATTCTTGGTGACAGGATTGGTAATTATACAACAATTATTTTTATATAAATGTGTACAAGGTACATAATCTAATAAGCCGACTGGTAATGGTAAGGATTGGTATTGGAATAATGGTCAGGATATCGGACGGTCAGGACTGACGGACATAGACTGGAGCTGGAAAAAAGAGAAGACAAGCAGAACCAGCACAAGATATAAAAAACTCATTCTGAAGTCTGAACAAAAATCACAGTCCGTTCAAAAGAAATGGCAAGAACGCATCTCAAAAATCTCCACAGTTTTTTAGCTGGAACATAGAAAAGACAACCAGAGGCAGGCACAAGTTGGTACAATCCTCTGAACATAAATCTCAGGGGGTATACATACAAGAATTGGTAGGTCCGCATTTCCAATGTATTTTAGATGGGAAAAAGAAAAACAAGGAGGTACAGGCTCAAAATTGTAAAATCCCCTGAACAAAAATCTCAGGGGGATAAAAGCCCTGGTAGGGACACATTTCATTTTAGCTGGAACAAAGAGAAGACAGGCGCAGAGAGAATCACAATTCCCTAAGGCAAATTCTCAGAGATATAAAAGGAGGAATTTACCCAAAATTCCCTCATTCTCACTCTAGACGAGCTCGAAGAGGATCCTACACTTCTCCAATCTGCAGTTTGAACCTGAACTACAACGTGCGTAACCACTTGCTAACCTACAAGCACATTATTGCGGGCAAAATACTTCGAACAAGGTAAGTACATTTTCTATTATTTCTATAATTAACTTTATATTTGTTTTATAAATAATGTCATCAGTTTGCCAATTGCTATGTAGAAAACTAATTATTATTATTATTTGTTTGTTCTTATTCCAGGATAATTGTTCCAGCTATATAACAATATACGTCTACGTCACACTGTTCGTTGAAGAAGACTTGACATATTTCATACCGGTAATTTTAAAGTTTTGATTTTTGCGATAGCATAAGAAAATAGTAATGGTAGCTCTGTTTTTGTGGATAAGTATTAGTTGCTAATTGATTTTGTTTTTATTCCTTTACCGTCCATAGCACGAAAATGCCTATCACAATTAACAAAAATGCAAGTTTGTCCCTGCGAAAGAAATGTGAAGCCTACTTGTCATTGCTCGATGGAAGTAAAATGGAAAAGGTAGAAGAAACACAAACGTCAGTTGAGTCTCCTCCTTCATACACAACTTCTTTCGAAAAACGGACATCCTCAAAATCGTCACGTAAACAACGTCACAAAGCTTCAGTGCTCTATAAATGGCCAGGTCATTCTGGAGGCATTATCTCTCCAAGATCGATGTACAAGTGTCCAGAAACTGGGAATGTGATACCCGTCTTTAACAGAGAAGATTGTTCACCTTATTTTATCGTTCCTGTTGACGGGCCAGTGAAAGGAGTTCCTATCCTAGAAGACTGCATGGATTTACTGCAAGAAATAAACCAGTTGGCCTGCTTTTTCCATCTCCGTGAAAATTCATCAACTACGGAGGCTTCTATACCCGCCGGTTCATCACAAGGAAATTCCTCGATGTCATCTTCTAGTTTTTCACCAAATTCTGAAAACTACTCAAATTATACTGTGGGAGACACTTCATCATCATCTCCTCCATCTAAGGAAGATTCCGAGGACAAAGAAAATTCACCAGACGAAGAAATGTATTTTGTGCCTGCTATATTTGAGGATGATTCTGGGGAAGATGCAAATTCAACTGCCGGAGAAACTTCCCCATCATCATCTCAATTTAAGGAGGAATCTCAAGACGATGTGAATTCAACTGCCGGAGAAACTTCCCCATCATCGTCTCAATTCACGGAGGAATCGCAAGACGATGTGAATTCACCCGTAGAAGGAGCTTCATCGCCAACTGCTTCATATGAGGAGGAAGATATTGGAGCTGCCTTATTTCCATCAGCTCAACATTTGGAGGATTCTGCGGGAAATTGGTCGTTCTTACCTGCTTCAACTGCGTATCCATTCTCAAATGAAGATCCGGCGATAATTTATTCCTCTGAAAGTCAGATATTGGAAGAAAGCCAATTCCAATGGATTCAATGTAAGTATATAATCCCCTTTTCAGCAGATTGTCATATTTAGATTGATTAGATATTAGGTAATTATAGTATAACTATATTTTTTTAATTAACATTAGGTAATTAGAATGTCACATTTCAAATACAATGAAATAATCATGTGTTGTTTTAAATAGACGGTAATGCTATTCCGGCAAAGCCACTTCCACTTGTCGTCCAGGAAACTCCAGTCATCAGAGGCTGTTCATTTTGTCGAAGTAATGGGGAATCTGAGAAAATTGTCAACAGCCACGTTCTAATGGGGGCAAATAAAGATGTCCTCTGCCCTTATCTTAGCAAATACATCTGTCCAAAATGCGGCGCAACAGGAAAGCGTGCTCACACCATTAGATATTGCCCAAAACGTCCAAGAAAACAAAAAGAGGAAGATAGAGCCAAATATCCACGCTGGGTCCGCACTTCAATGGGGAAATTGGCAATCAGTCGCTATTAAACTTTATAGGTCCTGTTTTGTAATGTCTCTTCTAAAATATTTTGGTAGATCATACAGTTTTAGAAATAGATTCAAAGATTTTATGTATTTTTTAATGAATTTTATCCTAAATCATATTTATTATATTGACTATATTATAGGAGTATAGTTTTTTAATTTATAGTTGAATTTCCAGATAGCTGTAAGTAGATATTGTGGTTAATTTAGATAGTATGTTAACTAATTTTAGGGATTAGAAACAGTTGTAACTTGTAGCTTATTATTAGATTGCTACTCCACATATTATATTATTATACTGTGTGTTTTATGGATATCCACAAACTGAAGATTACTCGGTGATTTAAGTCTTAGAGGTTTGTTTTAATGAATTAAAGTTGTTTTAGTGGAATAAGAATTGTCGGTTTACATTCATCTTATTTTACTCTGTAGACTGTAGAATTCTTTCGTCACTACAAAGGAAATGACAAACTTATCTGCATAACTAACAAAATGCTATTGGCCTTTCATTATAATACTGAGTTGAAGGTAAGAATGATAAGCATTAAGAATAGCAACAGAAATACCATCCTGAGTATTATTTCTACACTTGGCTCTAGCTATACGGTTTACGGTGTGCATTATACTTGTATTTTATCAGAACAGGAGAAGGAGACTATTTCCATATTTACGAGACTTAGCTTAGGTACATCTCATTTACGATTGTTCGGTGCATACATGGTAGGTTTGATATGGCATATTATGTCTAAATCTAATAAGTAATACTTAATACCTTAAACAATATCTTTATGAAATCACGAGGTCGGCATTCTCGATAAGTTCGTTACAATTTTCAACTTACTTTAGGATTTTATTATATTAACTCGTAATTACGATGGATTCTCAGTAAGTAATCAATTTCTACATCAATCTAGCTGTTTTGCATATCTCATATCTCACATTCTGTCAACACTATTTAAAACTATCTGCATTATACCGCCTAAAAGTTAATATCATACGAATGAAATCACTGAAATTTTGCTAGATGTGCGTTAGGGTTGGACGTTTTGGATTTCAGACCACACTACCCTTGCTTTAATCAAACAGACACATCTAAGGTAATTTGCAGGGGAAAAAATGTTCCATCTTGCATGCTTCTTTGTGCAATGATTTGAAATTTTCTTTGTCTAGTGTGAAGTCGATTGGCCCTGTGAACTTCGAGAGTACTGGCTGAGTATTCACACTTTTGTTGATGCTACCAGAGGATTTCTTTATTATGGAACAATTGTAATCATAACTCTAGGTTTGCTCATTATGTATTACGGTGGACTGAGGTTTCAAAGTTAACTACTGTGAATTGAAAATAATGCACAACTTTTAGCACAAAAGACGAGAAAGGAACATCCAGCTATAATATATAATTCATCATTGGGGAAAAGCTATCATTTTCAATCATTTTTCTGACTTTGAAAGCCGCTCTATACGTAGATACCTATCAAGTATTGAATTCAATGGAGAAGTGTAACTATTATACTCTCGTTTATGTTTAGGGCTTCTTTTGAATGGAATTTCCTTTTTTATACTGGTTTCTTCTGGATTGGCCAAGAATGGAAGCGGTTTGTATCTGATAGCATTGGCTGTTTGTGATTGCGGAAATTTAATAACCAACTATGCTGTTGGATTGGCCCGGTCAGAAAATCATACTTTTAACCGATACTTTATGGTAAGTTATACATATACAATTCTTAGTAGTTCGGAATATTCAGCTAATATCCAAGGAATTTATTATTAATCTGGAAAATAATGCCCTTGCATACATAAATAGAAAATTTTTCAGCTTTTCATATTTTTGTGGAATGAATACTACAGGAATTAAGTAAGGAGTGCTGTCAGTGACTTTGTGGAATATATGTTGAACGTAGATTAGAAAGCTATTGAGTTTCATTTGAATTGAATAAAATATAGATGGAAAAAACATATGTGGAAAAAGTCCATCAAGTAGTCGTAGACAAGGCTTCAAGGGACAAAGTTGTAATTGGATGATCAAGAGCAAAGTATGATAATATGATATAAAGGAAATGCTTATTTAATCTGCACTCAAGTTAAGCGTTCTGAAAACCAAAACAAATAGGTAATTTGAGCCAGAGAAATAAGCGACAAGTCTACTTTATTGGTATATACACATTATTTTAGTAAACTTCTTATGCTTATGTTTATATGTAACTGTATGTACTCTGATTCCACCCACGTTGTTACTGTTTCCAAGCTTTAATCATCAAACTCATGTAATCTCCTGAAACGCAAACCGTAATTATTTAAGCCGCTTAGAACAAAAATACTTTGTCTTGCGACGCAGTTCCTAATGCCAGTTAAACGAAAAAATCTATACGGCCATGCTATCACTATTTTGTGGTTTAATTTTAAGCATCAGATATGATATGACTTGTTTAAGAGGAATGAACTCGTAACTTTCGTAAAAGTAGTTTCTAAAGTAATGAAATAATTATTTTTTGACCCTACTTTATCATCTAGCATAAACGAAACAGGATGTAACGGTATGCCTAATTAATCTGAAGAAAAATTGTGAAAAGTTATAGACAGGAAAGATAAATCATTTAGAAGACCATGCATGTTTTTCTAACGAAGTCAACTTACTAGGGTTTCTAATTCATGAAGCTGTTCTCAAAAGACTAATTGTTGTTAACAATATAATATTAATGCTTGCAATATATATTTAGGAAAACGAGTGGATGTGTCGATTTCACGGAGTCTTTGTTGAGATATTTCAAATGATATCTGCATGGATAGTAGTGGGTTTTACCGTAGAGAGATGCCTGGCTGTTTGGTATCCATTAACATTTAGAACAACTAGAAAATACCGTTCAAAAATAGTCGTCGGTGGGCTTGCCACAGTTATGGCAATCTTCTCCCTCTCAAAACTTATCTTAACTGGTAAATTCTTATGCCTAATTTGTACAGCTGAACCTATACTCTAATTTTACTCTAAAATCGAATGCTTAAATAAAACAAACCATGAATGTAATTTAGGATTTGAGAAAGACAGTGTGTTTGGATATACACCGTGCCATTCAAACCGTTACGTCTGGCATGGAATGGCTTATATAAGAATAGCTGTCCAAACATGGATTCCGACAATCATTGTTTTTGTCTTCAACTGTCTCATGTTCTGGAAATTGAGAAAAATTAAAATAAACAGGAAACGTCTAACAGGTACATTTATTTAGTCCAAGTTTAACTAATTAAACAAAAGTAGTTTCAAATAATATATACATAACATTCTCAGTATTTTGAAAAGCATTTATAAACAAAAAATCAATTGTACTACTCTTCTTCATCGGTTTTAACACGACTGGGGCTTTGTTATTTCTGCTTCTTTAGACATAGCTAAATATATGGAAAATATTTCCAAGTGCTAGTTGGGATGGAGACGATTTTGTGTCTTTGTAGAGATAAAAATACATATCACTATTTTAATCGCATTAACATTGAAGTTTTAATTGTCGCTTTCTATTTATTATGGGAAGCTTACAGAAAAACGCATAGGAGAGAAACAACTCTAAAAGATACACAGAAGCCAAGTTTCATCCATAGACCTTGTCCGACAACTCCGATGTTGATAGCAGTATCTCTAGCCTACCTTGTACTGGTATTTCCTATAGGACTAGTGCAATCAATTGAGCTTTATTGGAATGTCCAAAGAAAAGTTCCAGTCGGAACACACGGCCAAGCCAAGCAAGACTATATTTACTGGTACACTTTACACATAATAATGATACTAATAAAAGACGTACAGCAATGAATAGTTAAATGCAGATTATTGAGGATTAAATTACACATTTAGTACAGAACATGTTTTTATGATGCCTTTTAGGATGGCGACAAAAATGCTGATCAAATACATTCGTTCGTTTTGCTTTGGATTTTACCAGCTCAACTTTGCTATCAATTTCTTCTTGTATTTTGCAGCAGGAGTACAATTCCGAGTTCATCTTGTATACAAAGTTCTTCAATTGATGGGAAAATGTGGTTTATTATCAGATAAAGATATAGAGACGTATCATAGGACGGTGTCAGTATCCACTACTCTACCTATTAACTCATCCAACCAAAGATCAATGTCTCAAGAAAATAATGACGACAAGAATGTCAGTAGCATCACGACTCTTATTTAATGCTTGTGATAGAAGTTAGTAATTAGTGAAATATATATAAATTAGTTTTACAATTTCGCACATGGAAAAGTAAATGAACACCATATCTAAAATTTGCCTGCATTTGTCCGGGTAGTTATAATTTATAATCTGTTAGCTGAAAAATACTCACACAATAATGCGCAAACACATTATTATACTATATACATCATCCAAGTAATTGATGACAATTATATAGCGAGCACAATGTATGATCTCATTTAACTTTTCATAATTTATGTAATAATTAAGAAAATTAAATTTTATAAACAATTGTAACGTCCATAAATGGTGACCAAATGCATTTGCTTTATTCTGTTTATCAGTAGAAGGAATGAGTAAAATATGCACATAGTAGGGATAGGGATAATAATATTTATTTTCGGCAAGACATAATTCATGACAACAAAAGACATAAAAATAACGTAGTTAATAATGCTGTGTCACAGACATACTTATCATACGCTGCTGACTGCAACCGCATGGTGCACACAGCGTAGCGTGCAGTACTTACATACACATAGACAATCACTGATTATCAATTAGTTGCACACCGAGATTTTATTAACTATAATATAGTACTTATTTATGCATCGTTTATTTTACTAGCGTTAAAATACCGTTTTTAACATAAATCACATCTACCTTATAATAGTATATGAAACACAATTAGGAAGTGAACGTTTTCCGTGAAAGGAACGACGAGCCTCGGAAATTCTAGAGTGCAATACAATATACATCCATTTTTAAGACCATCTTTTGATACAGACAAAACCGATTCATCAGTCAGTATGGCCTAATGCTGAAAGAAGAAACTATGTACAGTTGGCCACTTTAGGAAACGTGCAGAAAAATCTCCGATTCAGTTCTGTACTTACACAAAGATAACAGCCTGGTCTTAGACTTCTTTTCTTTCGACAGTTTATATAAAATATCGAATAAAGAATTTAGCACTGTAAATATAATTCAAAATATATAACTAGCAAATGTGTAGCTCATGAGTATGAATGGCGAACGATGTCTCATAACATTTAATTTACCATAGCATTGTTACTATTAGAATCCACGGACATAAATTGCTAACATCTCAGAAGACTGAAACAGTTCACGAAAACTAAATAAGATTGGAACACAAATAAACTACGAATTTACGATAACGGATGCAGCTATGTACACATCTGTTAGACCCATTTTACACACCAGTACAATACATTAGTAAATAGATAATAGCATTTTGTGAAGTAACCCGGTTTTTAAAAAATAAACTACTCAAAAGTTTGTATTAATGCTGAAAAGCTAATCAGATCACAAAGGATTTGGTACGGCTTCAATAATCTTCCGTTTAAACTCCAACTCGTATTCAACTGAACATTTGGCTGATACACTATTACAGTAAACAATCCCAATTTGAGAAATAAAACTTTCTTCATTGTAACAATGTTTTTACTTATAGCCATTAATAAACATAGATCGTAACTTCTAACTTCGTCTATTTGAACTATAATCACACTAGTTGGCTTATAAGAACATGAAGTCAAAAAACGCCACGATCACATGCTACATTACAAACCACGCTTAAGTCTTTCTCTCCTATTCAGTCCATAAAGGATAGAAGATTTTTCTAATTTCACATAAATTCAAAATTATTTTTAACTTGGATGACTGACTAATATGTATAGCTGCGAATAAACAATGAAAATAACTCCTACTATGTAATACTTTGACAAAGGAAAGGTCCCAAAATTTTCAAATGTTTTTCACTTATGCAGAACTCTCGGCTGCTCCCTCAGCCACTTCGGGAGTACTCTTGTCTTCGTTTTGTGAGTGGTGCCAAGCAACAAAATCATCCATCAGGACAGGCCCTGTGAAAAATATTCATGCATTTATTCCCACAACTTTGCAAAAATATCATATCAAACTTTAGACTACACTTCACTGATTTACACTCCAATTCGTTATAATTGCTTACAAACAGAATGATAATTAAAACCCAAATACACTGAAACGGCGAAAAAGTTGTAAAAGATTTTGTATTTAATCATAGTACTTACTGGCAACTTATTTTTAAAAAAAACCTCAATGTAATAGGCTATTCTTTTTAACATCTTCGCAAACAATGAATAATATAATTTTTCATATCTTTTTGCGACTTTAGTCAAACTGGAATTCATGTCATACGAGTTAAATTATCATTTCTATCTGTATGTTTATTAATATAACATACACTAGAAATTAAGACTGTCATTTAATTGTATTCATTAAATACTTACATGCGCCTTCCATGTCATAATTAGATAAATCATCTTTTACGTTTCGCTGAAATTCAAGAATATTGTTGTACTGATCCTTGTTCATCGTCTTCAATTCCGATTGTCCTAGAAATTTTAAAAACTTTTCACACAGGGACCAACGATCGATAAGAAATGCATTGATTAGAGCAATGCTGTGCTCCATGTCCAAGTGACGATATTCCTTATCCTGAAACAAATTGATAAGAACAGTAGACAAAATTTTCTAGTTAAAGGTAATATAATTAAGTAAGTAGGAAATTGAGACAATGAATCAATTAACATACCCGCGAAAAGTCATAAGAAAATCTGTATATTGCTTTGAAGTTATCTGGATCATCTAGTATCTTGCTCAGCTCGTCCCATTTTTCAATTAGCTTGGAGGCGCAGTCGGCTCTAAAAGATTAAAAAACCATTTGAGTTATTTTATACCATTAATTCTGTCTGGAATATTTATCAATCAATCTGTACTTTTAAGTTAATTTGAATATATATAGATGTTTTTGTATGAATGAAATAGCTCCCTGTTCATTCATTGCATCCTGAACAGTTTTTTCTTGAATACTAATTGTTCTTTAATCCCTACTAATTTGGACACTAAGCGTCGTACAAAAAGAGTGGAATTGAATTGTTTATGGTAGTTGTTAATGTTAATAATTTAATAATAATAATTAAATATGCCATCCGCAGATTAGAAGCAAATGGATTAACTGAATCTGATTTAACTGAATTGATTTCCCAACTACTCTAGACGGGTATGAATTTCTAAGAAGGAGTTATATTTCAATCATCACCTAAAGTATGCCTGCTATGGCGTTATAATATAGACTAGTAAGACAATCTAGAACAAGACTACACATAAAAGATTATTCAAAGACCAAAGGTCCATATTATATGATTTAATATTTGCTGAACATGTTCGTGCGTGTATGCAACGTTAATTTGTTAGTGTTTAGGATTGTGTGAAAGTAGCGTGAACCAGTTTTATAAGTACCTAACCTATAAGTAAATCACTGTTTAGCTATGGAATATTACAAATAATCAAAGAAAATGAACATCAAAGTCCTAATTATTCACAGAAGAGTATCGTATGACAAAGGTATTTAAAGAAAAATTATGCCTTTGATATCTTTCTTCAGCACAATCATTAAGTAATGCCTACCTATGTAACCTCATTAGTACATATTAATCAATATTCTGAAATGCTTATATAAGTTCTTCATTGAGAATACTCTGCATATACACGACAAGTATTCAGCATTGAAAGATGGCTAGCTTTAACTGGTAAGCTCGTCTCCCTTTACAGTTCTTCCATAAATCTAAATTATTAAAATGGAATCAGAGAATATTATCCCTTTAAGTACTCAATATTAAATTTTAAACTGTGACCTACAAAGTGACATTCTTCGACTTCACACTTAATTCTGTAAACTAAAACATTTTTTCTTATATTTTGCTCCGAAAAGAAATTTCAAACCTGAACATATTAAAATAGCCTATTAAATATTTCACATAAATGTGACTGAGCGGAGTTAAACTACACAAATTTTGAAGAAATTGTAGACATTTGCCATGTAAATCCAAAAACTGAGTATATCAACTTATAGTTTATGGTATAAGATGATAAAACATTGTATAAAGCAATAAGAGGAAAAAAAGTGTAAATAGTCAAAGAAAAGATAAGTATGCAATATGGATAAATGGCAAATGAATGTCAATGTAAAACTTTTGAGATTAGGTTGTATGAATGTTTTTGGTGACACAGGATTGAACATTGAACTTCGTACTTGCACAGAGAGATTGGATACCAAGAGAGGAAAAGAGTGGACATAATACATAAGATTATAAGTACCTACCTCAAAACATTCATTCCTCTCATCCACTCCTGTTCGGTGTAGATTCCCATGTCCCGTGAATCCATGAGCCAAGAGAGCACGACCATGTTGATATCCGATAACTCTTTCCCCAAGTCTTTCACAAACATTTTAATCCCAACCGGTGTGATAACGTTTCCATGCTTTTTATCCGCATATGTCTTGAACCATTTGATAGCTAAATCCGGATTATATGGACTGCTCGCCGTTCCAGTCTTTTTGTTGCTTCCGCAAGAGCTTGAAGAAGTTTCTCTGATTTCATGACGAGCACTAAAGAAAATTCCGAATATTTGACAAATAAGAGCAATAAAATACCACAAAATCCCTTCTGACGCACATAATAAACACCGACAGCGTCGCACTATATCCAAATCCAGCCACTCCGTCAACATTGTTAAGTATTTCTTAGTACATGAGAATAAAAGAAAAAGTCAAATCAACAACTCATGAACTGCTAGTTCCACTGCACAGTACAAACAACTGGAGCACTACTAGGAGGAATAATGAGAGGCAATTCAATGCAAAAGTTTCGTTTTCACTGAGAATGCCAAGAAAAACAGAAAATAGCAACTTGAGACGATCACACGGAAATGTTCACTGCAGCTAGCAAACCAATAGAATAAGACTAATTGTTAAATAATTGAATTCTGACTCCTAACGCTTGGAATATGTTTTCAGCAACTGCACACTGTACACAGATGTACATTCAACTGGCCTTCAGACATGTCATGCTCTGTCCTGCTCTATGAAACAGATTAGCTGACAAGGATGACACAGATAAATAAATCCTCAGAATTACATTTACATATAGGTTACAATTTGCTCTGTTTACTTCTCATTTATGTCTTTCCCGACGACACAAATCTATTTCCAATCACTAGTGATACGAGGACAGCCCTACATAATATTCCTCCTCGATCTTTAACTAAAGCTTTGCAAACCTGCATTCTCTATCAAAATCAAACTTAAATATAAGTAAATAAACACTACTGAAGGTAACGTTACACAAGTTCCTAAAGCTCATCTGCTCAATACAACAAATATTTTGGCTTCAACTTCACTCCACGATGATCAATTACATATTAACAGACAGGAATGTATTTTATCATCGCTAGCACAAAAAAGAAGGATTCACATAGAAGGGATATCATTATTAAAAAGCCTTTTAACCCTTCCACAGCGCAGTTCATTTTTATTTGGCGTATCTGTTTACAGATTTCTGCCTTCTCTCAATCCACAAAGGTTTTTTATGGAAAAACATTTAATGCACGCAAGAGGAGATGACATGTATTCTCTATCTGTTATAATGTATAGATAGTAATTGATGTACGCGAGCGAGGAGAGATAGGAAAGTTCAATTCGCCCCTTCACTAACTACTATGTTTGTTTAAACATTTTGTATTGGCAATAAATATCTATGCAATGGCAATTGTGCAATACGATAGCAGAAATTTTGGTAGTCGCTCGGGGTCGGGTTCATTCTGTCCATAAGGATATAAGTTTACTTCTTACATTACAACATTTACAACACACTTTGCCAACACTCGTCACTCACGCCAGTTCACTCAGTTTCATCGTTAGTCACTGCACTATAATACGACTGAAGATCTGATGCAATTCAGGCTGCCTCCCAGCCCCACATTTATTTATTAAAGCAAAAGTTTCTTACTTTGTAAACTACTACTAAAGTCTACGCTAACTCAACTTGTACCTAACCTATCAACGTCCATACACCAAGAATCGAACTATATTTATATAGTTCACTCGCAAATGTTTTTCTAATGTCATAGTCAATAATCAATAATGATTCTAGTTGGCTGCCACTCAACTCATCTACTTATACATCTGTGAGAGCATATTTTCATTCGAACAAGATAAACAACTTTACCAATTTATACCATTCACTTCATGTACAATGTCAATTATATCTGCACAACACTCATACGTACGTTCCTTCCTATTTCTCCTAACTAGTTACAATTATATCACTTTGCATGTTTCTCTATGTTTTATTTATGACTACCATTTTCGAAATACTCAATCTACCCCATGCTTTATACTACTTACAACTTATATACATTCTCCTGTACACAGAAACAAAGAATAATTTGTTATACATATCAAATTCCCTAGATCACTATACTTATTATTGCTAACATACTTTGACAGAAAGAGGACAAGGTTCTTTCTCATCAAATTACTAAATACCGGCATACTATCTCAATCTGTACTTGCAATGCACCGCCATTTACTTTTCCTTTCCTCACTCCCTTTATATGAATTTAAATTGAAATTCAAAATATACATACCCACACCATAATATAACACTTTTAAAAATCATCCTTAAAATATTCCAGTGTCCCCAATACAAGTCTTTACGAAATACTTTTAAATTCCCAATGACAAAATTTAGATTAAAGATACAACAATATTTTCGAATGACTTCAATTGGTAGAGTCATTTAATACTTTGGAATATTGCAAATATTTTAAAATACATCTTCGCCATTGTTAACATTAAAGTTAACGTCATAGGTGGCATACTAAATGATAAATTACTATCACCTTAAAGAACAGTAAAACAAATCGTCAAATCAAGTTATAAGTTAAAGAAATGAGAATATGAGTTGCACAAATTGTGAAATATGTCATGTCTCATGTACAATGTATTTTCTCACGACTATACTAAATACGTGTTCATGTTCCTTAGGCTACCACCGTCAATACCAACACTAACTAAAACTTTTACAAGTTAAAGTCCAAGTGCTTAACAGATACATTTTACCTTTATCCAACATAATAGCCCATTACACGAAATTTTTCCATAATACCACATTGCAGGTTGTTCCTAGCATATTATATTGCACTTTATTACAATTTCCTCCTTTTAAGAAATATTCTGTTTTGAGGTTGCTTTGAATGGCATGGGAAAAGTGAGATGCCAATAGAATTGGGATTTTTAAGTCAGAAAATGTAGTTACTACTATTATATAAAAGGTCGCTATTCTTTTGTCAATGATACAAGGTCTTCTTATTCAAGCATGAGACGTTTTAAGCCGACAAGGCTGTAATTAAATTGAAACCGAAATATTCAATAGAATGACAATGAATTTTATAGACTTTATGTATTGTGCATTTCATAAAAAGTCTGGAGAATCTCAAATTTCTTTCTAGACATTGCTTTATGTATGGAGAACCTTCTAAGTCACTTTTATAAGGCATAAGCCATGGTACCATTGTACTTAGATAGAGCTTGTTACAGTATAAAATATCCTGTAAAGTTTGTTGGCAATGAGGTTAAACATATTAATTGTAGTATATAAGCACTATATTAAGTCAATGGATTATTATCATATAAGTTCATGTAGTATTTAATTGCATGTAAAACTTGACTAACACAACATGTAACTTGTTACATGGCAGAGCTTGGTTGGTAGCTGTAAAAATATTAAAATGTATGTATCTTAACTCAGTAGCATGTACCTACCCAGAAGACAGCAGACAAGAAGCCTTACCTTACCATTCAATCCTTTCAAGTTGTAAATCTTAAACGTTTGTTCACCATGTCAGCATAACCATTTCGGAACAGCGTTATGAATAATTTACATTAATTTATTAATAATAATCTACTTGCCATACAAAAATAGATAGAATTGTTACTTTAGCATAGCACGTTCCTTTCCTGATAGACAACTAGCTACTCACGATATTTTTTTTCCAGTTAACCTAGAGCGATGTATCTAAAACTTGTAAAACTGTAGTAAAACAATGGTGCAACGAATAAATAAGATTATTATGCCGGAATATGTCCCCAAAACTAGAGATATCTATTATAAGAATACTGGTAACTACCTGCAAAACTGAAATATTGGGTCAAACTGATATTTACTGGTAAAAACAAACCTAAACTGAAAAATACTTACACGTACAGGTATACACTGACGTACTACATTACCTATGGGCAAATAAAGTCAACCTGACATATATTTCCACAAGCTAGCATATACTTAAATTGTATAATTATAGCGTCAAAAGTTTAGGTAAATTGGTGAGTTAAGACTAGAAGTGGACGAGCTAAGTATAAGTAGGCAAGAAAATGTTGATAATGACACAATTATTTATTAACTTCTAACCCATAATTTTAGGTCACAATTATTTGTCAGCATGTAAATATTTACCAATTGCTAGGTACAATGCCAGTATGTGCCAACTATGTTTATAACAACATCCGAACCCAATTATTATTTATCCCGGAATATGTGCAAACATCGCTTGAAATTTTTTGGCAACAAACGATAAGTGAACACAACAAAAACTCAAGAAAACTGCTCCAGATTTATAGGCCACATGCCATGCACGGTCTTGCTGATTTCGACAGCACACAGAGTAACGTTTCAGCACCGGATGTATATTTTCCGATAAACTATTAGGACACGAAATATTTATCTAGCCCAATAAATAGTAACCTTCTAATGATAACCCACTCGTTGTATAGCATTTAATTAAGACTGTCAGAGTCTCAAATCTCTCCTCTTTCTTATATCACTTTATGCATGACGCAAAAGAACAAATCCGTGATCGGTCCCTATTTTAAAAATAGTATCTCTCACTTGGTGATTCTAATTATTTTTTGTCGTATGTTGTACCTATACAGTCGCACAAAAAAGTATTATTAGTATTTCGATAAGGACATTAAAACTCCCAACTTTAGTAAATCTCAATGGAAGGAAGCTAGTCCCGAGTCCCAACCTACTGGTACACACTGTGTAAATGATATGCTAAAACAATATTTGCAAGAGTCAAGTCAGCCATAATAGCCTGTAGGATTCCACTGCTGCGTAATATACAAGTAGGGGAGACTGGGGATAGTGTACGAACTTTTTGCTTAGACAATTTTATAAAATCGCACAGAGAAAAATAAATTCATTTTAAATATTGAATGTAAAGAGTATGTTATTATGTGTAGTTTGCGTATTTTTCAGTATTTTTTGTCCCACATTTGAAAGTGCAATATTTTATTTTGGAAAGGTAACATTTTTCGTACACTATACCCAGTACTGGGTATAGTGTACGAATACCATGGGTATAGTGGACGAAATAATTTTTATTACCACATAATGATAAAAAATTTTGTTTGCCTCACTTTTTATTGAAGTTCCCCCTTTTGTGGAGGCAGTCACGGAGGGATTTTCATTTTTGCTTCAGTTGTCGATTTTTCTGCTTTTATTCCAACAAAATAGTGGATTGTCGTCTTTTTGTGACCTTTGGCAAAATATTTTTCTAGTCCCTGCTTTGAAAACAAGAATTATCCTATGCAGCAGTCTTATATTACTAATGAGTATGACTTATGGCTCAAAATTGTATTCAAATCGTAACAAATATTCCAGTTATAAGTGATAATTCGAATATTCGTCAACTATACCCATTACGACTTTTTCGAAATAAATATTTCTGTTTTGAAAACATTTGCAATGATAGTCGCAAATAACATTGGATATCATCTGTAGGAATATGTTTACTCTGTCAAAAAATTCTTACTCTTTAAAATCTTTGAAATAGATCTCTGTGCAAAATCATGCGACGCCTCGAAAGTTTACTGTTGCATGTTTTTTCACTCAGAAAACTTAGTTTTAATTTTATAAAATAGTGTATGAGCCGGATTTTTACAATTTTTTGCTATGCCGCCTTCAATGAAATACTACGCATTTTGAAAATTTTACACATCAAAATAAGTCACGGGTTCCTTGAAAATTCTTAAGTTCGTACACTATACCCATTCGTACACTATACCCAGTCTCCCCTAGTACTAATACGTACTTGTATTCCAACCATGTGCCTGATGGCTAAAATTGAATATCAGATTGCACACACTCTCGGGTACAACAACAGGGATAAAAGAGTAATAAACGAACGCAATTTTATGTTGTGTTTATTTGTGTGTACTGAGTGTAACTCCAATAAATGTAAATAACTGCATGTTTAGAGAGACAAGACAACAAACAGAATAGCATGAGGAGAACTTCTCTTCTCTGCCACGCTGACAGGAAAAATGCACAAACGCTTCACTAAGTATCAACTACAAAGTCGACGTTTGCCAGCTACATGCGATGCAACAACTCCAAGAACATTCCCTTCAAGTTTGCAAAATACCATTTTGCTTCCTTATACAAGAGATTCCATATTATATTAACTTATTAGCTTTATTAGCCTCCAACCATATACCTAATAGCGATATCAAGTAATACTAATCTAGTAGGGAGTAGGCAATGCATACTAACAATAACAATTAAATATGCACCTTATTATGTATATTGCAATGTAATCTCCACATTTAATCACACTTGGACAAAAAAGGTTCGCGAACATTCACGATTCGGAAAACTACCGTACCGTTTCGATTAGGGATCAATTCGATCGAATTTTTTTCTTCACTCGCTACTCGATTTGGTGGCCTAATTTGAAGACACATTTCGATTTACTAAATACTTTTACCCTCTGTTTAAGTTTTTTGTGATGAAATTTCGGATTTTAAATGTTTTGTTTGCTAAAACTTTTGGGATGACAAAGGTTCGGTTCGGCGAATCTAATGGCCAAGTGTGCATTTTGTTCATCGAGCATGTTCGACGATGGTATCGATAATATTTTTATGAATACGCCTTTTCTGTCTTATTACTGTCTATGTCGGCTTCCTATGTTGTTGGATGACATGATTTCTCTGCCTGTCTATTCTGCCGACAGTACCAGACTAAAGTTACTAGTAAATCCAACTCAACTTTCATAATTTGGGCTTCGACATTAAAACCTTCAGTGACCACAATGACCTGAAACCCTTCATAGAAACCACAAAATGACAGCGCTGATCACATAATGAATTGCGTGCATCAAACTTTCAATTACATTTAACACATGCCATTGATACAAGTCTACATCCACTCCAGTTAATAAAAAACTGAAAATAACACACACTTGACAAACGTCAAATTTTCAGACATGGAATGGGAATCTGCGTGTATTTTAAATGGAATACGGGTAATGAATGAAACGGCGAAACTTTAAATAAAAGAATGAGGCAATACACATGCTTATGCAGCACAAGTTATGGCTATTGGACATGGACATGTAAGGGCATTGGTTAAATACGATTCGACGACAAAACATTTTGCATATTTGGGAAGTTTTGCGCTTTTATGATTCACTCAAGTTACATTACAGGTCAATAAAAAATGTTATAGCATGCCTTAGTTAATAATTATTATACATGGTAAAGAGTTAAATAGTTGAGAATCAAATGGAATAACAGATTATATTCGTTTTTAAATAAATTTTTGGACAAGGTATTGTATGCATATAGATTATGTTTTCGTCCATGTACACCTTGACATTAATATAAAAAGTGAATAAAAAAGAAAACAACAGAAGTCAGTTCCTACCTGATCATAAATCCTATATACCTGTATAAGTGTTATATAGATATATTATATCTATACACGCCTTAATCAAGCATCCCCTATTAAAAATGCCAAAGGTTAATACTAGAACAATACAATGCTTTGGGAGAATATTTATAGCTTTACATATTTTAACACTACAGCAACAACTGTATTATTTTCCTTCATTCAGAGCAATAATGTTCATGTTCAATTTAGCTAGGTTTAGATTGAAACCAAAGTGTAATGTAAACTGTAGTATTTAGATAAGATTACAAGATAAGATATTCATTGCATTTGTTCTCTTCGTTAAGTGGCAATAAATTGTATTTTATATTAATTGGAGGTAATAGATAACCATTGAACATATTTTGATCAATGTACTATATGATCAAAATTATTTTATCCTGATGTTAACCCAAAAGCATATTAATAAATAATATAGGTACCACTTAATATTTCGTTAAACACATTACATAGGCATAATAACGATAATTAACCTCAAAATGGTTACAATCTATTTCCATATTAGAATTTTGGTGCACTTTAACACCAAATGCTTTCCAATATTAACAAAATAATACACATTTAAATAACCCAAATGAATCTTATAGAAGCTTTATTTGATAACAGGCTGAGACTAAAATTGACCTCCAGAAAGAATATGATTATACTTTTAGCAATCAAACATCAAAGCACAACTTTATAACTTCTAGCTACTAAATACAACTTAGCATATCTTTCCAATTGAACCTAAACAAAAAACTACCAGTGCAATAATAATCTATTCCTACAGGGCTATTCGATAAAGAATATACAATATACCTATACTTCATTTGCATTCAATCAAAGCACTACTATGCACTAGAGCACTATCTATAATAGGCATATTATACGATAATTCCATATTTCCAGACAAATACATTTGATTTGTGTGCCTATAGGTACTTATAAATATCGCCTAGCAATTGAAGATTATAATATGCAAAAAAAGGAAGGAAATCGAAAGAAGAACCTGCCCTTAGGCTACTTAATTCCAGCTTACAGAAGCTTTAATACCTAATCCATTTAATCTTTAATCGTCTAGAAAAGACCTTAGTAAATTCCTTGTCCAGTCTACCAAATCTTTGATAAAAACACCACAAGTCTTCACAGGATATCAATTATTATAGAGTTTTTGTGGCGTAGTCAGGTAGCCTCCTCCTATTTACTACAATATTACAACGCTAGAAAATAATTTGTACACGTAGATACTTACAATACTTAGTAAGCATATACTTGCACATCGTGTCTTCGTCTTCCTTCCTATCTTTATTAGTGCACAGTATATCTCGCAGTTTTTCCTCTATTACTTTTAAGTACGTAAACAATTACTAGTATAAGCCAAGCTTTGACTGCACAGGAGTGTTGAGCTAAAAATGAAAAGTACAGCGCACTAATTATAACTAAAAAAGAACAAGCTCAAATCTAAGAGGACTCAACTGTCTGTATTTAGACTGGTGAGATTTGCACAATAGAAAGAGAAACAAGTCCATCAATCTAAATGATTGAATTCAGTAGAAAATGCCTAGGGCCAATTTATATCAAAGACCATTCTTCATTTACTCTCACTAACTCCTTTTCTTTATCAACTTCAGCGAACTCTTGCCTCGTTACTCGTTACCTCTATTATTGCACCACAAAAACTATCAACAACAAAATCTGCAATGTTACCTTTTTAAAACATCTCTAATATACAGCACAACATACGATTCAGTGTAGAGTATACACAGATAGGTTATACTATTTTTTGTATCCTATTTAGGACATAGAGTATGTACACGAGTACCTAATAACTATCTCTCCCTACTGACTGATCATGATGTACTGTTATTCTGTTATCCATACATTTTTTGCACAAAATAAGGAATAATATTTTCTTTGTGTGACATTATTTGGAGCAACTCTTTTCTTCCTTACATTGAACACATACCGTTATTGGAAAAGTATAAGTCGTTTCCTTTACTTACCTTTGCAACTACGCACATGATCATAATTCCTGTTAAAATGACCATGAAACATTTATCCATTTTAATGAAGACATTTAAATAAAAAGGTTTTCAGTCCCTTGTGTGGCTAGATAAATTATACATCGTGGACTGCTGTATTTACTGAATGATTTCTAATTACTTGTACTACGTATTATAAGATGTCGTACTTTTCTAATACATGCCAATGATACAGATATAAAAGCATCTTACTCAATACTAATTGTAATGTGAAATGTAATCGAGAGTGAAATAACGATTGTCGTTGCCGGCGTAGAGAAAATATTTGTATAAAGATATCTCTTACTTGAACTAAATCGTATTTTAATTTATGTAGAATGCCCCAGGGAGGGAGTAACAATAACAGTTGTTGGTAATGAACAGGGTCGATATTTCATCTGATTTAATCATACTAAGAATGAAGAAAGAAATATGCAATACATGGTTTCATTTGCCACCTGTCCATTTTCAAAATGTACATTGGTAATTAATTCTATTTTATAGAATCCAGGTTCAGGATGAACATAATTCAAGATTCTGTACAAATTCCTGAGCGTTATTCAAAGACAGAGCCAAGGCATTAAGAAAATTGGGTAACAATTCAAGGTAATAAGGCAATACGAGTGCAATTTTGCAAGTATTAAGCATGAATAGTAATGTAATATGTAATTGGCTGTATATTGTAAACTTGCACCTTCTGGTACACCAGTTTTTCGATAGAACATGATGTACATGTATGACATGAATTAACGAAAGTAGGAAGTAGGACACTAACATTAAATATGCAACTCTCAGTGGGCCAACAGACAGTTTATTTGTTGTTATAGTGGCGTTTAAACAACAATCAACAGGCAAGAGCAGACAGACCACTTTCAGCTTCAACTAAATTCTCATTCATTGTCAGAGGAAAAAAAGTGAAGCACCAACAGATGCTAGCATTATGTTATGTTCTCTATCATACATTTCATATTACTGTTGGTTAGTTATTCACTGTTATATTGCATAATAATATATGATGCAACACAGCCACGTTTACTGTGAAAATCATAGTATAATAATTTTAATGCATTCCCCTACTCGCGGATTATTACTGACTCCTGTCGAGTAAGTAAGGAACATGGGTTCACTGTAAAACATGTTGCAATGTCAGTAAAATGGGCTCTATATGGTTTTGTATGAAAAAGATTCAATATCTAGAAAATTCTGTACATCAAAGTTGAGCACCCTGTAAACAGAATATTTAACTACAATACTTTGTTGTACAATACAAAGCCTTACAAACCGTGAATATAATGCAAAGCACTTATTGTTAAGATATAAAGTATACTTCAGAAAAACCTAAAAAGTAGTTGAAGGTTTTCTATTTACTTGAATGTCGAGTGGACATTGAATTGAATAGAGTATACTAAATAATTGATAGGCTACAGAAATCCAAAAAAGCTTAAAGACAACGGCGCATATGAACCACCTAGTATAACTGAGTAAATGTACCACCATAAATAATATATTTTGGCATTTTCAACTTCAAGTTCCAAGAATTATGATTTTTACCCTAAGATACACAAGAAATAGGACAACTGAAGCTTAAATTCTATACTGGCAATGCGTAAGATAGCATTTACTGATAATTGATTTGAATGGATTCTAATGCTATAATGCACACCAATTATTTCTGGACGTACATAAAAAGTCTATGGCTAATGCAGCAATGCATTGCAATGCAGGGGCAAACAAACTACTAATAGATCCATACCCTAAAGTTGATTTTGTATGCAGAAGTCATTTTGGTAAGACATACTACCGTCCTATTACTAGCTATATAGCAATAGCACTGTGTAAATACCACTGAGATATGTACATATATGATTATCAATGCATCCAACTTAAAATGCAAGAGCGAATACGGGATAGAAGATCTGAGATAATTAAATTCCTGACGTATCGCAATAAAATTCTACCCTGAGCGTATACTTATATTTATATTATTATCTAGTTTCTAACTAAACGTAAGTTTCTTTTAGATGGGCCTAAAGATTAAAGAAGCCTTGAAAGACCTCCAAATTGTATTTGCTTTGAATTATATATTGCTTTTATAGTATCTCCGACGTCTCTACACTTTTATAGGATTCTATCTAATACAAAATAAAGGACTGGCTTTAATAATACCCAACTTTCTTCTAGGTCAGCCACCTTCAGTTTATTGTTACTGTGATCAAAAGCGTTCCACTTTCATTGCGGACATGAAGGAGGCTAAAAATACAAACTCATCGTCAGTCAGATACATAGAGAACTAAGAACAGCCAATGTCCGTATACAGACATATATTATACGCTATTAGAAAGACATTTGCTCTGTGACAAACAACAAATGAAAACGGTTTCGAAAGTGCTCACACGAATGCCATCATCGTGGCACCATTCATTCACTTCGTAGAAATCTATGAAATCCTGATTTATGATGTGAGATATTTGTGGTAGACTATCCAAAAACAGTCGCAGTAAAAATTGGGGAAAATATAAGACGACATAAGATCTTTGAAGAGAAAATTCAAATGTTTGTCCTGTTGCATGAAAGACAATAAATTACTATAGAGGAGTAATAACAAGTAGTTAACTATTTACTAGCGTCGATAACATTTTTATTTTATGTATTCATTTTTACAACTTGTGTCTGTGTACCACTGCGTACCACTGATATTAGAGTCATCATGACTCATGAATAACTCGGTAGATTTGCTGTAGAGATTTGGAGAAGGGGTAAATGATGGCACAGGCCTCTAAGAATGGAGTATCTCCTTCCCAATAAAAAGTTTAAAGAGTTCAGTTAGTAGTAATATTATACTTATTGCTACAATTCGTTACTACGTCAGCCAGAAAACATTTTTTTTGCAAAACTCTATTTATCAAGACTAAACATAATGTTTTTCAAAAACAGACGAATAAGTAAGTGATTAGCCTGACAGGTAAGGTGCTATGTAATTATTACAGTGTACAAAACCATGAATTTTTCTAAATCCATAACGACACTTATATATTCATATGTAATTTTATGTTCATCCATCCAATTTGACTAGAGAGCTATTGATTTACTGTTCCTTCCCAAAAGAAATCTATTCACTTAAATTCGTCTATGATTTATATGGCAACATTAGATACCTCAAGAATACTGTTTACACGGTGGAATATACACGAAACTCTGGTTACCTCTGCTTCAAATTAGCTATGCGCCATAATTAAGACTGCGGCCGATTTTATTACCTACTCAGTAGGTAATAAATAACATCGGTTTTGCACACTCTATAATTAAATAAGTCGTGCTTGCGACACTTTAGTAGCATTTTTGTTGTTGAGCTAACCTTGTAGTATTTGACAGTTAGTATAAAGACGACACGGAAAACTTATGTGAAACATTATGCATAAAATATTATTCTTTTATGAATATAACGACAGAAAGACATAAAATGCTTATGCTTTACAACTCTAAAATCGAAAACAAAAAGTTGCGGCGAGGTTGTGTTGCAGACCTCGGTAATTCTTGTCTGTACATTTATATAGTAAATCCGCAAGGGAATAAACTAAAATAAAAAAAACTGTACCCCATTATATACTTCAGTATATATCTTTGTTTCAGATATCTGTTTTTCTAGTTTCTACAGTTTCAGTTGGTCGAAGTATTCATTATATTGCGTTTGTGGCCGGAAATGAGATTTATTTATTAAGTGTGTAATAATACCGTTTATTTTAAATTTTTCTAGTATTTTCTCCTAATAACTCATTTTGAAACGGATAAAAGCTACAAAATGTTATTATTTGTGTCACCAAGCTTCCGATGAAGCATGGAAAACATATATTTAAGACATATTAGGTTGGATATTGGGGACACATATGGTTGGTTTTGGATATAAATAAATAATTTTTGTGGCCTTTATCCGTTAAAAACTGCAATAATAGTAAACTGTAATAATACAAATTTGCATTTGTATTTGATGATAATATGTAGCAGTAAAAATGGACTATTATTACTTACAGAGCCCTAGAGAGCATCCTTCGCTTTGGAGCAGGTGGGTAGTTCTCCGTTTCGTTAGTTTCATTTGGCTCTACAGCTGTGTTCAACTCATTTTCACTGGAATTGGAGATTGTGTCTTCCTTCGAGGACCCCTGTACAGGACTCGAGGCTTGAGTTTCGTTGGTCTCTTGGGTTTCCATTTGACATTGGGTGTAAGACTAGCAAAAATAATATGTCTGCAAAAAAACAAAAAAAGTTATGCATATTTTCATGTAGGTATCCTCGATTTACTTCCATATTGTCAATGAATTCTATTTTTGAGATAATTTCTTGAACGAAAAATAGTCATCTAAACAGATAAAAATTTTTAAGACCAATTTTTAAACCAGTTTCAACAAAGTAGATAGATAGAATAACCAGTAGGTTACTGTTTCTGTGCGTTCGTAGTTTAATGCTACTTTAGCACAAAACCTCGATGAGTAAATTCCAACAAAATTTTCCTTTTGACATTTGAGTAAATACAATTAGTTGCACAAACTGAGTCGTAAATTGCTTTATGAGCAGTACAATTTTACTAGCGGAAAAGCTAAACCTAAGCTATTACCTGGTGAGGGTGATAGATCAATTTGCTTGTGTTGGCCCTTCAACAGAATAGCAGTTTACTTTCAAGAAGATTCCAAATGGAAAATATTATCTCTAGTTGCAGAGTATAGTCACCTAATCTGTAAATGAAAAAATAATTTACTTGCGTGTAAAGTCTTTCTGATCTATCTATTACTCCATCTGACTATTTACAGTTATTGAAATTGAAACTAGATGAATGAAATATTCACATTTTGGTCCAGATAGTTAATGTATAACTCAAATCGTTAATGGTTCTCGAGGTTACTACACGATAGATTCCCAAAACTATTGACAGCTCAAATAGAGAACAAATCTATTGAGTTCCTCACAGTTTCTATAGAAAATCAGTTAATTAATCAGTTTGAATTAGCTCACCGTTGACCGAGTCAAGACAAGTCACATCAACAAGTGACACTAGAGACAAGTGACAAGTAAGAAGGATGACCAGTCAGATGTTGGATGTAATATAGGAAAGAGCTTGTTTGGTATTGATAGAGATAGATAGAACTGAGACAACACAGGAAGACCGAAATGTCTGGAGTCTGTCTGGAGTCTGGACGTATGAACTCTTATCTGAACTGGAACAGCTGACAACGGTAAGGTGGGTTTTACCTAATGAACTTTGCTATTATCTTTCAGTAACTCTTTTTCTCAGTCATCAATCAGTTGTCAGTGCTGTTAATTTGATTCAATAATATTCGAAGTTCATGAGCCTTATACTGCAACTTTGAACAGCCGTCCGATATTTGAAAATTCCAGTAAATATAAAATGGTCAGGGTTTCCGCGAAATTGCTGCTTTCCAACAAGTCAATAGTCAAGTCATGATCTTCATCGCCCTATCCCAGGAAAGATAGACTCATTCGTGAGATTCGTATTTGTACGTACGTAATACGTAGCGTGTTTTACACTCTGCAGTAAAACAGCTGATTATTCAACAGGGAGCAATAAATTCAGTATTTTTGAGATTATTGGCTTACAAATTATACGTCAAATCTGCAATGCTGCTATGCTATTACATAAATTATGCCAACTCTTTTGCAAACTTTTGCCCAAAATCTTTTTGGCGTATGTAAAAGGCGTCTCTTTTCTACTCTTCTAATCTTTTGATTCGCAAATTATGGCACTCTGAAAGGTAGACTATTTCGGGCTATCAGGGGTGTCCTTGGATTTGGAGGGAAAGGCAAAAGCCACGTTGGTAAATTCTCCTGAACTCTTGCTCAATTTCGAATTTTCAATTTTTAACATAACGGAGGTAATCTCAATAAATATTATCTAATTTTGCTTTAACCCATTTAATTACTTGGTTTTATTGTTCATTTCACTTCTCAAGAATGTAAAAAATTAACTATCCAACATTTTATGTAATATTTTTGTATTTTGCTTTGTTTGTGGGAAACACAAGCATTCCTATCCTGACTGAGTCCTGCGTGACTCGACTTTAAAAGTAGGTCAAAATAACTATATCCACTCGAATGTAAACAAATCTAACCACATTTAATATTTATTCAACCATCGTATGTGTCGATTGTAGTAAAAGTTAAAAATGTTCCCTTTTCCGACCATATTTTGGTTTTTGGAGTGGATATAAAGCAATCAAAAGCCAGAAGAAAATTTTGTCCCATTACCCATTAGATTTACTCGTAACATATGTACATATGTATTTATTTCTGACTATGTATAGTCAGGAATTAATTAGGAGTACCTGTGTGTTTCTCTCTGTTTGTATTTATAAACTGTTGTAAAGCAGCTAGATATTTGATAAATCGTTATTGTTGATCATTGATTAAAATTATCTGTCTACATTGGATCAGACGTTGAAACGATGA
This sequence comes from Tomocerus qinae, assembly GCA_020055645.1. Classification (NCBI taxonomy): domain Eukaryota; kingdom Metazoa; phylum Arthropoda; class Collembola; order Entomobryomorpha; family Tomoceridae; genus Tomocerus; species Tomocerus qinae. The sequence continues at coordinate 32,249,412 of CM034548.1, forward strand.
ATTAAATTTTATTATAATCTATACCTTTTGTACTATTTTTGCAGTTGCAGTCATTCGACCATCTCTGTCTGTACTTTGTTGACGGTCTTAAGTGTTCAATACATCTGTTTTAAGTGATTTAGTCATCTTAATACGCTGTCAGATACATCTCAAAATAAATGGGAGCCCTTCCTTCTTATATGATTTGTACCAATATCCTGTCAATGATTAGCTACTCAATTGTCAAACGATCACTAATTAAAGTCATGAAACCACCCTCGGTCTAAAGTATGTCACTATTAAGTTACATTTCAGGTGACCTTTTAAATTACAAATTATTAGCACGGCAATTACAAATAAATAGAAACTTAATAATTGTAAATATCATAATGAATATATTTGGTATCTTTTTATAGACTTACAACCATTGGCTTTCTTAGACCATCAGACATCAGGGAAATGGAAGTTAAACTATAAATATAACTGAGGCTTATGGCTTATTCCATTTCTAGAGTTTATAATAGTCTATATTAGATTAGGCTGAAGGTTATTACGTCTACGATTTTATGTTGGCTCGTTGGCTGGGTGTAAATGTCCGTTATTTTGAAGCTGTAAGTGGGAACTGAAATTATTACCCCATTACCCCAAATATTGACATTTTGGCAAATTAACACATCTAATTATAATGGTATATTTACATTGTTTAACGAGTAAGGACAAGTCATAATAGTACTGATCAGAAATATATTGTGAGTAGAAAATATTATATTCTCAGTAGGGATTAAGGACTAATTTCGTAGCGTTTATTGGCAATTACTGTAAGTTAATTAAGCACTAATATTGAGTAATTACTATTAATTTAAAATATACTATTCACTAATATTAGTATTTCTATCATGCTATCATTCGATCCTGACAAATTGCAATGGGGCAGTAGGATATATAAAGTTGAAGAAAGACTTGTAGGAGGCAGGATTTATAAAGAAAAATGCACCAAAAGATACACATCACCTGGGAAAATTAATGGCTTTCAGTTTAAACAATTGTTTTCTATGATTTTTTAAAGAGATCAATAAGCCATAAGGCCATAATTGTTGGCTTCATTTATCTCAAAATTTCGTATAATTAGTAATGCGAATGAAGTCGAGCATTTGAGAAAGAATTTTCACATTCATATGCATGGAAAATTGGAAACTCAATCGTTCCGTATTATTAACATTGCAAATTACATTTAGTTTCCTATTACATTTGAATATGCACTTGTGTATTTACAGCAATAGATTTAAAAGTGGAGATAATCTTTGTTCTCTGGTTTAAGCTAATTAACTAAAACTAAAATGACCTTCGATGTTCCTAGTTGATGTGCATAGTTATTATCAAGTTGAAGGTACTGATGAAGAATTCATTTTCAATTTACAGACTGCAAAGCAAACAGCGAAGTTTATATTATAGTTTGTAATATTATGATACTGTTGGTTAGGACGACTTATGTACTTTAAATGGCGGAAAATTTATTAGCTTTACTAGCTGACTGATGTATTTTAAGCCAATATATTCTATACTCATATGAATACAATAATATTATTACATGAAATGCAACTATAGGGTAGTATATAATAGTGAGATTATAACTACTGCATGGTATTATTTCTGCCTGAATGCAACACGACACGACTAATCGAATGTGAAAGCATCTTATGTAAATAATTGAAATGTCTAGCTAGTTTAATAACACTTGCATGTTTGCTAGTTAGCTTATCTAATCAATAATGACATGATAATCGCAGTTAAATGCTGTTGATAATAATGAATGCCATCTGAATACGTTTAATGATAATGCATATTATGTAAGTGGATGGATTGAGTCATGTGAGACAAGTGTAGGTTAGGTAGGTAGGTACTTGAAATGTCTTATGGAATAGTAGGTAACGTATTTATTATTATGTAACGTATTACATATCTAGAAGAGTGGAGAGCGTTATTTTAAAAGCTCGCTAGCAAAATTAGTTTCCATTTAATTCTCATTGCATTTAATGTGCGATTAATCTAGTTCTGTGCTGCCGCTGTTGTACATCATTTTATTTGCTACCATTTGTTAAACCGACAATATTTTTACGAAGTATGCAGAATTTACTTTATACTCCTCTTGAGATATCATTCTAATTCATCATTGGAAGAATATTAAGTTAACCATTGTATATTGTTGTTTACTAACTCATCAGTATTTCTCATTGGAGTAAATACAGTTAAATAATTATTATTACAAGAATAATTTCAAATAGAAAGCTGTTATACCATTACCACAATGGTACATTAAATTATGAATTAATCATAATGATAATTTAATTGTGAACAATTATTAGTCGTTTTATCTTGTGCATTTTAAATTAAACCCATTCATTAGTGAAGTAATAAGATGGCGAAATTGAGACCGCAAAAAGTAGTAGAGACATTAGGTGGTAGTGGATTCAGATTTACTTTTATAAGTAGATAACTGCTAAGAGCTAACAAATAATACTATTATATAATAAGTTGTTGCTGTACACTGTTTCCAATTTTACTCGTCTTTAGAAAAAAGGAATACTCAAACGAAAGAGCCAGGTTAGTTTTAGCACAGAGAACAGAATTTAGCACATGGTCTAAAATTATCGACTATAATCATACTGTGTTGTTATGTACTATAGGCACATAATTCAGTTGGCGTCTTTAGGTATACAGCAGAATAGTCGCAATTTACTCTCTTGTGTAAAATCATGTAATGCCCCATAAATAGTGATAGTGGTAGTGGTAGCTGACTGATAAGACGATAACCTTTGGTGCATATCATGAGAATTGCCTATGAAAATTACTTTGGAAGGATGAGGTATATAATTTCATGAGGTAAATGTGTCGTGAAAGTACATAGAGATGTGATGGAAAGAGAGCTGGAAGTCGGAATTCGGAAATAGGTACCACCTGTGCAAATCCGGACATCTTTTTAAGGTGTATAGAAATAAACATAGCTAGGTGGTATTTTGTCATAAGCGACAGTTGCACTATAGGCAGTGTCTATACGTGCTTGTTGGTGGGTGAAGTTGGGTTGACAATTGTTGGCATTGGCATAACACTTTGACATAATAAATACATTTTGGGTGTATTTTCAGATTGTTCAAAGACAGTAATAACCAATTGAAGTTAATTGAAAGTACAAAGTTGGAATTGACTCGATGTGAAAAAAATGTAAAATCTAGTAATAACAGAAGTTTATATGTAATATCTTCCTGTTCTACAGTTGAAATATTTTAGAATTTTTATACTTATTTTCCCAGGGATGTACAAAGACAAACGCAACAAATGTCACGGGAGGAAATGGTAAATACTTTTCATGAAAATTCGGAAGTGGACAAGGATACGTGTCAGGATATTTTGGAACAGAATGGCTGGGACTGTAATAATTGCTTATTGTTTGAATGCATATCATTTTTTTTGTTTCTTAATGTGAACCAAGAATTAATTTATAAATATATATTATAACAGTGATTGCTGCATTCAACAATTTGGGACTATCCTGTCCTCCTTTAATTACTTCGGTTTCCAATTCAAGTATAAGGCGACCTCTAAGTGAAGAAATGGATCAAACATGGGTTACTTGTTCTCCAAGACAGAAGAAAAAGTCAGTGACGCCAGTGCCAGTATTGAGCATCAGTGATAGCAAAATCTTTAGTAAGCCCGAGGACATCAGCCTGATTAAGAAATATCCTCCCAACTCTAATAAAGATGAAGTTGATGCCATGTTAAGAAGAGAATTATGCTTCCCCAAAACAAAAGACATAATTTTGAATTTGGGATCATCAGATGCAAAAGATACTTTGGTTATACTTAGAGGATTACCTGGAAGTGGGAAATCTACTCTTGGAAATCTGCTTTCTCTTTTAAATAAAAAAGGAATCAAAATCGCGGCGGACGATTATTTTTATGTCAATGGAAGGTACATTTTTGATGGCACTAAACTTTCAGATGCTCATAATTGGGCCAAGATGAGCTGTGAAGAAGCAATGGCTAGCCGTGCCACTCCTGTGATAATCGACAACACTAACACGGAGTTGTGGGAAATGTTATCTTACGCCAAGTTAGCAGTAAAGTACAGGTACAAAATTGAAGTTGTTGAACCAAACACGAAGTGGAAGTTCGAAATTAAAACGCTCATCAAGAAAAACACGCACGGCGTTCCGAAAGAGGCAATAGAACGTATGAAGAAACGATATGATCACTCTATCACCGCGGACGGTTTAGTGATAGCAGCCGGTGGAACTATAGCACGAGTTACGCCTGAGGTCTCCAAGCCCACTCCTTCTCCATCACCTTCAAGATCAGTATCCTTGTCCGACTTTGTAGTCCCACTTAACTATAATCAAAAACGGAAGAATCGCACGAGCCAGTTAATCCCAACCGCGTCGTCAAGTCAGAGCGAATCAGTCTGTCCCACCACATCACTGTCGTATGACAGCAATAGTAAGTTTCTGATGAAAGACATAAATAACTATTCTAGCGAATCTAATGTTTTAAGTTGTGATTCGGTAATTCCTGTTTCCAATAATCCACGCCGCGCAGCCGTGTTTCCTAATGAAACAAATAAGGAGACAAAAGTTGAATTAAAAGATGATTTTTGGCATGATGGAGCGTGTAGTACGGAAAATGCGACTAATTTGGAGCAAAATTTGTTTTTAGGTAATGTACTTAGTGACAGTGACGTTAAAGTAACAGAAGAAGTTCGGGATTATTTAAGGACAATGTTTCCCAATCAGAAACTCGAGCTTTTAGAGGAGCACTGGCGAACTTGTGGCGGTGACATCAATTCTTACTGTGATTTGTTACTAGAGAGTGGCTACGGAACAAATAGAGAAGTGCCAACAGCAGTTGTTAAGAATACTGAAAAAGTAGAAAAGGAAAATCCGGAAGAATGGTTTGCTGAACAATTGGAAATTCTTGGAGCTACCGGTGGAGTGACGGGTGAAGTAGCAAGTGAAGTAGCAAGTGAAGTAGCAAGTGAAGTAATAGAAAATTCAAATACTTTCGAAGAAGATTTTCATATAAACAAAGTCTCTGTTCCGATTGATGGAGAAGGGTGGATACCCCTGCAGCTCCCTACAGACTTCGTATCTTCGCTGACGAAAATATATTCTAATCCAATTGTTGGGACGGAACTCTCGAGTCTACCCCCAGAGTATTTACAAATTAAGGTATCTCCAGAAATGGCCTTCAATCTGTTTCACCTGCTATCATTAAACGTAATGAAAAAAGTGGACCAAGAGAGTGCTGCTATGGACGAAGAACAAATTGAGTCTGACGCCAAATTCGCCGCATTCTTAGCAGAAAAAGAATTCTTCGATGAATATAATCAGGAACCCACCTTAATACAAATCAGCAACTTAGAAGTGAAGGTTCGCAACAGTCAATTGCAAAAAGCTAGAGAGAGTATCGATGAAATACCAATCAAGTTTGCATCCTTGCTGAAATTGCACAAACTTAAGTCTTGTTTTCCAAAAGTTTCTAAAGATTTAGTCAAGCAATATTTTGAAGAATCAAATGAAACTTTTGACCTCGCGCTGGAAAAACTTCAGGCTTCGTTCCCAGAGGACTTTGATTCAAATGGTCTTTCCGAAAAGCTAGAATGCCAAGACGAGCTGCGATTTGCAGTTGATAACCAACTGCAGGTACGAGATTTTGTTATCCCTATTTATTATTATTTTTAGTTAATATTGATGCCAGTTAATTGGTTGGATTTCTCTTTTTCCTTTTTCTAGGCGTTGCAAAATATGAAAGGCGATAGTTCACCGGAACCAGAAGAAAAGACAGGTTTTGAATGGAGAGAACTAAGCATGAAGCATTATCGATTGCGCCAGGAATATCAAGAAAAGGTTCGGAAAGCCTCCAGAGAAAGTCACCACTATGAAGTAGCTAGACATTATGCTGTGATGGTATGATCGCTCTCTATGTTAAATATTTATTGTTAGAGTCGGAAGCATTAGATACATTGTAAAGTTTGCATATTAATTCATATTTCAGAGTGCTACTCATCATGAGCAGATGAAATTAGCAAATGCCAAAGCAAAAGAATGGTTTCTTTTACATTTTAACCAAACTGGTTCTGCAAATCGACTGGACCTTCATGGACAGATTGCTAAAGATGCCGTACAACTGCTAGGCCAATTCATTGCGGTATAACTCATCCTCTTTTATTTTATATGAGAAAGGCAACTTAGTATTGATACGCTCATTTTTAACGTACAACTAATTATTTTTTACCTATTTTGAGTCAAGATTGCTATTGATTACAATCTGTTATCTCGGCTAATTAAAGTATCAAATTACTTTAAATAAAACTACTAATAACATGCATGTTTTAGGCTCGGTATAATGAATTGAAAGTTACGAATGCTAAACGAACAGTTCTACAAATTATTACTGGTCGTGGAAATAATAGTGTGGATGGAGTAGCACGGCTTCACCCTGCCGTTAAAGACTACTTAAATCGACGACGGTTGAGGTAAATTCCCAGTGTTGCAATGGTTCCATTTTTACTGAAATATTCACTTAAATTAAATATGAAATGCTTAATGGTTTTTTTATTTCTTAGCTATGAAGAGCAACCGGGACAATTTTTCGTATATATTAGTACTAACAAGTTTTAAGTAGGTTGGAAATGGATCTACAAGCTGTGAATATAGCTCTAAAAACGTTTGTAATGTAGTGTAAAAATCCACTTACCGTATTAATCGATTTAGTTCCCCATATCGCAATAATTCCCCAGTTGGGGAACTAAATGAATAAATTTGGGAAAATATGGCTCTCCAAATGTTTAGTTCCCCATATCGAAATAGTTCCCCACCCTTAAAAGCCTAAATTAAAGGCATAAAAACCATATTATTATACAAGGCAAATCAGTGAATCTGTGCTTAGCCAGTGCATCTGTGCCTAGCCAGTGCATCTGTGCCAAGTCAGTGCATATGTGCCAACCAGTGTACAAAATACTATTTACCGCTTATAATTTTTAAGTGGTTTTTAATGGTATTTAATGATATTACCACCACCTAAAAATTGGTAGTAAATGATATAATTGGTAAGAAATGGTAAAAAATAGTTTTATTTAAATTATGTACAGAATTTTGAATAAAATTCGACACTAATACATAAAATACCGTTGCAGCTGACAATTGTTGTTCTAAATAGACTGCCCAACTTAATGTGTGTTAATTAATCCAAGAAAGGGTCAACTAATTGGGACAAAATCATCCTTCCTAACTTATTGAATAATTAATTTTAATTAAATGAGTACTTTTTCTAATTAAATGAAAGTTGGCTGTATACCAAGCGAATAATGTCGTTTAAATGACTGTTTCATTACTTCAGTGAACATTGAAATATAAATCTTAGTTAGAAATATGTTAAAGAAAATAGAGCATGAAAACTTATTTTAATGTGTCGTTTGTGTATATCTGCTAAGTATTAGGTATAATTTACCATTTTTACCATTAAATGCATTTTTACCACTGTGATGGTAAAAAAGGCTAAAAAGTGGTTAAATTTGTAAAGTTGAATGACGACGATGACGAAGAAATGGATGTTGATCTAACCCAACCTATGGACGTATCTCTCTGACGACGACGTTGAATTCTAAATTTCTACTAATGCTCATTCACTCTATTTACAATTTAATTTTGCTTGAAATATTCAAAAATTTGACACTGAAATTTTTTAATTTGCCATTCGAAATATAGTTCCCCATATCATAATAATTCCCCATGTGGGGAACTATAAGAATATTTTTGACCAAAAAATGGTCTCCAAATGGGAGTTCCCCTGGGGAACTAAATCGATTAATACGGTATAACCTAATATCATTGATGGTATTGATAACTGTTATTGTATACGTACTTAACATCTTTGTACAAATCTGTCTTACTAGTACTATATCGACTTGTTCCTTGTGTCAGGTCATCTGCAAATAGGTAGAAAGGCATTTAGATAATTACTAGGTCCTTAGTACTTCTATTGAATTTCAAAAGATGTAGTTGGTTTAATTTCGAAACATTCTTATCCCAAGTGTAGTTCATTATTTTATGTATAATGCCTCGCGCTTGTGCATTTAGGCTTTTCCTACCAGACATACATAGAGACATAGATAGATTGGTAAATTTATTTCTTTATCTCAGACTTTTGTTATATATTAGAATCAAATGGTTATATTATAATTAGGATTCGTTAAAAGATCGTAGTCATGACTCAAATATTGTATCGATCAATTAGTAAATTAGGGAAGCATAGAGATAATTCATGCACGTATATAGAATTGAGTTTCGAGGGGCTAACATTTCATATAGATATTTTAATTATGCATAGGAAAATTTAGGCTTTTTTGACGAAAATGGGTCAAAAATGGCCTAAAAAGCGCGAAATGTTTAGCTATTTTACCCCCTCAATACGTCCTTGAGATAATTATTAAGTGTGAAGTAATTTTTCGACTGGTTTAATACACCTAAATTACATCGTGCTAATTATTACGTAATTGCAGTACTATTTCTAACTATATTAAGTTCGACAAGCTACGATAAAATATTTTTTAGTAGATAAATAGTTGGTAATTCTAGTTTCATGTAATACGCAACAATTACCTATCACCATAGTTGAATAGATCCCGATACAGTAATGCTCACTGGCTAACTGTAATTTTTTTCGTGTATATTTTGCTACTTTATAATGACATATTCAGTGATCATGGATGGTCCCTTCTGTACAATAGAAATGTATTTATAGAAACTTTAATTTTACTAGTTTATAGTGAGTTTCTTCGTACAAGTTTTGTGATGCATGGTTTTATTTTTAAGTGTAAATTTATAGTTAGGTATATTTAGTGGTTATATATATATATAAGAGTGTGACTATATATTCGTTCTGTAAAAGTCTAAATGTTCCTGATAATATTGTATTTAGTGTAAGAGTCTAACAGTGTATTAATTATAAATATATTTTTCAATGCTGTTTGTTTTGAATGTTCCAATTGTATTGCTATTCTGATAAAGTTAGCTGTTGTGCATAATAATGTCGTACCTGAATTTTATACGATCGAACTTTCAAAATGGAGCTTTCAGATAGTATTGTGATGTAAGAGAAAAAGACTCATAAAATAGCAATTTTTATAGTCTTATTGTGTCCCAAATTTTTGTTGATACGATACGTTGATTTTTGTTTTACTATTAATTGTTCGTGTTTTTACGCAACAAAAATCTGCTGTAACTCAATACTATGCATGTGTACATAATACATAATAATTAGTAAGATAATTTTTGTGTTTTAATTTCTAAGATATTCATGATTTGGTGTCATTTGATGGTACATATTTTAAATGTATCTGTATAAACTAACATGCTCAATAGCATTATGTAAGTTGTAACGCAAAGCATAATGAAGCTGTAAATATATATAATATTGTATAGTTACCAGTGTGCTATAGCAGTTGCTATTTTGCAAAAATGCAAATTAAAACTTAGTTACCAATACACATTATACCACTTTGATGTAGACCTTTGCAACTGCCTAAGAGTTTGAGATTTTAACGGATGGGGTAAACCTGCTTCTACTGTAATTCTGCATGTGAGCCCTCCAGAAGGCGAATTTAGATCATAGAATATTTGCTCATCGTTCATAGGAAAGTCTCCGAATTTATAAACAGGTCTACATCACAGTTCTGTTGCATGTATATTATTAGTTAACAGTTAAGAACCACTATTAGATGTTAAGTATATTATTTTTTTAAAGTATAAATATTCAAATAAAATTTTGTTGCTTGAAATTATTCTTCTTGTCATTTTAATAATTTTTGGTGTGCAAAGCATTTATCTTAACCTCAGCATAAAATACAATTTTACCATTCTTCATGTATAATACTTCATTTTAACAATTGTATTGAACGCTGTTAAACCGTAACTACAATTTCGATTGATAAAACTACGTGTTTTATCCAGAAACTTTAAAAATAGTTGAAAAAGATTTAATTTTCATCCACTGGGTTGCTTTTGAGACAGAGTTCGAGAGAAAGTGCTATTCGGGTGGAAAATCTTCCACGCCCAGCTAATGTTGGAATTATGAATAAGGTAAATGAGTTATAATCCTTCAATTTTTTAAATAAAATAATCATTCTATGTAAAATAATTTTTTTGACTACTACAGTTCACAGTTCTTATAATGAGTGGAGCTTAATATATGCAATATACCAAAGCTAATGCTGTGTGTCCATGACGCAATTAGATATTATTTTGGCCTGAAAAGTGAATGTTCCAAATGAAAAGACAAGACCATCCATAAGAATGCTGTTTTGGTGATAGAATCTGATGTTTCATTTACCACAATCCACAAATCTGTATTATATATATTACGTCAAAATAATTACATGCCAAGTAACCTAAAATAAAAAAACTCGAATATCTTTAGGAAAAATAGCTCAATTTCGTATTAATTGAGAGATAAAGATAAATATTTAGTTTTCTGGCTTACAAATGTAATGAAAGTAGTTAAAATTATTTATTTAGATAATAATTGGTTAAGATTTTGTACATCTTCCATCCACTGTTTACAAATAGACTTTTTGTTGAAGTAGTTTCATCTCCAGTTTTGGCAATGATTCTACAAGACAGCTAATGCGACGTCAGTCATCAAATATGTCAATCTTAGCTTTTATTTTTGCCGTTTTAATCTACCCAGCCGGTTAAATCTGCTGTCAGGTAATGTCTAGCAACCAACGAGCATGGTGTTTTATACATACAGCACTTAAAGATGATTTTCTGAGCTATCGTCCTTGTATATACCCAAATACAAAGAGTCAATTATTTGCCAGTATTAGAATCCGGCCAGAAGGTTAGGAACCAACCGGCCATCCATTCTATCTATGTCATTTTCATCCACAACTGGGCATCGACTACTGATCAATCAAGCATTAGCCGCCAAATTTGGAGATGAAGCCGCTTCAACAAAATGTCTAATGTCTGCTCGAAAATAATTATAAACTAGAAAACACTCCTAAGCATGGATTTGACCGGTTAAATTGGATATAGGTGAACTGGTCTGAAACAACTACATATAAAATGGTAGAGGTGATTTGTTCTAATGACTAATATGAACTGTTCCAATGTTAGATGTGATCTGTAACAAAACATTTGACACCCTGTGTACAAAACTTGAAATTTATTAAAATATGGAGTACAATTTCCGAAAGTACAGGGTGTCAAATTGGGATTCAGGCCCTATTCAGGTATCTAAAGAACCGTAAGTAGCACGACAAAACCGTTGATACCAATCGAAAGCCCGTTTATTTCTCATAAAAGATTTCAGTGCTTAGGTCATCTATTTTTATCAACTTTTGATTCCAAATGCCACATCTTAACGATACGGAAGAAACTTGCAATTTAACCCTCCCGCGAGAGTTTTGGTTACGAATTAGCTAGTCATTTATTCATTCAACTTTTTTGGGAGAACTGCTGGTGTAAGCGAATGCGTAGGAATAAGTTGATGAAAACCGGTGTTTCAATGTAACTTTGCACGGGCTTTCGATTGGTATCAACGGTTTTGTTGCTCTACTTACGGTTCTTTAGATACATAGGGCCTGAATTCCAATTTGACACCCTTTAGTATTAGAACCTTTGGTTCTGAAACAAATACCCTCTGTCATTGAAGCAGTTCACCTTTGTCGTTGAAACAAATTACCTTTTCCTTTTTAGGCCAGTTTCTCAAGTAAGTTCACCGTATACCGTTAAATTATGGCCCATAGTGGCTTCGAAATGTTTTCTAGTCTATTTTAATTTGGAGCAGACAGCAGATATTTAGTGTTTCTTTTTGTGAGACCTGTGCTTGCGCTTCTTCTTTTTGTCATCTTTTGAACTGCTAGAACTAGAACTACTTGATGTGCTTGACGAAGAACTCGATGAGCTTGAGCTGGAGGAAGAACTGGAGCTGTCACTGTCAGAGTCGTTAGAAGAAGAACTATCTTTGTCTTGTTTCTTTTTTTCCGGGACACTAAAATAAATATTGATAACATTTTAAACACCTCTTTAAATGAATAAATAAATAAATTGAAAATGAAAGGATAAAATATGTAATTATCAGTTAGAATAACATGCGAGAAAGCTATTATAGACTAAAACTTTTACATTGGATTGACAACAGTCATTTTTCCGTGTTCATCTGCCACGACTCGCTTTTTCAAGATTGATGTTCTTGAAGCCCTGTGCAAATACTTCCGCTTGTTTGTACATTCATAAGTCCAGTGTCCAGCCTCGTTGCATTTTTGACAAACTATTTTACTTTTGTCAGATTGTTTCCTAATTATTCAATTATAATACCCGATAAAGTAACGGTTAACGTTTTAAAGTTAAATCAATATGTTGTACCATCTAAGGATGGAATACTAATAAAAATATAGAACGTTTACATGACATATACTAACCTCTTACTATCCAAAATTTCCTTAAGGCCAGGTGCCATATTATAGTAAAACCTCGGTAGACAATAGAACTGTTGACTATGGTGAATTTTCAAGCCTTTCAAATTGGTTTGACAAAGTAATTGCTGAGAGAGAATGAGAGAATCAATTTCCAGCGTTTGAAATTCCAGTTATTAACACAGACGATTACAAATCCAGAAAAAATAGCTTTTAAGAAAATAATAAAACAACTGTATTCATCATTCATAATCAATGGTTACTTTAATGCAGGAACATCAAAAACATCTTACTTACTTGCTGGTAATAATTGTGCTAATGTTAAGGCACATTTACTCTGCAAAATACTATTACGCAATTTGAAATTACATACGTATGTTTTATTTATATATCATTTATGTGGAGTGGACGCAACAATGCAAAACTTTGAACTTGCATTGAAATGTCAAGTGAATTATCAAGTTGTCTCCTTTTCACTTTTGACTTTTTCAAATTCTTCGTTGTTGTGTACCGGATTTGACGGTGACGGAGTGACGTACACACAGGTTAGATTTGAAGGAACAATTGAACGATCATTCAAGAGGAAAACATCGCAAGAAAACAAATCCCGGGACAGCTGTCACATGTCGTTCAGGGAAGAAAAGATTGCGGCAAGCTGTGCACATTTTAAAGCTCAAAAATTCTACTTGGTAACAAGTATTAAGGCTCATCCTATCTACCCGACACCCGACAGCCAACTACCGGACACCCGATACCCTCCCACCCGACGCCCGACAGGGGCCAAATACTTCCCGCCCGACAGCTATCTACCCGACACCCGATGCCTTCCCACCAGACGCCCGACAGTGGAGAAATACTTCCCACCCCACACCGGACAGCTAACTACCCAATATCCGATGCCCAACCAACTGACACACGACGCCTTCCCACCCGACAACTGACGCCCTTTTACCCGACATTTACATTTTTTTAACTTAAAATTTTATCATGTAAATTATTTTGTTTATGACAGTAGCTATGAAACTATGTCTGCCTAAATGTTTCCTATATTCCTTGGAGGTCTAAATCTAAACTTGATATAGAAATCGGATTGTCAGAAACCTTAGAGTCTAAAGTTTAAACTATTTGACAGTTTTGGACTACTTGACAGTTTGGGACTATTTGACCTTGCAATATATGATATTGAAAAAGTTTGGAAATTAAAGTTGGTCCTAGACCCCTCAACCGACCCAGTTTTGGGCTCTGCATTCTCCAAACGATTTTTTAAGATAGGTATGACACTCCCTTAGCGAACCATATTGCCATAAATTGAGTTGCAATATATGACATTGAAAACGTTTGGAAATTAAAGTTGGTCCTAGACCCTTCAACCGACCCAGTTTTGGGTTCTGCATTCTCCAAACGATTTTTTAAGATAGGTATGACACACCTATAGCGAACCGTATGGCCATAAATTGAGTTGCAATATATGACATTGAAAAAGTTTGGAAATTAAAGTTGGTCCTAGACCCCTCAACCAACCAAGTTTTGGGCTCTGCATTCTCCAAACGATTTTTTAAGATAGGTATGACACTCCATTAGCGAACCATATTGCCATAAATTGAGTTGCAATATATGACATTGAAAAAGTTTGGAAATTAATGTTGGTCCTAGACCCCTCAACCAACCAAGTTTTGGGCTCTGCATTCTCCAAACGATTTTTTAAGATAGGTATGACACTCCATTAGCGAACCATATTGCCATAAATTGAGTTGCAATATATGACATTGAAAAAGTTTGGAAATTAATGTTGGTCCTAGACCCCTCAACCGACCCAGTTTTGGGCTCTGCATTCTCCAAACTATTTTTTAAGATAGGTATGACACCCCATTAGCGAACCGTATGGCCATAAATTGAGTTGCAATATATGACATTGAAAAAGTTTGGAAATTAAAGTTTATCCTAGACCCCTCAACCGACCCAGTTTTGGGCTCTGCATTCTCCAAACGATTTTTTAAGATAGGTATGACACTCCATTAGCGAACCGCATGACCAACTTTTAAGGCGTCAGTTGTCGGGTGGGAAGGCGTCGGGTGTCAGTTGGTTGGTCATCGGGTGTTGGGTAGTTAGCTGTCGGGTGTGGGAAGGATTTGGCCACTGTCGGGCGTCTGGTGGGAAAGCATCGGGTGTCAGGGAGATAGCTGTCGGGTGTCGGGCGGGAAGGATTTGGCCCCTGTCGGGCGTCGGGTGGGAGGGTATCGGGTGTCCGGTAGTTGGCTGTCGGGTGTCAGGAAGATAGGATGAGCCAAGTAATAAGTACCTAGCCATCGCTGTTCAAATTCAAAATTCCGTTTCGATTTTAGAATTCTTTGAAAATTAGAATGTAATTGGAAGATTGGGTAAGATCTACTTTTATTGCACTATTTTTTCTCTTTGGTGGCGAAATAACTTTGCCTTATTTATAATGTACGTAGTACGTATGCCATCACATGTGTTTAAGAAACCACTGTTGTTGACTGCTGACTGTTGAATTTATAAAAGATTCACTTGCTTTTATCATTTTATTTCTCCTTGCGAAGTGAAAATATCATTTATTTATCGTAGCGATGTCTTTGTACAACTAGACTGACTTTAAAATCATGTTTCTTTTTGTTAATTCACAGGATCACGGAGCGTCGTTAAGCAAAAAGATCTTTTGGAAAACATTTGATACTTAAAATTGATTAAAATATGGCAATGTATTTATCCATCACTACAAGTGTAGTATGATGGAATCACAATAATTGATAACTTTATGATCAGAAGCAAGTCTTAAGCTAGCTACTTATAAATCTCAGCCAAAATACAGTTTCTATTAGTTAATCATTGCGTCAAGCAAAGACTTTTTGCAAGTAAGTATGTAGATTTTTATTTCAAAAGTAACTAGTAATGTTAGTACTAGTTCATAAAACAATAATGATTTTTTTTAATAGCAAGGCTCCGAAATTCAGTCCAAAGAAGCCTATATGACAAAGCAACGGATAGCGCTAGGCCGAATGGGCACCAGCCACAGCAGCGGAGTGACAAACCACAACAACAGTCACATTAAAGCTATCTCAAGTCTTACACAGCCAATCAATAACAATCCGTTTCAAATTAACGGATACAGTTCCACCAGATCGTACAAATTTTGTGAAGATGAGAAAGTACTCTGCTATGAACCAGATCCAACAAAAGCCAAAGTTTTATACGATGCTAAGGTGTAGATTTATCATTATATTCAATATGCATAATATTAGCAGTAATGGAAAAAACTTGGTTAAATTAATGGCGTTATAAAAAGATTCTAAGGAGATTTTTATCGGCATATTTTCTAGGTTCTTAAGGTTGTGGTAACCAAAGACGCCCGAGGACGAAATGTCATCGAGTACCTTATTCATTTTCAGGTAATGTTATTGCAAAGTGAAAAACTGTTCCTTAAATGTTTATTGGCCTTATTTTGATATTTTAGGGGTGGAACTCATCTTGGGACCGCTGCGTAGCAGAAGAATTTGTGTTGAAAGACACAGAAGAAAATCGTCAGCTTCAAAATGATTTAAATGAGAAGGCTAACGCCTTGAAACAAACTTTGTAAGTTTTTTGTCATTTTAACTTTAAATGGTTATTAAAATATATTTATTATTTTCCACGATAAAGTGTGAATTGACAAATCAATTTCCACAATTGTGTCAATATTATACTATTATCATTTATTTGTTATTGGAAAATTTGAATAAATAAATGAATTTTTAATTTACAGGAAGAAAGGTAAACGAGCAAGAATTGTTAAAGGAAGTCGGAATACGGCAGCAATTAATCCTATTTCTGACCATGGGGACGACTCTGGAAAATCTTCTTCAAGTGAAGGAGAAAGTTCTGATCCCGAGTCGTCTGATGATGAAGGTGGAAAGAAAGAAGAAGTTCAAATTTGCATTCCCGACGAATTAAAAATCAAATTGGAAGAAGACTATATGGCCATTAAAGATGGAAAAGTAAAATACTGTTTTAATTCTAAATAAAATTTTGCGATGTTATGTACTGAAATATATACGGCTTAATGTAGTGGGTGCGTTTGCCAACTGAAACGACCGTGGTGGAAATTCTAGAAGATTACGTGAAATACTTTGGATTTTCGGAGTTAAAGGCTTTTACAGAACGACAAAAAAAGAAGCAAGCTAGTACTTCTTCAGTACCAATCGCATCTACAAGTTCTACATGTGTCAATTCTGGAGCCGCTGCTGGGGGAGGTGAAGGTGGTAGCAAAGGAGCTGTCCCAGTGGACACTGAGAACGATGAACTAGACCGTGTGTTTAGAAAAATATCCTTGCTAAAAGAGATTATGGAAGGAGTTAGAATTATGTTCGATTTTTTGGTCGAGCGCATTTTGATGTATCCTGAAGAACAGGAACAAGTTACAGTTGGGATACCAGATCCAGGTGTTGCCAATGTTGACGGGTAAGTATGTGACATTTATGTCATTTTCCAACATAGACTTTTCTTACACCAATCATCGATAAGTTATCATTGGTATTGGATAAACTCGTACCAAGTTGTCTGTACTTTTTATTTTGAAAGCATGACTGTTCTGATTGACCATTTCGATTTACAGACACCAGTTAACTTGGAGTTTTCCTAACTTAATGGGGTCCGATGAGGAAGGTCTAGGCCAGCCCCCAGCCAAAAGGAAGAAAAAGTCAAATAGTGCAGACGCTGCATTTGGAGCCACTAATACAAAGTTTTTTGGGTAAACCTTAAGTTACAAGATGATATACAGAGAAATACGGTGTAGAAGAGTAGACTGGGATAATACATTTTAGATAATTAATTGTAATTCTGAAAATTAGTTTGGATAAAGATGTCGAAATTAAAGAAGAACCATATTCGCCATGTAGTAGGCGCACATTTGTCAGATCCTCTGTGAACATTGAGACGTCAGACGTGAAACTAATGCAGTATCTGGACAATTTGAATGATTGGAAACTCATTCCTTTAAATTTGTACATGACTTTAAAATGCCCTTCCATTGTATATGGCAGCGTACATCTATTACGTCTCTTTGGTAATATTGGAGACGGCACAATCTTTGTACTCAATTTTTACTATATACTTCGTTATTATGATAGTCCTATTATTATTTTGATCTTTGTACTTTGCAGTCAAAATGCCAGAAGTTTTGAGTCAGTCAATTATTCCGCGGAGGAGGATGAAGATCATTGTAAAACATATGAACTTGTTTCTTGAGTAAGTAGACAACAATTACAACTATAATACACTGTATTTCAATTATTTGTAAGAAGGAAAGGTACAAAAAGTAATCATTAAGCTCCGAAATGTTGTTTAGTAAAATTTAAATTAAATGTATTTCATTTTCTAGGTATTTGGCCACACAGAATTATTTGTTTGATGAAGGTTTGTTTGCTACTCGAAGTAGAATCCAAAATGAACTGCTTGATAGCGAGCTGGATTCTTTAATTTTTCGAACCGGAAACTTCTTTGATTGCAAACCGTTATTAGATAACTTAATTGAACATCCAAAAGAGGAACCCATGGACAACAGCTACGATGAGATTGATGAGAATTGAATCCTGTAATTATATCCTGCATCTGCGAGCTTGCGGGTATCAATTGTTTCCAATAGAGACTTGGTCGTAGTCGTAACTGACCAACTAGCATGTGTAAGTTTAGACACAAAAAAGTTGTAAGTAGAATATGTTTCAAAATTTCCAAGCTTACCGCTTGAAATTGAAGAAATTGCAAAATAAATTATCAATAAAAATATCATCTCCAATATCTTGTCATATTTCGTTAATAATAGCGTTGTTTGGTTTAGAACAGCATTACTCTCTTTACTTAGAATAACGTAGTACCTGTGCTATCTTACCTATTATTCATTTGGTACTAACTTTTAGAAATTTTTTATGTGTTTTATATTGGTTATAAATTTATTCTTTTCCACAGTAAATTGTATTATGTAGTATGTATATAGTATAAATGCTCTTTTAGAAAAATGAATTGTAAAGTGAATAATATACGTGCAATAAATTTTATTTATGGCTTACATACATCATGCACTGTTTTAACAAATTTAATTTCCACGTTACGAATTGCAAATATTTTAGTTTACATTTCAATATTTTTTTACAATGAAATATACAATTGTGAGTATTTAGTACTAGAATCCACAATACTCATAGAGTGTGATACTAGTTTCCGATTTGCGATGGGGAGAAGAGAATAGAATTGGACTAGTGCATTTGCATTTTCGTTTACACTTTAGGCATACATACATATACACATAAAACAACAGATTTGTGAATTAGATTTTAGTATATAAATTATTACATTAGATTTTTTTAATCAAATACTTAGTTAGTGTCTACCCATGTCTACCCACTGTAAAACATATTTTTACAACGTTTTCGCCAATGTTTAAAGTATGTACATTTGTTTTTCTTTAGCAATTAATTAATTTACTGCTTTTGAGAACGGAATGAAGCATAGTTGGAATTTAACAGAGTCTTTTTTTCTTGATATCCTTTTTCAAAATTTTTTCGAGTAAGTTCAAGTTCTGCGCTAATATTGGCTAGTTGTACAATACAATTTAAGGAAGACTGAAAACTGTGTTGAGTCTTTTTTAGCGATTGAGGAGTTAAAAGGCCGAAGCGTTTTCTTATTTTTGTGTTATCGATTTCATCAACATCAGATTTAGTACTATAGTGGGTGACTTCTGGACCAAGATCCAATTTTTCCACAAATTCCGTAATAATGGTGTAATAAGCTTGGTCCAATACGTCGTCCATCTCTGTAGGCAAATTAGTGCGAGAAACCGACTGTGGTCCCATAATATATCTCGACTTTGCCATGTTAATGTACCCTTCTCTCATGTATGTCTCATTTTCAAGACTAATGGTCATGTACTCTTCCGTAAGTTCCAGTGTTCTGATCAACAGCCGGTCCAATTTTTCGGAAATTCGCTTTAGCTCTGGTTCGTAGTACCTTGAATAAATTGGTGAATTAAATTTTTATATCAAACCTGTAAAATCGACAGTGTCAAATATGAATTATAGAGATTATAAATTGTAAGTATACAAAGTATTAAAATATGTCAAGCCAAGTCAAACTTACATTTTTAACCATTCCTTTTCGTTTGCAAAAGATTCCGCCGGATCCTGATTCTCTTTAGATGTATCCGAAGAAAGTATGTCCTCTGGAAGCTTAACTTTTTCCATTGCTATTTTTAGTAGTTGGTAGAAATTAGCTCTGATTTTGGAACTTGATTGCTGAAATATTAAAACGACATATTTACATTATTTTCTGAGAATTTAAGCCAGCAACTCACCCACTGGAGTTTTAAGCGATTCAATCAATTGAAATCAAAATTAAGTATTGTTTATTTATTTTGTCTTTTAATTTCCTCAATTAATAATACTTCTGCTAAAATTAAAATAGATATAATATTTTAAGTCTTTTTTTCTTGATATCATATTTCAAAATTTTTTCGAGTAAGTTCAAGTTCAAGGCTTGTATGTATGTAAGATGTAACTTGTTCCCAAAAAATCCGCAATTACATTTTGTTGTTAACAACAATAAGCAATTTTTTATACAAAGTGAATTGAAATTCAGCTAGAATTACTTATCAATATAATTCATAAGTGTTAGCAAATTAAACTGAGTATAAGACGTTAATAAATTCTGAAAGACTTACACTGTCTGTCACCTGTAGTATATCCCTGGCCCTGGCCTTGATGTGATAATGTATACTACACACACACACGTTACTATTACACTACAAGTATTAGCACTCACTACCACTTGCCAGATGACTTTTCAGCTTTTATCTTGGACAAATTGGACATCCAAGGTTTCGTTTCAATCTTCCAAGAATGATTGTAAAATTATGTGACATCACGTGACAAGACAAGGCACAGTCGTCCTCTATCTTTGCGTGTGTAGGCGATCTGGGATATAGACAAAGAAATCCTTGAAATAGATGTTAGATGTGTCACTGTCAGTACTCGGTGACCAGCTAGACGGTTAAAATGGCCGGCTAAAAGGCTACTCAATTATTTGAAAGTTGAAATTCTATGGTAGCCATGGTCAAAATAGCTGAAAAGTGTGAAAAGGCCAGTAGAAGGGAACTGAGAAAACTATTCTTGACCAGGGGGTAAATTTGAAAACCCATGATTTTTGGCCATTTTGGCCACTAGTCATTTTAGGCAGTTTAGCCGGTCAAAATCATCCTTAGACTGTTATAATGGAAAGGAATATGAGATGAGACGTTTCCGTATTTCTCAATAATGTCATAAACTATTTTATGTGGTTCTCAGAGAGAGGCAGCCCTCTCCGTTGAACCGCACGTTGTGTGTGCGAATTGGACGCTTTGGTTTCACTCCATCATCCATCTCACAATCATATTCCGTCCGACTCCCTGAGTGACAATTGCAATTGCTTGAAATATTTTTGCTCTTGTTACTTCCAATTTCCTTTTCATCACATCCACGTCTACTCCAAATACAACATCAAGGATTTCTAACTCTATTATCAGGAATAAAGTGCAGCCTGGAACGCTAAACTCGATTTACTTACATGGTCATCGCGGGTAACTCATAGTATACGTCACTGGCGTCGGGCGTCAATGTGAGTTTCCACTTCTACAGCAAATGATTTTTACAATATATAGACATTTTGAGCACTGTGAATTTTGGTTGTACCATTGAAATATTGTTCAGTTATTCCAAATGGAAGGCGAAGAATGTGTGTTTCCTTGTGCTTGTGTGTGGAATCCTGGACGATTAGAAAGATTTAGAAAGTTGATAACTTCCGAGGAAACCAGAACTGGAATTCTCAACCCTAACGACGATTTTAGGGCATGTCTTACAATGACCGCCAAACAACTATTGGAAATGGCTGTTGTCACTGTGGTTGACGACAATGATAAACTGAAAACTGCTGTAAGTGATAAACTGACAAATAATATCTCATCTAATAATATAACTAATACTAGCTGCCATAATTATGCTTTATCGTGGGCTACTTATAAAATGTAATTTAAAAATAGGTTGACACTATCAAAACGAGACAGCGTATCAGTTTCACATATTTCGGAATTCAAAAGGCTTATAGCATATAGTCTGTATTGAGCAAGCGGTCTTCTGCTTCCGAAATAACGTGATGATAATTGAAGTTGAGAAGGTCAAGGATACCATTTGGCCTTTATTAAAGACTGAGATTTTCGAAAATGACAAAATTTTTAAGGTTTGTCATGCCATGCGGAAGGTTAGGGGACATCTCTGGGATTATCATAGGATTGACTTAAAAAATATGTTTGATACACAGGTTTGAAAAACTGCTGTTTTTAAGAAATTTTAGAAAGTTTTTTGTTAATCATGTCCCGTCTAATGTTTATCTTTTTTTGCTCTTGTAGACGGCGGATGCATATATGCGTTATGAGCAAGAATATAACCAGGCGAAAACTAAAAATGCCAAGGTTAAATGGCAAGCGAAGAAATTGTTTCCATATATGGTGGGAAAATATCTTAATGTTAGTGTGCCAGACTTTCCACGAGCGGATCTGAAATTGTTTACGGCAAAGACCGTGGAACGGAAAATGAAAAACCAACTGCAAGTCGTAACGATGGTGATTTTTCTGGACGATTTGGCAACCGCCGCGAGTAAGTTGGCTTCTCGGGAGTTCCATGAAGTAACAACGGAAAAGCCACTAATCTCTAGACAGCTAATCGAGAATCGTACAAAATCAGAAAATGTCAGTAGCAAATGCTATCAATTAAAGCTTGCCTTCTTTTATGTCAATAGGTACTTATCATTTTTTTTTCACTTTTAGCTTATGTTCCTAAACGATGGTAAAACTTACGACTTTCACAGTTGGGCTCCGGCTCCTGGTACTTCTGCCGATGTCGGTTCTCCCCTAAAATGGCATTCGTATTTTGGCTTGGAATAAGTTTTTACATCAGACACTTTGGCATATATGAACAGAAGTTAATGTGGTACAAACCACTAAATGGTACATAAAATGAGTTTACTATTTAATATTTCTATAGTATGTGTTAAAAATTAACAGATAATTTTTTTCAAAAAAGTTGAAAGTCGAACAATATTTCATTATCGGTTTAAAAATTTATAATACTATGACTTTATGCCAATTAGGTGAAAATAGCTTTATGCCATTTAGGAAAAAATTACACTATTGTATTTAGGAAAAAATTACATTATTGTATTTAGGAAAAAATTACACTATTGTATTTAGGAAAAAATTCATTATTATATTTAGGAAAAATACATTATTGTATTTTAGGGGCGAAATAGGATATTATATGTCAAAAAGTGCATGCCAAAAGAAATAATTACCGTATTGTCGACGATTGCAAAACAATGTATTTTTAGGAAGGAGGTTTTAATACATTTCTATGTGCAGTGCAGCAGGTGTGAATATCCTTTGAATCGATCAATAAATAATATTATGCAATGATTGTTTAATCGCTGAATTGATTCCTGGTTTAAAAAAGCAGAAAAATGCCCCATTTTTACATCTGAAAGAAAGCTTTAAAAAATTTCTTGAGTTCACCGACGAAACCAATGTAGTATACATACGCTGAAATAAAGTATAGATAATATAGATAATGACAATATAATTTAGCTGTGATTCATAAAATTGGATTTTTGGGTGCAATATATATCTACCTGAGAATGTTGAACAGTTCTAATGACCACCCGATTTGTTACTAATTTCTTCATCTCCATCAAAAATTATTTTTAAATAGAGTTTTAACAGGCATTGGCATTTGCAAAGCTTTATATATTTTTTGCATGCCAGCAGACATAGAAATAAATAGGCGAAATTTTTGAAATATTTCGCAAAACATTTCACACCTACTTTCCTTGAAAAATGAAATATTTGAAATAAATAGGATACATGGCATTTATTTCAAAAATTTCAATAAATTTCACTTGAAATAAGTAGAACGCGCAAACGTGTACACATGCGCACTGTCTTTATTTCATTTACTTCAAATATTTCGCTTACTTCAAATATTTCATTTACTTCAAATATTTCATTTATTTCATTTGCTTCAAATATTTCATTTATTTCATTTACTTCAAATATTTCATTTATTTCATTTACTTCAAATATTTCATTTATTTCATTTACTTCAAATATTTCATTTACTTCAAATATTTCATTTATTTCATTTACTTCAAATATTTCATTTATTTCATTTACTTCATTTATTTCATTTACTTCAAATATTTCATTTATTTCATTTACTTCATTTATTTCATTTACTTCAAATATTTCATTTACTTCAAATATTTCATTTACTTCAAATATTTCATTTATTTCATTTACTTCAAATATTTCATTTATTTCATTTACTTCATTTATTTCATTTACTTCAAATATTTCATTTATTTCATTTACTTCATTTATTTCATTTACTTCAAATATTTCATTTATTTCATTTACTTCAAATATTTCATTTATTTCATTTACTTCAAATATTTCATTTATTTCATTTATTTCATTTACTTCAAATATTTCATTTATTTCATTTATTTCATTTACTTCAAATATTTCATTTATTTCATTTATTTCATTTACTTCAAATATTTCATTTATTTCATTTACTTCAAATATTTCATTTATTTCATTTATTTCATTTACTTCAAATATTTCATTTATTTCATTTAATTCAAATATTTCATTTATTTCATTTATTTCATTTACTTCAAATATTTCATTTATTTCATTTACTTCAAATATTTCATTTATTTCATTTACTTTAAATATTTCATTTACTTCAAATTTTTCATTTTTCAAGAAAAATTCTTTGAAATAAGAAATTAATGTCATGTCTGCGTGCCACACATTTTAATTTTGGGAAAATCCTTTACGCTAATTTCATTGTTATTATTTATTATTATCTTTTGTTTTGTCGGTACAATAGAATTCTTAGGGGGCATCCACGTCTACAGGGCATATTGGTAAGTATAAGACTATTCATCAGCATAGCATATCAAATGAATCCACCCAACCCAATCAGTGCAAGTTTCATTTCAGAAGTCTCAAGTGCAGCATCCATACAAGTTTCATTACATACAATCAAGGAATGAGTATAATAGATGTATCCAAAGAATCTAGGAGGACTTCTAGTTGGTAGTGAGTCCTGTGAGACTTTGAGACGTTGCTTGGTCGATGCCGGGAATTCATACTATCTCATTCACAAGTTTCGTCTTAGTCGCTGTTCATGAAAAGTAGAAATTCAGATTTTATAACAATTGCTTGTTTTCTGAACTTTTGTACTTATTTGGAATATTTTTTAATTATTCAAATGGCAAGTGGAGGTGCGGAAATAGAGGGAGCTTCTTGCATTGAAGCAACTGAGAAGAAAGTTACTACATTGGCCAAAGGTTTCAAGAAATTGCCATGGAATAACGGTGCTGATGTTATTGTGGTTGATACTCCAGCTAAACTGAAGTACAC
Organism: Tomocerus qinae; assembly: GCA_020055645.1. NCBI lineage: Eukaryota > Metazoa > Arthropoda > Collembola > Entomobryomorpha > Tomoceridae > Tomocerus > Tomocerus qinae. The sequence continues at coordinate 32,274,356 of CM034548.1, forward strand.
TGTAAGTACAAAGTAATGAATATTGAATTTCGTAATATTATTTATGGTTTGTAATGTAGACGAATGAAGATATAAATTGAATGTTAGATTGCAAATATCAAAAAGAGAGACCAAGTTTCCGTTGCATTTTTCGGGAGTTTTGGTGAGAGCCCTGAATGCGTCACTGAGCAGGTGGTCTTCTGTTTCCGGAAAAACGTGATGATAATCGAAATTGAGAAGGTGAAGAACATCGTTTGGCAGCTATTAAAGACTGAGATTTTTGAAAATGGGAAGCTCCTAAAGATTGGACATGACTTGCGACCGATTGCTCTTTATCTGTTTAACTATCAGATGATCCACATGGAAAACGTTTTTGATACCCAGGTTTGACTAATATTTAGGCATACAATTATACAAACAGGGATACTATTAATTTTCTCGTGTCTACAACAAATAATGTATATTTTGTCTTTGCAGCTGATTGATTTATACATCCGTTTCAAGGACAACCCTGATAGTTTTGATGAGCCAAAATTCAGAGGATTTAAGACTAAATGGGCACTGAGACCTTTATTACCGTATATGCTTGATAGATATCTTTATATCTATTGGGGGCAATTTCCAGCAGCGGAACTAATGGAATTTCTCAAATTAAAAAAAGTGGAACGAAGGATGAAAAATCAGCTGCACGCCGTGTTATCGGTGATCTTTCTGGAAAATTTGAAGAGTGCCTTGGAGGTCGTGATGTACAAGTCGTACAATACAGTGATGCACGAAAAGATAAGAAAAATCGTGAAAATGGAAGACAAAAGCCAAAAAGAACTTTATAAGGTTAGTAATAAATTTTAAAAAATTAGTTTGTCTTGCATTGCCAATATTTATGATTTCATTTTTCTTTGCAGATTTTAACTCGTCACAAAGTGTCTACATCTGTCATTGAAAAGGCATATTTGGCGAAAGGATTAATCAAGGGTGAAGAATGATTGATACAAATAACCATTTCGTAAGATGTCTATTTTTATAATCTATATCAATAATATTGATGTGAAAACTTATATAAAAGACATGATATTGTATATATTTATTTTGTATTAATTGATGGGAATATATGCCATATGAGAATAATAAATGGTTTTAAAGACGAGTTCTTTCTTCAGTAGGTTTGTATAGTTTACTATTTCTTCATCTCCAACAACAATTAACATTTAAATACACACAGATAGGTAAGGTTATGTTTATCCAGCAAATCAATTAATTCCAACCCTATTCCATTACATACCGCAGGCAATTGAAAATGAGATTAGAGAACAATATTAACCAATCATATTTCTCCATCACAAACATCATACACCTACACGAACCACCGATTACTTAAAATTATAATATTTTAGACTACTTATTGATGTACAATTTTAGATAGGGTGTATTTACTGTAACTTTATTATTAGTACGCATTAGTATATGTTACCATTTTCCATGTCATACTTACATGTCAGTGATTCCGTCGTCTAATTATCCATGTAAGTAATTTTAAAGAAATTTTCATTTCTTACGTCTACACTTAATTGCTTGCCGCTTAATGTTTTCTGGTGTAGTATTTGTACTCTAACTTAATTAGTGTTTCGTAATTACTCTATTTGATGATAGAAATTTGTTTTGGTTCGCTTATGAAATCTCCAGTTTATATTTTACGATACCATCACAGTTAACATCTCCATTTATCAGTATCAGTGAGAATTACAACAATCAGAATTAATCGTAGTTACTATTTCCGTACTTTAATGGATTACATTAGTTGGTGTTGTTTATATCAAGTCTCATACTTCATTAGCTAAAGCTTCATTTCGTTTGTAGTTCATATTTTCACATTCAATTACATCGGTAATATTATAATTAACAATATTAACAGTTAAGTATGTACATAATATTTTGCCATGAAGCATTTTACACTCATTCCCTCAGTTCGCCCATCGCTTATTTAGTAACATATTTAACATTTAATAGTACCATTACATCATTTTTACATTTCCACATCATCCTTCATCCATACAATAATGGTCCTATTTTATTTAGCTATTCTAACTGACACTTGAGTCACCCTTATTAAAATTCGCAAGTTATGCAAAGCAAACAAATGTGTATACGTCATATTAACACAAAATTGGATAAAATGAGATTCATTTACTTCTTGGTGGGGTAAAAAATTTCCTCAGAAAACTTGTCTTAATTAACAATTTAGTAATTCCATAGGGATATTGACACCTTAACAATTTATATCAAAATCATTTAGTAAAAGATTTACCTGCATTTCTTATTTTATTTCTAGCTCACAAAATTCTACATTTATTCATTTCTTACACTAAAATAACAAAACTTTTTACGCATAGTGAATACTACAAGAAGTTATATCTTTGAGAATCAGTCAATGATAGTTTTTATGACATTAAAAAACTGTCAAAATTATCCAAAGTTATTCTGGACGTAAGTCAAAATTATAGACTTACGAGATTACGATCATGTATGTGTCTACTTCAATCCCATAGTCCATTAGCTCTCAATTTAGAGTTAGAGCCAAACATAAATACATGTTATACTAAAGTATACTTAATATTAATGTACAACAGGTGCACTGTAAAAACAGTAACATTGCTTTACCACCAAATAAAATCTTTGATTTAGATTTAGTTTGATAATCAAATAAAAAAATTGATCATCTACAAACTCGAAAATAAAATCGACTAAAACCATCATGACACCTTTGCGAGAAGTTTCAACTTAAGGGTGGACAATAGGGTGTATGTTGGCAGGCATTTTATGTGTACCAATTCGGATTAGAGTATAGCCCGTATTTATTCACCATAATTCTTTAAAATTTCTGAAAACTGGCAGAAGGTCACCTCACCTTTTGCCACTATTTGGAAATTTGGAAGATATTTGGTGAACATAAACAGACTATACTCTAATCCACATTAACACATACTATAATAGCCTGGTCAAATTACTATTGATAACCCTTAACTGAAAAAACTGAGACGTGGTGATGTTTTCTAGTAAATATTATTTTTGAGTGAATTTATAACTTTGTGTAAGTAGATAATCAGTACAGACAGTACAAAGCACAATATCTGTGCCAATACTTTTCTTTAGGTTACACGAAAAGTAGTGCGTATTTGAGATTGAGTTGCTTTGCTTACTGTGTTTATGTATTTAATAACAAATGGACGAAAAACCTGGCGCCTTAGCTTAACATGCAAAAAGCAACAAAGTTGAGACGTCAGAATTTTTCGTCGATTTACATGAAATGTACCATATTATTCCCCGTTCAATAATTAATGACTAAAGAAATTTTGGAGGCAAAGGTATTCCCAAAAATAGTTTAAATATTTAGTACCACTGAAAAATGCTCCCTTTAAACTAAATCTTAAAATAGTAATATCAACGAAAGACACCTTAATGCAAATGAGCGTTGTAGATGGCTTAAAGCTTTCATGAAAAATAAAATAAATCCATACAATGTGTTATAGGCCCTCGGAATTAATTGATGTAATTAGATCACTCTTGTAACTTAATTCTTCGCTTTTCAAAGAGCAAAATATTGTACGTATGGAATTAGATTCACAATCGAAAACATCTGAATCTTTAGATTAATAATTAAGTATTGCATTAATTCTTCGTTATACAGTTACTTTACTAACGGCACTCGCCATAGTAGTCAATTTACATTTAACATCACTAATTAATACACACTGGGATAGGTAATCTATAGCACGGACCCTGCCAAACTAAGTTGAATTACATTTAATGTAGCATGCCTTATAGCACAAAGGTATTATGAGGGAAGACAATATTACACGAAATCCAATAAAATGAAATTCTCACCAATTACAAGAGTCAAATACTTATGCACATCTTTTCAACAAAAAATATTTGACTATTTGACATAATTAGACGTCAGCAAGAAGTTAGCTCTATTAAAATGACGGTTAACAAAAGATGAATCAAACATAAGCTAAGTATACATTGGAGTACGTTCATTCCTATTTTTTATGACACCTTTAGATAACTTAATAGTACCACTAAGTTTTAAATTGACTGTGAAACCGAAAGTTCAAATTTTATAGACTTTTTAATACTATGAGATATTCTAGTCCAGTGTAACTATGTTTAACTTAATAGAATAATTTTCTAATACATAGATTAGAATTAGTACTTAAACCGATTCTGCTATTACTAACTATTTTTATCTCCAAAGTAACTATCACAGGTGTACAAATCCCATTGATTTACATCTTTAGTCATTTTCTTGTGTTTTCCATTTATATATTACAAGTGTAAGGATGTAAAACCTCTCATTGGTATAATATGTAGATAGATCAATATTTAATCGTTTTTAGATTATTGCTGCTTATACCTACTGTAATATTAAGTAGTTTCACTCTATTCACACAAGTAACAAAATCCAGGCAGATTAGACATCCATTCTTGGAATTAATGCCCTCTGACTCTAAAAATCTTGAATAAATTACTCTGGTTTTTTGTGCTATATATAGGTATATCTATCGGAATACCCACAACATCTTGAACTTATCTTGCATCTAATGTGACTTTGTTAACTTAATTTAGATTACTATAGTACTTATTTGATTGAGTTCCGTTACATTCTCCAGTAATTGTTAGGACTTACATTCTTTTTAGGTTAAAAGTCCTGTTTATATAGTCTGATAAAATGGGTATGCATTACAGTAGTCTAAAAATGACCTGACCACTGTTTAAATATGTCGTAATTATACAATCTTATTATTATGATCATGTTCTGTGATTGTAGGTATTTAAATTACATACAAATTATCAATTAAACCCTAGAGACGTTAACCAAGCAGATACTAGAGGTCCATGAACGAAAACTCATTTAGTACTATATAGGGATCGTTTTGTTTCGAAGGATTAGTCAAGATCTCTTACAAGTAGACAAATCGTTTATTTTGTTAGATAAAAAGAATTGTGCGAATTCAAATCTGCCATTTATTTATAGTATGTAGAATGCATGGTATTTATTATTGATTAAAGATTGTTTTAGTATGCAAAGTTACTTTACCATATTATAGTAATTAATGATTGTAAGTGTTAATTAGTATTGCTGTGTTGTACGTGAATTGTTTTTACAAATTTAAGTTTCTGGACAACTCTGTATGTGTGAATTGTATACGGTGATGAGTACTTTGAGTAACTCCAAAATTCTTTGAGGAGTTTGTAATTACAAAATTCCGGTCGTTTGTCTATTTTGTTTGCGTGAATGTATGTGATGTGAGCAAAATGTTGTGGTCGCACTAAGTTTATTTGATTTCCGTAGTTTGTGTTGTGTGACTGAATTTGTAAACTGCAAAACGCTATACTTTCACCTTCCCCCAACTGACATTTCCTCTGCCTACTTTAATTCTTGTAAATATTTGCTGTTGGTAAAAGATTTAGTTTGGGCCAGAGTTACCAAGTGGTTGCCTACACTTCTTGGAAGTAAATCAGGAGAGAGAGAGAAAGTTTGTCGAGTGAACCTGGAGTCTTAAATGGTGAAGCCTGGAGTGAAAGTAGAAAGGTTGGTTTAGGAACGTCGGGAATTGCAATCAGATCAGAGCGAGAGACTACTACAATACTGATACATATTTATACCCAAATATACCTCGATATATCTTATTCTTATTCTTAGTGCGTCCTGTCAGATATAATTTTTGAAGTTGGTCTGTTATTACTGTATGTAAGGTATTTAAGATATTTTGTCGTAAAGTGAGGAATCAAAGATATTATAATTTTGAAATATATAGTTGTTTGTTATAGTTTTTGCTCTCGTTTCCCGTGGAAGTATTTTATATCTTAAGTTATCAAAATGGGGATTTCCTTTTTGCCAATGCAGTATCATGTTATATATAGTAGATTGAAAGTAGCATTTTTACTATCTATAACGACGTATCTAAACATACATGTAATTTGTTACAAAAGTTTTACTTTACCGTTTTGAACGGCTTATGGTTTATTACTGCAGGAAACTGACATAAGTAAATTGAAGTAGGCTTTTCTCCTTACTTACTTACTTGCAGGATATGAACATTACGTCCACTCCACTACAATAGTCCAGTGTAAGAGAGTTAATACGGGAGGAAGGCGAGGGAAGTATCTCATCACTAATCGGCTTATGGCTACTTTCCCCGCTCACTATTTTACTTGTGCTTAACAACGTTAAGACTTTATGTCTAATACTTAATGCTACAAACTTCCCTTCCAAAGAATAAATAAACACAAATACTTATAATATAAACCAAACATAAACATTTTTTCCCACAAAATGACTAGGATTTTCAATGCACCATTTTTAACCGAATAATATAGAATGGCAGGGATGGAACTTTTTTGATGTCATATTAATTGAGCTTAGAAAAGATAAAAATGAGTAGCAAAAGTATACTTTACTGCAGTATCGTAATAAGCTATTAAATAAAAAATGCAATATTCCAATGTAGAACTGGAGTAATATCGGATAAGTCTTGGATTGGGGAAAGATGACACGATTTCTTCTATGATAGTACTGGGAAAATTGTCTGGTGAAAGTTACACGGGAAGCTGTGTTAGAAAAGGAGGAAAGTTTGTTTATTGGCTCGTTTTAAGTTTTTATCGTAGTTTGGATGACATATTTGGATTTTCCATGTGAAATTAAGCACTCGCATGGCAATTATGTGGAAACTCGTGTGGACATTGAAGATATTTATGAGAGTTGGAAGCAAATAGGCAAATTACTTTTGCTCCGAATTTCCGACACTTGGCAAAACATTTCCTAACGATAAGTACAGCTCTACTATAGTAACCCTAAATTAAACTGTACCAATATCCTATGGGAATGTACCTACTTTGGTGGTTTACTAGTCAGGGCATGAAGGATTGGGAAAGACAAGACCAAATGAGACACATTATACTCCCTCCTTAACTGATCCTGAGTTTTATGCACTACTAAAATTATCAGTGTCTAACCGTACCATTCTGAATCAAGTTAAAAATAAGCAAAAGGCAGTCGTGCTCTATTAACTCTGTCAGTATGTGCTTTACGGAGACTGGAATCCGCTAACATTGAAGCACATAATCTGGCTACTTCCATTTCATACCCATAAAACTTGAAAAGTCATGAACAATAATATGCACCAGAATGTCTATGCAGCCGTATATCATTAGCTTAACAGTCAGATCAGAATTGCTACACATGGCACATACTGCACAAATTAACTAATGGCAAGACAAAGAGAAAATAGCTGAAATGTTAGTCGTTCGGAGAGATTACATTGCAGATCATGAGCTTTAACATAAGCATGATGGACTTGCACCCACGCGTTTGAGTTAATGCCTCCGTTTCACTCTGTCTGCCTTTCTGAGCTACTTACTGCGCGACGTTGTCTCCGACCATTCCTTATGTGCACTATAATCCATATTAATATAGAATTGGACAAGATCACTCTTAGTAATTGTTTTGCTTCTGACTTTTTATAGCTTGACAAGGGAGAACGTCATTTTAGTGCGATCCACTCCTCTCCGACCTAATTTTATTCCCCCATAATATACTCCCGATTCTGGCATTTGTCAGTCGTATAAATAGAAACAAAGTCAGCTCACGAAATAATTCTACGCAAATTTCACAGCCCAATTAGATGAATTGAGAATACACCCGAAAACTATTTCCAATTCCCTTCAGCCCCATTCTACTCAAAATTGATGATATCATGTATGTGCCTGTATGGTAACTTATTTAGTATAGCAGAGAACCAATTATGCGTGATAATCTTTACGGTCGGGCTAATTTTGGACTACGTATAATCATTTCCCTACAGATATAGCACAAATCTTTGGGAATTTCCCTACATGGTACGGTTTTCTATTTTAATTGTCCTTCTGTAAGTATTACATTCACAATCCAATGATACTATTTTAGCAAAACTGTACCAAATGTTACAAAATAAAATTGTGTTGTCATTCTGTGGAGATTCGCATTTTCTTTTTGTCATCATTTCTCAATCACTGATGACAAAATGGTAGAAACTGCAGATGGGCTTATTGATGGTGACTGGACCTTGCAACAATACTTTCAACAGTCTTTTGTGTAACGACATTTGCATGTCATGTGTAATATGTTGTAGTATGTTCTACATTTTTTTGAAAAGTGACATCAAACTGGACAGAGAAGGAAAACATGAAAAAGTAGTTTCACCGACAGTGAATTTGTTCATATTTTTCGTAGAAATGATATTATTATATACAATATATATATCAATAGGAAAAGCACGAGATTATTATTGATGGAATGTACTGGCTACATGCTATATAGTTTTTTAGACCAATCCTCTGTCATTATTTTTGATTTTTTGGTCGGAGGTTTGCTTTCTTTTGGTTGACGGGTCGAATAGAGATAGATTGATGTTTAGGTTGGATTTTTTAAGGAGGGTGAAGGATGTTTATGGGGTTTCGCTTAAGTTTACGCTCACGTTTCTATTCCCGTTGCCGTCTGTCTTTCTGTCTCTGGGCTGGAAAAGTTGGTTGTGAGCTAAAGACGTGTCTTGGCGGAGTCCAGCAAAAGCAAACTGTACATTACGTTATTTTGGCTGTCATATCTAGAGTTTGCATATTCTGGCCTACATAAAGCTGTTAGCCAGGAAATTCTAAGATGTAGAAAACTGTCTGTTATGAAAATGATCACTTTAAGTTGGGCTGGAGGGAAGTCCATCCCTTTTGAGCGAAGGAGAGTCGACGTGGGTTTGGAATGCATCCGGGAGGAGATAGGAAAGCCAGAGAAAAGAAACAAGGAGAAAGTTATCTGGCATGGAGTGAGCCAGTGGAAAATAGAATGTCATATGTTATCCCTGTTTTTGTGTTCTCCACTCAAATCTGGTCGTTTTACATTTTCCGAAGAAACTATTGAGAAATCCTGTTGTGTTTAGGGATTTGGAGCAGCTGGCAGAGAAAGATAGAGGTAAAGACTTGAGAAATGCTGACATGACAGTAAAAGACAGTGGAGGGGCGGCAGAGCTGGGGAAACATAAAAATCCACGGAGCAAGGTGTAAGTAGCGTAAGTAAACTCGGTAACGAACACAAGTACAATAAGTAAGTGAGTAAAGAGTCCTTGCCATTCTTCCTTGGAGGCAACGAGACAAAACCATTTCTCCCTGTCTTCCCCACACAATTTCCCCATCGCTCTTCTGATGGACTCGAAAATTATAAATAGCCGCATATAATATATGGTATTTATGTATGAGCAAGATATCACCCGGGTGGATAAAGTGTTTTCTTTATTCATTCCCCCGCCACACTATCTACTCCAGGACTAAGCAGAGCTCTCACGTCACATCACGACACATATTCATTCATAACAGAACATAAAGTAACCAGATCTCGTTTTTCCTAATAAAAACAACTTGAATCTGCATGGAGACTTATATGTTTATGGATAGGTATTTTATTTTCTCTATCCCGCCTGGAAGCCAACTAAGCCAAACCAAACCTGCATCTATTTATCCTCAAGCCAAATATGTTTTACGGCGAGATAAGCTCTGCCAATAAAATTTTAGTGGCCTACCACCGTCGAACAACCCGTCTCTCCTCTCCCTACTTTATTTTATGTTTACTTTCCTTCTATTGCATTCTCTAAGTATAAACACAGAATCTCCATTTCAAATTGAGAAAACAGCTTAGAAATTCCGTACACTACCATCACCACCCAATCCACATGCCACAGAAACGTTTACCTTCTGCTTTCTATCTGCCTACCCATATTACTATGTATATCTACTAAAATTAACTACTATGTCCTTACAATATTATAGATGCTATTTTACGTAAGGATAAACCAACCCGCATATAGTATACAGATAAGACAGAAAAAGTGTTATAAGGGATGATAATATACGTATAAGTACCTTAATAAATAATAACCGATACAATAGACACATAGTATTATTATGCATTCAGAGCTAACTAATGTTAGTAGGATATAGAAGGGTTGAAGAAACAGAAAAACTGTTTATTATGCATACAATGTTAGGAGGAGTAACAAAATATTCACTCCACAGGGCTTACTTAATGCTGCATGAACAGAAAATAGCATCTACATAAACTTTAATATTTCTCAGTCCCTTTTGAATTACATTTTTTATGCTAATCATTTTACACGATCCTTCTACAGCGAAAGGAGCTGTTTAATGTTTTGTTTACATATCTTTACTTCCTAGCGTTACACTTTTCCCTTCCACTCCTATTTCTCTTCACCTGTAACAATGTTATGAGCTTTATGTTATGTATTATTGCATGCATCTGTGTATTTATGTCGCTCTGTTTCTTTTTAACGCTTTCCCCACCATTGCTTTTGACTTTCACCAGCCACATTCCATTTCATTCAAGAGACTTCATGCGCTCGTCAAAATATTTTCAATATATTAGCATTTTTTGATAAAATATCTATCAGCTAACATAATAGACTCCAAGTACGAATTTCCAATTATAGAATGAACAAAATGGGAAGCATGCGTGAGAAATTACATTATAACTTGCAACGTTCGTTTATAATATTACTATCACAGATGCATACAAAACATTAACGTACAAAGTATGTCGTCTGCTCTATATTACTTATATGTTTCGCCAACATTTGGAGAAATAATAGCGCCTAGTAGCACAAAAACTAGTTCTTTTATCGTATTTCGTCATATGGCAGTTCCAGTAACCTGCTGAAGCATTCCCCAGTTAACATCATTGCTATTTGCAATGATAATAACATTACATTTGTTCTGGAAGAAGTAGCGAATACTCCGAAATAGAAATTGACAGATTTCCCTTGGCTTCCTATCTCTTTCGAATTCTCTCTTCGTATTAATGTCATAGTTAATAATAAACTGAATTTGTTTGCATAAATACAAGAGCGCACGTACAAGCTGCCATGAAAAATAAAATGTACTATTGCATGAGATGTTTTTACTGCAGTCAAATGTAGGGTATAGTGCTACTTGCTTATTAAATCTAAGATGACCCCTTTATTAATCGAAGTGAGAAGCTACAAGACGGGTACATATAATTACATTACGTCAGCAGCAGTCGAACAAAAATACATTAAATGCAGTGCCACACTTGAGTTTCCAGTTGAATGTTCCTAGTGTGACTATTCCAAACGGAATTTCCAAACGTAATTTCATATTCCAGAGAGGAGAGTTCCATCATCACCATCTTAACTCAACTTCTCATTTACCATACAGAACACACTCAAAAGAACAGTTTCTACCCAGCCCTCCTGCCAAGAGTCCTTTGCTCCAAAAGACTCTCTTCTCCCTGTTTAATTTCATATTCTGAATACCTATGGGTTATCTAATTTTACTCTTGACTTAGTTTCCTGTTCAATTTTATCGCTGGAAAATTTGGAAAATGAGAAACCAGTGACTGACTTGACTGGCGTAAAGCCATTTTCAAAACAGCTACCTACCTGAGCAGAATATTAAATTTACTCGTTACAACTCCTGAAATCCCACAAGATGGGCAAACAGAAATTTGAACGAGAAAATTCCATTTTATTCTCTTGCCTTAACACTGATTAGATTTATCGATTCCACTTGACTTACAATTGCCAACTGCAAAGGACTGATGCACTCCTCAAATTTATTTAAAACTCACTTTGTAAATCTTACTTCTTCAGGCTGTTGTGTAACTTTCACTTACTTTCTCAATTGAAGTTATAACATATAGTATAGTTATACTGCCATCTTTTTTTCCTTTGTAAGACTTTCTTGACTGGGCTTCTTATATAATCATTATAAGACTCACACAAAATGTAATAAAATTATATCACGGATTGTAATAAAGAGCAGTTAACAAATAATTGTAATAAGAAACAATTAAACCAAAAACGGGTATATTTTCATTTCAAATTTTCCTTGTGTTTTGTGTAGACTTAATTCAACTTGATGTATAATGCATAAACTGGATACTTTATTGCTTTAAGAAAGGCCTAATTCCTGAATATATGTTTAAAATTACAGCGATAATGTCTATAGTTATTCCATTGTTTCTGGATTGGAATGTGGTAGTTGCTAATGCAGCTACAGCCAGCCTCCCTATTTCCAGGCTAGAAGCATTATAATATGAAGGTGTAATTTGAGACTTTTTGAATGTCAAAATTATTAAAATTGCCTATTCAACTAAATGAGGAACTGTTAAATGTGTCTACTATTAACAACTTGCCTACCAGTTACTAAATATTTAGTTCCCCATTTGATGGATCATGGGATCAAGTTAAACCCACATAATGCTTTTTCTTACTTTCCTGACTGATTGTTATTTAAGTGCCTTTTGGTTCCCGGTTTGATATGTAATAACTAAAGCAACTGCAAGGGTAATTCAATGCTGTTAGGAAATTTTATATCTTGTTAGACATTAAAATGTATCATTTTGATACTCAAAATGAGTAAGATGAGGATAGTACTCAAATGACATACGTGAATACGTTAGTAGTATAATTAATTGTACGGTGTATCATTAAATACAATGGAAGAATACAGAAACCAATAAAGAAAAGGTTTAATAAAAGAATGATTAATATTACTGGAGGTACATAAATTCGTGTGAAAGGTTTCAATGACCTATTTTTGAGAAGTAGTTTTCGTTTTTAGTATCTTGTTTGTCGTTTTCTTTTAGAGCAAGAATATATCTCTCCGATATCAGTTTGCGATCTGGATGAAACAATGTAAATCCTAGTTTTGTTTAGTATGAGAAGCGGAGGAGAGTGAGTTGAGTAGATTTTGCTGAGTAAGTAAAGTATCCTCCAGGCTCCCACTTATCTCACGCGTAACATAATGCCTCAATAATAATCTTAATGAGAGCTCAAGGAGTCTCGAAATCCGGAGAAATGGAATCCTTTAGCATTGAACATGAAAATGCTCCTCCACTAGAATCATATGTAGGACTTAGAGAGCATCTATTTCAGTATCTTCATCTGTATGTTTTAATGCAAAAGTTGGGTCTATAGTAAAAGATTGGTAAAAGGTTGAGCTCTAAGAAAGGAACTAATCCTGAGGCAACGACAAGATATACTACATACAACTTACAGCTTTCAGAGTGTAATAAAAGCTTTTTTGACGAGCAGTCTCTTGTAAAGCTGTTTTTATTGCAGTGTAATACGACTGAGAGATGTGATTCTGGGCCGGACTGCCCTGCCTCTTCAAAGTTAAAAGTTCAGTAGGAAATTAAAGGACTGACAGCAGGAAGGAGCATTCTCAACTTTCCCGACTTAACTGACACAAATTGGTGTCTTCGTTTAGTACTTTCTACATAAATTGTAAATATGTACTTTTTATCTGTTCACTTAGGCACTGCATTAAACACTTTCGACCTTACTACCTTCAGCCTTATACGCTTTCCATGTAAAAGCAACATTAACTCTTCAAATGTCACCATAATCTAGGTGAGTAAGCAAAACCACATCTCTCCTAGCTCCACCGATGACAAATAAACTTAACATACCTACTTCCTGAACCAGAAGCATAATAGGAAATTTTTACTGCCTCTTATTTGACAATTCTTGGGGATTTCCTTATTTCTCCCTAAATTATGTTGTTGCCGATTTTAGTCTTGCAGCGCATAACCAAAAGAAAAAGACTCGCCCATGAAAACTATCCTAACTAAAGACAACTGTCCGTCATTTCCGGTAGTTTGAAAAGTATGAACAAAAAAGATGAAAGGGCATCAGCGTCATGCTCAGATATTTCAGATGCTCAAGCTGAAATATTGCGTCTCTAATAATGATGTAGGTAATGTACTTGAGGTACAAGAACTGTTTTGCTAACTAAAAAACGGAAATCAAGTTAGCTTGAACATTCTAGTCTATTTGCAGTAGTAACGGATAGCCTTGTTTCTTCATATGGGAATCGACCCAGGACTCTGGATAATAAACTACCTACTTAGAGCACACTAATATTGGTAAGTAGCTTTGAGGAAAGTGGATCACTTTGCTTTCTTTGCAGATCATAATGAAACGGAAAGGAGAATGACTAGTAGTTCCTCTACTTTCCTATAACTCCCTCATCTCTTCTACTTTCACCCCAGAAAGCATTTTGCCGGACTTGGGTTTTCCGTCCGGACCACTCGATTCTAGTTCGATTATTATTGTTAGTTATTAGCAAAGTTGTCTCGGCAGCGTCCGGAGTATTTTTTCTATTTAATCTGATCACTTCACAGAAAAGCTCACAATAACCTACACAATTATGTGCTCAGTCGTTGTTCTTGTTCCATTTTGCTTCACTCGAATGGTTACATATAGAGAAGTACCTAATAATGCATAGAGACCGGCCGACCCTCTTCACTTCTTATCAGCGAAAGACATAAAAAGATTTTTTCCCCCATCATCAGCATGTTCCTCCTAGTTATCCGGCTATTTTATAAGAACAAACGTAAAGCAAAACGAGCAGGTCAAGCCAGAAAAATCAATTATATTCGCCTGGGTGGAATACAGACAGAATTCTTCTGTATATACAACCGATAAACTTTAATCAAACTGTAAACTATATATAGCCTAGATTTTTCTACCCAAATAACAACTTGGGCTTTGGTAGTAGCAACTTACACTGCATCTTATGTCTTCCATGTAAATAGCAGTAAACTATTTACAATTCATAACATGTCATCTTCCCAATAAGGTAATATAATTTAATGTGACTTTGGAGATTTCAGAGTTGTGATTCCAAAATCATCCTACTTTGCCTATCTCTTCAAGCTGAATTCCTTTAGTACTGATAACGTTAGTTTCCTGTCCCAGACAGCATTGGAATGCATCATTTACCTTAATTATACACATCTGTTCTTGATGTTATTTTTCTTGTTAGTATCTGCAGATTATAAATTATCGGATTAGTGAGTGAATTTAGAGCGAGTGATTAATTGGTACAAACAGAAACAGAATCCCTTTTAGAATCACAGAAACGCTATCTTAATTACTCCCAATTCCTTTCATTAGCTGATAGTATATATACTACCGTCTATATCCTTACCCGTCGTGCACACAATGTTATCTTTTGTAGTACCTTTTTGGTAGATAATAAAGTTATTTTAGGAAAAAGTGCAATCAGTTGTGCTTCACTACTCCCTATAATAATATAGTATTTATTGGGATAGTGAAACTAATACTGTTATGACCTATGGGATAAATCTCTAACAAAAGTCTAATACATCCGACTTGTTAAAATTAAAACAGAAAAAAGCTTTCAAGACTTAATGTCGGTGTTGACACTTGACATGAGTCTTAAGGGAATCCCTTAGAAAGCTTCAGCCAATTCTAAATGACTTTTAGCCGGATTTCCTTGGAACTGTTCCCGGGCATTTCTCAAGAGCTTTCATTCACGGTGACACTGACACTGATTATAAACCGAGTGTCTTGGACTTTACTCTGACAATGAACAGCAGCCACAGCCGTCAATATCACAGTCTATGCTGATCAAACCCAATACCACTGACCACGACCATTTCATTAAGTAGATGCAACAAATAGATTCTACTGTATACTAAACTCATATTATATCGACGAACCTAAAACAGTAGTATACTATCCTTCAGCTAAATCCAATTATACTTGCTGCAGAAATACAGATGGAAACTTATTAAACACTTTTAATAACATTCCGAAGACATTCGCCTTATCTATATCTTTATCTAATTCTCGATCTCTATTCAGGAAAATCATTTCTCTCTGATAAATACTTGCTCCGCTTGTTGTAGCTCTAAGCATTACCTTTATGAGTCTTAAAAAGTTGAAAGTCAAGTTCAAAGGAAGAAATTAGTGAGCCAGGTCCTACTCAAACGTAGAAATTTGTAAGCGTTGTAAAAGTTTCAAAAAATTTAAAAATTATTTCCAATTGAATCCACAAGGTATCGTGCAGCATTTCATACGACGTTGACTAATTTTGAAATATGTAAATCACAGTGTGCCATGTAGTATGCAAGGATTCATCGCTGAGACTTTCATTCCAAGACTGTAAAACTGCATTATGTAAATGAAGCTGAAACCCTCAAAGGACGATCAGTACCAAGCAGTTAAGTAGCTTAAACTTCATCAAATTCACGTGCGCATGAAATTTTGAATGTGGCAGCCATTTTCTCATCATTCTGCTTTCTGACGCCATTGTTACATTTTGTTCGAGATCAAAGTGACAGAAGTATTTGATTGAAAAAGTATTAATTTATGCAAAGATTCGTAAGATCGACCTACTATCCGACCTACGATCCGACCTACTATCCGACCTACGATCCGTAAGTTTTGACAATATCCCTTGTAAGATTATGACATTTAATTAAGGAAATACTCTGGTAATACTTGTGTCTTAATTACAGTGACTATCTGCGAAGGATTGCAATCGTAATCGAGCGAGGCCCAAGTGTACTGAAGAGCCGACAAGTATTTTATCATCACTTCTTATTCTTCTGGTAAGTGGAAACTTATGTACTGTAGATATGAATGTCAAGAAAGGATGGTATTAAATAGTATTATAGATTTGAGGTCTCATTAAGATGTTTGTAGATTCCTAAATTGCATAACCATTTCAGGAATTTTGGTCTGAATTCTCAGCAGTAGTGTTAGATCCAATGACATTAAGGAATAGAATGTGTCACCGACTTTGGTATTTTGTTGCATAATTGTTATATAAAGCCAGTATAATTTAGTAGGTCCAGGTTAAGGTTAGGTATATTTACGTTTTGCGTATAGTGTGGATGTTTGGTATACTTTTGTGTACTGCTCAATTTAAAGTTATTATTGTAGTATAATGTGTGTAAATTGGTAATGTAATGAAGTGCTGTATATTTTGTATGTATTATGTAATTGCTTTGGATTGTACTGGGCGGCTGCATGAAGATATGTGTATTTAGATTGAACAAAATTGACAGATCTGATTTCATGAAATGAAAAAGACTATTGCGACTTATTAGGAACGGACACAGAGTTAGTACAGCTAGATTGTGAGGTCTAATAAGTAGAGCATGTAGTAAACGTATATGAATAGTTGATGGAGTAACATAAATGGCATATTATACGTACCTGTACCGCAATATTAAATTTTTAGAATGAGATATTGGATTGCTTGTTATCTTCACCTTCAATGGTTGGCTTTTGTTATGAGGCTGCTGTCTGAAAATGTCCTTGTATAGTTTGCTATCGAATTTAATCTAGATTACATATACGGTAGATTGGGTAGATTACGTAATTACGTAGACTAGGGAAGAAGTAATGAAAATCATTACGCCTGGATGCTACCTTATAATTATTACGATAATCACAAAGAAGTTATACATAATCCAGAGTCAGACGTAGCCTCGTTCATTACGATTTTGTTGCCTGAGTGAAAGCGCCCCTTATTATTAGTAAGTAGGCTGAGAAAGCCTGTAACTTAGTCACTCACAACTACGATGTACCAATTAGCACAAACAGTCGTAATAACGCCTATAATTATTTCTGATAATCTAATTAGTAGTACCATTTTCATTGCATACCATTTATAGTATCTATATTTTCCAGTTTTCCAAGTCGTAAGAACATATAATAGATAAGATAGTCTCTTTCTTCAGTTCCTCTGGTGATGTTAGTTAGTGTGTTCATATATCCTTCGTAATTTCATATTCATCTAGTCTATATTTACCTACGTCACTAAAACCCAGTAACAGTACTAATTTGTAGTAAAATGACTAACGATATATAACGAAATAGACGAAATAATAACTCTATGTAAAATGGCTAATTGCTCTTAAAATGAACCTATAGGTACTTTGAATTGAAATGTGTATTTACAACAACCACAAAACGGCAGAGGTGTGGATACCATGTAGAATGTTTACCATTAATTTCAGTCACAGCAATGTGTAGAATTATAAAATAAATAATAATGGCTGTCCGTACATATCATTAATGTAATAATCTCATAATTACAGCTAGGTTAACCTATGATTACGTCCTAACTCTCTCTTACAATTAGTAACAACAGTATGATTACCTCACAAGTACAAATACTAGAATATTTAGGGTAACTTCTCGTTCGTATCGGTAGAAACCATCGCATTATCGGAGAAACAATGTGACTTAAGAAGACTAGACGTTATTTTGGATCTGATGATAGTTGGTGTTATAGTTGTGATAAGTACTTTGTTTATCGTAGTAGTCAGCGGCGAAAATGTCTGGTTGATTTCGCCAAGAGCGTCGGGTACAAACGTTCGAACCTCGCCACCATTTATTGAAATCGTCGTAGTAGCGAGGTTTGTGATCAGAACGCTCTGCGTAATGTACCATGGCACAAAGGCGACAGAAGAAATGGGTGTTGACAAATTCCCCTGTACCTTTCCATTTAAAGTATTCGTTGTACAACTCGTCATTCGAGTCTAATTGATGCAGATAAGCCGCCAACTCTTTCGGGGAAGCAAAATCGTCCACATGAATGTAGGATTTCTCAGGCGCCACTCTTTTGTAGTCATCTGGATGTGCCCCCATCACAATAGGAAGAACTTTGTTTCTGAAAATCAAAAATATTGTAATACATTAATTATCTCGTCCCGATTTGGCAATTCTTAGGATTAGCAATCCAAAATATGCATTAATTAGAGTTGCTAACAATGTTTCAAAGGAACAAGATGATCTAATCAACTGTAATGTCAAATATAATCATATTGGTGCATAAGATTTATTTATTTCCAAGTGTAATGCAAGATATAAGTACGATAGTTCTCTAAATTTCATTTTTGGTAGCTAATGCAAATGATTTGAGAAATAACATCCTAGAAATACAGATATGTAGCTACAACCAATAATTTCCGTCCTAAATTCTTTTTATTCTTCAGGACAATCGTTATCTGTCTTAATTCAAGTTATCTGATAAATTTCTGAATGTATCATGGTTATATTTATGTTTGTAGATCCCCAACGAAAATGTCGGAAAGGGGGGGAAAAGCCGAAGCTTCGACCAGTCGCCCACCAATCCCTAAAATCCTTTTAAAAAGGGAAGGGGATGAGTGGAAAATTGCAAGGAATGAGGAAACTTTCTCTGAGAGGAATCTGAGGTCACGAAGAAGGAGGCAATATGGCGAGGAGGAACACAACGATGACACGCACCCTGTCCCAGACATTTCTACTGGAAGGATTGCAAGAAGTACCTACCTCGTCGAGGCCATAGAATGGCATAAGGTGGTAGACGGAAAACTATTCTACTTTGTCAAGTGGTTGAATTGGCCTCCGTGAGTCTCTTTAATTGGTTCAAATTAATTATTTCAAATTTTGCATGAATTAACGTACATAAAATATTTTGATGTTTTTAGAACTAAGTAATAAATATGATGTTTTTGTTTCTAGGACCCACAACACCTGGGAGAGGGAAGAGAACTTGGCAAATTGTCCCCAGTTTGTTCAAAGATACCTAAACAAAGTTAGGAAGTTTCAAGAAAAAAATGGAGATGTGGACTACCGGCCCTATCAGAGCTCCCCGGAAAGTACTCATGAATAAGAGAGAAGAATCTGAGTGTAATATTGTAGTTTCCATTTGACATCCACTGTAAGTTATTCCTAATGGCTAGTTTAAATTTTGTAACTATCAATTAAGGAATTAGTTTTTTACAACGTGGCAGAGCAAATGTTCAATGATATGCTCAATGAAATGTAGAAATCTATTAATGTACTCTTAATATGACATATCTGGCAGATTTTTTGTAACATAGCTAAATATTATAACTTACCCGATTTACATGGTTGAACATACTAAAAGTTATAGTTAGTTAGTTTCTTAGGTTATTGCACATACACTTTAGCAATATTTATAGGTTTAATTGTGGTGAAAGTAGAAAAATTTAATTTAAGGTTGACATTGAGCTATGTTAATAGTTAATTAAGCTATATTGTCAAGCCACTAATTAAAAACGTCTAACAGTAGCAAAGCTTTTAATGTTGAAAGCTTATAAACTGGAAGACTACAAATAAAGTTTATATGTTAATTACAAAAACTACAAGATTGAAAAGGCTGACCTAGCATAGCATTGATTCTATTACCTAACTGTTGCTATAGTTTTATGCTTAGTTAATCTGCAGACTAATTAAACCAAGTTCATATTGGGTAAACTGAGGAGGGACCTATTATGCTGTTATACCAGGATTAAGATTTCCAAAGGGGAATAATTTCAAAACGGTCTTATCTGCAATAGTGAAAGTAGTTTTAGGAATAAGATATTGAGAATCATATCGACGGAATGTATAGGATATAAGTACATTGATTTTGGATGAAAACTATTTTGGGATTATGATTCCCTAATATTAAGAACGTGAATAGGCTTGTAAAGTAAGTAGAAGAATAGCAAATACTAAGATTTACGATTGCAAAGGAAAGGTTTCATCCCTTTGGCAGTAATTCATCTAAAGAGAGATTTATATAGAAAGAGGAAAGTAATTTCTGTTAATAACTCATAGAATTCCAATCCAGATATTGAATAGCAAGCACATAGAAAATTAGGCTTGATCTGAAAAAGAGTTTCAACACTCGAGTACATGAAATATATTTTGTATAGGTAGTGGGTTGGTATAATAGGACCTGATTCTCGAGTTAGGTTACAGAACGAAGGTAATAAATAATTTTCAAGGAGTGGTGTCAATTTCTTTGTAGCAGTAAATCGATGATATAGTTTCTTTATATTTTGTCACACTTGTGCGGGGAACTAATTGCGTCCAAATAAGTAGTAAGGTGGTTAGAACTGGGAAAGTTGTTTAGGGAATAGGATAAAAGGTAATTTTGAAATGTCTTGTGTGGCGATGTCAGTCAGCAATGTTCATTTGAGTCGTTGGTAACCCGTGTAAAGAGCAGTGAGGAAACTGCCTTTCTCTTGTTCAGTGGTTACGTGGTAACTGAAGTATTTAGACACATAGATAGGCAGTAGTCGTGGTAGATCCTGAGACAGATATATAGACAAAGTTGTAAAAAGTATTCGCTGTAATAAGTAAGTATGTAGGCCAATGCGGAATTTCCCTTCTACTATCCCCTGCTTATAATACACCTATTTGCTATCTACATGCAAAAGTAAGCGTTGTACTTTCCTACAGATACGTAGGTAAGTATTTCGAAAGTTTTTTTTCTTCTTTTTGTCTCTCGTAAGTTCCCAGTCCGAAACTGAGCTACAAATGGCAACGTGAATAAAAAAGTCAAAGTAAATGGAGAAACGTATCCCCGACTGAACTACAGATAAGTATTACTTACAACTTGCATGAGTAGAGCTGCGGAACCTTTTCTACTCGACAATTCTTATCTGATAGTTGTTACCCGAGACAATTCTTACTCAGGCGTTAAGGAAAGTTGTAGATAACACCTCCACAGCCCACCTAAATAACACAAGGACGACTTTCTCAATTCTAGTATTTATTCAATCGAACGTTTGCCCAATTTACTAAACCTATAATTTTCATATAGAACTGATCACATTTCCACTATTTCAAAAAAAAATTTGTCTCAGTATTTGGAAATTGCTTAGGTATTTCCATTTATTTCTTGGAAAGTTTAGGTTGTAAAATGTTAGATTATCTGATGTAAAAGTTTTTGTATTGCATTTCAATATAGTGGAAGGATTATATAAGGCTTTATATTGACCACACGACTGTAACAGGCAGATAGAAAAAGATATTAGATCTAAATGAATAAAAATTACCTATTTTCCTTGGGATTCTAGTATCCTAAAGATAAGGAAGAAATGTATTGGCTATTACTGCTGGAGTACATGAATAGCAATGCTATAAATATTGTACGTTTCCCCAATCTGTTACATTGCAGTATTCTATAGTGTGAGACATAAGTACAGGAAGAAGATAAAGTACAGATGGATATCTTATTAAAATACGCACTCATTATTTACGACTGGTTACTCTACCATAAAATACACATCATGAAAGAACTAAATCGAACGGCGACTGAAACTATAGGATACAATAAATATAGAGCATTTTTTTTCTTGCGCACTATTTGTTTTTCCTGATGAAATATTAGTCTGTGGGAAGTATCCATGTATCTATGTGGATAGTTATTTCTTTAGAAAACGTCAAGCTGTAGTTGTAGTGCTACAGTGAAAGAAATGAAAGAGTATCAATAAGCAAAATGGTATAAAGAAAGCCATTTGCTATGCATTTAGAGTAGGACTTACTGCTTTAGATTTATGAATGTAGAATGTAACAATAGAAAGAATCCCTATTAACAAGAGTCCGGGTTGAGAGTGTTCTCGAGATATTTCTTTTTTAATGTCGCTCCTACTCTTTTCCCAATAAATAAATGTTCTCATCAGGGTTCACTTTTTTGGCGTCAACAGCATTGAAGGAGGCAAGCGTGTTTGAATTACTTGATATAAGTATACTTCTAGTACATTATAATGTTATCTTTTGTCTATGTAAACCATTCACCCATACATATTCACTTCTGATTCTATTTTTTGGGGCTTCCTTTTAAATTTTTCTATGGATAAGTAGTAGAAAAGGCTTTCGTGTAATCCATTAGAAGTGAAAGGTTTTTTAGCAGCTATGGAGAGTTTAAGTCATGGTTAAAAAAAACTTTAGTTTACATTATTTCTCCGCCATTATGCACAAACTATTAATATTAGTCTTTTGTAAAGGAGAGAGCTATTTACTAAGCATTAAAGAATTTCTTTGTTAAATGTACAATATTTTTTGGCATCCTCAAGAGTATCTAAATAACATGGGAAAATGTATTTGCCATTGCGCCCTGGTGGTGAAAGGATTCACAATGCACGGACACAAAACGTATTTCATTACATAGATACGGTTTTCCAATCGAAAAATGTATCTTTTGCTCTGGGAGTCCCTTCTCTGGTTTGGTTTGCATTCAGACGGGAATAATTTCCATTTATATTGCATTTTGATTCCTGTGGCAATGTTGCAGTGAGCACAGCTCGGAATATTTGTATTCTACCAAATATGCATGTATGTAGCAGTATGTATTGATTCTACGTTGGGATATCAACTTTCACTTGCTTTCTCTATACATAGTGCTAATATGCAGCATCTTGTACGCTCAGCTTATCGTTAGCGCATTCTATGTACTGACAAGGTCATTTGTTTGTAATGTAAACCAACTACGATTTCCATAAATATATCCATAAAACCAAAGGACTTGGTAGTCACATTGGAAAAGCCATTACTTCAGCACTGCTCTTTGGTTGCGGTTTAAAATGCTAATAACATTTCTACTTGAACTCATTTATGAGATTTGATCAGCTCCTCATCTTTGCTCCAATTTACTCCACTTATGATTTGACTTTTCCTTGATGACTCAGATCTACGGAAATCCCGACAGTCACTTTCATTTCATTCCGAATATTTTAACTCATGGCTCAGAGGGATTATATGGATAAAACCAACAGGATTGAATACATTACTCCTACATCACATAAAAGACACTATACCCAAATATAACAAACCAAACATGACCAAATATTCTCAACATAAATAAAAAGTTGTAATTCCTTGGGAAAAGTCATACTACACCTTACATAACTCTTTTGCCTTCCGAGAAAGTCAAACTTTTGTTTAAGTTGCTATCTTAAAAAACCTTTTAATTACATGGCAAATAAAAAGTAAAGACGTCAGAAGGAAATTAAGGTTTCCATTTTTAATTAAACAAAATTCCTTCATGGAAATTGTCAATAAAATATCAAGACTTCTACGAATACACGAGAAAGTGTGAACCCCAAGTTCAGTTTCAAAGAAAAAGATGACATTTATTTGCTTAGGTATTCTGTACTTTTCCTTTGAAATAACTCCTTTCTTCTTCTCATTTTCAGAGTTCTTTGACATAAATAAGAATACAGAAAATGATAGCAGCTTCAAGCAAGCATGGCTTCTATCTCTCCCTTTCTTCAAAATACATCTTCAACCATGATCTATGTTTTCCGAGAGTGGTTTCTTGAACATTTCAAAATCTTTGTATTGCACATTCTGCATTCTTATCTTAGCATTTATTATTATTATACCTATCTGAATGAGTTCAAGTTGGGAATGTAGATGGGGAATTTTCTAAGTAGATAGGTACATTCCGAATTTATTGTCTTCAGAATAATAGGAACAGAATATCAAAGCGATGTGTGCCGAATGGAAAAAGATATTTCATATCCCTCATTAAGTGTATTGCCCAGGAAAGACTTTGTCCAATTTACAGAATAGTCCCTCACTGACTGAATACGACGCAATAAAAGAACCAAACCTACAGGGCTTGTCAGAAACTAAATCTCTGACCACATTTTTACCAATTAGTAGTTCAAAGAAATGACCCAACACATTCTACCTTTTGTAAGTGGTTCCAAATTTCTAATTTTAGAAATGTACAAATGCAATGTATTAGTTTTTTCTTTTCACTAAATGAATGTTAGATTTTAAAGACTGTATTTAACACACAAAACCAATCAGAATTAACAATAATGTTTCTTTTTGCAATAAAAATATAGCAATTGTGAGTTTATTATATTTCTGTTCTTGATTGCGTGCAAATATATTGCATGATTCTGTTATCTATAATTATAAAGGGACGTACGTTTTTGTTGCTGTAAATTCTATTTCCACATGCATAAAAATAATAAAAATAGTACTTTACTCTAGAAATTAAATTATGCTTTTTCATTTTTTTTGCCTTTAGACTTAGAGTGTTTCGCGATAAAACTAATTCGCACAACATAAGAACTATGATTATAGTGTAGATTAACATGGATACAAGGCATAGCATATTAAACCCATTTAATTTGTCTCAACTTGGACAATTTTTGAACACGAACATAAGATAAATCATTGTATAGATCGTAAAGTAAGCGTATTGCGCGTGACCCTGTAGAAGGAACGACATTCTTTTGTTTTATCGGAGTTCGTGTCTTATCATTGTGATAGTAGCACAGTAGGGAAGTCAATCGACGTCAGAAGGTTGCAGTACAATAGAGCGGAGATTACGGGGAGCGCTATTCGGGATTGGTATGGAGTAGTTTTAATTTTACTTTCATTTTGATTTGCTTTTTCATTTTCATCTCAATCTTCTTCAAACGTATCATAGTAATGATGGGATGACATAAAAAGTCAAGTGAAGGTAGGTTCTATATAATAACTATAAAGTTTCATGTCACGTTCCTTTTAAACATTAACATGTGTTGTTAGGGAGGAAAAGAAAAGAGTGGGGAGCATAAGACCGTGTTTTTGCTGCACTTGATGGAATTTTCTTAGTCGAGCGAGTAAAGTGAAATGAAGAAAAGTCACGGACACTCCAAGCCAAAGAACCTGTACCGTAAAAATGGAGCTGCATCGTCTAGTGTAAGCTAACAATCGGGAGATGCTCAGACAATCGGCACAATGCTTTGGTTCTCACTGCACTTCTCCGAAGTGGATATGAAGACGGGTCTGAAGTGCTTATGTGTCTAATATAATGCTCTTGGTGAATGAGTGAGGAAAATTGTGTAAGGTTCAACTGACAAAGTGTCTACGGGAACTGCTGGAGCTGAGCAAGGTGAGAGAGACGCCTATTTGTAGCAAAAACTGGCGTGTGCGGTGTGATGTTCTCGGTGGAAAGTTACGCTAACTAACAGATGTGATGTGAGGAGAATAAAGTTCATAAAAGTTTTGATTTGAGCTGACGTGAGTGCAGCTCTTCGTCACTCACATTCTAACAATCTGAGTGATTTCAGCTCTCGAATCTCCTTCCAAATAACTCAGCCTTCATTCCTACTATTTACTTACACCAGACAGACACTCCAGCACAATCTTTCTTTTCCACGCTCTGCCAACATCAATCTCCATAACATTCTTCTTTCTATTTGCATATTGCAAGAAACAATAGCACTATGTACACATACCTACCTACCTACCTATATATACCCCCTTTCTATACATACATCTATCCACAATAAATGTTTCTCAACAAACGCCAAAATAAGTTTTTTTTCTTTACTCCCATTTACAACTCTATACATACAAAAATGCACTTATTTTTCAACGAAATATTTACGACGCATTTTGTACTATTTACTTCTCACGATTACATACAATAGAATACAAATACCAATAGAAAAAGTTTTATTAACATTGTGTAGCCCTTCTATTGTAAAACATGTTTTACAGCTCCAACCAAACTTAAGCCAATTTACTAGCTAAAGCAATAAATTATATTACATATTATAGGGCTTAAATGGCCTGCGTTGATATAGGATAGGACTATGAGGGAAAGGTGAGACAGAATGAAAGATAAATCAAACAACCTAAGTTATTCGTATCTTACTATTTCTATTTTGTTTATTGTTATTGAATTTATCAGTTGATTAAGTCCAATTAATTACCTGGCCGACAATTAATACAAATAGAATCTAACTGTGTGACAAATTAAATATTATTGTATTGTGTCGGCATTGGTATTATTGAACTTGAGGTATAAACGTATCCATCCCCGAGTTATAACACCATCAACTTATTAATATATTTATTACCAGTAACTTTTCATAGACCGATATTATACATACTGCCCATATTCTACATTATAACGTGCATAACATTTTTAGTTACTTTCCAAGTCCAGAAATGATACAAAAATGTTCAATACAACAGCGGATTATAGGCTTTTTGTATTTTAGATGTTCGGAATGTTCTGTTTTGTATTTTAACTCCGTCTGTACAGTCTTCTAGCATTCTCGTAATAAAAAGAAAAATGGAAAGAGTTTGGGATTAGACTAGTGATCGGGCTGAACAGAAATCGATAAGTTAACTTTATGGTCCCACAACAGTGAGCATTTCGTTTTTGTTATATTTATTGAAGCAAAAAAGAATGTCATAATGTCAATAAAATCTGCCTGTATGTAGGAATCCAAGTTTGATACGCTAGAGAAAGTACGTACGGAGAAAATCATCGGTCCTTCATAATATTTCCTCAGCAAGACTTGTGTATCATTTTATACTTTCAATTATTGTAGAAATGTATGATTTCTGGTGGATTCTAACTGAATACGAATCTATCCACTCTATACTTTCCCTCGGAGTACACCTCCGTTTTCTTTGTTGTTGAAATGCAGGAAGAAAGCTAACGTTGGAGAAAGCTGAGATTCCGCTTTTACTTTAGGCTAGATTCCTCGCAATTTTATTTCATCTGCTACACGGTTCAAAGCTCACTATAGCTAATAGTATGAATTTCTTTCCGGGAGTTTAGCGTCTCCTTCGGCAAGTCCAGGAAAGGAGATCAGAATGGAACTGACTGAAATGTTACTTAATCGCCCGAAGAAACAACGTAACAATAGCGTCGCCTCTTCATGCTGTATTTCACTACAGAATATTATATTACCACATTGTTTTCACTACCTTGCTTTTGTCGCATTCACTGTAACTGCATAGCCACAGAATACCTTGCCTATTCACAAATCCTTTTTCCGACTATATTTTTTGATAAATTTTGTTTCCCTTTTGAGATTTTAGTGACGACACTAACTTGTCTCTTAACTAAATTAGATTCATTCCTTGGTTTCAATTGCAATGTCACAGTTTCCATTCCAATCTGATTCAAGGTTGGTTTACACTTAATCCCATTTTATAAATTCTGAAATTTCCATCTAAATTTTAATAAAATCTTACTTCGAATCGCTTGACATTCGAATCTCAAACTTTAAAATAATCTAAGAAAAATATTTCTTTTGACCAAGATTTCGATACTCTCTCAATTTTAAATTTGTCAGGAAATCAAGCAAAATCAATTTTTACAAGAAAATTAGATAATCTTTACAAGATAATCTTTTTAAATTTTACAGGAAATTCTCCAATTCTTTCTACATCAAGCATATCTTAAAACTTTTGTGAATGGAATACAGTCTTATAACTTTTATAGGCATTTTATTCTGTTTGTATATAAATGAATGATCTATATGTTATGATGGGTTTTATATATTAAACGGGAGCATGAAATCTCAGAGTTTCCTTAACGATTCATAGTGATAGACATGAGTCGGAAATGATTTCTTGTTTGGTGACTAGTGTATATATCTTATTTTGGTGTATAGAGTATAATGCATTCAATTTTGAAAAGGCTTAGTGTTATCAGAAGTAGACTGATTCGATCTCCCGTGCTTTCTTCGGTTGTTTCCTTTTGCTTTCGTTAGCATAATCTAAGTTAGCAGCATTGTCCCCTCAAGTCTTGTCCAGTGTCACTGAAAGAAAGATTTATAGAGGAGGTCGGGGTCTTTGTGCTGATATTATTTTCTCTATACGCCAGCCGAAACGACAGAGATGGATACACAAAACATGAATCCGTACTGAAAACAGTGCTTAGGTGTTTTTTGGTATAGAAAATCAAATCAAACCGCAAGAGCAAAGGAGCTGGAACAACTCGACAGTCAAATCAATAACAAATGGATCACATCATCAGCATGTGAGTCAGACAGAACTTCTTTCGGAGGGACGGAGATATTTCAACTTTCCCAGAGAAATATCCGATAAGCCCTACTCACTTTCTTTCCCTTCAACATGAAACGATCCTGTCCCTATTGGAATCTCACAAAACGGAAAACAACCACTCAAGAAGACTTTTCAGATGCGATTTTCACTACGTAGGAACTTCATTTCTCTTTCACTTTCAGATCAACAACACCATATTATAACGTTTAGTTTTCTATTACAGTTCTTACCAAGGGGATTTATTTATTAACAAGGGAAAACTTTTCCACATCAAATTCTACTTGGATACCTACCAAAAATTTCCAAAATAAATGTTGATTTTTGAATGAGATAGTATAGTAGATGTAGACGTAGCTATAGAAATAAATTGACAAAACTATATACTTAATTTAGTTATCGATTGCAACTAAGACCCTTTTACTCAAGGGGATGAGAGTTGTATACAGGTGAGTCTATTAGAGAGTTCTGCAAGGTAATTCCATGAAATTAAAAACATTAACTTTGAAAAAGTTTAAACGCTTCGAGACTTGTAAGAGAAAAGTTTGAACAATTTAAAAAATATGGGAATTGATAATAACGCCTAGTATATATTGAATCATACCTCTTAATAACTTTAGAATATAGCAAAGAAATATCAAAGCAATTGAAATTCATATATACAGTTTTCTACATGGCATTTATTTATATTTAACGAAGCAATGCGTCAGGATGTCAAGAGTTTAAAGTTAGCTTTTATGTTTGCCATTATTATATTAACTTGTCGTGGGAATTGAATTTTGACAGGAATATAGCTTTTAGTTTCCCCAGTTTAGTTTTAGCTGGCAGAGTACTGTGAAAATACTGCAGCGGAGTATATAGCAAAGTAAAGAACTTATTCTACAACTCCGATTGAGATGAAATTGGAGAAAGTTTCTACATTTTGCATGTGTCATTTTGAATGTTTGCTGGTTAGGTTATCAAAGAATATTTTGTATTTCACGTTTTAGCTTATACATAATCAGGTGTACTTGTAGCGTCTCGAAATCTGTATACGAAGTAACGAGAGTGAAATGAAAGTCGAAACTGAATTCGACGAGGCAGTCAGACTCCAGTCTCTAGCTCAGCTCAAAATCAGGAGCGATCAAAGGTTGACATTCAGAACAGTTTAGTTTATTTAGTAACTTCACTAGCAGTTCCTATTTGCAATATCCTAGCTAGACATGAAGCCATATACTTCTGGGAAAAAGAAATCAAAGTGCAAAAAGTAGAGTAGCATGGAAACTTGTATGAAGCCATCGAAAATTGACAA
Organism: Tomocerus qinae; assembly: GCA_020055645.1. Taxonomy (NCBI): domain Eukaryota; kingdom Metazoa; phylum Arthropoda; class Collembola; order Entomobryomorpha; family Tomoceridae; genus Tomocerus; species Tomocerus qinae. The sequence goes on from CM034548.1 coordinate 32,304,098, forward strand.
AACATCACAAAGAACGCAAAACTAACTGATTTCGAGATGAGATGATTGGGCAAATATCTCCAGCCTACTTCTCAGACTTTGCTCTCATATATCATTGTACTTTGGTTAGTAAGATTCAACAGAAGAAAGCCTTACAATCAATAAAAACGAACGGCAGGTTGTAACTGAAAGCTCGCTCGAGTTATTGGTACCATGTAAACTTACAATTGTGATAGCCGAGAGGGATTTTACTTTCATTTGCTTATTTTTGACTTATTTATCGTTTAATACGTTTTTTTATAATTTTTATAAGTTTTATTGTTGTACCACCATCCATCCAACGTTTGATTGATTCAATATCTTAATCATCATACCCATAAAATAATCTTAAAGTGGAGTTGCGCAATGAAAAATTTCCGTGATAATGTTTGAATGTAAAAGATGAACTTCGTGTAAGTACGCAGGCGCAAGAATAATTACAATATTTCGAAATTAAACCAAATGCTGCGCGGATTATAAAAGGACTTTAAACACCAACCTTAGAAAAGATTTCACTTTATGGTAAAATGATTGGATTTGGTATTGTTAGGAGTGGGTAGTGTTGATAATTTCCCGTCCATAGGACGGGCTATTTCTAGTCTTAAATATTTAACAATTAAAATCTATCCTATTGCATACTTTGTGGATAAAATATTATAGATTTTGTTTATCTTAGAAATCGAAATTACGGATTCTATTTTATTCTTGGACAAGATTAGCTTTTCATACCTTTGAAATTCAAATTTTGTGGAAACTAGCTGAGTGGACTGTCAGACGGACATAGTGATTCCATAAGCTGTCTTGGGTAAATCTCGGGCGATCAAAAGGGGAATCAGATCTGAGAGTAACTAGGGAGAGGTACACACCTTTTTGAGCATTGCAAAGGGTTGCCATATAGAATGCCTACCTATCGTGCTAATGCCCTATGATTTATTTTTTGTGAGTTGTGAGATGGGATCTATCTGGCGCTGAGCTGATTCTGTGAAGCAATGCATAAAATCCCTGTTTTAACTCTATTTTCTCGCTGAATTGATTTTTAGGCGAATATTGTGCTGATTCCTGCTGGGAAGAAAGGGGCGACTTGACAAGACTTACTCAACTTAGATCGAAAGTCAGACACAAGTGACTGGAGCAAGACGGAGAGTAGAGTAGAACCTACAAGTACATAAAGGACAGGAAGAAGTAGACAAGTGAAATAATGCAGAGTATTTTATATAAATGCGTCTGTGTCTATGCAATAATAGCAGAGTAAGTGAACTCAAAGGAATTTCTATGCATGAGCTACCAAACAGTTAGAGTGTTTTCCCTTTGATGTTTTGTTTTGTACAAGGGAATTTGAATGGACACAAACGGATAGGGACTATACCTTTTTAAATGCACCAATGACTTCCTTGTAAATTGCAATTAGAATCCCATACAAAGAGATTTAGGACTCACTCAAATGGAATTAGATTTCCTATACTATTTTTTAATAGCTCTTCTTCACGTCCTTCCCATTCTAAAAGTCACAGATAGCCACAGAAATCATTTTCGTGACATAACTGCAATCTATCGTTTTAAGATTACTGTCCGAGTACCGACTAATTTCAAATTTATTTTTTCTCCCACTTTAATTTTCATACTTTAAAATCTTGGCATTTGATATTCCAATTAGACCTTTCGCCCAAGGCTTCAGAAATGTTTAGATTTGAAACACATGGAACGTTGTTGTTCTACAAACTTAGTCCACCCATTAAAACATTGTATCTGTTATACATAGTTTGTTAGTAGGTTAGTAAGAGTTGTACTAGAGTTTTGCCAGAAATTACAGTTTTTTGAGTTCCATGAAGCTGATATTATGCTTTAGTAATCGTTAAAAGAGACTATGCAGAGCCTTGCGCAAAATAATACTAAGCCGCTGTGTAGTAGAGTAGATACATTGTATACAAAGTCATGAATATGGTAGGAAGACTTGTGCTGAGCATGTGAATGCATAATGTGTAACTAATTAGCATAATGTCCGGAAGATGCAAAAGAAATGATAATTATGCCGAAGGAAAATGACGCTAAATTACTGGTAAATTATCCTTGCTTGTTCATTATTATTTTGGTGTCTCCCAAAATAAAATGCTTAGCCCATTAGGACATGTTGTTGAAAGGATTTAGCATCATCCAGGATGGTATACATTATCTACAATTCATTTGGGGCGTTATGCACCGCAAAAGAGCTTAATTTAGTCATGCTGCCATTAAATAACTAGCATAATACAATGCCAAGTCATATTTACTACATGGTAACGGAAAATTATCTGCCAGTCAAAATAAATAAATGGTAAAATGATATTTTGTGTATTATGAATAGAAATAGTCTTGAAAGTTTTATTAAATAGCATAAGAGCATGAATGTAATAGTAAGTTGAAGAAAAACGCATATTAAGAGAGAAGAAAGAGAAAGTTGGGGAGGAAAGTTAGAATGTGCGTTATAAAGGGGTGAAAGCTTATCTAGACAACAAAAAAGGAAGAAAGGACATTGGAGTAAAGTTATTTGCTATTTACTAATATGGGAGGTATAGAGAGGTATAAGGTTTGTATGGATGTGATAGTGGGAGTTGTGACATGGTGATTTGGTAGGAGAACTATTAGAAGTGAGATTATTGTGTGGGAAAGGGGAAAACTTAAAAGTTTAGGTCGACAGTGACAAGCGACAAGACAGGACACATGTTAAATGCCTAGATGAAGCAAAACTCCGAAGACATTTCCCCAAAGAAAGAGGCAAACCACTTCTGTGGCGAAGTGTCTTGAAAATGAAGATGAATCGAGTATACACGGTTTACAATATTACCTATATAAGATGTAAAAGACTGACGGAGTTTTCTAATATATTACCAAACGAAGGAAAGTTGAAAAGAAAAATCTGCCCGGTTTCCTTCGGACTCGGTTGGACTAATGCTTTGTAAGCATAACATACTAGCTCCCGACTCAACGGAGACTGACTTTGCCATTCTCTATAAAAATGCATTTGATATGTATTTTATGAAAAATTCCCTGCATGCATAAGCATGTGGAATAAAGTGCCAAGTGAGGAGCAACTACCTACCCACCTACAAATTTCACAATAAAATCTACATATTGTTGGAGAGAATATGGGGATGAGTAGTAGAGTGGCTAAAATAGCTACATAAAGAGAATGATAAAGAACATAGTAAAAGCCAAAAGTGTCGTATTATGCATAGTAGGGAGAATAATAGAAATAATGATGATGATCCTCCCTAGTCATAACAATATTTCTTTGTCTTGTCTTTACCCAGTCTAAGTGAAGAATATGGAAAGGGTCCAGCAAAAACGATCCGAGGAAGAGTAATGTAATGTTCGCAATGATACAATAATCTGCAATTTTCAACATGGTGAAATAAAACAAGTTTCTCTTACCCAAGTCCATTGACGAAAAACTTCTCAGAGATGTAGTCACGACAATTTGAATTCTCAAATGCCAAGTAGAATTTGTAATGCTTGGACAAAAGGTCGAAACATTGCTTCGCATTGGCACGAGAGCAAGAGTGAGTTCCACAAGCACCGTAAATGTCAACCTCGATGTATCTCCCCAGCTCACGAGCGAATTCCAACCGGTTGTTCTTCGCCACACAGTTGGACACGAACCAGGCCACTTTTTTCGTTTTACCAGCTCCATAATTCACAGCTGTTCGTTTGTTCCATCCCATATAAATAAATAAAACAACAAAATATTCCGTTAATTACTATTCATCACCCAATTTAACTATTTAGTAGTACAAACACCAACTAGTACACGCACAATAAACTTTTTTTTTCATTTCTGTTTATTACTCTCATTTAATAGTTAAATTACTACTTCTATTTTACCATGTCACATTATTAAACTATTAGAAAACTGTTCAGAAGAGAAAAAAATAATAGTAGCCTTGTAAAGTTGAAGCGAGACGCAACTTGTATACAAAAATACTTCTAACTTGCAAAATATATTTTTTCGACCTCGTGAACTAATAGTCCATTTAAAACTTTCTCCCATTAAGGTCTAAGTTCTGGAAATAATGAAATTACAATAAAATGCATAGTATTGAATAAATCAGAAATAAAAATCTTCATAGCTTTGTTCTAATTTTAAAAGTTGGCTATCTATTTGAATTTTCATATAAAAAGGAAAAGTATAGAAAGGATATTTGGAGGAGTTTCTGTGCCACTTTGGGGATTCAAACTGTAAGTTCATTCAAGTATTTACAATTGTAATAAGTACAAGTCGGTGCGAGTGTTTTCTTTTATTGTCTATAGCATTGTGATTTTGGGAGGAATGTTTGTGTGTGTCCTTTCCCACTCTAGTCAGTGTCATCATCATCAACAGTCTCATTACACGAACAGCATCTGCACTTTGCTCTTTCTCATCTGACAATGAGTGAGTCAGTTGATGTTGATTGTCTCTTTTGTGATCTAATTAACTGCACACTCTTCCTTTTATGTCTTCCATTTCATTTTAGAAATATTCGGGCCGAAAATTTCCACTTTCTCCTTTCTACCTTTGCTCATTAGAGGATAATCTTTCTGAGCTTATCCTTTCTCCAGTGGAATTGTAATATGCGTTTGCAGTTTTCGTAAGTAGCTGTAGTAATATTTATGAGAATATAGTGAACCTTTTATTTTATGTTTAGTATTATTGGTTTGCTTGGTAGAAGAAGCCTACGGGAGGAAGAGAGAGAGAGGAACATTACGCACACAGACAGATATTGTCTTTCTAACTAAATTAAAAGTGAAACTCAAGTTGTACACTAAAATATGAAATATTATGGTGACGTGACAAGACTGGCTTTAACTGGTATCTAAATACTCGTATTTATGGTTACACTATATTTATGTATAAAGGGCAGAAGGGGGAATTAATAAGCCGTAAAATAATTTCGCTGCATTAAAACTACAGACTCTTTGAATTCATTGTCCTACTACTAAAACTAGTATAAGAGCCCCCTCCTCGTTTTACAATTTCTCTCTACTGAATCCAATAATCCTCCTTTGTACTTTACAGACGGTTGTGATACTAAACAAGATAGCGAAATTCTGTTTATTTTTCATATTCTACTATTGCATTATCACAACGACTGTACTATTTCTAAATGTTGTTAGCACCGACTCCTTTCTATAGCCTAAAGATAATAATCCTTTCAAAAGTAAGTATTGTAAAAAAAGACAATATAGTTTTTTCCATTTCTTTTTTCCAGCGACGCGAGTTTTGTATCATATTTGGTGTGGTGAAAGTAAATGTCAACTCGACTACATAAGCCCATCGTTTGTAAATCGCTATTCACATTGACCTAGTGGGATTCGTCTTATGAGAAAAATGATGAAATACTACATAACAATCCATGTGGATGGTAGAAAGTACAATTTATAAAAAATGTCCAATATTGCTACTCCCATTCGACTTTACTACACTAATGGCAAAGTTGAAGTTCAATTTACCTAGCTACCTACTTACTGTAAAGGCAATAGACCAAGAATACAAAAGCAAATCATAAATCTTTCCTAAAGATCACGATATCACGAACGATAACCATCTGGCTATCATACTTTTTATCCTAAACTTTTTCTTCCTGCGTAGACAGATAACAACTAACGGACTTTAAATAAAGTGGAAAAACTTTCACTTCGGTTTCACCATTCCGTTTTATTGCTACTAGACTCTCCCACGACTCGTGTAAACTCTAAACTTGGGTAACTCTATACATTATTATGATGCTGAATTTCATCTTCAATTTGGGAAACGTTTTTTATTTTGGCACTTAAACTCGTCCTGTAAATATGTATACGCCGAGTTTTAATATTAAACTTCCAAAGTATATAAAATTTTGCAATGCAAAGAATTTTTAGCTATTATAAACTACTGTTTCATTTAGATTTGGATATTTTCTTATCTTGCCCCATGAATGTATCCAATTCTTCTACATTGCATTTTGCAAATTGGAAAATTTCCCTCGAAAATAGAAAACAGGACTAATTGCCTTTTAATGTTATTTGGTAGGGCACAAGATATGGGAGGAAGGAATAAAATAGGATCTGAACGTCGGACAAAGTATTCTAGTTAACGATGAAAAAAATTAGGAATCATGGCAAATGAGTCTGTTAAATGACCAAGGCAATATTTGTGTGACTGTTATAGTTATGAGGGTAAGTTGATGCAGTCATAAATAGTTGCATAGATAGGATTTGGCAGTATAAAAGAATGTGTCGACAAGACAATGGTGGAAAAGAACATCCCAATCAGAATTGTTTTCCCTTTGAGGAGGAAAAACAAAGGAATGCTTTGGGAAATCAGCCAAAATAAATAGAATGTCATGCTCCAATGGAGTGAACTGGACTAGAGTCGAATGCAATGCACCACTGCACTTCAAAACATCTTCACTCTCCTCCTTTCTCCTACTTTCACTTTGCATTCCCCTCCACACTATTATTTATTTATTGGCAGCTATAGAAAGTAGTCTACTTCAAGCAATCCTGGACGACACAAACTCAACAGACAATATTTATTTATATACCTTGTAAAGATTCTAAAGTTAACTCCATTTATTGCTCACCTGCTACTCAACAAATGACTAAAGGTGTCCCACTGGTAGACTTGTCAACCATTTCATCCCACTGTGTATTATAACTCTATCTTCATTACTACTCCTCAATAAAGCAACAACTCTTTAGGTAACTGCCTATCACACAAGGTGGTATAATATATATCATCAAAGACACAAGTTTGTGGTTTGTGGCCAAGAAATGAAATGTTTTGAAGGCAGTGCCAACTATCTGTACTGAGTTTACTGTACAATGTAACTAGTCTTTAAATAATAGTTTTGAATAGCAATCGGTGAATAGTTTAGGCTTTTGCTTACATAATCATTGAATTTAAGTTTCGTTATTAAGCTGCCATTTGTCACAATAGCTTTTGTAATGGAAATTGGAATAGTTTACTATTTTATTACAAATGTAAGAATAGTAACAATAAAAATCCATTATAAAGTATTTTGGACAGAGGTAGAATAAGTACATATTTAGTTTCGGTAAGAAAATAAGTTTACCTGTCAGTCCCAGAATTTATTCAGCCCTATGAACCATATAAGCCGATTTAAACCCGATATTGGATAAATTTACTCTTATTTTCTTTGCTGAAAATTGATATGAATAATTGTATTTACTTGAAAATGTTGTTAAATCTGTATCTACTAAAAATTCTAACTCCCATTACTATAACATAATTGACATAGCTATTAGCACTGGTACTAGGAATGACATTTGAAGGGGTTAAAAAATATTTTCACAAACTGTAAATGGCGTTGCGTATTTTTGTTTCTGTAGAAATGATTTACAGAGAAACATCTGTTGTCGATAATATGATACATTTTAGAAGCTAGTGAAAGTACTTGGCATTTAAAAAGTTTTGTGTAGCCATGAAACAGGTGTACATAAAGAAATGAGTGTACGGAATAAAGATTAATTTGTGAAGGGAAAAGGTCCTGTTGAAAGAAGGATGTTGAGTTTATAAAAAAGTAAAATGGTGTGTAAGAAGATAGGGGTAATGTATACAGGAGAGCAGGAGGAGAATTTTTTGGTCTGGAAATGGTGTAATGGAGGGGATATGATAGAGAAGTGTAGTGAGTGTAATAAGGTTGGAGAGAAGTTGAAACGGCGTGTGCAAAATGAAATGAGTTTTAAAACATAAATTTTGTAGTAGGCTGAATAGTCGGGTAGGAATTGGTCTCGTTTGCTTTGGGTCTGAGAACAAAGGAACAAGTAGTTGGAGAAAGTGGAAAGGAAGAACTAACTAACAATAAGTAAGTAAGAGAGAAAGAATATAAGTGGCTGTCTCGAAGGGATATGGCGGTGTGTTGACTACGGAAAATAATAACAGCCATTCGTCCTTATTCAATGCAGCATCGCAGTTGTAGTTGTAACTAAAAGGAATTTGAGGGGAAACCGCAAAAACTGCCAGACACAGTCGAGCGAAGTCTGCAGTCAAGTCGAGTCACTCTTAAACTCATACATTCCATAATGTACACTACTAAATATATCACATTACATTTCTTAAGTACACAGTAGGCCAAAAACAGAATTCATTTATATCTGAGTCCGTAGTAGTATTGGTAGAAATGGAGGGCAACACTTTTCCATTAGGTTTACCACTTAATAGTTTCCTATCGCTCGCTAGATAACTATGCTAAACTGGAGCGATACCTTTTACTCCTCAAGTCATCTGTAAGTGAAGACTGGAGAAAGAAGACGGGAATTGGGAGCGTAATGCAAACTATTCTTGTCCTCGTCTTAACTTTTACTCAATTTACTTTAGAGAAACAATGTTTGGTTCTCCTACTAAAACAACAGAGCCGCTCACTCGCAATCAGTCAGTTCCTTCATTCGGTTCGGTGCCTTCCCCTTCTCTAACCAGTCCACAAATAGTGCTCCAAATGAGAACGAATACATTCCACAGTCATAAATGTGAGTGCGAGAATGTGTAAGACGCTCGGCTTAGAATCTAGTAATGTAATGAGATTTCTTCAAATGGAAGCTTCGCAAATTAATTCTGCCTGCATATAGATACAACGTACATAAATACATTAGTGCTACTTGCTTACCTATTCTTCTATTATTTCTATTACGTACATCTATCCCCTCCCTCGTTACCTTATTATTTGCATCTTTAACTTACTAAGCATATATTCAGTTTTATATTCATCTGAATTTCAATAAGGAGGATTTTAGAGGAGACTCTCATTTACTACTACATTCAATTTTCCTAGCTACAATACACCAAATTGAATTCGAATATTCTTTGAACTACTTCTCAGCTACAATACTGTTGTAGTATTAATATACTCGGACGAGTGGAAACAGACAGAGCAGAACTTGAACGTTTACACAACTTCAACTTTAATGAAACGGTCGAAAACCTCCTATTACCCTCATATCTATAACTGATATTTTATATAAACTATATATTTAGAATATCTTGAATAAATTCGACTAAGTTCCTATTAGAGATACTCTACTTCAAAAATTAATTATCTATATTCCTTTAACAAACTATAAATGGTACAATAAAAATATGTCCTAAAATAGAATTTTGTTTCTTTATTTTTGTGTATAAAATTCTGAATTTAGAGGGAATAAGTAACGGCTCTACAAAAGATACTATTGACATTTCATTTGGCAGAGGAAAAAGCATTGTGGAGATATGCTGCATTATAAATGAAGAGTATTACTTATGTCTGACATCCATTTCACTTGCTCATTTATTTAGTTGGCAAATCCTATTGTCATCTTGGGGAAACTTTTTCCTATCTAATCAAAATAGGATGACTTACATCTCTACTCCTCCAAATTCTGTGTAAATGACAATCTAAACCAGCGCCAGTAAACCACACACGAACACTCAGAGACGACATAGTAATGGACCAACGCATCCTACCAGAAATTTAGGTCTCAGTTGACACACGAAACAGAAAGAAATTGTACAAGTTTCCAAGTCAGTTACTTTCTGCCCACAACTTACCATCCATTCCTGCTAAACTAAGCAGATCGGTGTAGGATACATAATCTTGCATGTCTTCGTGTAGCATACCATAAGAATAATTTTATATATTATCATATTTGGAGATAAGACACGCTTGACAGCCATAGAGCGAATAAGGAACGAGATACACGTACTATATATGGTATAGTAGATTATCTTATCTATTCAAATTCATCAATTTTGCACGAGGACTTTGTGAAGTATTACTCTGTGCATGACACTATGACTCCATTTCATTTTACTACACAAGTTAATAAGAAGCCATACATCAAATAACAGACATAACGAAATGATGATAGGAAAAACGGAGAGAAATCCCGCAAAAAGTTTATAAAAAGTTGAGAAAAAAGAAACATGCAAAAATTACTCTTCTACATATCCAACTGAAATATGTGCAGTAGTATTTCTTGGATGCGTACTACTGTATGTAGGCAAATATTTAATTCTAAAATCATAAACAAAGTGGTTGGGAGTGGAATGGGAGCAGAATTTTCTGCTGTAATGGCTGAAGTTGGGTTTGAAGAAAGGAGTGAATTATAACATTAATACGTTGCCTCTAGACTGAAGTGCTTGAAACAAAAGAGTTTCTGAAAGAGTTTCTCGCTAAAAATTTGCGACATTCGTAAAAGGTCTGGGAGAGTAGAATAGTATGGAAAATAGAATTATGAAGAAGAGCTGTGATTGGGAAGAGGAAAATAGCATTAGAGATCTAAGTAACTGTGCGGATGCGGAGGAAGATAGGAAATGGACTGAGTATAGCCATTGTGCTCGTTCATTCATTGAGGAAAGAATGTTCGATAAGTGGAGTGGGTCTGAATTGCAGGAGTGAGATGTGAAAGGAGGTCGAATTCCATGAATGACTCTGCACAGAGAGTCCATATTGATTTAAAAATGTTTAGTAGTGGTTCTAGAGATAAATCGAGAGTGGCTATGAATGCAAAGTGCGACTTGTGTGTCAAGTGATAACTGGTCTGAGTGAAGTGAAGGAGGAAGCGCTGAATTGGCTCCGAGGATAATGATGATAAGAGAAAGTTGTCGGGAACTGGAGCATAGGATGTTAATGGAAGGATTGAGTTGGCGGTGAAAGTTTAAAATGTAAAAGTGAAAAGTACGGATGATGTTTAAGTTTAGTCGAAGAAAAGTTGGACTTACATTGCGGGAGTGTGCGGACTCTCTCGTCATAGTAGACCCACTTCTCGTACGGCGTGACAATATCCGAGTCGTGTCTGTAAGTAGCTGTCATATTGAAGACGTTCTTATCGATAAAGTTTTGCGTGTTCAAAGGACACTCAAGCATGTACATGATCCAAAGCTGATTCTGCAGCCGTTTCACTTTGGGATTCATAAAGACATCTTTGAAGACGACCGCATCGGCTTTGTTCAAGTGCGCCCGGTTCCCCGTCAGTCGGCACGCGTTCACCGGACATTTCTGCTGCAGGAAGACATGTCGTCCGTTTGTGATGTGCGACCCCCAACTCATTCCCAGTCCGTAGTACAACAAAATCGTCTTCACCGTTGTCGTCGTCGTTGCCGTCTGGAGCTGGTGGGAGCCGCCAGAGCTGCTTGAGAAACTAGACGGCGAATTCCCAGTGGCAGAGCCCGTAGCTCCTGCCGAGCGCCACCCGCCACTTGGCCTCCGTGCATAAGAACTTTGCTGGAGTTTAGTATTTGTGACTGGAGTGCCACCGGAGCCAGTTCCAGTAGGCGGGAGGTTATTATTCCAATTAAAATTACTATGTACATTATTGTTGTGGATTCCGGAGATGATTGTGAGGGAGCTGGTGCCCATGTTGCTGGGGGCGGATCCTGAGCTGGGGATTGAAGCTTGGGAGTCCTGGATATGGGCAGGGGGTGGGGGGAGGAAGGAACCATTCGGGTAATTGATAGGATCGTCAAAAGCGTACATCAACTGATCTACAATTCGGTCACTATTTGGATTGTCTTCGTGCCAGAGCTTAGCGTCTGAGGCTGTGGGGAGGGCGGCGGAGGTAAATGGGGCATACTGATGAGAGTATTGATACTGGGGGTTGGCTAGGGGGAGAGGCTGCGGGAATTTCGTTCCTCTCCACATGAACCAAGGTTTCTGGCTCTCGCTTGGAGGTTCGTGCTGGGAGACACCATTCACGGAGCCAGAAGCGACGACATTCAATTCCCGCCGCACCGGATTAATATCCTCTTCGGTACCGGATTTACCTGTACTGCCACTTCCGCTGATACTCGTTCCACTACTGCCAATTCCCCCTGTGGGACCGGTCCCACCCGAACCGCCGTAGTTCATCAAGACATCTCGGGAGCTGACCAGCGAGGATTCTATGATTTGTCCTTGTTGTTGCTGTGCGAAATTTTGGGAAATTTGTTGCTGTGCGTTTGGCGGTTGTTGCGGGGAAGCCTGCTGGTCGTGGGGTCCGTTGGAGTAGTGGGACTGCTGAAGAAGTCTTTTGACGTCCTCGTTGAAATTGACAAGGAGGAGGATGGCACAGAGACTCCCACAAGTGTAGAAAATGACGGTGACGCGGAGTCGTCTCAGTTTTCGGAACATGACTGAGGAGCCCGAGGAAGATCGTTGGCGGCTCATTCCATTACAGCCCATTCCATCCGGTGTCCTGCCCTCGCTCGCACCGATCACCGACCACTTTTTTCTTCCGCTTAGTAATGCTGAAGCGAGGATTTATGTCAGCCTCTCCTTCCTTTCAAGACGATCTTCCCCACAGACGAAAAAATCTCCCTTCTCCCTCTGTTTGCTTTTCCTGCTTTCGTGGCAGCTTTGATCTGATTATTTCTTTGAATCTGTCGTCTCATTCATTCCTGGGGAGCTAAACGCCTCTCAGACTCCCGCGTCCTCCCTTCTCCTTCCGCTGCTTCTCGCCTCGCTTCTATTTATATCTAAATGGCTCACTTTTATAGGTTCAATTTCATTGTGCGACCCTAGTCTCTCTCCATTTTGGGTGATTCTCAGCTCCAGCTCCGTACACAGATAATATGTCAACGTTCATACAATAAAAACCCAAGTACTTTGTTAATGCACGTCTCTGGCTGTCCTTCTACGAAACTCTTTTTCTCTCGATGATTTTGCCAATCTTGCACAGCTGTCTCCCCTCCTTTTGTTTTTCCGGGTGAGAAGTAAAGAGGTAGACAGGATTTCCTCTCCACTTTCTCCGCTACTTATTCCTACAAACGTGTCTGTTGTGCAATATGCTCTATCCTCCAGTTCTTAGTCACAATCAGCTCAGTTGACCGCAAACAGGAGCCACGCTACCCAAACACATGATGCTGACTATGACGAATGGTTAAATTACTTTCCCTTGTTCATCCTACTACCCTCTTGGTCACCTTACAGCCAACGACAGTCTTCACTTCCTTTATTTCTCCCACAGGCTCCGCTCCAATCCCGCACACCTAATCTTCCCGGCACTCTCACAGCCTGCAAACAAATAACAAACACACAATTACTCTACTTTCATTTCCCTCAAAGGGTTACTCTACATCCACGACTGTCGCATTTCGTGTCATTAGCAACAATCTTTACTCTTCCCTCAACCTTACTTAATCTAATGCCCTCGCGGGCCAATTTTACAACTCCTGTCAACTTTAACCTTCTTTTTAATAACAAACGTATGTAATTTGGCATCTGTAGATACATTTTTATGGCTAAAAGTCACACGTGCTAAATCCAATTATTTTTATTTCCTCATTAGCCATTACTACGGACGTTTTTATATTTCAGGAGTAAACGAGCCAAGATTTACACAACCTTATTGGACACAATATTTTGTTGCTCAATCTTGGTTTCCTAATGTAAATAAAATCACACGACACTGTTACACAAAAGCCGTGCAAAATAAATTTAAATTTGCAGTGTTGAAAACGTCAAGAACTCTCAAGTAATACCACTATGTGAGTTTGAACAGAAATAAGTAGAGTTTTAATACGAGCGGTCGCTGATCGAAGTAAATGTACGTATAAAAATGGGATTTAAGCATGTTAGTATGTCGCTTCGGGTTTTGCATGAGTTTGTAACATTGCTCTAACATATACAGTTTACAAATGCCGAGTCAGCAATACATTTTCATTTTTGTAATGCTAAAGATAAATAAATATTAAAGACTACCTCCTGCCATGGGATTATTTACAACTTTCTCTCTCACTCTGTCTTTCTTCATACTGTCACTTTCTGGTTCTTGGAGAATGCCGAGCAATCTTATTGTTAGTGTCACTATGCCACTTCTCAAGACACGACAGGATGACGCTAATAATGAGTAATGGATACATAAAATAATTACTTATCGATGGAAACGCATCTATCAACATAAAGTTGACATCCGCCTCGACGGAAATTTTATTAAGACCTCTGCCAAAGAACTCCGTGTTCTACCTACATTGCACCTAAAAACTCATTTCTGCTTAATAAAGCGAAATGATATTGCTTTCTATAACTTCCTGAATGCTAACCGGATTGAATCTACATTCAGAAGGATGATGACATAAAACCATATCTAGTCTGGTCTCTGTCAAATGGCGGTGAGCAAAGAACAAATGGAAATTTAATTATAAAATATGATTTCATGGACGAAGAGTTTGTTATTGATTTTCCTATTATAATGCCCTTTACCAGAAAAAGCTACGAATCTCACATTCAACACATATTGAACTGACACACTTAATACTGAGGCTGTTAAAGTTTCATAAATTAACTGTGCAATAAATCATTGGAGAAATACCGCATGAAATTAATAACATACTTTTATAACTTTCACCGATCAGGATCTATTGGCCTAGCTATGAATTATTACATGACATAATTTTAATTATAAATTGTGGCTTAAGTATACACAGAGGTATAAAATTCCATACTATCTTATATGATGGAATATTATATTGATATCTGGAAGTATATTGCCATCAAATTGGCAAAGAAATTAAAATCATTTGGATAGCTAAAACCAATAAAAAGTTTTTGCATTTGCAAGTATGAAATTAAAGTAGCCTCTACATTGCAATTTCGTTAGTAGACATTAAAACATAAAAGAATTGTCCAATTTTTGTTATAGAATGTAATAATTATGGAAAAATACAGTAAAGAGTGGATGCAAGTTCAGAGCATAACAAACGGTAATGTGCATGCAGGTCACTAACTTTGGAAATGCAAATGCATACATTAATAATTTATTCGAGAAAAGTTTGCTGGTATTTCCTAGTGCATATACTTATGAGACCTTTACCACATTGCAAAGTGGTTCTTTTTGGATGTAATTGAATGAGCGTGGGTATAATGAGTGTATATAAGGAGTGACAGAGTCTACTAATGACAATTACTATCTGTTTGATCTTTCGTTGTGAATTCTGAAGACGAAGTTTCTAGGAAATGTAATTTCCGCCTAGTTTTCTCATCTGTAACATAGTAACAGATTCTTAGTTGAGAAATGGCATTAATTTCTGCAAAGTGAGGTTATTTTATCTAGAAATCACTAGAGACTCTCCCGAGAGTTTTTATACCTCATATAAAAATGTATAACTCAGGGGGAATTTCATTGGATTCAATGATAAATGAATTAAAAGAGCCAGAAGAGTAAATGAAATTAAATGCAGTCGAAATAAATTAAATAGATAGAGTCAATCTGTAGGAGGTATCTCTCCAATTCAAAGGATAAGGAATTGAACCCCCTGCAGTGTAAGTAAATGCTCCAGAAGTTAGGTACGAGTTCCTAAAATTAGTTACCTCTCTACTCCAACTAGCAGTAAATACAAACACGTATAGTATGTGTGGAGGTAGTCTGATGTGTTCAGGACCAAAGTAACTGCATTTAGAGTCTAACAGAAAACTTTTATAGACCGGGGCGAAGTTTACATTGGCATGCATTCTTTCTCCATTCTCCTCATCGTCGGTAAAAGTAACTAAATTGTTTTATGAAAGAATTCATAAAGCGTAGTTCTATATAGGGCATAGAAGCTGTAACTCGTTCTATGCATTACCGCTTCCGTACAGCGTACTAAAACTAAAAACAATGTCGTAGCTCAGCCAACGCTAACCTATACTAACTATGCCACTTGCAATGTATATCCATAAACATGCATATCTGCACTGAGACTTGAAGTCAGGGTGGGGTTGACACGAAAACTCACCTATGTAGGTCGTCCAGTCAAAATGAAAGTCACCTTTATACTACTAAACCGTGGAATGGAGATAAAATAACAGAATAAAACAGAAATGCCGAACAACGAGAAAAACCCGCTCGAAGGCTGAAAATGGAATTAGCTATTAATTTCGTTACGCCTGCAATGCATTATATCCTTCTCCGCATTACAATATATATGCAGCACCAAATAATATATTCGTCAACTGTCTAACTATTATCGTGTACATACAAATAAAGTACTTAATGCAAAATGCTCTCCACATTTATAATTCACGAAGCTAAACCCAACGAGTGCTGTATCTGCAGTACCTTTACCAAAAATACACCTTTTCAGTGTCAAAAACATAAGCATCACCTCATATTTCCCAAAAACAGACGATAAGTGATTAAATTAGTTTAAGTAGTACAATATGCAAACGAATTGTAAAAAGGTTTTAATATGTCAAGTATCAGCCCACAATATTCGGCTTTAGAAGCTAATTATTTTAAGCTGTTTTTATAATAATATAGCATCAATACACTTTAGATTTGTCGAAAACATTTTTATATAGTGTATAAAGAATGTATACTTATGGCCAGTTTTATTTGGAAATGAAGTAGAACAGATTTATAGCTTTCTAATTCTAATAGCCATTTTGATTCCATATTTATTCATGCAAGTGTGAAAAAGCAGAATTGTGTGGTGAAATAGTATTTAAGTCGTAAATGGCACAAGTTCGATAGTTTCTGTATAAATCAAAATGACAAGTTCATTAAAATTCATGGAGTAAATGGTAAAAAGCTGTTAAGGTAATAAAGTAATAGTCCTGCAGCTAGGATGGTTTAATTTTTGTCGATAGTTGAATTAATGCAGCATACATCTTGAACTGTCTGGGAATAGTGTACAGTGTTAGTTGGTAAAATGTAAAGGAAGGAGGAATTGTGCTTAAAGGAGTAGGAATGACAGGGAAGAAGATTTAAAAATGTAGCTGCGTCCGTAAGGCGTGTACCGTAGAATTGATTATTCAATTATGTAAATATTTTAAAAATGGATGTAACTGGATGGTGAGAAAGGGGAGCGGGAAGGGAGTATTAAAAGTGCATTAGCAGAGTACATGGCACGTAGTGTCACACAATGAAATATCTATGGGCCCAATCATGTAAAGTCGAGTTGAGAATGAAAGCAGACCCAATTCACCTGGCTATTAACTAGTAAAGTACCCAGGTAACTGTCCGATTTGCATATAAAAGTAAATAGCGTCACTCACACTACATTTATGAGACATGGCTATCGAATTGCATAATAAGTTGAGTATTGCACTAGAGGAGCAAAGAACAAAAAGTTCCGACCAATCCGCTCACACTTTTAGAGGCAGTCGGCGTCAAAGACATTAGCATGCCTGCATACACACTCTGTAAACTTTCTCCATGCTGAATGCTACATTCTTTTCACCCATAGACCTAGAAACCTTAATACGATTATCCTTATCGCCAAGCCAGACACGAATTCTTTCCGTCCAGTTGAACTTAGTAAGCATATAGTGTTGGCTAATCCATCCTAACTAAGCTGCATTGCATATTATGTACAAAGCAGAACTACTCTAGACGCCGAATAGCGACTGCACTACAATTATGAACATCTACGTACACTATTATTCCCTGCATGGCGATTCCATTCTATTACCAAATCCCTGCTCACCTACCAAGTCTCCATAGAACTACTATTTATTGTTAACTGTAGTTACAGCCTTACCTATCCTACACCACACTGAATTACTATTTTACTAGCCAGGTATAATATGCAGAGCAACTTTTTCTTCTTACAAGATTTCTAGTTTGTACAGAACTATACTCGCCCTATAAATGTATAACTTGTATATTTCTATTGCTCTGTGTCACGGAAGTCGAAACTAAAATATTCGTAGAAACGTATATTATTTAGGTATATACTGTCCAGGTTTTATGTAGCCAATGAAAATAATAAGGGACATTAAATCTCGATATAAATTATTCAATGGACCAAGTGTTGGTGTTGCATACAATGAGGAGTACGTATATACTACATTACAGTAGTTATAATAAACTTGTATCTCTACTTTATATTAAGAGACCTTATAAACAGGATATACAGCAATTTGTTGAGTAATGATATGGAAAGTTCTATTTGTAGAGAAGTATTTGTAAATGCTAAGGAGAAGGTACATTATGAAGATGTACACGTACGCTAAGTACACAACCAAAAGGGAGTTGCTTCCAAGTTAGAAACTCTTGAAAAATTGATCACTTATCCGATTCAATCGATATCTATGTACTACAAGGAAAGCAAGGGAAAGTGGAGAAAGGCAGGGAAACATAAGGGAAGTCAAAGGTAAAGCCAAGCTAGGGCAATTCAACGTCAAGCCCATGCTAATGCGACTAACACTCACTACTTCTGTGTTTAGGCACTTACTAACAAGAGCAAGTCAAGTCCCCAAGTCTCTCTAAGTAAGTTTACAGGCATTCCGAGTAACTCAAGTAAGTCAAGTAAATGCCAAGACCAACTTATGTTATGGCATTCCTTCCTGTCCTTCCATCACTCAGGGAACGAAAATTTACCTTTTCCTATACTCTGAAAATACACATCTTACAACTATGGTCCTAGTACTGAGGAAATATGAAATCCATTCTTGGAATGGTGAAATGACAAGGAAATTGACTGAGAAGGAACAAAACCTTGAAAAATACATTTTAAAAGGAAAACAACGAGAGAGATTTTTTTGTAGGGGAAACAAAGGAAGGCAACCTTTGTACCGAGTGCCAACAATACATATATTTCATGACTTACATTACGACGTATTACAAACTAACTGGTATGTGTAGATACGTCGTCAAGTAGAACCTACATACTCACCATGTATTTATAGTAGTAGGTACTATGTGTACGTGTTTCAACTTCTAGTACATGTGAGACTATTTTTCTGTCTACTACTTGTAATTCACTTGCGATTCATATATGCCATGTCATGCATTGCATTCCCCAACTAGCCAAGTCTCATTCACATTCAAGAGAAAGCCTAAATATTCATACAGCACAAAGAGCAAAGGCGACACAAACAAAAGCAACACAAACTGCTTTGAAACTCATGTTTGCCTTGTCAACTTCAAGTGACTAGACGACCAAAGCAATGCCAACTGAGTACCTATTAAAATATCCAGAAATACATAATTACATTACATTCTATTGCTAATGAAATTATGAAAAGCTATCCTTTGAGCTACTGAAATGGCTCATGCTTGCATTCAAAAGATTTCAAACCATGTTTTTTAATTGCCATTCCTATACTCAACTTGGGTTCATTAAAATCTGGAAAATAATTTCTTCGTTGTAATTAACAGGAAGTAATTACATAAGAACGCTCAAAATTTGACATCAAACATTACTTACGAATGAGATTTTAAACCCTGCTTAGATCAATACATGGCGGTAATAATATTTGTTGATGTTCATTTATAATTGAGTTTTTAAGTTAGCTTCTAAAAGGAAATTTAGGTGGTCTGAACAGAAAGGAAATGACTATTAATTAATAATCCCATTGAGGACGTGTGAGGACTGCCATGCCATAGAGTAATTCACTATAGGAATCGCCATAATAAATTCACACCATTGAATTCTGGGTGGTGGTAGTTATTGTCTTATTACGCCCCGAAGTAAAATTATTTTCCAATTAGAATCAGAAAAAAATTATTCTGTGATTTTAGAAATATGTACAAATATAGCAAAAATGCAATCCAAAAGATGGAAGAAAAAGATGATTAATATGAAGCGCCTTTTTTGAATGTTGAGTTGTAAACGCGAAAAAAACAAAATATCTTTCTTCCATGTATTTACCTACATAAAATCAAAATTTTCATATTGAATTTTCGAGACTTTAATAAAAATATGTTTATCTTTAAAAATCTTGGTAGTATCTGAAAGTGAAAACTCAATTACTGTACATGGAGCCTATTTTCCAGAATTATATTCTCTCCCTTAATTAGAAAGAATATAGACATTTTCTAATTTCTGTAGATATTAAATAGTTGGTATTTTGTGTGATTACAATGAAGTTATATTCATTTGGCTGTATTAGGAAAAGAGAAAATGGCCATAATAAAGGAATGGGATGACATGACTTATAATATGTATAAATAAGCACTTAAATATCACACTGGTAACATGGTACTGATCCAATAGATAGGAAAGGCTTAACTTTTACTTTCACAAACATTTGTTTGTCATGTTAAGGACGAAACAGAGTGGAACAGAGGACAAAGGCACTAATGGAAAAGTTTTAATAATTGTCGTGAGTATATGCACGTGAGTATAGTTTTCTTTTCTTGAACATGAAATCATTTTGTTTACAAATGTCTTTTGACACCACACCGTCATTTATTCACAAAGAGTTGTCCTACATAGGAAAATGTCCAGTGACTTATTAGAAGTTTGTTCTTTATAGTAAAGTTGTTTCGCCATCGTACATTACCATTATTATTGTAGTGGAAAGGCTAACAAAGACGAGCATAAATTTGGAACACTTTCTTAATTTGCATGTTTGATTGTGAGTATTGTTCTTTTGTTAGGAAATAAATGTAAGCTGCAATGTAATCCTCTGAAAAGAAGGATAGTAAATTAAATAGCATAGCAGGAGAGCTTAGGGCTATTATTATATAGGAGTAATGGAGAAAGAGTGAGAACTGTTAAGGCGGATAAGGGCTAAAGTTTCGTTATCTAAACCCTGTTTAAATATTATTATGATAATGATAAGTAACTCCAAAGTCATTAAACATCGAAACTTTTAGTTCTCGAGGCTTTTCACTTTTCTCCAAACTGCAGTCCGCTACTACGATGCTGTCTGCCGAGAATAGAGCTCCCAGTCTTCAGGGTTCACTACGATTCAATGAAACTCTCAATTCTTGCTCACTTCTTTTATGTACTACTACTATTGTTTGCCAAAAGTTATGGCTACAGTTATTATAGCTCCCTACTATATCCACTACTTCTCCTAATATTTTGTACTAACTATATAGAAAAGTTCTGCAAATTCCATTACTAGCAATAACTAGTATACAAAGTAGTTTTATTGCCCTTTTGTCGGTAAAATATGCCTGATTTTATATATCTGATATGACATTCTATGCAAATATGGTACAGTTTACAATGTTTTAATTAATTAATGAGCAAAGACCTCTTTAAAAGCCACTTATTTTATCCCTTTTGCTCCGAAAGACTTATCGGAGAAAATAACAACCTCATTTGCATAGATTCGCTAGAATAAGGAAACAGGAAGCAAGACGGTAATGTGATTTTATTTGCGTCGAAAGCTGAAATATAATGGGAATTAAATTCAGGATGTAGTCTGCTTCCATCATTAAGCGACTGTAAATTGGACATAACATGATTGAGGTAAAAGCCACAAATCATAAAGGATGGTGCCTGAGCAAAGTTACTACTCAACGAATTTCCCTTCCTGGAAACGTATAGAATACGCTAAAAACAAGACAGATAGGGTTCACGGTTCACCAAATTCAAAATGAGATAGCGATCAAATGTAATTCTCCTTTTAGCATTAGCCATCCGTAGAGAAACAATTAGGAGCTCTGAAAGCTTTAACTATTTATGTACATATAATGCTCCGCATTGCGAAATCTACCGTATGTAACTGGAGTGATACTAGTGATTTAGGTAGATAGACAAGATATAGGTAAACTAGGCAAGATAATTGAGAGAGAGAGAGTTCCTTTAAAGCTGAATTTCTGGAAACCATCTTTGTTCATTTCAAATGCATTCACCTTGATTGGATGAAATTTGGCAAGATGAAGCTAATCATAAAAGTAGGACTCTTGCGGCTTGTCCCTAGTAGTTTAAAACGAAAGAATTGAAAAGACGTAACTCTAGTAGTCACATGAATTAACTGGAGCTGAAAGCTTTGATGACTCAAGTCATCTAACCAAATGGATGCAAATTCCTTTAATCTTCTAGGAGAATTTCAGCTTTTAATCTGGCTATTGCTGTAGTGTGGCAACGACATAAAGATGAAACTAGAGATGGAAGGTCATTGATGAGATTTAATGAAACGGCTCTACTATTTATACAAGAGCATTCGCTTTCTGACTCCGTCTCTCTTACATTAGTTAGCAAACTTAGTAAAGTACTCGCATTAAACTTTTTTAGCTTTCACAGCGGTATCCGTTACCCGTTAAGCTTTCAGAAGGTAATTAAGTAAAAAGGTTGAGTCAGGCGTTGAATGGAAGAATTGACTTGATCCCCACCGGATCCCTCTTGCCCAACTTGTTTACAAATATTTCCCTAATTTGCTCCTTCTAACCTATTTCCAATTAAATTCCAACAATGGCCTGGACTTCCTTTCCTATTTAATTAGCCATTCACTATAATCAACACACCACACTATTCGCTTTTCGGAAGTTGCTTTAACACTTTTATTCACCCACACAAAATATACAAGGTAAGGTCAACTCAAACCTCTCCTTTCTATACCTTCAATTTATAACACCAAAACTTTCTGCTTACATTATAATTATTTTAATCACATCATATAAGAGTCATGAATCTAGAAAATTTTCAGGATTAAACGACAACTTTTCTATAATTAGCAAAAAATAAATATAGGCTGGAAATATAATATTTTCAAATAATATAGTTCTTTTATGGTCTAATACAT
The DNA here is from genome assembly GCA_020055645.1 of Tomocerus qinae. Classification (NCBI taxonomy): domain Eukaryota; kingdom Metazoa; phylum Arthropoda; class Collembola; order Entomobryomorpha; family Tomoceridae; genus Tomocerus; species Tomocerus qinae. Next base: position 32,326,483 of record CM034548.1, read on the forward strand.
CCATATAATTTAGTAGCATTGGATTTAAACTTTGACTTTCGTTCGTATCAGTTTTTCCCTACTATATATTTGGTGTAGGGAAAAGTTGAAATTCACTACACTTAATCATTAGCCTTGTAGTATTGTGTTAAAATAGTTTCTATTGAGTGACCTGGCCGATTTAGGTCGTTATTTTAGCAAAGTTGTGTTTATTGCATTCCTATTTAGTATTTGCGAAGCTTCTAAAGGCTTGGAGCAAGATTCATTGTCGGTTTTGTAGCCGTTTGGCTTAGAACCAGAACGAAGCCATGTATTTATTATGATAATTAGCAAACATAGTCTTCCTGGGAGCTCAAAACTTTGTCAATAATCAAAGAATAAATAGGAAGCACAGATAGTTCAACATAGGAGAGTCTTCCGTGGGTGAGAAATAATAGAAAATCAGTTTATAGTTAGCTGGCAACGAAATTGTATTTACTTGGCGTAATGGAATAAAGTAGAGGTATATAGGGATCAATGTAATATCTAGATTAAACTGGTTAGTACATGGAAGAACATAATTATTGCATCCCACATAGCTTCATGGCATCTCTAGCTAATATGTTTTTGTGCAGTAGGCATGTCGGGTGAGTGGGAAATACTGGGAATTTCTTTTATATATAATTTGTGTGAAGCTGTGTATGGAAGCAGAAGGCTTATTCGGAGTGACTATATATACAGCCCTGAATTAGCACACCTACCTTTAGTAACTGACGATCAGTGGGATTCGTAATTATTAAAATGAGCCTTCGGTAATGAAATGGGCTGAACTGCATTAATCGACAGAGTCCATAAGCTACAGGGCTGAGTATTTGATATAGGAAACCTCTAATTTCCTTTGTACCCTTTTGTCTTGTGTAGGGAAGCGGAGGAAGGGAGTCGATGTCAAAGTAAATGAATTCGACGTGACACATCGTGCGGTGCTTTGGCACATCTATTAGTAGTATACCTACATACATGGCAAAATACTCAGCCTCGATGTGATGACTGAGTTATGAAAAGTTGTAAGCGTTTACAACGTATTTATACCTTATAGGGATTACGGAGAATGATTAGCACAGAAATGGGAGAGAAAGCCTAACTTTCTCTAGAAAGCTAAACTAGGAGAAGGTAGCACTTAATTGAATTTCCCATAAGTCTCTCCACTCGCTCACCATCACTGACTTTGTCCTTTCGTTACGCTCTTGCCCTTATTTACTTACTACACAAACATTACAGATTCAATAGCTCACCTACCTTCTACCTATATGCATAATTTCCCCTTCACTTTGAGATGATGATCGAGTTGAGGTGAAACTCTTAGCCCCCTACAGATATCATCAATTACCAAACCCACAGTGTCCCTGCCACCACGCACTAAGTTAACAGTCAGCCACTGATCCATCCACTTTTACTCATCTCTTATGTAAATTGTCATTTTATAAATAAAATTACTAAACTCCATGATAGGTACAAAATCTTCATTTCTAGTGATACCAATTTCCTTAACAACATTCCACTTTTACTTGTGAAAGTAGAATTTGCCTAACTAAATCCATCATTTCTAATATAATATAGCTAAACTGAAATTTACAAAATAAATCAAAATAAATTTTTGTTCAAATAGTACATTGACAAATGTCTTGGAATTGCAGAGAGAGAAAATCCATGTAGCAAAATTAATTTCATTTGAGTTAGGAACCTATGACAAGGCACTTCTACCAGATAGTTCATTAGTAAATCAAATTGTGGTTCAGGAATGACGGATATCTTTGCTCTGCATTAATGTAGACTATACTTACGCATTATTTGATACTGTCAATTTGGATGCTTCCTCTGACATGTGAAACTGTCTGAAATACCAGATTTTCATCAGGATAATTCAATTGTAAGTCACTTGGAATATTTTAGATAAATATGACATGGTAGAAGCGAATCGTACAGTCTTTAGAAGCGGGCATCGAGAATTTTTCAATCAAGAAGCACTCTCCTCAACCTAAATACGATTTCCAGACCAAAGTGTCATGAAGCTAAAATTCCATTTATGAATTAGTGTCTGTTTAAATTTCCATTTGAGATAAAGTATAGAATGGGAAGAGTGTAAAGTCCGCACGCCGTAAATGGATTTTATATACGGCATGCCTTAAATGCCGCATATGACGTAAATTAAGCAAAAATAACACTTTTGGCAAGTTATGAATCAGATTTTGGCAACAATTTTTAGTTTACGGAATTTACGGCATTTGAGGCAATATACGGCATTTACGGCACACTAGATACCTTGAGAAGGGGTAATTTCTATAGTAATCCATTTTCCCGAAAATTCTGGATACCTGGTAGAAACACATTCTAACCATAGTCGTTTATTTATTTTTGATTTGAGTGCCGAGTCAGGATCAAATAGAGAGAAATGAGAGTAGGCTTCATTTGAATTTAATTTATTCCCAGTGACTACTACAGCAAGAAGCCATTTATATCACTGATCTTCTCTTTCCTAAGTTAATAAACATAATATTATTTACCTACTACATATCTGGAATCATATTGCTAATGCTTTCCTCCGTCGCGTTGCTGTTTGATTCCCACCAGTTATATGTAAGGAACGGAAATCCTTCCTAACAAGCTAATAACGTACCATTTTCTATTGATATACCTAGCAGATTACAATGGAATGGAAATTGATACAAAATAAATGGAATATCACATCTGGTAGGAAATTCGAGCGAATGGTAATTGAACATGACATGACATTATACGTAGGACTTAGACGGAATAGAAATTTCCAGAATCTCTTTGCGATATTGTGGTACTCTCAGTCCGACTACTAATGTCTCCCATTTATAATACTGCTCACTACTATTCATATTTACTTAATACTTCCATTTCCAGAACGAGCAGCGCAAGGCGTAAATTTGCTTTTCTAAAAGGCTAAACTTCAAAATACATCAACGCTAAAAAGCTAAGGAAATAATATTCCGTATTTAAATGGCGGTGGCCAACTGCTTTCAGTATATTTTTAAGGAATTCCTGTTCAAGGGGGTATGACTCCATAGTCTCTTAAGATATGCCAATGGAATCCAACGGGTAGACATCCCTTTTAAACCAGCTTTACTTAAAATGTGAAAGTAGAGTGGTATTATATTTGCCTCTAGCTAAATAAATAATCAAATACAAAGTCATTTCTCAGTAATTCTTTAGATGTGGCCATATGGACACAAAATAAAATGAAGAGGGATGACTCCGTCATGTCGATTTTGCTGATTACCTCAAATATTCCATGCCATAAATATGATAGTTTATAATTTTGAAGGCAAATAAAATAAATATTTCCATGCCAAAATTTTAAATACAAAGATTTTTCTGAAAATTGATAGAGACTATAAAAACCACGAGTTTTTTGTGACTACGTTCTTCCTTTTCTCGTTCCCACCTCCAGATTTGTAATGTTCTATAATTCCATGACGCCTACATCCCACTCTCACCGTTCCTGAGCGCTTTATGTTTTGTATTTCACTTTGAAAGCCAATATATCTTATTAAATATTACATAACAGGCTATTGTTATGGCATTGTAGTAGTACTTATATGGAATGAGCCATATAGTCATATAGTGTAAGTTAATAATACGTTGTGAAACAATAGGAAACATGTTCAAAAACCTCAGCACACAAAACTTGAATCTTTTGCAGGATTTCAATGGAATAGATACCATATATGTGACACGTACAAATAGAAAATGAAAGAATTAAAGGAAAACGGAAATTCCAAAACTGCGATACGCAGCTATTCCCACCAGTCCGAAGTTTACACTTTCATTATTTGATTTTGTGGTTTTGTCTGTGTATGATTACATAGAGAATGTAGTTACACAGTAATCGAATTATATCACAACAAAAACTAAACAGGTTACTACGTTGGACTATTGGATTAAACTGAAGTTGAAAGATATATGGACCTGATATTAATTTTATTCAAATTTTCCCTAGCACCATCCGTAAGTGGACATTGCACAATAGCGGATGCTCAGGGCACTCGTATATTCATATTATTTATACAATACATACTATCATACATTTCCGTTGCTTTAAACCAACTAGTATGAATGAAATCGTCGACCCGTCGAATCCAGCAGAGAATTAATACAATTAGAATTGTACATTATTGAAATGGTAACCTGTATGAACAAATTGACAGAGACTACAACAGAAAACTAAAACGATAGACTGCTTTTACAAAAGATAAAGTAGCAACCTTTTTATGAACAGCTACCTATTTCAAAAAGCCTATCCTTCGTTCTTTTTGCCATTTATCTTCAGCTAAAGAGAAAGCAAACCAAGAAAATAAATTGCAATATAAATTACTTTTAACGGCACTATCTGCATTTCCTTTATAAAAACAAAACCTAAATCCTTCTTTAAAATTCCTTTGCCAAACATTTTTTATTGAAACCATTACACTATTGCATTTTATTTTATGTATTTATTATAGTAATTCATGTAAAAATATATATATAGATTTAAATCAAAATTGTTAACTCTTTGCCATTTGCTTTTAAATAGTAAAACAGGTATAGGTGTAATAAAATTGTAGCATATTAGATCAAGATTAAAAGCAGAGTATGTAGTCAATTTTAACACCACGCCAGGTGCAACGAAGTGAATATAAAAACATTTCTAAAGAGTGCATTAAGTAAATTTAGAAACCTATCCTGATTGTGGATTTCTATGAATGCATGAATAGAGATCCGCAATAATAGTTTGGACTCCAGGCTATCCCTATTCCAAGCACTTTATCTCTTGTACTTCAAAATGTCACAATGATTCTAACTTAAGCTTACAATTTGCTTTAGACATTTTCAAATAACGATAATAGACTGACTACATAATTGTGGTTTGCGTCACTAGAATGATCCAATAGCTTTTCTTTCAATGAGAATACATTTATATACCAGTTTGGACTAACTTAAGTAGAATCCGATAATATTTGTAAAGCAAGAGTTTTAAAAGTTAAATGTCCAGACAAGTCGTCTTGGGATCCAAATCGATATCTTTCAGCTTACTATGCGATGTTTAGTGCAAATGCAAAATCTCCATTAGGATTGCTCAGCACAAACAAAATTTGCATATAAGTGTATAATAACCATTACATTTGCATTGAAAGAAAAGTGCCCAACGTTTAAGCGACGGAGTTCTCGGAAATTGTGCTTCCACAAAAACAAACCGTTTCTCTACTTCCTTCTTAGCAACTTCTGATGTTTTTCAATCAATTCTCTTTAACAACAGGAATTACCACATAGATTACACTCTTTTGTGTAATGTAAGTTTTTATACAACCAACCCAAATATTTTGGTACAACATTACCAACATTTTTCTGTCGTAGTTAATTTCACCCTGTGATCGATGCTTTTTACTAATCGATCTACTACCAATAGGCGTGTATGTTAAAAATATATTAAATAAATGATTTTCTACTTCATTTGCACCTCACTGTATGGCCTTACGACCTTTGAAAATAAAATTTATTTTTAGGAAAGTTTATTGCAGGGAAATTAAAAATTATTTTTACAAAAATGAATAATAAAAGTTTTAAAGATTTTTTTGATGGTAACTGAAAAGATTAGAAAAGGTAAGTGGATATCTACAGATAATACATAGTCACGTAGTGTAGTACTTGCTTCTTTTTATTTCCTTAACTCCGATAGTGTTTCTATTGGCATACATTTAGTAACGCTCGTTCTATTGACTTACAAAAGTCCTGAAATAAGCTGTAGTAAATGATTTCAGGGTTTTATTATGTGTTAATTAGATTCAGGATTAGAATACCCCAATATTAAAGACATAATGGCAATGTAAAGGTCTCTTGAGATTCAGCAAATCCTTATTTTGGTAAGGCTAAGAAAGAAATGCTGTTTTTGTTATGATAGGATGGAAGAAGAGTGCGTAGCAAGGTATTAAATAGCAATTCATCTAAAATGAATGATTGAGGTTGCCAACGTATCGCACTTTCGTATGTTACTAAGATTAATACAGCGGCGTGACTACAGTGTCAATAATTTGTGGGTATTCAGAATATCAATTTTTATAGACTCGTGAATAAAGCAGTAAATAAAGTGGCGTAGAAAAGTGTGAAAGTTATGGGGAGGATGAAGGGGAGGGTAAATGAAGAGATAGAAGCTGGTGTGCATTTAAATGTGTGTGGAGTTGGTGTATGCAATCTACCTTTTAGTACCTAATGCTATAATATTTATGGTTTCTATGTATAAATATAAGCTGTTCAGTACACAAAGAGAGATAAGACAATTATTTCGGAACCCCCAATACCATTCCAGAGCAAAGGCAATAAAGATAAAGATAAATAGTATTATCATCCATTATGTCCAAGTCAAATGTCAACCCGACTTGCTAGTAAAGTGTTCCGTTCTGTTCTTTCCTTAGCTAAGCCCTATTGTTGACTAGACTCTCGTTGGTCTCACCGAAGCTAGACTTCTCTCTCGTTAGACAACTCAAAGTAAATGTGTACAATAGGCTCTATACTCCTACAATGTACTATAATATACAGGGAAACTGGCGGGCGTATTTACAATTGCATTTCGGAGTGGCTTACTCACTTAAATCTCTCTATCCCTTCTTCCTCCATTTCCAGTCAGACTCAGCAGCTCCGCTTCCGAATTTTCACATTAAACTCCCAAAAACAAACGAGGACTACGCCGCTACTTTTACAGAAAATGTGTATGTACTTTGGTCCACAATAATATATGGCCCACAGTGCTAGCAATTTACTTGGGTCTATGCTTTCTGACTTGGTTAACATTAGCACGCCTAGCCTACAGCTTGACTTCTCTCTACTTGCTCCTATTGATGCCAGGAAGCCAAACCTCAAATCAGTTCCAATATCTCCATTGTACTTTCTTCAACCGACTTTCTCATTATGGTCGGTCAAAACCTAGCTGGTCTGCTCAATTACATTCCACACACATACACCAGTAAGTACCGCTCACAGTTCAAGGCAACAATGTACCGAAATCTTACTAACACTCCACCACTACAATAACATACTATATAGTGCTATACACATTCCCACCCATAAACTACATTACATACTAAATTCAACTCCAGCATCATTTTTATCCTATTTATTCTCATTCCGCTACTCCCCTGGGACCTCATCCACTGCATTCTACTAATGCGACACAAATATACACCTTATAACTCTAGCATACTAAAACTATGATTACGAATGCCAATATATAGCGAATTAAAATTACTTTATAATTAAATTATCAATTAGGAAATATGCGCACAACTGCCACCATATCAAACTATCGCTACCTTTGTTTATCTACTACTTTGTACTAGTACAAGATATCGGAACCATATCGAGACACCAAGTGACATTTCCATAGATAGTCACACAGAGAAATAAAAAAAAGTAGTTTTCAAAGCAATCGCATGTTTACTACCTTTTTATCTGTGCTCACCAATCTTTTATTCACTATTTTCCATTAAATAGCATGTATATAGTAGTAGCGATACATCAGACATAATTTAACATTGAGATACTTCCTATAACATTCCTTTTTCATTCTTATGGAACATACTTGAATGTATCAAAATCATCTATAGAATTAAAATTAAATTATTTCTATCAGTTAAAAAAATATTGACCGCTTTTAAAATAGTGCAAATAAGCACCTAAGTCCTTTTATTCAAAAAGAAACACTTGGTACCTATTGACGCATTCTGAAAATTGGTAAAAGTATTTTATACCTAATTGAATGCAGATAATTTGTAGTACATTATAAAAAATCCACCTGCACTACGAACCCATAAAATGCATGATACTACAATGTGGTTCTGTCTCATGTTTAACTTGAATTGCCTTAGCAAAAGTTTTCATTAATAAGCAACAAAGACGAAAAAAGGCGTTTTTTGAAAATGTGAAATAATATCTTGCAAGTCTATATATTTATAAGTTCAACCATAGTAGTAAAAGCGCAAAACTAAGAGTACGAGAATGTTTTTCCAGCAAAAAGAATGATTTGCCAACTTTGAAACAGCACGAAAAAGACAAATTGGTATTTCAAATTCATATTAGTTTTATATGGATAACATCAAACGTGGAATTATGTAAAGGAAAATGGAAAACGACTACCTATGCTGTACATATTGGCAAATAGGTCTTTAAGTCTATAATAATTTTTTTCTTTTTCCCTGTATAGCAAAATATGGAAATGGTGGATTATTCATATTTTGTGTTCGAATATCGGAAATGAAAGCTAAAGCAGTGGAGAGTGCGATAAGGTGGGAAAAGAGGACTATTTGACAAGATGACAACCTCCTATATCTACAGTCTCAAATTATTCAGATGAATAGGACCCGTCTGGTTGGATGTAAACGGCGTAGAAGTTCTCATGCACTTTAGATGACTCCGGCGGATCATCTCTACTCTTGATTAATATTCATCTATCTATCCCATGACTAATTTTACTTAGGCGGCAGAGGTAGGGAAACTTGAAACTCTTGTTACTACACAAACTACAGCTCCTGATATTTCATCCTGGCATTTCCATACTTTCTTTGCCGAAAAGTTACGGTTACGGCATTGGGTTTTACGCTCTGGGTATAACAGAAGCGTATATACTTGAAATTGGGATGAGTTGGCGCTTAAACTATTTGTATATAATGGCCACTGAGATATTGTCCAGACTACAGATACTGTCAAATTATAACTTATCATAGTTGGCGAATCAAATAGTTTCAAACTTGTTCATTTCCTCTTCCAATGAATCTAAAATTAACGAATTCAATTAAATCCTTGAGAATATAACGTCCTGAATTTCTAACACATTGAAGTATTAGAGATTTTAAATGACTCACGAAATTAAGTGAATTTCGTAAATGAGATCTGAATTTATTTCGCTCGAGAAAATGGCTAGTTTTTCGATCTAAAAGAATTTGTGAAGTGCTAAGTACATTGGATTTATTTGATTGGCTCTTTTGTAAAAACTTTCGGGTAAATTTTGGAGCCTTGCCCAGATTGGTAATACAATTACTACAATCAAATAGTGAGCACTGTAGATTTTGTAAAGTGTGCTGACAATCTCTATTTTATCAAATAAAACTGAAGAAGAGAGACGGGAACATGGCATTATAATATATCTTCGTACAGGTATGTGCAGAAACACAAATGCCAATAGAGTAAGTTCCTCCGTGTCGTGTGTGCAGTATCTAGTATTTATTCATACGCTTTTCCTATGTACTCTAAGCCTTTCTTTGTAGTCGACTTTCATTAGGACTATTTTCATCTGCAGGGATTTTCCGCAATGCTCTGCTGATCGTTACCTGTGCAGTTGGGCTTATAGTTATCGTCTATATCTATATACCGACAAGAAAAATGTACTCTTACCCGTTTCACAATAATACTAACTAAGTACATATAGTATATCAGTGAAATATAGCTTGCTTATATTCTTTCTGACACTGATGCACTTCTACTACTCTAGTCCTTATTTAATATAGGTCACTAAACTACTAACCGACTTGCCCGGCAATAAATCATTTCAACTAAAATGGACAAAGGTTGAAACACAATATATCAACAAAAATTATTTTATAATGCCTATGTTGATCCACAATTTTCACGTTGCTCTTAAATAAATGCCACTACACTTCTCCAATAATAAAATTCTCTACGTTGTTTATCTTGCATTTTTTATTTTTCTCTGAAATTTTTATTGATTCCTATGATGTTGTGCCAGATTCTAACTCTCACTAAACCAATGGAATATGCAAATATAAATATATACTACCATCGCGGTTATATTGTGGCACCCAAAATGAATAAATAAGACATACAAATAAATTTTATATAGACATAAACATATTTATACGACCTTTGAACTTTAACCAGCAATATAGAGTCTCTGTATTTTGCAAATTCGTTTTCTTGTTCATAAAATTCAATGTCTACTTCAATTGGCTTTGCAAAAAGATACGTATTTATTGCTTTTTTTCATTTTTATCTACATATTTTGCATGCCTGTACAATATTATTCAAGCCATCTGCATGAAAGAAGAAAAGGCTGCTATATTTAACCCTTTTCTGTGGTATTATTGCTACAAATAAGTGAAAGTTAGCTATAGAAATCATGTCACTTTGTCGGCATCAACAATTTGCATCCAATTTGAGATGTATTCAAGTTGTTTTTCCTCAAAGGATGTATTCCCCATGTAAATACATAGGTAAATTGTACACAGTCTCAAAATAGATCCAATGTATAAATAAATGAGCTTGGAACAATAAATTAAGTGTTGTCTCAAATACTATTACGGGCATAATAGGATTTAGAGTGTTGTGTAGTCGGGTTCAAGTAATTTCCTCTTGTTTGTGTTTTGCATGGAGCTCTTTTGAATCATTTCTGTGTGGAGAAGAATCCTTTCAAAGCAGAAAAGAATCAGTAATGTCTTTGAACAGACTTCTTCGTAGTGGGACACGCAATCTACACGTTAACTATCAATAATATTGCATAAGTAGCGACAGTGGAGGTAGTAGCCTAACCAAAACAAACAGATCTACCTAAACGCATCCACCTGGCTGAGCAAGGAAAGGTGAAGGATGACAGTGAAAGTTTTCTATTAACAATAAGTGAATTTATCTAGCGATGCATCTGCTTTAGTCAACAACAACTAGTCTACTTAATATATTGCACGCACTACGGGTATACGAGGAAAGCTATTTATTCCATAGTGCCATGTACACTGTTATTTACTACTTTCATGTCTTTATTTACACTCGCCCTCCTTTATGCGGAAAACCTAATTACAATAGTCATGTAAGGTTATATCCTTTTGTATCATCCTATTGTTATGTATAAGATCCTTTTGATGATGCAACAACAATTGTGATAGGCAATGACACTATTTTTCAAAGAAAATAACACCTAAACGTATTAAGTATGAGTTATCACATTGTTATGATGCAACTATTATACTCAGAAGCAAACAATAAAAATAGGACAGATAAGAATACAATAGCATCTTAAGAATAGCTGTATAAGATAAACCAAAAGCAAACAAAGAAATCGTATTCTTAACCCTCATTGTACTATCTTATATGTACATAGATAGTGTGGTTAGCTCCAGTGTCAATATTTTCCGACCACAAAGAGTACATGAAATATAATCTCCACATCTTTGTAAATATAATTCAATGAAATGTAATGAAATACCTTAACCTTTTAACAATACTATTATTTTTTTAATGAAAAGTAATACTTTTATCCAGGAAATAGTATTCGTTAACATGCATTAACCAGTACACCTTCCCTGAATAGCTTTACACAAACTAGGAATAGAAATAGAACTAATTTTTAAAACAGATATACCCAAATGGAAATTAATGGCTTTCTCTATACAGCTAAGGGTATATTTAATTGACAAGGAAAATCGATTGGATTTTGCATTTTCTATGAACATGAAAAATTACTGCTTGTTTCTAAGAGCTTATATTCTGTCAAATTAATACAACTCGGTTAGCACGTGGACTTAGATTGAATGATATGTGTACGGTTCAGTATCTAAGTAATTGATTAGAAAATATAGAATAGTTGTAGCTGTCCCTCATCAATCAATAATAAATAATGATGAGAAAGTTATCTGAGGATATGTGTAAGTTGTGTAACTCATGTCTTTAGAGTGGTGTTGGGGGCATAAAAAAGAAAGTGAATGTAGCGCGAAGGGCAGCAATAAAGTATAATTAGAGCAGATGGAAGTGATCGAATGGAAGGAGAACAGCTGAGCATTTGATTTGTTTACCCTGAAAACGTTTTCTCTTCCTATGTTAGAAGGGATCTGTCAATTTGTAAAGAATGGTCGAAGAATGAAAGATAAAATATCTTGGTAATTACCTGAAGATGAACTAAAAGGGTATCAGTTACCTAATAATGTGGAGAAAGTGTAAAAGAAGAAAGGAAAATATAATAGGTTGTTTTACTTGTATTAGAAGTTTGAATGCTTTCTCTTCTCTTTTTCAGATCTTGTTGCCTTGCGTGAAGAACAGGAGCCGGGCTAGCCAAAAACTTTCAACTTGGATTTTCTCTGCCAAATGACAACAGTCAACTTTAACAAAATAAAGTTGTCTATCTCCGGATTGAGTGATCGTAGCAAGATCGTAATTTTTTTAATGTGTTCTTAATGTCACCTTGATTTGTAGATTGTAGATAGTAATGATTTTTGGTAATTTTAATAAGTCTATATAATTGGAACAATTGTAATTGATCAGTTTGACAGTTTAAAGGTGACAGGTAAAACTTTCACAATAAACAGAATAGAGTACTGAGAGTTGAGAATAATTAGTTTGCTTTAGGCAGAAACATCTGTCCGCACACACAAGATAACATGAATACAGCACTGGATCAGAGTCTATGCAGTTTCGATGAAAATGAAAGTATTAGAAAGTAAGTGAAAGTGTCTCGTCTTGAATTATCCTTTGAAGGATCTTTGCAGGTACGTCGGTTTGCATATATAGTCCAATTACCGTATGTAATGCAGGTGTAGATTAAAATTGAGTGATTTATACAGAATGTCTATCAATATTTCCTTTACGGATATTTATGCAGTAAGTAGAAAGTTTAGTACACAATATTGTATCATGTGTGAAAGAGATCTTGTGTGTATGAATGTGTCTGTATAATGATAATAGGCTGCACGCGACTTAGAAATTAGTGTAAAAACTTGGTGGAGATGGGATAATTGTTTTTGGTTGGGAAAGAATCTCGTGGAGTTTTGTTGTTGGAGAAAGTAAGATGAGATAGAAAATATATGTACGTAGGTAGCTAATGGATATTTATTTACTAATATCCAGAAGAGAAGAGCGAGGTGGCTAATAGTTGTGAATGGTAAAAGTTTTCTTTATGCAGTAGACAGATAGCTACGAAATCGAGGAACAGAGTGAAAGAGAGGAAGAGAGAGCTCCAAGTTGAACTGCTCGTGCTCGCAGATACAATGACGACTTTCGGGTATTTGCAGCCCGTTTTATTTCTAACTTGTGTGTAGTAGTAGTGGGAAAGTCAACTCCAGCCAGCACACATCTCTGCTGCTACTATGTATGTACATACAAAGTCGCCGTGCCTGTCTATGGAAGTACAGGGTAGTAGTAAGTAGCTATGTAGCAGTAGTGCCTAGTGGTTGGCATTGGCAGGTATTTCTCCTTCCTTAACTCTGTTGTAGTGTTTACGTCTGAGAGTGTCTATTCTATGCAATAGTAAATAGTAGTGAGTGGAGGAGAGATAAGTACAAGCTAAGGGATTCAGGCCAAGCCAAGACATACCGAAAAGGATATTCCCATGTAACGTTAGGCTCTTGCCGATATTATCGTCTTCTGTTGCTGATTTTCCGTATTTCGACAGCAGACGGGATTGAGTCGGAGTGAAATTAACGCGAGGATACGGACATTCTTACGTTACGACTTATATCAGAGTATACACTTTATTTTACGCTACACGGCCAGCTTTAGAACTAAGAGACGGATTTCGCAAGTGCTGTACATACAGTACTATGTACACAATATATATAAGGTATATACATAGGTGGGTACTGCATGCCATTGCCAGCTTAGATTTGGACAGACAGACAACACAGACGGGAGTTACACACAACTAGCATTCTCTAAGCCATACCATTCTGTGCTAGGATAGTAAATACGCGTGCATTCGCTTCCAGAGAGCATGCCCGCCTCGCTTTACTTCATCCTGGTTTACCAACAATTGCTTTAGACTACTCCATACAGCGGGTCAGACGAGGCTTGGCTCTCTTTCGGATAGCAGAATACCCCGTCGTCGCTCGCACACACACACCAAGCTGTAGTAATAGAGGGGATGCGCATCATACAAAACACAAACCGAATTCCCAGCCATTCTCTGCAGAATAATAGAAGGGAAAGAGAGAAACCCTTCTCGCACAGTGAAAGCTAAGCCTGTATTATTAGAGCCAGGAAACTAAACCAGACCACCACTACTATGTATGTAAGGGACGATATTATATCGCATGTATGTGTAGTATATATGTACATATAGATCTGTCATATATCTCTGTAGTAGAGAAATAGAGAAACTCCCGCACTATTGCAGAGAGCACGCTTTCTACTCCTTATCTACTGCTTTATAAGTATCAAATGTATCTTTATATGTACTTACTACAGATATTCACTCTTAGAGTTATTAAATAGCCTTTTCTTCTTTTCCTACACTACAACACTGCCAAGTGTATTAATCAGTCTATAGCCAGTCTCACAAGAAAATGTTTAGCATACCATTCCTTTTTCTACGTACATATAGAGTGTCTTTTAATATAGAAATAGGTAACAGCCCAAAGAGGATAGAAGAGGAAACGGAGAGACCATCATCTCATCACCGTCTTTTACATCTTCCCTTCGCTCACTGCATGCCATGCTTTCCCTATTCCCACCACCACTACGTCCCTACTTACTATGTAACCAGACCGCACACTGCTATATCCCATTTAGTAACTTCTGTATGTACATGTGCTCATCGATCCCACTCACACTCTCTCCCTTCTTCCTTATGTCCCTTATATCAATACGCGTATCACACACACACACCTATACAGAATAGATATACAACTACAGGGTCACTGCTAGAGGCTCTGTATTTCAATACTCAAGTACCGGAAGTGGTGCACCACCTGAAAGAAACTTCAAAAGTTCATTCAATCTGTGCCACACACAATACACGTAAGTACCTAGTCCCTGCTCAGTTACACATCACAAGTTGTACAGACCGTGAAATCAACCTGCTTTTAGTTTTCCCTATTTTCACCACCTCATATACAACTTTTACTAAGGATGAGATCCTCAGGTCTTTGTAAGTAATAACAAAACTAGCCATGGGGGACGGAGCAATAGTGCTTATGACATCTTTGGAAAAAGGACTACGAAAACCTGTAGCAGACAATCCGGAAGTAGCTCTTGACATTTTACAAAACATTGAATTGTTTTTGATTGTACTTGGAATTCCATACAAATCGACTCTAGACTTTTTCAATTTAACTTGTACAAAAACTACCACATCACAAAATCTTGTATAACTTTTTTCTTGAGTGTACTTGTTTAAGTTTGTGATATCTAACACTCACCCTGTCTTGGTATGCGCTGCCACTTTTTCACATTTCCTATCTGCTATCTACTACGGAAACTGAATGACACGCATCAGTATGAGACGATATTAAGTATTACAATGATACTGAGAATTTTGTGTTCAGATAGGTACACTTACTATAAGAGTTCAAAGAGAGATAATTATTAAAAGCTACGTTTTACTTTATGGACATTAGCTGCCGGTAGGTGAGTATGTGCTTTTAAGCTGATCTGGCGAAAAGCATTACAGGAAGTGTATTTATCCATTAAAATCCTTTTAATGTAATCCAGGATTCAGACACCCTATACATGATGTGGTATCATACGTACTTAAAATAATTATTGATATAAGTGCCAGGAATATTGCATGTTAGAGTGCTTTGGCGGAGCAAGTATAAACGGTTTTTATAGATTTGTGATCTTATTAATGTATATGTGAACAGGTAGGATGTTTATTCCACAAGTTCAGTCTAGCGACTAGTCGACTCAGCAGTGGGTTTATTTTCTCCCTCGAGTCGACGGGTCTGACTCACATAGATCTGGACACATATCACACTAGAACACAATCCATAGCCAAAGTCTGACAAGGCATGACATGGCGAGTATCACATCTCAGTCAGTCAGGGCAATGTAGCTAAACGAAACAAAACTCTTGAAAGCCGTCGACTTTTTTCACTTTGCTGCAGCAATTATTCCCTATCTTGAACTCTCGCTAAGGTGTCATTCACTCTACTTATCGCTGTATTAGTTGGAATTCAACTTTTCCAGAAACGATTATATACACATGATAGCCTTCCTTTTTCATTTTCCTTATGCACATTATTTCATGATTTATTATTAGCCTGCATGCATTTAGGATGGAAACGTGAGGAAACTTATTGCTACCTGTCCATTTTCTCCAGCACACATACGTATCTAGTATTATTACAGAGATAAAATAAGTACATTACCTACTAGGTAGGCACTTAACTCCCCATACCAGCAGTAGCAGTTTCAACTCTACCATATTATTGGTAATAGAGGGAAATTTGGAGGAAACTTGCTTGGATATGATAAATTATGTCGCTAGTAGGTACTTACTCTAAGAAGCCAAATAGTGTTACATAAACATAGCTGTGAAAATGGATTCGAATTCTACTCACAAGCTTATTTTGAGGAATATTTAATTTAAAAGTTCCTTCCAGGAATTTTTACTAGCTAAAAAATGTTAAACCACTAGGTGGAATATTTTTTGTTATAATTGGAACAAGTTGATATTTAGGGTATCATTTTTCGAGGGTACGGAATACATAAAGGACGTTACTTATGTTACATACGTTGGTACAGTTTACTTCCTTTGGTTGATTTAGATGCAATTTAGTTGCAACGCAATTGTGAGTTGATGTAAGTATAAAGAATACGACTTGTTGTTTTATGTGCGTTATTCACGCAGAGGGTGAAAGTACAGTCATCACATTTATTATGGAGTTTATGCTTTCCTCTTACAATTCCTTATGCACCCTTTCCAGCCTTTATGTGATTCCTTGCTATATACTCGTGCAAAACACAATGGAAAATACAGTGCCTAATATTTTCTTTACGATAGTACAGCCTCAATTACTATTTCATGCAACACAACTACACTCACTGTTCCACAGCTAAAAATACATTTTTTCACAACCTTTGTACTACTATGGACATTTTTTTTATTATGTTCTGTTCCCTACATGTGTTTTTCATCTAAGCAATTCTCCAAGTGTAATAATCCTGTTTTGTACCTTCCTAGTAATAGCCACTAAAAAACCCATTAAAACCTATCCAATATGTCAAGATTTTTAATACCTTGCGAAAGATTATCGTGCTTTACTATCTAGAGATTTATCAATTTCATTAAGCTTATCGGATTATATGCCTTCTAATTTATTAGCATTAACGCAAAAGGGTCAAATATTGTACCAAATGGATTTATCGATTCAACTTACTATTTATAGCGAATAATATTTGGCTAACATATATCGTACTTGCAAAAAATGCTAAAGTGTGCATGCAATATTTGCGGAAAGGTTAGCATTCCTTTTTTGCACTAATAACAGTATCCAATATACTAAAATCTCCTTATTAATTTAGGTCTTCATAAGCTATTATCAAACATTTAGGTCGATAATTACAATAGATAAAATCTGTTGTGTTCCAAAGTAAACAAAATTAACAAAAGTATAGCTGAACTCCAATATTATACTACTCAATACGATTAAGAACAAGGTCAACCAGTTTTTTCAGCTAAGTATAATCTAAAAATATAAAATGCAAATAACTTTGTTTTCAATTTTGGTGAAACATTCGAAAATTCTTAGGGATCAATTATTTGCAGGCGTGTATTGGGATCAGGTTATATTTTTCTATTTTTAATGACAACTTTATGGCAAGAGTTTTTATAACACTGAGAAAATATACAGATAGCAATGACAAAAGAAATGTTTACAAAAGCAACAACTTAAAAAAATAATTATACATATTACTTTGTCCTATAAATTTCCTAGTATGATTAAATTGTTCCTAAAGCAGGAACAAACAACATATATTACGATAGTATTATTGCAAATAGAAATTCCGAGGTAAAATGAAAGCCAATTTATAAGCATGCATTTTTTTATCTTTTAATCTGGTTATGGAAAATATTCGCAACAGGGGTTGGCAAAATATTACGTCATAAAATCCAATGATTTGTAATTCATTACTTCGACCCCATTGTAATTTCATTTGGTGTGTAAAGAAAAGAAAGGTAATAAATAACATAAGTAGGTAAGTTGTTAGTCACAGAGCAAGGACAGGTCATAATTATGTGCAAATATGCACACCATTATTATTATTAATCTTGTTGTTGTGGCAGTGCCGAACGCAACGGGAGAACAAATCAATGTACAAAATCTTAATGTGTTTAAAAATAGCTGAATGTCTTATGAAACAAGAAAGTAACATAATTTGGGACATAAAGAGTACTTAGAGAAGGGTAAGTAATCGTGTAAGTTAGAGAGCTGGGTTGACATGCTTTTACCCTTTGTTGAACGGGTACTTGTATGCAGAGTTGTGTTACCCTCGGTAAGTAAAGTACTATGTCTTGATGTACTTATCAGCCTCGAGATAAAAACGCTCCCTGCAATAAACCTGCAAGATTAGATTGAAATATATTTCTGGGAATGGCATGTAGTGTTTTATGTTTGCGATGGATTGCATCACACACAATGCATGAACTTGGAATGGAAAGCTAACCACACACACAAAATGGAATAGAGTCTTATGTGTGAGAATGGAAATTGGATTGGATTTCGGGGCGTTGTGTTTCCAAGAGCAAGTCGACTTGATTTGGTTTACTATGTTTGGACTTGACTACATAACAGTCTTCCAATCGAACCTTTTGCATTGCACAAGCACATCATAAATTCTTTTAAAGCATATACTTTCATCCGAATATATAAAAACTTATGTCTTGTATTATCCTGTTTAAGTCTTCTTTTGTTGAATAAGATGTACCGAAGCATTTTATAGTGTCTCCGAATTATTTTACAAAATAAAAAATTCATTTTATTCCAATCCTATTGCTTATTCACTCCGTTTTTGTTGATTCAAATTCACAATACAACTGTATTTAATATCATTAAAAATGTAAAATACATTTTTATTTGTGCCATAAACTATCTCTATAGTAACTATAGCTTATAAAAGCTTTTTATAGATATTTAGTATCGCAGAAATGAAATAGGAAAAAGGAGAAATATGATAAATGGTATCTCAAAGTGAACTACTACGGGCAGTGAAATGGGAAGGATGTTGATATCTTTCTACGCATGTATCTATCCACTCAAAGAAATGCTTGCTGATGAACTCAGTCCATATTTTATGCATTTACTAATTTGTTTCCACTAGGGTAAATATCACTTTAGATGTCATAATTGTATAGGAGCGCATGGAAAGTAAATATTTACAGTTCATACGCTATGTTGGGTAAAAATGGAAAACACATCAGGGGGAAATGTCGTAGACGCTCAATTTCAATGAGAACTTGAAATGGAAGAGTATGCATTATTTAAGCATAAACAGTTTCCTAGTTTCATTAAAATCCTTTCATCTACGCAATTTGTGTTCCGCTAACATCAGTAGCTGAATATTTAGTCATTACTGCCATGCTGTAACATAGTAAAGAATATTCCAATGATATTTTTATGATTTGCTCCTTCTGCAATAAAACATTCTTGATACACATTTAACAAGTTGGAAACATCAAATGTACTTCATAAGAAATAAAGCGGGGTTGGTATTAGGCGAGGCAGTACTTATTAATTTAGCAAATTACTGACATTCAATTTCCTTCCGTGTCTGCAAACAATTTGACACTTTAGGCTTTCCGAGATATAATGGCTTTCCTTTTGTATGCAAAACTACTTTGAACATAATGCAACACGGTCAGGCTATTATTAGCATTATAATAGAAAATATAATCGTGTACAATATGCTTCAATGTGCAATATCTACCTTACTCGGAGCATAATGAGAAAAAATTGAAGACGAGTCTCCCTTCAAATAAATTTTTGCAAAGACTACCAACTACTTTAAAATGCATTGAAGAACAGGCGTCATTGTATGGCTTTTGGTATTGTATTTGGCATTGTTATATAATAGTTGTATAACATAGATATGGATATATTTATGTAGCTGAAAGCTATTTCTCATACATAATAATAATGCAATAATAATGTAATTGAAATGAATATCTGCAAAAAACCCTTCAATAAAGTTCACTTGAGTTCATTGTGGCATCTCAGCTCATTGGCATGCCTCTTCCATGGTGAAAATTCTAGACAACATAATCCTAACTCCCACCACTTTCCATTCTGTTGCTTCAAAATCGATTCTGTTGATTTATCTAACGAAATATCCTAACGAACTAATATTAGCCACTTTATTTTGTCAATATCGTAGGTTCTTTTATACAATGGAAGTTATTAGCATGTAATTTTAACCTTTATCAAAAACTATGCACAACAACCTTGCTAACTGTAAAGATGTTGATTTGAAGCTAATAGTTAGTAGGTTATGCCTTTATGACTTTTGAATCTTTTCAAATGAAAATGTCATAAACATTGTAACTTTTGCAAACTATGCTTTATTCTTTTTACAGACAAATGATTTCACGCCCTTTACAATACATTTTGGTACTTGATGCAGAAAATAATACTTTACAGGTTCCTGGAAGTTTTTCATCCATGAATATATATAAAACTTGTTTAACTTATATTAAGGTTTCTTATAGCCTTTGTGCATGATCACGATAATAAGAGAACATTTAATGCATCAATTGCTACATTAACAATCTTTGATTGAACTGTACAGTTGAAATTAAAAGCGGAAGCAAGCAACGTAGAAATTAATTTGAGTAATAAAGATTGTAAGTACTTTTGAACTTTTTGTTTGTACCTAACGTGAAATGATTATTTCTCTGCTTCTTTGTTACATGGTGAGTAACATATCTCTGAATTTGAGTTACTAGTGAAAATTTAGTATAGAGTGTACAGCAGAAGCTACTTATTATACAATAATGTGTCTCCTAAAGATTCTACTGAAATTATATTAAACATTAAATTATAATAGCCTTGGTTATTATTAAAATTTATTACATTTCATGTAGTACGCATAAATATTTTGCAGTGAGCGAGTGACAGTCCATTTCTACTTCAATAAAATAGTCTCTCTATTGAGTATTAAGGGTTAAGGTTTTCCATGAAATTAGTAATTTATCCGGTCTCCATCATTGGCATGGGCTTTGAATATTTTAAACAATATAGGTTAGCTATGCGAAATATTTCTAGTCCATGCAAAAAATATTGATTTGACTTTCATTCGAAACTTGACCACATTTTGACAATTTGTCTAGATATACTTCAGAAGAGATTAGTGAAATAAGCATTCAACAAAATGGTATTACAAAAGATTATTATAGTTTAGTCTTTGATGCTTGCAGCTTTGGAGGTTGAGGAATGTAAGCCTTTGTTGTACAGTTAAGTTAGTAGAGAGAGAACAAGTCGAAAGGGAAGGAAGAGGGTAAAATTCTAAATAACTAATAATGCATCTCTATTATATGCCTACTTACATGTTATTATGAGTGCATATGAATGAAAGCATTGCATTCCAAGTTCATTGTGTCATACAAAGAACCGTGGAATAGAAAATGAAGATGTAATGACTCCTCATCCTCTCACACAAGAGAATCTCAACTGACAATGTCACGTATAAAAACCAATAGTTTTTTGTCTGTCGTGATTGATGCATCAATATTTATATAGATATACTAAGTTAGGCAAGTATTGCTCATAGTAAATTTATTCAATGCACTAATACTACCTTATAGCATACGATTCAAATTTTATTGACAAAAACGCCTATGGGAAATATGTACGCAATGCAGGTATAATGGGAGAGTAAAAATGGAAAGAAGTGTTAAATATGGATATGCCTAATTTAGTCGTGTACAAGGTTAAGTATGTTTAGGATATTAATTATCCCCGTTTGTTGTTTGCGAAATTTATTTCTCTTTTAATAGTGTGGCGGAAAAGAAATTTAAATGAAGGAAGGAAATGTATTTTTGTGTAAAGTGGTAAAATAGTGGTGAGTATATAGTAATTCATAGGTAGGCTCATTATTATTGTGTAGAATAGTAAACAATGGATGTCTAGGAGAGTTTGGAGATAACGTTGCAGAAAATAGCTGTCTGTGAGCTATTCACCACATTTTTATTTGGCAAAGAGATGGGATTACGCTATGCTGCATTTGCAGATTGCATGTAAAGCCACTCCAGTTATCGCCTTCATGTTCTTGATACACTAATGGGAGATATAAGTAGAACACATGTAGTCACATCACGGTAGACGGAGCAAGAGAAAAAAAAAATTCCCTGACTTTAGTGAACACCGTGCAATAGAGTTCAGGGAAGAGATTGTATAATAATGTGTAATGGAAAATGGAATAGCGTAGTAGTAGTAGGTAGGTAATAGTAGCCGCGCTAGTAATAATAGCATGTAATAGCCAAATCCACGAAAAATACATAATCAGAATAAAGCACGACCTAGGAATAAGAAGATAAATAAGGAGAAATAAAGAAGGGTTATCAACCCTTTTGTAACTTCTCATTGTGTTGTGCTAAGTAGTCTTATCATCTTCAAAACTCATTCATTCTCTCGCTCACCAACTACATACATATTTTATATCTGGACTTACCTCACTGACACTAAGCTTTGCTTTACATCAAAATGAATGCATATACTATCTCTAGGTATTTACATAATAGACGCAAACATCTAACTTAATGCACACAACAGCCAAAAGTTAAGCTGCAGATTAGATTCATTCTTATTAGCCATGCATTTGTAATTTCAACCTTGCTCCGATGCTTATTTTTATTTTCCGTGTCTAGTTGTAATAGTCAGAGTGTTTCTGATGCATGAGACATGAATAAGCACCATACACACACATTCTTATTTACATGCTATTGTGCTTATCTTTAGTACGTGTAACGCCTTATTCTACCGATCTACACCTCATGGATAAAATATTAAATCTACCTACCCATGCCACTCACTTTCTAACATGCAAATAATAACAAAGAATGAAACTTCCTAAAGTGTAATACAATTAATGAAATAAAATCTTGTGCGGTAAAAATAAATGATATTCATCATTCACATGAAAATAAATCCAAACAAGTTCACGGAATTTTATATATAGTATTCAACCAAACATTTAGTTCTATATCCCAAGTAAATAAAATCGAAAACCTACATTTACATATTTATTCCGTAGAGATACTCTATATTGTTTTCAGTAAGGATTACTTTTCTTGTTATTTTACTGTTTATGCAGTACCAGAATTTGGAATACCTGGATGCAGTACATATCCTAACGAGATATGTTAGTATACTAATTTGCTCCACCAATTTTCCGTATAATAACCCCTGAGAGTGTGTTGCATTATCTTGCATAATGATATCTGTTGATTATTAAGAGCCATTAGGAAGAGGAGGTATTTATTATTTTGTACAATGAGTAACCGCATATAGAATACGGAAGCAACAAAATCATTTCCATGGCCATGACCATGCCCGGGTTAGGTCACGCTCATGTTCACCTCTTGAAATAAGCCACCCGATGGTATTATAATATCCTTTTTCAACTCCCCTATTAAATTACGACCATTTTTTATCACCATGTGAGTTTCTTCTTGCGTTCATCCCAAATGTTGTATGCAAGATGAGGCAAATGAACAAAACAAGTATAATCAACCACTGTGAGGTGTACCTTAATGCCAAAGTAAAACTTATGCTTTGAAAGTAGAGCGTTTAAATACTACAAAGCATATCACACGACCAACTGTACTGTTTTGTACTGTATAAAGTCAAAAGATCTCAAAAGACGGAACCAGGTCCGTAGTACTCAAATGAAAGTGCTTGTATAATGTTCTGTGTGTTAGTGGCAGTGCATGACATACTGTAAAAGAACAAAGGATCCAAACATGATAATGGCACTTTTAGTTTTACTCGTTGAGCATTTCATATTATAATATAATTTATAGGTCTCTTATCTTTATATATAGATTTTCATTGCGCCATAACCCATGCTTTTGATGTTATCACTGTTGTTTAATTGCTTCGATGTATACCTTGTGTGATTTAATCCGCAATGCGAGCCTTCTTCTTGTAACCACCTTACTTTATTATATATCCACCTAAACCAGTCGTTTTACTATATACATTACTACCACTATGTAATATATATAGAAAATCCCTGATCTTTGCATGTAGAATTGATTACATGTTAGAAAAAATGCATGTACATGAGTATCGAGTATATTTTGTAAACACAGTTGTGGTTTTATTTGTTGTTGTTGAGAAATAAGCTTTAGTTTATACATAAATTAACATTGCAGTGACAGACAGACAGCTATGGTAATCGTATAAGCCTAATGTCGCTCTTAATCTCGACCCACCAATATCAACGAATTTTTTGCGTCGCTATATTTCTTGTATTTTTGTAAGCCTTGTTTTTCTGTAAGGAAATGTGAACTGGTTTGTAGCCTCCTCGTGAAGGATTGGATATACTGATACAATTGTAACCTGCCGTATCGCATCACAACGGATGAAATCAAAAGTGTATAGCTACCTATCTTGTAAGTTATCATCACGTGCAGCAGACTGAAAATATCTTCAATTCACATTAGTCAATAAAGATTTGGTTATAGTATGTACTGGTATTTAACTGAACATTGTTCAAGAAGTCGTAATTCTGATAAGAGTATAATAAAATGCTTCAATATCCATGTAAATGATTTAGGGTTCTACAACTATTTAATTCTAATCGAAAGCTTTAATGTTACTCTTACTATCTATTAACATGAAAATTATTTATCGAGCTGCATTACCGTATTCTAAATACTACAAGAAAATTTTACGTGCTGTAAAATTAATAGCTAGCCCATTGTAGATGCAGCATTGTTTTTGGCAACTATTGCAACTAAGTAGCAATAAATTATAAACTATTGTGTAATCCTAATAAGTAGATTGTTAAATACTCTGCACACAGTTTCAGCGATTATTATTTCTGCATGATTTTAAAATCTTCTGACTTACATCCATTTGGCAATAGGACGAGATGAATGTTTTATACAGTTCTTCTTACCGTACTGATATCGCATAATTTGTAAAAGTATTATCCTGTATCCTGTATTTAACAGCTAAGTATTTCAGACAATAATGAGTATTAAATTTGCTAGGATTTAAGTAGTTACATTTATCACAAATCCTCACAGGTGTGGCCCTAAGTGTTTCTAGATTTTACAAAAACTACCTGAAGGCTGATGAAATTATTTAGATAAAAATTCATAGTGAGATGTAATTAAGTTGGAGATGAGAAAATGCAGGCGAAGAAAGTTCCCAACAACCTGTGGACTGCTTTATCTAGCTAGTCTGACTGTTCAGACAAACAATAGATGGGAACTAAATAAGCTGCAGAAAATTCTCGGTTGTTTTGATACCTGCATTCACAATTCATTTCCCCGCACCAAATATTAGCACGTAGGTGGGAAATAAAGTGCTACCTAATTTACGATTATAACAGACAGAATGCCATTGTATACTGTAGACTGGGAAACATTCAATTTAAATACGGATTTGACAATTCCTAGACTCCCCTCGGAAAATTTATCACACAGTTGTTTAATACATTTAGAAGTCATATAGCTAACCCGTTAACTTAGCGTTCTGAAACTGTATATACTAGGACTTAGCTTATTTACTGTTATATTGTCAACTTCATTTAAAACAGCATTAATAATTTTATATGATTATAAAAGATTTTAATATGCTACCAATTGCCATAATGGCATATGCAATCTGTAAGAAGATAGAGTTAAGTATTAGTCAATAACATTTAGGAAATAGGCGTAACACTATATTTTTACATTTACAGGTTGGACATTAAATAAAATGTTGCAATGAATTTGCTGAAAAAATAAATGACATATTTAATATTAAGTAGTATGGATGCATTTGAAGGTTGAAATTTAGACTCGCTAAAACACGTAGCTATAACCTTAACCATACATTTTAAACGTTCGTTTATGACATTTTAGTCTGATAAATAAGAAGCACAATGTTTAAATTAACTTCCATAATAATAATTTCTATAATAATGCCAAATAAAGGTTATTAAGTAGTAAATATACTATAAACATTGACATGTTTTTGAAATAAAAACGGATTTGGGTAATAATTATTTAATGGTATAGAATAAGTTGAAATGGAATCTGTCTTTGTGTTAAGGTTAAAAGTTGCAAAGATAAAAACTGTCCATTCCATGTCACTGATGCATAATGCATGAAAGTACGTTTAGTTTTATGGGAAGATTTGTATCTCATTTACTCAATTTACACCAACACCCAGCTTTAAAAACTATTAACCCAAACACAACTAAAACTAGGAATTTTTGAAATACAAAGCTTGTACTAATACATACTGTGCATGCAAACAATCAAGTATTTATGTGCAACTATATAGGTAAAGATATCTAAATTATTTGTGCGTTATAATAGTTTTATCTTAGATTTAAACGGCTTTAATGTGTTTTGAAATGTTATACTGTACTTGCTCTATTTATGCTTAGGTCCAATATAAATGTATTTATTATACACGATATTTATTATAAAATAAAATGTAAAAAGGCTTTTATGACCATTCCATGACATTCAGATTTTAGCATGCTGGAGTTTCTGGTACTTTTATATTTTACGTTGTCGGATTGCAATAGTAGAATGAAGTTTGATTTGCGGATTTCCCGTAACTCTAAAAAAGTTTGTGGATTTATGAGCCTTATATGGAGGTTTTACTATGCGTATTTCAAATTCGTTTAACATATATCATGTAAGCGAAGTAATCGTTTGTAACCAATAAATGTAAATATGTCTGAAATAGTTTTGAAATGGTCAGCATACATATGCCAATATAAATCTGACGGACTACCGAAATTACAAAAGTAATGTGGAAAAGTAGTCCGTGCCATATACGAAATAGGTTGGCTTACAAGTTGTATTACTCTCACGAATAAAAATATTCTGTCATTCTTTCCTCTTAAAATATAAATAAAATGTTTAATGTCATTTTTATTACTGCTCTTGGTTTCCTCTGTTTTTCCTTGCTGTTTATATTGACTAAGGCCAAATCATCACGACGAGTATTTCGACATGACTTATAATTACAATTGAGACTAAATTTATACAATCAAGATTCCTATTAGTATCCATAGGCAATAGTTAATACCAATAGCAATACTTATTTCAATTTTTGTAGTATTGCATAATAATATACTAATATTTGCTTTAGTATGTACATATTTGAAGAGTGAATTGATATTTAAAAATAATCCTATAAATGCAAACACTTGTTTGTTTTTCAGAAGCAACTGGATTGTGTTTATTCCATTTGATTATATATTATTTCGAGAATGTTTGTTGTAAGATATTTTGGCATTTATGTAGCATATGATTTGTTTTCAATTGTTTTATTGGTTAAATGAAGTAACATGTACTTTACGCCTCTCACCGTCTGACATGACAAATTCGGATTTGTCGTCAAAGATTTGTGATTGTTTGTGACACCCGCACATTAGATGCCATTAATTTTCGCTGTGTCATTTTATTCCTGCCTTAACACTCTTACATAGAGGGAACGAAGCAAATAAATCAGACGACCTAGGTACATTACAATATGTCTGGTATTACTTGTCACCGAAGTAATGCCTAATTGGGATGAAAGACAAAAGGGCATGAACACAGGCGATGGTTAGAAGAAAGACGAGTTCAGTCAGAGCCATGAGTTTACTTACACGGAGGACAGGGCAGAAAAATTGAGAATTCCCTGAGTATAGCCAAATCTAAACTCCACTTTCCACCACCCATCATTTCACACTTGGCTTAGCTTGACGTTTTAACTGAAGCATAGCATAACTATCACCTACCTAACTGCACAGCATTGCATAAAACGGATAAGAGTTCTTTTCTAACACCTACAGATTTGTCAAGCATTTTCATGTCCACAATTTGCAAGTGAAATCCGTTGAACCGAAACAATCCAAGGACTAACTGAATCAGCTCTATCTGAATTCTAAATTGCACTCACCTTGAAACTTGAGTCCATGTATCTAAATTCCACGTGTTAAAATTACAATAACTATCTACTACTTCTCTCGATCCTTTCTATACACTCTTAATGAATCTCAGTAGTACATTCACAAGGTGAAATAACTGAACAAAACCTTTGCTTATTATATAGCTTGTAATTAGCCTTTTCCGCCACATTTCACTTAAGTGTACTAACTACAGGATCAAATGACTAAACCAAACTGAACTAATTAATAACTGTCTACCGAGTTGAGTTAGTACTCCTGTTGTTGTCACGTATTCACACCAATAAAATATCGACAGCTTAATTTCAATAAAACTTTGTGCTCTCATATAATACAATTTATCTGAATGTAAATTAGTAATGACATACTTAAGCTTGTAATTAATTTTAGCAAACTAAAATAGCATAATATAATTATGAAAATAAAGAGGAAAAGAAATAACTTTGCTATTTAGTTTCACGTTCCTTTTTTGTATACCAATTTTCCTATTAACATGAATACATGTATACGGCTCTTTAGGTATGTATTGACACATCGTCCTTTGCTTGCCAGATTAATACACTGAAAACTATTTGAGGAATGTTTTGTACATTACATAGAAACTTATAACATTTTTTAATGGCCAATACAGACAATACTGTTAGTTCATTGCAAGAATCTGTATTTTACAGGCTATTTTTTGTGATAGTCATTATTTATCAATGACGTCTAGAAGATAGATAAATTTTAGCTGTGGGCACAGTAAATTCTAAGACATTTCATCAAGGAGTTAATTTAAAAATTAGGAGTAAACTTAAATGTGCAAGATGCAAATGAGAAAACCTGGTTGGTTCTGTTTTTAATTGGTCCATTAAGAATTCTCATCACAAACATATTATTTACAAATTGCATGATGCCCTGAGCATCTTTCAAAGGATGAAACAAAATAGGAAGTGGAATTATCGTTGCAAGTAGCTATTTATTATTTCGTAGGTTTTACTTCTCTTTAAATATTCATGACATCCGTATTTACATTAACTACTTCCGAGAAAATGCTTATTAAAAAGTGTCCAAAGGATACACGAGGAGTAGTCTCAGTATCTAAGTATGCTTAAAACCATATAACTTTTTGTGAGAACACATCTTTGAATAAACAATGTAGAACATTGTATATGTATCTACGTTCCGCGGCTTATTATGGCAATTGTAGCAGTCTTAAGCGTTTGAATTTTGAAACAAGCAGGAAACAAAGTTTGTGGAAAAGAGCTGATTGTGGTTTTTGTTAGAGTCGGTGATTGTGAATTTATGGGTAACGGGCTCTTACTTACTTTATTGTATTTCAAAGAGGCAGGTAACAGTATCAATTTCCTAACTCCTTTGAAATTATAAAAGTTGTTCAAATAACCTTTTGACTTTAAAATATTAATGATGTACAAATACCAAAAACTACATGAAAGGTTTATTTCGTAATACAAATCGTCTTTTATTTCATGCTGCGAATATTGCACAAAAGCCTGAAACTGACAAGGTGGATCTTGTCTGGTCTCCTTTTTTTAAAATGAGTCTCTTCAAAACAAAAGCATTGAGCTCATGATTATATTATTAAAATAGACACGACTTGTTCATTGTGCACCGTCCACTTAATTTCAAAGTCAGGCGACTACAAGCTTTCACGTTTTCGTCTTTCTTTTTGTACTTGTCTTTACTGCAGGCAGCATTTTCATGGAAATCAAATGACTCATCCAGTAAGTCAGTAACTATCCATCCGCAGACGGAGCTGTACACAAAACTTGTGTAATTAGAGATGAACTACTGACTTATACGTCTTTTGTAACTACGTGACTATTCAGAACTTTCAGGACAACTTAGCCATCTTTATATAGTCAATATCAAATTGCAAGAAACAAACGACGTGCTTTAAATTCAATTCTTTGCAACAAAAACATTTAAGGAAAGATTGAAAAACCGTTGCAGGTGTTTTGCAACAGTATTTGTCAAAATTTTAATTATTATTCGACTTTTTAGAAAAGAAAACCAGAAGAAAGAACTACTGTCCCATTTTCTTTTAAAAATCCCTATAATTTTAGTAGTAAAGCGTAGTAGTAAGTGACCTAATGGTTTCAATTCTATATGATGTAATAAATAAAAATCCTGCAGTATTTTTCTAAGTGGCTCGTAGACCAGTAGGTAATCCCACTGCAAGGAAATGATGTTCCATTTGAACCACATTTAACATAGTAGACAGAGTAAGTAATGGTTATTTCGAAGATATAGTTTTTTCTACCTTCAAATGGTGGCTATTTAGTGTTACGAGTAAACCACAACGGTTTATTATGCTTGTGATACCACAAAATTACTTAGTACAGTCAACCTGCCACCAAGTTTTTCCATGTTGACTTTGGCACTGTTTCCTCTTCCAAACAGCTTTAGGAAAGACAAATAATAAGCAAGAACAAGTACACGAACATCTTGTCATGTTTTGTTTGCGCTCTGTACAGGAGTAAAACGGAAATGTGCACTCAATTATATACATCTGCAGAGAAAACGTTTACATCGTTGTATATCCTGATGTGAGCACATCTATTGTTACTTATTGTTACATCCATACGTTTCTATTGTAGAATGTCTCCATCTGATATTCAGATCAAGTTGTCTTTACATAAGCTGTTTAGCGTTGATTCGCTAAAACCTTCTCTTCGCTATGACTAATCAGTTTACATTTAAATATTTTGATACTAAGCCCGATAATGCTCATGAAGTGTTATACTACCACACAAAAAACTCAATGTGGAAGTGTAAAAGTAACAGATCAACTATCCTTAGTTTTTGTTTGTATTTGCCAAAGTGCAATGCAATGAATCATGGTATGTGTTGAGTTGCACATTGCAAAGTTGTAATTCCATGTAGGTAGTAGTAGAGAGTTGCTTTGTCTGTTCTCAACTTTTGTGCCCGATCATTTCTACTTTTTATAGAAATCTACTCAATACGTGACAAATTGTTCCTCAACATGCTACCCACAAAATATAGAGCAGCAAAATTTCAATAATGATATCTATAACTAAAAATGTTATTTGAATTCGATGTAGATTATATTATATCCATGAGTATAGGCAAAAAGCATTACATAGATTTGCTTTTCCTTTCAACTAACGAAACTTCTATCTTTTTACCGTGCTTGTATTATTCTCTACTGAAATAAAAATGTTTTTATTAAATCTGTAGGTTCAAGATAGCTCAGTCAATAAAAATGAAGTCAACCGGATCCCAAGATGTAATGTCAATTGGTGGTTTCTGTATACTAAAAAGGACCAGGCAACACTTTAGAGTTTATAAAATTCAAGTCAACTGAAACTTAGTAGAGGAGCTATAACATCCATCTATTTAATACGCTTTCCTTTAAATTGTATTATAATCTACTTAACATGCATTAATGCTATAGTGATATATACTTAGTAGTAATTTATATCCTCAGTCCCAAAATTTTTGCAGCGATGGATTTTTGTTCCATGTTCGGTACTTAGTATGTATATACAAATACAACGAAGTACATATTTATAGCCATCGTTTGCAATTACATCCATGAGTTCACTTAACTCTACATTTGTTCATGAGGCATCCAATTCATGAGAAGAGAGCCATTAAACAATTACACACTACTTAAACTAACATTACCAAACATCCTTAAATTGTAATAGCTAGACTTTGTACAAATAGCCTTCCCTAATAATTGCTTAGGCTTACAAACAAAGCAAGGTTTGCATAGGAACTACAAAACTGTCTATCCAGACAAACACACCGCATCCTCCGTTTAAAATAATTATTGACACATGCTAGAGGGAACTAATTATTATTGGTTATGTACTACACGGATTTATGCAAAGCACAAGTTCATGCACTTATGTTCTATATCCCATGCTTAATTATCTCTACAAAACAAACATTCAATGTAATAAATATAAAGCTAGATGATTTACGTCCTGTAACATACACATTCCCACCAAAACAGAGTTCATCTGGCTACTTACTAAACTGAAGCATTACCCAGTCGCTGGCTAATATCAATTTTGCCATTATTAATTACCTAATGCCTGGTGAAAATATAAAATTCCGGCTTAACTAGAACATGTATACAAATATCCTACTAATTCCAAAATATGCGAATAATTTATTGTACTGTTTCTGTTTACTGTCTGCCGTACAGTTTGTTACTTTAGACCATCTGCATAGAACTTTTAATTTACAAATAATATATTCATGTCATTCAGGAAAGGGAGAGGATGACAATTGTAATAAAGATGTTTCATGATAGGTGTTTTATAAAACTGCTATCAAGAGACCATCAAACAATGCCAAACATTTAATATGGGCGTACCCTTTCAACAAATTAGTAATTTATGCATCGCATAACAAATTATCTCCCATGATGATTAGCTATAAATTATTAAGGGTTTGTGAAAAGCCAAAAGTCTACTAATACTAAATATTTAACTGCTAGCCATTAATTCTCCCAGTTGTCATTTAAAATAAGTAATACACACTTACAGTCTCACCGTGAAGTACTAAATGTATTTATCTCTTTACCATTATGTATCAGCATCGCTACATTATTAGTTTATTTGGTCGTTAAGATTTAAGATACAAAGCAATAATTTAAAGGTGGGTCCAGGAAAATAAAAGACGACTGTATGTATTTCTGTTGGAATTTAAAGCAGTAAAGAGGTAATTGGCTAATGGCAATATCAGAAGGAATGCCATTGATTTAAGTTGATGTAATGAAAAGAGCCTTCAACAAAGCACACTAGGCATTTGTTAGCAAGATGTCTAGTGGAAGTGTTAAGTAAATAACGCACATTGCATAGAGTATTTCTGCATACAAAAGAAAATATACAGTAGAGCCGGCATTATAATATAATTCTGAAAATTTGTATTCATTATAGAGTGCAGAAAGCGTAGGAGGACTAAAGACGGCAAGTAAATTGTATAATATTGGATAATATGAGACGAAATTGTGGAATTTTGTTGAATGCATGCAAACTATGGGATGCTTCGGGTTGGTTGGTGCACATAAATGTAAAATTCAGTACAGAATTGTATTATCAAAGTGGGAGAGATTTATAGACTGAAGAACCTCCACGAAGAGGTAAAGTCAACGTGAAAATTGGTAAAATGGGATTCAAATTCAAAGCCTCTAGTCTCGTCCAGACGATCTCACGTATGGAGTGAAATTCTGTGAATTGAATGCAAAATCCTTCGCCATACAGTTACTCACTCTCTACACACAAATATCCTGAGTCTCTGTTGCCATTCACAACAACACAATCAGTCGAACCGAGACAAGGCCATACACTGTAACTGAATAGCTACCCTGTCTGCTCTACTATACCATATACACGAGATCACTCAGACATCCCAGTTCGTTACCTACACAATGCACTTAGAGATAAGCCACATAAGATCAGCAGATCACGTTCCCATGCATTCTCTTCTAAGCTTATATATACATAAATACTATTATGTGCAAGTCAAGCGAAGAAAGTCTCCGTGCATCATTCCTAAGTACGCAATATAAAAGTGCATACTGATTGCAAGTGACTATTTAAGTACAACGCACACTTTGAACATCCCAAGTTCCTTTAGCCACTTCATTTTTCACTTTTTGCAGCCGTGCACTAAATACAACTATATAGTATAATAATATGAGAACAGTTTATATAGATATAATTTATAGCTTTATTACTGACTCTCTGAAATTATTCTCTTCCTTTGCCCTTACTTTATCTGCTGTAGTTTTTTGTCGTTCCAGATTAATAAGCCTAGCTCCTGGATATATTATTTTAGCTATAGCTATATAACTTTCCTAGTATTAAAAAATCAGATTACGTTTGTGTTGAAGCCAGAGTAAGTGAAGAGGACAATAGTATCTATAATAATAAGAGATATACTTAGAGCACTGAAAGTGTATCAACTACTCTTAATGGGCTGGGCAGTAAAAAAGTCTTTTCGTCATTCCACTCCATGCTCCAATTGAATGAACTCCCAGGAAAAGTAATAAGAAGGTAAATACTGAAATGGAACTTTTCTAACTTGCTTGCTGGACAAAAATAAAACTCTTTTACTGAACTGTAGCCCATAAGTAGAGTTATATATTGACGAAATGGAAAATGGTATGTACATACGTCACGATCACATTGTTCCATCTGAAAGGGAGACAGGCAGGTCAAGTATAGTAGTGAAGTACATGCTGTGTCTAGTCAGGAGAATAAAAGACGACATTTTTTGTAATTGATTGAGGAATCGCCATATGTATTCTATCAATATCATTTACAAAAAGCACATTTTGTCACATTTTCCGAATACTATAGTACAAATTTTAATTTGGGACTCAGAGTGTTTTCCTTTTTAAGGCAATTTATATCAATAAATTGTAACGTTCCAACATTACAGTAAATGTTTATAGAATAAAAAGCCTTGGCAGCATCTGTGACCAGATATATCTAGAATCAAATTTTGGTAACCAATTAAATGGCAGACTTCAGTCTTTTTAAGATTATTTCACGGATATTGCTTTTCCTAAAAGGAGCGGGGGAGCACATTGTATGGAATTAAAAAGGTTTATTGAAATGGCAGCAGAAAAATCTGGAGCAGTGGAAGGGGCAGAGATAGGTTTAGCCTGGGTTTACTCTACTTGGCTCATCCTTCCGACATTTCCTGATAATAAGATTTTCATGGAAGCATTCTAAAGCAAAGTATTGTTTTGGATGGCATTGGAAATGGGAGTGTAATATTTTTGTTTATTATAGAGCTTAAAAGGATTGGGATGACTTCTTTTCCAGGACACATGTGCTAAACAGGAGCGAACAAAACAGTTTTCTGTTTAGAGTGCACAGTAAATAAATACATAAATATGCTGGCTCAGCTTAATTCAACGACAAGATGACATGTCCAAGGGACAGAGACAGGCTGGTAGGTATACTAGGTAGATATTTATTTATTAGTAGGCAGAGATTTAGAAAAGCGTGCCAAATGTCTACCTTCGCAAACTAAAAAAGCTTTCAGTTAAAGCTTTGGGACTGCGTCGCGAAAGCCATAAAAAATTTACAATTTATCCCAAACTGCAATGAAATGCAATAGAATGCAATAGTGTAAATCCTAGTAGTACGTGGGATGTGGCCACCCTGCCGTCCTGCAACTTGCAAGAAGATAATTTCAGTGCATCACATCAAATTACACTTTGCCCCAAAAGAAGGATGTTTTTGGCGTTGCCCTAAAGTGCATTTGTGAAAATTGAGCACTTGGTGGATTTGACGGTTGGGCCAAGGAACCGATACATATTCACTAAACGTATAGAATCGAGAAGTGCCTTATCGTTAGTTAAGTCCATCCAACTGATCGAAATATACGGAAATGTACAAAGCTGTGAGCTTTATTCGCCGTTTGCTCCTGAAATTGAACTCATCTGGGACAATGAGATGGGAGGAAAGAGATTGATTCTCTGGCTGTATGACTTGACAGCTCCCATGGCTTATTCACTACTTCTACTGGCAATGAATTTGTTGTCTATGTCTTGTCTACTACCCGGACGCCACCTCCTCCCCGCTGCATTGGTTAAAGACCAAACCACGTACACATTGCATTAGTGAATACCTAGTCTCGAAAATTATTTTCCGCTCTTCCAACTCTCAAACTGCTCCTCTTTCTATTCAGACTAAATCCGCTCTCTCTGCCAACAAGCCATGCAGCTGAATTTGCTAATGATACTCCTTCCTATTACTAGCTACTCTACTGACAGAATATAATATTATACACACTCACATGTGCACTCATTCTAATCGGGACACATACCACTCACTCTCTCTCCTAATAATCTACATATTTCATTTCCGATTCTCTCTTCCAGTAATGAACTACGTAGCCCACCCGTGTAAAAAGCCCTAAATGTTAAATATTCAAATTGGATTTCGCAATGGGCAAGAATAGCGTCTCACAAAAACATGTTTACCCACTACTACTATTATCCTCCATTTTGGAACTAAAAATACTACATCGCATTTAACTAGCATGTCATATACTTGTCTTCACTTCAATTTACTTTCTTATCTCCAACTAAATGCACTTTTGAAGGATTACGTTCATTAATATCCCATACTCTAACACTCACTAAAAATGAAGTAGCTTTACTAGCTTTCTCCAACTACCAATTTTGGATCGAATCTTTTCAAGATTGTAGATACGCGTGTAATTTGCATCTTTATTGCACTACAATCTACAGGAAATAGAGAAAACCAATATTTTAGTCTGTATATGCAAGCTTTTTGTGTCATAATGCCTCTTTTTTGTCAAGATCTACTAGATCAACGCTGAATGAAAGGAGAAAACGATGAAAGACAACTTCCTTATCGCTCCTTGATATAATTATGTACTGGTGGGAAGGTAACTTTTACTGTCACTAGGGAACAAGTTGAAACAAACAGAGTAAGATAAATATTACGTGGCAAGATAGTATCAAACAAGACGGAAAAATACTTGGGCCCATTAAGTGCACACGGCAAATTGACGTTTACTCGATTTCTCATTTATACACATAACTCAAGATTCTCAAAGTAACTGGAGCATAAATGCTTACAGTACCAGGTACTTAGAATATGTAATCAAAAGAAGAGGACAGGAGTCAATCTGTATGAGTCAGACAGAAATATGCCACCCTTGTTGACTGTAGTATATTTTATTCCAAGGTAGAAAGAGAGATGCCTACTTGAGTCTGTTACATAACGAACGTACTACTACATTACTAATGATAAGAGCTGCATGGTAATTAATGCATTATATAACCTATGATTCATTCCGCTACTTAATTCCGGAATTCATGGCAGGCCAATGGTATCTATGACAGGATCTCTAATTAATTAATTCCTCCCAAATGTATCTCTTTTATTAATTGCAATATCTAGAGGTTTAACAAGTTTCAACTTATTATATTCTAGGAAACATATAAATAT
This sequence comes from Tomocerus qinae, assembly GCA_020055645.1. Lineage (NCBI taxonomy): Eukaryota > Metazoa > Arthropoda > Collembola > Entomobryomorpha > Tomoceridae > Tomocerus > Tomocerus qinae. The sequence goes on from CM034548.1 coordinate 32,363,307, forward strand.
TTAAATTATATGACAGTATTATGTGAACTGGGGTTATGTAATAACTCTGTGATGCTGAAATTAGATAGCGTTGTTCAAGACTTTGATGAATTATACATTTGTTCATTTAGATTAATTTGGATGAGAGAGTCTGTTAAATAAAAAAGGGATGCAGGTAGGTAGGGCTAGTTGGGGAGGGTTGGAAAGAACACAATTACTACGTAGAGGATACAAATACTTGCATTCTATGGCATTGGCACATTTTGTATTGTGAGAAGATGGGATTGCCAAGTTTTTCAGCATCTCTTGCTTTCTCTAAATACTATCTCTGGCTCTCTCGTCATTTATTTACTCTTGTCTAACTTCCACTTTCATCTCGCTCACTCCGAACGAAAGCTCTGAACGAGAATGTCTGTCCCTAAGTAGTTTTCCTGTTTTTCTTTCTCCAGCAGCCTCCCTCACTCAATTCCATTGGATCATCCTAATGATTTCTCATCTGGGGAAATGTAGCGAAATTCACATCACTCAAGTCAACTCAATCAAACCGAGTGAGTGGGCATTCCAACATTGAAACACAACAGGGCAGACAACAAGAACAAGAAGAATGGCGCTGGAGACACACTTTCTCTGTAAATGCAAATCCAGGCTGGAATGCGATTCTCTTTTTCTCAGCAATATTATTACTATTCAATCCATTACGTTTGCAATTTGCAATGCATACCAATACCAGTAAATACATGCATGCAACTCTCTGGTCTGGAAACAACTGATACAAAACAATATTATTGGCCTATAACTGTATTACGTCATTTGCATAAATTATATATCTTTACTCTAATACAATGCTCAAGGGTGTCATGCTTTCTTTCTCTTCCCATTCTTTCTCCGTCTCTTAAATATGTACCTACATACTCAACCCGGAGACGTCCTTTGCAAATAAAACAAGATGGTTATTACACTATTCCTCTGGGCTTTCCCTATCAAACGCAACGCTAACCTAACAAATAAAAATTACTCCGAATGTGAAATGCTAAAACTCAAATACTAACTATGCATACACAAGTATTAAATAATAAATTATTATAATGTTTATTATCTTGTCTAAAATAATGCTTACAACCGACATTTCATTTCCCTCTGAATAATTTTTTACCCTTCCTAACAACTTTTTTTATTATTATGGTGATTACTAATTTTTTTTAACTTAAATAATGAAAACAATTGAAAACAATATTGTTACTGCTACAGAAATACGCAAAAATTGTGTAACTGTTTTCATACAAACCAAAAAGTAATAATTTGTCTTTATTAAAAGGTCAACATTGAAATTACAGATATAGTAGTTAGTATAGTAATATTAATCTGAATTAGGGAATATTAAAATTGTATTTTGTAAAGAGCATGAGTGCATATTGGTTTTCATGTATATTCCTTGAAAATGGATATCATTTAGCGAAGCAGGAATACGAAAATTGTTCTTGAATGAATATTTAATATTGAATCTGGTGTGGGAAGTGAAGGGAATTTAAATGGAATCCCAACAGGCTCATCAGAATGACAAAACAGAAATTGCTGATTGATTGATCGATGATCATTAAGAGAATTGTTGAGCCGTACTAATTTAAATGTGATGCGTAGTGGAGTAGGGAGGCAGAGGAGGAGAATTGCGAGGCAGACAGGGCCCAGGGCTTCTTGTATCTTTGCTTAATGCATAACAAACAACTAAATCTCATGTCTCAATTTTGAATCTGAAAATCTGAAAAGTTTCTAGGATGTTGTAGATTTAGACTAAGCACACTAAGCAGATGCATTTGGCTTGTCTTTAGTCTTTAGCTAAACCCATCTGGAAGAAGAACGTCAGCCAGCGTGCCTAATGCGAATTTCATTCTGAAAGTTTTAGTAGCACCCGTCCATCATTTACTATTTCAGAATACAGTACTCCTAACTAAAATATGCTGAAAGATAAGCAGCCTAAATAAGGAAGACTCCGACTTTGTAGACTTATTCTCTTTCCGTTATGATTTTCGGATAATAATCAAATAAATATTAACTATCAACTACATACAGTGCATATATGAATACATATTAAATTTACACGCATAAGTATAGTTACTAACATACGACATCGTTTACTAGTATTTATTCCTTTATAGTATGGATATGAAATTTAAGATTTTGAAAATATTTCACTGATGCCTACAGACATGCCCGAGAACGAATATAAATTATTTTTGTGTACCTATAAAGGCTATAACTACATTTTAAATGGAACATTCATCGACTACCAACCATATTCTTACTTCGACCTCATTCTGAGAAGCTATACTTTGTAAATTTTTATACTATATTTCTATCTTATGTTTTGAAATTGAATATTTACGGTGCATTATTACTGCACAAGGAAGATGAAGTCTTCAAAAGTGTCCAAATACAACAATTCAGTGTTCCTAGCTAAAAAAATAGCTACCATGGCCTGTAGTGGCTGGCTAAAATCATATTTAGCCAGTGGCCAAAATAAAAACAAGGTTAAATTTGCATATTCGCTACTTTGACTACTACCTTTCTTAGAAAAGCTAAAAGAGACAACTGGAAAAACGTAAAAAGGTCGGCTAAAATAAGACACTGTCTGAATGCCTTCAAAATTCCTTGAAAATCCTCAAGCATAACGTCAATCTTCGTTTGTTAATCTCGTCGCCTGCCAGACTGGTACCTACACAGTTAGTAGCTTAGTGTTCTTAGAACATTGATGTTCGACTATTATTATAATATTAGTAGTAATGCAGCGTTCGCCATGAACATAAAGCATCCAAGTCATCTCTGTGTAGCTAAAGCCTAAAATTGCAAATAAATAGTAGAATATTTTCTGAAGCTAAGGTAATAAAACTGGAGAGGAGACAGGAGCCAAGAAAAGAACTGACTTAATTGGGCAGTTAAAGTATTTTGTAAAATTTATGTAGTAAGCAATGTTATAACAATGTTGAAGGAGCTAATGCATTAATGAGTACATCATATTTCTAAATGCTAGTCATTTTACACCAGAGAAAACCAAGGAAGTTATACTTAGACTAGCAATATATTTTGGGGTGTGACATAATAAAGTCCTACGCCTTCCTGACCGACATCCAAGGGAGAAAAGCAAGAAAATGCATAAATTTGTCTTAACTTCTCTACAATAGAACATGGCAGGAGTAGGGAAAGAGCTCTGTTGACGTTATTTATAACAACAATAAATAAAATGCGAAATAAATAAGACAAAAGAATCAAATTCCTGCAAATTTAGCAAAATTAAAAATAAATTCTGATTACAAGATGATTCTGATTGTTCTAAGTAACTAGGGAATGTATTGTGGTTGGATCTCGTTAAATAGTAATTGAATTGGAAGATACAGAGTAAGGAAGTGAGTGCTTAAAAGATAACGGATGAAAAGTAGTTCTATTGTTTCATATGAGAAGAGGAATGAATTTATTTTGGTTGTCATTTTATGTTGGTATAGTATAGACCGTTGAATGCCGACAACGCCATTATCTCATCAGAGGACAACATGTAGAAAATGAGATCGAGGTACTTATGCTTACTCATCTTTGTGCAATCTGTCGAATTTCCAAGAAATGTTGGCAGGGAAGCAAGAGGCAGACAGCCGGAGAGAAGAAAGCTGTCTTGTGATGAGTTGTGTGATGTAACTCGTCTTGTGGAAAAGAGTGTCAACGAATTGTTTTAGTGGGGCTGGTTGCGGTAGACTTTTCTGTCGGTATTTTATGTACTTTACTTGCCTGTTATCGCTAGTTAGCCATTTCATTGCATTTATTGAACATGACTGTCACTCAACAAATCCCACATTTTTAATGGCGAAATCTGCCTTACGTGGCTATGGCTTGGCCACTTATTCAGACTGAGACTAGTGTGCGACTCAAAACGTTACACCACAGCGGCTATTATTATCTTTGGTAACCAAACACCGATAATAGTACTCTGCTCAAACTGGGTTTATGACCACGCCAACTCGACTAAGTAATGCATGCTTGGAAGAAATTCCCTTCATTTTGCAGTCCGCTGACTTTGACTTACAACCATCCATATAGAATATAATAATACACTTCTATTTACTACTACAAAGTGCCTTACTGTAAATAAATGTTTATGCGATTGTAAACTACGTGCAATTAGACTGTTTGGGAGAACAGACGCGCTTATTTGTACCTCTATTAGCAGCACCCATTATAACAGACCTGAGTAAATACATTTGCTAATAGATATTGTAAATATATACTTTTATGAGCTTTTGTGTATTTAGTCACTAAAGACCCAAAACCCCATAAATTACATTAGCTTTTGTCTCTAACGTCGAAAAAACCTGCCCCAGATACAAAAACTGTAATTTACTTAGGTAAATAAGAATGAGCTAACCATGCTAATGCTGCGGGGTGCTATTAAAAACTAATAAAAACACCATCTTAATTATATAGTTACACGCAAAATGCATGTATCGATTCTTTCATGGCTTTTTGATTTCCCACATATCTACCTATCTTAAGCTGTAAAGGTAAATAGCATAAATAACACAGAAAAGTAAGTGGACGATAGTGTAAGAGATAACATACGAGGAATTAAAATATCCTACTCTGATATGCATGCATGCAGTTTAACCAAAATTAAGTCAACTATTAAACGACACTAGTTCGTCCTAGCTAAAGCCTATTAAAATGGTTAAAGATAACTACAGCAACCGAAGAGGATTGGAAAGAATTTATGCAAAATCGGGAGTTTTACACGAAAAAGTTCAAGTGACTTGGTGGTGGCTTTAAGTTCTCAAGGAAAACTTATCTAACTGTTGACTGTTCGCATTCCCATGTGAATTAAAGCTAATGGCTCACTTCGAACGCCAAATCACATCACATCAGTTCAGTTCGTGCTCATCTCAGTTTGCCTTTCTGTGATACTACAAATCTTATTTCCGTTCCCTATACTACTTGCTAGTGGTACTTGCTATTAGCACTCTATATGAATATCTATCACCAATGCTAATGCTTTTACTAATATGCATGATATATTTTAAGTAGTTATACTGCAGACTTAAATATTACCTCTATAAGGATAAAATTCAGACTCTGTATTGACATGAAGTCTCAGGAGTTGGGACTACAGAGATGAGAATATCACTTGAGTTGCTGACTGACTGAGTTGTGGTGTGGCTCTGATGTGAATTGAAGTGAAGATGAGACGAGAAGAAAGATTGATATTTTCTTCTATACTTACTCAAGTGTGGGTAATGCAATAGTCGTCCCCTTTTGCAGTCATCTCCAAGTCTTTACCGAGTTATAAGTACCATTTTCATAACTGTATGTAAGCGCTTTACATTTGGTGACGCAAATGACAATATTCCAATTAAACAGACTAGAATTTTATGTACCATCTTCAAGGTTTCATCTGTATTATTACTAAAACTGTATCAAGAATTACACAACTGTATTTTTTCCATTTGATACAATTATTTAGCTATTGACATTTTCATATTTGGAAAAAAATGAGGCAACGAAATTAAGTGGCACGCAGTTAGCCTAATTTGAAAATGAAGGTTTGTTGTACAATCAGATAGAATTGGGAAACTAAATGAAGATGACCCAAAATGTTTACCTTGTATTTATTCAATAACTACTGCCAGATACATTCACGGACATCCTCAATAGTTGAGACAGTAAAAATAAAAAGATTAATATTACGGTGTATGAACTTTATTACAGAACCTTGCACCTTTTATTAACCATTTTGTGTGGGATTACATAAAGTTTTTATCACAGGAGGAATCTTTTGATAGCAATTTTGTGTCAAAAAGAGTGAAATATATTTTCTTTGTTCCCCTTTACACTACATATGCTATTATTATACATTTATTATATTTGTGCGTGGGATGTAAGTAGTAGGATACAGTACTTACTATAATGAGCCAAAACATGTTGTTAAGTAAATAGTACGCGATAAAAAATGTTTATAAAAAGGGTTTGACCCAACATATTTAAGCTGGTATATCCCTGCACGAGGCCTACATACGCAAACTGCTAACTCACAATGCTTATTTACTATATCTAAGATTTGAAGTTGAGAATAAGAATTTATCTGACTTAATGGTTTGATAAATATACATTTATGTGTACTGGATGATTTCTCGATAAATTTAATTGGTCACGGTTAATTATTACGAAATATTATTTTATAAACCAAATATATAGATAGTAAAAGTAATTAATTTTATTAGTTCATGTTTTATAGCGAGCTAAATAACTTTTAAGGTTAAAATTACAATTCAATATTTTATTGCACTTGGTCTTTGATCTTAAGGCGGCCTTGCTTTCTGTTGGTAAGCAATGGCAATTACACACTGTAACCAAAATCACAATCTGTAAGAAGGAAAGGGTATTAGCTAATAAAACTTCGTTTGAAATTGAAACAAATGATATCAAACAATGATCTTTACCAACGTTTGTAGGTACTTTACATTACGTCTCATAGACATACAATCGGTATCATTGCATTGCCAGTCTACTCAAAGTCATTATACCGCAACAACAATACAACCTACAACATTTAAGTTGCTACGCATGAATCTCAAGAATACACATTATAAAACTATTCATTCTTAAAAAAAGTGCAAATTGAAAATAGGAGTTAATTTATAACTAAAATAGATCCTGAATATAAAACTATTCATTCCTAAAAAACCGCAAATTGAAAATAGGAGTTAATTTATCTGCATATAAAACTATCTAATCCCTAAAAATGTACAAATGGAAAATAGGAGTTATAGTTAACCGCAAAACATGATGGCTAATGAGAAAATAATCAGAATGATACATAATCTCTGTTAATTTATCTAATAATTTCCCTTAGAGTAAATATTGCAATCTCAAAATATTAAATTGTCATGCACTAGTTTAATATCGTCATAAGTAATTAATTTTTTATTTATAAATATAATAACCACCCTATTAACTGAATTCTGACGTATGGTAATTGCACACTTGCACTACATGAGATAATAAAAGCAAAAAAGGACGAATGATATTCAATTCCCTACAGATCTAAATGATTACCATTCAGCACGTAGCTTTGTGCATGAATAATAAATAATAATGGCCGTACATGAGAGAATCTCTAAGAATGACATTGACCGTGCAAAGTTTGAACCAAGAGAGACAAATAAGCAGGGGATCTCAAATTCTTCATGTGATTTAGCAAAGTGTAAATAAATAGGAGCCTGGAGCACATGTAAGTACTTACTTACTGTGCACAGCATCAAGTTCCTTCTCAAAAGTGCTTGACTAATATTTTGACATTTCCTACAAAAAGTTACTAGATTGAGTGTGCTTTACATTATTACATGGTAATGGAACCAGAAAGTAGAAGTGGTTTTTTAAACTGTAGACAGCAAGACACACGCAAGCCCATGAAGATAGTAAAACATAACTTCGTCAAATCTTAGGTAATTGATTTACAAAAAGTAATAGAGAGTAAAATCAAATTCCCATATCCAAAGGGAGTCTATGTAGAATTTTGTCAAGGTTTTAGTGGTAAAGTGTTCATCCCGGAGCAGGGAGAGAATAAATTAATAACCCAATTCAATAGTTTCCGTCCCTGAGCTACTTTTCCAGCGGAAATTATACATTTTAAAGTAAACAAAATCACTTGCTTCCATTTTCTGTGAAAAGTTGAGATATAAACTTTAATAATGCTAGAGTTGATAAAGTAGATTCTTGTCAAATGCATCTCTCTCGCTATTTGGAATAAGTCTGAGAATTACTAAGCTTAAGTATTAGTTCTGTAGCACTATCCATTAAATCCTCTGTGGGTATAAGCTAGTATAGTTGAGTTGGAATAAAAAGGTATATAAGTTCCGGCTTACCTGGAGGATGTTGTAATTTGAAGAAGAGAATCAATCGATTGTGCGAGACAGATGAGACAGGAGACATTCAGCGAGGTTCTTTTTCACATTCACATCCAGATCACAGTTAATATACACAGATGTCTTATCAAGTTTACCCCAGAGAGTATCATGCAATTGAATGCAATTTAGTTGGACGTCTTCTTGGGTATCTTTTCTCGTTTATTGGATCCACTCTACTCATCTACTTCTACTGTTATTACAGAGATATCTGTATGATGTCAAGTGTGCAGTCAAGGCAAGTCAACTTACTCGTCCAGCCAACGAACCAACTCAAAGTGTGCTGTGAAATAAATTCTTATTATATCAAAGACTGTCCAATACGGATAGACACAGCTCAGTACATCCAGAAGAGGCACTCACACAAGTAGCTCCTGCTGCATACTATACATAGTTTCACTCCGTGAAGACACGCCAGAATGTTGCATGCAGTGTCTCATTCAACAAACTCAGATTCTTCAAGCCTTCGTCTCAAACTCGTCTCGTCTTACTTCTATCTACTACTATTCCTCCTGTAGATGTGATCCGATATGATGCGATCTCCTGTTAAAAACAATCTGCCACCGTATATTATGTATCTTCCTCACGAATAAAACATTAGAACGCTACACAACAGCAGTCAATATCTTATACTCTATCTACTTTTCAATCTTTTTATTACATTACAGTATCACTGTGTTTAACACCACTACTGCAAATTCTATATAGCTCGGCCACACTGCATATTATATAGCTCGGCCACACTAACTACTGCATCCCTACTATATCTACTACTACATAATAAGTCTACTACTACTAACTTTATAATATTGCCTTACTTGTTCCTGCCACTCTTAAACAGTGAGTGATTCAGATTTCAGATTACGTTTTGGGTAATAAAATGTAGCGTAACTCTCAACCAGCATGTGTGTGCATTCTTACGTTTTACTATATACCTATCATTAATATTTAAATCCCTATTCTAATTCTTTCAATTCCACATTATAAGTCCGCCAGGGACAGAAATATGATATCTTTAGAATCTCATTATTATACATAGCATCTTTACGACTTAGAATCAACGCCAATTACTGCAGTAGTAAGCAATCTTCATTATAAAGACATCAGCTATATTTATTATTCACACAGGTTCAACTGATCATTAAAATATATTGGACACTAATCACCATGTCAGTTTAGAGTATACGGCATCACATCAATGAAATTTACTTTAATGCAGTTGCTATCAATTTCCATCAATGTGCAATAAATACAAAATACAAAGACTGCTGTTAGTTATAGCATTTTGTATTGTTACACGCAAATATAACTCAGCATGTCGAGTGTAATAAAGCGGCCAAAACTAGTTTATTTATGTGTAATTTTATGTGCATTGCATCCTAATAATATGTTCAGAACAATGTGAATCTAAATCGACCAACCGATTCAGATGCAACAATATTTCCTCATAACCAACTACCTATGTTATATAATTCAGATAGTATAAACATTCATATTTCGTCTTAATCTCCTACTGACCTTCAAGTTAATGTCAAAGATGCAAAACCTAAAGGTAGGCAATTTAAAGGTAATATTAATACTCATACGCTAGCAAGATATGTATTAACATGTCTCTAAATCTTTTGAATCAATTTATAAAATGCGTTCTCATTGGTTCTGATGTCACAATCTATAAGATCAAAATTTAAGCCTAGGCGAAGAGTCAATATTATGTCTCAATTGTTACGTGCATAACTGTGTTTATAAATTTATAAAATAGTGTCACAGCCATCGTGAGTTTTCATAATCTTTAATTTCAAAGACTCACTACTAGTAGTATGATTTTATTAGGTATTTAATTACCTTTTCCGTTTTTCAGCATTCGATTTTATCGAAAAGTTGTATAACGATCCTGTATTACGTTAGTTACAAGGCTTAGATGCATTATGACTCGTCTACCACATTAATATATTGACATAGAGTTTATCTGACTCCAGATCTTGCACTTCACTCTTACTTTTTACCACATTATGCAAAAACATGTTTCTGCATTTCTTCTGTGCCTACTTTAATTTGGTCGGAACACTAAATATCTTTGAAGCTCCTTTGCTTACATTGGTTTGTCATATAACTGTCACTCTTTCTCTCTTTTCCACACAATCACTCAACTCGTGCAATCATCTCGTTTCATTGCACTACATTTCGTCTCTGTTTTTGTTGATCATTCGATTCGCTCTCATCGTCACAAAGTATAACATTACACACGAAAAGCTCACACTTATATTTCACAGAAGAAACTTCCTGCAATATCCATGTCCATCTAAACACCTACTCAATATAAATGTTTGTGTAGTATAGTAAGTATTGGTTTTTGGGTCTTGTTAATCTACAAACGTACATTATTGCTACTTTTTCAAGATTTAAACCCATTAAATCCAAATGGGAAAAGTAAGCTATGAACACTTTAATTGGCTTCTGTGCTATGTCACTCGGTTTTTCCTCCTTCAAGTTTTTCTAATTTAAAAAGCAAAAGTTGTGAAGATGTTACGCTCTCTGCAGCAGATATAAAACTAAAACTTTAATGCGCATCAATATTGTAAACACTTTTAATTGCTTTCGTCTGAGATTTGCAAATAGCTTTGTAAATATATTAATAGTACCAATACCAACTAACTAGTAAAGGGTTGTGCTCATTGAGTAATTATATTATGCAAGCAAAACAAGTAAAAATCTTCCCTTTCAAACGCAAGAACTATATACTCTGACTATACGCGAAAAAACATGTTTTTCAGCGAAATATAATGATGCCGTAATAAAATAGGTATATAGAAACCTGAGACTGATAATAAGATGGGCAAAATTCAAGCGAGACAGTTTGGTTTAGTATGACAAATGTTTTCGTTATTTGTGAGTTTAAGTACACAGATGATAAAAACAAACCATTAGACAGAGACGCAACCACTAATCCACCGCCCATTAAAACAAGTAGAGCTTATCCGTCTGTCTCTCTCAGAGTCTAAGGGGAATTAACCTGAATTTCTATCAGGTACTCACGCCTATTTTTCAAGAAGTTCTGCAGCTTACGGTTGACATTCTTATTTTTTTGACAAGAATAATGATAGGCCGAACACCGCGCTTTGATCTTTTCGGCCATGTAGACACAAATACTAGTAAACTATAATAGGCACTCAAACTCAATAAAAAATTCAAGATGTTTTATGCGTGGAGTTGTAAATGTAAACCTAGCCTAATTTTACCATGTAAACATTGAATAATTTTTGCGCATCTTTCCATGACTTGTCTCCACATTTCCCAGGCACTTAGACATTCAATTGTAATTCCTCGGTTTAATTTTTGTAATTTATTGCCACTGAACGCATTCTACTTACATTTAGGAAAACTATTTATGATCACTGTTGTGCTAGGCCATTACTCTTAGAATTCAGGACCGTCCTCTAGTCATTTATTCATTTAGACAACTGAAGCCAAAGTAACGCTATTAGTATTCTTTTTCTAAATTCGCTGAAACGTTGACCCATTTTTCAGTCGGTTTATATTTCTTTAAATCTACTAAATTTCTGCTTAGTCATAATTCAAATGTCAGGAAATGGGATTTTGACGCACAAGCAATAACTGTGGACCTTTCCAGAAACTTGGTCCAACTCCTTATTCAAACAACTTTTTTTTTAATCATTAAATCATCAAAATAGCATCAACTCAGCTGCAGCTTACACCGATGAAAAAGGTATGGAGATATTTTTTTGCTACTTGGCAGATTGATAGTATATATTGATATTGAGATAGTGATTAATTAATAGGGAATTTGTTCTTCAATTGTTATTTAGGATGTATTCTTTGCTTACTAAGGTCTTTCCTTATAAATAACTGTAACTGTGTTACTGTGTCCCATTAATTCCTCTCTTTAATGATAACGGAAGATTTTCTCAATTTACAGGATGCAAAACTATTCCATATGCAATAAAATTCTCAAGATATTGATCATATTTCAGCGTTTAGTTTCCTGTATTGCCACCTCCCATTTCTATACTAGAATGTGACCTAAATTCTTACATGCCATAACTTGAATTTCTAGCATATAATGTTTCCTAGTCATAAAATCTAAAAGATGATTACTAAGCAAACATTTATATGCCAAAACAACACTGTAAATCTGAAGGGACTTTGACTTGTGTAAACGGACATCAGTAAGTCAGTTAATTGTCATGGTAAAAAGTTTTTATTATTATCTGGTCCAAATTAGTCCAATTTAGTCCAATTTAGTCAAAGTTAGTCTAATTTAGTCCAACTTAGTTTCACCCTATTTAGTCTTACTATCACATCCAAGTCCTTGAAGTTAACCAACACTCACCCTACCACACATCGTTACATTACATACATACAGGTAAATTTAAAGGCAGGTAAATTTATTGCTGTATCCAGATTGGCATAATATATAGTAATTCAGTCTATACTATTATATAAATTACCAGACAATATAATGCAGTACACAACACACATTATGGCATACTGTTAGAAATATTTTATTCAAATGGTTAAGAAATATTCAGAATTTCAGTGCCTTAAAATAGCAAAAACAGCAGACTACCACATGCTACATGTGTAAAGGAATATCTAAAATTATTTAGGTGTGGCATAAAAGTTAGTAGAGTGGATTTGGTAGGGTATAAAAATAGTAAGTAGCTACTTACTGCAGCTGCATGTACAATACTCGAGTAGTTACGCATAAGTTATGAACAGGGTAGATACAAATTTGAAATGGAGGTTGTCATGGAATGATGCAGGTGTAAGGAAGAGAAAAATTACTCTCATTTTCATTTGAGTGACTCAATTACAGAAGAAAATCGCACCGTTTTGGCTAAAATGTTTTTCCATCATTATATACATTTGCATAAGTCAGTGAAAAATGACTTCGCTTAAAGTTTATGACTTCCATGCACTACTCTAACAATTGAGCAATACACAAAGGAAATAAAGAACATGATCTTTTGAATGCAAAAGTGAAGATGACTAATTCGAATAGTTTTGCTTGACGCTACCAAAAAATAACATACGCATCAGATACTGCAAGGAAACTAGACAGACACGGATAGTTGCATGGATAAATAACACTATGAAGAGAGAGATTTGACATTGAGTTTAAATCTTAAAACAAGTAAAAACTCCACTCAGCCAATCCAGTTTGTGGTTTGTCCTGATTTCCGGTGTCATTTTTTCTAAAAAATATTGTAGGATGAAGTCGAGTAAACATAGACAGATGTATTGATATTAACACTTGAGTTGAGTTGAGATTCTTGAGAATCTTATTGTTTGCTCCAAACTCCAAGTCTTGGGTACTATTGTCACACAGACTCCCAACAAATTCAATTCCGACATCCTAGAATTTTTACTGCTTCCTATCTACCTATGCATTCTTATGTAAATACCTCAAGCAATAGTATAAACTCTAATATTATTGCAGATGGCTGGCATATCTAGAATCTGCAGTGGCAGATTACATAGGATATTATATAAGCCATGGTTATTCTTGTCAAACTTTTATTGATTGACGGATTTGAGTCACATCCTTGCATAAATTAAATTTTCCTAATCTTTGGCTTGTATTATTAAAAATAATTTTTCTCCCTACCATTTACCATAATAAATGTGACCTAAAAGTCCACCAATTGTACAAATCCTTAATTGACCAATTAAATATTATCTAAATATTATCCCATTCATATTATGGAGTTAAGGACAAATTAAGTAATTTCGCTTTGATATGTATCTAACCTAAATGCCTGTAACGTAATCTGCAATTAGCTGAGATTTATGACTTATAAATGTATGAATGAGATCTAATTGGTGAAGCTGGTCTTAGTAAACCGGTCTTTTGGACAAAAGTAGTAACTAGCAAACTGGTATTCCTGTGAAAGTAAACCAGTCTTTCCGAAAACGTAAGCTGGTCTTATGGCAAAAGACATATTTGAAATGGATATGATTTAATGCATAATCTAATAGTTATCTGGATGTTAAATTGAAATAAATTGGGTTAAATTAAAATCAATTAGGTCAAATTAAAATAAATTAGGTCCAATTAAAATAAGTTGGGACAATTTTTTCGAGGACCAATTAACTTTTACAGGAGAACCAATTTACCTTTACAGGAGGACTAATTTATGTTTACAGTAGGACCAATTTGTTTTACAGGAGGACCAGATTATTTTTGCCCAAAAGACTAGATTACTAAGACGAATTTACGCAAATACATTTAATTTATCGTTATTTAGATTTAAAATCTCTTTAATCTGAAGATCTACGATTGCAAAGTGAGCCAGAATCTGATTATTCTGTCCAAATATAATATGATGTTTTATGCACTGTCTCAACACCAGATCAACTTGTTTCGACAATTGGAATGCATTTGCATCAACTATAAAATATTGAAATGTGCACTTAGGGTTATGAAAGGAGAAATAAAACAAAAGTAAATTAGATAATGGCAAAATTAATTGAATGAACATACCTTAATGTTTCAATGACTTGGTAGTAAATTCGGTTTCCTGGTTTTTTCAGGTTTAACAAAAGTTGGTTTTTTCTTAATTGGCGATAAATGAAGATTTTCAAGGCCATACAGAACGTTGTGGTAGTGTTGTTAATGTTGATTTTAGTAGAGGATGTGGAAATCAAGTGTAATCAAATGGAATGAATCCATTTAAGTGATTTGACAATTGGTCTCTGGTTCGAGACGAGAGTGAAGAGTAAGTATGATAATGTTCTTTTCCTTGATTTAATTTTCGCCAAGTGCGCTGACAAAACGCTCACTGCAGGATATCCTCTCTCTTATTTGGTGCTGCGCTAATCTGCGACTCATCCCTTTGTCCAAGAACTACTCAAGGGTCAAAGTTAGCGACCGCAAGGAAAGGCATATAATATTTCTAACTTGTGTTACACAGGGCGGTGAGGTTACAAAGTTGAAATTCGGCTACCTGTGATCGGCAGACAGGAAATATTTTTTGGATTAATCCTTTAAGTTTTCGCAAAAGAACACACACCCCTTTTAGTTAATGTTGACTTGTAAATGTTTCATGACATGCACTAATTTGCTTTGTCAAGCAATGCAGCGATTCAGTTTCGTTTTATTTTCTCAGTGCGATTATTTCTTTTGTCAACTCATTTAATTGGACACATAATACATGTGTAATGTATGCACATTTGTCTTAGGTAATACACTTTCATATTTACGGAGAATCTCCTTGTCATCTACTGTATATAAACTGTGTATATAAACAAGACATGGTTTATGCATGCAGAATGAACATACACGGGGCTGAGTCAATTTGACTCTGAGCTTATTTTAGTAGTAGGTAAAATTAAACTGTAAATTCCAGTGCATTTACATAATAGGTAAGTTAGTAGATGGGTTTAGAGATCATAGTACTCCACACTTGATGATGAGA
Source organism: Tomocerus qinae (assembly GCA_020055645.1). Classification (NCBI taxonomy): domain Eukaryota; kingdom Metazoa; phylum Arthropoda; class Collembola; order Entomobryomorpha; family Tomoceridae; genus Tomocerus; species Tomocerus qinae. The sequence continues at coordinate 32,378,656 of CM034548.1, forward strand.
CGGCAGAAGGTTGCGATTTAAAGACGATGATGTAATGACTTTGCAAAGATTACTTACTATTTACGCAGCACAAGCACAGCACCGTTTGCAACAGTAAAAAACGAAAGACAAAGAAGAAAAATTGGATTCTGTGTTCATTCTGATTCTGGCTGGTCATTTTCTTCTTAACTGAAACGAACTGACAGACATTGGAGTGTGTATTTGTTTTACTGCTCCTCAAGGGGTACTCTCATCTGTCCTAACATTTACTTTACTTTTAGTAGTTTCCTTTTTACTCTGAGACCATTTCCACCCACTATCCCTGCAGGATTTTCTAAAGGTTTTCATATGTATTTAAAATAATTATGCTACAAGTATGTTTATTACTATTGTTTCTGACCTAGCATTCCCATAAGTCGATAATCACAAAGTATTATCTTGATACAAATGTGTACACTACTTGATATGATTGGGGAAATTATACAATGGTAGTAACAGTACATAATAAGTAGAAATAACGGGCAGTCTACTTCATGTCGATATAAAATAGAAATAAACAATTAATCACTGTCTTATTTTGGTCATCTTTTTGGCTAGAGTGAAGATTTAGAGTGAAATCTAACAAATTTGCACTTGTGATGATGATGATGAGATAGGTAGAAACAATAAAATAAGTAGCCTAGCCAAGAGCGAGAATAAGACTGAAACTTCACTTTCGGCAGCAAAGTGAGGTTTTGATTACAGGACATTCATACATACGATGATTTATTTCGCATGGTGCATTTATGTCGAGGTGGTGTGGGTACAATTGTGTAATTGTAGCCAGAGTCGTTAGATGATATAGTAGAGTAGAAAGAAGGAAACCATAAGAGAGGGACCATGTAGACTAATCCAGACCAACAAACTAACCGAGCAAAACTTTAACTGCTCTCCAACTAAAAGAGATTCTTTCTGTAGGTAAACGGTTGCACTATACTGTACTCCCTCAATTTCTATTCTTCTGGGATAGTAGAGTTAATCTGATTGCTGCATTTGGCGAGCACAAATCTGACAGTACAGTACTTGGCAGATAAGACTCAGACAATGTGATATAGAGTAAGAACAATGCTATTTACTCTACCACCACGACACATCTAAATACATTAACTTAGGTACTTCATGGAAGGGCCGACGAATCCTATTATTATACATTAGCTTTATCATCCTGCCTTCTCTCAGCCCAACTCCCATCATATTTTAACACAATTTTATACCTTTGCCTCCAATTCTGACCTGGCTTTCTTCAACTAGCGTTTACCTCACTATTATCTAACATTAGATTACATATGAGCTACGTTACGTACATTTTTTTATTCGGTTCTGCTATGGTTACTTACCTCATTCTTTAATTTGCTTGCTCTGCTCACTACTATAGCTTAAGGCTTATACAATCATATTATATACAGTAGGTATAATCATATTATAAGTACAGTCTGTCTCATAATATTATCTACTCAAAAACAAAACCACAACGAGATAAACGAGAATGTGGAATAGCCGCTGCATAAATGCACAGAATTCTTTCTGCCTCTTTGTTTAGGTCAGAGAGGTAGATAATAAGAATCTCTTCCAGACTGACAATGAGTCGAGTGTTTAAGTAGTGCAGCAGCATAGTGAGAGCGTTTATTAGCATCACTTAAAATATTATTTCGTCTTTATCTGCCCAGTTTATTTTCAGCAGGAAAACAACCATTAATCCCCGCTCCTACTAACAAACCAACTTTTGGGATTATTGTACCAGGGAAAAATCTTTTTCTTACATCTCAATGCTCTGTCTGTGGTGACTCTAATCTCATTTCAACATGCAGAGTTAACAAGCTTTACAATTCTTAAACTAAATCACACTCGAGCAACTGCCCTTGCTATTTCTTCACATAAAATTCAATTACCCCCTAATGTCAACGGAACGGTTACAGAGTTACACACATTCTGTTGCATTTTCCTTTTCCAGTTTAATGAGCTATGACTTCCTTCCCATTTCACTTTTATGCCAATTTTTTCCCCTCATTTTCTGCCTGCGTATAAAAATAACTATTGTTGTAACGTTGTAAACCAGAATACGCTTTCCTCCTGATGCTAAACTAAAAACCATGCCTAAATGATATGTAAATACCGAACACTATGCATATTTAAGGCTTTGTAAACTTTGTATCAACAAAATAACAACACAATTGGACTAAATTCTAAATACCTTGAAGTTTTGAGTAATACTTTTAATTTGTTTTCCGTTGTACGAAAACTAATTGTCTCATTTAATTTAGCATTCTGTTGAAAAATTGGATCCGCAGTTAATGAATATCTCTAACTCAGGTTCCAGGAAAATAACATCAGTATATTTACGGCTTTGTAAACTTCGTATGAACAAAATAACATCCCAATGAACTAAATTCTAGATAATTTGACGCTTTGAATAATACGCCTTAGTCTGTTTTCCGTCGAATGAAAACTAATTGTCTCAATTAATTTAGCATTCTGATGAAAAGTGAGATCCGCAGCTAATGAATATCTCTACCACATGTTCCGGGAAAAAATAACAATATAACTAAGAGTTCTGCTACTGTGGCACAAAATGTTTTTCAAAATTTTGTTAATTAGTTACAAATAGTGACATATACGGCCCACATCTCAACGTTAATATTTATTTATATGAAACGACAAGTGCCGACCAAATGACAAATCGAAAGGTAAGGTTTCAATTGTTTAAAACCATAGTTCAAGTGCATATGTGACAGGAGTACAAGAAGCAAGCATGCATAACGTACTCAAGAATAGAAATAAGGATTTAATAGCCATCGGGAGAAACTAACAATCTCCTACTACATAATATTATGCTTATTATTTGCAAATTTTCAATATGTATACCTTAAACTTTTCAAAATCGGTATGAATTAAAAATAACTTAAAACGAATGTGGTGACCATTAGAGAACTATTTTAAATTTTATCTTCCTTTAAAGTTTAGTAAACAAAATGAAGAAGACATCAGTGGTGATTCAAGCGATATTTTTTATTTTCGACGTACCATTCACTTTTAAATCGGATGTTACTAAATAGCTCTAGAATGCATTCTTAATTAGTACTTACTTTGGCCAATTGAATTTATTGTTCATAGCGTCTACATTCAGCTCCCTTTTTTACTAATTCTTCGGAAAAATTAGCCAAAGAAATATTTAGTCCTGTTTTTCCAGAAAGAAACTAAAGTCAAAACTTTCAGAAAATAAGTCCAGACTGTCATCGGAATTTTTTATGGCATGAATGGAAGTATCCTGTCGACTTGACAATGTTGAACGACCAGTTAAGACTCTGAGATTGGTAGGAGTGGGCATTATAAGCCTATCTGGCCCAGCCTTGTAATATAACTCATCCATTTCTCCATTAAAGTAACGTTCTCTTTCTTCTAGTAAGTTTTTCAATTCGTATGCTCGTTCTGTATTTAAATTCCATTTTTCTGAATAACTCTAAAGAGATAATTATTATTATTATTTAGCGTTTACAACACATTCGGCACATTATATTATAGTTTACGGTATACTTCGATTGTTTTAAACCTTGGAATGATCGTTTAGAGAATCTACAGAAGGGAATATCGGTTCCATCATCTCCACATCCACAAATTGCGGCACTTCAGGAGGTGTAGGCCTAGATCTTTTGACATGAACACTATTTGGTTTCTGTCCTCGTTGATTGTACTTTTTCTCAGTTCGTTGAAATTTTTTCAGCCTTTCCATGGGGTCATTTTGTGGAGAAGGAGCTATCTTCCAGACAAATTTTGCACTAGTCATATAAGTCATTTTTACATTTTGTCTTATCCCCTTGTAATTATCAGCAGTATAATTATTCTCTTTCAGTTCAGTTGAAGTGATTTCGTAACTGTAAAACAAAAGGATTAAATTTTCCATAATATTCCCAGTTTATCCGATTTCTTTAGCTTTTAGATTCATTCCAAGGATTTTAATAAACTATATAAGTAATAGTCTTACGGAAATGATTTTCTGTTATATTTTCTATTTGTAGCTGTGAACTTCGTGGTGTGATCTGTCAACTTATTTTTCTCATTATAATGACCGCAATAGGTGAGATCGAAAAATTTCGGTTCCATTTTTCTGCAATTAGAGCAAATTACTGCAGTACTGCTTAATTGAAAATAGAAGCACAATATTAATATGCAAAGGTTAGCTTAAAAATCAAAAAATTGAGAGATGTTAATAAAAGTTCCAGTCGGATGAACACGAAAGGGAGAATGACAGAAATCGGAAGAAATAAATCAAGTGGATGTTGTTTGTTGTGAATCCTGTCTCCACGGTTATCCTAGAATTCAGATGCAGAGACAATCAATGATGCTTCTTTACTCGTTTCTATCTCGCTCATTCCTCTTGTATGCACCACCACCAACATTAATAGGAATCAAATAATTATATACTGCTAGTCTCACCCATCAATCAGTATACTACTTATTATGTCATAGATGAATTGTCCCCATCAGATATAGCATGTATGCATAATATATCCTACGACGTCTGTATTCTCAATTTTAGCCCATTAAACCCCTTATGTAGCACATTTTAGACCAATTTAGTCCAATTTTGACCAATTTAGACCAACATAGATCAATTTAGACGAACTTAGATTAATTTAAAAGAACTTATACTAATTTAGATCAATTTATACGAACAGTTGAACTGATTGTTAAATTTCGGTCTTCATTTAAATATACTAACGCTACATACAGTTTAATCCAGATTGCCGGAAAGTGCATATTATATATATGAAACTATTGCGTTTCGGCTCTCCCTACCAAAAATGCATAGATACATACATAGGTACATAGGTACAGGTAAATGTATTACTTTATCAAGTCTACGAATATAATATCGAGATAATATACTAGAGTAGTTTTAGTCATTTGTTTGGTGCATTTTATGATGGTGAAGTTCCTCGACAGTGTTTACTGTTACTTTGTCTCGCAGTAGTTCATTATTATATAGGGAATACATATTCTGAAAATTATTTTGAGTCTATTGCTTAATTTAGTTTCTGTCGTTCCTCTGAATCGATAACTGACTTTTGGCATCTCATCTTTAATAAGTAATAATTGCCCATGCCAACCTATATACTGACAAGCCAACCTATGCAGCTATATACTGACACTTTAGAGTCATTGTCATATATCATGCAGTTAAAGTATTCAGATTTTTAGAGATTAATCTGAGACGGAGTGTGAGACAACTTTCTCGGCTGATACGCTTCTGGCAGTTTCTCTAAACACAGTATACGCCGTATATCACTACCGGACTTCTTCTACATCTTATCTTATACATTTCTTATTATATATTGCTCATCAGTAATTTCATTAAACATGTCTTATTAGTTCTTTGCTACTTTGATGCTTGAAGTTATAAACTTTCCCAACGATTATTTTATGAATATCTAATTATCATTTGCTCTAGTTCCGATAAAGTTAACTTGGTTATTTCCAAAGTAACACTTATTATCTCTTCCAGTTCGGATTTAATTTTCTAAAAAGTTAGCTCATGCCATGCACTTTAAAATCAAAAAGCCCTCATGCATTAGCAATCATGCATTTTTTGAACTTCGTGGATGCTTCTGCCCTTAAAGACATGTCTGCATATGATAGAAAAGAAAGGCAGGCAATAATGAGAGAATTTAGTGCGACAGAAATTGGTATTCACTAGGCAGGGCCTATAGTAATTTACGATCAATTATCTATGCGAGGCTTTATCTATGCGTTTTGTGGATTGGCATTATTTCTTGCTAATTACCCATTATTATAGGACTTGCTGCATAGTAAAAAGCACAGAATAATAACATAATGGAATATAATAACCTGGTTTCTAATTAACCAGATTTTATAAATAACTCCGAGTCATATTCCGATTAATAAAACCGACATCATAATATATAAAACATCTTTAAGAACGACTTGTCTTGTGGGATACTATCCCTTGAAATCCTATTAATTTTGTCACTTATTCGGGTTGTTAGTAGTATTGGTAATCTAATATATTTATACCTTAGGTGGCCACTCAGCAACTACATCGACTTTTATTTAATATGAAAACGTTTTCGAATATAATTAGTTTTGTTAAGACTTTTAGAATCCTATTATTTTCAAACAAGTCGAACGTTCCATAGCATACTAGATCTACGAAAGCAAGAACGAGCTAGAAAGATAGAGATAAGGTGATCGATGACTGACATTTTATTCCTGCTGGAATGCCCAGCTAAATTATCAGGATTAGATTTAATGATATGAAAATGTTTTTGTGATAACACAACCAATAGATGCATACGCTATGCACTGACCAATGCACATTTACAGATACCTATGGCACAACCTGATACTACTGCTTATTATTTTATTAGTATTAAAGTTTTTGGGAGTGGGTATAGTAGACAATGGAGATCACAACATATAAGAGAGTGTTTAATTGTGGTTCGTTTTAGGAAGGTAACTTTTATCCTACTTAGTAACTCAAAGTTAGAAATAAAATGATTTCCGTAGTTTTGTCAAATTTATTCCTTTATTTAATTACTACTGCCTTTTGTCACTCTCAGCAATTCTAGACCTTAATATTTCGGTGTTCTTACATATAATAATATAAGTAAGCCGTGCACATCAGAAAATCACACTATGTCATACCAGTAACCATCCATGCATCGCCATCAGAAGCAGTCTACAATACCGGAATCTCGTTTCAGCAGATGCAGATGCTGAAACGAGATTTTGTTCAGTTCCAGCACCTGTTGAAAATAGACTAAATCTCCTTACAGCACCCTGCTGAAACGAGACAGAGATAATTACAGCACATGCTGAGACTGGACCATTCTCGTTTCAGCACCTATTTTTAAATGATTATAAAACATCATACCTCACTATTAATATATCATAAATGATTGTGGATCATAATTAATTACTATAAATATTATAAATGCATTTTATTCATCATTAATGCATCTTAATCATCATAAATGCATCTTAATAATCATATGCATCTTACTCTGTATCTTACATTAAAAATAGGTGCTGAAACGAGAATGGTCTAGTCTCAGCAGGTGCTGTAATTATCTCTGTCTCGTTTCAGCAGGGTGCTGAAAGGAGATTTGGTCTATTTTCAGCAGGTGCTGGAACTGAACAAAATCTCGTTTCAGCAGGTGCAGATGCTGAAACGAGATCCCGGTGTCTACAATTACAACCCCGCACCGCATGGTATATATTTAATTTGGAAAATACAGATAAAGTACAGCTTCGTATCTATCACTAGATCGACTTAATAACGTTTCATGATATCACCACTAATAGATGCCCACTGCACATTTACATGTAGTACAACATGATACTACTTGTTATTAGTATTGAAGTTTTTTGGAGTGGACTATAGAGATCACAACAGATAAGGGAGTCTTTGTGATTCGTTTTCGGGAAGGTCGGTTGCCATAATATTGGAATGTACATTAAGACCGTACTTATTTCCATTTACTACTATAGTTTTGCAGACGCAGTTTCACCCAACACAATTATTTTTGGATAGTCATTTCATTCCTGCTCAGACTTCTATCCTCTTCAGACCTTCTACTATATACTGCATTACAAGCTGAACTCTACCGTTTGCAGAAATTAGAAAATTCAGTTTTCTTTCCCTTTACGATGAATTTTAACAATTGTGAATTCCATTTTGAAGAACCGGGCAGATATGAAGTGGATCTGCACTCAACTACGCAGAACGTCAAAATAATAGCTGGCACTGGTCGTACTCAACAATAGTAAGTAATTTTTGTTCACAGGCAGGTATTTCCTATAATATTGCGTATTTTATTCGCAATAGCATTATTGTGTATCGTAGGTACTTTTTAAAATATTGTGTTGGATTGATGCAAACGGGGCCCAGTTGGCGGAATTTTTTTTCCCAACGGAAAATCAGAAATTTAGTCTTCAGTATTAGTCACTTTCTAACCGCTTGCAGCAATCCAACAAAATATTGTGTAGACAGCACATGCATGATAATAATTTTGGTAACGCTTTCCTGTTATAAAAAAGTCCTTTAAAGATGATATTATAATGCTTTAGATTAACATTTGTAGAGCATGCATTCTTTGTAGTTTTAAATATTTCAAAATTATACTGGTTACAAAATGCACACAATTTGTCTTTCAATGCCTCAATCTATTCGTGTGCAACTTGAATGCACAAGTTACTGATGCATCTGTATTTCGTATATTATGAGCCCACCACTCATGTAAGAATATTTTTCATGATTTTGTTACTAAAACATAATTTTTTTCTGTAGTGCGGCCCTGCCTTCTTCAGTGCCTGGAACTCCGGGAACTCCACAACGCTCGCCACATGGATCCATCAGTGGGACTCCCAGTCCTGGAGGTCAGATGTATCCTCCTCCAGCTCCATCACCAAGGGCTCACTCTACTCATAGCCGGTGGCCGTCAACAAATATTTTATAGTAGCTTTCATTTCATGGAATATTATAATTATGTTTGATGCAGAATAAATGTAACCCGATTACAGATCACAGATTAGATTCCTCGCGGTTTTCCGTAAGTTAGTATAAAGCATATTGTACTACTTAGTTACTGTTACTACTACATTTAACACAAGCATAAGGTACAATACCTAAACCTGCTGATAATTGGCAAAGAATGCATACATATAACACACATTTATTGTTACTTTCCAACTTTCAGAATATTTTTTAAACATTACTAGGCCCCTAAGTTATTTTAGAAAGGATTTCAGATAGCGGAAACTTTTTCCATTTATTCTGATCTACTAGAAAACTCGCATTTACTCGGCAAAAAAATTATTGCATATTCAGTAGAATACATTTTATTTGATATTTTCAATTTTTTGTGACCACACAATGAGAAAAAGGGAGATGACTTGCATTGCTGGTTCGCTGCCTGCCACAAAGTGCTATGATAAGTATGGTAGTAGCAACGTTTCTGCCATCAGCACGATTGTCACCTTCGCTACTACTTATATTTATGTGAAGAGAGGAAGACATGGTAGGAAGGAACTTAAGGAAGTGAGAAGTCTCAAGTCTCAACCTAATTCTACCAATGAACATAATATATTTATAAATGAGAATTATTATTCAGAAAACGAAATTTCACTCCATCTGCATTTAGTAGTGTCATATGCATAATATAGCCAATGCGTGTTATCTATTAAATGCTATACAAGTAATTAAAGCATTATTACTATTAAATGTTGCTCTACAAAATGATATTCAGTTAAAATTAAAAATGGAACAAAACGTCTATCTAAGGCCTTAAAGCTAATAAACTAAGTCGAATTCATGTATCAAAGTAGTGGAGAGATAGCGATGTTTTGAGACAAGCAGAATAAGAAACATTTTTGCCAAGAAAACTCATTTAGTACAATACCAATAACTTTTCCTTTGACAGCTCATTGAACAGATCTGAAAACTTGAATTAAACTATAGCAATTTTTGATTTCCAAAACACTTACTAGGTATCCATAATAAATATAATTTAAAATGATCAAAATGGTTAACTTTTCTGACTTGTTTATTTATCTAGTCTTTGACGTTAACTTACATTAGCTTCTGAACAGTGATTCATGAATTATTCTACTGCAGTATGTGGGACAAGTAACTGGCGATAGGAATTATATCGTACAGGTAGTTTGACCGATTTTCCATCGAAGGGAACATTTTAGTTAGGGTTTAGCATGTATGTAATAGATATTACATACGTAATGTCAAAGGTTTAATTAGTCTCCATTTGAACTAATAAAGCATCACCTGTAATGTTTATCCATGTAATTGGTTATACAAATATGGGAGTTATTTTGGCACAAAAGCTTAGCAATAATTCTGAACGCGAAACATTCAATCGATAACAACTATTAATCAAAATTTTTAACCAATGAAAACATATGATTTTGTATCATGACGATCAAGTATGACGATTTATGTGGTCTCCTCTTTCTCCCGATTAAATGTATCCAAATCCTGCTTAATTGTAGCTCTAGGTTTCATTACATTCGCTCGATCTTCGCGACAATTTGGGCAGAACCATTTACCTTTTGGTTTGGTAGTCAGGGATACACATGAGAAATGGAACCATTCGATGGGGCAGAGATCATTGTCACATGCGATCATATCGCCATATGACACCTAAAATAATATAAAATATTTTATCGTTAATTACTTCCCACACTGTATTAAAACAATTTATTGATTATTGTAGAATTATAACTATTTAATTAATATTTCATGTTGTGATGACACGGGCAATCCTACCTGATCACAGAGGCAATACAGCGGCTCTTCGGGATCTATTGGAATGTTAACAGCTAGCTTCGTGCTAGAGCGACGCTTTTTCCCTTTCCGTTCTTTCTTCACTTTGGACTTTTTCTTCTCCAAATCTTTGTTAATTGCATCAGTGGGAGAACTACCACTTTCTGGGGGAGTACCAACTTCAGGTATCATTAATGGCTCAGACGCAGGTTTTACTGGAGTTTCTGCTGACTTTGCGCTAGTGTAACGCTTTGTTCCCCTTTTTTCTTTTTTTACTTTGGTATTCTTTTTTTTGCCGTCAAATTTTTTGCCAACTGCTCCAGCGGGAGAACTATCACTTTCTGGGGGAGTTTCAACTTCGACATTCGTTAATGGGTCAGTCGCTGGTTTTTCTTTGGTGGTTTCTGTTGCAGATGCTGCCATATACCCCTTGAGTAAGCCACCAAAGTCTACTAATAAGGAGCGATTAAATTCACGTTTCATTGTTTCGATTTTCCTTCTTGAGGATGACGCAGCTGGACTAGAATCGGTGTCCGATACTTCTTTTCTCACTTTGTATGTAATAACCTTCATTGGACTATTATTAGGTCGACTGAGCACCGGTGATTTTGCAGTAGGCACATTTAGACTAGATGCTAGCGTCGGAGATTTTGTAGGAGACATTAGAGGTTCACTAATCATAGATGCTCCCGCCTGAGATTGTGTAGTAGCCACACTGAGATCAGAAACTTGCGCCTGTGATTTTGTAGCAGGTACATTAATCATAGATGCTCCCGCCTGAGATTTTGTAGAGGGCCCACTAAGACAAGATCCCAGTGCCTGAGATTTCGTAGTAGGGACAGTGAGACCAGATGCTGTACTCGTGCTTGGCATATCTGAGATTTCCAAAAAGGATGTTGCTTCAAGTGTCGCCGGTCCTAAGATTGACGGGACAAGACGAGCCCGGCGAGCCCTCTTCACTGGTCTCTTTTCGACATCCGGAGGTTTTGATTCCCTTACTGTCATCAGCGCTTGCTGAAATCGTTCTAAATCTGCATTGTCATATAAATAATCATTGTCATACTTGTGCCAAATTGTCAGAATCTTTTCTTAATTTTATCATTAACTACCAAATTATATTGCTATTTTAGAAACAGTATACAGGGTAGGGCAGAATGAATAGTAGTAGAACTCAGTTCCATTGCCGTTCATTCTGCTACACGTTTAAATAAAATATTAAATTATCAACACTTCATTTGTTGACAATTCCCCAATTTTGAGTCAAATGTAAAGAGATTGTGTTTCGTTGTATTAAAAGTTATATGAAAAAATTTGCTTGAGTTGCAGTATTTAAATAATTAAATACAAACATATTTTCTGCAAAACGTACTCTAATCTCAGCTGTTAATTAACCAAAATTGATGTTAAATAGCCAAAGGTGGAGCGAATTATTTGAACAGTTTTTAAAATTTTTTACCACGAAAGTCTTACCTATATTTTTTCTATCTATGTTAAGCAACTGACTTTGGTTTTCCAACATTTCTACTATTTCCTCGGTTAGCACCAATTTTTGATCTCCGATGTCTTGAGCAGTCATTAGCATCTGCTGGATTCTTGTACATATTTTCGTTTTACTTCTGTCCTCAATATTAGAACTGTCCACTGTATCCATGTTTTCCATCAAATAGCTCATGCTAGTTTCCAATTCAGTTACCAAATCTGTAATAAAATGTACAACGCTCGTCATATTAGATAAACAGAACTATAGGACAAAACTATTAAATTAGTTTGATTACATGGCAGCTATTTCAAGATATACATGTACATCTGCGGCATTAATATTGCTTACAAGCTAAATTGTAATTAAATGAATAGCAAAATAATGATATTATTATAAATCAAGCTTACTTCTAAGCGTTAAATTCAGCTCAATAATCAAACTTATTCTTCTTTGCACTTCATCGGGGATATCTTCAATGGTTTCTAAAAAGTCCTCTAAGTAAGTCACTGAGTAGAGCGACTCCATGGTTGCTGGACTAAGCATGATTGTTGGTACTAAAATTCAGAAAATACAAACATTATCAATAAATCCGAATCAAGGTTACATAGAAACAAGTATATTCAATAAAATAATCCTGTTTGCTATATATTTAAAGCTTTTGCCACATCTGTCAATCTGTAAATTAATGATAACAAACGGAAATCAATATGTGTTAACTGAAAACAAATTGGAACCAGAATTAGAATTTACTAAATAGTTAACTCCACAACCTGCAATAACTACGAAATTCATTTATCACCCAGCTTTCCGTTAAATAAGGTCATAAAATGCACTAGATACAATTTTATTTGTCTTTTTAAAATTATTTAAATTTAAATAATTTATGACGGTGACATTGTACAAATAAACAAATCAAGCAACAAAATAAATAATATTAGTATTTTGGATTATTTGATATCATACTTACTTACTAATTACTGCAGTTTTGAATTTGAAACCATAAAAATTACTTATAAAATAATCATAGCTTTGTACTTTTCAAATATTTCGAACCATCAAACTTAATGTACTTTTCAAAACCACGGATTGATTGTTCTATTTTAGTGACAAAGTTTAAAACAAAATTATTATCCTGCAAAGACTGAATTGAGAATATTTTAAGATTCCCCCCAAGCACACGTGAGCATTCCTCTAGTATGGATGGATAAATTAATGTTTTCAATAATGTACCCCAACGCATACCTTCATGCGCTAAATTTAGTACATGGAGGTATGCGTTGGGGTACATTATTGAATACGTTAATAAGCTAACATTTCTTCCAAGTCCAAGATTCACAAGACCTTCCGAAAACTACTAATTTAAGTAAATTCAATAGAATAATTTTATTATTAATATAATGTGGCTTACCCGGTAATTAAATTGTCAAACAGGGAATGTCAATTTGGCTTTTTCAATTGATAAAAGAAAGAATTGGTGACAAATTTTGTCACCATAACCAACAACACTCATAAATTATGAGCACTCCGTCTGTTATCTGTAGCCGATCGTATTCCCGCTAAACTATGACCATAATGAACTACTCTGTAAACTCAGCATGTACGACTAGCGACAGTACGAGATGTATTGCATTTGTATGGAATTCCGTCTTTCCTTCAATATTGTACCATAATGTGCGTATTAGGTTCACACAGCTCAACCCACACATTTGCAATGTAGTTTGTCGTACAACCTTTCCTCGCAGTTTTAATAAACGTTGAAGCGTTACAAAACCTCCGGTTCAGTTTGCTATTTTTTGATAGATCTGATTTAATCGGCCATGGGTTTTGAGCTTTTGAGTTAGACATGAAAAAACTGCCATTTCTCTTATTCGGTAGTTTTGAGATGACAGTCATTGTTCGGCGAATCCGAATACATGTGTGTGCAGTTAGGCAAATACAGTATTATGCAGTTCTTTATGGAAATTTCCACTACCTATAGCTACTCCTTCTGTATATATAGAAACGTAGTAAAAGTATTGTGCGTGCGTACATGCGTATTGCAAGAAATTTTCATAGATATAGATAATAATATGCAATTAGCTGCTTTGAGATTGAGACCTAGAGATGGGGATGATGATGCTTTGACAGAAAATGTTTCCAAGAGTTCACGGAATTCCTATTTTGATTTATAATATTGTGTCTCCACTAAGGAAGCAAGGCAAATGCCATGGAATTTTGAAATAAGAGTAAGTGCAAGTTAAATTAATTACCTTTCGTGAAGTTTTTGTCATTTTTTGATGTGCCTATGCTTTCTTGAATGGGTAAGGAAAAGCATGGAAATTTGAAATTGACTATTTGGCTTCTATACTTTTTTCATGAAAATCCGTAACTGTGTTTGCGTAATAACAAGCACACTTTTTTGAATATTAAGCATGTCATAACAAACAGTCATGTTTTCTGTAACTGATGCTTTTTCCTTATAATGCCAGTTGTAGACCTCAGCATGTATGACTCAGTTTCGAAAGGTAGGATTGAATACATTTCATCCATATATTTCATATTTCATTCATAAATAGAGTAAATACGATCAATAACAAGAGAGAAAGCACAGGAATAGAATTTCTATTTAGCTAAATGTTGTAGATTTTTGACTCTGATAAAATTTTAAGGTATTAGTGTTTCTTGGAAGGATAAGAATCACTTGGGGAGATATTGGTGACCATTTTATCTCGTATTAACATTTTAATACTTATGGTATTACCGGTCAACCGAATGATAGCTGTATTACAGGAGTAAATGGAGATATTATGGTTGCGCGATCAACATTTTATTCCTAGTAGTTTTGCAGAAATGGGTTTAGCTTATACATAAAGAGCTTACAAATGCATTACATTACAACAAGAACCATGGCATGCAATGGTATAGACGGAGAGTATAATAATGTATAAAATGTGCTTTAGATTCTGTCTTTTCACTTTTGAATGCAATTGAAGCTCCCTTCTTCCCTACCTTGACAGAGTGAACTTAGGCCTACCTTATGTTACCTCATATCCTTGAGCTTCCCTTTTGTCCTGTTTGCTTAAACCCTTATTATTGTTATTATCCATCTAATTCACAGGATGTTAGTAAAGGTGTTTTCATCTATATGTCCCTATTCGCTAGTACCTTACTTCCTAGGGTAAATTTATATGTAAAGAAAATACAAAAACGAAGAGGGTCTCCTTGTTTACGACCGTAGGGGCAAGAAATAAATAGAATCAGTCCGCTTCTTCTCTCATACCATCAGTCTACAATTCTATTTTCAGTTGCATCATTGACGTAAGTAGCGCCAACTCCAGTAACGAACGCAATATAATATTATAATTTAATTATCCACAAAATATTGCAACCAAGTCAGCAATAATAGAGTCGAGATACAAACCAACCTTGTTTAGTGCTAATTGAATACAAGAAGGCCTGATTACTTGTGCTACAGGAGCAAAGGAGCATCATACTTCTAGTGACTAGTGAAAAGTGAAACGTATATTGACCTATAAATCAAAAAGGTTTAATTAAATACACCAGTAATATCATTGTAATAAAGTATACACAACGTATAGTGAAGGTAAGGTATCCAAAGTTACTTTTAAAATAGTCGATTAAAATGGTATTTAGTAGTATGTTAGTTAGAAGAGATCATCTATACATTATGTGGCAGCGGGTTCAGAGCAGACTTCAAATAGACTCTAAATATTATTTCATTCGCCAACATGAAAAAACCGACCATGAAAATTCTCAAATTTTTTTGTGAACTTTCCTCTGAAACAAAGGCTTTTATTTTCGGTTTACGATTTTTATAGTTTAGACAATCGAATTTTAATTCCAAAGAACGGGTTCAATTTCATGAAGTAGATTATAGTATAAGCAGTCCAAAGTCCAAATAAAACATTGTCCGATACAATTGAGGATGAAGATGGAATCATACACTTCTCACACCTCCCTCGTTCATTTTGTTCCACGCCACATAGTAACTTAAAGCATAATGCATAAGCATAGCTACACTTTTAGCAAATGAATGAATTGGTATTTTTAATATACGTCTAGTTTAGGGTTAAATGTTTTAGGCTTTGATTTAGAAATGTTGTTAAGCATTTAGTAAAATGTGTCCATTTTCTATACAAATTAATTTAAATTTGTTATATTAAATTGTTGTAGAGTTCGACTTCTAAACTCTGAGACAATAAATTATGCTACCAGTTGTCACGTCCAGTCAATTAGAAATTCGTTTTGTATTCCATTTTAATAAAGGTTGTTTTCAGATCGCACCTGTTTTGATACTTTCACCAGTCTGAACTTGTGTAGAATGGCATGATGGTAATTTCTTATTTACTCGATCCATGTTCAAAATTATATGCAGCTTAAATAATTGAATTTAAGTTTAATAGATGAATGAGAGCGGAGCAGGGCAAAAGATCTTCTCATTACGTCCAATGCAAAGTTTTGAGTTAATTGACATTCATTCACTAACTTTCTTCCATTGGTTGTGCCTCATTAAACTCATTACAGAGATAAAGGTGAAATGCAAGCAATGCAACTTGGTCCAACAATGTCTAGTTCATATAATTCGCATACTTATTACATTACAATTGCAATCACCAGAATTTTTCCACGCAATTAATTACTGTTTTCTTTCATTGTGACATCCTAGAAACCGGTACAAAAGTGCAAAATCGTGAGAAGGCTCTCTATCTTAATTGCATTTTTATTGTATGTTGCATTAGATTAAATATCATGATTCCTTCATTCAGGATCGTTATGCTTTACATTATGTTTTGCCTCTTTTACGTGGAAATGATATGTCTTTTTTTCTGGAGTTGGTATACAACTGTACTTACGATACAATTAATGTGATTTTTGATTTGGTGAATAGCCCAGTATTTAGAGTGAACAAATTGAACGTTTTTAAACTAGTTGGAAGTGCTCCACAAAATTGAGCTTGTGCTTATAGTTTGTCTCTCTATAGTTAATAATGTAATTAAGTACTATCATTTCAAATAGTTTCATAGTAGAGAGTTGCAGTAGAGTAGCTTAGAGATCAACATGAAAATTAATTTCTTATTTCTTGCACTTGACGGCAAAGATACAAATTGCATTACACGCTGAAGGGAATTCCCTGTTTTCAATAAAAACTATGATAACGGTGATTGCTCGTTCTCATAATGTCCTAACAATGGGAAACAGAAGGGCCTTGTCGCACAAAAAAGCTAACCCACTACGCTCTAGCTATAATGGTGGTTCTAACAAGGGAGACCTTTTACAGCATTTTGAGGGATTATTTCAGATATAAATTTTTCTGACAGAATATTTGATATAAAAGCCCCAATGGGATTCACCTGGTCCAATTAAATCGCGTTTATTTCCCCTCAATGAATGTAATTCACTGAGGATATTATTACGATTGTGAATCGTTGCAAGTTTCGCCATATATCACTTTACACACAGGGATGTATAATTACAGACCTAGAACACTATTTCTATGGTTCTGAAAATCCGGATCAGAATAAAATAATATCCCGAATGGTAACGTTGAGCAATTTCATTCGTAAAATGATTCCCTTGTAAGTTCTTGTTACATGTAAACCCAACACTGCTTTTTTCTCGTTGCCAGTTGTTATAATTATACGTCTATAGGAAACTATCTATTTACTCTATTACTAACTCAGCATGTAACAGAAGATTGAACGTTTATTATCTGTTTGTAGTAGATGCACTATCCATATCAAATAAATTGAACCCTGATGCTGTAGTTTATCTTTTTAGTAATTGAAGTATTTACTCGAGGTAGGTGTTATGATTACACGCAAAATTATAAAGCTCTGCACACAAACAAACTATTTGGCAGAAATATTGCTACTTTAAAATCCTTTAAGGATTTCTTTCATTTATCTATAAAATAACAATTGGTCCACAAAATTTTTTGTAGCCTAAGAACTACTTTAGATAACATAAAAATAATGTCGTGTTATCGTGTTACAATTAAAAACTTTCCAAGCCTCTCAGTTTTTAATTGCAGTCCACGTAAAAATAAATTTTTGAAAGCCTGTACATGTTACTAAAATATAAACTTAAAACAACTTTGATGTTGGGAAAGTTTATTTTTCAGAGATAGGAAAAGGGCTCTGTGTACACTTTCAATGTTGCTGTGTGGTCTTCATGAGTTGATGTAGAGTTTGTAGAGACTTGCCTTGGGAAAGGGATTGGACTGAGTTTTGTGCTGACATGCCGTAATGGGTACCAAGGGGCAAAGTAGGAAGATTCCTGCAAGATGAAATCAAAATTAGATTACAGACTCATTTTCGTTTCTCTCGTCCTCTTGCGAGGAAAAAATATCTATTCCGTGATGTACTGTCTATGGCTTCAGCTCGTAGTTGTAAGACTGGTTCAAATCCTGAGTGGGTTGGAGTGAGGCAATTGAACAACATCTCACTCAGACTGTGTTGCTTCTCCTGCAATCAATTTTATATAGATACAGTGTTTCAAATTCAGTTTTCCTTCAATAGTAGGATGTCTCCCAACTGGTATCTTATTCATTTTGTGAAGATTGCATCAGAATATTGTATACAGTGAAATTGAATGATTTCACTTACATCAGGAGGAGATGCTCCCTTTACTCTTCCTCTTGCACTAAGTAGCATATCGTTGTAACTTTCATTTCTTGGTACTGCAGCTGTGTATCAAAGTTCGTCGTAGTTGCTTGACATCTAAAATGACATTTTGTTTTGCTAGCACTTTTGTTTTGTTTGGAGTCTTCCCACTCACTCAGTTTATCATCAAAGTTAGTAATTCGAGTAGTTTGAAGCAGTTATCAGTATGTATCTAGTAGATTAAGTATAAAGATGCCTGGAAGTGTGCAATTTTCAAAGGGAAATAGCAGTAAGGTCAAGTCAAGACCTTGCATTGTGTTCCTATAGTAGAAATTGCATCTGATAAGATATGATGCATTATGTGTTGCTTATATTTTCATACTTTGTGACTCGGTATTATATTTATGACAGTACTCCCTCCTCTTCCCCTCTATTAAAGTATTCGTTGCAGATTATGATAGAAAAGGGCAAAGCACAGAAGAACGCACTCTGTGGCAATGCAAGGAAAAGCAGCGATACGAAAAGAATCTTTAGTGAAAGCAAAGTGGCATTTCCATGTTTTATTAGATTTTTATTGGGAGGGTCTCATGCAATCTCAGCCATAAAAACGTCATACAAGACTAAACTTGAGCCAGACTAGATAAACATTACAACCGATGCAAAGAAAGGACAATGACGCCGGCTGAAAGGCTAAATGTACATCACTGAGGGATATACTCACGACAAGTAAATAAATATTATACCGTCTTAAGCAGCTAGTCTACTTAATACATAAAGGAAAGTTCCAATCTACAAGTCATTGCAGTTCACATCCATCTTTTCACTTTTATAAGTGGCAATAATATTTGTAAAAGTAAAAGTTCCGTCAATATAATACGAAAGAAAACATAATAGATGTTCATTGAGGAAGAGTACTACATTACATTATCTATTTTTAGACTTCGTATTGCACTACTTACTATATTAAAGTAGTCTGACGTATTTTATGCAGTTAAGCAGTCCCCGTCTGTGTAGATTCCATTTCTATGTCTTTCGGTTGGCACTTTAGGAAATGTAATACCATTTTAGGATGTACTGCAACATGCTTACGCAATTAGATAATAACATATATCATGTATACGCACTTAGTCATGTAACATGGATCACTTGTAGATATATCTTAAATACCACACTTCTGATTATATCTGTACCTACTATGTATCTACACCACACAAAGCTGTGTAAACATATCGCTTTAAATGTCGAAATATCCTCCCCTTAAAGGCTCCATTGTACTCATACGTAAATTCAGGATATCTAAAGTAATATGCATAACTAACGCATACTAATATTCGAACAATATATAAAAATGTTCATTCTATAAAAAATGTTCTTCCGGAATCCGGAACTGGAACCAGGAACTATCTTCAGTTCAGCCATGTCACATTCATTCATTCATTTTTATCCCTTAATCACGCTACTAATGTCTTCTTTTTGTTCACGCCACATTTACTTGTCTAAATTGACTTGCGTTAATATATTACCCTACATGCTATACCTCTATATTAAATACGAGATATAGTACCTGGATACTTAATACTGTCATAGTGTTTATAGCTTTTATATTGATTGTAAATTAGAATACTGATAAGAACGACAACTTTCATGTGATTCTAAATCAATAATTAGTTAATTGCTGTAGTTTGTTGTGCATTAACTTTTAAAGCACGAAAAAGTGATAATAATTTAATAAAAATAACTAATGTTTCCGTTAAAAAATATTTTAGAATGTATTGCAATGCTGTAATTTAAATTTTTATTACCCTCAAATTAACTCTGGCTGACATTTCTTTACATTACATCCATTACAGTTTACTTAAATTACGACATTGAGGAATCTTATAATACGGTTTGCATTTCAGCTTTTTAGAAGTGTACAAAGAACTAAACTTTATTTTAAGAAATGTGTAATCATTAAAGAATTTTTATCGCTGTTACTAGATTCAGAATAGCTATTTCAAGCTTAAGATGTCATTGTTGTTGATTAGATGTTTAAATAACATTATTGAATACATAGGAGCAGATTAACTTTTAATTTGCAGATAAATGGTAAGCATGCCAAAATAATTTTTTGTTGTGCAAGAAAACAAGTCTTTATAGCTGTTGTTGCTATTTTACAAATTAACTCCGTGGGTGAAAATTAAACTACAACTAAACTTAGGTAAATGCGAATCACGATTAAATATGCTAAAAAAACTATCAGTGTTGTTGTGTTAAATTTACTCTCTTGTTACTCTATTGACTTTGAATAATTTTACGGCGGTCTGCGCACCAAAAGTTCAATGGATGGATGGATCTTTTTACAACCTAATTCTAGGCAGGTCTCTGAGTGGGAGTGCTCTGTTGTTATTGAGAAAATCCATTAGTAGACATAAACTAATTTTAACACAACTGTAAGGGAAAACACAGCCCAGTATCCTTTGAATCCTTAACAAAATCATCGGAGAATTAACAGAGAATTTATGGAAGCAGTCTCTGTCTGGGTCTCTAGTGCAATCTATTATTGGTCCACATCCATCAATGTCAAGAATTTTTAGAGTAAGCTGTAATACATCTAAGATGTATTTAGTATAAGATGACTGAGGATAAAGATGTTGAACCCGATACATGCAGATGTCGTTCTGCAATTTCAATGTCATAGACTGTTTTGTCGAATGCACAATTATCAAATTAGAATTGGAGTTGACTACTTGACAAAGATGAGATCTGTGGTTAATATTTTCCTCCCTGAGCGCCTGATAAGATTTTCAAGTTCGGAAGTCGCTCAAGCGGAAATGATGGGATTACTACTTCATTTCGTGAGCTAGCTTAGTTGGGATTGGAGCTGGTTTATAAATAATATGTTTTATCATTGCATGTGGCTGCTTTTTAGCTTGAGCATAATAGTTTGTGATGACATATCTACATCTCATGACATTTTGTGTTAGAACATCTCATAAATAAGGGAATTATACTATTGCATAGGTTGTAAATTATTATGTCTATATCCCGCTGTCCATAAAATATATTATACTTTCAATTTCATTATATCACTATTGTTTCCATAAAAATGGAATTAATTACTATGATTATTCGCTTATTGTGATATTGCTGCGTAATGAAAGATGTGCAATTAAAATGATTATGTAAGGTGTGCAGTAATATTCCCCAAAACAGTGGGTCAACTCTTTACATGGTATAAAAAGTTGAGTATGGTTGTCAACATACCAATTTAGAAAGAAAAGTGTGCAGGTACATTTAAGTAAAACTGAGTGTCGTTGCATAATTGGCAATTAATGACCTGATATGTCCTTTGAGCGATATGGCTAGAGTTTGCGATTATTCTTAGTCATAAAACAAAAGATGTAGCAGAGACTAATGTAATAATGTAGAAAATTTACCTCAACAAACGAGTAAAGCTCCATCAGTGGAATAATATATTATAGGCATGTAATTCAAGACAGTCAAGTAGTATAGGGATGAAAATAACGCAATAATGTTCTAATAAATCCGTAATAAGGCATGACAAGAACATGACATGACAGATTGGTTTGTCCCTTGCCGTCTCTCTCCTCGTAACTTCATTAATGGGGTTGAATGTTAGATTGCATTGCATTGCATTCCCCTTCCTCCGGTATAAACGAATGCACATTGCACACTTTCCTATTGTTCGAGCAAAATCATGTATTTTCAGTTACCCACACCACCACACACCACAACATCACATAGCAAACATCAAAGTACGACGACCAAACTAGGCAAAATGTACAGGGCATAATAATAGCTATATAAATTGTCTAGACGAATCAAGTCTGTCTGCTGCCTGGTAAAGAAGGATTATATACATATAATATCCCTCTGCTCTGGTTAACTATAGTTAGTATAAATGGCCAAACACTGAATGAATGCCAGATGCATTCTGTTTATGGTATGTCATGTTCCCCTGTATTATGTATGTGCATAACGTCCATGTATGCACACAAGCATAAAACAGACACGCATTGACTTAATCTAACCAGCCGTAGTTATTATAGCAGTCACTCATACTTATTATTATGTAATACACTATAGATCTACCCAACTATCTTTCTACGAATGCATCTGAGCCATTATTTATTTATTTTAATAAATACGTAAACACGTGTAGGCACAAAATGAACCAATTTATACTATATACCTGCTTTCAAAACTGATACAATACGCTTACGCTGTGTGCACTCATGAAAATGCAATTCGAGGAACACTCGATACTATACTTGGGAAATTACAATAGAAACTATCTTCCCAATGGTTATTAGTATAAATGACTTGCATGTGAAATGCTACAAAACACAGGACCCTTCCGGAAGCGTCCCTTTGCTGTGATAACAAAGATTGAAAATGCAAACTGCAATAATACAGAATTCGGCGGAAGTATTAGTATTGCACTAGAATGTCAGAAATTACCAGTGCAGTGGCTTATATCATTAAAATAAGAA
Source organism: Tomocerus qinae (assembly GCA_020055645.1). Classification (NCBI taxonomy): domain Eukaryota; kingdom Metazoa; phylum Arthropoda; class Collembola; order Entomobryomorpha; family Tomoceridae; genus Tomocerus; species Tomocerus qinae. The sequence goes on from CM034548.1 coordinate 32,401,546, forward strand.
CAACTAGGGCTCTGAAAATTTGCAAGAAAACTAAAACGAAACTGTTTGCAGGCTTCAATTTTAATTTGCTGATCTTTTTTGGATTTTTTAGACTTCCACGCCTTTCTCTCACTTTCATCCATCTTAACGCCAACCGATAAATCTGTTAATAATAATAATAATAATAATTTATTGTATAATAATAGGTTTAATATTTACGAAGGAAGATTTAGTATTTGATATTAAAAATATTGTTTATATATAGTAATTTTGAAATATAATAACTAGGTTCCAGACCAGAAACTATGTACATGGATATGTTACAAGTGCTATGAAAAAGTACATGTACATATCACTGTTTTAACATTGCATAAATACTAGTTCTACATTCCTTGTTGGACAATTAAATGGATTAGGTTAGGTATGTATAATTTGGAGAAATATGACACTCAAATTGCAAAATGAAAGCAGTCTGCAATGTCAATGTCCATTGAGATAATTAAAGAGACTAAAGAAAATGCCTTTGAGGGAAGATGATTGTTGGACAAATGGCGGAGAAGGAGAAAAAGGAGTTGGTATAGTTTTATTTATTTTGAGTGTCATAGCAATCGGATGTCTTGTCGGGTGTCCGGGTCCACTTATATGAGTCACCCAACCGAACTGAGCGGCATCGTCATCATCACTTCCAGTCCGTCTAGTATCAAAGTAGAACGCAGGCTATTATCTGTACTTAGTATTAGTGGCGTGGTGTCTGTCCGTATGACGGGGCAGTATGTCCTTGGTGGGCATGCCATGTTAATTCAGTGCCTTCTGTTCTCTATATTGCTAATAGTAATTCATCCCATCAACACACTCGTCGACTGCCGACTTCCTCAACACTCCTCGGGCACACAACAATCGACATACATATTATATACATCTACCACTCGCTACGACTGCTCACCCGACTATGACTCTCCATCCTTGTATTGTGTTACGTGAGAATTATTATTTCCCATGTACTCTAAATGGGAGAAATGAACCAACAACCGAAATGAAACTGAAATGGACAAACAGATTTTCTAATCAACCAACCAACCCTGCCGGGAGATTTCAGGATTTTCCAGATTTCTCTCCGCTGGTCGCTCTCCATATTATATGGATTACGTCCACTCGAGGAAAATTTAACGTTGCATTTAGTAGGGTCGGGTTTCTTGGGGAATCGAAACTTTCTTATCAATTGAGATGTAGCATACATTATTGCAAATCTTTTAGCTGACGCAACTATTCTTTTAGGTATGAATGGATTCTGAATTGATACAGGTACTAATGTTTTCGATACTTTTGGCTTCCATTCAAGAAAATTAAAGACACATGACAATTACCTGTAAGCTGTAATAGTAGCGAATGATTTTATTGTTATTGTTACATGGCTTAATTACTCCTGCAAAATTATTTTAATGTTAAATTTAAAATCGAATAAAAACGATGTGTAACAAGGCCTATGACTATACCTCAGCTTAAGAAGAAATTAGGAAACTACTAAGTACTAATTTAATGCAGTTATTGTAAAATCCTGAAATAATGAAAATAATCGTTAATACTAAGAGTTGGAATAGTAATTGGTTAATAGTCGTGATAAAATTGTCCTGCGGATGGTAAAGCCCAAGTGCATTAGACTAAACTTTTGAGGGTCTATTTATTATCTGTTCTTGTGCAATGGGACATAAAATAGAATGTCCATACTAAGAGGCTTGTAAAATATATTGGGAGCAGTGTGTCTTGTAGAAGGTTGTTGAAGGAAGAAGGGGGAGAGTGGAAGGAAGTGAAGAAAGAAGGAAATAAAGTCGAGGACTTACTTATTGTTGGCTGTTTGTTAGTCTGGTTGGCTGAATGTAATTTTCAGCCTGCTCCTGACGACGAGCTTCAAAGTTTCATGCCTTTTATTTTGTTTCGCAAGAAATTTAGTAGACTTGCTAACTGTCTTGGGAGATGGGGCATTGGATTGGCGGTGAAGGAGAAGTAAACGCAAGCTAGGCAAAGATTTCATGTTATATAAATAAGTAGTAGTAGATATCTTAAGTAATCTCCGAGTATCTCTATATTTACATGTACAAGTCGAGGTCGAACTGTCGAAATGCCATTCTGCGTGGTTGTCTTCTGTTGCGAGCTCTTTTGGTAGTCTGCTACATTTTCCTTCCTGGACTGGACTAGAATACTTAATAACATTGCATTTGGGGTGGTTTGGTTTCACTGCGGTTTCTGTTGAGGGTTTCCTTCCACCATTTGGCATAGTCTCATCTCTAGTCTACTACTTTACTTATTACTCTTATGCTCGGCCAGGTTAGCTCCTCACTTTGCACTTGGACGTGCAATGGGCTCACTAAATCTACCTTTACACTCCAGTACATTAGAGTCCCTATACATGCATACATATGCGGATGATATGATATTCACTACATGCATTTTGCCATAATGGCATATTATATCACGTCTACCTATACCATACACTCAACTTAATGTAAAAGCAACCCCGAAATAAAAAGAAATAGAGGAATCTAATCCGCCCACCTACACCAGTCCACGATCGATTTAAAGACTTGTAGACAAAATCCCAATTCCTACATGCGACGAAACGTCTGTCGATCTATTAGAATAAGTACGAAGCATATCATTGGGAAATCCATAAATACGCAAACACATTTCTCCCACCCACACTTTTGTTTCATTTGCAAATGTGGATAAGTTCTCATTATAGTAATGTTTCTACTAGATACGATCATTTATAATACTAATACCATTACAACAACTGCTGCATTTGTTTAGTGCAATTCCGTGTGTCCGTCCACACAGTCCGCAGTTGGGCTAATGTGGTAGAGCTAATTCAATTTCTTTGCGTAGGTATCTACAGTATCCGAATTTATACCTATAAATGTACAGGAACAATAGGGAGCATGTTATATGGACACTTAACTTGAATATTAGGAGGAATGCGGAGCTTAGCAGCTTAACAAAAATGTGAAATAGCATAGAAGTGGAAGAATAGAATTTGTAGCCAATCCAGTTAGTCCGGCAAAAGATATTTTGGTATTATTTTCGCTAAAGCTGCGTGATCGTCATATCCCACTCGATTCCCCATCCGCTTACTTTTTTCCTCTTCTGCTTCACTTTACTTGCTTCTTCATTCCTTTTCCTGACTTGTTATACAATATTAGGTATATTAAGGTATATAGCAATATATGGAGGTAGCCCTCCTATCTCCTATACAAAGTATTTATCTTTCTGCTGTTTTGTATACGCACTATTTCGGTGTTTTCTCTTTCTCCCCTCTTCGGTTCTGCAACCTGCAAGTAAACGTTGTCAAACCTACCCCTTGAGTTGTTACACTAACGGCTCTATGCTGCCTACACTACAAAAACTCATCGGCACAACACTGCTATATAATAATATTATTGCAGCCACTTTAGCACAGTAAAACTCTTATGCCTTTTCAAATGCTCAGATACTTGAAGCTCTACTAGTGAATTAATTTTTGTAGGAGAGCTAAGTACATTACGATTTAAACATAAAACTCTTTCTACTTTTTGTTTTATAGATCTATACTAGATTTACTTTATTAAAAACAAGGTAGCTGACTGAAAAGTCAGCATTTTTAATGCCAACTGAAGTACCTTCATCATATCTCAAGTATCTCTTCCTGTGGCAGAGATTGGTACATTATTATTACATACATATTGCCTGTAATTTTACAGATTTAATATATCGCTAGTGATTTCATGACAATTGCTGAAAAATAGGGATATAAACTAAATGGTATAGTTTCCAACTCTCGCCTCTCGCCTCAATCACTAATTATATATTAAAACCCCATCGTAATGGTGCTATAAGACGAAATCTGATTGGAATCTTTAATAGGACTCATTGTGAAGGTTAAACACCCACCTATAGAATCGTCAAATAAATAACCATTGGTTTCATTTCCTTTGTTCTTTTATTTGTTTGTAGTTTGGTTGGCTTGTATAACACTTTTAACTATTTAAGCAATACTGCACATGCATTTAAAGCAAGCACAATACAGTTACAGGGACGTGGACTTGACAGGATTTATAGCATGCACTTAAATTGGTGAGTAACCAATGCAACTCTAGCTGCAGCAGAGAATTAGACTCGCATGACATGTATGCATTTATGCACACAATCGATAATTGTATACTAGAGCAGTTCAACTCCTTAATTATTATTAACTCTCAACCCCTCTTCTCCACCTTTGATTATACCAGATAAGAAACCAACTTTGGATATTTACTAATGAATGCACTAATGCTCATTGCTTTCTGTACATTTTTAGACATATGCACTTTCATAATAAGCTGCTTTTGTTAATAAGATATTTTAGACAATGAATTTCCACCTTTGCTTAATTTTAGTTAGACAAGTTTTACAAGAGCTGTTCCAATATTATTTCAATTGTCAAGGTTGTTGTAGCAAAACTGTTGTATTAGAACTACGGATTATAATTCTATGGAATTCGTAAAGTAATCTGTAGTAAAATTCATTTTTGAAGGTTTTAGTAATTTTGGCATCAATATGCAAAACAGGAAAGTAAATCGCGTGACATCAAAATATTATGCTGATGGTATTCATATGCAAATTTATAATTTTATAGCGCATTTCTACTGTACACATCATTAATGCATCTTTTCTGTTGCATAAAAGATGTTATCAGTCTTTGCAATCAAAAACATCAAAGGCCTAGTTGATGCAAGGTTTGATGTGACGTGCATAATATTATTTGAGTTCTTGTCAGTAAAAACGATTCCTTTCATCTAGCAAGTAGAGCCTTATTTTGATTTAAATTTAGTTTGCTTCAGTTTATTGTCAACCTAAATGGGTTGAAACTGAATAGATCGAATAAATTATGAATCTGTTTATACTGAACCAGTTGATCTTCTAGATAAAAACGTAATTACTCATGTTGCTGACACAAGATACAAGAGGCTTTGACTGGATTTGATTCCTCATTGTTTATCTCATGTCATAATGTCAACTGGAATCCAGTTGAGCAATAAAGTTGTTTTGATTTGTCAGCAAGTGGGTTGGTACATGCATTCAGACTATCTCTCGATAAATTACTGTCTTTTAGACTTTAACTATAGGATCGACTCTCAATTGGCACCTACGACTATTTGTCAAATGGCTTTTTTTTCGTTATAGCTTTGTAGTGATTCCAGTAGACACTATTATTTACACATTGTATACAATATAATTTTATTTATTGTCACACCTGAAATATTTTAAATTGAATTGGGATATTTTAATGCCTCATTAAAATCGATCGTTATAGATTTGATATCTCAATCATTGATCTGCACGGCATGTAACTACAATTCTGACCAGCAGACAATGATTTATAGTTAGAGAATTTGTTTAAGCATAGCATCAATTAAAAATAAGTGATAAACATACGTTGAACCATTGTCTGTATGTCTTATGTGAACAGAAATGGAGAACTACCTACTTAGTACCAAACCACATGCAATAAAAGATCGTCGTATTATTTGTAATAATCAGCCGAAGTACAATGGTAAAGGTGTTCATGCCTTTTCAAATCCACCAACAATTCCCTCGATGACCATATTAGATACTTATTGACTATCGCTAACAAGAAAGATGAAAACGGGCCACACGTGGGATTGTGTGGGATATCTATATGCACCCTACCAAATTATACAACCAAGCCAAAATATGAAATTCCGAAGCGAATTAACAATGATAGGGCGCATAGTTAGAGTAATTCACATATCTAAACTTTCATAAGTATGCGCATAAGGGGTATAAAATATTTCATGCCAAGTACTATGCATGAATGGCATGTGATATTATTTACCTACATAGCATTTATGAAAATGATTAAAATGGCAATACAAGGTGACTTCATAGGCAAGGCAGAATTAATATTTTTTATATACGTCAGGCATACAATTGTATATTATGTAGTTAAATTAATCCTTACTATATAGTAGGGTTAGTGTTAAAAGAATAATTATAATTATACAAGAGTAGAATGGAGGGGAAGCAAATAGTCGGATTTGGCAATGGGTCACTATAGTCTCAGGGAAGCATCATGCAGTGCACAAAAATGTGGAGATGTTACTACACTGCTGCTATTCATTTTTCGTTGTCAAAAGACTGCTCTACTACTATAGATTGGTATTTACGTCAAGTATAGGTGTATCTGTTTAGGTGTGCATGCAATTCGTATTATTTAGTTGTAAATGTAGGGGAAGGTTATGTTGATGTGTTTTATGGAAGCAGCGATCGCCATTCGAGGTCCATGTACAAAACAGACACAAAAGAATAAATATTATTTTACTATGGAATACCTATTACGGCTTTGAACCTACTATTGTGCCCCATATTATTTATTAAATACTTTTGTATCCTATATATTGACTGGTGAATACTACATCAGAAACAACCAATTCATGTAGTCAAAATGATATATTATACACTTAATATTATATAATGTATTTAGGGTGAAGATTACTATTTTGTAGTATATGGAGCAAACCTTAAGTCATGAAATCATGAAAAAAACAGTTGTACATGTGTACTTACAAAGACGAAGTAAAAAATGCTGCGTTTCCCCAGTCACTCCGTTATAATATACAGATGCCTACAGATGTAAGCTCTGGTCGAATATAATTCAATAGAATAATAGAATCATACCTTATCTGCTCTTATTGCTGTACTATGCTGCCCATTATATTCCTACCCACACTTTCATTAGTGAGACATTGAGACAAGTTTTTGCTTTTATATTTAGGCAGTAAGTAAGTTAGTCGGAAACAAGAAGACAAGTTGATGTCCAGATATTATCTTCGCTAATGCTTTGGATAAGGGTAGTTTCCCCAGCTCGTTTGATAGATGCACATATAAAAATTAAATTTCCTATACAGTTCAATAAGTGATTCTGTCAAAATTTCTTATTCTCCATAAGATATATTGTAACCTTTGAATAACATAAGGTAAGTAAGCTAAAGGTGTCTATTTGTATTAGCATAGGTAGTCATTTTTCTCATTGTTCTGTATGCATTTTGCAATACGGTTGAAGGTATAAAAATAGTAGTAGAGCGTAAAAGGTAAAGTAAATATTGGTATAGAAGGACTACTGGTATAGTGATAAGTGTATCATGAATGTATTATTTCAACGGAGCAGTAGTATTTATTTTTTGGACATCTTTGTCCCAGAAGAGGCTTACTTGCCTACTACGAGCCTACTGTACTTCATGCGTCCCTTATTAGATTGTATGTGTATGCATTATAGGGAGAATCTATAGATGATCAGCATAATATGCAACATTAAGTTTTAGCATGTCATGTCAGTGTGTGCCTGCCTTCTGCCTACATGAGTCATTCATGAGAGTGAAAGGACCGTAGTAAATACTCCACCATCATGAGCAAACTAACCAAAGCATAAGTCATAGTAGCAAATGGGATCTTTATATTTGAAGTACATGTGTTTCTATTTCTACCTATACTTATCTATCTCCCTATGTGAATTACATATGACATTAGGGCTTATACTACAATAGAGTTATGGAACTACATTCGATGTCCCACACTTGAGCATAATATGTTTGTAGGTACTTCTCCCTTCAGTTCACCAGATCACATCGTATATAGCGGATACTATAATCCATTTCCATATTCCAAGTCCAGTCAGTCCTCCACTCACATCTAATCCACTCCAGTAGAAAATCTTATCCAGGGAAATACATATTACGAATCACACGAGAGTCCAGTTCCGTTCAGTCCAGTCAAATTATCCCAACTGTCCCTAAAGTTGAAAAGCATTCACTCGCGTTTTCATTTAAGTGAACGAATCATCTCTTCAACTCGCATCTCTATCAACATTTCAGCAACAACAATCGTTTCACATTATTAAATTCGATACTGCCTACCTAGCGTAACACAATCATCCTTATTCATCTCATCTCTTACCAAGAATACAGTTATTCACTTCAAAAACCGATTAAGCTTCTGGAACTAAACTTTTACCCTTAAAAGGTGTGAGTCATTTATTCGACTAAATTAATAACTACCTACTGTGATTTCAGTCAACCGTTTTTCGCCTGGTGTGTATATTATTATGTTTGCCCTTTGCATCCTATTTTAATGAATACTCCTAATTGTAGGGAAAAGGACATCGGTAGAATTTCTAAAGGGTGTTTCCTCTACTAATAATCTATTTACCATTTGTTGCTAATTTAATTTGCCGAGCTAAATGCAAAGATAGAATTTTCTTTGAACTATCCATTAGGAAGTGTATAATTAACAACATTTCCTGCCAAAGATCCTCAATCAATTTAAGACTACCTTATAGTAACCTCTTTGTTTTTGCTAGATAGTTAATTTATATTTCCTGGTAGCTTTAAATCTGATTCCATTAGGGCATCTAACGTTTTAACATCAAGTGACATTTATAAAAGGTTGTTGCTGACTTGTCTACGAAGGGATAAAATGTTGACAAGTCTTTTTGTTTATTTGCAGTGAGCAAGATTTTAAAGTGGTGATTTGATCTTTGGAGTAAGTAGCACACGTTCTTCGAAAACGTAAACAAGCCAAGAAAGCTTCTTGACCTGACCTGAACTACCACAATTCCATAATCCCAGTGCTCTCAACTTTTACAAAACAAAGACAAAGCCAAGAAACCGGTAAAGAAGAACAGGAAAGCAGTCTCAAGCGTCTCAGTGAAAATGAGTTTCTTACAGCGAGAACAAAGAAATGCCACGGCTCAAGAACAAGCCAAAAGGTAAGTGCCCGAGAAATATTCTTTATTTTTTGCATCTAGTGACCTAAAACATAAAACAGAGTAAGATAGCACGAAACACAATCTCATGCTTACATACAATAGGATGAACAACAAAAACACAAATAAGTTATTTACTACGTGAAGTAAAGTCATTCCTCTTGTGATTGTGGTGTGGGAAATATTTACAAACTGTTTTACATTATTACACTGCTACATATTTAAAGTATAATGTTTATGAAGTAACGGTACTCATAGTGTTCATTATTATACCCTACAAAATAATAATAATGTCTATATACACTATATAAGTTGAGAAATGACACTCTCCCAGGTTAAAGTTAAACGAGGTACAAGTATAAATATTTAATGGTGAGATTTTAGTTTGGTTGTAATTTAAGCAAACAAGCAGTAGCAACTAGAATGTCTATTTCCTCGGAAATAACAAAAAGTAATAACTCAATATGAGTAAAATATTTATTTCTTACGTGTACCCACCTAGGTATAATATTAAAAATTTATATTTCTACGTTGCACGAATGGCTCGTCCGTGTGGATAGCTAATAAAACGTCTTTTTAGTTGGTGTAGGACATGAGACATCCAAAGTAGCAAATAGTAAAACAGGCAATAAATAAATAGTCAAGTGAGGTCGTAAAAACAGAAATGAGATGACATGACTTGGATATATCTGTTTTGGGTATATCTACAGGTCAAAGCATATGTCAATACCGAAACTGTATTTCTGCATATTTGATAGTATATAATATATTCATGAATATATTATTAAAGGACATAGAACTATTTAATACTCCTTCTCTTTGACATTTGTATCTATCTGTAGGAGTTCTTATATGTAGTAGTAGTATTGTGTGGAACATGTCAACAACCAGAATCCATTAATTGGAACTAATGGTAAGTGAAGTGCAAGCAAAACAAGAGATAACTTTTCTTTGCAAGTTTTATCACCTACAGCGTTTATAATAATGTATGAACATTGAGATAAGAACCTTGCAGGAGACAAAAATGCATACATTAAGTAGAATTTTCAGCAGGGAATAAATAAACTAGTGCAGTAGTCATCTTAATGTGCCTCTGTGTACAGAATGCAAAGTGCTATGTGGGAAAATGTTCAGTAACGGATACGATTAGCTCTGCTTTGTTTGTCAAACTTTCAATGCTCACCATAACTTGAGTCTTGGTTTGTTTACACTGTGATATAGATTTCTGAGTATTATAAGTACCTTAAGATCTTTTTCACATTCTTCTTCTCCAGCTAGTAGTATACACTATTGTTTGGAATATTATACCGGACAGTACAAAGTAATAACTACTGTTTCCCTCCCTTGACTCATCTGTTTATACCTATTATATTATAGAGACACACTGACTCGCACTCAGTAATTACAGTCCCTATTATTGTGTTACTCACTCACATTATGCCATGAGACGTGGTTTAGCTTTTTTATACTGAACCAAATTTCTCACAGGGATTTCAAGTTCAAACGTAAGACTCATTCAAGTACACATTGAGAAAAACGATGGGAATATTTGGTGTTTTCTCTTGTACTATGCATATTATTTGCTACTTTGTCACTCATACTTTAGAAATTTGGACAGATGAGACTTTTTTATGCTGGATGAATCATTAGGCATGTAGGTATATTATACAAGTAGTTGAACTCAACATGTTAATACAAGTTGACACATCACCAGATTTACTAGTAAGTGATGCTGCACTTTGTTTGTACCCAACCACTTGTTTGCAAAATGTATTTCGTATACAAACGTTTTTAAGTCACGCTCATGTTTTTTTCATAAGCACACTTACATTAGATAGTCAACTCTGTATTCGCAATAGTCAGACAAATAATATATTCTAGAATACATAAGGTACATCCTAAGGTAAAGTTTGGAAAGTATTGTACAATAAGATTTTATCTGACATTTTGGAATCATGATTTAAATCATTATTTGTATTTGAGAACAGACAGTAGGAAATTTTTAACCTTACGCCCTTGGCAGGTCATTTACTGGTAAATAGAGGTTTTTATACGCTTTATTATGGATTACAAATTACTAAATCTTTCATTTAAATGCGTAGATCTTGTATTTTTTATTATTCTATGGAACTGTATACACTGATCAGACAATTGATTAGAGCGACAAAGAAACCCAACTTTATAATTCAGGATTTATGATTTTCATGTACATGTACTAAAAGGTAAATGGCCAATGTACTTAGTATTTATATGTTCGACGAACTGTTTTGTAATTTGTAATCTTGCAATCTTTTGCTGTTAATTTCGAATTCAGGATCTTTGTCTTGGTATAATCGTCCAGTGTCAATACCCAAATGTCTACTTCGAACTGTTTGAATTGTGTCAACATGTAAACTAGATGGCAATCTGGTGTTATTTGCGTCTCGTACACCTTAATCTGTAGTGTATATCTTATGTACATATGCAAAAGTAGGGCATGAGAAGAAATTCCTGTTATCCTTATCCTCCTGAATAATTTTTTCCTGCTTCGCTCTCACTTGCAGGCAAAAGGTATGTCCCAATTTAAAGTTTTGAAGAAGTAGCTTTAAATGTTTGCATATTGTAGACATTGGCACCAGTCTATGACGATTGTATTTGGAATAACAGGAAAAGGGATGGAAATGCAAATGAATGGGTAAGAGTGAAAGATGAAGCAGATGCGTGCGGTCAAAGCGAAAATCCGTTTCCATTTACAAAGGCTAAATTACTGAGACGACGACACTTGTATCTCCTGACTAGCAAACTGTAATTGAATTTTGTGCAAAGGCAGACAAGAGGTTTGTGTAGAGTGTTTGTGTTTTGGTCGTAAAATCATTCAGGTTTATTCAGAGGTAGAGGACTCCACCCTTTTCAACATATTCCTTTGTTTTGTTGTTTTACACACAGGGAGTCACATAAATAATAAGCGAGCAGCAGCGCTGGTTCACATTTCAAATTCCTCAGATCAAAACTCATGAGTTTGTTCATTAAATTATCCTGCAGAGTTGAGGATAATTCTTTATTACTTGCTAATATTGCAAATTACAAAAGTAAACAAGGACGAGAATGAGAAAAATTAACAGGATTTTTAGTTTGGTCAATATAATTATTGGAATATGTCGAACCTGGTTTTTGTAAGTAGGTTAGTTACTATTGGGTATGCATATTAAATGGGATTTATGATACATAGACTGAGTGACTGAGGTTTTATTTAATATAGTGTTAGACATGAGTAAGGTAGTATCCGAATAATTCAAGTTGATGAGGGAAGTTATTGGCGGCTGTTGAAACCAGAATGGAGGAAATTGACAGAGGAGATGTAGTTATCTGTCTTGGGCTGTCGGTAGCTAAGACGAGTGGAGGAGTGTCCGTGATGTATTTACTTTTGATGATTTAAAACATGGAAGATAGCATTTTTCATGCTCAAGCTGGCGAAGAGTAGGGCCGCCCCAACGTGTGTTTTGTAGTATATACATTGCGCGCTTTTTGTGGCTCACACTCGCAATAAGGTTTCAGAATAGAGGATCCCTATAGTGTTAGACATGAGTAAGGTAGTATCCGAATAATTCAAGTTGATGAGGGAAGTTATTGGCGGCTGTTGAAACCAGAATGGAGGAAATTGACAGAGGAGATGTAGTTATCTGTCTTGGGCTGTCGGTAGCTAAGACGAGTGGAGGAGTGTCCGTGATGTATTTACTTTTGATGACTTCACTAGCAGGCAAACCAAAATGCAAACCACGAAGACCGACTTCTCCATCCGCTCACTCGATCTCTCTCTTTGCCGTCTTTCACTATATTATTACAGATAATAAGTAATGCCTAACAAAGTCAAAGCGTCTTTGAAAGAACAGATAATCGAGAAGAATCAAATCAATTACTGTTTGCAGTTGTCAGATGAAGCTCATTCACTCATCTTACTTATATAAGTATTCCTATATAAAGATTGAAGCATGTTAACTCGCTAACAGACATCGAGATCAAATCTCATCGCAAAATCAGGAGAGGATTTTGCGTTCCTTTGACTTTAGCTTGCTGGGCACGACCTGTTCTTTCGTCTACAAGGCCTACCTGTCAACAATTCATTTTTGTCGGCGTTTGTGGCTCGCTGAACATTTCTATAGACTTTGCATGGCATGACACTGATGACATGACAGTTCCTCACTGTGCTCTTGTTTCATCTTCTATTCATCCACCTTAATAATAAGAATTTATATCCCATCCACTAAATTAAAAAAGCTTTCTTCACAGATCTCAAGTTCAGCATTAATTAGCAGAGATTATTCACTTTAACCTGACCCATTCAACTTTTATCATTTAAAAAACTATAAATCGTGATATAAAAGAAATCTATTCGATGTTTTAATATCTAAACACCTGCTACTTTTAAAATATAATTTTTGAAATTCATATCATAGCCAGTTCAGTTATATAATGGGTTTCAAATGATTGAAGATTGCTGTACAATAGTTGTCTCTAAAGGTAATAAAATTCACCGTGTCGCATAATTGTGGTTTGTGTATACGTAATACTCTCTATGGTTGCACGGAATATGCAATATACCGTAAATAATTAACATTGAAGCTCGTGCTACTACTAATTCCTTATAGCTCTACATAGAATTCAGGTTTTTCCTGTATTGCTATTTATATTAGTATATGAAAATAGTAAAAAATATCCTTTGGATGGATTTGACATAGAGAATCGTAATTTTTAGCAATGTTCTTTTGGGATGTGGGGAGATAGCTGTTGTTCAAGTTAAATGCCTCGACACTATAGAGTGTCGTTTAAAGTACACTTGCAACGAAACTAAAGTATGTTTTGGTTGAATGCCCTTTCGGTTAGATGGATCGTTGAATATTGGTGACTTGGTTGTAGTAATGCGGTCTGCTCCGGTGGCGATTAGATGACGAATAAAGAATAATGATGAGGTTTCCTACTGTTAGTTTTGGTTTCCCTCAGACTCACAGTCAGAACAAAACTGAACAGACTGAGCATCAACCAACCAATATTTGGGTTAGAAAACTTCAAAAAGATCTGGCCTTGTTCCCCAAATTGCATGCAGCCATTCTCTATTTCAATCCATTTTCTGTCGAGTGCCTGCCGAGTCATGGAGAGAAGACCAACACTCACCAACTCATTCTATACTTATCTGCTACTCTAATATCACAATACTTCATTTCTCCTCAACCTATTGAGTTACCCCTTCTCTAAAGGAAACTGCATCTCCAAATTTTTTGAAAAGCCAACTCAGACACAGATGGGAATTTCTTTCTTATACTTACGCTCTAATGTAAATAGCAACTTACCCGAAAACCTAAATCTCCGACTATCTAAATTGTAAAACTAGACAAAAGTAGTTTTGTTTATCTAGGGAAATGGATACGTAGTGTATTGCTTATTGCATTACTTATTGCATCTTATGTAGGAATAAATGGAAGACATAAATATTTCATCGCTGTCTTTCTCCTCCTTTTTACATATTTCAAGAAGTAGTGATATTTATTTAACGTCAATTGTAAAGAATAGTTAGTATCATCATATTTTAAATAAATAATCGCAATAAATTAGGAAATATGCTTACTGTAGCATCTGCTGTATTCACGGAGTTTTCTTCGAAATACAAATCTATGTAATATTCTATAAAAATGCAGAAAAACTAATTTTTCTATAGATTTGACTGACAATTGAAGGTAACTAGAACTTGTATGCGGTAACTGTAGACCATTACGTCAAATATTTACTATCAGAGATGACCAAATCAAAAATGGACACCATTGTAGTTTCAGAACCGCTTTTGTTGGTAAGAACTGAACTGAAAATAGCATTAGTATCGACATTGAACGAAGAAATATTAACTTGCAGGGCTAGTGTATTTGTTATTCAATGATATGTTTAGAGAGGACAATATATTTTTGTCTCCCGTAGTTTGTCCCCAATTTTCGTGAGGTACAAATCTTGAAATACTGAAGCAATCGCATTTTGCTCCCTGCTTACAATGATAGACGTTATTACCTATGTGTAATCTTTTCTTAAGCCTGAATAGTCTACTTTAGTCTCTATGCAACGAATAAGTGCACCGTATACTTACTATGAGTATATTTCTCATAAGCCGTTTACTCAAAACATAGATCATGGGAAATGATATGAGAAAACCTTCAAGTGCATTATATCCTGGAGAAAGAACTGTTAACTTAAATCCATCTAACAGACTTAATCATTTGAAACGGAAAATATTGCATAACATCACTCTATAGTGTAATAGAAGCAAAAGGAAACGGAAGATAAAACAAATAAAGGTATAGTAAAAAGGATCTGGCAGTTTCTATAGGGATTCATCAACTATACTTACTAGTCTTATATTCACTCTTGAAAAAGAAGACCAAATATTTTGTAAGACTAGAGCCTTTCTGCATGTACATAAGTTAATCTGACATTCAAGTATGGCATTATGGTAAAATGGGCAAATATTTACTTATTTATACCGAACATCGCATTAAATATTTAATCTCGTGAATGCCGAAACAGACAAAACATACATACATAAACATAATATTGATACATCATAATATAGGTAATATGAATATACTTGAGGCAATATATTTCTTTCTAAAGTGCTTGAGTATAGCAGACGAGGAATAGTGAAATGGATCTACCGCAGTTAGAATGGAGTTCTCCAGCAAAAAACAAACATGTAATTAATATCTTCCTTTTCCAATAAATAATATTCCTAAAGTTGAATGAAAAGACATCCGCTCCGGCCTTTTGTTTACTTTTCTCTTGAACTCTTACTCAATTATACCTTATTCTTGTGAGGTAATATTTTTTCCCATTTCAAGTGTACTCCAACACAGATAGAAATAAATAACTCAAAAATCTTTGCATTCTTTTGACTCTGTACATCCACTCAAACTCTTGATACACTTTATTTCAAACTTCTCTTCCTTTATGGGCCATGAGTTTCTTTGTTTCAACAAATGGAATGAGATATGTATGAATTTGCAATAGTACCGAACTTTTTTCTGACGAAGAGAAGAAAATATCTTCCTCCAAGGATTTTTTATTTTTTCTTACCTTAAAGCAAATTTCCATTGAGAATATTGTTTCTTTTGTTCAAAGCCATTTTTCAGCATTTCTAAGCATGGATAAATAATTTTCTTGCCTACCCTACTTATATCCTTCTGACTCTTATATGGATGGACACCTGACAAATATTATTACACTTATTAACTATTTAATCTATCAATAGATCATTATTTGTACATTTTATTAGGTTATTCCTCTGTATGATCAATTTGTTTAAATGACCACTAATAAGTAACAATTTCACAGATTTTATCTAAATATTTAGTATCTACTCCATTCCTTTACGATCTTTCCCTACTAGCAAAGAAATTTTGACATCATTGTTGTGTTGGAAGTGTTTAAGCAGTTGATTTTGTTAAATCAACACTTGCCACTTGTTCCTTTTGTACTATGAACCTACAATATACTACACAAGACAAACGTTTAATGTTTGCATAAATGATTTAAGTGTTGGGCATAAAATCCAATAGGAATTCTTGTTTTCCTCTAATGGAATTATTCTGTATTGGAAGTGAAGTAAGTAGCTAAGGAGTACATTGTATTTGTTTATGTACAACGGACACCAGTAATAAATGTTAGTTAAGTGCACGCTTCCTAAACCGCAATTACACTCCATGTGCACAACAGGATCGTAAGATGAAACCGAAGAATATATAAGTAGTAAGTAGTATTGTTTACATTATTCATAACTTGTTGGTTTTGCAGTAATAAATAAGCAACTAGCCATACCTAAGTCAATACAAATTCAAAATGGCACATTATCTATCTGCAAATGCACTGTTAAAAATTTACTTTCTGCTATCGTGATTTGAGGGGTGAATGAATACAAGACACTATTGATGACCAGGCCACGATTTTTATGTTGGCTCTTAAATAATTTATGTTAGGCAAATAACAGATGGGACTTTAGATCGCTTTTAGAATTGTATGCAAGTGGCATACGAATTACATATTGCCGACGCAGTAAATTAAACTATGGAAATTAAACAGTCTATCCTTAAGCCTCATAAAATTCTGCAAAGTACATTGATACTTCTTATCGTAAATCCCAACCCCGCAAGAATACAATAACCAAACTGCACAAACGTTATTCATTGCAAAGTGGCACTTGTATTTTTTTGAGCAGTAGCAAATTACCAGCTGAAAATGAGCTTCATTTTAATCTCCACTTGTATTGGTCAAGTATATACCAATGTATAAAGTACTATAAACTGTGAATTTAGTCGTGTTTACTTTAGCCCAATAAAATTTGCAAATAATGCCAGCAGTAACAATGGAGCAAGTCATAAACAATGTTACCATCTAAATTCACGCTGAAATTGATGTAAGAGGTATTGTCATCACGATTAGGACGATGAAAATTTTAATAGATTGGATTTCACAGCTAGTAATTGCAATTGGTTTGAATTAGAAGCAGGATGAGAATTGAAGAACTTAAATTTAAGTTTTACTAAGCATTAATCTTTTGTGGGAGTATAAACGGTTGTATTTAGTATTTGGAATCCCAAACGGTTGACTTATGGACTCAGGAAAGCAAAAATACCTACTGACAATGGTGCGGTGTTATCTGGGAAATTTATTCACCACATTGGATAGGTAGATAAGAAAATGGTAAGGATTTCTATGGAATTTCTTCCACTAGTGAATTAGCATGAATAGTCCATTTTCCTCAATTTGGAATAATCAGTGTATAAAACTATAGCAATGTAAATGTTAGAACTGTGCTATGGTGGAGTGAGTAAGAAGTGGTATTTGATTTGGAGTGAGAAGGGTTAGGGAGTATTTTAAATGGATGTAAATGTAGGATAGCAGAGTGATTGTGAGATATCTCAGTCACATAAGTAGACGCAAGAGATAATAGAGATGCAGATGTCGATCATTTTGATGCGAGGTGAAGTACGCGTGGAGGGAGGGTGTCACAATTCACGGCTGTTTTATTCCCCACATCTTCTATAGATAAACTCATTTGGCCTATGCAAAGTTTGTCGTTGTCCTAATGCAATGTTTCTATTCTCTCTGCCAATGCAATAGAGATACAAAGGAATTACGTATAGGGACAGAACAATTGTTCAGTGCACTAAAGCATATGAAACCATATTCTATTTTCCGTGTACGTATAGTATTACAATTACCAACCTTTACATTTTTAAAGAGCACTGATGCATAATCTACAATATAATGAGGATGATGTGATTCATAGGGCAGCTATTGTAATTTACTTACGTTTCGACTCAATCTGATAGACAAAGCTACCGCTTACATCTAAGTAACAACAGTTAAATCCCTCTTGGAAATGGAGTTACAGACTGAAGGCGAAATTCCGAAACAAAAGCTGACGTACTTAGATTTTACACATTGCTCCTCCACTGAATCAATGAAGAGCTTAACAAATTGATTACACTTTGAATTTGGTTAGAGGCTTGTAACTGACCAAAAGATGTCACGTTTTTTTATTCTCTTGCCAGTGGATATTTTCTGTGCAGGAATGCATAATGTATTAATTTTCAATATGAAATAGTTCTTTGTAATTCATTGCAATACTGCACTTACCTATTACTAATTACCAAAACTGCAATTCAACATTGACCTTGCTTCTGAATAGATTACATAACATTTCCTATACAAACCTAAATAAATTACAATTAATTCATAGATCTTAGTCACAGATTAATTAATCACTTCATTAATATACTCATTAATATCTGTATTGATTTTTATGTAAGAAAATCATTGTTTATCATCCCGCATCAATTTCATGTATTTATTAATGTATAATCGTCCTTGAATGTTGAAAAGTAATAGTAATTGCATAATTATAATATATCTTTATATCAATTGATAGCAACCTTGAGTTGTCTTAAATACTATTAAATTAGTAAGAGTAAAATAATAGTGATTAGATATAAGGACGAATTATTTGAATTGTTCTTAGGTGCATCTATTCTTATTTACAGTTCCAAGCTGAATAGCTATTATTTATACTCGTGTATTTATTAGTATGCGTCTAACATGTTTTATTGGTGGACATTTCATTATCGGCTTGATTTGTCATTGGAGTGAAAATGAAAAGCATTAAAGAAGATCATCAGCTCAGGTTTCATTGAGCTCAATAGAAATAGAGAATGGCTCTCACACCCCCTGAGTGTGACTAATAACAAATAACATAAGAGAATGAAAAGGACCTAGCCTTAACGATTACACATTGAAGGGAGACTAAACCAGATTGAATTGATTTGTCAGGAAGGGCAATTGGCAATCGGTTTCATTTTATTAATAGGTATTGCTAAATGTAATAAATAGGAGTAGCTAATAGGTACCTATATATAGAGTGTCTTTTGTCCTTTGCAATTCGTCATCATCTTCTATTTTATTACCATACTCTTAATACTAATGTAAAAATGTTCTGACAGATAATTGTAATCAGCAGGTGCTTACTACAATGCAATCGATCAAAAATGTCTCAGCCTAATTAAATTGCTTTTACTCGCATTTGCAAAATGAAATTGCCCTTTTGCTTCAGCAGTTGTTTTCAAGTCCATGAGAACCAAGTATAGATAACTTACGAACATCTTCCAATTTACTAGAATTATCTGAATAGTCTACATGCGTAAAATTTGCTTAGAGAATGACAAGGAGAGAGTGGCCCAAGTTTTGCATGGTGGTGGCAACGGGGAAGAGTTTGTTGAGACTATGGATTGTGTATTTAAAAGGAATTATTTATTAGTGCTTGCTCGTGGCACGGCAAGTTGGGCTGTTAAGAGATCTGGAAAAGAAGCAGTGAACAATAGTACGTTATTGGGGTGTGTGTCTGCGTCGTGGAGACAAGGCAGGCCACCCTTCGTCACATTCTCTAATGAGCAATTGATGACTCGTTGAGTTGAGTTGTTCATTTGAGAGTGGGACGCTGTTAGAATGGCATTGCTAATTGCCTTCCCCTGCCTGGATTTGGCTCCGTCTCGCTTTGCTAACTTTCTGTGAGGGTCCGTCGAAAATTGAAATGCGTACGGAGAGCATTTACTTAGTGGAAGAATTGCTCTTTGATTCGATTACATTGGAGCGTGGAGTAAACTTGTGTCAAACTTGTCTCCGTACATATGTATTTAGCACCTAAACATCGTTCCGATGGAAATTATCACGAAAACGATATCACTCCAGTCTCCGGTTTACCTCGACCTGAGCCATCCATTACCACCCTTTAATCCCATTTGTTTTGTTTCGCATCGTTGGCAACTTGGCACCCAAAACACAATTTTAATTCTTGAAAACCTTGTTAAACACTAATAGCTGCATTTATTTCCGTCAAAACATTTTATTAATTTAACGTATATTTATAGTAAGCACTCTGTGTTTACGCTAAAGATATCGTTTAAAAACAAGTTCATAAAAATTAAAATTGATAAAATCTTTCTAATGCATTAAATACTCTATCGTTTATTTGTTTAATATCCATTAGTTTTTTTATTTTGGCAGACAAAATGTTTATAATATTGTTGAAAGAAATTTCTGCTATATAGATATAATTTGCACTAGAGCCGACATTCATAAACGTAACGCGGATATTATAGTTAGGATTTGATGACGCTTATCATGTAATTTTTTCATCGTAATGTATGTGAGTGTCGATATTATATGTAAGTAGTCAAGTTATCATGCTGTGTTAACGAGTCTGCAATTCGTCAACATTGTTATCAATCTGTCTTCGTCTCCTGAGTGTACCTGTGTTTTATTTTTAATTGACTTGATGTCTGTAGATTTGTCTGAGATAAGGGGATGTTGTTGTGTGAGGATTCTGGATTGACGAGACTGCTGTAGGTGGGTGCTGGAGCATCTGTTACATACATTATCTAAAAAAGAAAAGTAAGTTTTTGTGCAGTCCTTTAGATTGGAGACAGTTATATTGCATTCTGTACAAGTTCAAAGTAAAGTAGTCATTGAATTATATCTGTAAACCTTCCTATAGCTCTCAAAGATCGAAACTGGCATAAAAAAATGTGCACTACACGCTCTCTGACTTGATGCTATGCAGTTTAATTCGATCGAGCTTTGTGCTTCTGCTCACAAACATGTTTTGTTGAAATATTGCACTGTTGGATTGATTTTGACAACAAGTACGCTCCTATCAAGGAAATTGAATTACAGCCAACGGTTTTTCTCCTTATTATTTCTGTTTGTGCAATTGATTTCCCTTTGCCCATTTCTATATTGAAAATATTCTTGGTGGAAGTCACACTGCAGAGCGAATAAAATTATTGCTTTAACTCTTTTTAAATTGGAGACGAGAATTGAGTGATGATTAAATGCATTAAATTTAATGTAGCCAAGAATTTTTATCGCTCCGATGAAATACATTCCTTAACATTCTTTTTTTTGGTCATTTTGTTCCGTCTAACCAATCTAGGCTGAAATTGTAAAAGATTGGTTTCTTAGTTAAAATATTTAAATAAAAAGCATGTACAAGTTTATCCTTGGCTATTTTATGCTGCATTTTTTGTTCGGATAGGTAGCTTTATTTGGCCTTACGTTAAGTTATGATCTATTTTTTGTGACGTGTGAAGTGCATTGCTCTTTCCATCTAATATAAACAAGTTTTTAATTTCATACGTATTCACTCTATTTTGAATGCAGTACTTAACGTGAGTTTTGCAATATATCATGCAGCACTACATACAAATCTGTTGTGATGAAAAGCTGTATTAGTAGCATTAATGCAATTGCATAATAACAGAGTACTAAGAAGGTGTGCGAATGTGTATCTGCAATTCGTTTTTGTTTATTAAGACTATACAGCGGCTTAACGGCTTATTTCATAGCAATATGTCCAATGTCTGCCAGAGCCTTGTTCTCAATCAGATTACAATTGATTTCGTCATATTATTGCAATGCATTTTTATCTGAACTGTGTTACCATTGATTCCATACCTACGTGACAAGAAACTTTTGAGTCACTATTTACTATCTTCAAAATCAGGAGCACTGTTTTATATTCATGCATGCAGAAATAAACGACTAGCATATTTTAATGGCTAAATTAATACCATCTGTCTGTCATTGTTTGCGTAATGTCTACTTAATGCAATCTCACCTGATGTGATGGACATAGATTATTTATAAATATCAAACATACACTAAATCATTTTCATCTTAGAAATACTCTGTTTATTAGTTTATTTGAATTTTTGAATTTCTTAAAATAAATAAATCATTAGTTTGCAAAATTTTAGTGCAATAATATTATGAATCATTGCATTGGCATTTCTACTTGAAGACAGGGGAGCGTGTCTCAGAGTTTCTTATCATGCAATAGTATTCAGAGCCTGAAATGAGGACTAGCTACCAATTATAATGAAGAGTGAAGATGGTGATAAGAGCCAGCATAATATATCTAATGGGTAAACAGCAATGGATAAGGCACCTTCTGTGCTCACAGGGCAAAGGCTAGATCATAAGATGGATTGCATTACATCAAAAGTTAACCATGCTATTAATAGTCGCTTAATTGAACTCCAAGCCTGCTGCGAATTCTTGTTTTGGTTTTTCTTGCTGCAATACCAAAGACTTTTCCCTAAAGATAACAAATGTTAATGTATCCGCACATAAGATCCTAATTATATTAATATATAGCTCCAATCTACTAATTGCTCTTTTATTACTAATGTACACAATCATGATTATTTGTGCATGCGAAAGAATGTAGCGTTCAATACAAGGTTATCGGAACTCTCTGGATAATAGTCGAGTTTCTTCGCGTCAAAGGTTGTTGTTGATGCGGAAAAGGTAAAGAAAAGAGAGTTTCATGATCACCAGGAGGATCTCTCCATTTGATGCATCAGCTTGGAACGGAACAAACTATTGTGATATCCTAGTATTTGGAGTGTAGTTACATTACTTGTGCATACCTAATAAGTTGCAGTAAGGTACCTTAAGAGACGGCCAGATTTGTGCAGATTTGTTGTATGCAGTAATGATTCTGATTCTGGTGCATGGATTTTATTAGTTATATCGTACTTCACACTTCGATAAATAAAACGTATTATTTAAAGTGTGAAATTGTATTGAATTGGCGTAATTTTTAAAATATCTTTGAAAACCTTTACAAATAAACACTTAAGTGTAGGTACTGTGGGTAGGTATCAATATCAATGCCATTTATTTTGCTATGCATGCAAAAATACTATAGGTGTTGAAATGTTAAAACAGTAGGTTTTACCACTAGTTATTTTCATGGCATTATTAGGTACTGTGCATATTTTATTTGGAGATAGTAGTATTAGAAAATTGTACTTATATTTACTAGTGATGTACGAGAATAAGAAAAGGAATGAAAAATATGTCAGATAGGTTGAATTGAAACTGTAAAACCATGTTCTAGTTCTGTGTTAAGCTTCAGAGGATAATGATTCATGGGATTCTCCGAAATCAATAGTAATTATTGTTTGCCACTTCTTAATTAGAGAGAGCTAAAAAAAATTGAGAGTTACATATTTATCTCCTACTAGTTCTGCCTTGTGCTCAAGTTCCCATCGTTGTAGGCAGTTACGTTGGTTTAACAAGAAAAGAGATAATAGTACGAGGAAACTGTAAAAGTACATGCTTTCTATATTGCAGAATGTGTGTACGAAGTAATATGACTTTATTTAGTGTGCCCCTATAGCAGTGGATTTGTATAGAGCATTATTACGTAGGTAACTAAATGAAAAATGAGTTTAATTTTGAGGAAAATGTTAAGAAAAGGAGTTCATCGCGGTTTGAAATCAGATCATCATACTCGTGAGTGAGAATGAGGAAAATTGATAAGGAGATCCTATTAAGAGCTCATGAGAAGTCTTTAATTTATTATTCTCTCTCTCTCCATGCAGGAGTTCTATAGTGTATGTTCACACACAACAATGCACAGTGCAATGAAAATTGAATGGAGGTACCTAATGCATAGACATCTGTAGTATTTACTTGAGGATGTAGCTATATGATTTTGAAGTGTTTACAGAGCAATTTGGAAAGAATGCATTTAATATTGTGCCCTGCATCTGTCTCTGTTATCTGTGTCTTTGGCCATAGGAGGGCAGAGAAGAAGAAGAAGAGCGGCGTATTATAGGAGGATGAAGAGTCTGGCTCAGGTTGACGTTCGAGTTATGTCTGTACATTACAAGTACAGTACAATAGTCTACATTAGATGTACATTAGACACAGAGCTGATAATATATGATTCTGTCAGATGGAATCGTTGTTATCTTGTAAGTTCTCCTCATTACTTTCTGTTAGTTAGTTAGTTAGCCTAAGATCATCATTATTAATGAATGAGAGTACAACATGCAGTGGGTTATGTACCCACGGACCAATATAATAACTATTTACAGTTGCAAAGCATGACAAGTCGCCTGCTGATTTAATTCCAGTCAAGTCGAACTTTTTTATGCAAAATATTTCTACTGCAGTCACTATGCAGATGAGATTCTTAATTCTGCAGAACTTGGCTTTTCCCAACCTGGCTAATGACTGACAGGACAGTTTTAAATCCCTTCAGTCTATTTACCCCCATATTATCTCATCTTCTCTCTGTCTTTTACTTCTGAACTGAATTAAAGTAGCTAGCGGTGGAATGAAACTTTGAGCCCTATAATTTTCGATAAAATAAATTGAATTAATATAGAAGGATTCATTGGTTTCTCTTGGGGGATTTAGTAGTAGCATCCATTTGTTTATTCTTACTTACTTTGTACAGTGTGAAAAAAAGATTCTTTAATATCATTAGAGCTGACTCTAGCTTTGGATTGGGGCGTTGGCTAAAGCATTATTTTCCTTGCACATTTTCGCTTCACTTAGCAATTGTTATAGGTTGAGAAAAAGTATTATTTCTTTAGAGTTGGGCAAAACGGAATGACTGTCTTGAATCTCTGTGAACACGGCAGCCGGCAATTGCAATTTTGCAATGCATAGCTCCAATTCCAATCCAATCAAACTCGATCGTCATGTCGTGTCGTGTGGCATCCTGGGGATTCCTTTGCTGCGGATAATTTTTCTACGAATATTCATTACTCACTCTAGTAATTTACTGTATAGTGCAACCAGACAATACGATTTCTAGTATGCAAATTGTGCAAAAAGTTTCTCAACTCCCCTAATGGCAGAATATTTTATTTGGACAAAAGAAAATTAATTCACATAAAGCATCTACTTAGCCCCCTAATTAACTATAAAGTTTTCTTTTCTCAAGGGAATTGATTGGATTTTGTCCTCGTGAAAATCAAATAATAAGCTAAAATACAGAATAGACTGGTTAGGTAACTTATTTCTATAATTATAAACACATACTACAATCATTATATTTGCAATTCAATCTATTAGCTATAAGCTATGGCGTACTTTCTGTGGCATTAATAAAGTTCCCCATTTCCCTCCTTAATTAATACTGAGAGATTCATATTTACTGCATGCTCACACTCATTCTCTACCTATAGCTAACTAGTAGGCTGTAGATTTAAGAAATTTTCATCACCGCCCTCCACTACCCCGTCGTCAGTGTTACACTTTTAATTGGCGAGAATTCAAAAACTTCATACTTGTACGCTTGTTTCTAAACATCTATACGGTAGCTACTTATCTACCATGAATGAGTTGATGCCATGCACACCGTAGAAAATATTTGCTACGTATATTCTATAGGCACACGTTTTGCCGTTATTCCTGAAATATTTGTCTATATACTAGAGTAGCTCTTTTAGTTAAACTTGAGGGAAGTAGTTTAAAAAATTCTCAAGAAAGTGTCTGCTATTACTATAGTAAATCTAAGATGAAGGTAAATTTTTCTTTGGTTTCCTTGATGAAGTGTTGGGTTGTGTTATTTTGAAAGCAACAGATGAGTTTGGTTTAATTTAATTTAACTTGGCATGGCAAGGCACACCTTAAAAGCTACCTGACTCATTTAAGCTTCTAATAAATCTACAGTAGATGATTTTAAGGAGTCAGTGGTTTGGTTACGGCGAAATGAAGAAGGAAAAGCGTTGCATTTCTTCATTCTATGGAAAATAATATTTAATTAGAGTATAAGTCTCAGAAAGACAAGTTCACTCTCAACATTCTCTGCCTAAGGTGACTTTAGCACAAATCAGCATTAAAACAAACACCTTAAGATTTAAATGACTAATTACGTTGCATGTTGACAATGACTAAGTAGTCTGCACTTTGTGAATAGTATCCTTATCTGCAGTGTACTGATATGTCTGTATCCGTAGACTAATTGCAAGTGTAAAAGGAGGAGATTATATTTACCTATTTAGTAGATAAATGGAGGTAGTGGGAAAACTTGATGGGGAATTACTCGAGAAAAAGTGAGCTGGAATGAGAAAGAATTCTGGTTAGGGAAATAAGATCTGTCGTACGTGAAGACAGAGCAGAGACTCGAGTTTTGCTCATTGAATTTCGTTGAGAGCTTTTCATCACGTTCTCTCCTTCGTTCTGCTTGATTGGTAATTGTCGTTGTTTCACAATCTTTCAGTTTCTACAGAGGTAAATGCAAACCCAAGTCAGAGCAATTGACTCCTATACATTTCTGCGACTCATTGCCTTTTCTTAGACTCTAAACTACGAGATAAGCCAAGTTTAAAGCTAAAACCAAAACGACAATTCACATCCGATTCTACTTTGACTTGTAAAAAGGGAAAACTGACTGTAATGACATGAGACGAAGGGGCTTTGCTATCTGCATTTGCCACCACCGATGAGTTCTGCCTACAGAATGATATTTAATACACCAAGAACGTCATTCTTTCCTTCACAAGTTAAAAAGTTGTCAGGTGTATGCTTTTAGATGTAAACCAGGCTAAATCCTAGTATACCGACGCTCAACGGAATAGACCGATATATAGCTCATTCGAAAGATCTCGTCGAGTACATCACGAATATGATATTGGTTTTTGGGGCAACCCCCCAAATAAGAAAGTTATGGTCGGTTAAAGTTGAAAATATGACTATTTCGATGCCTATATTTTTAGAAAACGAAGAGTTACAAGTTCTTTAGGACATCGTTGTTTTGATCTTCATGGTGAATTTACTTGTAACTATGGCAACGTAGCTAATAACAACATGCAGGTTGGGTTTTGTAAAATTCTAAATTGCACCAACTTCTATGTTTAAAAAAATGCTAATTGTGACCACGTTCCATGTTTAATTTTCATCAATATTAACTAGGTTTAGGCTTTAAACAAAATGCTAATTGTGACCACGTCCCATGTTCGATTTTCATCAATTTTAATTAGGTTTAGGCTTTAAAAAATGCTAATTGTGACCACGTCCCATGTTCGATTTCCATCAATTTTAATTAGGTTTAGGTTTTAAAAAAATGCTAATTGTGACCACGTCCCATGATCGATTTCCATCAATTTTTATTAGGTTAGGTTTTAAAAAAATGCTAATTGTGACCACGTTCCATGTTTAATTTTCATCAATATTAATTAGGTTGAGGCTTTAAAAAAATGCTAATTGTGACCACGTCCCATGTTCGATTTTCATCAATTTTAATTAGGTTAGGTTTTAAAAAAATGCTAATTGTGACCACGTTCCATGTTCGATTTCCATCAATTTTAATTAGGTTGAGGCTTTAAAAAAATGCTAATTGTGACCACGTCCCATGTTCGATTTCCATCAATTTTAATTAGGTTAGGTTTAAAAAAATGCTAATTGTGACCACGTCCCATGTTCGATTTCCATCAATTTTAATTAGGTTAGGTTTTAAAAAAATGCTAATTGTTACCACGTCCCATGTTTAATTTTCATCAATTTTAATTAGGTTAGGTTTTAAAAAATGCTAATTGTGACCACGTGCCATGTTCGATTTCCATCAATTTTAATTAGGTTAGGTTTTAAAAAAATGCTAATTGTTACCACGTCCCATGTTCGATTTCCATCAATTTTAATTAGGTTTAGGTTTTAAAAAAATGCTAATTGTGACCACGTCCCATGTTCGATTTCCATCAATTTTAATTAGGTTAGGTTTTAAAAGATGCAAATTGTTACCACGTCCCATGTTTAATTTTCATCAATTTTAATTAGGTTAGGTTTTAAAAGATGCAAATTGCGACCACGTGCCATGTTCGATTTCCATCAATTTTAATTAGGTTAGGTTTTAAAAAAATGCTAATTGTTACCACGTCCCATGTTCGATTTCCATCAATTTTAATTAGGTTTAGGTTTTAAAAAAATGCTAATTGTGACCACGTCCCATGTTCGATTTCCATCAATTTTAATTAGGTTAGGTTTTAAAAAAATGCTAATTGTTACCACGTCCCATGTTTAATTTTCATCAATTTTAATTAGGTTAGGTTTTAAAAAATGCTAATTGTGACCACGTGCCATGTTCGATTTCCATCAATTTTAATTAGGTTAGGTTTAAAAAAAATGCTAATTGTGACCACGTCCCATGTTTAATTTTCATCAATTTTAATTAGGTTAGGTTTTAAAAAATGCTAATTGTGACCACGTCCCATGTTCGATTTCCCTCAATTTTAATTAGGTTAGGTTTTAAAAAATGCTAATTCTGACCACGTCCCATGTTCGATTTCCATCAATTTTAATTAGGTTAGGTTTTAAAAAAATGCTAATTGTGACCACGTCCTATGTTCGATTTCCATCAATTTTAATTAGGTTAGGTTTAAAAAAATGCTAATTGTGACCGCGTGCCCTTAACTAAATCAAAAATGATGAAAATTGAAGTTAGAACAATGAAAAAATTTAGAATTTTACAAAACCAAACCTGCATGTTGTTATTAGCTACGTTGCCATAGTTACAAGTAAATTCACCATGAAGATCAAAACAACGATGTCCTAAAGAACTTGTAACTCTTTCGTTTTCTAAAAATATAGCCATCGAAATAGTCATATTTTCAACTTTAACCGACCATAACTTTCTTATTTGGGGGGTTGCCCCAAAAACCAATACCATATTCGTGATGTACTCAACGAGATCTTTCGAATGAGCTATATATCGGTCTATTCCGTTGAGCGTCGGTATACTAGGAATGTTCCGTAAACCAAAATGGGACTCTTGAGGATATGGTTTACTAAGTATGCTGAAATTGATTTGAATGAGAAAAATTCTGTCAAACTGCTATTTTTTATGAATTCATAGCCAACGCTCTGCTTATTACAAATATAGGGTGTAAAGAAGTGCATTCAGGTTTTTCCAACACTTTTATGTCACGTGCTGGTATTAGACATTACTACAAGTGCATAGGCAGAGCATACTATATTGTAGTATGAATAGCATTTCGTGTTGTTTGGTTGTAAGTGGACAATATGAATTAAATGGAGGAAGTAGAGAACACGAAAGGATCGGATCGTAAATTTAAATGAGTTATCATGATCTTCCTGTGTGAACTGATGTAAAGTGAGAAAATACAAAGAAAATTTATAATTTTCTTGGGGAAACTATTTACTACTTAAGCAAGGTGGAATCAGTCTGTGCTAAAACTTTTATAATAATATGAAACTAGAGTTGCTAGCCATCTTGGAGTTGCTATAGCTATTTGTTTTCTAAAGGCAAGTACACGATAAAATGGAATATGATGAGAGATATTTGTCTTGTTGTCTGTCAAAGGAGCTGCAAGAGAGAAAATGATGATGATGATACGAATGTGTCCACGAAATCTGGATCACGATTCCTGAGGTTTCAATGCTTTGTAATTTGCACCTGGCTAATGTTTACTTCACTACAGCACAAGTGCACTCTTCATCAAATCCACCAGCATGTTCTACTGAATTGAATCTTTTAACCAGCCGAGCCTACCAAACGAAAAACAAATGCATCAATGCACATCTTGTGCATTTCAAGTCAGCTATGTTGTACCTCATTTGATATTTCACTAGGAAAATAGAAAAAATGAGATATTAGGTGTGTAGTGAATCTAGAGATTCTATCTTAATAGCAGTCGTTCACTTGTACTCCTAGTGTTAGTTACATATGTAATAAAGAACATAAATAGATAGAACCAACTATTTATTCCTTTTAAAATTATCAGAATTGCCAGTGCTCAAGAAGTATCTGTTTACTTATATATTACATATCTGTTTCTATAGCAAGACGAGAAGGCATTCTATTTCTCCGTAAGTATCTGACAGAGTACATAACCCATTATCAACGCTGATTCTATGTAAACCAAGATGAGAAATGTAATTCTGATAATGGTTCATGCATTATCTATTAACAACTATAAAGATATTCACGTCCTACATGTCGCATCACATTATATAAAATTTACATGGGATATAAGAGTAAATATTCATCTTACTATAAGACTATAGTCATCACATATATTTACTTAATTATATTTATTGTGTATTCGTCGTGTACATAAGTATGAAATTAAAATCAAGCCGTAAATTCAAACTTATACTTATGTATTCAAGTTCAAGCATTCAGCTCTGAAATTGCTCTCGAGCCATTTAACTCCATCACTTGTTCCATATGTATTAAAGTATGTATTTGCAATGCTATCGGGTACAACTTTTTCATCCATCTTTTATTGTATGTATTTAATAATGCATTATATTTACCTGCAAATATTTGTATTGTAAATTAAATCAAACATAATAACGTTGTTGTTGTATATCCTTAATGACATTTTAATATGCATTTCCTTAATTTTTTCACATCTTATTCTCAACTCTTAACAATGCGAAATATACTATAGTATTATGCTAAAGTAAATACTACTTGGGTCTACCTCATTGAGTTTTTATACCTTTACCACAGCGGCACAAATCTTTGAAGTTCAAAAGGGAGGACATTGCATCTGACAACTAAGAGCCCATACAGAAAACTTATTTAACCGAAAATCATGTTAACTGTCGGAAAGAACTAGCAGAAACTCATAAGTAAACAAGTATTATATTACTTTTACAAACGTCTTAAATGATTATAATAGAAATGCGAAAAGACTAATGTGCATAGAGAGGTACAACACAAATAATATTCTTCTATTTCTTGTTCCTCAGTTCTCCTCATCGGTTCCTTATTATCTTTGTATGTACATAGTATTCTCAATTCAATGCACTTCACTCACTCCCAAGCTATTAAATTCCATGTACACAGACAAGACATCATTCCAACTTGTTTTCCTTACGTCTTGTCAATGAATGTTAATAATTACATAATGCCTAGTCAAAAAACGACAAAACTATGATAGTAAATCTAATTACACAAAGATAGCAATATCATCACATTTGATGAATCTTGTTTCCTCATTAAATCCCAAATACCAACATCTTTTTCTCTGATGAATTGTGAGCTAAAACAAATGATAACTCATGACATCCTGGGTTTTATTCACTCGCTCGGAATTTATTTTATGAATGCTTTAGACTGTATTTTTTGATCAGTTTTCAACTCTGATCTATTATATACTGCAAGAAAGCAGAAATGGTGTAAATGGAAAAAACAACTGTATGTTCATTGTATTAAATTTGTTAGATGCTATATAGAACGAACATTAGAGCAATATTCTACCTACAAAAGGAAAAAAAGTGTGGTGGTTTGGTTTGGTTTCATTTACACTAGTTACGTTTCTTTTGCATGGAATTGATATCTTAGTATAGAGAGTTCTGCAGTGTGAAGGGCAAAATAATATTGCGAGTGGGATTAAAATATTGAATTTGGTATGAAATGCATGTCGAATGACTACCGAAATCAAAATCGTAGTGTTGAATGCGGATAAAGTGATTATTACTGCAGAGGAAGCATAAAACTATGTATAGTTAGTATAGAGTGGTTATGCATGTATGTTTTGGCTGAAGAGCAAATAAGTATGAGTGTATGTTCACCCAGACCACAGTACCAAAAAACACGTAAGTTTTTTTATGAAAGAAGTCAGTTGATTTTCCTGAATCAACTTAGCGTAGAATTTTTCACAGTTTTTGTTCTCACTTGTTGAGACGAGCTTTGCGTGTCTAATTATCTCAATCTCACCTCACCTCGGCGTATTACTCATTTTAAAAACTCTCAAGTCATAACTAAGGGAATGAGTAAAGATCCGAGAGTCGAAAATTAAATGTTGGACTTGTTATTCAGTTCACTGTGGATTTCAAGGTATAGCTGCCGATAAGTCAGTTAGCTAAAACTACTCCGCTTAAATTGCTCATTGCTTCTGATAGTAATCAAGTCGAGAAAAATGCAGACACGAGTTAAGTAGCATCCAGCGATGTGGAGTTGCCATTTGCTGGGTTTTAATTTTTGTAGTCTTAGTTAATCAGTCGCACATCAATACATTTACTCACGTTGGTTATAATTTCTTTGGAAATTAGGTAGAGGTAGGACGAGAAAGAATTCTCCATAAAAGCTATTTGGAGACTGCTACACTTGTAAATAACTGACAATGATGAAGAAACAAACAATGGAGAGTTTTGTGATGAAAAAATGTGCTTATTAGTTAGAGCTGAGCCAAACGAAGCCAACATCACGTAGATTAATTTGGATTCTGATGCTATTTTTATTATATCACGTTTTTTTCACACGGCCCTTTTTATCACAAAGGAATGATTAAGATTCTCCTAGATAGAATTAAGAATGGCAATCTTGAGACTCATCTGCTCAGTGATAAGTATTAGGTAGGCATTCTTTTTCATGTATTTACTTACTGCCTAACAACTAACCTGACTAGCCGGACGGAGTAATAAGCACATTCTGCTTCTATCTAAACCATAACTAAATAAAACCGTTCGGTTATTTTCTTGCAGACTTATGTATTAATGTGAGAATTAAAAAACAAAGGTTAATCTTGACAAGGAAAATTGCATTTTCCATTGTGCTGATTAAATACCGAGTTTTCTACCTGCACTCTCATCTTGCTCTCTTATACACAGTTCCGATATACACAAACAGACAGACACACACTACCTCAGCAACCAACCGGCAGTCAACACTTTGGTCATGCTATTCATTCAATTATGAATTGCATTTTTGCATTTTGGATTGCACTTGGCCGTCATGCCCTCGTTTCCTTTCCCTAATTCATCCACGAATGATAAAACATGTTCTATTGTCAATGTGCTCTGTTTCAAGCTGTGAATAGCACTTCTCATTTAGTTCTTATTTTTCGTCATGTCTGCTTTTTGGATACTACAATTACAATTTCGAAACACAATACAATGTCATGTCTGGTTTACTTGCCTCCTAATCTACTGTGCATAATGGACAAATGGAGATTTCAATGCATAATTGCTCAGCATCATTTCCCAGACAGAAAGGAGACAAGATAGAGATCCGTATTTGTATTTTGCAGACGTTTTCATATGGCAAATTATTGCCTTGGCAGTGTGCTAACTGATAACAGGTCTGTAGTTTTTTCTCCGTCTGGCAGGTTCTGTGGCCTTTGCTACCTTGCCTTACTTTATAATCTAACATCACACTAGTTGCTTAGTTTTCAAATATAAAAAAGTTGTTCAGCGCTCCCTGGAAACCATAACAAGGTGTGATTTTATTTGCAGAGAAAACAGTTTGCGAATTCTGTTGTAATTTATAGCATTGTACTATACAAGTAAAGGAGCATAAAAATTGGCATTGTATCTGTACATTTGATAGGTTTGTTGAATTCATGGGTTATTTTATTACCCAGCCTGTAGATAGTTTTCCTTCTTTCTATTTGCACAGCACACAATTGAGTACGATATGCATGTGTGGAAATATTTA
Source organism: Tomocerus qinae (assembly GCA_020055645.1). NCBI lineage: Eukaryota > Metazoa > Arthropoda > Collembola > Entomobryomorpha > Tomoceridae > Tomocerus > Tomocerus qinae. Next base: position 32,435,091 of record CM034548.1, read on the forward strand.
GGTAGGACAAAGATCATGGAAGCAGGATGAGGTCATGATATTGTTGTGAATTCTATACTGCTGTAAATAAATAATTTTCAACTTCTCCCCATGATTCTTTTTCTATCCCTTCAGACATCTTTCACAACGCACAAAAATCTTGCTTAGGTACTTTCTTCTTACTTCCTTGTAACAATGTCTAGTCAGTGTCCGTTATTATTCAAGATTCATTCATTATATGATCTGAAATGTACAATGCAAGTCTGTGTTTACTTACCGGGCTGAAATGACAAGAAATTTTTAGAGTGCGAAAAATGGCAGACAGAAATACATAAGAATAGAAAATAGCCTACCATTAACCTATAATATTTGACACCTTAAACAAGTTGACATGCATGTATTAAATAAGTATATCATTAAGGTATGTAGAATATTCTGTTGATACTCGCAGTGAGTGACTTCTTATTAATCAACTTGTGCTGGGCACTGTAAGCAACTAACGGCATCATCTATGCACATGTTTTCAATTCCAACGGTGTGGACTGTGGAGTCAGAGTCATAAGTAACGTTAATCCATGCAGTCCACCTTTCATTGGAATTCATCACACATTGATCTTACATCCTTTTCTTTTTTTTCCATTCATTCAAATACACTCTGCAAAAAATGTGACTCCGTAAAACACTGTAGTAGTACATATCACTGGCGTGGCATAGCTTGGCATATGGGCCACCATTTTCTAGTGCATTGTAGTAAATGTTCTGTGCAAAACTCTTTTTTGACACGTTGTGAACATAAAGTAAAACGAAGCTACGTGCGGTCGCGTCGTTGTGCCGTTTTCTCTATGTGAGTTGAGTTGATTTGAACAAGATATGATCTTGAATTTCGTTGACTACGACAAGCCAAATCACAAGTAGGCACTGCACTTGAATTATAGGGAATTCTTTTCTTCATCTGCCTTAATATTACATTGCTATGCATACTGATAGTCTAATTTGCATCTATAGTAACTGCCAACTTCAGAGAATCTTTATTGATGCATCTACTGTTGTTATCTAGCAATGATATAATTATGATCTTGTAAAGGAAGAAACAGTTCAGCTATTTAAATTGGTCATCTAAGCATTCTTTTATTGTGTAATAATTATGTACATTTAGGAACACATCAAAAGATTTACTTAAATATTGGTTCCGTTTTTACATTCAATTAAATTAAAACTTAAAGACGAAAAAATAATGCTCTGTTTTGTCTGAATAATTTAATTGGATAAATTCAAATGACCATTCAAAATCATCGTTTAGGATACAATTATTTCTATTCTGTTCAACTAAGTGGTTGTAAGGATACTTTGGTAGATCTAACCCAATTGATTTGATAGTGAGTAGCATATTCCATGTGAATACTACCTCAGTAGAAAATACTTTAAAAATAAATATGAACACCACACGATATCAACCTCATTAGAAGGTGTTCATGAAGAGTAATATTTGTAGGGCGACTCCACACTTCTTGACACATAAAATGCGTAAATTAAAATAAATGGTTGATAATAGATGGGAAATTTGATTGGATTCGCTATGATAGAAATATGTGTGAAAATGAGACATGGGAAAGTCAAAGTAAACGTTCATTTTTTTCTTATACGTCAATTTTATATAAGGGCTTTCTTGTAGTGTACTTGGTATAGTATTCTAGAAGCCTAGTAATTTCCTTGCACTAAAATTAATCTGTCACAGTCAATAATATGAACATATCTATTGTCAAATTTAGCTTAATTGTAATTTTGTTATGTTCAGAAGGTACTTCGATTATAGTAAATGTCTTCTGAGCTGAGATGCTGCATACTGTCACGGTTGAAACGTTGTATTAGATGGGTATAGTAGCTAAAAATATACATTGAACAAAACTGTACCTATATAATACAAATATATAGGTACAGGTGTAATAATATAACGTGTACCTAGAGTAGTATAATTATAGTCATCGCTTTTCCTACTGCGAACTAGAATTTAAATCGAAACACGGAAGAGCATTAGTCATACTCATTGTTATATTTTGATTTATTTCGACTTGTCTTGAGTTACTTGAGATGAATCTTCCCTTGCCTCGGCCTTTGCTACGACTTAAATGATGAAAATGATTAAGATGTGATTTATGTTGTGTTACATTATCGATTGTGTGATTTGATTAGAATTAATTTTGCCTTCGGCCACATTTTCGCCTATCTCTTCTGTAACTATTTCATTATCTATCAATTTCTAATTTATCATTCATCTTTATATATGCTGTCAAAATTATTTGATTAAGTAAGTGATAATCTTATATGATATTAAGTAAATATCACTCATGGCATCTACACATCTTCACGGTTTCACAATTAAGAAATATATTTATTTTAATTGTTCAATGCAAAAATTGGCAGATAATATCAACCCTTCATTTTATTCCAAGTTTTCTAATGATTGATTTATTCACCATTTAATATAATTATAATATCATTAAAATATTATACTGTAATTGTATCAGATAATTAGCTATAATTATATATCTGTAATTACAACTGATTCATTCATGTACAACTCAACAGCCATAGCTAATTATGAAAAATTAGTCCTTGGTTTAAAAAAAGTTATATAATTCAATATTCATGTTGTAAAAAAGCAATTATAATAATTATAAATCTCCAATTAATTAGGTTTAAATAAATTATTATTTATGTATTCAGCGTCGATGACAACCAATCCCTGTGTATTAATTAAAACACTATTAGTATCTTATTTTTTGAAGTCTCGAAAAACATTGTAAATTGAGGGAATGTCTCGAGTGAAAATAAACCATGCAAAAAGTGATACAAAATGAAATTATTGGCGTTATTAATGTGATACGTTTGCATCCAATTTGGACTGAAACGTTTAAGTTAAAATAGGAAAACAGGACGTACCGTAACAAGTTAGGTAGGTGTAGAAATGTACATTAAACCGGCATTTCTTTGAAGATATGTCTGTAGCAAAAGTACATTAACGGATGTAACTGCAGCAGAAATGCAGTGTGCCGGTTTCTGTCTAGAAAAGTTGATGACAAATGGCTATGTTTTGCTCGTGTGCACGTAAATAAAATAATATTTTTTTGCTTTGACACGAAATAACAGGTAATATTAGGTATAGTCGGATAAAAAGAGGAAGTTTGTGGTTTTCTTTGGCTTTGTCAAGCGTTTAACTGCCGTTTCCTCTTTAAAATGACTAATGCATCTTCTCTGTAACTACTAATGGAACAATGGAAGCATAAAATAATCCATAGCCACCTTTATCGCTGTCTCTGTCTCCTCTGAAAGTAAGAATATTAAATATACTATTATTATAGTGTTAGAAATGGAGAAAGACTTGCAACTATAATATAACGATACTGTTCTAGTTAAGCTCATAGCTTCCTTAATGATACTAAAAATATGATTTGGTATATAGTTACTGTCTGTGATAAATATTTTGTGCAAAGACGTAGATGATTGAAAATCCGTTAGATAAGATGATACTTTTCCTATTTCTTTGAAAGTTCCATAATTGCAGTGTATTTTGTAGCATAGAGATGTAATCCTGCTATACTTACATAAGTAAGTACTTAGATGAACAATGAAAAGTTGGTACACAAGAAAATAGAGAGCTATTTAGTTGGCACAACAGGAGTTTATGGGACTTGGATTTTCTTTCTTGATCTGTAGATGAGTTACATAAATAGCATGCTGGAGGCGGAGGGCAAAAATGTATTCTTGCAAGCACCGAAGTGATAATATTGACAATGGTAGGAAATAATACATAACAAGATAGAATAAAAAAATGTCGAATTAAAGAGTAATTCAGTCACAGTCAAATCCTAATGACATTGGTTTGACTCAATTGGCATCCTTAGGTTGACGATGAAAGGAAATGGGTATTTTAGTACCTAGTGAAATGTGGATACAGATGAGGATTATGTGTAATGCCTAGTTCATGGGATCATCTTTTATTGCCCGTGAAAGAGATTCAGGAAAGAAGTCGGAGGCAAAGCAACTGAAATAATCTATTGTGTTTTTGGACACAATAGTAAAGCATAGCTAATAGCACCTTTTGCTGGTTGCTAATCTTGATGTAGTAAATACATGTGCATTTGCAAATATAGATACGTGAGAAAAAAATGCATACATGACTTACTAACTGAGTCAGTTTGCTAACGTATAATTCGAAGAGTTTAAAAAGTATTGTGATAAGGAGTCCACCTTGTGCAGTTGGGTATGCACTGTACTGTAATCTCCATTGTAGTGGCACTCTACCTGTAGTTTCTGGGAGTCTAAAACGTATTTCTTGTTATCGTGTTTTTTTGTAGTGTAATTCTCGTCTCGACACTCATGTTCCTGTTATGTTCTGTGCAAATAAATTATTTTCTTTTATTATAAGTTAAAAATAGATTTAGATACTTATTTATATGTATTATGTGAATGGAGCTGGAGGTAAGAGCAGAGCGTGAACGGATATTTATTATAGGCGTATTAAGGAGTAACATGATTTCACACGGTAAAGTACGAGGGCGCAAAATATTTTTCTTTTTTCGGTCTCTGCATATTCCATTCAGCTTTAGCTCGAAATAAATCTGCGCGATTAAGTGAGACTACAATAGCACAATGCAAATGTGATTGAGTACTGTTATGTTTTGATATGCTGCAATGCAACTTCAGTAGTAAGAATGACTAATGTTCTATAGTGGTACAGTTTGTACAGCGTTTTTTAATGAAAAATACATAAGGTTTAAGGTACGTATCATGATCCTTCGTTTATTTATTACTTTCAAAGAAACTTTGAGTTACCTAACACCCATTTTATAATAGTACGGAGATTACCTTGTAAAAGCAAACGAGCCTGAGCTGCAGGTTTATATCTTTTCAATTGGATCCCGTAATCCCATCTGTCCCAATTGAAATAATACCTAATAAAACACAAGAAGTTTGCCAAACACTTTTCACACAATATCAAATAATACTTCATTCTATGCGAAAAATTTGTACAATTGGTAAATTAGTGTGAAATAATACTCTCTGCCATTTGTAACTGTTGTAACATACATGGCTACACTTTAATACTATAAAGTTTTTTTTAATGTTTTAAGTTACAAGATCATGGTTAGTACTACTTACTACCAGAAAAAATACCCAATTTTACAAAATTCATTTAGAGGTGAAAGAAACAAATAAATGGCTTGTTATTTCATCTTTTCTACAATTATCTATCTACAATTTAAAAAACAATGACCTCATCGTTGCTTTTGCAATCATATACATATAGACACTATCTACAGATGCTTGGGACGGTTTGGTAAATAATGAATCAAAATTTTCACTTGCATGAGAATATTATCATGAGCGTCATGAAGGTTCAAGGCGATAAAATTTGCACCATCATACTATTATGAACTATCTTTGAAAAAGGTTCTTCGGTTTCCGTGTTCATTTTTCAGTAATAATCTATATGAAATATATGCATCATGTTTACCTTTTTTCTTACGAATGCACTAATATTTATAAACTAATGCCAGAAATTCAGCAACGTTATTGTTTTCTGAATGGTAAGAATTGTAAATTGTTCATAAATATTGGAAAAGTTCAGCACTGATATTTGAACCACGAATAATTGGTTGGACAAGGATTTATTAGCAATTAGGATAAAATCAGAGGGAGTTTATTTAAGGAGAAATGAGTTAACAGTTATAAATTGTAACTCATGAGGATACAAGGGAAAGATAATCTGAATAGAGGTGAACCCAAAGTAATGAATCATATTAGTTTATAACAAGGATTATCCGCTGATTTGTACGTGTTTAGTGGCAAAGTGTGATATCATTTTATATTGTAGGGTAGTTGTAAACATCCAGATTCACACAGTCCTCCCAAATTGCAATCTGTACCATATAATAATAAAGTGAAACACTAAAAGTCAAAGAAAACTGTAGAACAGAACAATAAACATGTATCGTACTCAATCTGCAAAGGAATATTATTATTCGCTGTGCGCACCTTAGTTAGTTATTTGCTACTACAGGCAAGAAATCGTGCTCCTGATGCCTCTACGTAATGTGGAGGAGAAAACAAGAAAATTCCTCGAAAGAAATGTGTTGTTGGCAATTAGCTCTCACATTGTATGAGGATGGAGCAACGTGAGGACGAAGAAGACATAAAAGAGATAACCAATCCTTACATGGAGTTAATGGCAAAACTGCTAATTTTTAATGTGTCGAGTATGAGTTTCCGAGGATTTTATCACAATTTAAATTAGTTAATGGCTAGGAAAACCAGTAGACAGAACATTTAGGTTCATATTACGGAAAAATTTGTATTCGCACTGAAGCAATTAGCTCGCAGTCAGTCATAAACTCAAAGAAATACAATTCTACATTTATGTGATATGTAAAAGAGCGACAGGCAGATCCTCACGTCCATATAAAATACTGCATGAACGACGAATGCGGAAAATGGTGATAAACTCGTGTCAGTATCCTGTTGCCTTGTGTGTACTATTAATTGGCAATGCACAAGATTGAGACAGACATAGAGATACAAGTTCACCCCAAGATGTATAAAATCCAGCTCTAACATTAATACTAGAGTAAAAGTCTCAAAATCAGTCCCGTCGGCTTGACTCTAATGTAGCCTTTAAATTTAATGTGTACACATGTAATAATGTTGGAGCCACATTCATATGCCATCTTAAACTGTCCTTCTGCTGAATACCAAGTTCAGAAACATAATATAGAGCAGCATGTAAAGGAGTTTACTACTAATAAGTGGTAATGTGAAGAAGATATTGCTCGAGAGATTGAATTGAGTTTCTTGCCATCCCTCACCTGCCTCGCTTCCGCCTTAGATATTCCTCCAATCTGCAAAATCAGTTAGAATTTACAATTTACAGCAATTCATATATGTAAAACTGTCTTGGAGAGTTATTATCGTGGCTAAAGGAAAGTTGAAGGTAACCCGGTTTTTTCTTTGATATCATCGTTTTCATATGTGCATGCATTTCAAATGCATATCCTGAATATTTCGTCTAAAAGGTTGATCTATCTATCTGAATATTTCCAAGTCCAAGATGAAACCAGACGAAATAAAATATCATCACACATAGGTATATACCAAGGAGGTAGTAGTCGTAGTAGCTGTTCATGTTTATGTACTGTTTACCTCACGTATGTATAATTTACATGAAAGTAGTAGAAAAGAGAATTTGTACGGGTGTCGTGCCGTGTCAGTATGAGTAATAATCTTGCTTCGCCGTGCCTTTGAGTCCCAAGACAGACTGTGTACATAATAAGTATAATGTGTCTGGAACGAGTGTTCTAATGATCTATGAATGTACAGACTTCTATCTCCGTAAATATGTAGCGATATTTGTAGTCTAGTAGTCCACACTGTATTTATTATCTATCGAGGGTGTAAATATGAAGCAAGACTCTCTATCTGCGCAATCTCTCTAATACAGAGTACAATATTGTATTACTCACAACTAATACAACTATTTACCATAATAATACTCTATTACAGCTATAATATAGGAGGGTTCTCCTAGTAGTAGATTCCTTTATTATTATTAGGAAGAGAGAAAAGAGTGTTGTTGGCAGTTTCTCAGGAGTGAGTAGTATAATGATAATGGTCATACGAGTAGTAGTAACTAATGCAAAAGTTGATTGTAAGTTGAGCTGAGATTTTTCGCTGGAAGCGAAATTCGTAAAGAAAGATGAGGAAAGGAAAACGTCTCTGTCTCATGCAGCACCATAATATGATAGTCTTTGGTGTACCACAGTTTCTACTATATACTGCAAGTTAATGGGCACTACTGGTAGTTTATGTTATGTGAGTTGATTTAATGGCAAAAGCTCAAAGTGAGCGGTGAAGTGAACTGAATATCGGAGCGTAGCTACAGCGAGCGTGTAAAAAATGTTCAAGTTATTAGCAACTCTTTTGTTATTATTATTACACGAAGGAACACTTAATCGTCCTGTTCTTTCTTTGCACGTCAAACGTTCATCCCATTCCGTCTCCTTATTATTTCCCTATCTCCCTTATTGTTAGTAATTTGCTTTGATTTGGCATACAGGACGAGTACAAATACTTATACAAACTGTATCTACCGAAACTTTTCATTTCCGTCCTCTGTCTATAAGTAATAAGTATTTTACACGAAAGCATTTCAGAAGAAGATAGTAGAGCAATGTAAAAAGACTGTTCTGTATTCCCTGCTGCTCGCCACCAACCAACTCGGTCGGAGACAGTTCAGGCATAGTTACTTACTGTTTTTTTGCAAAAAGAATAAAAAATGGTTGACGACGAGGAGCAGGGAAGAAAGAACAACATGTCACATCAGAAAGAGATGAAGGAAAACGTGATTCATAGAGGAGAATGATCTGGTCCTTTTTAGCTGGAATTAAGCTGCCACATCACATCCATCCTTCTCATCTGCATCTCCATCTATTCTGTGCACTTTTATCTTTTTGCCGATTCCTACTTCGTTTTTATAAACCCACTTCCTTCATTTACCGTCACTGTCATTTTTATCTTGTCTTTCCCTCATCTACTACACAAAACATTTGTCTCCTTTTCATACCGGCTAAATTCAGTTTATCTCTTTCCTTACACATCCTGTAAATTTAAGGTAGATGTTTGCAAATGCATGCATTTAGTCGGCTAATTTGTAGAAATTCCATAAAATGATTCATGGATACATGTATCTTTAGAGAAACAATTGGATTCTTTTCATACCCTTCAATTATATAAACAAACACAAGAGAAAAAAGCTTTTCTTGCTCATTTATGTTTTATTGTTGGTTATTACTACTAGTTATGACTCCTTTGGATATCTCTAGAAAAATATATTTTCCTTGATAATAAAGACAGACATGCTTTTTCATATTTTTAGTGAGTAATAATGTATTTTTACATTTGAGACTTGAGATTATGACTGACTTAATAAGTTGCCGACAGAAAGAGAATGAATGACAGTCAATTCATCCACTCGAGTCTATGCAGATAGATTCCCTCCTTTCCTATGTTCAGACACAGACTCTTTTTGTCTTGTGTGTGCTAATCAAAGCCATATAATAAACAGAGATAGAGACTACAATGCAATCTTTATTTTTCTCACACTTTTATTCGTCGTCAGAATTGCATGTCACTTTTATATTGTTTTTTATGAATAATAAAGAGAGTACGTAGTGAAAGCGAAAGATTTTTAACATATCCACAAACTAACTAACTAAGAAAACTATAAATATACTATATAAAGATTACATATGTTTGCCTCATTAATGTACACTATTACTAATCTAAAGAACGTTAAGTGAGGGAATAAGCTATGAATATTATTCCAATTAAAATCTGACAAAGATCTAGCTTGACTGCTTATACCTACCTACTTATTTGTATATTAATATTTTAATAATTAGATGGTCGGTACGATATTAAATATGAATGATTATGCTTTAGTGCTTAAGATCAGCATCATAATTATATACCTACCTAAGGAAGAATTTTAATTTGATTTTATCTGTGAAACTGCAGAAAGTGAACACAGAAAATGTAATGAGCAGTGTTACGGATTAATTAAATTACTTTGTGAATTATTCATTGTAATTAAACGCTCTAGATTTTATGAGATTTTATACAGTTTAGTTATTAAAGTCAATGCTTTATGATTTTCTGATGGATTGCATTGACCTTTTTCTGTTAAGAAATAAATTATTCCGCTATTACGTTATGAGCCATATCCTTTCCCTTATGTATATATTGGGCTCTAACTATACACCAATTATCATCTTAATAGTGCAAATTACCTACTGATCTAATAGCGTCTAATGCATAAGCATTGTAACTGTACATTCTACTTGCACTGAATATGAAATTATATTATTATAGCACTCTAAAACTAATTTGTTGACTTATAGGCATCTAATTGGGTATAACCTACGTGTATTTAATGTTTGTTTATTTTACCGTTTTGTATCCTAGCACCACATTTACTATAACGTAATAATAGAACAGCATTGAACGTAAACATGACTTTCCTTGACTGTGAAAACTTTGGTTTGGCACTCGAACAAAAATATATACAGTACAACTGATATATAGAGTATACTGAAAGTATTTACATGCATTTTCACATAGAGTTGAGGGCGAACCAATAATGACGTGGAAACACAAAAATACATCACGCATCAACTTAATTGCTGTATCTTTAAACTGGATGCTGTCTACGCACTACATTTTCTATTCCTATTATAAGTAACTATAACATATAAATGTATACTGACTACATGTGGTACACATTTACTAGTTTTTTTGTTTACAAACATTTTTTTGGCTTTTATTCACAAACTAAAGGGATGGTAGCGTACTAGATAGTAAAATTGGGATACAGTGTATAGGCAGAACCACAACATACTTTATTTTTATAGAAAAGTCTACTATATTGATGCAATTTGGGGGATATAAGTGCATAATAGTGCTTTAGGCTAAAGTGATACACTACTCTGCTGATATTAATAATAAATTGATCCAGATCACAAAAAGTAAGTTTAGAGTTTAGCCAAAAATTAATGAGTTAAATTGAGTATAGTGCATATCGCTTTTATGGTATCGAATGGCTCGAAGGAGAAAAGGTGAGACGAAAGGAAACTAAACCAGACTGCCTCTGGAGCTCAATTAGAATTCTTCAGCTTTATAATTGGAGTGTTGATTTATCAAACTGTTGCTTTTCTTATACTTGCCTTCAAGCCTTTACTCTCTACGCTTGAAACTATCAGTCTTATTACCACTTTGAGTGTAAGGTAGAACAGACTAGCCTTTGACATGCTTTTTCTGTATATGCATATACATAGGCGTATTATTATTGTCAGCGAGAGAAGAATGAAACGAATATATCTAAATTTATAATGCGTGCTGTTTGCAATTCCTTACAACTGTTTTGCATGCATGTTACCAATTTGCATTTTAAAATATCCGTTGATTTCATTCATTCATAATTCCATTCGTAGATTCACCGTCATCCTACGTTTTGTTGACCTTCACCCTGTATTACAGTCAACACTGTTGTTGGTTGAATTTTGATTCCATTCACGTCGGTTATTATAGCGTGTCCTTTCCTGCTGGATATTCTTAAGCATTTATGATGCAATTTTTATACTGACTCTTTCTCTAAATTATTTATGTATGCGAACACTTGAATATAATAGCATGCATATGTATATTATCCTACAGTGCATGCAATACAAACAAGGAGAAACATCAACAAACTGCCAAATTACGGGATGTATTTGACGTAAACACAATCTCCGTGTAACTACTGTCGTAATTTTCTGTATATTTTAGCATCTTTATACAAGTTCAGCGTCACAGTAAAATGTAATACTTAAATATCCACAAATAGATCATCCCATGTATAAGTTGCTGATTGGACTTTGGAGTATTTCCAATGTTAAGCTATTCATTTCAGTTCTTTCATGACTTTAAGACTGTTGTTAACAGAAATACGCTGCTTGGAGTTTATTTACATGTGTTTATAGGTATATAGATAAAACTGCGTAAACGTATAGGTAGGTATTATTATACATTTGTATATAGTAGGTTTGTATACATAGGTAGATATAGACAGAACAGCAGCTGGCGAATTTACAAGAATGTTTGCATTTCTTTGGGCGCGTCTGCCTCTATGCAGTTGGCTATACTATTTATGGACCGCTCCGTACAGGAGTTTTATATAATTTGCCAACATCTGCTTACTTAGCACTTCATAGGGTTATACCTAGGTTAATGCTGCTGAGAGAAGATGATAAGAAATTCGGTCGGTTCGGTTCACCAATGCTACCTATATACACTCTACTACGTACTACGTATGTGTATGCGTCTAGTGTATACAAGTTGATCTACTCATGAGCAAATTACCTATATATGACAATCTAAAATCGTCATAAATACAACACATCTTTAAACACACCCATCCGAGATAGTCTTGCGCATTTTATCAATTATTTACTGAAATGAAACTTGTAGTTTTTACACAAAAAACGAAATATCTCCATCAGTTCTGAACGGTATTTGACGATTTTAGCATTAAAAAATAGAGAATTCTGCGGGGATTCTGTTAAAATTAATTTAAAAAATAATAAAGCTTTCTTTCGAGCACAATTTGATTCTGAATTCTGTGACATAGTCGATACTGGGGAGTTGAGAGATTCCGGAGTCGGGAGAATGTAATTTTGCAAAAGCTTCCTATCCTCCTCCTGCACTCTCTGCATGTAAAATTTCTAACGTGTACTCTCAGCATCTTACATTGCCCTTCTTCTGTGCATTGCTAAATGCAATATACTTATTTCTACTCATTGCTCAGCACAGTTCGTTCGTAGTATTGAGTTGGTGCAATGCTAGCATAATGCACGATACTTTATCTAGTTCAACATTACAATTTGAAATGATTTAATTTAATTCAGATTTGAGAAGATGTTATCTTTAATGGACAAGTAGTAGTAAGTATTAAAGTAATAATATGGTCTGTACTCCAATAAATATAACATGATAAACCAATTTGATATTAAATATGTTGTACACATCTGCAATCTGGAAAATATGGTAATACCGCACTAAATACGTAGCGTTATTATGCTACGGTAATGTGCAAGCATGCTGGGTCTGTATTGAATTAATGAAATGGTTCTAGTGCATGTAATACGCTTCACATTAATGTGATAAGGTTTTGTGCTAAAGTCAAGTTGTAAAATATGAGATGCCACAGGTGAGAGATTCTGGCAAAGCATTTAGTTGATGGAAAGCTGTAGTTATTGAGTTTTAGGTTGATACATTTTCTATAATGAGGATAGTGAGCGAAATCCATAATTTATATTTAATACGGAGATGATTTATCGAAAAGTGTTCATGATTGCCTGTAGGACTGTGGGTTTGAGATTGTGTTAAGTAATGGCCGGTTGTTTAATGCAAATGTAACTAATCGTAAGCTATCGACAAGTCAACTACGTGCTCAAGTGGGGAAGACCCTCGCTGTGACAAAGACCGGCTTAGCCTCACACTATTTTATTATACGACCTGCTTAAAATCCTGCAGTTATTTATCAATGCCCTTTTCCTTGGTTATTTATGCTTCGCCACTGTCGGCTTTTTAAATCAATCACCGATTGAATTCTGTCAAGATGATTCTGATTGCAGCTCAAATGAATCAAGTGGAACGCAACGCTTGTTACTATTGAGGATACGTCTGCCTATCACCAGTTCAAACGTCTTCAAGGATGTCCTCCTCAATATCGTCAATACAAAAAAGACTCTTTCACTATTATCACTTTAAATCCTATCGCTAAGACTTCTATTCAAATCCATTCACTTATGTACGCGTTTCAATTAGATCTAATAATCTACCTATTGTCTAACAACTATACCATAAATCTAATGCACAAATCACCATAAATAATATTAATTCAGACTCTAATCTAATCTATTTTCCTTTTTACATTAGCTAGTTTGGCCTATGTAGTTATGTTACATCTTATCGTACATCTGACCACTCTGTAGATTTACTAACGATACTAAAGACTACCGCGTTGGTATTACCAAAAGAATTTGCAAAATATATTCATGCAGAAACAAATGCTACTAATTATATGGCGATCGTATCAGATTTTTTTAGAATCTACTTTACCTATTCACCTAAATTGATTATTAGTCATTTTCTCTGTTCTATTTGCAATGTACGTACATGTACTTCATTGTAGCTACATGGAATCAAGACAAGCTATTGGCAAGCCTTTCAAAATCATTACCTAACTGTCTGAATTTTGACCAACTTCCATGTACTGCAATGTCTGCAATATAAAAGTCCAAAAGAATAGATTTTTTATCTTATTGTCTTGGACTGTTAATTCTTCATGAAATGCATTCACAAATAATTTAAATTTCGTTGATATCCATATTCAGTTCTAATACACAAATACAAACCTATGAATATAAATCACTTCTAAAACTTATAATGGTAACATAGACGTCACTTGATAATTGTTTTAACGTCTTACATATAGTAAATACAAATATTATTAGATGACTTTCTCTCTCATCAGGGAACATTACTAAAATTATTTAATTTATAAATTTGTAAAGTTTTGCAGAATATAAGAAATGTTTATTTGTACAATAATTTAAATTCCGTTGTTATCCATATTCAGTTCTAATACACAAATACAAACCTATGAATATAAATCACTTCTAAAATTTATAATGGTAGCATAGACGTCACTTGATAATTGTTTTAACGTCTTGCATATAGTAAATACAAATATTATTAGATGACTTTCTCTCTCATCAGGGAACATTACTGAACTTATTCAATTTAAAAATTATAAAGTTTTGCAGAATATTATAAATATTTATTTGTACAATAATTTAATTTCCGTTGTTATCCATATTCAGTTCTAATACATAAATACAAACCTATGAATATAAATCACTTCTAAAAATTATAATGGTAACACAGACGTCACTTGATAATTATTTTAATATATTATATATTTAAATAAATACAAATAATATTAGATGACTTTCTCTCTCATCAGGGAACATTACTGAACTTATTCAATTTAAAAATTATAAAGTTTTGCGGAATATTAGAAATATTTATTTGCTCAATGCACAAGATTGCACTTGAGTTGTGAAAGTGTCGATACTTAAAAAGACGCTATTTGTATAGATTGGTTATTAAATTTATAACTACAAAAGCCCAATGTTGAGGGAGAGTATTCTGAAATAGCCGTATGGTGGGTAATAAATTCCCGGTATAAAGGGTTGAAGGTGAGTAATGACAAGAGACATGCAAGTGAATTATGATTATGATGAATAGTATACGTCCCACAACAAAAATGCATTGATTTGGTTTTTTGCTGTAAGGATGCAGACAGGCACTTTGTGTTGCACAAATATTGTGCCAGAAATGGTTGGGCTGAATTGCCTGTTAGGAATATGCAGATTTTGGGTAGTATATTTGTATATAACATTCTTTTATCAGTTTTATACCTTTTTGTAAGTATATAATGTGTATAGATGAGTGGACTGGTTCAGTTCCTAGCTTGTGACACCATAAACTATTCGGTCTATTAGGTAGTTTCTCTATGTCATATTGAATGGCAGAGAGGAGAAGGTTGAATCGAAACTCCATTAGGGACACATGTGACATTTTGCATTGTGTTTGACATCGGAACTGAAAAGAGGAGAGGACAGAGTCATTGTGATGGGTAAAGGGGAAATTGACGAGACTGATAGTGTGTCATGGCATATCATGATATGATGGGATGATTGAAAACAATCCAAAGCAAGTCAAAAAGCAATGCACTGCAAATTGCAATTGAAAAGGCCAACAGACACTCAATATTGCAAAAAGAACTCACAGACATGTGAATAGAAAATGGCATAGTTATTAAAGGTCGGGTCATTCGAAGCTAGTACATTCGACATAATAGTAAGTCACATGTGCACGGAAACTCATATCAAATTATAATTATAGCCTGTCTATACTACCATTTGTATCTTAATGGTATGTGAATACGGAAATTTTGGATGAGAGAGAGAGAGAGGATGATCTTGGAGCAATTTGGATTACAATCTTGACACTTTGGCTGTGCTGACAGGACAGAAAATAAATTGGTATCATCTTCAAATGACAAGACAGTGGCTCAGTATTTATCCTACTTGGAAAAGTCTGTGAATTCCTTTTCTACCTGTTACACTTTCAGAATATGAAATCAGTTCCTGCATAGTATTTAGAATACCTACTTTAAGAAGTACCTGGTGGAATGATTTTATCTTGGTTAATTGCATGTGCATTAAAAAGGTGTTCTGCACCATTGGGCTGCCTTGTCTTCCTCGCCGTGACAAATCATCTCGTAGTACGAAGAGGATTCTGTATAGATATATTTACAACGAGTCTGTTCTACTAATCTTACTTTACTTTTAGTCTGTGTTATGAGAGCTAGGAGCACGATTTATTTTTACAAGCAACTATAGTTTCCACGTCCGAGACCTAGTTTCTATAATTTACGAATAGTGCAATAGTTCTACAAATATTTGTCTAGTTCACGTTTACCTGATCTGAAAATTACTCCAACGTGCTCAACATTAGTCGAGTCCCTATTTATTATGATTTGATTCTATATTGTATTATTACACTAAAGATCCTGAGGTTGGTAGGTATAAATTATATTCATTCGCTATTTGATTTTGCATTAAAACTCTTTTGGTTTTGCAACTGCAACTCGGAACAGGTATTAAAGGTCTGTGCTATATAACCTCCTGTATATGTATTAATGCACCCTAAAATTTTTCTATTAGCCGATAAAAAGGCTTATGCAAATGTAGATATGTGTCTGTTATTATTTTTATTGCCATATATAAATCAAGTACAGTTTATTAAATACAATTACCTAGGTCTACGTTATGTTTAGAAAAGGTCAAGTCAATTCATGACTTGCTGGTACTTGGTTTCCTTCCAATCTTCTATGCTTAATGACATTAGCATACATGCAAGTAAAGCACATAGTATTATTCAGATAGGTACGTACATCATTATTATGTCTAAATGTAAATATTTTAAATCGCTCGTGTGTGTTCTACATTAGAGCGGTGTGTGTATTTCTCCCTGCATGGTTAATAATGTTCTTCAGACTCAGGATGAGGAATGGGTCGAAAAAATATCTTGATAATGAACAGCAAAAAATAATGAGAACTAAGTAAGTAACTGCAATATGTGGGAACACCTAGCTGGATTGAGATGAGAGGAACAGCGGCCGATTAAGGAAAAACTCAAATGCTAATCGACGATTAAGTACATACAAATAAGGCTTATAAATAAATAATAAAACCCAACTGTAAATACATTGTAGGTAGGAACTAAGAGATGCACATGCATTCAGAGTGCAGTCTCTTCATGAGAATTCTTTTATGTCTACCTTGAGTTTATCTCCAACTCCACTTACACACAATTAGGTAGGCACTGTGTCTAAGTATCCCACTAAATATTTTTGTCTTATTCATTATGATGGCCACATACACTACCCTCAATTGCTATAATACATCTACTATGCTTTGGACGCCTGATGACTCGATTTGGCTTTGCTCTTTTTGTGAGGTACTTTTCCCTTCTATTTGTTAAATTCCCGTCGGCAAAGCTCTAATCAATCGTGTCGTGCGCTCAAGACGAAGATGAACTGAAGATGAAAATGGAATTCAAGCAGAGGAATGTTGAATTATGTCTTCCACTTTTTTCCTTATTATTATGGCTTCCTTAACAATGACTGCCCTCGACTCTGGCTTACTGACTGCATGTTGACTCCATATCCTCCTCATTTGCATATTGCGTACATTGTGTAAATTGTCTACTAATTGAAAAATATATCTATGTTAGTATTATGAAGTCTGCTCGTGCTGTCCCACACTACTTACCTTTGTAGTATCTACTAATTAATACCTTCTGCTTGCATTTCCCATCCAACAATGCTGACTTCGTTTCTTAATTGAATTGCTAATAGAGATAATATTTAACTTCTCTCACCTCCTATTTATAAATTACAGGATTTAAAATTACTTAATCCTGACCTATTTCTACTCTTAAGTTCAAATTACATTTTGTTCAAATCGTACAATATATACCTAATATTTCCTGCGCGTTTCATATAAATATTGTCTCTGATGAAAATAATGATAAATAATGTAATTAATATTGCAGTAATAATCTCGATTACGATAAATATGCCAAGAAATTTGGTAGAGATTTTTTTAGAGCATTGTAATGACTTTTTGTATGATTATTTATGTCTTTTAATTTTATGGTGATGCGCTTCTAAGGAAAATGAATTGCATTTAATGGCCCTGCTTGATGCATCTAGGTTTATTATGCATTTCTTCACTCGTCTGTAAGTTCCGCTCTCTCTGTGCATTGTCAATTGCATTGTTGTAGTACTTTGGTCTTGACAATTATTTGTAGTCTGCAGTTTTGTATTGTACACCTTATAACATCGTACAAATATAAAGATTTATTATTGCAATATGGAGTCTAGCATTATCATTGTTCACTTCATTCCCTTTTACTACAGTGCAGTGTACTTTAATTTTTTAATATACTGAGTGACGGCCTACGTCAACACTGTTGGTTTAACTGCATCCGTCCTTAAGTAAATACTCCTGTGTTATTTATACATACATTAAACTAAACTACTCTTGTACGCTGTTCAATTTTACTGTTATATGTTTCTTATGGTGCATCATCTCTATTGTTTAGATATGCCTAGTGAATTCACATTATATCTGTTACATCTACCCCTTACCTTACGCTATTATTACAGATGCAATATTAGTACTATTGAAGACAAGATGCACGTTGCACAGTTTTGATAGTAGTGTTCATGATCACGATCCGCCAAAGTTGTGCTTACTAATAAAGAACGTATAAAACGCAACTGCATTTTATGAGACTTTAGATACATTTTATGCTATAAAAATTGCTCAAGTCTCCATGCATTTTGCTTATTAAACGTGACATATAACTCTTATTCATTGAACAGTTTTTTGTCCGTTTCTTTTTAATTGCAATTTTTGTTTATACTACATTTAGGTCATAAAGTCATAATATAGACATATACTACCGTAGCGGAGCAATGAATATTAACCGCTTAACTTGCCATGCCAAATTAATATTTTAAATTCATAAAACAAGTCATTCTGCTCGTGAGACTTTGTTAAAGCTGTGAAATGAGGATGCATAAATAAAGAAATAAACACAGATAGGATATTCTTCTCCCTCTTCCTACTTGTACTATTAATATATACAAGTCCTCCATACAAATCTCTGATATATTAAATAATATATGGCTGTTATTGCGGTAATGTTTATTTTAAAAGTGTTATTCCGTCAAACACGCCTCTTCAGTAAATACGTCGTAAAATGAACGAGATTCACATTCTGAACCACTGAAAGGGCCAAAAGGAGGAAAAGCCTCATGCTTGTCATTCTTTGCCCACTCCGGAAAAGAACATTTTTATTGTGAGTTATCCCCCCGGAAATACATATATTTCTAGGGAATTCCTACTACTCCCACTGTACCAGAAGGAAATGGAGACGACGACTAAATTGCATTCTCTGAGAATACAATAAAATTGAAAATGTCGTCTATGTACAACTTTCCTATGCTGTGGACAGTTGAACTAAATGAATTCGACTTGCTTTTCATCTTATCTCTCTAAGCAAACGCACAAATTGATTTTTATTAAATCTAGCTTGACTACATTGCTGTGACATAGACATGTTCATTCATAGTCTTTTATAGGTCGTCACGACCCTACTATACTACTGACCAACAATATTCTTGTATATCATGACAATTTTACAACTATACTTACCAACAAAAATCATTTTTGGAAAGAAAAATGCTTATACATTGTCTTTCTCTATTTTGTCTCCCAGATGAAATGATACCATTGATTAAGACGATATCTTTCATTTTGCAATTGGCAATATAAATTCCCGAATCTAAGTATACTTGCAACATATTGCTTGTGTCGCAAGAGTGCAATGTAGCATTTTTCTTTATTTCACGTTGATAAGGAACTTTTATTAGACAAAGATAAAGCAGTACAAGCAAAATGATGATTCTGCGATTTCTGTTTATCAAAGATAAGGACGATATTGCACCCTGAGCTATGTGTCCTTATTTTATATCTTCTTGTGTGGCCGATAAGAACGTGATAAAAGAAACGGGCCTTTCAAGATATTATCTGTTCTCTATTTATGCAGAGTATATGCAATACTCTAAAATTCAGTAATCAGCAATATAGATGAATATTCATAGGTGACATTAAAGTGTCAAGACAGGTATGCACCATTTCTTGTAGCAAAAAGTTGACCTTTCATAAAAAGAGCGAGAGTCAGAAGAAGATTTTGCGATTAGCTTTGTGCTATTTTTCTCTGGTAAACAAAGACAGTAGCTTAGCTAGGAAAGGGAAGATTGATGACAAAGGTAGTAGTACCTAGTATATAGTATACCTACTATGCATGATTACTTTAAGCCACTTTTAATGCAATTTCTTGGGCAACTGCTTTTTGGCGTTTAGTGCCTGTATGCATTGAATTAAATTAGTCAAAACTAACATGTTTGAAAATGTCTGTTTTGTGTGACAATTCTTTGCAATAAATCATCAAAATAAAGATTTAAAAATTAAATTCAAAAATGTCATTCTCTGTTGTGATAAACATATTTTTTACCATCTCAGTTACTAAGTTGAAAAAATTTTCATTTATCTTTTGTTGGTTTTCCCGAAATATTTTCTGTAGCTATGTAGCAAACGTTTCAATATTTTTCTACAGTTCCATTATACTCAATTCTTAGTTTTCGCTATGCTTGGTTTTCAATGATAAATTTAGGTATAGAGAGAGACTGGTATTAGTAAAACTGGAAGCTTTAGGGACTACTTAGGAAAAAGCACGGATTGCGAAAGGGAATAATAGTTCTTTGTTAGAAGGAAAGAGAGGCTAATCCCTGGTTGTCGGATACTAGTAGCAGATATTGTACAATAGAAGTACATTGTATTAATGCATGGATCAACAGTGTATGTAGTAAGTTGCAAACAATGGGACACAACAAGATTGGAGTTCAAGATAAGAAAAATAATTGATGGCTTGGATGCTGGTATATCGTGTAGTTATATTCTTTATTGCACTGTAGGCATTTGCTGAGATTATTCCTACACAATCATTCCATTCACATGTGACTCAAGATGCAGATTTTCATTTGTGCTTTTCGGTTTATTTTCGGTCTCATTTAGAAGTTGTTTTTGCGTTGCCTAATTCGTATTTTGAATATAATCAACCAAATGGCCTAGTCGACTCTTCGTGGAAGAATAGACATGTTAAATCCTCATGAATAATAGTTTTTGCACATACATGGATGGAAGGATATGGAAGTTTCTTTATTGCATGTATTTATTAGCAATGCAATGGACAAGAGAGGTTGTACATTTACTAGTTGTAGCTAAAATCCGTTTAACATATAAAAATGTAGCTGTGAAGGCAGTCCTGTTTATCAAGCTGTATAGGTATCTGTAGTGAGTGTATTCCGCCTGTAGTGCTACGTGCTTTCACATACATGATTCAAAACGTTAATTGAATCATTTCGACTTAACCCCATTCAGCCATAAGCAAAAACTGTGGAAAAAAGCTAATCTCTTCTTCTGGTAAACACGGAAGGAATGAAAATCTCTAATGATCAGTATTTAGTGGTATCTTAGGTATATGTTGTAGGCGGAGAGGGAAAGGTTACTGGGAGGGATATAATATCCCTCTCCGACTAGGCAGGAAGAGATAGCTCTGTACCGCTAGCGGTACCGAGCCATGAGGTTTCCGACTGGGAGGGATATGTCGTAAAGGATTGATATGAATGATTCTATGTGTATAAGTGCCACAAATGTCGCAGATTTTAGGTTACTCTTATATTTATTCATTGTAATCATTATTTTCTATAATATTCATAAATATTAAGTATATTGCACTTTTTGAATCAGTCATAATAAAATCATAAATTATTAAGTCAAGATTGACAGTCAAATAGTTAAGTATGTTACGCTGCTATAATTATTAATAATTGATATTCTTTCCAAAGCCAGGAGTTCAATCACCTAAAGTTTTGCAAGAACGGCTGGTGCCGTTGTGGCATTTAGTACCACAGTGTATATCAGTCTTTTTACAGGAACATTTCGTTGGATCAAATACTTATCCAACAAAGTTCTCCAAAGACTAGAAAATGGTAATCTTAAACTACAATGTGCCAAGGGGATCATTACATGTATAGTAAGTGAAATAAATGTCGGTCGATGGACCGCTGAAATCGACACAACTGGATGGCCGGAGGCACCTATGAAGTACATAACTGCATTGCGATCTGTAACATCGTACACCTCTCAATCCATTTGCAAGTGCAAGGGTAACTGTCAAAGTAAAAAATGTCCCTGTAAAAAGAATGATATACACTGTGGTACTAAATGCCACAACGGCAGCAGCCGTTCTTGCAGAAAATAAGATAATTGAACTCCTGGCTTTGGAAAGAATATCAATTATTAATTATTATAGCAGCGTAACATACTTAACTATTTGACTGTCAATCTTGACTTAATAATTTATGATTTTATTATGACTGATTCAAAAAGTGCAATACACTTAATATTTATGAATATTATAGAAAATAATGATTACAATGAATAAATATAAGAGTAACCTAAAATCTGCGATATTTGTGGCACTTATACACATAGAATCATTCATATCAATCCTTTACGACATATCCCTCCCAGTCGGAAACCTCATGGCTCGGTACCGCTAGCGGTACAGAGCTATCTCTCCCTGCCTAGTCGGAGAGGGATATTATATCCCTCCCAGTAACCTTTCCCTCTCCGCCTACAACATATATATCTCAAGTATTACTGTATGAAGAGTATAGAATGATGCATTTAGACTGTTTGGTGTCTACCAATATTTATCTAGACGGTCACTGGTCTTGAAAATAATTTCCTGTTGGGTAGTAAATAAATTCACATGAATGACAAAAAGAATTTTGTGCTGTCTCATCATATAGGCACTAATTTCAATTAGTCCAGTTTGCCAACTGTTACAATTTAAATAACTTTTTGTCAGGGAATAATGGTTCTAAAATTGTTGCTCCTATTGCAACGTGTTAAATAAATTGAAGCAAAGTACCTAAGGGCGTTACATGCATGTAGCACAGCGCCGAGAAAAAAATTGGAATAGAATCTGAGATACGTCAAATAAGATATTCCCAGGGGAAATTTTATATAGGTCTATAAGGCAGATGGACATTATAGTCGAATGACAAAAGAAATCTTTAGTGTCTAGCTATGCAATTTATATTCACGGAAGAAAAAGGAATTATTTATATAAACAGATTTTAGGAAGTTGCGAATGTTGGTGAAAATGAAGAATATGATTATTCTAATAGCACAGAGAGTAAAAAGCATTTGAATTGAAAATGTTTTGATTGATGGAAGTAGTAAGGAGAATTGGCTTTCATTTAGCCACAGGTTGTTATTTAATTTATGATGAGGTTTTATGAATGTGTTTGTAAAATTTCGTTTGCAATGTCATAAAATATACGTGAGTTAACGGAATGATGTAGTGTCTTATAATTCCGTTCGTTAAACTTAGTCTAGTCACTTGAAATTATCTTTCAAGGCATTTATTAATGTCCGTATGAAGAATTTGATTTACAATTAGATTAGTGCATGTAAAAACAGCAAAAGGCTAAGGTGATTGCATATCAGTGGGGAATTCTACGTTTGTTTTCTTTTTCTGAAATTGCTATGGGCCTTGCAGAGAGATACACAACAATGCTTACAAGTATATTCACAATTAAGTGCAAATTCTGCTGACATTTTCGCGAATTGTGAGACTGCCACAGCACAATACGGTATTATTTTAATTCTTTATGATCAAGTTACCCTCATGCAAGGCATTCTTCAGCCATTCGCTCCGGTCCTCATTGTTATGCTGTTTTGTCATGTTATTTATGTTGTGATTGACGTGGAGCCTATGAATTCACTGCAAGAACATGTCTCAGCATCATTCATTTCTTTCACTACAACGTCATATCATGTCATACATATCATAAAGACATCAAAATCATCAGGCTGAGGTTTTCGTCTTGTCTTGGGTGGGTTTCACTCACTTAATCGCTATGGTTTGACGCTTGCTCAAATCATTAGCAATTATATTGCCATTAACAAACGTTTTCAATGCTCCCTTCACCTAATTCATCCTTACAAATACACAGAGCTACTCGTTTTTAATTTATAGATCTATACATATATGGAAGTTCCTAATTACTTCTCACTATAACTGTCCTAACTGTTTAACTGTAACGTACAATTTTCCTGGTTTATTGTAACTTTACTCAGAATTTTACATGTCAACGTATCCAAATCTCTTCTAATAGTATTAAGGTGTCTGTCCTATTTAAATTTACTGTATGAACGTTTTTATTGCATAAGTATTTATAGCTGTGCCACTAAAATTTATGTGATAAATGATGAAGTGCAATTTACAGAGATCGTAAATTATTTGCTATACACTGAATTACTAGGAAATTTCATGTTATACTACATCACTTAAATAGATCAATGGGTGACAGAATTCAATTATACTTTTGTACTGAAAATTTTTGCACATCATTTTGACGATGGGAGATTTTTCTTTAACATAATTATTGTATTCAATTGTGGATGATCAATATTTACAGTTTTTAATATACCAATAATATTCGCAATGTATAATTTACTGGATTTTCCACTTTTGTTACAGTCAGTGATTCTTAGTTTAGAAGAAATTTAAAAGAACTGCGGATGACGTTTAACTCGGAGATTAATAACGTTGAGTAGACAAAGCTTTTTAACGATATGCAAGTGCACAGATATTTGTTCAGTGGTGCGTAGAAGATGCACTTTTGCATTTACGAAAAGTTTTGAGATTTAATTGCCATTCATCAACTTAATTACTTACGACAGAAGTTTGGAACTTGAATTATAGTTTGCATTGTACTTGGTCTGGCAGCTACGACATAAAAACGATGAGTAAGATGAACTGAGCATGATAATTACTGGAAGCAATCCACATGTAATCTAATTACACGAAAGACAATGAAGGAAGGCGTGTAATGTAGCAAATAAGTATAGGTGCTTCAATTCTTTTGATGAATTGACAAAGAAATCCTCTGTGAAAGATGCGGGTAAAAGACTGGCAAGCTGGGCAACGGCAAAAATTGGAAAACAAAAGGGCCAAACTGTAAATAATGAATAGTGTGTCAAAATTTAAATTCGAATTGTAAATTAAATGCATTCAATGGAATTTATTTAATGACTGTGGAACACTTATTATGCATCGAAAAAACAGGCTTTATGTAGTATTGTAAGCTGGTCTGGAATGATGTTCAATGCAATTTAAATTTGCATAAATGAGACTACAAGTGTGAAATACGGGTGTATCTAGCATATTTACTTTATTACAGCTTCGCAAAGTTGTATAGTTTGTACTTTCGTTACTAGCAAATTATCTTATGAATGGCATGGCCAACTTGAAATAAAAATTTGCTACAAGTAAATAGATACGAGTGCGGTGGTAGTAGTACTTAGGTATATGAAATGTTAAGCTAATAAAAGTAGGGTAGATAATAGAGTTGGAATTAAATATGCACATAGAATATTAGGTGGGTTGGGTTTTAGGTTGAGTCAGATCGCTCGGCGTCACAACATTATGCATAATACCACATGCTATCACCCACATAAATAAATAGGTGCAACACATTAGTAAACCCTTTTGCATTATCTAAAGTACTATTAAACTACTGCTCCTTGTCAGAATTCATTTATATGTAGTATGTGTTAACTTAACATGTATTAGTAACCATATATTATGATTTGTACCTGCCTTCCCTACACGTTGTAGACTTAAACAAGCCTTATCGCATCTCACCACAGAGAGCAACAATAAAATAATTTGCGAGGAAGAACAAGATAATATATGACATGAGTTGTTTGATGATCCTAGCTGGTTAATAATGTTTTTATGCATCTGATTACCACCGGTGTATATATGCTTGTCATTATACGCGTGCACTATTCTCTACTCAAATGAGCATGGCCAATGCATTTACATTTCAATGTAATTATGAATGATATGAACGTGCGTTTAGTATTTCTATGGCATTCGTCGTGCCTCTTTCTCCTTTGCGTTGTCTTCGTCCACTTGTCTTTCTCTCAGGAAGATGATGGAAATCATTTAAATAATCAACTCCATTATTTTTCACGGACTCCACCACGCTAAACAGTTCAAAGCATAGTTTATTGTATTGTAACGCATTAAAATCACTCTCCGACCAACTCAAGTGCATTCTACACACTCACTACTTACTACTAAATATTACAACTCTTCTTTTCCTGTTCAACAAAACATTTAAAGGTTACTTGTGTTCATGCAACGCACGTACAATCGTAAACTGTGCAAGAACAAGCATGCCTACTATCAAAATCCACGTGATAATCATATGAATATAATTTCTTCCTCATCACATTCCCAGTCAACCCTCTATGCCCCTCATAAGTTACCTAATACTCCCCATTAATTTATTTCCCTCTGCTCTTCATGCAATTATCAAAATTAATTTCCATAGTCTCGCTCGTCCGTCTTCAGCCAACTGTACAAAATGTAGATTAGCTCACAGTCCTGATCCCCATGGGTGACTAACTACTTTCATCTTAGTCAATGTCACTGTCACTTCATCGGTGGCATCCTCCAACAATCGGAATTATCCAAAACACTATCAAAATTATTTTTCCTCAACCTCTATTAAAAATGCTTGAAATTTTTAATGCAAATGGCGTTTGAGAATATTTTACATGCAATTTATAATTGCCTACAATAATCTACATTCAAGTGCATAAAGCATAAAAACAATTCCCATTTTATATGCAAATTTTGGATACTCAAAAATTGAGGTAGGGTCCGTTATGTTTTACTACTATTTAGATTTTAATTTCATTATGGGATATTTTATTATAAAGAAAATTAGTTTTAAATTTTATGACCGCTTTCTATCCATCCATAACAGAAGTAGAACCTTTGAATAAAAACATCAAGGATTTTTTTAATATATGAATTATTCGGTCCCATGTTTCAAGACATGTATATTTTATATGTGTGAAAATGTTTGTAAAGAAATGTTCGTTTGGTATCGTAAGTTTTCTTTGAGGACATGCCCAAGACAGTGAATTTCATGTCATGTGGTGTTGAGTATTTACTGCTAGGACTTATAGTCGCTGTGTATCACGTACCTATATAGACAAGCATGTAAGTAGGCATACTAATATTATTTCTTCTCACAAAAGAATGAGTAATATATTTTCCGAGGAAAAGTGTCATCTCGTTCCACCTAGAAGGATGAATAATGGGACATGCATATTTGATATGGAGTCGACAAAGTCAAGCAATGTAAACTAGTCTCACCGTGGGCTGTGTGGTAAGTTTAGTAACTTACTCAGCTTACCTTCTTGGCTAGATTCACTCATCGACTCAAAACTATATAAAGTAAAACACGGACAAAGACTTTCCTTTTCTTCGTTCAGATTCATTTGTAATGTTAAATGCGAGTTATTTGTAACTATAGACGTCTATTAACTAAATCCAAAGCGTCACTATGTACTAATTCGTACCATACAGTTCGACAAACTTACTCCTTGCTAGGAACTCATAATAAGTTACTGATACTACGTTGGTACTACGTACAAACTTCCCTTGCATGACTATTATAGTAGTAGTTAGTAGGCAGCCAAGGAAGCGTTTTATGTCCACTATGCTATGTTTAGTAACTACTATGTTATCCTGTAGGAAGTATTAAAGTACAATCACTGTGTGTAGATATCGGGATATGAAACGAACCAAGTTTCCTTTCGGTAGGTTTTCTTTCGTTTTTAGCATGACATCTTATGTCGTCTCCTTTGGTTTCATACATTCAGGTTGGCGTGACCTGGCTCTTCTTTGTCGCTCAGCTTTGTTCACATCAAACAGAAATATAATTGAATGTCCGAAATATCAGAGGATGAAAATTCAATATATCTATTTCCAATTATTTATTCGGTGTAGACTATAATATTTCCTTTGTGTAAATATAGGCAAAGTATGGTCAGTATGGATTACATGTATGTACTGTTAGGTTAGCTTTATTTATTTATTCTATACAGTACTAGGTATAAGTAGCTGCCGACATACATGGCTTAGGAAGCAAATAAATATTAATTGAATCAATGTCGGCTAACTGGTCACTATGCAAGAGATAACATTAGATTATACACAGTGTAGTAGTACACGTACGCTAGTTATATAGTAACTCTATACTGTAGAGTAGGTATGTATGTATAGTAGGCAGACTTGCATCTGCTTAACCGAAACGCAAAACTAAACTGCTGAATATTTTTTATTCACACGTCGACTCCCTGTCATGTCATGTCAGAGAACATTGAAATAAAACTACATTACCTGTGTACATAATGCACAGTCTACAATTCAGTGCACATGCAAATGATTTATTCCTCAAGACATTCATTCGCTATATCACCATTCGTAATAGTAGAGCGAAGGAGGTAGCTCTCAGGAATATAAAAGACAGACCAAAGCATTTTATTTTGTGATGTACTCAAAGCGTTTGTAATTTATGTGGCAATGTGATAAATCCGTATTTTTCTGCTGTGAGGAATCATTCATTGTTTGCTCTGCACTTCTTGATTCATGTGAGTATTGATAGTAGTAGTCTTCTACTTCCATCTCAAATGATCTGATATAAATCATTACTATCTTAAAATTATCAATACGTTTTTATTGTTGGTTTTATGTAGCACTTATTTACTTGTGTTCAGTTAGAGTGAACACATAGGTAAGACAGATTCTCTTTAGGTAGCTCAAGTAGCAAAATTATAAATATCTATACACACAGTAGAATGGTTGCTAGAGGGAAATAGATCCATTTTTGTATTTTATGCCTTCACTCACTACACATCAACTCTGTACTACATACGTACATCACTTTACATTGAAAAACTAGCGAGCTATATGATATTATATGCAATGCTGTATTTTTTAAGTGTTCTAATGTTAAACTGTATTTTTGTTTGTACAAGGAGAAGGAAAGCCAAGGAAAACATTTCAGTGTTCAATGGAAACTTTTATCTATACAAACACAACAGACAGAGAGGTGCATGAATGAGCTTGAGCCATTCCACTTAAAACACTCGCAAAAGTGTGCACACTTAAAGATACATTGTAAAAGCAGGTACTAAGTACCTACGTAATAGCAATACTAGGAAGACTCAATATAATGACTACTATATACTTACAAAATGTATACATGTGTAAGTTCATCTATTCTCAGTACAACTGTAGTTTGTCTTAGGTATAATCATGAAGGCAATATAAAAGCAGAACCGCAAAGATATGCACAAGCATACAGATAGGTACCATAAAGATCAAGAAAGGAGAGAAAACAGGAGTAGTAATCATATCACACCAAAAACATCTTTAGACTTAATATAGACACTCTGTCTGCTGTATAAAATACTAAAAATATCTTCGTACATATGTTTGCCTATCATAATAGAGTTAGTGAGATATTCCTTCTATCTATTTGATTTTTAAAGATGAATTACTTATTATGAGTAGAGATTTGGATAATGCCACGAGTAAAGT
Organism: Tomocerus qinae; assembly: GCA_020055645.1. Lineage (NCBI taxonomy): Eukaryota > Metazoa > Arthropoda > Collembola > Entomobryomorpha > Tomoceridae > Tomocerus > Tomocerus qinae. The sequence goes on from CM034548.1 coordinate 32,464,410, forward strand.
GTAGATCGAAGAGCCAAACTATTTTGCAACACTGAACTGATCGATTTAAGAGTTTTATGGTGGTATGTAATGAATGTGTAGGTATACGGCTACTATAAGGACAAAGAGGTAAACCAAAATAATTTAAGCAAATTGGGGATACCTGTGACTAATAGGAAAGTTAACTACTGATGCCTTTCCATGTCACATGCAGCGAAGGCAATTCAATCAATTGAAGGAAACTTGTGTTTTTGGCGTGGAGTAAAGAGTGTAGTGACGTTGTAGGACAGGACGCCACATGCGAATGCTGCTCAATAAACCAGCAGGCGTCCTCGTGAAATAAAGAGCAATGCATTAAAAGGCAGCCGAAGGAAAGGAAAGCAAACCAGGCCAGAATTGAGTTGACTTTAATATCATCTTCTTCTTCGTCTTCAATCTCAACGCAACAATAAAGACAAGAAAGAGTTTTCATTGTTTGATCTATGACTGAGACTCGCTCGCTTCGCTTTGGCTGCTGCACAACTTACTTGCTGCACTCCAGGCTCTCCTACACGTTCATTCTTTCTACTAATCTGATTGCAAATGTGCAAGACAAAAATTAATCTATACCTAACTTTACTTTATACTCTGTTTTGTTTCGCCTAACACTCCCTCCTCTCTTTTCATTCTACATCGCACGCAATTACTTCCACGTGAACCTTTTAATTCCTTTCAAACTTATATAAAATCCACTAGAGATCAAAGTGTTTACCAAATCCTCCTCATATCGACAACAACACAAAGCTACTCATGTCTCTCAGAGAAACTTTTTCCATCACGAAAGCGTGCATGCGACTAACCTTTTCAAATTTGAAAGTATAAAATATAAATATTTAACAAACTATGCGGGTAGTATGGACTACTTTTTCAATTAACTTATGCACACAAACACTGTAATCTCACTCATTCACTTTCATCTGTAAAAAATCTAGAAATTTTATTCAAAATACTTAAGTATCTATTTACATTATAATTTAATGCCACTTAAACCAAGAGGCTCCATTTTTGCCATATAATTTGGCATACTATTAATATTACTAACGTTTGAACAAGTATTTTATGATATTTATTTGAGCAGCTTAACTATCCTGTTTGTATCATAGAACTATTCTGTGCTCATTTCTTTTTACTGAATTAATTTCGTATACTATGGTACATCATTGCAGGTATTCTATGTGCTACAATAGTGAGCAGATTATTACATAATTGAAGTATATTTGAAGTTTAATAAATACTTGTAATTAGCTATGAATTTATGTTGGCAATTTTGTTCATTTTGACACTAGAATTTAAGTATTATGAATTACTGTCCCATTTCCCAACTTTTATGTTTATATGAGGTAAATACCATAAGGAAGTCACAACGGTAGTATTTCTTTTAAAGGTTGTTAATGGATGTATAGAATCAATGTTAGTAATTAATGAAGTATGAAAAGGGTAGCTTATGAGATGGAGTATAGTATTCACACATTCATTTCTGCTTTGAATGGCCGAACGTTATATAAAAGCACCTGTACTAATTCAAAAGCGCAAAAGGGAAGAATAGAAACGTTCGGACGGCCGGAGTGCAGTGTGCAGCATTCATTGTGTATTAGTATGGCAAGTACCCAGAACGAAGTGTAGTAGAGTAACCTGTGTAAAAGAATGAAGAAAGGAGAGCAAAGCTCACATCAAACATCGACATCAATCAACTAACAATAAGCTCATCGTTAGGTTCAATGTAGTTCATTTCACATCACAACAGTTCAGGCAGATTGAACAGAAACTAATACATTCATGTCTTGTAGTAGTAGGTGATAGCTGCTTTGAATTTGATGTTCTCAGATATAGTCTGTAGTAATAGTAGCCAAAAGCCAATAATGTATTTAACACAGGTCAGGTAAATAGAATTATTTTACGGCGAAACGTGGCGAAATGAACCTCGTCAGGTTCTCACCTAGAAATTTAAACTAGGTGATTGTATTGTAATGGCCCGTAATTGTGTACTTACACGAGTGTAAAGAATCTCCAGGAACAGAAATAAATCAAACGAAAGAATACAATCCTGTTGTTCGGCAATGTTCTATACGGGTGTACCCACATGACGTCTACTCTCTTTGCCCATATGCATTATCCCTTTGTTTTCTACTATATCGCACTTGACTTACTACTCACTCACTGCCTCTATTATCTCCACAAATTCCACATTATAACCATACCACATAATAAAACCTTAACTTTGAATCCGTTTCTTCTATACACTATATTATTTGGAAATAGGATAAAAATACCTAAAATTAGAATAGCGTTTGCTACAAAATTCTCTGTACGTTATAGGTTTCCTATACATAGTATTATTCTATTTCTATACCTATATTTACCAATGCTAAACAAAATTCCATGGGAAAATATTTGGCAATATCAAAAATACAGGTAGGTATAGCTAAAGAGAATTCCAATACTGTTTTTAGGATTAGAGCAACAAATGCAATAACTTCCTCGGTGTTAGTTGCTATTGTTGATGCATAAAATACACAAAATTTTGTTTAAAAAAATTGCTAAATTAAATTCTTGTGAATATCATTTGCAAGAAAATATTTCCTTAAGGGTGAATGGGTCTTAAGGGCCTCTACCTTAAAAGGGTTTTATAAATGCGTCCATGTTAAGATGCAAGAAGGAGCTACACAAGAAGTTAGAAGGGTTTCTTGAATAACTTTGTCAGAGTGTGTTTGATATTATAAGTAGTTTGAGTTTATTGTTAGGGTCTGTAGCTTTGTTTAGAGTGTATGAATGAATGAGCTGTTGTATTATATCGTATACAGTTGAGTGGGTTTTAAAAAGTAAACGCAGCGGTTGAATTTTGTATTGTGTAGTGGAGAAGACCGAAAGGGTGACAGTGACAATAGAATAGGTGCATGAGATGCAGCGAATAAAATGACTGCATGGTTGACTGGACTCGTTAGGGATGTAAAAGGCTGCTGATAGCTAGATAATTATATCTGATTGGAAAAGGTGAGAGAAATGACAGAGATACGAAAGGATAGGTTGAAGCATAGAAAACAGAAATGCAGAGCAGTTTGAGTGTAAGATGTTGATTAACCGGTGAGACTAGCAATATTATAAAGTGCAGTCCACTCAGTAGTACAGAAAGCATAACCATAGCACGTAGTAGACATTACCAAGTTTAGCATTTAGTAGTTCCCAACTAAACCAATTTATTAGTGTGTAGTAGTATCCTAACTAGGAACGGAGGAAGTGCTCCATATGTCAGTAGTACGAAAGAACGGCGATAAATAGGTAATACCTACTACACTACATTCTCTAAATTTTTCATAATGGCATGAATAATACTCTTTCATTGAGCTCGTTGTCTTGAAACAAACTGTTATCCATATCCATTATAATCCTTAAGTATTTCAAAGAATGTACGAGTTGCCGAACGAGTTGACTTGTTTTTACTACCATGTCTTATACACATACACAACAGGAGTGTTAATATGTAAATTGACAAATGAATAGAGTAAGTACCTATATAGATGAAGAAAGTTGACATCTAAAGACAGTTTATTAGAGATACCGACCAAAGTGAATAATATTCAATAATGAAATGGATATCAGACTACAATACAACAATAAAAGGTATTATTAAATAGAATTGACTGTATTAAGCATTGTGTGGGTTGGCAATTGTCACATTCTTCTGGACCGGCTTCATTCACATCAGTTTTCATCCCAGTCCACACACCTTGATATTGTAATTGCTACGCATACAAAAGAAATGATTTTATATACCAAGTATACTGTAATAAATGTAATACGAGTTAGTGGATTTGTAGGTGTATAAATAGATGACTAACAAAATCTTCCTTTATAACACCCACACTCAAAATAAATATTTACTCTGCGAAATATGACTGGCATTAATGTAAACATTACCTACTTGAAATTTAACTTTTCATATAAATATTATGTCGTCTGTCCTGTTGACAGACTTGAAATACTGGAATTATTTCTAATATTTATTTACATATTCAACTATTTGATCTGTGACACAATTCACAAGTCAAATAAATATTGAATTACCACAAGTGGAAGAATAAGACAAGTTTCTTTCATTTCTAAGCCAGTTTATTCCAAAGACATGATAAAAATAAGTGTGCTCAATTTGTATATACTTTTGTAATCTTTATTTCTTTTCGAGACTCAATTTACTTACGGATTCACTTATCGCAGATTCTGGTAGGATCCATTAGGGAACAACAGAACTTCTTTCTCGTTTTATTTTTTCGTGCATTGAGTAAGAAAACTTTTACATTTTTGCGACCTTTGCTCTTTAGAGCTAAATCTTCTTACTTTTGTCCGCTTTGTTCTGCTATGACAGTCTGAACAAAGGTTGTCTTGTCTAAGGACTCGTGCTTACGTCTTAAAGATTTCACATAATGCCAAAGACGACTTTACTTGGAATAACTATTTTTACCATTACTGTAGATATAATAATTCTCATAAAACTAACGTTAGTAATGCCTATCTATTTACGCATTATACAGATGAAATTGAGTACAATATTTAGAGATATTCCATGCATTAACTTTGTCTTCTTTTATGCTACTGTCAAGACATTTTTTATGCATCTTCCACAGTAATATACATTTATGGCATTGGGCAGAGCATGCAAACATTCATTGACGTTGGTTGAAATTTTAGAACACTCTTATTTTCATAAGAAACCGTTAATTAATATGTGGCTATTACTTTTCCAAAAGGTATGTAAAGAATTTAATATATGTAATGTTTACTGGCAATGTATGGAGTTAATTTGCCCATCAACACCATGTACTTCTCAATTAGTGCCTAGAGCTTAATTTTGTTAGCTTATAATTGACTGTAGTAGCAGTTGAAACTATGTATTAAGTATAACTTATATTAATATTGTACATGGTAGCAAAATGTTGGAAGTATGGAGGTTATAATATGATTAGCACTATTTAGGAGAGTACGATAAAAGTATTTTGCAACTGTAATTGTAAGTAAGAGTGCAGGTGTTCATATTTATTATCTTGATCTTGATTTACATTAGTTATTATGAGAGCATGAAAGAGAGATGAAAGAAGAGACACTGAGAAGATATTGAAATGAAGATGGTTTTCTATTAAGTATATAGACATGATAATGATATGTGTTAATGGGTATACAATACAATTTAATAAAAGCATATAATTATAATATAATATAGAGCAATGTAAAATATGTTGTGGCTCATACATCTCGGCGTAAAAAACATATTATGTATGACTACGTAAACTAAAGAGGATTAATAAATAAGAAATCATAATTACATTGTATTTGTAAGCAGAGAGAGAGAGAGAAGTATAATATTATGGTGGATGAATAAAATATGGTATGGATGTATTTTATTCCATCGGTGGATGTGAAATGCTGAGGAGATGTGTAAAAGGCAGTGGTCTTGGCTTGGTGTATCTTATGATATGTAGAAATAGGAGTAATGTCCCAACAAAATCACACAGCTGTGACGTGGGTTATGGATGAGCTGTAGCGCTTATACAGAGATAATGGTGATGGTCTCTTCTTCTGGTCTATGGCCAAGTTATTTCAGGTACGATACCTTTAATAAAGCTCATAGTAGCATGGGGATTCACTTAGTTCACTTCCCTACCTTCCTTAACTATAATGAGCGATGCAATTCGCATCAAAATTCACCTGCCTCCTTGAAACTCTGTCAGATCTCGTCTAACGAGATCTCCGCACCATACGGACGGAATCAGGAATGTTTCCGTACATACCTAAAGTAAATGCAGAATTTCTATACAGAAGGTTATACCGAAATGTAATTCCCATACAGAAACAAGTCTAGAAATATTATACTACTGGCACACGATGATATCCACCAAATAGTTATGAGATTGTAACATATCCTTTGGATTTTTCCGTATAATTTATGATTACGTATTTAGGGAGAGGACAAAGCTATACTTATTTTGTTGTTGAGATAAAAGCTCAGAAATTATTACTATCCAACTTGATGCTACTGTTGTAAGTGCTGAGCTTCGTTTCCTCTCTGAGAGATGTAATGCATTAGAGTTAAGAAAACGTAAACAATTGCTGCTACTTCAGACACAGAGAGTCGGGTTGAGTAAACTGGAGTAAAATAAGTGGATGGACTGAAAAATGATGATGTTGAGTTGCGCTGGCTGGAAGTTTGCTTCGTTCGTTTGTCTTTTCGTGCGTTCACGCTGATTCATTTAATTCCTAGTATTTCGCCTCTCTTGTTTTGTCTTGTCGATGAACATCAAGATTATTTTCGCAGAGAAACAAAAGTCTATGAAATTGAGTTGTGTGTGGAGCAGAGCAAAACCATCTTTCGGAGATTATCGTTTGCAAGGAAGAAACTCTGCGTATTTTATGAACAGAAATGCGGACGGTTGAAATGCACATGCATTCATATATTCATGTAGTTCATAAGATTAGATAGTATGCAATACATTATTACATAGCACAATGCAATTTGCTTGATATTCCCAATTTTCACAATTTTAGATGCAGCATAGCCGGTTCTCTGAGTTAAATATGGAATTGCTACCAGTTTCCTTTTTACTTGAACCTCGTCGTATATGATTTCAATATCTACTTTACCTACACCTCGCTCTACAACAAAGCTTAACTTCTTTGGATACACTTACAAACTACATCTAATCTTAGATTTTCAAGTTTTTCAAGTCATGTTACAGTAGAGTGACCATTTTTCGAAACTTGATTCTTGAGACATATTAACTAAATTTGGCTCTTTCCTTACATTTATTTTTGGCTACAGAATACTTAATCTTATATCATGAAATACCATAGACTTATTATTTGCTGATAAACATAACTTATTTAATTCTCTCCTACATTCAACTTTTCATTTCCACACTACTATAAGTAAGAACGTTATGTAAATAACTAGTCCACAGTTTGTAGGTAGTGTTTGTATCTTCTTAAAATAAGGAATGCAGTATTTGTAAAGCAACAGAAAGTGAGACAGTTTAATTGAGTTTATTTTCAAATTGTAAATAAATGTGATCCCTAAAGAGGGGTACGAGGCTGATGTGTGGAGGTTTGTTGAGAGGTATGTGTGTAAGGTGGATTAAGGTGAAATAAAGTAATATTCAAGTAGTGATGCATGAGGAGTTTATTCTCTGTTAGGGTTGAGTGCATATTGCATTGCATCCATTGCACTTCAGTTTACTTTCGAGCATCCACAATTCTCGAGTGCATTTTCCTCTTTCTTTCATACCATTAGTTTCAAGTTTCAACATTAAACTGTCTATTTTATTTCGCCAGACCAAAAAGTAGATTCACTTAGGTTTGTAGTATATCTCGAAGGTGGGGAATTAACCTGCACAATTCCTTCTCATCTTTACGCGAAGAAGACTGCTAATGTGTAACTTGCACAGATAATGTCTATCTTTAGCTACATTTTCAGTTCAGTCATTGTCAGTTTTAAAATTCAATGCACCTGTTCTGTTTTTAGTTGCATCGGTATGTCTAGTATGCTTTTGTAGCCTTAGGCTGCCCGTGCTAATTTTGTGGGGCTGTGTATAGAAGAATCCTCGCTTCTCTGTTGCTTAACAAACCCCCTACTATTTATTTATTGAAATAACTGTATGGATGTTTTATTTATTCTTCCGAATGTTTTGTTAGTGAATTGCCTACATTCGCTGTATTTTTATTTGTATATTATTTATAGCGAGTCATTCAAGATTCTAATCCCATGTGCATAGCTTTGAGTGTATAGATAGAGGATTGAAAGGCATACTTTACATTTTGCATAATGTATGCAACAGAAATACAAGTACTCAAGCACATGTTCTATAGGTAACTTTCATAGTTAAAATGTATTTTTATTTGGTTAGCAGTCAAGTAGCTAGTCTACAACGATGTAATGGAAATTACAAGAGATGTTTTATGCCTGAATGCAACATTTTATTACTGTAGTATTGCAAAGATGCAGTTTCTTTATTTTATGTTGATAAATGCTTTACATTGCAGTTACTAATGTAATTGAATATTTCACAATGCTTGATATGTGTCTCACTTTCCTAGAACTTTATCATTTGCGATTGGCAGTGAGTGAAATAGAAATTGCAAACTTTGCTTCGTGCTCTTAATCCAATAAAATAAAAGCCAACTTTATTGTTCCTTTGGCAGCATGCATGTCCAATCACAATGATAATTGTGGATAATGTATATTATAGAAGAGAAACAGGTAGTGACTAAGTCAAGGAAAGAAAGTGGTTTTCTTTATAGCGTTTGGCATTGCCACTACAGCATTATAAATAGTCGCGATTTATCCAATTCGATTAGAACTATATCGAAGGTTGTTTGTAAATCTTTAGAATTAACATGGAACTGTCAGACACTTTACTCTATACCTATTGATCCAAGAGAAGAATGCACATTTTTTGCATTCTGTATGCCTAAGTGAGTCCTTCTGTAAGTGCTGCGTAAGACATTTGCATAAACTTGAAAATAGCATTAGTTTGACCATCAAAATCCCAGCGGTCTACCTAGTTTGCGATTTATTTAGATACAAATTGCTGATATCCTCTGAAGACATGAATATAATCGAATCTAAGTATTGAAAGGATTAGCAATTTTAAATGTACCTACTACTAAGACGTAATTTATGCCGTCACAAAACCCACATTTTCGACAAAGAACAAATAATAAAATTTTACGATTGTTTGTGGTAATGGTTGAAAGGTTTTTGGATTACTATGGACATAATTACATAAGGAACGAAATAGCCTTTATTTTTTTATTTGTTTGTTTGTTTTAACTGTTGTGGCTTGTACTAGTGTGGCTGTCCATTGTCTTTGGTATGCACTTATCTTGGTATTTGGCATTTCAAGCTGTGTTTCATTACCTATACTTGAGTACATGAAACAATGTGCGGATAGCTACAGATGTACATTTAGATATCGCATTACTCAATACCTATAGAACAACTGGTAAAAACCACGCAGCCCTATCATTCAAAGCTAACAAGTGCAAATAATGCTATCGATTGTTAAAAGCGCAGTGAATAGAGATCAATTTATATTCTACGTGCCAGTGAAACGTTCCAGTTGCAATTATCTACGCTATTTAATGATCACTTTGATTCTTATACAAAGCAGCCTTGTTTCTTCCTTATTACCGATCTATTACTGCTAAACCTCTGTGAGCATTGTATTAAAAATAAAGAAAAATAGCAAGCTAATCATTGAAAGAGTTTTTATGTGGTTTGGAGCATAAAATCCTGCTCTACGTGTTCCATTGCAAATGTAAAGTCAAGACAAATAAAACCGCAGGTTTTAGTAGGTAACAATTGCGTGGAAAATAATTTTACGTAGAACCTCCGAACCAAAATGCACTGTGGTTAATTGTATTTACATACTCAATCTCAAGTAAACACAGTCTCACTAATATTAAGACTTAACCCCATCAAAAATCCACTTTTCTGTGTGGCGTCACATTTATTACTTTGCCATATAGATTATACAGAACATCCACAGAGATATATATAATAATAATTTAAATAGCCCTTGTAGCATAGCTATGTGATACGGTAGGATAGTAAATGTTTTTAAAAAAGAAATGAATGAATCGGGAGGTCAGAAAAATACACAGGATAATAACTTGTGTATGATGGAATATAGTCTAAAATGGTATAAAAAGTTATACAAAACAGATAGGAATAACATGTAGAAAGATTGTCTGGCACTACTAACGACTGCATAATAAAGCCAGTGCATCAGACCCACTCAACTCAACTCTGCTCAAGTACGTAACAAATAAAGGGCAAACAATTAACCTTTATGTATGGAATAACACCAGCCAGAACTCTACCACCAGCACATAAACCCAACAAACCACACACACCCCAACAGAAAATAGTAGCAGATAGCTCAGGTATACATCCTTTTAAACGAAATGTCGTGCAATGTGATATGATGCTTCGTTACGTAGTAGGCACCTAAAAAAGTTAAATCTAGTCTGGGCTTCCTTTCCCTCAAACTACTCCACAGAAAAAGACAGTCATCTTTCAGCTTTAAACATAAGACAGGTTTTTCAATTATCCTTAGTGCATCTGCATAATCTAATAGAGAAGGGAACAGGGGCACTTATTTACTAGATACTTTACAACAAATCCCTACTACTACTACTACGTACTACTACTGTACATAGCAAATACATTCAGATAAGTTGTAAACACATTGCAATTCTATTTAATGTAATATGTAGCTAGTTATTTGGTATTAGAATGGATATAGGAATGTAGTGATTATAATTTGATGCTCGCACACGCTATTATACCTATGAATGTGCATATCTGAGCTATTTGCTTTTCTTATTATTATTACTCTTCAGCGCCACTATTATCATAACCATTACTATTATTACTATTATTATTTGCAATAGACATTTGCCATTACATGTCCTGTGATTCCATGCATACTAAATGAAGTTTACCTTATATTTTATATGATAGTGAGTAACTATACATGGTTAACTAATCTTAAGCTACACTACTATAACATTATTGCGCTTGTTAAATTACGTTGCTTAAGTTATTTAATGCACTATATACCTAGGTAAGTAGGAAAATTTATGAAGTTTCATCTGATGAAAGTGTTTCTCATGAAGATACTCAACTGCAATATTATGGCATTGTAAATAAGTACAGAGCACACTAATGATAACTTCTCAATTTCCTTTTAAAAGGCTAATCTACTTTTTATTTTCGTTTAGACTTAAGAATAGTAAAAGCCAAGATAGCAAAAACTGACAGACTTATATACGAATATTAACAACTACTGCAGACATTGTTTTTCTGAAATTTGCTGGGAGTCGTCGTTAGGGCCACACAATTGTGGTCATCTTGCTAGATGTGTAATTTATCATAAATTACCATTAAATATTCAAAACCCATTTTGATTGTACAATCTTCATTTGGATGGACAAATAATTGTTAGATGGTCGGAGGAATATTTTGTGCTTGAATTATAGCCCAGTGTGACGTTTACCCATCAGTCTCTATATAATTTGTCTTTTCAAATAAAGATTGAATGTGTGGACCACAATGTAAATTAGTTCATGAGGATTTTGACATTGAGATTAAGTAGCTTCTACAGCCTGCGTTTACATTGTAAACCACCATCATTAACGTTTCTATTATTTTGTTGTTGGTAAAATGAGTGGCTGCTTTTTACAAGTTTCGATTAGAAAAGATTTAGGATTATTTAACTTTGTATATGGAGGACATTGCAGCGTGTGACATTAGGATATGTGATTTAAAAGACGGTTGTTTTGCCCATTGTCAATGGCTATGCAGTAGCTAATACTGTAGGGTTTGATTTCATACTATACTATTAGAGAATGTGTGGGGAAGGAAAGGATTGTATTTTGGGTAATTGGAATGAAATCGAGCTGATTGTGTTGTGATTGCGATGTGAGTTGGATTAAATTGACTCTGGGTTTCGCTTGATGAATGCCCAGTGGATTCATGGAGACTTCAAGGTCTTTTTTTATTTTTTGGTGGTGTCTTGCAAGAGAGACTTTTCTTGACATGGGTACATGTCCATGTGTGTCTGGATCTGGGCAGGCAGGATTTTTTGGTTTAGTTTTGACTTGTGTATGCAACATGGTTTCATTTTGAAAAAGGAAAAAAGCCTGTGGGATTGGATTGAATGGAGAGGAACGGAGTTAAAAGGATTGTGCCATTATGAATTTATATGTATCTGGTCTGGGATTCTTGTGCTTATTTTTCCGTATGTAGAATATACATAATGATATAAACACAATTGTTTGTATGAGAGAGGGCATGTTAGTCCAGAAGATGAAAAAGGGTAGAACAGGCGGTTTATTTTTCTGTGCAAGAAATGCAGAGACAGATACAGAGATTCACATAATGTATCTAATCTCCGTTTTTCTCAGCTTGTACAGATAGAGTACATCTCTATAAGTACGTGTATCATTTTCCCGTGGTTTTCTATCAAAAATAATAGGAGGCAAGTAATCCTCTGCGGGGAATCAAGACTCTCTTCACACTCCTTAACTTAAGTTGAGATATGAGTCCGTAGTTTGTACTCTATCAACTAAACTACATAACATCCCAAGCCTCGTTCTCATCAGTAACAAGGGAATGACTACACTTTTACATACTTGCTTTGCAGTACTAATAACGAAGATAAGTAGGTGTACATTGCTGTATATATTATTAATATTATATTTTATTGTATGAAAGTGTAGTATAACTTAAGTAGCGAGTTGAAAAATGAAACTAGGCTAGCTACAGTTCAATTAACTATTGTGGAAAGAGGTCTTGAAAGTTAGGAAATGGACAACTGTTCTACAGGACAAGACAACGTTCTGCCTTTCCTTTATTTATTTATTTATTTCCGTTGGATTAGGATTTTACTAGCTGAGAGAGACTGTGAGATTGACTACAGGCACAATATAGTAGGAGATATCCACGCAGTGGAGTATAATATATCTGTTATGCACTCTTCTTCTGCTCTGGACGGGATTCTATTACATTCATTACATCACATGAGATGAAATGCGACTGCCAAGCCAAAGCAAAGCAACCATCCAAAACAAGTAAAACTTTAAACTCGCATATCATCTCGAGAACTCATGCGGACCAAAATGCTTCACAACCAAAGTTGGGATTTTCTCTATATGGAGTGCCTTTGACTTTCCTTCTGGAGAATTGACTTCTTCTGCCCTGGAATGACACGGACTGGGTATCTTTTCTAATTTTATACGTGAATTGAGGTTCCTTTGTAGGTACCTCCTATTAACTACTTACTGCCTCATGTATACTTATATCTAATTGTAAATACAAGACATGCCTAAGTATCTCCTCAGACTCCATTTCCTCTAAACAGAATCATTTTTAAAAGGCAACCAATGTCACGTCATGCATCTATATTAGGTAATATAGAACTTTGTACTGGAATATACCGACTATGAACACCACTCGATTATCTTTATATAATAATAATAATATATAGCTCCAGTATGCGTAGTTACTTGCTTAATATATCTATATGTAGTGTTTTGGGAACGATTCCGAAGTGAACTACAAATAATATATTTTATTGCCTACATGTACACACCTATGCGTTATATAAATACATTATTACACTCCGTGGACTTCCTAGTACTTATTAGAGACCGGACTGGAACTGATGTGAGTTATGCACAAGGATATGTAATACACGGAAATAAATTCAACTAGAAGTTTTGGAAGCTAGGCAGAATGTGTCTCTAGGCAAAGTTAAGTTGAGCAAGAGAAAACAAGTCAGTCGTCGACTCGTTAGAATTTAAGAACGTCTGTTCCTATATGTGTAGCAAACTGCATGCAGTGGCCATAATGTGCTAGTCGTACTACTAGTAAGTAGAAGACAGAAATAGGCATTAACCTGGGCATTAGCATTATTATTTAAATGAGACATGCTTACTCTCCAGAGAAATAAAAATGAAATTAAATGTCTGTTTGTCTCCCGTTCTGCACTGCACTGTCCTGTAAGTAGTCTTGTAATTATTCTTCGAGGTGTGAGTCTATGCCCTGAGTCTCAACTCGAGAGACAACCACAGTAAATGCCTCTTCTGTGATGCTACTCTAAATCTTACCTTTGCATCTACATAGCATGTCTCTTTCAGATTGTGCTTCATTACTGTGACCCTTCATACCTATATTTACTCCCTTCGTTCCGTTTATGTTTACTCATTAACTCTGACAGTCAGCTATAAATAAGTTCATAATGCAATGCACATGTTCCTTTTATGCATACAGCATACCTACTACTTAAATTATGTTCTCCAGTCTCCGATTTCCAACAGACTTCATTTAAATAGTGGAACAATGCAATGCTACGCTTATGAAATATAAGGACCCATTACCTACTGCTTCCAACAGAAAATAGGACAACTAGCTTATTTACTCTTTTTCTCCGTTTAATTTATGTAACATCATCTTAAAATCAGTTAACTGTATGTATTTTGAATATGCAAATATACGCTATGTCTTCTCTTGCGTAAGTACAAAGCATTTAACTTCTTGCTAATTAATCATTTACATTTTACGACTGCATTTTATAATATAAAAGTATGAAATTACACATTACGCATGGCAGCATTTCATTTATATACTTAATTTAAAAAATAAAGTTAAATTAGTTTTGCTATTATGCTATATAAGCGATAGAAATTTAGACATTTACACGGATAGAATTAATATTATTTGAATTGTGCCATGCATGGTATAAACTTTCATAGATTGAGAACTCGGTATAGGCTTAGAAATAAAATGTGTAGTAGGTATGCAAATATCAAACATTCCCATGTTAAATTAAAGGGAACAGGAGTAAAAAGTCAGTCATTTGTAGTCTGGAAATGTTATGTAAACTAACAAACATGTTGACTGTATGGGATCATTCATCCGCTTCACTATTTTTTCAGATTACCTTTACAGTAACTGACAGTCAGAGAAAAGAGTCATGAATTTGTATCTATTCCAGTGGATTCCACTTAAGGCCTATCTATCTGTACTTCTGCTAGCCGCTATACGTTAGCGTGTACTTCATTGTGTTTTCCTGTTCGTTTATTATTACAAGTAAGTAAGGTACTCATCATGTAGGTATGTTATGTTATTGTTACATTATATTATGCATGTATAGCTAATATCTATTGTGTTTCTCTGGCTGAATACCAAATCTGTTATAGCTTTGGAATTTGGCTACATTTGAATTCTGTTTCCCTTTTATCTGTCTTGTCGACTTGAGTTGATTGTGAGCGGTTTAAGTTTTGTCGGGAAGTTGAATTATCCTTTCGTCCGTATATTATCCACGTTATACGTCTAAACATCAAATATGCTCCTAAAAACGGTACAGTACACACACTAGGTGTATACTAAGCTGTCTACCTCTGATAATCCAGGTAGTAATAAAGTAAAAACTACAGCCATTTATATTTTGGAATGTTATCAAATCTAGGAGAGTCTCTGGACGTCTCCGTAGACATGTCCTGGAAACTTTTACATTTTTTCCTCCTTAACATCATTGTAATATTTTTATTTGCAAACAATTTGTAAACACCAATGATGCTGCATAAAATCTAAGAAATGTAATAAAATCCTATATATTTTAAATTAAAAGCCTATATAATTTCCTACTCAAAATGCAATTTGTGTCAATACAAAACCACTGTGACAGGGAAATATTATGTAAACAATTTTGTCATATGATTTAAATAGCTTTTAAATCTGTATAAAATGATCTCTGTAGAAAATGAGAAACTAAAGCAGGTGCTTGTGTGAATAAACAATAAAATTCTCCTTTGAAATACAAAGAGAGATGTGTGGGACTGGAATGAAACAGAATCTTCTAGGAACTGCAAGATGTCTCATCACAATAATGATTTTAAGTGAGTATTCATTGTTGTGTATTTGAAGTTGTTTTTTCTGTTATTCTCATGCAGATGATATTGGCTTTAAAAATACGGGGATTTCTTAAGATGGTTCATTTTTAGATAGTACATAAGTATTACGTGGAAACTTTGAATAGGGTTTAGACAGTGTGATGTGGTTTGGTTAAATATTGTTCTCCGGGCACGTAAGTATGTTTGCATTAGAAGTGAAGAGTATATACTATTAGTATTACACTAGATAGATGATAAATAATGAAAGGCACAATAGAAACCGTAGCTGTGGTAGACATCTAAGGTTGTTTACTGTCGTGGTTGTGAAAACACAATAGAAATGCAGTGTATCAGATTAAACTGCATGCAATAGTAAGAATGCAATGCGACTCCCTATAGTTATATAGAAGGTATGAATTGTATGATGCAAAGGTATATGCAAGTATACATAGATGATGCGTCTCATCATCTGCATCTCTGAATTGCATTCTTGTACAGGTTATTATGTAATGTATTTATGTTTGTTGGTTATCTTTAGGCGACTAAATGCTTTGAGTTATTCATGCCCATCCGACGAAACATTACACGTATACTTATGCATAGCTAAGAAGTGGTAGAAATGAGAGACGAGGCGAGATTCTAAATGACTATTTCACACGTTGAGGTTGCCGACTAATAATTCAAAACGTCTCGGTTCATTTTCCAAAGATAATGTTGATTTGGTGTGATATTCGAAATTGACGAAAAAAAAGTATTAATGCGTTGAGAGTTGAACTACAGTATTTAAATCCGATATCCTCGTAATTGCATTCAATTCTTAAATATTGTATTCAGTTAGATTGTGGGAAAGTGTAAGTCGGATTGCCTTCAGGAGTTTTCCAAGAGATGAGATTAGATCTCGTTTCCTATCTGCAGTCGAATGATCTTTACCATTATTCTAGTTGCTGAGATCTTTTCAGATATTTTCTCATAGAGATCCCAACTCATGAGATATTATGTGAGTTTTACTACATTTATGATATGGTTGGCTATGCGGTTTGATTTCTGTGTTCTGGATTTTGCTATGTTACTCTTGATCATCTTCATCATAGTCTGTTACATACACAAATAATACTGATTTGGATTATTCTCACTCAAATCATCGCACTGTCTTTAATATCTCATTCTATTTACTATAGAAATCTGCGCTGTGGGCATGTTTTCCGTACATAATAATAAGTACAGAGATTTAGCTTGTGGCTGCGGCTGCAACTGCAACTTTACCATGAACAAACTAATAAGTGCATTGCATCCTCGTGTTATGATCTATCTGTATAAGAATTTGGCTGAAGGTGGGAAAAGAATATGAATTCACCAGTAAATACTCACTATTTACAAAGTATGTATACTGCTTCGTTCCTTTAATCTAGAGTCGTCGGCTTGACTAATATAATTCCATGCATTCAGTTCTCGAGCATTCTGTCTTGTCTGGTGGATGATTTCTTGAGAGTATTTTTCAGCCCAGGGGGTTGGCTCAACTGAACTTGAGTCTATTGTATTAAGTATCACAATTTCATCCATCCATACATCTACTGCTACTTATGACAATGAAATCAACTACCAACACTCTCTGTACACTATACTTCACTTACTGTTCCAATTCCACCTGACAATAATACGAGTGAGAACCAAAAACGACTTGGAATCTTGTAATTTCCTATGTTATTACCCCAGCCAAGTGTCTCAAAACATTTCACAGCACCTTTACAGCTCATTCCTATGAAAAAAAGAGTTATTAATCAAATCCATTGGAATTACTACACAAGTGTCTAATTTAATTACACATAAAACCTCAAATCAAACTGTACGCTCATTAAACCTAGTTTTTCACAAAAACAAAGTAAATACCGAGAGGAACGACTAATAAGTTCATTAATTTCCCTAGACTTATCGGAAGGGTAGTCTTAATACATACATTATTTACTTACCCACACATTTCTTCGCAATGAAAAGTAATTACATATAATTGAAGTCTTTACGTTGCATTTCATCGTTGTGAATTTAAAGTTCATATCCTTCATTCATCGCGATATGAAATATGAAATGTCACTATAATAAATGTTATACAAACACAAGCACTATATGCAATTGAAAGTAAAGCTGATTGTACTTGAGTATAAGTAAGCTAAAAAAAATGGTAATGTAAGTTAACTGACGGAAATCTCTACCCTTTCTTGCTTTATTCCACTTGGCTGTGAAATAAATATAATACGTGTAGTATTAAATGGTTTCAGTCAGGTCTCTAGCTCGAGTTACGACTGTCTAACAATGAAATGCAGTGCAACGGAAAGAGCAGCGAAGCCAACACAGAAGAGTTAAAAAAGCTATCTGCTATTATTGCACTGAATGAGATAGAAGAGTTGTTGTCAAGCTAGTAACTTCACTTACTGTTCTAAGTAGTAGAGCTCTTGTGAACTGAAGCTGTACACACAAGACAAGCTTTGTTACTATTTCTCTCAAATGAACTCACATAGTCTCCTATAATGAGTTAACTATTTGCATATTATAGGTATAGACTAAGTACATAAACACATTAGTCTCAGGTATATAAGAAGGTACGGTGGAAAGTGATGAGATATTGTATATTTAGAATAGTGGAGTACTTGTACATGGAAAAAGATTCTCCAAGTATAGAAAGAGTCACACGTCGTATGCAAGTGTGCTGGTTGAAATGGTTGGAGCGGAGTTGAACTCCTCCTGGTCTTCCGCCGTTAAGATATTTTAGGAACCCTACTGCTATATAATATGATTCTAGTGGATTTGCATAAACTTGCTTTAGGAATCACTGCAAGTTTCGAGTTTTGACTGTTGATGCATAGAAATTACAGGTGACCAATTCCAGTAGTATGTAGTAGGACTGGATTTGTCGTCGTCTCGTCTACTACCTGAAAATGATTTCCATTGCCTTGACTTAACTTTTCCAAGCCATTAGCCATTTTAGCATGGAAGGGATTTAAAGTAGACGGAGAGAGGCTAATCTATGAGAAGATAGTAGTAGTAGCAGGAGAGGTGATGGTGAGGTAGCTAACCAACACAATAATGTAGTCTCCTAGCTACTTACTACTACTCTACATAAAGAGTGGTGTAAAATAAAGCTGAGAGCACACGTTGATGGAGTGGAGTCTTCCTGTGTACAAATAGAAGGGAGTTGAAGCTGCGATTATTTCTACTACATAAGGATGTGTAGAGTAGGAGCAGGAGTTCAGTCTGTTGGAGAAACCCTGCCAAGCCGTTGCAAAGTACAATAGTCGACTACTACTTACTTATTACAAGGAAACGTACATTCAACCGGATTCTTCTTCCTCACAGCTCCAAGTTATTTTCGACTTGACGAAGACTCGTGTGTCCGTGTCCCTCTCTCCCTGTCGGCTCAGTCCATTCAGATTTCAGCTCAAACTCACCCAGCAGAGTTAGTCGAACCGAGAAAGAAGTTGTTCACGATAAGCCAAACGTCATATCTCTCTCCCCCACACACCAACCACGATCATTTCTCGCACAACCTTCGCCACTCTCACATCTCTGCCTCTTTTGTTCATTTTTGACGAGGTTTGACTTTGTTGACGGAAGTCTTCCACTTATACAGTCGTTCAGTTTTTTTCTGTTATTGTTGTTGTTATTTTCTGTGCTCCTGCCAAATACCAATTCACAACATTACCACGTACAACCTATACACCAAACACATTTGAACTTGAACTCATTCC
Organism: Tomocerus qinae; assembly: GCA_020055645.1. Classification (NCBI taxonomy): domain Eukaryota; kingdom Metazoa; phylum Arthropoda; class Collembola; order Entomobryomorpha; family Tomoceridae; genus Tomocerus; species Tomocerus qinae. The sequence goes on from CM034548.1 coordinate 32,483,612, forward strand.
CGCACATACAAAGTTATACTCGAACTGTGGAATATTTTTAATATTCGCAAGGATCTTCAACTTATCTCAAGCTAAAAGGCACACTTGATTTTCTAGCCCACAGACAAAACAAGCCATGGCTACTTACGCTGCTTATCGTCATGTTGAACTCGACGGTGTCGGATGCGGAAAGAGGAGGTCAGTAAAAGTCCATAAGATTTTGTCTCTTTCCTGTACGTAGATTTGCACATCTTTTCGTTTATTATTTCCAAATGAGATTTTTTATCTCTTCTGTAGCTATTTGTGGCTAGAAGCTCTTCTTGTCGTTATATTATTATTATTATTGTAGACTCCGCTCTATTCTGTTGTTATGGCTTTTACCTGTGAATGAACTACAGAAACATGTGTAAAGAGGTAGCTGGGAGAAATATTATTTTCTGCTTGGAGAATTGTGGTATCTGTGTATGTATAAATGACATATCTACAAACTATAAATTAAGCATTTACCTAAATGGTTTGTATTGTGCTACGTTAATTAAGGTTGATATCGCCAAGAATTAGTACCTAGTTTAGTTAGTAGTGGAGATATGGATTTTGAACTATCTTATGAGTTCCTCGAATAAATAACTCGCGTGTCACTGCACTGCTTCAATAGTTGGCAGGTCTCTCGCATAATCAGTGACATGAGATTTGTGCAAGTAAGTACCACATACGGACAGCAGTGTTGGAAATCTGAGTTCTTCTGGTATAGCTGATAGAACTATCTGCCAACTTATTATTTAGTCAGTTAAAAAACGGATTCGCAATACATTTTTGTAGTGAGTGTAAACACACACAGGTGGATTGACGTACCTAATATCTTAGATATTTTAAAAACAGGAAAAAGCAATCTAAAGGAAACTTACACTTGTACTACTAAAACAAAGATAGATAAAAGTACCTAGGTAAACGAAGCAAGTAAGCTAATTGTAAGATAATGTTGAGCTAAGAATCTCATGCTCCTAACGAAAGAGAGCAGAGAAAACAAAAGGATTACTCTCTTTGGCTAGCGTCGTTGTCTCAAAAATACTGATAGTTCTATCTATCTAAAGCTTAGTCTCAATCTCAACTGGGAAGTCGATCTGGGGCACTTTGTACATACATTGTAACACTACAGTAGTGGTGTAGTAATGCAATGAACTGTACTAGTACTTCTCGAGACCAAAGTACCTACCTACCACTCATCTCAATCTCAAGTTTGCAAAATCTGGTAAACATATTGCAATTAATTTCATTTCTGTATATCTACGTGTACAGAAGAGATTTATCGTGGAGATAGTATTCCCCCATAAACACTATATAGTCATTGAACAGGTAGACTAATTTCTCAATTTCTTGCCAATTATTCTTGTAGAAAACAAAGGTTTATTAAATGCTAGTGTAACGTGACATGGCATGACATGATACCAATTTGATTCAGTGCATTTGCGTATTTACCTACCTACGTAATGTAACTAAAGATTTAAAACCACCAATTAACTTAATCCAAATAATAGCATTATAACGGAAAATAAGTGTTTCAAATCAACTTGAAATACATTTCTTACACGTGGCATCTCATTTCAACCCGTGTTCATTTAATGAGTGGTTAACTTACATTAAAATACAATGTACTACCAAATTATAAATATTTAGGTAACGAACTTCAACACAACTCTAGATTAAGTAGGTCTTTTATATTTTAGTAGAGAGAAGGAAGATTGATTGTTGTTTTTATCAAGTTCAACCGTATAATTTGATAGTCAAGTCAGTCTGATGAAATTACAGCTCCAGGAAAACAAGTAGTAACAAACATTTTGGTTTATGAAGACTTGGCTAACCATTCCTTCTTTTTTCTGTCGTGCTGACAATCTGACAAGATTTTGTTTTATCGAGATGTAACGCAATACCGGTTCATTCCACAATATATCTCTCTAATGTATGATATGTACAAAGATTCACTTGGTTTTCTCATCCTAACCCCACAAAAATGATTAATTGTATCGTTTTACAAAAGTCGTGTGTTTTATTCATTTTTTAAATGCAGGAGAAATCTCTAATTTATCCATAACAGGCTTAAACGTTATTTCGCTAAGAATTATTTACCAGCAGGACCTAATTCGTTACATCTTCAGTGTCTAAATAACAAACAAGTTGGCAATGTAAATAGAAATGAACTTCCTTGCTCTACTCGACTTACACAATGCAAAAACGGCGAGTGTGTTAGCCGACAAAGAGTTTTTTATTTATTTCTTTACACCATTTGTTATAGTTCTTGTCCGGAGTACAAGTGTTTATATTAGTAAATATCATCAGGTAGCTACTACTATTTATTATAAGCACGTCTGTAGTAGAAGTGCAGTCTTAGAGATTCAGTTCAAGATATGGACAAAAAGCTGACATATTGCTGCTTGATAGAGAATGAGATGGAATTACAGATTAGAAATAGACACAATAGGATAGTATCTTCCCGACTGATAACATTCACATCAATTAATAAATGTATTATATTTCTCTAGCTGCTCACTGAAGGGATTTCATTATATCGACAGATTGAATTGCATTCAACTGATACACAATGCGTAGAGACAGCAGCAGCATTTCTATATATAGTAATCGAGACTGTCGGCTGATCGAGTTGATGTCAATTATTTGCTCTTGAAAAATAAAAAAAAACTATTGACTGCATATTTGAGTCGGTTGCCGTTTGAGAACTTGAGATGAGATTGTAATAGATATTTAGCTCTGGTCAATTTGATTTCGCATTTGCTGTTTGTAGAGCAGAAAGAAATGTTTCTTTCTCTTTCTGTCACTCATTTATTTTCATATGATAATTCCACATCCTTATTTATCCAAGGGACAATTATACTTACCTTCTGTTTACCACTTAAAAAAATTGCAAGGCGATACCACAAATGGTAGTAAGCTCGCTATGAGTGCTCAGTTGTGGCGTGAATTGACTCGATTAAATGTCGTAGTAAAAATAATGACAATGGCTAGTGTACCAACACTTGTCTACCTGTATTGTGTATCTACACTGATATCTCATGTAGATATCATATAAATAATTGTATTTTGGTATCCGTTTGAACTTTTATTGTTTCTTTGATCGATGAATCATTACAATAAGAAGAGCCTTTCCAATGCTCTTATCTTTTATTGACACCACACAGTCCTTCCTCCTATAAAAATACCAATAATAACCTGCATAGACTTACCATTGGGGCATGAAATTATATCTTTACAATTATAACCATTCAATTGTCTAGTGAGGAAGAAACTATCAGATTTCTTTTTCATTTTACATGACTGAAACTTGACGTGCATGGCTCCATCCTCACAATAAGGACACCTGATATTCCATTTCACCTATACAGTTCTAAATACACTCTCTCGATCTATCATTGTAACTGAACATGCATCACTTAACAATAACCTTTACTACACCCAAAGAGACCATTGGGGTAGGCACTATTTATTGGGACTGATCAACTTGGAAAGGTAAAGGTAAACTAGACCTAAATAAATAAAGACACTTTTGACACCTTCTCTACATATTCAAAACCATACTCTCTTAATATTTTATAAATAGAGCACTACAGATAACCAATAATAAGACCATCTTATAGATTCAACTTTAATTCATACAGCGTAACTTGAGAATGGGGGAAGCAAACTTGGAATAATTTGTGTCATGTTCACTCATATAGCAGACACAGCCGTTCGTTTTGATGATTTTCTATTTCAGTGGAGAGATACTTTAGTTTGAAACAATCCAAATGGATTGGAAAGTAATTGAAAAGACAGCTTTAAAGATTTCTATACTTGGGTAGTTTAGTTTGTTTAAGTCTTGGGATGCGCTTAAAGAACAAATAGGTGAGAAGGCAACTATTTCATTCACACTAATAGAACTCTCAAGACTTTATATTCTTAATACTATTAACAAAATAAGTCTACTAAATGCACTGCGGTAGAAACTCTTCTATCTTGTCATAATATTGAATATGGAGGTTTATTAACGTTTTACTTTCGGAAACTTTTGAATCTATTCGTCTTTGTTTTATAGGTAGGTTTTGATTGAAAGGCTTAAATGTATATTACATTTCTATTTATTCAATGATGCTAAATAAATGATTAGAAGTTCTATATAATTATTATATTTAGTAATTTTGCATTTGTTTGCTATTTCGTTTTTGGATTTCACTTGGATGGATCATTGAGGGAAGAAAATAGGTTTGCATCTTTAGGCGATAAGAAAAGGATGCTGATTATACTGGTTTATTTATTTAAAGTGAAATGAAATTTCGAACTGTCATGTCAACTCAAAAACTCGGCGTCTACCTAGATAATCAAATAAATTGATAGGCTACTTAGTTAAATGGTAAACTAGTATAGTTGTCTACATGTACAAGTTCAGTAGGTAGCTAAACAAGAACTGCCCCGACTCGATGCTCACATTAGAAGGCTATGGGCAAACTTTTGATTGTATTTTGACATTTAAATGTACTGTAGAAGGCACGGACTAGAATTTGAATGGACTATAAACTGCCTGGTCCTCTGTTGTAGTTAGTCTCAGTAGAAAGTTGGTTATGGCAGTCCTGGCATTATGAAGACAGGAGACATCAAATTAAGTCTTTATTTATAAAAGATTTGGTAAATTTATTTCACTGTAGCATAACCATGACACAAATCCTAACTTGTTTTCCCTTGGTTCGTCTCCATCCCCAACGGACATTTCGGTATTTCTGTTTATGACATTGATATATAAATGGGCCAATGCACTTTTACATGCTACTGTGTAAACAGAAGGCCATGATTTTGTAACATTTACACGTAGTTATGCACGTCTTATGTAAATTTACATTCTAATTACTAATGAGAGCCTAAATATGTATAAATGATAGTGATTATGCCTTGCCTAGGCAATTGGTGGTCTTAGGTCCAACCCTCAACTCCAATACAAAGTTAATATTCATTAGGAAACCGGAAATTCTTTGAAATGAATAATTAATCCTACTCATTATGAATATCAAAAACAGATGTAAAGTTGAGATAAACAGTAGGTATATCACTTCAAATCTCCTCCTCATTCATATCTTCCTCACAAGATAATGACTGTAAACCCCGAGATTACTTTGTTTGGTGCAATGCAAATGAGGATAACTAGTTGCTAACGATATATAAGTGCTTATATAGTAAATAGATAAGTAAATAACGGCGACAAGAAAACATGTTGGCAAATAGCTACCTATACTACTGCCCATGCCTCAGAGAAACAATAAGGAAGATGATAACGAGACTCCACAGAGTAGGTAATAATGGTTAGCACATTATTTTCTGTGGAGATGTACCGACATGGATGTAATGGCATTAATGTGCACGACAGTTAGCCATTCTCGTCATAAGTAGACGTTTATCTCTACCTGTGTAAAATAATAGCACTACTTAAATTAGCTGTACACAAAGATGAAACATCTAAGAAAAGAATAGTTTGACAAGACAAGAGTCACCTTCTCCGTCACGACGCCAAATGTCATTAAACATTAAAAGCAAGCGACATTGCTTACATCACATCTGCAAAATGACTCTTCTTCTCCATCTGTAGATGACTAACTATTTATATTTCTCTTACCTTTCGTCTATGTAAATATATCCGATAGTCAAAACTTAGACAGACTGATTAGCCATGACTTGAGTTGCTGTAAGGAAGGAGTGGTGCGGTCATTGATTCATGGGATAGTCACTCACAGTGACACAACAGAGACACTAACTGACATGACGAGGCATTCCCAACCACAAACTTCTCTTTAGATCAAATATTCATACGAAATATAAACTGTTATAATCATGTAATTGATCAGACAAGATACAATAATATTTCAATTAGTGTTGTATAATAGTAATTCAATTATTGTTTTTCAATATCAAACTGATCTTGTAACAGATTTAACTGTAAGTAGTTATATTATAGTAGTAAATATAAAAAAAATTATATTCTCTACTTCTCGGGTTTATTTTTAAACCTATGGATGTATATCTAATCTAAAATGATGTCGAGAGAAGCCATTCCACATCATGTCACTCAAATTTCATAAACTGATGAAGAGTTGTTTTTTTGCTATGTATTCTGCTAACTGTATTATATGTATAGAGTGCAGTGTACCTTTTGAGATGTAAATATCAGAAATCTTAACTTGTGGAATAGGTATTTGACTTCCAATCTCAAAACACACCTGTCCCCTCTGCGAACACGCCATTTCTCCATTAAGCGTTGCCCTCTGTAAAAGTATAGGTTTACCCTCGTATATAGTCGTTTGTGCTGTACCTGACTCATCTCCTATACACCGTGTTACAAATAGAAGTCAAATTTCTTATACAATGTAATATGGAGGACATGAAAACCCATTGCATTGGATTTTGTGTGTAGTGAAGTCAGAAAAGTCAGGATGTAGCAAATCAAAGCGAAAAAACATGCATAGCTATCTGTAGTAGTATGGCTTTGCTCCCGACTAAAGTGTAAGTGTAAGGCAAGGGTTAGGAAGGAAGTCATTTCTGATTTTCTGACTGACAAGTCAGTATTCTGAAGCAAGTTTTCGTTATCTTGTGTACTTACTTGCAGCACTTGTTCTAAATGGCTACTATATTCATAATGTAACAGTATAGAAAATGCCATAATGTCCTATCACTCTTGTGTGCCTATAAAAGACAGAGTAGATTAGTAGAGTACATTATACAAGTAGAATTACAACAATTATGTACAATTTGTGAATTGGAGAGGTATGATATAGTAGTGAGTGAGAAGAAGGGATTATTATTATTATATCTGTACGTATATTGTGCATCCCTGAAATGCAGGATAATTGTAGTAGGAAATAAGAAGGCAGTCCCCTATTTTTTGTGTGTCTGTTCTCTATACTTATGCTGTATTTTGTATGGAATCGTGTTGTTGGTTTAGGAGGAGGTGATGACAGCACGTGAATTATAATTTATTGGTAGTACCTAAGTGAGGATCCTTTGGATATCTCTTGAATTGGTGAGTAGATTTAGTCGAAGTAGATAAAGTAAAAGAGTCGTGAAGAAGTGAAGTATCATCTCCTGATCAGATCGAGATCAAATCATAGACGAAGAAGCACAATAGCTGGAGTGAGTGAGGCACATTCTATTTAATATCTCATTTTCTCGAAGTATCGGTCAATTGAGTTCGGGACCGGGATTGGCAAGTCGTCGTGCTAATATGTATATCTGTCGAATGAATTGGGAGTCTGTTGATCTGCTGGCGTGAGAACAGTGCAGACTCAAGTGAATCAAATAGCTGTGATTATTTGCTTGTGAGAAGAATGGTTAGGAGATGAAGTATAATCAGGAGCACGATCTTGCTCTGCCTTATCTGCTTCTCTTGTCATTTCATGTCAGCGCTCTTGCTCCTGACTCTTCACTGATCATCATCCTCATCTGCCATGCCTCGCGTCTTCTCAATCTTTGTCAGACCTTTTCTCCTTTCAGATATGACAGTCTATAAACCTGCGAATAATAATAATAATTTCAAAAGTTTTCTCTCTTCTGTACATATGCTCCCAATTCATGACTCAATTCTAATGGAATTTAAATATTCAAAATCCAGTTTGTATTCAGTATACTATCTATTTGTATATCCTCAACTACTATACATCCTTATGCAAGTAGCATTCTTATACTTGTACGTGCAATCGTGTCTTGCAACATTGTACTTAACTCAGATGTAAAATTCCCTAACACCATAAATTTTCATTGAAATCTATTCGCCATCAATGAATTACAGAATAAGGCTGCATTTTTTGCTATTACGTAACAATGTTCGTAATAAAAAAGGTTGTATGAACCACTACACCTTTGCAAAATATTTCGTCTCTCCATTTTTCAAAGTGGGAATATTAACAAAATAGTTGTGGTTGTGGGTTAGTGTAAGTGTAGGGCGTAGTTAAGCATTTAATTTTATTTAATGGTAAGTAGAAAGATTGCATAGAATGTTATTCATACATTTCATTGCAATGCATTGCATCTGGTCAATACTGTTATGTTGTTCTGTGCATTTGAGATTTCGGTGTCGTGGAAAAAGGCAATTGAATACAAACCAAATCGAATCCAGTTAGTCGTTAGTCTGCAGGTGAGATGAATCCAAAACGTTCGAGAATGTGATAGATAGATAGGATGTGTCTTGACAAGACAACTAATATTGAGTTCATATCATCGTCCTTAAGTGCCATATTGAAAAAATGTAAATGCAAACATACCTGATCTGAGGAAACCGAGAAGCTAATACTACATAATTGAAATACATATTATTATTGTATAATGATGATACTAGTAGTACTATTCAGCCAAGTCATTTACTTTAAGTTGCACTTGGTGGCAAAATCTGGTAAGGAAGGTAGAGAGAAAAGCATAATAATCTCACGTGTATAACATGATTAGATTTATTGGCCCATCTAATCTTCTTCTCCTGAGATGAATTTTAAGTAGGCAAGAAGGAAGGGCGGTCTCATCTGCCTCTCATTCCCATCTTAAACCTTAGATTCACTTGACAGCCTCACTTGACTTCACTTGGCTTCGTTTACTTAGACAATCCATGCCAAGGTATTTAAAAGTTAATGTCCAAATAAAAATCAAAACACCAGAAAACCGCATCTGATCTTTTGATTTTATATTATATTCCTATTACTCACTTGAACTGTAATAGAGACCCACTCGATTAGTCTCTATCATAATATTCTACCCCGTGTTTACCATTTATTGCTAGTCGATAAGTTATTATTCTTCTATAATAATAATAGCAAAGCACAAGGAGGTTTAAGAACTTGAGAAGTACACTACAATAAAGTTAAATACGATCCAAGCAAGTGAATTTATGTTTTGCAACGAGAAATTCTCATTTGCTGATTTAAACACATGCAGTTGCAGTTGCAATAGAAACCGGCGATATAGTGTGATGGAAGAAAAAGGAATTATATGTCTCACTTAACCTTTTCTTTAGTTTCCTTTGAATTAACCGCCTTCAAATTTACAATTTCATTTTTGATTTCATATCGCCGTTTTTTATGTTATCTCATCTGATGTTTCTGATAAGTAGTAGGGTGCACTGCTATTATTACAATTAGTAAACTGGATTGACCACATTTGATTAACTAACAATAGCAAATTTACAGTCCAGGAAGCATTTACACGGCGCAGAATTTAAGTGGAGACGTATTTAAGCCTTAAATGCCGATATTAACCGTTGAATTATTTTATTAATCTATAGAATCCAGTCTTACTAGAGGTACATGTCTGACACGACTATAATTATTAAATTAAATAAAGAAAGCAAGTGAATGAAACCATCAAGTGGTTAAGGTTTTTATTACACTGTTGTCGACACATTGAAAGATTCAGTGAAATGAAATATAAAATATTTATTTGTAATATTATGGTATCTATTTATTTATTTCTTAGCTTTAGGAAATTATTTAAATTGTGAATAATGTAAATTTAATATAATTATGTAATTTTAATTGTTTTATGTACATGTAGAAAATGTCTGAATGCAAAATCAAATACTACGAATCATTTGGATTCGAATGATGTATAATTTGTATATGTAATGTAATGTCTTTGATGTGAAATTTAGCGATGAAAGTGAAAGTCGTTGGTGAAAAATCACGACTTTGGTATATGTAAAAATCGGTTTGTACCGATTAGGCCAGTGCAGTGTCCTGTCATGGAAACTGACCTCCTAAGGTGTAGTGCCAGAAGGGAATGCCCTGAGCTGCCTTAGCATTTGTTGATTTGTTGCAGACCTGCCTGCCTTTGACGTACAAGCCGATTATCACTGTGATTGTGTATGGCTGTATGTGTTTGATTGATTTGTATTGTAAATAAAGATATTGTCTCAGTTCCTGTAACTGTCTTGTGGTCTTGTGTACCTTCATTGTAGCGTAATTCTGATTTGAGAGAATTGCTATAATTCGAGAAAGGGCTGACAGCTGATGTAACTTTATGTGAAAGGCTCCAGTCATTTTCCAGAGAATTAGTAGTATATTCCTCAAGCAATCAGTAGCATTTGATTCATAATTGTATTGTCTGATCTCTGCATATAGTTAGTCTGTTAAGAATTCAATTAGCCCAGGTCCTCGGATCAAAGGTGAACGATTCTTAGAAACATTCATCTATATATAGTCAGAGTAAAATTGCCTTTAAGGCTGGTCCTTCGAGAAGTTGAAACGAAGCTCTATTAAGCAGACTTGAGTTTTGCGAGATAGCGTTTTACGGCTAGAAAGAAAGATAGCTGGCCGTAACATTGGTCCTTCGAGCCGGATCGTGTCGGCGACAAGTGACAGAACACTAAGATCGAAGTGAAATTATGAGTGACAAGTCTATTCCTCCGGATCGGAGAAGTGCCCGTGTCCAGGGTATTCCACCAGATATGATTGGTGATGATTTGAATTCAGCCCGCAGAAAGCGGAAGCCAGTAAATCCTGAAGTGCTGGATAATGATGATAATGACAGTATTGCTGGCAGTTGTGTGTCCAGTGCAAGTAAGTCCTCTAAGTCTAGTAGTGCTTCCCGGAGAAAGTTGGAAGCTGAAGTTGAGGCAATGAAAAGAATTGAAGAATTAGACATTGAATTGGAAACTATGGCTCTCATGAAACGTCAACGAGAGATTAAAAGAAAGAAATTGATGGCTCAGAAGGAGCTAGAATTGAAATTAGCCATCATTGAGGAGGAGGAAAATGGTTCCATGAACTCCGATGGTACAAATTACCAAAGTTTGATTGTTGATGATCTGAATGAGGATGATGCTGGTGATGTCTTTCCACCCCCTCAAGATCCTAGTGTGAAGAAACGCATGCAGACAGTAAGCTTCTGCAAATGCAAATAAGAAAAATGATACTGACCGTTATACTTCAGATGAAGGAACGAATTTATTGAACACAGAAAGAAAGGTTCCTGTGCCGCCATCTGTGAATTCTCCGACAGATATGGAGAAGATGGTACAAGCTATGACTAGCATGTTCCAAGCTATGGAAAGTCGTATTTCTGATATGCCGAAAGAATCCCATAGTATGAATAAGTATTTAGCGCGGCAGACAGTCGCTAAGGAGTTGCCAGTTTTCTCAGGAGATCCTGTAGAATGGCCTAACTTCATAAGTCAGTACAAGGCTACGACTGAAGCTTGTGAATTCAGTGCAATAGAAAATATTTCTCGCCTCCAAAAGTGCTTACGTGGAAAGGCGAAAGAAGCAGTGCAATGCATGTTGGCAGTGCCAGAGCAGCTGCCAGAAATCTTGCTATGTCTTGAAGAAAATTTTGGCAGACCGGAAGTCATTCTGCAAATGTTGACTGTAAGAGCAGAGAGAATGACAAGTGCTCATGATGAGAATCCTGAGGCCTTAATGGACTTGGCCAATGCTGTTAGGAATCTTGTGTCCACAGCAGAAATATTGAATAGAAAGGATTATCTTGTTAATCCACATTTGGTCCATAAGTTGTTTGAGAAACTCTCCCCAGGATTGAAATTAAATTGGGGATTGAAATTAGCAAAAACTGAAGATAGAGTAACCAAGCTGGATGAGTTCTCCACTTGGTTAAGCCACATAGCCCAAGCTGTTAGAAGGGTGTCGCCCGTGGAAATCCCCTATGAAAGGAAAAGAGATAGCCATGCCAAATTTCATAATGAAAGACAAGAAGTCATTGCAGCTACTGTAGAGGGAAAGCAGTGCTGCATATTCTGCAAAAAGTATGGACATTACTTTTATAAGTGCAGAGATTTGCTGAGAAAGTGCCCTGAAGAAAGATGGGATTGGGCAACAAAAGAACGACTATGCTATCGTTGTTTAAAAGATGACCACATAGCAGCAGACTGTGATGACCAAACAAGTTGTGGTGTACATGAATGTGACCAATTACACCATCCCTTCTTACATTTTTCAGTAAGAAAGTCTAAAGAACAGACCCAACGACAGACTTGTGGCCATGCTTCAGGCTGTGCTGAAGTATCTTTGTGTGTACTACCAGTAAGTATATCTGGTCCTAATGGAAATGTAAAGACATATGCCATGTTGGATAGTGCCTCCACTGTGTCCCTAATTGATGCTGATTTAGCTGCACAGATTGGAGTGTCTGGAAAAGAAATGCCACTAAGGTTGCAGTGGATTAATTCTAATGAAAAATCTGAGAATTCCATGAAAGTGACAATTGGAATTAAAGGACTAAAATGTCAAGAGTCCTACATTGTAGATAACTTCCAGACTACAACAAGCTTATCTTTGCCGAAAGTAAGCTTGAATGGCAAGAATTTGAAACGTAAGTGGAAACACTTAAGAACAATACCGCTGCCGAATTTAAGTAATGATCAGCCAAAAATACTTATTGGTCTGAATAATGCACAGTTGATTGTCCCATTGCAAGTTGTAGAAGGTCCTGCAAATGCACCCATGGTAGTCAAGACAAGACTAGGGTGGACCCTTTATGGAACGTCAGGTGACCATCAAAGTAGTAATGATGGGTTCACAGGTCATGTGTACCATATTCAAGATTATCGTGTCATAAATGATCTATGTCATGAAGAATTTGTAGAGAAAGTTTCCGACAGTAAAGTAATGTCATGTGATGACAATAATAAATGTGTTATTGTTGATGTGAAATGTCCGTGTCCTATGAGTAGTAAAATGAATGAAATTCCAGTCTTTGCAGAACAGTACTGTACAAAGATTGATGAATGTATGTCTAAATCAGTGAACGAGAAGAATTGTAATCTTCCGAATTTTGTGACTTTGAGTCCTAGAGATACTAAAAATGAACAGTTAGTGTCTACTGCCATGTCAGGGCAAGTTTATGTTGAAAATAAATTGCCGACCTATGTGAATTGTTTGAACTTGTTGCCAGCTGTAATTGAAAAGTCTGGTATTAAAAGAGCCATGTTTAGAGCTCATGAAAATTTGCCACATCCTGTAGTGATGTACTCAGAAGTACTGAAACTTCTTGAGACTAATGTGATGGATGCCATGTTGTTTGGTTTTGTATTCTGGCGCTCTGTTTGGAATGAGCTGTTGCCGCCTAAAGCTCCTGATAAATTGTTGATGTCTATCAGTGAGTATCTATTGGACCCGATGAACCCAGGATTCCGGGATGTTGGATTTCAGTCGAAAGAAATCTGGAGATTGTATCATACGAAGGATTATCTCGGATTAGTATCGTACGAGATTTGGAGATCGGATCATCCCAAGGACCGTCTCAGCTGAATGTATCGACGTGAGTGAAGATGGAGATGTCCCCAAGGAGCATCTACCGGGGGAAGTATGTTGTCGACACATTGAAAGATTCAGTGAAATGAAATATAAAATATTTATTTGTAATATTATGGTATCTATTTATTTATTTCTTAGCTTTAGGAAATTATTTAAATTGTGAATAATGTAAATTTAATATAATTATGTAACTTTAATTGTTTTATGTACATGTAGAAAATGTCTGAATGCAAAATCAAATACTACGAATCATTTGGATTCGAATGATGTATAATTTGTATATGTAATGTAATGTCTTTGATGTGAAATTTAGCGATGAAAGTGAAAGTCGTTGGTGAAAAATCACGACTTTGGTATATGTAAAAATCGGTTTGTACCGATTAGGCCAGTGCAGTGTTCTGTCATGGAAACTGACCTCCTAAGGTGTAGTGCCAGAAGGGAATGCCCTGAGCTGCCTTAGCATTTGTTGATTTGTTGCAGACCTGCCTGCCTTTGACGTACAAGCCGATTATCACTGTGATTGTGTATGGCTGTATGTGTTTGATTGATTTGTATTGTAAATAAAGATATTGTCTCAGTTCCTGTAACTGTCTTGTGGTCTTGTGTACCTTCATTGTAGCGTAATTCTGATTTGAGAGAATTGCTATAATTCGAGAAAGGGCTGACAGCTGATGTAACTTTATGTGAAAGGCTCCAGTCATTTTCCAGAGAATTAGTAGTATATTCCTCAAGCAATCAGTAGCATTTGATTCATAATTGTATTGTCTGATCTCTGCATATAGTTAGTCTGTTAAGAATTCAATTAGCCCAGGTCCTCGGATCAAAGGTGAACGATTCTTAGAAACATTCATCTATATATAGTCAGAGTAAAATTGCCTTTAAGGCTGGTCCTTCGAGAAGTTGAAACGAAGCTCTATTAAGCAGACTTGAGTTTTGCGAGATAGCGTTTTACGGCTAGAAAGAAAGATAGCTGGCCGTAACATACACTGTAAATTTACACGTGTATGATTTCCTTAAAGAATTATTAAATAGCGGAGGAAATTATTAAAACGCCAATTGAGTCATTTGTCCAAATTAGAGACGGAAAAGAAATCAATTCAGTTCAGATGGGCAGATACATAGGAAAAAAGAGGTTCTTTACATAAACACTTTCTTGTTGCTTCTGACTATGCAGACAGAGGAAAAGTTGCAAATTGAGAGCAGAAGCGACTGCTTCAACTCATTTAGTAAATCGACCAAGTTAAATGATTTCTTGAATGCAGACTCGTCTAGAATTTATGGTTACTAGACTTCGACTTCTCTAGCATTTGATTATTTATATCCTCTTCGAGAATTGACTAGCTTTGCAACTAAATCAAAAGCTACCCAACTAGACTTCTCACTTCCTAATAAATTGGTTGTGAAAGGTACGTTTATTTAATGTCTCCATATAGGTATATTACATTAAAGTTCGTTTTACATATGGATAGATATGAATAAACGAGCAGATACGCAATTTGTGAGCTGAATTCACTTGTATACTGACAAATGAGATTTCGTCTGCTCCGTGGGATTTTGGTGGGGAAGTGTTAATTTACACTTGAGATTTAATTTCATAGCTATGCTGTATATCCTGTACTTGATTGGCAATTTGGTACTAATAAAGTATATACTGTCTGCTAACTGCATTCAGACAGACAATACGGTGCTTCTACCATTTTCTATTTCTTTCTTGGTTTTAATATGCTTTTGAGGGCGTTGATTTCAAGTGACACGCTACTCCCTCAAATTGACTGTGTAGTATTATAAAGATTTGCAACACCTTTCTACTATTAATGAATATTTTGATAGCAAAATGGGGAGAATGCAATTTGAACTATTTCGAAGGCTCAAGAATTTAGGTCGGAAATTGCCAATTCACTTGTTATGCTCAGCTCTAAGATTTGTCTGACAAATTACTGAGAATTACAAAATATTCAATGTAAAGATAATTTTATCTTGTACAGCAAAATAATGTTTAGTTGGTTTATCCGTACTACAAGAGGAAAGACAGATAAATGAAGTAAGAATGCGCTGATAAATAATGAACTTTAGTCAAACTACAGAGATGTGTATCTGAGAGCAAATAAATAGTAGAATAATATGCAAAGTTGTGTAATCTGTAATGAAATTGTGCTAAAGATACATATTTATGTAGAGACAGATTACAGATATTAAAGACTTGGCTTGATTATTACTCCAAAAGTTTCGATTAGATTTTGGAATGAATTGGTATTATTGCTTAAACATTACAGTGATACCTGAATGTGAGTCAGCTGAAAATTAGGGAGGTAGATAATCAAAGTGTGTTGACTGGATGTGTCCAATTGGAAAACATGACATAAATAATGACAAGCATAAAATAAATGGTAGTGATGTGTGGCAATTGTCTTTTGGTTTACTTGCTCTGTTTGCTTTGAGTTGGGAAGGAGAAGCAAAGGTAAACTCATTAAGACAGCGCAGTGATATTAACGATAAATAAGAGGAACTTTGGTGTCTCCTCTCCCACTAATTACATATCTATTGAGAATTTCCTTCTGCACAGTAGATGGTCACTCTGAGAAAGTCATTAGAATTTAATAAGCTCGTTTAAATTTCATCAGCATGAGGAGAAGTGAAGGAAAGAGACAGGAAAATGAAAGATGCAAAACACACGAGAGTGACTTGCCCTCATTTCCTCCATTATGGAACAATAAGGTGATTTGAATTATATTATTATGTACAAATATAATAATATATTGTTCTTCAGTGCTGATAACAGGAAAATCCACGCTTGAAACTGTTAATTAAGTCAAACGAGGCAATAACATGTTTATAGTGTATATTTGTTATAGGGAGATGCGGGTACAATAATAGTATACAGGATTTGTTAAGTACATAAGTATAGGTTGTAGTACAAGTTGAAGATTGGATTAGTCCTAAATTAAATTAAATGAGCAATCAGCGGGTGTTCACTTCGGCACTTTGTGTTTTAATAAAAAGGAGTAAGGAATGAATTATTTTATTGCTTCTCGATTTACATTCCACGGAGGGAACGTGTGAGCCAAAGTGTAAGTTAAAGTGCATCCCTTTCCCGCAGTCCACATAAATAGCCAATATATAGGAAACTTGATTGAGATTAGTTAGACTGTCTATTGCTTATTGCATCTAAAGTAGAAAATGAAAGATGAGATTGTAAGAATTAGTTGAGTGACTGACTAGGCTTGTTTTTCTCCCTTCAGAATTGATAGGAACTGGACGCGGTCGTCTCATTACAATATATTAACGCTAAAAGCCATCCAATTACAAATGATATGATAGGAGCGGATCTTGTAATCAAGTTGAGTAGCGTCTCTCCTTTTATGTTTACCAAGATGAGAACAAGTAACTGCAAACTAAGTATAAGTTTCAAGTTTATTACTGAAGAGCTCTATCAATATGCCTAATGAGAACTGCATTATTATTATCTGAACAACTTAAATACATAAATATGCATATTACACACCACAGAAACACATTAGGTCTCCATTTCCCTCTATTATTACTAATAGTACATAAATGGGAAAAAAATTTGTGGATTGGATTATGTGCAATTTTTTGGCATTCGACTCTTGACTGACTACTTTATTTTATCGTTTAAGTTGAGTTTGAGTAGAGTTTGAGTTGTGGTGGAGTTTCTTTGCCTTTTTCTTGTTAGAGTTTCTTTTGTAAGGCCAAGTCAGCAGTCAACTCAACACTGTTTGTAAAACAGAAACACATGCCAAAGTAGTTTTCAACTGTGAATCTAAAAGTAACTAAGAGCATGGGCAGTGGCTATAGGTATCTAAAAGGGTAATAAAGTGTAGTGACTGAATAGAGCCACTAGGTACCTAACTCCCTTCTTGTGTGACTAAAGTGATTACTTATATTAGTATACAAAACAATATTACAATGATCACAATACATGCGAGCAGGTAGGTAAGGTAACTTTATAATCCACACGTACCGATAATTTATAAAAACTTGATGTTCTGCTTCTTTTTGTACTAATGCTAATGTTACCTTTGTGAGTGACTGGTTCTATGTAAGTTAGAGCCGAGTAGTAGTAGTACAAGTAGATTGTTTGTTGGTGTTACAACTGGCACGACGAAAGCAATTGAAGCCAAGTCGAAAACACGGGACTGGACAGAAACCCTGTCTGCTAATATTGTGATGGCTAAATACCTGTCTTGCAAGTTACCCGTCCCCGTCGGTAAACGTATGTAGTGTCATGTCAGCAATGCATCTTGTGAAAAATCATCTGTAGGCATAGTAGTACCTACATAGAGATTAATATCGTGAATAGTATATTTGCTTTTAAATTGTGACTTATGATTCATGAGGATGCACAACTGGGACATAATATTTATTTCTTGGGTTGGCTACTTTTATAATTAATGAGAATTGTGCATAGATTGTTAATGCTGATTTAGCATCACATTCAATATAATCGAGTTAGTTAGTAGAAGAAACCAGACCCGTTCGTATTGTTAGCAACTATTTACCACTTGAATTGCATTGGTTTGGAATTCATGTCAAATCAACTCCTTTTACTTACTTTAGCTCCCATTAAACATTTACAGTAGCTCACTCAAAGTAAATACACAACTACTTGTGTAGAATACAGGTGCTGGCATTTAGTAGAGGGTTGGACTGAATTGATCGAGCCGTTCTTCTTCTTTTCCACTTGGCATTAATAATCTATTGTATTGCTGCAACGGGAACAAAAATATCACGGAAATATCCTCACCCTGTCTGATGCCATTGTCATAATAAAATATTGCTAGTAAATGTGGGCATATACATAAACTTTATGATAGCTCTTCTGTTTACTTAAACTTTACATACGTGATGAGATTTTCGTTATGCTGTTTTATATTAACTTGTCCATGCTATGCAACTCCTGACTTCCATTCTTCATTAGGTCTCTAGGTCTCTTTTTATTAAACACACCACTTTCTTGATAAAATATGATTAAAAGGTACTTGACTAGGCAAGTCCATTTCACAGATACGACAGGAATGTAGAGTTTTCCTAACAGCCTTACATGCATATTTCGAGGGCTGATCTTAAATAAATCTTCAGCAACACTTAAGACTGTTTTTCAATCTACGATACAAACAGACGTCAATGCAAATCAAGTTAGGTCAGTATTTACCTTTCTCACCCTGGAATCTCTTTCTCCAAGGTACAATGTACTTTATGTTGTTATCTCTCTATTGCACTTGCTACTAAATTCTACTCTTCTTCCACTCATGTTCAGAATAAAATATCCTTCTTATCTAGACATCATTTATTACTAATGTAAAATTCCTCCATTCAGGTAAATGCATCTGTAGCTAATGTAAAAAAAGACTCAATGAGCAACTTGTCCTCATTTTTTACTAAAAAATGATGAAATAATTTAGCGTTGTGTGTGCAGCATTTAAATTCTAAGACTAATCTACTAAGTTTCTAAACCATTATGGTTTCCTCCTCCTTTGATGAATGAATTGAAGCCCAGTGAATGAATGGAGACCATTTGTCCATCATAACCCACAGTATAAATTGTCCTTTTCAATGCTTTATTATGCATCAATATAAAATAAACTGTTCTCAACTGTAAAATATGTAAATGTTGTAAAATACAACTAGTTTTGTTAGTATATAGTATACAGTCTATCGAGAAACCAATTTCTATTGTATGAAGGTTAAAATCAAGTAATATGGTTAAGGCTATTTTAAATTTATATTATTTACTTGTTTGGTGCTATATGCACCTATGAATTAGGTACGTGGAGAAATTTGCTTAGATAAAGTCATAAATTGAGTAGTTTGTTTGCTATTGAGTATCTCCACTAGATAATTCCCGTTAATTATTTGACCACAAACAATTTATCATAAAATTCAATCAATTCTAATAGGTTGGGTTTAAGTAATCGATAAGAGAGTTGATTTTATGGGTATTAGCTTGACATGTAAAAACTTTCAGTAAATCTGCAGATAATTGGCACGAAGGAAAATGAGTGATGATTTTCAATTAAGTCCTCAGCTGAGTCGTGTAGTCAGTCAGTGCATTGTATTACAATCTTTGTGTGTAACCCAGTACCACACAAATGACTTGAATTTGTATTATGGATTGTGCACTTATCTATTGTTTTGAATTCAGTGAATAGGATATGGGTAAAAGTATTAGAAGAGTCTTCTTTGCTATGCCGTGCCATGCCTCTTTAATAATTGAAGTAGAGGAGAAATATTTTGTAATTTCGTTACACAGTGAGACTCTGTTTAAAAGAATTTTCTCACAGGGAGGAGGATGTCTTTGTTTAGACTGATAGTAAACCAAGTCATGCCATGTGCATGTGCTTGTAAAAATAGACAAGAATTCTTCCATTCAAACTGCACCTACATTACATCTGCGCTTTCTTAGACTCTGTTTGTATTTATCCTCCAACTAAAGTGAGCACTAAGTAACAAAATAAAACAGTTAAGTATTTCTATTTCATGCTAGGCCCTACTTACTAAATAGTAACTACCCTTTCCTCACTCTCAGACTCTTGACCACATTTCTATTTTAAAGTGCCAACTGTGATAGTTAAACGCATACTAAACACACATGGGATAGGAATTACTAATTTTAGACAACTTTAGCTAAACCAAGTCACTCTCTCTTTCTTCAATTTAATTGAAACTGAAATTAGTTTGGCCACAACAAGAGATCTTTTGAGACTATTGAGAATTAAATAAAAGCACTACAAAAACTAATTTTTAGCAAAAGGAACATATTTATTTAAACTAGAGATTTCTCCTTAATACAGACTCATCATCGCCCTTTCTTATCCCACTTGAATTTTTGTTGGCAAAGCATGTACTACAACGAGACAACAGAGAACTTCTTGAAATTCGATGTAATTGACATTCTGTTCAGCTCAGGTCAACTTCAGAGTCAAGAGCTCCGTTCTGCTTTATGTGCATACGATGACTCTGAAGAGTCTAGAACTATATTTACAGTCTGCTGTAGGATTTCTTTCTGCACCAACAATTCCATTGTTTCAATTATACATAATGATAACTATTCCCTTCTATCTCACCATGCATCATAATTACATTTGCTTATACTTTTGCTAGTGTTGCTTGGCTAATGGCTTGCCCTCGCCGGACTTCACTCTAGTAAAACTTTACATTGTAGAGGAGAGTCGATTGTTTATTTTTATTCGTAGCTGGGATAACACAGGAAAGCATCGGGCATCGGCTGCCGACTATAAAACAAGGAATTTATCTCCTGTATCTAATGCAGTGAATTCTAAGTACAAAAATAAATGAATATAAATCTAGCCTATAGCTAGACATATTATAATGGAAATAGGCGTCTTCCAAACTTCTTTACAGTTACATACACCACAAATACGCTTCACTCGTACCTTACAATAAATTCAATTAAATATTTTTCTCACCTTAACACTTATATACATCTCTAATACAAATATTTCCCAACAATCCCAACTTGTGACACTAGCATTTTCAAAAGGGCGTATTTCCAACCGTACAGAGTTAGTTACATATTATTATGTGCTTAAATTATCCAGAATTCGTAGATACCAAGTACATATTGTGTCTCTTCAGTTTTCTATGGTGTTACATTTGTGCATTTTTAAAAGTGTGAATTTGTAACTACATGATTCCATTATAGTGTTTCCAAATGATAATGGTATACACTTTCTACTGCTTCATTGCGATTGATTTACAAAGAAACTTGTATATGAATGACGATAGAATCTCAGACTTGGTATAATTTACTTAGGGAAATGTAGTATTATTGATGCTAATGGAGTGGAAGGACTTAGGTGTAGTAATAAATAATAGTAATAACACGAAGAAGTACAATGGAATCCCGTAGACATAAGTTCAACGACAATAGGATAAAATTCATTTGGAAAAACTTGTCCAACATTAATATGTTCTGAGTGCTTCTAGTGCATTTGTGATAATTTCCGTTGTGTTAAAGTTAACTCTCATACTTATGTATATTAGGACGCAGAAATCTGACCACATGTGTAGGTATGCTACTACAAATTGTTAAGTACAATGCAAAATCACAATCAGACTGTTCATTAAATACCGTGTGCATTTAGCAAAAAAGGTTTAGTATTAAAATGTACGTGGATCGGTACCTTAATCTAAGAGGTTCTTATTGTCCGCAGAGTTAGCAGTCTTACAATTAGTAGTCCACTTCATTTAAGTGTGATAATAGCTCACCACATTTTTCCAAAAGAAAAATTCAGAATAAGTGAGAAAGGGAAATGGCAAATTCAGGTTACACTTCATTTATATTATTTTTCTCTGATAGGAGTTGACTGATTGTGTTGAAGTGAAGAGAGTTTTCAGTTAGCTTGTGTGCTAAATACTTTGCCGTTCGTACATTATGCATATGAATACCTCTTGCTCTTTCGCACATTGTCTATTTTACTCACTAGATCCTGCCTACACGATTTAATATTCAATGAACTGTGTGTGTACAAGTACGTAATACATAATGTAGGAGAACGGAAAGCCTGAAACTCATTGTCGTAAGACAAAAGTCAACTGGTTTATTCCCATGAGGATGATTAGGCTTTACCTTAGCCTTGCACTTGGTTTACTCTTCTTGGCCTCCGTGTTATTATTTTCATTAGCATTGCCAGTATTAACTCACTAATTTATTTAGTACCTATACTTATTTACTTGTTCAACTCAGTTCATAGAAAATGCACACTGTCAATATTTAATACGAGTGTTTGAGTACAAAGTAGTAACATAATGTACGGATGTTATGTATTTGTAGTGCTGTACAGCATAAAGAAATACATTGTGAAGAGGACAAAGAAATTCCTGTGTAAACGATGCTGGGCAAGTATTGTTCTTGTATTGTGCCAAATGTGTAATCTAGAGTGATCTAACTACTAACTAAGCGTTTTTAACTGACTGATTGAGAAAATGACACATCGTGATGAATGGAGAGGAGGGAATTGTAACCAGGACAGTCAAACCTCTAAGCGAAGCCACAGGACAACTTCATACTTCTTGTTATTGCATACCCAGAGATATTGTTACCTACATTATACTTATGGGAAGTGCTTTTGACCATTATGAATTGTGTTTTCTGTACTCAAGGAGTAGCCAAAGACTCAGAAACACATTTTTCTAGAAAGTATAGCTCAAGCTGTAGTTTTTTTAAAAAAGCAAGGATAATTGTTTCTCTTTGCTTCAAAGTGCCTTAAAAATTGTCATGATGGATGATGGAGAAGCTGTTTGAAACTAGTCTTCTATCAAAGATCAGTATTTACTCTATTTCTCGAAGAGGAAGGGCTCGGCAAGTATGCAGTGTGTAACTCTCCTTCTAGTTTTTTTATATTTAGGTAGTTAAATACCTTCCCTACTCCACTAAAACGAAAGCATAATAATTTACATTAGTAAGTCAATCAGTGGGGATGGCACATAAAATGCTGAAGGATTTATTGATGACAAGACCAAGTCATAAAAACTTGTGCATAGGTAGGCAGGTAAGAGCACTATAAATTATAGCAAAGCGTCTGACGAGGACAGCTTAGGACAGACTCAAACATCTTTTGCTCTGGAGTAATTAAGCTGTTAACTTTCATTCTGGACTGGCATTAATTATCGTTAATTAGTAGATTAGTAGACGAAAAGGCTTATCTATAGTCAACGTTACCGGACCAGTTCCATGTTATATATTCCTTTATGATCATCTTGTAAGTACTTAATTTTACCTGTAAGCATTATGAAAGCATGTAAGGTGATTATTCGTTTTGTACTACTATCTAGTATATTTAGTTTACCAAACATTTGGCTGTTTGACGTATCGTATAATTATGTTTTTAGGACTCTAATAGGTAGGAAGGGATGTTGACTAACTCACAAGCTGTTAAAATCATTGGAGCCATCCTCTTTTCAATTTAATATTTTTTATCCGTACATAATCCCATTTATTTCTCTATTCTCGCAGTAATAATCATGAAGCATGATTTTTCATGCGTCAAACCACTACCACTAAATATAACAGCCACTCTATTCTACTGTAATGATTTGCGCATCTGTGATCATCAAATTATGATTTACGTCGACGAATATTACAAGTTTATTTACATCATAAAACAGTGTTACGATGTCTTTGATCCGAAAACATTTATGACGTTAGGCAGCGCATTCTTTGGGTTTATTAAAGAATAGGAATATCTTCATGAGTACCTATTTCAACATGTCTAGTTAGATATATGTGCAAAAAAATGACATTCTAGAATATATTTATAGAAAAATGAGATATTATTTTTGTAAAGGCGCAAGTGGATGGAAAATTAATATCAAAGATACATAATAGGATTAGTCGGAAGGAAATAGCGTGGGTGTTTTCATAATGCCTAATGTGGTCAATAGATTCATACTATAGTGAATTAATAATGCCAAGGATGAAATTCCCTGCGGAGAGGATAGAGTAAAGGGTTTTCTGGAGCGGATTAAGTAGAGTAAATTTCTCAAGTTATATAATTTAGTACTATGCTTATACAATATTAATTAAAGGAAGATTTCAATTGAACATCACATCCGCTGGGTCGCCATTTTTAATTGTATAATGGCCCCATTATAGATTTGTGTCATGTAAGCATTCAATAGAGGTACTTTGGAGTTTTATATAAGTCTCATTTTGGCCAAGGCAAACATAGAAGCCTGAATTACCGTAAGAATGTGATATATAATAGGGCAAAGAAAAGGAGCTCGTGTTCTGTTTTAGAAGTATAATAAGAGCCACCCTCCTTCCGCCTTGCACTCCGTCGCGTGGAAAAGAAAAGGAGAGAAAAAACGACGGAAAGGAGAAAGAGTCGGATTCAGTTTTATTTTTGGCTCTTGTCGTCTCCCGGCTCGCAGACTCTCAAATGTGTTCAGATGTGTTCACTGTTCATTTCACTTTACGTGTGTGAAATGTAGCATGGAAACTCTTCAAACTCTAAATGGAAGTGCAATTCAGCAAGCAGAAGAAATAACCATGTAATCACTACTACTATTACGTACGAGGCAGAAATTATATAAGTAGTATTATATACCAAAGCTCCTTTTCCTGCCACTGGAATTTCTACTTTTCATTCACTAGGTCTAATGGGAGCAATCAAAAAGGAACATCAAATATTATTTCCGATGACACACGATTTTCTAGGAATTTTCATATCTCAAGTGCTAAAATAAGCCAAAGTGTAGCTTTTACTAGAAAGTCTCTGCAATTTACTTTTACAAATGGGAAGAAAATTGCTAGGATAAGGACAATTGATAAACAGTATCTGTACCTAGAGGAGCACTAAAGCCATTAAAATTTGTGATCGTTGGAAAGATATTATCATGGATGGCAAGTGTATGATTTATTGGTTCTTTTTATAGTATATGCGTAGGTGTCTTTATATGTCAAATGTATTTGGTTTCCTCTCCATCCGCAATTATAAGACGATATTCTATATGAAATGCGATAAGGCTTGTTAACTGCGGCTTCTTCCTGATTTGGCTGACTCTTTTTTTACAACTAATTGTGAATGAAATGGATAACGAATGTGAGGCTTCTTTGCATGATGCACGATGATGACACTCTGTATTGAGTTGACGGTCACTGTCGTGTCGACTCTCACTCTCACTCAGCATGACATCAAAACTCCGGCAGGACCTACTTAATGCAGTCACTCATAATAAACTACTTTTTATCTCCCTGCCTATCCCTATTTACATTGTATTAACATTTTACTGCAGTAATTGAAATGGCAGGATGATCTATGTCTATTATATTGTTTAAACTGCATTAAATAAATAATCATTGAGTAACTAGGAGGAGTAAATAGCATTTTCGTTTTGTATAACAAACACTGAAATTGGTGTTGATCCTATAGTTTGAAATGAGATGTGCTGCAATGGAGAGATGTTGTTGAATAGGATGATTTTGGGTTGAACGGAGCGCATCCCAAAGTCCGCTATAAAACACGCACACTAAAGTCAAGGGCATTCTAACTGAAACGATGTAGTTGCAATGTTTTGTTGAACTTGAGTTCTCATGAGCTATGCGTACACGATGTATGAAAAAAGAGGATGCCAAAGATAAAGATAGCTAATTGTAGTAGGATAAAGAGAATTGAACTCAGAAGTGGCTTCTACACATAACCTAGTACTACTACTACTACAAATAAGTGCTGCTAATAGATGTATACAATTTATTCTACATGTGTATTAACATTCCTATTAGTTCTCTCTGTATAATAATATATTATGTAACCATGTCATTATCCATTGTGCGTATTCATGTTGATATTGAGGTTGCTGCAATGCCAAGGCAACTCAGCCAAACCAAAGAGCAACACTATTTGCTTCAGTTGACTTTCAGCATTGCACGAGTTGTCTTCGTTATTTGGCATCTCTCCTCCGTTTCGTCTCGGAGCAATTCTTTTTCAAGTAGGAAGTGTAACCACTGATGTATTTATCTTCATGCGGTGAAGAGTGCAGATAGCTCTCGAGATACCTTTTATACTAATACCATGCCACAATCCATTCATCATGAAATAAATGAGGCTCTGCTAAAATAGTCATCTTATAAAATGTATCCTTAACAAAAATGCAGGGTTTTGTCAGATATTACTTACAACATTTATTATTACAAGTATAAATCATTCTCCACTATATTATACTGGTATTAGAATCTAAATGTAATAACCGATGTATATAAATGTATGTATGTAATATAGAAATCTTTAGTTTTTTCAAACGTATTTATATAGTTACTTATGTATTGAAGACGGAAGTTATCATTTGTGTTCTTGAATTTCTTAGTGAATTTGACATTTCTCCATCAGTGCCATAAATACACTTTTGACAAGTCTTTGACTTGGGAAGCGCTCCTAATTACTTTCTCAGGATATTACTATAAAGTCCTTTCTAAAATGGAACATGACATATATGTATAGTATTTACTCATCTGATTTTGTTCTGTGGGAACTGATTGTGGGACTGGATTTGACTTTGACTGTCATACCATTCATTCCGACTTGGCTTTTGCCTTTTCTATTCTCAGTTTGACTTTGTTGTGAGTCTGTAGTCTTTGTGTACGTTCTTAAAGACTGGCACACGCATCACGATTCACGATGAATAAGAGTATCAATGCATCGTCATAGTTTACTCCGCTGATACCGCTTTTAACTACTATATAGACTCAGGACGCAATTCTCGGGATTTGGAAAGCGGCCATAACACATGCATCAACTGATTTGTGAATCAACAGTTAACCCGAGTAGCAGACGAAAACAAAACAAATATGACTCATGCAAATGCGAATAGAAATGGTTAGCAGAGAGATTAGCTACTGTCGAGTGTTTTAGCATTGCATTTTGTCTGATTCTTCGTCTCAGACCCAGAAAATTCATTACTGTCTACAGAATGCAAAAACAAGAGATGTCGAGTAATAATAGGTATTTCCATATACCAAGAGATACTATTCTCACCGTATTTAAATGGAGCGACTTGTGTCTATTTATATTATTAGTTATAACTTGAGATTTTATGTACGTAAGCTTATCTTAACAGTTTGAGTTGACACACCATGACTATTATATTTACACTGACAAGGAACTCATAAATCATAACAAAAACGGACGTGAAATGCTGAATCCAAATTTCAATCATTGATTCTGGTAGAACTATAAATATCCATCTGGCACGACGTGCGTGGATTTGTAGAGCGATATTAAAAATATTTATTTATTTTACTGAGCTGTCTGTTAAATATATACTTGTGTTCACAGAAGTGAGACAGAAGTATTACAATAGAACATATATTAAGATACATTAAATGGGAGCAGTACACGCAGTTACAGGAGAATGAAGATATCGAGGAGAGATTTGATTTGATTTGATAGATAGATATGGCATATGGCTCCTGGGATGTGCTAGCATGCTTTATGATTGCCAATAATCTTTATACTATTATAGCCAGTACATAACAGATATCAGATTAGAGAGGAGAGAAGTGGAAAGGAAAAAATATAAAAACTGGTATTGTTGTGAGGAAGAAGATCCATCCTCCATCAAGGTATATATCAGTCTCGAGAGTGAGAAAGCCGAATAGTTCATGTGTAAATCTTGCTCATGTTCCGATATTATTGTTGGTTTGTTTGCTAAATCCCATGCTGCTTGCTCCCTTCGAGCTATTTGTATCACTCATTCTTTACTGTAATGTTATATGGACTGGAAAGGAAATACAATCTACGTCCACCTATTACAACAGTTTTTTGATAAGTAGCACCAGCAAGGAAGATATTACACAGACACACTAAGAAAGTTAATAAAGTCTACGGATTTCTTGACCGCATGTTGACTGGAGGGAAGATGTGCGTTTTCCTATACATAAATAAATAATGGATAGCCTCTTTAATATCGCATCTATCATATCGGCAGTATATCCCTGACATTAGCTTTATTAACATAATGGAGCAATTGTTGGCGTAGAATGGTTATTTGAGCAGGGCTTTGTGTTTTCATTGTGTGCATTCTCTCTATCTCTTAACTAAGGTGATTCGCTCAATTTTGAGTAAAAGAAGCATCGTGAAGAATTAATTATTGCATTGTGCACTTTACTGTTCTGTGGCTAGCCATAATTTTTCTAGAGAGCGATGTTATACACACATGAAGAAGAATCTTTGTTCAATTTCCAATTCATGTTCAGAACTTTTATAATGGCTTCTTACGGCTTACTTATTCTTAGTAGGTACTAAATCCTACGTTGGTATGCACCTAAATTCCAATGGCTTGTCCACTTTTCCTTGAGCTGTATACGTGCTAGTCTTGTTCTCTTGATAACTCATGTGAGTCACTATGATATTTATCGACGTGTTTACTGCAAATACTACGTAAACGACACCAACATTAAATTAAAGTAAAAGGGATAATCTCAGGTACATAATACTGTATAAGGAGGTCGGGTCACTCTATTATAAATACTTACAAATCATACGGACGTCCATCAGATTGTAAATCTTATCCTTTCCATTTCGCTTCTACATAAGTTTGTTTATCCCTTATATAGAAAAGATTTCAAACTCTGCAATCGTCAGTCATCGTAATGATGATGAACCCATAAATACTCAAATGATAATAACCATAAAGAAAAATCTGCAGATCTTTGGGCTAGTGTTTTCAACTCAGTTTATTGAATGCGTGAGGCCAATGTATTTAATGATGAACTGTTGTTAAAATATAGATTATTATTGAAAGTGGATGCTTTTATTGCTCGTTATTATTACTACTGTACTGTATTGTGATGAACTGCTTTACTTTACTCAGGTGAATTATACTAGCTAAACTGGCTCATCCTATCCTTATACCAAATACTATGTGGACTTATACTCTTTGCATCCCAAGATTTTTCAGATAAGATAAGGTCAAGTTTCATCCAGTTTTTGATGGGAAATTACTGTCTTCATTTTACTTCTGTTCATCTCCACATTTTCTGCCTCATGCGTAGTGTTAGTGTCTCATCTCATTAGAAAGGGGCAAGGCTTAGGTGAAGGTGCAGCATATTATATTACCCTGCTATATATTCAATCCATTCATGTTTGTTATTCCCAAGTGTAAAAATACATTGCATAGATTATCAACTGATAAAGCCTGATAACAGTTGAACTGGCGAAAACTTTCTGCACACTGACTTACATGTATCTGGGTTAACAAATATTTTTTACATGTTTATTGACAACAAATAGGACCTACCTACGTAATATAAAATCAACTACACAGTTTAAATTCAATTTATGATTGAATCTAGTATTACATGTAATTACGTACTATATAGTATTATCAATTATTGGTTCTATATAAGCAATTACATGTAGGATGCATCTCTGTGTGAAGCTTCCGTATTGAATAGATATTAATTACAGAATGCACACGAAGGAAATTAGAATTTGACATAGAAACAGTAGGAAGTATTTGTAGGATGAAACCTACCTATCAAATTAATTACAATTTTCTCTATATTAATTTTTAGTGGTAGCCACATAGCATTGAAAAATAATTACAGGACAACAATGTGAAAGGTATAAACACAATGGGAAATTTTATGGGGAAACATCAAGGTTTGCATTTAAATTCCATTTAGTAGAGTTTGTTTGGTGTGGCTTGACCGGTACGGTAGTCCTGATGTGGTAAGTCAAGTTTACTCATAATCACTGAACTTGTGTTGCTCAGTGCAAGATGAGGATGCGGATCAGTTGAAATTTGAATGCATTGGAAGGAAATGGCGAATAAAATAAATTGTGTAGAAGTTTTTTATGATGTTTTCGAGTGGAATGTGTTGGTAAACATAATCGTCACGTACAAAAGGAACATGTGTTTACAGTGTATTAATCCATAGAATTGTTTCGGTAGATTGCATTCCACTACATAGCCCCATGTCTACAGATCTTGCATCTACAAATATAAAAACCTACATGATATATTATAGGGAGCGTGTATATTATTACTCTGCTCAGGAGGGTAGCTTTGTAAACTGAATCGGAAAGGAGTGCCATGCTCACTCGGAAGTAAGGGAGAGTGGCGATGAGTCGGAAGAAAAATGAGATAATGTGATGCGGATAATGATTCAGATCCTTCTCGATTCAACCTATTATCAATATACTCAAGTATCTCTCTTGCTGAAATACCAGTTTTATTTACCAACAACTATTATCGTATGTCTATATTATTCCAATATCTTGTCGTTTACACCAAGTCCGAGAAAAAGCCACTTTATACTAGAGATCAGTGAAACTGAACTAAGCGAGAGCAGTTAGCCACAATAAAAATTGAATGCAGTCAAGTAAAGTTACATTCTTAGCGTTAGTGATGTGCATTCGAGTGAAATTAGGTTGGATGTATAGTCTGTGTCTATACATTACAATCTGTATAAACATTCCATATGAATGAATCATAGTCGTTCTGAATGAAATAGCAAACTCATAGAAGATCGATACTGATATAATTTAAAGAAATTTTTATTTGCTTTTTATTAGAGCTAAATAAATCTGATTATTTAGTTTAAAATATAGATTTTTCGGTGATGTTAACTATCACTACATATTTTTTATCCTACAATTGTTTCACTGATTTGTTCATAGTAATCACTTATCATCATCGCATTTGTATGTATTAAAAATACATTTATTACCGAAACAATTTTATCTTTACCGTTACAGTATTGTTATTTTTCCCTTAATATAACTAGCAAGCAATTAATTTATAATATGTATAGGTACCTAACACTAAATCCATTCGTATAATACAATGGATCTCAATGATAATAATTTAGGATAAAATTCTTTCAATAAAATAAATACACATTGTACTAATAAAAGACCAAAATATTTCATTTTATATTGTTAACTTTACCTTTAGTTTAGATTACTATAGGATTCCCGTGTAAATCTGAGAAATAGTGTGCATTTAGGATAAAAGCAAAGATTAAGACACATGGCAAAATGTTTCAAGTTGCGTAGATTATGTACCTCTTACAATAGTAAAACTACGTAAAGGTATAACTTTTATACGCAGTAACTATGCCCATGAACTGATCATTTAGAAGATTATGACTTTAATGGATGTCGATCACTCTTGAGTGAGGATGAAGATCATTGTAGTGCAATTCTGCACTTGAATTAACTTGGCTCATCATCCTTTCTTTATTTTACCTGTGTGAGGTACCTACCTACTGCAAGTAGTAATTCAGTGTTCAGTGCCAATATTTTATTCTTTATCTGCACCCTACATGCACACTCTTGGTGCACTTGACACAAAACCTTTGAAATTGAGTAGAATTGAAATAAGAGTTTGAATCCATCAAACTGTAAGTAAACAGAAATC
This sequence comes from Tomocerus qinae, assembly GCA_020055645.1. Lineage (NCBI taxonomy): Eukaryota > Metazoa > Arthropoda > Collembola > Entomobryomorpha > Tomoceridae > Tomocerus > Tomocerus qinae. The sequence goes on from CM034548.1 coordinate 32,514,775, forward strand.
TAGTTTCTGGTGCGATGCAGACCTCTATAAAAAGTTAGTTATTTGTAGTAAATACTTATAGAAAGGTATAGCATAGAGATATACATTGTAGATAACTGGATATACAAGAGATGGTGTTATTTATTTACTTGAGACTAGTATGTAGGCAATAAAAATTTAACAGCATAACCAAACACAATTATCAGTGGTGCAAATGTAAATAGCAAACAAAAGATGAGAATATCATCGCATCGTCATCCACACAAGACACAGTTACTACTATTGATGTTAATGTGCAGAAGCGTTCACGCTTGCACTTGTATTTAACAAGGAGCAGAGAATCAGTTGCAAGACGTTACATATTAAAGACTCATCACTATTAAAGACAAATTTGCATTTATAGATATATGTATACTTGCATTTGGAATTCCTTGCCTTGACTTTGATTTAATATTTTTATGGAAAGATTATCATGAAATTTAGGCATACATCTTCATTACGGAGTTATGGAGAACACATTTTAGGTAGCTATATAGGCAATGCATGCAAGGCATGTTATTATACGTAGAGTAGTAGTATGCTGGTAGTTTATATTGCATACATACTGTGTGTAGTAGTACCTACATAATATAGCTTGGGGTCATTTCTCTCAGGGCTTTGAACCTCTATCACCACCAACATAACATTACTCGAACTGAATGTAATGAATTCTCTATAGTTTTTTGTGTATGTGAACTACGTGAACAAGTAAGTAGGCAAAGGACCGTAGTAGAATCCATGTAACTCGGTTTAAACGTGCATTTGCCATACGATTGGTATTAGATTACTTGCATACAAATATTCATGATATTTATTTCTGCTACTGCATGATATAATATTAGTAGCATGCGATTTAAGTATTTACGTTTGTATACAGTCTAAATCATTGTTGGTGTCCATTATACATTGTATATGATGCATGTACTAAAAAATATCTTGTGACTTTGTCTGTCTCATCTACAAGTGTTCATTTCTTGTAGTATTGACTGAGATGTTCTTTGGATTTAAGTTGCAGTGGTTGGTACACAACTGGCTTTTTATGTACGTTGGTGTATGCTAATTTCTATTCGGATAAGGATGTATTGGATGGAGATAGTCGTATATTTACATAGGAATAAATTCAAATGTATTTGTGTGTCGTGTAATGTAATGGCTATTCAGTTGAATGATATCACATTATACATTCCATCATTATCATACATTACAGATTTTATTACATTAAACATAAGCCTGGCATAGAAAGAGGGAGAAACAAAGAGCGCCGCAATGAAATGTTTAAAGAGAACTGTTCAAAATGCCAAACGTCTCTTCGTTTCCCTTGATGCGAATACATACACATGATCTACATCCATGTGGCAATGAGTTTTATTATGAATTATCTGTTTATATGTATGAACCTCTAGTTTAGTCAGTTACCATCTCGCATATTTGACAGGGAGATTCTTTCTGGCCTACCTGTTTTGTTTATGCGAATTCCCTTTAATGTACAGTGCACCTTCATTATATCAGCAATCAGCATATCGCATCGGTTTGCGTTGAGCACGATGAAAAGAAGATTTCAATCATTTTATAAGTAGGAGTAGAGAAGACTAAGAAATATCTCTCCCTGCATGTTTCTTATCTGAATTTCTCTGCTTGTTATGTATTTATGTATTTGACTATGTAATGAAGGCAAAGGCCGGACTGGCTACCTCGGCACATACACCAGAGGTAAATGCCTTCCTAAAGTACATAAATAATTAGTGGAGAGCCAAAAGACTTTATATTTCAATACATATATAATATAAACTTCTCCGTCTTCATGCATTTCAAATTTCAATGGCAAATAAATGGCTAACCAATAGAATTTTCACCGTTCTGTTGCGTCCTCCGTCTGTCCTAACGCCAGATCCCCAGCCTGTCTCTTTTTCTTGAGTAATCATCATCTTCAACAATCCATGTCTTGTCAGTTTAGGGAACAATACAACAAATAAGAATCTAAAGCATAAGCAAGCTAATGCCAAGCACGATCTTATCGTTTCATCAGCATCAAAGCTCTACTATCGCATCACAATCCAATGTTTCTACATTCGTATCAGTATCATCTTCAGCTATAACTAACAAACACTGAAAAATGGACACAACTTTATTCTTTTCTTCCATTTACCTTCCTCATGTGACTCACTCGACTTGATTTGTCAGTCCCGTCAATATTACCTACACGCCAACCCTCCATACTTCTTTACCAACTAAATTGCAAACTATACTCTCTTTGCAAAATCCAGTAGCTCGCTTCATGGCCACTTATCAATCTCTGTTGTGGTCAGGTTTTGATGTTTCACTTGGTTTTACTTGAGTATTTCCCCATTCTCTCTAATACGACAACTTCTGAAAAAATTATGACTCGATACCAAAATTCTTCTTGCAATAAAAAGATAATTTATTTTGTATGTTTTACCTAATTGATCAGATGCATTTACAAGATGGGAAATATTTTGCTATGCAGACATTTATTAAGTTTTGAAATGCTATCTCTAAATTGCCAAAAGAAGATTCGCTGACCCTTCTTACCATTTGTATATATAAAAACAGTCCTTTTCAGTTGTACACTATTGAATTATGTAGCTAGGTAGTAAAATGTCCCATTTTTACACCTGTTCACAAACGTTGCTTATGGACAACACCATTTTTAAATTAAATATTTACAACCGTGCTGTGACGTTTAAAACGTTTAAAAAAACTGAATAAAAAATAGAAAGGCTGCCTTTAACAAGACATATATGCAGCACTTAAGTGAACGTATAGAATCTTGTACACGTATCTATTTTACAAAACTTTGGGAATGCAATGGCTACGTAGAGAATGCTATAGGTTATGCAAAGAAACGTAACTACCTATCTATCCAACATAAAGGGATGAAAGATTTAGCTAGGTTTATGTATAGTGGATTGTAAAGTACCTACTATAAAGCAATAAATACGGCAGTGTTCTGTATTGTTATTTTTCCCAACAATACAAAACGTAAAGTGAAGCTATGCATAAGAGAAGATAATGTAATGCAATGCAATCCAGCCATGGTGAAGAATAGATAATAGTGTAAAAGTTGAAAAAGAATTCTCCGTAGGATTGTAAGTATAGTAGTTATATAATTCAGTTATAGTAGAATAAAGACAGAATTTAAAATCTCCAAGTTTAAAGGTGCGATAATCCATAATATTTAGTTTTATGGAATGCATATTACACTTTGGTATGCTAAACAGTTTCAGAATAATCAAATAAGGAATAAGTACTGTCTCCAATCTAGTAATATTATGGAATCTTATGCATTATAGAAGTAGAGAAATTGAATAGAAATGAAATACAATAGAAAGAAGTGGAAAGAGAAATATTAAGGTAGATTCTCAAGGGAGAGTAGTGAATGGGATTCAAAAGGAAGGGAAGGAAACTGAGCTTAGTTGGTTAGTTCTACATATTATTCAGAGTGAAGGAAGTCAAAGTCAGAAAAACATAGTCCAGAAGAGAGAGAGAGTCGTAGTGGTCGTGAGTATGGCAGAGTACAAGTTCATGCACGGGCACGAACAGTTTGTGAAGCTAAACTCAGTTAACTTGGAGAATACAATGGAGACGACTCGTCCTGGAGCAATAGACTGGTGTGTGTATGTAATGCTACGAGTTGACATAGAGTAGTTGTTGTAAGTATACATCGCAGTAGTAGTGATGGTAGTAGTAGTAGTAGTACGGACGGAGTATGTATCATCGGGAGAGAAAGAGTCACAAGGAAATCCAGCCCAGTCACCATATATATTCTTTGGCCATATGACTCGGTCCGTTTTTGTGTGGATTAGAGTTGCACAAAAACACACATGCACTTGTAGTATGAGTGTGTCTTTGAAAAGCTATTCATGAGAATTGTACCTACCTAGTCTATCTATCTGTGCATGTTTGTCTTGTGTTGAATCACACTGTTGTTGTTGTACTTACATTGTACACTCATCGTCATGTATAGCTCGTATCTATAGAATATTGTCGAAATGTATAGATAGATAGTCAAATAATATATGAAACAGAGCAAGCACTTTGGATGGAGTGAACGTTCAAATACGAGGATCTTCCTTCATTTCAGTAGTGCTGGGGAGCTCGTAGCAATCAGTCGTGTAATTTTGATAGTCTTGTTGGACCACACCTTCGCCTTTTCTTTACCCACTTACACAAGCAATCGTTAAGGAAAGATCGGATATTATAATATCTATCTATTATACGCCTGTACACCCAAATCGAGTTGAAACAGAATAACCACCTCTGTCTCAGCACCACCGACCGACCGACTCAGTCAGAGAGGACTCACCTTACTTGCTTTCAACCTTCTTCTTGGGTTTAGCACAGTCTGGCTCTGAGTATATAGCATATTCTCTGCCTCCACTTCTCCTCAGTCACTTCTCTGCTTCCGAACCGAATTTGGTTGGACTGCCTCTTCCATACTTCAGTTACCATCCACAATCCAGACGAACAACTTAGATTTCGTCTCCGTCCAGAATATATCCTTCCAACTCATACTATTCTAGCCTTAACTAAATAACGGTTTTGTGGTGAAAGTCGCTAAAAGAAATCCGGTAGCGTGACAAACTACTCGAGACTCTATTTACCAGTCCAAACCACTACTCTCCTGTCGGACGGAACAATCTCATCTCTTTATCGCACTCAAATAGAAACTGTTTCCTCTGTGAACAAACGCAAAGGCAACTGCTATTTTGATATCATCTTACTTCCCTACCAACAAAAATATTTATATTCTTCTATCACATCCAACCCTAATCGACCATCAACTATGAACAAGAGGTTTGTATTTTCTTTTTTATAATTCTTCATCGACGTATTTATTTTATGTGCCTAATATTGGCAAAATATCTTCTTACATCGATAAATCCTTGAATTTGGCAATGAGCTAAATTATTTCTTTAGGTGTTTTGTTGAATAGAAAGAAGCGATAAATTCTTTTCTATTACTCCCAGGCAGACCCATAACAATTTATCAGACGATTGCTAATGTGCTACCATATTGTGTATTATGTACTTACTTCTCCCAGCCCTATATAGGTACTACTGTCATAATAATAAGTATGTAGCTATACATGTTTTATAGCATAATCCTATAGTATAAATATCTTGCTGGGATTTACATATTCATAAAAAACATTTCCATTTAAGTCGTATTTATCCATTTGTGAATGAGGTTGTCTGCGTATAAGGCAAGGCAAGCCACAGGAACTATTATTAGAAACAATATCATAAATTACAGGATTTCTCTTCGTTACACTTACTTTTCCTATATCATGCAATGCGAAGGTTCAGTGCGGAGACCTCGCTTTTCTTGCCGTTTTTCTATTAGTAGTTAAGTTCAGGTTGCACTTCACTCTACTTTATCGTCAGTTGACGACTTTCTTTCGCATGTTCTTTGGCGTCCTATAAGTTGCCCTTTCTAGTTAGGGTCTTCATGACCGTCGTGTCAAAAATGAACTTAGAGCCCTCGGAGCTTCTCTTTTTATAGTCCACACGTTCTCGTTTTGTCGAGAACTTTTTTGTTTTATATCGCCCTTTGAAGATCTAACATCAGTCTTGTATGACTAGTTATGTATTCTGTTCTGTTGCATTCATTTACTGGCGTGTCACCTATTCCACTATGATTCTTATACGCCCGCATAAAGAAATCTTATACAGGGAGGGAATTGGCAGAGGAGAAAACGCATCCTTTCGACATAACTAAACTTATATTATTATTTCCTTATGTACTTCCTTTGGCTTTTCTAGGGCTTTACTTTCTACCCTCTGCTCTCTCCCGATATACAATCAGAGGGTAGAAACTAACATATTTATACGTATCCTATGAACGTAATCTTATGACTGTCTGTTTTGTACCCTTCTTTCCTTTTCTTTCCCTACCCTTCCGTACTTTCCTTCTCTACACACGTAGCCCGTTAGTATACTTGGGAAATAAGTTATAGGCTTAGTTTCGGTTTTTGGTATCATCTGACGTGGCATCGCATGGAAATCCTTAACTCCCGGCTTTCCGTTGACTCATTCTCAATGGCGGAGTTGACTTGACTTGACAGAAGAGCTACTATACTATACATGCTACAGATCTGAGAAGACTTACACTACTCTACACTTTTTCCTACTTCCTGTCTACTACTAGAAATGGTAGTCAAAGGAAAACAGAGGACGAGTGTCATTCTCCTGCCTGCCTTTTCTCTTTTCTCTCAGGTCTACAAATTAAATGAAAAGCTATGAGGGGAAGTAATTTGAAGGAAAAGAAAGCAAAGCAAAAAGATAGCTTAGACAAGCTAAATGTTTCTAAGCCAAAACCAAGCATTATTTACTTCAAGTGAGCTATGATACAGGAAACGTCAACAAAAAATTCTCATTCAGCCCCGAAAATGCCAAAAACAAATTATTTCTTCCACACAAGTCATTTTACCATTTTGCCTTCGGTCTGTTTATCATGGTGAACAAAGTAAACCTACCAATATTGTAGTACAAAATATCGGGCACAAACAAACTCCACAATCTTATTCGATAGTACTGCAGTTATATTTTCTATAACGTATATTATTAAATTCTACTTATTGTATTCCATTTGCACAGTAGTGTTTCGATGGCATTTGAGTATAGTAGTGCTTATATAGGTATTTATTGTTAGATTACTCGTACGTTGGTACTTAGTCGTAAAAGTCGGATATTGAGGCTGAAAGGAATTCGTTGCTCATTTTTTCTCCAGAATTCATTCATTTATTTGCACAGTAAAGTAGAATAAAGTAGCTTGACTTAGTACACACTACACAGTGAGCTAAAAGCCTTCTCTCTCTGTCTTCTCAATCAGAGTCTCTCTCTTATGAGCAAATCCACTTTTTTCTGGTTCCTGAGGCATTCAGGAGTTTTAAGCACCCGGGGCTCTACTTCAATCCACTCCCGTTAACTCAAGCAATTCATATTAGATAAAGTAGTACAGTACGTAGGACACACTCACTCAATACCTACGTCTCACTATATACAATGGCGTAGCAAAAAGGCAACAAAGGCAGCCAAAAGGAGCGATTGCTTGGGCTGTGATAGCAAAAAGAAATTGCATTCTCATTTCATCTACGTACAATGCCCATCTCTGCATGGTAGTCGTAGAATACATAAAGTATTGACTGATAGTAGAACAGCAATATGGTGTTGGGATGATATACATAGAGTCTGCATGAATACTTTATATAGTTAGATCTTCGCATCTGCAGATTGATAGAGAGACAAGAAAACAGTTGAGTCCTACTTCAGCCATACATAAATAGGTACATATCTCACGTCTCCTATGCAATTGCGATGTACCTTAACTTGGCACATACGATGATGCTATATAAATCCCATGTAATATACCTACCTATCTATCTATAGTATATTGTATGATGCCCCGATGCTTTGGTCTCTCCTCACTCATATTATACAAATGACACAAGTTATTGGCTCTTTCCCCTCCTCTCGTCATCCTCTTTCTCTCCTCCGTCTTCTTCAGATAACTCGGTTGAGAGAATAAAAAGAAAAATTTTCCAGATACGCAAAGATATGATTGGGATGTCAAGTGAAGTCAACTCAGGAGTAGTTTATAGTTTAGTGGACCCAGGAGCAGTCCATTTAAGTTCTGGAGGCCTGGATCAAGTGGGATCTTGTGCAATGTCCTTGCTAATAATACAGACGATGTCCAGTCTGCATCTCCTCTTCCTTTATCTGGACTCCATTCTGGTCTATCCTTATAAGGCACGCACGAAAACAACTACTTACTTACAATGTGTAAACTAGTCTGTTAGTGCCAAGCCTGTTCGACCCGACCCCATCACCCAAAATAGAATTCCCATCAATTTATACATAATGTATGGCATTATCTATGTCTCCGAAATGGGTGCTTCCTTTTGTCTTGTCGTAAACAACTGAGCATATGCATCTGACGACTACTTTTCTTTACTTCTTATTTTATGTCCAGCCGGTTCTATTGTCGTTTGCTAATGCAACCAGACAAGGGGAACTTCTTACTCCAAGTCTTAGTAGGAAGTGGAGAATGGCAACAACAACAGTAATAATAGCTTAGTGCTACAAGTATATACCTACATACTTATATCTTCTTGGGGAGAATCGCAGTCTTATTTGTTGTCTCTTTCTATTCTTCTGCCTCACTCTACTTCATCTAAAATCTAAACCGCGATGTGTGAGTGGGTGGGAGCAGCCGACGAGAATGCGCTGGACGTGAAGAAACTGTCAGATAGAATAGGACGAGGACATACTTAATGAACCTAGAAAACTTGTACAAGACTGTGGATGTTATTGTAGGATGTCTACACTGTCATTGTCATTGATTGTGTGAACCAATACCCATAGAAACAATACTGACTCAGTGTCTTAAACTCTTGTGGTATTTCTACTATCCGAACAACGCTTATTGTTAGTTAACCATCATGGATGTTATACTTTTACTTACACCTAAGTTGCATTTATTTATTTATGGCTCTGTTTCTTGTTAGGCATTTCTACTAGGCTCGGATCATAGCTATAGGTAAATACAGTGAGCTAGAAACAAATTTGGAAAGGCATACATGAACATATATAGAATAAACTTATCTACCTTTCTTTTTATCGGCCATGGTTACTAACGTCATTCCTAATGGTCTTCATTTTATATGAGATTCCTATAGGGGAAGATAGTCAAGCCTGTGCAAACTTTTTTTCTTTTATGCTAGGAAAATGTCAACACCAGAATTTTTTGGCTGAGTACAACTCGACTAGTCGATAGAATGGAAAAAGACGAGCGGAAATGAGGTTTCTCAAGCCGACTGTAATATATTACTTGATTTGATTCTTCTTTCAAACGAAACGCTTCACAATGGATGGACGAATATAAATTGACGTCCTTCTGAGAAAGTCTAAAAGGATTATCCTGCATTTCATATTCCATGTACAGCTATGTATGTTTAAAGATATGCTAGTTAACGGGTGTTCGTCGGAATTGAATTTCCACAAAGTTCTCTCGCACAGTAGACAGAAATTCTCCTAGGAATTATACACTATTGCCAAAGTGCACAAGACATGATTTTACTTTGGCAAACGCCGCATTAGTCTTTTTCAAACTTTATACACACCTTTACTAATTAAATCATGTTAGCATTTTTTAAGAGAACAATATTTATTGTCTTTTCTCTGTCGGCTCTTTATTGTTGACATTATTTTTAGTAATTAGACTTATTGAATTTATTTACATTAATGCATTATTTAACATTTTTCTGGAAGAGATGAAAAGGGGAAAATCGTAGGAAGTTGCCTTTTTCACTTGATTATACAAACCATTCCAAATGGTTTCCTTCCCTTTCCCACATCACACGACAGGGAACAAAACCTGACCATAGCAAGACAAGGCAAACCTAATTGAAATAAAGGACACCAGAGTCTTTTATTTGTTTTGTGAACAGATCCGCTCTGCTCCTTGTCTGTTAAATCACCATAACAAGTAAACTACCTACATTCTATTAATCTAATGTACTCTGAAGAGAAACTGTTTTTATTCGTACACGTGTTCATGTGCTAAATACGGCATTATTAGTATAATCTATCTACTCGCCTTGGCTTGACTCCTGTCTTGTAATTCCGATTTGTTGTGCTGTTCTTTACAATATTCATTTGAGGAATCACGCTTCCGCGAATTCAGTTTGAATACATGCATTCATATAGTTTTTCACATCCAGGTGCATGTGATCAAGATTTCAGTCCACCCATAAAGAACTAAGTAGACTTACTAGAGCCTGTAGAAGTTAGTGAGTTTGACATGGCATGACATGTGGTATGGCGCTTTCGTGTGTGCCAGTCGTTGACTTGACGAACAATAAATACGGTTCCAGAACTTTCATTTTCCTTCTTTATTTATTTATAACGATTTCTTGGCCTAAACATTTATCAGTGTTTTCTACGAACGCAGAATAGGGATCAGAATACGTGAAACTTTGATTAAACTTCATCTTTTATTAAAATTATGACGCGTCACGTGTGTATCGCCACTTATCCTATCCTCTGTAACATGCATTTAATTAAACTGCATGCAAACCCTAGAAAAGCCTATGATATGGATAAGGATATCCTTTCAGGAATTTTTTGCATATAACATGCACACTATTAAAATGCTGATTGAAATTAACCACTTGGTTTTATTTCTAGTGGTATATTTCTATATAGATTGCATATCAAAATGAATATCTACCCTTTCTATACCGTAAGAATTTGAAGATTAGTTTGTTGTTTATGCAACAGCTATTTGTATGTAGTATTATGTTTGCACATTATTGCTGTAACGGGTATGCATTTAATTCCTTGGCGTTGCTGTGTATTTTGCAGTGCATTAGGATAACAATAAGTGAGTATAGCGTGTGTAAAAGCAGATGGAAAGTGTAAGAGCTATCATTTTATTCAGAGCACGAGGAGGAATACAAAATGTTATTGATGATGATAAGTATTTGAAGCAAGTGGAACATTTGTTCGCTATTGCCTTGGCTTTAGTTTCCTTTAATTTCGGTTGCATAACGCAATTGGGTTCGTAGGCTAAACGTCATGATTTTTTCATACCGTGGTACTTGAGCCATATCATTTATTACGGAGAATATCCATGGAATACTTATGTTCATACTGCAATTTCACAAGACATTGTTCTTCATCACGGAAATGTATGTAGATATTAAGGAGCGTAGAGATACTTTTAGCGGAGCGTCCATGAATAATGTAGATGAGCAGAGAGAGAGAGACAGTGGCGTACTTAAGTTTGCTCTGATAAAGAAGTGCGAAGGGATGTTTAGCAAGAGTGCGTGTAGGATGTGATACGTTTCCCAACTCTGTAGTAAAGGAGTGCAGAATGGGATTTTCTTGCTCATGTAGAGATATGTAGGTACATTCTCCACTTATTTGAAAGTGGATTGCTGTCATATCTAAAGGCTTGGTTATATAAATCGATGTGTGTAAGTCCTCGGTACTCAGACAACAGAAATCTCAAGTGAATTGACGCTTCTGGGAAGTCTCATCCTCATCTCATTCTCAGTCAGCACAGTAAAGTCGAAAGAGCTCATTTAGATTTGACTATTATCACTTCTAGTCCATTCTCTGGATTTCCCAGCCAGAATCTCCAGCTATTTGCTCGGGTTTGAGCCCACACGTACACAAGTGCGTGTTTTTATAGCTTTTATATAGGCAGTATGAGTATCAACTCAGTAGGTATCTAATATAGGATTATGTAAAAATAGTAGTGGTTTGTAATACGATAAGTCATGTCCATGTCCTGGCTAAGTGTACGCGTAGTGTCTCTGTCTCCACTATATAATAAATTCTGTTTTCGGATATTTTATGGGTATGGAAATAGAGAGCAGACATAACAAAACAACTGGCTGGGGTTCGACAGTCTGAGGCAGTTATGCAAGGGAAAGAAGGAAGATCATCTTCTGGTGTTGTAGTATGTAGTGACCCTTCTTGTCTAGCTGGGCAGGTAATTTGTTGGGTTCAGTGAGTGAGTATGGCTGAGCTGACATGGCAATCACTGACTGACCGTTCAAATCTGCTCAGATACTACCAAATGGGTTTCCTGGAAGGAAGCTCGACCAAGATTTCAGTTGGCAAAGTTGTAGAATGCTGCTGTGCAGTTTAGCCATTCGTTAGGATAAGTTCAAGTCGAGTCAAGTGGCTCAAGTCGAGTTCACTTTTGAATCTGCACGCTTATACTTTTTATGTTCTTATTATGATTATATTTATATATATCTAGGCCTTGTTAGCCTCTCCTTCCTTTGTTTAGCTGTTTCATTGCAACATGTTTCTTATTTATGTGATTGGTTTATCACATCTCGCTACACAATCCGGTGGTTTTGGTTTCCCTTCTCATCTGCTGTGTCTACCAGAACCCTTTAGTCACTTAAATACAGTCTAGGAATTGTAAATAATTTCGTATGGTAGCTATACTTGCATATTTTCAACTTTTATATGGTGAACTTCATGAGGTATCTAGTATATACCATCCGAAAGGAATAGTAATAGGTAGGAATGCATTCAGAAATGTGAACAAACCCTTTTGAAATACAAAGAGTGATAGCAGAAATGTTGTTGTGTGGTGAGAGGTAGTCGGAGTCAAAACTTAAAACCAGGGACAGGAAGAGCAGACTGACTCAAGCTCACTTATCTTCCTTTGAATGACGATGAACATCAACTTCTAAAGTTGCTACTTTGGCACTTCGTATTTCATTTCATGCCACAGCAGACGAGATGAGAAAAGGTCTATTCTCCAACCCATTAGAGATTTACATTGCACACAGTGAATTTGAAGTTTGAGCCGAGGAATTAGAACTCTACATGCATTTCATTGCATTCATCTTCTTTCAGTTGAGCTAATATTGATGTATAAACCCTGTGAGTGCATATCTTGGGACTTATGAGTGAAACTAAAGAACTAAAGTGACTGAGTCTCTATCTATCTAAAGTCCCGATGATCGTATGTTGAAACAAATGTAATAGAGGAAAGGGAGTTTGTTTTACGAGCTGATGTGGAATGGATGGCCCATCAACATTCACGATGAAATAGGGAGAGAGAAGATGCAACACAAGTCTACACTCATCCAGATACCAAGTCAAGTGATTCATAGCTCAGGACTTTTCTCCTATTTCCCTCTCTACTATTTACTTTTCTACTATCTCCAGAAATATTACTTTTACATTTTTGCTACTTTGTTTCCTCCTGTTTTACGAGACTTGATAGTCAATTCACGACTGCATAACTATTAATGTCTATACTATAAACTGAATACTCTATTTTCTATCTTCTTATACGGCAATAGCAAGGATTAGGCATGAAGTCATGTCAAAATGAATTTCATCGTCTCCCTCCCCGTTAAAAAGCTCAGTAAGATGTAATATCATATATCTAAAGCATGGCATGACAGACAAGTTAAACCCAATCAGTCCCAATAACGAGTAACTCTTATAATGCACAACCAAGATGTAATCAATCTAATAATCCTGAGGATATGGGGATAGCAAAGTCAAACGGCTATGTCAAAGACCAAGATGAGACGATTCTCTCAATGGTGATTACCAAGGTGGCAATCCTGCTTAACTTATATTAGCTGTATTAAGCACAATGTAGCTAACACGTGACAATATTCAGACACAATAGCTTTTACAGTTTCTAGGAAGGTCAGCCAAAGTATCTTCTGATTTGGAAGATGTCCTCGTACTTTCCAGAATGCTCAGCCTGTATTTATCGTACTGTATTACAAAGCAGTAAATTCTTGTAGTCGATGGTGGTTATCGGCTTTCCAGACTAAAGTTATTAACACCATTGTGTTTTGCATCATCGTTGAAAGGACTGACTTATCGGCACGACTGGGAAATGGTGATAACACAAATACGTCTCCAGTTATATAGCCTTGACAGACTCAAAATATTAGTTCAGCTATCTATGGTCTCATCATACTTTTCATCGAGCCATAACCATTGGATTCTATTGCTATCTATTACCAATAGTGCATTATAGTAATGAGGAGCCTGTTAAAACAGAACTTCTGTACAACAATAGAAAGAGCGCAGTTAAGAAGACATTACAGATACAAAAGCATTTAGCTTTTGTTATGTTGGACTTGGTCCTCGGTTCTCGAAACTGTCTTTCTATGACCATGGCTAGAAGATAAGGAAAATCAGCTGAATGTAGAGCCAAAGAGAAGTTGTTTGCCCATTACAATTATAAACTTATGATATCAGCGAATAACAAATGTTATGTTTAAGTAGTCTCTCGTAATAGTGTATGCATTGTCTGAATGCTTACTCCAAGTTTTAGGTCACATTTACTCTTAATAAGGCTTGGCATGACAGATAAGTTTTCATTTTAGGAAATTAATTCGAAGGCATAGAAGTTGTTTATGGACATCGCAAGTGTAAACTATCAAACCACAGACTACAATACAATTGAGTGTGTAAATACAGAGGAGAGAAACATAAAAGGAAATTAATACATATAACACTTGAAAGATTACCAACAGATATCTATATGCTATACAAAATGATATGTTACTTGTGATTCAAAAAGTAGGTAGTAGATTTGACAACTAAATGGAGACGCAATAGTGCATAATACAATTATTACTTTACCTATTTTGGTATTTTGCTACTGTGTATGATTTAAACTTTCAAGACTTGAGAATTTGACCTTCAATAATCATTTTAGGTAGCATGTCCCACCTAATTAATTTACATTCTGCAAACATAGCGGTAATTAAAATCATGTACGTAGAATATATTGATTGATGTTGTCATAATCATACGAGAAATAATTACTGAGTATTTAGTTATCTATGTGTGTAACTTTGGAATGACCTTTGAGCGAAAGGCAAAGTGCATAGCACTTTAGATTTAATCTTAATTTTTACGTAATATGAAACTGCACTTTGTCCGAAATAAAATATGGAGTGGTCCTTCGTATCATAGAAATGGTCCTTTGATATCATTTTACAGTACAAATTGCAAAGTAGACACTTGTATTCTAGCTTCATTTGCAATTGGACTGGTAGGCGACATCGTTACTTTAATTGCTTTGTTGACGTTAGTAAATGACTACATCAAATTGTTGTGAGACATGACCAAGCCAATGTAAATTCCAACTTACAATTGCCGGCGAGATTCAGTTACCTACTTATATTACATTCGTTTTGCATTATATTTAACTATAAGCATGTACAACATTATGTTCATGATATTGTAGACTACAATAATTTATATGTAACTATAAGATGCAGACTGAAATATTTACACCGCAAAAGAATAGCCACAGGACCAACTGTCATGTCAAGTGTAAGCAACGATTATTGCTTGTTTGTTCAACAGTTGAGCCATTAAAACTATGGTATCGTGTGTCATCTCATTTCTCATCTTGTACATATAATGTAGTGCGTTAAGGTTAAGATTAAGACGCGTTCTGCAGAATAATGTATGAAGTGTAGTATAAATGTTTTGTTTGCAATTACGCGTTGTAGGAAATGTAAAAGCCACTAGCATTGCACTTTGATAGTTAATGAGAACTTTGAACATGCACATTAAATTATATTACAATTACATCCATTATCCACAGTAGGGATGTAAATTGTACAGATACGTTGTTTTTGTGCAATAAAATAAGCACTTAAGAAATGGCGAGGAATTCTGGTAGGTAGCCATCCATCATATCTTGTACTACATGCAAGTTAACATGGCACAAAGGTTATCAACAATATCAACATAATTTGAGTACAGTGCATGGTCCGTTTAAGCATAAATTTTTATGAGTTTATTCATTTCCAGAGTAATTAGTAATTAGTCATCAATATATAATTAAATTACACTGTATTTATGTATAGATTGTTTACCATGTAGTTTAGTATCACATAAACATAGCAGGACAATGCTCTATGAGATTTCCCTTATATAAAACGACATACATATTTGAAACCAAGGTGTCTCTAAGCTTATAATTTAATTATTTTATAGTAATAGATAATAGAGACAAAACATTTGACACAATTGTACTACAACATAACCTACCTTTATAGTCTATGGAAAGAAAAGTATATGAATGGTATTATTGTCATTTGACTAGTGAGATAATATGAGGAATGATGTATGCATGTCTTGTAGTGTTATTTAAAATGTTAAAAGGTTTCTTTCATGAATTCAGAGATGTGAAACCCCCTGGTGGGGAGTGTCACGACGTTTTCGGGACGAATTGTGACAGCAGTATTGTTTTTCCATCGACGAACTCGCAGGCAGAACAACAGCCGCACCACAGGCAAGAATCTCCAAAGTGACAATGCTCACGCTAAGAGAAATTCACTAATAAAAGAATTGACTAACACTACATAATATGCTATACATGATAAGACGCTGATTGTATGATTGTGCATATAGGAGATAATGTGCTGGAGTCTGCATTGCTTAATGATGTAGCATCCCCAAGCCTAATATGTATAAAGAAGTTAAAAAAGCTAATAATACCATTCAGTCATTTCATAAATAATGTGTAACAATAAATAACAACTAATTGAGAGAATTTAGTATAAAAACCTCCCTGAAGGGGAATAATCAGCTTAACTCACTCTGACGCGACGAAATGACTAATGTTTAATATTTTGTTCCTTAAGACCAACCCTTAAGTCTAGACCAGGGTATATCTATTAGTGTAAATTAGTATATATAAAATGCATGTATACCCATCGGAATGACTATCGTGTTAACAATAAATAGTCGATTCATAGCGTTGGCTTTCTGACCTGAAGTGCGCTTTTCCTATCGTCATCACGATCATTGATGTATCTTCCCAAAGATATAATTTAGACAGTATGTATAAGAAAAGCCACACACTCTGATAGGATCTGCGATGCTCTCGTTTTGAGTTTCTCTTCTGCTCCCAACTGCAACAAATATTCCAACCCAAGTCGTAACTCTCACACTGACTAAAACAATAATTACAGCAATCATTGTAAGCGCAGTGAGTTAGTCTTTGATTCTCATTCTTCCTTTTCTTCTCACCTCATGTGCATCGCCGAGCAAAAAGCCAATGAAAACAAGAGCAATATTATTATGTACATAGATCGAAAGGTACCATACCACTTACTCAGTCCATATACAGAATAACTCTTGCATTGCACACACTCATTCATAATAATCAAAGCCTTCGTCTCACTATTATTATTCTCCCTAATGCATACCTGTTGTTTTCCTCAAAATCTTTTTACATAATGTGCAGTCCTCCTCCCAAAAAACAACTACAAAACCAAAAACTACAACTCATGTTATTTAGATAGAACCGTTCATGTCCACATTCACTAACATCAACTACAGTATGTTACAATTACATTGTTTTGCTTCGTTTGCATTCTGCAGTTGTGTAGGTATCTAGGTTTAAGGTACTCCGCATGATATGTCAGCTTGCATTACCTGTTACGTTATTATTGCATTGACGATTTGTATTTCTATGTAACACCGGATAGATATTTTAAGCATTGTTTCCATTCGATGCAACCAAACATGTACCATTGTCTGTGTTCAATTCACAAAATTCACAACCTGAAATGATTCATGCTTACTGCAGAACAATTTAGCCCATTACCATTCGGGACGTGTAACTTATAGCAGTATAAATTGTCCTTTTATGCTATAGAGCCTAATAGGCGATATTAAATCTCTGGTAAATGCATTTTTGTATACAGCTTATTATTTGGCTAATGTGTTACATCACTGACTACGCATAGAGTCATCCTGTACGCAGAAACGGTTCGTTGGGGCCGAAATCCTCCGACTGGAATTTACTCATCTTTATCAGCATTGCTATGCTTAAGTATAAATATAAATACTTCCACTGTATGCATCTAACGTAAACGTAAGTAGTTAGATCCCTCGTAGTAACATCGTAATAATGACTAACACATTTTTTTTCTCTTGGGTAACTCATTCACATGTTTTCATGTTTTTCGATGGTTTGGTGTAGTGAATAAGCCACAGAGAGTGACTTGAATGATTGTTGTTGGGAGTCAGGATCGAGCAGACTGTTGTTATAATGAATTCCATGCAAAGTAATGCTGCACATGGCGGAGCAGGCATTATTGTCCTGATCTTTGGGTCCTACTTCCATTATGCATCTCTACCTGTCCAATTTGATTGTTGGAAATAGTGGATATCTGCCCTTGTCTTCCATCAACTGCAGTTTAAGATACAACTCTAGTGTATAGCAGAGATAACATGAACATTAAATTGCTATTCATTTACATAAGTGTTTTGTAACAACGAAAGTCATAGATATAACACAATTAATGATGTGCCACACCGCACAATGGGCATTTACATTCTAGAAACGTAATTGCATTTAACAAAACGCTGGCTTAATCTGTGACTATCTAGACTTGTGTGTGTGGAACTAATGGATTGCAACCAATTTCATATAATATTACCCTTACAATCAGATTTACAATCAACGTCTACTAAGGGTTACTTACAATTTAAGTGGATTTTTAAGCAGGTACTGCACATTAGTTCATGTTTCATTTATTTCCCTTAAATTATGCATTTCAAATAAACTCAGTAAATGATTTCTCCTCCACTATAGTTTATCAAAAGATATTAACCTAGAATTACCAGAAAAAATCTCATTGATTTTCTTTCTTAATTTTTATTTCTCACAGATTGTAATCTAGTAGGTATAATTTAACACAAGGGCTTTTTGAAATTTGTATTGAATTACTGTAATCAATATGTTAGGTAGAATGTGACAATACATGCACTTTCGAATACGTTGTGTGAAATTTAGGAAATTGATATTTTCATTCATGTTATCAACATTTCCCAGTTTTCACATAAGATTAAATTGTAATCTGAATCATAGTAATTAATACTGGAAATCATATATTATCCTTTTATCCTCACGCTTTACACAGTTTTAATTCATGTAGGAAAAACAATGTAAGCCATTCATGTTTGTTCTTGTATGCATTCCTCACAAAGCGTAGTTAGATAGATATTATTTCATGGTGACTAATAAGCTTCTCCACTTCACAGATTACAGGACTAATTCTCTCTAAACATGCACATAGTGCAATGCAAGCAAGGGTGTGGAATTTGTAAAATTTAAAGTTGGAGAGCGATGAAAGGAGTCGAGAGATGGTCATTACGCAATTACACACGAGATTAGTGTATAAAAACTAAAACCTTTGAATCAGTCTAGTCTGGCATCCCTTTCTTGGTTGAATTACGGTTTTATTGCATTAGATAAAAAATTAGGCTATGCCAACGAGTATGCATAAGAGTTGCCGGTTCTATTATAATTTCTGTACGATATACCGTAAACATACCTACTTACACAATCCACAATTTAGAGCACAACAGTAAGTAGCAGTAGTAGTTGTAGTGAGACTGACTGATATTGTGATTGTGTAGGGAAGGGATTGTGAAATTGTGATTGTTTATCTGAATCTGACGCTTGTACACTATATAGGTATATAATACCTTTTTATACAGCACTTTATTAGGGTGAAGTAGACACGCGTTAAATTCTCGAAACTCGTTGGGAGAAGTCGACAGAATGGCCAACTAGAGTTGACTGAGATAATCAATACTAGTTGTAGTGTTCAGTATAGCTAGCAATTATTTCGACCATTCAGAGGGTTAATATGCAAGTTTGTTAGGGAAATTAAATGCTTATGTAAGAATTAAGAGAGGAAAGGGAGCCACATGATCGATGAGAACATGATACATGATAGACGGAGATTGCAGTAGTAGCGTATGTAAGTACTCAAATAACTGCAGGGTGATTAATGCCTACTCAAGCACGAATCTAATTTGCCTATGGATTTAATCCTAACTTAACTGATGGGATGGCATGGTTTAATTTGCTGAATGAAATCAAGGAGTGTAAACTCTGAGGCAAGGAACTAAAATGTGAAACTCGTGTGGATTATAACCATCCTATAGATTTAAGAATTGCATTTCCTATTGTATGCATACAAGTAACCAAATAGTTTAAATAACTCCTAAGGCCCGGCTTTGAATTTCCTTTGATTATTGTTAACTCCTTATTGTTTGCAGGTCTGATTCTGTATTGTTATGTTGCCACTCTGTCTGTCTCAATCAATTGAAATACAACTTTGAACTTAGACAGATTCTCAGTGCTGGCTTAAGTTATTTACAGAGGTAGGTTGATAGGGAATGCCTATATGATACTTTGGACAGAGATATAATAATAACTAGCATGGGCATTGTTGATGATGATGACCGATGTGAAGTTATGAGAGAGATAAGAGAAAGAAACAACATTGGAATTGACACATGCTGGAATAGTCACAGTACTATGGGAACTCAAATGTGCATGGGATGGCATGGCATGTCACGGCATTAGAACGGATAACTATTTGTAGATTTAAAGGCTATTGTCCGCTGTGCAATTCCATGCTTTCGCATAAATTATCAAGATTACTATTCTACAAATCCTAACTGAAACATTTATTCTCATGTAAGGATGTGAGTAGCACTGCGTGTATACAACTAGTATGTACACTACCTAGAAATAACAATGTGTAAAAGATTCTAATTCTAATGTTTGTATTAAGATACTCTCACACCATGCTGCATTACATTTACCGTATGAGAATATTAACATGGACGATAATAAAGATGCGCTTTACCAGATTTATGAACCTATTTCCGATGTGCATGAAAATGCACGGCAGTATACTGTTAACATTTCCATAAATTCCTCATGGAGATACCATAGTACTGCATCATTGCTTTTTCACGTTATATTGTGTTCATAATAGCTTGTAAGAATTGTTGAAGTCAAAGGAGATGATTTAAACGATTGCTGCACTAGATGAGTGTATCCTAATGATAACTGAACAAGTGCATGAGAAAGGCATTGCATGTTTTATGCATCAGGCTAACCAACTATAAGAATGTACTTACAATCTACCTGAGAGTAAATAATGGCTAAATTAAAGCTTAAATAATTGGTGGTTGAATTAAAACAGTAGCAGTCAGAAAGGGCAAAATATTATTGAAGCAACCGCTTTTCTTATTGCTACTATATGATTATTTACACTAGGCACTAGATCGAAAACCAAAAGTGACAAGAGAATAAAAAGAAACTAATATAATTAAAGAATTAATTCATAACATTATTTACTTAAACTCGAGTTTGTGGTTTCCTTCAACAATTACACAGAGCGAGCAAGGGTGCAGAAAGTAAAGAGCGTAATCTGTATGACTTTGATGCTTTTGGGTAGTTTTGAGTAGACGCTGTTGTTTTATTCGTTCTGCTTTTTAAAGGGTATAATGAAGCTTTACTATCTAGTAACTCTATAACTCTATAAAACCGTTTGAAAAAAAAGACTAATATGGTAACATAACTGAACTGTCTCAAATGCATTGCTATAATAATTTTGTTATATTTTGTAACAGAATCACGAAACCACCTGGCGGAGAGACCAGTGACATTTTCACGACCACGCCAACGAGCACTCCACCCTCAACCCCGAGGAAAGTGAAGAATTACATGGCTTCTACCATTTTCACTCCGGATGCACAGTCGGCAGAGCAGCAGCACAAGATTCGTCATCGTCCCGATGATGGCTCATTTCACAGATTGTTCGGAGCCTCAGACTCTCCTCAGTCTTCTCCTCATCACCAAGCTAACGGACACGGAGATACTACTGACGGTCAACTTACCCCACGTGGAAAGAACCACCAGAAGAGCAATGTCTTGTTTGCTGAGAACGGAAAGGCAAATGGACACACTAACGGAACTAATGGTCATGGGGCTAATGGACATGCAACTAATGGAACTAATGGACACGGAGCTAATGGACATGGAACTAACGGAAATGATACTGGAAAGATTCAGAATGGAGGAGATTCTGGATCCAGCTCTGGATCAGCTACTCCCGTGGGAAACGGGCACGCTAATGGACATACTAATGGACATGGAAATGGCCACGTTAATGGACATAAGACCAGTAAGTCTATTTTTTCAATAATATAATCCATCAATAATATAATTAAATAATAATAATCCTACTTATATTTTAATATATATTAATATTAATTGTATTTGTTCTTTAATTGTGTAGATGGGCACTCCAATGGCACCAATGGCACCAATGGCTCCCATGAAGGTTCTCCAAATGGAGGAACTCCTGGAAAACGTATTCCACCAGGAGGATTTTCTTCCAAATTGTGGTAAACGTGTACCGCATCACATCATCTCGTAAATCACCAAAATAAATCCAATCTCACAGAACATCAAAATGAGATGAACAAAACACCGTTAAGAAAAGAAAACGACAACCTACCGAAAAATATTGACTACGCATACTTACACTACATAATATACATAGATTGAGTTGAAACTCAAAAAAATGAGAAAAATGAGTAATCGATTATTTACTAACTATATTATGATTCTTGAATGTAGTAGTAAAGTTATTAATGTCTTTTCTACCGTAATGTTAGCAATATTTAAAAACTTTCCCTTAGAAAAATCTTTGATTGTATCTGTAACTATCTCTTTAAGTTAGTTTTAGTTGAGGTTTTGACTTGTTTGGCTTTATACTATCTAAATGTAAAAAAAACATAGAAAAAACATAACTAATATTAGAATTTGCCGAACTACACACATGCTAAATATTGTAATGGCAAAGAGTAAGGACTTGATCCCTAAAAACCTTAAATATTTAAATTAGTATTGTATGAATATGTAATTGTAGTAGCTTTACTGGTGTATAATGTCATGTCATGCTTATTATTCGTTCCAGTAACATTACTGAGAAGCATATAGTGTATAATCTCAAGGTACATTGTTTAAAAGTATGTAGTATAATAATAAGATCATCTTTACCATGCTATATATTCTAGTACTATTAATTTACTAACTTACAGATAAAAAGCAAAGAAAAAAGATCATGTCTAGGTTAATTTTCTTACACCAGCGTCCTGAGTTGAGTATGGAGTCTGTTTGTCTGAATGGAATTCTTAGAGTTAGAAAGTAGAAGCTCGAATATAGCTACGCTAAATAATTTACTGGATAGTTTTACTAATTAGATAAGATACTTTGCTTTGATAACACTTTCATAGTGAATGGAGTACGATGGAGATTTGCAGTTTAGTAATCAGGTTACTTGACCTGAAATGTGCATCTTCAAACAACTCCATCCACACTCTGCACTAGAAATTGTTTAGGATGGAAATAGTTTTCAATAAAATTGTAGTGATTGGCTAGACTTAATACTAAATGAGTAAAATGTGTTAATCTGCTTGATAACTTAAATACATTACATACATTTATTAGATAGGATGAAATAGCGTAAGACTATTGTACCATATTCATATGGACAATTAGTACATCACTTTCAACTATGCAATTCAGTGGGAGGGATCAATTTCATCTCTGCAATTTATTCACGGAGAAATCCTGAATTAAATGAGAGTGAAACAACCTCTTGCTAACAACATATTTAACTAAACTAAAATTGTAATCACATAAGTAAATGTCATTAATGTAGTATTGTATTAACATGTGTCTCTACTCTTAAATAGTTTACGGTCCTGGTCCTCATATTCCTATTTTTACTATTCTGTATATTTTACTGGATAAATCATTCTTCTCAAAAATGAATGACAAATTAATGTCCTCCAAAGTACAGATAGTTGAATTAGAAATTAACATGAAATTTTGACAAGTATTGTCCGCGATAGATTGTTCGTCGGAATGAGTAATTGAAAAAAAAAAAGTTTTATACAATAACTATTTAAACTAACTGCTGAGATGAAAAATCTACTTTAAGTTTTATGTACCAAATGATGTCATGTCATGTGCTGTCAGACTTTGAATATTTTCTTTTCTATATTTACTACTTATGCAGAGAAATAATGTAATTCCATACAGAGACCACTCTATTGGAGCAACGTTGAAGATAATGGAGTATGAGCTCAAATATTTCAAGACTGGACCTGTGAGTGCCTCTTTCCGTTGCAGAATCTTTCTTTTGATAATTTCGATTTTTCATTTCCACTTTTTGCAGTGAGACCAAACTGAGACTCGGTAATCCCATTTACCAAACTTGTAAATTGCATTGTGGTTTAATGTTGAAATTATGTCTAACACTGTCTTTTACAAAGGCATGTGTTAGGATTTATTCATACTACTATAAATAGTGTAACGTCTATATATGTAATTTCTGTCCTGTTTAACTAATGCTAACTAATTCATTGTGCGATGCTATTACTGCACTTCTATAGTATAGTTCTGTGGCACTTAATTACTTTACTACAGCAGTTGTATAGTTTACTTCAAAGTAATTAGGTACGTAATTATGAAAACTTAATTAAATATATCTTTACCAGTGGTTAAGAGGACGAATAATAAATCGGCGCCTAAGCTAACTACTATATTACATCCATTGTATCTGTACCCATTCATTTTGGCATTTGCACCATCATCAACGTTTTCATTTCACATAATTATCATCTTAACCCACCTAGATGTAAGTCAGCAGTATCAAATACATTATAAATTACGAGAGAACGAAAGATGAGTTGAATCATTCGACTACTTAGGATCTAGGGAATTTTTTAAATTAAATCGTGCAACTCTTGAATATGAATCCTAGACGTACATGTATCCAGAATCGTAATCATTGACCACTCAAATTATGACATTAGAAATTAATACTGAAAAGATATTAATATGCTTACCACACTTTCTTGTCTCTACCCAACATTTAGCTGATTATGTGTTTTTAAATGAAAAATTATAAAATACTGCAAAGTTTGTTGATTTATTCACCACATGATAAATAAAACAGTTACAATATAAAACACATTATACAAATTTCATTTCTAATGTTTCTAGTTAGCAATATACCGCATTTATCAATTTGCATTGCTGATTTGCCTGATTTTTGCAAAAATACTTTTATATTTCACCAGATCTGGGTTTTTTAACAGTATATATAGCATACTTTCCCACTGGGTACATTGCCAAGGGGGGTCTAATGGGTTAATCTTGTACTTTTTCTGGGGGGGTATAGGTGGGGCGCGCCCCGTAAGGGGCGCGAAATTTTTTTGAAAAGGGGACGCAGCGGTATAGGAAAACGACCATATAATTTTTTATCAGTGATAAACAAACGCTGCCTTAAATGTCAATATTTTGTTTGAAGTACATGCACCATTGCTAAAAATTAGGTATAAACGAGCCTCACAGAGATTTTTGGACACATTTCATCATATATGCACAAAATCCAGCCAAGCACGTATACAGAATTGAATTTCGGAGAGGGCTAAGATTTTCAAATGAGTCTAAAATGGCCTAAAAATGGCAAATAATCGCGCGGAGCGCGAAAAACTTTGGCTGTGGTTGCCGGAAATAAGTCTAAAATGGCCTAAAATGGTAAATACTCGCGCGGAGCGTGAAAAAATTTTGGTATTTTTTGACGGAAATGAGTCTAAAATAGCATAAAAATGGCAAATAATCGCGCGGAGCGCGAAAAACTTTGGCATTTTTTGCCGGAAAAGAGTCTAAAATGGTATAAAAATGGCAAATAATCGCGCGGAGCGCGACATTTTTTGCCATTTTCTTGAGAAAAAATTCTCTTTTTCATGGATTTCGAAAGCCCATCCCTCTATACGTCCTTGAATCCAGCACGTCCCGCTGATATTAAAACAGTAATAATAAAATGGTTCACAACATTAAAAATTAATACTGCATTTTCATCGTATTATTTAAATTTTGTTATTCATATTTAATTTGAAGTCGGCCAGGGGGGGGGGGTCTCAATACTTCTTAGGCCAAGGGGGGTCTCTGGCCGACTTCGTCGGCCAGGGGGGGTCTCCGCACATTACAGCATACCTAGGTGGGAAAGTATGATATATAGTATGGACCTCCCATCAGGTTAGCCTTGGCCTTTGCGGATATTTTCAAAATGAAATCTCTTTTTAGCCTGAAATTAATTTACCCTTTGAGTCCAGAATGCGTTGAACTCACTTCAAAGAATAC
Source organism: Tomocerus qinae (assembly GCA_020055645.1). Taxonomy (NCBI): domain Eukaryota; kingdom Metazoa; phylum Arthropoda; class Collembola; order Entomobryomorpha; family Tomoceridae; genus Tomocerus; species Tomocerus qinae. The sequence continues at coordinate 32,540,374 of CM034548.1, forward strand.
AGGAATCTTAATAGTGAGACATCTGCCACCCCCGGGACTCAAATTAAGGAAAATTGACACCAAGAGAAAACTTAAGTCCAGCCGTAACAGAAGCAAGGCTGAGTGAAGGGGACCGCGGACACATATTTGGTAAAATAATAGTAGAAATAGAGTTATTTATTTAGATCTTCATGTTAATATTCTAGATTGATCTTAATCATAGTCAACATCCAGATTAATGTTGACTCTGAAAATCAACCAAAATCTAAATCCATTAATGTTGACTATCATAATCAACAGAAAATTTAAATGCATTAATATTGACTTGCGTAATCAACAGAAAATCTAAATGCATTAATATTGACTATAATAATTAACAGAAAATCTAAATGCATTAATATTGACTATCATAATCAACAGAAAATCTAAATGCATTAATATTGACTTGCATAATCAACAGAAAATCTAAATGCATTAATATTGACTATCATAATCAACAGAATATCTAAATGCATTAATATTGACTATCATAATCAACAGAAAATCTAAATACATTAGTGGTGACTATCATAATCAACAGAAAATCTAAATGCATTAATGTTGACTATCATAATCAACAGAAAATCTAAATGCATTAATATTGACTGTCATAATCAACAGAAAATCTAAATGCATTAATGTTGACTATCATATTCAAAAGAAAATCTAAATGCATTAATGTTGAATATCATAATCAACAGAAAATCTAAATGCATTAATGTTGACTATCGTAATCAACAGAAAATCTAAATGCATTAATTTTGACCATCATAGTCAACAGAAAATCTAAATACATTATGTTTTAGCTCGCCTGACGAGCTATATAGAATCGCACAGTCGGTTTGTTTTTGTTGATGCAAGTTTGGTCAAAATTTACCAATGCGTTCGAAAGTTATTGTGATCACGGGTGGACTGTGCGATTCTATAAGCTGCGTTATTCAAGCGAGTTAAAAAGTGAGATTTCAATTGTAAAACATCCTAAAGGGCTAACCTGTTGGGAACTCCATGGGTATGGTTAAAAGATCAGATGATGAATTATTTAAATTAATTACTATTCAAACCGTCATTTTTATGACGTTACTGGATCGGTTAATTTCGATGATGTCGATGTTAGCTCGCCTGATAATGTTTATGTTCTCTTTGTCCTAGGACAGGATAGGTGTAGAATATAGTTCGCCCTATCGCAATAATTCACTAGGTGGTGGATAAACTAACTAACGAACTATTTCGATAAATACGGTATGACGACGCTTACTTACAATAACGATCAGCTTTCATTTTACTTCTACGATCCAAAAGTGTTTCGTGGAGTGTTCCATCGTCTCGTGCTTTCCTGATGGCTTCTTTATCTTCTGTACACAGACGCATTTTCTTATCCTGAAATTTCTGGAACTTTTTCCTGAGTATAAAATGATTATATTGTACTTCGTAATTTTCGGCTACATTTTATGTGTTGTTGGTACTATAGTTCATTAGGACTTTATGGTCAACAAATACAAAATTGTTTTAAGAATAAATTACTGGTTCTTTGATTTTGAAAAAGCTACTGTAGAAGTAAAGTAGACTATAGTAAAGAAAGTAAACGATAGTACCTAAATACATATCTTTTGTGTCATAAAGCGACATGAATTAGCAATTGTATAATATTTAGTTGTCTTACACATAGTTGATTTCTATTTGCTTTATATTTCCTTTTTCTTCAACAGGTAACTCGTCACTTTTTGATGGTCTTTCAGTTAAGCAACGTATTTGAACAACTTCAGATGGGCCAGCTTTCCTAGCTTTAGCAATAACAACATCTTCTTCAGGGTCAATGGACATAAAACAGCCGGAATTGCTCAAAAGTGCCATTTTCCCATTCTGAACATAATTATACATACATGATGGGTATAAAAATAAATAAAGGCAACTCTCATTTGTAATTATGGATTATGTACTAATGTAAATTGTGATAGTAACTTGCCTCATAAACAGGTTCCCATTGTTCTAAACTGCTAACAGCATCAGAACGCCCAACAACGTTTCCATCTTTGTCAACTTTAAGATATTTGTCGTAGCCAGATTTCAATGCGATTTTGTCATCGTTTATTCTAATCGCGGTGAATATCTCTTCGGGAGAAGGTGGTTCGCCTTCATTATGAGGGGCTCCTAGAGTAAAAGTCCCGTCATCCAAAGCTTTCATATAAGTCTGGTTGCCGAATTCAACAGCCACTGTACCACTGAATAAATCAGAAGGAGTAGCAGCCCACCATCCACCTATCAAGTAAAAAATATCATTATTTTTGGCATTTATGAAAAGTAACCCTAATTAATGTACCCTTGTATTACAATGAAGTAGGGTGCTTCATTATTATTATTGTTTATTATATTAAACGCCATAATAATTTTTTGGTAACTATTCTGCTACTTTTTGGTAAAATGCACAGATAGAATAAAATGCACAGAAATTAGTACCGTGTTTCATTGTGTCGTCTTCTTGTCTTTTTCTCTCTTGAACAATATCGTCTTCATCATTGTCTTCTACGAGCTTCCTTTTCTTTTTCTTATGGATCCTTAACCAGAATAAACGTCAAATAAAGTTTATTGTTCATTATCATTATACTATGGGTGGTGTTAAAATATTGGGTGCTGGATTCTTTTCACTTTTAGTCAGTTGCAAATTTGGCAACAAGTTGAAAGTAATTTATACGTAAGCATGTCATCTTGCTGCCATTTTTGTGTATAATTAGGTTAGGACAGCAGATGACAAGAATCTAACCTGAGTCAAACGAAACAAAGGCTGACAAGAAAGTTGTAAGAGATTGGAGATTCACCATCATTGCAACCAGCTAAAAGTGGCCTTAATATCTCAACTCCAAAACCATATTAGTCCTTTCTATGCAGATTTAACACTTTAAATAATTACTTACTAAGTGTAATAAAATGAAAGGTTAATATTAGGAGTAAATTATTCTTACTTTTTTTCTCCTTTTAGCTTTAGCTTACTACCCTTGGCAGCTGTATATTCCATTTAGATTAGATTACAAAAATAAAGTTTAACAATATATCACTGAAAAATTTATAAAGTAAAGTTTAACACTTAGCAAAAAACACAAAAATAGGATAAAACGTTTGTTCTTAGTTTCTTAGCTGGTTTTTTGAAAATTGACGTAAACCACCTTTTAATTTCGTTCTCAAACTGCGAATTCGTGTTACGCGCTTTTAATACGCCAAAAATAGAGTGGGAAAACAATATCAATTACGTAACTCGTAGCACTTCGCAGTAGGTACCTGTTATTAGTGTCTCGTTATTGCTGCGAGTAAAAAACTAATAAATCTTTGATAAAAAGGGATTATTTTTTAAATTTAAGCACATTATATATTTCTTGAAAATCAGCAATTTACTCTGATATTAATGAGGATAATCAATTAAAATAAAATAATCATCAATAATCGAGGAAACACTTTAGATACATGTGCTGTACTAACTAACAACAGTATTGTATACCAAACAACTTGTGTATTAGATATTATCACCCATATACCTACATGCCATAATGCTTACAAACTGCATAATATTATAACATTCCTAATATTTACTAATTAATTTTAACACAACATTTATCGGATGTATGCAAATTCTTACAGTGTCTAAAAATGCAATCATTACAACAACTGCAGGAAGCAGTTCCTATGCTTCACAAAGTTGTCTTAGATATTCCTGCTAATACTCGGGTTAGAGTCGTTACCACAAATAATGCCGTGGTTGAAGGGGATGTAACAATGAACCCAAAGGAATCGGCAAGTACAGATTGGCTGGAAATGATCAACTGCAAATATATTGAACCCAAAAGCTTTGGAACCAGACGGATAATACAGTACCACATTGAAGAAATGATAGATAGTGAGTAAAATCTCATTATAAAAGATTTATAAGCATTTTGCATGATTTAACATTTGTCATGATATCAATTTCATCGACATTGTAGGAAAACTAATCAGAATAAACCAGTCCCGAGTCGGCTTTGTTATAATCTGTCCAATACAATGGACTAGTATGGAATTTATATACTTTTTTGCTAAGTCAGACTGATATAATTGTATAAAACAGACAATGAAGACGCATTTAAATTTACATAAAATTTATATTCAAGAATTTTAACAGGCTTGCTCATTTTTCAGTAACAATTGTCAGCAGTTCTAAAATTTTAACAAAACAGAAAGCCTTCGTTATGGAGACATTTGTTGTGAAACTTGGGGAACAATTGGAAAAAGTGGTAAGTTTTTAAAACCTTAACCTGTTGTATCATTTGACCCAAATTAGATCCCAAATCTTTGGGCGTTTGCTTTGTTTCAAAGGGCGTTTGCTCCTTAATTTTCTCCAGAATCAAAAGTGATGTGCCAATGAAAACCTTTCGCTATGTAGTTTGAAAGTGTATGGAAGATTATTATCTGATGTGGATTTAACAACCGTCTTTTATCGTTATTTTTTAAAATGATTAAATAAACACTAAACACCCTTGACAGATGTAATATGCCACAGATCACAAGTTGCTAAATGGGAAATATAGCACCAAATAACTAATATCATAATATCAATGACGTCTCACACAAAATAACTACCTATACATCCTGTCCATGTCCTCTATGACTTTTGTAATCTCAATTCTCTGGCCTATGGACGATATTCTTCCCATACCCCTAAAGTTCTGACTCTATATCAATCGCCAGTTTTTAAAACCTTGATAATCGATAATAGGACACAATTATACTATTGAACTAATTTTATATCCTGAGTGAAATTTTATTTAGATGGAGAGTTTGGCATTCACAAACGTGGTAGGATTAGCATTTCATGGCAATCAAGTTGGTCGGCATGGAAAAGTTGGCTTCATTGCGATGAACTGCCGAGACAATCTTGTTATAATTGACATTGAGTGTTTTACAGTTAACCATTGCTCTGCGAAAACTTGGCACATTCTTAAACAACGGCTTTTCGAAAACCAGGGTATAATGAAAGTCGTACATAGTATACTACCAATCGCTGATTATTTGTATCATCAACATGACACCAAGATAAAAAATGTTTTTGATCTCCAGGTAATCTTAAATAGTTTCTAAATAGATTAGATTTAAATCGCTTTAAAATATAGTTAATTAACGGGCTTATTTTCAATATTTATTACTTTTACATTATTTTATTTTGCCTATTAATTACAGATGGCAGAGGTTTATGTTACGTATAAGAATGCATCAAGCGATGAAACAAGCACTGAAAATATACCAATCACTGTGGATGTTCTACTGACCAAATATTTATCTCATTTAGTGATAAAAGAAGAAATCGAGCTTTACAAAGAATTCAAAGCCAATCCCAAAAGCGAAAGATTTTTTGTTCGTCCTTTTGTAATTGATGAAACTGCCAAGGGAATTGCAATATCTGTAAAATATCTACTTATGCTGAAAAACATTTTTTTACAAAAATTTTTGGAGCATTACAGAAGTTGCGTTGAGGTTCAAATGTCTTCAATGATTGAAGGAGATCTTCTTGAGATGATTAATTTTGTGGTACGTACTTAGCTACGCATTTTTAGATAGAAATTGTCTTGTAAAGTTGCACTACAATTTCATATCCTTCATTTCAATTATTACAGTTTAATTTTAAATAAATGCAGTATAGTTTATAGTGTTTTTTGATTAAATGACAACAAAGATATAATTTGTGATTTTCAGGGAAATCCGGCATTGCTTTTTAGAAAAACTGCCGAACAAGTTGCTCAAAAACCTTGGCCTGAGGGCGATACCATTTAAAAATTAATATCTACATGAATTACTGTTATCTCCAACAATCTACGTTTACGAAAAAATGAATGTGATGAGATAGAGACGGATAAAATGTCCACTGTTAAATGAATCAATATATTATACTGATATGTTTTATATTCCCTAATTTTAGTAACTGACAGTAACTGCTCTTACTTTTAAAAATAATTTTTAAGAATTTCTTTTAAAACAACTTAAACGTTGGGTATTAATGATTTATATTTAATTTACAATGCATTTGTGTGGTAGATCGTTACCCAAATTTAATTTCTGCCTATAGTTTTATTAAATAGGTGATTATATATACTTATATAATTATGTACTACTTTATATTATGCGTCTGTTTTACTTTACATCCGATTAAACTATAATTAAAATTATGAAAAGTGCTTAAATTCTATATAAAACTTCCACAAAAATTATTTTCTGAAAGTGTAAGATATCCTTTATATTACAATGTATAAGACATTTCACTTGGATAGTTATGCAATGCAATAAAAATGTTGGAACTTTTGATTTAATTTAAAGTTTTATACTAGAACATTTATTCATTTTCTACAGGATACATTTGTATATTGCATACCGATAAAGATATTTCTATATAATAGTTACAGTAATATGGATTACATACCAATTGAAAGTCATTATATCTACAGATGACCTCGACGATGACTTTAATTATGCATTGATTTATTCGTCTTCAGGCAGTGGTGGAATTTCGCTGTTTAAGACGATAAGTCCAGAGGTTTTCGCCTAAAGTTTAAAGAATTAAAATTATTTTACAAAAATGGAGCAACGCCCAGCGAAATAAATGATGGAAACTTCTAAAATGTAATTGTTGCTTCCTACGAAATGTTTTTTTTAAAGAAATGTTTAATTTCGATGAGTAACTACAATAACGAAGCTTAGATTTGACATGTGCCTTAAATTAACTTAGGAAATATAGGTAACAGAAATCGGATGTAAAAAATAAGTGCCATCAAAATGCCAACTTCAGACATCTGAGACATTTCCAAAATTGCAAAATACTAAGTGAAGGCACTGTGTTTTATCCTACAACCCAGCCTCTGACTTATACTTTCATCAATAAAAGTTGGCCAAGAAATTTAAAAAATCTTTATTCAATACCCTGCTCTTTGAAATTAAAATATGTTCTTACCACGACCATTGTGAAAATGAACCAGGAAACCCCCATAACTAGGTGTAAATTTGATTTTTTCTGCTGGGCATCATAAGCTGCTTGCCAGGATCCTTGAGGAACTGGCAATTCGTTCAGCGTTGGCTCGTACCAGCTGGCTGGAGGTTTGTAAGCCGAGCTGTTCCTTGCTGGAAACAAAAATTCAATCATAAAACACATCAAATATTGGCATTCATTTTTGATCCGGGCAATTAAAATTCCCTACCCATCGATTTACAATTCGTCCGCTATTACAAAGTTAAAAAGTAAATAATTAACGACAAATTGAAAGAATAAAATGCCCACCCCCAGTTATAAAGTTCTTTCGAGCAAGGAGAGTCCGTGCAGTTGAAAAAATTTGTCGGCTATTCATTTTTAAAGAGGAATAGACTTCCGGTAAAAATCACGAATTCCAAGAAAGCAAAATTGAAAATGGAACTTTGGACTCGATCAGCTCCTCTCGTCGGTGTTGGTATTATTGGACTGAACCAAAGTAGTTCTACTTTCTGCTGCAATTCAGCTTGTAGTCTTTCTTAGAGGTGGGCACGGGGGCCATCGCATCAATCAATTTCTGCTTTTGGAAGATCGATAAAAAAGGTAGTATCTAAACTAGGCTCCTACCCTACCTATAAAATATATAAGATTCTGCTATATATTCATCGAAAACGACCCAGTTCCTTAAATTTTACTTCAAAATTATAAAGAAAATCGATTAATAAACATTACACATATTATGCATTGTACCAAAGCCACAGCCAGAAAAGAATTATTAAGTTGGGGCGCCGGGGAAACTACAATTCATATAATTTTGCCATTTCGTTTTGAGGCAAAGATTTGTCGACTTTGCTCGATTTTGTGGGTGAAACTACCTGACCAGCAGCGTCCTTGCATTGTACAATATTCTATGTTCATTTCCCCTATCCAAAATATATAAACATTTCATGGGCAACAGTTCGCCTAATCCCATGTGGAATAAAAGCCATGTTACTGTATCAAAAATAAAGTTATTTGCTTTATAGTTTTTTGAATAATAAAAGAAACACCTAAATTTAAGAACGGAATTGCAAAAAATATGCAATGTAGTACCTAAATATTTATCTGTTTCTATATTGTGATTGAACACTTGGCAACTGTGTATGCTTTTGCATATTAAATTAATTTGTAAAAAATTATTTTCCTAATTACGGCCATGTACACAAAGATTACTTCAGGCAGGGTTTAATCTTTCCTTTTCCCTAGTTGATACTAACGTTACCTAATATTAGAAACCGAAATCCTAGTCATGAGGTATACGACAACTGGGTGATATGATGTGATAAATTAGGGGATTGATAGGTATTCTAATACACATAACGATAATATGCCAACACAAAAGACAATATACAAACGCATCTAAACCACAGTGTTATAAGAGAAGTTACCTCGTTTGTCGGAATTACGTTTAAACTAACTCGACCATATTCTATGCTATTTATTACTAAGATTAGTAACTATTAATGTAGTTTACTGGCCGATAATTATGCTTTCCATATAGATAGTGAATATGTAATAATTTCGAGCACTCCGTGCACTGATGGGCCTAACAAGACTTCGCCCATGGTACATTGTGCCCACCATTAGTTTCTTATGTAGTGAATGCAGATATAAGCAGCGGACACCATCTGTATCTGCAAGCTAGTCAACTTACTTGCTATAATTCTAGCGGGAGAGACTTTTGCAAAATTAAATTGCAAAGAACACGAAAAAACTTTTAATGTAATTTATGTGGTCGGCATATTCTTAAAGTTCTTAATACTGCGTTGCCTTTCCTATTGTAAAAAGGGTTGTTAATAATGACAATAGCATTATGTCATACTTTTGTAAATATCAATTAGCATACCAATAAACATACATATGAAAAGTTTTGAGTTACCCCAAAGCTACCATGGCATTTGGTATCACATCTCTATTTTTCAGACTCTTTCATTTAATAATATAGTAATACATAGGTATAAGTCCAATACATTTATGAATTCCATAAAGAATTCCATGAAAACTCTTTCTCTCAAAATTAGCCGTCCTTGAGGAATGAAGTATGTTACATCAAAATAAAGAAGCATTTATTCATATCTCGTTGCTTAAAATTTTGGTACCTACGGTACTTAGCTACGGTACTTAGTTGACTGTTTAATAATTTTTGAGATGCATTTTTCAGGACCTCAGCTCCCAGAAATTTTCTAGCTGCGGGTCTTTTGGTTTTGCTATGTATTCTCACAAAAGTCTTCTGTTCGTTACGCGAAACTATTTTAGATAGACTGTAGTAATATCTTCAAAATCTTCAAGTTAAATAAATAAGTAACAATCTGTTTACAATTTAGACATAATTAAACTTTTATCTTTGTGAAGTAAAATGTGTAATGCACTTATGTATTTATGAACCAAAACAGGATAGGGTTTAGGGTAACTTGTTAGGTTAGATTTGGGTTCTCGGACCTTTCGGTATGGTAGGGTGATTGTCGGGTACATATATTTTATGTCACTCGTACATATTTTATATCTTTTTGCTTTGTTCATATACCTCTTTGTTATGTATTTTCTCAACTGTTCCAAAGCTCCACTAATCGACAATGGGGCTGCCGGCACCTTGAACTTATAAGACATGTCTCATCTTTAGGCGCAAACTAGGCCTCCACCACTACCGCTTGCTGATGAATTTTAAACGTTGGTTTGGTTAAAGCAACATTGACTTAATTTTGAAAGATGCTAATGTTCACCCGCAGTGAATGTCAATGTTATAATATGCAAAAATATGCAAAGCATGCGCTTGCGCATTGCAACAAAAAAGAACAAAGTCCATGTCCATGGCACAGAGTACAGAACATTTGCATATGCGAGATTCGATTTCCATAAAGTACAAAGTACAAACACCTTTTTAGAGTAAAATTGAAGGGAACCATAACTTATTCATCATTGTCATTTCAACTGCGGTCCAGCTCACAACTCGAAACTTGTCTTCCAGCTTGCTGCAAACAATTACCTTTCTACAAAATTTGACGGCCTGAATATTCAGACGAAGTTTTGACTTCAGCTTCAATTCAAGGTAACTAAAATTTTGATTTTATTCATTTTAATATATCACAATGAGACTTCAAAATGTTCATGCTTTAAAAGTGCTTTATTGTAATTGACATTTGTAACATTTGTTCTATATCATTGTATTGTTTGGTTATCAAGAAAATAATCTTGCGATACTAATGCTGAAATAATTTAATTACAGTTGGAATTGAGAATATTTTTCATAACCTTCATACCGAAGACTGAGAAAATTGTTGCAAAAGCAAATATGCAAGGAAGAGGAGCAGAACAACCGGAAGGTGATTCAACGGTAAGTTCAATTAGAAAAAATAGTAATTCAAAGTTCAAAGTAAACTTTTTTATTCGAGTGAAAGTTTGATTCAGAATATTAGAAGGTTGTTTTCCAAGTAATGCATATAAATATGCAACCTTTGTCGAAAATTTCCAAGGCTGAAGGCAGTAGTGCATAAATTCATACTTTAAAAAGCCAACTAAACTTTCATATTTTTTCTTTTTAATATTCTGAATCACACAGGATATGTTTGTACGTAGCCATGGTAACAATTGGAATGAAAATACTGACTGATTTATATTTTGTCTGCACAGAATTACTTTTTTGTTACTGGACGTCTAAATAATATTAGATTCAACATCAGGGGTCCACAAAACAACTTAAATGGCTTCAGGTTGAATCTTGGATATCCGCAGCAGAGTCTTTTCCTTGTAAGTTAAACTATTTACGGCATTATTCATATACTAGGTATTAGTCAAAATCAAATTACTATGAAAATGGGAGTATTATACTTAGATTGTTTGAATGTTCATTTAGAATGCAGTAAGCTTCCCACTTCTCCGACAAATGAGCACCATCAGCATCAACGAGGTATGTGAAACCAAAAGGATTCATCAGTTCAATTGTAGCTTAAATTTTAATACTTATGTAATAATTCATAATTAATATATTGCAAAATTATTTGGTATTTATTGTCATAGAATTCTAATGTTGTGGAAGAACATCCACTTCATCAAAACCTGCCACAAAACAGCATCTCTGAGACCAGGAGAGATGTAGTTCCAATGCCATTCAGCTCTGCGGTAAATTGTTTAATCGTATCATAATTTCCTATATTAGCTTATTAATTTTGTTTAGAAAAGTAATGAGCTGGACTAATTTTGCATTTGTTTTTTCTCAGACCACTACTAATGGTCAACATCGATTCTTGGAGCAACATCGACCTACAACCACCGAGCATGGAAATCCCTTGCCAAGTAGCTCTTCGGTAAGTTATCGAATTGTTTCATAGTCCAACTTTTTAAAAGGTAATGACGAGGAGCGAAGTTAAAATTATTTTATATTTTAATCGGCAATTTGTTTTTTAGACCCTTGCGCCGTCGACTTATAGAAGGGGCTTAAATGGCATAGTGGAAATCATTCCAGAAGAATTGGATATGCCAATACCAGAGAGGAGGAACGTCCCAGGGATTAGCTTGATAGATTTTGCTGTGAATTACTGCGGGCTCGGTGACTCAACGGAATCACAATCTGGTGAAAATAATACTGAAGAAGAATCTCCGATGGCTACGGACTGAAGCAAAATGACATCTTGTTTACATACGACGTAATAACTTTAATTTAAATCTATGCAATGAATTTTTAATGTATTTTTGAAGATTATTATTGGTTTTGCTTGAATATTCATCTGTAATCTATTTGTTGATGTTTCGGTTTCTTATTCTTAGTTTATTGAGGATTAATTTTATTGTGCTGCACTGCAGTATATACTGTACTTAGTTGAATTTAGATGATAAATATGTATAATACCCTACAATTACAATTTAAAATAATACTTTGCTAATCACATAACTAAATATTTATAAAACATTAATTTATTTTACCTTGTCGTGCTAGAAATTAATTGTATTTAATTTTCTGTAGTTGAAAATTAGTGCTACTTGTAAATGAACTCGTTAAATAAATAATTCTAACAAAAGGTATACCTATATACAACTTTCATATTATTAAGCATAAAAAATAGTGACTGTTTTCATAAAACACGAGATTCTCCTTGTTGTTATTTACAAGTTTAGCTTCGTTTGCATGCACTAAAATACGTAATTTTCAGAATATTACTGATTTGCAGCTGAATATCTACTTCAATCAAGCACTTATCCAAGAATTTGGCCAAGAGGGAGCCTACCAAAATATATTGGTAAAATGAGGACATATTCGCGCGAAGCGCAAAAATTTTTGGATTTTTAACCTTTTTGCTTGATTTCAATGGATAACTTCAACCATTAATTTCTTGTTTTAACAAATTCTTAAATTATATCAACATATATGATTATTTCCGTTTAAAAGTGTCTCGCACGATACGATAGTTTGTATTGTAATTGAGGATAATATAATGTAAAGGAAAATTTATTAATGATTAGAATTTTACACATTCTTGATTTTAATTTGACCTTACATAATTAGGCTTACGACAACTTGGTGGGTTCAACCACGTATGTGGATAAAGTTAAAACTGAAATTCAACTAACTTAACTTTGCATCCTAAAATAAAATAAACTGTAGACTGGTAGCAAATGCAATTACAAAACTCGACTTAATGAAAAACATAATTTGTCGCCGTCAAGGTCATTAATGCATCCTATAAAATAGTTGTTTACTGATTTTGTCAATAATATGCACTACACTTTTTAATTTTGATTATATTATTGATTAAGAATGGATTCCTATTCCACCTTGAGTATTTTAACTTAAATATTCTTTATATTGTGCCGTGCTAGATTTTACTTTTCATATCTCTACATGCATATCAACAATGTGTTTTGAGGAACAACAAAAATAAAGTCAGAAGGACATGCAGAAGTACTATTTTTATATATTTTATTAGATCAATATTTAACATACATATTTGTTTTTAATTCCCATAAAGCATGCTCTTAGATGGTAACATTGGTAATTGCATAAAAAAGAATATCTTTTAAAGGGATAATAGTTAATAAGTATTTCATTTTCAGAGATCATATCATATCTAGATCACGGATAACTAGTATAAATTATTTCGTATATATATATATACTGCACACTGTAATGTTTAACTTTATTTTTAATTAATTTGCGATTGTAATATGGAGACACAGGCTTCGACAGGAAATCAATCTCTATTTTATAATAAATCAATACTTATCTTTGACAGCCGCATGTACTTGAAGAAAAGGATACAGTTTGAAACTGCCTATTTTCTTCTTCTTTTTGTCGTAACAAAATTCTTCGACGCAAGTTTGGCACAACAATGTCGGATTATCCGGAAGTCTATCGCTGTCCACAACAGCAAATCTACGAATTCACAAAAATATATCATATGACATTAAATGTCCTACATGATTACATAAAATATTTAATCCCGCATTTCATTCTAACAAAAATTTCTCGTGAAAGGATTTTTAAGCCGGACTAAAAAGACTGCGAAATACTGCAAATGTCGACCTTTATTTTAAGGTGAGTGTCATTCGGCTTCTGCTACTAATTAGAAGTCGTTTCTCCAGAGATCATTTTTTTAAAATTAATTACTTATAGGCAGTACACAGTACATATTTTTAATACTATGCAAGCATTATATTTTCCCCGACCTCAAGTATTCAATTAGGCGTAGTTGCTTGCTTTAAATTTAAAAATAAATAAATAATTTTACAAAGAAATTTAAAACGTGCTAATAAATATTCTGATCATAATTGTTATTATGCTTATAAACAAATGTTCATCAATAACTTAAACTTCGTGCTAAATTAGTCCACACGTTGTAATTTGTGCAAATACCATTTAATAAAAAATCCTTTCAAAATAAAATTACGGTTATAGGTGTTTCTTACTTCGCCATGTATTGAGCAGTTGACCTGTTTTTAATATTTTTTAGCTTATCATTTTTCTTGTGGGTTTTGCAAAATATCTTGGGGTACTCAATACTTTGAATCATGGGGTATGAATTTCCTATCGTATTGTCATCCGCGTTTATCAATCTAAAAAAAGATACAGAAAATTAGCGATATTTAAGGGCAGTGAATAGCTTAATTTAAGACCTTATCTTTCAACTAACCTGGATTTCTTAAATATAACTGTGTGCTCACAGCTTCCCAAATGTATGTAAACATAGGGATATCCAAATCTAATGGTTTGATCACCGACTAGAGTTGAAGCAAGATCACCATATTCAAATGGTCCGACCCCTTTTGGCACGTTAGATTTCACCCAATCATCGATTAGATTTGCCGTGTCATAGCCCTTATTTTCGTCCTTGAACGAATATATAGTATTGTCTATGAGCAACGTAGCGGTAGGCAATTTCTCCTGTACAAATATAAATAATAATAATCATCACGACACCCCATCATAATTATTACGAAGACAAAGAATAAGATGTACGTACAAAAGCAGCATCTCGGTTCAGTAAAATATGCTGGGAAAACTTATCAGGATGAGATATCTCTTCACAAGAAACGTAGTCATTGCTACACAAAAAGTTATTGCACAACTCCTCAAGAGTATTTGAAGACAGGACGTCAAGTACCATCGCCAACTTAGGCTTCCCTCTCCTAAACATATGTTCAAAGATTCAATTTTGCAGGTTTTAATAAATATGAGTTTACTTAAAATTAACATACATACGTTCGTTTTAAGTCAGCAGCCAAGTAACCCTTTTCGACTGGATGATAAAGCTCAACTGTAGTAATCATGTCCTTATTTTCATCAATAAAAATAGTTACATCATCGCCATACTTCATTCGCATTTCATTAGCCTTTTCGCCCATTCTCTGTGAAAATTTATGAAGGAAAACGAGATTAAAATCAATAAAAATAACATAATACATACAAAATAAGCCGGCTATTGATCGATGCTTAAAATTACTTCTTTATCCACTCTCTGTAATTCACAATTTCGTTTCGCTGCAACGAAAGAGGGATCCGTACTAGTTGGTTTTCTGTTTCCCCATACGGTTCCTAACAATCTCGATGTGAATGGAAGCAGGCAACCCTCCATTTTTGGGGCTTCCCTCATAAACGCGGCAGTTCCTTCCGATAAACCTACACGATTAAACTTTTCTTCTAACAAAGCCGCAAGCTTGGCCCTAAAAAAGATATCAATGTCAGAGAATTATACAAAAACAAAAAACTTGGAGCTAAAAAATTGAAATCCAGTGATGAACCTTACCTATCGAAAGCAGGTTTTTCTTTATCTTCTTTTTTATCCTCCACATGTTGTTTCGTGGTTCTTTCTGGGTGTGCAGTCGATTCCGAATCTAATTGAAAAATCATAATTTCATTGTTTTAATACGTTAATGTACTAATGCATCAATAACTAGAAGTTATAAGTAATAAATAAAATCTCAGCATCCATGTCATTAATTACCTTTCTCCTTAAACTCGTTAACTATTGGCGATTGCGCGGCGTTTCTGCCTCTACGTGTCCGTTTTCGAGTTTCTCTAGGTTTCACAAATTCCCCTGAACAATGGAGATCGCTTAAAAGCTTGTCAACGCTACTATCTGGAACCACTCTCGATGCTTTAGACGTTCCTGGAGCATTAATGTCAACAGCAACAGAACTTTTTTGGCCTGCAGTCAAGCCTTTAGAAGATCCAGCAACATTTCTTTCCTCTTCTAAGTTTATAGTAACGTCGTCATTTGGTTTTTTTTGTCCAGCACTTACGCTTTTAGAGGAACAAGGCATATTGTCATCAGTTAGGTCAATGCATATGGGCTGATTTTTTTCTGCGTTTATTTTTTTGAGGTATTCCATATGAAGATCTCTTAAGGTTTTAGGAGAGGGAAGTTTGTCATCATCTGCCATGTCAATCAACTCCGGACTCTCCTCTGGTGTTGGTGGAGCAACAAATGAATCCATTTCTGTCTGATAATCAGTAAGAATGGCGTGATAAGATGCCATCAAATGTTTTCCAAATTTGATGAGTTCTGGGTCGTGAGTTGGGGTTTTCTTTTCATACCCCTCATAACACGTTTTCTTTTTGAGCGTGCACTGTCGACGACCTCTAATATGTCCACTCACCTCCGGCTCTGTCCCTGAACTACTTTCTGGTACTTCTTCCACCTCCTTCTCAACTGTCTTTTCGCCTGGCTCCTCCAAGTCAATACCCAAAAATCTTGCCATTTTATCAGAGAACTTCACTTTATAATCTTTTGGGAGGGTCAACTTTTCTTTGTACTTTAACTTTTTACGGGTTGCTTTGGCATCGGACACATCATTGGCTTCTTTATATTTCTTTGGGTTCTCACAATTTGAATTACCAGCACATGGAATTTCAGTTGTGACTTCTGCAGAATGGCAATTTTGTTTAATATTGTCACACAATTTTGTTTTATCCAACTCAGCTGAGTTTTCAGTGGTTTCAAAAATGTCATCTTCAAAATCGAGAAGCTTAAATGGATCATGGTTTTCTATATCAACATCCATTGCATAGAAGTCAGTCGTTTCAGATTCTATGATGTCATTAGTAGCAGGTGTCGTTCTTTCAGAATTTATTTCAGTTTCAGAAAGTAGGCTTTTGCCCCCGTCTTTTGTCGTAGACAATGATTTAGCAGAGCTTTCGTTGATTATGTTACTGAAATCCAATTCCAGTGTTGGATTTTCGGATTCAAAACATGAAAAATTAAAACATTGCTCAGGGGCTTCGGTGATTAACTCTGACAGATCGAAAACTGGAAATTCTACAGACCCTTCTTCCGCTTTATCACAGTCTTCAGCTGTCACAGCCTTCTGGACGTCATTCTCTAAATGATTTTCACTTAGTTGTACTTCATGTTCGTCCATCTCTCCAAGTAAGTTCTTTAAAAATATATCAACATCTGTTTCTCCTTCTACGGGATTAGGTATAACATCAGCTGATTTGTCTCTCCCTTCATGAATGAAATCCGAAGTATCTACCGCACCTGAATTTGTCATTTCCTGCCCTTTATCTAATTCCTCCGCAGTATCCATTGACTGTTCTAACGATCCGTTAAAGCCATCCAATTTATCTTTTGTTGGCAATGTTGAATCAGGATATGTCGATAATTTTTCGGTTTCTTCTTTCTCAGCTAGTTCATCCTGTTCGGCTATTTCACTTTCTATATCTATCATGCGTTCAACAGTACGCCTTAACGTACCCACAAGAGCTTGTAGCCGATTATTTTCCTCACTGATATTGTGAGGCTTGGAAATTGCGACATTGTCATCTGGCTTAACCAGATTATCCATCTTGATAACAATGGAATGTCGAATTATTCAACTTCAGGTGCCAGATTATGTTTCTGAAATTACAAACAAAAACATTATTGAGAACAGTCAACAATTCGGTAATGAATTCAGTAATAGTTTGTTCTAGTTGGGGCTAAAATAAATACTGTTACGGCTGCTTACCAATGTAACAACGCCAACAACCAATATCTGATATCTCACAACAACGCAAATGATGACCAAAAACGTAGTAACTAAAAACTAGTTGAAAATTTAAAAAATGTCGACTCTTCTTTCGGTAGTCACACTGTCACGACTGTCAGTGTAAGCTATTCAAGCGTGTTCGGCAGAATGATGGAACTTTTTTAGAAAACCTCCTTCATCCTTCGTCATTCGTGTGTCTTCAGTATTCAAATATTGCGCGTTTGTGCAAGGAGTCAAGTAAAGACAAACTGGCAATTCTTTTATCTCCATTCGTACCAGATTGCGACCAGATGATGAGTAATAAGTGAGAAAAGTATTCAGGATTTCCAGAGTTTAGGGAAATGATAAATAATTAAAATTAATCAAAACCCCAAATGAAATAAATTCAAAGTTAATTTATGTCAAATTCCCTAGAAACATATGATATTTCAATTATTTTTGCCTTCATTAATATCTTTGGCATGAGACGAGAGGCTGAGAGTCACAGGGTCATGCACTACAAAAAATATTTTCCTGTTCTTTGGCAGTACTTATGTGTATATTTTCGAGGAAATTCTGCATCTAACCTTTATTTCTGAGTAAAATACATAACATATTATAGTTATGTTAATATGGTAACATAGCATAGCATAGCCTGTCTTTATGACCATGCTTGCTTTTAGAAATAACATTATAGTTTATTTTGCAGAATATTCATTAGACACTCAGAGCTTGACAAGATTTACCATTAATGTTAGGCCAGTATTAGTATTACTCACGAATATATATACTTAAAACATCTACTGTAAGTCTCAGCCCCCTCCCTAAAACTCAGTTTTATATACGTGCTTGATCAGGTATCAGAGCCCAAGAACGTTTAAACAAAAAACTACTACCTACCTTACATATTTAGTTGCTTTCAAAAGTGGAAACAAACATTTATATTTTAAGACACAAGCTACCTAAAAATTTTGTTAATATCTAGTACACAACACTAGTATTAAATTCTATGTGGTGCAGGAGCCATGTTTCCCCATGTCTCTGCAACTTATCTCAATTTCCTTATTCTATCTGCATATCGCCAACATCCTTATCTACCTACCTATCTAATCCTATTCCCTATCCCTAATACTATGTACATCTAATCTATAACTTATCCTGTAATTATCCTATTTCACCCAGACAACACACATACACAATCTTGTAATATACTAAAAGACATTCGTCAATCGGATTCATTCCGAATCTGACCAGGAGACTCAAGCCCTCGCTCTTCTTCCATAAATGTTTTCAATAATGTACCCCAACGCATATCTTCATGCACTAAGTTTAGCACACGAAGGTATGCGTTGGGGAACATTATTGAAAACATTAATTATTCTGTGCTGTTGCATCCAGTTCATTTATACCTGCACTCACACACTTAGGTCAAACAGACTGAACCAGGGTATTAGTCTAGCACAGGATTGACACTTTCTACACTTCGGGAATCGCCCACTTGACAATGGAACAAATAGGTAAGCAAACTTAAATTGCTTTTAGGTAGATAGGGAACGGAGTGGAATCGGAAGCCATTTACCTCTTACAGTGGCCAACGGCCAAACCCTTTGATAAAGAGATATCTTTGACATGACAGAAATAATGATACTTAAAAATATGGCACTAAGCAGTTCTATGAATGTATTATATTATAACATATTGTTTTAAACAATTAAAAAAGATCGTTTAATTAAATTAACTCCAAATGAAACGTTAATACCTAATATCAACAAAACTTTACCAAACGATTATACAATGCAAATTATTTCCGAAACAGAAACTTCCAATGGCCAGCGAGAACAGAACACTGCTGTAATATCTCCTATGGATTGCGACACTCCTGCTGGAGATCATCCTTCTGCTATTTCTCTCTCTCCGACAGAGACTACTAAAGCTAATAATAATATTCTTAACGATGATGCCGAAGAGAAGGAAGAAGACTGCAGTAGCATGTCGGAGTATTCAGGAGATCCAGACGGAGCTGATATTTATATTGTGGAGAAAATACTTTCGAAAAGAGTAAATCCGGTGACGGGAGCTACAGAATACAGAATCAAATGGAAGGATTATCCTTCGTAAGTCAGCCACTCTGCTAATATATTAGAGATAAGACCTATTAGGCTTGACACTGGCCTACAACTGACTATTATTATGGTTATTATTACTGTTATAGAGACTAATTCCATTATAAATTGGAATTTCCTAAACCTCGTGAGTTTTGATTCACTTCAAAACTTATCTCCGCTCCGATTAGATCTTCATCTTGCAAAGCCATTTTTTTCTTACTCCCATTTGAAATGCCATTTTTAGATGCAAAGATCTGTTCCGGAGATTAATTTTGAAGTCAATCGAAATCCACAAGCCGGTTTGGAAATTCCAATTCATATTTGAATTATTGTATATTAATTTCATATTTACTCTTTTATTTTTATTTCTAAAATACAAGTGTTATTGTTACAATCCTTAACAGTTCGGCTAATACTTGGGAACCCGAGAAATGTATATTTGATTCAGCTTTAATCAAAGAATATGAAGAGTTAGAAGACCGTAAACAGCAAAAGCGGCAGGAAAAAGAAGAGGAACGACAAAAAGCACATCCACAGCGCAGGCGACATAACAATGTAGGGAAGGTGACAAAAGCTGTTAAAGGCAAAGGAAAAAAGCGAATAGTTAGTGCTTTGGACGACAGCGATAGTGAGAGGGTAATGATTCATAAAATGGTGTTTTTATTTTAAAATTTCTAATTTAGACCTCCAGACGAAATACAAGTATTAGCTGCATGTACATTGCAAAAAAGGTTTTATTAATTAAGAGATATTATAAATTGTTTTTGTGCAGGAAGGAAAAAAAATGATGCCAGGTTATGAAAAAGGTCACACTTTGGAGACAATCATTGGAGCTTCCAAGAGAGATTCTGCAATTTATTACCTGGTTAAGTATAAAGAGACGCCAGATCCGGAACTGATTCTTAATACAATCATAGCTGAAAAACACCCTGCTGAGCTAATTGATTATTTGCAAAGCCAATGTTATTGGATTCCAGAATAATGATTTTCAATCATGTTCATTAGTTAGTAGTAGTCTACTTAACAGTATTTCTTTATAATAGTAACTAGCACTAGCATAGTGCCGCCTTAAATAAAGCAATAGATTTAGCCTTCTTGTTTATATATATATAATATGTCTGTACGCGTGGTAGTGTTAGTAGTGTTACCCCAAATTCAAAATGCGTAAGCGTTTATGCATATTATATACAAAAACACTACACTAGTATTAGTAGCTTATTTTGAAATTTAACCAAAAAATTAACACGGATCTTTCGAAATTTAATAGCTTCACTGGTAGTTGGTGGTTTTTAGTTAGTGTATTTTGATTTTGTGACTATATACATATTATGTCTGTACTGTACGGTGTGTAAGTGGTTCTGTGGTCTTTGGAAAATGTATGCTGATACTAGTTATGTGGATAACCATTTGCTAATAATATTACAAGAGTGAACTACCTACCAAATCTAGATGTATCAAAGGAAAGTTATTTCTTGTTTCTTGTATTTTATATTTGTAAACGTTAGTATTCCTAATTGTTAACTGGCTTGTCATTCAGATTGTATTACAGTGCTCGATCCAGTGAACCCTGCCGCTTCACGAGCGATCTCTGTTTAGTTTTGAAACCCCTTTTCCAGGACGCAATCTGTTAAAGATGTCAAGAATTTTCTACCTTTCTTGCGAATTGGGCAGCGATATTTCAATGTTTAAATCCTATCTTCTTAGAATGCAAGATCCATGGAT
This sequence comes from Tomocerus qinae, assembly GCA_020055645.1. Classification (NCBI taxonomy): domain Eukaryota; kingdom Metazoa; phylum Arthropoda; class Collembola; order Entomobryomorpha; family Tomoceridae; genus Tomocerus; species Tomocerus qinae. The sequence goes on from CM034548.1 coordinate 32,561,668, forward strand.
TTCGGTCGATTATGTAGTAGCTCTAGTAAATGACAGAAGAAATCTTCGATTTCTTCTTATAGTACACGTAAAATATCAAAACTATCATAGAATTTGTACGTTTTTCCAAAATCCCAAGGAGAATCTTAGTTTTCTGATTCAGCTTTTTGGTGACTTTGTGGGTGTTTTTTCAAAAATGGAGTCTTTCATTGTTCCCTGTATTCGATGCTACGATCTACAGTTATTATTTTGGTTTAAGGAGATTCTTTTTTAGCAGGAAGTGGGGGCTGCAGCCAATTTTGCAACCAAAAGTATAAATAAACTTTGTATTTACAAAGTTAACATAATGACGTAAGGGATCTTTTCGAAATTGTTTTCATTACTGTGTTGGGTGGCCTGCTGAATTTCTCTTGAGTGCTAGGTTTGCCCCTTAGATTGGTTCACTCACATAATATATATAGTATATGCCATATATATGGCTTCGTTTGATAGATCTACTACTAAATAAATGCAACTAAGAATTAATATCAAAACGTAAATACTTAAAGACAAGACAATATTAATTGAATTCTGAAAATTATTCTTTACTCTAAATTACTCCTTATTCTTTCGTTAAAGAAAAATGAAGTTTGTGAAAAAATGTTTTATTGTGAAAATGTCTCAAATTTGCTGGGTATTTGTGCACAGAGGTGTCTAGTATATCAATAAAACACATGACTCTACTCAGGTCATTTATTTATTAGAGCTGTTGGTTATCACATCTCTTCAATATCAAGTCTATTATACACATCAGTAGTAATAATGTGTAAAGGTAGACGGGCCAGAAAGACTAATAAATCATAAATAAGTATCTCAGACAAGTTTTCTCATTCAATTAAATGTCTCGCAAATTCATCATTTGTATGAAGAGTATAAGTTTTATGGCTTCCTAATCATTGACCCTGCACTGTCCAAAAAAACAGCAATTAAGATATCAAAGTAACTAATTATAATGATGTAATGTAATAATAAATAAATAAGGCATGAGATTTCTGTCTTCAAACTGTACTTGCACTGCACATTCAATTATATTTGCTGCTCTGGACAAATAAAGAAATCAAGGGGATGATGAAATACTTCGAAGTTATTTCCGTAATTTAAGAATTATTATTTTGGCATGAATATTGAAACTATTGAAGATTAGATAAGCAACAGTAGAGATATATTTGAAGTAAACTGTTGAAATTCCTCTATTCAATTTCATCTTTAAGAAAATTATTTTTATAAACGTGTGAAAAGACTTTAAAGCGTTATAATAATGGATAACACGATAACAGGGCCATTGGTCATTTACAATAAATATGCATTGTTGTATACAAATGTGCAAATTCTACAACCACAATCTGCAAACTGGTGGCTTTTGCAAGTTTTGACTTCCTCAAAAAATGAAAATATTTTTTTATTCCAGAAAAGATAAAACAATTATATTCATTGCTACCAAAAAAATGTCCATAGTATCATGGAATATTCTCCAAAGCAGACAATCGACAGTTTACTTCTACATGTAAGTAAAAGTAAGTTTTTTTCGTAAAATCAAAGAAATTACTAACTTCCTTAGAACTAGTATGTTTAATCCTTCTTTCAGTGGCAACCTGGCAACGGTACTTGTAAAAATACGATGATGCTAAACTAATATTACATTTTTAAAGATATACATGTATAAAAGCCAAAACTATGCAATTCAAATTTGGAACTTTTATACGGTTTTATATAAATGAATGAAGAATAAATTATTTATTAGATACATTCTATGTGTGAATATTGCATAATGTTACAATAAGATGTATAAAATATTCTTCAACAATGTTTCATGATAATAATGAATACATTTTCATGTTCAAAGGTGAAGCACAAGGAAAATAATGTACGCTTATTGTTGAAGAATCAAGTTTTGATTCTTAATGTATTTGATCAGCCCAGATTCCAGATAGAACATAAGCTAAAAATATGGAAATATTATAAAGATTGGCTGAGCAAAAAAAATTAGGCAAACTATAAAGTACTCCGGCCATTTATTATATAGCGATTGGGATTATCGAGATGACTATACGTTAACAAGTGGATTTTCTGAGACAAAAAAACAGACTTTTCTATATAGCTAACAAAGTGAACATGAGTTTCTGTTTGAATTTTTTTGTTGTCAGCCTACTGCTCTATAGAGACTTAGCCCGGAGCGTCTGTGGCTAAAATAGGTATTTACATTATATAAGCATTTACAGTGGTTAGCAAAGGTATGCTCTGCTCCTTGTTTAGCAACATATCGTTTTTATTTTTTGGCGTGGCGTAGATTAAGTCTGAAGTTCTCGGTGTATGCAATGCCAAATAATGTGTTTATAAAGCCGTCTCTATAGTCGTTCTCTGCTTGGCTCTGCATTTCAATGCAAATTGATCAACAGGATTGAGTTCTGGAGAGTGTGTAAGTAGTATGTACATGCTAAAAGCCTTACTTTGCCATGATCATGACTTTCATGACCAGGTTGCCTAAGGTTTTTATAGGACAGCTGCAGCCAGCCACGATTACAAGGCCACAAAATATTCACTATAATTACCATGCTTCTATTTTTCATAGTTCCAGTGGCGTCTATGCAGAGACCCACATAGCATTGTACATGATAATTTTGCATTTAATTGATAAAAAATGCATTATCAATATAATATGATACATTTTCTGTGGCAGGACTATTTTAAATAATCAACAAAATAGAATTAATGCATTACAAAGCGAGGGAAGAAATATTGTTGTTGAATTGATAAGGGATAAGCGAAAGATAAGAAGACCTATATATTAAATATAGCAAGTAGTGCTATGGACCCGTCTCTGAATCCATTATCTCCATTATATCAAGTTTAATCTATCCGAGTGTTGGTATACACCGTAAAAATAAATACGTGACGTCATTTCACACACCTTCGATCTAGCCGACCTTTCTGAATCTCCCATTGGATTCTCCCCAGCACACCACCAAACCGAACCAATGCACACTGGAATGAATATGCGCCAAAAGACTCTACACGCAGTTACAGATTACAAGTTGGACGAGAAGATCCTTTATTTCTATAAATGAAGAGTGTGGCTCTATGTTTCTCTCTATATAGCTCTTTCAATATTCTATACCTACTGACGTATACTAAATATTTTTGGAATATATATCTCCAGAAAGTTATACGATCGCTCTTGACTTTGAATCTTCTCTACACAAACTCCGTATGTATTCATTCTGCGTATAATATCTAAATAGTAAAAAGTCTGGATTGTCTGGAACCTGTACATACTATCTTCTAACGCCAACCTTTTTTGCTCTAAGTAAGAGTTGCTCATATTAGCCAAATGAGTTTAACTTGACTCGTTTCTTCGAATCCTGTACACGTTGTACATACTACAAACTAAATGGATACTTTGGATTTTGTATTGGAACTTGCATCTTTCCTAGTAGCTTGCTATTTGTACCTTCCTACTTTCGCTTTATCATTACGTGTTCTGCTATAATATTACTACAGTGTTACGTAAGGATAATTTGCTATTCTTCCTTTGCAGATATTTTATGTGGCGTACAATCTAAGATAGAACTTACACATAGCACTGTATCTACTGTACAAACGTGTAGTGTAAGTGTAAACCTAGTTCTGTCATATATGTACATACACGCAGAATAAAATAAACCGTGCCAGTGCATACTTACTTCGTTAAATTATGACTGGAGGAGTGTATACTCATCTTGGTACAACACTCTCAGTATCCTAGCAAACGACCAGTTGAACCATTTCGTTCATACCCTTACTCATTTCATTGAATTGTGAGACTCCAAACCTTGTACTTGTACAGAACTTTATCTTCTCAAGCGACAATATTTTCATCGTTAGACGATACTCATCTTCAATTGCTAAATCCAACTATCCTTCTGACCAACTTTAGATTCTGTTCACTTGAGATTTTTAATTGTGACAATAATTTACTAAGTGACGACAATTTGTGATTTTAAGTGCATATAGATTGTCTCCGTCTTAACTCACGGGAATTCTTGAACTTGAACTTTAAGGTGAGAAATCTTTGATTTAAGATTAATACACACATTATGGTTTAGTTAAATGTATTTCATGCATATTAAAGGTATATTATTCCATATGAATATTTTATTTTGCATACGAACATTATTTCCTATATTTAGAAAATCTATTCTTAACTTGACATTGTGCGTCTGCAATCTCAGCACTCTCGTATTTCTAGTGCTTCTTTTGAAATAAACATTCCACGTTACTACGACTTATGAAGTATTTATATTAACTAGCTTTTTTTTGGCAGGTACATTATATTGAGCCAAGTTCCATTAAACACATTTCAACTACGAATGTTTACAAAGAGACTTATTATTGTATATAAGGGAAGAAATTATTTTCTTGGCAGTCGGAGCCGGACATAAATTGTCAGAAACATACCTATAAATTAGAGAATTTCTTATAGACAGCACTTGCACTATGTTCATTTTATAATTATAGGGTAGATTGATGGAATTTTCCACCTTCACCTGCTAGGGTACAGTCTTGACATGCGATGGTCGGGAAAGGCGCAGGTTCCACACTACATATTTGTAAATAATATACTGTTACTCCAGTTTTTATTATTAGACTATGCATTCATGCTACCTACCTACTTTGAGAGTCTCAGATTTGAAATTGTTCTTACCTGCGGCATACCTTTTTCGTGGCAAAGCTGCATCGTGCAGTTCTCAACGCATTGCGGTTAATTATGTAATAGTATTTATAAGGCCATGAAAAGATAACAGAATCAATTACGTATAATGTTGGATTTAGTATCTCGGAAACGGCAAATCAAATCAGAAGGGATTTTATGAATGAGGAAAACTTTAATCAGAACACACTTAAAGATTATAATCGTGGGAATAACTATTATCCTAACAAAGTAAATTGTCCTTTGTACAAGATACAAAGCACCATTTCCAGAAAGAAAACCCTAATCATATATAATTCCCTGCCCCGTACAATTAATTCATTCTCGTATCAACGTGTGCTATCGCAATTTATTTGTGTACTTTTTTGAGCGTACGCAATGAGAATATTCAACAGCCATTATTATACCTTCGTTATCTACAAGTGTAAAATAACATGCTTATTTACACAGGTAGTTATTTGTTTCATCAAGGAGCTGTGGTTGTTAAAACAATTTTCATTTCTCTTAAATTGTCATATATTGATGGCATTGATGGCTGCATACAGTTAGATGGAATAACCTGAAAGAAAGGTTTATTGCCTACAATAAAATTCATTACGTATTCAGAAATTCCATTTCCTTCATTGCTACACATACAGAATGTGCATTGATGACCTGTCTATTTGTATTAGTGCCTCGTTAAATCTCCATTGTAACAATGCTACAAATATCTGCTGCGTAACTCATCGAATTGTTATTCAGGCTAAAATAATTTTTCTGTAAGCTGAAGCACATTCCTGGAATTTGTCTGACTCCTCCGGTCGAAATCTTGAAATATTTAAAAGAATGTTCTAATGTAAACTTGACGGGTTGTTGCTCATCCAGTTTATCCTTACCTAAATGGAAAAGCGTTCATTTATTAGCTTATTCATACAAATACATTTCATAGCTAATGGCTTGCTCTCTCATGAGATAGCGACAACTATCGTACCGATATGGCGTGTATGTTGCCTACGAAGATTTATGTAGAACTATAATTAATTGTTTCCGATTTTCACCGACTGACCATCTGGTACTATTTCTTGCATTTCTTTGTGGCCCGGCCAAGCCATATAATTTGGTCTCATCTCATGCACAAATTGTAAACTATAACATAATTTTATACCCTTACATATTTATCATGTCTCACTTCGTCCATAATGTTGTCCATGATTATTTTGTGATTTCAGGTATACAAAAATTGTGTAAATTTTTGGGATGCAAAAAAATGCTGTTACCTTTCAAAAACGCTTTCATTATGACAAACTGATACAAACGAAGCATATGTTAAAGACGGAAATAAATTGAAATTGTATTCTATATAGTACCTGCTTCCCGAATGGAAGTGTAAGAAATCAGAATCTTGTGCCAAAAATGTTAAAAGAAAGTCAAGAGCATTTGTGCAAGAGATTATCGAGAGGAGCGAGAGGAACGATAATGACCACTTAAGATGAAAGATTTTGATTATTAAATGCCATGGGTTCAATGTCACACTTTCGTCTGTAGTTTTTTCTACGTAGGTTAGTAACGTCATTGGGTCTTTCGACACAGTCTGCACGTTTGTGGTCTGAAAATGCATATAGCCACATGTGCAATAAAATGGCGCTAACTGGTTAACCGGTTGATTGTGTAATAATAGAATAGCCAGTTAATCGTGGATCGTATTTAGTACCGAATCGGTATTACTCGAAAGAGGAAAAATTAACAAATCGTTTCTGAAAGTGCAAGAAATGCACTCATCTCGTACTAGTAGACATAATATAGTTAAAAGGTATAAACATCATTAGTTTTTCTTCCCTTTAACAGATAGGTTCCTAGTACCTACTACATCTAGGCAGTAGGCACAAGCACTTTTAGTGGTTTAAAAACTATGGCAGAATTCATGAAAGCATCGCATTGGTAGCTTTATTTGTCATAAGGTATTAAAAATAGTTTTGGAACAGCCACTTATTCTAGAAATACGGAAGTAATTAATAGAAACTAAAACTGGATTTTTTCTTACAGAATTCAAAACAAGCAAGCAGGTGTTTTCTGCAGTGTGGCCATAAAGCTCATTTAAAAGTTCAACTTTAGCGTCTACTTGGGAGTTTTCCTTTTCGTCTTCTTTTATGGCGAGATACTTCCTTTTGAGTAACACTTTACGTTGGACTCTAAAACCTTTTCCTAAGGTAATGCTTCGCATTAAATCGGAAATTTTATTTTTCATTATACATTGCTTTGATGGATTGATGTATAAGAATTGAATTAACTGAATAAAGTCGGGATTTGGGTCTTTGCGTCCCGATATGATGGCATGTAACTTTTAAATGAGATTTTGATTACAGACTGGTTGGAAAAGAAAGATTGATGCAATTTCCCCGACAGTATGTCATTACTCTACAGTGCAACCGGAGTCTTTTAAGGTGAATTAATAGAATTCTTGGCTGACGGGGCGGGAGGATTGTCCGAACAAGGAATCTTAACTTCTTGACTATTATTTGTCATTGTAGTTTAGTGACATACAAGTGACTCTTGCACCCCCGGAACAATTAAAGGCGAAGCCAGATGTCGGGAATCTCATTTTCGGCAAGAGTTTTACAGACCATATGTTTGAAGCGGAATGGGATGTGCAGACGGGATGGACATCTCCTAGGATCTCCCCTGTGCACGACCTACCCATTCACCCAGCAGCAAAAGTTCTTCATTATGCAATCGAAGTAAGATTTAACTCACTTTCTGATCTGATGATTATGTAGTACAGTAGTGTAATTCGCTCTAATTTCTATTTCGGAATGCTGATAATGCATTATTCAATGATTGCATCAATAATATACTCTCTCATTCGTAATAACATTGACCTGTTGACCTGCAGTAGGCAAATGGTCTCATTTTTTGTAATATATTCATATATTCCCATACATTCTGCAGTACAGTTAATTTTGTCGATCTTACATAGCTATTTGAAGGCATGAAAGCTTATCGTGGAGTGGATGGCAAGATTCGTCTCTTTCGTCCCGATTTGAATATGAAAAGAATTCTAAGAGGAGCTAAACGTGCAATGCTACCTGGATTCGACCCAAATGAATTTTTAAAATGCTTAGAACGTCTCATTAGGATAGAAGAGGAATGGATCCCTCATTCTGAAACGTCCAGCCTCTACATTCGCCCAACGTATATAGGAACAGATGTAAGAAAGAATGATATAAATTTTAATACTTGCATTTATAAAATATTTTTAATCAACATTTTGTATATTTTAATTATTTCAGCCATCATTGGGTGTAGCTGCTTCACAAAGATCCCTTCTATTTGTTATTCTCTGCCCAGTGGGGCCTTATTTTGCTACAGGTTTCAAGCCAGTGTCTCTTTTGGCTGATCCAAAATTTGTCAGAGCCTGGCCTGGAGGTTGCGGAGATACCAAATTAGGTTCTAACTATGCACCAACTGTTTTGGTTCAAGTAATGAGCAAATAGTAGTTCATTTTATTTGTCACCCTTAAAAAAATTAGGATTCACAATTTTCAATTGATTACAGAGAAGTGCAGAAGAACAAAATCTTCAACAAGTATTATGGCTCTATGGAGAGGATCATCAGATGACCGAAGTAGGGACAATGAACATCTTTTTCTTCATCAAAAATGACAAAGGAGGTTAGTCTTTATATCATAAAATCCTTATCTATAAAAATGGTTACTAAGCCAAACGAAAGATCAGAAAAATATCCCATCTATTAAGATTCTTATAATTATGGGAAACCCCGTATATGATATTTGTTTAAACTAATACTATAAGGACATAGATATGCAGAGTATTGTGGTAAATTGTATTCATAAGCAAATTATGTTTCGTTGCATGCCTCAAAATGATAGAATCGAAAACAAAGCACGAATATACAAACTTGTTTGCATTTCATTATGCTAATGTATAGTAGGCATACAATCATTATCGATTAAAGATTAATAAGCACTACAAAACTAAAGGAAATTATGGGGACCAGGGAAAATACACAAAGATTTCGGGATAGTCTGGATTTTTTCCTACTTTACTGCAAATGCCTAATTTAAGGACAAAATTAGATCAGTACTAAGTAGTGCATACGTCATACATGCGATACTAATCTTCCATTCTGTCATACACAGAACCACTTTTTTGTTAGTACATACCTACTAAATGAAAGTACACTTGATACTGGGAAGAGTAAGCATTTTGATGAATACCTAATATAAGAGTTTTACTTATTATTAGTATTAGTAATTTGCAAGATTGATAAGAACATTTAAGACTACAGTAGTATATGTAGTTAATTATGATACTTAGTTTTGTTACACATGCAAACATTTTGTAGCTTGAGAGCAGATATTTGTATTTATATAAGAATTGGGTTAGTTATGGTCTGATAGACGAAAAAATAATGGTTGCTTTTAATGCCTAGTCAGAAGTTTTGATGATCTAGTTACGAACATGAAAATGCCTGCCTGCTTCTGCATATAAATGTACCTTTGTAACGAATATAAATGTGATCCCAAATGTATATTACACGCGTACTGTATTTAATCTGAGCTATATTTAATTTGTATGTAGAAAAAGAGCTGATAACGCCACCACTACATGGACTTATATTGCCGGGCGTGACCAGGCAAAGTATATTGGATCTAACACGTGAATGGAACGAATTTAAAATCACTGAGAGGCCAATAACTATGAAGGAGTTCATAAAGCTTAATGAAGAAAATAGAGTGAGTACTGGTTACTGTCTTAATGAATGTCAACTTTAATTTATCGATTAAGAAATGAATTTTAAGCATTTTATGAATATTTTTAACAGCTGCTGGAAGTATTTGGTGCTGGAACCGCTTGTATTGTTTGCCCTGTGAATGGGATTTCTTTCATGGGAACGAAATATTCAATACCAACGGTAGAGCATGAAAACCCGATCCATATGCGAATTCTAAAGAATCTCTCAGATATCTTCTATGGTAGAATATCCCATCCATGGGCAGTTCTAGTCGACTAACATATTTACTAATTGTAATTGTTCTAAAACTGTCCTTTTAGTTTAGTAATTTTTAGCATTGTAAATGTACCCGCTCATGTCATCTGAAGTTTTCCATTCAGATGGACATTTCAATTGCCAATTTGAAAATTTTGAATTATGGTGAAAGACATTCGTTTGTTGAAATGTAATCGTAATACACTCCACCGGCAGAGTATCTTTATAGAAATAGTAATTACATGTATACTAATATGTGTGCAACTGGTTATCATCGAAAAATAGCCATGTTTTAACGACTTACAATAAGGGACTCGATTCTAGCGAAAAGTTATGTATTCGTATGTAATACTTCCCTGAATATTAAACATGACAGTTTTATTTTTTTCTAGTGTAGACAGGCAGAGCGAATAAATTCGCTTTACTTGTAGCTGAACTGTTTTTAGTAATTTTACTACTAGACATTCTTTCTGTTCAATTTAAGGAAAAACCGTGCTGCTGGGCTGAAATATTATAATCCTTCTGTAGATAACAAGTCAAAAAGTGTCTATTAGAAACTGTGAGCCCTTGAGAAATAGTCCCAAGGATCGGGATAATTATTTCATGAAAATTGAGCTGGAAATCATGGACAAGGAATCGTTTGAGCCGAGTAGTGCGGTGGTAGGGAAATGTTTTAAGGTAGAGGTAATAAGGATATACTAATGTGTATCATGTATATAGTACAATTTTAATACTTGTGTTGCTACTAACGAAAATGTCTTTTAAACGGAAGCAATAGTAACCTTAGGGCCATATAGAAGATAAAAGACGTACTTATATTCCTACTTCGCTAGGAAAATAATTGCTAACTTTCAATCAGGGTTTTAGAATGGTTGTGTTACTTATGGAAACACGTCCTCGGATCTAGTATAATGTTTATTAGTATGCATGTCTTAAGATAGGTTGGTTATTGTAATTGACTCGTACGTATATATAGGCACATGTTGTATTGCCTATGGCAATGACAAATCAAGTAACAAAGTATCAATTGATTGTGAGCTGCAAAACAAAGTGTGCTTCAGATTTACCTTAAACTCCCTAGAGTTCTTCACTAAAGTACCTACAGATATACGCAATGTTAATGTTGGTCTTAAAGTCTATGTAAAGAAAGGTGTATATGGTAGACACATGATACGATTACAATACAAACGATACTTATTATAATTAGCAAATTCAGAAAATAATCAATAATTAAGTGATATCAGAACGGTGATGGAGGAGGCAGGTACTATAAATCAGTAACTAATATCGTTTTTAAAATAGCGCGGATCAATTTTGTTGAAACAATCAGTTCCACTTGATTATGTTAAGTATAATTATCAATCGAGAAGTTATTTTGGTAACCAAATTATTTAGTACATTATCTCTCTATGCATCCTATGTACTGTAAAGTTTTGGCAATTAACAACTATGTTCTTCCTGTTTGAGTTCAGATTACTGCCCAATTATTTGACAACTACTTTCTAAAGTATCAATAGCAAATGGAACTAACTGTGGTATTAATTTTAATGTCTAAGTCTTAACTATATTTTTAAGATTACCTAATGACAGCTTTCTGCCGGATATAAATATCCAAAACTTACTTTTTTGATACATAAAACAATATACGAAAATTAATCAACAAATTATTGTAGATCAACCAAAGAAATTTTGCCAATTCACTAAAAATGACATTAAAATTTGTTGCTTTTGCCGATACTTATACTATACCAGCAATTGAAGCTGTTCTTTCTTAGAGGAGATCTAGATTTAACGGGATTCTTCATCGTATATTGTTATATAACAAGTCCTAAAACGTAATGATTGGCATTTTCTAAAATGGTATTGATATACAAACTTTATCGATTTGTAAACGCATGGGAAAATGTATACATAACATTAACATTCAAAATGATGTGTAGTTGTGTTTAGTATCTTTCTTGCTTAGTAGATATAGATTAGGCAAATATTTGCTAATGAGGTTTTTTATTTTAATGATTGTCGAGTTAGTATGTAACGAAAATCTCTAGCAGCAGAGTTAAACATCGTGAAATTAACGGAGACAGAGTATGGAATATTATTTCTTGGTGTGTTCAATATCTCCCCACAATATTTCAATTACCTAGTAGCTTATACAACAGCAAATCTCTCTTTATTTTTAAGTACTGCATATTAATTACAGAAAAATTATAATGGCAACTTTTAAAAAGCTTACTTTTGCCAAAATCCCTTTAAAACTAAATTTAGTCCACTAATAGTTGCATAGGGCTAATGTACTCACAAAAACAATTAACGAGTAAAGCTGCTAGGATACTTCACTTATAAACACACTGTCGAGTTTTACCATAATGCGATTTTTAATTGTATATTAAAAAAGGAATTTTTCCTAAAACCGTAGCCCAAGTTAATTTCGAAAAGTTATCGCAAATTTATGTCTTTAATTTATGACTCATAAAGAGCGCTTTGATAGAGAAAGCCTATTATCTCCATTTTTCTATCTGGACGTAATCCGTCATTATGTATGCCACTTAAACGAGTCTTTCAAAATTATTCTTACTTAGTTGCCTGTTATTCTAACCAGAGTTGGAGGCAAGTAAGACGAATATGTATTTCACAATTTCCAATTGCAACTAAACCTTGCCAATACAAAATCTTACTGCTAGGTATTATAATATTATGCTATTTCCAAAAGATAGTACAATTAAGGAACATTTTAGAGGGATTTATGCTTGCCGAATAAAAATTGAAGTTGAATAATGAGAGTCACTTGCAAAATAACTATTTAGGTAATAAATACATGACAATGCAATTTAAGACAAGACTACTGCCGTATACATGTTTTTCATAATGTTTAATGGGGTTTCAAACTATTTTGTAATAGATTAGTTAGACATTTCAGTATGTTATAAAATATAACATTTACTCTGATGGAATTATAAAAAAGAGTTCATTGCTGAAGAAAATACCAGATAGGACAATTTGTTTGCTCTACTCGTATAAGAATCTCTCTGTGCGCATCACGTACAAGTAAACTCGCACATGCAGTATTATTTTAATACCAAACAATAACTTCATGCAGATTGTGTTTTCATTTTATTTCCTTTTGTGTCAACTTTTCACATATGTGGAAATATATGTATTTAAAGATTATATTTATTGCCACTTATTAATATTATGATATGGTGAAATAAAATGGTGATCAATTATGTATTCATTATATTTTCCTATCATTTCAAATGAGAATACCAAAATACATTGACAAATGGTACCCTTAAGTTCTTAACCCTTTGAAAATGTTGATGAGACAGGTAAATTTCTCCATTTTAATACCTAAATGATTTATGCTTTGGCTAATTATATTTTGAGATTTGCTTTTTATTAGTTTAGAATATCCTAACGAAATTATATGGCACAAATTGCTAAATTCATGTTAAGTATTCTATAGCAAAGAAAAGTAAACTGTCAAATGTCATGCGTAATTACGTACGTAATTGTGTAAGCCATATAGTATCTATAAAATTGTGTACAACCGAAATTGCATTTATTTCAACATCTAATTACCTAAATGCAAATATTACTCGAAAGACCTACTTCCATAATAAATCAATAAACTACCTAGTATGTTAACTATAGTAAAAATTAATACTACAGTGTACTCGTATAGTGCAATAGTTTACTCGTTAACGATTCAAATCCAGATTGTGATACAAGAAATTCAATAAAAACTATAATATCATACAGAGTACAGATAAACAAGTCTTCTTCTACCTTATTTGCAAAGATTTCATTTTTATTGGGCATTAGTAATAAAAAATGTAAAATCCTTCACCGTGTTTTAGTAATTTATTTTACCATCAAACAAAAACAAAGTAGTGTCCTTTAACAAAGATAAAGATTTAGTACAATAAAATCTGGTCCTTTTTCTAATTTGGTTACACACTAATTTCTAATTTACACGCGATAAATTTCTAATTCCTAAGCATTAAAAACTGAAATATTGGAAAAATAAACTCCTTTTCTGTCGACATTTTGGAAGTTAGAAAACAAGCGTGCGTTATTATATATATTAAAATTGTAAATAAAACAAAGCACCGGATTGCTTCGGCATGCTAATAAAAAAACAATGTCCCAGAAAAGAATTGACAAATCTCTGCTGGTTAAATTAATACCCTGAAATTGAACCTGCTTTTCTGTAATCGTTGTTGGCAAATATGGTATTATTATCCGAAATAGCAATTCCTGAAGCTACAGATATAGTTTCCGTTTCTCCGTCCAGAATATGTCCTCTAGCCTTCAATCCTTCCGCAAGTGTCTTTAAAAATTAAAAAATCTGTAAGATTTTATTGCTATTTACATTTTGCTTGGTTAAGTACTTCACTTACTTCAGGTAGGCATTTTTCATGGCGAAGCTTCATTGGATAGAGCTGATGATGAATCCTAAAGGAATCTACAGCTTCTTTAATGGTGGACCCAAACCATAAATTTCTCATAGCAATCTTTAGATAAACAAAAAAGACTTTCAATAATATAATTTGGTAAAAAGAGGTTTATGAAGCCATTGAAAATTAAAGGTACAAAATGTGCATCGACCCAATAGATAAATGTAACCGGTGCAGTGTGGCATGTAAGATATCCTATTCGAAAGCTTACAACTTAATTAGCATAATAAATGAGTTTATTGAAATTCTAAGTAAAGCGGACCAGACAAATAATGGAAAAATTGGTTGCTCTATTTTTTAATCAAAGAAGAATTTATTGTTAAAAGAAAGTTTTTATAGCCTTTTCTAGAAATCTTCTCGGAAATTTTCACTACTTTCATTAAAGTTAATGGTAAGTCAATTTTCAAACTTTCTTTACTGCTGAGTTTAGACCAAGTTTTCCAATTTTTATTTTCAGTGCCACTTTGCTGGGCTACTTTCTATTACTGAGATCAACTTGGAGACTTATTTTTAAATCGGCCATTATTTCTTTTATTCTTAAAACAAAATTTTATTAAAATTACCTGAGCTACTGCTGTTGTAATTGTTGTCCCCCCAGCTCCCCCGACTATTAGTCTTACCCTTCCTTCGGAGTCAGTGAAAATTGAAGGTGACATAGATGACATTGGTCGTTTACCTTAAATTATAAAACTTTATGTAATACCATCACCTTTATCAAAATATGCTTACTATAGGAATATAAATATTAAAAACCGTGTAGTAACAAATACCTACGTAAATTAAATTATAATAGATATTGATTTATTATTATATTATATTGATTGATATGATATACTTACCAGGCTTTATAAAATTATTTAGGGAGGGCTGTAAAACATATAAATTTAAAGAAATGACTATAATGGGTCAATAGGAAATTAAAAATGAAAATGATTGATAATATCATCGTCACGAATTGTTAGTTATTTTTGCCTTACCGGAACACCAAAGCTATTGGTAATATTTGGAGCAGAAAAATCATCCATTTCGTCGTTATATATTATCCCAGTTGTTGACGAACGAATAAGAGCTCCAAAGCTGAAAATGTGTAAAATAGATTTTAGTAATTCAATCAAGTTATTACATTTCGCTCTGAGCAAATCATATTTAGGAGCTGAATGAATAAATTCATGAAGATTAATTATACATTATACAGTATTTTATTAACTTCTTACTATAAATTAACTGTTGAAGTCACTGCTATTGCATCCCCGTTTTCAGCAATGATGGAAATATGTGCAGTACCATGATCTTCTGGCTGATAATAATCAGCCCCATAATATTCATAGTCATTATGCGTCATATTGTCACTGTCGGATATCTTTTCACGAATTTCAGCAATGTACTCGGGGTTTGTCATATTGCGGAGTAACTGAAAATAAAAATTAGACAGTCCGTTTTACAATCTGAATGTGCATATTTTTCGAAGTTCCTAATGCCATTCCGAGTGCAAATAATGTTTTAAAAATTTTTAATATAATTATTTCAATATGATAAGATTACTTCTTCGACAGTGTCCCTGATATCTTCGTCAAAAGGATCTCCCAATTTCGTTCTCTGTGCATAAGTGTGCTTGAATGCTTCTGCAATTCTTTGGTAAGTAACAATACTCTCCTCCAAATTATCGGCGTTGGGGACTGTTAAATGCCCATCCAGCAGCTGCATCATATACGCCACTAGAATTCCACTACCCGGTGGAGGTACAGCGTGCAGTGTGAATCCTCCTTTTAGTTCCACCTTGAGTGACTCTTTTACTGAAATACTATCAATATCTTTTGTAAGCTTTCAGTGAAATCCACTGCATTATCCAATTTTGCCTAGAATTTTCATTGTTCATTTTATAAAATTACAATGTACAAATACTCACTTGTAATTTAGCATATCTTCTTCTTCGATGATTCCTCCTAAATCTTTCAAATCTTTGACAAAATTCTTCATGGTTTCTCCTGTATAAAATTCTTCACTGTCTCTGTCTTTTGCAATGGTAGCTAATGTTTTTGCTAATTTTGGTCTGGTCATTACTTCGCCTTCTTTGTAGACATCGTTGGTGGCTGGATTCCATAAAATTTCCTTCATAGACGGTGTTCTACTGATATTAGCTTTGAGCTGATCCATGGCCCTAGCAAAACTGGCAGACACGCGGATACCGTTGTTGCACAAATTTATCGCTGGCTGCAGAACTACATCCCACTCTAATTTTCCACTCTGCCTATGCAGTTCCATGAGTCCTTTCATTTCCCCTGGAACGGCAACAGCCAAAGGGCCTCTGGCCGATGCTTGCTCGTCGCTATTGAACATATCTTCATAGGCAGCGCCTGGAGCTACTTCACGGGCATTAATAACCTTAAAAATGAACGTAGAAAATGTCATTGTCAGTTAAGTTTTATGGTGCAGTAGGATATTTTTTTTATTTGGCTTAACACGTAATATATTGAATGCATTGTTAAATATTGTTACACTGCTTTCTTTTGTAGTGGCGTTATACATGACCATGAGAAATCCTCCCCCGATTCCACTGCTAAATGGATGCATTGCTCCCATACATAAGAGCGCCGCAACCGCAGCGTCGGCAACACTTCCACCCAACTTGAGCATATCTCTAATTGTAAATACAAAATGGTGTTGCTGATTAACGGAAATTATAACTTTTATCTACAATCAAAAACTGTAACTTCATACTTTCCGACAATAGCACATTCTGGAGCATCTGCAACAACGGCAGCGTTGTCATATACTCCCATTTGGGTAGCGGAACGACCACACGTCGGTCCATCGTCTGAATCTGTCGTTTGCCATATTACAATGCCTGCAGTAATTCCGACAATCACAACCAATAATACAGCCCCTACGGTATACTTGGTTCTCCGGGTGTACGCTTTCCTACTCCCAGTAAATTACAACAGTTTGCTAATATTACATTGCGAAAAAAAATTATTGCTTAAAATATCTTAATGATCAACAACGAAACAAAATTGGTAAAGCAATCTTAGATGCTTAGATTGCACTTTTGAATTTTAAGTATTGTCATTCAATTGGGCTATCTAGTATTCAGCCCTTTTTCTCACGTATATTGCACATAAATAATACGTTCAATGCTGCAGTATATATATTTGCTTAGCCAACAGGAATTATTAGTATTATACCATTACCCCATTTACTTTCACTTTACATGTAAATAAGACAAAAAGGTAAAACGGATTGCTTTTTGAGAAAAGTATAGTGCTTGTTTTACTTTTTTGTTCCCTCTGTGAAAATGTAAGTAGTGTTATAATTGGGAATTTGTTACATTTAAGACATGGTGATTGGATAACAACATGACCGATATACTTATTAGCCGATTGTTAGTGGGGACGATTTCATAGAAGGTTTTGCAATCAGAGATCGTTCAAAGTTATTATCTAACTAGAGTCCTACGGACGGAAATTATCAACACTACCCACTCATAATAACACCAAATCTAATCATTTTACCAAAAAGTGAGTTTAAACAGTTGCAGTTTAAAGTCATTTTATCACCCACACAGCATTTTGTTTATTTTGGAAATACTGTAATTATTCTTGTGGCTGCGTAGTCACGGAAGTTTTTCATTGCGCAACTCCACTTTACGATTATCCTATGGGTAATGATGATATTTGCGTCAGATGTATTAGTGTTTCAAGTGTGTTAGTGTGTCGTGCCGTGTAACCTTATGTCAGGGCACAATGTATCATTAATGTTTCTGTTTAACACAACTGTAAAATAAATTTGGGGTTTTCCAATTTAAGGCACTGGGGAATAATACATTTCTAAGCTCTGTTCTGAATTCTAGAAACATGCAAAATATATCTAATCTATTCACATGTGTATTAATTATAATGATGTGGGTGTGGGTATAATTCAGTCTACTAATTATTGTCAACTCGTTTAAGTATATGTACAAATAGTACATTACATAGAGATTGTAAAAGTGATTATATAGTATACCGGTATGCGTGCGCTTGTTATCAAAACAGCACAAATGTAGATAATAACGAATAATGAACTTAAGAATATGTAGAACAAAGTACATTTACAATTTCATGAAATAAATAAAAGATTTCCTACGTGACAATTGTTTGCACAACAATTGTCTCATCTATTAGCTAGTATTACACAGATTTCATAAAATCTTGATTTGTTTCACAACTCAGTAATTTAAAATATCAACACTATTCCTTGTGGGTTTCCAATAATCATCACACAATCACACAAACGGGTATTTACGATATAGCTTTTATATGAAAGTAGCATACTAAGTTAACAAAATGCAACAAACAGGCTCAGGCTCCTTTGATAATATTAAAGTTTCTGTGACTTCTTATTTTGACACTGGGTACAGGAATAGCTGTATAAATTAGGCCAATCCAAAAATTTGTTTTCTTGGTCACCAATACAATAAAAATTCTTTAGGATCACTTTATTTTCCGATATATGTGTAGCTGAGGAGGTTGGATTGCTCTAAAGGGGGCCACTTTTTTTAAGTCCGGCAGGTACCCCGTATCTCAGAATATTTAGACGTGACCCCCCAATGTTTCAATGGATCTTTGCCGGACATGAACTGGAGGGTCCGTTCCCACCCTCAACACCCCCCGGGGGGGTATGGGGTAAAGTGAGATTCCACCAGATTTTGATAGATATCGACTCCCTGAACAAAGTCCCGCCCACCCCCACCCCCTCCGACCCCCCTTAGGGGGGTACTTTGAAAAATATCATAATCTAAGCATAAATGACATGTATTGACTACTGGAAATGACTCAAGGTACCTTTCTACCTTACCCCTCACCCAAGGGGGGGCCTAGGGCAAAGTGAGATTCCACCGGATTTTGATAGATATCCACTCCATGAGCAAAATCTCTCCCAACCCTACCCAACCTAACCTAGTAATTTTCATAAAAACTGTCAAAAATCTGTATTTGTTTATTTTATTTAGGTTAGGTTAGGTTTATTTTATTTAGGTTAGGTTTATTTTATTTAGGAAATCTGTATTTGTTTATTTTATTTAGGTTAGGTTAGGTTTATTTTATTTAGGTTAGGTTTATTTTATTTAGGTTAGGTTTATTTTATTTAGGAAATCTGTATTTGTTTATTTTATTTAGGTTAGGTTTATTTTATTTAGGTTAGGTTTATTTTATTTAGGTTAGGTTTATTTTATTTAGGGTAGGTTTATTTTATTTAGGTTATGTTTATTTTGTTTAGGTTAGGTTAGTGGGGTTGGGCGGGGCCTTGGTCAGAGTGTCGATATCTATCCAAATCTGGTCAAATCTCAATGTCCCCCAGAACCCCTTAGGGTGGGGGTGGGCGGGACTTTGTTCAGGGAGTCGATATCTATCAAAATTTGGTGGAATCTCATTTTGCCCCATACCCCCCCCCCCTTGGGTGGGGGGTGGGGTAGGAAGGTACCTTGAGTCATTTCCAGTAGTCAATACATGTCATTTAAGCTTAGATTATGATATTTTTCAAAGTACCCACCTAAGGGGGGGTCGGAGGGGGTGGGGGTGGGCGGGACTTTGTTCAGGGAGTCGATATCTATCAAAATCTGGTGGAATCTCACTTTGCCCCATACCCCCCCGGGGGGTGTTGAGGGTGGGAACGGACCCTCCAGTTCATGTCCGGCAAAGATCCATTGAAACATTGGGGGGTCGCGTCTAAATATTCTGAGATACGGGGTACCTGCCGGACTTTAAAAAAGTGGCCCCCTTTAGAGCAATCTAACCATCACAGGACTATGATTTCGAAGACAAATATTTTCTTGAGAAGTGCTTATAGCTCTCCTGAAGAGCTTATATTTATTTTAATGCTTCATATCAAGCTACTCAATAAATCCATGAGATTATTTTTCTACAAAATATGTAAAACTCAATCATAAGTTAATTATTATGTACCAAATGGAAAAGAGGCTAACGGCTTTCAAGGATGCAACAATTGAACACAAGACCTAAAAAGTCCATTGCGGTTTACATGCAATATACCAAAATACAAAATTTTTAATCCTATAGTTTGTAAATTTCAGATCTTGTTTTTAAACAAATAGTCTATGGTCTTCATAATGGTCATTACATAATTATCCTGTAAACATCATTTGTAAAATTGCCCTGTCGATTTTTAATTTTCTAACATTTACCTTATTAGCTTTATTAGCTTTATGCTTTCATGTAAATTTTATAACATACAGAGAAAACTTAAAAATTCTTACCCTTTCCCGAATGCCATGGTAAAATTGAAATGTAGAAATTATTTGAACGAACACAAACGGCGAGTGGAACACCTTTCGGAGCAACACTATCAAGTATCTGTACCTAATGAATGCCAGTGATAAGTAACTTTCATTGTATTGTACTATGTATTTAAAATACTATGCTTTATCAGGCTAGAAGGACTAAATTTATTTAGGTACAGGAGATTAATGATGATGGTGATGCAACATGCATTTAACTTTAATGACTTAATGATATTCAAAATACAGAATCTCTGAAATTATATATCATCAAACAAGATTTTAATGCTTATTTTACATGTCAACACTATTGTGTAGTGTAAGTTCATTTAAAATTCATTGCCAATATTTATTTCATTCTTAGAAGCATTAAAGTTTATTGACTGATATATTATGGTTTATAACTTTTAGGTACATACTGATTTCAAGTGGGGAATGAAAGAAGATGGACATAGGGTGGTGAAAACGATTAAAGGGTGGTAAGGAAATGGGAAAATAAGACATCGAATGGGAAATAGGCCCAATTTTCCTTGACCCAACATTTTTCAATTCCCAGTGTCTGACAAAATTGGATAGGAAAGTATCGGGAGCTGTGGAAAAATTTTGACGAAAATTGTATTTCGAAAATTAGAGGAATAAAAAGGATATTTCAATCGTATAAAGTCTACTCATATAGAAAATTTCTTTCATTCCTATCGATAGATATGGCTCGGTTATCTAGTGAAGTGGTCAATACTCAGTTGCCAAACATGGGTAATTTAGTGGAATCCAATTTAGCTAAAAAGGCAAGTGCTAAAAAACGGTTACAAAAAGAATTAATCAAGGTTTATGAAAATTAACAGAATTTTGTATGATGTGAAGCCCAAATGTGATGGGAAGGGTAAAGTAAAAATGGTTCAACTATGGTATTTAATGGCATCATAAGTAGCAAAGCCTTTATAGTGTTATACTGGTTTTCACTTGAACTTGAATTTCGATAACAAACATTGCATTACAGATTACAATATCTACCACTACTGTGCTACATTTACGGACCATACTATAAACATACATTATGAACACTGGACTCCTGGTAATGTGAAGATTAATTATAATTTCATTCTTGGAATAAGCACTTATAATTGTGTTAGACATCAGATATCAATGTAATTTTAATACCTCATGTCTCGGGAGGTATTTCGATTGTACATGAAAACTTATCAGAGTATTTCGTTCACCTGTGATAGATTTGCATGTAAATTATGAACATATGTAGCTATCGTTACCATAATAAAGTTTCAACGCATGAATACTGTAATACTAAAGCTGTAACAAGTGTCTGCAATTTTATGGCTGATTATTTATTTAATGGTACTGTCGTAATTGAAACGTACAGTTGGAAACTGGTATTGGTACATCACATTTAACTAATGACTCATCAGTGCTTTATTGTTCAGATATTGCCAAAGTGGTAGCAGGGACAAACTGTGTAGCCAAAATATAAATAGTTAAAGTCTGATGAACAATACAATATCTATACTTAATTTTGTAAAATAAATATTTAATAATTGCTATAATTCCATGATAAGATAGGTAAACAACAATTACAGTAATCCTACTTGTTTTGATATTGCATGAAAATAAAAATGAAAATAAATCCCAAATATTTCATGAATTAATTTAAAAATGAGAAACATGAAGTCATAACAATAAAAACGTTACTAGGTCGCATACGCTCAACTTGTATGCACTAAACTTTTAATTTATAGAGTATTTTCCAAATATTTGGGGGGCTGCTTCACTACGTGCCTCTTACTATTAAAAAGGATAGATCTAATTGATATTATTCTAAATGGCACAATATTTTCTCACTATTTAAATTCTTATTATTATCTCATATTAATTATGCCAAATTATTGACACCGACACTTTGAAACTCATAACTCACAGATATCATTATCATGATTGATCGTACCAAACTGGTACGATCAATCATGATAATGATATCAAGATGAGTATTAATAAGTATCAATTGGTACTACCAATTGATACTCTTTAAATAACATTTTCAAGCTGCGCAGCCTGACGAAGCAGTGGTTAGTGGTTGTTGTTTTGTATTATTGGTGTGGTTGTGTAGTGTACTAATTCACTACTAGTAATAAGAATGACAAACAATTGGAATTAGGTAAACAGGTATTTAACATTTGTTATTATTAAGTACCAATTTCATCATTGTCTATTTAGGTATGATTCTTTATTATTACAAATAGTAATACTTCTATAGCAAAATGCACATCATGTTTAAATATCAATTTACATATTTTCCTATCTAATCTTAACGATAACTGATAGTAATGACAAAATATTTAATTCCCTGGTCCAATTAATAGCATATGCAATGCTTAAGGGATAATTATGCTATAATATGGTAATTCAGACAGTCGATTCATTTGCATGCTGCCTCAAGCGTCAGAAGAACTTAAAGCTTTTGGAAAACCACAATCAATAAAATTTTTATGAAATTTTTACTTCAATTCAATGAATTATAAATGAAATCCAAACTGTTTTTGGGGTACCTTAATTTTAAATTTGTAAGATCATCAATTATCATCAAGTGTCTATATACGATATCTTATAATAAATTGAGATTATTAGACAATGTTTTATATGTATAAAAATATAACTTAGTTAATTGGCTTATCGGAAAATAAAATATCTATAAATGTCATCAATGCACCTTATTTCACCTTTTTAGATTAGTTGTTTATCTACTACTACTACTAAACCACTAACTAACATATTGTGTTATATTTTACTTAAACGATCTGATCGTTGCGGATTGAGATGGCTGCTTTGATGACTGAATTAACTGGTAATTATAGCATTCTTCAGTAAACTAAAAAGCGTGGAACTTCATTTCAATCTTTAAATCCTTCCTCCGTTTCGTTTTTAAAATGTGTCTCAATTTTTGTCCAGTAGCAATTGTCATTTTGCATGTCTCTGTAACTAGCTGAATTGGCATTTTCAATTTTTCGTGGCAGTTATTTTTTCTTCGTAGTGTATACAGTCGTCTCTGTGGCATATTTCATCTGTGTTTGCAAAGGAACTCCCAGAATTAACTCTAATTAGCACCCAATTAATTTATTTGGAGTAAACGGTACCATTCCAGCAACCTCTTCAAAAGGAACTAATATAGAAGCATTGGTTATGATTTCCACTGAATTCTCCATACATCAAATTTTATCAGTTCCTTTCTCTAAATCATCATCACAATTGACTTCCACGGATTCCTAAAAAATAAAATGTGTTTATGACATAATATTCAAATAAGCGTTGGTTCAATTGGGCATTGGGACTTTTGATGTGCATAGACATTGGATAAATTATTTACAATCTATATTATTAATTCCACTAATGCCATAATTATTATGTTACTAACCATATTTATTGTATGGTATATAAATCGCTTCGTAAAATGGCATATTACTTACTCTGAATATAATATACTTTCCGCTAATAATGTCTCAACCAACCGCAACCCGATACGGACCGAGAATACTATTATGTATAGGTATATATATTCAAAAAAGTCATTTAAAAACATTAACTACAGTGAATTAGCACGAGACTGGGGGATTTTCAGCTGGGAGTATACATTTTTATGGCTAGTATTATTTTTGTTTACGTTAGGTTTTATTAGGTTAGGCTTAATCACGTTTGGGGATTAGGGCAAATTAACCGTCGTCCATTAGCACCTATGCATTATTGTACAATATTTTAATTGTTTATAATTATCTGAATCTAACTTCATGACACAAAATTATTATTATTACTTACCACCGTCCACCGTAAGAAGAATTCTGATCTGAACGGAAGAGATAAGAAGTCAGAATCAGAAGTAGTAAAACCGAGGTATCAACAAACCGTGCGTGATGTGAGATTGAGAGACAAAGCAGAAGAGACAGTCTACCAACATAAGTTAGTACTCAAACCTGGCCAATGCAGTGCGTAGTTTATAATTCTGCTAAGAGAGCTTGGTTGGATTGGGTGTTCAAACAGATGCAGCCCAATGAGAATTTGTGAGGACGCTCGAATCGCACGTGACTCACATTGCGGTGAGCCAGAAGTGAAAACCGGAGCACAGTCCTACAATGTTATTGATATCAAATTAGCCATTCACCAATCCAAATCTTGTAAACAAAACAAACCAAAATTTAACATAATATTTTGGAGTTTATGGTTTTTGCAGACTTGCACATGCAAACAGTTATGTTTATTTGCAGTGTAAAGTGAGATTTGTTTCAAAAAACTACAAATAAAGTCAAAAACCTTTCGTTTTCTGCGGACGGAAATCACAGGACAACAATACTGTAAATGTGTATATCTTCATACAAATCAGAAAATCATTTCAGAACAAAATAGGAATACTGACAATGACAGCCAACTGATCACTGATACTCATTTACATATTTTAGAACAATTTCATTTTTAAAAATCGACTGTGCTCATTAACGGACAGCTGCCCAAGTTAAAATTTATATCTGATATCCCGAATCTGGACTCCAGTCATCAGCCAGCGTTACTAGTTGATTATTCTTGGGTGGTGAAAATCATTAAAAAAATTAACTTTTAGTCAGATAACCAAGTCTCCTACTGACTGCAATTGACGGTAGCTTCACCAAAAAAAAGTATATTATTCAGTTTCATTTTTCATTGGACCGTGTATCTCATCGGTTGTCGGTGATTTTACATTGTTTTAGTCAAGAATTATCAAGTCATTTTTTCGCGGTTGGGGTTTTCAGGTACATTATATTTTTACTCAATTCATTTGTAATGACATCCATGTATGATGTAATATTACGAGATTGATAATTTTAACCCTCCCGATCATAACATAGTCTTTCCTCAGACTATTGAAATCTATGGGCCGGTTTGACTAAGAACCGGATGTCGTAAAATCTTGAAATTTTTTGTATTTGTCACAAATGCATTTCTCTGCTTATATTTTTAAATCGAGGTTATTTGGCAGTCATTTAAGGTAGTAAAAAAATTTTACAAACAAAAATAGTCGCTCTTTTCCACGGTTTTACATAAGCCAGTCTGCCTAACGACTAGTGTATAATTACTACTGGGTAGACCATCTTCCTGCCCAGCATATACTAATGTCATGCTCACCACATGACTGTAAGCTGGCCAATGGCAGTGTCTAAAATGGTAGTCGTTTGGCAGACTATGTTATGTTGTGGTGTTGATATTAGATGTTATGATCGGGAGGGTTAAATAATAGGGCTTAAAAATGCACCAATTATTTTATTTATTTCATTGTGTAATGTAGCTTATGTGTCGGCTGCTGCAATGGATGGTTTAGGGGGTACTTCAGGAAATGTTGTCACTTCAAATTCCCAAAATGATGGACAAGGTCAAGTTACCGTTGTCCAGGCTCCCCAAGTAAGCCAACTGAATTGAGTACCATTTAAAAATTAACTGAATTTGTAATGACAACTGTTTAATTTTTGATGTTTCTCTCATTAGGTCGTCGGTAGTGTTGGAGGAGGAGGGCAACCCATTGTGGTTCAGACACTGGGACAGACACTTGGTCAGACACTTCAAGGAAGTGGAATCCCTCAAGCTATTCAAGTATTACCCATAGGAAGCTTAGGGAATATTCAAGTAAGTTTTGGGTGAATAAAATATTATTCCATAATTAAATTCTGAATGTAATTGCATAGTAAAGTAAAAGATTTTTGTGTTATCTTTTTTGTTAATTGTTCCTGTCCTCTTAAGTCAATTTAAAATTTTCAAAGTTTGTCTTTAATGAATTTACATTTATTGATACTTAAAAATATATTTAAGATGATTTTGAGTTGCCAATTACGTGACTGCTAAGAGGGCGTTTGAACATCATTTTATAATTATTTTACCTGAAAATGTTTAATAAATTGACTTTCTTTTAGGGGACACAGTTACTTCAAACTATGGACGGTCAAACGTTTATTTACCAACCAATGACGGTCGACAGTTCTGGGCAAGGGACGCAAAGTCATGTTTTAGGTTTGAATGGCTCTATAATTCCTTTAGCTCAGACCGCAACGACGGCAGCCGTGAACAATACTTCCGCTGGAACTATTACTATTCCTCAAACAGTTGGTCTCGGCGGAACAAATTTTGTAATTGATTTTTATTATTACTAGCTTAATGTTAATTGTTTAGTAACAATAATTTTTATATTGCACAGGCATGTATTATTAACTTTTTTGTTCTCTACCAAACATTTTTGACCACTTTTTATTTTAACAATTTTAGATGGTTCAGTCAGCGGGAGGAGTACCTCAGTTGACACGAATGCCACTTCCAGCACCTGAACTTCTTGAAGAGGAACCATTATATGTGAATGCAAAACAATATCATAGAATATTAAAACGACGACAAGCTAGAGCTAGATTAGAGGCTGAAGGAAGAATACCTAAAGAACGTCCTGTAAGCTCCAGTTATTTTTTTTTGAAATTAGCAAAATAATTAAAACTCTGTAAATATGTTACTTTCTACTGTTACTGGATATTTGACGTTCATTTTGAAAGTCAAAATCCAAAAATGTACAACCCTCGAAGGGATTAAAATAATTTGTTTCCTACTGTAGTGCTAACTGATTTAGTGTTAATTTGGCAATATAAACGACATTTTCTTATTTTTTTATTAAAGAAATACCTACACGAGTCTCGACATAAACATGCTATGAACAGGATACGTGGCGAAGGAGGCCGATTCCATTCAGGGTAATGATAAAAATAACGATGGAACATTAAAAGCACATATCGGGTAATGGCTTTTGGAAACCTCCACAATAAAAACTTGATATTGCGAAATGTTTTGATTTGACCTTAATATTAAAGTCATTCAAAGTTGCAAAGGCCAATATCCAACATAAATCGTTTCTGAATATTCCAATATATGTTTTGTATTTTGTAAATGTACCCACAATAAATAGTTGCTAATTGTATTGATTTAATTACTTAGGTCGGCTGATGGTACAGGAAATCTCAACGACGAAGAAGAGCAACCGGATGGGCTACTCCAGACGAAACAGGAATTAACTCTTCATGATGTACAGTTTTGATAAATTAAAACATTTTATGACATTGAAGCAAGTCCAAATTGAAGTTACCACGTTTTAATCAAAAATATATGTAATTTTTTTGCAGACATCACATCTAATGAGCCTCAACCATTTGTAACGTTAAAGGGTGTGTGTACCAAGTCGAACGTTTGAAAGAATTGTATGGGGATGTTATATTGAATGATTGCGCATTCTTGCTCACTAATTACTGTTATATATGTGCCAGGCTGTCATACTAATGATATTTCCATGCTACGCTCTATCTTAGCATTTTCCATAATGGAGAGCTTAATGGTTTTGACTTCAGTTTTACTTGAATTCCTAACAATATTCGTTTTTAAGAATATAAAACCGAGCACCGAGATTGTGAGTTTGTAAAACTCCTCATCAATTGAAAATCGTTTTGGTATGTTTATCTTTTGACACTTAGTTTTTACTGACTAAAAAATAAAACCCGAAACAAAGTGTTAAATATCTTTGTAAAAATGTCCCGAGAAAATAAAACACTATTTTATACGGAAGTGACGTGTACAAATTCATGCGTTAGTATGTACCCATAGGTTTATTGCACTAAAAGTACAGTAAAACTAAAGTCAAAACCATGAAGAGTGTCACTTGTGACAGAGTCTGATCCAGTGCAGTTGGCCAACATATATTGTACTCACATCACATTGACAGGTATATTTATATATCTGTGTCGGTACCTACTGTAAATACAATTGTATGGAAGTATGTTTCTTACAACCTACCGTACCATCTAAAATTGCCACGCCGATGGCCGCTACTTTTTTCACAGATCAGTACGGATATATTAAAGTTAAAACTTAGTATTTAGTAACTTGAGTAAGTCCATTACAACTACATGTATAAGTAGGGATTAAATGATTAAACTTAGTTACATTACTAAATTTGGATGATAGTATTTTGGAGAATAGCGATCTTGGGGCTAATACAATTGAACAGTGTGTTAAAATAGTAGCTCGAAGGTGTGTGAGCTTTAGACGGTATGTAATATGAATAAATACTTGTCGTTCATATTGATCTTTTGTCGATACTAAATATTTGCTGTAATCAGAAGAACCGAACAGTTGGCAGACTCGTGCTCTGCTGTACTGGTTGTATGCCAGTACATATTACTTGTAAGTACGATTGGATACTTATTGATACTGTTTTGTTGCATTAATTTGTATTATATCCACTCAAATATTGTTTATAATATAGTATTTACACTTGTTTTGTCATTCAATTTCAACTTATAATTAATAATTTTTCATTGTCCGAACTACCTTCAACTCTTTCTAACTTTGTCATCATATTTTTTGTCACAGTCCAATAAACAGTAAGTTATAGCAGGAAGTACTTTGTTGTCTTAAAATGTTTATGTTTTAGTTTTTCTTCTATACTGATCGGAGCCAACGAAGTAAAATGCATACATACAGGGTTATGGGTTGGGTCTATCGGCAAAAGTTAAACTCACTCATTGTAAAAGTACACACAAGTTTTTAAAATCGTGGTTTTATTCTCAATTTGATATGAGAACGTTCCGCCGTATGTTACTAAATTTAGTTTACTGTAACTAAAGTTTCACCTTCTTAATCGAAAAAGCTAGTAGATTATATTGTCGATAAAAATAATATCTATGTTAATAATCCTATTCACAGTTTTGTTTGAAAAACTCGTTTTTGTTAAACCTGTTTTTGAAAAGCGGTTACGTAGTATTTAGTATATTCTTCCTTTT
Organism: Tomocerus qinae; assembly: GCA_020055645.1. Lineage (NCBI taxonomy): Eukaryota > Metazoa > Arthropoda > Collembola > Entomobryomorpha > Tomoceridae > Tomocerus > Tomocerus qinae. The sequence goes on from CM034548.1 coordinate 32,590,918, forward strand.
GTATCATATATTGTGACAAATTTTATCGAAGCAGTACATCACAAGTGTGGTTATGATTTGTAAAATTAAGACTTCCAAATTCTATCATCAGTTTAATTTCGAGTTGTCGATGTCATTGACAAAAATTAAAATTGTGAAATATATCGCTATTTATTTTAAAACTTCCTGTAGAATCTGAAAGGGGTTTTGTGTATTAGTTATGTGAGTTTTGTAAGATAACGTTGTATTACTACACATACTATACTACTGTTCAAATATATTTGTATCTATTTTCGTTTTGACTAGAGTAAACTGAGATATATATTCATAATGTATGAGTTTCTTTGCATGAGTTAATTTATTATCTATAGAAAGTCATTTAGCATGAAAAACGATGGAGTGTCTAAGGGTTGCTGATTACCGATTCATTCATGAGGTATAAAGCAAGTAGAGAGCTAATTGGCTACCAGTTACCACCTTCGAATATCCAGGAATATAAATAAGAGAGCACATTACATAATTTTATCAAAAACTTGCATTTCCAGACAAAGTGAGAGAGATCTTGCAATTTTTCAGCTGCATTTGATAAGAAATAAGAATGCATTGGTGAATGACTAGAACAACTATTGAACGACAAAATTTCAGTTTTGGTATAGGTACCACAATTATGATAAGGTAAATAGTTTATTGATTGGATTTTATAATCAAAAATTTTCTAACCGCTAAATTATTTTCTTGGTAATTTAATGATGATATCCAATTTTAAATATAAATATTTTTTTGAGTTGCAAAATTTTTATACCAAATACTAAATTCTAAAGCGTAAATATTAGATATTCATTAATATTAAATATTAGGATGGAGGATATGTATTTGATTAACCAAGAAATTAGTTTTGAGTAAGAAACTGAAGACATTGGAAAATGCAACATGATGAGTAATTATCTAAGCAACGTAGTCTCAAATACGATTTCAAGAAATGGAACAAAGTAATTTTGTAACACCAAGTGTGCCTTTTAGAGCATCTTGTACGGCGAAAGTGTTTCTGAATATCTAGATTTTCATTCCATTATCTCATTTGAGATGTTGTTTCGCAACATTATAAATCTCGATTTTATAAAAAAATTTCGTTTTTATTTATTTTTCTAAATTAATTATAATACATAGATGAGGTCAAATAACATAAAGATGAATTGTAATATAGAGACAGATACATTCTTTACAACATCAACTAATGATCAACATCAACTAGTAGATCAGAAATGTCAATTGAAATTGAAACTGTACATGTAGCCTGGAGCCAGGCAGATGCAAGATAGTACCAGGATCCTGGTACATAAGCAGGTCATAGCCACCCACGCCCCTCTCACCGGCGGACCTCGCAAAACTCCTAAGAAATAAGTCCAACTCCGTAGCATAACTATAGATATTCACCTAACATACACATCATCTTTAAATTTACATTGTATACCTATCCACATATATTATATACCGAACAGTAATAACCTTTTAGATGACATATACTTCACTATCATCGTATAATCATTAGTTTCAACGAATAAATACATGCACACATACACATACGTCATAATTTACATATTGCATACAGATAGACATGCACTAGGTGTACATATTTTTATTACATAATATATTATATACTTATCAATTGAAGTACACATCATAATTTACATACTACCTATACATAATAATATTACAAATTAAATAGATACCCATCAAAGAACGGATGCATTTAAATTAGGTGAAGATATTACTTTCTTATAGAACGGAGACTAGTTTTTTTGACGTATCCACGCATATATTTAGTTGACTTAAGTCAAGAAGTGTTAACCAAACGATACGATAGGATAGCTTGTATAAATTATACCATAGCCACCCACGCAGATATTCACCTAACATACACATCGTCTTTAAATTTATATTGTATACCTACCCACATATATTATATACCGAACAGTAATAATCTTTTAGTTGACATTTCACTACCATCATTAGTTTCAACCAATAAATACGTACACACATACATCCATCATAATTTCCACACAAATAGACATGTACTAGGTATGCATAATATTATTACATATTACATATATTATACTCATCAATTGAAACATACACATCATAATCTACATACTAGCTATACATAATAAAATTACATATATTACATAGATACTCATCGAAGAAAAAATGCATTTAAATTAGGTGAAGAGAAGATACATTTCTTTCTCAGAACGAAGAATAGTTTTTTTGACATATCCACCGTAAACATCATATAAGTTGACATAAGTCAAAAAATGTTTACCAAGCGACTTTAACTTTCCACGTTTTATCTATTCCTAACTCTCCACTCCACATTCTATTAGTTAGTATACATCATGGAATATTGACCAAATTATACAATCACTAAATCTACAATACATGTACATATTTTCACATATTTAGCATACAATCACTACATTTGCCGAACAATATTAACTTTTTCTTAAATTAAGATGTACACATTTTCACTGATTAACAGATTAATTTAGTTGACGTAATTCAAGAAATATTCATCAAACAACCGTTCTTCAATTTAGCATATCTACAAATACAACTTACAAACAGATAGGTATGTTTTAATTAAGGTATGCATCAACTCTAGTTTTAACGTCGGTTAGTGTTATTTATATACACGAATATTAGCCTTAAACGTGAAGTGGGTGACACTATGAGACTATATACTAGATAGATTTAAACTACATCTATAACCATTGTGATTATACAGCAGAAATGTATTTTACACTACAATAATGTCAGTACAATACATCTTACACATCTTACTTGGGGAAAGTCATACATACATTGACTATGAAGATTAGGAGGTATGAATAAAATCAGATTAAAGCTGCTTATACCTAAGTACTTCACCTATATTACATATTCCCAACGGTGTACCATATTCGAATATCTACATACTATGTAGGATTTATCGCTATCCTATTATCTATTTAAACTGGGAATAAAATACTACTTGATCGCTGTTTTAATTCAAATGTTAATTTATGATGATGCTGGCTGAAGTTAGCATACGTTGAGATTTTATCAGAGACAATATTTGAGTGACTTTAAAACATTCAAATTATTCATCCATTAGCAATAATATTGGTATCTGTAGTTCTATAAATCTGGATGATACACAAATATTATGTCTTTACATGTCTCTGCTCGATTTATGCTTAATTACTGGCCCTCAAATTTTTTTAGGGCATTAAAATGTTGCCTTGTAATAGGTCGACCTACTCTTCCTTTAACAAACATGTAGTACTCAGCCTGTGAGTCAACATAGCCAGCCTTCTTTAGAGCATTGGATTTAACGCCACTTGAGTGAGCATACCAATCGAATCTGCCTAGGTACATAGTAAAATTACCGGCGTTTAGTATTGAAATAACCTGGGCAACCTTGTCGAGATCAATGTCTTTATTACATTCCAAAACCAAAACATTCGTTCTCAACCCACTTGATAGCATCTCTAATGCGTATTCTAGACTAACTTGTTCTAAAACAAGTTGTTCATATACGGTACTGAAATGTCGATAATTTGTTAGTGCCGGCCCTTCAAATCGGATATTTACCACTCTACGCAGGATGGAGTACTTTTTACAGTTACACATTTTTCCACCAATGCTAAAATTAACCAACTTATGGCACTTTCTTAAAAATTCCAAAAAACTTAATGGATTACCCGAGCCAAGTGATTGTACTTGCACATGCAGGGATTTCAACTTTGGCAAAACGGACGCATTTTTTGGATGCGAGGAGGAAATTGAATCTTCGCCAGTATATATGCATAGCTTTTCCACACAGCGGGGCAAGCAATAGAGGTTGACTTCGCCGCTTTTAATAGTCAATTCCCTAATTATCATGTGAGTGGGCTGGTCTATATTATTTTGAGATATAGTCAATGATTTGATAGTGCACTTGGCTGTTGCCCAGTCCATGAGGGTTACACCTTCCAAATGCAATGTATCAACTTTTCTGAAATCCCTCAGTCTAAACTGAATGTAATCAACGTGCTTGTCGTAAATGATCCTCACATCTGTAGCATCTGTAAAATCTATGTAATTATGCAAATAGACTTTGGGAATCAAAGTTTTATCCATGAAAAACTTCGCCTCAAAGATGTCCAACTTATTTAAACGGAGACGCAATCCTGGTTGGAAATTTAAGTCTCCAAAACTAACATGCAACTCTTTAAGACTAGGGAGATGACGCAATGACAACGACCAACGAAAAGCCATTTTAGTGCTTAAGCATAATTTCGTGATCTTGGAATATTTTAGCCAGTTCGACACATTCAATCTTTCAATCGGACGCCCATATCGTAATAATGGATCTTTCAAATGCATCCGCAGTTCGCAAATTTCCTTTTGGTATATGCGGAAGAATTTACTCATTATCTCAGAATCCCAACCCCCATTACATCTTGTGAATTTAAATGCAGAAAACTTTCCCTTGGTTACAGATGCCAAGAATGTGTCAAGAAAATGTGTGGTATCCCCAGTTGTATCATCAATTAAAATCCTTGCCTTTTTTATCAAGGCTTCTTTTCCAATCCGACTCCATTGTGACGAAACGAGACGACATTTTTTCAAATCTTTAATGTTTAGGAACCCAAATAGGTGCGTAACGACCTAATAAATTATGCAACATATTTTAGCTACTACGATGCGATACATACAATTTTAACTAATAAATTTATAACTTTTCATCGCCAATAAATTAATTGAGGTTGTTACCGTATCGATTTCCATTGGATTTTTGCAGATTGTTGAAATAACAGAGCTGCCTGCTTGAACACTTTTACTTCTCATCTCAACGCATTTATTCTTCGCATTAGGCTGTGGCATCATGTAAATTTTCCCTCGGAACTTGCTCAAAGAAATCTTTCCGTGTCAGATTATTAAGAACTCTCAATATGTTCTTATATCTGATTATTGATGTGACGACATAATGAAAAACAAAATATAGCACATTTTCACTATTAAATTAATCTCCTTTTACACTATTTACACTACGATATGAAATGCACCATTTAAAAATTGTTGAAACAGCCATATTGTTTCCAGACGTTGTTCTCAATTTTTAAAACACCGAATAAATAGTCTTTAAACTAGCCCGATATTTGACTTTAGAGGTATATACGGTTAAATTTATTTAAAATAAACCATGTCCAAATGGGTATAAAAAAGTGGTGTGAAATCGCATAGAAAGTTTGAACTGGTCATCTGACGACGTTACACGACGTTTTTAGTGAATTTTTAATGACTTTTTGAAATGTGTGAATTGACCTTGACATAACCTAACTAATAACCTTTTCGAACGAGCTATTTCATGACGTTTTACATTGTCGATAACTAAAGTTACACCAATTTTTAATTTTTGGACCACGCCTACAGGCAGGGGGTGTGTCCGATTTTGTCCATTTTCGAACTCGACCTCGGGTTTCATCCCTACATTACGTACAGAAAGTTTGAACTGATTATCTCAAACCATTTTTGAGTTATCATGCTAACAGACGGACGGATAGACAGACAGATCAGGCATTTCTATAAAGCGATGTTGCACACCACTTAATCTGCCGTACCCTAACTATCTAAGCTCATAATAATTTCTCGTAACATATTGGATGGGCTTGTATGATTTGTCCTCATTTTGGTCACCCGTCAGACCTTTTTTATATCATTTGTGATTTGACGCTTTGAAAATATAAAAAAATAATGTAACAAACATTATTTCCGGCTAAATTACTTGAAATATCGGAAGTAGGTTTGTCTACACTTGTGTAATAATTCTCTTACTATCTAATTCTCTGTTGAATTTTGCAATTGCAACTTTTGAGTATTGCATAATATTAACTTAAGATGCAAATCGATATTTTTCCTCGATACTTCACTTTTATTACTAATAGCCAATAGCCAGAGGTATTGAAGTTATATTACCTATACTCTTTTACTATATATTTATAAAAATACTCTTTATTTTTACCTATGACCTATAACTCACAATAACTGTTAATAAGGTAATGAAAGACAAAATCGTCAAAATTTATTTATCATGGCTTTGTTTTAGGCCTAAGCGTAATATTAGTCGCCTACCATCTTACTACTTAGTCAGACAACGAACGGAGGGCTTATATCATAAAATTCGAGTATTGCATACAATTTCTTAAGTGAACATCATATTGAGCTTAAAGAAAATCCACCATTTTTGTGTTGAAAACATCATTTAATAGTCCTTGAAACGATTTTTCGATTGATATAAGCCTTGCTAATGAAGTTACATGGGAAGTATTTAATTTTGGTTGAGACAGTATGTAATCATAAATACTTAGTGCCATAATAACCCATGTACAATGGATGTAAAAAAGTAGCAGAGGTAACCAAGGCCTTAGATCACAGCTAGCTTTGTCTATCAGGTACATTCGATCCTACACAGCTTGAAAATTTGATGAGTCAGTTGGAGGACAGCTGTATGATTGGTGGTAAAAGTAGGCGCGACCAATTGTAATAGCACAAATTGTACTCCCGCTTACGTCACACAGCATAACTCCGCCCTACTGAAATTTAAGTTCGAATCGAATGTACCTGTATAAAGAAGAAAATTTTAAATCTACCGCCTTGGGAGATAACCACGTTAAATGACGTTTTTATTGGAATTTTCAAACGACCTTTGACCTTTTGACCCAGATGGCTTGACATTGATCTGATCTAACGAATAACCTTTCGAACGAGCTATTTCATGACGTTCGACAATGTTGAGAGCGAAATTTACACCAATTTTTAGTTTTTGAACCACGCCCACAGGCAGGAGGTGTGTCCGATGTTAACCATATTCAAACTTGACCTCAGTTTGTATCCCTAGATTACGTTCAGAAAGTTTGAACTGGTTATCTCAAACTGTTCTTGAGTTATCGTGCTAAAGGACAGACAGACAGATCAGGCATTCCTATAAAGCAGCTCCGCTACTTAATAAGTGACTTCGGACCATTGGATCATAAACGACAATTTTCTTATAATCCCTTCAGATATCTTTAAACGGTGCATAAAAATTTCAAACTATAAAATTGCAGTTGCTAGAGTTGTCTGTTAATTTTTCTGGCACAAGACCAAGCGAATAAATAAATGTCGTTTAAATGACTTTTTAACTACTTTCATTGAACATTCAAATACAAATCTTAATTAGAAATATTTTAGAGAAAATAGAGCATTATAAACTTATTTTAATGTGTGGTTTGTGTATCTCTCCTAAGTATTCACTATAATTTACCATTTTTACCATTAAATGCATTTTTTACCATTAAGTGGATTTTACCACTGTGATGGTAAACAATTCTAAAAATTTTATAAAGCAGAATGACGATGATGTTGATCTAACCAAACCTTTGGACGTATCCTCTGACGACGACGCTGAAAAATAAATTTCTTCTATTTAATATACTCATTCAGTATAAATTTATAATTTAATTTAGGAATTAATACAAAATTTGACATTGATTTTTTTAAAATTTGCCCTTCGAAATATAGTTCCCCACATCATAATAATTCCCCATGTGGAGAACTATAAGAATATTTTTGACCAAAAAATGGTCTCCAAATGGGAGTTCCCCTGGGAAACTAAATCGATTAATACGGTATATCAATATGGAATATGGGTTATAATATCAAAAATACCTTGGCTAAATACCTATATACTGCAATATTTAAAGTATAAACTTAGCACAATATATTTCAGCTTATTTCAGCACAATACGGAAAAAATAAGGAAAATACATGAAAATCAAAATTGTCGCTTATGATAAAATGGCCTTTGTCGCTTATGATAAAATGGCCTTTGTCGCTTATGATAAAATGGCCTTTGTCACTTATGATAAAATGGCCTTTGTCACTTATGATAAAATGGCCCCAATTCATTTTAAAAGTGTCGCTTATGATGATATGGTTCTCATAATATTAGACATGTTCAACCTACAAATAAGCCTTGGATAAAAATGTGCACCGTGGTCCCAGAGTACCCAGTTTGACAATGCACTAATTCGTTACTTTCTAACCCTAACGAACAACATTCCTCATTGTTCTATGCAAGAGTATTATCATTACTTTTTGTCAATCAGCTCTGTAGTATCCATTAAAATTTTTGTTGAGGATTTAAATCACAAATGAATGTAATATATGTTATTAGCTACACACATGGAAATGTAAATATTTCTCCCCACTTGGTGGCCTGACTAGAATTTTAATTGCCTTAATTTCTATACAAATATGCATATGGCTATGGTTGTAATTTTCTTGTTAAAATTAGTATTATAAACTTTTATACTTACCAGAGATCACTTTTGGTCGGAAATTAGACAATCTCTCAGTTAGCACTTAGTCCTTCACTCAACCGTACACGAAGAAAATTGCAAATGTCTGTTATCTTCCAGTTGTTTAGTGAAGATGTAAGACTAAGTCTTTCGGGTTAAAGATGGAGATATGGAAAAATGTTGGTGTTAGCTGAATGACTTTCACAACGCTGGGCAATGATGCTTATTTCGCATTGGCTAATGGTATTCAGATTATTTCGTACATGAAAGTAGTGACAACTTGTATATGTGTTATATGCCATACGAGATATACATTTGCATATACAAGACGTCACTACCCTCATATACGAAATATTTTATACTAGTTATCCGCGATCCAATAAAATGAAGTATGACGATCCTGGGATGTCAGTAATTTCGAGGATCTTCGGTTTGAACAACTATACGCCGGTCCGTTACACCCACTTGATCATTCTCCTAGACCTAATTCTTAGGAAAAGAAGATGGATAGCTGTCTGTCTTGTCCGTACGTATATGTGGTAGACTGGGATGGATATAATGGCTCTCTCAGACTGGATAGGGGAATACCTTTGGTCATAATTATATGATAATTACTAAACGGTAATAACCAGACAGATGATACTAGCACCAATTAAAACTAGTCTAATTATCCTAGATTTAGACTTCTCACCTTGTTAAATATGAACTAGAAAATTAAGAGCTCAATGTGAATGTTAATGTACGTAATTAGAAATGAAATGAATAATTTAAGAAATTAACTATAGTCAAATTTGAATTCAGAATAAAAGTTTTTGAATGGATTATCATTAATGACTTTAATTAATTAGTTTCTTCGTGCAAAGCAAAGATGTATGTATTTGGTTTGACTTGATAGCTTAATTAACATGGCAGCACAGATTAGCTCCAGAGTAATATAAGATTTAAGCGATTGTTCTCTTTCAGATGTCACAAATAAAACTCTCGATATTCTGGTTTCTCTTGTGTATGCTTTATGTTAAGTAAGCTTTATGAAGATTTCCTACGCAAAGAAAATATTGGTGTTGGAACAGCCCAAGATTCGAGTGAAGAATGATAAGAGCAATGAAATGTGGTTGGGTTTCTCCTATGCTACTTACTTGGAGTGTAAGCAAAGAGAAAGTGAATTACATAAACACCCAATACTTCCTGCCTGCGATTCATCTTTTCATCCTGCGTTCACCCCAACCAAAATTTTCAAGGGGCAAAAGAAACTGTCTCTATAATAATGTTGCTGACGTCTTATTGTTTGACTTTCAGATGTCCTAGATACACTTAATAAGAAAAACTTACCTGCATCGCGTCTTATACTAAACATGCGACTTATACAACAGTTATCACATAGTATTAAATATCTTCTCGAAGCTCCCAGACAGCATTATTTGATGTAATGGAATATGGAATAAGTCTTCTGACTATATAACGACGCTGCGTACTCTATCATTATTTTTCATCTGTAGGAAAATTATAGAGATCAAATAATTGCAACAAACGGAAAGGTAGACTACAGATTCCAGGGACCTTTTCTTAATAATGTCATGTAACTTAAGTAAGTAAATGATATGAAATCTTCTTCATTTCTGCTTATTTGCTTTGTGTTTTTGTATTCACCATTCATGTGGGTTTCCTGTCAATTACTTGAAACCGTCGCAAAACATAATCACCAAATAACTCTAATATGAGGAGCTACTTGATAGTATACAATAACAAGACAATAATTGGCGAAAGAGATAAAAGGATACTATTACAACGGATTAAAATTGTTCACTACGTACATAACCTCTTGTGTCATCCTTTACACTTTATATATTTCATACAATGTAGTTCGTACTGAGAATTCAGTCAACGATTTCCACTTTCTCCACTAAACAACTTACGGAATGCAATGCACAAATAGTTCTACATACACAAATAATAATTCTTTTCACAGCTTTGTTTAGTGTGTAATGCATTAAACTACAAATTGTTAATAAACATTCAAAGCATTATCTCGGCTGAATTAAAAATTTTCCTGCGTGAATTGAATAAATTTCACGGCACAAAATAACATACATACAGCAAGGGCAGCCTAGAAAACCGAGTCGGTTTCTTATTTAAAAAAGATAATTTGACAAAATCAACATGTTACTAGATTAAAGGTCAGAGTAAGATATTATAACTATGGTGGACACCACTTAGTCCTTTGTAATCGAGACTAAAGTTCATCTAATAGCATCTTATAGGATGCAAGATATCATAAGATAAAATAATATAATCTATTCTCTTAAACCAAACTACTAATAACCATAAAATTAAAAACCGTAGCCGTAAAATTATGTGGATAAATTGGGACTGTTTAGCATAAAACTACCTGATTTAAAACAATTGAAGATTTATAATTTCACAATGATAAGATTTACTATTATACTACGTCTACGCGATGCAATGTTATAATGAGAAATATGAGAATTTTTGTGCACTGCATTACGTTAGGTTCAACCAACTTTTGCTATTCTTTGTCATCTTCCCTATCTAAGAAAGGAAGTGGTTGAGGAAATGAAATTAGGGAAGCATTGACTAAATCATCCGCAAGAACGTACATAATATGATAATACGTACAAAGTGAAACAGGAGAACAGGGAATAGGGGGCTATGTAGATATATTTCATATTAACCTTTTGAACTAGTATCTGTTCATCGCTTTTGTAACTCCATAATAATAAGGACTATCAAATTACAACTTTTGTCAATAATTTGGGTTTATATTATGTGGCGAATTTCTTTTGTATTGGCATGATAGGTTTCTCCCAAGAAAATCTACATGAATTTAGAATACAAACAAATACAAAGAGACACAAAGCAAATTAGTAAAATTGAAGAAGGGTTCATGTCATTCACTTGCCATGTTACATGATATTTATAAAGAAAGGGATCTGTAATGTGTCTTTCAGTTTGTTGGAATTATTTGATCTCTATAATCTTCGACAGATGAAAAATAATGATAGAATGTATTGCGTCGTTATACAATCCAACGACATATTTCACATTCAATTACACCAATATAACTGTCTGGAAGCTTCAAGAAGATAAATTATTTAACATTGTGTCATACCATAACTGTTATGTATTGGTGGTACATGAACAAGAAATCGCAGGTGAGTTTTTCTTATTATATTAAGTAGGTCATCTAAAAGACAAGTATTAAGACGTCATCCAAATTATTATAGGGACTTCTTACGCAACTTATAAGTTCAGTCCAATCCCTAAGTGTAACTCTTTACATTACCAGTCCAATTCTAAACTTTAGTCCATCACTTAGCAAGTGGTAGACTATTAAGGAGTGATTTCCAGTGTTCGGTGACCAGCTGGCTGGTCGGCTAAAATTACTGGCGAAAATGGCCGGCCTACTCATTATACCCCCATTTGGCATAATTGGCTTGTTGTCCAGGTTAAATTATCATCCATATCAAATAAGCAACCGGGAGTCTCTTTCATTATCGCTTTAACTATATTGCGTTCCGTTCATAGTGAACACACGACTTTTCACTCCTAGCATTTGACCCTTGACCTTTAGCTAGCATAACCTGCTTATCAGTTTATTGAAGCCTATTACGAGAAAAAGAGCTATGGAGCTACACAGTACAATGATAAAAAATAAGTTACACCGATTTTTAGATTTTGAACCGCTCCCTGGTCAGCGGATGGAGTCGATTTAGCCCATTAACAAACTTGACTTTTGTTTTGACCCTAAAAAGTTTGAACGAATTATCTACATCCGTTCTTCAGTTATCGAGGATAGTAACAGACGGACAGACAGCAAACGGGCATTCCCATAAAGGAAGTAGCTGACGGTACAGAATAAAATGAATTGGGGCTTATTTTACTCCAATACGTTCTTTCCTTTACGTTGCTTGAATAAATACTTAGAGCAGCTTTGCTTCCTATATAATAGCTGTGAGTTAAGCCGTGTGATTAGTCGGTATGCATATTATGTGAAATAAAAACCAAGGATGGAACATAATCGGATAACACGATGAATATAGACAACAGTAGTATGCTACTGCCAGGCATCGAAAAAATTTAAATTTCCACAGTAACAAGCTCCTCCCACTTTCTAATTTCCACACTTTAGCTCCGCCCCCAACCCACGCCCCCTTCGGGGGCGTGGCTTGGAGGCGGGGCTAGCCCAGATTTCCAGTGCAACATAATTTTTTTATTCCAATTTTTCCCGAAATTTTCTAGTTTTTTCCCAAAATTCCAGTTTCCCCGCAATGTACCAGTTTCTTCCCAAAATTCCAGTATTCCCGAAATTTTCCATTTTTTTCCCAATTTTCCAGTTTTTTCCCTAAATTTTTATTTTCATAAAAATTTTCCACTTTTTTTCCAAACTGCCAGTGTGTCCCTAAATTCCATTTTTGCCCAATTTTCCAGTGTTACCCTAAACTTCTACTTTCACCAAGTTTTTCCAGTTTTTTCTCAAATTTCCATTTTTTCAAATTGCCAGTTTTTTTCCAAATTGCCAGTTATTTTGCAAATTGCCAGTTTTTTTCCAAATTGCCAGTATTCTTCCAAGTTACCAGCTTTTTCCTAAATTTATATTTTCATTAAAATTTCCAGTTTTTTTAAAGCTTTCCAGTTTCTCCCAAATTTTCAGGTTCCTCCGAATTTCCCGCTTCCCTAAATTTCCAGTTTTTCAGAAATTTTTATTTTTACTCCAAATTTCTGAATTAAAATGGAAAATTTCGGGAATACTGGAATTTTGGGAAGAAACTGGTACATTGCGGGGAAACTGGAATTTTGGGAAAAAACTAGAAAATTTCGGGAAAAATTGGAATAAAAAAATTATGTTGCACTGGAAATCTGGGCTAGCCCCGCCTCCAAGCCACGCCCCCGAAGGGGGCGTGGGTTGGGGGCGGAGCTAAAGTGTGGAAATTAGAAAGTGGGAGGAGCTTGTTACTGTGGAAATTTAAATTTTTTCGATGCCTGTTCCACACTAAGCCCCGCCCCCGAAGGGGGCGGGGCTTAGTGTGGGAGGAGCAACGTCTGATTTCCACAGCAACCACGTTGCAAGGTTGCAAGAGATTTTCGATGCCTGGCTACTGCTACCTAACTAAAATTAATAATCTTTACTCTACATAAAGATAAAGTGGGGCATGCGCATGGGATTCTTTCGCTATTCCTGAATAAATGTTTGTATCTTCTATGTCCGTAATATTTTGTAATTAATGAGTAAGGGTAATATTTTGTAATTAATGAGCAAGGACTAGGCTATCAATACTGAGTCCAATCAACGGTCTATGAAATTCGGGCCAATGCGCAGTCGCTATAAATTTACTGATTTCAACATTTTCTAGCACACTTTATGTGTGCTAGGATTCAACTAGTGAAATCATGAACATGAATGAAATACGATACTGCACTGCATTTCTTACTGTTACATTTCTAATTGTATAATTAAAATAAAGAATCTTTAATAGAATAAAGAAATATCCGTTCCTCCATTGTAAATCATTTTAGAATGCATCCTGCTTATAAATTCTAACTGGAATCTAAATGGATCTATCATTTTAATTGAAGATGACATGATTATGATTTTATGGGAACGCACGTATTATAATCTCTATTACTCGGAAAACTAAACACTAAATAGCCTCATCCTTTGATTAAGTCAGATTATGATAAATTAGGTTAGGTTCTTAGGGTATAAATAATATGCAAGAGAATTCTAAACAACTTTTGACTAATTACTATACATAAAATTATTTCTTCCTATGTTGCGTGTCTCTATCTATCAATGACATAAAAATGGGACAATGCGGTTTTTTGATATGTACATGTGTTTATTTTTCTAAATTTACTTTACATAGATTAACTAGGTCAAATAACACCAAGATGAATTTCAATTTTTAAGAGTGAGAGAGATACATTCGTAACAACATCAACTAAAATGAGCTTTAATAATAGGAGATCAAAGGAAAGTACCAGCAATCTGATCAAAATCCTCAATTGAAACTGTACATGTAGCCAGGCAGATGCAAGATATTACCAGGAGAGGTCAAATAAAGATAAACAAAATAAAAATATATAAGGTGTGCATAGGTAGTAAGTACCCAGATAGCTTGTGCTTGTATAAATTATACCATAGCCACCCACGCAGATATTCACCTAACATACACATCGTCTTTAAATTTATATTGTATACCTACCCACATATATTATATACCGAACAGTAATAATCTTTTAGTTGACATTTCACTATCATCATTAGTTTCAACCAATAAATACGTACACACATACATCCATCATAATTTCCACACAAATAGACATGTACTAGGTATGCATAATATTATTACATATTACATATAATATACTCACCAATGGAAACATACACATCATAATCTACATTACTAGATATACATAATAAAATTAATATTTCATAGATACTCAGAGAAGAAAGCATGCATTTAAATTAGGTGAAGAGAAGAGACATTTCTTTCTCCAGAACGAAGAATAGTTTTTTTGACATATCCACCGTAAACATCATATAATATAAGTTGACAGAAGTCAAAAAATGTTTACCAAGCGACTTTAACTTTCCACGTTTTATCCTTTCCCAACTATCCTAACTTTCCACTTCACATTCTATTAGTTGGTATACATCATGGAATATTGCCCAAATAATATATTCTCTAACCCTACAACACATTTACATAGTTTTACATATTATCCTTGTAGCTAATCTAGATACATCTCTAATCTCTATTACATTTACCAGAATTATCCATTTACATACTCATTTAACTGAAGTCACAACATTTGCCGAACAACATTAACTTTATCTTAAATTGAGATGTACACATTTTCACTGATTAACACATTAATTTAGTTGACTTATTTCAAGAAATATTCATCAAACAACCGTTCTTCAAACGTGGACATCTACAGACATATGTTATAACCTCTACAATAGAAACAGATAGGTATGTTTTAATTATGGTATACATCAACTCTATTTTTAACGTGTGCATTCTGTACCGAATACATTATTTTTATATAATGAGGGAAGCGGTAGGTGTTATTTATATACATGAATATTAGCCTTAGAAGTCAAAGTGGGTGACAATATGAGACTACTAGATAGATGTAAACTGCATCTAATATAATCATTGTGATTACACAGCAGAAATGTATTTTACATTACAATAATGTCAGCACAATATCATATTACTAGGGGACTATGAAGATTAGGAGGTATGGATAAAATCAGATTAAAGCTGCTTGTACCTAAGTACTTACACCTAACACATATTCCCAACGGTGTACCTTGTTCGAATATCTACATACTATGTAGGATTTATCTATTATCTATTTAAACTGGGAATAAAATACTACTTGATTGCTGTTTTAATTCAAATAGTAGTTTATGACATAATAAGTTGTAATGATGCTAGCTGAAGTTAAGTTAGCATACGAACGTAGAGACAATATTTGAATGCCTTTGAACATTCACATTATTCATCCATTAGCATGCAATGTTGGTGTCTGTAGTTCTAAATCTAGATGATACACATAAATATGCCATTAATGTCTCTTTTCGATTTATGCTTGATTACTTGCCTTTAAGTTTCTTTAGTGCATTAAATTGCTTTTTTGAGATAGGTTTTCCTCTTCCCATAACAAACCTGTAATACTCAGCCTTCGTGTTGACAAGGCCAGCCTCCTCTAGAGCATTGGATTTAACGCCTTTTGAGTGAGCATTCCAATTGAATCTGCCCATGTATATAATAAAATTCCTGAGGCTTAGTATAGAAATAACCTGGGCAGCCTTACTAGGAAAAATGTTTTCTTTACATTCCAAAACCAAAACATTTGTTGTCAACCCATTTTTTAGCATCCTTAATGCGTAAGGAAGTGTTACTCCTAATAAAACAACTTTTTGATATTTGACATGAATACGTCCATAATTTGTTAGTGCCGGCCCTTCACATCTGACATTTCGGACTGTAGGCGGGATGCGGCACAATTCACATCTACCCATTTTTCCACCAACACTAAAATTAACGAATTTAGGGCTCTTTCTTAAGCAGCGCAAGAAACTGAATGGAACATGCCGCATTCCAACCGGGGCAGATTCTACTTGTACATGCAGTGATTTCAAGTTTGGCAAAACGGACGCATTCTTTGGTTTGACGGAGAAAATTGAAGCTTTGGCAGAATACAAGCAGAGCCTTTCCACAGAGTGGGGCAAGCAATAAAGGTATACTGTGCCACTTTTAATAGTCAAATCTGTAATTTTCATGTCAGTGGGCTCGACTATTTTATTTTGAGATATAGTCAATGATCTGATAGTGCAATTAGCTGTTGCCCAGTCGATGACGGTTACACCTTCCAAATGCAATGTATCAACATTTATGAAATCCGTCAGACTTAACTTATTACGATGAATGAACGTCTTGGCAACAATTCTCACATGTGTGGCATTGGTAAAATCTATGTAATTGTGCAAAAACACGGTGTCCATAACCCTGTCATCCAAGTAAAAATACGCCTCAAAGATGTCCAACTTATTCAATCGGAGGCGTAATCCCGGTTGAAAAATTAATTTTCCAAAATTAACGTGCAACTCTGTAAGACCAGGGACGTGACACAATGACAACTTCCAGCGACAATACCTTATAGCGGTTAAGCATAGTTTAGTTATCTTGGACCTATGAAGCCAGTGCGACACATCAAAATTATTAAGTGGATAGTCATATCGTGTTAATGGATCTTTCAAATGCATTTGCAGTTCTCCAATATACCTTCTGTATATGCGGAAGAAACTATCCATTACCTCAGACTTCCAACCCCCATTACATCTTTCGAATTTAAAAGCAGAAAACTTTGCCTTGGTTGCAGATTTAGCAAACGTGTCAACGTATTGGCTGGTGGTCCCGGTTGTAACATCAACTAAAATCATGGATTTCTTCTGTAATATAGTTTTTCCAATCCGACTCCATTGTGGCGACACGAGACGGCAATTTTTCAAATCTTCAAAGCTTAGGAATCCAAAAACGTGCGTAATGACCTAATAAATTATTCAACATATTTTAGTTACTACGATGTACATTTTAACTATACTCCCGCACATGAAATAATAGAAACCATAATGTATGAACTGATTTGTTATGAAATAATATACAGACTTGTTGAGATTTGCCCCATTTAGGTAAAGTTTAAGACTGGGTTCTGGTTAGCTGCGTTATCAGAGTGCGAATTAACACACGGTGGTACATACATACCGACATACCGAATTTCACCGCGCAATGGCGGTACACTTATGGTTAACATCCTTCTGTTCTACGTGTTGGATGTATGTGGTTCACTTTCACCCTAGTTGAACCCTAGCACATGCAGTGTGCTAGAAAAATGTTGAAATAAGTTAATTTCTAGAGACTGCATATTGGCCAGAAATTCATTGACAGGCCGATGATTTCAACTTTTTCAACAGCATTTCAATACTCCTCTGCCTGCGCCAGCGTACTAATACGAATTTTTCATAGGGAGACATTCGAGGCAGGCTAACTGTCCTCAGGATTTGTCAATCCCTATGTATCCTTTTCCCTTTTGGTTGAAAAATAGTCAGAAAGGATAGCTCAAAAACCTGAAACTTTTGGGGAAAAATTATAGATACAAAACGGATAGATTATTCTTCGAACTACGTTGCGTTAATTCAGCAACTCTGTCGGAGGGCCGGTTCTCCCGCTAGACACCGAAGATTCGGTGGTCCCATTGTTTGGTCATCATAATCATAATGCAATTGTCAACTTAAGTTTCTCTAGATACAGTGTATAGTAGTAGTATAGTATTATTTCAAATCTCTATCATTACGTGTCTTACGTCCACTCACTCTACTTTGGCATAGTAATACACAAGGTGACCGAATCCCGTCGCCTGGTACTAATTCAAAGGATTTAAATTACTAAGTGCAACCATTGGGTGCAACCACAACACTAACCTATCATTCCCCTGACGGGGGTTGGGGGGCAGAGCCCCCCATAAAACCTAATTCTGATATCATTCGATAGAGTATTTTATTAAAGATTTTGAGAATAAATGATAATATACATTTTACGGATTCCAGCTATGGGAAAAAAATTCTAGGGATCGAAAATAATTTTAGAAATAGGGAAATATTCCAGGAGTAGAAATAGTTTTAAAAATGAGAAAAATAAATATTTCAGGAATAAAAAATATTTTTTTGCGTATAACAGACCTAAAATATTCTTGCTTCACTGAGAATATTTTACCTAACTTTCAGTACTGCGCTACATTACATATTAACTATTTATAAACAATAAAAACTATAAAATAAAATATTAAAAGGTAAAAACCTTAAAAAACTCATAGGGAGACGCAAGGATAACTAGAAAACAAGGAAAAATGAATTTTCTGGATAATCAAAATAGGGTGTAATTTAATAAAAAAGATGCCCCAGTCTCCCGGTTGAAATCACATATTCCAAATCATCTTTTCACGATAATTGAGGGGCAGTGTATAAGAACTTAGTGTATCAAATTGACCTCAAATAACAATTAAAATTTTAACATATTTCCTATATAAAACACGTTGGTTGCCAATAACTACCACTTTAGTTTCAAAATTTTAGTATGGAGATACCAGGTTCTTATATACGGCCCCTCAATTAATAAATAAGTAAACTATAAATATTATATTGAAAATTATTTGGGCTGATTCAAAAAGGTACTCCTAAAATGGATTAAAATTATGAAAATATCAGACTTCATAAGAAAGAAAATGGATATCTTTCAAATAAACATAAAATGCTTTAAAGTCGTGATTGTATTGTCTGAAAATTATCTAAATGACAATACTTTGATTTGACATGGCAATGCTTTTACACTAGTAGAAGTAAAATAGGTGCCTGGGAATGCCTCAGGATCAGGTTGACTTTGACAGATACCAGGTGGTGACAATCGGAAATTTGGCCTTCAACAACCAGTTAATTGTTTACAGCGAATAAGCACATTGTCATGATTACGATACCACTATTTGCAGTTTGAGACTTACATTTGTCCCCACCTAATATATCATGTGGAATTGGGGTCGTTGAGATTTAAGACATCTTGATCTTGATAACGACCAGATTGCAACACCCACACTATTTCTTCCCACCTAAAATAATTTTTCTCCAAAATCTCTGCTACTGAAAGAACATGCTACTCTATAGTTGGTAATGGTAAATACTTCTAAATACCACTTATCATATGGTAAGATTGCAAATTGAAAACCAATTTTCACATTTCACAATGATCCAAAAGCAATTTCAACCGGGAGACTGGGGCATCTTTTTTATTAAATTACACCCTATTTTGATTATCCAGAAAATTCATTTTTCCTTGTTTTCTAGTTTTCCTTGCGTCTCCCTATGAGTTTTTTAAGGTTTTTACCTTTTAATATTTTCTAATGCAAGACCGTCACAGTATTTTATTGTGCAACTCCACTTCAGCTTTATACTATTGGTATGATATATTGTAAAGTGCGTTAAGATGAATAAGTTTGATTAATGCATGAAAAAATTCATCTCATAGATGAACGCAGAAGACATAAAGGCAATTAACTTTTAACTGAATAGCCGATTAACCGTATAGTTTGCCAGTAAGAGGCTCCAACAATATCATCAAAATCGAACCATAAAATCCAAAAATATGGGTGACCAGGGGACACAGTCCCCCTAAATTCCAAGAAAAAAAGGAATTTTTTGTCAAAAAAGATTTAAAAACGAAATATTTTTGCTAATATATTTTAGTGTGCCCCCTTCCTGGATACGTGCCTGGAGGGAAGCATCTATAATATAATCTCAGACTTGGAAAAAATAACCTGTCTATATATGTCTGTTCGTGTGGTAGGGAGAGCCTGGGGAGCCTGCATATATTACGTAACGCAAAACCCCCACCCCCATTTGTAACGCAAGTGTTGACTGCAACACATTTGAGTACCTCCTCCTCCCATCAACTGCACACGTAATGTATGCATGTTCCATAAAAGCAAAATGCGCAAGTCCAAATTAATGTTTTCAATATGTACCCTAGCGCATACCTCCATGTACTAAATTTAGCACATGAAGGTGTGCGTTGGAGTACATTATTGAAAACATTAATTCTTCTAAACAACCGAAATGAGTCGTTTCATAATATTATTGCAACATTAAAATAATAATAGAAATTTACATAAGAAGGTTGAATGGTGGTGAGTCGTGATTAAATGAAAATGATTAGCGAAAGGGAACGTTTCGTAATGGTCGCAATGTGCCTTATTAAATAGCATTTCAAAACTTCCAATACAAATTGGTTCCCCTATATCGACAAACTTGTTTAGCATTTTTTAGTAGAGCTGAGCTGGGTTTACTTTTTTACTACCCTCTTGATTCCTTTGGCAGTTGGCACACCTTTTTTAGAATTAAATAACAGTCTGGGTAACCAACTATTTATTCTTTAAAAATATTTATTCGTAAGTTGACTCATGCGGTTTGTTTGTTTTTTATCTAAAATCCCACGGGGAATCTAATTTTTTTTGATTTTGAAAGGGAGCATTTTGGTGACTTTTTGGGATTTTTTTCAAAAATGGAGTGTTTCATTGTTCCCTGTATTCGGCGATACGATCTACAGTTATTATTTTGGTTTAGGAAATTCTTTTTTAGCACGAAGTTGGGGCTGCAGCTAATTTTTCCAACCAAAAGTATATTAATTTAAATAAACTTTGTATTTCCAAAGTTAACATAATAACGCAATGGATCTTTTCGAAATTGTTTTTATTACTGTGTTGGGTGGCCTGCTGAATTTCTCGTGAGTGCTAGGTTTGCCCCTTAGCTGGGTTCACTAGTGGACTATAAAAACCTTTCATCGTTAATAAATTAATTGAGGTTATTACCACATCGATTTCCTTTGGATTTTTGCAGCTTCTCGAACTACCAGAGCTGCCTGCCTGAGCATCTTCATTTCTCATCTCAACGTCCTCGTTATCCGAATTAGGCTGCGACATCCTGCAGTAAATTTTCCCTTGGACCAAGAACTCCTTCCTTGTCAAATTATTAAGAACTCCGAGGTGTTCTTATCTGATTATGGGTGTTCCGATATGAATGAAAAATATAATATAACACATTGTCACTATTAAATTATCCTCCTGTTACACTACGATATGAAATGTACCATTTAAACATTTTCCACGTAGTAATTTGTCACATTTACATGTACTGTACATGTAAAATAAAAGCAAAAAAGGTGAAGAAGTAACTTTTTTGTTCCCTGGTGGGGAGATATACCCCAACCACAAATCACAACAAGCAAATGGCAAAGATAATACGTTAAGTGGCTGAACTAGGGGCAACGGGGAAGGGGGCAACGGAGGCAACAGGGGCAATTGAGGCAACGAGATCCCGCTGCCTAAATCTAGCCAAAAAGGCAGAAGTAAGGTTTTTTTAAAGCTTAAGGCTATCTCGAACAGTATTTGCACAACTCTCGTTACGCGACTAAAATTACCTTATGTTTCTGGGATATGTCACAATTCGAAACTTATCAAAAAAATCATATGCCTCCACTGTTCTTTGAATGAGTATTCTCATTACTTCCTGTCAATCAGCTCACTAGTATCCTTTAAAATTTTTGTTGTGGATTTAAATCACAAATGATATGCAATATTCATGTTATTAGGCACACATATGGAATGTAAATTGTTCTCCACATTTAGTGGCCCACTGTCCAGACTAGAATTTTAATTACCTCAATTTCTACAAATATGCAATGTACATGGTTGTAATTTTCTTGTTAAAATTAGTATTATAAACTTTTATACTTACCAGAGATCAGGTTGACAAAATTGGTCGGAAATCGAACAATCTCTCAGTTAGTACTTAGCTGCTCCTCAACCGTACAAGAAGAAAATTGCAAAATTAAATGTCTGTTATCTTCCAGTTGTTTAGTGAAGATGTAAGACTAAGTCTTTCGGATTAAAGATGGAGATATGGAAAAATGTTGGTGTTAGCTGAATGACTTTCATAAGGGCGGGCAATGATGCTTATTTCCCATTGGATGATAATGACGGTGGCAGGTTGTCAGAAGTTTCGATGCTATAGCTTTTTCAGGTTTGAACAACTATACGCCGGTCCGTTAACCCCACTTTATCATTCCCCTAGGAGACTATCTCTTAGGGAAAGAAGATGGACTGATGTACCTATTTACCGATACGTGCGATGCACAAATACGAACTGAATGAAAATCCACGCCACTCCGCTCGTATTCACCGCCTACGTTTATTACGGGGCTTTCCAATTCCCTACCTTACAGGGAAAAGTCTTTCTTCGCCTTTCTTTAGAGGCTATTCCGCCATTTCTGTTTACCATACACACAAACTAGTCCTTAGTTCACAGTGGAAGGGGAGGTGAAAGGAAGTAATTTTTAACCTTGGGACTTAGATCGCTATAACTTCTATTTCTGTATATGTACTACAATACCTGGGAAAGTTTGACAAGATTAGAAGGCAATCTAGATTTGGATTTCTCACCTTATTAAATATGAACTAGAAAATGAAAAGCTCAATGTTAATGTTAATGTACGTACTCAGAAATGAAATGCATAATTTACGAGCTATTTTAATGGTAAATGATGGTCAAATTAGAATTGGCCAAATTTAATGAAAATCAGTACTATCTGATTAGATTATTATTAATGACCTTCAGAAATTATTAGGTTAAGCAAAGATATCATACTTTCTGTTTTGAGATAATTTACTGCGCAAAGAAATGGTATTCGAACAATCCAAGATTCGAGTGAAGAATGATAAGAGCAGTGAAGTGTGGTTGGTTTTCTCCTATGCTACTTACTTGGAGTGTAAGCAAAGAGAAAGTGAAATACATAAACACCCAATATATACTTCCTGTCTGCGATTCATCTTTTCATCCTGTGGAGCCAAAATTTTCAAGGGGTATACGAATCTGTCTCTATATAATAATGTTGCTGACGTCTTATTGTTTGACTTTCAGATGTCCTAGATACACTTAATATGAAAAACTTACCTGCGTCGCGTCTTATACTAAACATGCGACTTATACAACAGTTATCTCATATAGTATTAAATATCTTCTCGAAGCTTCCAGACAACATTATTTGGTGTAATGGAATATGAAATATGTCTTTTGACTATATAAAAACTCTGTATACTCTATCATTATTTTGTATCTGTTGGAAGATTATAGAGATCAAATAATTGCAACAAATTGAAAGGTAGACTACAGATTCCGGGGACCTTTTCTTAATAATGGCATGTAACTTAAGTAAGTAAATGATATGAACTCTTCTTCATTTCTACTTATTTGTTTTGTGTTTTTTTATTCTCAATTCATGTGGCTTTCTTATCTTCCCAATTGCATGAAACTGTTACAAAACCTGATAACAAAATAACTCTAATATGGGTAGCTACTTGATAGTATGCAATAACAAGACAATAATTGGCGAAAGAGATGAAAGGAGTTGTTTCTGAGAATTTAGTCAATGATTTCTCTTTCCCATTTCGTCGCCCACTTAAATTTCTTACAGCCTAAAAGTCCGAAATGCAATGCACGATTAGAGTTAGATTAGAACTATGGTAAACTACCACTTAGTCCTTTATAATCGAAACTAAAGTTCATGCTGATTGCATCGAATAGGGTATAAGATATAATTCTATTGCTGATTTCAAACAATTAATGATTTTTAATTTCGCTACACTGAGATTTACTACTATTTTTTTAATTTATGGTGATATTATAAGCACATATATGATGCTATACAGCGTGTACACAATGCAATTTATAATGAGAAATATGACAAATGTAGTTGTGCACTGCATTAGGTTAGGTTCAACCAGCTTATTTACTGTAGTTTGGCTTTGTCAACTTCCCTATCTAAGAAAGGAAGTGGTTGAGGAAATGAAATTAGGGAAGAATTGACTAAATCATCCGTAAGAACGTACATAATATGATAATACGTACAAGGTGAAAAAGAAGACACAGGGAATAGGGAGCTAAGTAGATATATATTTCAATTTAACCTTTTGAAATAGTATCTGTTCATCGCTTTTGTAACGTCATAATAATGACTATCAAATTACAACTTTTGTCAATAATTTGGGTTTATATTATGTGGCGAATTTCTTTTGTATTGGCATGATAGGTTTCTCCCAAGAAAATCTACATGAATTTAGAATACAAACAAATACAAAGAGACACAAAGCAAATTAGTAATATTGAAGAAGAGTTTATGTCATTCACTTGCTAAAGTTTTATGATATTCTTAAAGAAGGAGATCTGTAATGTGTCTTTCAGTTTGTTGGAATTATTTGATCTCTATAATCCTCCGACGGATGAAAAATAATGATCATTGAATGCGTCGTTATACAATCATATTATATCAAACGACATATTTCATATTCAATTACACCAATATAACTGGCTGGAAGCTTCGATAAGATATTTAATATTGTGTCATATCATAACTTTTATGCATTGGTATGGTGCATGAACAAGTAATCGCAGGTGAGTTTTTCTTATTATATTAAGTAGGTCATCTAAAAGACAAGTAATAAGACGTCATCCAAATTATTATAGGGACTTCTTACGCAACCTATAAGTTCAGTCCAATCCCTAATATCAGTGTAACTCTTTACATTACTAGTCCAATTCTAAACATTATAACACCAGAGTGGGCTTTATCGTACTTGCAAACCATACCTTACCATACTCAAATCGTAAAATAACCATACCGTACCCTACCCATAATACATGTATTTATGCCTAGACTCACTGGTTCTATATTGTATCACTCACTGGTTCATGTATTATAGTAGTCACTGGTTCTCAATGAACCAGTGACTTAGTGTATCTATATGGACAATGGTTTTTTCTTATAGTTATACTAAAATATGGTTGACGGAAACTAATTGGTTGATAAGTGTCAATATGTAAGTTTTGTCCTAGAACTAGAGATCGGATGATCATTTCATGTCCTAGAACTCTAAGATAATGTGAACTTTTGTCCTACTTTCCTTTGAATTTATGATTTTGTGTCAGTTCCAGACGTCCTAATTATGTAATTACACTCTGGTAACTGACCGTTTTGTTCTATGTATGAAGTGAAGGTCGAGCCCTACCTAAATGTTGAAGGTAATTGTGTCAACTACAGGTTATAAATACCTGTGACTTACCTTTAATCTATGTACACTTCTCTTTTGTCCTTAGCTGACTACACTTCTCTACAGTTGTAAATAAATCTCTGTTCATTTAAACGTTCATTTTCTCCAGTCTCAATTTCCCCATCCAAACTGCGGAAACTTATAGATTTTTCCCTAACTGTGGAAACTTTTAGATTATTCCTAACGATTTTGAACTTTGTGTTGAGAACACATAGCTAGGTTATAGCTTTTCTCAACTTGACATTAAGACTTTCCATCCTCATTGCATACTTTGGAATATAATATGTCAAACTAAACATACCCTACCCATCCCGTACTTGGTTTGAAAGTAACTACCCTTCCCATACCATCCCTAAAATCACACAAAAGTAGGGGATGGGTATGGATATGGATCATATTTGGATGGCTAAAGTAGGGATGGCGCCCACCTCTGTAGTCTACCACTTAGCAAGTTCATAGACTATGTGAGGAATATGTGCAGGAGTGTGGACTGTGTGTAGGAGTGTGGGTGCTGTGTGTAGGAGTGATTTCCAGTGTTAAATGGGCTCATATACCCCCATTTGACATAGTTTGGCTCAATGTCCAGGTTAAATCGTCATAATCATATCAAATAAGCAACCGGGAGTCTCTTTCATTATCGCTTTAACTATATTGCGATTCCGTTCATAGTGAACACAAGACTTATTACTCCTAGCATTTGACCCTTGACCTTTAGCTAGCATAGACCTGCTTATCAGTTTATTAAAGCCTAATACGAGAAGAATGTGCTATCGAGCTACACACTAAAATGATAAAAAAGAAGTTACACCGATTTTTAGATTTTGAACCGCCCTCTGGTCAGCGGGTGGAGACGATTTAGCCCATTAACGTACTCAAGGCTGTATTGAGGGGGAGCATTGGGGGCAAATGCCCCCCCCCCCTCCGAAATCCAAGAAAAAGAGAAATTTTTTCTCTAAATATCAAAAAATTTCGCACTTCGCGCGATTTTATGTGATTTTTAGGCTATTTTTGACTCATTTTAGACAAAGTCAAAATTTTTTTAAAGATATTGTCCTATGATATCATTGCCCCCTCCGAAATCGACTTCTAAATACGGTACTGAACGTACTTGACCTTTGTTTTGACCCTAAAAAAGTTTGAACAAATTATCTACATCCGTTCTTCAGTTATCGAGGGTAGTAACAGTCGGACAGACAGCAAACGAGCATTCCCATAAAGGAAGTAGCTGACGTTTTTAAATAAATGAATTGGGGCTTATTTTAATTTACTCCAACGTTCTTTCCTTTACGTTGCTTGAATAAATACTTACAGCATAGCAGCTTTGCTACCTGTATGATAGCTGTGAGCTAAGCAGTGGGAACAGAGTATGCACACGCGAAATGAAACGAAGGATGGAACATAATCGGATAACACGATGAATATATGCAACAAGTCTTTAATAGAATAAAGAAATATCCGTTCGTCTATTGTAAATCATTTTAGAATGCATCCTGCTTATAAATTCTAACTGGAATCTAAATGGACCTATCATTTAAATTGGAGATGACATGATTATGATTATGTGATTTTATTATGTCTAATCAGAACGCCTGTGACTGTATGATGTGTGATAACGGACATTTTATAAGCTCTATTACTCAGCAAACTAAACACTAAACAGCCTCATCCTTAGATTAAGTCAGATTATGATAAAGGTTAGGTTGTGAGGGTATAAATAATATTAAAAAGAATTCCAAACAACAGTTTGACTAATTACTATACATAAATTTATTTCTTCCTATGTCGTATGTCTCTATCTATCTATCCATACGATGGGAATGGGACAATGGACAATGCGTCTTTTTTTGCAATGTACATGTGGGTAATAATGCATCTTTCATAAAACAAGGAAGTCCAATATGAGCGAATGTTAACTTATTTCGAAATTGAAAAATCTTAATATGACTAATCATTTTGAAATTCAGTATTAGTTTACTGGGGGCCTAGTGTCAAATAAACGTGTAGCTTGGTCAGCTCCTGGAATCTGGTTTTCTGTTATACTACCATGAAAACATGCTTTGCATGGTGAATAATTATCTTGGCAACATAGTCTCGAATAGGAAATGAAACAGTATATATTTCATAACACCAAGTGTGCCTTTTAGAGCATCTTGTACGGCTAAAGTGTTTTTGAATATCTAGACTCCATCCCATTATCCTTTGAGATGTTTATTTGTTTTGTTTTAAGATTATAAATATCGATTTTTATAATTTTTTTTCGTTTTTATTTCTTTTTCCAAATTTTTTACATTACTTAGATGAGGTCAAATAACATAAAGATGAATTATAATATACAGAGAGATACATTTTTGACATCAAGATGAGTAATATATAGAGAGATACATTCTTAACAACATCAAGACATCAACTAAAATGGGCTTTGGTAGATCAGAAATCTCCATTGAAATTGAAACTGTACATATAGCCAGGCAGATCCGCAAGACAGTACCAGGATGCTGGTGTATAAGCAGATCATTTAGCCACCCACACCCCTCTCACCGGCCGACCTCACAAACTCCTAAGGAATAAGACAAACTACTTAGCATATTCACCTAACATACACATCTCTTTAAATTTATATTGTATGCCTACCCACATATATTATATATCGAACAGTAATAATCTTTTAGTTGACATACTTTACTATCATCATTAGGTTCAATGAATATATACATACACAACACACATACATACATCATATTTTACATACAGATGGACGGAAGCCCCCCCCCCCAAATTGGCATACACGTTACGTTTTGGTATAAAATAAAAAATCATGATATTGGCATAAAAATCTACGTTTTGCCATAAATTTTTCTACCACTGGTTGGCATAAAGTAATGTTTCCTTAATTGGCATAAAGTGTGGGTTACTATCAGAGGGAAAGATAGGAATGAGTTAACACTTCTAATACATATGGACCCCATCCGTCTCATCCATAGAATATGTTATATTATGATAAATTAGGTTAGGTTTGTAGGGTGTGGCGGGTAGGAAGAAGGAAAGAATTATTATCATACTGATGAGCTACTCTGAATGGATTAGCGGATACATTTTGTTTTATTTGGTTTGATAATTACGTTTTTGTGATAGTTATTTTTAATGACACTACAAAACTCACTTTTCAACATTCCATTCACATAATACTAATTTTGTGACTAAGTACAATTTATGCCAATAAAGTATGCCAAAAAGCAAATTTTGAAAAAACGTTTTTATGCCAAAAGGTGTATATGCCAATTTAGGGTGTGCTTCAGATTGACATGTACTAGGTATTAGGTATACAAAATATTATTACAAATTACATAGAAACTCATCGAAGAACGCATAATTAAAATTAGGTGAAGAGAAAAGATATTTCTGTCAGAACGAAGACTAGTTTTTTGACATATCCACGCATATGCCCCGTAAACATCATATATTTATAAGTAATGACGTGTTAAACAAACGACTCATAATTTTTAACTTTCCACGTTTTATCCTTTCCTAACTCTCCACTTCACATTCTATTAGTTGGTATACATCATGGAATATTGACCAAATAATACTTTCTCTAAACCTACAATACATTTACATAGTTTCACATTTATCCATTTAGATACTAATTTGACATACATCACTACATTTGCCGAACAACAAACTTTTTCTTAAATTAAGGTGTATGCATGTAGTGAGTATACAACACTTTGATTTAGTTGACGTAATTCAAGAAATATTCATCAAACAGCCGTTCTTCAAACTTGCACATCTACAGACATATGTTATAACGTCTACAATAGAAACAGATAGGTATGTTTTAATTATGGTATACATCAACTCTATTTTTAACGTGTGCATTCTGTACCGAATACATTATTTTTATACCTTATGAGGGAAGCGGTAGGTGTTATTTATATACATGAATATTAGCCTTAGAAGTCAAAGTGGGTGACAATATGAGACTACTAGATAGATTTAAACTGCATCTAATACAGCAGAAATGTATTTTACACTACAATAATGTCAGCACAATACCATATTACTAGGGGACTATGAAGATTAGGAGGTATGGATAAAATCAGATTAAAGCTGCTTGTACCTAAGTACTTACACCTAACACATATTCCCAACGGTGTACCTTGTTCGAATATCTACATATTACGTAGGATTTATCTATTATCTATTTAAACTGGGAATAAAATACTATTTGATTGCTTTAATTCAAATAGTAGTTTATGACATAATAAGTTATAATAATGATGCTAGCTGAAGTTAGCATACGCGGACGTAGAGACAATATTTGAGTGACTTGGAAACATTCAAATTATTCATGCATTAGCAATGTTGGTATCTGTAGTTCTAAATCTGGATGATACACAAATATGCCATTAATATCTCTGTTCGATTTATGCTTGATTACTTGCCTTTAAGTTTCTTCTGGGAATTAAAATGCTTCTTTGAGATAGGTTGACCTCTTCCATTAACAAACCTGTAATACCCAGCCTTAGTGTTAACATGGCCAGCCTCTTCTAGAGCATTGTATTTAACGCCACTGGAGCGGGTATTCCAATTGAATCTGCCCATGCATATTGAGAGAATGCAACTTTCTTGCATTCCCTATTTCTCTGTTTCCTTCCCAAAATGCCCAGCAAGCAGCAGAGCTAATTTACATTATCTCTTACCTTGCTGGACAGAGTTCATTACCTCCAGCCCGCGATTGGTCAGGTACTGCGAGTGCATGTGTCCCTATAATGCATGCACAACAATATGACACACTGACCAATTATCATAGTAAGCATAAGGAAATCCCGTGGATTTCCTTATGCGATAGGAGGCAGACATTCTTCTGCTCTGGACTCTCTTTTTGTCTTTCGGCTGGTACACAGCTTTTCCGCCCACAGTGGCATTATTTTGAATTGTCATCATCGTTTCGATCAAATTCATAATTTCTATTATTGTCCCTGCCCTGACGTTATTTGTTCAGTCGCTTATTAATAAAACCCAATAAATTCTACGGCTTGCTTATAGCCTTTTCTTTAGTGCCAAACACGTTCTTTTGTGTATTCATTTCGGCACATCCTGAGTAAGAGAAATAGTGGACGTACTCATCCCCACCAACTCATAATCTTTTACTCTGACAAGAGCTGAGCGGACCCGTGCCCCGGATATTCTCTTCACAACCGTAATTTCAACTTGGTAACACATATCGAAATCAAATAATAAAAATTTCATTCAATTATTATATCCAATCATATTCATGAAATTGTGTGTGGTACTAACGTGTCTAAACATTCACATTGTCATATTATACGTATATTTGAGTGTGTTTTTGCTAAACAAAAGTGTCAACTTCTATGGGCTATATAAATATTATTGTTTTAATCACGATTCATTTCCGTTTTACACTACAGTAAGGTGTATTTAGTAACCGAATGTCACAGCTACATATTTGTATTTGAAACGGTCGAAATATTTATCGTATATTTTCAAGTTTACATTTCCATTTGATTTGTGCAATTTAACCATACGATCCGTAACACTAAATTACAATTCGCAATTAAACTCAGCTGTGTATTTTTGAATCAGCACAGTCATTTATGTTTCAATCAAAGTACGTATTACAATTCTGATTCCGATTGCTCGTTAAAGTGTACGTTACACATTCTGTTTTGTTCGTATTTTGAGTCAAAAGTCAATCAAAGTTTATGCATTTCGTTTTTGACATTCAAAATCATAATAATATAGCCCGACACACACACATTCTTGATTTTACTAGGAAAATTAAGTCACCAAGTAGTAAATAATTTCTGCATGACTTTATGTGTTGCCAGTTGCTCATGCCAAGTAACAAATCTACAAATCATTTAATGCCAAATGTTTTCAGGTCTACCTAGCAAGTCATTACGGTCGAATTACTAATTAATTTGTATTTTGAAAAGCATTTCAATTTTGATTTTCTCAGTTAAATTAATCCAATTCGATTTTTGTTTTGTGAAGAGTGTCCGCTTATTGAAAAAGACACTGGGCCAAGTATAGTGCACCCATCCGTAGCTACAATTTTTGTTCATTTCCCCATCCAGTCAAGTAACAGATATTTTTATTCACAAAGTAAAATATTATTTCTGTGTGTAACTTTTTCTTTGTTCAAGTTTACTTTTGGCTCCGAGAGTCTTATCTTTTTTCAAGTCCTTGTCAATGTCGCAGTACATTCACTTCTTAATTCAAGTATCTTATGCTAATACTGTACTGAAAGCGTAAAAAGTCGAAGTATACAATTAATGCTAATTATGAATGTTTACCTATGCTCATAGTTTAACCTGTCTACGTAATCTTGCTATTTTGCCGTGCTATTTGGTACTCTGCTTACCTGTCTCCGAGTTTGGTTCTACCGACGATCCTATAGCCAACTGCAATTAGTTTAGTTACAAATAGTAACTACGCTACGGTATGTATGCAATTAAATAATTCTATGCATGTCCTGGCTTACTCCACCAACTGCTTGACGCATATTACAGCCGATATACTGCCACTTGCATACTACTATCGGATCCCAATGCATACGCATAAGCTAATGTCATAGTTGGCCTTATATTATAACACGTAGTACTAGCCATATACTAGCCTGCTTATAGCAACGAACTTAATTACACCAGCCATACATATCAGTAGTAGGTAGAATTTTTAGCTGTTTTTCTACAAGTACATAATCAACATTCAGCATTATTTCTATTGAGCTTTTGTACATTTCAGTTACGATTCAGCTAACTTTTATGCAGCATTTAAACAATAATGCCTTCATAGCTGATTTTGAATATTTTATCGTTTTTCTTATGCCAAGCGTAATAATACGCGCTATAAGCGATTTTGAATTTTTTAATATATGCTTCTTAAATGCCTATAAATTTCTGCAGTTTCATTAATTCCAAATAATCAAGTCCACTATCAGTCCTTTTGACAATTATTCTATTATTGTGTCACGGTCGTATGTTGTTTATCGACTTGTAGTTGTTTATTTCCCATCTCTGGACGCTTCAATTACAGTCGCAAAGGCAATCGTATACGTGTTCACGAATAAGGAAAATTTACATCCTAGTGTGGCAAACGCTCAACTTGCTGTTGACAATAAAGATAGAGTCATTTAATTATAGTTTAAATTTAGTCATTCACTATTCCTTTAATTCATTAATTCCTATAGTATAATTTTCATTTCTTTTTCACCATGGCTGAACGCATTGCAGAATTAGAAGCCGAATTAGCTCGCGCTTTAGCACAGAATGCAGATAATGATGTAGAGTTACAGCGCTTACGCGCCCAAGCAGCCGCTATTCCTGCCCAAGCCGCAAATGCTATACCAAATGCTAACCCAGTTCCAAACGTTAATGTAGCAATACCATTGGCCAATTTAAACCCAGGCAATCCTGTAGGAGCCGTTAGATGGCTGCATCATGAAGCACTAAATCAGCTTCGTCATTTTGATGGCACAACTAATGTCGCCGAGTATTTGCAAAGACTCCAGATGGATCTAGACAGTATGGGCATTAACTCACAATGGATTCTCACCAACTTTGATCGTTTGTTAGAGAAAGACGCCAAATCATGGTGGTCAGCTAATTGGTCTAGTGTTAGTGCGCGCATCACTGCTGCAGACGCTGATCATAATCAAATCTGGGATGACGTTAAAGCTTCCATTATTCTATTTTTCGATCATTCTAGCCAGAAAGCCATCTATCGCGCTAAGAATAAGGCAATTAGATTTAAATTAGGTGATGATCCACAAGCCTACGTCACTAGTAAATTGGAAATCTTAACAAGCATTAATCCAAACATGACAGACGAAGAACGAGTTAGACAATTGTCCCAAGGCATTCCATCGGATTTACAAATGAACATGGCTATGGTTACTGTACCAACTCCTTTAGAGTTTTTGAACACCTTGCGCAAACTGTCTGAAACTTATGCATCGCAAGTAGCACGAACCCCTTCGGTTAGTTCACAAGGTTCAGCCGCAGCCCCTTCTGGCAATTCCAATCGCACTAGTACTCATATGGACAAAACTCAGCCATTCGAAAATTATTTGCGCGATGGAGAAAATCCAGTTAGATGCACGTTTTGCAATAAGCTTAACCACACTTGGGAAAAGTGTTATCCAAGACTTAGAGGCGCGCTTCCCTATGATCAGAATAGTCGCCCATGCGCATTTTGCAATCGTCCTGGACATTGTTGGTCCGAATGTAGACAGCGTTTAGCTGCAGAGTCCCAAAACAATTCTGGGCCTCAGAGTTCTAATTGGCGTCAAGGCTCGCCTGTTTTTCGTCCTCAGTATCGCCAAGGCAATTCAGGTTATCGTCCCAATAATTCTTATCGCCCCAGAGCGCCTTATTATAACCAGCCTTATCAAAACCAACCAAGTGCGCAAAATAATTCCCAATTGCAACAAA
Source organism: Tomocerus qinae (assembly GCA_020055645.1). NCBI lineage: Eukaryota > Metazoa > Arthropoda > Collembola > Entomobryomorpha > Tomoceridae > Tomocerus > Tomocerus qinae. The sequence continues at coordinate 32,624,951 of CM034548.1, forward strand.
ATCAGCAACAACCATCGACTTCTACTGCCGCGCCGCAAATTACTCCGGTTACGCAGTCGGAAAACTTCAAGCGCTGACGAAGCTCCCCATGAGTGAATCTAATGTAAATAGTTCCTCCGTAAATAATAATATTTTAGTTTCTACAAATAATTCACCTTCTTCCAATAAGTTAGATAGTAATAATAATTCCAATAAAGTTAGTTTAGCTCCTTCTCTCAATAGTTTAGTTCCTTCTGTTAATCCCAGCTCCTATGCTGATGTAGTTAAGAATTCTTCTTCAATGATGCGTAGCACTATGTCAGCATCCAAAAATAATGACCCCATAGCTACTACTGCTAAAATTAAGTTGCAATCGGTACCAGTGCCTGCACCTTTAAAACCAACGAAACCTTTACCCAATCATTTAGCCAACTATAATTGGAAACATGCTATCATTAGAGCAGACCAATCATTTAACAGCATCAAGGCTAATTTTCAAAGTAACGTTTCTAAACCCAATAAAGCAGCTTCAGAAAGCGGAGCAACATACAATTCTGAGTCCAACTCATTTAGTTCCGAAGCAACTCCAGTAACTCAAGCTGAGCGTGGTATTTATCCTGTACGTTACCGAGCACGAGGTAGAAGGCGCGTCCTTAGAGGATGCGAAGTTTTTGTTGAATCAATTAAAGTCCCAACTCTTACGGATACTGGCGCTACAATTTCAGCCGTTAGCCCCAAACGTTACAAAAACTTATAAGATGCGCTCGTCCTGACACTTTTCATAGAATTTCTAATATCGAACCATTTAGAGTTAAGTTGTCAGTTGGTAAATTCAGATCAATTCCCGTTACTCAGCAAGTAGAAATGTTCATCTCTGTTGATGAAAATAAGGAAATTCTTTGGAGATTCTTCATAGTCCCTGGACTTAATAATTGTATGGTTCTAGGAGTAGATTGGCTTCGTGCATACAAAGTTCACTTAGACTATGAAAATGGCAAATTCTATTATGGCATCAACATGAACTTAGACGCTCCTAGAAAGCATTTGAAGTTAGCTGAAACTAAACCTATTCCAATTCCAGTTTCATCTGTTCAATCTACTAATCCCGCCGATTCTCTTTTAGGCGAAGAATTCGATACTTCAGACTCAGAGTCAACTTCTTCTAGTAGTAGCTCTCTCCCAGCCGAGTTGTCAGCCGCTATCCCTGAGTCCAACAATCAACAACATTGTAAATTGAGATTATCCAATTCAGCAGTTCTTCCCCAAACACTGCAATTAGAATTGAAGTTTATGCAAAGAGTCCTCCTACTAATGATGTTCTCGTCATTCCTGACAAACGTCTTCGTTTTTATAAATCCGTTACAGTAGGAAACTCCATAGTCCACTTAGAAAATGGCAAAGGATTCACTTATATTTGTAATTTCTCCTCTCGTGTAGTAAAATTAAAACCTGATGCTAGTATAGGAAATTGCGAAAGTTTCACTCCAGATCAAATCGTAGGAGACTTAGATAAAGCTGAGGAACACATGATTTCAAATCGTTCTACCATTTCCTCTGAAACCAAAAGCGATTTAACAGCTGATCAATTGCTTCAATCTTTATCTCCTGAATGTCAGTCCTTCGCAAACAAAGTCACATTAGGAAATAATCTCAACGACGAACAACGTTACAAACTATACGAACTAGTTATGAGTTATCCTGAAGTTTTTAAGCAGCACCCAAACGACATAGGTTGCACTCATCTCATTACTCATAAAATAGAAACGCATGACAACATTCCCATTAAGCAAAGACCATATCGCTATTCATTTGCCGAACGCGTTGAAATTAATAAACAAGTCAACGAAATGTTAGAAAAAGGAGTCATTGAGCATTCCAATTCTCCATGGTCTAGTCCAGTAGTCCTTGTCCCAAAACAAGATAAAACTACTCGCTTTTGCATTGATTATCGTGCTCTTAACGCTAAAACTGTTGTAGATCGCTATCCATTACTCCGTAACGACGATGCATTGGATTGTTTCGCTGAGGATGAGTATTTTTCTGCCTGTGACATGGCTGATGCTTATAATCAGATTCCAATGGATCCTAGTTCTATTTTAAAGACCGCCTTCATTACAGGAGACGGACTATATCATTTTACGAGAATGGGATTTGGTTTATGTGGAGCTTCCCAAACTTTTCAAAGATTAATGGACGCCGTGTTAGGTGGTTTAAAATGGACTGTAGCACTTGCTTACCTCGACGATATTATTATTCATAGCCGTGATTTTGAGTCCCATCTTGATCATTTAGAAGCAGTTTTCATCGCTATTGCTAACGCCGGTCTTAAGCTTAAGCCAGAGAAATGTAAATTCGGTTGCGATAAACTTAAGTTCTTAGGTCACATAGTTTCTAAAGATGGCATATCTCCTGATCCAGATAAGTGCAAGGCCGTTAAAGAATTCCCAGTCCCAAAAACTGTTAGAGACATTCGTTCTTTCGTCCATTTATGTGGCTATTATCGAAGATTCATTCCACTGTATTCAAACTTATGTAAGCCTCTAAATAAACTAACTCATAAAAACGCGAAATTTGAATGGAAAGAAGAGCATCAAACTGCATTCGAGAAGCTTAAGGACATTTTATGTTCACCAATGGTCATGGCATATCCAAGAGATAACGTTCCAACACGTGTCTACACAGATGCATCTAAGTTAGGACTAGGTGCTACATTAGAACAGAAGCAAACGGATGGCACATGGAAAGTAGTAGCTTTTGCATCCAGAAGTTTAAAGAAAGCTGAGGAAAATTATCCTGCTCCTCATCTTGAGTGTTTAGGAATAGTCTACGCCATAGAAACTTTCCGTCCCTACATCCATGGCCGCTTCTTCACAATTGTAACTGATCACTGTTCACTTTGTGCTCTAATGAAAAATAAAGACCCAACAGGTAGACTTCAAAGTTTCGCTTTACGTTTAATGCCATACAAATTTGATATCGAGTATAAGTCTGGAGCTAAGCATAGGAACGTCGATTCCCTGTCGCGAAATCCAGTCGATAAGCCCAATGAAGATGATAAAGAACCACTCGATTTCACTGAAAATCTTCTAGCTCTATCCATCGATCAAGATGCTATAGATTCTTCTAAACTTGCAGCTCTTCAAAGAGCAGATCCAAAGCTTCTCCCTATTATTGAAGCTATTGAAAATCATGACAATAATCCCGATGAGTATCCACTTGACCCACGTTATGCTTCCTTTGCAATTCACGATCAAATCCTCATTAGATCTAGTTTCGATGAACAAGCTAACGATTGGCTATTAGTGGTTCCTTCACGTCTACGAAAACGAATATTGACTACTGTCCATGAGGATGACATTGGTCACTTAGGTTTTCTCAAAACATGGAAAATTATACAAGCACGCTACTATTGGCCCAAAATGTATCGTCAAACAAAACGTTTCATTCTTGGTTGCCAACTTTGCCAATTTCATAATCGGCCTACCGTAGCTACTCGTGGTCCTCTTCAGCCAGACCCACCACCTCTTCGACCTTTTGATAGGATAGGTCTCGATTTTATTGGTCCTTTTCCTACTACCAAAAGAACTTTAAACAAATACGCTTTAATTATTGTTGATCATTTGACCCGTTATGTCGAAATTGTCCCAACTAAGACCTGCGAAGCCAAATGCGCAATCAAAGCTCTTGAGCATGCTGTAATTTACAATCATTCAATTCCGAGTAAAATCGTTTGTGATCAGGGCACACATTTTAGTTCTAAATCTTTTAAAGATTATTGTGATAAGTATCACATCGAAATATCTTTTGCTTCTGCCCACAATCACACCACTTGCGGTGTTGTAGAACGACACAACGATACAATCAAGCGCATTATAAAGAAATTCGTTAACGCCAAACATAACGATTGGGATCAATACATGCATAAAGCTAAGTTCTTTATCAACGTTACTTATCACACTGAAACAGGCTTTAGCCCTGCGCGATTATTAAAAGGTTTTGAACCCCGTCTAAACTGTGACACTATCTTGCCTGAAATTGACGCTCACTTGTCTGACGATGAACCCGAAGCTCGCATTACTAGGCAAATGAAAGCTCGCGCTGAAGCTCGCGAACGTACAATTAAGTGTCAACAACTTAGAAAGATTAGATGGGATGCTAATCACCCTCCAATTCAGTATCAACCTGGTGATAAAGTACTTTTAGTAAATTTAACTCGAACTCCTGGTCTCGTTGCAAAATGGTTAGCCAACTGGCGTGGTCCATTTGAAATAATTGAACAAACTGGTCCCATAAATTATCTTATCAGAGATCTTCGTTCCCATTCCGCTGGCCGTCTCCGTGACGAGAACGTTCGCCATTTAAAACTCTACCATGACGAGTTTGAGGAAAGCGATGTATTTTACGAAACCGAATGGGAAGATGATGATATTCCAGATAACATGCGTCCTTTTATGTCGGACAAATCTTATTTCAGTTCCAAAGCTGGTTCTGTAGATTCCATTTATGCAACTGGTCCTGTCCCTAAACCCAGGTCTCGTGTTCCTACCATTACAGGCACAACTTTAACTTCTGGTAATCCTGAGTTTGTACAACCTCGTGACGCTCCTTCAATTGCTGCGCCATCAACTCAAGCCTCTGTTGTTTTAGATAGTACGATTGATTCTCAAAATTCGGTAGTTTCTTTGCCTATATCCGCTGATTCTCCTCAGTCGACTTTAAGTAATGACAATACCCCTAGAGCTCAGTCAGTCATGTCAGTAGATTCCAGAGTATCTTTTCAGTCTGCGAATTCAAACCCAGACAATGTTAGCCCTCCGGTTAGTCCAGATCAGGCTATTGATCCAAACACTCCTCCTACTGCTCCTCCTAGGCGGAAGTCAATGAGTCGCAATGCTACTCCAATTCCCCCAATTAATTTAGAAACTCTAAGTGAGCATGAGCAAGAGGATAATGAAAGTGAAGAAGAGCATGCGATAGAACCTATTCCAATACTACCCAATCCAATAGAGCCTGATCCAGTAGACTCTGATGCTTCCAATACTTCTCGTAGAAGCGCTCGCGATATGCATGCGCCTAAAAGATTCGATCACTCTGACTTTGGTCACACTGTCCGTACATCTTCCTCTTCAAAGAGGGGATCCAAGGCTTCAACCGCCCGAACTGCAGTAGTGAAATCAGTCGCTAGTTCTGTCCCTACACCTTCTAGTTCTAGAATTCCATCTTCTGTTGCCACAGCATCTAGTTCCAAAGCCCCATCCTCTAAAGGAAAATCTAGCAAAGGTTCAAAGAAATTAGCTGGCATGCATTCTCAAGAACGCAGTAATTCGGATAGATCAATCAAATCTTCTAATTCTGATTTTATACCATCACCTCCACTTCATGTAATACCAACCCCTCATGGGCCTATCTACGTCAAGTTTGACAAAGACGCTACAAAATCAGCAGTTAGTAGCAAATTAGTTGAGTCCCTTAAAAATAACAAATACAACTTAAAGGTCTGCCTTTTGAAAATTCCTGAAGTTTTTGACCTTTCGAAATGGGCTCTATCATCTGATCACAAATATGAGGTAGCCAAAGAATTTGCACGTTTCGATTTTCCAATTAATGGCAAACCAATTTTGGCTGATTACTTCATTCTTAATAATCTTCCCTGCGACATGCTTTTGTCAGTAGATGTAATCTCTCGGTACGATTTGCATGTCAACGCCGAGACCAACCAAGTAGAAGTAGACGCAAAATCTACGTGGTTGCGTTATGGTGGCGAATACATTCCACTCTCTAAAACCAAGGAATCCACTATAGATAATTATAGTCTAGCCCTATCCCGTAAAGGCTCCTCTGTAGCTTCTTCTGATTCAGAGTCAGACTCTAATACGGTGGCTAAAATAAATCCTGACGCTTGCACTAAGTTATGGTGTCAACAATTAAAAGTCCCATTGATCGATTCTTTACAATTGTTTCAGTTTCCTTTCGGAAAAGTCCAAATGTACATCACGAATCGGGCCACATTTTCAGCAGTAAATCCAAAGTTCTTAGATAAACTTAAGAAAATGAATCACGCTTACACTATAGTTGATAAACCAGTGCCTCTGAAATATAGCTTAGCTTGGTTGGGTACGCCATCATCCGAAGACATAGTCACTGTTAAATCAGGAGCTGATTTTGCGATTCCTTTGGATAATGTTAATATCACAGCAAACTTTCTAATCGTTCAAAGGTTACCGTACGATTTAGTTATTGGATCCGACGTCATAGACTTCTATAAAATTACTGTCAATCCAAAGAACGAGAAAGTCAAAGTCAACTACCTTAATTATCTATCCCAAACAAATCATTCAATCGATGCAAACTACAGTTCGGATTCCGCTGATTAACAGTCGTTTTTACAAAAGTCGAGCAGTCCCATACCTGCATACTCCCTCTTCCGCTGAGCCGAGTTGGTAATTTGGAACCGCTCTTTCGATCGTGTCACGGAGTCATGATTTGTCTGGTCATTTATCTCACATCTGGATCTCAACAACAATTCCATTTTTGTAATTCCCATGATTTAAAGTGTGCATGTCAATCAATTACTATCTAACTACACGTACATTAATCATTAAGTTTTGAATATTATTTCATTTCAATTTGCATTGTATAAAATTCATCACCATTTAGTTGTAAGCAAAGTATGTCACAAATATTATTTTGTACTCATTAAGCAACTACACTCGCTTCAATTCTACAACAATGCCTGTACCCTACAACCATCTGTCGAATTTTGTACAGTCGATATTTATTTGTCCCATAAAATAATCAGTACTTGACCATTTGTAAACAACGATCTACGTGTATTCCCCCGGGACCAACGCAATCAAGCGTGCAACCCCCCGATGAAAGATCCGGGGAACGCGAGGGCATGAGAGAATGCAACTTTCTTGCATTCCCTATTTCTCTGTTTCCTTCCCAAAATGCCCAGCAAGCAGCAGAGCTAATTTACATTATCTCTTACCTTGCTGGACAGAGTTCATTACCTCCAGCCCGCGATTGGTCAGGTACTGCGAGTGCATGTGTCCCTATAATGCATGCACAACAATATGACACACTGACCAATTATCATAGTAAGCATAAGGAAATCCCGTGGATTTCCTTATGCGATAGGAGGCAGACATTCTTCTGCTCTGGACTCTCTTTTTGTCTTTCGGCTGGTACACAGCTTTTCCGCCCACAGTGGCATTATTTTGAATTGTCATCATCGTTTCGATCAAATTCATAATTTCTATTATTGTCCCTGCCCTGACGTTATTTGTTCAGTCGCTTATTAATAAAACCCAATAAATTCTACGGCTTGCTTATAGCCTTTTCTTTAGTGCCAAACACGTTCTTTTGTGTATTCATTTCGGCACATCCTGAGTAAGAGAAATAGTGGACGTACTCATCCCCACCAACTCATAATCTTTTACTCTGACAATATAGTAAAATTCCTGATGTTTAGTATTGAAATAACGTGGTTAACCTTATTGAGAACAATGTTTTCTTTACAGTCCAAAATCAAAACATTCGTTCTCAACCCACTTCTTAGCATGCGTAATGCGTATTTGAGTGTTACTTCTTCTAACACAACCTTTTCATATTCGACAACGATGTGTCCATAATTTGTTAATACCGGCCCGTCACATCTGACATTTCGGACTGTAGGCGGGATGGAGTACAATTCACACCTACCCATTTTTCCACCAACGCTAAAATTATCTAATTCAGGGCAGCTACTTAAATATTGCAAGAAAGTGAATGGAACGTGCCGCATTCCAACCGGGGCAGATTCTACTTGTACATGCAGTGATTTCAAGTTTGGCAAAAGGGGCTCACCGTCCTCTGGTTTGGTGGAGAAAATTAAAGTTTTGGCAGAATACATGCAGAGCCTTTCCACAGAGTCGGGCAAGCAATAGATGTCAATGTTTCCACTTTTAATAGTCAAATCTGTAATTTTCATGTCAGTGGGCTCGTTTATTTTATTTTGAGATATAGTCAATGATTTGATAGTGCACTTGGCTGTTGCCCAGTCCACGAGGGTGACACCTTCCAAATACATTTCATCAACATTTTTGAAATCCCTCAGACTTAACTTATTACGATGGATGAACTTCTTGGCAATGATTGTCACATGTGTGGCATCTGTAAAATCTATGTAATTATGCAAAAAAGCGTTGCAAATAACCCTGTTATTCAAGTAAAAATACGCCTCAAAGATGTCCAACTTATTCAATCGGAGACGGAATCCCGGTTGAAAAATTAGTTTTCCAAACTTAACGTGCAACTCTTTAAGACCGGGGACGTTACACAACGACAACGACCAGCGACAATATCTTTTAGCGTTTAAGCATAGTTGTGTGATCTTGGACCGATGTAGCCAGTGCGACACATCAAAATCATTAAGCGGACAGCCATTTCGTGTTAATGGATCTTTCAAAAACACTTGCAGTTCGCAAATATACCGTCTGTATCTGTGGAAGAATCTATCCATTACCTCAGACTCCCAACCACCATTACATCTTTCGAATCTAAAAGCAGAAAACTTTGCCTTGGTTGCAGATTTATCAAACCTGTCAACGTATTGGCTGGTGGTCCCGGTTGTAACATCAACTAAAACCATGGATTTCTTCTGTAATATTGTTTTTCCAATCCGACTCCATTGTGACGACACGAGACGGCATTTTTTCACATCTTCAAAGCTTAGGAATCCAAATAGGTGCGTCACCACCTAATTAATTATGCAACATATTTTAGCTACTACAATTTACAATTTTAAATATATTATTAAAAGACAATGGCGGTACACTTATTGTTAAGATCCTTCTGTTCTACGTGTTGAATGTATACGTTTTACATTCACCCTAGTTGAACCCTAGCACATACAGTGTGCTAGAAAAATGTTGAAATAAGTTAATTTCCAGCGATTGCATATTGGCTCGAAATTTCATTACTTCTCTGCGCCGGCATACTAACACGAATTTCGTTTAATACATGATTCATCACACTATTTTATTTTGTAATTCCACTTCAGCTTTATATTATTGGTATTATACATTGTAAAGGACAATAAGACAAACAACTTTTATTAGGGAATGAAAAAAATCATCTTTTTAGTTTGCCTGGGAGAGGTCTCCAAAGATTGCTACACAATATATTTTGGTGTGCCCTCCCCCTTGGGTAAATTCCTGGATACGCGCCTGGTGTAGGATTATAGTTTCTTTGGGATACTAATACATAATGCGCATGTGTCACTTCGTGTTTATACTTTAAGCGTCATGATTCCACATAAGTTGAAGTAATGAAATGAATGAAAATGATTAACGAAACATTTCGCAATATGCATATTAATTTTACCATTGTATCAAATCCACGTTAGCTTTGGGGTGGGTGTAAAAGGGGTCATAGAAAAAGTCATTTTGTCCATAAAATAAAGTCTTTTAGGTCAGGGTACAAGGGACCATAACAAGAGGTACACACTTAGAAATCCTAAGCTGATATACTGTTATATTTAACAGTATATCACCTTAGAAATCACGTAGGGATGGTTACACATTATTTAGCGTTGAATTAACATTGTCCACATCCTGTTAATATTTTAACAGTATATGTGGTTAAAACTAACATGGGATCATGTTAAAAGTTAACATTGCCTCATGTTAGAAATAATGTCATTACAACATTATTTAATGTTGATGGTGCAAAAAGTGAAACCAGGAAACGATCCCAGGTCCCTGCACTACTCAGGCGGACACCCTACACACTGAACCACACCGCCACATTGAAAGTTAAGGTGGTTATTGTTGGTGATAAATTTAGCTGAGGGGACTTGACATGACATACTGTTAACCTCAACTAACGTTATGGTCATGTCATGTTAACATAAAATTAACGTGACTTTTGCCTACAGGATATTTACTGTTAAAAATTACATTAAAAAAATATTGCAGGTGCCTTATTTAATGTTAAATTTTAACATTAAGTGAATAATGTTAAACCACTTTGACTGGATTTCTAAGTGTGTACTGAGGGCAATAGAAGAAGTGGGCTAGATTTAGGCAGCGGGATATCGTTGCCTCAATTGCCCCTGTTGCCTCCGTTGCCCCCTCCCCCGTTGCCCCTAGTTTAGCCACTTAACCTATTATCTTTGCCATTTGCCTCCCGTCACTATTTCTGCCTCTTTTTTGACCTAACCTAATTAAAAATAAGCATATTACTTGCTTGTTAGGCTTTAACAATAAAACAGTTTATTTTTTATTAGGTTAGGTCAAAAAAGAGGCAAAAATAGTGACGGGAGGCAATGGGGACAATATATTAAAGTAATAGGTTAAGTGGCTAAACTTGGGGCAACGGGGGAGGGGGCAACGGAGGCAACAGGGGCAATTGAGGCAACAATATCCCGCTGCCTAAATCCAGCCGAAGAAGTCTTCTTTCCCATAGAACGAGTACATTGTTCCATAACTATATTACTATAAATAAATCGAAGAAATAAGTACTTATAAATGAAAAAAGCATTTTTCCTGCTATTCCTATATTTAAAAAAAACTATGGAAAATACGTATGGTATGACACAAAAAATACAGTATGGTCATTAAGATTCTAATGAAATCGAATTCAACGATAATTTTATTTGTAAAGTAATCACTGTAAGAACTTGTCTTTTTAAAACAACTTCCTAACGAATGTGTAATTCTAGTAATTTTGACACAGATTCCGAATCAAAATTAGAACAAAAAACTTGAAACCCGTAAAAATGGCTATATTTACTACATTGCAATAATTAAAAATGGGTCAAATATTCACTTATTTATTATACTGGGCACTAATGCTGAATTAGGCATATTAACAATGTTGATTTTTCGAAATAAGCTAATGTTCACTCATATTGGACATGGACTCGAAATATGCATTGTATATACGGCATAGATAGATAGATACATAGATACGTATAAACAATTTTATTATATAAAAATGTAGATTGTCAATGTCCTTTTTTCCACAAAAGATACGTATGAACATATCATTGGTATTGATACTATGCATAAGTTAGACACTATTTCACAGAAAACCAAAGATATACGTATTGCAATTAAGTCGAAAGCATGGAAACCACCAGTGCTATTCAAAGGGTTAAACCATGAATTTTTTCACAAATGATGATATACCTGCTTATTTCTGGACTTATTGTTACTGTTTTTCAACTTTAATATAAACTTTAATTTAGATTTCAAGAAACAAAAACGTTTACGTTTTATGGAATTTAGTACTCGTTCTATGGCCTTTCGTACTTCTTTGTAGTGCCCCATATACTTTTTCTATGGCTCCTTGTACCCGGGACAAAATGACTTCTTTTTAGGGACAAAATGACTTCTTTTATGGTCCCATAAACCTTTACCCGTTAGCTTTGCTATATCGACATCAATAAAATTGTGTTGTAGGATTTGTGCTGTGTGAGTGTACTATGGCATTGCATTTTATCGCTATTAATATTTCTATGGCCACTGATGTTGATAAAAATTTAGATTTCACTTTCGAAAATTAGTTTTTGCTACCGTAACTCTGACATTTGAACCTACTATTTATTCATACTTCTACTGCCTCTAGTGTTGATAAAAATGATTTCATTTTTGAAAGTTTCTTCAAATTCAATTCTCCACCGCAGATACAATTAGCAACGTTAACATTGCCACATCAAGCTATAAAATCTTCCTTCCTATATAACAAGGCTGTATTTAATTTAGGGGGCATTGCGGCATGGAAACCCCGAAAACCAAGAAAAAATAATTTTATTCTTAAAATACCAAAAATGATATTAAACGAAAGTGGACGCAAAACAAAGGCTTTGGCAGTTAGGCCATAAAGGAATTTAGCATTAAAATAAAGAATTAGTATTATAAGAAAGGAAAATGGCTGTTTTCGTGTAAAAGAATTGGCAGTTTTTTATAAAAGATTTTAGTAGTAGTGGTATTTTTGACATAATTATTTTCCACAAGAAAGATATGTCCAAACATGTTATTCTTTTGTTGTATAGCTTTTTATTTTCATAGTTAATATTAATCTACTGTTTTCAGTGTTGGCATTTTTGTCACTTCTCAATTATTTTTTCTTAAAAAGTAAAAATAATGAAAAAGGTGAAATAAATTGAAAGTAAAATATGGTCTTATATTCCAGAAGGAAAGGTGAGTGTTAGCAACAACTAAGTGTGATAATAAAATCACAAAATCGGATGTTGCGTCATATGTAGTGGTCAAGTCCAGAGTCAAAAAATCAATGTTAGTCTCTCTCTCCCTGATAGTATTTGGTCTATTTAATTAACTGTTTTTTTTTATTTTGAACTGATACAAATGGTAAAAAATAAAATAAAATGGTAAATCGGCTAATTATTTTTTCAATTTATTTCTCTTTTCAACAAAATTGGATGTGAAATTTTTTTCGCAAAATAAAGTGACGTATTTCACTATTTATTTCAAGCGAAATATTATACTTGCCATTCCTGACTGTTCTATGTGACATCCAATATTAATCGACTTTAATTTCTAATCGTTGTGAGCATTGTGACAGTCAAACCACTGTGAATGTTCAAATAACCCAAAGTTCATATTATTGATCCATTGATGTTAAAGTTTAATCAAAATTCTCTTATCAAACAAGTTAAAACTGTACCCTTTACTCAGGCGAGATTTCTGTTACTGATTGCTGTTAAGTTTAACGAAGTTTCATTGAAATAAAATCAAAAATTCATTTCTGGTCTAGTCGGTGTCTATATTGCTTATATCTTGTTACTGTGAGCCTACATACGCCTATTTTGGTGAGATTTTTTTTAATGAAACTAGACCTTAACCATAGACGCACACCGCCTAAGACCTTTATAACTTTTATAATCGTTAATAAATTAATTGAGGTTGTTACCACATCGATTTCCATCGGATTTTTGGAGATTCTACCAGAGCTGCCTGCCTGAGCGTCTTCATTTCCCATCTCAACGTCCTCGTTCTCTGCATTAGGCTGCGACATCCTGCAGTAAATTTTCCCTTGGACCAAGAACTCCTTCCTTGTCAAATTATTAAGAACTCCGATGTGTTCCAATCTGATTATGGATGTCCCGACATGAATGAAAAATATAATATAACACATTGTCACTATTAAATTAACCTCCTGTTACACTACGATATGAAATGTGCCATTTAAACATTTTCCACGTAGCAATGTGCCCCATTTACGTGTGGAACCAAAATATCGAAAGTCATTTGGTAGAATGAATGGTAGAATGCAAAAACAAAAGATCGAATACCGAATACCAAATGATAGTATTAATTCTACTAATTTGTATTCGGTATTCGAACATTTGTTTTTGCATTCTATCTTTGTGTATTCGATATTCGAACATTTGATTTTGCATTCTATCTTTGTGCATTTGGTATTCGAACATTTGTTTTTGCATTCTATCATTTCGTATTCTGTATTCGATATTTTGTTTTTGCATTCTATCATTTCTTATTCGGTATTCGATATTTTGTTTTTTGCATTCTATCATTTCGCATTCGGTATTCGATATTTTGTTTTTGCATTCTATCATTTCGTATTCGGTATTCGATATTTTGTTTTTGCATTCTATCATTTTGTATTCGGTATTCGATATTTTGTTTTTGCATTCTATCTTTATGTATTCTATATTATTTTGCACATAAAACGTCATTTGAACAAATGGCTTTCGATGTTATAACCTACAACCCCCATTTACAAGTACTTTCTTTACATGTAAATAAAATCAAAAAAGTAACTTTTTTGTTCCCTGGTGGGGAGATATACCACAATCACAAATCACATTTATAGTTGTGATTTGGCCCCTTTTTGTCAACAAATTTTTTTTGAGATCCCTTTTTGTCAACACGTAACACTCTTTTTTGTCAACAAAATGTCTATTGTACATAAGTTATAAGTACGTTAGTACGTTAAGTTACAACTTAAGACATTGTGAGACAAGATAGCTTTATTATCGTTCCGCTGCCACAGTTCTCTCTTTGTATTCGAAAGACAATGGGTCATATGTTGCAATACAAAGGCTTAACTTCAGCGCAAACTTCGAGTCGAGCAAATCAACGTGGGAGGTCCATTGTAATGCAACATATGATCCATTGTCTTTCGAATACAAAGAGAGAACTGTGGCAGCGGAACCATAATAACTAAGCCACTCACTCACTACCTAGCAAGGCTACTCGTCCCAGCATGTGAAAGTTTCTGAACGTGTTTCAAAAAGAACAACACCGTAACGAGAATACATTAGCCTGCATCTGTGTACTAAACACTTTTCCTAACAAAAAGAATCCCGAAGGTGCACTGCTGCACAGTACAGAAAAATTTAAAAAAAGATTACTCGAAACATATCTAAAATTTCTTTCTCTAAGTGCATCTTTACGAGACTTGACAAAATACACCGTCATTCCACCGCCACTACATAGTTACTATAGGTATTAGGTAGGATGCGTTTTGTTTATTTATAGGTTAGGTTTGTTTGCTACCCCAACAATGCATTGGCGGCGGCGGCGGTAGCGTCAGAACGACGGTTATTTAGGCGATTGCTGATCTAAACCGTTGCTAACAGATTATGAAATCAATTTTCGGGTTATTTTACTTTTTTATGTCTAGTCTAGATGCATATTTGAGTTCTTCTTAATATCTACTATTATATTTATGACATGCCAAGTCCTTATCTGATTTGCTACCTCATATTTATTTGACTACTTAATTTATATGCTAGGAATATACCTTTATGAAGGCGGTGTTGACATAAAGGGAAATTTTTGTTGACAAAAAAACAAAGTGGTGTTCAGGCACGTATCTAGAACTTTGTTCAAGGGGGGGCGGAATCAAAAATTATAGCAAAAATAAAACATGAAAAAATTTTGCAATTTTAGGCCATTTTGGAGAAAAATATTCTCTTTTCCTCAGATTTAGGGGGGCGCTGCACCCCCCCCCCTACCGCCCCCTACTAAATACGTGCTTGGTGGTGTTGACAAAAAGGTTTTTGATTTTTTGGCTCTGTTGTGTTGACAAAAAGGATGCAAAGGGTAATTATTTCTATTATTCCCTCTTATCATAGCCCCTTACAAAAGCAAATATCAATAAGCCCAGGCCGTGTTTTTATGGGTAATTCTTTTGCCATGCCAACAAAATCGGTAAACACCAAGTGGGTCAAAAAAAATTTAAATAAATCAAAGTTGAAACATTGCGGTACTTCTGTCCGACTCCCAGCTACCCGAATTTAACCAAGACCTCAGAAGTTTTATTTGGAATAATACTTTCTTTTTGGTTTTGTCTCCTACCAAATTGTATTAGATTTTCAAATGAATTTTTTTTCCGACGCCTTGTGGAAACCGTGTACCCACACTTCGCGGAGTTCACTATATAACTTGGCAATTTTACAAACTTTGAAACATTGAAATTGAGATACAATTCCAAATTATTTCAGAATAAGTATTTAATAAGATTTGTATTGTAGAGTAATATGACAACATTCATTCTTGCTTTAGTATGTTTGTAATATTATATGAATTGTGATTGTGAATCAGGTAACAAAAAGGGACCTCTTTCAAGAAAAGGTAGGAGTAAGATGTTTTAAAAGCTTAAGGCTATCTCGTCGATTCACAGAACAGTATATGCACAACTCTCGTTACCGTTACGTTAACATTACCTTATGTTTCTGGGATCTGCCACAATTCGAAACTTATCAAACAAAATTCATATTCCTCCAATGTATTATCATTACTTCCTGTCAATCAGCTCAGTAGTATCCATTAAAATTTGTGTTGAGGATTTACATCACAAATGATATTAATGTTATTAGGTACGCATATGGAAATGTAAATTGTTCTCCACATTAAGTGGCCAACTGTCCTGACTAGAATTTTAATTGCCTTAATTTCTACAAATATGCAATGTTCATGGTTGTAATTTTCTTGTTAAAATTAGTAATATAAACTTTTATACTTACCAGAGATCAGGTTGACAAAATTGGTCGAAAATTGGAAAAGCTCTTATGTTAGCACTTGGCAGCTTCAACCTTACAGAAGAAAAATTGCAAATGTCTGTTGTCTTTCAGTTGTTTAGTGAAGATGTAAGACACAGTCTTTCGGACTAAAGATGGAGATAATATGGAAAAGGTTATGAAATATGTTTGCTGAATGACTTTCACAAGGGCGAGGAATAATGCTTATTTCCCATTGGCTGATAATGACGGACGTAGGTTGCCAGAAGCTTCGAAGCTAAAGCTTTTCCAGATTTGAACAACTATACGCAGGTCCGTTACACCCACTTTATCATTCCCCTAGGAGACTAATTCTTAGGGAAAGAAGATGGACTGATGTCCTTATTTACCGATACATGCGATGCACGTATACGATCTTATAATTCACGCCACTCCGCTCGTCTTCACCTCCTGCGTTGATTACGGGGCATTCCAATTCCCTACCTTATAGGGAAAACTGAAAATGTTTCTTCAGAGGCTATTCCGCCATTTCTGTCTACAATACACACAAACTAGTCCTTAGTTCACAGTGGAAGGGGAGGTGAAAGAAAGTAATTTTAACCTTGGGACTTAGATCGCTAAATTCTACTTCTGTATATGTACTACAATACCTGGGAAAGTTTGACAAGATTAGAAGGCAATCTAGATTTGGATTTCTCACTAATATGAACTAGAAAATGAAAAGCTCAATGTGAATGCTAATGTACGTACTTAGAATTTTAAATGAAATGAGTAAAAAAATTTTAGTGGTAAATGATGGTCAAATTAGAATTGGCCAAATTTAATGAAAATCGGTACTTATTATCTGATTGGATTATTATTAATGACTTTAAGAAATTAGTAGGTTAAGCAAAGATATTATACTTTCTGTTAAACAAGTTTTGAGATAATTTGCGCAAAGAAATGGTATTCGAACAGTCCAAAATTCGAGTGAAGAATGATAAGAGCAGTGAAGTGTGGTTGGTTTTCTCCTATGCTACTTACTTGGAGTGTAAGCAAAGAGAAAGTGAATTACATAAACACCCAATATATACCTTCTGTCTACGATTCATCTTTTCATCTTGTGAAACCAAAATTTTCAAGGGGTATACGAATCTGTCTCTATAATAATGTTAATGACGTCTTATTGTTTGACTTCCAGATGTCCTAGATACACTTAATAGAAAAAAACTTACCTGCGTCTTATACTAAACATGCGACTTATACAACAGTTATCTCATATAGTATTAAATATCTTCTCGAAGCTTCCAGACAACATTATTTGATGTATATATGATGAAATATGTCTTTTGACTATATAACAACTCTGTATACTCTATCATTATTTTTTTTATCTGTTGGAAGATTATAGAGATCAAATAATTGCAACAAATTGAAAGGTAGACTACAGATTCCGGGGACCTTTTCTTAATAATGTCATGTAACTTAAGTAAGTAAATGATATGAGCTCTTCTTCATTTCTACTTATTTGTTTTGTGTTTTTGTATTCTCAATTCATGTGGCTTTCTTATCTTCCCAATTGCATGAAACTGTTACAAAACATAATCACCAAATAACTCTAATATGGGTAGCTACTTGATAGCATACAATAACAAGACAATAATTGGCGAAAGAGATGAAAGGATACTATTTCAACGGTTTAAAATTGTTCACTACGTACATAACCTCTTGTGTCATCCTTTACACTTTATACATTTCATACAATGTAGTTCTTACTGAGAATTTAGTCAACGAATCCTCTTTCCCACTTTTTCCACCCACGTAATTTCTTAAACCCTTACCAAATTCCGAAATGCAAAACACGATTAGAGTTAAATTAGAACTATTATGGCACACCACCACATAGTCCTTTATAATCGAGTCTATAGTTCATGCTGATAGCATCGTACAGGGTTTATAACCCTACTATTTTCTCATTACTTATTAGTTGATTTGAAGCAATTAAAGATTTTTAATTTTGCTATGCTGAGATTTACTAACTTACTATTTTTTAATTTATGTTGAAGTTATTAAGCACATAATGTAATTCTAATACAACGTCTACACAATGTAATGTTATAATGAGAAATGTGATAAATGTACTGCATTACGTTAGGTTCAACCACTTAGCTGTAGCTATGCTTTGTCAACTTACCTATCTAAGAAAGGAAGTGGTTGAGGAAATGAAATTAGGCAGGCATTGACTAAATCATCAGTAAGAACGTACATAAAAGGATCATACATACAAAGTGAAAAAGAAGACACATGGAAAAGGGAGTTATATAGATATACTTCAATTTAACCTTTTGAAATAGTATCTGTTCATCGCTTTTGTAACTCCATAATAATAAGGACTATCAAATTACAACTTCTGTCAATAATTTGGGTTTATATTATGTGGCAAATTTCTTTTGTATTGGCATGATACGTTTCTCCAAGAAAATCTACATGAATTCAAAATACAAACAAATACAAAGACACAAAGCAAATCAGTAAAATTGAAGAAGAGTTTTTGTAATTCACTTGCTAGTGTTACATGATATTCTTAAAGAAAGGGATATGTAATGTGTCTTTCAGTTTGTTGGAATTATTTGATCTCTATAATCTTCGACAGATGAAAAATAATGATAGAATGTATTGCGTCGTTATACAATCCAACGACATATTTCATATTAAATTACACCAATATAACTGTCTGGAAGCTTCGAGAAGATATTTAATATTGTGTCATACCATAACTGTTATGTATTGGTGGTACATGTACAAACAATCGCAAGCGAATTTTTCCTATTATATTAAGTAGGTCACCTAAAAGTCAAATAATAAGACTTACACGCAACTTAACATCAGTCCAATCCTTAACATTAGAATGCTGTATTTCTTCTTCTTACATTTGTAATTTTATTTGAAAATACAAAATTTGTAGTAAAAGTATCCCTTCCTTCATTGTAAGTCATTTAAAATGCAATTTTCATGTAAGTTCTGAATGCAATCTAAATGGATGCATATCATAGTTATTTTACTGAAGATGCCATGATGGTCAATATGATTTAAACATATTATTATGATTTACTAGAATGTCTGTGATTGTATAATGTGTGATAACGCACATTTTGGTTGGCACTATAATATAACTGATGGCAGACAAAAATTGACGAAGGTTTCTATTTCCATATCAGATGATTTGGATTGTTGCCAATTGGAATATGAATTCTTGTTTTAATCAATTTATACTCATTTTTTAAAACCTGTACATTTTTATTGATTGAATGTTTTCGGTTTACATAGCCATAGCCACACACTAACTATTACTTAACACATTATTACATTTTTTAATTTTAGAGATCTCTAAATTACATTGGTATACCCAATTATTATTTATGCCTTACATTTCACTGAACAACGCATACTTATTTTATTTAATTAAAAAGAAGATACGTTCCTTAATTCGGTAATGCATTCTTTAACAATTATATACTACTTTTCACATGTAGTAGTAGTAGTGGTAGTAGTATTAATTAGTAAGTTAGTAGTGTGAAGTTGATCATTTATCTGCAATTTACAATGAAGAATCCATAATTTTAGTTATGAATTTTGTGCTCACATGGGAGAGTAATCAACATTAGTATTCCATTTATTTCTTCTCTTTATATTTTCCAAAATGAGTAATAGCAGATCGCTTTGGTTGTATAATTACATTGTATAATTATGCAATTATCCCAATCTGTGTTGGAATTTAAGTTATAGTTTCTTAAGTATTATTTGTTTCTAGGTTGCATGTAATATGGCTTTTGTGGGCATTTACACAATATGTGGCATAAATCTTAAACTACATTTAGATTACAATTTTGTTTTTTTAAATGTAGGTAAATATTTTCCTTGAATAACGTGTTCTTTTATTGGGCAACAACATACATTATATCTGACGTACTTCAACAAATACTATAGATTAAAAATTTGCTATTTAACTTTACATACCAACATAGATATTATATTCACATAAAAAGCAGACACCTCATGTAATTTAATTTTCTTCACATCTAGTAAATCTACACAAAGCCTTAGAAAGAAGTGGGTAACACTAAGTTAAACCTACAGCCTGAGAGGCATTATATACACTACATTTACTTAAATTTATGTTGCTACATTAAGCTTAAATTACAAATATTTTAACGGAAGTACACACTCTTACTTAAGGAATGTCGCATATTAAATTTTAACGCAAAGAGGGACGTTCTACGAGACATACTTATAAATATGCAAAAGCAAAGTAAGCATGCATATAATATTTAATATACCTCGCCTGACCTCCCGCGAATCTCAATCGACTCTGACCATTCTAATTTAATTCAATTGTCTCACCTAAATGCATTATTTTCCTATCTCTAATCAAGGTAAACTTACAGATGAACTTTTTTAAATTGGACGAAAAAAATCCAGTGCCTCAATTTTGCCTCTTTCAACATGGAATGTGGGGCGATAGGACTTTTTTTCGTCCAATTATTTTATGCCTGTACTGTAGCTTAACATCCTAATACAACTCATCATGGCTTTCAAACTGAGAATTTTTTCTGCTCATTAAATTGCTGCTTTGTGATAGGCTGTCCTGTTCCATTTACAAACACGTAATACTCAGCCATTGTGTCAATACGACCGGTGTTATATAAATAACTAGATTCAATTTCTGCATTTGGAGTCCACTTGAATCTTCCGATGTACACAGTAAAATTTCTCAAATTTAGTATTGAGGAAACTGTGGCACCCATATCAACTTCAATGTTTTGAATACATTCCAAAACCAAAATATTCGTGCTCAACCCAGTTGATAGCATCCTAAATGCATAATCTAGATCAACTTCCAAAAATATAAGCTTTTTATATTCGACAAAGTTGCCTTTAGCATTTCTTAGTGCCCGTCCCCTACATTTGAGATTTTTGATTCTGAGGGGTATGAATTCCAATTGACAAACACACCTGCGTCCCCCAACGCTAAAATTAACAAATTCAGGACAGTCTGTCAGATAGCGCAAGAAAAGATATGGAATGTGTCTTCCAGCCGTGCAACGTGTGTCCACTTGCATATGCAACGTGTTCATGTTTGGCAAAATACACGCATCCATAGGTTGCGTGGAGAAAATAGAAGCTTTGGCAGAATACATGCAGAGCTTTTCTACAGACTGGGGCAAGTAATAGAGATTGATGTAGCCACTTTTTATGGTCAGTTCCTTAATTATCATAGCAGTGGGCTCAACTATCGGATTTCGAGACATGGTCAATGAATCGACAGTGCACGTAGCTGTTGCCCAGTCCATAATGCCTACATCCTGCAAATGCAGAACATTAACATTCACAAAATCCTTCAGACTAATCTTAATGTCCTCACGGAATTTTCTCGCAACAATTTTGACGTCTGTCGCATTTGTAAAATCGAAGTGATCATTTAAATAAACTTGGGGAGAAAACGTTTTAAGCTGGAAAAAATTTACGTGCCTGAGATCCAACGTGGTTAGACGGAGACGCATTCCTTCCTGAAGATTTAAGTTTCCAGCATTAAGGTACAACTCCTTAAGACCAGGGAGGTGGCGCAATGACAGCGACAAACGACAAGCAAATCTAGTGTCTAAGCTTAATTTCGTGATCTTGGAACCCTTTACCCAATGCGACACATTACAACTTCTAATCACTCTCTGATCTCGCTTAAAAGGATCTGTCGAATGCATTTTCAGTTCTTCCATGCTTCTTTTGTTTTTGTGGAACAACATATCCAGTGCCTCAGTTTCCCAGCCCCCATCACATCCTGCGAATTTAAACGCAGTAAACTTTTGCTTGGTCTTGTATGTATTAAACGTTTCCAGAAATTGGCCAACGTTGCCGGTGTTGTCATCAATTACTATCCGTGAGCGTTTTCGAAGCTCCACTTTTCCAATATGGCTCCATAGTGAAGACACCAGACGACAATTTTTTAAATCTTCAAATTTTACGAACCGAAAAAGGTTCTCAACGATCTAAAGATATATAAGTTATATGCGGTAACTCACATGTCCAGTATTGGTAATATTTTTCATGATTAATTAAATTAATTGAGGTTACTACCAAATGGATTTCCATTGGATTCCTTTGGATTGTAAACATGCGGCTGTCTTCCTGAACAAGTTCATGACTGACCTCAACGTCCACATTCTCCGCATTAGACAACATGCTTGCTGTATGCTTTGCTTCCACGTGCAATCAAAAATAGCAGACCGATATTTCCCTTTTCGGGTTTGCCCCTATAAATTATTAACATGTTTTAATTTGTTTGGCATGTTTAGTAGATGTAGAGGAGGCATAGAAATCCTAGAGGAAGCAAATAAAGCAATGGACCAGCCAACAGCCAGACAACTAAATGTTGCTCTTCTGTCTGCCTAATAATATAGACTAAGGGATCATCGGTACTACTGCATTCATGCAAGTTAAGAGTAAGACGATGAGATTGGGAAATACTAGAAAACTGATGAGAAAACAATAGACGATTTTGGGGTTGAGTGAGCAAGAACAAAGGTGGCTTCAAGGTTCTCCTATAGGGATGCCGCGAATTTAACAAAAAAATGACGAATATACGAAAATTCGACACGAATATTTGGCATTTGCTGTAGTTTATCTACCATTCAACATTCAATTAATTCATTTCAGGCTCAATTTCAGTATTGAGTAGCTCCGTCGAATACAAACTATTCGATAGTGTCGAATACTCGCGTCGAATTTAATCGAATTTTGGTTGAAAAGTTTGAATTCAAAAGCTTCGATTTGTCGAACATTCGCGGCAACCCTATTCTCCAATCACATTGTCACCTTTCATGAATATAATGGTACTAGCTAAATCCTAGCACATACATATACGTGTGTTAGAAAAATGTTAAAACAAGTAATAGCTGTTTTGAAACAAAGAAATAGAGGCATTGATGACGAATGAGTAGGATGTGGGATCAGGTATATCATAACGGCTTTTATATAGAGGATAGTTCTGCGAGTGTTATGATGTTGCCTTCTATTTTATTACTAGCGAACCCATCAAAGCAACGAACCTAGCACCCAGGCGAAACTTCACATGTCTAATATAAATGATATTACATCATTTATACATTATAGAAAATGAATTAACAGTACATAAAATTACAGGAAATAGCCCTTAATGATATTGTTTTTGAATATAAGTTAAATGTAGTTAAAAAGGTCAGGTCAAAGTTACACTTTATAATTATCATAGACTAGATAGACAACGCAACATATGCCACATTGGGTCGAAATAAATACGAAAAAATACGAAAGATTAAAATATGAGATAATTCTCCGCCGTGTTAATTTCCACCCAATCATATTAACAGAATCGCCATGGTGGAGATTAACCAGAATTAATGTTTTCAATAATGTACCCCAAAGCATACCTTTAGTACACCACATGAAGATATGCGTTGGGGTACATTATTGAAAACATTAATTAGTTAGACTACACTACGTAGGGATAAGAAATAAGTGTTCTTCGTAGGGGGCGAAGCCGCCTTGGGTATTCTTTGATAATTATGTAAAAAATATCTTACTTTCTTCTCAATGGTTAATCTAATTTTCTTTTTGGTGTTACCCTGGCTTGTAGCTCGCCAAAGCACGTACGGGACAGAGCGGCTCCCTAAATCTGAGAAAAAAGTTTTTTCCCAAAAACCGCGAAAATTTTGTGTCCCGTAAATATGTTAAGTTTTTGTCACAATTATTTGTTGCGTCACCCTTAACCAAACTCCTGGATAAGTGCCTGAGCTCGCCCTATCACACACAGTGACATACATAGGTATTGTGTAGCCATTAAATATTTAGACGAAAAAAAATGCTGCGCCTCATTTTAGCCTAGTTTAACATGGAGCCTGGGGCGCAGCATTTTTTCTCGTCCAGTTTTAAAAAAACGCGAGAGTAGGTAAATTTATTGCTTTATCTAAGACGGTGGTTATAATATAGAGATGATGGCTATTAAAATGGCTTAAGAGTCCTAGTCCTGGCTACATCTAACCTTGACTATCAAATTAGCTCTTAAGTTTTTTACAGAAAATTTGCAGCTTCCTGCAAAGCGGACGTAAAATGACAAAATTAGTACTTAATTTTCACTTTGCCTACAACTCTTCATTTAGTTAAGGTTGATTAGGAGACATTCCAATCTTTTGCTTAGAGAACAGGTCACAGGGTCAACTTGCGGATTTGTAACAACTATATTCTTAAAGTAGAAATTGTATTCTATTACACATGGAAAGCAGATTTTTGAAAAGATTGGTGCATGAAATCATTTGTTGTTTAATTTTGAGAAGAAATTTACATTCAATAAACTAGGCGTTTGGTTTCCTATTTCCAACTGTCAATTCGGAAAAAAACTTTCAAGCGCTCTATCTAGTACTATCTAAGGGCTGTCGACTAAGGTGCTCCTCACCGCATATCTGTACGCTTATTCAATACTAGCTGAAACCTAGCACGTAATTGAAATATGTAATATCTGTTTTGAAATATAAGTAGATGTATGAGTCGGAAACGAAATTTCATTAACGGCTTTTATATAGATAATTTGCTGCGCCCCTGACTAAATCTCGGAATACGTGCTTGCTCATAATAAGCATATACAAACATACGGAATTATTCACTTCGCATGTCCCACTTTATGATTATACAATAGTTAATGCTTATTCAGAGAAGTTCATCTTCTCTGTATATGAAGACTATTTCTGTCTGTCCGTCCGTCTGGAAATCCCTGTGCACGATAACTTTGGAACGGTTTGAGCTAGACTGTTTAAATTTTCTAGGTACAATAGTAAAAGGGAATTTTGTTGTACTTCTTTCAGCAAATTAGCAATACTAACTCTCATTAAAATTTCCCAAAAGTGGCGGAAGCTGAGTACATCAATACTGTGGCTCCGAATCAGTACCGTATTTAGAAGTCGATTTCGGAGGGGGCAATGATATCATAGGACAATATATATTAGGCGTAATCGCGCGTAGCGTGAAAAATTTTGGTATATTTTGTCTAAAATGAGTCAAAAATAGCCTAAAAATCACAAAATCGCGCGAAGTACGAAATTTTTTGGTATTTAGAGAAAAAATTTCTCTTTTACTTGGATTTCAGAGGGGGGGGGCATTTGACCCTAATGCTCCCCCTCAATACGGCCTTGCTCCGAAATATTAAAAAAGGTAAAAAGTACTAGCATCGGCGAATTGGATGATTTAGATCCACAGCCAAATATGTACTCAAAGCTAAATCTGTATGTTCCCAATGGCAACCAACCTTTGGGTCATAGTCATTCATAAGTCAAAAGTCAAAACTGTGAGCGCAGCGTAGATTTGGCTGTGGATCTAAATCGTCCAATTTAGATCCACAAATGAAAAAAGTGAATTTTCATTTTTCAAACATCCTGAAGATGTAACCTGATACTCAAATCACTATAACTACAGCAACTTTGTTCAGAGACGTATCTAGAACGGGGTGCAACACCCCATAAATTGGAGAAAATGGGAATATTTCAAAGGCTAAAGGTTGCGCTACACGTAAAAATGCAAAATTTTGGCAACATTATTTTTTGCGCCCCTTCAACAAATTTCTGGTTATGTTCCTGCTCACATTGGTGAAAAGCTGTATTCTATCACTTTTTTTTACCAATATTGTAAAAAAAATTAGTCCTTGGTTGGTTAGACATAATATAACGAAATGGAGATTTGAAATTTCAGTTCTATACATAGCAATATTTAGTACTTTGATATTCCCATTTACTACCTACTCTACTTTGTTGTACGTCCGGGAAATATGGAAAATAAGGGTCAATTGTAACAAATAAAGCCAAAAAGGTTAAAAAATGAATTTTTGTCCTATTTCTAACTATTTAAGACTCCATTTTCTGCCACAATTCCAATTCTGGGAAATTTACCATAGTGGTATTTCCCAATCGAAACCTTGGGTTTGTGGTAGAGTTTTCTCCTAATTAAAAGTGTAAAGTATGTAAATAATATCTGAAAAGTACTTCACAATAAGGGATTTCTCGATTCGAAACTTATGAAACTATATATTTCCATTGAATTTTCGGTGAATATCATTAAATTATTTTCAACTGACTCACGAGGTATTCATTTAAGATTTCAATCGGTCAAAATTATGCTAATTGCATTAATTATTATCATTATTACGGATAGTCTTTTAAATCTTTTTCATTTCTACAACGTACTTCAATTAAGATGGTAGTTATGAGATGTGAATATTTTGTTATAAAATGTTATAGTTAGTATTATAATTTCTTATACTTACCAGAGATTATTTTTCCAAAACAGGAAGGAAATCGGGCAATCTCTTAACTGGCACTTATATAGATAGCTGCTTCAACCTCACAAGAAGAAGAATTGCTAACGTCTGTTGTCTTTCAGTTGCTCAGTGAAGATGTAACACGAAATTCATCGGATTAAAGATGGAGATAGAGAGATGTTGGTAATGGCTGAATGACTTTCCCTAGTCTATGGAATGCCGTCTTCTTATTGGTTGAGGTGTGGTATGATATCAACCTTATTTGAGATTCGAACCGTTATACGCCGGTCCGCAGCACAAAATCAATCAACTGGTTTTTCTTTGTAGAAGAAGACGATCTGTATATATTTCAAGCTATTCGTCGTCACCCGCCTACGCGACCCGTTTTCTTGTCGACTCTACCATACAGCGAAAGCTGAAAATCTTCCTTCACTGTACATTAAGACTTCCGCTACTAATGCTTCACACATAGTGTAACGAAAGAAGAAATGAGAAATTTCTACTATCTAAACTTGATCGTCAACTTTCTATCACTGATGTTAAACATGGGAAAGTTATGAAAAGATTAGAAAACAATCTAGATTTAGACACTTTCACCTTAGTAAAAGTAACCAGTCAAAGGAGAGGCTCAATCTGGTATTCAATGTACATGTTGCAGGGAATATGTACTCGCCGGACTGATGTATTTTTCAGGTGTAACAAGTTCAAACTGCCTATGCCTATTCTGAAATATCTGGGGAAAAGATAGGAAAAGTTTACTGAGGTTGGGATAAATATTGTTATTGCTAAATAAAATAGTGCAATTAGCCTAAAAAACTGACAAAGCGCTTTAATTCAACGGCGGTAGTAGAAGTTTGCAAGTATATTTTGTAAGGAAATTACTGTTATACATCTACACAAGGAACCTAGCACAATTTTCTAGATAAATGTTTTTAAATTTCTAGCGACTGGACATTGTCACGAAATTTATCGAGAAACCTGTGATTTCAATAGTATAAACATTATATAAATTCTCCCCGCCTAAATACTAACAAAGGGCGTCTAATACTGACATACATGCAGAATTATAGTGTTTTGAATCTCAAAAACAATAATGGTTGCCTGGTCTATTATTATCGACAGAATTATTCTACCATTCTTCGTGTTTATCTAACAGAAATAATGGATTTTAATTATAATCCCTTGGAAGAGATTCTCAAAACGAAAACTGTCGACAATAAGTTTATTTATCATACGGCTTATTTAGAATCACCTGCCTTAAAAATTAAAATTTACTGGATTTTGGGCCGCTTTTGTAACTCTGGCTTATTTATTAAATAAGCCACATTATTTAGTTATATGCTCGAGGATATTTGGTAAACAGAAGATAAGTTAGGTTACTAAGATTCGCCCCTTTTTGTCAACACTATCTAACATATCCTAATTTAGCATAACCATGTATAATTCTGTTGACAAAAAGTTGTTCACAATTTGCGGTTCTCCCTGTTAGCAAGGGACCCCAAATTGTCAACACATTTTTGTCAACAGAATTATACATGATTAGGTTAGATTAGGTTAGAATAACTTATAGTGTTGACAATTTGGTGTTGACAATTCGGGGGTGAATCGTTAGCAAGTATTAATACCTCGGTTAGTTACCTGTACCTCTACATACTCGTTTGCAGGTTAACTGGCCTGAAACCACTACATATAAAAATATGGTAGAGGTGATTCGTTATACTCCAAAGATGAACTGTTCTAAAGACAAAATGATATTGATTTTGGGTTTCGGTACTAAGTACAACTTGTTTTCCCCATAAAAGGTTGACAACGGTGTGTATAATGTATTCAACACCCACAATTTATTAAAATATGAAATACCATTTTGGCTTTAGAACAAATCACCTTTGCCATTAGATCACCTTTTACTTTATAGACCATTTTATCAGGTACTATATTATGCCACGTACTCAGAAATGAAATGATTATATTTAAACATTATATAAAGTCAAATTAGGAAAACGATTAAGTGTTTATGAAATGAATCCTCTGAGAGGATGTTCCTGTAATTTTGGATCACACTATCGCCACTGGCTTTACTTTGTACTAAGCTGAGATATATTTTGTGTTGAGTAGGCAGAGTATTAAGTCGACATGCCGTAAAGTAAATAGTTTTTTGATGCCGGAAATGCCTTAAACTACTTACAAGTACAGGTAGTACAGTACTATGTACAGGAATACACATGCTAATCAACTTATTAATTTTAAAGATTTATGTTTGCATGTTATCATTTTAATTAGTTAAATAAATTCATGAAATTGTACATTTATTAAAGTTAAGATAATACTGTATTAGACGCGTTGTTGCTTTAATGTCAATAGATTCGAAATTTATTTGTGTCTTAGAATTAATATACAGCAACTGACATAATATTCAATTTATGGCATTTACGACACACTGGATACTCTGCAGTTAGTAAGCTTTCATAAATTACCTATGCCTACAGAAAGAAAATATTGGGGATATAAATTGTAAGGGTCGAATGCAGATGGGGAGACGAATGGCAGTGAAATGTGGTTTCCTCGACTGCTACTTGTGAAATAAAAAGAAAGTGAGTTACATCTAATATTCTCAATCCATGATCTTATGGAACTAAATTTTTCTTGTTACATAAAGAGCTGCCCCGTTAGCTTTTCATGTTGATGACGTCTATTGTTTGACTTTCATATGTCCTAGATGTACTTAGTAGGAATAAACTCACCTGCGATCTGTACTACACATGCGAATACATAACAGTTCACATAGCATTAAATATCTTCCCGAATCTTCCAGACAGTTTTATTGGTGTAATTGGATATGTACTGTCTTTTGACTACATGACGACTAACAACGTAATAGGTTCTTATCATTATTTTTCATCGGAATCAGTAGGAAGATCATAAATAGAGAATAATTCCAACAAACTGAACGACCGATTACAGATCTCATGGACATTTTCTAAAGAATACCAACCAAGTACCTTTAATAAGTAAATGATAGAAATCCTTCTTCTTTTTGTAGTTACTTTCTTTAATGCCTTTGTATTCATTTGTATTCTCAATTCATAAGGTTGTTCTTTGACAGCTCAAACATGCCAATAAAATGAAACTGTCGCAAAGTATAATATACCCAACATAATTGTAATTTGATAATCTTTTCGCGTTACAAAAGCGATGAACAGATGCTGATACCGTATTCAAAGCTTAAAGTGAAGGTCTATATGACTCTCTGCCTTTCTCCATCTCCCTCGTATGGATAATTTTCAGTCATTCTTTTCGAGTTCTACTTTCTCCACAACAACCGCCCACATATAGGCAAAAAACTGATGAGCATTAGCAACCTATGTAACTCAATTCACAACAAACGCTGCACAAGACCGACTCCTGAGAGGAAATTACTTTTAAACTTTACTCCTAAAGGACTCCTAAAGAGTGCGTCCTTCCTTATACCCAATGCCAGATATTAACTACATGTTTTTATGTATTTTAAGATTTCTCGTTAAGGTTGGGTAGATTAAGGTTGGATTGGGTAAAATTTCCTGTTGTACTCTTTTAAATTGAAATAACTGGAAATTGAAATGTGGCTTAATACGGCAAATATAATAATAAATAAATGATGAATAATAAATATGATATAATATGATGAATAATAAAATAATAAATATTCGATGATACGGCAAGGAGCAGGACCAATGATAAATGATGTTTGATAATTAACTTTTAAACATACCCAGTCAGTAGAATGTGACGTATTTTTTAAAAATAATTATTAAATTGGCGCCCTTCCTCCCCGTAGTAAGAATTGACAACTTAAAGTCTAGTGTAACCACAAAGAAAAGTATAGGAAAAACTCAGAACATTGATAACCCCAATCTGGGGAAAACCGAATTCAAAATTCAATTCCTGAAAAAATAAAGCACAAAATTCTACTTATCGTAGCTCTATTTATTTTACCATATTATTTACTGTTAGGTATCGAGTATTGTCATTTAATTTTACCAAAACGTTAATTAACTGGCATTTTTCCATGGAAATTGGAAACAAAAGTTACGCTAGTTCCATTACATAATGCTAAAAAAGGTTCAAAACATTCTTCTGTACAAAATTATTGGTCTTAGCAGACACGCCTCGTCAACTTTCCTTGTAAAGTTCATTTAAAAAAACATTTCGTTTTCCCAATGGAGAAATGAATTAGAAGTTAGTGGTTTTGGTGGATTTTAAAATCATCATAGACAACACAATTTTTCTTAAATGAACATGTGGATTTTGTAGACTTTTAGTCTTAGTAGAATTATCAGTCTTAATAATTTATGGCCTTGGTCTGGACTGTCAGTCCAGGAAGATTTTTTTGAATTCCTACAAAATTCTCTTATTGGTTGAAGACAAATTTCCCAGAAAGTCTTAAAAATGTGGAATGCAGAAGCTTAAAATAATTTTTTAACATAGAAATTACAGTATATGCCCCTGGAACATTCCTAGTATACCGACGCTCAACGGAATAGACCGATATATAGCTCATTCGAAAGATCTCGTCGAGTACATCACGAATATGGTATTGGTTTTTGGGGCAACCCCCCAAATAAGAAAGTTATGGTCGGCTAAAGTTGAAAATATGACTATTTCGATGCCTATATTTTTTGAAAACGACGAGTTACAAGTTCTTTAGGGCATCGTTGTTTTGATCTTCATGGTGAATTTACTTGTAACTATGGCAACGTAGCTAATAACAACATGCAGGTTTGGTTTTGTAAAATTCTAAATTACACTTTATCTTCTATTTTGAATTTTTTCATTGTTCTAACTTCAATTTTCATCATTTTTGATTTAGTTAAGGGCACGCGGTTACAATTAGCATTTTATAAAACCTAACCTAATTAAAATTGATGAAAATTAAACATGGGACGTGGTCACAATTAGCATTTTTTAAAACCTAACCTAATTAAAATTGATGGAAATCGAACATGGGACGTGGTCACAATTAGCATTTTTTAAAACCTAACCTAATTAAAATTGATGAAAATTAAACATGGGACGTGGTCACAATTAGCATTTTTTTAAAACCTAACCTAATTAAAATTGATGGAAATCGAACATGGGACGTGGTCACAATTAGCATTTATTTTAAAACCTAAACCTAATTAAAATTGATGGAAATCGAACATGGGACGTGGTCACAATTAGCATTTATTTTAAAACCTAAACCTAATTAAAATTGATGGAAATCGAACATGGGACGTGGTCACAATTATCATTTTTTAAAGCCTAAACCTAATTAAAATTGATAAAAATCGAACATGGGACTTGGTCACAATTAGCATTTTTTTAAAGCCTAAACCTAATTAATATTGATGAAAATTAAACATGGAACGTGGTCACAATTAGCATTTTTTTAAACATAGAAGTTGGTGCAATTTAGAATTTTACAAAACCAAAACTTTAAACTTGAAACGCACGTGGTCACAATTAGCTTTTTTTTAAACATAGAAGTTGGTGCAATTTAGAATTTTACAAAACCCAACCTGCATGTTGTTATTAGCTACGTTGCCATAGTTACAAGTAAATTCACCATGAAGATCAAAACAACGATGTCCTAAAGAACTTGTAACTCTTCGTTTTCTAAAAATATAGGCATCGAAATAGTCATATTTTCAACTTTAACCGACCATAACTTTCTTATTTGGGGGGTTGCCCCAAAAACCAATACCATATTCGTGATGTACTCGACGAGATCTTTCGAATGAGCTATATATCGGTCTATTCCGTTGAGCGTCGGTATACTAGGATTTAGCCATGCCCCTTCTATTCTCATCAGAAATGGGCATCAGCAGAAACAATTGTAGTACATATAATTAAGATTTTAGGCACTTCTCTGTTTGGCCTAACTAAACAATTAACATACAAATAGTTTTGACGGGTCATTTCACTGTTTTTCGGTTGTTTATTTATTTAGACTTTAGACCAAGAAACGTGGACTGTTACCATGGTCCCTTACCAGGTACATCTGTAGAGAAGATCTAACATAGTCCAAAATTCCGAGTGGAATAATGCCTGTAAAGCGATTTCCATTTAATTTTCCATGAACCAGCCAAAACTAGCCGCGATTTGGATTTGTTTACTAAAAAGTAAATAAAATCACTTTACAGGCATTTCCCCACTTCGGGTTTTGGACGATGTTTGCCCCTCTCTACAGATACCTGGTAGGGGACCATGGTAACAGTTTACTTTCCTTGGTTTAGACGAAGTGAAGATGAACATGTTGGGTTTTGGTTTCCCTGCCACACAACGTATTTCTTATTTAGATTCGATTAGATACAATGATACATTAGTCCAAGTCACAATAACATATTATACTATAGAGATTGGGACTGGAACACGCACAGCTCACAATTCTTACTTCTAGTTTTAAATCAGGCTCAAATCAGGGCTAATTCTAATCTAATGTCCCAAAAATCTGAAACTTTTCTCCAATTATGAAGTTTTAAGCAAGGGAATATTTAAAATTTATTATTTTCCTATAAAGACGCTGTTCTTCATGGGGAATATTTTAACTTTTTGGATAATTACCGCGTTAGATAGGGTATCAAATAAAAACTATCCAAAATCCAGAAACAAATTTACCTAAGAGCAGAAAATTGTCTATAGGACATTCGATA
The DNA here is from genome assembly GCA_020055645.1 of Tomocerus qinae. Lineage (NCBI taxonomy): Eukaryota > Metazoa > Arthropoda > Collembola > Entomobryomorpha > Tomoceridae > Tomocerus > Tomocerus qinae. Next base: position 32,657,910 of record CM034548.1, read on the forward strand.
GTCGTGTAAATTGAAATGCATATTTCATAACACACCTTAACACAGAAGAAGTTGTTTGAAACTTGAGGTTGAAAAACACATAACATATACGCAATTGCGAATTGTGAATTTTAAGGACATCATCAAAATGCGACAATGTTTGATAAATTTTTATTAGACAGAGATGATGAAGCTACACTGCACATAATATGACTTGCATTCCTTTAGGAAGTCCTCTTAGGAGTGTTGTCCCCGTAGGAGTCGTTCCATGTACGTGGACGGTTCATCCCACACACGAATCGGGGGATACATGCATGTGTCCCCAGAACCGTGCGTGGGATGTGTCTAAGGCTATGCTTTGCTGTATTGAATTTCAAAAGATACTAGCTCTTGCTTGGTTTCATTTTGAAAGATGCTGATTGCTGGGTACTACCGTATTAATCGAATTAATTCTCCGTATTGAAATAGTGCTCCCCCCGGGTAACTATTTCGATTTTTTTCGTTTTCAAGAGCAAAATAATAGCCTTTGAAATATAATTCTCCGTATCGAAATAATTCACCATCCCAATTTAAGTTTCAGTAGGTAAATTTGAGTATACAGATGTAAAACATAAAGATGTAGCTAAAAGTGAATGTATGAGCTTACGGCGTGAGATATTAATGGTAGATCTGAAAAGAATGAGAATGGTCACCAATACAATTGCATTGCAATTGACAATTGATAAGGGTAATTACCAAAGGAGGAAATTCAAGACCACCTCCGATGACAGCGGTTTGTAATTGGATTTTTACTAAGCATGGGACATTACTTCTGATACAAAATCAAAAATTCATTTTATTCTTGCGGCATTATGAATGCAACTGATGGAAGATAAGACAACATGATTACAGCCTTCAAACCTGCTAAAGACTGTATTGAAGGTAGAGAAGCTTCTGCTACAAAGCACCCAAATCCAATATCCAGAAACTGGTCAGCCAATAATTGAAGAGAATGACCGACTTTTGCCCTCAGACGACGAAGAAATGACTACGCATCATTGAACCCATGAACATTTCTTCAGAAAAAAACTAAACTCAATCAATTGAATTTTTACACTATTTCACATTTTTTAATTTTCAAAAAGTATTAACTCAATAAAAATTGACTGTTTGGAAAATAATTCTCCGTATCGAAATAATTCACCACCTGGTTAACTATTTCGATTTTCATCGTTTTCAGAAGCTAAAAAATGGCCAATGAAACAATAACAACCCGGAGAATTAATTCGATTAATACGGTATATCTTATTAGTGGAGTTTATTTTTATGCAATATGCATTACATATATATGTCGTAGGCTGGGAGGGAAAGGTGACTGGGAGGGATATAATGTCCCTCTCCGACTAGACTGGGTGAGATAGCTCTGTACCGCTAGCGGTACCGAACCATGAGGTTTCCGACTGGGAGGGATAGGTTGTAAAGGATTGATATGAATGATTCTATGTGTATAAGTGCCACAACTATCGCAGATTTTAGGTTACTCTTACATGTTTTATTCATTGTAATCATTATTTTCTATAATATTCATAAAGGTTAAGTATATTGCACAGTTTGCATCAGTCATAATTAAATCATAAATTATTATTATCGCAGATTTTAGGTTACTCTTACATTTTTTATTCATTGCAATCATTATTTTCTATAATATTTGTAAATATTAAGTATATTGCCCTTTTTGTATCAGTCATAATTAAATCATAAATTATTAAGTCAAGATTGACAGTCAAATAGTTAAGTAGGTAACGCTGCTATTATATTTATTAATGGTTTTTTTCCAAAGCTAGGAGTTACCACACATTACTTACTAACCATACATTCAATGTGCCAAGGGGATCATTGAATGTATGGTAAGTGAAGTAAATGTCGGTCGATGGACCGCTGAAATCGACACAATTGTATGGCCGAAGTACATAACTGCATTGCTATCTGTAACATCATACACCTCTCAATCCATTTGCAAGTGCAAGGGTAACTGTCCAAGTTAAAATGTCCCTGTAAAAAGAATAATATTCACTGTGGTACTAAATACCACAACAGCAGCAGCATTTCCTGCAAAAATTTAGATAATTGAACTCCTAGCTACAGGGACATTTTTTACTTGGATATTATAGAAAATAATGATTACAATGAATAAAACATGTAAGAGTAACCTAAAATCTGCGATAGTTGTGGCACTTATACACATAGAATCATTCATATCAATCCTTTACAACCTATCCCTCCCAGTCGGAAACCTCATGGTTCGGTACCGCTAGCGGTACAGAGCTATCTCACCCAGTCTAGTCGGAGAGGGACATTATATCCCTCCCAGTCACCTTTCCCTCCCAGCCTACGACATATACGCTTCAGCTTTGAGACTTTGGTACACTTACACAATAACATTGTAGGTAAATATATTGGTTTATTTTCTAAAATTCAGAAACATTACATGTATTAATAGTAACTGATTGATGCAGTAGAGGATTGGTACGCAAATAAAGAAGACAAAGACTAAAATTTTAACGCACTCTCCTAGTGAGATCTGAAGGTAGGATCTGTCGAAAACCATGAACTATGTGTACGTAATAAGTATAGTATTATAAGAAGTAATAGAAAAGATTGTTAAATAGGCATGAGTCAAATTTTATAAACTAATTTATTTTGAAATACATTTTGAAGACTTACAAACAAGTATAGATGTATACGTACGAAATACAAACACAGAAATAAATTAATTATTTTCTAGCGTATTTTCTTGTTTAAAAATGCAGCAGTTACAAACGTTTCACATCGGAATGTTTAAATAGCAGTAACCTTCCGTTCCTTGACAGAATCCGAATCCAGTGGATGCTTTTGCATATTCTTCCTTACAATAACTGTTAACTGCATCCATGTCGTTGGCTTTGCAATAATCATCTAGGTCTGAGTCCCGATGCTATAGAATTAGACAAAGTTTTTAACTAGTTTCTTTTTTAAATCATTAGTATTCTATTCAACTTACTCCGAGAATACGTTGGGCAGATGTCGTGTAGTTTTCTTTTCCTGTAGGTAAATACAAACCAAATTACAAAGTTATTTCACAATATTTAATAATAACTTTTAGTAACATATTTCCTATTTTTTGGGGTCAAGTTATATATTTGCGAATTTTCTTCAAATTTTGCTACTCACCAACTAAAACTATCAAAGTCAAACAGTAAAAAACGAACGTCTTCATAGTGTAATAGACAGAACGCAATTTTGTATAAGATTGGTTATTATTTTTGTGACTTCACGTCTACGTTGGGTAACCGAATGCCAACTGCTCCAAGGAAGTTCATTTTATATCATCTACTTTGCACCTTCAAATCCTGGACAAATTGAGTCCATGAATACTAAGAATTGCTTTACTGTGAAGTTCGGAAGATGTCATACATACCTTATAACATAACTTTACTAATAAGAACAATGCAGTCCCTGGAAACTTAATGTAGCTTCAGATTAGATATTTTCATAGTTTCGGATATTCCCATTTCCCAGCAAATTTTGCTTGGACACTGGGAATTCCCACCAATTTGGGAAATGGGAAATAGTGGGAAATAGTGGGAAATAGTGGGAAATGGGTGTCGCCATCTTGCGGAATTAGGGTCTATTTCCCACTAGATTTTTCTATTTCCCATTTTCCCACCCACTTGGCCTTTTTGTTTCCCACTTTTCCCACTGGGAAATGGGAAATGTCCAACTTCTTTCATTTCCCACTCGAAACTATGGATATTTTGGTTTCAGGAAGATATTAGCCAAACGGAACCTGTAAAGTAGTAAGTAGTACTAGTACTACTGACTGCTGTGGGGGCATTATAATTAGGTATCTGCTTTGCACACACGCAACTTTTATCCAAAGCTAATCAGTCTGCTATGTAAAAATTATAATTAAAAAGTCATTTACTGTTAAATAATAAATTATGAACTACTAGGAAAATATAGATAAATTAGCATAATATATCAAGACTTAATTCACTATTAATTAGGTTTTCTATTGAAAGTGTAAAGTATAGCCTTTTCAGGTAAGAAATTAATGCAAAATTAATGCAAAACGAAATTCAAAAAGAATTCAACCAATAATCTATCCAACTATCCCAGGACGTATTTAGGGGGTGTTAGGGTGCTTTAGCACCCCCTAAATATTTTGAAAACACGCTAGTATTATCGTGGTTTCAGCGAACAGAAATATTTAATTCCAAATTGTGTGATGTGGACACACCAATCATATTATGCATATTAGGTCCTAGATGGTTTACATTTACAAAAATCAGAATTGCGAAATTTAAATAACCACATTAGCCCAATTATACCATTTTAATTCATTCAATCTTAATAAATTCAGCTTTAACTCCCTTGACTATAAGTTTGTAATTTTAAGGTAGCATATTGTCGTGTTAGAACCTATTATCTACGTCAATAGTTGCAATTAGTTATATCTGACTAATTAGATTTAGCATTTCAGATTGCCAAATCAAATTTTTAGTTGAAGCAAACGAAAGGGAAATATTCTCTACTTCCCTACAGATAACATTTAGATGATTGCCTAATGGGTAATTTATGCTGCGCTTAACAAAATTTTGTCATTGATTTTTGTTTCTATTATTCCATTTGTAGGTACGTTAAAAAGATTAGACTTACACTGATTACATCAAAATTATACTTGTTTCTCCATTTGATCAATTTATCTGATTTTAATTGTACCATCCATTGCCGTAAAGGATTATCAAAGGAAGTACCTCACAATTGCACACTTTACCTACACACTTTATAATATGGACATGCAAACCTTCTGTGTAGTTTTCACTCATCAGTTTCTCTCTTATTATTATTTGCATTGTTATTATTTTACATTGATGTGTCTAGTTTGTGAATTTCATTGAAAAAATAATTTGGGAAGGACCAGGCTTAAGCTTAAAATTATTAAAAGAAAGTAGCCATGACATTTGAATAAAATATGATTCCGACAATGTAGAAGCATCTGTGTAGTTGGTCGGTATACTTTCAATTGTGAATCATATTATTTGTGTTTTTCTGCGAGGTGATCTGGTTGGTGTATCATATCCGTGATGCGATTTAGTGTACGATTAGATACAGCAGGATAATTGAAGTTCGATGGGGTCGATGGAGGTTTTTCATTTCAGTTCAACAAAAATTCATTGAGCTTATATAACGCCGGCAGATGGATATAGACACAAAGGCCAACGTAACCAATTCATGAAAGTAGATAGTGGTCTTCCTAAAAGGGTTAATACCTACAATTCAAGTGAGATTAAATAAGTAAAATGATGTAAAGTACATAGACATGGTTTGATTTGGTCTTGCGTATCTATGCATGGAAAAGTTCAGAGGAGTCACTTATTTAGGAGGAAATATCTAAATCTGACAGCATTAATGTAGGATAACTTTGTAATGGTAGCAAATAGGTCTGTAATGTGTATTTGGTGAGTGTGAGGGAGGGAGACTTTTAGCTACTAATGCCATTACTGATATTGTGTTTAAAAGGAGTACATAAAGTCTTTTTAGTATAATAGAAACGAAGCATTGTTGTAGGGTAGCAGTAAGTAACGTACACAGAGTACAGGTATCTCTGAGAGTGTGTGGAGGTATGCTCTACTATGTATGTTCATGCTCATCGAAGCTCACATCCTGACCGGAAGTCAAGCAAGTGAAGCCAAGTCAGCAGGAGCATCATCAACAAAGTCGAATAAATTCAACCAAAGCTCTTGATCATACCTAACTTAGCCTAACAGACAACTTACATGTTTAATTGCACAAACTGAACTACTAATGTACTATAGTGCATGTTATAGCTTATACACGTCTGCCTGCCAACAGTCTCACTACTACTATACTGTACAGATAATAATATATCAAAATGTATTTATTCGACTCTCATGCAATGCATCGTCAGGTCACATTTGTATACTAGTTTCACATATGCCATCAGATCAGATGGAGACCTGTATATCCCAGCTACTATACAAGTCACCATAAAGTCATTGAATCTTATTTCCTATTAATTGACTTATTTGTGTCTACTGCCTCAAGTTGTTATTGTATTTATTAAGTGAGCATTGTCTACAGTTCTCCTAACCGTAGAAAATTATTCATAGATTGATATTTATTATAGTAAGTGTTTGCCAACAGAAATCAGACTCTTTTTTGTGTCCTACTCTTTGTTGCACAATTGTATTTCTTCTTTTTCAAATTACAATTGCGCAAAAGAATTTCTCTTTTCAATCTCCATCCTTAATAACTTTTCTCCTTCCACATTTTTCAACATACAATCAAGACAAAATTATTCACATTCATGTTCGTGCTCCTTCTTTGATGCAATATAAATATCTGCAAATGAGACTATTATGTGAATAGCGTTCCTAAAAAATTATAACAATCAAGCAAAACAACTCTATCTCAAGACTCTTCATGATCTAAAGTATTACACAGTGTGAGTATATCTCACACACACTATATAATATGTAATACAAAGTTTACATGCACACTAGGCAGATGTACGCAATTGGAAAACCATAGGGTAATAACATTTTTGTAATACACAATGTTTTGACTGCAATTTTCCCATCCTCATTCCTTCGTTGTCGTTATTAGTAAAATTATCGTTGACGAAGTGAAGAAGGATTTACATTACAAGACAAAACACGCACTTGTGACACAGCTAAATTTTATATGTAACAGGTCGTTATTTTCTTGGCCACTAAATTATTTTACAGTTAACATTTTTTATAATATCTTTATTGCTAACTAATATTTATGTCTAGATATATACAAATACTAAATACGTACAAGACACGGGAACAAGTTATTTTCTATCTACACAGACTCTGCAAACTACCTACTGATGTAGGTACTGATACGAAGATAACGCAAGAATCCTTTCTAAGTCTGTGTATATAGTTCCTTATCTCACTTAGAAGTCGTCGAGTAAACGAACAAGTCCGTCTCATCTCGTACATTTACAATTCACGACATGTGCAGTTAATTAGCCAGTTTAGCTTTGCTGATGTGTAGACATTTGCATTAATTTGGGCGTTCATATCCGTTTAAGTCCATCTCGTATCTCCCCATCTCTTCGTTTACTACTGCGAAGCATAGTATTTGTGTTTTGCATTTAATAGCAGTTGTAAAAAATATAAAACACGGCATAGAATAAACTTACACATTGTGAATTTAAGGTAAAAAAATTAATTTGCAATAATCGCCTAAAATAATTACAAAAGAACAGAGTCTGATTGTATAGAGTGAAATATATCCCGGGATTTTAATTACGACCCTAATACCATTAATATTCCAAGCTAAGAAGCTATCAAGTATAATTGAGAAGGTGCATAGCCACTTGAATTTCGACATTCTGTTCTGCCTTAGAAAGGATGATTTTAATGCCACTAATGACTCATTAAGATTTTAATATCACTTAATAGGTGGTAACTGTTGTAATTGTAATACTTTGTTAAGACTATGCTACTTAGAGTGGTTGTCCCTAAATACACGATATAGGTACATCGAAATAATTACACGGCCAGATTAACTACGTAGTAGATAGGGATCTGTGTGGTGTCATCTTAAGGTACCGGTGCTGTATGTGGTGTCATATTTGACTTCATTTTCAGTGGTGCAGTGTGTCAAAGTTTTACTAAGACCGTTGTGTTTGTCTGGCATTTGGTCTCCTCCTCCTCCCGAGTGACTATAACATAGGATATTACAATCTGTTCTTTACTTGCGCTTACACATGTGTGACCAGATAGTACAAAGGGAGGCTAACCTACCTAATTATTGCCAATCATATTCCCATCTACATAGAAACTGAGCATTGTCATAAGAGTGTAATGTAAAATAATTTGCAATAATTCCGTACGCCACAATGTATAGGTGTATGTTATTGCTGCAATTGTGAGACATAAACCTCATGACTTATTGTTAATACTGAACTCGCAATTTAACTCACTCAACAACTTTTCTTTCCCATAGTTCACGACGAAAGAAAACACAAGTAACGTAAAGTATATCACACAGTATATATAGTATTATTGTAGTGAATAGATATGTGGACACAATAAGTGCAATAAAATACTAAGTCTGGTTTATTAGAATAGTGCAAAAAAGGTGGGGATGGCTATTGCACTAATTTCCGTATAAATCCACAGGACGAGCAGTGCACTAGTAAACCTACATTGTTATTGACTCAGACTCAGCTGAACAAGTAGGTACGATTCTAAATAGCTCCACTTACACTCTACCGATATATATTATACACGCATATACGATTATATATTATAAGATTAGCCACACCATTTCAGTATTTGTAGAATAAACGTCTTTAGCAAAGGTTTCAGCAAATTAGGCCATCATGACAAACGAAGCCAAAGCTCTTGAACCTGCAAAAGACATTTGATTTTATGCATTCGATTCCTTTGCATGGTAGCCTGGTTAAATATATATGGTGTACCATACCCATTGCAATTTTTAAACAATAAAGTACATTGGCTACTTTGCTACGACTATTACACCGTGCAGTGTCTAAACTCATTTTATTTTATGTAGGCTCACTAATTAGTTTTGTTTGGTTCATTGGGTTGAGCAAGATCAGTCCGTTCTGCACTTCACTTCACTTCACTCACTAATTTCTTTTCTTGGTGGCACTCTCATGTGGCAAACATATTTGCACAGATCTTCCTTTCAGTTTCTCTATCCTAATTCTACTAACTGAGTAATCATTTCAATCATAAATCGTCATTGTGGTCTCACTTTGGTTTACCCTTCCTTCGTTTCCTACTGTTTCATCTTGTATTTGCGATTGGTTTCATTTGTGGAGACGTAGAAAAAACTTACGAGAAGTTCTCACACTGCCCTTGTTAGTTTTTACTTCGTTTCAATATCGCAAATACATATAACTAACACCTGAATTCCCTCAAAGTAACGACAACCATTCAACCTCTCTGCACATTCAGAGAGCTTGTAAACAGCAAAAACACTCGGCTATAAATTTGATTACACTTGCCAGACTTACAAAAATATTATACAGTGACTTTATAGTGTTGATTTGTTTAACAGTGCATTATTCTCAAACTTGTGTTTCTCAGTTGATGTTCTATGAAAACGTCTCCCTTTTTATTCAATCAACTTCTTAGTTTGTTTCAGTTACCTAAAAATGAAACATCGTCTGAAAAATAAAGTGTCTGTGAAATATTAATCTCATTTATAAAACTCAATTCTTTATGAAATTCCATGAGAAGAATTTGAAGGAAATTTTGCGTATCTGATAATCTGATTACTCAAAAATTACTTGTCCTTTTTTGGGGAAAAAATTGAAGACTTATAAAATACATGTGCTAAAGTGTCTATAGCCTAAGGCAATTGTGTAAGTGGTGGCTGCGAGTGAAATTCAAGCAACTATATCCCTAACATGGTTAGGATTATCGTGTGGATATGTACACGCAATTGTAATAATATTTGAGAAAAGGGAGGGGAAAACGGGCGTCTCAAGTTTTCTGGATAGATAATGACAATTGAGAGATTTCAGGACAAAGAAATTTAATTGTTCTGATTAAAATGGCCTCCAACGTAAGGATGAGTGACAAAAGTCGGAAACATAGCAAGGTTTCCGCATCCATACTAATTTGTTTCAATATCGTTTTCTCCGTAAGTAAATCTTATTTTATTATTTAACATCTTACTACTATGTTATTTAACTAAACTTTTAACCCTGTATTATTATTTACAAAGAAAAAGAAATAGTTCAGGTAACTTGATACAATTAGCATTGCAAAATATTTGTGATTCTCTATGGCATTTAAATCCCTACACTTACATTCCTCGGACAAGGTGATTATGAATCATGAATGAATTGTGGGTATCTGGGATCTGCCAATGCTCATTACTCATCGTCAGTTAATACACAGAATAAAAGATACTGTAATAAATTATTCTAACAGAAGAACGTTTGCATTTGTACAATTCAGATAAAATCATATCTTTATTTCCAGGTAGCTAATAAACCTTGAATCACCTACAACAACAAAAATTATAAAATACGCCAGTAGGCCTTTCTAGATATTTTTTAAACGAAAGTTCTCATAACAGTGTGAAGTCGAAGAATAGGAGCCATAGTATTACATTTTGGCTAATGTTTGCATATTTTGCATGCTTCGGCTATGAAAAATATAAAATGAGGTAGGCTGTGCTCGTATAGAAAAAACATGAGAAAAACCTTCATAAGTTCTTTGAATTGAACCTGCATAATAGAATATATACATGAAAGGTATTACATATTATTATAATACACCTTTTAGATATGATATGAAAAGGATACAGAATATCAATGCAAGTTTAGAGTGCCTACTGGAATTTACTGTTTTAGGCAATTTGCCATTACTAATTCGAGGATGCAGTAATAAATGTAATTAAAATATAATGCAGATATATTTCAATTACCTTGCCCTGTTTTTATGTACTTAATACTACCAAGTCATAAATTTCTTTAATCTGATAATAGACGAAAACATTAAATGCTTGGTTATCCAATGGATATTAGGTTTGCTTCTCTTTCACAGGAACGGTTATTCGTTCAGCATAATTAGGCACTCTGAAGTAGTGAAGAGTAACATACCTAATGGCATACATTCAAGTAAATCGGCAATCTCTTAGAAATGTAATGAATTGGAATGTGAAAACAGCTTTCGGTAGAATATAGTATATTGAATATACCTACGACTTGTATACTCAGTAGCTGAACAATCGCAATTACTGTAAAAATATCATTACAAGCATCGATGTACCTATCTTGTGGAGGATAGGAAAATATGTAACACCTACAACTAGTCTTAATTAACCATTGTTGGTTAAATATTATTCATTGACTTAATTTCCTAGTTTTTTCCAAAATGAATTGGCCTTGAAAGAACTATTTTCTTATAGCTTGTGTTTATTGAGTGTCAGGATTTTATTACTAGTAATTGTAGTTACAAAAGGAAGAAATGCTTTAATCATAGTACTTGTGTTATTATTACAACTTTTTATAGTTATGCGGAGTGGCGATTCTTACATTAGGAATACTAGTTTTGAAAGACATGGGAAGACATTTACTATTTAGACTCGTATCGCCGGGATCATCGATAATTGGTCAAGTTGGAAGCGCATTGCTGGCCATTGGGGCTTTCGCATTTTTAACAGCCATTCTGGGCTGTTCTACTGCTGCTAGGAAATGTTCTATTGCATGGGTAAGACTCACTTGAAGAATTCCTGATTTCTATACTGCTACTTCACAAAGTAAATTTGTACCCATCCACACGAAGAATTGTAAAGGAAACGAAATATTTACTTCACGCTTTTATTGTGTTCAAATGGAATGGCTATTAAATTTATATTCGGATAAGATTTTTCCATATTATGATCGTCCAAATAATATCCCTACAAATCCAATTTTTTCAGATTTGATTGTAGGACAATGGTTTTATGTAATGGTATATAAGTCTTCATACGATTTATACTATGATAATTTTTTGAGAAATTATTCTTAGGAATTGCATGTACACTTTCCTGATCCCCACTGTATGTTTAACATAGTTTATTCTTGAAAGTTAATGAAATATTGTCTTTACAGTATATCACATGTGTCATTTTGGTCCTTTTGGGAGAACTTGCTCTCGGAGTCTCATTTCTCTTTTTTCATGACACACTGGGCAAAGATTTAGAAAATTCTAAATTAGTAAGTACACTGCACACGTCTTATGGCATTGACCAACAGTTTACACAATCGATGGACTACGCCCAAAATAGAGTAAGACCTTTTTCCTAATTTGCTGCTTAATCTAAAGAACGCTAGAATAATTGTTACACTATTTGAAGAGAATATCATTCAATATATTTGTAGTTGGGTGAAACTAGCCTTGCGGTTACATTAAGATTAATGAATTAAAAAGTTATCCTAATCAAAGGAACTTCTTTTAGAGATTAGTTGTAACTCCAGTGATTACTATTTCATTTCAAGATAATATTTTCGTGTAATCTACAGAAATTAAGCCATGCAAGTTTTATTGAAAAGCTAGTTAGTATAAACGCTGTACATTTATTTCATTAGGATGTAATACGTAATGGTAGCTAAGTTAATGAAGAAATGAAGTTAACGCAACGTTTTTTATGTTTGAACTCAATTTGCACGTGGCATGTAGTTTAATTGTTGTGGAATCGACGGAGATGCAGATTACGAGCGTTCAGCATGGCGAAGTGGAAAGTACGGAGGAGCAGAACTTCTCTTTCCTTTGACATGTTGTCCCTTGGATGACAACCGAAGTGATCCTCCCCCATTCATGAATCCCGTCCCTGTCAATAACACTGCGTGCCAAGCTGCACTTTCTCATAAACTCCACCGATATAGAGAGGTAAAGTATTCCTGCTTTTAGCCAACAACTTTTCCATTCATATTGCTCTATATTGTTATATCGATGTTACACTGATGGTTTCTGGAATGGTTATAGGGATGCCTAGCTCCTATAGAAGATTGGTTCCGGAAACAAACGCTGACATTCATAGGAATGGGGCTGACACTTCTACTTCTTCAAATTGCTTCTTTAGCAGCTGCCATTTGCTTATGCAGAAAAATACATTAACTAATTTTAAGTTCGTTATATTTAAGTGCCCAAAATTTATATACTGAATGATGAATAAAATTACGAATAATATATGGCACTGTAATACCCAAATATCATCGTGTTTCCCTTTGTTATAAATGCATCTGTTAACTGATTCAGTATAGATGTACATTATTGTACCATAATATGTTAACCAAATGCTAAATGTTATACCATGCATATACACTTAAATAGATGTAATTTCTATTAAGACAATATTTATAATATCGTTAGTTACCTCCTAGCAATAAATATTATTTGTACAAATGTCGCATTACAAGCGTACTTATATAAACCTACCTACATAAAATAAATATGATGAAAGTGGTTGGATATACAATGAAACAAGTAGTAATTGTTTTTGCAAGACAATTGCTCCACCAGTGCACTTTACAGTTTTAGAATGAAATAAATACAAATCATCAGCATAGAAGTTGTTCCTTGAAGTATCCTTATTAAACCTGGACAATGAGACACGAATAATACCGAGTAGTATGTGTATTTGCTCGCATATTGTAACGTTGGATTTTTTGCAAGAAAACGAATGAATATGACGAAGAATGGAGTAGTCTTAGTTTCCTTTTATACTTTGTACCGTAATGTGAATATTTTCTACTTAGGTATGAATGGGATGTATTAGTGTATGAAATATTTATCTTTGATGTTGATATCTTACATTTTAACTTTATGCAATTATGTTCGATTTTCTGAGACTCTGTTAACGATCTTTACTTTTTATTTACAATTTTTTTAATTTTAATAGTTTGCCTACCGTTATCCATAGACAGATATTGTGAATATATGAATCATGTACAATAAGAATTCTATATTATAAGATCCTTGGCTTTGATTGTCGTTCAATCAATAATTTAGTTACAATTGTATTCATTCGCAACAAAAGTATGAAAAAGCGTGCACACATTACTTGCCATGAATTGTGTTTTGTATTATATTACTCGTATTTCTTTGTATTATGCCGTGAGCAAATAAATGATTCCAAACTAAAGATTTATACCGAGTATATCAATTTCAGCAGCATTAGTATTATGAATCCTTTATATTACAGGTGCATTATTATGTATGGAAGGTAGGGAGAAATAATGAACTTGTAGAGCAGTAATGTATTCATCGAAATGATTTATTTTGAACTGTCCACAATGGGAGAGTTTCTTGTTTTACGTTTCGCTTATAGTTAGTTATTAACAATACGCAATTTTTCTATGTGTATATTTACGATTTACAATTATTATGCATTTAATTAGCAATAATGTAGTAGTTTAATAGTCTCACTTGCGCTTTGCTTACATACGTTTGCTCAAAGCAATAGACAACTGAGGACAATAAATTAATGATCACAGGACAAACTTTGGGGTTACATAACAAACACTACAGGTTTAATATACATCTACTTGTTATAATAATTACAATAAATTAAGCTTCAGCCTACAATTGAAAACATATTTATTATGACGAGGTTTTTAACTGCAATTGCAGTTTAGTAAATAAACGTATATTGTAGGTATTATATTGGAGTCTTCATAACAAATTAAATACATTAATTTATACATAAATTTTAACTGTAAGTGCACAGAAAATATACAAAATGAAAACAATATACACGAAGTAATACTCTGTTGTGGTTATTGCATGGTTAGTTGTGTCACATCACTTACTTATTATGCTTCGTAAAACAAGATTCATGTTACTACTTTACTACTCTTCATTTAAATTGTAATTTCAAGGGTTATTATGCAAAATATTTCCAAACTACTTTGCTTTTTACTATCAAAACACAATTTTTATAGCAAAGGCAGATCATTTCGTATGGAAATCAAGGCAAGATGTTAAAAATTACATTTTTTCACGAAATGCAAAATAACACAACCCACACTAAGTCACATAATTTTATGTACGTCTATGGCTATGGAAAAGTAATATTCTTTTCACGACAACAAACAGTTTTCCAGATAGTAAAGGCACAAAATTAATTAAAGGCGTAATTTGTGAAAAAATTACAAGAGTTGTTTCCTTTAACTCAATTGTTACCAGGACATAACATTTTCTTGTAATCTACTATACATAATTCGTTATCAAATTCAGGAGAAAATTATTTTTTTCTAGTTTTCAACCTTGTTCCACCAATTACAAAAATAAAGAAATAAAATCTATGTATTAATTAAATAAGTTCCAATTGCAATATTGAACGATTGGAGCCATATCAATGGCCGCTGCAATTTTAAAAGGCCACATATAATTCTTTCAGCTGCCAAATTCTTTGTAAACTAAATGAATAATACTATTATGGATAACATAACAAATAGAAACTAAATTCGTTACAGTATACTTCATAAATACAATGAATAAAACAAAATTCCAACATAAAAAGATATTCTTAACCCCCTATATAGCTACACAAAAAATTAACATACGTAATAGATTTAACTACTTATAAGCTAATCAAACAGTATCTAAAACTGAAAGAAGGGCATAAAATATTGTTAATCTTGAAGTCACGAATAGTTAAAAGCTTACCCTCCCATAAGAAACATTAAATCTAAAATTCTAAAAAAGTAATAATTTCCTTGTTATAAAATTAGTAGTTTATTTGACATAAAAGACAAAGACTAGAAATTAAGCTTTACTGTGTTAACTCAGATTACTAATTTTCGAACATAAAATTGTTCTCAACTATTGTTTTGGTTTGCATAGGTAACCTTCATAATATTATCTTAATAGTTTTAACGCCTCCCTAATTACAATAGCTATGGAAGCCTTACCCATACTCGCATGTTAAATCTTATCAATCTTACAGCTTTTAAAAACTCACTACAAAAATTTTAAAGTACAAATATTTAAATAGCAAGAACATTTTCCAATAAAATCCAACCAAATTTTAAGGTCATCAATATTAACAGAACTGTTCATAACTTTCCTTTGAAGACTGGAAAAAATTATCCGTTTACTACCACAGCATTCTCATACCAACATGATTTCACAAGTCTTCAATTCTATAATTCCTAAATGCATCCTTGGAGAAAGCAAGTGTTCACTCACCAACAAATACTTTACTTAAAATCCCTAACACTCATGATTAATAAATAAGTACATTCTCTTTCGTTTCATAATGTAAAATCTTTTCAGACTATTAAGAATATAAAATGACAATAAAAGGGAAATCTTTCAACTGACAAATAAAACAGTCAATCAGACAAGAAATACAATTTTAGTAGTCTGCAAGTTTTCAATGCTTAAATATAAATTAGCTAAATCAGTTCATCGGCAGTTAGTTACGCTATCTTTTTGTGCACTGTAAATATGTCTATATACAGCACACACTCCTTTTTACAAAAGCAGAATATTAATTACTTGTTTTAACCTGCTATTTTTACGTATAACATTATAGTAGTAGTAAGTATAGTCAGTAAAGGTCAGCAGAATTTCTCAGGCCACTTCTCAAAGACATGACATTTGAAGTCATTTATAGCGTACTTTATACCGCAATTTTATTTACATCGAGCATTTGTCTATAGATCTATTTCATACAGATTCAAGGCTATAGCGTAAGTTGTTGTAAGTTTTAGTACGACTACGAAACATTGACATATCGTAATTCTTATGTACAAGCCATTAGCTAATCTACATTAAATCATCTTTCCTACATCTTCAATTGTAAATGTTTGACATTCTCTCGTTAAAGTTCTGATTAAATAGTAAAAAGGGCATGCTGTTGAAAAGGCTACAAATACATATTATTACAATACAGGCAAATGTTCTGACTTTCTTGACTGCGAGTCTTTCTTTCTTTGGAGCTTTAGCACAAATCCCTATTTAATGTATTCTCCAGTTCCTTTACGTAGCAACAACAGCAAAAGGCAACGGATCTGTTGACTCGTGTGTACCTAATTAGTACACACATAGCCATTACGTAACTAACTTATCTTTCCATATAGAAAGCTACTCACCTAACGTAAGAAAGCGTCCTTTTCCGGAAAATGTTAACATCCTTTCCAAGTTATCCTCTCTACTTCATTTTAGATATTTTTAGAAGCGTATACCTAAGTAGTTTGGTACATATACGTATCCTGTTGGTATCTTGACATTTCTTCCGAACTAGACGGTACAAACAATTTCTATTCTACGTAGGAAAACAAATCCTTCTTAACATTTCTAATTTTGCATAGTAGTTTGTATGTCTTCATGTAAATCGATGAATTTGGTTTTCCTTCCATTCGTTTGTGATATCTAATTTGATCAGTTTTGGTTATGCACAATTATTGCACATATTACATTTGGTATATGACAATATTTGCTTACATCCAGCAAAGCATCTATGCCATCATTAGATCCAGCTCCAGTTAATTTGAGTTTACTTGCCAAATAAGAATGTGTGCTTTTTCAGTTCGACTGTTTGGATCTGGTGGCGATTTCAACGTACCATCTCCTTCTTCTCCGTCTCCTACATAAAACAGCATCATATTCAGTATTCAATAATAATTTACATTAGAGAAAGCAGTAATTAAATAATTTCCTCAAAATTAAAAAAAATATATCAAAATTTAATTCATAGCTTCTGTAATCCTATCTCCAAGAAAGAAATTTTTCCCATTGAGATTGGACTACAGAATGTTACTGTGTAATTAGCTCAAACCAAAACTGCACATTTCAAAAGACTTTACAACAATACAGTAGCAAAATCAAATGAACATACTGTACACTTTTGATTAGAATCAAAACCCAATTAGTGAATTAAAACAAGTATACAAGTGCAGCTATGTGTAACCATTTTTCAGTACGAGACTCAAATTCTCAAGGACGTTGGAACCAAGCTTTGCAAAGTTTGGTTACCAAACCATTTTACTCGTATTGGGAGAAAAATTCTCTTTGAGCAAGGGATCTCTTTCAACAAAGTTTGAAACTAGATTATCGAACAATTTTAGGTACGAAAAATTTGATTATTTTCATGATTTTATAATGCTTAGTCTTTTTGAATTGAATTATAATCAAATTATAACTGAACATAAATATTTTGTATAAATTTTTTTGTATCTATTAAATATAATCATTTGTAAATTCACAGCGAGACATTTTAAGCATGTTTCCAGTTTCCTTATTAGCTCATACTATCCAAATGGTTATGTATACCCTTTTAAATTTTACATTAGTAAATATTATAATATGCTAGATACTACTAGAAAATGGAAATACTAGTTATTATGACCGTTTCTTCTAAATTAGAAAGTATTTGGTTTCAATTATAAAGAATTGGATTAGCTTGTGGTAGTATATAAGCAATTAGTATGTGGCTCAGTTTATTGAAACACATCTATTTCAAGGGGATATTAAATGATAATTTAGAAGAAACGGTTTTTAGACTAAATTAAACCCCATGAAATATGCAGTAGTGGCAAAAGTGACAAAATAGAAATATATATATATATACAAGTACATACATGTAAGATAAAACAAGACGTTACAAAATATTATACATGGCATTACAGAATGAATTAGAGATAATTTCTGAAAATTGCATTACACTTGCCGGATGCGCTACCAATACATATCTACATAATATTTGTTCCAATTCTACAAGGCGACTACAATGGCGACTACTTATAATAACTACAAATTAGTTCGCGGTACATCCACATTGATTGACAGTCTTGGCAATAAAACAAATGTGTTGTACTATTTGTATATAAATTAAAAAGATGTTAAAGTAGGTTTGTAGAAGGTTAAATTGCTGGTCACAGATGTTCTTAGCAGATTGGTTTAAAGTCTTGGTAGAAGAACTTCTGTTTTTTAGTAAGTATAAGAAGGCAATTAGGACGTTGGGACAGTTCAGCGAGTGACATCGTACAGATGTATCATTACAAGTACAGTTAGCCAAGTTTATAGTTACAATTAGCAAGATTGAAGAAAATTCGTATATTAGATTCGCAATCAGAGGAAGTAAAGTCGTAATAAGGTCGGACGGCACTCATAGCATTTTGTGTTACAGATTCATTGATTGGGGGTTGTAAACGACAATCAAATGTTAGGAAGCTTGTAGGTTTTGGGAAGAAAATAAATAAGAGAACCAAATCAAAGAGTTTAGTGTTTTATGTAGGAGGAAATGTCAAACATAAATCAAAACTAAATTGTCAAACGTTACAGGAAGAAAAGCCGTTAATGTTTCGCGGCAAATTAGGCAATAAAAACAATTTAATATTGCAATGACATAATTTACAAAACAGCATTCTTACAGACAGTCAATCAACGGTACAATACAAAGATTATTAAAGTCGCATCGCATAATATTATTATAATATGAAACATGGAATGCAAGAATGTGGATACGGAACAATTTTAAGCATGTGCTCAGTGCAGCCAGAAAATATTATTACTGTAAAGGATTTCAGAGAGAGAAAACAAAAAGATTTACAATTAGCTGGAGTGAATGTATTCTAGAGTTAAAAATTGTGGAATGAACAAAATAGGTAAACAAAACAATGCAAGGCTCACTTACAAGAATATGAACGTACGTACGTTGTATTTTGTCAAATGAACAATTCTGATCAACAAGACACGCCAATTTGTTTCTCAGGTTGGATATTATTTGGATCGGGACAATTGGAGACTCAATTCACGGAATAAGTAGAACTTTGTTCACAACTTATGTTTACTAGAAAGGCTGCCTTGATTATTTTGTGCGAGACGGAGTTCGTTTAGCTGAGGGGATTTATTAAGCAGCCTCGTGTGAAAATACTGGACAACTATCGTTGAAAATGATAAGCCTACTAAAATTCAAACTTTGTGACATTATCTTCCAGATTACAAACAAAATTGAATAGAATCTAGTGGTAAATGCTAATACTTGATTTTTGATCTGATTGTATCGTAATACATTTGGTAATTGGTACCTGTGGTACATCATTTGATTAAGGCTTAAGGAAATTCCTTATTGGCAACTTAATTATCTAAACCCTAAACTAAACGGATTTCATAAAAATGCTTATTACAGTTATTAGGCATTTTGTAAGTAAGCAGAGTATTCGGGTTTTCCTTTGTAAAATTCAGTTGACTACAAAAAATTAATTTGTTGACACTAACGTCCCTTCCGCTTCTACTGAATTAGAATCTACATTCGAATTTTCTTCACTCTGCCCTGGCCCTACGACAGGAGAAGATTCTGAGTTAGTTTCCACATTAAGAGGAGACGGAGGACGTGCTTTTTCTGACTGAGGTGATGGGGAAGGACTACAATTATTCATTTCTTGACTTTCTTCTGGGACTAAGGATTTTGGAGGGGAATCGGTCGGGGGGACGGGAGAGGCAGACTTAGAACCACTAGGGGATTTATCATCAGTCGGAGTTGCCAAAGGCGGGGGCAGTGTCAGAGACTGCGGAGGAGATTCGGGCAATACGATGGATTCCAGCAATGAATTTTGAGAGTCACACGACTGAGGGAGTTTCCAGACTATAAGATGGCTCGCCGTGTCCCCGTCTGCTTCGTCAACTGTTTGTACCATTGGAGAATATACAATACAACACAAATACAGTACGGCAATAATGCATACGGAAACAGTACAATGTACAAGTAGCAATACTTTAACCTAATTCATTAGTAGTATAGTATACCGGTGGATTTGCTTAAGTAGAATACACTTAAATAATATAAATTATACGGATGCAAACAACAGCATTGTCAAAATTACGCCGCCACTATTGTCATTCAATCCGAACCGAACAGCCAAATTTTTAAATCAGTAGAAATTATAACACGTCGCGTACAACAATACGAGCAACACTGCTACATCCACATCATATAAGTCATACTTTCGAAACAAACTTAAGGAAATCAATATTTAGAGGAATTTTTAAATTAAATGTACGCTTTGCTTGGCAAAAGAAAACTTCACGCCAATTATAATTCATATTTTTTGAATTCACATGCAATAAACGCACTTACCGACTCTGAAATCGATGTAACCTTCTCCGCCTGATATCACCAACATCGAATTTGACTTTGGAATTGAAGAATCGTCTTTTTCGGATTCAGTCGACAAAGTGATGGCTGTAGAATTTCCTGTTTTATCAAAATATAATCTCGTTTTAGTTGCTGTCACTCCAAATACTTCTTACACCACACAATGACATTATTTTGTGAATATAATATTACCATTGTCTATAAAACCCACACATCAAAATTGAAAACTCATGACTCCATTAAAATTAATTAAAATTAATTTCACTAACAAAAATATTCCAATATCAGAACAAGAAAAAAATCTACACACGAGAATATATCAGTTTGGCTACAAATCTGAAGTACATACATGCGATGGTTTATCTGTACTTCTTAATAAAAAGTACTGCGCATTCACTCTAAGAAAATCGACATGCTTTCAAAAATATTTAACGATGAACTAATTCAGTATCTAAAAATTTGTTAAAAGCTTAATATTTCCTAGGTAAAAATTGTTAACTTAAATGACACGAGCAAAAGTCGGATAAAATGGTAATATGTTTTAAAATTAAGGTAAAATAGGTAAATACGGAACGCAAAGTACCATAATTGTCGTGAAAAGGCGAACCTGGGACAGCAACGAAGAATTTGACCGCGTCTCTATGTCCATGAAAAGATAACTGAGCTTGAGACATTGAACAATAGGGAATTTCTTTGCCAACTTCTTCAGCACCAGCAGTTACTCGGATAACAGTTCCAGGGCTTTTGGAACTAGTACCAATGCCAACAGGATTTGAAAATGTAGTTGTTTCTGACAAAGGAACGGATATAATGACTCCATTTCCAGTTCCGATCCAAAGTCGATGACTGGCCACAAGAAGAGCTGTAATCCGAGCATATGAAAATCCTAATTTCCCAGTTCCCAACATTTTAGAAACATATGGTTCTATATCGACGTCTTGAAGATGTTCATGAGTTTCTGCATGATATAATCTCAGAGTTGAATCTAATCGGATAGATACCCAAACTCCATCGCCACACCAAGCCATTTGTCGAACTTGGCTCTCTTTGCGTGGATGGGCTTCAAATGTTGTCTAAAAAGATTTAAAAATATATCTTTGCATCACGAATACTATTTTGATATCAAAGACTGGATGTCATGATGAAAAGATAATAAAGTTTACCTTGACTAGTAGAGTTGACACATCCAGAACGTGAATCTTGTTACGGAATCCGCACCAAATATCTTGATTAACAACAGAAAGACATCGAATTGAATGGTGTGGCTGCTGACACAAATCTAGTA
Organism: Tomocerus qinae; assembly: GCA_020055645.1. Lineage (NCBI taxonomy): Eukaryota > Metazoa > Arthropoda > Collembola > Entomobryomorpha > Tomoceridae > Tomocerus > Tomocerus qinae. The sequence goes on from CM034548.1 coordinate 32,679,823, forward strand.
AATAATACCCGGACAGATCCCATTGTCCGTCTACACCGCGTCGAAAAATTGCAACTGTGCCGTTGGCCATTGACACAAAAGTTCGACCCCGCAAATGTCTGGAAACAAAATAAAACATTTTAATTCTGATCAATTCATCGATTAAAATAGGAAACCTTTTATTTCTTATTAAATTGAAGTTTTTAAATAGAAAAGAGTCTTACGAAATAGACAAAACGGAATCAGGCAACCGAACTTTGTGGAGACATCTGTCCCACTGAGCGACAGCAGAATGAACATAGACGAAGCCGGTCTGAGCCCCTAACCACATGGTGGGTAGCACACTGGGCATCTTTGCTTCTATAACGCGCGAACTGCCTGCAGCCACCGAACTAGAAGGAGACGCCGTCTGCTCCAAGCTGTTTTGTAGACTGGAGTAAGTTGAATCCTTGTCGTCTTTTGGAGCCAAGCCGCCGTTTTCCTTTTCACTGCTACTTTCTCCATCACCCTCACTTCGTTCTTCCTCCAGCCGGATGTCACTTGTCGTCTCAGTCTTGGGAAAATCAGTCTTTCTGCTACTACTCGTGCTACTACCGCTACTGCTTCGTCTTGATGAAATCCTCGACTCCTCCTTATTGACCACACTTTCACTGTTGACGAAGCTCAACTGGCCAAACTTATCACTTTCTCCTTCTTTTTGTTCTGACGACGTCAAGGATATACCCTCATCCCCTTTTATATCATCCTCTTTGGCTCCTACCACAAATAATTCAAATCAGTTAAACTCTAATATTTTTAAATTCCACGTCCAAAAATATTCCAAATCTATTGCTTCATTAGAAGAAAATGACAAAACATATTTTACCAGGAACACAAGCAATACACAAGAGATGGGAAGAGCAAACATCAAACGTCAGAAGCATATCCGCTGGTCTATTAGCGTCAATTATCGTCACGCGACTTGCTGAATGAGTAGCTGTACAAATCCACACGTGAGGAGAAGTGTAATTTCTACTCGATTCTCGTTGTTTTGAACGACCTCCAGTTAAGTCCACTCCAGAAGCACAGAAAATCTGTAAACACAATCTCAGTTAAATATATTTAAGTAGAGACAATTTCAATTTAATAAATCAAATGCAAATAAATACCTTCATTCCAGGAGTTTGTTCCATGAAAGGCCGGCAGTAAATTGGCACCGGGACAGGTAGATGTTTTCCATGAACCGGGGTGGGAGCTAAAGCGGATCCTCCGGCAATCGCTCCCTTCGATGGCGAATCTTTTGCTCCTGTAACTTGAGAGTTCGTTGACGCATTTGTCGATTTGGCAGGCAGACTCCACCCGTATGCCTTTCAAACAGAAGCCAACCAGGATCAATGTCAATGTCATCATTAGAATAGTTGAATGTAAATAAAAAGTTTAACTAAAAATTGTTACTACCTGCATACGACCGTCATCCTTCCGGACATGAGCTTTAATCTGTTTATACGTTGTTTGATCTCTTCTTTGTTGTGGGTCTCCTAAGCGCCTCAATTGCAATTTCTCCGCTGACCTTAGACACAGGAAAACATACAGATTTATGAACTACTAGCCACAACTAGCTACGCAGCAGCTAGCCGACACCTCCGCCAGCATTCTATGCGTCTTATAATAAGAAAAGCAAGGTACATGTCAGTTCGAGAAGGTCTCATCGATTCCAGAGCCTGAGTAGTCGGTACAGGTCCACCAGGTAACTTAGTGGGAGATCCATGAGGGACAATCCCTCCCCCGGACACCAGACGGTCAGTTGTCAATCCTGCTGGAGGGGGAGTGCTCTTGCTGAATAAATTACTAAAACTGCAAAGCAAACATACATATTATTATTATACTCCATTTTAACTATTGCACTTAATTGTGAAATAAATCTTACAAGTTTAAAATTCCTCGGTTATTCCTTTTCTCTAAAGAAGGATCTTGTTTAGCAGCACGAAGCATTTCTGTCCATCTGACTGCGTCTTGAAGCTCCATGAAACGCTCTTTGTACTGATTTCTTTCCATTAACACTCTCGCCATTTCTACTCGAGTGAATCGTTTTCTTTGGGCTAATGGAACATCTTCCTCATCGTCAGATTTGCTATTGGCTTTCTTCTCCAGTTCTTCTTTCGTTTTCTTAACCTCATCTTCTAACTCTTGGATTCGCAATTTTAAGCGGTTCTTCACAGCTTGTAATGACGCAATTTCCTCGCGTAGAATTTCTTGTTCGCTGTGAACCAAATGGTTATACTTACATTTTGAAAAAAAACTTTGACAATAAAGTACAAGAAATGATGTGACATTTACCTAGTTAGCTCGTCAACCTTTGCTATAAGGTCATCTTTGACAATGTTAAGGGCGTTCTTCGTAGCCAATAATTCATTATTTTCAAGGATCAAATTTTCAACTTCCTTCCCCATTCCTTCACGTCAAAATTATTTATTATATATTGTACAATTTTTAAGTTACCTATATGATTGGTTACCAAAATAAACATCAAGTTTACACAACTAAATAGAATGCATTCTTTAAAAACATTCTCTGAAAGGAAATATAAATGGAACATAATTGTATACTGTTCTAAAAGACAGTAATATACATTAAATTCAACACCACAAAATAGTTTGCATAATTTACTACAAGTTTGTCAGGGAGGTTTTTTAATAGATTTCAAAAGTTATGTAAATTAATAGGTAGTCATTTTAAGAAAGGGAATTGATTACTATAGCAAGGTTAAGCAAAGCTCTGAGTATTTATACTTTTGTATTAAAGTATTATAGCAATGACAAACTTGATAAAGGGATTTGAAGAATTAAGAATGGAATAGATGTTGAATTGAAGGTGATTTATTTACGAAATAATTACTAAATAATTAATGATAGAAATGGAAGGGTAGAAGAAACTACCGGAGAACTAATTGCATAAGAAGCATAGAAGAATCACAGATTTAAGAATTGGGTAGGAAATAATTTAGGAAGTGTAGATGTAAGTTGTTTTATATTCTTACCGAAAAAGTTATCGTTGACTGTACAACATTCCGTAAATTACGGAAGAAGTTAAGTGAGTGACCGGAAATAAAGAAAATTAATTGCAACATTTATTAGAGATTATTTTTAGCTTAACTATAATTATTAGACGAGACATGACATATAATTTTGTCGTTTGTAGGTTTATTTGTTAATTTTGCTACTAAATCCTCAGAATTGAAGTAATAAACTATTTTTAGCTTAATTATAACGGTTAGTATTAGCATCCGGCCGGTATTATTTTCGTGGTTATCTGCATCATTAGTATAATTATTTCATTGAATTAAATAACATGCTAATAAGAATTGTTATCATTTTCATTGGAAAGAATTTTGCTTGGTTTACACTTTTCTCATGCTTTAGTTGAAATTCCCATTTGCAACATTAAAGTTGCATACGATGGAATTTTTAAAAATTTTTCAAAAGTTTTGAGCGATTGTTATGTTGAATTGTTGAGGTGGAAAGCAAAGGTTTAAAATCTACAATGAAATATCAACAGGCAAGTGGAGAAAGCTGAATTGTTCTCTTTTCTGTTTTTGGTTACGTTACGGGAAGAACGAAGAAAGCTTTCTATGTGTAATATTTTTCAAAGCCGTGCCGTAAAATAAAATGAAATAAAAGATATTGAAGTTGTAATGATATAAATAAAAATAAATAAATCAAAATGAAAGATGATACTAATGAATACAGAGGTAATTCATAGAGATAGATAAATAGATAAGTAGATAGAAAAGGGTGCAAGAAAAATATATTGTACCATTCACAGACGAGTGCGTAGTAGGGGAGTCACAACTATTTTCACTGCCAACATCTACACACACACCACAGAAAAATTCATTGCACCAACAGACCAGAAAAGCCAAATTAAATTAATGTAAATCATATTTTAATTCCGTAATTAAGGTAAAATATGCTTAATAACTAGATTAACTTTTATTAATATGCCGGGCTGCGTGTAATAACTTTGCGTGAATAAATAATTTTAATTTAAAGGCTACTGTGTAGTGACTTTGTATAAAAAAAATAAAACTTTAATGCAGCAGTAGCAGCACACAAACTGACTTTAGCTTTGTAGTTAAAAATTGCAAAATATATTAACTCAGCGACAACATTCGTAATTAGGTAATTAATCGCTCCAGTAGTAACGGTCGGAAGTTAATACTCAACAAAAACATGCTAGCACACAAAAATAAGTGAGTTATCTTATGATTATGGCACATTGAAATTTATTCATACATTTACAGCCAGACATTCGTTTCGTTTTTATTTCATTTGCTTCCTACTCTATATTTTATACCGAATCAGATAGACTAGATAAGATTCTTGTATAGATTTTTGCATATCTACTGCTATATCAATGCAGTACATTTTCAGTTGTGTTTGTGCACTCTTCTGGCCTATTCTACTACAACAAGGTACACAGATTGTAATTATATTGTTTTAGCATAAATACATAAGTCAGATCAAGGTAAACGTTGATAGGAAACGCAAGAATAGAATTATTTGGAAATCATGGTTTAGGATTTTACACTTGAGTCTATAGTAGTAGGATATTGTAAAAAGTGTAATAATGTTTGAATAGTATTTCATAGATTATAGCTGCATTGTAAGAACAATAGATATATTTGATCAGGAATAGCTGTCGGGCATGAGACAGTTAAACCTTTAATTATTTATGAATATAAGGAGATGTAATTTATTTTGTAACGTACCTGAAGAAGCATATTCTCCCGGATGAACCCAACTCCCTACAAAAGACAGAAACAAAAGTGAGTCTATTCCAGTGTGGCCATATCGATTGTCCCGTATTTTAAATGTCATCAGCTACTCTATCACATTCTCTTAAGCTCTAACCAAATTTCATTGTATCTGAACAAAGTCTAGAAAATCATGGGCTGTAAAGTAAATGTATCTTTCCAAGAAGCGCCCCAAAGCACATCCGCTAAGTACATAAACATATCAACTGAAGTGTATCTGTTCTGCCTGTGCATTATAAGTTGAAATAGTATTCCCTACATGCCGTACATTAAATTTCATTGTTAGTGCGACAGAAATAATGCATGTGAACTGTACCAGTGATTTCTGGAGGTTCTTCCGCCAGCTCTGCGTCTTGGAAGCTAAACTCTTGATACAAAGTATTTCCCGTTCTCTCCTCCCTGGCAATTCATCCGAAAAAACAGATATGAAATTTTTTAGAGAAGACGCACATGTACTTACTACGCAGTTATGTAAAGCATTGCACCAATAATACCACAATGCTACAAAACAGAACAAAAACAGAACTTACTTTCTTGTATGACTTTTTCCCTGCTGATTTTGACTTTGGTTGGCAACAGAAGATGCTAAAAATAGGAACAGAAAGAATTAAATACTCAAGTTCATTTCAAGACATTGCATTCCAAATCATACACTCTCCTTCCCTACCATTTAGCATCACAATTTCTAATGCACTAATTAGATGCCATATTTTGTGAGGCACTCACGGTATACATTGCTATTGGCTTTCGCTCCATTTTGCACTTGTTCCTGAGGCGTGTTTCCATCGCTGACGTCATCCATTGTCAACTCTTCTTGCATACTAGAGGAACGAAGTGCATTGACATTTGTAGTGGGAGATATTATGGACATAGTAGGAGCTCCATCTCCAGGACTTGGACTAGCTAATGACTTGAGCATTGAGGAATTGTTTGCTAATGACTCAAAACCAAAAGAAACAGGGCCGGTCGAACGAGTCATTATACTATTCAGTTTCTTCATGGGCGGCATCCCAAAGTTCTCCAGTCGATCTGTGCCCATGAGAATTTTGGTCCGCTCCATGTAGTCCATGTGGGTTTTGAATAGTTCCGTATAGCGTTCGTGCAACTTGGCGTATTCTCGCTTACTCTCACCTTCCTTGTCCTCCAATCTTGACACTAATTATAATAATCACACCCAAAAACATGTTAATGACGTCAACACTTTAATATTATACATTCTAAATACAATTCTACTATACCATGATCTGCAGCGTTTTTGGATTTCAGTTCTAACATTCGTACTATGGCTTCTAAGCTTTCAATTTTACTGGAAAGATCTTTAATTTCCTCTTCAGACTGGTCTTCAATTTCCATGAATTTCTGTAACATATGTTAAGATGAAATTAGCACTTGGATGAAATAGTTTCAAGGAATTTTTTTAAAGTTGTAATAAACTTCTATTATTATGATTGACATACTTGTTCTGAATTTTTTCTAAGTTGCTTTTCCCTTTCATACTGAGTGACAAGTTGCTCATTATCCTCTCTGAGAAGTTCCACCTCCACTTCATGCTCTTGATTTTCTGTGTAACTGAGATCCAAGCATTCCAGGACATTGACAACAAGAGGCATCAGGTCTTTCACGACATCCTCGTCATATTTATTTATCATTCGCTCGAACTCCTGGTAGATACTTCCAGCCAGGGCTTGCACCTTTATATTAAGTATCAACATTGTAGTACACTTAACATTTAACACAACAGTCACCCAGCACAACTGCGCAGAGAATTAAAATTAACAGAAAATGCATAGAAAACATTATTTAACATACGCTATTTATTATATACATATTTCAATGATGGGGAGACACTTAACAAATCACTTTTGCTAGCACTAAATTGTGGCTAAAACTTTTGATTTGACAGGTCAGAAAGTGCCGGTGGTTTTTAGTCAAATTCTATTTATTTGTTCATGTCTTTAAAAAACTGAGAATAGTTGGAGAGGATTGGGAACACAACATGCTCTGTAAATAAGAAATCTAATCTGAAGTTAGGTAAATTTAAGTTGTGTCTGCTTTGGTTTCTACAGCACATTCATCATTACCGTATAACAGTTAGATAAATGCTGTTCAGTTTCATATCATAATCATAGAGGAAGGGATTGGGAGTAATCAAAGTGTAATAGAAACGTACCTTCTCAGACATGACGATATGAGAATCTTCATGAGCGACGTAAATCGCCTCGGACTCCTTACTGTGCTCCATTGTAAAACTTTAAGATTTTTGAGCAAGTCAAGCCGAACAGTTCACCGCTAGGAACTGGCCACAGCCACGGCCACGGTTGGCAAGCAATGCAATTCTTGGATCTTCAGCAACATAATACATAATATACAATTTACTTAATAAGCCCTTAGGTTCATATAGCAGACCACCTTCTACTATTCCACTATTATTACTTCATACATATCTACATTAACACCAATACTTGTTATGTCTTCAAAAATTCAATTTTGATTTTTCAATATATATAACTATTTGTAATAGATATACCTATATACTACTTACTCCTTATTGCCTATACTTACAGATAGAGACCACTTAATGAGGGATTAGGACCATTTCGCATACAGATTCACTACATGGTCGTTACTTAATAAATCAATGTATCTATGTGGATGCACAACCACTACTTTAGTTAGCAGCTACCCATTAGCGAATTTGTATGGCATACAGGACTAACAATCTAAACTACTCCCCTTCATTTCTTACAATTTTACACGGGTACCTACGGAATGTAATTTAGTTATCAATTTTTCAAAGGCAGGAAATGAAGTTAAGAAAATATTCTATATACCTACAAAATGGAAATTTACTCCATGCATTTAATTAAAATGAACTACAATGACATAATTTGTTGTAGGAAAAATTAAAACGTCAAAGCATATAAAATATTGATCATATCACAGGAAATATTTGTGAGCATGTTTAAAGTGATATAGCGATGAAGGAAACAATTGTAAGTGAAGTTAGTTTTTGCCTACATTTCCGGTTCATATGAAACCAGAGTGAAGATGGGTTTATAGAATACAACGAATATGTTTGGGAATTGCAAGATAAGCACACCCAACCAAAGTAAGTAATACTACAAACAAACTTCATACTGTGTCATAATACCCGTAAAATAAAAAATGTAAGGTTAATTGCAATGAGGAATTGAATGAGGAAAGTGCAGTACTTATATCTGCACTTACCATAGAAGAATAAAAATACGTAACAGTCTGATTGATAATGCAAGATGCAAGCCAGTCACACAACAATATCCCTAATTAGTACAAAAACAAAACTAACTAGTCCATTAAACTAATGCCTAACTTATCGTTAGGTTCTTGTGTAACTACTATTCACTAGGGAAATCCCTAAATACTAGATTTGATACGTTGAGAGACTTTTATATTGGCTTCTGTTCTCTAATTAATTCTTATCATTCCACCGTGCAATAGAATAAAATAATTAAAGGCAAATAAATTATAGGAGATAAAATCTAAGATTCCTCACACATATGTAAATCACAGATTAAAGATGTATATAAAGTTAATTAAGTGTAACAGCAAGAGGTCTATGATTCCGTAGGTACCTTAATAATAATAAAATAATAATAAATCATGGGAAAATAATAGTTAATAAAAGTAGATACTTATGAAGATTATAAAAACAAGTAAAAAATGTATAAAAATACAGGAATATGGAAGATATAAAATAAATGAAAGTATTTAGGTAAAAAAGGTACATACCAATTTAGATTTCACATACTAGTCATGAAGATTTAAAGTAAGTAATTGGTAATAAGGCGAAAATTAACTGGACTTGAGTGAAAATGAAGTAGAGAATTGTTGTGAAAAAGTGTTAGTGAAATGTAATCCTTTGAAAAAGGAGTATCTCATGATGTGATCCGATGATGTAATAATATCTTATGACACTCACTCACACTTGCACTTAACAGTTTAGGACAATACTGAAATATAATCTAGTCTATCTGAGGTGAATTTACATTCTTTATTGTCTCTTGGTTGTTAACTACTAAATGATATTCTGAATTACAGTAAAGCTTGTTGTTCTAAGCTATTAAGGAAATGTAAATGCAAATATAGGCTGATAAAGTAAGTCAAGTAAAAGGTGTAGTTTTAATTTATGCAATAATATAGTCGATATAGAGTATAATATATTATAATATGCATGAATATGCACGTCTATTGTATTAGTGCCTGAATAATACTGTTTAAAGTAGGAGTGGAGATATAATATTATACTTGATATAATATATAGTATTGATAGGTGCTATTTGCATTAAGCGACTGCTGATAATTCAATCTGATTGTGTTCTATTTCGCTGTGTGTAAGTATGTTATTGAAATTAGTACTGACTGCAGCACACAATGAGCCAACTCTCTATTTCTATTAATAAGAGATATAATAATATGCTTCACAAGCTAAACCATTATTAACTGAATTGTATCTGTCTGTGTGATCACCAAAGTACATAATCCTATGTACATATTATATATAACGTATCTGATGATGATTAAGTCAAGGAATTCGAAAGAGTAAGAGTGAGTGGGGACTGTATAATACGACAAAACAGATGAATATTATCTATATATATCGGATACGTATGTTTCAATGGATTTGCACGTACATTTCAGTCTGCGAGTAAAGTGGTCGTCGTCTTTGATGTTGCCATATCGTGATGGGACGTGACGTAACTTTTCGTAACAATCATTCATTATTCTCTTCTGTGTAAAATAAATAGTCCTACAGTCAAGTAGTCACAGAGACTGGATCACATTTAACATGATATATACAAAGGCATAGATTACCTCAAATCCTCATTATTTTACTGCATTGCACGATCACTTTATATTTTCGTACTTTATCTTCCAATGCAATAAGTTGTGCATGTACTTTGCTATGTATTTATGTTAGTATAGTCGCAGTAGTGTTCTGATTGATCCAACTTAAAGGTATGTTGTTGTTCACAGTATTAAGTATGTACGACTTCATTTAAGACAACTTGCTTACTTAATGTATTACCATGTAATACCTTTGTGTATGATTTTCAAGCATTTTTCTTTTGTTATAGCTGTGTAAGATTAATATATCGCATACACAATTCTAGCTATACACTTTTATATGTATAAACTTGTCTTCTTTTCTTTTGTTTATATAGTAGTGCATATTTGCATACACTATATCAATACAATTCACTTTATCAACACACACCACGTAGTAAACGACAAGAGGAAATAACTCTGTCAATTGCGCTCTCCTATTTTACATACAGTTGAACAATGAGATCAATTTTTCGTGCACAAATAATATGCCAGAGTTTTTTTATATAGGAGGAATTCACTGACTTCAGCAAAACTTTTCTTTCTGTAATATTCAACTTTATTTCGTGAGTAAAATAGTTTCTCGTCCACAAATTATGATATTAATATTAAATGCTTTATTTTTAATTTCGATATAAATATTTAGAAAATGATGAGCTTTTCAAAGAGTGGCAAGTTGCTCCTAGGACAGAGACTGAATAGTAAAAATGTCACAAGATTTTACTCCCAAATGTCCAGACGATTATTATTGTCTACTAGTACTAATAGATCACTAGTAGTAGAGACACATGGTCAAAGTGGTCAGTGCGGTCAATGTCACAAATTCAGCACTAGCACATCTTTCTGTAGCAGTGCTAAAGCCGAAGATTCTCCGACTGCGGATGCTGCAACGGCTGTGAGAATTGGATGTGCCAGTGGCTTTTGGGGAGATACTCCTACAGCTGGTGAGTGAAAGTCGTAACTCTTGTTATATTCCGGGGAAAGCTACTTTCCCTCCTTCCTATACTCTATAGATAGACATACTAAACATTGCTACATGCAATGACTCTTATAATATATCAGAACAACCTTAGCGCCTTTCTTCGTTTCTCATTTCTACCATTTCAACCTATATACCGATTATAACATTACTTTGAAACCGGAATTCGGTTTAGAATCATACCACACAGTCGACTCTTTCCTTTTGATTGCTCATCATATACAGATAGAAACTCTCAACCTCGCCACTTTAGTCCTTATCTCATTTTACTGCAAATTACTTTCTCATGATGTGATGGGATTGCTTAGAGCAGGAGAATAATCCAATTCCTCTGTGTTGATCAAATAACACGGGCGTCACATTTACATTAGATGCCAATGACTCCGACAACACAATGACGAACCCTGGGATTTGCTACCAAACCATAATAATAATACGCTTTCCACTCACAATTCTTTCATCTCCACTTAGGTACCTAAGAATTAATTAATTCTACCATTTTTATCGTTTTCTACTTCACTAAACCCAGAATGAATTATTTAGCTTCCAACTTTTCCAACTCACATCTAAACACTATCACAATGTCTTCTATAGTAGAATAGAAAAGCTATTAACTTTGTCCTTCACACATGAGCACAAACAATACAACGTAAATATCTGTAGGAGAAGGCCTTTAATTATTGTGGCTGTCCTCTGTACATACCAATCAACCGAAATCTTTAGATGTGGGCTATTTGCTTACATTCTGAATTTCCCTGCCTAAAACAAGTAATGAAATGTGATAAAACCTATTATATATTATTATCTTTTATATAGATATAGGAACTTCACAAATATTAGAAAAGAGTTCGTAAAAACTATAAGGATATAAACTTAGTATAGTGTCATCTACCAAACTTAGACAGGTACATAAATAATCTGCAGTGAGATGCCAATATAACTCTTAGGGAGAGAGAAATTGTTTTTCTCATTAGTTTTCCTAATTTCTACTCCGAGGGGAATTCATTTAGGAAATTAAACTCAGTCTCGCTAAATATCTCAATCTGGCTTAGCCAGGCTCTATTCCGGCATGGATTTTTTTCTTTCCGAACTACATACGTGGATAATTAGAACCAGCCGTTGGGTTGAGATGTAGTCACAGCCTTTCCATCAAAAAATTTTCATACAATGTTCGTGATACTAATTAGAAAATTAATAATTTTTCAAACCTAAATAGATTTGTGATCTAATTTTCAGTTTTCAGGAGTAAAACTTATCAAAAGTATAACTTGGAAGAAAAGAGATAGAAAGAATATGTAAACAGAAAGCGTGTCAGAAAGGATGATAGCGTGGTTTTGTTTAATTCAGCTCAGCTTTCGTGTTGACGTGAACTGAAGAGAATTGGAAAGTTGGGAGTTGAAAATCATATGGGTACATATTTATCGAGTTAGGACAAAGTGTAGGAATTTGTGACCATACTGTGATAAATGATGCAAACGACAGCTAGAGATGTAATAGGGTATCTGATGTGTTGGCAATTGGGATGTGATATGACTGTTTTGTATGGCAGTGTCTATTGCTGTAAGTATCTGCACAAGAGATCTATTTTTGCGGATCTGTGTGGGTTCTGCACGAATGTAGCCTGCCAGATGCAGAAGATGTAAACTACGTAGAGCCAAACACTTTAATGTTCCTAATTCCCATTACATGTGAAATAGGGAGTATATAGTATATAGCCATACCTACGTAAATATTGGGAAACCCAGAGTTGACGTTAGGAAAGGAAAGTCGTGATATTTGTAGCCGAGTCGGTGCACGTAATCGTGCTACACTAAATATTCCTCAGCCAACAAAGTTATATACATACCATGGTAGTCGGTGTGTGCGTAAAAAGAGCGATTTTCTTTTTTGCAACCTCTTTCCCCGTTGAGTCTCAATCAGTCAGACGGATCCGAGTTCTTCTATGTACTTCTGATTTCCACTGCGCCGAAATACTAAATGAAACGTAGTAAGAACAACTCCTTCTATCTCCTGTAGGTACTTTACTTACTTATTATGCTCTTTTCTTTCCACCATGTTCAAGGGGGCAACTCAACTACTAAACTTATCGTAAAACTTGTTTGTGCTATGTTAGAACTCTATGCAACTGACTACAGGGCATTTTTTAAACTCTTTCTAGACCTACTCTCCAATGTTTTCACAGCCTTAAGTCTGTCTGACGACTTAGTAATCAGTACCTACTATATGGAGTTTACTATACAAAAGTGAGTCAGTGCTCTAACGATAAGACTCGCTCGCAGTGGGTTAAGAAACAGTTTTGTTTTGACCCCTTCCTTTTTGGACTTTCCTACTAGCCTTCAATTTCGTATTAGATTTCAAGTCAAGTTCCGTCTATTGACTATTGTATGTGTGCACATAGTATTTCCTACTTTATTGCAAGTTACTAGGCTTCAATTGCCTTTCCCTCCACTTCTTGTTCGACTACTATATATAAAACTGCATGCCATATTTCTTATTTCATGTTTTCCTTACTTTCTTTTATATGGTGTAAGGATTCATATATTATTTAGAACTACTAGTACTACAACCTCAAAGACTCTCTACCATATAACCAGAAACATGACTTTTCCAATAATATCTATTGAAGAGGATTGAGAAAACCCAAAACCCATGCTTCACCATGAAAATCTAATCTGATGGCAGAAATAATACTCTACTATGTTACAATCCGGGATTCTATCTTCTGTATGCGGGTCATGTAAAGTAAACACTACATACACCTATGTAGCTACATTGCTACATAAATAGGTACTTATTGAAATGAACCATTTCTGAATCCCTTATATGTTTTTTATACTCAAAGCTTTCTGTATTCATTGCTGTATTTCTTATAAAGACATACATGTGTAAAATACGAGTCGTCCCAAAGCATCTTTGCCACTTTTTGTAAGTGAGTACAGTATCTAACTGGAGTATTACTCTATTTCCTATGTACATTTTAAGTTGGCAATTATTTTAATTCTAATTTAATGTACTGAAATAACTTGTCATTTTCGAAAAATATTTTCTCAAGTTCATGGAGCTATTTTACTTAAAGGATTAAGGGCTTTTTCCTAAATGGGTTTACATCTTGAAACCATGGATAGTATATATAGGGTTATAAATGACTTTACAACAAAGTTAGGTCATATAGACATTGCACTTACAATAAATGACATGACTTTGTACCAATTTCGGGCTGTCTGGGCACTTAAAGCTTTTCTTAGAAAGACAGCTTTCGGAAGTAGTGCATAACACTAGACAGGCTTTCTATTTCTGACCGTGCAAGTTTAAAGGTTGGCTACTCATTTTGAAAGCGTGGAAAAGGGCACCAAAATAAGATTGGCTCCTTTGGGTTGCCTATATGCTTTATATAGCCCGTAGACTTTTATGAATACCAATTCCCACATGAATACAAACCATATACGACCAATATGGAAATTGTAAATGTGTATTGTTTTCGGTAGTGTTTTACATAAGCTCAGATCTTCACTATATTATACTTGTTTGGAATCTTCCTGGACTTTCATGACTCCACTTTCTTGTAGCTTGGCTTGACTCTACGCTAATTATATAGATATTGTAGATCAAATGGATATACAAGTATATACATATATAAAGTATGCAAGTAGCGTAAGTGTGAGATATGTTCTTTTTGGACTATGCATACAGTGCAAGTAATACTATCAGGATCATCCGAATTAGTATCGACTTGTCATGACATGGCATCGTAGCAAGCCTTACAAATGTGAATGACTCAGTACTCAGCAAGGATGATGTCCACACCGTTTTCTAAGAAATCTATCCTGCTGAGACGCGCCTAAAGTTTTTCCATGTGGACAATATTTAAGCCGTTAGGTACATTAACTAGCAAGTATTAAGGTATAAAGTATTACAAGGTTGGCAAATCTGTATGTAATTAAAATGAAAACCAAAAGAATGTAATGATTATTATTTTGGGCCAATTAATTTAATAAGCATAGGGAAAAAATTCGTTCCTGGAGAAAATTTGTTAAATTGATGGCCAAAAATTTTGACATGCAAATATTTACAAATGTCGAGCTAACTCAACTTCCTAACAATAGCATGCTTATTAGCGTTGGCAAAAGTTGCTCTACAAAAAATGTTTCTCCTAAGTTGTATCTAATAGGATGATGTCGAAATGTTCAATTGAACTAATTATATAGTAAATATGGTAGATATATACAACAACTATATCACTGTATAATCGCATGAAAATATTTCATATAATTAGTTCCAAGAAAAAGTAAAAATACATAAACTTCTCTTAAGAAGAAATGCGCGATCATTAGCGGAATATGCAGATATATATTTATATATGGAATGTATATATATTTGTAAGTTATTGTTATTTAAGAGTAGTATAACTGAGTTGGACTGAATTTGTCTAAATAATGAGCCACAAATGTTTTCACAAAAGAAATCAGTCGGATTTCGAATTATACATATGTAGCAATGTAAATAATGGAGTAGAAGAATATTAACTCAACTTTAAACGGCTTCATCATTTGTGACTTGGATTCCTTTTGAGGAAACCTGTTTGTATTCATAAACAAACACCTTCTAACTTGTATTGATTTCATCGACAATATGAACTGGGTTGTTGTTACTTATTTATTCAAGTGACCTTCCGTCCTACGGGTTTAATTTCCTTGCAGCGAGCGATCAGTTTGGTTCTACCCGAATTGCTTTCCATAATGCATATTTAAAACTAAAAATATAACTTAAGGCAGAGGCGGAGGTCAGCGGAATAAAATCTAAATTTAAGTATGGGGAGGTGAAGTAGCTGGAAGTGTTGCCCGGATTAAATATTCAACACTTTTTTGCTTAAAAACATGACACGTATTTGACTCTACATTGAGCATATTTACAGCATTAAACCTTTTCCTACGGCTCAATGCTAAATACAGACAGACAGTTAAAGACGCCTCCTACTCGCTCAGTCTTAATTTCTTAGTCCCCCGAGGTTTCATTTACACTTGTTATTCCTTGTCCAATCTAAGCTTGATCTGTAAGTTAAAGTCAGGTCCTAGTATCTCTATAATCTTTGCTTATTATTTACTCAAACTCCAATAGTCTATGCCAGGCTTGTAATATATATGCATGCACTCTAACTTCCATTTAAGGAAATAGTTTCCTGGGGATGATGATTTTATTGCTTATATAGGTGGAACCTTTATTTTCAGCTATCACATTACTTATCCATATCTAAAGATTAAGCCTCAACTCAATTGAGCTAAAAGCAGACGGTGACGGGTGTACTTAGTTTATTGTGAATTTGAAACCACAAAATACATCAAGTTACTAATCATAGTAAAATCTGAACTTAACAAATGTGTTGTTTCTCATTCTCCTTGTCGAGTAAATGGTTACTGAACACGCATGTTGGATGTATTTCATAAATACCAGGAAACTGTAGATCTCAAATCAAAATGTATCAAAATCAATGCGTATAGTAACTATAAATACTCGCTGTAAGTCCTTGAAGCAATCCATTTATTTTACATAGCATAGAGTGATTCAGCATTTTCTACAAATTCGTTTTAAAATTCACAATGGAATGGATTTACCTATCTTTAATATTGGTTAATCAGATCACCCCTCAAAAAAGTTGTAAGTATCTATAGATAAGACACTGCATATCCTAAAGCTTTCAAAATTCAAGATTGTAGACATGTTATAGAATATTATGTCAAAATTGGTTAAAATAAGTGAAAACGAGATGCTTTCCACGATTTTACATGCAATTCAATGAAATATTGTTTATGAAATAGTTTCCTACTAAAACTTTTCATCATTTGGCTAAGCTGTCTCAAAGGAACGTGATGACGTGCGTATAGCTTTGAGACGGCCTTATTAGTAGATGTAATAACTTTGCTGGAAAATGTTTCATGGTAATTTTGCATCTAATTTCTAGTACCGGAGTATATACAATGACTTCTGTGGCTTGAAGGGTGATTGAATTTTAAAATTCTTCGCTGGGTGTAATGTATTATTAAGGTATACCTCTTTAGCACCTTTAAAAGTGATAAAATACGGAAAGTGGCAGACAGGTACAAATAAGGAAAGGATCACCGCTTTATGGAGTCAGTTTTATTGCTCTCTGGAAGGAAGTGGGAATTGAGAAATGATGAGACCATTGAAATACACAAAGTTACACTACACGAAAGGGTTGTAGCGCTGCTCGTATCCAGCCGAGTTAAACTTACTAGTAGGATATAGTAAAGTGGGAGCACCCCTAATTGGCATACACTTTTTGGCATAAAATATTTTTTTCAAAAACCCTTTTTGGCATACTTTATTGGCATAAATTTATTGAACAAACAAATAATTAGTCATAATACTCAGTCAAAAATGTGTAATGTATAGCCTGCAGTGTCAATGAAAATACCGTATCAAGAGAAATTATACAAATCAAAGTTTATCCGCCAAAGTATATATCCACTCCGAATAGCTCATATTAGAACGATTTTTAACAATTTTCAGGCATTTTGTCATATAGCAGAACTTTTTTTTTCTTCTTGTTCGGAAAGGAAGGGTTTACAAAATTATAGTTGCAATAAGTTATATCAATGAGCAAACATATCTTTGATATTATACGTTGGGGAGGTCGAAAATACAATCAGGATTCCAAAAATGCGCCACACAAGAAAATCGGCTAAAAACTTTAGGCAAAATTCCAAGAGTTGTAAAGTAAGATTCCTAAAAATGTTAAAATACAAATCTTTACTATTAGATAAACGTACAGTGGTACATGTACAAATGTCAAATGTCAAACAAGTATAAGTTAACCTAGTACTAGTGGCAGAGTTTAGTTACCACCTATAGTTTATGCCAATTAGTGAAACATATTTTTATGCCAATAAGGAGAAAAAAATTATGCCAAAAAGTGTGTTTTTATGCCAAGAAGTGATTTTTTTATTTTATGCCAAAAAGTGTATGCCAATTAGGGGGTGAATCAGTAAAGTATGCTGCATTAGCCTGCTATAAAGAGCCTGAATCTACTGTTTAAATATAAATTTTAATCCCCAAATAAATTTTTGGGTATGGAAATAATATTGTTTTCTATCTCTTGCTATAATCAAAAATGCCACGAAATAATCATACAGGACATAATTGCCAATTCACATTATCAATATCATAATATCTAGCAAAACAGAAAGTTTAGCAGAACAGCATCATATTAAATTCGGAATATCAATATTGCTACACTTAAAGTTAATATCAAAAACATTTGAAGAATATAATTTACAGAAATACAGAGTTTATAACATGGTTAGGATCTAATTGATAATTCAGAGTCCAAATCGGTGGACATTGGAGGTGGACAACTGTACGACAATAGACAATATTTAGATTATAAAATATGCAAATATGCATATTTATGGACAACTTTTACCTGTAGGCTGTAGCAACGTAACTGAAAATGTAAGCTTTGAATGGAAAGCTTCGTTGTGATATAATTCGTTTCAAGCTGTACAAAGCTTGTATAATAGGCTTATAGAAAGCAATATAATGTTTGCATTTTGTTTAATATTTAGTGTTTTTATGCATAATTGATTATTGTATATTATTTTATATACTAGTTGCACAGCTCGTTAATCATGGGAAATTGGATTTTCTTGTCATGGACTATTTGGCCGAGGTAACAATGTCACTGCTAGTAGCTGCAAAATCCAAAAATGAAAATCTTGGATGGTGTCCTGACTTTGCACAAAATATCGGCCCTCTCTTACCACACGTAAAAAAGCAAGGTATCATATTTCTTTGTCTTAACAAGCAATTTTATACTTACACAACATTATTATTTCTCCCAATTATTTTTAATTGAACAATAGCTATCAGTTACCTACGTTACTTAATATTTGTAATAGATACCCAACCATTTTGACATCATTATTTTTATTCCGATGATTGGTCAAATAACAAATTTGCGTCATACAAAAGTGATGGCTTCTTTAACTTTAACCAAGCCATTCTACTTCATCTTGGACTATTTACATCTTGATCTTTACTTTACTTTTACTGCGTCATTGAACACACAATGCCTAGTATTACTGTCAACAACATTGGAAATGGTATAATAGAAGCTCCCCATTTTTACTTTACATGCATAGAGTAAGCATATCTGTGTCTTATGTTGGTACGAATAAAAATGAACTTTCCTATGAAATGTACCCAGGAGAAAATATTTCACACAGTGAAAGTCCTACGAAAACGAATGCATTTAATTTGAAAGACTTGAATCTTGAATTATTTCTCGAACCGAATAACAGTCGGGGATTTCTATTTATTTCTTATTTACTATTGACGGAGGAAGATTAGTAGAAAGTCCTCTAGAGGAGGAATGGAGATTCCTTCTGAGGATATGTAAATAATTGCTTACATGAGCACAATAAGAACGAAGGCCAAGAATCATCCCTTCTAAAGTTCTAATAAGTGTATCACGTAACAACAAATACCATATAATGAGTTACGTAAAATAACATTGTGGAAGATAATATTATTTCTTGGTAGTGGGGTATTCTGAATCGTCCATTCTTTTCCCGAATCATCTGCTATATACAAATATATAGATCATTTGATATCTATACCAATTACTCTTCCAGCTAATGACAACAAAAGGTACTTGGCTTGATTAATTTCTTGTAGTTCCTCCAGGGATCTCATGCGAAATGGTTAACCAATCCCATGTAGTAAGGTTTATAGGCTTTATAGATCTAAACCTTTGTATTCACTGAGTCTAACATAATATATCATGGCCAATTATTTCCACACCATTATTTACACCTTCTTTTGCTGGAGAATCATTTCATTTAATCCATATTGAACATAACACACAAACTTACGTATCTAATAAGTTTTCTTTATATATAATTGGTGGCAAGCTTTGCTATATCATTTCTTCGATTATTTTTCGAATTATTTTCCATCTACACTTATCCGACATTTTATCGAGTGTCCATTACCACTTATTACGTAGTACAAATGGTTGAAAGTGGTAATAGATACCCCATAACTCCATGGACCTGAACCACCGTTCTATCTATTAACAATACTATTATTAAGAATAACTGGATCATTTTGAGTTCAATATTATATCTGTATAGATACTTGATGAATAGTAGCATCTGGATAAATTTATACGAAAACATTTGTGTAGGCCTAAAAGTGGTGACAAATGCTGGGGGAATGAATCCGACAGCTTGCATGCAAGTGATAATGATGGCAGCGGAGAAGATTGGATTGAGTGACCAATTAAAAGTGGCTGTAGTAACGGGAGATGATCTTCTCCACACGAAAGAAAGTATAACTCAAGAGCAATGCCCAAGTCCGTCTACAATTTCAAGCATAAATGCATACCTTGGGTAAGTGTTTTCTATCTTATAGGACTTCACTTCCGATGGTGAGGTACAAAAGCAGATAAGTCAGAGTCGACCTTTTATTAGTACCTGCATATGCATATCCTTGTAAATATATACAGATAGGTGTAAATGGTGAAGTTGTTTCAAATAATCACATACATTGAAGTCAGTTTATTTTGGTTGAGAAAATGCACGTTGTTGTATGAAACAGGAAAATCAAAGACATTGACATAATTGGTATAGGAGGATGTTGTCTGTCTGCAAAGTGACTTTTACGTTACTATGCAAATAAATTAATGCTAACTAGATGTAAATTTTAATGTAGCGTGAGGAAGTGAATAGAATATGTTTTATTATTCGTATCTAATTTCAGATAGGCGATGTGTATTTTATAAATAATACGATCTAAGCGATAGATAAACACATTTACATGTATAAAATAATGTTTACGCGTTATTCTCTATTCACTTAGTAAAAGGCTTTAATTTATTCTGGATTTACTACGTATAAGCTATAAAGATTTACAGGTGATTTAGAATGATGACGTGGGCGTGTGGAACTTGGAACTGTGTTACGTATTATTCTGTTAGTGTCTGTATTTCATTCCAGGATTGTTTAGCCTAGTATGGTGCTGTATAGATAAGCACATCGAGATTGGGTATTTGATTTGTATTGGTGTGAGGGTATTTTTAGAATCAGAATTAATAATTACTACATAGGGTGAATTATGTGTTGATCGTAAAAGGATAAAAGAAGAATAATAGACGCTAGTAATAATTAAGTTTACTTTTCATGCACTTTAACGGAAAAGTTTTATGGAATTCAGGGCGGGTCCTATCAGCCGAGCACTAGATTTGGGAGCTGACATAGTTATCACTGGGCGTTGCACGGACTCCGCTCTGGCATTAGGACCCCTTGTGCACAAGGTACTTTAATAACACATCATCTAATACACTTTTTATACGATACTCATCTCTCCGTGTTATTTACACCAGTGGAAGGAAAATCAATGTGATTTGTAATAGTAGGCATAAGACAGTCAATATATGGCGTTTTGGAATGATTAAGATGTGTACCTATATCCCTGTGATACTTGCAATCCTTATTTGTGGCTAATATGACGATGTGGGTATATCTTCCGGTTACTTCGCAATAAACTTTCTTGATATCGTCATAGGTGTACAAACAAGGCTTTACTGACTCGCTAAGTAGTACATTCATTAATAATTGCTTGTTATTATGCAAATGAAGGGCTGTAGTAGACACTTACACAATAAACAAGATGTTCACAAAGCAATGAAACGACGTAGGATGTTGAACGAAATTGATTAATTTCTTACTCATGTTAAATAATAAATGAATTTGCCTACTTTATAAATGTCGTAGGAATTGTTGGCATTTATTTTACATTGGTTGTTTATATTTAATCGTATTTCTATTTGATAATCATGCCTCATGGGATCTTATTGCCTAATTACGTCGATTGTTAATTGAAGTACATGATGTTTGAGCTGGCGCTGCCTATGCTCAATTAAATACATACATGTAAATTTAAGCATTTAACCGTCATAGACCGATTTGAATATGAATTACAAATACTATGTAGATTACAGAATATATGCATTAAAACCGATTCAGAAGGTTTCCACTAGGAAAAAGTCCATGAAAATGTATGTTTTTAACATGTATGAATTTTGTATTAATACTCACAGTACAAATGGTCATGGGATAACTTTGATTTGATGGCTTCTGGAAGTCTAGCAGGACACTTAATTGAGTGTGGAGCTCAGTCAACTGGAGGAATATTCACTGATTGGGAACTAGTGGATGGATGGGAGAATAATGGTACGTTTCTGTTTGCTCTAATTGATTATGATGATTTAGCTCACGAAGTAATGGGGAAAGGTTCTGGAACCGCTTCAGATTTTCAGAAAGCAATTGAAAGCAAATACTATATTTATTTCCTGATTGTTACATATTCTTTGAAATACAATTTCGACACACTAAAGAGTAAGAGAGCATTGTCAATTTCTCATGATTACTCTCCATTCAATATTTTTTCATTCACAGTTTAATGATATTTATTCGTCATTTCCTATCGAGTTCAACTTCAGAGTGAATTGTTGCATGTTTATTACTATTTCAATCACCCAAACAGCTAGATTATTGCTCCGTGAATCTTGTAAGGTGGGTATGATATTTGATGATGTAATTTTGTAGGTTTTCCAATTGCTGTTTGCCAGCCTGATGGAACGTTTCTGTTGACAAAGCCAGTAGGAACAGGTGGACTCGTAAATAGAGGAACAGTCGGAGAGCAACTTTTGTATGAAATTGACGATCCATGTCGCTATATATTACCCGATGTTATTTGTGACTTCTCTAGAGTGAATTTGACTGAGAAAAGTGATGGAGTTTTTGTTGAAGGAGCCAAAGGAATCCCACCGACTTCTTTTTACAAAGCTGGCAAGTCTGAATGAGATTTCTCATTTAATTCCACTTGACAAAGCAGAATAATACATTATCCTGACACCGAAATTGATCGCCTATCCAATCTGCATCAATCAGTTCAACTGAATAGATATCAATACAGTAGTTAATCTTTTTACATCTTTGTACATGGAGATTTTTGTGAACATTTTTTTTGTCTTAGGAGGGACATTTCAAGATGGTTGGAAATGCACTGGCGTTTGTCCAATAATTGGTCCAAAAGCAAGAGAAAAGGGACATAAGACTGCCCAAGCTATTATCAAACGCTCCTCTGCAATTTTCAAGGCGATGAAAATGCCCGACTTTATTCGCACTCATGTACAGATACTAGGCACTGAGGAAGCTTACGGACAAAACGCCAGGTTTACCTATTTTTATATTTGATACTACTATACTATAGATTACAGTTTTGATCTGATTAAAGTATACTTACTAGATAGTAGCATTTAGTAAATGCGATTTAGACTATGCTGTGTTTTAATCCGATTTCATAAGCATTATATAATACTACGTTAAGCATCAACAGAATTGCTGAATTTATTTGTATTCGTTGCAAAGCAAACTTTTTAGTGGGATTATTTACTTGAAAATTACTTGTGATAGCTTGACTCGTTAGATGAAAGTAAGGTATAGGACAATACAGACAGGACTATGGTTTTTCAATGCACATGTTGCCGTCTCTAGAGCCGTCCTGTGATCACAGACCGAATTAATGCAATTAATTATAAGGATCTTACCTGATATATTTGTGTATATAAGCAAGGGCAGGTGTATTTTGCAATATGCAATTTTTATTAGTGTGACTATAAAAAGTGCTCTGGAAGGTTTAGTAATTAAATTAGTACTCGTTATGAATACAGATTAGTTCCAGTAGAAATATTTTGCAATGCAGTATAGAAACTTGTCCCATGTTTTTGAATACGTGATAATGCAACAAAGTGTACTGTGAATACAGCCAGATTTTTAATTACAATGTTAGTTTTTAATGAGAAAAGTAATGAGATTCATTTGCAGTCAGAGCAAATGCCACGACCTTACAATATGCTATTGCAAAATACTAGAATGTTCTCCCTGAGATTTAGCGAACTAAGGGATCAATTATTACATACTGCAATCAAGGAGAAGTATGGAAAGATTACCTATATCTACTTTTATACGAAAACATTTCTGTGTTGCAATGTAGTTGTGAAATATTCTTAACAGGCAAGCAAATTTGGAGAGCCGAGACGCCGTCCTATGGATGTCCGTACACCATTCCGACAAAAAGGCATTGGAGGTAACTAACTAAATCCACTAATGCAATCTAATCTGCAATTCATAATGATAAGTACGGTAGGAAATCCTGTGCATTTCTTGGAACGTACAATCATCTCAGAGTTTCTTTTTCATCTGCCGTTTTCTTTCTTTTTCTTCATGTCAGTTTACACAGAACTCTCAGGCTATAAATAGAATCTACTCCTTTAATTTAAAATGGATTATAGGAACAGAAGAAATAACGACAAAATAGAATCCATTGTCTTCTATACTCAGATATACATTATAAAGAATTGCCTACACAGATTATGACTACAGAAAGCTATCTGCTATATGGATGCTTTAGTAAATATCGTTTAGTATTAAATGCTAATAAGAATGCAATTGTATTGACAATTTTGCAAAACTCATTCCTTGAAATGATACACAACATTTTAATCTTGAATAGATCTTTGCACGAGAAATAGCATCTGCCGGTACGGGAATGTCTCCAGGCTTGACTGCAGTGGTTTCTGGCCGTCCGAAGGCATCGCCATTGTTTCGATTCTTCTCTTATCTCTATCCAAAGAATAATCTTGCTGTTAAAATAAAAATGTCCGATGGACACGAAGAATCCTTCGAACAACCAAACATTACCAAAACGGAATTAGAAATCTTAAACAACGATTACAATCGATCTATTACAAAGACAAGCAATTCTGGAAACTCTACAGGGGGGCGTACTTATAAGTTAAGCGAATTGGCTTATACCAGAAGTGGAGACAAGGGAAATAATTGCAATATTGGAGTTATGGCACGAAAACCAGAATACTATCCCATTCTTCTAGAACAACTCACAGAGGAAACAGTTGCCAATTACTTCTCCCACAAGTTTACAAAAGGGCTTAAAGTTGTCAAAAGGTAAATGTTTGCTAGAGATATTAAAACAAGCACTATACGTATACCAAATGCTATTAAAGTCAATTTGAACAAACCAAATACGTACTTAAATATTTACTTTATTGATGTGGGCAGATAGGACAAAATGTCTAATACTAAAAATCCACTTTTTTATGCAGGTATGAAGTACCCGGGATTCAGGGAATAAATTTCGTGTTAGTAGATTCTTTAGGTGGAGGGGGAATTGCAGCTTTGAATCCTGATCCACAGGGAAAAGGCTACGGACAAATGCTCGCTGATTTTGAGATTACAAATGTGCCTTTGTAAATCTTGTTGGACTGTCTTAAAATATGATTTTTGTTACCCTGTTATATAACTACTCATTTTGGTCTAATAAATATAAGTATATTTGAAAATGTGTGAGGTAAGATGCTCTGATGACTGATTTGGTATATTTAAGATGAATTGTAAAGAGAAATAGATATACTTAATAGACACCAAAATAAATTGGTTAAATTATTTATTTGTTTTATCCGATCGAGCCGACTCGATTGATTTCCGAATATGTGGGTTTCAATATTAAGTTTATCGATATAACTACCTAATTAATTCTATACGTCACATTATAAGTATAGTAGGCATCTCTCTGTTGTTTTTACAAGACGATACATATACGAGCACAGTACAATACATTAGTGTAATTTTCGATTCACTTGAGGAATATATAAGAAAATTACAAGGACAAAGTTAATACAAGGTATACATAAGTAAATTATAAAGTAAGATGTAAATATTTTTTCAATTCGTCTTTTATGATAATACCACACGCATACATATTCATTCTTATTCAGGAAGCTGACCGCTAAACGAAGATGTATATATCGTATTGAATGTAAGTTGCCAAAGATAGTACCACCATATAGTCAACGCAAACACAGAGCATCTTTGAATAAGAGAACAGTACTATAGCATGTAAATTACTAATTGTAAGTAAGACCAAAAAGAATTCGCAAGATCATTAAAGGTAGGACGTTTTAAATATTCTCTCGTGTCTGTCTACATTCACGGTACCTTAAAGTACACATACAGTTCATTTAAGTAATGTATACGATAAATTAAACATCGACAGTTAATATATATCATGTAACAATATTTATTATCTTGTATCTGTTTTAGTACTTACTATTTATCCTTTACTCTATAGGTTCAATATTTTATCAGTAGATATAAAGTATTTGCATCCTTGTTTGACCAAGGACAATCTGTATGGCAATATTCTTATAGTTCTTTCAACGGTAAGTAAATGATATTTTGTAGCTACAATACATAACAAAGTAACCAGAGAATCGAGGAAAAGACAAATTTTAAAATGAATTCTTACACTGGCTTAAAGATATTATAATAGAGCTGCGTAAAGATGACGCTGTCGGGTCGTTTGACCCGCACAGCATGAAGTTGCGAATTCGATTGCTCCCCTGGGTGGTTTCCCTATAGTTTGTATATTACCCTACAGTTTACAAATTACAAATGGAATTTTTCTATGCATTAACATTGTTTAGGGCTAACGTACATTTGTCATCAATTTTTTAAAATTTCAGATACAATCAATTGAAATGATACATTGAAAACAGATAAACGGAATGAAATTATGAGATTGTTCTCGGAGAGCCCTCCCCTTCCCCTTCACATCAACTTGCACCACTTGTCAGTAGACATCAACTATATTCTGTAATGTTAGTACCATTAACACATAACAACAATTTCTCGGATTTATTTCTATGTAACTAATCATGGCAATTTAGATTGAAACAACAGACACAATGATACATTAATTCAAATATTATTACGTATCTGCATGTTAAGGGTCTAGGTACATATCAGTTTTTCTTAGTTGTGTTGGTCGAGACAAGAGAGCTCTCTACATGGGAACATTGTCGAACAGGAATGAGACGGATTCTCCATTATGAGTCCGTCTAATTGCTTCAGCAATGATTAACGAAATGTCGATACGCTGCAATAAACGAATATATACAGGTTCAATTACCTTTTAGCCAGCCTTAACTATATCATAGCAAATAGATCATCATACCTGTATCTTAGGACACTCTTTCATATGCTTCTCTTGAGGAATAGTATTTGTCACAACAACAGCCTCAAAACATGCATTATTAATTCTGGATATCGCAGGACCGGAGAAGATACCGTGCGTCAATATAGCATAAACCTTGGTCGAGCCTGCTTCGAGAAGCCTGAAACACAATCAAGAACTCCGTTAGTAGTAAATGTGCACCAATCATTAAAATGCACTTTGCACGTCTCCATCTCCTCAACAAAGACAACCTCACGCCTATCAAATTACTTGGCGACGTAATTAAAATTAATGTGCCAGGAATAAGTGGCTCGGAAATCTACTTTCTGACACGTCTTAGTTCATTTACTAATGTACTTGATCATTGCATCATTATTAGCTAATGATGTAATGATCAGCCCTATATAGGTGCCATGCGTCTAAAGATTTTGATATATTTAGCTCAACTGTCGGAAAACAATAAAATCGTTAAACTTTTATTACCTATACATTCATATGCACTATCGAAAGACGATAATAGTAATTACTTTAGAAAAGCCTGAGAATTTATTCTCCCGAGTTTCACACCCATCAAAACTTTTCCAGACATACTTAAAAGACCTTGATTCTATTATTGGCAACGAAGAATGAGACTACGACGGAGAAGATAGATAGAAATCAATTTTCATATTACATACTAAGCCTCTGTCTTAAAACTTTATGATTTAGAGCCTTAGAAAAAAGTGATTGATATTGAAATATGATTTAATGAAAGTGCAAACAGGTTGCTCTATTTGCGCGACTTACTTTTCTGCAGCGTGACAAATAGTGCCACAAGTATCGGCCATATCGTCGACGAGAATAGACACCCTGTCTTTGACATCTCCTACCAAGACCATCGAAGCGACTTCATTGGCTTTCTTTCGCTCCTTATGGATCAAAGCGAACTCCACATTCAATCGATCTGCGATGGACGTCACACTGCAACCACAAGCATAACATCAAACTATTTTAACACACATCATTTGTAAGCGAGTACAGATCATAAAAGAGAAGGCATCATCGATCCGTCCCATTCCTTTCACACGAACAGTCCGCAGAGTTAAAGACTTAAACAAACAAGGAACAGTTTAGGTCGTCCCACTACTCCACTCACCTACCTCTCCCTATTTATCATATCCGTCCACCTCTTCCGCTTCCTTTCCGAAACTTCACAGATACTCGCTAAAAGACTCACACAACATAAACACATCCCACTAACGTCCATCCTTTCTCCGCATGACTTAAGTGCTCAAATTATGATTCACCCACTACACAACTGACACATTTCTCTATCTAATGTTTAAAGTAAATATAAAAGAGTACCCAACCAAACTTTAATTAATTACATTTACTATACGTATATGTTGTAATATACTGTCAAGGGCCTAAAATGTTCATTTCGTTCAAGTACTACAACTACTGAGATTCTATAGACTGTTCTTAGATATATCGTATCTTTCTGCCCCCCAACTAAGAAGTATTATATATATTTAATGCTCTATAAACCTTTCTACAAAAGAATGTATGTAGGTGAAAGTGAAAGAGACGTGTGTGTATGTCGGAAGTACTAAGGTATCCCTTTTAGTTTGCTTTCGCTAGTTTTATTTGATTGAGTCTTGCGTGGAAAGCCCTCATGCTCTGATTCGACATCAAACCTATGTTTCCACTTCCCACGACACAAGGTGAACATCGGAGAAAGGTACCAACGGAAGTCAAACAAAATTAAGTCAAGTGAAATTAAAGATGCACTTATATAGGCATACTTGATGCAAAAGAAAGCCTTACCGTTTGGCACCACCCGCATCTGGAGACACGATGATGGCATTAGCCCACTCTGGGATGTTTTCTCTGATCCACTTAAGGACGGCAGGTTCTGCGTACAGATTATCCACCGGGATGTCAAAAAATCCTTGAATTTGCGAGGCATGCAGATCCATTGTGATGATATGATCGGCCCCAGCAACACTCAACATGTTCGCTACCAACTTTGCACTTATGGGAGCACGACTCTATGAAAGTAACATCTCATTAAATCTTCATTTGAAAATCATTTTATCATGCAATAAGGAACTTGGGCGACATCCCACTACAGCTCCAAAATCCCCAAAAGTTAAAAAGAGTCAAGGCCCAAATTCCCATTCCCAATCACCACAGTCTACAATTTACTTAAATAGGTTCTTACTCATTTTTACTGTGCTCATGACAAGACGTACTTGGAAATCCTTAACATCTTCAACCAAAACAAGATTAAAATGTTCTCATGCATAATAATTTACAATTAATGACAAAATATAAGTTTCTCATCCCATAGGGATTCAATCTAATTATTGAGTTTAGTAGAATATTATGGATGAATAATAATAAATTGAACTTGGAATATAGTTAAAAATGCTCCAGGTTAATCCCAAAAATGTTATAATATTAAGTAAATATCAGACATAAAAAGTTTAAGGATTTCCAAATGAGAGTCTTACATATGAAACAATGCAATCTCCCTTTTTATTTGCCCATCTACTATACTAAAGGTTAATTTATCATCCCATCAATCACTAATTACAATACAATGCAACACAGATCCAAGACCAGTATGGTACGTTGGGGTAAGTAAGGAAGTATGCGACAACACAGTACATTAGCCACTATTTGATTTGCAAACATTAATAGTACAGAAACAAGATCACATTTTTATACAAACGATCAAATATAAAGCTGCTGCTGTTAACAAACAATTAACTAAACAAGTGCACAGCCAATTAAAAAAGTGCCAACTCGATAGTAACTACTCAGGTCACACCAGACTAATTATTGTAAATTAAATAAGCAAGAAAGGTGAAGTCAGACACACGTAAATATTCATTTCATTTACATCACAATCAGTGGGTAGAATTTGCTAAAAGATTCCACACACTCTCTCGAACGCTCATTCCATATCCAAACATCAAGAACGCAACACACTTAAAAAAGCAAAGGGCAAAGTACAATACGAAATTGTCCGCCAGCCACAATCCAGCAAAAGCTATATGCCTTTCATTGCCTTTAGCTCCTGCGAGTCAGTCTTATAATATATTATTATAATATCGTTGCGAAAGTCAACATTTATTTTTATGGTGTATTAAATGTATTCGTCACGGTCTACATACTCGTCTTCGTCACTATGTAATAGTTTGCACTTTACATCATTTATCACCAACGAAGGATTCCGTTTACTTTCATCTAGTCAAACTGTTATCTATTATTATACAGACAAAATTATTTTTAAAATAGCAAATGCAATGAGCAATAGTTTGAAAGTTATTAAACCAAAGCTACTTGCTCTGGAGGGAAAATCATGCTTAATTTTTGGATTATATAATAATATTCAGAAATTTGATAGCTATTCAAGGTTTAGTTCTGATATTTGATATACACCTTAGATTCCAATTAACTATAATTATAGTGTACTTTGATTTTATGTAGATTATTTTAGACATTATAAGAGATTAAATTAGACCAAAGCTTATATTTGCTTTTGTTAGGTTCTTTGAAAGAGATGATTAATTAATGCAGCTGCGTAAGTGGTTTGGCAGATGAACAATAAGGAAGTATGTGTGTTAGTAGTAGCATAATTAATACTGGCTGATGTTGTTATTAATATTTATGTGAAACTCTACGTTTCCTTTGAGCTCTTTTGTGTAGAATGAAAACTTTTCCCATTGCATAAGCTCATCATCTAGTTCTGTCCTTTTAATCCTACTCTTTAAGAAGTAATTATTTCATTTACTTATCGCCATAAGAAGCGCTTTAATTTGCAGTGAAACAATTTTTACGTCAAGCATTGGAAAGGAGTGTACACAAGATAAGTAATTCTACTAAACTATTGATTGTCAACTGCTGGGCAAAGCAAGTTAGTGATATTATTATGCAACAACCTAAATAGAGCTAGTCTAATCTTCAATAACCTAATCCCATGAACCAAAGAAAGATGATTAGTGATTTAAAAGAAGTATACACAAGATGATAGTACAAACAAATCCAATTGATACTATTGAGACATTCGCTATCACTTTGAACAACATAATGTAATCCCTACAGCTGGATTTTCATCTCTGGAATAATGAACAGTCTATTTAATTTAAGTAGCACTACTTTTATCACTTCAAATGTCCTTTGATGTCGTAATGTGATGCAAAGGTTAAGAAGGTCTTATCTAACATACTATTTTTTTGGATCAAGCTATGTAAATACTAGTTATATTTTTCGCAAGAAAACGGAGTTATCGCGGCTTGTACTAATTTGAGAAAGAAAAGTTGAGAATCGAAGGGAAATAGTTGTCCTTATTTAGATGTTATATAGTGTTGGATTTATATTTTCTTGACAACATAAATAAGACCGAACTTTTGACATGATCGTTATATTACAGCTACCCTAGTTACAATGTCATAATTATAACCCCATGAAAATCCTATTATCTGATTTATTATTCACGAATATCATCATCTTACTTATCCAAGGAATTAATGTATGTCACAATTAACTTTATCACTAAACCTTGTTGTATAATATATTTCCATCAAACGACAGGAATGAATTGGCATGACAGGATGACTGTTTTCTACTTTGTATAATCCACTCCATCAATTACATGCCAGTAGGTTAACTCGAGGGCAATCTTCACTATGACACACATGCAATATATTTGCCGATCACCTTCACACGTTCACGTACGCATTTCATGCACAAATAATATTTTGTACCTACACATTAATAAATGCACAATTCAAATCCACTGTCATGTCTATATAATGTCAAGACAACACGTGTCAAGTGATGCTCATGTCCTATCATCGTGACGTGTCAAAGTGCCAAATATTATAACCCCATAAACAACTGGAACAAAAGCAAGTTGACATCATATCTGTCGTTTCATGGAAACATTTTCATACATTTTTGTAAAACTCATTTTTCATCTTCAGGGATGGAAATGTTAACTTAATGCACTTAGTTGGTACATATTGACACACATTTTTGTACCTTATTTCATATCTCCTATATACAAAACATGGCAAATTGTAGTGCAATGTTGGAAACATATATTAGTATTACCATGCATAAATAGTGTTTCTAGTGAACCAATATAGCTTATATTGCTGATGCTATGTGTCATGCCATGTAAGTGCGAGATGAAAATCACTCTAGATTAAACGGCTTAGAAAAGATTTTAAGAAAACTCTTTTTCCACGCCCTTTAGTACATTCTCGAATGCAGTATACATGTGACATAAGATGACATTTACATTTCGTATTCTGATCTACTTTCTCTACATAAAGTGGTGTGTGCAGAGACTAGAAAGTCAAATTTAGCAAGTGAACTCTTTGTATGGACTATTTTCATTAAGTGCAAGTAGTTCGTGGGTTTTAATTAAGGTTGCCTCTGAATTGAAGTAGGTAAGTATGCGGTAGAGAGTTCTAATATTTCCTCCTTGGATTCTGAACTAAACCTTTTAGATATTTGTACAATTTCTACATCTATGATTGCAATAGTATAATTCTTATATGTATGCCAACATACTTCTAACTACAATATACATAGTGTAGCCTATACACTAATTCCATGTCCTCTTTTCTATTCCATGGAGATCAATGTACGATGTTTTACCTTTGAAAATTAAGCGACTGAGAGGTAGGCTCTGCTCCATGCTAAAATAAATCATACGAAGTAAAAGCCATACAAGGAAAGTACAGTGAAAGCAAAAGGAGCTTAAAAGTATGCAGACATAGTGGAAGGCATGGCCATAGCATGACAAGAACCTAAATAATAAAACGGCGTTCCTCAAGAAAAATCAATATAATTTAGCTTCTCCGCTGTTTGGTTTACTTCCTAGGTACACTACACCTATAAGTATTGTTTCCACCTACGCATATACAGAGTCATCCAAAATAATAAAAACACACTATTGTTTATGTGAACACAATCACTAATGCTTTGCAGATGTAGTTAGATGAGTTTTCAAGATTAATATTTATCGAATAATATTTAGTGAGCCAAAAGTCGATTTTACTAATCGGTCTTTAAAAAACAGTAGGAAGTCATTTCTGAATTATTTATTGCAATAGGGTGGCTTCTAACATTTGAATCAGTCAGTAGCATGGAGCAACTCTGAGTACAATGCAAAAATAAACAAACACGACACGAGCATGGAATTTTCAAGAGATTGGAACGGGCAAAAGTCTTTGTAGATATAGTAGAAAGAGGTATGCATGCATGGCAATGAGTAATAAAGTCTATAGGTACCTGTGCGCTCTATTTTGGTTGAGAATACTTTATACCTACCTCAACTTTCGTATGCAAAGGAAATATCACTTATTGGAGCATGTTATTTGCCTGAACGATCATGCATTGAATTTGCTTAAACAAAAATGCAATTTAGACGTGTCTGCAAAACGAGAAATTCTATACACGTTCACAAATGAAAATTTTAGTAGTAAACAATAAAGAAGCTAAAGACAGGCTGAAATAGAAAGCAAAGTAATAATATAGTAATAATAAATGATTAAAAAAGGTGGATATGAATATTTTCCTGGCATAAACTTCCGAAAGACCAACTAAATCATACAGTACCCTGTATAGCTTAGGTACCATTTTCGGAAGATCCCAACTCATATTACTTGAAATGCCATACCTTAAATATTTCTGAGAGAGAAATACTTTATGATCTGACAAAACTAGGGATATGCTTATCACAAATCCAAACTGATGGAAGGGTTGCTTAGGTATATATTGACACTACTATATAACGGAAATTTCAATTACACCTCCGCTCCAGAATCTAGCAACTAAAGTGATTCCATCATGATCTAAAGATTTTGCGAGGAAAGAAAAGTACTTACACAATAAAAGTATTCTTAGAAATAGATAAAAGCAGAAATAAGAGCGTTTTCAGAATCAAACTTCATTTCTCTTTGATTTTTGATCTGTAGCGAATGAGTTTCGGATTGTTTATACTCGTATATCTCTGGAGACAATGTATTCGCATGTATTTTCAAGTCCTATACACTGTTAAATAGAAATCGATCGAGTGATAATAAGTATTTACCCACCATGTGATTTAAACATAGAGTAAGTACGTATATTTGACTATAGATATAAGACCATAGTACCTTTAGGCAAATATAGTACATAAACCGATATAAATTTTGTATGGAGCAGGCCCTAGTTATTTTAGCTGACTCAAATTGCTTTTCAGACCTCGACTCTATTTGCAAATAGTAATATCTTCATTTGAAATGTATTAGGAATTTTTAACTCCCCAGGCGCCTGCAGGCCCCAGTCCAAGATGATTTGCATATAGGTACAATAGTCACTACATTCTTATATTATAAAGTATCCGCGTCAGTTTGCAATACATAATAGATGTATACCTATTTATCATTCATAGTTATACGTACATTGCTACCAGTAAAATAAAATAATACGCCACTGCACACTTTACAATTTTTTAAGACTTCTTTCCATGTAAAATGTCGCATCCTTATCTTTGTGTAATTAGGTATGTAGCAATCATGCACCTTTGCTCGGCTCAAGAACCCTATATACCTATATTGATTTGGATTGAATGAAAGCAGACGTGTGTAAATACTTGGATAGTATTATACTATAGACTTGAACGTAAATGTGGAGGTTAATGTAGCTAATTGTTTTTAGAAAACGAGTTGTGGAATTTACATAGAGGATAAATATTTATATAAAAGGTATAAAAGTGAATATGTAATGAGCATTGATGGCTGCACACGCAAAGGATGTTTATGAATAATTTAGTGGAGAATGAGTTGAGAGTAATTAAAAGAAACTGAAATGCGATGTGATGACAAGAGAAGTGAGGAGATAGACTTTAGTAATTTTGAAGTGTGAAGGAAGAGAAGAAACAGAAATAAATTGCAGAATATATTTAAAAATAGACAGAACCTAAATATATTTGTAGTACAAACGGCTATTGTGTCTGTCTTTGTCTTAGACTTATCTCTATGCATTTAAATGTACAATAGAGCAGTAATGCGTCGTTGCAAGCACTTATCCGGCAGGAAGACTATTTGCTTGTAGCTCACTTCAGCCAAACTCATCATCGATCAGAAGCAGCTGGGAAATACGTATAGTAAGTAGATAGAGGCAAATGAAAGCAGATGCGAGTCCACATTGTTGTCTCTATGCTGTATTTAGCTTAATATTAATCATGGCTATAGCAGTGCAGTACTGTTGTAGTGCAATTCAACATAACTTGCTACATTAAGTGTGCAAAAAAAGTTCACGAACAGACTACTCTCGTTTACGAGCCCCAGAGTACGTGTGTACCATGTACTAATAAAACCATTCAGATTTGCATATAAAGAGTGTGTACTAGTACACACACACGAGAAATGTGTTACACGACGCTACACATAGAGTCACATGGAGTCAGAGTAGAAAATAGACTACAATGAAATGAATATTAGTAGATGTTACATGTGAGTAGAAGAGTAGGACATCCAACCAACCAAAAACCACACAAAATATGCAAATAGGTATAAGTACACATAATAGCCTCCCAAATGAGACATCCGACTAATAATGTCATGTCACTGCAAAACTATAGCTCTGCAAAATGCGAACGCTAAGACTACACATCCCATAAGCTTTATTACACCCGATTATTATTATAGACTAAAATAGACGATCAGGCGCTAGAAAAATGAAAACAAAATTAAATACAAACTACAAAAATAAAAAAAGATTTTACGAGGCTACGCTCGGTTGTGAGTAGAAAACGTGGCTTTAAGAAGCCGGCTCGTAACTTCACATGTCATCATCATCCCGTTAGATTATCCCAAATTGTACGTACAGCAGGAAGGAGCAGAGTCAACGCAAAAATCTCAAGACAAAGTCTAGAGTCTACTAATTGTTTAATTAAGTACTGTGTTTCAATTCAGTTCAGCTTATGTGTATTATGGCTCAGTACAGAACAAAAATTACAATACTAGACAACATTGGCAAAATATTATCATACCAATCACTCAAATCAGTAAGAGTAAGAAAAAAGTAGCGACGAGTTACTTGTAAATTGCTGTTAAGTTATAAGTAAATCATGGAAATGAAATTAAATATTACAGACAGAAAAATACAGATCGAAAAAAACTAATAAAATGACGGAGACTGTTATATACGCAATCGTACTGTTGACAGTATGTATACATTTGATTAAAAAACTTTTACTTGTACAGACAAAATTAAACTGGTTGTTGCCTTGGGCTCGTTTTCATTAACATAATCTAATGTCTGTGGTAAACCAGTGGCTTAGATTTTTTATTGGGCGTGTACAAATCAAATGAAAATACATGATAAAAGTTGCTAGTTAAAAGTTGGAGACTGAGGGAAGTACTTTAGTAAACATTATAATAATACGGATTACAATTTAATAGGTTTGATAAGTATAAAATACGAACGATATTATGAATGAATAAACGAAGAAACGAACGAACGACTGCGGAAAAAATAAATTGTTATAATACTTAACTTTGCTCGGGGCATTCCGAAACTCAAAGTTGCTTGGGTTTGGTTAATGATGGCAAGGAAGCCAACTTTGCTCTGATACCGTGATACCGTACCGAACGAGAACGATACGAACGGGATACTGTCAGACAGAATGAATTTTTCTACTCACACATACGGGCGCGGGGCTTACATCCTGAAAATAATATTGATCAATAAACAATACCATTACTATTTGCAAGTCAGTCACAATTACTTTTCTAGTCCACTTAAGTTGTACTGAAAATCTGTCAAAATCCGCCGGAGAAACTCCTGATGGGATTCGAAATTATTCCCTACGTCCAAATCCCGAAACCCTGGTTCTCATCCTAAACATCATCTATATAATTTCAGGGTACCCTTCTTGAGTACTTCTTAGACTAGTTAGATTTTATGATTATGGAAATGAAGCATTGTCGAATTTGGCATTGTTTATTGTTGTACTTGGTCCTTTTTAAGTCTCTGGGTTCTCTATCTTTTCTATTCGGAGAATGAATAAAATTTATCCCAACAATGTCTATACACAGATTGGATAGATAATATGCCAGGGCTGTAGTTAATCTCAATAATCAGTTTTTGGTATTTTGGTTTAATTTGTTAAGATAACCGTAATTAATTTCTTGTTAGACATGCAAACAAATCTACATTCATATCAAATTTAAACTTTAAGTAAACACATTATGCTCTAGTAAAGTTCTATTCATTAATTTACATCAAACAGTTTTGGATCGTAGAATATTGTCCCCAGTCCCAACACAAGTTAATTTGACCTCAATTTTCTGGGAACATACTATGATTGGTTTTGCTGTAGTTTACTTTTTGAATTATATCTGCATGATTGTATGTAGCAGGGAATTCGGTAAAATAAGAAGGTCAGATAAAGTCAACAACTATAAAAGTAGCAATGATATTTATTGCATACAAAATTCATATACTGTTACTCCGTCCTTCTGGTCCTCATTAATTTCTATAGTTTTCTCGTTCTAGTATTTGCATATGAAAGTCATTGTCACAGGGAGTGTAGAGAATAATTGTATACCATCTCACTACGCATTTATTGTTTCTATTTAGGCATAGAAAACAATTAGTTCTGTCAATTATGTTAATACAGATAAGTAAGTAGTTGGTTTATAGTTGAATGCTTTTGTGCGTTAATTCAAAAGCTGCAGCTACGGCTACTTGCAAATATATTGAATGGTTTATTAAGTTAAGAATCCACTAACAGATTTCCTTGACAAGGTAGTTGCACTAATGTACCCAACTCACAAACTTCATCATTAATTTGCATTAATTTTAATCTATTTTGTTATAAAGTGAGTCATTCCAATAGGAATTCCAGTGAAAGTATACACAAATGTTATATAATGGTCTAGGACCTGCTTCCTATACCTAATGCATAATAGCAAATGCACACTAATAAATTATATTATGCGCAGCGGCTGGTTAAGAAAACAATTTACTTATTGCTCATTTATTATGCATGACAAAATATCTATTATTTTACAAGAGGTACAGACAGACAAATGCTACAGGACGATCATAATTACTTTGGAGTACCGTCCACGCATAGGGACTTTTCTAATTAGTTGAAGACCCTTGAAGGTAAAATGAAATGTACTTCAATAGTTTCATAAGTCTAATGAGGAAATGCAGGATTCTATATCTTTTTTGGGTTTAATTTATACAGGATTAAGCTTATTAAATTGCAAGTCAAAATCAAGTTCCAGTTCATCTGGATGGTCAAGGTCTACAAGAATGGATAAATTGCAACGCAAAACATTCCCACTAAACTCAATGATCCACATTTCAAATCAACATAAAATCTTATTACAGAAGCAGCCTTACAATACCCTTGTAAAGTTGTATCCATTCAACAATAGATAAAAAAGACAAAAGCATACGTCGTCTAAGCCTCTTTAACTTTCTTCTCAAATAAGAAACCTACCTACCTACCTCTAAAAACCCTTGAACCAAATTTCGTACATAGAATATTATTTGCTGTTCTGACTTACAGTATACAACTGATTGAGACTTGCATTTATTTTTTGCAATTTCTCTACATTTTTATGCATAAAATTGAAAAATCTATTCATTTATTAAAAATGTAACGAAGGAGCCTAAAGTACTCGTTCTCTGAGTGGACATTGGGCTAAACTAAGTTATTAAGGAGATGAGGTACATCGGACGATCATTTTATAATCTACTACTTATGTTAATGTTGCCATTGCCATCAAGTATTAGCATCCTAAAGATTGAGTGCGCAGTGAGTGCTCTAATCTGGTGTACTACTACGTAGTGCAAACCTGCATTTCGCATGATATGAAATCTCAACAAATGTTATTCGCAAAAGCGTTACCTGTTTTGCCTGTAAATTCGTTTTTGCATGTGGTCGTAACTTGTAGCGAGTGTTAAGTATATCTCACATAGTATTAGCAATATAGATTTCATAATTTGTTACGTAACTATGAATATTAATTTCGTGAATAGAGGTACCTAACTCATTCTGTCGTCGCATAGCTTTAGTCCATAGAAAACTCCATACTTTTATGCATGATGTCTTGTATCCACACACCTTATTTCATATGCATGTATAACTTTAGGTTCACGTAACCGAAATAGAAGCCTTTGTTTCACTCAGATGCATCATAATAACGTAGAAATGGCGAAAAGTTTTAAGTCTATAATTACAGCATCATTGATTACACATTAGCTTTGAAGCTGCACGAAACTTAACTCAACGCAATTAACATGGTCTATGTCTAGCCACTGTATATATAAAACGTAGTTAGAGTAGACATACCGTAATATTATATGTAATATCAAAACAACAAAAATGACGAGCAAATAAAAGTAATTGCTGTGATTATCCACTAGGTACACTACATGCAATTAATACATGTTTATATAGTATAACAGTAGTAATAAATGACCTGCAAAATTTCATATCAAATCAACTGCAGCTTCACAATTACTACAAATTGCTTTGAATTTAATAGTTTTCTTGAATACGTCGTATTGAAATTTGGCAGTAAAATAATAGGAAACACATTGTCAAACAAGATCAAACGTGACATGTACGGATACAGTAAATAACATAGACGATAAAACAAGCATAAAAACATAGCCACACAACCTTCACTTTAACGATTATAGTTACCATAAAAACGAAGCTTTTTTGAAAATAAAAATAAACCAGTTATCAATTCCACAGTTAAGATGTACACTACTTAAGATAATCATACCAAGAAAGAGCTACTTAATTGAACAATTAAAGTAGATTCTTCAAATGACAAGGTGAATGAATTTGAAATACTTTCGGTAGACTAAATTACATTAATATGAAGAATACTACTTCTTATAATAAATTGGCATATTCCCGTCTCATCTCACCCCCACGCCATGACACCCGAATCGACCAATCTCGCAAGATTCATATTTATAGCTTTTCATGAATTGTAAATACGTTATTACTGACATTATAGCGTCACAACTATGGATTACATGCAAAATTCTGTATTCAACTATCTAATAATGTTAGTTGCTAAAATACTTCTCCACAGGTAATTAACAATTAAACCAACTTTTTAATAACTTAACTTTTTTAGTATTTTACTTCCACTATGTTACCACAACCAATAAATAGGCCACGCATTCCAAATGCATATAAAAAGCATGGAAATAAAAATAAAACACGAACTTGTTCTATTCCAGCACCTTACCTCAAACTTTCTCATGTTTTCTCGAAATGTTAAGTAGCTAAATTAGAATCCTACCAATAACTGTGATTAGTTTACTCTTTCCTTGCACAAAAGTCCCTACTAAATGCATATTAGGTACGGATGTAATCAATGGCAAATAAGTAATACGCTCCTGTAGTGATATAAATGGTGTATTCCTATTATCCTATAGACTATTCAATGGTATTAAGGATTTGATACGAATTCCTGTGTCAGTAGTAGCCTGGTACGCTAGATTGCTATTGATTGTCATTCAGGGACCAAAATGAATCCAGGTATATATCAAGTATACTAAAACACATAGGATACCATAAAAGCGGGATATCTGGATGACACAGTTCTTTGAAAACTGCAAGTGAATTTATGACTAATATTATACAAATGCCTAGTAATTTTACACGTATGTTAAATGGTAATAGTGAGAATTTCATCACAGTTCAGCAACGCGTTTCTTTTTATTACCTATCTTAAGTAAGGCAGAGCTAAACAACTTTTTTTGTCTGTAGAGAAAAGAAAGGAGTGGAATTCTACCAAAAATTCTTCCATAGTATAAGATATATAAGTATATAGTGTTCCATTCTTCCATTATGTTGCGCGACGCTGGCCACTGGTCTAAACTATGTAATGTGACAATGTGAGTGGAGGTAGGAAGGGATGAAATAGATTTTGTCAAGAAAAAGGAAAACGAAGCAATATATTGGTATATAGTAGAAGGAGGTCTAACAATGTTTACTTTATAACTGACGTTTGCGCTTTCTAGGCCATTGAATAAATTTCTCCTTACACTACTGCTGACAACTGACATTGAGTCAAATCTATTGAACGCTTGAACCTCTCTGGACCTGGACGTAAGAAAATGCTCACGACAGACAAAACTACGAAAGATTCATACCCTTTGTATTAACAGACAGTTTACCACCGGCCTTTGAAACATCTATCAGAATAAGAACCTTAAAAATTAATGACAGGTTTTATGACCTTCTTTGCCCGAAAGAAATCTACCTGGTTAGTCATGGCCATGGCTATACCTAGCTAAATAGATCTACACAGTCTACCTATTTCCACGCTCATACTCTATGGCCTGTTTCTTTGGGAATTTTCCGAAGAAGCCATGTCAAGTCAAAATAAAATGTCTCGATGTATTCTAAGAAATTCACAGTAGGATTTTTCACTTAACGGTATTATGTCTAAAAACAAGGTAGGAAATTACCCAAGTCAAGGAATATCGTATTATTAACATTTACAATAAAGACCTACCTATCTATATATACAGGCTTGCGTAAATAACAAACATCTGCACGATTTAATCGTAAGGTCAAGGTATTCTCCCTCCTGCACACTTGCACCATATAATTATTTCACTCTCGCTTCACTCGTAACAATCCTTTAATGCATCTCACAACTGACTCGAGGATTTTATGAATATCTGTTACATAAGTCCATTGCGTCTAGCCTTTATTGAATACCCGTCCTGGTCCTCATATTAAACTCAGTTCGTAGTAAATACTAAATTATACTCCATGAAGTGGAAGTGCATTAGGTACATGCATATCAATGCACTACAAATCTACTTAAATTCCCATGCAATACTAAACAGACAGAATTTTTAATGTTTTTAACTAAATAACTACTTAACAAAGATACAAACCTATACATTTAATAATCGTATGCAGGTAAATTATAAGCATGCACAAAACATCGATATCACAAACCACGCATATTAGTAGCCAATGGCAAACCAATCGCAAAATAACTAAGTTTTATATTGTTACCTACTTACACAATGCAATCCGGAGGAAGTACCCCATTTGAAAAGGCTAATAAATTATGGATTTCTAAACAGCAATGCTTATCACAGCAAGGTATCTCAATTTCGCAATTCATGCTGGGTTAAGGTTAATAACTCTGTGATGAGGAAATGGTGCGTACAAGCATAAACAAAACTAATGCTGATGATACA
Source organism: Tomocerus qinae (assembly GCA_020055645.1). Lineage (NCBI taxonomy): Eukaryota > Metazoa > Arthropoda > Collembola > Entomobryomorpha > Tomoceridae > Tomocerus > Tomocerus qinae. Next base: position 32,721,804 of record CM034548.1, read on the forward strand.
TTTTCCAGCTATAATAACCATAAATTAGGCGATGAGTACAGTGAAAACCATACACAACTGGTTCATGTCAATCATAGAAATTAAGAACGTCCGTGTCTAAATATATACCTACTCAGAATACAAAATTAGTCACAAGATGCAACATCACGACTTGCTGAAAGTAATTACAACATCACTAGATTATACACAACGGCACTGTGACTCACAGCAGATGCAATATGCCCCATAATATTCTAGTGTGGGTAGATATGGCAATTAAAAACTGTAAATTAATCTAAGTTGTCATTAAGACAGAATCAAATATAAATATACGCGAGCCTAACTTTTTAATTACTACGTTCGTAGGTAATTAATACCTGGTTACAAATTGGGTTGAAGGAATTTGGGTGTAAAATATCGATGTACATTTTACATACTATTTCCAAGTACAGAAACAATCAAAAAAGGACAATTTTGGTTTAGAAATGGGTAAATTCTCTGGGAGAAGAAACATGATCCCACACACTTGACTTATTCTGTATAGGTACACGAATAACTGTACTAATGAGACAAGTAGCGGCAGAGATATTGAATTAAATAGCCTGGTTGTAGGAGGTAGTATTACGGAAGTGATTTTTTGACCTAATGTGCTTGCGAATAGTGAAAAGTAGGGAAGCAGAGAGCGGAGCGCAGAGCAAGTACAAGCAACAGGTAATAAGTAATACATTGAAATGTGACTCTGCATTCAATCGGGTTGACCATCATTAAATGATGGATGAGCAAGTGGGGAAAAGGATGTCTGATGTGTACCTACAGTAAATAAGCTATTACGCAATATATAAAAGAATAGCATAACATGAGCTGCTGCTAATACGAGACATTGCAATAACAATATTTAAGCTGTATTATGATGGATAATCTGATTGGAGAGACTGGGCTAGTACATTGACTACAATTATAATAAGTCTACAACAATTTGGGTATATTTAATTAAAGAGTTGCAGGCCCCGAGTGTCTTAAGCTGATTAAATATAAAGGAGACTGCTAGGAAGTCGAAGAAGAGAAGAGACAGCAAGAAAAGGTGAAGGTTAAAGAAGAAAACGTTGACTTGTGTGACTCGACTCGAGATCTCAGTCAAGTCAATTGGGAAACATTCCAGTTCACTAGATAAAGATGAAGATTGCATAGGTCTTGTATGAATGTTTCTTTTACAACAGTGACATTAGGTTACATTACACGTTGTGATGTGATGTAAGCACGAGAGGAGCACTAGAGAGCAGAAATGCGAGATAAAAGTAGAGAGAGAAAATGGATTAACACTACCCGATTCGATTCACATAGAATTTCTGGTAAGAAGTAGAAAAATCAAGCGCTTCTGTCTACACAAGTTATTTTTGGATGTGTGGGTGGGGGTGAGGCGAGACCAAGACCAAACAATCATCATGTCTACAGAGATTTTACGTACCGCCATAATCAGCCCGTGGTGCTTCTGCAAAAATCAGTTTTCAAAACATTCATATCTTCACATGTCATGAAATGAATGAGCTCCTTCTTTTATTTATCATTATCTTTTCATCTGCAACTTACAATTGTGGGTGGCTACAACAATGACATTGGCTAACATTGAAAGTCTCAGGGGGCAAGTTCATTTAATATAAGTTCACAACGAATAATACAACAGACGGAAAAACACAGGTAAGTAATGAATGAATTCTCGAAGCATTAACATATCGTACATACTCGTCAGTGTTAGCTATCATTATTATTATGTACCCGTAGTTGGGGTTATTTTCCGTCTAATTGTAGCAGCTAGTAGATAAGCCAATCTAACTCTACATAACTCAAACATGCCATTATTAGTTTTGGTTACTAACTGATTAGCTAATTCCTCCAGTCTTGGTACTCTTCCTTTGCCCGTTTATTCTCCTACCATTTAATAAGACCATATAGCCAAATATATGCTAGCATCAATTACAACTACATCAATTCAGCTCAAGTTCAATATTACAGTTCTCTGCTTACATACTAGCATATTTACGTCGTCTCTTCTACTGCCCTACACTCTAAACCCAGTATGTACAATTTTATTGTGCAAAAAACTACGACGTTCATCTATGTATAACGTTAAACATTTTATGCATGCATTGCAGACAAACATCTATAGGTACCTTTACTACCTAACATGTACCTCCTACCAAAGAACGTTCATTCTAGCGTCCTTTTACTATGCATTATTGTCTCACCTAAATATGACGCTCTTGGATTCATAAAACTTTCTGAATATTATATTCTCTTATATTACATTACTACAATCTCGGTTTATTAATTCCTATATGAATAGTAACGACTCCTCGGACTCATGAAAATCTGTCTGTCTCATTTCTAACAATAGAAACTTAAAAGATAATAAAAAGTCTGCAACTGCATATTGGTTGATGTGAAGAATTGCAAAAATGTAGGTCGTATTAGAATATCGAAAATAGAACTAGTGACTGACTGATTTCTGTGTGTAGGATGATTTCTCTTATCAATAGAAGGTTATAAATAATATATGCAAATGGTAATTTGGTTTCCAGTTGATTCATGGATATGAAATTGATTCAGATGAGTTTCTCGTAGTTTTGGATTAGATTGACATATCAGTACAGTACTGAAAAGATGGCTAATAAGTGAAAAGTATTTCAAAATGGTACTAACCTTGTCTTTCTTGTCCTGCCGCGCGTAAGGGAAGCAGGGGATGACAGCTGTTACTCGTGAAGCGGACGCAATTTTGCATGCATTGATCATAATCAATAGCTCCATGAGGTTATCATTAACTTCCCCGCAGCCGCTTTGGACGATGTAGACATCTTCTCCTCGGACGCTCTCCCCTATCTCGACGCTAAATTGAAACAAATAAATAGTTAATTACACATTTAATTACTAACAAACATGGCATTAAATAAAACGTGCAGCTCTAAAACTTGTACTAACCTATATAGATCGATGACAAAGGAAACATAAATGTTTAGTCTAAGAAATTGCAAAATTGATTTTCTGACAAAAAATAGTTGCATGAACTTTTGTAAACTTTTGAATACTTATCAATCCCCATGTAAACTTTTACCTTTAGTTATTTATTTTACAAATCATATAGTTCCTACATTATAAAATGTTTCTATTGGAAAACTACTGACAAAAGTAGTGACAAAGTAGTACATAGAAATTTCTCCACAAGATTTAATACAGTTTTACAAGAAATAATATTTGATGCTAGTAAGTATGAGTAATTGGATATTTGTATTGCAGGACTACATTTTGTCTGTAAACAAATGACATCGCAGTTTAATAGATAATTGTCAAGCAGAAGAGTCATGATGGTAATCCGCAATCCGCACTGCACTTTGTAAACTCAGCTTGTCGCCAATAGCTAATATTCACATTACAACTTACCTACCACCTACTGCATGAGAAGTCAGGCGATTTGATGAAAGTGCGGAGAGAGGGAAAGAAAAGTGAAATGGAGAAATAAATAAAATTCTACTTACCAAGTCTCAAGATTCGAAAATTTTTTCGTCACAACTTTTCCAAGTTCGATGCCCAGTCTTCTAACAATTTTTTGAGCCAAGTCGGGATGAGAAGTCCCAGTAAAAATTTTAATGTTTGGCATTCTACCACCTTTGACGAAGACTGCTGGAGACTCCAACTTTGAGCACAACAGACTCCGCGCACGAACTCGATCTGCCAACCCTGGCATCACTAAACCTTCTGCTATGGATCCATGCGCTCTTATAGTTCCGTCGTCCAGATTCGGCTCAACCTCCCCGACCTCCTCCTCGTGCTTTGTACCCCAGCCCAACCAAAAACAAACTCCTAGAGCTGGAATCGATTCGTTTTCTTATCAATCTATCAAATACCAACAACAATCTAGACATCAAAGCAAATAATAATATAAATATAGGATACATATCAGTGCAGACGTGCAGATTGCTCATGCAGATTTAATAGCAATAACCAAATCAACAGAAAATCAATCACACTGTTTCATTCTGCTGGATACTACAAACTATACAATTTTAGTACCAACAATAATCATACATAGGGAAATGCTTTTGCCATTGTCCCTATACAACTATGAAATAATTCTAGACGAGAAAATTATGCAATTAAAAATGAAAAACACTTAACAGTATTTACAGCTCTCCCTTTATAAGTGATACAGGGACAAACAGAATAGGGAATTTGAACAAGCAAAAATTTAAATATGTCTAATATTAATCGTTAAAAATAATTTCGTAAGCCAATGATACTTACCAGATTTTTAATGCAGACGAGCCCCAGTAATATATTGGTATTTCAACTCACAATTATTATTGCTGATATATTTTTACAAAGAAGAACACGTCAACACCATTAAACACACAGTCTACTTCTGTTCTCAATTAGTACCATTTGGTTGGTGTTCTCGTATTCACTTAAGAAAACTTTATCTTTAGCTGAAGCTTTGCATTAATATGTTTTTTGATGTCTTCCTAAATGCTGATTGATCATATACCTGATATAATTGATATTGTATGATTTTTCTTGTGAAAACTGGAAACCTTAAGAAAAATGGTCATACAAACCAAGATGTCAGGGTTTCGGGTAACGCTGTAAATTATTGTTCCAGAGACCCAGACAAAATATATACATGGTCAATTTATTGAATGTTACTTGAAAACTATTACTAGGACTTTTATGTTGATTTCTACCAGTGATATTGAAGTGACGAAAGCTGAAGGGAAAATTCAACGGGTCTGTAATACGTTGCCACAGTTTATAATTTTTATCCAGTTCAAAAATGCATCTTTAAAAAATAGTGGAAAATTTGAAGTTGTAAAAAATTTCAATCCCTAGTCCCAAAACGCTTACAGTTCAGCCATATTGAATTTTAAAGTGCTGACCCTTTGCAACACCTTTTAACTTTGCTATGACAAATAATTATGTAGTAACCACCTTTTCATAAAATATTTTAACTTACGGGGACTTACGGGCGTCCGTGAGTATTATGAATGGGGCCTGCCCTTGAAACTCCTTGAGCGGCCTCTACCCGCCCGTGCGGGTCTGTGACAATTATTGTTCAGCATGGCTCACCCGTAACAGCCCATGAGCATCCTTAATCACTCCGTGCCCACCCGTGTCAGTGAAAATTTACGTTATGTGCCCTTACGTATGCATACGGGTGGCCCGTGCAACTCTCTAAATTCAAACTTCTCTTCAGCCGGTTTATTTAATAGTTTCAGCTTAGTATATTTAGTAATTAGTATGTCCCATTTTAAAATACTACTGCTAACACTAAAACCATCATCATTTCAGTCGATTTTATTACTCATACAATAGCCAGTCCTATATCATAACAAATAAACATACCTACCTACTACATGAGAAAGAACTACAGCTACGCTACGTCTTGTCGAGAATCTACCTATGTTAATACTAATACTACTGTGCAATGTTATTGCATATTACATAATAAATGTATCTGCGACTTGTTATGCCATATTAAACGCTTATCATAGCTATGCATAGTGAAGTATACACATAATGCAAGCTTCTGTTAATATGGGGCATGGTTTCGGGACTTTCCAACGTTTGGGCTCCATGTGGGAACACAATGTTCTGAATTTTATTTAGGTTAATTATAATTTTCATTGAAGCTGAGGTCATCAATTGTAAATTTTAATGAAGGAAGTCACCCCACTAAGTTTTCTCGCCTTTTTGAAAAGTTTGTGGGGTCATATCGACTGTGATCTTCGAAATGGACGTACACCATTTGATCCTTAATTCGAAAAGGTACAATACCACGCAACTGTCCAATAAGACAGATTTTGAAAATCTAAGACCCTTGGGCCCTAGGTCTCTTATCGTCCTTAAAATATCAATCAAACATTTTCCATTTAGTTTTAATCGAGTCAGACAAATGTGAGGAAATTCCCAACTTATCGTAATCTTAATTAGTATAGTATAGTTCATTACATGGGCGGAATCAACCGAAGTCAATTTGAGCTTTCAACTCGTAAATGCTGGGCCCACTAGACACTTTTATACACTTTTTTGACACTATTCAACCATAGAATGCACCTATGGTAGATTTTTTTGAGGATTTGGCAGTACTAGAATACGCGACGTAGCCCTATTATAATCCCGGGTACCAGAGGGACGAGCTCCAGTACCACCATTTACCTCAAGGATATTCCCCGTACTTAAACACCGAGCCAGGAACACCCCTAAACCTACAACCCCCCAGAAAGAGACAAGCTCCAACCGGGAATCGAACTAGGTCCGATAGGCTAAGAGGCAGTGCATTTAACCTCAGAGCCACAGTTGTAGGTAAATTGTTCTTCGAAGCAGATTGTTAATGTTATTACTGTCTCATTCCGTAAAACTTTTCCCAATTAGTTTATCCATTTCTCGATTTCTCCCAACGGAAAATGGGATAAACTCAATAAACCTTTTTGTAGATTATGATACAGTATTAGTGGGGAAAACTCATTCAATCACTATCTTTCCAGCCTCTAACTACTGAAACTTCACTGCACTATAGACAGGACGGTCGGCCGTGGTATTACCCTATAACTATCATGTGCATATTATGCTGATTATATGCTCTTCGCTTATATTCTCCCTATTATAGTGTGCTACAGTGCTACGTACTAGTTAGTACTGCTGCGTAGTAGTACTAATAATATCAGTTCCAGAAGGATACTATGATATAACAGCTATGACTTAAACTGCACTACTCATCATACGTGTACTTCCGTACTTTGTACGTGTACAACTGTACATCTTACTGATCTTACATCTACAATCTCTCTTATTATTGCTATGTTCCACATTTCCACATTCGCAACTTTTCTTTGCCGAACCGAACCGAACCACTGACAACTTTCAGCCAAAATATTTAAGAAAACGGAACCTAACCAAAAAAAATTGTTCGAAAGCAACCGGATAGATGTACAAAAGTAATGAAGAATTCGAGTGAACCGAACTTGTTAATCTAGCAGTCACTATATAGTTAGTGTACAAAAACGGTTAGAATTTTCACCAACCGAACCACTTTGGATCCAAAAAAAGTTTGAAGAATCGATCCGAGTCATCAGCTACATTCATTTAGAGAAATCCGAACCGAGGACTCCAAAAGTTTGAACGAACCGAGTCGAACTCTGGTTCTATACCATTTGAGTGAACCGAATTGATATAACAACACCAAAAATTAGTAAGCCAAACTGTACCGCTAGCATCAACTTTGATCAAATCGAACCGGTTCCGTTCGGTACGTTTCCGAACCAGAAAGAACCAAGTGTGCTCTTTTCTACTCTGCTTGACTGTCTGTAGTAGTCTGTACTCTGTAGTATGAATGAAGTTCTTTAGATTATTTAGTTAGGTAGGAACATCTCTCGATGTCCACGGTATATTTATGTCAATGAAGTAAGATGCAAACAAAGAGATATAGAAATATGGGCCCAGACAGTCCAGAGATTTGAGACACCTGATTGCTTCGAATAATAATATGCACAAAAGGAATGTTATAGTTGTGAATGATATCTTGGTATACATAAGATTATGATGCTTTATGTACCCGGTTGATCCCCTAAAAATGCTACGTGATCATCAATTGTATCTACAGTTACGGTTGCTACTAAAACACACAATTCCTTTTCCTTACATTTCTATTCTGAACATTTGCCTCTTTTGTCCCAGAATGTAAAGAAATCTTGAACCAAATCGATGTTTCTAGTAAAATAAGAATCTCTATTCAGATAAAAAAGCGTTCTCCTTCTTCTGGGGTTTACCAATTTATGTCAAAGGCGTGACTTTATGCAAATTATCATTTCTCAGATCAGAAAATTTATAAGAAATTAATGAAGAATTAATGAACAATATTTGCTCTCGTTTTTATAATTACTTTCTTTGAAAAATTATTACTTATAGTATGGATAAGAATATTGCTGGGATCGAGTAATTCGTCACGAAATATCAAATATGAAAATATATTAAAACTTGATTTTCCTTATTCGTCAAGTTCATCTAATGATCACGTTGTATTTCAAATGATAGGGCAATGGCAAAACGGTTATTCTCGAACAGTATAGATGCTATAAACCATAGACAAATTCTCCTTTTCTGCATTTAGTTACAAAGTTACAAATCTGTAGTTTTCAACTGAGGATTAGAAAAAACATGAAAAACATTTTCATTTGTTCAACTCATGTAAAATTCTAAAGTAATAAACAAACCGAAAGCTAGCTCACGATGTATGCCAATCTATGCTTCATTAGTATTCGGGAAAAATATTTTCTTTAGAACAACGGTTTTTTAATCCAAGAAATCCTATAATAATATTGGTTTTATGTATCTCTAGGGTTCGCCAAACAAAATCCTAATTCTCCAAAAACTTGACCGAACAGAAAACCTGAAGTAAACATTTTCAAAATAATCAAACTCACAATTCCTCAAAAAATTCGCAAGATGATTATGTGTTTATGGAGTTACGAAGTTTGTTCATGTTTAGGTTAACGTTTACGTGTTTATGGTGTTGAGGTCGAGGTACGAAGACAAAGCGATTATAAATTATAAGGAAGTTATTATTATGTGAAAAATACAACTTTAAGGCAATGGCAGCTCTATAGGTATATGTGCGGGGCCGGAAGCAAGAATCAAATTAAATTGTTATATATATATCACTAGAGCGGACCACATCCTTAAATGATGCAATTTAGCAGTCAATATGTGTGCAAGTGGATACTCAGAATACTTACACAGTACAAGGAGATTGCATCTGCATCCAACGGTTCTCCATCAATTTGCATCGGGAATCATTTCCATGTTTTTATAAGTTGAAAGGCAATTTTGGGTAAGTCGGCGGCCGGAAGCTCTAAGGTCAGGGAGAACTTTTCCCATATGCAAGCAATTTTCTAGTCCAATTACTTCCATCAGCTTATTTCCATTGTATAAATGTATGAAATGCATTACAGCTATTAGTCATTAGCCACTTTCAAGTTTTTATTCCCTCCAAGGCACTAACAAATCAAACTATAATAGAATTTCTAATTGACTACTGAAGATTTTAAGAATTGAAACATTTTGATGGGTAGACCTTTAGACATATTGAGAATTTCAACTAGTAATGTCGTAAGTAAGTTAATAGATTATGTGATTTAATTCATGACAAGAAAATATTGTTATATTTCAGATGCAAATCGATATTTTTTCTATATACTGTACTTTTATTACTAATAGCCATAGTTATTGGGTAAAGGTTTATGGGAACATAAAAGAAGTAATTTTGTCCCGGTACAAGGAGCTATAGAAAAACTATATGGGGCCCTACCAAAAAAGTACAAAGGGTCATAAAACGAGTACTAAATTCCTTAAAACATAGACAAATTTTACTTACTCAAAATTAAGTAATTAATATAGATATAAAAATTTAAATTGATGAGTGTCAGTAACAATAAGTGCAGAAATGAGCAGGTATATCATCATTGTAATGAAATTCACGTTTTTATCATCTAAGGGCCTTCAGATATCAATATTTTCCATGTTCTGATTCTGAATCTGTGTTAGAATTACTAGTTGGCAATAGTTAGTTGTGAAGCCATTTTAAACACATATTGTCAGTCCATGCATTATTACTTCGCAACTGAAATTGCCCTGTAACTTGATGTAAATCAAGCAGGGTATTAGGGCATTCATCACCACTATATTATGGACATCTAAGCCTTATCTCGTAATTTTGTATACAGATAGCATAAGGGTGTGTTTATTTCATGTATAAGTTGCCATTTCTATTTGTGTTGATTTGCCGCAATTCTAAAATACAGCCAGCTAATTTATGAGGCAAATCTTAACACGTCCGATCCAGAATATCCTCATGCCAGTGCAGTGTGCATCAAAATTATACACTGTGCAATCGGTGTAGCCGTAGGAATAATTCATAATAATGCATACTACCATACGGATAATTTGAACTCAAAAATATCCATTACTTTTAAAAAATCTTTAAAAATTTATGCAGAATTTTATTTATCCATAAAGGTAAAAACAAGACAAGACTGAAATTAATGTACAATATCTATATGTTTCTAATACATTTTGCTCATCATAGGATTTGCTCTATATACTCAATACTCACTAGCTTGGTGCATCAGTATGGATGGTGTTCGTAGCGTATTATTATGTACTAGCCAGGAGCAGGGCCCAGGCCCTGTACTAAACAAAGCTAGTGAAGTTACGAAGTAAGTATTCTCTTCTATGTTGGGATTATCATCTTTTATAATTAAGCCTTTGGGTGCTTAAAACTTTTGAAATTTAATGTCTGTACCTTTGTACAGTGTGCAGTGGCTAAGTATATAATAATTATGAAATATTGACTGCTGAATTTTGCCTCTTTCGCAATCAAACCAAATTTTGATGCTTAAACGTTTTCAAACTTAATAACAATACGGTGGGACGAAAATCTCCTGATACATACATACAAATCTACACGGGTACAAATACGGAATTATTTATGTGCATGTCCAACTTCGCGTTTATATTATAGAACAGCCTAGCTGTGTTCGGTTCGAATAGAATTTTTTATTATGAACGTTAAAGTTACTTCAAAAACATAATAATTTATCACGGTTGAGAATTAATCTCTACATTAAAATGTGATAAAACTTTCTATTCCTAAGTTTCAAAATTAATGGCAAGCAAAGCACATCTTTACCCAGGAAATACTATTTTATAGAGATTATTTTTTACTTTTCAACCATTTACTTCCGGCTATTAGCATACGTATTATGTATACACATTATGGAAATTACATTCTTACATTCTCATGTTGCCAAGGCTTGGTTCTAGCTTTTGCGGGCCCTGGGTAAAGTATAACCGCGGAGTCCCATGAGCTATGCGACTATTCTGTTATTTCTAAGACATTATAGAGGCTACTGAATCAATTTTAGTATAGCTAAACTTCTTGCGTCACTGTAATTAGTAACTGTCAATGTTTTAGGAGTATTTGTCAACTTTGGGTGCCAGTTATGCATGTCAGTTAAACAAGAATAAGTTATAATGGAAGATTGCATTCTATATTTTAGATGACTATCGGTAATTGCCGAAATTCTTCTTTATACATTGCATAAATACGTAATCAGTAAACCTTAATATACTATTTCATTACATTCCTGCTTTCAAACTGATTTTAAAAGTCAAATTAGTATCATAGTATTGTTATAATGACTTCTCGTGTCTTTGGCATTTCATGAAAAATCTTTGTGGTGCTAACTAATGTTATAGGTCTTTAAAAAACTTATATTGTACGTTGTACGTATATCGTAGAATCCTAGATGTAGACCATCGTGGCGCACACATCTGAAATGCAACTTGAAATCACCATGCATGACAATAAACTCATTTTGTTTAGTAGTTATGACATTCGCACGGAAAATCCGTATTCATTTCAGTGTAAAATGGCAACAAATTGGCACATATGGCTGAAAGCGTGAATTCGCAAATGAAAGTGGTTTTAAAGATGATACTGACTGAGAGCACCTTGTTATCTGTAAGAAAGATGAACATTGGGTGGTTCTTGTTGTGGCGGGTATTTATGTTTTGTTTTCATCTCAATTTCCAGGTACAAGTCTATTTAGGAATCCCATTAGAAACAGCAGGTTAGGTAAAGGGCATTCATGCAATGTAAATGTAACTACCTATAATGCCGTAGATAACAGAGACGAGATAGTCAAGACATAGACAGGACAGAATAGACACAATTACTAATAACTATAGGTAAATTGAGATAGACTACAGTTCCTGCAGCTATTACTGGGACTCTAACAAAATACTGGCTCAGAGACTGGCAAATTTTTCATTTCGATTCGGTGATGTTCAGATTTAGTTTTACAGACTGTTAGAAGTTTGTTTTTCGCTCTGTCGAAAAGCGAATTTTACTTAAATTGTATCCGCTCCATTTACGGACGGAAGGAGTACAAATATCTAGAATTTACCACATTACGACGACTGAAAATCGAAACTGCAATAAATTAAAATTTGCTCATAGTTGGTGTATTCCACTTCTATTATTTCCTATTGTAGGTGCCTACCCACCTCATGAAATATCCTGCACTATTTTATAGCTTCTCTGAGTGCACTTAATAGTTAATTATCAATTCGAGAATGGCTAATATCGCTACTCAACGCATCAAACGTGAATTTAAGGAAGTTGTGAAAAGTGAAGAGGTAATAAATTTTATCAATTCATATTTTCATTTATCATTAATAACTGTGCTTCATAATTTTTAAATTTACATAACATCATTTCCTATGTACAATATGTACAAAATAAAATAGTTCGGCTATCCTCAATTTTCCTTAAAATGTAAATCCAAAAACCAACTATTTATATCGTTTCACAATTTTTTAGTTTTAGTTCTATTTTTGTACCATCAATTCATTTACTTGCTCCTGAAGCAGTATTCGTTTTGTCTGAAATTGAAAATACAACGTTATGTAAGCCATAAGCTGGAGTATGATTCACGTTTGGCATTACACAGCTAGTACTTAGCATATACATTTGACAATTGTTGCATAATTCATTCCCTACGTTTTTAACATAGCCCTTATTATCAAAAAGTCAAAATAGTGAATTTTTAGTCTATTTAAGAAAAATTGCAAAAAAGCCGGCTAAAATCGAACACTTTTTAATAGAAAATTAGATTTCAAGGTCGTTGAAATGGTTAATTAGTGTCAATCTACTTATTTAGATCTCTCGGTGCGCAATTCGAATCGATTTGGTGAACGATAGCTGGACTGAACTCAGAGGTGAAATTGCTGGCCCGCCAGACACCCCGTATGAAGGCGGAAACTTTGTTCTGGAAATAATTGTACCAGAAACTTATCCCTTTAACCCTCCAAAGGTGATTATTTAATATTTGTCAATTATTATAATATCTTTATTTGGTAATTACAATATTTTCAAATACATTTTCTTGATAAATTTTTTTTGCGATAGGTGCGATTCTTAACTAAAATCTGGCACCCAAATATATCTTCTGTAACCGGTGCCATTTGTTTGGATATATTAAAGGATCAATGGTAAATTTTCTAAATCTTTAAATTGGCAGTAAGTATTAAGCAGCTGATGAGAAGTCAGGACAAGAAAATTTTTGCTTTGTTACAGGGCTGCTGCGATGACTTTGAGAACCGTTCTCTTATCCCTGCAAGCCTTGTTAGCTGCTGCGGAACCTGACGATCCACAAGATGCTGTCGTGGCTCGTCAGTTTAAGGAGTCACCACTGATATTTCATGCCACTGCTCAACATTGGACAGCGATATACGCTGGAGGTAAAGGCTTCTCCGTCCTATTCTATACTTTTATATAAAGAGTCGATTAATTCACCCACACATTAGCAAAGAAATCCATACAACTTCGTCTTTTTCAAGTCAAATTTCAGTATAGCGGAAAAGATAAGAATTTAACACCTTCTTTATTAATTACAAACCTTGAATATCTCCAACCAACTAGGTCATGAATAGTTAATTTGCCCGGCTATTGATTCATAAATGGTATAGTATAGACTTGACCAGCTTTTTAACTAATTAAGAATTTGGTCGAAGGAGTAAATTAACGTCAAAATCCAGTTCTGCAGAAAATCAATATCTAATATATAAAAGTATAATAGCATTCTCTACTCCCTGAAAAAGGAATGCAATAATGTCATTTTGAAAAGGGAGAAGAGTTTTTGTACTTTTGGTGCTTAGACTTACACATAGGCCTAATTGAAATAGTAGCACAACATATAAATAGGCAAAATCCATGTATTTTGTATATGGAAATAAAAAGGTTCCTTTATGTTGCTTATAACTATTTGGTACTAAATAGTATTTAAGGATGGGAGGGAAGACAAAATGTGTAATGTATTCTATATTTTTTAGTTTATTCTCAGTCAAAAAATTGTAAAACAGTATAACAATTGTAAGCATAAGAAAAAAGTTGTAAAATATTTTTAGATAGCCTCAGTTTCAGAGAATATAATATACTATTTAGTTGTTCTGATATTGTATAATTATTAATGCAGGTCCAAAACGAAATGCGGAGTATGAGACTCGAGTTCGTCGCCTTCAAGATATGGGTATCGATGAGAGTGCCGCGCGCGCGACGTTATCGACCCATGACTGGGATATAGAACGAGCCACCGAACAATTCTTCAGCTAGCTTTCCAAGCTAGATCTCAGGTGATTTACCGATAAAACCTAACTTTGTCTTCTTTTGGAAATCTAGAAAACTGTGAAAATGTCTGCAAATTAACTATAAGAAAACAAAATAAATAGCGTTTCCTACTGATATTGAAATCCTTACCCAAAATTCGTAATGTATTAAGAGTTGCACCTATACCTGCTTTAATGTACCGTATTTACGCTATTAAGGCGCGGGCGCCTAATTTTACGAGTCGATCTCTACACACTTGGAGCCAAGCGTGCATTTATAGAGATCCATGATAAATCGATAACGGTAATAATACGTTGCAAATTGCTGTACAGAAAAATCCTCTGTTAAGTAAATGTGTTTCTCCCTACTCACAAAATATGGCGATGATTAGAAACCCGCCGCGCGCTACCTGAGACTGGCGCTTTAATAAAGTAATTACGGCATATCGATCATCAAATACTATAGTATTCAGTTATTATTATTATTATTGATCCTTGTACTACTCTTTTTAAGTCATTCAACACATTACAATTATTGGGTTAAGTGTTTTCTATATTGTGAGGCAATGTGGAAAAGTGATCAGTCAATTTGTACGTTTTACCTAATTATTATAAAGTATTGATGGATTTGTTGAAATCACGTGAAGCTGAATCATACGAATGGAAATGATGTATGTGTATAATTACCTGTACACAAATAACCCTAAGGTAGTAGTTTCTATTTAAAACACCGTATGGAAATGTTGTAGTTCAAAGTTGGAGCATTCAGTTGGTCAACTTTATATATTCCTTTGTCCCTTCTTATTAAATGAAAACTTGGCACAATAAGACTCCCAACCAAAGGTCATGACAAGTTTGATCACCAGAATGTTTCATTGCCTTAAACATTTGTTACACAAATATTACTTAGCAAATACCAATGTGCGATGAATAAAGACAAAGATTGTAGATTGTTTAGTAATACTCAGCAATACTAAAATTAATATTTTGTTAATTGGTTGTAAAGATGTTCGAACATTTCTTCTTAATTTTTAAGCTTGGTAGCTTAAGAAAAATTTTAATCCGTCCGGTTAAAGTAATTCTACATCACAAGCTATCTAATTACGAGGACATGTTGCTTTGATATGTACGTTTCATCAACAAAGTCACCTACTTGTCCCATCCACTTCCGGTGTTTTGCAATTTGCCAATTTCTAAAATAAATCTTATTCTTAGGCATTGCTCAAGATGCTGTTTACAATTACTCAATAGTCAACTATTAACGCGACAGACTCGTCACTGCTGTATTTACTTGAGCCAAACATGATGAAAATTATTATTATTATTATTGAATACTAGTTCAAGCGGTTGTATATTACGTATAAACTCGTTACTTAAGGTAAATAAGTTGGAGAGACTAATAGATTTCCGTAGGAATTCTCAGGCTAATGCATTACATAAATATATTGGCTTTAATACAAGATGGTTAAATAGTAACGAATAAATTTTGTATATACCTAAGTAAATATATGTATATAAATTGTCAAATTTGCTTGTTTGCCTGTCATGGATTGTATCATACGTTGCATGCGTTTATAATGTGATTTCATTATCAAAATAACGGACGAGTTATCTAGATATAAAAATTTCACTATTCTCACAATTGTATTATAGTTAATAGAGATTATAGTCATAGTTTTTGTTTCAATACTATTCGGTCTTCAAACGTTGAAATCAAATAAATTTTGGCTTTATGATACAAATTTTGTGCTGTGCTTAGGTGCTAAAGCAAAATTAAATCATTGTGAACAGTTTTAACAGCAGGCGTGTTGCTTTGTTTTTAATTTCCTTTCATCTATTATTAACATGCTTTCCTTCAATAACCTTTCCTGGAATTGGAATCCTATAAGCTAGAATGCAAATCTGAATAAGAAATCAGATTAACATACATTTTTTTTTGTTTTTCCACTGTCCGAGTTATATACAACTATTACTATTTATTATAGCCGGTCTATCATCATCATCCATCTTCAAACCTTTCACATATGCAGCCGTTGGATTTAGTTTTCTTATCACTTAATACTGATAATTATAATATATCTATGATGGTTTTGAGTGTATAGAATAAAGATTTTAGATTGCATATTGCACCAATAGCAATGTACCACTGACCAAAGATACACGAAATGTGGATAATTTGATTAATGATGTTTTATCCACAAACGTAATATTTATTCCCTCAATGGGATTTCTGTAAAAATCGAAATATAAGAATTTTATTCCTTTACAAGAGATTTAATGTTTTCGATAATGTACCTCAAAGCAGTTTACCCGAAGTCCACCACACGCAATGTGCCAATGTCGGGTACCTTCGGAAGGCACCTGACATAGGCACATTACGTGTTGGACTTCGGGTAAAATGCTTTGGGGTACATTATCGAAAACATTAATTATCTGCAAGTTTCTACATCAGAAATCGTCTTTAGTAGAACTGATACATAATTTCATGAAATAAGGGGTTTTCTCTACAGCTATTGAGTAGAAGTTTTTATGCACCATCTATTAGACATAGAAAATTGAAAGAAAGCATTTTGGTAGTATTTATGTGTTCAGATATTTAATTTATTCCACAGAAACATAATATATATACTAATTAGTGATGTAGTATATATTTAGTGTAGCTTTAGGTTTTTCATAAGGATGGGTAGCGTCAAGCTTTCTTTATAATAATATGCGTAATATTTTTTAATTATAAATGGGAAGGTACAACAGTTGGAACTGGAACACTGGAACTATGTGTTTGATGAACTCCCTGGATATTTTAATTACTTTAAGGTGCACGCAGAGTGCACGCGTAACTTTTCTATCTATTTGTATCCTATACTTGAATCGTTTTGATACGATTTATATTCAGAGGATAATATGGGGCACGATATACGATATACACTATTTACATATACAATATATTCTTATATGTCTGTAGTCTGTGCTTTTACAGTTACATTCAACTATAAATATAAGTATAATATGTTTATTTTAAATTATATAATTCATTCAAGTTTTCAAATCTCACCACTTTTAACACTGTAGTTGACTCATCTGATTTCGTTGATAGAGTTCACAGTCACTCAACACAATTCGAAACATTCTATCTAAAGCATTTATAATATTTTGGATTGAAAAGCTATTACATCTGAGCACATGTAAGAATACAAAATACTATAAGCAAATAGTCTCGAAATTTTGTTCATTTTACAATACAACAACTCTTCAGATAAAATAAATGCAAAAAATTCCTGCATGTATTTTATAATATTAATAAACACTTACATGATACCAATTGCATAGTGAACATAACTTTATACGCAAAATATCTTGTCTGCTTAGGTTTTGATAATATTTCTTAACACATTGCTATGAAGGCAAGAAAAATGGACAACGAAATATTTGTATATAAAAAAAGGAATATATTTGCTTATATAACTAAGCATGAGTTATGATTGTACTACTGACACACAAACTACCCTACTTTCAGGTAATTATGTAACAAAAAGGTCATATATTTATAATTTCATCACATTTTCCATTATTAAGTTTCATAACCAATATTGACCGTCTTATTACATTCATTATTATAGGAAGTCTTACGGACGTGACAATTTACATAACTGGATACACCTGTGATTCATACCAACTTCTGTAGTGCATTTGATCACTAAAATGAAATCGGCTGCCACATATAAGACCGAATGTTGCGTTTCTTTACAGTATTTTGAATTTAATTAGGCTGATGTCGAATTTCCATTTCAATCTTCAGTACTCCTTACAGTGTCGTAACTAATCAGAACTCAATTAAGTGATCAATCCTTAATTTTTCTTCTAATTGAGTACATTTAAGTTAATTATGTGTACATATAGATGCATAAGAATGCACCGTTTACTTCTTTGATTTTCCCCTTCCCCAGCTTGTTCAATTATTTTTTTACAAAAAGATGCACATGTCTTCATATCTGCTGTTAGCACATAGTATAGTTGATTTTGTGTTTCTTAAAATGGCTATCATACAGCTTTAGACGCAATACTACCCACTACTTTGTATTTCATCTTAAGTGCAAGGTTTCAACTATTACTGTAAAATACCTGCACTTATGTTATTACAAAAACATTTTTCATTGACAGATTAATTATTTTTATACAGAAAACTGCTTTTCAGGTCATCGTAGATCCATTACAAGGATCGAACTTTTATATTATGCAACCATTTAGTGTATCTAATCTAGTATTCACTCCGGAGATTCTAAGGATGCGGATTTAAGTAAGACTCGATAACATAGCCGACACACGGGAGACTGTTTCTGACTGATGTGACCTGGCAGGGAGGCCCATTTATCCAAACACCGGGAGCAATATATCTCTCCGCATCTCCAACAGTGACTCTGCATAATAAAAATAAATATTAGATGAGTCTCTGCGTTACGTGAATTAAAAATGTGTTAATCTAGTGATAAATTACATTACCTTTCTAGTTCCAAAATCTAACGGTGTAGCACAAGGACATTCTCTCGCTGCTCGAACAGATTTCCATTCGAGTGCAACCGAATCCAGCTCGTCTGTCAGCTTCTCCATTGTTAATGCTTCCTCCGTGTCGTACGCCTCGTCCTTGTTCATGAACGATGGCAAACAATCATTTGGAGATTTTATCCCGAAATTTGTTACCATCAGAGGATCGAACTCTATTTTTTGCTGCAGTTTTAGGTTCATCTAATACACATTAGCCAAAGTGTGAAAACGTTGCCAAAACCTTAATATATTTGAATAATTAGTATGCTGAAAGTGTTTACTTCGTCAAGCAAATTCTTCTTGTACGTCAGTCGATTATCATCGAGGCTTTCGGTAGTAGTTGTGTTGCTGCCATTTACTGAACTGTTGGTCAATTTTTCTTCAAGAATTTTAATTCTTTTTTGTAAAAGTCGAATGTGATCATCCAACGAGTTTATATGATCTTTAGAAGCTATCATAAGGTCGCTAAGGGATTCTCGAGGATGCAGTCCTGCTTCCCATCTGCAATACATTTCTCGCCAGAACCTGAAAACAAATAAGTCAATCATTTTATATTTAATATATTTACAGCGACTATTCAAAGAAGATAATTTTTAACATATCCCTTTTAATGATAAAAGTTAATAATTAATAAAACTTATGATGTGTCTAATTCTCAAAGATAATACGACTTTAGATACCAACCTATAAGATTCGATGTAATGTGTATTGCCAAAGTGAATACATAGTCGAAGTAAATATTAAAACAGCCAATTGTCATTCAAAAAATAATTATTTAGACTACTAAGTTTAGGGAAGCTGTCTGAAATGGCCTGACCAAAAAGGCGAATATCACTCACATACCCAAAGTCATTATTATTAAACCACTCAATATTATTGACTCCTCCCAAAGCTATTATTAACAAGTCATAAATTTTCACCGTTTTATCATTCATCATTGTTAGTAAAATAGGTGTATGGGTTTGCTCTGAATTTACCATCCCCAAAAATGACAATAATTTTTATTTAACTTTTCCCATACTTATCTCTGAAGGGAAAACATCAAAAAGATATTAAGATACCAGATGGTATTGAATGATAATGGGTAATAAATATTCGATATTAAACGGCACTAAAGTATTGGCCATGGTAATGGCGGCAGTAAATCCTGTAGAAGTAGGCTTGATACATGTTCAATGATGCGTATCCATGCTTCTATACTACTTACGTGTTTCTTGAAATTATTTAATACTAACGGGCTGTGAAAATTTGGATTTGAATGAAACATGTTATTGTACTTAGTTTGGATATTAATAGACAATGAGTACCGGATTAAAATAGAAATTCAGAACTCCAAACCCAACGGCAAAATTCTTGTTGAGATTTCCAAGAATTTTGTCTTTGAAAATAACAAACGTGTATGTTCACAGGAAATGGGTTACGTGAGATTTATTTGAGTGGCGAATCCTTCATCCATCATAAATATAGAGTTCAAACAAAGGAAACCATCATCAAAGAATTTATGCATTTGGGTGTGACGGTTAAAGAAAATCCTTCTGGATGGCAAGGGAGTATGTAAAAAATGGTGAAAGTTTGTTTCAGTATGCGGTTCTGAATTTGTGTTTGGATATTGAGATTGGTAGAGCGGTATTAACTAATGGCATGATAATATCATTCCTTATTGATACAGTTAGTTTAACAGAATAGACTTAGCACTTACTTGAATGTCTGTGGAGCCATGTTCGGTTGGATGAAGCCCATATTGCAGTCAGGTTTATAGAGTGGGTTGAGGTATTCATTAATATGGTTTGCAATATAACCCCATAGCGAGTATGTTTTCTCCTCTAGCCTAAATAGTATAGAAAACAATATTCTCTTTAAGCGCCACATTAAAGTAGGTACTCTGCAAAAATTTGCCCATTCTAACTCGACGAGTTATTGTTTAATTAAGAGGAAAGTACGAGGAGGAAAAGGTTTCCTTAACAGTGAAAGCACTAAAGTGCTTAGACATAAGGCGGTGTTTAAAAGACATATTTTATCCTTGAGGTTTTTGGCGGACGTCCGACACAGTTCTGTACAAAGGTCAAATAACATATGCTCCGAATGGTAATTTCTCCACCGAGTCGGAGATTTACTCTATGCAACATAATCAAGGGCTTTATTCTACATGTTTTACTTAATACTGTTTCCACTCCAGATAACAAATCGTTCACAAACTTTCACCCGCTTTCTCCATCCATTTCTCAGTAAATGTTTGGATGCAACGATTTTGTTTATATATCTGCTTTGATTGAAAAACTATTAAATTCGCTCAGCCCCGAATTATTACTATAAATATATCTCCTGAGAATATAAATGCAGAGAGCGATGTTAATTTGGAAACCCTTCAAGTTTAATGCACAGAGCAACAATTTAAAATTCCAAGGAGCATCGTCTTCAAAGAAATGTGTCAGCTTTCACCTGTCATTGGTATGAAATGAAGTGATGCATTACAAAGGGAAAGAGCTCTTAGTGCTTTCAAAATATCATTCTCACTATGCGAGATCCTATTTCAGAATACATTTCCATTATGCGCCAAAAAGGGTTTCTAAGAAATGTACTGACAGATTTGCTAGAAAGTTAATACCAGAGTATAAATTTTTTTTAGATTTACATGTAAAAGTAGACACAAATAAATAGGTAGAAGCTATGGGGACGTGAACGGATTTAAAATGCTGATTGTGCCATTTGGTCGGGTTATTTTACAAAATAGTCATAGACAAAGAAAGGAGAGAAATGCGAGACGGAAGTAGACTGCGGCAGAAACGGAATAGTATTACAGAGTACAAAGCTTCAGATGGGGAATAAGTAAAGAACGGCTGCATATATTAACTGTATTGGATGACTTGGTAGTGCAGTTGACAATTTCACACACGACATGTATTTATATGGAGACAGAGAGATAAGCAGAAGAGGACAGCTAACCTGAGATCGACCCGATCCTTTTGACAATTGCCAACAAAAGTGCCAAACTGGCACGAATGCACATGGTCGTGAATGCAAAGCAGAAGTCGGTCATTGAATTGGAAAACGGATGGATATTGCTGACTGAGTTGCCAGACACATTCCAACCACTGAGTGAATACTGGTGAGATTTCTTTGGGGTCGATTTGGATGTGACCGCATCGATCTGTAAATTTATGACCGAATGACAACCACTCCTTGGTGATTAGCGCTTGAAAACCATGCAGAGTTCGGTAGTAAGGATCCAGAAGGATTTGAGCCAGAGCACACACTTGGGCAGTTCGGTCCCAGCCGTCTGAGCAATGCACTAAAACTGACGACCCGTCCTCCAGCGTTCTAAACAAATCAAATCAATTCAAATTTAGCTGCCGTAAACAAATCACACACAACTCCCCAGCCACTCAATTACATTGTTACGCTTTGTACAGCTTGCAAATTGATACCAAAACGTGACGCCACAAGGAAACTGACACATCTCCATTTCCTTCTCTCCTGTTACTCGTCTATTATAGAATGTCGCAGTGTTATTTTACCACCGGGCACTAATCATTTGATTATCTCTAGACATTACTCTGTCTAGAATATTGCTACTACCACATCTAATATACCTAGTCAGAATTTATCTAGAAACTAGAATTGTGCCTACAGCTAATAAACAAAATTAACTTACTACAGTTATAAATAGATGTGACTCATTTCTATTTTATAGAAAGCAACATAAAAATTGATCTCTAGTTCAAATAACTTTTTCAGCGTTTTGTAAAGCGGGGAAAGTTTATTATTTGCGCTCCAAATCCCTACAGTAGAGAAAAGGTATAGGAAAAGGGATTACCACAGGCAATCTAATTAGTTTAATGCATTACGTGAATTAGAAATTGAAATGGAGAGCGCTTTTCATTCGCTACCAATCTAGCTAAATTGAGTTAAGGTCTGACAATTAGTTAATTAGTTTGTACTGCATTCACTTTACCTTGACTGTTAAAGAGTAGGAGTATGTAAATTTATCTGTAAGTACCACACACACAATTGTGTGCACTAAGGCCACTATTGAATGGAACAGTCAAGGTAAAGTATAGGGAGAAAGTGCAGCGGTAAATCCTCATTATTGGAAAAGTTTGTGAGATGCTGTCTTGACTTGTCTAGGAAACTTTTGAGATTCTCACTTTCTCACTGTGAATTCCCTTCAGCGCCCAACAAAGTCTGCCACGAAAGAACAGGAGTCGACATCAAACTTTACACACAATTCAAACTGAACTGATGTGAACAAAAACCCTTTAGCTTTTTCATGTACATCTTGATGTCATCAAGAAAACTAAAGTAAAGAAAAGTAAATGGAAAAAGGAACTTACTTGGCAATAGACAAGGCTGCATCCATGATGGATTTTATATGTCGAAGCCATCCACTGCTTTCCAGTCCATTAAGAAAGGCTGGCATTGCTGGCGTTTTCAACTCACACGCTGAAACATTTCCAACAATACAATTCTACCAACTGTCTCTACAACAACATTCCCCCGGGGACAAAACAACAACATCCACCTCTTCAAATCAACCTTTCTCTCAAATGTCTGTCATCCCATCCTCACGCCAAAATCTCACAATGCCATACCAACACAATACTCACATTTTACTCTGCATTCAAAGATACACAAAAAGTATTCTCAACCCTCCGGATTAACCACATGTATTGCTCAAGGATAAAGAAAACCATTAATTTAATTGTTCGGCTTAAATACATTATTAAGTAAATACAAAAGCCTTTTATATCCCAAACAATAAAACTGTAACAGCTAACGAAAAGTAATCTATTTCTGTAAAAAAAAAAGTTATATCGTTTTATTTCTCTTTTACTCTGAAGGATTATTTTTGATTATGGTAAAGGCTTTCTTCCTGCTAGGCTTAAGTATGTAATAATTTGTGGGATGGAAAGCGTGACTCGGGATTTCCAAGATATTGTAAATCTAGCATTTCATAAAGTAATCCTAGTAAGTATAAGAGGAATAATATGCTACTTTGTTTACATATTAAGAGGATGGAAAGGGATGGGATTAGGAGTATTTACTTTCCTGTGTAGTATTAACGGAGCTATGAAATACTATAATATTATGGTTTGAGAGAATATCTCATAAAAGAGAATGGTTGATACACAAGAGTAATGGGAGGGTAATGGATATAACGGTTGAGGAAGAATAGCTGCTTTGTGCCGAAGAGGTAATCCTTTAATTTACATGATTTCAGTAGTATTAACGTTCACAAGTATCATGTCATGATCCAAGAAGCGTTCTGGAGATTTTCTCACAGCTTGTCATCTATCTATTTGAATCTAGTGCACGTTCTGAGGTAAAGTAAGCACAATGGAATATTTACTTGTGATCTTGGGAATGGCATTTCATAACCTTTAACATTAAGATTAAGATGTATGTGACGCAGCCACATCCTGGGAAAAGCAGAAAGCAAAGTTCAAAAGAATTGGAGTAAATATTTGATGGATAAGAAGAAGATATGGCACGAAATGCATCATGATCCGGACTATTGTTTTCCGAAAACCTCAGAGAGGAAGCTTCTTTCATCCTCTATTCAGATGATCTCGGTGGGAAAGTCTATAAACTCCGGACGCTTTGCTTACGTAAATGATGCAAATAGGATCTTTTAGTTTCTCAAGTGTTTTTCACCACATCGAAATGGATGTTTTTTGATGGAGAGTGCAGTATGACGTGGAGTGGAGGGTTTTGGCGTGAGAATAAATTTTCTTGAAAAGAATTAAAAAGATAAAAAAAACTTTCCATGGCCTTTTTATTTGGATCTATCTAGTTCTATTGCGTAGGTTCTTTTGATAGATATTTAAGGCTTTCTCGTTGAGTGTCAGGTACATTTAGTTACGACTCGTTGCTTCCCACTTTCCCTCGAAATAACTAACAATAAGTTTAATGTCTGTTTTATGAAATGGGAAAATGTAAGATACTTACTCTCAAGGAGTCTCTGCAGACTAGACCTCATCACATGAATATTATCGATCCCAGCAAAGTGAAACCGGGTATTTTCATAGTTTGCTTCACTCTCATAGCCTTTGCCCGCAGCTCGATTGGCCATCGCATTTATTTTTGGTCTCGTGTCAACTACAACTAATTGTGCTGTGTTTGGATTTGCTTTTTGAATACACACGAGCAAATTTTCATCTTCCACGCAGCGGGCACTGAAACCCGATAGAGGCTGACTGCAACGACACAGAGCTGCCTGAAATATCAACAAAAACTTTTAGCAACACCAAAAACATCCTTCTTTTATCTAATTCACCTACCTACCTTAATATTTACTCTCCTAAGGTTTACTTTTATCTATTTTCTGTTGATAACTTTTAAAAGTTTCTCTCCTTCCGGCCCTACATACAACTTCTCTCAACCAACTACAGCTCAATGTAATAAACAATCTTCAGCTTAACGAAGTAATTCAATGGGAAATTCTTGTTACTTGATAAAATCATTTTAGAGAATAGAGACAAAGACTTTCTTCTCCAACTTTTAACTAGTCAGAGTTGACTCTCTAAATTTATTGCCCACTGCTATCCTCTTTAAAAGACTAACTTACTGACTATTAATTTGCGTCTGTATACATCACAACTTTGTAATAGAAACAATGCTAGCTTTTGAATTATAGCAATATATCCTACTTTTGGTATTATATCATGTTAAATGGAGGAACATAGGAACATGCTCCTTTGTTACCGTCATCGTTATTATTAAACCGCAAGAGTTTGTGCAGTTAGAGATGTAATAATTCTATCATTCGCCTGGAGACCAATAAACACCGTGTATAAAAATATCACCTTCAGAATGCTTACCCACAAAATATATTCTTTCACATAAAAACTAAAAACTTCCACAATAATGTGATATGATATACTAATAAAAGTTTATTTCAAGCATGACCCTAAAAAACGAGTGATACAAAATGCAGATTACTTATGGATAAATAATACATATACCTATATATGTCATAGGACAGCTACAAATCAGGCTACACACAGAATATTGGCCAAAAGGCTGAAGCGGTGGTAGATTACTCATGATATTCAGTTTTCATCTAATGCAAACACTGCAGAAAAATAGTGAATAAACTTAAACGACAACTAAGTTTAACAAAAAATTAAAATACACAATTTGAAACTTACATTTGAATTGAATGAATCTTTCACCGTTAAAAACTAGTATTTTAATGTCAAAATAATCCATAACCTTGCTAAAAAATTTAAAATAGAAGACATAGAAATCATAGAAGATTTTTTAAATGAGGTTATTTTGTTATTGAAAAACATACTATAGAAATTTATGTATTACTCCAAATGAATTTATTTTAATCAAGGACACTGCGAAGTAAAGGTCGAATGCCATTACTGCATTGTTTGTAAAAGAAACTTTAAGCGTAAAATCATTTTACCAAGATTTCCTACAGCCTAGGCCATTAGAGTAGGTAGCCTGATTCTTGGCTGGCCCACTACATGTACAGGTTCCTCCTCCAAGTATGTTTTTTGAAGAAAAGCTTAAATATATGGTGCCCTGCACGAATAGAAGTCTAAAAATACATTTCAGGTGTAACGGAAAGAAGTAGCTTTCGACAAAGATTATTGTTTATAAGGTCGATGGTTTAAAAAGTAACTAGGAATTGTAGTCGAAGCAATGGGAGCAGATCGGATTAATGTGTTTTTTTACCGCAGCACAGTAAGTAATAGTTATTATAATAGATTGCCATTGAAGAAAGGGGAAAGAATGAAAAAAAGTTGTAGCTATAAGCGACTTACTTTGGTTGTATGGAGGTAAGTCATGACAGGTAAGCGCCCTCGACTTCTAAACCTGGACGATCCGAGTAGAACGGAGGTGGGAGCTGATGTGGGCACGTACAGGTAACGCGGGTAGGTATCACATAACTACAAATAAAGAAAATTATCTTGTCACAAGCCTCCCGCATTGAACTAATACTTCGAACCATGCCAAACTGAAAGACGCTTAAATAGAAACTTCCACGAAAAAACAACATCTCTTGTCAACTCGGCATTAGGTAGGGAAGTAATTCAAAGAATTCCATTAAGTAAAATTTTCTTGATTTTAGTATTTTTGGTACAAATGGTTGTGCGTCTATCATAAATTGTATAGCATTTGTACATTCCTAATAATAAAAAGTGAAAGAGTAGCAATTTCTTGGAGTTGTTGATGAAGTAGTTTTGGTGAAATGTGAAATTGAGGGAAAGCCGCGGAGAAAGTGTAAGGTACTTACAATGTCGTTGAATTTACACTTTAGGCTAGACATGACATTAATAAGTAACGGGAAAGTCGTAAGTTGTTAGTATGTGGTCATCATATCGTAAAATTGAAAAGGCCGGTCGGGATCAACTTTTCCAAATTGCCGGAGAAAGGATAATAGGAGAGAGGCATTAGGAAGAACTCTGCCACAAAGTCCACGCAGACAGAGAGAAAGTCTTAAATTTTAATCTAGGAAAGACTTTCTTTGGGTTTGGTGCACTTTGGCCAGGAGGCCCAATCGCATCTGGCTGTCATATTGGAGATAGAGGGAAGGAAGAAGACAAAGCCAGTAAGACTCACTTCATAATCCTTATTTAGTGTCGTCATAGTCCATGACTCATTCGGGACGCCCATTCTCTCGAATTCCGCCTTTAGATCGAAGAGAGACCAGCCCGTCTCTCTAGGCAAGTCTTCTGAGCCAGTGTTGTAGCGAAAACTGTACAAGTCTTCGATATTCGCTGTGAGGAAGTAAAAGACAATAACATTTACTACTGAGAGACATCGCTTTTTACACAGCTAAGTACGTATGACAAAATATAAACCCTTTTTACAACGTCCCTGTACAAATGCCAGGACATATGTATGTGTCTACGTTTCCCTCTATATAGATATTTATTGCATGTTGGTGAGTCCCAACCCTACTAAAACCCACTCTCTTCCTATTAAATGCTATACTTAATACTAAAACACCCAAAAGTGACTATATCTATCCAATGGGTCCAAATATACTAGAAAAGTATTGTAAAAAGAAATACCATGGACCATTAGTATTTTCCCTACACACAAAATAAAGCATATTATAATCTATTTAGTCCTAATATAATAATAACAAGGGAAGAAAAGAAGTAGCAGTGAACTTATGAGTCTGTTTCCCCCGAAAATATAATTTCTTTCAATAGTAGAGTGTGTAATAAAAGGGCTGTTAAAAAACAGAGCGCATCGACAGGGAGAAGATTGGACCATGTCTCATGACGTGACTCTACGGAAAGTAACCTAACACACTCCCGATTAGCTCATTGCATTGCAATTCTACTCCTTCTCTGCCCACACTAATAGTTTGTTCTTTGTAATTTAGCTAGCTCTATCAATTTCTTTATGACGTTACATGTGTGAGCTACTCAAGTGTAAAAGTTTCAACTGTAACTAATGTTCCCTATTGCTTGATATCTAATTACATTTCCATTTCCACACATCATGCTGATTATATCGCTACCCTACTCTATTACCTAATAGACATTCTATAAATTCATCTGTCGTTAGTAAAAACACAAAGACCTGTACGTACAACTGTTCCAGAAATCAGAAAACGTGTTCGAGTTGTGCCCATCATGTAATTTTCAACTGAAATGGTTAACATTGTGTATATTCTACTGTTTTCTCGTCGTACACTAATAGAATACAAGACAAAATTTCCCTGATACACATGCACAACCCTTCCAAATGGTTCGGGGAACACAAAAATATCAAATTTCTGAAAATGAGAGTTTGTCTGACTATTTACAGCCATAAAATAGAGTTTATACTTTGTAGTTACCATGTAAACTTTAGGCTATAAAACTACATAACACATGGAGAGGTATACGTAAGCAAAATTTAATACTTTCCTTCCATGTGTGTAATTGTTATTTATGATCTGAGCCTTATAGTATAGGTAGGGGAATAAACATTTCTAGGAAAATATAGTTATTGATTCTGTTTCATAAGCTTGCTTTATACATAGGTACATGTGTAATTTATCGACAGGACAGACAGACTTTCCTTGTATTACTACCAAGCTACTAATATCGTTTTTATACGTAGGTAGTATCTTGATTTTATGGACTCTACTACGCCAACGTATTATGAATTACCTAGTGACTATTGAGAAAGCACGCAAAGAGATGAAAACAAAAGTAGGCACATACTTTGTAGTACCGCAGAAATGTAATGTCATGTATATCCTAGTGACATTATCGTTTTATGACTATCAACACACGTTCCTTGCCCACTTTGTATCAAATGACAGTAGGTAGCTCAGACTGCGTTTGGTACACTTGAGATAAATGGACTAACATTGGTGAAAGTGGAAGAAAGCGACTAACCAGGTTGACACATTTGCGTCAAAGATGTGAACAAATCGTGAGCTTCTCGTTCCTTGGGGATCACGAAAGTCATCGACAGGAATGTCTTGGTTCGTACTTGGAGAGGAGAGCCCGTTGGAGTTAAAGGGAGTTTTGTCACACTCGATATATGGGAATGTAAGATCTGAAAATTAAACAAATTCATGTACTAGGTACTCAATCAAAAGCAACAGAAGCTGTAGCTATTTATATTCTTGGGGCTAAACGTATCGTAGCTATTAGACTGTCACGAGCTCCAATTTATATTGACAAGACTATTACGCAGTAAACTGGTGTAAATGGTTGGGGAGGGAGAGAGTGATGACTCTGACTTTTTCCTTTTCCTTAGAAAGCAACGTTCATTAATTACGACAGAGTCTCACGAGACACAATTTACGAGGAATCCAATAAATAATGAAAGACCCGTTTTTTAATTGACAAATTGTACCGTGGATTTAATTTCCTAAGAAAGGCATTCTAATCAATCCAATAACAGTTAGTTTACGAGTCTTACATTCAGTCTCGTTAGCTTCCCGTTGAATGAATTCAATTACAAAGATCGCTGAGGCAGAAGTGAATCAAAGAGCAAATCCCTTTTATTTAGTAGTATATGGTAGAATATTCTCTGACGCTTCGCCTTGAATTAAATATAACTGGATTGCATGCATGAGAGATACTGACATTATATTTACCTATATTAATGAGCAGGAAGCATGAGGAAGAGGATAGAAGCATTATTTATAGGATGAATGATTAACGTACCCATGTTTCTCGCTTATTGTCATGATCCACGTATATCAAATGAGTAGCAGTCAAATACAAAGCTCCAACGGCATTGCGACGAGCACTGAATCGTTCCAGCAGCCCAACGTTTTCAACCTAAAAGCACAGAGAGTAAAGAACAAATATGTAATCAAATTGCACTCGACGGATTTAATCATGTTGACGCATTTTCAGACCATTCATACACTCTTCTATTTATACCCATCTAGTAGAGAAGGACGACGCTTTCATTAATAAGTTTTCATACGCGACTTCCATCCTTTTCATAATCATTCACTCAAGCATACCAGCCTAAGATAATAAAATACCTACATCATTTGCTAATGCAAGCCATTCAACCCTTTTTAAATTACCTCTTAATGCTTTACTACCCAACCATACACTGTGCAAATAATACATAAATTTTAATAAACTAAAATTGTAAATAGGTACGTAAGTCAAAAAGGCAAGTGTAAATAGAGCTTAGTAATCAAAGTTAGTGAAATGTTCCATTTGAGTAAATAAGAAAGGAATTATTGCCTTCATTTGATAAGGAATGTTGTGAAAGAGTTTCTCATTCCCGTCCATGCTATCCATTGAGAACCAATCTTTGAAGAATGTGTACACTTCCTCTGCAGTGTGCATTTTGCTGTGAATGGAGACTGGGTGATCAACAATGGAGTTTTCTAGTGGAAAAGTTTCGGAAAAACTTTGCCAGTTCTATTGTATACCGGAATGTAGTGCACTGTAGTGAACCGTACTTACTGAATGCGTAACTTTGTTAAGTTACGTAATGTTACGGCTGTAAACTTGTAAGCCCTTCTTCCTCATGTACTACATTCTATATAGGCTGTCTCCTACTAAAAATTACTTACTCAACCCAGAGAGAATGAAATGCACTTGACAGTCTTTACCCAACTTTCTCTTGCTTTCTATTCCATTTAGCTATGTGACAGTGACGCAATTATTGCACGGCACCGTGTCACCCTGTGCTCATCATTTGCTTTCTCCTAAACGAATTATATGAGACGAAAGGAAACTGTAATTAGATATCAGTACGCAAATTAAATTAGAGTATCTGTACTTGCAGAAACACTTACAACGTCAGGGACTGTTTGTAACCCCTATTTATATACCAGTATATAAGAATGGTTTATTAGTTCTTGATATTATTCACACTGTAGTTACTTCAAAGTCTGTTGTCTTTATTTCCCAATAGACCTTTCTCCTCAAATGACAACGTATTGAGGCAGTACTCCAAAAATGTAATCACAGCACACAAAGAACTTTTAAAATGCAGCAAGGGTATAAGGTCCGTATGCAATCATTCTATTCGAGTTGCATGAGAGTCTTTAGGTACAGCATTTTGAAAGTAGTTAAAGGAAGATAAGCTTTAATTCGGAGAATTATATAGGAATATTTCAACAGCACAGTATCTTCCAGATATCAGAGTAGTTTTATCTAGGAACTTTAGAGGTGTATATTATTTTAATACAGGATTAGCTGTCCTAGTATAATATCGGAGAGAGAGAGAGACGAGAGTGGAGATGAGAAAACTAGAGCACCTGTGTGTATTTATCGACTTAGGCTTATAGGATCTCAGCTTAGCCAGTTTAAGTGGTTTGATTTGGGTAGTGGATGATGGTGAGTTGTTTTGTGTACAAAACTATTAAAGTTATTTAGGTAAATAGAAGGTGAAACAGAGAAAGTCGGTGGAGATTCAGATGACGGATGAAATGAGGAAGATGTTATGCACGACTGAGAACAGACTGCAGCAGTTCTCCGACTTACACTCCTCGACTCAGCCACTCAACTCGTAGAGCAAGACAACTCCGGGAAAGTACTTATACTACCACAGAGTGCAACTTTCCCTGACTTTCTCTCCTTTCGCCTCACTACTAATACCCCGTGATGCTTCTATCGCTAGCATTCTGGAATCCGTTTAAATATATGTATGAGCTCAATCCCCGACTTATATCTTTCTCTGCTTTGATATGATTACGAAGTGAATCTGAGTTTTAGACAGGATAAATAGGACAGAGAGAGAAAGATAGGATTAGTATCCACTCTGCTCGGTTAATAGGTGCACACACAGGATGCCTACGCAGTGCCTGGAGAGAGTCCAGAGAAAGTATGTATAATAATAAGTTAGTCGAAACGATTAGACCAAGAAGTTCAATACAAGTTTCTGTAAGTACAGCTAAGGTGTCCGTTCCTATGCGCCATGGGTCAATGAGAAAATCCTTGAATGGGTCCGCACCAAATCCTGCTCTGCTACTCCTTCGTCTTCCTTTTCTACTTCTGCTCTAAATACATACACAATGCAAGAAACTTAAAACGCGACTCTTGTTTTTTCAATCTATACAGCTCCACTTTCTTTCTACACGTACATACGTAACAGAGCTGGCTAGTTATAGCTACCTACCTACTTGTATGTATGTAGTAGTTCCTTGATGTAGTTCGGTTTGTTTGCCTTGACTGCTTCACTTACTTGCCTTGTCTAACTGCCAGCCTCAAATGCAAGGCTTCCTCGTCGTCTAGCTCCACTTTCTTTTCTGGAACTGATGCAATGCCTTTTCTAATGGGAAATAGTCCAATAGCCCTACTACAGACACATTATATTATGTATTTAGTAGTGGTCTATAGGAGTGGGCAGTATAATACATACTTACTCCTACTATAGTAGTATAGTACAAGCTGGGCTTCATAATACTACTATTACTACTACTACTACGAAATTTATGTAGGTACCCTTCTATTATATAAATAGCCACATTAAAAGTGCCTAGGTACCTAACTACAATTTTCTTTTCTTTCTCTTCCTTACTACACAACTCTCTATTGTCCAGAGCGGATTCTTTATGTGTGTTTAGAATAGTAGAGTCCAACTCTTCCCTTGTACACAAAATAGTAAAAACTATAGAATAGGTACCTAATACTATTGGTGTATTAAACTTGAGGATAGTACATACAAAGTGTTACACATACACTACTATATTTAGTAGGAGTTTAGCAAGATATCGACCCGACGGCTGCCGACAAAGACCGGAGTCTGACAACTACGAACTCGCATTCCCTTTTCCCTTCTCATCCTCAGAATAGACAAAACTTTTAAGGGGGTCCATGTCTATGAGACCTGACAAATTATACACATATACTCTTCATTTGATCCAAAGCTTGACTTACTTATTACACACCATTTCCCTATAGAATTTTCTATAACAATGTTATCGGTAGATTTTGGGAATTGTCACTGTCTTTGATTAGATTATATTGGGATAACTAAATTTTAGTCCAATTTCTGGAATTGGAAAATATGAGCTAATGGGTAGCAATAAAATTTGATGAATCGCTTTCATATTTGGGTTAGGTATGTATAAATTTCTTAATATGGACTCGAGCTCTTTCACTCATACTTTCTTTCTTACATGTGCATAAATATTTATGCAGGTACCTATACCAGAAGATGAAAAGCTTTCAACCAATTGCTATGGTAAAGTAATGAACCCAGATACATAAAATTGCTGTTTTCTCGGCAGTTTTCAACTCACGTTCTGTACTAAGTCCCATTTCCCGTTTTTTCATTTACTAATATTCCAGTTGGCTATATAAAATTGTAAATATCGCTGTGTTTCTCACTATTCTATGAAGTGTTAGCAACTACCTACGTACCAAATGCCCAGCACATTCCTGGACTAATGTACACCAAATGAAATATGTGTTTAGCTAGGTACCTCTGCATTCACGATATATTATACAATGCAGCTTCACCATTGCAATTTTCTGCTCCTTCCCTTTCGCCACACTCGCACTGTCTGCAATGCTTGGAGAAATACCTACAACATTTATATATATATGTAGATCTTAATAATACATTTATTCTATAGAGAAAAGTCTCAATATGAATGGCATTTTCTGTTGTGGTCATACTCTAGTAGTAGTACCCATTGCCTATGGGCCATTCTATGTCAACGACCCATTCCCACGTCAGACATAATTATTTCTCTCTCGGAAAAACAGCAAGTAGGCGTATGAATTTCTTTGCTTTATTCAACCGAAAATATAGCAAAACTGAATACAATATCATTTGATACATAATAACAATAAAATGGTGTATAAAACAAAATTTTCTTGTATTTATCAACTTAAATGTTTTTTTATATCAAAATAAAACTTGTAGAGCAGCGAAAAATTTAGCATATTTTAAAATAACCATGTTACAATCAGCCTGTACCATTGTAGCACATAACCGAGCGACAGAACTTTACGTATTACATAACGACAATTCACGAAATCCAACAGAGACGACTTAGTCCCAAGTTTACGCTCTTCAAAATATATATTCAAGAATCCTGCATGCTAGCATAGTGCCTATTGACAGACATCTGATTTAAAAAAACAATATTTACAGTACCCTTGTTGAATTTAAATTTTTTTTCCTTAGGAATTTTTCCGGATATACGACTTTGCCGTAGGCATATAAAATGTACTAGACTATGCTTACATGCCGTTACATTTTATGTGGCGGAAAAAAAACATGATACAAAATTGCAAATATACGACATAGCTACCTATATTAGAGATAGACTTAAGGCAAATCGTTTTTCCTCGTATACGTCAATTCCCTTTTCGTAAATGTAAAAATAAAATACTTATCTCTGCCGGAATCCGAATAGTGGATGTAGCGAAATCTCTTTATTCTCTCCCATTTGGTACGTATTCAATTCCTACAGTAAATCCATAGCGATTTTGGTATAGGCGAAAGACAGTGAAGAAAATAGTATATGGACTTCTTAGCTAAAAAAGAAAAGACTGTCTGGGAAAAAGTAAATATTTGTCCCGACCCATTGAAGCATTTCTGAGCCAAATAAGCCAATGCTATAATTGGAGAAACCGTAGTAGAAATCTGATTTTGATTCTGATCCAAGTATAGAGAGAGCGAACCTGATCTTTTATGTTTGAGTGATCCTACTTGTGACATGGCTACTCCTCCACGGTACGTCCTATAAAATTTGTGGGATTTCTCGGGAACATTATCTACTCCGGGATACGTGCACAATGCTCGCATACTGATATAAATACAATCTGAGCATGAAGTTGTTTATTTTGTGGTGGGTTAAAGTAAACATTGAATGATCCTTATATAGCAAGTAGTTGACAGTGCTTGCTATATAACTAGATAAGGTGATCAACATTTCCTAATTCGTTTAATGTGGTGAAGACAGAGAGTACTTTGGGTTGGTAAACTCTAATTGTACACTCATATCTAAATAGTGGATGTGAATGTGCAATGAATTAAGAGCAGTTTTCCCTGATGCCCGATTCCCCTGCAAATAACGGTGGGATTACTCGGATGCAATGGGATGTGTTGAATGTAGAACGGATCTGGGTAGGTATATCACCTGCACATGTCATCGCTCTCTCTCTCTGGCTATTATAGTAGAAGGAGCATTTATGGTGGGTCCAGTCTCATCCGTTGCTTTATTTTCTTTTCATTCGTTCGGAACTAATGGTAATGGGGATAGGAAGGTAAGTGAGGTATTATTATTTTCAGCTTTAGATAAGATATTTAGGCATGAGGACTAAAAGCTCATTCCGTGCGTGATTACGAACTGTGACTGTGAAATCCTCCCGCCCACCAAGAAAACAAGATGAATGACCCGAATGAATTACACTCCTCTCCTCCTCAAACTAATTTGTCTATTTCTCCGTTGACTATCTCCTCTAATGCACAAATGCATCCTACACATATCTGATAAGGAACTCGCCCCCAGCCAGTCAGTAGCCTTCGAAGTAAAACCTCCAATAATGCTTCTAATTCAAAGAAGCACTATCCAAAAGTCATGTCTGCCTAGAGTGAGACTGTTTTCTTTGTGGATTAAACGAAGAGAAAGCAGTTGGTCGTGAGCGGAGGATGAAACTTTTCTCATTGTCAGACAGATGTGGAAATTAAGTCCAAGGATGCACCAGATTACTACACACAAAGAATAAAAATTGAGGGCTGAAAACTTTCCAGTGACAACGAACGAGATACATTTTTTTACCACTAATGCAATTCTGCTAGCTTGAGATAAGAAACACTTCATTTCTAATAACTTGTCTATTAAAAATTCAAGTTTTAAACGATACTGAAATCAAAGGGTGTTTATAGGGAATTCTTAGCTGGAGATTCTAAACAACTAGAGATTGTATGTCAAGTAGATGCAAAGCACCAGTTAGGAATCTGCTTTTAATCCATTGCAAATTCACTGGGGATCCGACCAGTCAGATTGACAACTTTTAGTTGAACGCATAACAGTTATGCTCCATAATGTAGCACTTTATTAGCTCAATTCAGGACACAATCCGTGTTATTAAATTGAAAATCAAATCTTGCTTTGGTTATTATGCATTCACTAGTAGAGTGGAGTAATTTGCCAGTCTTCACATTGTTCAGAGGTTGTTAAATTTTATTTGTCCTTCCTTCAACCATGTTCGAAACATATTATCTAAGATGAAAACCCCACCAATTGTCGTCTACATTAACGACCCAGTCAAAATCTAAATTTTACAATCACTACGATGTATATAGAGAATACTATCTATAAATGAATATAGTCTTTATAGGAACAAAACCAGTAAATATAATTTACATTGTCCTAGTTAATGCAATTTTATCCAGAGCATGGAATTATGTTACTACAGAGAAATGCAATATACTTACGAGGAAATATATGGATTCCGGGTAAACTTTTATGTAGGCATTTTATGTATAAGTACAGACATTCTCCCTCTGCAAAATGCATCTGCGTGTCTACATTGCATATACACATAAACCGAAAAGCTACTTTCGTTAACGGAGCCAATTTCTCCACTACGAGTCTCATTCATACATACTTGATTTTCTTTTCCTACATTTCGGATTTTCAGTGTCTCTCGCTGTACCATGTGCGGGTAGCAATCTATTCATAGTGACTGCTTGCGACACATGCATTGTTACTACTATGCACCAATGAAATACATAGCATTTCATGACATATTTGAGTCATACTTAACTATACCCTATCTAAGTACTTTCTCCGTATAATTTTACTCATCGTCAGTTGCACAGCAACTCATTTCACTTCCAAAATACGGCTACCATTTTCTATTTCTCCTTTTTTATTATTTGCATTTGACAAGGTCTCACTGTCACAGTAGCATTCTTTATGTCTATTCTCTCCTAAATGGAATTGCTACTCGCTATGCTTATTTTAGGTCTCTTTTAGTAACTAGAATGGCTAGACATATACCATGACTCACTCTAGCACATGCCATAAATGCGTAAAGTACATATTTAGTGTTACAAAAGATTGAATGTATGTTGAGTTACTAGTTAAGTGTGACATGACATGTTAAATCTTGCCGAAAGCCGATAGATTTTAGTCGGCACTCCTCAAATACCAAATAATGACCTTGATTCCCTTCTCACCACGCTACACTAAACTACATTCAACTACAACTGCATAATCATTTCCCTCACTACTCTTATAAATGTGCTCTTTCAATCTAAACGACACAAGTCCCACGAACATATTCCTCATATACACAAAGCGGCTAAGATAAGAGCAAAATATGAACTAGTTATGTATGCAAATGAAATGCATATGCCCTACAAACAAGGCTGCTTAAATTCTAAAATATAGTTTCTATTTATAATACTAAAAATATAAGATACGACACTATAGTCATCATCGATTGAGATTCCCCTGGGAAAATAGCTAAGGGATGTAATGTGGTAGTAAAAGTGAAATAAATCCTATTGGGAGTAATTCCTTTTAACCACACAAACTCATGTTTCAATTTATATTTTATTCACCACTCTATGAATAGATTGAAAAATTAAAACTAACTATTTCAGGCTAAAGAATTTTAATTCTTAATAAAACTGCCCCCCATCAGAAAATGTGTAGTTCTCAATTGAGATGAAGAATGTACCTATGTAAAGTACAAAACATTTGAAAGAATAGAGTCTCAGGTGGAAATAGTTCTTTTAAATAATTACACTACAATTAAGTTTTTTGATTTGTTAAATCAACGAAAACATCTGTAGTTTATAACCCATTATCAAAAACAGTCCGTGATAAAATTGTCATTAAAACTAAAACAACTTTTTTTCTCGTTTAAAAATTTCACAGTTTGGAAACCGAGCTACCTAATGAATACGATGGCTGACAGAATTCATAATAAATATGAGAATAAAAAATTATGGTTGTGACGCAATTGATAGCGACTAGAATGGAATTAGGTACCCTAGATTCTGTACTAGCAAATAGTATACATTAGTTCAGCTCTAGTGCATAGAAGTAGGTTCGTTGAGGTAAATTCATCATACTGGTAGGTTAAATCAAGCATACCCAATTTACCTTTGTGTAACTAAGACCTCTTAAAGCTGATTTGATTACAGACTAAAGGTTTCATTTATGAGGTTGGCTGTGCATGGCACAGCGTAACCCATTTCTTGTCAAGATATAATTCACTAAGCTTTCTCTTCAATCAGGAAACTTTCTCCCTTTCATCTCAAAACATGAAATTACCTTCAGAGTCACTATATTAAACGCACAGATATAATATTATGAATATTATACATCAATCCTAATTTTCAAGACCCTGTGGAACAATACAGTAGTAGTATATATATAAGTACATTATTATCATAAGATCACCATTTCTCTTTTGCTTGAATAAATAGTAGCCAATTGGCTACTGCAATTCTCCAAAGGACACAACAAATCATGAAAAGAAATCGAGCTGTCTATTCATAATGAATAAAAATGTGCCACTTGGTCGAGTCTCAACCTTTCTAACTCAATTCCACTCAAAAGATATTATTATATACAGTCCCTAATTGAATTGAGACTCAAAATGTTCCTGCCCGCAAATAAAATTTGTTTGAAGTGTGAAGAAATTGAAGTGCTAATAATTTTTTATAACATAAGAGTTTTCTTAGGTGTATAGGAGTCGTCTGAAGGAGATAGCATCATTCTGCGTAGAACTCGTGCAGCAGTCTAACCTTCAGAGTACGTTTCATAGTCATGTGGAGAAAGTACCTATTTATTTATTTACATTTGGGAATGAGGATCAAGGAAAAGTGGAAGTAAAAGTTTGCACATAGGTATGCTTAAAATTTTCGTTTAGCAAAGCCTATATAGTCATAACAAATTGTTATGTGACGTGATAGTAGGTATTCAGCTAAGCATAATTTAAACACGAAACTTATGTACAAGAAC
Source organism: Tomocerus qinae (assembly GCA_020055645.1). NCBI lineage: Eukaryota > Metazoa > Arthropoda > Collembola > Entomobryomorpha > Tomoceridae > Tomocerus > Tomocerus qinae. The sequence continues at coordinate 32,760,913 of CM034548.1, forward strand.
CCTCCCTGTCGGTTGTTTTCAATTCTTTAGACGCAGAATGTGTCATTCTGTGTTTGACTTTTGCGTTGTGTTGCGTTAAATGGATGTCGGCGTTGACCTTCTGTTTTAGTTTACAATGTTATATATAAAGCCCCATAATAGCGGGATTAAATTTTGCATAATATAGCTACTATACTGCTCTATTTGTTTTCTTTGGTGTAACATGCACATTATATGGTACTTCTGCTTATATTAGAATATCATTTAGTTTGCTATTGTCAGTTGCAGCAGCGAAAATTAAATGAATGTCTAACAATGCTTTGTCTCAATATCCCCTTGACTAACCTTTGACTGAAGAAAAAGCGTTTCCCTTTCAATTTGTGTTTATTACATATTAAATATTATTCAAACTTTCTATACGAAAGATATTACAAAACTATCGTTAGTACCTATACATGCAGTTTGACAACTGTTAGCAATAAAGTTTCTACTTGTTACAAATAATAAAAGATTTACACAAGAGAATTAATTACAGGTATAATAAAATATTCTGCTAGCTAATAAAAACCAGCACGATACCGGGTACGAATTTAGCTACTTGTCTTTCAAATACAGACTTTTGAGTATTTATTATTAGTATTTATGTATACAAAAGTTTTTTAATTAAACAACAATCTTAATTAAAGAACGGTTGGAACTTTATGAAGGAAACTGAGACTACGCATTGCGTGTAACGAGTTCCTTTCTCTGAAGATAGTAAAACTAGTAAATGGCTTCCAGCCGGAAATGAGACACTCTTGAGAGAGTCTGTTTTGGATGCTGTTCACTGAGTACTTCATTAAAAAGTGGTTCATATAGTCACAAAAGGTAAATAATAGACCAGGATTGCAGAAGAAAAGATTCTTCGTCTCCCACTTTCATTTACTTTCTCCGAGTTGAGAATATCCGCAGAAAAGTAGAAAAATCATGAATTGGGAATTCTATTTGCTAAAGCTTGAAGCAAAAAACGTTTCAAACAATATTTTTCGTATTTTGGTATCAATTGAGTTTGAATACTTTCTTGTAGATCCAGAATAGGTTTTCAATTATTCACCACGAATAGTATTGGAGATAGGCTTTGGTAGACGGAAAGCTAACGCCGAAAGAAGCTAAAGAGCAGATTGCTAGTCGGGTCGTGTGACCTGGGCGTGCAGATACATCCTGTGAGAGTTACTTAAAAGAAAATAACGAACGGAGCTAAACAGAGAGCGTTCCGTTCGCTCTTTCCATTTTGTTAGGTGGACGGTTTATTTTCTTTCCATCTCTCTTTCACTTTCTCTGACTAAATTTCAAATGCTTGCCCATAGGGAATCTTACAAATTGCACACAAGCCAGCGCTCTCCTTATAGAAGTCCCAGAAAGTATTCTATCTGAAGTGCATAGAACTCTTAAGTTTGTGGTTTTTGCAAGTGAATTTCGTTACTAAGGTAATAGAGTGCTGCACTGTGTAGTACATTATTGTGTTGAGCTACGATCTATGTCTAGACCTCTGTCTGATGTAGCAGTAAGTTAAATTGGAACACGACTCAACTCACTAAACTTTGATACTACTTTATAAAAGTTAAGATGCTCCGTCTCATATTTTTAACTTGGGCTAGAATAAATTGAGTCCGACGTGGATAAAGAATATACGATACGATACTAATCAATAATGTTATCTATATAGATCCGATACAACTATAAAACTCACTGACGTAAATCAAATAAATAAATGTTGATATACTGATACTACACTATATTCCACCTGTATATCTCATTCTATTTAAGAAAGGACAAGCCATTTGGAAAAATGAAGAATATTTTTTCATTCGGCTTTCCTGCACCAACATTTACTGGTTTGCAGATAAAATATCACAAAATGTGGTAAAAGTGATTATTATATTATTAATAGAGATTTTCTAATTAGTTCTAGTAATCTGATACTTCGGCTTTTTCATTAGTGTAGGTACTTTTAGAGAGGTTTTTATTCAGAGTTAATTAATCTAGAGAGAATCAAATCTGGTTATCAATGTACCTATAATATTAGCTACCTGAATGAGACTGTTGTGCGAGTCTTTCGACACTTTCTCATCATGTAGTACAAATTCAGCCTACAGGATTTCCTTTGTATTACACAAATCTCTGAATGGTATTTTAATACAAGGCACAACTACCTTTTCTCATGACAATGGTTTTCTATTTTGGAACATGAAAATGATTTGCTACATATTAGCTGTCATATTCAATATCTACCTAAAGAATGTAAAAATCTAATTTACTTTCCCAAGCGATAGTGATTTACAAAATTGAAAACACAGGAGATAGGAAAACTTTAGGACGAGCCATAAAATAAGCATTTTGTATATATAAATAGTTATCATGTATCTAAACTGTTGGGATGGGTTTTTCACGACAGTTCTATCTAATCCACAGAACTTAAAATTACATTCAAGATGCAAAGAACTAGGGAAATCATGCAAGTTTTTCAAGAACAAGGTACTCTTTCTAAAAATTGAAAAGCAATTTCGCAGTAAAAACTTTTCAACTACATGTGAATGTATAAGTAATCGGAGTTCAGAAGAGCGAGTTACGTATGCATGAATTCCTAGTAGACTAGGCACAATCATTGTTCTGCACCGTCGAAAGAAAATCAAATCAAGGAAACATGAAAGTCACATTTGAAATTCAAATTTGCTGGAAATGTACTCACAGTTTTCATACAGGTTTTTATTGTAAAATTATGGACCAAATGTGAAATAATTTCCCATTTCAAACAAATTTTACATTTCCGAATACAATCCCAATGCAATGAACATCCTAATTGTCAATTCCCAACCTTTCTCCAAAATATATTCAAACCATCTCAAGGCAAATAAAAGATACTATAGGTATTAGTTAAGGAAGGAAGAGGAATTAAACTAGCTGAGAGTTGAGAAACACCAAAGTTGTATCTACATTGCCAGAGCAAGTACTTAATTAGTATTTTGGCAAAAAGCTATTTAACTTTTGCACTAAGAATTGTATTTACGATATGAAGCAAAAAAATTAGGAGTTTATTGGCTTTGTTACACTTTGATAGGATAAAGTAGTAGGGCTATATGTGTAACAGTTTCCGTTGTTGGGGTGATGAATAAATGCAATTTTAGTAATTGTTCTGCTAAAGACCATATTCTTTTATAGAGACGTGGTCGACCGATTTTGTCTGTTGTTTACTGATAGGGAATACGTGGTGATTCAGAGACGGGATAGAGAATGGTGTATATAAAGCAGACAGTTATACGTGCTCTTTTCTAAATAGTTAAACCCTGGAAGAACAAGTATAATGTAAGATTTCCCCCGAGAACTTTCTATTGAGTTGTAGATTGAAAGTTGTTTGCCTGACAAGAAATAGGATTGCACTGCTCTATTTAGTAGCTATAGAATATAAAAACATCATATCATAGTCCAATAATCGGGAGGCACACAATAAGATGTCATAAACAAACGGGATTAGAGAAAGCAAAGAGAAAATCCTACTTAGGTGGGTAGTGACAGGATTGGAAGAATACCTCACAATTTTATGACTATTCTTAACAACTGTTTCTGACTTGGGTAACATCAAACGAAATATAGTGCGGTGTCCTTTTCATCTAGGCAAATAAGATGTTTCCTAGATTTAGTTCGATCTTCTTTTTTGTCCGCACCAGATTGACGACCGGTAATAAAAATTCATCCAGAATGGAAATATAAATTACTACAACCGAAACTGGAAACGGCAAGAGAAATGTTTATTGGAGAAGGAATTTATTTGTTTTTGCTTTTCCCGGATCTGCAATGCAATTTTCCATTCCGCCTCTCGCCCAACTCTCTTCAATACTTTGTTGCGATTTAAGGCAATGGATTGGAATAATAGAATAAACGACCTCAGTCTCAATAGTTGGCTTCCCACAGGCGAGGAAATAAATAAATGCAAAACAAGCAAATAGCTCGGCCTGACCTGACACTCGTACTGTCTGACTTACGTTTGCCAGATGTTTACCATTACTTCATTTATCAGAATCCAAGAATTTCGTGGCAAACATCCTATTGTCATCCAATTTGTTTCCTTCACTCCTACATAAAAAACACATTTATTTTCTATTTCCCCGATTAACTTTTCTCTTTCTTCGGCTTTTACAAACTTGCATTTGTCACCACACTACTCTACACACTTGTCATTTATTCCACTGAATTTTTATATACTTTTTATGCACATCATCATGACAAGACAATGTATTGCACTAACATCTATGACAGCGATACTCTCAAACATACAAATTGACCTACTTTTTTTCATCCGACACGCTCAAACTGCTTATTTACGATACAATTGGGTCAGCAACAAGCTGATACGTGTGGAATGTACCATATTCATTCAATTGCATTCACATTTTAACAGTTTCCACACACTCAATGTCTTTCCACCGTGGATAACATCAAAAGTGATGATCCTGCTGAAACTAAAAATGTCCCTTATGTATCATATTTATCCTTTTTTCATTCTTTTAACGTCAAAATAAAGACTAATTTCTTTTCGCTATATTTTTATCACTACATCAAAAACGCCAGTAGACATACTTAAAGCTTACGCTGCCGAATAGTTTCTTCAACCGTTAGCCTTACAAGAGAATTCCCACTGTTCCCTCTATTTACAATAATTTATATCTTAAACTAACTGAACTTTGATCTACAGACAATTGACGACAAGAGAAATCAAAGCATCAAGTCTTTGATTTATAATTTACAATTTTGTATGAATAGTTACCATCTTAGTTTCATTTCAATTACTCTTCTATCTTACCTATTTAAAAATACATAGGTATTACTACTACATGCATATTGGACAATGTACACTATGATACTATAGAAAGTGAAAATTATATGGATTTACATTTTTTGCTTTACTATATGAACAATGTGCACTAAAATAACATTTTGGTATACCCTTGTAGTATGCAAATTGCTTTTTAAGAAAGAGGGTAATCTTTTTCGCATTTACCCGTTAAATTAACATTTCGGATTGCTGTCGAAGCTAAAAACACTTTACGCTGAGAATTGACATTTAGATTTTCATATAACTGTTGCCTGCATCCCACGCGAAAAAAGCATAAACTACATCTGACCTCGCAAGTAGATGTTAAATTCTACTTATGTCAAATTCAACATGTCAACGAGAAGTAAAAAATCGTCTAAGGGTGTGGGGAAAACCACAAACTTTTGTTGCGGTAAAATATGTCACATGTCACATAACAGTTTCACAATTGCAGAGCAGAAGTGGGATATATTTACTTTTTTCATGACCTTTAGCATTTGGCTACATTGAATAATGTAACAAGCTATATTTGACATGTAGTACGTACAACTAGCTAAAAGATTACATATTCAGCATAATAAATATCCAAGCCTTTAAACTGACAAGCACTTCACTTTCAGAATCCTTCGCCAAACGTTTTCCTTGTATTTTATTAGTATTTAAGAATGTACACTAGAAGAACTAGCACGAAGTTCATAATATTGTCTAGTAAAAGTAAATACATAACAGTTTAAAAGCTAAACTTTTGTTTGGCGGAGGGAAGTCAATTTTCAAGATAAAATGATAGGTACTTAGTTTCTTAATAACATCCAATGTATCCGAAAGCCTCTACTTAACTCGACTAATGCTATAGCTGAGCACACTTTATGAGAATAGCTCGTGCATAATGCAATTTATAGCTTCCATTTAGCTAACTCTGAATTTAAAATGACTTTCTGTCGTACAAACAGCTAAATTAATATTAAAACGGCGAAATCAGAGTAAATGACAATGAAAACAAAATACAGCTATTCAAATACATTCAGCAGGTTCACATCTAGAGCAAGAAAACTAACATACTAAGTGTACAATCAAATGAGTAGGATAATAAGATGATTCCTTACAGCCTGACGTTACTATTTGATTATTTTGGAATTTATATGCCTACTACTACAGATTAGGATTACAAAGTTTTACTATTTCCTAGACATTGACACACAGACGAGTGTAATATCATAAAAGAGTAGCGAATGTCATTTTATCGAAAGTGAAACTGCGAAGAAAGTACAAGAGCACATTGGATTTACGCTATAAATTTGTTATTAAATTAGATTTGGAACATGTATAGTCTTTGAGTAGCTGATCAATTTGAAAATCTCTAAGAATTTTGCTACAGAAGAAGAGTTGTAAAATAAAAAGGAGCATCTGGGATAGGTTTTACATAGTCCATTCGCAAATACAAGATGACTATGTAGTAAACGAAAGTTAATAAAAAGTCCTTAACTCAATTCCTTTCCACTCTCCTGTTCCTCTACCTTTACATTTCTCTCTCTTTCCCTCGCATTCTTCATGAATCATCTTCAGGGACAGAAAAGTTGAATCCAAGTAGTCTGCTTATATGCTGTCGAAAGGTAGCAGACTATGTAGCATAGAAAATTTTTAAATGAAAATTAATTACGGATATATATTTTTTAGGAAATGACTTACCTCCCGTTGTAGACACAAGCAACGTGTCCCAAGGGATTTTAGAAACTCTACTTGAAATGAGTTTTCTAAATTATAATACTCTATATACTAAGTCCTGAGAGTGAGATCAATTTATCTTATGCTATTACAGTAGTTATTTATCTACCTAAGTAGATTTCCGGTGAAAATGAGGTACCTAAATTGTGCTTATATACTTTACTAGTGAAAGCTGTTAAAAGCAAGAGAGAAAGTTTTTGCTAAAATCTTGAGAGAAATCACACGTTATATAATTACGAAACTTTTAGTGTAAAACGAAGTATTTATTAAATTTGTGATTGGATTTCATAGGCTCAACAGTTTTATTGATTTCGACGTCAAATGCCAATAAAAATGTGTAGAGAGGCTTAATTGGAATTCTTTACTGTCAATGTCCCTTTTAACAGTAAACTAAGAAGAAATTGATTATTTTCCTTTTATATCAACTTTTATGTACGCAGGGCACAGTGAGTTTACTTTCGTAGGCAACTATATTTGCGCTTAAAGTAATGAAAGTTAGCTCTCTCTCTCTCTCTCTCACTTTGTCATCAAGGTTATTGAATAGCCAATCAGTCTGTTCAGCTTTTGCTACCTGCTTTTGTTTTACATGAAGAAAGGCGATGGTACACCTCTGTAATGTGAACCTTTGTTTGTTGACTTTCCTGAATACTAACACTACGAAATGATCCCACATTTTCGCAATCCAAGCACTGCTGTTTTTGTGCACTTCTAAGTACTGTGTTCAAACCAGTAATCTATCCCTTCAAAGGTATTTGTACTTAGCACAAAGGTAAAAGCAATTAAATTTCCTACAACCATCACTGTTGTCGAATTATTTACACAACCAACACCCTGGCTGGGCCCTATCACACTTTTCTAGCACATTGCGCTAGAAAATTACTAATTATATCCTAGCACTATTTTACAGCACTTAATAATTTACCCAATTATCTCATCCCAACACACTTTTCTAGCATACTGTGCTCAGATAGTAAGCAGTATGTGGCAGCTTCGTAGTAGGATACTATGTAATAAAACCGTGCTATATAACTTATTTAAGTAAATCCTAACAGAGGAAACAATATGTGCTAGAATATAACCAGGGTGCAACCCTTGAAGTAGAAATGTTGAGTTGCCCTGCACTCATTTCCAGAAAGATTATACTTCACCGAGTTCACTCTATTGCTTGTCAATTACAGTCTGACTTCTGACAACAACTATGCACTGCTCAAACTCTGGCTTTATATAATCATCTCCTTTGGCATTTATTGGTCTCTACATTATATTAAGAACAAATATTGTTTGCTGAAGTTGACCTATTTAGCTTGCATACTTAATTACTATGTATAATATATATCTAACCACCAGCTAAAGCTGAATTTAAATTAAAAGGATCGATCTTTGATACAGAAATTAAAACGAGAAACTGGGTACCATTCGCAGCAACGGGGGGTGGAGGGTTGAAACTAATTTTCTCACTTTCAGTTTAAAGCAATTTGCTCTCCTCTTTTTTATCTGCCATTATAGCTTACACTGCAGAGAAATTAAAATGATTGTGTAATTTTATTTTAGTATTAAGAGCCGCATTCTTTATTTCCGGTAGCTACTTTTTAAATAGTATTACTTTCTCTCTCGGCATCCCTTAACATATATATTGCATAACAAACAAGGCTTTGATGCATAATAAATAAAGGTTTAAATTGGGTTAGAGTGCAAAAGGGTAATGGAATTATAAACACAACAAACAAGCTTGGACGGCTTACATGCTGACTTAGCATGACATGATTTTAATTTATGCAGATTTAAATTCGTCAAGTGATGAACTGTACTTCAGAGTTTGTTAAACGTTCACTTAAACACTACATATCTGTCTCCAAAAAAATTATCATTTCGCAAATTGTTAGTAAATGGGTTGAAGCGGAGAAAATAGAAAAAAGTTATTCATTCAGCATATCATCAGCAGCTGCATGAATAGAATAAACTGTTTGAGAAGAGCTCCTCCAGATAATGGTTGCGATAAAATAGGATTATATAGGATATAAGTAAGCTAAGGCTGGATAATAATATAGAAGCCACTGGAGACCATAGGAAGCAGCTCGTCTCGCTGATGAAACTCATGAGAATACTTGAAAACACAATGACAACGAGTTTGTCTTCATCTAACTAAAAGTACTTAGCTGAAGCGCTCTGACAAAAATATCATATTATATGCAATTAATTTTCTGGTTCTTTTGATGTTGCCAAATTTTCATAGCTTTCTTTGTGCGGTTATAGTCAAATACATAAGGTAGATGATTAAACACTGATTTTTCGTCTATCACAGCAAGATTGCGACTACCTCAGGAGAGCACTCGAAGTCACAATGGATTTTGCAATTTTGCACTGTTTGAGCCAATTCTCCAACAATCCAATTAGGAGTGGAAGGGATGTAGCAAGCATTTAATATTTCGATCCTATCTGCATAATTAGATTTCGGATAACCAGAAACCGCTCAGATGAAAACCTTTTACACGTGTAAGCACTTTGGACGAAATAAGCAACCTCATACTGATAATTCTCTAATAATGTACTTCTACTACATCAATTCATACACTGAATTCCGAAATAATTGACGACATAGTAAACCAAAAGGCTCTTAGCACACAAATTGATGTGACTTTGCCTATTTGCATTTTAACCAAGATTTCCTAGTTGATCTAGATCTTTAGTCTGAGTCTTTATCACTCTAAGCATAACACAATTTAAAATTGATTGAACATCCTTATTTACTTTCCCAGCTTTAAAGTAATTATTTTGAAATAGGGTGGGACTAATTGAAGTTACATCACACAAAATTGGCATTCGAATCCAAAAGAGTTTTCATTTATTTCCTGTAGACTTCCTTCCCTTTTGATTTCTGTCTTATTCAATTATCATATTTGATAACGTCCTCTGTAAAAGCTTTCAAGTCTAGGGTTAATCTAATGTGTTCCATGTTTCCTACAGACGTCACGCTGAGATGAATTAGACGAACGTACTTCGTACTCTCTCTCCCTGGACGGATCTCTCCAGCAAAGTGTGTCACCATACATTATATTTCATATGATGTGCATGTAAATCTTATATGATCGAAATAAAATCCTATATGTAACCATGATATACACTCTTTCCTGATAAAAAGTGACAACGGCACAATAAATTCAATTTCCTTATTCTTTCAAGATGCTGTATGGACAATGCATCTCACCACACTCTCACTGCAGTAGGACCTTTTTGACATCCAACCACTTCTGACTAGATCTCACCACGCAGCACTTTTTTTCTTTTTATTACTAAAGGACATAGTTTCATCAATTATGTTAACAAATAACGAATGACTTATATAAAAATAACGTATTTATTAAGTTTATTAATTTATCTAGTCAATTCTTGTTGTACTTTAGGTGATTAATTCTACTTGCCCTTTTAATATTGATTAATTGCCATAAATATTAGTTTGTTTGTTTTTTGTAATTAATGATTAATATATTTATCATCTCGTTTCTACATGCTACACAAGGCCGATGCATAGGTTGCTGGTGAAACAAGAAAAATTTGTGTTACAGCATAGTAGACGTGTCGTTTGGAGAAAAGATGAGAAGATATAAAGTTTCACTTTGGGAAGTGAAATAGGTGGATCGGATGAATAAGCCCAAAAGCATAAGGATAGTAGGCATAGTCATATTTCATAAACGCCCTGAAAGTCATTATATTTTGGAGCATGCGGTTACTGCCAGCACTGAGACATTAATCCCGCTGTCTTGAACTCATCTAAGTTGATTGAGTAGTGTTAGCAAAGGGATTTCTTGATAAATTAAATTATTGCTACGTTACTGAGTAATATCTCAACAATAGTGCTAGACGAAATCATATAATCTTACCCTTTTTCTTTGTCACAGTCCCCAGTTTACATTTGCTAACTATTCCTTTTAATACCGCCAGTGGTGTCTAATTAAGTTTTTTGTCGTTACCATCTTAGACCCAATATTTCGCAAACTCAAAGCATTTTCGGTACAATAATATTTATTTCTTTCTGCATATAGGGAAGGTCTTGCACAATAATTGTTCAACTATAGGAAACAATTTATGGATTTTAAAATTGTTGGTATATTAGACACAAAATATAACTATAGTATATACTATTATACTTGTATGCACGACTGACAGATACATAAGTAGATCCTCTCATAATCCCATTTAAGCCTTTTCATAAAATAAGTTGAATTTGGCATAAGAATTATGAGTTTGTGCTATGAATACGGCAGTGGCATGTTAAGCGAGTGTCACAATATCAATATCATAATACACAGATAATTTTCAATAAACTTTTGAGAGTATTTGGTAGTTTTGCTAATGTAGCGTTAATGTTGGGTTTCACGGCTTTGTGCCCTCGGGTTGCGTGATACTGTACAATGAACAGCACATTAATTATTAGTAGCAATAATAGCTAATAAAATGAGTGTCAGAGAGGATATAACAATGTTCCATTGGCCAACAACTCTGATTAAACCTTTTATTAGATTTTTCGTTTTAATAATATCAGGATACACAAAACAGAGAAGAGATACGGTGTAAATGAACCATATAGGTTCAAGGGCAAAAGCCATCTGACTGTAATAAAATAATTCCGGCAGACTATCCATGGAAAAATGAAAATAATTGCTGGCATGACATAAGAATCTAATTATACTGATTGCGCTATCATCCGTCCGTACAAACTGACTGACCCTCCTATCCATATTCACAATCAGTTGCAATTTCTCTGCGTGACTAACCTATCTTTCAAACATGTATCCATCTATCAACTTAGGTATAAACGTTGTATGAAATGGTTATGTACCTTCACCATTAATATTGCCGCAAGACATAACACAACTAGCACAGAGAGAGATTAGATAATAGATAAAATTGCAATGTATACATTATCGCCATGGGTAATTAAAAGTTTTATATAGCAACTTTTCGTAGACATTAAACAATTTACTTTTTAATTATATGTAGGACGAATGACTACAGTGCTACTGTTGAAGCAATGATAATATACATTTCTTTCATCAGAAAATTAATAGAGATTTAATTTACTGTCGCTTTACTACATTTCTATAGAAGGAATTCTGAGAAGCAATGAAGCAAATAGTTTCTTTCTACCCAAAAGTACAAAAAATGATATGATAAATTAATAATAATTATTTTGTTTGCCTTTCTTCTACAATCTGAGAACCTTTGACAAATGTCAGACAGACATTAAGAATCCCCATTCTACATTCCTCTAATTCCTTCTACACAAATAAGTTCTCTAGATGAAATTACAAGAATGCAAAACTTTTATATACGAGTACAAAACTAATCATTCTGGCCTTGAAACTCCTATCATTCACATAACTGTGTAGCATATTGACTAAATTCCATTCCCAAGTTACAAAAAGCCATTTGCTACAAGTACTGGTCCAATAGAAAATAATTTATCTAATGAACTCCTTGAAATGTTTTCCTGTACTGCAACTATAAACTGCTTGATGGAATGCATACTAAAATAGTAAGTTTATGTTTGACAATGATTAAAGATTTCTACAGTGTCAAGAATATCTTCTGGAAAAACTTCTTGCACGGAATTACAATTAAGCAATGAAAAATGGGGTAGTAATAACATTAAATTTAGGAAGAAGTGGTTTAATTAAGTGAAATCAAAGAATTACTACTAGATATCAAGATGAATAGTAGATAACGAAAAGACGGATATAAAACTAAGTGGGGCAAGTATATCGATGTGGAGATTTTTGTGCAACTTCTGGTTGTGCTATTTATGTTTCCTGAAAGCATGAAATATCGATAAAAGAAGGAGTGATGTGCGATGACTGGATATTTTTATGAGTATGTTAGTAATAAAAGAGTACGATAAAATTAGGAAAAAACGAGAAATAAGGTAAACTAAGATGAGTTTGGAGATTATGAAAGGAGTAGTCTTGCTAAATGTAGCAAATAGTGGGAGTAAAAGGTACAAGTTTTTTGTTTGTCGAGTATAACGTGAGTAGAAGGGTATATATGGGTAGTAGTGGAGTATATCGGAAGTCTCCATTGAGAACGGGACAAACAAGATGTTCATTCACTCATTTCTACTCATTAAACTTTGGCCATAACGGAGAAGATAAAAAGAAAGTAAAATTGTGTGAGTACAAAGTTGAAAGTACCTTAGGGGTTTTGATGCTCTCCATGGCCAAGAAAATAAGTCGTATTGAAGATTCCCGCTCTCAGCTGGACACATTCGGAGTATTGGAAACTCGCACAGAATGTACCACTAATAAAAACACTCACTTTGTGTGTGTGTGTGTGTGTGTGTGGAGGATGAAAAAGTATTTAGAATGAGAGTGGCCACCGAATTCTCCAAGTGGAATGAACTCTCCTCCGAAAAATTCTTAATAATAAACTTGGCACTGCATTTGCCGATGCATTCTAGTGTGTGTAATATACAATTAAATTGTCTTGTTCTTGCTGGGATTGATTCCTGGGCTTTATTACGTGACGGACGGACGTTGTTCTTATCTTCTCATCCTATACATAAAATAATAATAATTTATATTATGTAGAGAGTAGAGAGAGCTTTCCTCGTATGCAGTGCGGAGAGTACTGAGTGAGTAGTCAGGGCAAATCACACACATAGACAAAAAACACAAACTAACAAGTGAAGCCAAACAGTTCTCAGCTGCTCTGTCTGTTTTGTTAGGACGAGAGTCTTACTTAATTTTAAGCTCCTCTGTTATACTATGACTTCTCTATACATAAGCCTCTATCGTCGTAGGGTCATAATAACAATATTATTCACTAACAGTGCTAGTAGGGATGTACATGGTACTATAATAATATACGGACTGAATAACTAAGTCGAGAACACCCTCATCAATCAACCAACCAACCCAAGTAACCAACTCGTCTCGCTTATGTTGCAGTTATGCTGCTATGCTATAACGACTCTCTTAAATGTTATTATGTAGGTACCCATTTAGATAGGTAGCTCCAGTAGTAAGTAACTAGTGCAGTAGTATATGTGTGTGTGCACTGTGTACAAAATGAACATACCACATGCATGCATGCATCTACTACATTATTACATTGCCTACGCCTTACGTACACACGTCCTGGGATATTACACGAATTAAATATGATAGGTAGATCCCTCTATGCACTTTACATTCACCAAAGTCACTAACTACATCCTACTACTACTACTATCTCGATTTTGGGTATATTTACCTACATTATTATAATGTCTATGATAATGTCGACTAAATGTCCCATGTCATGTCAGTTATTTACATTCAAACTCACATTCTCACCGCACATTTACGAATTCTCATGTCAAATGCAACCAAATTTCAATGCAAATAGCACTGCTTACTTTTACCTCCCAATTCTACCGAGAAATGGGATCTTTTGCCCAGATTATCTTGATATGCCCTTTACCATACAAATGTAAATTCCTCTACGTGGAAACTCGCTTTCCCCAACTAACCCTGTTATATTTACTTAAGCAAATTCATGCTTACTAATCGCAAAATTGTACCCCTAGCTCTAATCACAAACAAACATACAAAGTTATATACTATTACGTTAACATATACTATGTTAAAGTAATTGGGGAGACTGCTACTTGGGTAACATACAAATTAATGCTTCTCTCTATGCTTTTATGTTCATTTGCATTTATTTTCCATATACTATTATCGTATACATTTCATTCTCTGTCGTGATACAATATTATGCTAAAATTCAGATATTTTCATAGTGCTAAAAATACACAGACACGTCTAATTTATTTAGCCTAAAACGATGTGTGCACTATTTTGACATATTTGCCTTGCAGTGTCACTCAACTGAAATGTAAAATAATATGCTGCAGAGTGTGCTTCTACCTCACAATATTCTCAATTACTGCGGCATGCACACATACGAAGGACTGCATGAGATTTGTTAACATGATATGGCAGTAATTATTGTTTAGAATCGAAATTCAATGATTTCAGAAATGATATTTGTATAATTATGGGAGATAAAAGGCATGTCTCTAAATGATGCTAAAATATTATAGAATACTACAAGGAACTCTATGCACTACTTTTCATGATAAGTTTATTATGGAGATAATTTGGTTAGTTATACTAGGACTAGGACTAGTACTATGTAATAAGCTACCAAGAGTGAAATTGGTAACAATTTGGGAAGGGAATCTAATTCCTAGTAACGCAAAGGGAAACCTCGAAGGAGATAATTGTATAAATTGGTAAGTGAGAGAGGAACGATAATATTGTTGTTAGAATTCTGGATATAAAGTAGTACAATAGTTTGTACGAATGAAATCTAATAGAGTCGAAATGGTACTCAAGGTACGAGTACTTGTGTATGAGACATGAAAAGTATATTATTGTAGCTATGTCCACATAATAATAATCTGTGTTCTGTCCTCCAGGCTATGTACTGAGCATATAGTCTGGAGTCAGAGAGTATGTTTGAGAAACAAGTGGCACATACTATTATTAACTGTATAAAAGTGTATTTAATAGGAAGTGCAATTGAAACGAAAAAAGAATTTAAATAGGCCTTGTGTTTTTTGTGAAATGTACTTAACCCTGTTTAGCTGGCTTACTTGGGCTGTCTCGTTTTATTTAGTTGTAGGCCGTAGTATTTATCTCTATCAGTCAATAACGTTTTAGTAGATAGAAAAGGTTGGCTGCAGTAGTGGTTTGGTTTGTTTTGCAGTATCGGGTAGTAGAAAGTCGTTTTTTGTAAAGTAAATTGAAGCTGAAGGAAGGGAGAGAGAGAGTCGCAGTCGCAACCGAACGAACTCTGTCAAACAAAACGGAGAGAGAGCAAGAGAGTACCACAATTACCACTGGCACTACTAGGAGCACGAGTTTTACTTTATTTTCGACTACTCTTCTTCTCCACTACAACAGGAAGGTTAACTTACTCATTGGATTGGAATTCTGGAGGCTAGAGGAAAGTAAACGAAACCAAGCCAAGCCAACTACTAAACCTAACCAAACGAACCAAGTGAGCCGGGAGAGTGAGAGAGAAAGACGAAGAATTGTAGTCGGAGAGTACTGCAAGTAAAGTAGTAGTAAGTAACTATGCCCACGGAGATACTAGCGAGTCAGAGCAGACGATGCATTAGACCAAGACGAACCGAAATCGGAGAGTTCTTTCCATGCATCCATTCATAGCTACATATACCTACTTCCTCCTACTCCACTACTTACTACTACTCTGTCTCTACACTTTCTGTGCTACTTTACTTATGCGTGTATAACTTGTGAGAGTTCTGTCTCCCACCCTTTCCTCTCCTGTCTTTGATTCATTCCACACTGCTCCACACTTTCTTTTTCCAAATCAACAGCCACTTTCTACTTTTCCACACACATCTCCAACAATGAGATACAATAATCATACCCATATGTAAAATTAGACACAATTCCCCAACATTTTTTAGAGTGTAGCTATCCTATGATTGTCTTGGTATACTTCTAAATTCAGTTGAATGTTGGCGTGTGCATGTCACGGATTGAGTGATATAAGTAGTAATGAGAATAATGAATGCACAGTTGGAGAAAAACGCCTACACAACGAACTTGTGGAATGTACTATAGTAGAATAGATATTGTATGTAGTTAGTACACTTGGTGTGTGTGCTCGGATGAAATAAAAATGTATTAGGGAGAGAGACAAAGAGCGAGTGGTGGTGGCACAAGATAGAATAGTGAAATGCCAAGTCAGTGACAACGACAAGTAGAGGAGGAACTGGAATTGGTAGGCAGAGGAGGAGGAAGACTCAGCTCAAGTGAGTCGCTACTGCTACATAGTATAACTAGTTTCACTTTGCTACAAAGAAATGGCACACGCAGAACGGCACATACATAAATGGCAACGCAAAGGGGCTTAAGTTAATGCAGCCCTGTGAGTGTGACTGCTGGCATTTTTCCGTATTTTTACTCTGACACGATGTATTATTTTGTATTAGGACGTGGCTCGTCAGAGAAATACTCAAATGGTCGACTCTAATCTAAAGACAAAGTAAAAGTACGTTTCTCTTTCTCCGACTAGCTCCCTTCACTCGGCTTACCTCTGTTTTCTCTCTCCAAGTCCTCCACACACACAACAGCCACAGAAAGTAATAATAGGCTTCTCCTTTCCACTCTGTCCTGACTTTCTCCCTGTGTAATCACATAGCCAAGTCTCCTCCGTTCCTACAGATCCTACTCCAGTTACCAAAACCCTAAAATATCTACAACATCACTACATTCTCCACACTCACTTTCGACGCATCGCTAACCAGACACACGTTCTCCTCACACCACATTATATTTATCGTTAGCATTACACCTTCTATTTTATTATCTCCGAATAACCCACTCCTCTGTTACACTTCTCCATACAAACTCTAAAATGGGATTTAGGTTACCAACACCATGAGGCATCTGATAAAATACATTTTTTATTATATCCACTCCCTACATACGTAAATGTGTTTTCCACGGAGATAAAAATAATATCTTACCTTTATGATCAATACTTATTTAGATTACCTATTGTTATGTCACTTTCTTTGCAATCCTCACCAGCATTAAAGGGAAAATCGAGACAGGTCTACATGGCTACTTCCTATAAGCCAGACCTAAAGCATCTATATACTTCCTACCACCTTCAGAGTTCAAATTGAAACATAAAATATGTAGAAGCACATACCTCGATACATACATACGCATTCAAGCACTAAAATTGGCTCACACTCATTCAAATTCCAAGCCTCTATTGTCACACTTTTAATACATATTTACCAGTCTCCCTTAGCCCAGACCCAATATTCACCGAATTTATGTGAACATAACGGTGCAGTCAATGCATCAGACTTTATCTCCTAACACTAGGTAACTCCCAACTTCGATTTATCGTTCTCATCTTGGATAAACGCTTCAAAATTTAATGCTCTATGTGAATTTACTGTACGAAGGATTAGCTTTAGCTAACAATTTATAAAATTTCATCACCTAAGGGAGTTTCTTTGATTTGGATATTCCATTGAAATTGATATTATTATATAATGATTTTTTTTGGAAATTTTTAAAGTAACAGCAGCAAAACTTATTGAACTGAAAATTAAATGACCTCAGATGTGATTTAGAGTCAATGTGGCAATTTTATGTGTTTTAATTTTTTGGCATGGGAGTGACAGATTTTGCATTATGAAAGTGTCATATAGTGTCAGTCTCATAGGGATATGTTTATAACAAGTACTACATCATAAAATATATATTTGATCGTGTTTTCTATATTTCAGTAGAAATATATGTTTCCAAGAAATTGAAAAGTTCTACTTCTGTACTATACTGTCTGCCCCTGTAATTATATACGTTATGCTAATAGTGCTGTCAAAAGTTAGGAATTAGATATCTCGAAGAGCCTTCAACCTTGTTATTGGATAAAACGGCAACGTCAGAATTCTTTAATTATCTATGGGAAATGAAAGACTTGATACATTCCAGGAATTCGCTTCACTTTGTTCTTCCACTGTATACTAAATGATCAAACTGGAGTAAACCTTGATGAGACGACTTTAGTCAAAATTCCAGATGAAGCTTCTCTAAAGATATGCTCAACGGAATATTTTTTATCCGTTCTGTGACATTCTTTCATGGGATAAAGGGCACTTGCAAACCTGAGCTTTTAAAATAAAAAATAGTTCTAAATATAGTACGTATAGTGATGGTATAAATGTCATTATATGTACATGACTGCTCCCAATTTATTCAATTCAAAGCTTGGCTATGTTCAATGTAAAGAGGAAGAATATTAAAACTAAGCCCTGCCCTGTCATTTTTGTCAAAGTTACAGTTGGCTTATTTTCTGTAACTAGAGAAATGAAATGAGGAACGACAGACAAGACAATAAGAGGATATTGCATCTCGACTTCTCAAATCAAATAGTGCTAAGCTCTGAAATGTTGTAAAGAGCTTGTCAGACAAACCACTTTTTCATTTTTGCTTTTCCCGATGTTGCATTTGGCTGGCTTATTGTTAGAAAAATGGAAACATGACTTGCTTACCCACATTTATATGGAATATCTATATCACAGCACATCTTTACAGTTCAGCTTCGCAAGAGTTCAAAGTAATAGGACATCATGGTAGATTAACTGCATTCAGGTAAAATAGATGCAATCCATCATTGTATCTAAAACTCATTCGCATTAAATTCTCATTCCCAAATTCATCTTCCTTAGCAAACTCAATGGACAGTTTTGTGAATACACTAGACCAATGAATGATGAAGTGGTATAACCTTAACCTACATTAAATGCCAAAATATCATAGAAACAACCAAGTATCAAAAATGTATGCCTCAAGCCAAATTGAATTCAAAAATCACTTAAATAAATTACTATTTAACGATTATATACTAAAGGCCTGAATATAAACAACTGCAACAAAATGGTCTAGAAAACCAATATAAATTTTTTATAGTATTACTATCTTCAAGTCACGAACATTTCCGTGTTAATATTCCCAACACAATTCAAGTGCCAATACTGAAAGTGGGCAGGCAGAAACAAATACACCACTTTTACAACTAGGTATAATTTTGTACACATGATATCCTGGCTTTTAGTGCAAAAAGTTTACTTTATCTAATAAACGTGGTTAGACAATTCTAAATCTATGTTAGTGATATAACAATCCATATAGTATGACATTCTAATGCTCCATATAAGATATAGTTGAAAACTATTGCAAACCAATTTCTGTGACAATCCACCAATTATTTTCTTCTTCGTAATATACATTAATGAATGTAGGGACAAATCTATAGCCACCTGTTATATCTTGTAAAAAAAAGTTTCTTCATCCTGAGATAAGAACAGCTTACAATTAGTAATCGGACCTCCCATCTTTCTATTCACACTTTTTATATTTGTTCGTTTCTTCAGTATAAGAGACACCGACTTAATTATAATGAGCAAACCATTGTACTTTGTCACGTTTCTCACCCCAGTCAATCCTTTTACTTTCGCTTGTCGTTTCTCCTTTGTCCACAGAAAACCTTTTAGCACAAGAATTTTTATTTCAACATTAATGAACTGGTGAGATTCAGCCAAGCGACCATGAAAAATTTAATTACTTAAACCATCATGGATTTGCCCATCTAAGGGTGTAAAGTACATACAGTGTCTGAGTGTCTGTATTCTATTATAAAACTAAAATGGAACGTAGTGTCAAAAATGTTTCCACAACCAACAAAAATCAGATTCTACGAAAAATGGCTATTGTAATGGCTAAAATGAGATTACATGAGACTGGTACAAATTGTGATATTCAAGAAAAATTACCTTTTCCAAAAAAAGGTTCAATTTTGATTGCAGTTGAAATATACCTAATTGAAAGGAAAATATCCAGACAGTTTATTTAAATGTTGAGAAAGCAAGAACTGTTTGGATTCTTGGATTTTGGATCAGGATAAATGGATGTCCCATATTACCCATATAGGAGAACTGGAACATAATAACTGTAGCACAATCTCATAAAATGCAGCAGCCAAGATAAGGGACAAAATGTTTTGTACTGCTTCAATACAAAAAAGCACAATGCTGAATGTGCATAGAAATATATCACAAAATGTCATGGTAGAAATGAAATTTGTAATTTTTTGTATAATATATAGTATCTTGAATGAAATTCAATAGGAGCTGGCTATATATTTAGCAATAAAGTCTCTTTTCATGTGAATGTACCTAAGAAAAGTGTAAAACGAGGAAATAATATTTTTGAAATATTTCACTTCACATTCCTGTGCCAGCTGGGGATTTTCCCCTAGAGTATAA
The DNA here is from genome assembly GCA_020055645.1 of Tomocerus qinae. Taxonomy (NCBI): domain Eukaryota; kingdom Metazoa; phylum Arthropoda; class Collembola; order Entomobryomorpha; family Tomoceridae; genus Tomocerus; species Tomocerus qinae. The sequence continues at coordinate 32,781,324 of CM034548.1, forward strand.
TCAGTGACTGTTTTCCACTTGCGATTCCAAGTATTTCTATTAAAACAGCATGATTAGTATTAGCATTTTGTTCTCTTTGACAAATAAATGGCTGATAGATGAAGGACTTTAATCTAATTATGTACCAAATTGAATTATGGAATAAATGGATGGATTTGCATAGCGTTGGAATTAGGAAAATGCTTTCACACTTGTGGCACAATTATTGGGAGAGAAGGGAATATTATTTTGCAAGTCTATATAATAATAAGTATCTGGTATCAATTGAGTGTAGCTGATTGACTGAGTTTCCTGAATGATTCCCGAATGAGACGTGGATGACGGTAGTGAAAGGAGGAAAGAGTTTTAGCAGTAATTGGTGGTATAGAGTAGAGATTTGAGGCTGTATGTTGACATAGGAAAGATTTGAGTCCGCAATCTGAGTCAGCTATTGTAAATGTGGAAATGCTTGGTGGTAATAAGGACGAATGCAGAATAGGTTTTGACTTTATCGCCCGCTACAGAGAGAGTGTAGTTAGTATAGAGTTCTTTATTACCTACGACAGAATTATTTGATTCCATGATATGACATATGAATAAGCTCTGGCTGGGATTTCTTTAGCTCTATTTCTCAATCCCGTACAACTATGGGTGCGATTATATAACTTTCATTGTCTGATGTAGCAGAAGGTGGATAGGTGGCTAGCATAGCAAAGGTTGGAGGAAGTAGGAGTCTACAGACGTCTGGCCAGAATGTTAGAATACCCGAATGGTGAAAATCCTTTCTCTAAAGGTACCTTTCCCTTTCCGTTTGTGGACTGCATTGCCATGTTGTCAGAATGGAATATAAATCATCCGCCCACGCCACGTCCCCAGTGCTCCTTGTACCTTCCATAATAAAAATGTGAAATGGATCTAAGTCCGTGGTTGAGAGACGCCGACTATATAGCTAAATGTCTTATACCTTTAGAAATTGCATTGCTTCTGTTTTGGTGGCTTTTTTGTTATGAGATCCTTTTTAGCTGCAACACCCATCCTATTATTGTAGTTTATTCTACCATAAACTAGCGATATTGCTATTAGCTCCATGCTTTATATAGTTAAGGCCTCAGAAGAAATATTATCTGCAGTGCATACCACAGTTTTAATATTGGAGGACTCCCATTACTAGGGGCTTTTTATTCAATTTTATGTAGATAAGTATCTTATTACGTAGATGTCGACAGATTTGAGTGCCCCTATCTATTTATTATCTTCCTAGTTAGTTACTATTAGTTTATATCCGGGTAGAAATAAAGTGCGTCATGTAACCCCAACCTTAATAGCATCTTCTATACAATCTCTCTGAGTTACTAATCATCTTGATGGGATTTTCTTCAGGCTAGCAACAAAGATGCATTATGGGAGATACTTATGAATAAATTTACACGGGATTTTGCTTAATGGTCACATCAATCGATTTTATTTTTCGTATCGTTTAGTAATGAGATGCGCATAGAATTTACAATTACAGACATAATAATACATGTAATGTGGTACATTATATTATTACAGACATGGAGAACAGAGGCAGACAAACAGATATGATGTGTCAGTACAAATAGCAGAAGCTATCATATTTCACAAACAGATTTCAACCATCGGATATTCGTGCACCACTTACATATGTATACTGATACTATGCACTGGTTCCGAATTTCTAGTCACTTGAGTGAGAGACACATTCAAAAATGTCTTTGGAGTACGTATAATCTAATTACACAACCGCTTTACTTGCAAAGGCAAAATCAACATTTGTTGCAATATTGCACATAGAGACTTATGGTTACATTCACATAGTCTTAAAATAATATTATATAGAGCATACTTTCGCAATTCGTGCTACTGACATCCAACAAATGCAAATTCGAGTGTAAATGAAGCTTTATCATACAATTTATTAGCCAAATATTCTAGAAATACTCTCCTGTGGTGTACAATAGGATAAATTCAGCCGAAGGAAATGAAATCGTACAGGTAGGTACCAATCATTCTGCGAAATATTCAAGCATTAAATTATCTACTACGGAGATTGAATTCATGTGCAGACCAACAAAAAGAAATGTGAACTTTTTTAATTTGTAGAGCATACTGTTTTCTTAACTTGTGTAACCAAATTACGAACACAAATTAATGTTTGCTATAAACTTTGTTGTTTCCTGACATTCGTTTAGTAGCTCCCTTAAGAGTTAACTTTTCGTAAAAGTATTTGATTACATCTGCAGAAGCGGGGGAATGTGGAGGGAGGAAATTACAACAATAATTTCCTTTCTGCCACAGATTGTGAACTACCTAAATAATGTTTCCATACACATGTACTATAATATATAACATTCTTTGCCATTCAATTAAATACTTATTATGCTGGTAAATAACTTTTCCCGTGACTATCTCAACTTTAAGTCTCACTACCTATACTATTTAGAATATCTATTCACTCTGCATACTTTCTCAAAAGCAAAGCATAGTTAAGTGATGCAATCTAATTTGCACATTTACAATAAATGTATACTAACTTCCAGAAAATATCTAAGGTATTTTCCAAAGAAACTTGTAGTAGTAGGAATTAATATGTAAAGACTATTCTAATGTGTAATACATTTGTCTATGTAATAATATTTAGTATACAGGACAATTGAAATATATACATTCACTATACAGTGTCCATTATATATCACCTAAATATAAATCCTTCTATTACACATAATACAACACAGTTATTACACGTGGCAATTGTCATTTCTACCTTCTACCATATGTATGATATGTTATCAGTCTAAAATCAAGCCCCTCCTTAAATCATTCACATTAAACGTTCTAACTACGTGAATATATCTAGTGGACGACGCATATTGACAAAATTGGCTAGTGTTAGTTAAATGTGTCACTCCAAATTATATCTACTACACATTTATACATCAAAATGTTAGTAAATAGCTGATTACACTCATTATATGGAAACTGTGTATTTGTATAGCAAGTTGGAAAACTCTTTCCACTTTCTTCCCACAAACAATGAGTACGAAAGTTTGGAAAGTGCTGAAATATATAACTACCATTTGGTACATTTATATATCCATGCTTGTATTATAATTAGTCCATTTATTTCTGTAGGCATGTAGGTATTTTTAATTTCATTCTTTCTACTCTAAAACTTTTTTTACTGCATGAATACTATTTCAGAACGGAACTTTTACTATTTGCACAACCAATGGCAATGGAAGGTAACCTTCAATAACAAGCACAGCGGTAAGTAGTATGTAGAGTTGGATGCCTGTAAAATTGCTTTATACACCGAAATATCATTTTCTACATTTACCTTCACAAAAAGAAATTTAAAACATTTTAATTAGGTCTACAATACAGTTACTTGTTTAAAATGATCTAATTACTATTAGGCAATTAATTGTACCTTTGAAAAAAGACACCTCATTTTTGAAAACATGTACACAACAATTGATACAACAGCAAAACTCTTGCATAGTCACTTAGGTGTCAGGTATAATGCATACAGTTATATTCTGTTCAAGAGTACTCTAAGACACTTTTAAATGCGAAAGCTATTTGTCACATCCCAATCGATTAAACTTTCAACATAACACTTTAGGAATAGTCTATTACGTTTCTCAATTTTCCAGGCTTTTAATTTAGGGTTTGTACCTTATTTGTAAATTTGGAGGCTTAGAAGGTAGATTCTACATTAAATGGCAAATATTTCACAATCGTATTCAATTTACTTCCAATAGATGTCAATTACCTGAAATGTTCTTTCACTATCGAGTTATAGTAGGTAATCCAATTACTATTGGATAATTATCTACCATAAGGGTATTTAATATACGGCATTGTAATTCGCAACTTATGCATAGTTATTATCCGGCACAACTCAATTGTTTTGACTGTCAATGCCTTAATTGCTGTCTACAAGGCATTTCACCAAACTAATTAAGTTTGTGCTCTACATAAATTACATAAATTTATTTTGAGACACTATTTGATAGTAAACATTGCTAAAATCCTAGCATTGTTAAATTTTTATGCATCACAATTACTTCATACTCCATATTTTTATATTTGTGCATGTTCTCTAGGTTTTAATTTGTAATAATTACTCTTCAGCCTATGAATAGAATATTGCACGCTTGCAGTTACCTTATTATATAGAACAATAAGGCCAATACCAGCTTATTTTTGTAGTGCAGTATGCGTGAAGGAGTTTGTTCTGTATTGTATAACTATCTTATACAATGTGCATAATTTATATTGTAGGTCAGTTATTTTAAAAGACCTGATTTTGGGGAATTTTATACAAGAATTAGAAGGAATAATATTAATTAGACACATTTTAATAGAAATAGAATATTCTATTAAAACTGACAAAATTCTTTAATTATTTGCATAGATTATATTTATCCAACTTTTACAAGCGAATTATCGACAAAAGCATTTGGAAGAATTAATTGCGTATGTAAGTTTTTAATTTGTGTATGTATGTATATGTTGTATATTATGTTATATACGCTATATTGTACATATTATACGCAGTGAATTATGTTGGTGTCTTTCCAAGTTTTACAAACGAATTCCTTCGAATGTAAAATGAAGATAATCTGCAATATGCATAATAATAATTGAAAGTGGTATCAAGCGTCTTATTAGTATTTCCGTGGTTGTACTTACATTGCATATTAGAATATTATAATGACAGAATTTGATACATTGCAATTTATATTTGCAATACAATCTAACCTACAATTATTTTAAATGACGAACAATGGTTAACGGACGTAGCAAAATTTTTCATCGATAAGCACATTCTTATTTTTTTGAGTTGCGTCCATATTCCTCGAGATTATCGATGACAAAGTAGATGTACTTAATCCATTATACGATAAGGGAGTAATTAATCTGTCTGTCTGCATATAGCTATATTTTGTATACTATAATCTTGCTTGATAAACCTTTGCAATTATTCATCCAGCAAATTTGTAAATAGTAAATCTTTTAATGCATCCATGGCTATATATAATTGGTGTTGGATTCTATTGTAATAGACTAATAAGTACAGGGCTAAAATTTGTATTCCGGACACACGTTTGTGTAAGAATTAAGTCTTATTAGCCATTAGTTCAAAAATTTGGCTTGTCTCTATAAATCTGTAGATATAAAGAGGTTTATCATTTCATTTTAGGAAATTAAATGCAGAATTCAGACAGTCAAGATTTTCTATTGTATTTTAATATATTGAAATTGAGAAAGGTCACTACTTAATGCATACAATTATTCCCGGAAAGCACTGTTTTATATCATTAGGTTACTACATTCACATTCCAGGTAGATGCAGTTATTATCTCCTGATGAATCCCTATCTCTCAGCAATATCTTTTCAGTTTGCTATCCTAATCCCAAATATAATAGTGTATTTATCACTAAATATTAGAAAACATGTAAGAGTCACAAGTTCTAGTAGAATTGGTAATATACATATAGATGTAGACCATATACTAATATTATATACAATAATAGACATAGTGCACACACCAATAAGATTAATATTAGTACAGATAACTAATATATTAACTTTTTGTATATCATCCGACAAAGATGATTTAAATCCCATAATTCTAAATTCTAACACACAGTAATATAGTGAAAGAACTGTTTTTCTCAACGCAAAGCGTGTGAAAATCCAAAGAGTATGAGAATTGTCTCTAAACTACCGTCCACACCATACTCGACATTAAGAGTAAATAGTAGTAGATGATTAATAATGTTAGGAGATTATATATTTATAGATTCACATGTAAGAATTTTTCTTTTGTGTTCAATTAGTATGTATTAGATTCAATAGTATGTATATAGAGGTACAAAGGTTGAAAATGGGTAGTTAACTATTTTTATATAAATCTAAACATCCTTCCCTACTATGTGCTATACTACAGTGTACTAAATTATACTACTCTCATTGATTTTTCACTATATGGGCAGTAGGAAAATTGCTCTTTCTAAATCCTCCATTTGAAATAGTGGCTTGTTTGTCAATTTTGCAAAATTTGTCGCAGTGTACATTTTCGCGTGTAATCACTAAGGATAGTATTTAGTTTAACAACCCTTAGCTAACTACTACAACAGTCAGTGCATGGTATCAACACCACCAATGTTAATTTGAGTTACTATATCTGCCATATTTCTTCTTGATTTATAATATACAGAGATACTACTTTTGTATTTACTGACAAATGCAGTTTTGTTACTAAATATGTTAGTTCAAACATCGAAAGGCTTTGATTTACTTTGATACTACACATGACATGGACGAAATCATTTTGTGTCGAAATAATTCTCAAGACTGAATAAAGCTACTTAATAAGATAGATATAAAGTTACTTACTCTACTTAAGAAAGCTAAACTCCTCAAAATGTGTCACCTTGCTGGTTTCAAATAACGTAAGGTATTGCTCAAGGAAATATAATTCTCCGGTTGTCAACTTGCCAGAAAATTTGATTAGTTTCGATAAAGGCGAATAAGGCAAATAGTAATAATACATAAGGCGGATGCTTACAATAATATTATTTAGGGATATAACCCTTTTGGTATAACGTATGTATAAAAGGAATGAAATATTTTATGAATTTAATAGCAAGGCGGTCCATGTCATGTTTTAGACATATTATGAGCACGTATAACTCTAATAGATGTATTTGCATCAGTAGTCTAATATTTACGAAATAGATTTGTAATTCGTAACACGTTGTATAATGTATAGTAATAAAGTTGTTTTCCCTTGGAGCCTAGATTTCTCTCCTCGGGCAGAAATAGAGAGAGAGTAGTTGCCACACAATATTCTTACTCAAACAGTTTTAGTCAAAATGCATTGCAATTATTTGCATAGTAAGTATTCCGTATATCTCACAATTTTAAGCTTTAGATTAGGGATTAAATTAGATAGATATCAACTTTAGAAAATTGGTCTTATTTCTTAGATATATATTATTCTTATATTACATTGGAAAATGCACAGACTGAATTACCATAAACTATTGAATATTAATTGATTGATTTTCTCTCTAGTATTATAGGTTAGTTTATTAGTTCATTTACCTGAGTCTTGACTTGAGAACTGGGATCAAGACCAATTTGAAGACTACATATGATACAAAATACACATTGAAACTAAAGAAAAAGTGTAGCACACAATGTTTGTCTCATCCTTGACTTTCGACTACATTTATATAGAGTTGATAATATTTAAATATTTCTTACGTAAGCATATTTAGTATAGTATTGACAATGTAAATCTAGATTCTTATTACAAATTTATGAAACAAATGCTATACAAGAAGAGGTTTACTACCCAACTTCAAAGATTCCATTTTGAAAAGAATATTGAATGTTGGAGTCCTTCAACTTGCAGCTTATTTGAGTGAAGCTTTATGCCATAAGACTTGTATGACGAGTGAGGTTTACACAGCATGAATAATCAATACAGCGTGCCCCACAACGTCCCAAGATCTTAAAATCCTATCTAGGAGATTATAAGCCATCTCATCATACCTACTTAATATTAAATTGATTAATATTTATGTAATTACAATATGAAACAGGCAGTTTTTTAAATTATTTCTCAAATCTTGTGTAGTCACAACCGAATATTACTAATAGGCACATACTATGCAAAATGTATACGTCCATGATGCAAACTTTTATTTTGAAAATTAAAAATCAACTAGCATTTAAGTACGCATAATGAATTAACCAGTTTGCTTACCAATGTTGGCGAAAAATTAATTTTCATCAAGGGAAACCATCAAGTTATTAATATGCCCAAGATATCTTATTCATGTGCATACGAATACAAGCCAAGCATCAAGCAGTGAAAATTTTAACGAATGATGAATGTTAGTACGACTTTTAACTTTCAAATTAAAATAGTCACTGATAAAATGCCAAAATCGCTGACAATTTTTCATATTTATACTCTAGATAATCAATGATTATAACGTCAATAGATAAAATAATTCGCAACGCATTAATTAGATGATTTTATGGTAACATTATGGTGCAAAGGCTAGAAATTCTAATAAGATTACAGTAACAGCAACCCAAAACAAGTGTACAGGTTTGCCTAGTATATTTAATACACTAACGCAGTGCAAGTTACAGGTCTACTGAAAATGGGATGTGAGGATGGAATAGAAAGAAGGTTATGTGATGCAACAAAATGTACAGATCATCAATGAGAATAAATGTAAAAAAACGGAAATATTGGAAATCTACATATGAGTGTATGGAAATGCAACAATCAGATGGACATGCAAAAGTGTGCTAACGATGCAAGTGAATTTGATAAGCTTTTCATGAAATAAGAAGCCAGAAAAGCAGCCAATATAAAGAAATAAATGGTTGAAGCCATAAGGTAAATAAAATACACACAGCGTTGGTTTTCAACGTGGCCCAAAAGATGGTAAATAGTTTTACATGGAGATTGTATTGGATTCTGTCATTTCAGTTTTATAATTTTAGGTTTGTGGAAATTAGATTAGTATCATATTGATCCTTCCCCCTTCAAAGATACATAAACATAAAAGTCAATCGGTATGTATGTGATTTCAGTAAATATTTATCAGTACATATTATGCCATTAATTATGCTTAATAATACATTAATATTAAACTAGACAAACAAGGGTAATACGGTATTATGCTAATATTATGCATCTTTTATACTTACAATTTATATACAGCATTCCACATTCTTATTTAATTCAAGTAATAATATATTGAGGCTAATTATCTATTTAATTTTTTTAAACACCAACTACTAAGCTTGTATTCGAAAATACGTAAATGGGAAGCCATATCGACTGTAAATTCAATTAACTTTGTGCACATTTGTCATTAATTTGACTACGAGAGACTAACTTATAGTAACAAAGCCAAAACTTAATTACTTTGAAATAAACTAATTAAAATACACCTACTACGGTGGGGAAGTCTGAATAGAGAATTAATACATGAGAAAATAACCACTAATGTCTAAAACCCATATTGCCTATATAAATCCAATGTTAAAAGTCTAATCGCGATTTACATTCAGGAAAATCAACGATAAACTACTCACGTCTAATCTAAGTCAAATGACAATGTTCCCATAACGTTAATTAGAACTAATCCGTGTATAAAATCATATTTAAAAATTTTGTACACATTTTTAAATCCAATAAGTTCTGCAGGGTCTTAAAACAATTTTGATACACATTAATAATTGAATTTTTGAAAATACTACTTATATATACGCTACGTATAGGAATAAAGTTACATAAAATTTAAAGATAACCCGATTGTAGAACACATTATTTATCCATTAACAGTAATTACAGGTACAATTCTCAAATCATCAAACTTTAACCTTCTGCCATTTAGTTACCAGCTCTACTATAAACCTCATGCTTATTGCCAATAAAAGGTTCGCCTTTGATAGTTTATCATTGGCTAGTGATTACAACTTTGTTTAAATATCGTACTGACTAACACGAAATATTTATTTGTATTGCCTAAAAATATGCATGTATTAAAGTATGTGAAATATAACAGAAAAAAAATACACGCCATAAAATTGTTGCATCCAGCAAACAGTGAATTCAATACAACTAATAATTAAAGGTTAGACGCAAAAAAGGTTGTTTTTAATGCAAATAAAAAAGACATCTGGCAGCAGTGTTAAAAACATTCGCTAATTAAAGAAGATCCAATAATATAAATTTACAAACTGCCAATTAACGAACAACTACTTTAAATTCATAAGCTGATCCTATAGTTATACTTTCTGATAGTAAAACTGAAACGGGCTATAATTGCCATACCTAATATAGTAAAATGTATTTAATTATGATAATCACGACAATTAAATAGCAATGAGGTAATCATAAGAGAATGAGCGTTATTCCTTTACATGACATTTAACTAGAATCCTTTCTTCACAACATTAATCCCCAGTTTTAACCTATTCAATATTATGCAATGCTCCTGTACTATTTATTTTGTAGCTACGAGTACATTGATACGTATCAAATCTAATCACAATTTAAAGATTTACACTTACACTATAATTAACATAGCAAGAACAAAAATGTAATCTAATATAATGAATTAGATTAGTGTCTTGTATACCCTATAGCACTATATATTTGTATACACGAAAGAAACATCTACTTTTATACCTTAGGGAATAAACCAACATAATATTGTAGCAAATATATTACAATTACTATATACATAAATAGAATACATACAATTAGTTAGAGGTCATACATTTTGCGAGCGAACGAGAACGAGCGAGAAAAGATAGCAAGCATTATATTGCTTGATATACATTACAAGAATTTTTTCTAAGCGTGTTAGGCAGAACGACGAGCCCTTAGTCAATTATTTTCATAGTTGCCGTAAAGAAAATGCGTTATTTTCCATTAATAAACCTAGAGATTACACTACCAAACAATATCCACTAATTACTTAGGAATTAGTCGAGAGAAAGTAGATCATTATTAAAAGGAAAGGGAGACATTCAATGACTCTTGGGGAGTACGATACATTCCAAGTGTCATGAATACTCACAAATGAATTAATAACCCTTTAAAGTATACTAAGACAAAATTAAATGTATTTAAATACAATGGTTATGCTTAACATCCCAATTGGTTAGTTTATAATTCTTACTACTCCCAGAGCTACAATTTTAAGTTTAAGTACTAACTCTCCCGTGGTATACTTGTTTTGAGTTTTAGACTGGTGACAGTTGGTGAGAGTTCATCAATGATCACCAGCCGTGTTAATTGCCGTCTCTGTGTTGATTTAGGTAAGTAGTATAATAGACAATGGGAGTGGTTTTATTTTGTAAAGACTTATTTTCTATTACCTAGTATCACATAAAAGCAAACCTTTGCATTACTTATTTATACTGAACACTGAACGTAACCAAAAAATTACATTTCCAATACAAAAAAACATTCCTTGAGAAGAAAACATTCAATATTTCCATTTCTTTCGAAATACTGATGTCATCATTGCAACTTTGACAAAACACTGACCTCACCAATTTTTTTAGAAACGAAAGAGGTTCACAATAATTTAGAACGGCTAATTTAGGGAGTACGATAATGTTTACAAACGTTACATAAATATTTTTGTTTCCTAAGCCTTTGTCAACTAAATTCTATCATGCAATAGTAAAGTAATAAAGATAGATCAGCAAGTTGTATTTTCATGTATGTATGCATTACACTTGTATCTGTGCCTGCGTATTTATTTTATATAAGAAGTAGTCAGTTAAAGTATTTGATTGATAATATATATAGAAATCTATGCGCGTCTTTTCTAATCTGAACAATATACCTTACAATTATTTTATGTATATACATTCACAGAAATTACAAGACAATCCATATTTATGTAATGCAAGTGTGGTAGCTCCGCAATGAGCCTCAGTGCAATGTAAGTGGCAATCAAAAGCTGAATATCGTAGATTTTTTGCTTCCTAATTTGTAGTATTATTAGTTATCTTTGTAAGTTCTAATACGTCATTGAATATCGCGGATTTCTCGATTTTTTAGTCCCATTAAACATGAACGTCTCAAATTGCAATCAGTACAATATCCTATTACTATGCAATAGTTAATTAATGTGATGAAAATTGTATTTTTTGTTTTATCTCATTAGCTAAATCCATTTAAGGACACCAATACCACCAACAGTGTATACTTAATGTACTAATAATAATATTAACCTTAGTTAAAGGATTTTAGTGGGAGTTCTATATTTACACATGTACTCTACTATCTACAATAGCTTTTACTATATTGCTCTATATGTCTCTTACTTGTTTGGTGTGATGCCATTCGAATGAGAACTCTTAGTTTATATCACTTTCGTATAATGAACCTATCTTAACCTTATAATAATATAAATAGTCATTTATAACTTGTTTCTCTTTGTCCTATCTCAATTGAAAGGAGTTCATTAGAAATTCAAAGAGTAATCATAGACAATAAATGCATACAGACACTTTACGTTATACTGGTAAGTAAATTCTGTAACTCCGACAATTAGCTGATTGCATTGCATTACGCCTAAACTGCAGAACTTTACACGGTTTTTCTCATCCGCGCATGTAAATTTTAAGAAGGCAAAAGTAGATTTAAGTCTGTAATGCTACTTTAGTAATTCTATGTCTTTATAATAACAATAACCTACAGAAATGTGGCTAAATTCTCATTTGGGTTTGTTATTTTGTATTGAATAATGTATTAATTATTATAGAATAGGTGTGTATTATAAAATGAAAAAGAGTCTGTATCATTTTCTAAAGCATTCCACATTCGGAGAGCTCTTTCTTAGAACTACTTTAGAATATAAACTCGGATTCCTCTAAAACAACCATCATTTGTCAACATCTGGAACATTTCAACACCACTATGCATTCTAATTTCAAGGACACTGTTTCCTAACAGGATACTGAATAAAACATGTCCATAATTCAAAGATAAAACAGATACAGCACATGTACTTATTTGTAGGTGCTATAAATTCCGTTTGGATATATATTTACTTATAGAAGAATGTAGTAGAGAAACCCGAGTAGATTATGAATACTAGATACCACGGAAATACTTACTAAGTGCTACACAGTACAGTACACCAGTCAATATACTAGAATAGTCTACGATTACAGCCTCAACGCTCTCTTCTCTCGTTAAAATCTAGTAATTTTTCCAAAGTACACTAATAAACATTTAAACACTATAAATCCATTGTACACGACACATTGAAATGCTAAAATACCAAGTAGTGAAGGGACTTGTACAGGTGATGTACTTAGTTACATATAATCTTACAGTTTCTAGTACAGTAACTGCATTTAATTTTCGTAAGGAAGTAGTCTAACAGCCAGTCCATTTTCGTTTGTATGTAGTTTTAGTATTTGGGTTAATTATTAGAGTTAACAATATTATGCAATGGCATTTACATGCACTACTTCAGTATTACTGTCTATACCATACAAATAGTAGACATTGCTATGTGATGATTTATGTGATGCACTTTGCAAGCAATTGTAGTAATTTTTCAGATATATATACAATCTTAAGTCAAGTGACTTGCAAATAGTAGGTATACAAGTAAATTGTACATTATTATATTGTATTATGACGATTTCTCATTACACTACTTACATACATACAAAAAACTACGGTTAATATTAAACTGTCACAAGTGATGCTACTCTTTGAGTATATTATATACCCTATCTATCTGTGGTAATCTGCTACTTCTAATGAAAGAGTAATTCTTTCAGATATAAAATTGAATCAAACATTTATGTATATCCTAATAGTTATCTGCAAGTGAACGTGCACTTTTTAAATGAATTCCAATTCACCCTATAAAATCTAATCTATCCATAGAATGAGTTTACTTGTAACCCTTGATTCCTTCTTCAGGTAACAGACTTATACTTTTGTAATCCAAACTAGTACACTAAATTGACATGCATCATATAACCGCACAGTTTCTTATAATTGTATGTAATAACTTAAATAGTACCTAGGTACTTATTATGCCAGTGATAAGACAAAATGTAATCAATCCCGCTATTCATAAAAATGAAACACTACCTGTGCAAATTCTATCATAATACTATACAAATAAAATGATGATCTTAGGTTTTTTAGTACATTTTCTGAATTCCTACAATAAATCCTAAATAAGGACTCCTGATAAATATTCCGTACAACCGAGACTAAACTATTACCTTGAAAGAACTTATTGTTATTACATTGAATACATTACTCAAAATCAAAGTCTAAAAATTCCATTCTTTTGCAACTTGGCATTTTTAACCGTCCATCCCAGAGATTTACCTTCAGGTAATTGTGTAATATCCCTACTAGTTTTTTTCAGATTATTAAATCAAGATCATATTCACAGAATTCTTAACGTCACAGTGTCTCTATCTGTAACGATCTAACAATTAAATCAGAAACGCTTACAATTAGTGACCCTAGCACCATCCAAGAATATTCTACTCTAACCGCTACTAAAAATAAGATTACAATAATAATTTGTTAATTTTTACAAACTTCAGTGATGCTAAAATAGGCAAACAGTTCATCATTACTGTATATTTAAATACAAAGTCAAGCTTTTTGTTGTACCAGATATTATTATAATATGAATTAACGTTATAGCTGTGCGAATATCTCCCGTTTAACCTTAAAATACTTACAGTGACATTCAAAATGATAATTTAATTATAATTGTGATGCTAATAAATATATCTAATACTTTCATAACGTTATCTCTAACCCCAAGTATACTATAACTACTTTCGTTTTAAAACTAACAACACGTACGATAAACATCATGTTACGAATAGGCAAATGGCGGATAATGTTGTAAAAACAGAGTGTGTTTCGCAATTGTGATGTATATATCAAGATGAAAGACACCAATACGACGAATTGGCGATTGACATTGAACAGCGTAACTCTTAACACATGTAACAGTTAGAGAAGATCCTTCTCGACATTTTAAATTTAAAATCATCTACATGTGGCTGAATTTGCAAGGAGTAGGAGGAAAACCTTACAAGACAAAATCTTAAGTTAAAACGTCGAATAATTCAATTCGTTTTCAACAATGTCATCTTCTGCACTAGGACTCTATCGACTATGAAAACTGGGACACGTCGTAATTCTGGGAAATTGACTTGGAGACTTTCGACATTATGACATTTCGAGTTCCTTCGACGTTATCAATCAAAAGGCGAAGTTAGCGATTCTTTTCTCCATCCGGTCTGACTCGTTTTCAGCACGTTGTTATAGTATAAATTAGATGAGAATGTGATTTGGTAGATACGGCTGCCGATTCTTCTGTATATTTACTCAGCAAACCACAAGGATTGATATGATGGCTTTGGTGGGCTAAGTGGACCGAAAGCATAGGCAGCAGCCATTGGAGGATGAGCACTAAAAACTGTAGGAAGATGCGCTGGTGGCGGCAAACTATGAGGATGGTGACCTACATGAGTGTGAGGCGCAGCGGCGGCGGCCGCAGCAGCAGCCGCTAGTACTGACCGAGCGCTTCCATGATGAGCTGGTGGAGGTAATGCTCTACAATACAAATATCATAATTTAATTATTCCCCAAATGTAAATATTGTAGCATAGGTAAATTTATGGAAAAGAAAGTAGAAGGAAAAGACGGCTTATCTTACCCTGGTGTAAAAGGGCTCAATTGATAAGCGGTGGACGCTGCAGGGCCAGAAGGTTGACCACTAGTCACATAAACTGTGTTAGCAGCTCCAGCTAAGAAAATCACATTCTTTAAATCTTACCAACAAAGAACGTGGGGATTCATTTTAGGATCGCTTACCGTGATTTGACCGTCGGTATATCTCTTGCGATGGCGCGGCGTATAACGTAGGACCCGGTGCTGGAGGAGGTGCAGGATGTGGACTCAGACCTCTTCCTGGAATCATCACATGCCTTGGCGGTTGAGGAGACAAATGTCTAGTTCCACTGTAATTTTAAATCAAAGGAATTAATAACTTGTCTAGACTTAATTTGAATATTTAATGAATGCAATATAATATTTCTGACCTATAAGAATGAGGAGGTAGTGTAGCCGGTCCCCAAGCAGTAGCGGGTTTCAGAGTGTGTGCTTCTCGTAAAAGTTGGGCGTGAGCAGCCTCAGCAGCCCTCAGACTCTCGTTTCGCATTTGGTGATGATGATGATGGGCTGGAGGTGGAAATTGTGAATGATGGTGGATATGGTACTCCCCGTTAGAAGCCACGCTTCTTCCATTGGAGGAAGAAGAGGATGAAGAGCCCCCGCCGTGTAGATTCAGACTCACTTGCCCACTTACCACCAAACTTGGGGGATTTCCATGCGCGGGCGTCGGATGATAATTCTCTCTATGGTACAATTTATTTGACTTTGGTGTTTCCGCTTCAGGAACAACTAGAATGGGTGTCAATGCAACTCCTGGCTCTTGCTTCAACCCCAGCAAACATTCCGACTGCGCTTTGGCCAACAGCCGCTTCTTCTGCGACGCGTATGAAGTTATGATCTCTGGCTTTACATCTCTCAGATTGTTGTTGTTCTTGATGATTGTATTATTATTAGTATTATTGTTGTTCCCGTGCGTCATGTTGTTGTTCCCATTGTTGTTGTTCATGTTACTGTGATGCTGCTGATTGTGATTGTTGTTGTGGTGGTTTAAGTTGAGGCCGTGATTATGGTTTTGAGAGTTCCCGTGGTGCCCCACATTGTGAGTATGGGAAATGTGGTTGTGATTTTTCAATGGACTCTTGTGCTCTTCGTCACTGTCCGCCACAGTGACACACGAAACAATATTCCGGCGTCGACCCGAATTGTTTGTAATTCGCGGAGTAGACTGATTACTGCAAATTAATAACATAATAATTTGTTGAAAAATTATATCCTATAATTATCAATGTAAAAATCGTCAAGTACCTTCTAAATATCAGTTCCTCCTGCGGGGTAATGGCCAATACTGATGGGCAGTTGGATCCGAGAGAGCATTGAGTTACCTTTGAGTTAATGCACGCGCTACACGTTCGGTCACGACAGCTTTGTGAAATAAACCACAAAAATTAATAAATTTCAATTTCAAAAAAATTAGTTTATAATCTATAGCAGTAGAAGGCACTAGCTAACATAGCAGACAGTTTGAAGTTTAAATTAAACTGTAAAGCAGAACAATGTGGTTGCTAAAGTTATTGGAGGTACTGACACTTTATCGAATCGAATGCAAAATTAAACTTAATTTTTAAATATAATAAAACAAAGATGAAAATCATTCTAACATTTCGGTTGATTCTAATGTTTAAAATGACATGGAAACATAAAATGCTAGTTTAACAGCATTTTATTAAATATTGGTGTGGTGGAAGTGATGCGATGACGCAATCCATTAATTCAGGTCTCTAAAAGGGTGAAGGGGTAGCCGAGGCTGGATGCAGGATGAAGGGCGAAGTCTATTCAAAAGGTAGCCGTGGAGATACAAATGGAGACCCCAGCATACATATTGTTTAATAAAATACTTACCATAAACATTAAAAACACAGGACTGTCTATATGCTATTACATGAAAGAAAGATACTGGTTCTCTAATTCTACAGGTACATAGGTATATTACAACAACAGTTTACGGTAAAGATTTAGCACTGTATACGTCTAATATCAAGTAAAACATTTCTATAAATTGAATTGAAAGAATTACAAATAGTCATGTTAAAGCTCAAATTATAAAACTATTTTATGCATAAATTTTAGTGTAGCTTCCTTAATATAGAACACCAAGTACAATGTAAAATTAAATGGGGCAAAGGAAAAAGCAAAAGTAAACAAAAAACAGCAATTGTGTCATGCCTTATCATATATCTACTTTAATATTTACAATTTCAGTCTTGTTTTATTCATTCCATACTTACTGTAAATAGAATAAAAAAGATGATTAAAATGAATACATTTGTAACATTAGAAAGTAATAACAATAAGTATCCAATAACCATTAACAGCATAATGTCCAACATAAAATACAATTTGACATACAATCCTCTTTGTATTAACGTATTGACAAATTTAGATGCATTAAAACTAACAAAATTTCTGTACATTAACAAATTTCTAACTCTAAAATTGCTACTGAATTTAATATGACGGCCGCTTAAAGCAGTATTTTGGAAATATATTTAGTAGAACTGTCATTGCAAGGGCAAAACAGTTAGACTTTCTCTAACCTCACGGTTTCATCTTCACTATCCGAGATAGTAATTACGGTCACGGCAGGCGAAGGTGTGTCTCTAATTGTTATTGTAGGTTGTCTGGCATTATTCGAAGATGAGGACGACGCATGTGATGACCCGTTTCCATTGTTGTTGTGATTGTACACAATATTGCTCCCTGCTTCAGTTTTTGGCAACTGAAAGTACGTATTGTGTCTATTTGACGAGTGTGCCGGCTGATTATTATTCCAATTAACTACAAAACCACCACAGCCAATTAGGTCATTAAATATCGTTTCAGCATGTGAATGTGGCACCATTCCATCAGGTATAGGTGCATAGCAAAGTTGCTTACATTTGTTGCTGTTATGGTTATGTGGGCTGCTTTCTTTGACCCGTTTCTTGACAGGGCTTAACTGATTGGTATTTTCGTTAACTTTCTTCAGACCATCAAACTGTGGCATATACTGCACAGCGTTAGACACACCATTCGTGTACTGATGAACTTTTGAATGCGCTGGAATTGAATTTCCACCATTATGACGAACATTGTTACTATTATAAGTCAATGTAGAGTACGAAGAAGTCTGGTGGGCCAATGGAGGCTGAGTAGAGTGCTGGGGAGCCAAAACCATTTGCGAGGCTTTCAAGGCCGAACCTGAAGTAACTGTTCCTCCTGTGAGTGTCGTATTTCTCTTGCTCCAGGGACCATCCACAATGTTTGGAGGGTCATACATGTCTGCCAATTCGACGGGAAACACATGACGTTGATCCTATAAAAAATCATTAACAATTAAGTACCATCGTTTCATCGTTCTCTCGTATCCTTTATCTAATCTGAAAATAGTTAAATAATTGCGATGTTATACTTGAATCAATGCAGAAGAATCCACAAGAAGGGGTCTTCCCCAATCCGCCGAATCTGCTGGTATCAATGGCTGCTGTAAAGTGTGTTGATGGGCATGATGAGCATGAGAGTGTTGGGCGGCAGCTGCTGCAGCCGCTTGCCACGACGAAGGTACCAATGCAACTTGGCGTCCACCTGACCATGAAGTCTGCACTCCCTTCGAATAATAACATTTGCATTTTATGACTTACCATTAGGTACTTAACCAAATTAATTAAATTATTCTAATCGACATACCGTCACAAGCATCTGGCGGCTTGACTGATCCATCATGGATACAGGAACATACTGTTGCTGAGCTGCAGCGGCGGCGGCAGCAACCTAATTAATATTTTATTATACAGTTAGAAAAATCTTTTTTGTATTCATTGTTATAGTTTAACAGTGCTTCACAAATTTTCTATTAAAATTGTCTCAATTATAATAATCTGACAAGAAAAAGATTCGTGCCAGGAATAGGTTAATTGACACTTTATATTCGGATTTTAAAAATTGAACACAGATATTATTGATCTGAGCACAGAGTGCGATCCGAGACATTGAACAAAAGTAGTAAAATAATGCTAAAATAGAACACAAACCTGTTGAGACAGAAGCGGTCCAGGGATTTGCAGCTGAGGTGGTGCTTGTTGTACAACAACAGGTTTTGCTGGAGATCCAAGAGTTCCAACGCTCTAAAAAATATTGACAAGTTTATATATGGTATCATAAAGTTGTAGTTCAACGCTTATGCTAAACTTTTAAACTGTCTCAATTATAAATAACCTGATTTGAAAAGGATTCATATCAGAATGACATTAATTGACTGATAATTTTCGGATTTAAAAAATTGAACACAGACATGGTAATCTGAGCAGAGTGCAAGTGCAATCCGGTAATTTATTAATATACTATTAGCCACATTATTGAAGCAATTTCTATCTCCTTACTTGATAAGGTGGACAAAGAAGAGGCGGGACTGCCAGTTGTGGTGGAAAATCGCCCCGAGTTGTCGCATACTGTCTAGGTCCACTTCTACCATAAAGCTGATACTGAAAAGATTTTAATCAATTTTAGATACAAAATTCCATTATCATATTCTTCATTCATTTTATCCTATTGCATTAATGTATTTATGATAAAAAATTGAATGACATGAGAAAATTCGAAACTTGAAAGTTGTTCATATTGACAGCGACAAAAATTAACGTTTTAATCAATCTGATTGTTTTTGTTACGTAAAATAAGTTTATAGATGCATAAAATGAGCTGGATAAATAAAAGCTGTCTACAGCAGTTTGCTTATAAGAAATAGTATCGATCTATTGTCAGTATATGGCATGAATGATAATTAATTTGACTGAAGCTCTTACTTGATTAGCCAGGGCAGGCGGAAACGCCAAAGTAACGTTTGCAGCAGACGTAGGTACCAGATTAGCGACAAGCGAAGGAGCAGATGGTCCTTGGTTTGTCGATGGCACATAAGCACTACCACCGCGGCGACACACCTGTAAATAATCAGATATTCATGAAGCCACAATTAATATCCATCAACTTTTCTGCAAAATTGAACTAAATTGCCTTGAAGCATCTATAATAATCCCAATTCTGTGGACAGGCCCCATAAAGCATCCATTTAGTATTCGGTTGAGTTATTACCTCCATCATTTGAACGCTGGCTTTAACATTAGCACAATGAGAGTATTCCACTAGGTGAGCCAGTGTGACAAAAGCATGATTCAATGCTTCGCCGGGAGTAATTCTTCGTTCCTACAAATAAAATCAACAACCGTCATGGCTTCCGTATATTCCTTTATCCCCTACATTACATTTGCAACACGAGCAAAATGCAACTTTCTTTTGACATGATGCAAAATGAGGTTAATTGAAATTAATAGATTTGGTAATAAAAAGGAATTTAATGCACTACTTGGTCCATGGTCAACATGCGCTTCAGCAAATCGATAAATTCCCTCCGATCTGCTTTCTCAGCCAGCAGCTCTCCGCCTTCTAAGTCAGTTGGTACGTTGACCTGTCCAATATCGTCAATACAATTAAAAATGTATTTTCGAGCTTCCTTAGATTTGATGCCAGTTTCGGCTTCGTGCTCTTCTGGCGTCTGCAAAAAAAAATTTATCATTAATCAAAATGACATCCTAATTTACATGATAATACATTACATAACATAAAACATTGTGATCTGTTGTTTTCTTTGCTATACCTTGAGTCTCCAAAATGGATAGGTGCTGTCTAAATCTCGGTAGAAAAATTTGGTGGTTTTTGAAGCAGAGTTCAGCATGTGTTCGGTTGGCAAACCTTGCGTTTGACTAATGTATCTTATTTGGTCGTACTCGGATGAGCCAGGATAGAGTGGCCAACCCAGAAACAGTTCCGCGATAACACACCCTAATGACCACATATCGATAGCTTCACAAAACGGAAGCCCTGTTGACAAGCAAAAAAATATTTAGTCATTTTGCCAAATGTCATAATTAAAAGAAGAATTAATTATCGATTGATAATTACCTAAAATGATCTCCGGTGCACGATAGTACCGCGACTGAAGATACGTGTTGCAAACAGCCTTAGAAACATGTGAGGCGGAGCCAAAGTCAATTACTTTGACTCGATAAGGTTGTCGAGAGGGGTCCACTAACATAATGTTTTCCGGCTTCAAGTCAGCATGAATCAGACCTAGTTGCTATTTACAAACAGAAAATCAATTATTAACCACAGAATCAAAACACAAAGAAACTGGAGAACAATTGCATTATTCATCTAATTAGTGCTACGCCGATTGTTTAGAAAACCAACGTCACTAGAATAGCTAAGCAATGACTTCCTCCAGCTTTGCCCCAAAGCTGTTCGTAATCAATCCCAATAATGTGGAAGTTGAATAAAGGGATTTTAATTAGTTGAAAACCAAAACAACGGAGAACATACCTTTAGTTTGAGCAAAGCAGTAAGGACTTGTTGAAGGATGGGTCGAATGTACTTCAATGGTAACGGAGAGAATTTGTTTTGCTTAAGGAAGTCGTACAAGTTTTGCTCGAGCATCTCAAACACCAGGCAGGTGTGGTTACGGTGGTTGAAGCACTCATAAGCTCGAACGAAATTGAATTCGTCCGCATTTTCTTGACTCAGACGGGATAATATACTCACCTAATTGCCAAAACAACATTAGATAATCAATAATCCCCACCGCATTAATTTTGAACTGTTGTAATCACCAAACATACCTCAATTTGGCCTTGGCGGGCATACGACGGATGATTTTTCAGAATTTTAATGGCAACAATTTCGTTGGTACCTTTTTTCCAACATTTGACCACCTGCGACAATCAAATACAATTAGTTACCGCCAAGTGTCATCTGAGATAATTGTATTATACAATAACTTTTTCCCGATTAAAGTCTAATTAAAATAATGGTAATAAAATAATCCAAAATGTCAAAAATCTTCTAACGCTATCTTCAAAGACCAAAATATTTGTTTTGTATTGCAACCCAACAAAACAGCATCAAAAACCCCATTGGAAGATTGCCAACATATTAGATTACTTTATTAAGCTCCCAGTTCCTCAGAATTGGAAATCTCTGATGACTCTCAAAACACGTAAAAATTGCTTTACAGCTCTTGGAATCTTGTCTAAAGTTCTTAGCCGATTTTCTTGTGTAATACAATTTTGGAATCCTGAATACATTGTCAACCACCTCAATGTATAAAATATACGATATGTTATTGTTATGTCTTCCGTTATCACGAATTAGAATTTACTAACAGATTTTGTCGTTTACAAAATTATATTCGCAATAAGTTATATTAATGAGTAAACATATCGTTAATATTATACGTTGGGGAGGTCGACAATATGTTCAGGATTCCAAAAATGTGCCACACAAGAAAATCGGCTAAGAACTTTAGACAAAATTCCAAGAATTGTAAAGTAAGATTTCTAAAAATGTTAAAATCAAAGGAACTGGAACCTTAATAAATATGAATAATAGTCTTTAAGGCAAAAGCATCAAAAATAGTTGCTGTGGAAATCGGACTTTGCTCCACCCACCCCAATCCCCATCCCAAAGTGGGCGGAGCTAAAAATTGGGAAATGGGCGGAGCTATGACCTGGGAATGGGGAAATAGGCGGAGTTTGCTGCTCTGGAAATTTTTTCGATGTCTGCAGGTGAAAAGGCTGGTTTACTAAAATGGAAGGCTGAAAAATGTAAAATATTTAATGATATTATGATATTACCTGGCCAAAAGTCCCTCTTCCCAAAAACTCAAGGACCTCATAGTGAGTTTGTGATGTCATGGAAAAGAGAACTTCATGTTGGACAAGTTGGTAGTCGCCATCACTACCGCCGTTGCCCCCTACGGCTGCCTTGCTTTGTACCGCCGTGGTGGTGGTTGTATTGGAGTTATTAGTACTTGCACCCGCTCCACCAACAGCATCAACAACATGCCCTCCTAGACCAACCTCCGCTTCTAAGCACTTTCTCTGTACAATAATTATATACCGCCGTATAATCTCCATTATCGTATTTCGAAACATTGATCACCGATCTTAATTTCACACTAGTTTATCTGATTGAAATAAACCGAAACGGAAATCCGATCCGAACGGAACAGCTAGTCAAACGACTAATGCGTATGAACGCTCAAACGCACGCCGCACACAACGCAAAACACAACAAACTTCAATAAACGAGAAAATGGACGTTTTAAATGTTTTGCAACAATTCCACACTTGTGGCATTCTTTAGCATTATTATCAGTTTAATCAAATAATCTGTCTCAATTAGTACCAATTGATTATGCTGGATTAGTTGGATGTTGGAAGATGGATACGTACTACGTACTACAAGAGTCTACAAGAGTGCTTTCTAAGTTATTACCTAACCGCGAATTTTGTTAAAATATTCTATTTTCACATCTTCCGAAACCATAGAACGTGTGGAATGCAAGTCGGAAATATGCTAAATGCAAATCCATCGCTTTCGTGGTCGTGAAATCTCAATCTGGCTGTGTCTTAATAAAGTGTAGGTATATACCTCTTGTTTCCTTGCTGTTCCACTATGGTAGTATTTTTCCAATAATTTCCGAATTTGTACTTTATTCTTAATAATAAGACAGACTTATAAATCTAAAATCATGACTAATTTATTGGTTCCTTGCGTTAATGGCTTTTCAATTCATTTCTAGTCTATACATTTATGTTTTCGCCACCGTAGTTCTAGTAATACCATAAAATATAAGATAATCATATTTATGTGGTATTTAATATGAAGCTTAATGTTTTTAACTGTACCTGTATGCATTAATACATATTTGATGCTATCAGTACCATTTGACATGTATGTACCATGATATATATTTTTTTCAAGTAATGTTCAAAACGGCTTAATATTATATTAGTCGCTGACTAGTTGTGTATGTAATACATCTTCCGTTTATTTGGATAATTGCAGTGAATGATAAGAGTGCGAAAGACATTTAGTAACTGAGGGATTATATCTCACCTTTCTAGCACAACGATGGTAGCTAGAAGTGGTCGCTTCGTGGACAAACTTGATTGCACTTGCCCGTATCGGGATATGGGCCTGAGGAGGCTGGGGGGAAACCACTCGTCCAGCCTGCACATCACATAGGATTCTTCTGGTTTGTCCACAATCTGCAATCCAACACCCGCCACTCCCGCTACTACTATCAGCTACAGCAGTTACGCACTCCACGTTCTGAAAGGAATTAAAATACCATTTTGAAAATGACATCGATAACATAAATGCGAATATGTCAATACTACTATTAGAGTGTGGTTATTATTTCAAGAAGGGTAAGTGGCTATAGTCCATAGCAGTCTCATTTCATTCTACTTATTATCAGAATGTAGCCCTTGGCACAATAAATCCCGAGTTCATCCCACCAATCCTATAGACATAAGGTTACTACTAAAGTCACTTGTTCCGATGCCAATGGCTATCATATCAATCTCTGTAATTTCATTTCCTCTGCCATTACTGCCACGTTCTATATAGGCTAATATATACATCTATAGTAATAGTCTATTTGGTAAATCGAGTAAAAGCAATTCTGTTTGATTTCTTTTTTGAATCCATTCATTTATTCAACTAGAGCTGAGAATCCTTAGTACTAGGAGCCAATAGTAACACTCAGGAAAGGGTTTAAGCAAACACGGAGCATATAGAGATAGACTATTTATTTGTGTAGTACTACCCGAAGGCAAAAGTTCCATTTGCGGTGGTCAATCGCTGTCCACTTACATCTAGGAGACAGACACGACACACATAATCGAGAACATTCAATTTGATATATTGAGAGGGAAAAGCTCTTCTCTGGGCTCAGACAGCCTCAGCCTCATCGTCGTAGCTCAAGTCCACTTTAACAAACTTGTCAACTTTCAAATCAATCAATATTTTCCTCGGGCCCACTCACTGCTCTGGCCTAACCTCTTCTAGAGTAAACTTCCACAGACAGACTTCACTACATGCTCATTTCATGTAAGACCATCCAACCACTACATTGAACTTTGGATTTGTCTGCCTGGCTTAACAAGTGAGACTACTAATGACGTATCGTCTGCTATGCTACGGGAAGGAAAGGGTTGAGAAACTGCCACTCTCTTTTACCACTACCAAGGCTACCTATCTAGATACAAGTTCTATATAGCCAAGTCTCATCATGGAAAACTATATTTTATACTTATTATGGGTACTTATTTTTATTATTCATTATGTTATAGGAACTATTTGTAAAATGACTAGCTGATGAGGGCTATAGACATCAAAACCAAACAGAATTTACGTAGGTAGTCAGGAGACTCCAGTTTTTCTCTTCACAATAAGTCGGTAACATTCGATAGAATTAGCACACACACTGCATATATAATTCACATTTTATCGATAAAAGACTTGCGGTAAATGGCAATACAATACTTGGGTAATTTGGACTTGTAAACTTATAAAGTTCCAGTATCTTGATAATACGAAAAAGTTGTGCCATTCTTCTTTCTTGTATGGCTATAAAATGTCTTTTGTGTTACTAAGAGCTAACTCTCCTAACACACACATCATTTATCCTCTATATCACATTACGTCGTTATCGTTAGCGAAATTAACGAGCTATGGGCACAGTACATCTACGTCATCTTCTGTGATAACTATACCTACCTACACAATCATGCTGGCAAAAACCATTTATTCTATTTCTCTTGCTGCAAGTACTTCATTTACACACAGGTAGTACAATAGGACCTAATGACATTCTATGTAGTAATATTATATGTACTATAAATAATAAAATGGTATCACGGACTATGTCAGTAATATACAAATAAATGTTTATGTAACAGTAGCGCAATCTTGTTGTTTTGCTCTTTCTGTGTCACAAAATACGGCCTTTGATCAACCTAGAAAATATTTTAGGTAAGCCAAGCTAACGAAAGAAACTGGCACATGTACATCGCATGCTGGATGTAATGTGAAACTTTGTTTTTCCTCCATCCTTCTTAAGTACTTTGAATTGACATTGTTTCTCTTATCCTCGTACTAAAACTGACGTGAGACAAAAGACGTCTTCGTGTAATTATGTGTGCATTTAAATACATTATAATATGATGTCCTCAACCACACATGCAAAAGGGAATTTTATTTATTTTACTATCGATAAGACTGACCTTCATTTTCATTATTGATGACTTCTCCAGATATAATTGTTTTTTCTCCCATTCTGCTCCAATGAGCTCAATTCAATTCAATTTCCAAAGAACTTTACAGAAATGACAACAGGAAGTGTGGAGAATCTATCTCCGATGTAGATTTATTTTAATAATACTTGAATAAATGTATAACAACGACATAGGGAATATTCTATGGACTATATTATCTTGTCTATACTAATCTCGATTATCAAACTTGCAATTTTCCATATCCAATTTGGTAGTTATTATGCGATAGAATTCTACGACCAAGAGGAAAAGCAGCACAAAAGCAAAAAAAAACTCTGGAATAAAATTGGGACGACTAAAATGCAAATATTCCACGAACAACAAAGTTGGGAAATGGGATTGACAGCTTCAGAGATTTATGCGGACTGATACAACAGATCGTTGTATATGTCACAAGTCCATAGCAGACACAGACAGTGATCTTCAAGCACGCTATAATTGTTGAGAATTGCCCAACTCACATCGCAATTTTAAATAATGCATCAGTAGTACTTGACTAAGGAACCCTGTAGTCCATTCTATGTAGTTTCTCATTAGTTTAGTTTTAATTGGACAATTACAACTGCTATTTAGGTACAAGGGAGCCACAAACTCTCGTTAGACTTAATAAAAAGCAACCAGTAAATTGATTATAATAATGGAATAAAAGTAGGGCATCCACTCGAACAAATTTGTTGATTTTCTTTCATTGGGAACGTGCTGTTAGGCACACATGACATACGAAAAAGTTCAGGAAGAAATATATAACACGATAAAATATATTGTACTGTTAGCAGTGAGTGTCTGCATATGGAATTGTTCTCCACGTACGATTAGTACCTGAGTACCTAATTTCCTTTTGGTGTTCAATGTACTCTGCAATACAATTGTCTCACAAAACAGCTCAATACAATCAGAGGACGGTTGACGGCACTACTATGCTACTTCAGATTAATTCCCAATGTATTGTAATATGCAACTGAATAAAAACTCACGACTATTGTCAATGAATACGATAGAAAGGCTGACAATTTAGGCAGCCATGTCTGTTATATACTGATATGTTATGACCTTTTGCTGTACTACAAATGTAGCAAGTTTTATTTACCAGCAAACTAAAATAAAACTTCAATTTCCCAAATAAAACCACGAAGACGTCATGGCGTACCTTTCCCTTAACAATAAGTAAAGAGACAATAATATCTATTTAAATGCAGAATAGTGGCACCAAGTAGTCCGAAAGATTTCCTGACTAATCAAAGACAATCTCAAAAGAGCATCTCATTATTTAATTACCAAAAGTCAGACTAGTTTTATTTATTTTCAAAATACGTAGGACGTAGAATAAAATACTTAGACCATACTTAAGTCAACCTATGATTTCTGATATACATGTACGAATTGCGACCATAACGCGAGAGTGAGTTAAAAGGTAGCAAATGCATACAATACCCACATTATATAGTTCTCCCTTCAATAGAACCGATGTGATGTATACTGTTTTTTTATTTCTGTGGCTGATGAGAAGACTTTGAGAATCCATCGCATTGTCATTACAAGCTAAGAACCTACTTTATGTTTGCCTTTTGACTGAAGGATGGAGTGTGCATTTAGGTTATTCATTCGTAATTCAAGAGAAAACCAACAAGAGCATTCAGATAGTCTAACAATAAGAGTAGAAATACTCCTTGTGACAATAGAACGAAAAACATCGAATTGGGCAGCAAACGAACATAAAAATACATAACATGTGACATCACACAGAACTCTTGTTCCCTTGTCGAAAATTCTAATTCTAAATATTTAAGTGAACTGTACTAAACTCTAATGCCAGTCTAGCTAAGCCTCCTTCCCATGCCTCAAACAGCTACCCTCGACAAAAAAGCATGAAGCCCCAAATGCTTGGGTATAACATGCATGTACCTATATATGCCAACAGATACGCAGCTTTTATAATATTATATTATAATACTAGAAAAGCTCTTAATTCTTTTATTACTACAACCAACTTTCCTATAGCCCTGCACTCACATTCTCATGGTTATGTAGGATTAGAATGTATCAGTGTTCGATGTAAAGCTTCATCTTTAATTTCTGAATTAAATGGAAGCTACTAACCATTCCCGAAAGGTATGCAATGAAATACGAGTAGAAAATGCAAAAATATACGCTTTAAGGGCTTCTACACTTATCTAAATTAACTTTATTTTCTGTAAATCCAACCCTAAACATGTTTACGGTAGTAACTTTTGAAAATTGATAAGTGCTGCCTAATTATAAGCTTATTTAATAACTATTTTCTAGTAATTTCAATTCATTAACGTTGTACTTTAACAAAGATATAAATTCTGCCGTAGAACTACACATTACATACATACTAAATAAATATTCTCAACTAGTACTAACATAAAAGCTGCTATATAGCATTGAATAACTGTTTTTGTGTTCATTACATGAATTAGAAATACATTGCCGTAGCATTTATACGCCGTAGGAAATTGCTAAACTAAATCCTTCTACTTAACAACAGCTAATAATCTTAAAAAGTATATCTACTGTATTTGATGCTAAACCGTAATTTTTCTTGCCACAGCTGTGTATATTTCACAAAAGTCTTTCAAGGATTCTTAAATAGCTTCTTGACCTTATATTCACGAGTTTGTAATAATACCATTATATTCTGGTCTTACGTTACCCTATATGTAATCATATCATGTTACGATTTTAAGTAGACTAGAATTAATGAAGCAAGTAGATTAAGGACCTGCCTTTTAGTACAACTTAAAGGCTTTGGAAAAACGTCAATTTTAGTAGCATGTAATACAAGATGCTTTTGATAATTTCATCGACTGTAATTGATTTCATATAAGTAAAACTTGTAAATGTTGGTTCTATGTTTAGTCAAGTATAAATTGAAGTGCTTATATTCTATTATGCGTCCATTTCTCATTATTCATTACAGAAGGGTTATACAACTGTCTATATAATGAAGGCAGGCCAATAGCTATGGAACGATTCACCAAGTTGTACTGTTTAAATAAAAGCAGCCATACTGAGGTACAACGTCATTCGAAGAGTACTTAATCTTTAAAGGTATCCAACCAAAGGAAAGTGTATATCCTCGTTATTATATTTAAATGAAACGTTTTCTTTGACTGACTCCATAATCTTGCTGCGTATTGTAACTCCTGACTAGTCCTGACTCCATTAGCCCTTGCTAATGTAATTTTCAAAGAAAGTCGTGAAGGGGAAAATTGAATGTCTAACTAAAGATACATCATTAAAATTGAAATCTCAGATTGACATTGGCTTTATGGAAAGCGTATGATTTTTTGTATTATTGATTAATCTTTTTAACTTCAGAGGGAAGATAATTTCACAATTGTGGGATATATTACCCATGAAAGTTAAAACCAGATATCAATAGTGTTTCCCACTGGAAATACCCATTCCGAAGTCCATAGTTTATTATTGAAACTACTCCATTAGATTAAACTCTGCAGCCATTCGCAATATTGTGGGCAGAACTATATTCGTCAGCTAATACAAATATCCTTATGCAATGTTAATATTTAATTAAGTCCAAACGCAATACTGTCCACGTAGACAGTTTTAGTCTGCATGCAAACAAAGTTCATACACCTCTTTTAATTCTGATAATTTTTGTCTTGGTGATGGTCGTCAGGAGAAAAATTTAAAATATTCTTACTAAAATTACGTTCCTCCGTTGAGTTAACGGGAATTGGTATTCGATTATCAATTGTTTGTTCATTGAGCTCTTGTTTAAACTTCAATATTGAAAAATACAATAAATTATAATTGGCAGATTTAAAAATAAGTCTTACTTACTGCCCACTGTGCTTGCTCACAATTATACTAATTAACGTGGCAGCTAAAGAAAGCCACACATGCAGTTAGAATTTTCCGTAGTATCTTATGAATGCTGTAGTGAGAGTCAACGTTGTTCTGTTTAAAAAAGTTCAATTGAGCTTCAAAGTAGGATTAGATTTCTAAACCAGGAAATGTGATTTAATTACTCTTACTAGAAAATACAATGGGTATTAGCATGCATTGTCAACTTTTGTTTATGTTAATATTCGGGTTAGAGAGTCAAAAAAGTGGGTTTATGGCGACAAAGGTTAGTAGGTCTTTCATTCTATTACAATTGAGTATAAGCATGTGAAAGCGAGACAAAAATACTTACATTACAAGTCACCCGTTAAAATATAATCAATAAAATAACTCAATAATTCCACTGCATAACAGAATTCTAATTTTGGGTCCCAAGAAACTTGCATATACTTGTTGAAATAATTGCATGCTTTGAAGTTTTGAAGTATAATGATGACAATGCTGGCACATTTTAATAGGTACCTACTGCAGAGGTATAAGGTAGGAGTACATATCTTAGAGCAGGCATTGTTCAAACATCGAAAACATTATTTTCCATGTTAAGTGTGCATTTATGGAAGGCCTATGGAACACCTTGTGGCAACTTGGCATTCGTTGATTGATTATTTTATTATGATAAGTGCCTAAATGCTACATATGTACATTACATCAGATAACGCCTAGTGTACAAAAGGAGTGGACTCAGTACAGGTCACTGCACTTCTACTAAAGACACCATTCCATTGGCTTACTAATACTAAAACTAATTAATGGTAACAGTCAATA
Source organism: Tomocerus qinae (assembly GCA_020055645.1). NCBI lineage: Eukaryota > Metazoa > Arthropoda > Collembola > Entomobryomorpha > Tomoceridae > Tomocerus > Tomocerus qinae. Next base: position 32,812,432 of record CM034548.1, read on the forward strand.
CTAACCACTGAATGGTGGGTGATGTCACATTAGGTATGCCGCAGCAATTCTGCATTAAATTCTGTTGTGGAAATATAGATCATGGAAATAGATAAATATCGCGGTTAATACATTTCTTCTGTCTCTTTATTCTCAATATTTGTCATAAGTAATAACTAAGGAAACAACAACCGACGTGTGTAATAGGGAAAAGACGTAACCAAAATAAATTGGACGTGGATTCTTCCTTCTTAGTATATAGAATCTATCTGGTTGGAAATATTTTCCATGATGCATTTGCTAAATTAATGAATATCTCCGTCATTAAGTATTAAGTATGTCGTTATTTCAATTATAGTAAACAATAACATCCCTTGGAAAAGATATTAAATAGCGTCATATGTGATAATAAGTAAGTGGTATATAGAGTAGAGGATTTAGTCGTGATTGAAAGCAGTTTGGCTCACATCCTGTTCAATTTGAAATATGATGCTTACCGAATGTTCGATCTTCCTCTTTTTTCCTGAGGACGATACTGATGATGAATGGGCCGCTGGAGGAATCTGTTGGTGGTGGTGGTGGTGATGATGCTGAATGGGGAAGGTTGTGGTCCTACTGCCCCCACTACTTGAGGATAATGCTGTTGTTGCCGAGTGATTAAATACTCCTCCAACTGTGGATCCCGTAGAGAGGAACATGTCATGCATGCCCTGAAATTCACAAAATCATCAATATTACAATATTTATTACATTATTATTTATTAACAGTATCCTTAATGGAACGTTCGTTAAAGTATTCCAAATGTAGATTTCTGTGAAACTATTTATGTATTTCATGCAGACGTAAGCAAGAAAAACAAATGTGTCTGTATCTGCCTTTTGTCGTACTCTTCTGCCTTTTGCCCATCCGTCACTCATGACCTTTTTATCTTTCTCCCATACAGAAAGATTAAAAATTCAATGAAAGCCATTTAATTCATCTAACATGAAACAACGATCCAGTTTAAGTGATATTATATACCTACGTAAATGTATTATGTTTATGCTTTTTATTACATACATTCTACCTAAGGACAAGTACCACAATATTGCGTTTTAGATATTCATAATAATAATCATACTAAAGTGCCTGACATAAAGCTCATGGCGTTTTAATGCATGTTAAAATTGTTTGCTCCTAAACACGTTCTATTCTATTGATTCTACTTAAAATTTCATTAAGCCATACGTAGTACATGTTGAAATATCACGTATATATAGGCATACTTCAAAGCTCTGCTATTTATAGTACTCACACCGTTTACACATGGTTTACTTTAACTTAGGTACTGATAATTGCCAATCATACTAATACTTATTTACCTTCAATTATATGGATACTAATCACTATCAGAACCAAACGATTTGCAATAAAAATATGTAATGTTGTTTCATATTAAAGATAAGGTCATCTTAGGCTGTATAGGTACATTTTCGAAAGTTTACAAATGCATTAAGTACTTTGACTTCAAGTTGCCCAACTGGCGACACAGATAAGAACATTATTAAACCAACCAATGTCATTGGTTGACATTAGTGTAATTATAATTTACAATTTAAATTATTTTAATAACTTTGTTTATTATTGCATTAACTTTAATCTCTATCTGTTAACAGCTAATGAACAGGAAAAAAATTAAAAATAAATCTCCGTGAAAAATATAAATTCTCTGAAAAATAAGAAAAATAAAACAATCTAATCTACTTGCTTGCGTAATGCTAAAGCGTATTTTTGCAATAATGATTTTGAATAAGGAAAATTTCTTTAGAATTAAATTCTTTTGCATTTAAAGTTGTTATTCAGGGAACTCCTGCGTTGAGAATCATTTTTTATTCATAGATATCCAGACTTTTCCCATATCAACAGTACAATAATGCTATTATACTTTATTCACTAAACAAAGCAAAAGTAAGTTTCACAACTGAAAATACGCAAGAGCGCTTAAAGGTCACCATAATATTATCCATACTTAATCATTTACGCATAATTAATGCTTCAAACTTTCTGACAATTTGGCATTTTACTGTGTCAGAGTGCATTCTTTCTGCTTTAATAATCCTATTATCTTTAAGTTCCATCAAATGCATATGCACAATAGATAGACAAATTAATTGACAAGCATAAAATACTATGAAAGAAATAATGGTATCAAAAAGACGTTAAAATGAGTGCTTAGGCACATTCTATAAAAAATCCAGCTGTATGTGTTGCGTTTTGGGAATTTTGGCCTTGAAAATTGGCTCGAGAATATAGATAAGAAATCTAAGAGTACACAAGTCAATGTATGACGGAGAAAAGCAATTAAAGTTGTAACAATTTTTATGGTGTTTACAACAATGATACATATATCTCTGTGATTTAAAAAAAATGTTCATTCATTGCCAAATGATTTCTAACGTACACGTACGCCAATGCATTGTCAATTGTCGGCATTTTATTGAACTACGGTGATTAAAATTTTGTCTATCTTATTGTACTATACACATTGATGTATTTAGAAAGGTCCGTTTTAGTTTAGGTAGTTAAAACTTGAAAACAATAAATTTAAGTGGTATATAAATGAATTCAATATTCATGGACATAAATGACGGTGACACATTTGCGACTCTGAAATGTACTACGAAGCAATTATTATATTAATTTATCTATAACGACAATCTAAATAGCTATATGGATAATTGTACATTTGCCAACTATAAAGTTTTATTTGATGAACATCTGTCATTGAAAGATATAAAGGCCATAATACTAAACAGCATATTATCCTGACAATTTTTATAGACTGGTTATGATTAAACTCTGCTTGTGTATAATTTGAGTAATATGAGCCATATTTGACCATAATAGAGATAATAATAAATGAGAATTGCTAAATAGATGCGAGAAAGCTGTACTATGTGAAAGCAAACTGTTTTGTATGTTGTGTATACAGATGCATACATATTATATATAGATTGATCTGATTGTGAGCGTATATATATTGCATATAGGTATAGATTTAAAAAAAATATCCCCCGTCAGGAGTAGCCCACCTGTTGTTCACGACATGTATGTTCCTCTTGTCTCTCAACATGCTGAGTTCATCAAGACAAAAAGAAAATCTTCTTCGCCATTTTATTGAAAATAGTTAACTGTGCATCATCCAAAAGAGGAATGTGGACTGATGTCACTTAGAGGGGATTTCGACCGTTTGAAAGTTCGTTGAACGAATATCCAATAAATCACTAACTCACAAAAAGTAATTTGATTTCCAGTGATGATAAAAATATACTTTTGATGTGACGTTAAAGAAACATTGGAGAGTAGTAGAAAGAGAGCACAGAAATTGAATATTCCACAGTAAAGCACTTAAAGGTCTTAAGGCTACGAGAATGATAATTTAGAGTTTACAAAAAAGTAAGTCACAAATTGGAAAACAAAAATAAAAGATTTAATTAGTGATGTGTGTGGTTGGAGTTGGATGTGATGCAGGTAGGCGGAGAGGGTTAAAGTTGAAATTGACTCAGACAGAATTCATTATCACAATTGATTGAATTGACAATTATAACAAATAGTGGAACAGTCAAAGGATGGTTAAGAAGAGCAGTAGTCGTCGTTTCTAATAAAATTGAATATTTTTCCATAGAAAACAAAAAGAAGAGTATGGAAACAGATAGACAGACAAAGTACCTATATAATTCAACGTATGGATTTGGAATCGTGTTGAGGTACTAACGTACAGTCGACTACTGCGTAACCATATCCAAATGTATCTCAGACTCCAACAATTCTTGGATATACATACCTAACCTAACTGATGTGTATAATACAGTCATATCTCTAGCCTGATTCTGACTAGCCTTGCTTTTAGAACTCGTTACAAGGAGTTGTTGTTAGTTAGTTCTAAAGTGTGTGTGATGCTAGATTCAGAGACTCAAAGACTTTGTAATAGAAATGGGAACTCACCTTCACAAGTACAAAGACTATAAGCTAGAATAATAGAATAGCTTCTTGCTAATATTGAAACGTCATATATACAGACCCACCACCGACCAATCACTGTTTGTAGGACATGTGCAGTTGCCATTATGCTTGTCGTCATACAATCCAACCAATACACTCCGCTCCCCAACACTCAATACTATTTCTCACAATATGCTACTCTTTTTATGGAAAGTACCCCTGCCGCTTGTCATCAATTCACCGACCATTGTCCAGGATCCAAATCCGAGACTCCCAAATACTTCCGAATTGTTAAAACATCCCAAATTAACTCACATTTACTAAATATTCCATGTTCATGCATTTATCTACATTGAGAGATAGTAAATGGAACAGTGGCAACATAGTCCTTGTAGAATTGAGGATAGCATTGCTTTTTACATGTGAATTACACACACAGGGAAAGGTAGTTCAGCTCCACGAGTAGAAATGAAGGATACGGATGAAATAGTTCATCATACATTGCAATGAGTTACAAGAGTCGTCAGCAAACTTAATATAATACTCATGTCTGTTGTGGAGTTTTTGACCCTATCCTCGCATATAAATCCTTACATGTTAAGGGAAACTAATAATCATAATACACATGGGTACATTGCATTAACATTATTATATCATAAACGTTGCAGCTATCTTTCCCTTCGCATCAATTTGATCACCTCTACTCCTCGTTTATATACCCATCCACACTTTGTATCCACACCATTCTATTTTTCCCTCGGCTTCATTAAAATTAACCATTTTTACACGGTCGAGAACCATATTTATAAACATTTTAGACGTATTATGATTCTAAGGGCGTTTTGACAATGTAGACCAAGCATCTTTTCCACCCTTTTCTCTTATATCCCTCTGGGAAGATTGGATGGAAAGGGATCAGTTGGCCATACCCTGGGTGGGGAAGGATGACATGGGGATTAGAAAACCATCCAGCTAAGAAAATATGTAAACTTTTATTCCTTCTCCGTCCGTCCTTGTGTGTCACTGGACAGTACAAATGGATTCAGACCAAAAACCTGGCCAAGTTTAAAAACTAACGAGAATCAATTTGCCTGCCTAGCCTAAACCAAAAGAACCAGAATATTTTCATTTGATTTTCGCAACATATATACTAAATATATACAATAATTTTTTTTGAAAATATCAGACGTTAACGTACCCTGGAAATAAACCAAAAATTCTTAAATAGCCTTTTAGAAGGTTTTTAATTTTGTTCTTTCTCTTCGATTCTCGAAACATATTGAACATTGAAAAACTAAAGCTCATTTAAAAATTGGGTATTTAATAGCAAGATAACGATTTCCTCATTAGGGTCATTGGTGACTGACATATCAAATCAAATAATATGCCAAATAACTAAAGATTCTATTTTGATATCATTTTTGATTTAAATATTTTTATCTATTTCAAAGAACTATCGAAAAACTGAAAACAATTTTCCTAAAAATTCTACATAAAGGATCTATTTTATAACTATTAAAAAATTTGTCAATAAAAAATCTAGTAGTAGAGTTTTAAGAATGTCAGTATATGGTGTGGAAAACAAGCAAAACATGTTGCTCGACTTTGTACTGATCTAATATCTTCCAGTTGCACTAAAGCTATTCAAGTTATTGTAATTTTCATGCCATGCATAATGTTGAGTGGTTTAAATGATCCGGATCTGCAACTTTAATTTTACTGTAAGTCGATGGAGATCTATGCAGACAATGACATTGGAATGGAAATTCTACCATTATTTATGTCCATATTATTTCAATATTATTGACAAACAACTTGATTGATTCAGCTTATCCAGATCCAGATAATCGCAAAGAATTTCCGAAATGATACCGAAGTAGTACTAACTTCGTTGACTTGCTAGGTATTTGAGTTGACAGAGCTGCTTTATTACATGTTCTCTGAGAGTCTCACTTAACCTCAGTTCAGTTCAATCTCATTTCCAATTCCAATTCCCAATATTATTCTCAATTCTCTCTCCGTTTCTCTCTCTCACGCACACAGCCAGCCCCAGCCATAATAATCATTTATGAAAGTCAAAGAAATGTGGCAATGTTGTCTCTGCATCGGGAAGAGGGAAGTGGCGCCTTCTAATGTCTCTGTATAGACACTTCATCGTTTGAACTTCCCGGATTATGGAGGGAAATCTTTTTAGTCATCCGTGTATTTCTTCGGTTCACTTCGCAATGTAATAGTAATGTGTAGCAAAAGCAACAAAGGCGTCTCAGAAGAACAGTAAACGCGAACATTCAACATTATGCATTAGGTTTTAGGCGTGATTTGTAGCTTTCATATTATACAAATAGATAAGAAATTGAAGTCAATTTTATGTTGAACGGACAGCCAATATCAACAGAAGAATTGGAATTATCGTATCGCAATGTACTACACTTTTATTTTATTAGGGTTGATGGTATATAATCATGCAATAAATACTATTATAGATAACTTTTAATACTTACTACTACAAAAGTTATTTAATATGGTGTATAGACCAAACACTATCCTGATTTCAATTATAAACTCTTACCTATTTCATATTAAGACTTATTTAGAGTTACTTATCGTGCAGATAAAATGATTCCAAATGACAGTTTCTTTCTTCTCTTTTCTTTCTCCAAACGTTTCTTGGCAGTACATATGAATTCTTTTATCGTGGCTTGATTCACTGTAACTTGAAACTGAGGGTGGTATGGGCAAGTTATATTTATTTCCTACTAATGAACCCAGCAAAGCAACGAACCAAGAACACATGCGAAATTATACATGTCACCCATCATCATGTGTATAAAACCATTCTGAAATAAGGATTTTAATTTTGCCAATTGTATCTGTGGTGGTGAATTGAATTTCAATGAATTTTCAAAAATGAAATCATTTTTATCAACACTAGGGGCAGTAAAATTATGAATAGCTGTAAAATACAATGTGATATCACAATCAATTGTCACAGAGTTCCGAATAATCATAAACCGCTTAAACCGGTAGACATAGTTCCAATAGCCTATTCCAGTTCTTGTCCTATGGTAGCCAAAAATTCCAGTTCCGGTGCCAAAAAAGTTCCAGTTTCAGCGTTGTGGACACCACAATGTCCATGGCATACAATTATACTAGAAGACAATTATTACTATTGATTTTATTAAGATGAGTTAGCATATATATTGACATATAATATATATTATATTGAAGGGTGCATGGACATGCATGCGTGTGCTTAAATTTTTGGTTGTTTAATTTATTGCCCAGAACTCCTACGAAAGGTCTGTAGACGTTGTTATTAATGCCGCTAATTCAGCAAAACTAAAAATAAAAATTTCTGTCATTTAGGTACTATAACTACTGTAAAACATCAATGGTCTCAGTTTGATCGACACTGTGGCACTGAGACAATGTATCTGTTAGAGCATACTGACATTGTCGAGCATTGTCGAATGCAACAAAGTTGAATTGATGAAAGATGAGTTACGACAAATTTTTGGAACTTTGTTTTGACGTTATCTTTTCGCAGATTACCAATTAAGGCCGACATGTTTGATGAATTTAAATTCAAATCACTACTTTATTTATTATATTATTGATTTGTGCTATAACTGGTACTATCTTCCTGTTACTCTTCACAAAATATTATTTCACTGCCGTGACATAATTAAAAAAAGTTTCCTTCTATTGAGTGTAATTAGAAGGTGAAGATGCTGGAGAAGCCAGAAATAAATTTTATAGGAAATACAGACTTTCATATGCCAAAAAGACAAGCAGACATGACAATTTGAAGGATGTATTTTTTCGAGCCCTTTACACTTCTGACCCTACTTCCATCTATCTTCATCACCGCATGTCCACTCGTAAACATAAAGGGATTCCCGAAGAAGTGCTTTATTTGTTGGTTATAACGTTTAATGGCAGAATTTAATTCCACGCGAAATTGAAGACCAAGAAAGTGAAGAAATTGACATATTAGAATTAGATGAACTGAATTACCATATAAAGATACGGAGCTTTCTTTTCCTGCCTTGTAGATACGATTTTACATTTTAGTTTTTATAAATTACATTTTTTATAACAATAATTTAGTCTCTGCTGGTATGTTGGGCTGTACAATACAATCTAATTTAAAATTATATCTTTAATTTTATCAAGGTATAAGCTTTAAAGTGTTTGTATTCAACAGCTCACCTAAACTTGCCATCTAGATGAGCTGACCAATTAGGTGTGACAGTCATCGCAACATCCCGCATCCCTCCGTGTGTGGTCCTTAGTCCAGTACGTCGAAAAATTTCTCTTGTAATGTGTTTTTAGAAATCACCCGCTGGCCGATCGCGACCACAACACATTATATACACACACATTGTGTCAGAATCCACTCCTAACAGTTATTATTGTCTTAAGCGGGCATTATTGGTGAATTAATACCCGGTGGGAGTGGATTCTTAGTTACACAAAAAGTCAGTATGAAAAGTAAAACCCCAAAAATTCCTAAAAGTTAATACATTATTCAGAGTTCGTTACATCTACATTACAGTTTTACTTACATTTAATACTACATAATTATTTTCCATCCATTTAAGTATGCACATGAAGTCATATTCGAGGGTTTTAGTAATATCATTTGTATCTTCAGTTTTCCGGATATTACTAAAGTATTGTCATCCACGAATAAGAAAATTTTAGAGTATTTTATAGCATTAGGTAAATTATTAATAAATAGAGAGAACAATAGTAGAGCTAAAATTCCCCGTTGGGGAATAGAAAGATCAATTGGTTTTACATCAGATTCACTATTGTTTGTACATGTAAAGTGTGACCGGTCCGTAAGGTAAGAATTTAGCCAATTTTCATTGATATTATACCATTTAAGCTTACTTATAAGTATATTTGGATTCACTTTATCAAAACATTTAGCTATATCCAGTGCAAGAACAATACAAATATTTCCTGAATTAATTTCTTTACGCAATAAGCCAGTTATTGCAAATCGTATGCATAGTAGAATGACATTTGTGAAATTCAAATTGGTTTGGATGTAATACATCATATTTATCAACATGTACAATTAGTTGGTCATAGGCACATTTTTCTATTGGTTTAGACAAGAAACATTGAATAGATATTGGTCTTAAGTGACTTCGAGGGGTTCGACTTTGGGTATAGGAATATTTTTTGATTTTTTAAGACTGTTGCATAAATATCCAGATTCCAAACTTTTGTTAACAATGTATAAGACAGACTCATTCACAAGATTTTCAGTTAACAGTCCCACAACAGTGACTCGTAAATGACAGTCTTAGGTTTCTCGTGTATTAATTCCAGTGTCGAGGGAGTTGGCAATGGGCCCGTATTTGAGGCCTGTGCCCAGTACTATCACTATGTAGTGAGGCAGTACACCATATATAACATACATACATGGTTTTATATTCTTTTGGAACTTTTTGTATACATAGAGACATTACAACAGCTTTATGATCTGGTATAAAACGTTCAATCACTTCGACACTATTGACATTATTATTTGCATTTGTTACATAAAACAGAATCACCCCTAGTTGGAACAAGTACCATTTGTTCAAAATTAAATTTAGATACTAAGTTATGGAATTCATTGAGTAAGTTAGGTCGGTCATCTAGATTAAAGTCATCAACTACATGAACAACTTTGTTGCAATTTCTTAACTTTGTAAAAATGTCACAGTTCATGTCATTTAAAATTGATGATTTGATATATTCAGGCCATCGATAGAGGCAAAGTATTACAAATGATTTGTCAAAATTAAATTGAATATTAAGAACAAGTAATTCTGTATTATCTGATTTTGTGCAATCATTGTCAAAAAACATTAAAAGTCTAATATTATTATGTTAGTTTTGTTATACCCCCTCCTCTTATGTACACTCTATCTTCTCGTATACCATTATATTCGTCAACTTATATCGATGGTGGTAGTATCATCTCTCTAGTTATTACTGTTTAGTAATTATCATGTAATTGTGACAAAAGGTATCCCTCTCAGTCTAGTCTGAGAGAGTCATTATATCTCTCCCTGTCTTTTATCCCTCTCAGTCTAGTCTGAGAGAGTCATTATATCTCTCCCTGTCTTTTATCCCTCCCAGTCTAGTCTGAGAGAGTCATTATATCTCTCCCTGTCTTTTATCCCTCTCAGTCTAGTCTGAGAGAGTCATTATATCTCTCCCTGTCTTTTATCCCTCTCAGTCTAGTCTGAGAGAGTCATTATATCTCTCCCTGTCTTTTATCCCTCTCAGTCTAGTCTGAGAGAGTCATATTATCTCTCCCTGTCTTTTATCCCTCTCAGTCTAGTCTGAGAGAGTCATTATATCTCTCCCTGTCTTTTATCCCTCTCAGTCTAGTCTGAGAGAGTCATTATATCTCTCCCTGTCTTTTATCCCTCTCAGTCTAGTCTGAGAGAGTCATTATATCCCTCCCTGTCTTCCCTCTCAGTCTACTATATATATCCACATATTGTGTTGTCGGACAAATGTATTGTTGGTCAGCGGTGATTTCTAAAAGGACACAAGAGAAATTCTCCGATACTCCAGTATATCACTAGATTAAACTCGTAATGCACACCTAACCAAGAGAGTAATCTGCACACTGCAGACCGGATAAGAATGGATAGTCTTATTGAAGATAGGCAAATTAATGCTAATAACGAATATACGGCAAAGACAGCTTCTCCCAGCTCCACACTAAATACCACACAACCTGTATGAAGTGCTCTTAGGATTCGGTCAGGCAGTCAAGTTTTTACACCATTATAATGGTTAGACTGTCCTGTTCACCTAATTCACTTTTATGGTGTCGGATGCTTTACACTTCGGTCTTCAAATGGTCAAATGTTGATGCCTAATGTCACCTATAGCTTAACCGAATTTGCTCGAAATAGTGCATATCATGAAACTATTGAGTTTCAGCTTTCCCTATATCAGACATACTATAGACACATATATAGGCACATAGGTAGGTAAATTTATTGCGGTTTATCAAGGCTACAATAATAGTATAGATGTACATCAAATTCCCCCCTTATTTCCCCTTTTAAAGTAAAATCGTATACTTTTCATCAAAATTTTTGGGAAATTGTTGAAAATTTTATCAGATACGGGTTTAATCGCAGCTAGAAACTTTGCGAAGCCCAGATCCTCTCTGGAAGCAAGGCTTGTACAATGCTGAGGATGTTTTATGATTATATTCATCCACTTCGACAAAATTGGATAGCAAAGTACATTGGGATCCCTAATTTCATCCATTCAAAGCTTAAAATAAGGTGGGTTCAAATTTAGCCAACCCCCTTATTCCGTGCACCGCAACAAAAATTGTAATTGACAACCTATATGCCTTATACTTTATCACATAAGCAAAATAGGAGGATTCATAACGCCAGTCCAGACTCCAGATTCCAGACCCAGACTACAGTTTTAATAATAGTGTGACTGAGCTGATCTTACCAATCAGAACTATCTCTGAAAGTCGACGAATTGGCAAAATCAGCACACGGCAAAACCAGCCATAACGATAGACGCTGTGTTTCAATATTGTAAATAAGTTTTAAGAATATCTTATTTTTATCCTTTGCTTAAGAATCAAACTCGGCGTGGGCGTGATTAAAAGACATGGACAAAAAATTTGATACCCATAGAAAATGATGACCCCATTAAGCTGCGAAAGAAAAGGCATTGCATAAGTTTTATGACTCATATAGTGATTCACTTATAAAAATGAAAAACCTACCGAATGTGTCGAATAAGATGATTACGTTTCTGAAAGAGTGATATCTGATATCTTACTTCATTATAATGAAAGATAAAGTATCAAGTATAATTATGTGGATAGCATCAATAGGATCTAGGGACACAATAAATACCCAACTGTTGGTTACGGTCTCATTGTACGTTTGCTGTAAACATTTTACATGGAGAAGAGTCATTCATTTTGAATGTTATGAATACTTTTCAATTCTTTCATGAATCCTTTTCGCATCATATGGTTAAGACTAATAAGCTGTATTGGGAGATTACAAGAAATGTCTTGATCACTCTATTATGCATAAAAAAGGCAAGGGAATAACTGAATTGATAATAATTTTGAGTAATTGGAAACTGATTCCTGAGCATGAAAACTTCAAAGCGAATTCTAACAATTGGGTTTATTAGCAAGTGTGGGATCAAACAGGGCTTTGTGAAACTGTATGTATATAGACTTTCTTTCGCTTAGGGTTAGGAGATAGGTAGGATAGCATCCCTGTCATTATGTCATGTCAATGTAGTGAATCTATAGATATGACATTTCACATGTCTTTTGTACATGAAAAATCATAAGCTTAACTTAACCCAGCATTTTGATTCTGATGTTCTAACAAAGGGATCTATCCCATAATACTGATGAAATAATATTCCGAACAAAAATAATGATAAGATCTCCTGAAGTCCCTTTTTGGCAGATGGATGACATTATTGAATATTCAATTACACCGATAAATAAGTTATACCTGGAAACTTCTCAATGACATTTAATAGGTACACGATGATGTGTGCACGTCGCACGTACGTATGGCAAGATCTGTAAGCGGATGAATCTTTTCTGTCTCTGACTCTATAGAATTTTTTTGTTTATGTAACATGTGTAAGTATAGGGAAAGGGGGAAGCAGGAGATTTTCACCATCTCTACCATAATAATGACTGTCACAAGAAGAAAATTTGGGTTTTATATGATGAAAATGAATCAGAGACAACTTCACCTGTTGGCTGCTTTCACTGTATAAGCCGACTCATCCGAGAAAGCCACATTTCACTTAAGTTCCATCTCACCACTCCGCATTGGAATGTTAAACCGGCTCATCCCTCGACATTTTCTGTTCTTAATGAAAGCTTAGCTGTGTTAAAGTGCAAATTATGCAAATTCATTAGCAATTATCTAGCCAAGTATGTTCTAAGATTATTTTTCATAAAACTTGATCATCCTTAATGTACTTTATTGTCCCCTTGAAAATGGTGTGGGCGAAAAATTACTTGATCTGTGTGGGTACGCTTAGTAGGCTATCATTAAAGATCAACTACGCTTGTCTGTATATACTTGCGTCATAGTGTCTCAACAGATCGTTCCAGTAACATTTCTAGACTTGTAACATGGCTCAGTGTTTAACACTGGGGATTGTGTTTGGCCTCCACTAACAGTATCGAGGGGAAGGTGAGCCAGTTTTCCCTTTATGATGGGGATTGCCATGTATCTGTACTTAGGCGGGTGACGGGTGGCGTGAAATGAAGAGTTGTACTGGTCCACTTTCATAGAATTCCTCGAAATAATGATCCAGCAACGAATCGGTGAATCCGACTGTCGGGGGATCAAATTACATCGTGGGTTATTGCAGACAGCTACTGCTCCCATTCGCTAAGTCGCAGTTCTCAAAACGAAAAGACTTATTACTGTACTCGTATTCAACTCTGAAGGATGCTTACATAAGCAAACTCCAGCAGTCCTCCATCTTCACTTCAGTTTTGCTTCTTGGCTTTTACACTACCATCCTCTCACTATTGATAACAACACTTCTTCTTTGACTCTTGCTTTCGAGAAAGACAACGGTCAGAGTTACATCACCAACCGATTAGCACAGCAGTTTTTAAAGGTAACGTAAAAGCTTAAGAATACTTTAATTATCTTGCCACACGTAGAGAGAATCATAAATACAAAGGATTTCATATTTAGCGATTTCAGTTTGGCAGAAACAATAACTTTTTGAGCTACAAACAACTCAAATTTCAAATGTGCAGTACAAATACAAATACATACGCATAAATAAGCAAATGAAATAGAAGTCCGGTGAACAGACAAGTCGAGGTCGAGACCGAGACAGTCAAAAGGCAATCATTTCTTAATTACTTGGTTGCTCAGCACTTTTGATTCTCAAGCGTAGCTCATCTTACAAGAATATTAGTCACAGGCCAAAGTCAATGGACGATGAAAATATTGGCATTTTTAGCTGATTGTGCTTGATTATTAACCAGACATAGCTTCCTAACATCAAATTTTGATCACAGATAGTGTATACTATTGAATAGGCTCTGGGGTCTGAATGTACTTGTGCCGATGTGACGCGTTCGGGTTGGATGAGTTAGATCAGTGTAGGGTTTAGGGTGGTTTTGTGACGGGTGAGATTGAGAACAGTGAAGTGTTGGGTGTTGGCTCCTGTGCTTGGTGGGAGTGTGGGAGAACGAGAGAAACTTCTATAGTGTTCGGAGAGCAAAGAATCTAGAACGCTGCACTGGAAGACTATCCGGACTTGAGACTACCATTCTGTGTGTTGAAACAGGGTGACAAACAGGTGCAATATCTGAAATCATTTTATTAGTTTGTCACTTTTGTCAAAAACGTTTATACTACTGTCAGCATCTGGAGATTCTTTGTGACTTTTAATTGTGATCCTAGTGATCCTACAATACACACACAAAAACAGCAAAGTACTTGAAATAACTGTCTCAAATTCCCCCGAGTTAATAAACTTTTCGCAATCGGGTTTCAGGATAGGATAAGAATAAGCAATTACGATAATAGGCTTTGGGAAACAGATCCAAATTCCAAAGGTATAAAATGCAATCAAAATTTTCTACGCTGGTTAAAAAGATTTAACTGTGTCAACTTGGCAATTTTGGCAATCACACTCACTCACTCACATACGGTATCCAGTATTTGCTTAAGAAGTTTGATGAATAGCTTACTACATACTATGCTAGATTACAATATGTGCGAAATACTAATCATGCATTGAAAAAAATTTTGAAACAATAATTGGCGATGATCTTTTGAATAAAAGAAAAGTATACCAAAGTGTCCAAATTTATCTGTTCCTGTAGAGAAGTGATTACAACGTGAGATTATAGCCATAATGAAAGTTTGTTTCTATTGTGCTTATTATCAGCGACAATGAAGTAGTGAAAGGGTTTAAGCGTTTTTAAGAAAAGTAGATTTTGGAACCTAAGTAAAAGTTTCTTCTGAACTTTGTTTAGCTTTTCACTTGGATTAACCAGAAAACATGTCCGTCGGCACTCATCTCGGAGTTAACAGGTAATTCTGTCGCTTGAATGGCAGATTTTAGTTTTCAACTTTTAATTTCTATTTTTCTGTAATCCTAAAAACCCTTCCTTTTTCTACCCGACTAAGTGACCATCACCCACATTTTCTGGGCATTTAAATCTCAGGTATAAAAACTATGCTAGCTGGTATACACGGACGTGAAAATAAGGGTGTACACGGAAGGTTTTATTCCTCACTCTTTTCTGTTGTAAAACAAGCATTGTCTTGCTCATTTTACTTTTGCCACATTAAATGCTAGCCTTTACAATGCATGTATCAGTATTAGTTATGCTTAAGTAAACAGTTCTAATTATAAGTACTACATTTCTTGAATAATTTCAACATTAACCACAGTTAGTATTTCTTAATCTCATGTTGCCCTCTGTGGCGTTTTGGAGACCTACAGATGAGACTGTTGACTGATTTCATTGAAATTAGCCAACCAAATTATAGATCTCCACGACGAAATTTACAGATTTCATATTAGGATACATGTATTACATTTACTATAATTTATGGGGAAGATTTATGATACAAGAAATGTTATCAAGCAAACTATCAACATGGATATAGTACAAAAATGTCAGGTAAATAGCTAAAAATGTCTAAACGGCATCTCTTTAGGGACTATCTGTCTTACACCTTCTCATGAGATCATCCCTAACAAACTGTCCTTGATCGTCTACAGTCTCCAGTCTCCAGACAACCGAATTTATAATATGCTGGCCGACTGAGATAGGCAAATTATTGCAGATCAACCATCTTCCCTTGTTCATGTACCCCTTGCATAGGTACCTCCTACCATTTACCTGACATAGGGGGCGAAGTGACTCAATGGGAACGAGGGTTAATCTGCAATAATCCCCTAATGTAACTAAAACCTAAACTAAAATAAAACCTACCCATGCGAATGTATACTCACAGCGGCAAATCTACCTTGCAAGTCTCATGAACAAGTCCAAGTAAACGTAGTGTAGACAAAAATAGATACTTACATTGTATCACAAACTATTGCAAAGCATGGACAGTTAGTATATCGTACTTGCAGTAAATTCATGTTTAGTCGTCCCTGCATACTAATAATTTAACACTTAATTCTACATCTCTACCTGCAACTTAGCCGCCAGCCCAAGTCAGTGATGGTCAGGTAAGCGGGTAGGAAGAGGAAGGATCTTCAGAAATGAAAACAATAGGGACTAAAAGCTCCAGAAAACATGGCCGTCACCTTTTGCTTAATCTGTACTAACCACTTGTCTTGTATTACGTCTTGTGCCAAGCACAAAATAGTACGAGACGAGACACGAAATGGAGGTTTTCATACTCCTTTGCAAAGTTAAAGTTTGAGTAGCTGCGATCAGTCGGTCTACGCTATTTTTAAAATAATTCCTTCAATCTTTCGGAAAACAATACACAGCTCTTTAAATCTTGCCGTGGTTTAACTTATTTCCATTCTTTATTTATTGTAAATTCGTTTTTGTTAATTGCAAATTTTTTAGTTTAATTTATTTAAGTAGTACTTCTGTTAGAACACTCTTATATGTAAAAAGGACGCTGCTTAGAGTGCAATATATATGGGCTGTCCTTCTAATTTCTAAGCAGGATGAATGATGATGAATGGCGAAATCCTGGCTCATCCTTGCAATCCCTAGTGAGGGAAATGTTCCTAAAAGACATCGGAACAGACGTTACGATACATTTCGGCTCGGCTGAGGATGGGGATGATGCATCACATGACTTCAACTGTCACGCATTGGTTTTGCTCGCCTCCTCCCCATTCTTTGAAGCTATGTTACATCGGGATACTACTGGATATGTTGGCGGCCACAAGCGTCTGTGTTTTCCATACGATGACCCTGTGACCTTCAAGATTTTCGTTACCGTAATAAAATGAACTCTTAATAATGTCTATAAGCAAAAATAATTTAACAAATGGGAAGTGTACAGGGTAAAATCATTTTGATGTAATTATTCTGTATGTTTTAGTTTTTACTTGTTTCGAATTTTTAGATGATGTATTGCGATTGGAATTGTATTACTGGGAGCGTATATGGTCCATTGAATCTAAATATGTCTCAACCAGAGAAAATAGTGGACGTTCTCCTTATGGCTGACAAATACTTGTCAACGTCCATGGTAAATGCTTGCAAACGAGTGATTTATCAGTTTGTAACTGAAAAGGGAACGACGGATATCGGAATAAGATTTTATTCTCGCTTAAAAGAGCTACCCCACTGTGGATATGGTCAGGTTGCCAGAGATACTTTGCGGAAAGTGGAAAATTTTCTTTTCCAGTATGTGATAACTAATTCATTTAATATTAATGAAAATGTCGTTATAAGGGCTAATTTGCAACACCATATTTTATAGAGATGGTGAGAGTATTTTTTGTTCCAATGCAATTGAAAAATTCAGTCGTGAAAACTTGTTTGACATTGTGGCCAGTGACAGTCTCAAATGCAATGAAGACACTGTCTACGATGGATGCCGTCGGTTTGTACAAAACTTAAATTTTTACATGAATTGCATTTATATCCATTTGAGTTAATTTAAAACCATTTCCATACTATAGTTGGGCTATCAGACAATGTCTTGACCGTAACTTGCCCATTAAGGGTAAGAATTTGCGATTCGTTTTGGGGGACATCATAGAAAAAATTCGGTATCCTCTCATGGAGTGGAGTTACTTCATAACTGATGTGGCCGAGCATCAGATTTTCAATGTGGACGAGCGTCTAGAATATGCTTGCTTCAGGTTAGATCACAAGATTGTTGTCTATACATATTCAATAGCGGTATACCCGACCAGGCGTGTACTTTGTGTATGCGGGTAGATTCGTAAAATAAATATCCAAAAGTACTCAAATGTGCAACAGAACAAAACAAACCCTTGAATCCAAAGCTTGACTTTAGATACATACAACAAAGGTACGCGTCAAGGTACGTATCGCGGTATACCGTCAACTGTGTTATTATTTTGTAAATATTTTATATCATTTCTGGTATAAAAGCTAGATTCTTGACGAAAATTTGAAACTGCTATTCCTTTCATCACCGTATTTTACAATATTTATTGTATGTTACCGCAGTATGCAATATTATTACTTATTCTTGTGATGTGAATAAGTCTGAGGAATTTATGTTATTGTAGACCGGATTCTAAACGATATAGACGGCGTAAGAATTCTACATTTGAAATGAAACGTTTGGACTTTGACAACAAGTCAGATCATCTCGAGGATTTTAGTAAATCTCATGGATTTCAGTAAGTTCAGCAATTGCCATTCATGTTTATTATTTTTCCACTTGCATGGGCAGCAAAGATTATTTTCCAGCATTGACTAGAATTTTATTGTCACTACTTTATATATAAAATTGTTTCTACCTTTTCGGCACTGCAGGTATATAACTATAACTATCTATCTATATATGTTTTAGGGATTTTGTAGCAAAGTGCAAGTCCGTATGCAATGCCTATTACACAAAACAGTTAAGCATAACATATGGGTTAACATTAGCGTCTTTCTAAATTAAATGTTAATGTTAATGTTTAAACATTTTGAAATTCGGCAGCAGTACTGGGGGGCTAGTCGTCACAATAAATAAAACTGTTCTGTTGTTACGTGTTTACATGTATCTGTGGTAGACTGGGAGGAATATGGTGTCTTTCTCAGGCTAGACTAGGAGGGATACCTTTGGTCATAATTACATGATAATTACTAAACGGTCATAACTAGAGAGATGATACTGGCACCATAGATTAAAACTAGTCTAATTATTCCAGATTTGAAATATTATTAATATCGGCCATCCCAATCAAAAGATATTGTAATAAAAGCGAAACTTGTAAAAATGAATTTAAGTAAATCTTTTGAATGAGTCGTCGGATTTTAATAATATTTCAAATCTAGGATAATTTAGACTAGTTTTAATCGATGGTGCTAGTATCATCTCTCTAGCTATTACCGTTTTGTAATTATCTTGTAATTATGATCAAAGGTATCCCTTTCAGTCTAGTTTGAGAGAGCCATTATATCTCTCCCAGTCTCTTATAATGACGCAACACCTCTTTAGTTTGAGAATACATTAAAACAATTTAACTAGAGACCAAAAACGGTATTTTTCGTATTGTATTTGTATGGTATTGTGTATTTTTCGAATATTATGTAAACATACTAAGCCCCAGTACTATGTACAAAGTTTTGAAAGGTAGGCATCCAGCATATAATATTAAAAAACGGCATCGGATAAGAAATCTAGACCCGGCCGTAGACAATGGAAAACTGATCAAAAACCCAAGGCCCTCTTATTTCCCTAAAACTACATGTCGGGTGCAGGGCAAGGGTACCCTAGTTACTATTAAACTGCAGCGATAAAAAAATGAAATGAGTATTGCCAAGGTGCTTTAACTAGTGGTGTGGTATCCCTTGGTATGTCTTCGGTTTTCTCAGGAGGGTACAGATAGGTACTTTAGATGAATATCTATAAGAGACAAATCAAATGCCACAATTAGTCAAACTGCCATTTTCCTTTATTTTACCCCCATTTAATTCATATCCGTTATATATTTCTTTCCGGAGAGATTGATTGTTCATGCTTTTATCAAGTGGCAACAAAGGCCCATCAATTACACGAATTGAAATAAGTAAGAATTGTGGAGTGCAGTGCAGAATTTGATTTCAGAATTATTTTATAGAATTTTAGGATCGAAAGCATTGCATTTCTCAGCAATTACTTTCGGATTTTTTGCTGGCGAAAACCAAAATTACATTGCGGATATCATAGTGGCAGCTGATGATCAAGAAATTTCAACAACTGGCTTTTCTGCTGTACGGTGCACCAAGTACCCCAATATCTTCCTAGTGCAAATCAAAGGGGATCTGGATATTCCAGCGTTCACTCCGATTAACATCTATTTTCGGATAGAGGTTATTGTTTCATTTTCCCATAATCATTTGGTGTAGACGATTTTTAAAAATGGGCGTTAAGAAATGACTTGGTGTTTCACTTAGGGTTCCACATATGTTGCTCGAGAAGTCGTTCCGCAAGCTTCCAATGAAATTGGCGTCTGGGTCGATGGCTCGATCATTGAAATTCAAGTTAGGGCCATTCCAGAGCATCCCAATGGTCTAAGACAACTGCCATTGATACTGTTTACTGCTCACAAAACTGTGCGACCACGGATCCCTTGGAAGTACATGGTCTACCACACAGGAAAATCTGTCCATAAAATGGTGCGGCAAAAGCTCAAAGAAGAGACAGCAGCTGAAAAAGCGACAACACAAGCTTTACAAGCTGCAAACACGTCAACATCAGCGATACAAGCTGCAAAAGCGCATCCAGCGGCGGTACAAGCTGCAAAAGCGCGACCAGCAGCGGTACAAGCTGCAATTGAGCTATTATCAAGCCTTCCAGCTCCAAATGCGTTATCACCAAGGGTACCATCTACACATGCGCTAGTAGCAAGGGTAGCAACTACAAATGCACTAGAAGGGTACCAGGTGCTAGGTACTAGGGTACCTGGTGAATATACGGTATCATTAAGCATACCCTTTACATATGAACTAGAATCAGGGGTACCAGCTGCATTTACGCTAGAATCAAGGGTACAAGCAAGAAATTCGCGAGCACCAAAGGCAGCTGGGAATTCAGTTTCCAAATTTGATGAGGAAAATTGTAATTTCAACGATAGCGATCCGGAAGACATTGAATCGGAAAAGAGTGACAGCGAAGATGAGTATCACTGTCATAATGCTTTACCTCGACCTGACATACCATATGACATCAATGCACCACCACCTCGTCTCATCCAACAAATGCTACACAGTTATTCCCCATTTTATGGATGATAATTCCATCTTCTCAAGTACTCAGGATCATTATGCAGTAGGTAGTTTTCAATGCCTCCGTTTATTCTAAGTTTGGCAAAACTATTAAAAGTAACTTCTGCCGAATTAGATATGAAGCGGTAAACGTAAATATAATAATAATATTATGCTTCAAAGTAAAAAAACCCGAAAAGAATCTACCTAAATAGTATAGCTTGGACAGAGTAGAGACGATGAAAGCCATTTCATTGGCACATTGTCACTAAAGAATTCTAATAGATGGACTTCCAGATGGTGTGTGCGGTGTCACGTAAACTGGTCTTCGAGCATAAGTAAACTGGTCTTCCCGCAAAACCAACTGGTCTTCCGGAAAAAGTAAATTGGCTTTCCGGAAAAAGAAAATTGTCTTATGAGCAGGGCCGCATGCAGAAAAATTTCGAGAGGATAGGGGGGGGGGGCGAGAAAAAATATGCTAATTTTCGCGCTTAGCGACGTTTTGCGATTTTAGACAAAATTTTGCCTTGACTGTATGCAAAATAATTCACTTGTGATGTGACATGTGACACTTCCCGTTACATGTTTATTAGTCATTTTATATGCATCAAAAACGAAGTAGTAAATAACAGTCAAGTAAAATTGAATTAATTGTAAGTGAATTATGAAATACCACTGCGATTTAAATCATTGCCAATCACTCAAAGACAGTTTTTTCTTTTGGCTAATTTTCTTTGAAGAGTCAGGTATGGCAATGCATAGCAATAGGATTTGATAGGCTATTGTGGTGATTTCTGCTACTGATCCTTTACTGTTCGTCAACCGGCAATGGCAATTTTTCCTATTTTCACACCTCCAAATACTCCTCCCGTCTTTCATGTTTGCTGTAAATGTGTATGTGAAGCCTTCTTGGGATTTTACGAATGCTACAGTCATAGTATACAACACTATGTTCGGTAGAAGACTGAAGTGACGACTTCTAAAGTTGTATTCCTTACAAGATAATAAGACAAGAATATGATTACATAAATTAGTTAATCATTTAACATAACGTCATGGCTTACAGTAAGACCAGTTTACTTTACTGGAGGACCAGTTTGTTTTGCGGGAGGACCAGTTTACTTATGCCCAAAAGACTAGTTTACTATTTAAAACCAATTTACATAAGACCGGTGTGTGCATTGTCCTTGGAATAATATTGGTGCAACTTCTATAAATATTGTTGTCGCGGTATTTTTCTGTTTTCAAACTGCCATAGTAATTCTTTATAATATTCGCTTACATGTTTAACATGTTATTCGAAAAAATTTAACCTCAAAATATTCTATCCATTTTTTCCCGATTCTGGAAACTTTTTGTAATTACAGTAAATGTACATATATTTGTATAATATGCGAATATTAATGCATTATGCTATCCATCTAGACGTGTCTGTATAGAGCTTTACCAGGCACAGGAACCCACCTTGCCTTGCTGCAATTCGCCTTGCCAATTCGCGGTGGTTGAAGTAAGACAGTGGTTGCACAAATACCTATCAATGCATTGCAATGGTTTCCCTATTGTTTTAATTATGTTAAGTTAGGTTAGGGCCCTCGAAACAGGGTCCTGGTATGCTCCGTGTATTTCATGGCGCGATTTTTAAAATGTGCAGCCACTATCTTACTTCTCGGTGGATGTTGTGTCACAGGGTTGGCAAGTGAAATATTTCGCTTGAAATAAATGACTTTATTTCGCGGAAGATTTCACTTCAGCTTTTGTTGAAAAGTGAAATTGATGAAATAAATACAACAAAGTGAAATAAAGTCATTTATTTCACCCCTCTAAGGTGAAATAAAGTCATTTATTTCACTTCAAAAGTGAAATAAATGCCATGTATCCCGATTTATTTCATTTTATTTCATCAATTTCAATTAATGTCTTTATTTCAATTAATTTCATTTTATTTCAATTAATTTCATTTTATTTCATTTATTTCACTTTTCAAGACAAAGTCATTGAAATGTGAAATAAATGCCAACCCTGGTGTGTCTAATAAACTCCACCCTCCACTTTTCTGGCACAAGTTATATTTGCATACCTAATACATGATACTTTTCAAATGGTTAACTACATACATGAAGTCATAAATGAAAATGATTCGCTTTGTTTTATTTATTTGGATTTGTTTAGCAAAATGAGAATTAGTAACAATAACAATACCATGCTAATAGTAATTGATTAAAAAGGTTAAGAATTAGAGTTGGAGAAGAATTGTGAATACCATGGTCAAAAATGACCGCTGGTAGAAATTATGTTTTCTTCCCAGTATCCAAAGTACCAACAAAATTCTTCCCAGTTTTGGTGGAAAATTTTTCCCAGTTTGGGCTACGGATAAAAATATATAATTGCGCCACGCCATAAAAATGTTTGGCAATTAGAAGGAGACAATTGATAAGAATAAACACGAAGCGTAAAAAATTGCTTAGTAGCAAAAAGTCAAAGAAAGAATTATAAAATTGCACGTAACGCAAGAGATTTTCGCAGTTGAAAATCGAAAAATTCAGAGGAAAATAGGATAAAATTGACCGTAGTGCAGGAGATTTTCATCAGTTTAAAAACAAAAAGGTCGAAGGGAACAGGATAAAATTGCACTTAGCCCAATAATTTTTCCCAGTTTAAAAGCAAAAAAGTCAAAGAAAAGAACGATAAAATTGCGCGTATATAGCTCAAGAAATTTTGGCAGTTTAGAAGTGAAAAAGTCAAAGAAGGAAAGCAGATTAAAATCGATTAAATAAAGTTTTACAGTTTAAAACGAAAGGGAAGCGGTATGGTGCGTAGCGGTTCCTTCTTCCCTTTCCCCCTTCCCTTTTTGCTTTCTTTTCCTCCTTTTTTCTTTCTTTTTCTCGTTTTTTACTTCCCAACTTTTATTCCCTTTCTTCCCTCTTTTATTCCCTTTCTTCCCTCTTTTATTCCCTTTCTTCCCTCTTTTATTCCCTTTCTTCACTCTTTTCCTCCCTTTCTACCCTCTTTTTCTACTTTTTTCTTTCTTTTCCTCCTTTTTACTTCCCTCGTTTATTCCATTTCTTCCCTCTTTTCTTCGCCTTTTCCCTCCCTGGTCGAGCGTTTTCCGCTTCGCCTTTGGCGAAACCGAAAACTTCCCGGTATCCAGGGCAATTTCCACCAGCGAAAATGACAATGGCTATTTTCGCAGTGAACTATTGTACATGCAACGGTTTTTTCAACTACTTTTAGTTGAAAAAACCGAAAAAGAAAAATGTTATTTGGGGCAGTGTATAAGAAACCTGGTACCTCAAATTTACTTCAAATAACAATTAAAATTTTAAAATATTCACTATAGAAAACACTTAAATCTAAACACTCTATAAATTGTTACCAAATCAGTAGTTATACAAACTTTTTAATTATATTATATACATTGAACTCTCTGCTAATCCCCATTTAATCCCTCTCAATTATTATTCAGATTGATTGTTTCATTTATTATTCATTGACCTTACAGTATATTATTATTATTTTATTATTTAATTATTTGGCCCTTTAAATAGCATTCCCGATAATTAAAAACGACTTTGTTTACAAGATATTAAAAGCCTGTTTAAATACCATTTTCGATAATTAGAAATGTAACGGAATTTTTCTCCAAAACTTAATTAGTGTAATAAATTTTTGCATTTGTTTTCTTCTATTTCATATTTTGCTATTTCTAATATATACAAAATACAAGGAAAGAAAATTATCCATTTTCATTAAATTTTCCATGCGTGATTTCATGTATTTAGATTATTATGTGAAAAATCTCAGGTTCATGTGCAATGTAACCAAATTTTTGTAGATTCTAAAGAATATAAAGTGGAGGGTTGAGTTGGCCAGAGTCACGACACCCCCTGTCGGTAGGCTTCTGTGGTGTTCACATGTGGTGAAAACACATACTGACAGCTTTGTCGGACCTGGACTACACTACCTTTCACCAATTTAACACATGCTGGACTCAATACAACAAAGTGAGTACATACATGTACCACTATATGAATTCACTTTATACTTGCAATCAGGGTTGGCAAGTGAAATATTTCGCTTGAAATAAATAGAGAAATAAATGACTTTATTTCGCGAAATATTTCACTTCAGCTTTTGTTGAAAAGTGAAATTAATGAAATTAATGAAATAAATACAACAAAGTGAAATAAAGTCATTTATTTCACCTGTCTGAGGTGAAATAAAGTCATTTATTTCACCTGTCTGAGGTGAAATAAAGTCATTTATTTCACTTGCCCAAGGTGAAATAAAGTCATTTATTTCACTTGAAAAGTGAAATAAATGCCATGTATCCCTATTTATTTCATTTTATTTCATTAATTTCAATTTATTTCTTTATTTCAATTAATTTCAATTTATTTCTTTATTTCAATTAATTTCATTTATTTCACTTTTCAAGATAAAGTCATTGAAATGTGAAATAAATGCCAACCCTGCTTGCAATAGAAAAACATGTGCCAACTCTGAAACTGCTAAAGTGTTGGTCTTGTTGGTAACGTTTCGTCACTTGCGTCTCCAGTCTCAAGATATTAACGTTCACAGCAAGTAGTAACTGCCTTTTCCCTATTTGTAAAAGTTTTAGTACAAATGTTTCTTACTTCGTAGTCCTTGCTAACAACACAAATTTTAAAAAGTCAAACATGCATTACTCCGTTTCGAGAGTTATGCATGTTTGACTTTTTAATATTTGATATTTGTGTCACCTTCCCACTTTATACCTTATATAGGTATTGTCTCAAATGTAATTGAGTAGGAAATCTTCTTGCTCATAGATAGGTAACCATTTTGGATTAGGGCATAGATAATATGAAGAAGCTGATAGCCGTCGGTAAGATCTATGGCACTTAGGCTGACCATAATTTGAGGAAGGCAAACGGGACTCTATACAGTATTTTATTTAGTCGATTTCGAAGGGGGCAATGCCATTGCCAAATATGCGTTAGGAATGTATTGCCAGAAGCGAGTTAATTTTGAGCTCTTTTTCCAAAAATAGTCTACAATTCACTCATAATACCGCAATGAGCGTTGATTTTAAGGTAGTTTCTAAATTGCCAATTGTGCGACCCATGAAAATATTAGTTTTTGTTGAAAATGGTTAATAGTAGCCTGTTCAAGCTTTACAAATAATCCCGCAAAAATTTAATTTTCAGTCATTTCGTAGTCATTAAATTAGATATTACTCAATTCTTTTCCAAAAAATTGGAACGCGTTTCTGAAAACGGGACATTTTTGGGACGTCGCACAGGCGACAGGTCACCGAAAACGGTACGGGTGGTCAGCCTAATGGAACTTGGAAGCCCTTATTTTCAATTTAAAGGTGGGAATAGGAAGATAAACACCGTATTTGAGGGCTCGATGTAAGTTACTATTCAATCTGTTTTAAAAGATTTTCTTTACTTAAAAAGTACTCTTCAAAAATCTGCAAGGTTCAAAGTATCCTAGACAGAAGTCTCTACTTTCAGAATCTAATCATTAAAAATCTGTAAATTGATCCTGTGACCTGTTCTGCGAAAAGTGGGAAGGTTTCTTTAAACGAGATATACTTACATGAATATAACAAAAACCAAAATTTTATGATACCACTAAATTAGCCCAATAGCTCATTCTTTATAGGAAGGCGAGAAAAACATAGCTGTACAGGCGTTTGGACGTAGGAAAGAGCACTGATTGGATATTGTCAAATTGTCAGTTGTTAATTGAGCAGTCCGTAGCATCACTATTCCGTAA
Organism: Tomocerus qinae; assembly: GCA_020055645.1. Taxonomy (NCBI): domain Eukaryota; kingdom Metazoa; phylum Arthropoda; class Collembola; order Entomobryomorpha; family Tomoceridae; genus Tomocerus; species Tomocerus qinae. Next base: position 32,839,092 of record CM034548.1, read on the forward strand.
TTGATAGAGTAAGTAATCTTTATAGCAGTTTTTATTTGCATTTCAATTACGAAGCTTATCATTCCAAGTTAGTTAACAGTGGATAGATCACCCAAAGTTTAATAAATATTGCAGCTTGACCTTGACGTAGTTATATTTCAAGTATGTAATTTACATAGATCTAGATCTACACCTGTTAAAGTACACATTTGTAAATAAAATTACTTAGTAGTCTCATTATGGGCAGTGTTAGTTGTGTATATATTAGTAGTGTAGAAGAATGTTGTAAATGTACATTCATTTACAACAATCGCCACATACCTGAATATTGCTCACTCACAAGTTGTAGGAACCTATGATTTAGGTGTTTTACACGGGGGAATCTCTACACTTATATGTAGTTTTAATGGTAACTAGCAACTTTAATTGTAGTTGTCATTCTCTACGTATAATATAATGTAGTCAAACTAATGTAATAATGTGTAAGTAGTTTCCACTGTAACTTAATGGTTAATCTTGAGATTTCAAAACGGGATAGGAAATTTCGTTTCTGCAAATGGAGATGCCTTGTCTGCATGACCACTGAGGTTTCATTTATATGCATTTAGCGTATTTAAAGATTTTACTTAATTTCCATTAAATAATTAGTTAGCTACCTATTAGACATCTAACTACTGAAAGCATACCGGGTTTTGGATTAACACAAATATTACAAAATCGAAATTCATGAGTAGGTATGACAGCTCAGTTCACTATCCTGATACGATATCTTGATTTGTAGAAACGAAGTCTACAACCCTCAGAAAATAATAAATATGAGTTCTCCGAGAATTGTTTTAATGCACCATTTAGTCTCAATTCTATACGATTATGTATCTATTTACATTCCTCAGTTACCTGTGATTTTTCATTTCTTAGTGTACATAGATTGCACTCCTTATTATCAATTGTTGATAATTCATATCTATACTGCAATTAATTTCCATCTTAGTGTACATAGGTTGAATCCCATCTTAGTGTACATAGGTTGAATCCCATCTTAGTTTACACAGGTTAAATTCCATCTCAGTGTACATAGGTTACATTCCATCTTAGTGTACATAGGTTACATTCCATCTTAGTGTACATAGTGCATGACCTACGACCGTTCAAAATCCAAAATTTCCTGCGAATTTGATTCAACACGTAGTACATCCCACTTTGTCCTGTCAATTTATGATGATACATAATAAGTAGTCGGGTCAACGGGTGCTTCTTATCAAAAATCGCAGGTCGCTTTGTGAATTTGCTCAGCTCTGGTGAATTCAATTTTCTTCCTTTCAAACGTATGATCCAATCTTCATCAAGAACTGGGCTATACCGCAACAAACGACTTCTTTTCGGCAAATCCTTGGAATTAATGAAAGCAGCTAATTCCTCTGGAAATGATTCAATTTGACTTTGCTTCTTTCTGCGGCAGCAAGCTCCCTTAGCTTTTGTTTTTTATGTCTCCACCCGAAGACACGTAAAAAATTAATCCATGAGCTGAATTTAACGACATCTGGCAGTGACGATTCTACTGCAACTGTCAAATTCACGACTTCCGTTTCTTCATATTCATAGGGGGGGCTCCGGCTTCTTCTATAGGCCACTCTGATTTAGCAAGCTTCAGAAATTCTGGACCTACTAACCAACCACTGGTACTTGAGAAATCCGACTGACTAGAACTTTTTGTAGCTTCATCTGCAACGTTGAGTTTAGTCGGAACCCAATGCCAGGAATCGAGGTTCGTTGTCACCAGAATTTCACCCACCCGGCAAGCAACAAATTGCTTACAGGTTCTGGCATCTGAACGTAGCCAGTATAAGACTGTCCGGGAATCACTCCAGAAGTGAATAGACTGTATTTGCAATTCTAGCTCCTTTTGCAAAGTTACACACAGTCTACTCCCCATCAAAGCCAATTAACTTGTAACTCCAATTTCGGAAATGTCATCGGCTTCGGTGTAGCTAATCGGGATCTGGTCATTACTAGGGTAGTATCTATTGTTTGTCCACATCCGATTCGTAAGTAGGCGGCTGCAGACAATGCTTTTTTACTTTCATCAACGAATATATAAAGTTGTATGACATCTGCTTCCGGTAAAATTAAGAGTAACATCTGGTAATTCGCATCTTTGGAATGCTCTTCATTTCATACAACCAACTTCTTCACTTCACAACTTATATCCGTGAGCTCGTCGTCCCATCTGATTCCACTTTCCGCCAGATTTGTTGAAGTTAAATTCTGGATTTCACTATGTATGGCGAATGAAATCACAAAAGGACCGAACAGCAACATAAATACTTTCAAAACTTCACGTTTGGGGGGACGCTTCTGTTCATTTACCAGTTCACCTTGAATGTTCTGAAACTTAAACACGCAAAGTACAGTTCATCTTTGTTGGGGTACTAGTGCAAACCCACAATTCGTTCTGCTGACAGTTGCCCTTCAAAACTTCGTTTCCGCTTTAGGTGTATTCTTACAAATTGTTTTCAATACATCGGTTGAGTTGCAATTCCAGTTTCAAAGCCGCCTCTTCGGTGCACTTCCAATACCTCCTCGGTGTTTGCTCCATCGAGATAGTCGTCAACGTAATGACGATGAACTATCGCTTTGGCAGCATCAGAAAATTTGTCTCAAACTCCATAGAATTCTTGTTATTGACAATTTGGGCCTGCGACAGTGAACAGATGGCTCCAAACGTCCAGGCAGAGAAGCTAAAATGTCAATTCCCGTCAATAAGCATCATTCAGACTTACGCCATTACTTTTTGCTGCGGCATCAAAGACTAGCCAAACATTTCCTGGCTTGTTCGGATTGAAGACGGCCAAATGGTGCAAATACCAGATCCTAGGATTGAGTTTCTTTGTGACGTACTTCTCAATTTTTGCCGTGTAGTGTTTGGCAAATTCCGGATCACGTTTCATCTTCCGCTCCATTGTCCGCAAACGATTAAGCGTTGCATTTACTAGCTGGTAGAGAGATATCTTCTTTTCCCCATAGCAGTCCCGCTTACCTACGCACCCCTATTCTTTTGGTTGTCTTTTCAACGATATCCAACGCTCTGGTCTCGTTAACTGACTTTGGTAAATCCTAAACAACTACAACCCCAAAGCTCTCGATGCTGTAGGACTCCTTCACGAGTTTGCACAAATCTTCATCTTCGTGTCTGATGTGGTAAGTGAAATCATTTGTATCCTTTGAATTATTAATACCACTTGGGCCGTGTACTACCCATCCCCACTTAGTGTAGCTAGCCATTGGTGAATTGAAAGAACCCCCACGTTACTGACGAGTGACAATGAACTCACATTGGTGTTCTCCAATTAGCATTAGTGGCACTGTGACTGTGACAGAATCTATTGGTAAATCCTTAAGGTGTTTCCATTTTCTTGAAAGTTTTTCCATATTGACTGTAATAAGCAACAAACGACCTGGCTGAACTTCTCAAATTCTTCATCTCACACCAAACTTTCTCCATAACACCACGAATCTTAACTGTCAATGATTTTGATTGTGGGTCCTTAGCTGTCAGTGCGTTGGCGAAATTTATGTAAAGTCCTTTCCTTTTTCCATCCAGTCCGATAGTATCAGCCACTTTTGTATCCAGCAATTTGACGGTTGACGTGTCATCCAACAAATCACAAATATATTTCACCATTTAGGCTCACCGATTTTACAGACAATCCGCAAGAGAACTGGAATTGTTATTTCTGGTGATAAAGTTGTGTGGGTATCTGTTGCGGCACATCAACCTTTTCTTCTTTTTCTCTGTAGATACTTCTGGGTTTACAGCTGTGCTCTTCCGGTGTAACAAGAGATGATGAAATGATTTGCAATCGTCTTTGCCACATTTCCTTTTATCCTTACATTCAATGGTGTGACCTCCGAATTAACACGCGTAGCATATTTTGTTATCTTCCGTCCTCTTCCATATCTCATCCAATATTAATTTACTGAACTTACAGCACACAGGTGTATCGTGGTTTTTCAGGCCACAAAACTCAAAACTCTTTATGGAATCTTCTTCTTTTTCTTCAGTAGCAACGGATATAGCTAAGACGAGTTCCTTTGGCTGTCCTCGTCGTTTATTATCTTCAGATTTTTTTCTCACCCTCGTGACGTTTGGGTTCGCACTAATAGTGCTGCTGCGAAACGTGCAGCCTCCTTTTGGACATCCATTCCGAGAAATCTTAACTAAACCCTTTTTCGAAAAATGTAACATCACTTTCAATTTCTGTCTCAAATATCTCAATATTAATTCGAATCTCTCTCCCCATCTAAGTTTTGAAGAAAACCGGCAAATTTTCTACTAATTGTTCTTTTGGTGATGGATTATTCATGTAACCAGTATTCTTCAAACTTTCCATCGTAGCCACTAAGTTCTTTAACGCGTTGGCAAAATTGATAATCGAATCTGGTTTGACTTCCTTCACATTCGTCATCTTTTTTGATTTGCTGACAAGTGATTTTATAATTTCTTCCGGCTGTCCTATCAGGGCTAAAATTATATTTGCTAATCTGTCTCATGATTTGCCAAATCCTCTACGGCTTCTAACGCTTTCCCTTTTAAACTTTTTCGTAACCGGCAGATATTATCAAAATCTGTGTAAATACAAGCTTTTGTTGTTCCTCTAAAATGATTTCTGGCAAAGTATTCACTCTTGACTGACGGGCCACAAACTTTTTTATTTCACCGCCACCCGTATCAGTTGACCTTGCGAAATCTTGAGCTCCAAATATCAATGACAGTTGTTCGGCTGAAAATGGGATTATTCGGAACTGTTGTGGTAGTTATATGTGCAGCTTCGATGACTGACTTGGATAGGCTTCCAACATAGATGAAATAACACTTTAACTCTTATCTGCCTCTGACAAACCAGTGCATTTATGACTCTTTTGATTTGAGTTATGCACTGCCGCTGCGCAAAATGTCATTCTGGAGTCTCTCTCCTTGACTTTATTCTTCTTTGCTTCTAACTCGGAGTGCTGAGAGAGTAAATCCATCCTTTCTTCGCCGTCGCTTCCAAGGTATTACGAATTTTTTCTTTCGTCTTCTATTCTTACCAACTCCAATTCCTGCTTCAATTTAAAACGCTCCTATTTATTTTTCAACTCCAACAACTCAAAGTCCAATTAATTCCGTGGAATTTCAGTTTCTAACTCATGTTGCTCTTTCATTGCTTTGGCTTTGAGTTCCAAGACGTGCCGGAAATAGCTGGCTCTAGATTTCTTTGTAGAGGAATTGCTTTTATTTTCAGCATCTTCAGAGAACTGCATTAACCACGAAATGCATTTTGAATGGCTTGATGACACGTATTGAGTAAGAGAAGATGGTGGATTATTGACATACTTATCTTCTTTCTATCTACCCCTTTAACAACAACAACCTGACGTGTCCAACCTCGTTGGGGTAAACTGTCGAACTCTGGATTCGTGGCTTCCAAACTTCTACTTCTTCTTTGGCCTTCCATGGCTCTTGACTACTTAATCTGCTTTTGCCAAGGACTGTTCCAATCTGGCTAGAAGGACCATGTATGGGAGCCAATTTCTTTTGACTCTCAATTTTACTTGCACGGATAGGTCAACGATTAATGATGAACTACTACTAGCTCTGATATGCGATTATGCCAAAATCACCGAACTTTTCACTTTGTGATTAACTTGTGTCCTCTATTTAATTTAAACACTAAAATGGCAACACAGGTTAATAAATGAATAAAATAAAATGTTTAAAATTCTACAATTCCACTAAACATTTCACTCTGCCAGGGCTACGCTGCTTCCTCTTGCTCTACTCACAGCACACTGATTCCTTCCCCCCGTCTCCACAGGCTGCTTACTCTTTGCTTCTTTCTTTATTTTCTCGTTCGCGCTCATTTTCTCTCCTTTGATCGGATGCGCAGCAACACAGGTTAAATTCCATTCAAGGGTACATAGGTTAAATTCCATTCAAGGGTACATAGGTTAAATTCCATTCAAGGGTACATAGGTTAAATTCCATTCAAGGGTACATAGGTTAAATTCCATTCAAGGGTACATAGGTTAAATTCCACTCAAGGGTACATAGGTTAAATTCCATTCAAGGGTACATAGGTTAAATTCCATTCAAGGGTACATAGGTTAAATTCCACTCAAGGGTACATAGGTTAAATTCCATTCAAGGGTACATAGGTTAAATTCCATTCAAGGGTACATAGGTTAAATTCCATTCAAGGGTACATAGGTTAAATTCCATTCAAGGGTACATAGGTTAAATTCCATTCAAGGGTACATAGGTTTAATTCCACTCAAGGGTACATAGGTTAAATTCCATTCAAGGGTACATAGGTTAAATTCCATTCAAGGGTACATAGGTTAAATTCCATTCTAGGGTACATAGGTTAAATTCCACTCAAGGGTACATAGGTTAAATTCCATTCAAGGGTACATAGGTTAAATTCCATTCAAGGGTACATAGGTTAAATTCCATTCTAGGGTACATAGGTTAAATGCTATCTTAGGGTATATTGGTTAAATTCCATCTTAGGGTACATAGCGCACCTTAAGATATCAAAAGCGCAATATTCATTTTCAGGTTGGTAGTAAAAATGCGCAATATGCATTTTCAGGTTGGTAGTGAAAATGCGCAATATGCATTTTCAGGTTGGTAGTGAAAATGCGCAATATGCATATACGGGGCACAGTGAGATTTTACGATAAAATGAGACAGCATAAAATTATATGTACTGACACGGTATCCGGTATTCCCTTGGCACGGCAACTAAAACTACTGATGATTTTAGCAATGCAATGAATGCGGTGCAAGGTGCCAATAAATAGGCTAGATGTTGTAGATAGAGAACTGCAAGAGTCTCAAATAGAGAGAGAGCCTGTCTCCGGAACGGGAGCAGGGGGAGAAGCAAATTACTTCTGAGGGCAAAGGGCCCTCGGACAACTCTATTTATTTGAAGATGCTCCTCCTCCCCAAAGATTTCCTACTTTGTCATTGGCTAGGCTATTGGAATATTCCAACATCTTCCAAACAAGTTTGGAAAGCCTAGGAAACGAATTAGCTTTCGTGACAGTACGATGATCAAAATTTAAATTTTATTTGGTTCAAATAGCTGAGCTAGTAAATTTGTAAAATCACCTTTTCCACCCAAACATGTTGTATCACTTGCGTCTCATGCTCTCTCCTGTAAATTTGCCGCCGATGCATATTGCGCATTTTCACTACCAACCTGAAAGTACATATTGCGCATTTTCACTACCAATCTGAAAATGCATTTTGCGCATTTTCACTACCAATCTGAAAATGCATTTTGCGCATTTTCACTACCAATCTGAAAATGCATATTGCGCTTTTGATACCTTAAGGTGCGATAGGTTAAGTTCCATCTAAGGGTACATAGGTTAAATTCCATCTTAGGGTATTTAGGTTAAATTCCATTTAGGTATTCATAAGTTGAAGCATATCATAGAGTATCTAGGTTAAATTCCATTTAGGCATACATAAGTTGAAGCATATCATAGAGTTTCTAGGTTAAATTCCATTTTAGGTTTAATATGATAAATTCCATCTTAGTATACATAGGTTAATTCCCAAGTTAGGATTCAGAGGTTAGATTCCATGTTAGGATTTATAGGCTAAATTCCACGTTAGGATAAACGTTTGTGTAAAATAGGTTAATTTCATCTAAGTATAAAATATGTTAAATCCATCTAAGTATAAAATATGTTAATTCCATCTAAGTATAAAATAGGTTAATTCCATCTAAGTATAAAATATGTTAAATCCATCTAAGTATAAAATATGTTAATTCCATCTAAGTATAAAATAGGTTAATTCCATCTAAGTATAAAATATTTTAAATCCATCTAAGTATAAAATATGTTAATTCCATCTAAGTATAAAATAGGTTAATTCCATCTAAGTATAAAATATGTTAATTCCATCTAAGTATAAAATATGTTAATTCCATCTAAGTATAAAATAGGTTAATTCCATCTAAGTATAAAATAGGTTAATTCCATCTAAGTATAAAATATGTTAATTCCATCTAAGTATAAAATAGGATAATTCCATCTAAGTTTAAAATAGGTTAATTCCATCTAAGTATAAAATAGGTTAATTCCATCTAAGTATAAAATATGTTAATTCCACCTAAGTATAAAATAGGTTAATTCCATCTTAGTATAAAATAGGTTAATTCCATCTAAGTATAAAATAGGTTAATTCCATCTAAGTATAAAAAAGATTAATTCCATCTAAGTATAAAAAAGGTTAATTCCATCTAAGTATAAAAAAGATTAATTCCATCTAAGTATAAAATAGGTTAATTCCATCTAAGTATAAAAAAGATTAATTCCATCTAAGTATAAAATAGGTTAATTCCATCTAAGTATAGAATAGGTTAATTCCATCTAAGCATAAAATAGATTAAAATTCCTCCTAGTGTAAACAGGTTAAACTCCATCTAAGTATACAAAAGTTGAAACAGTTAATAGAGTACATAGTTTAAATTTCATTTTAGGGTAAATAAGATAACTTCCATCTTACAGTACATAGGTTAATTTCTATCTAAGTATACATAAGTTGAAACATATCATAGAGTATATAGGTTATATTCCATCTTTGGATATATAGGTTATATTCCATCTTTGGATATATAGGTTAAATTCCATCTTAGTGTACATATGTCAAATTCCATCTTAGTGTAGATAGGTTAAATGCCATCTTAAGGTACATAGGTTAATTCTGTCTTTGGATATATAGGTTAATTTCCATTTTAGGATATATAGTTTAATTTCTATTTTAGGATTTATAGGTTAATTTCCATTTTAGGATATATAGGTTAATTTCCATTTTAGGATATATAGGTTAATTTCCATTTTAGGATATATAGGTTAATTTCCAATAATTATATATAGGTTAATTTACATTTTAGGATATATAGGTTAATTTCTATTTTAGGATACATAGGTTAATTTGCATTTTAGGATATATAGGTTAATTTCCATTTTAGGATATATAGGTTAATTTCCATTTTAAGATATAGGTTAATTACCATTTTAGGATATATAGGTTAATTTCCATTTTAGGATATATAGGTTAATTTCCATTTTAGGATATATAGGTTAATTTCCATTTTAGGATATATAGGTAAATTTCCATTTTAGGATATATAGGTAAATTTCCATTTTAGGATATATAGGTTAAATTCAATCGTACGATATATAGTATAAATTCCGTCGTAAGGTATTAGGTTAAATAAATTCCGTAATTACATCTTACTATACAGAGGTTAAATTCCATCGTGGTATACATAGGTTAAATTCCATCTTGGTTTAATTGGTTAAACTTCATCTTGGGTACATTAGTTATTCTTCATCATAGTGTACATAGGTTAACCTCCATCATAGTGTACATAGGTTAAATTCCCTTCTAGGGTACATATAGGTTAAATTCCATCTTAGGGTTGATAGGTTAAATTCCATCTTAGGGTGGGTAGGTTAAATTCCATCTTAGGGTGGATAGGTTAAATTCCATCTTAGGGTGGGTAGGTTAAATTCCATCTTAGGGTGGATAGGTTAAATTCCATCTTAGGGTGGATAGGTTAAATTCCATCTTATGGTGGATAGGTTAAATTCCATCTTATGGTGGATAGGTTAAATTCCATCTTGATGTACGTAGGTTAAATGATTTTTAGTGTTCGTAGGGTAAAGTCTATCTAAGTATACGTAAGTTAAACTCCATCTTAGTAAACGTAGGTTAAATTCTGATTGTAAATATTTGTCAATTCGTATTGATAGAGTACTTACGTAATATTTGTTTTTTATAGGATGTAATTTTCATTCCAGACTTACGCTTTTATGATTATTTTTCATCTCATGTGTACCTAGGTATGCCCTGTGGTGTTAATCCCATTGTTAATTTTTTCCGTTCCATGTATATATTTTTGTCGATTTCAACATAATATTAGGTAGCGTCCGCAAGTCTAACTTAGGTGTAACTTCGATACTCACTTCTTAATGTTAGACATCTTACATAGTTACAATTTAAAAGTAGGCTAACAATATCATTGTGCTAAATAGGTAATTATTCTTTTTTAAATATTCCCATGTTTCTCTTCTCCATTCCAGTTTAAATTCGAAAAATGTCATTTGTATGTTTCTATGACTATCATATTATTACAATGCATTTCCAAACAAGATTCATTTAGATTAGAATCATTTTGTCTCAAATTTTTCAATAATGATTAATTCACCCCACATGGTCTGTACTAAAACTTTCGCAGGCTGTTAATTTTGTATCTGTTATAATATCACTTGCAACATTTATTTCCATCAAAATAATTTGTTGTGTGGCGTGTTACTTAGCTGTGTCATTAAGGAGTATGAATTGATAGTTTTTAGGTTACATATAATATGATGAATAATTGTATAAAATGTTAGTAGTTGTTAGATATCTTTGATATGATGTAAGATGCAACTATTGAAGTGTAAATGTGTAGTACTTTCCCCAATCATATGTATTTCCATTTATATGGTTTCATTCTATCTTTAAATGTATATTGTAAACAATTAGTATTATAGTAAATAATTCCCGTAATTGTATGCATCTTATTATGCAGTATATCGATCATTGTGTGCAATTCCCTCGTTATATATATATACAGTGGTATCACGGGAACGGGATTCAGATAAATATGAAAACATTTGCTACTGGGTCAAAAATATTCCATCATTTTCGCCTACCATAAATATTGTGAATTTTAACAGCATTGGGTTTCCTACTTGGGGCTGCTGTAAATCATAGTTAAGTTATTTACCAGCCTCTTAGTCGATGTTTTCATTTTTAGCATACGGACTTATATCTAATATTTGATTATTATGTGTTTTATGCAGGTTTCCTATCTCCATAATTCTGTGAAAAGGAATAGGGCAAGAAAAATCCAGAGTTTTTGCGATTCCCAAAGACACAACCCAAAAACCCGCCTTTTTGGTTTTTGGCATTTTTGTTTTAGGGTTTCTGCTGTTTAACTACCAAAGACCCTACTCAAAAATCCAAAAACCTACCCATTTCGAGCCCTGAAAAGGAAATCTACTGAAAAAGATAATGCCACTTTGATTCTTTAATCTCGCTTATATGCCAACTCTACTGCACTTTCCGTAGTTATAATAATATGTATGTGTATTAAATGTACTGCAATGCTATCATCTTTTCAAATGTCAAATATATAAATGTTGTAAGTCTCAAACACTCTCTTTCAAACTTTCATGTATTTTCATTTACGTTATTCATTTTCTATTTTATGTACGTTTTAATATTTAGGTACTATAGTTTTCTGTATGTTTTTCCCATTTCCATTTTGTATGTTACCACATGTATTTTAAATGTATTTTCCATAGGTACTTATGTAGATTTTGTTTCCATTGTAATTCTACTGCTGCCATACATCTGTAATTCTACATTAGGTTATGATATGTCGGTATGTCTAAGTGTTGTATAAATAAAAAATGTTCAAAAGTCAAAAATCCATCCTGCTTACTAAGCACTTATTATATTTATTTATATTTTGGAATGATGAATGGATAAAATATTCTTGAATAGGACCAAAGAGCTTGTCTATCGATTGTTTAATTAGGTAAATGTTTTTTTTTATTATTTGTCCTTATAGGTTTGTGTACTGACTAATACGATGACAATTCGGCATGATAAATGGTGAACTCAGAGATCCCCCAGTTAAAACTTACCGTGAATTTAAAAATGGCATTTATATTTACCTTTTATTATTGTCAAAAGAAAGTTCTGATTTTCACTCGATGATTATAAACTTTTTTAAAACATACTATAGGCTTATGTATTTATATACATATTATGATGCAAATGTGTGGTGCATTGCAAACAATGAAAAGATGAAATACCTAACACAAGCAACGGCAACCCATATCAATTAAGTAGACAATGTCCGCTCGGTAATAAAAATAAATGAGACTAGAAAACATTTTCCAATTTAACTAGTTAATTTGAATCGTTGCTGCAGTAATGGTAATGATACTGGACAATGGTTTTAGTTTCAATTGTTTCCAAATATCTATCAGATACAGATTAAATGAAGTCTGAATAAAATTGGCATCATTATGATATTGTGTTTTTAATATTACATCATTTTTAAACATTCAAGGGTATTTGAAATTATCATTTTGATGTATACAACCTAGGAACTATTAAACTGCAATTTTACCCATGATGTGAAGTGAAAAGTTATACCCTTAGGCAAGTAGAACATGAGGAATCATCATTATGAACTTACGAAGACGAACTACTTACTATGAAAGATGTTCTGCAATATATATCTAGCTATGAGTGCACTGTACCTTCTGTCATTATGTTGTGGGGTTGTTTTGCATACGGAATAATTCACATCTATATTTATGGTTGTAAATAATTTCATGCCATTTTTATCACTACAGTCTTATGTGAACTACTGTTAAAAAGCTTGCAGGTTATATGGTAGCTAACGGATTCCCTATGCAATTATTTAGATTATATGTATATTATTATGAAAGATCTTTGGCCTTTACTCTGGTACATAACTGATTGTCTAAACCCTAATAATCAATATAGACATTCAACGCTTTGTGATATTTTCACCATGCATGAAAGATGTTCTACACATCGGAATATTTCTTCTTTCGCTAAGGAAGCCTTTAGTGTCATTGTAGTTTCAATTTTCAAGATCGTTTTTAGATTTCTTTCACTCGACTTACCACAAACTTTAAATTTAAAGAAGTCAATCTGCAACTAAAATCATTAAAATATATATTATGCGTCCCATTTTCATAAACTATAAGATCAGAAACAGTTACACACTTGACATAAGTACAAAAGACGCGAACAAAATTAAAAACAGCATTTGTTACACTGTGCTCAATAATTATTTTAAGTTGAATTTGATTTTGAGTCCAATTTTTATTTACTATGATGAAATTAATAAAATGTCATTTATTGTTACCAAATTGTCATAAATTCCAATTAATAAAAACTCTACTTGGAATATCCTGTCTTGGAATAATTTTATGCTGGAGTTCAACCTATCTGACGTACACAAATGTAACGAAATCAAATGCCACAACTATTAAAGAAGAAATGTAATCTAAAATTGCATCATGTACCAATTATAGATTTTCTTGCTAATAAATTAATTGGTAAATATTATTTTGAAATGTAAAAAAATTCAAACAATTTTCAACTGCTTAATATTTAATTCTTTAGTGTCTATAAAACCACTCAAGATTTCTACAAAAGTGCTATTCATCTGGAAGATGAGAAATATATTTTAAAAAGATATCCATACCGTTCAGATTCAGCTTGCAAGAATTTTAGCATCAGGTATGTATTTTAAAAATTAAAATATATTCAAGTGTAATCGTTAATCGTGCATTAAAATTTGAAAATTTTGTTTATGAGGTTATTTGACAACGATACGTTCAATCTCACAGCTCTTGTTTCATATCCTGGAAGTGGAAACACTTGGGTTCGTCATTTAATAGAAATAGCAACAGGAATATATACTGGCAGTATATACTTTGACGAAGAGCTATTTTCTCGAGGTAAAATGTAATTATTTAATAGTCTACTTAACAATATTTTTCTTGCGATTAAAAATCTAACTATCTCAATCTTGTACATGTAATTATTTTCGTGATTAAAATTTATTTTCATTTCATGACGAATTATTTTCAGTTTTAGGGTGAAATCTTAAATCTGTATTCATAATAGCGTAAACGACGATATTGAACTTTTTAATATGAAAAATAGGATTTTTTGGTGAGCGACAGAAATGGGATTCAGGATCAACAATAGTGCAAAAAATTCATTTAAACTTTGATGGAAAGTTTAATTTTCCAAAGGCTATTTTGGTCATCAGAGAGCCATTCCCCGCTATTGTATCATTTATCAATTACTTGGAAGCTGGTCACGTTGGTAGTGCTTCTCCGACCACTTTTCGCAAACGAGGTAAATCATTTTCCCAAGTAGATCAATAAAAATCTCATTTCTAGAATACAATTAAATAAAAATCCTCGTTTTATATCCCGCTTTTAAAAGTGTGTAGCAAGTAAATGAATGTTTTGTTTCAACTCAGAAAATTCAAACTTGAGAAATGAACAATGGATTTTTCCGCAAGGTCTCGAAATAAACCATTCTACTTAAAGTTTTAATCTCTCGCCACAAAAATTCATTTACTGTGCTAAAAAGTAGCAAAATTGCAATTACAAAAATATAAGATTATAAAATTTTCCCAATTTTGCAGAATGGCCATATTATATTTTGAATCAAGTTCATCAATGGATTTCACTGGCTAAATCATGGATTGAATCTGGAAATCAATTATTAATAATACACTACGAAAAACTTAAAGAAAATCCATCTAAACAACTTCAAAAGATTTGCAAATTTTTAAATATTTTTTGCTGGGCTATCGATTCTTCTTGTTTTCAAGTGAGTTATTTTTACTAGCCATTTTATTAAATTTTAATAGTCATATCCATATTTTTTGTTCAAAGTGTGTAAAACTGTTATCTATATTGATACGGTTACACAAATATGTATCAATAGAATCAACACCAATACTATGTCATTGATTTAATAATATTGTGGTAATAATTGTTAAAGAATATAAACGTATTTCGATTACACCATTTGTATGTAAATTTTTAATCTTAGAAGCACGTTGAAGGATCATTTCACAGAGGAAAAACTTTTCGGGCTTTACCGAAGCTAAAACCTCCGTATCCTAAATGGGTCAGAGATAAAGTCGATGATGGAATTGATTATTTGAATAACTTATTACGTGTATATAAACATGAAACTCTACCGTTGAAGATGTACGAGTACTACAGAACACCGTAGTGTTTCCTGTGCCTCTGGATATATCATGATTTGAATGCATTATAAACAATGGTAATATTACAATACTTTAATATTGTTCAAACTCAATGGGGCAAATTACATGCACAAAATTAAATTTTTGTCCCCAACTAATTTGTATTTTAATGTTTTTAATTATTAACCACGTTAAACTATATGATTTTATTTATTTACGTACCAAACTTTTTATGCTTAGAAATATTGTGTTTGTTACGTCGTGCAAATTTCAGGTTGATAATTCTAGTTTTATTAACCAAACAAACCTTTACAGTACGTAATGCATTCTGATGGATTTTAAGAATTTAAGTACACAAGAGTCAACTAGTTGTAGTATTTTAAACACTTAAATATTCTTCAATAAGTTTGTTAACCTCCTCAGGTTTGTCTTGCTGAACAAAATGGTTTGCCTTTTCTACATATTTTATTTGTAGATTTTCAACAAACTCCCGACAAAGTATTGGCAAATCCTTTTCAAGTGCAAGATCATTTTCTCCCCATACTATCAATGTTGGTGCCTTAATTTTATTATTAATCTTTGGAGGATTTAGTAGTCCTTTTGCAGTAAGCGAATTTCTGTAGTAGTTGATAGGAGGTGTCCATGCGCCTGTAAAAGCCATTTGAGAATATTGTAATTGAATTGTATTTATTTAAACTCAACAATATTAATTACCAATAGTTTTTGACGTTGACCCAAGAAAAATTTATTTTAGAAGACAGTAGTACCTTTTTTCGAAAACGTGTATTTATATCCTTCTAAGTCTTCGTCTGATACACAGCATTTTTTCTCAGAATTTTGAAACATTCTTCTGAAGCAGTTTAAGTCGTCATTGTGGAAAAACAATTCAGGCAAGTAAGGCAGTTGAAACAGAAAAATGTACCTATGAATAGATCCAGATAGCAAATACTTCAGTTTTGTTTTTCAAATATTGACATTTTTTTTAAATAAATACGAAAAAAACGAACCAGGACTTAAAAAACTGCGTGAGGGAACTTTGTAATTTCTTTCGAAATGCTACAGGATGAGGGCAGTTTAAAATGATCAATTTTTCAACGACGTCAGGGTAAGTGTTTGCGACTCCCCAACAAAGAACACCACCCCAGTCATGCCCAACTAATATACACTTATCTCTTCCTAAAGCTACAACGAAATCTTTGATATCTTTCTCCAAAAGTTCATAAGCATATTCAGAGAGTTTGGTTGGCTTGTCCGAGTCTCCATAACCTCGTAGGTCCATTGCAACAACCCTAAAGACAAATTATTTTGTAAAATAAATGTAAAAATCCGTTTGATTTTGAGCTGACAGTAAAATTTATTTTGTATTTTACAAAATAAAACATATTGCATTAAATCATGTTAATGATTTAATCATTACCAGTGAGTTTCGGCAAAATGCTTCAATTGGTGACGCCATGAAAACCAGAATTCGGGGAATCCGTGGACAAAAAGCATCAATGGCTTACTTCTATCACCATTTTCTACATAGTGCAGCTTAATGCCCTAAGAATCAAATAAATTAGCATATTAAGTAATATTTATTTATTTTACCTTAACTTTAACCCACGTCAGAAATCTCCCCCCCACTATAAATCTCATTTTCTATACTTAACATTTTCTAATATTACGAATAATTAGAAAACAATTCTATAGTTGACCAAATAAAAAAATTATTACATTGTAAATGCCTAAATTCATTTGTCTAATTTAGAGCGTGCAATCATATGTATTTATTGTATGTTCACAGCTCATTAAGCTGATAGAGATATCAGCGTTGTACAGGCCGTCTCTGCTACTCAAGCAAATTACATATCTACAAGGGTATGCATGGCTTTGTCATACTTCACATAGATAAATTTGTTAATTTTATAATATACGCGAGAGAATATAATGTTTAAAAAAACTTATTTCTTCTACGAATAAAAATGACGGTGAACTAGTGATTTAAAAACAAACGCTATGAAGATTAAATGCTATAGTTGCATAGCTCTTAAGGCTGTCTCCGCATAAGGAATGTT
The DNA here is from genome assembly GCA_020055645.1 of Tomocerus qinae. NCBI lineage: Eukaryota > Metazoa > Arthropoda > Collembola > Entomobryomorpha > Tomoceridae > Tomocerus > Tomocerus qinae. Next base: position 32,856,022 of record CM034548.1, read on the forward strand.
CTTGTGTACCACGTTATGTCAGTTTTGAAAAATAAAACCAGTTCAGCGAACAAGTAGTGGGGTTTATAAATATGACCACTACTGCTGGGTTTATTTAACTATTGATTATCTCAGCCCATAGTTGAGACGTATAAATATAACGTCAAAATTAGTCTCCCAAAAAGGAGAAAAGTTGTCGGAACGTGTAACGCTTAATTTAAAACATGTTGTTGAGTATTAAATAAGTGTCGTTTTGTATGAAACGTGCAAATTCCTACTCCAGGTCCGGTACCTTTTGTCAAGATGACCGACTAGAATTTTTGTCATACTGACTTTTGTCAATTCGGTCTAAAAGTCTAAAACCACATTTTTACATTATAATACTTGTATATACTGATTTTAAGTAACAAACTTTAAATTAAAGCTTGCACTCACTCAGTTGGGTAGATTTAATGTCAAAAATTAAAACATTTAAACGAAATGCTATCCTTTTAAATAAGTCCAATAATTATAGCTTCGTTTTCCTGTCAAGACAACCTTAGAGCCAAGATTTAGAAGAGATTGAAAGCTACAAAAATGGATATAGAAAGGAGAGTAAGAAATACTTGCCTGGAGTTTCAGATAAGCATGTCTACCGTAAGAAGTCTCTTGGAGGCAAAGCGGTGGCAGGCTTCGCTCTTTAACATCCCAGAAATGACTTCCGACTTTTATGTATCTTTTATAAAGGAGGTTCAATATTGTAACTGATGCATAAAAAAGTCCAATTGAAAGCACTACAGCCTTTATAGCCAACAATTTGGCCCAGTTTTTTATTGTCTCCATTCTTGTCACTTAAACTTTTCTCACAATCTCTCGTTTTATTTTATTAGAAAACAATAACTTAATACAATGTCTAGTATTGCTAACGCTACTAACAAACAGTCACTAAAAACAATTCTTTACAGTCACAGAGGACAAACTGGCCAGAGAGATTTCACTTTTTCGTCCAGTTAGCAACTAATCCTCTCAATAAGCACAGCAAGAATCTTTTAAAACTTTTTCGTGCCGTCTCCTGTCCATCACTTTTGTAGGTTAAACACAGTACAGTCAAAGAAGCCACTTAGGTAGGCAATATATTTATCTGTCACGTATTATTTGTGACTAGTCTGATAGAATACACAAACTACATTTATTGTCTGCATGTCCTTATCTTATTGGTGGCTCTCACATTTACTTTAACTGGAATACCAACTCAACTATATACTTCAACCCAACTTCTGACCTTTGCCTACCATATCTAATAATACCGTATATTTTACCCGAATGACTAACTACATATATGATAACGATTGTATGCACAGCACTTACATATTACTAATACTATGATATCTGTTCCTAGTTATAAATGCGTTAGAAATATGAACAGGGATGTACCTTTATTTATTTGTTTCTAGAGAGCTTGGTCTAAAGTACAACTACCGCTCATGTTGGTGACTGTATAGCTCATTCGATGCAAACTTTGCATTTTGCACTATTGCAGAACATACACGGAAGGTAAGCGATGGGATTGGACAGGGAAATATTTATGGATAATCTGTGATCCAGGATAACCCTATTGAAAATCCAATGCCCTTTTTACAGCGCAAATGAATTCATCGAATGAGTTTACAGGGGACAATGGCTATGACTAAAAATCAAATCTAAAATACTCTAAAACATTCAAAAACTGCATTAAATTTCTTAATTTTTGTAAGATAGATTGAATAAATATATATTGCATGTATTGTACTCTGTCCTTGAGAATGATTGCAAAAAAATACAAACTTGATTCTATGGACAAACTATAAGCTTATGTGTAGTTTCGTCTTTTAAATTTGCATGTTATATCCAAGCCTTGTTGTGTATAAGGAAAGGTGCTAACTATATAGATAAAATATTTCTCTATGTCTTGCAGTAAACTCTTTAGACAATGTTTATTATCCACATATCTTTTTGTTTCCTGTTCAATGTTCAATTGGTTTATTTACACGACTACTGGATATAGAAACCTATCAACTATAACTGACTGCATAATAAAACCTCAGAAAGAATAATAGCATGATACAAAGTGAAATAGCATGCTTTAACATTTCGCACTTCGATCGAGGTCAAAGTCATTTTCGGTAATGACGAGAGACGCAGACGCCTTGCTATTGTATTATAGTAGTATGTGGCTGCAAAAAGTGTGCAGATCGGATGATGTTTCATCTATTACAGATACTGCTAAATGATGACAGATTAATTGCATATTGCATCGTCTGAGCCACACAACGACATTCATGTATTTACTTATGTCATACATTGATCCATAGGTACATTGAATATAACTCGAATCAATTAACCAGGATGTACACCAGATGAATTCAATCATATCGCTTATGCAAAAAATGGCTAATTAAACCCTAGTGAGAACAATTAAAAGTGCAAACTGGTACAACTAAATGTTTTCGGATTACCATGGAGTCAACAATTTTGAGAAGGTTGAATTATAATTATATGATAAACTATAAGTACAATGAGAACAGAGAAACGATTTAACCAACAAGTGTGCAGCAGCAGCAATTCTAGCTGTTGTGACATTATGAGACCCTGGGCAAGTACCAGTAGTCCTCAGTTTCCAAAGTCAGCATACACTTTGATGGTGTAGGGCAGCAATGTTTTTTTGCGATTCACATACACTTTAAATATTGCATTTTGCACATGCTTGGCTAGGTATTTTTTGTATAACCTATAAGATTTCATCACAATCAGGCACCACAAACAAGTCGGATATATAATTTCATAAAATTAAGTTCTATGGGTTTTATTGCTTTTTGTAGTTTCAACATAGGGTTTTTTAGAAGTGTCAGCATGGGTAAAAATTAGAGGTGTGTGGTCACATACACTCACATTTTACATACAACCGTACATACATACTTTAAATATATATTAATACAGTATAGTATATAATAATAGTATAGATAAAGCTATAATCTGTTATACTGTTTTATGATCACAAATTTTAATTAATTTATTAATAAAAAATCTCTCAATATCTCAAATTTCAATGCCATGAAATTATTTTTCCAATGAAATGAGGCCACATGGTTAACAAGAAAAAGAACTATGCACTTGTAATAATATGTCTCATTTCTGTTATTTGACATTTATTGTGGTCGAAACAAATATTTATTTTTTAATTACTATTGTTTCATGATTTCTTCTTGAAGTTATGTCTGAATGTAAAAATTTACAAACATAATATGCATAATTTAAAAGTTGGGCCAATTAAAAAAAAATTGTTATGCTACAAAGTTTGTAAAGAATTTTCCATTCAAAATTTGGAAAAGTTTTATGTAGAACATCTCCGTTAAAACAACATTATTCCTTATACAGTAAATATGATTCAGCTTAAAATACTGTGCCAATGTGTGAAGTTAGGCTAAAAAAGACGTCAAAATGCCGGCATGTGCATGCTTAAGTATTAATTTCATTGGAGGGTGATATATATTGGATGATAATATCATTTAGGCACATACTCTTCATTCCTATTAATAAAATGACTTTGTTATTATAGTTTAAAACACTTTCAATATTCGGGATCTATTAGCCTTTATGATAAATAATAACTTGATATGGCTTAAGGTAACCAGCTATAGTATGAAAAATGAACTTGGAACTTTACAGACTCTACAGCACGATTTGTGTTCATGCAGATATATCAGTAATAAATTATTGGCAGTAGAGAATGAAAATGTTGATAACGAAGTGAGTGACACTGACAAGTGCCTTATCGTCTGAAGTCTAAACAGAAAATAATATACATGGGATCAAAGGCCATTTTCATTTTCACTATTACAGATACAATAGTATTCCGTTTCTCATTTTTAAACTCAGTATAAACTGCCGTCAGACAATAAAAAACGGTAGAACTTTTTTGAAAAGAAATTTTTTTAACTTACAAAATTCAGAATTGTTTAAATTTGATTATGCATTTTTGATGAATAACAATATCTACAAGATTTATTATAGCATGGCTATTATTTATGAGTTCTTCTTATAGCATGCAAATACAAAGGGGAGATTGACACTTTCGCGGAAATGTTTTGTTTAAAATTGAAAAACGAAGATATCATCAGTTGTTTCCATATTTGCTTCACTTAATGCCATTTCCTAGGAAATCATTCTTCATAAATGGACAACAAACCAATGAAGCCTGGAGAAATAGGTTTTGATTTAAATGCTATTTGCTCTTTTTAAGCAAGCATAGACGTAGAAGGACATATTATGTATATATTAATAGTTTTGGTTGTTGAATTATTGTTATTTATGGGTTAGAAATCTAGGAAAAGATGCTAATTGTTGTAAAATTGTCAAATTGCTATTCCTACTCAGAAAAGATGACACTTTATGATTTGAATGACGCAGGAGGTATGGATTAAGATTAGAATGAAATAAGTTTAACTTTCAATGTTGGTATACTTACATTTAACAAAATTTATTTGGTTGGCTATTATTTAGTACAATATTTGTATTTTAATATAAAAATTCTCACGTTTTCTATCGCGTAGCCAAAGCGTCATACATTTCTGGTTCAAATGTTCCTTTAAATTTCAGTTAACAAATTTAATTGAGCTAGAATCTAATTGTCATAGGCACAGTTTCCTTTAAGAGATTACTACGGTCAACAATATAATATAGTATTTGCAACTAACGTCAAAATATTACAACAAAAGCAAAGTACACTGCGGTGTCAGCGTCTCTGCTTGCAACAAATACTAAATAGTATAGTACAAAGACTGGTGATGTGATTAAAAAGATTCAAGTGTAAATAGATGAAACATGTAAAAGAAAGAATGCCCGAGGCATAAATAACAGTGTAATAGAAAATTCCTGGAAAACGAATGGTTGATGTGGTCACTTTGTATAAGATATCCTAAAATATTATAAATAATTAGCCACTGATTAACAGTGGGGTAAAACACAAACGTGCAACTAGACATATCGATCGATTTGATTGAAACATGGACGAGTAGTAGCTTAAACAACTAACGATGGTTGTTTGATTTCTAAATACATAATCGAGGCACTCTAAACACCATTGGATAAGTGACCTAAAAATATAAATGCTGTGTATGTAAATATATAACACATATACTTATACACTGTACTTTTGTAATGTATTTAGTAGTAGTCACTTACATGCATCACTGAATAACATTTTGTCACAATTATTCAAAAGAGTACTTTCACAAGTTCACACTGGACAACTTAGGTATATCTGAAGAAGGAGGGTACAAGAAAGATTTGTGCGTTCCCGTAGTTAAAAGTACTCCATTTGTATAAATAGATAGCAATCATCACTGGATCATTAAATAGGCATTTGTATTAAACCTACACACAATAATTACTCTCAGCTAACTATTACACGCGTACCTACTACATTTTAACCTTAATATTTACTATAAACTATCTCTCTATATAGTTTAGTAATATGGCCTAAAATAACGCGAGAAGATCCATGCGTATAAATATTGGCAGATTTTTGCTAGATTACTATTAAAGTAGAGTACATTAGAATGGCACAGCGAGTTTAGCTTAATTATTTTGTTTCGAGAGAGTAACTTAATAAAAAAAGAAAATGGAATAAATTTTCTAAGTTTTCATTTGCCATACATTGAGATACGTACTGAGTTTGCTATCAAACTCGCTATTATTACTACATGCGCTGAAGTGATCTTGATTGAAAGGGGTGGGTGTTTTCATATTGATGTAGCCTCGCCCTCCAACCACGACCACCACGGTACGGTCCTGAGGTTCTTTATTCTTATAATGTTGTCTACTGATTGTTTTATTTCCTTTATTATTCGTAGTAGTTGGGGTACTGTGGATACTTTTCAATTCTGATTGAGCAACTTCTGGAATCGAAGGGATTGTCCCGGTGGTGGCTCTCAGAGAGCCATTGTTCGTGGACGTCACAATCATCGAATCACCTATTTGACTATTCCTGGAAACTATTCCCACGCTCTCGTCTGAAGATGCAGAAATCTTGGAATCAACAGACCAATTTGACAAATCAAGAGATCTTGGACGACTCATTCTCATTTTCATCCTCCGATCTAAAGTGTTGATTTTCACGTCAAGATTTACGAGCTCGGGATCACTACGTCGAAGAGCATCGTACAGAGGATCCACAAATCGACCTTCATCTTCCAGACCCCGAACATTGATTAAATTCCCATATAACCCATACACATCGGAGTCTATACTGAATCTTGAAGGGATTGTTCCTCCCCGAGGTAAAGTCTTACAGTTTCTCATAAATACGTTATCCTTTGAGTTCTTTTTCCGGAGAACAACTAGAGTTTTGCTCAGCGCAGAGTTTTCACTCATTGAACCATCTGAGATTTTGACGCTGAGGGGACTATGACTATTACTATTTCCTAGAGGGGTTGTTGCCGTACTATCAATTTCAGGAGACTCTATTTCTGAAGTCCCGTTCACTAATTCTGTTTCTTGGATTGTAACTTTAGGGTGACTGTCCGTTTTGATTTCGTTTGATTGTTTTGCATCGGGAGTGGTGTTTTGACCCGAGTTTTCCTCGAATGGTGGTATACGTGAAGTGTTCCGAGAATCTGGTGTGGATGCAAAACTCGAGTCCTTAGCTGAAGTTGCGTTGTCACGAGCCAATGTAGCCATTGATAAGGCGGGCTGTTTCGTTAATGGCATCAGAAAAGTCACTGGACCACAAAATCCATGGTATGAAACGTTCGCCTTTCCCGTGCTGATTATCGGGACACCTTCCAAACGAGGTAGAGGAATTGTCAGAACGACTCCCAAATTGGTGCCGATCCATAGCCAACCCTTATGAGCAGTGAGACAGGTCACGTGACAACCTTTCTGTCTCCGGAACGAATCACGAACAGTACGAAAAACACTTGGAGCCACGCTCACGTCTTGAAGATGCTGTAAGGTCTCCAAATGGTAGAGACAAACCGTTTCACTGTCTTGTGTTGTTATCCATAGTCCCACTCCAGAGCAGGTCATGTGAGAAATAGGTCCGTTGTGATGCGTTAAAGCCACATTTCTCTGCAATTCATACATTTTCATTGTTATAATTTAATAAAATAAATTTATAATTAGTTCTATAATAAGTTTAATGCTAAAGTAACTCACTTCAATGGTATGCGTCTTGGCATCAATGGTCACAACGGAGTTTCCACAAGACGCGTAAATGTGTTCTCGGGAACCAAACACGGAAGTGATCTTTTCAGAACCGATTTTGATGACTAACTCTGGTTTTAAGACCTTTGGCTCCTTAATTTGGGTAAATACTGCCAAGTTTCCATCTGCAAGACCAGCATAAATCGTGTTTCCGAACAAAGTCAACTTCAAAACGCTGTCTGAAAGAATACAGTGGACGCTGCTCCCTCCTTCAGGATGTGCAGGATCGTACAACATCACTCTGACAAAAGCAATTTACTTGAATTACTTTACCATTTATTTTCATGTGCCATTTTTTATTTTTAGGCATTGTACAAACAATCTTACTTTCTACTGTCAGTGGCTACCCACACGCGACCCAAGACAAAGAGAAAAGCATTGATTTTCTCTTCCACCAAATCAAAAGATGAGACTTCTTTCAAAGTATTTTGTTGAGATTTAAATGCAGTAACGTGTGATGATATTCCATCTGAACTACTGACCCAGAGGTAGTCTAAGATTTTTGAACGCCCTGTAGGACTCACGAATGTGTGCGTAAAGAAGCAACCACATTTGACCTAAATAAAAATAACCAATTAAGTTTTAAAAAATTCTGGATTTTCTCCGACTAAATAACATTATAACTAAATTACTATCAATTGAAGATTTAATTTTAATTTAGATTAAAATAAACTTACTGTCGTCATATAAGGTGATTTAGACAGAGACAAAGCTCGGACAAATAATGGTAATTTATGGAGAGGGTAAGGAGATTCATGAGGGATGTCCCAGGCCGGACTGTTATTGGAGTCCAGGGCAAGTTGAGATAATCTTAATTCTTCGACCCAGTCATTTCGAACAGAAGGACTTTGCATTTGAAAAACCACTTTCTCGCGATTGTTTCCCGTCCCCAACAAAAGGGTGAGACAGGATGAGTCAAAATAAGAAATCTGTTCATCTCTGCAGCGAATTTGTAGCTGTATTTCCATCATCAGTTCTTTGACAGAGGATTCTGTGAGTCCTTCATAGGATGACTTTAAGGAGGAGACTAAAGTTAGAACACGGCTGAGCACTTCGTAATCGTGCATTAAACTCTGCATCTCTTCCAGTAAGGAAATCGATGCGAAATTCCCTTCTTCGACTTTAGGATTTGAACTTTTATTTCCACCGTTGTGTACAAAGCGACTCATTGTTGGGGATATTGAAATATCTTCCACTTCAATATCTTTCACCGGATACGACCATTTGAAAACACTTTTTTCCATCTTGCTGCCACCCGTCTGTCCATTAGACAAAGAGTCTCCACCTTTCCCTTCATTCGAAGCACTACCGTTTTGATTCAACCCGACACAAATCAGCATATCATTCAGCAACAACAATTTACGACACTTTGACTTTGTCACACTCCCACTGTTACCATCAAAGTCTAACTGCGTCACAACGTCTTGTCTCAGAAGAATTCGATTCGGATCATCCATGACAGATCTGAGGAGAACAAATTTTCCACCGCTTATTGATTTTATCGTTTCTCTGAAAGCTTGGTATTGCTCTGACTCTCGTTTCCTTTCGTTAAGCATAGCTGCCAGGCTCTCCAATTGGGTTAAAGCTAACTGCAGTGACATTCTATCGTGATGCTCCTTTGGAGTGTGCTTTAATAAATCCTATAGCACATAACAAATATATTAATACAAACGAGTTGAACATATTTACTATTTCATAAGGTAGAGTTTTACCTGTAAAAGGAGGATGAATTGAGGAAAGCGCTGAACAGGTTTGACCATCAGGCCAAAAAGAGACAGACGGTCGTGGGCTGTCATTTGTTTGACTTTTAAGAAGTCGGCGAAAGCACTCTTTCTCCGGGCTTCAATCTTGGCCGTCTCCATCGCTTGACCGAAATTGTTGATGAATTCAGAGTAGACATCTAAGACTAGGCTCTTTGAAAAGGATGCCACAAATACATCTCCGATTTTTTCGTCGGCATCCCATCTCCTCACGCATTCTGCTAAAGCAATGCGGAACAAAGAGTGGCACTGGAGAATTTCAGGAACACGATGAAAAATAGTAGATATTTTCGAATGGCTTAGTATAGCAGGGTGGCTGCATTCTAACGGCTTTTTGTATTCCTAAAACGCATTTAACATTCAATTTGTAAGCATGGGAAATAATTTCAGAATTTAATAATTATTTATTAGATTGTCACAGTTTTCAGCTGATCTTACATTGACTAGTCTTTGCAGAGCTGCTACGTAGCTATTCTCACTGTGGACGACGGCAGCAACAATGTGCCTTCTGGTTACTTGTTCTGGTGTCAAATCTGGTGGTGGTGGTGGTAGACTCGGCGGTTGCACTTGTCTTCGAGGCCAATACCCTTCCTCATCTTCAATAAAGCTGATTCTCTTCAGATCCTCTTCACTAAGTTGTGGCAGCGTGCTATGGCGGTTGTTTCCAGACTCCTCATTGATACTGACGTGGTTCTTTCTCAGAGAAAACCACCTCGTCAATCTGCTGTCTTCATCCATTGAGTTCTTCGAAAGTGTTTTTGAATGGTTCCACGAATCTCGCCATTTTTCTTTCAACCCTGACCCGCGACGAAATTTTGGAGCCTTCGGCACATCTTGGATCCCGTTCCTAAAATATTAATCAAACTTGTTTAGTCCTTCCTTTATATAATCCCTTTAGTACTATTATCACCTTAGCCACACACCATTCCGAATTATACATGTAAATTATTTCAAATGTTCTACATACAAAATCTATTTAGTACTTGTTATTACAAGCTTTTTAGCACAGGGAGGACTTGCTTTAATTATCATCTGCTTTCACTGGCAGTCATCTTAATCTGATGAGTATTAATTTAGATGCAAATATCGTAATTAGATTTGCCAGCCTACTATAAAATTCTATAGAAATAAGCTCATAACACATTGGATAGTTAGGAGCTGGCAGTAAGAGACGGCGGATACTATTCGTCATGCATATGAATTGCACTTTGCATTGCAAGTACTTACTTACTACACTAACAGTACTAACTACTACTACGTTTTTGGTTACTAGCTGTAGTGTTGTCCTGTGCCCAGAAAAATGGAAGATGTGTACGTGCATAATATGACATGACATGGAACTGAATTGAACAACAGTGCAGGAGGTGAGTCTAATATTGTTTCATTTTCAACAGTAAACTCTCCACGCATTAATAATACAGCTAAACTACATAGTTTGCTTAGGGTTCGTTCGAAACTCTTTTGATTGGGTTGTGTTGCTTGCAGTTACTATGTTATATATATAGGAAGACATGCCTGCCTTTTGTGCACTAACACCGGATGTATCAATATACAGGATGGCTCACAACTCTGACATTTTTCTCCTATGCCATACTTCAGAAAGCAGGAGGACTTCATCACCAAACTACTATGCTATTCCAAAGTGCCTACTACGTATTCCTACTTAGCTACATAATATAATACTTCACAAAGTGCCCTACACTCAAATGGATACATGTGCACTGAATTCCCCGATTTTGCCGTAGTCATCCATTTCCGGTCGCTGAGCTTTTCTAAGCCACTCACATATGTAACACATCATAGGGAAGTATTAGTACCTAGTGAAGGGCACGGGTCACAACCAATCCAACCTACACTTTTGTACTTACAAAAATGATTGTATAGAAGATACATACTTATTATTATTAATAGCTAGATTACCCGGGGACAAAATAATCTCTATGATACAATCCTAGAAATGTTTGACTAATCTTAACTAATAAGATTGTTTATACTTAAGGAAAATATCAAATTTTCAAAGTTTCACTTTTTTCATATTATAAACCATAACACGGTTATATACAAAAATACTAGGAAGGAAACAATTTTTAGACCTAATTAAACTGATATTATGCAACGTATATAATACATTATAATGCATATCACCAGGTAAGTATTTAACATTTTTACTGACATGGATACTTCTACTATGACCTTTTTGGCAAAGGGAGCAAAAACTAACACAAAATGTGCCTATAAAAAGTAATCACTTTTAAATCTTTACAAATCTCTTATGATAGCCAGTACGATGAAGTCGATGAACGACGCCAAGAAGGCAAATTGGCAAAATAATTAAATAAGTCACTACTATGGCTCACTTTTGGATCACCTGGATATTTTTATCTGCACTAAAGATAATAAATATTGGTTAGATATAATAATACATAGTTTCCCTATCTAATGTTTGCAAAAGCCGAATTTATCTCACATGATAACATCAACAGAGCCATCACCCCAAAGGATGCTAGATACTCAACACAAGTCAATTTATTTATATATGAGCACTTCATTTACAATTTTTAACCGCAGGATTAAGGTGTCTTAACCCGACTGATTTTTGTGCCTGTATTTATATTCTCAGATGCACTCTTGATATACACATAGCTAAAATTCCTCCAAGTGAAAATTATAGGAGCGGGATAGTTGATGTGATTCACAAAAAAGTAAAAATCCCAAAGTAAATGGAAAATACCCTGTATTGTTAATTGGCTAAACATACCTCTGTAGAAAAACATCAAACAGTACCATACCCGTGTATCATTCAATAAGTAAATAACATTAAGTTAGCATTTATTAGTACTTAATTGCCTCGACTCAAGTTAAGTGCATTGCATACATTTCTGGGGTACTACTTCTATTCTTATATAATAAGTGTACTTTCATCTTTACTACTTTCCATGCCGTTGCACTACAGCATTATTATGGCAGTCTCACGTCTTAACAGTCCAGTATTATTATAACAAGGGCTAAAGCATATGAGCATATCCAATACATTGAGAGCTATAATAAATGTATTATACTAGTAGAAAAAGAATACGCGTTAAGTAAAAATAAAGCCCACGGATGGATGCCCTGCTTAACTGATGCAACGTTAGTTATCCATCCGTCTGTAGTTGAACAATGTATTAGAGTGCACATGTTGAAAAAACATTATCAAGTTGGGTATTAGGACATTATTCTGGGCATCTCATTGTTCTGATCTCATGGCAAGCTAAGCTCTATGGATGGAGTGCATTGTTGAAGGAGGGAAGAGCAAGTTTGGTTACGTATTTGAGTTTCTGTCGTGAAGGATGAGTCATGCTGATCGTACATACAGATAGGTACATGATAAAATATAACGAACAACCCTTTGGAACACAATCATGGGCGAAATGTGCTCATAACTCGCACTGTGTAAGTAACACGCCAATATTAGTACATAACATATCCTTCAATGCGGAGTATTACAAATACGGATTGTATAATATATGGTAAGTACTTACAAGTAGGTAGTAGTAGTGCATTGTAGTATAGCTGCACTATTGGGTACCATGCAAAAAATATTGGCATGCTCAAAGCAAGGCCACATTGGACTGTAAAACTCTTGTGAGAAAGCGAGAACTCAATACACTAATTGTATCATCGCCTGTTTGTAGAATATTTTTAGCATATTCATCTTCAGACGGTTTTCTATTTCTTTTCATACTGGATGAGAGAGTAGGAGTTATAAGATTATATACGATTAAATGATACCTAATAAATATACATAAGATTATGGTTATCAGTGGTAAAAATAAGAAACAAATATGGTTGAGATAAAACATGCAAAAATGCTAAAGTGAAAAATAGTAATTACAATAAAAAAGTATGATAACGATGGACGACAATTCGTTGAACATTTAGCTATAGGTCAATATTCACATGGTCATATTAAGAGCTCGCCTAGAAAATGCCCTACACGATGATGTTTGTGTCATGCGATTTAGTCATAACAAACTTGGTTAACAACCGTGCAAAGTTTCAAAGTGCCAACTGATGCAAGTACGGAGTAAAAGTAATGTTTATTTACAATGTCAATACTATTTATACACATTGTAAAATATAACGAGTTTGCCAACTACCAATAAAAATTTAAACTTTTGTCGGCTTGTTGCATCTAACACTGCTGTCTTTGTAAATGGTTGCAGAGAAATGGAATTATTAAAGCAGTTAAGTTTAAAATAGGCAATTCATCTTAAAATATAAATACATTGGGCTGAACGCTAAATTAATTCCGGCTATTTCGTTTACAACTCTCGTTTACAGTTAAATCGATGAAAGCGTCCTAAGAAAAAGAGTACATGAAAGTACATACCTTATGTCAATGATAGGTCCATTGTCTGACTGTTGTGAGGTAGAGTTTATATGGTTAATGCTTGCCGAGTGTGCACTATTGAAGGTAATGTCGATATCATCATCAATCGTTTTGGTAGCACACAATCTATTTTCCAGTCTAATAGTTTGTGTTGATGTTATAAGTTCTCCAGTGATTTCCGATGGAATGGCCAGCTCAGTGAGCGAGTCGGGTTCCGTGTCCGAATCTGCAGAGTACCAATGTTCTTCTGGAGCTGCAATAAAGTAAATGGAGAGTTAGCGCAAAACAAACTCTAATTTCACTATTTGAACATGTCCAAGAACACTAAAATATTTTATCGATTGTACGATCACTATTTCACTTACTATCAAGGATAAGCTCTGACATTTCAGAATGATCACATAAAGTAGTCATATTTACATGCACACAATATCAGGGATGTGGGATAATGTGAAGAAATGGCACATTTGCGCAGCAGGTCGACCATCAGATTAATAAAACACGGATAGTGCTAGTAAGATATGGTCAATAACAAACTGTTAAGCTGCTTAGCTAAGTAGTAAATAATATGGCCGCTATGCAGGAAGGATCTAAAAATAGGGTGACACTTGCTCTATGGATAGTTGGCGAGAGATTGAAAATTTAGGCACATTTTAGTAAAAGGAAGGAATCGATAAGATAAATGGACTTGTGGAAAGCAGAACAAAAGGATGGGTCTCGTCTCGTCGGAGTGATCAGATGAACTGATTGCATTACTGGAGTGGAGACCCTATAGAGAGGATCACAGTGTGTGTGGCACGGCTAAGTGCAATTTAGCGAACAACCGATTTGTAAGTAGATTGCATTATTATGGCCTGTACTATAGTAAAGCCTTCAAGGTTATGAAAAAGAAAAAAGGATAGTAAGCAAGCTCAGCATTTATTGCGAATGTTTTGTACGACAGTGAAGAACTAGTCGCATACATCATGTTTAATGCATGAGAACTTGACTTGAAGACATCTACACATGACACAATGTGCACATTTGTTTCTAGCTCTGCATATTATACATGCGACCTCCTTAGTCTTTATTGGAATACTTGATAAATGTGAAGGTAAGGTAGCTAGGAGCTATGCAACCCCGAGAAACCCGACTGACCCGATTCCCCCTAACTAACTCACTCGTCAGCTCAAGCATGAGCCAGAATAATAACTCCTGTCCAGTACATTATGCACTTACTCCTTCCTACCCGCAAAACTCTTGCCAGGCAAACTAAATAAGCAAAACGCAAACTTGAAAGTGAATAACACTTTGACTTACCATGATGGGGTTTATTTATGTATACACCAAATGTAACGTGTAGCGGGGATCCGCCCGTACTCTATATATGTAATAGCTTTCCAACTAAATTACTTTACAGGGATATTATAAATAATGCTATAGTAATCGAATGGAAACTACTTATTAGTGCATGCAAACTGACCGTAGAAGTAGTACGCTAGTACGTAGGATATCAGGGACGCTTCCCTACCACTATTGCAAATGCATTATATAATCGACACAAATACTGCAAAACTACCTACTGGATTGTTTAGTGCAAAAATATTGCTCAGCATGGCATGAGTATTGGTCATAAAATAGAAAAGGGAATAGAAAATGCTAAATATATTTATGACAGAACTGGAATGTAAACAAAAAGAAGGAAAGGATAACCAATTTGTGGCAGATAGCAAAGGTCATACAACAAGTCTCACGCAATTTACCAATTTGTTTAATTCTGATAGCAGTATAGTAGATATGCAATTAATTATCATTGAAACATTACAAATTACTTATACACTGAAAGATACTTTCGATATCAATTATGAAAAGCAGGATGCAAAATTCTATCGCTAAACTTATTTTCTTTTACAAAAAATCTATATCCGGTGAAAGGAAATATTACATGAATTGAGTTTACTCTAAATAGGGGAAATAAGGTAATAATTTGGTAATGGAGAGTGAAAATATTGAGAGACAATAGAATAAAGAGTAAGGAGCGGATGTCGTATAGGTACAATGCCATTAGAGTCAAAATCTATGAGTAGATCTGTATTAACCACCTGTTGCACGGAGCTCATCCATGGAAGAAGAACGAGGTTTCGTGGCTGCACCCACAATGGGTAGCTGAGCAGTAATAATTTTGTTTTCGTCCATACATTGGCTACCAAACTGCTTTGGAAACTCCTGATGTGATGTGGATTGTGGGATGGCGGTTGTCGACAACGTTTCTGCTTGTGAACTGCGGTTCAAACGAGTACACTCCGAAGGGATTTCCAGTTTCTTACTTTTATCTGTGAGAAAAAATTAAATTCTTTAGATATTATCCAATAGTATAATAATACCCCATTCCATTACATAGTATTTCACAAATATTCCTTTACTACTACTAACTGGAGTATTTATTTAACACTTAAAGCTACAATTATATTTTATCAGTACTGTATTTAGAAATCGATTTCGGTGGGGGCTATGATATCATAGGACAATATCTATTAGGCATAATCGGGCGAAGCGCGAAAATTTTTGGCTTATTTTGTCTAAAATGAGTCAAAAATAGCCTAAAAATCACATAAAATCGCGCGAAGCGCGAAATTTTTTGGTATTTTGAAAAAAATTTTCCTTTTTTCTTGGATTTCGGGGGGGGCTTTAGCCCCCAAAGCCCACCCCCTCAATACAGCCTTGTATTTTATAGTCGGATACCATAACACTACCGCTACAGATACCACTACTATAAGTTGTGTATATGCAAACAATGCAAATTGAACAGATAATAAAAATATGTAGTTGTATTTAATCGTTAATATGTATGAATGAAATTCAATTGTATTTGTACTGAATTGATTGATAGCAGGAGTAATGAAATGGCACGATTGCATTGCCATACCTCAAAATAGTAATATCGATAAGATTATTTACCTTTTCAATCGATTTACAGATTATGGCAATTTATTTTTATCAATGAACCAAGAAACAAACCATTTGCCATTTTAATATCCGTGATTAATTGCGTAGGCGGAAATGTTGTCTAATATTTTCCAAGGCACGTTCTCTCTCTACTGGAAATCCGTTTCAGAGATTATGTTAATGAATTAGCAGTGATATACTTTTACTATTATTTTTACAAATAAACAGGAATAATATTGTTATTATTGAAAACAATATCATTTTTCGGGTATTTTAAAATTGGGAAACTTTAACTCGTAAGATAAAACAAAATATTAAAGATTCTTAAGAAAAATATGTCTTAGGGCATTAAATGGTATAAAATGATAGTCTGGCAATTAATATAATAACTAATGCGTATATAAATCTCTAGTAGATGGGTAAACGTGTTTGAATGTGAATAATGACGAAAGTCAACTCCTTTTTACTTAATTTCCTATTCAAATTCCAAGTTAACATTGAATTGAGACAAGTTGACATTGATTCAAAAACGCACAGATAGGACAAGAAGAAGAGATACTTTGTGTTTTGTTGTGTTCTGATGCCAATTGATGTTGACTAATGGTTTGGGTTTTTACTCGATAGCGTAGTAGAGATGTTATGTATCATACACAAATGTAGCACAAAGCAAGACACGAGAAGACAAAAATTTTGATTACGTTTGTAACGAATTTTAACCTTGACTTTCGTTTAGCGAGCCAAACAAAACATTATGGGAGTGCGATGCCAGATCTTATGTAACGTTGCGATCTCCTTTGGGCAACTTTTCACTTTCGTTTAATTAAAAACGTTGACCAATTTGCAAAAAGTTTGTAGGATCACTTAAGTCGTTTCGTTCGCAAAAAAATTACCGAGTCTAATAATAGTGACTAATGAAAAAAGTCGATAACAAATGGCTGTCACATTTTCGTAAGAAGATGTATATAGAACTAATACTGTATGTGTGGGTAGTAAGTTAAAGTGTGTAATGAATTGCGTAAGAGAGAATTAAACGAAGCACCGCTACTAATATGTGTAGATAGGATTGAATTTCATGTTGCTAATGAAGAACGAGGCTAGTGAGTCCAGCCAGGTCACTCAATTCTTTACTCAGACACAGATCCACACTCGAACCAAAGTTGACAAGTAAAGCCCAAGCTAATAAACACTGTTATTGCGTAGTCCGTGTAGTACTTGTGTTTAGGTAGTGACAAATAGAGGAATACTACTAAAAACAGAACACACAAGTCACAACTTATTAAATTATCAGGACATAAAAGCTAATAGAGAGACACGGTATATTTAATATTGAGCTAAAGAGCGTAGGTAATAGCTAGATGGTTATCTAAGAGTGGAGCTTATACGAACAAAAGAGGGATATTCTAGAAAGACGAAGCGAGGATGAGGCAAAGACAAGAAATAATCCACCCCTTGTCTTCCATCCAATTGTACTGACTGAGTGAACTGCAGAAAATACATTACTCCAGGCACTATTTCAGTTTGTTCGGCTGGATATTCATGTCTGACGATCCTGCCTGCCTCTTCCTCAGAAATTCATGCACTACTATAGAGAATGTTCCTCTTACTCAACACTCCCTAACTAACCAAACACTTTTCTTACACATCCTCCACTTCTTTATATCTTACCTACACAGATAATCTCTGTCTCTAAAGGTATATACTAGTTACTGCATTTATTATCGTTAGAAAGTAAGTTAACTACTTTATATGTAACACACAGCCAGCCAGCTTGGTACATAACCTTTGGGACTCTCTGCTCTAGCTTGTAGAGTCTTTAACTAATGTTAAGTAGTAGTGAGACTGGCAATCCTCTACTCTACCATTGTACAAAGGGGGATTATATAACATTTTGTCATGATGGCTAGAAAGGCCACATCTTGTATGTATGCATGCAGCGTAGTATAATAAAACCAGTATGTATAATAGATATTTTATTTAGCCATACATTCACATGTGTACTTTCTTATGCTGTGAGATTAACTATACCTATATAGATACTCACTAGACTACTACTATGCGTGAGTAATAAGAGAGTTATACAAGTTACTTATGCTATGGAGTGAGGCAAGGGAAGACAGATTTTTATACATTGATACTATCGTATTACGTAGCAACTTGGGTTCGGTCTCTGATGTCTTTCTAACTATATATTATAAGTAACCCAATGCTAACTATTTTTTGGACTTTATACTTTTACTCCTTATTATTATTTAAAAAAAGTCATGCCCATCACACCGTCATAGAGCCATGGCATATCAACATTTATCATACTATACCTACTCAACAAGTCATACAACACTTCTAGCACAAGAACACCATAGAAAATAAACCATTTGCTTGCTTTTGCTTTAGGCTTATTGCTTTTCCTTCACTCACGGACAATGAACAGTACAAATCTTGGAAAATAATAAAATATTAATGTACACCGTACTATTTCTCATACCAACCGGGCTAACTCATACTACTTGCAAATCGAAATCTTTCTAATTATTACTAAAATGGGTCATAATAACAAGTTGAAAAAAGGAACAGAGAAAGATGAGAATTTTCTATAGTGTAGAATACCTACAATCAAAACCTTGTATATGCAATATTTATCCACTTGAGTAAAGACTAGTCCAACAGGCTAATTATTTATTTCCTTTTCCAGTAAAAATATTTTAATTGGTATTATTATAGTAAGTATAGAGTAGCTTATTAGAAGGATTACGGTATGCCCAGAGTGTATTCAGAATTTATACATGCATAAATATTACGTGTGTGTCTATCTAAGAATTATATTAGGTTTTTCATCAGTTTATCCCTCTCATCTCCCCTTTTCACACAACGCATATTATCTCTCTATGTACTACAAGATAAGTAGAAGGATGAACGATGCTACGCAGACGAGTTGTGATTTATAAACCCACTAACCACTAACAGTAACTACATAATATATCATGCATTTTATAGGTACCTACATGTACCACAAGTTTACTGTACACTACACTCGTGTGCATAATATTATAATATTTATGCTAACAAACTTACAATTATTTATATGCACTTACGTAAATATCTTAAGATAAAACTAGGATTACTAGAGCATTCGCAATTAGAGCAGATTTGTGTATAGAGAGATAACAGAGGACAAGTAACTGTCTTTACCATATACTGATAATAATGCTGCTTTTAATATTTTTTTCAATGGTAGTTCTATTAATAAGTGTACAATTAAATACACATGGTTCGCTATCACTGAGATGACGCTAAAAACTTCAAAGAAATTATCGGCGAATGATTTAATATCCTGTCTGCATTGTGCAACTCAAAGGATTTAAAGAAACCAATACATTGAAATTATTAATAGCTTTCATATGTGTCGATTTTATGAAATGTGATTCCTTTTTATAAATAGGCTCTTTTTAGGTTAATACAATTAATATGTATTTCAAGGAATTTGAGCACAAGTACGGAAAATCAACGACGTAACAAGAGATACTGGAGAATACTGGATATTATATGCGAGGAGGCAGAGGCACAATGAAAAGAAGGACTGTTTATGATCTCTGACTTGTTGAGTTGCAACGTAAGATGCTCCGTTTATTGACTATGTCATGCCGAGGAGCAAATAAACACAAACACATTTCTTTCACGGAAACTCTTTAGAGATGAAGTAAATGGGAGAAATGATCTATGGATGTTGTGTGCAAGATTTGTCTCTATTTCTGATACTGAAGGTCAGCCAAACACAGCAAAGTAACGATAAATAAGTAAACTAGCTAACAACTTTGCACGAACACTTATCATCTTGTTTGAATTTTGCATAGGGATTTCCTTATTATTAACTGTCAAAATTCGTAAGTTTGTTCAAGTGAACTTAGAACGTGATAAGTCGAGAGTTAAAAAATCAGTTCATAGGTCATCCTTCAATTGGATGTTTCATACTTATGAGAGCCCATTCCTAGAATGCCTACACAAATATGCAGATTACTACCTATCTGTGGCTGTAAATTATGGAAAAATATGAGTATTCGTTCTTATTTGCAAAAAAAGATTTTCCTTTCAACGACTCTGTAACTTTTCTATGTTTTGACACTTGTTTTGACTGTAAGTTGTTGCTGAGTATTAATAAACGGTTTAAAAATGGGCAATGGGTAAGTTTGCTGTGAGTTAAATTTAAAAACAAATATTTTCTTACCATGTTTATTGAGAAAAGGCAGTCTCATGAGATGCTCCCTGATTTTCCAGTGAGGAATTAGTGAGTAGGAACGTTGGTAGCGAGCTTTTAATCCTTTTCCACCGTTTAGCGACAGGGCAGATTGCTCAGTTCCAATACTACTTTTAAAATTAGTGTCAGTTGTCAGAGATCGATCCAACTTTTTCTTTCTACTTGTGGAGCCTATGCTATTGTATGTAGATGTATTGGTAGGTATGGTGGATGAGGTCACATTTGCACTATTGTTCTGAAAAATGTTTGCATTTGATTTAGCGTGCTGTTGGAAATAGTCATGACGAGGAATAGTATTCTGACGAAGATTACATTCGTGATTTTTTAAGTGATCACTTTCACTTTTGCAACAATGGGGTAATGTATTTGACCCGTTAAACTCATTCCCGCAACTACAGCGATTTCTTATCACATCACTATGACAAAAACTATTAAGGTCTCCTGATTGCGATTGTGATTTGACTTTATGCTCGTTGCAAAAGCAATGGTCTTTCATCGGAGCTTTAACAACTGTTTTTGGAATGTAGTGCATTCTACTCGGTAGCGGTAGTTGTCTCAGATCCGACAATTTCCCGAGCTCATTTTCGTAGCTTTTACTCCTCTCTTCAATCTCTGTCGTTGATCTGATCAACAAGTTCTCCACTTCCAAATTCAACTGATCCAGCACACGATCGTGTCTTTGTTGAACTTGAACCACCTCTGCTAAAATATCATCTGTGCTGGAAAAACTTTTAAAATGGTACGGCCCACTCGGCCCTTGGTTGATATAGCGAGCCACATCTCGGATCTCTTCGTATTCATTCTCACTGCTCCCACTTGTGCTTCGAGAATTTGATTTGTCTCCTCCAAATGCATTAAAAGGAGGTTTGTTCATTGGTGAGATTGTTGACAGTAACTCTGGCTGATGACACTGCACGGCTTGAGACACTGTCATATCTTCCTGTATCTTAGAGTCATACACATACGAGTAAGGATCATACTCTAATTGTTTCACATTATTCCCAACCGCATCACTCCCTCCGACAAATTCCTTCCCATTAGTGAGATTCGGCATATTATTACAGTTTGTTTGCTTGAGATCTTCTATATATCCTTCATCCAAAACACCGTTCACCTAAAATAATTATTTTTTTCATTAAGTATTCTTATACAGATCATATTGCTAAAAATATGTTCAAAATTCAACTTACTGAGAAATTGTTCATTGGAAGTTTCTCTGGTACGGAAGGTAATTCTTGGGAAAATTGAGGTGGCTGCTTAAGGAAAAATTGATTTGCAGTGGTATTATTGGGATGATTCGGTAAAGGAAGCGGGAGACCGTAGTGATGATGATCCGGAACGAAATACTGCTTCTGGCTGTTGTAATATAAATTGCCTTGCATTGCTGGATGTTCTTGGGGATGGTAGTGGTATTGGTTATCCATAATTGGACGGAAATTAAACTCTGAGGCGACATTCGGATGGAATTGCTGGATGTGTGGGTCAATACCAATACCTGATGAATTTATTAACGGTGGTCTTACAGATGATGTCATCAGAGTGTTCATACTAAGATTATTTGCATTATTATAACGGCTGTTGAAATTATGATTTGGCCCTGGCACAGAAGAATTCTCCCGCCCGGTTGTCCCATTTCCATTAAATGCTTTTCGGTATGGAGACGCTGTATAGCGCACAGAAAATGGCCAACTCTGCGTGTCTTCCATTCCTCCATTGAAAGACATTTTCGGTTTCTGTAATAAAACATTTATTCCTTTAAAAACCATCCTCAAAACTACATGCAAATGTACTATTAGTACAATTGACCTATTTTTAATTGCATTTATCACATCAAAACAAAAATTAAATAATTTTAGGTTACTAAGGTACAAATTAAAATGAAATACAATTTGGAATTTAACAATTTTTTAAAAAATTTAACCTTGCGTAAAAAAATATTTATAAGAATACTATTAAAAAATTTCTAAAGGTCATTGAAAGTCAAATAATGTCCACTAATTCGTTGAATCCATGAATATCTATGGGAAAACAAAAGACTTGTCGTGACATTGGCATTGAGAGTGACTTCTTACGTAATGTCTCATTATGTCTCATGTCATCTCATAATCACAAGCTGTGATTCACAACCATAACAAAACAAATAAATAATTGCAGCTGACAAGCAGAACCACACTTTGCTATCAACTATCTGTTTGCTGATCTCATTTTTTTGTTTGCTGTGAACATACATGCTTTGAATTGCTAGTAAAACTGTAAATATTATTGCTTGGTCATTATGAAAATGAACAAGATTTGGATAAAATAAAGGATTTTACAAATTTCATGAGAATTCACAAAATTCATGATGCAATTTGATATAATAAAGTTAAAGGTGAAGTAATGCCTGAAAAAAGGGATTTTTTATACAAACGGACTTACCAATTTATTAGGGAACTTGTCTAAATTGTAAACATGAGTGAGTAAGAGACAATGGGGGACATTTGGACGGAATCCGTTTCGCTTAGTGAGCAGTTAAATTAAGAGTTAAATTCACTTTTGCTCATTTCCTAGAGAGTTTTTAACAGGCATATAACTGGTTAACAATAAAAGAAGGATTACAATTTGCAAGGAGAACCAAGTTCAACGTTATTGGCGTAACTGTCAGTTTGTTTAGGAAATATCCTAACTGTGACAACTGTTAACTAAAACCATCAGTGGTTAAAGATCAAAAAACATTTAAAGAAATTTAAACTTTTTAAACAAGACGTGGCCATTTGGCCAGTCACCTCAGACACAATTGTACTGCACACTGCACTCAACTACTCCTTGTCTCTATACCTCTATAGCGTTACAGTTGTATGAATACACACAATACATTCGTACTCTCAACTAAACTACTCACCTTGCATTGCATTACCTATAAGCAAGCAGGAGCACAACAAATAGGTAAAGGTAATCTACCTGCAAAGGTAGGAAGGTAGAAAATTAGCTACATAAGTACATATCGGTATCTTCGCTATACCTACACAATAGTCCTACTAATATTATAATACACTCTCGCATTAATAAGAGCTGTCTGGGAATGGGCGCAAAGTAGACGTGCGGATGCATTCATGCAAAGTCATTTCAACCAGAGAATATCCAGCTTGCCGTAGTAAGGCAAATACTGAGCTAATGCTAATCTTCTTTTACAGCATGAGACTTTACTCTACATAGAACTCTCCATCCGTTAGCCTGCATACATTAATTAAAATAAAATAGTTACACTTTCATTTTGGCAAACCAAAACTATACCACATTAGAGATGTTTTTAGGGTATTCAGCTTACATTATTAAACATAGGATTATAACAAATTTCGGTTTATGTCTCATAAAGAGTGTCTCCATTACCTGTATATCTGCCAATAAATACTTAAGAGGTTTTACTTAATAAACATGTAACATTATTACATCAGTACAAATATCTTTTACGTTTCTACCTTTACATATACATTTATATGTATATTTAAGTATTCCAGGATTAAATTGCTACAAAGATGAGCGCTAATAATATTGCATTAAATTCCAGTTGCTATTTATAGACAAACTAGCAGCAAACCTAGCACAATGTGCTAAAAAATGTTGAAATCAGTTCTAGCGGCTGCGCATTGGTCGACTTTCATTAATAGACATGTGGTTATTTAGTAGAGCAATAATTGATGATGCATAAACTTTTTGAAAATAAAAGGAAACAAGCTTATCATTACAAAACGATACGGACATAATACATCGCACATACAAGAATACTGGCAGAATTCCATGCGCTTGTCCCACTAAACGTTTATCAAATGGTATAAAGACTGTAGAATTTATTGTGAACAGAAACGTTTTTCCCAGACAGCCCTTTATCTCACATAGGTACTCATAGAATACAAACGAAACGAACATCACAGAGAACATTTATTACTCCTACCTTAGGTTTACCTGTACTGTACTTTACCCTGTGAAACAACCAAGTTACCTTTACGTTAAGATCGTGAATCTATGTAAGTACATTAATATCTGGCCGTTGCGTTGCGTTGAGCGTTGAAGGGAAAAACCTTCGACTTGGGTTTAGTCTTTGTTAAGTTTTTTGTTCAGTTTAACAGATATAATAGAAATTATGTCTATAAAGTCTGAACTGAACTAAATGAATTGTTAAATAAAAACTATTTCTATCTCAACCGAGTACAGAATATTTCCATTAGAGACAGAATTTAATGAGAGTTTCATTAGATTTTCATACAGCTAATATAATTTTCATTTCATCTGTCAAGCAGCATGAGTAATACTTACTTTAATAATAATTATAGTTTCACATCACATAAATCTTGTCTATATGCTATTTCATAGGCATGTCTTATATAACAAGCTAATAATTATACTAGTACATAATTTTATGTCTAACTTTAACAAAACGTTATGTTGCTACAATTATTTTAGTTTCATGTATCCCAACTATTTTTGAGGCAGTAGGAATTCAGTTCGTCTATGAGAAGTAACACGCTAAATGATTATTAACATTGACGTTCTACTTGATGTGAGCACGAGTTGCATATAAAATAATCTCATGGATTTCAAAGAAATTAGAATAAAGCATTCCTCAGCTATAATTTCTTTCGAAAGGAAATTATTTTGTTAAACGGTAGGTTTATTTTAGAGATATTTTAGAGAAAGGGGTTCCTGTCAAAGACACTTCTGTAGTAGTAGATAGAGAGAATGCCGAGGATTTAGCAGGAATTTTGTCCAATGTTGACATTTTTGTTTTCAAGTGCATTGTCAAGTTGAAGAGCCTTTAGTTAACTAGTATATAGGTACAGGAGTTGAGAGGTGAGGCATTGAATTGTGGATATCATATTTATTATCGTACTGTATATAATAATAGGGGAATAGTGAAGTGTTAACCCTTCTTCGAATAGCCAAGACCAACTCGTTCAACAATTTGGGCTTATAGGTATTATGTCTGTTTGTTACGGTATAAAACATTGCATGCCAGTTGAATACCTTTTCTCAGCTATAGTCCAACAGATGTATTTCTTCTTCAGCCATTGAGGGAGACGGTAGCCAGCCATCACACAATGCATTTCTCACCTGGCCAGAGCAAACAACGCAGAGAGCATCAACAAGACGTTTCTTTCTTCAAGGAATGCTATAGGCCGAAGTGCTGAGATGACCATAATATATTATTACCTGTGTTATGCACTTAAGGCCCATTATGCTAACAATACAAAGCTTATGTACACTTATAGACATAGGTACAATACAGGTATACCATACCTAATGAATAATAATGATGTGGATGTATCTACATTATACCTGCCTACAGCTAAATACTTTTTCCTTCTCGTATACTCTTTAACAATAGCTTGGGCTTTCCTACATGCATCTTACTACTAGGCTCGGCATATTATTTACATTACGTGAAGGGATACGACTTGAGACTTCTAGACATTGACGATTTTTAGTGCGCTTCTGAAAATCAGTTAGACTGGTTGCTTCCAGAGGGTTTACGTTTCAGTAGGAGAGGCTACTTGGGGCTGGTTTCAATGAAAATGATTGAAACTATTTTGTTTAGAAAGTATCATCTGCATAATGTACAGATAGACATATTGATAATTATCCATTATACTTGCTGGCATTATTGCTATGAAAAATAATTTATGATGCATGTACCACTTTCAACAAAATACTATATCCTCTCTCGCACTAGAGCTCATGTGATTTATTTGGATTTAAGTAATTGAAAAAAAGCTGAATATGCCACTTGTTCGTACTTATTGTCTTAACTGTATAGATAACAAATAGTTATTTATTGCCCGTAATCAGCAGAATTGTTCCTAGTAATTAATTCTTGAACTTTGACTAATGCTTACACTTCGATTACGTATTTGGACTAATATAACTTTGTAGGCGTATTAAAAATTCCACTCTCTGTTTTACAAAGGACAGAGAATGCTCAGCCTAGCTGTTGTGTAATGTGGGAAATTAAAATTAGAGTATGAAATATGATCACATTAGCATGCACGATGGTGGAGAATGATAAAGTAGAGTGATAGCTATTGTACTTATTGGTCTTGTCTACGTATGTTGTGGATGGTCAGACAGGTTTTATATGGACCTTTCCCCATTGTGCTACTATATTAACTTTCTTACAATTACTCACAATCAGAGGAGCTTGATGCATTTATTGTCAGGAATGTGTCTAACCTAGTAATACTTGTCCGTGCATACTTACCTATTTATAATGTAATGGAATATGATTATACCGTGATAATACTGATAATAAATTCCCATGCAATACTTACCACGCATAAAATAGTCACTCGCAATTCTTGGGATGAGAAAATGCAACTCTCTTTAGAAATATTAGTACAAGTGGTTGGTTTATTTATAACGCCTACACCGGCCGACGGCTTTGTGCATTTGCATGGTGACCTCCAGTTGAAAGAGGATTAGAAAAATTTTCCGGATATGTAGCGGAATACTAATTAAGTAATATTATAATATAAAATTGGAGCTGCATTTGCCTGGGAGCAAAGTCCGTAGTCATGACATTCGTATATGGCAATACAACCAGATGAACTATGGAAAGGACTATATAAGGACATATGAGAATGCATTTCAAGAAATCATTAGTTGGCATCATCGCAGATTTTTTATAAAAGGATATGGCGACACATTGCAATATTATTTTATTTTACTTTTGAGGTTCAACAGTAACAAGTTTGATTAGAGAAAGAGGGATTTTTGTTCAATTGTTGATGCAGAGATTTCCAACTTGATCTTTCCGTTAATAATTTCCAACCAATGGGACTACAATAAACAGAACGTAGAAATTCAACTCTTATAAAACATATGCACAAGAATTGTTGACTAAATAGAACTACTTTTTCTTAACTGTAAATTAGAAAGAATGAAACGAACAGGTACTGTAAGTGGTAATACGAATTTAATTACGATATTATTAACGACAAAAAAGGTCTTTTACTACAGAGCAGAGTTAAGGTAAAAGTACAGAGACTGACAGAAATGTTATAACTTTAAAAATTACACAAAAGTATAGTGATTCCTCATGGGAACTGTGGATTACTTGGATTAAACGTTACCAATAATATTGTAATACTTTTTATTATTTCAGAGAAATATTTCTTTTTTTTCTTTAGAATAAATCGCAATAATTCCTTATGTGTATTAGTAAGTATAAAGAAAGTTAGTCAATGACTTGACCAAAAATACAAATGTTTAGATGTAAATATAAGTGAGGCAAACACTCCAAATTAAACAGTCTATACTTTTAAATTGGCCTTTGCTAATTGCTCCGTATGCAGTGCATCACTATGTAATATTAGTAATAGTACGAAAATGAGTACAATACATATTATTTAGGACACCGATAATACAACTCTATGTCCATCACAATCACATATCAAACAAAATTAAAATATGGATAAATGTACCGTGTAGGTACTCACAATTAGTAAATATTTAATTTGTTGCATGTTGCATGCCATATGAAATTGTGTAAGTAATTCATGAATAATCCTTCCCTGCAACCCTTTTTGTTAGATTCCTCAGATTTATTGCGAGAGAGCACCGTTTAATGGTTTTTAGTGGAAGTTGTAGCAACAGTGTAGGAATTTCTTGCAATATTTGTTTAACGGATCCGCATTTATTGCAATAATATTTTGTTTGATGAAGGTGTGTAAGTTATAGTGTCAAATTGACAACGACGGTATTATTTTGTGATTCTTTAGTCTTATGTGTTTGTGTTGGGTGACGTGTAGGTAGATGAAAGAGTTTGGCAAGGAGTTAAATTGCTACGACAATACATAACGACATAGAGAATTGATTTATATTGACATATGGACGATATAAACTCGACTTTCTTATCGTACACACAATTTTGTCATTTATCTACATATATCAGTATTGGTTTACCCTAACAGTAAGCAAACATTCATAGATATCATGGGTTTTGTGGTATACAATTTTGTGTTTGCTGAGCACACCGAAAAAACACTTTCATCAAAATGTCGGCTACAAGCCCACGTACAGCTTATCAAATAGTTGATTTAAAATTAGTGATTAGTGATATCAACATTAAGTAGCATTGATCATTTCGCGACAATGAGCCTCAAATTGAATTGATTCTTTACATTTTAATGGTTTCTCTGTTTCTCATAGGTTATTTATACTTAGCTATAAATGTATTACATTATCATGATTGTATATGTACAATATGTACCTCTGAAATTCAACTGAGCTACCTCCATTGAATCATCACTACGAACTAGGGTATCATAATTATCTCAGTTAGGTAATTGCGCTTTTGTGTTGTGTCGTTGACTATATCTATCTATGTTTAATGATTTTTGAAACTATTTTATCCCTAAGCAAGTATTAATATATTGATTGATAGATTTGTGTGTATACAAAACATGGTAGTGTCAACCCATACGTACTATTATTTAATTGAGTTTATGTAATAAAGCGGAAATCAAACACAAATGACATAACATGCATGGGTAAATGTGCAACGAGTTAAAACAATGCGGACAATAATATAATATTGACAATATACAAATACAAATTATCTGAATGGACGTAGATCTCTTAATTAATCCCACGTACTTAGCACAAATGGTATATAGGTACTGTCTACTCTATCAGGAGAATTCTTTAAGGACTCAACACCAAACTACTACTCCAGATTACAGTATCGACTCTGTATTAACAAGAGGTGAAAGTTTTTAGCACTCTTTCGATACTTTAATAGGTAATATTTTAACAGCAGCGATTAAATTATATATTTAACTGCATTGCTTTTTTTTCTCACAGACAAAATCATTAGATAAGCTTGGAAAATAAGTGAATATAATATATTGAATTTGCTTATCAATAAAGGTTAAGGGTTGATTTTGCACTTGAGGTATTTTTCATGACCACCTCCAACGATTGGATCATTAAGAATTTTTTCATTACCTTAGATCTGCAATTTAGTTTATAATTCTTTGTACAAATACATTGATTATCTGTACAATTATCACCGTAAAACGTTTACAATGACAAGTGTAACTGGTTACCCACTATTTCTCAATTAATTAGTAGATTATTTGTAGGTATTATAAACTTATTAGCTGCATATACGCTGTAAATAAATTATAACTATGTACTGAACATTTTATACGAAGAACCTTTCTATATACGAAGAACGATTTTATGTGAAGAGCATTTTTATACGAAGATCATTGTTATACAGAGGCAAATGCTCTCCGAAAAACATTTTTATACAAAGGATAAAATTGCTATACGAAGAACGTTGTCTTGCGAAGAACGTTTGACGACGGAGAATATGAAACCAAATAACTAAAGAAACTAGCTGAAAAGAACTCGACCCTGTTAACTACCGAAGTAAAGAAACTCGTAGCGTGCATACTTTTATCTCTATTATGCATGATTCAGACTGGATGCTGCTTCTTCCTTAGATTCAATCATCACCAGGAGGAACTTGGTCTGGATACGGTTCGTTTCCTCGGAGCTGTGGAGAGCCTGGAGGGTTTTGTATATTTAGATGAGGAACGGCTGGAGAGGCTGCGACGCCCGCAGCCACTGCTCCGCCTGGACCGCCTAAAAAATTGCCTCCAGCAGCAACGTCTGCAGCATTTAAGTTCATCTGCACCAAAGCATCTGCTAATGGGTGGACTTCAATCTGGTTGGATGCTAGCGACTGATCCAGAGCTGGGTCCGCGGTTGCTTCCGCTAAATTCGTTACTGACTTGGATTTCACACACTGCGAAACACAACAAGAATAATTAAATCCAGGAGGAATTTAAAACTAGGATTTCCAAACATCAAATGAAATTTGTTTACCTGAAAGTCAACGTGACGGCTCTTGGCTTCTTCTTTTTCCCAAGACATTCGGATGAAAGGACGCTGCACATAATTGTAAATTACCTCCGCTCTTCCGCCCGGACGTCGTTTTATCTACAGAATAAAGATATATGAGCGAGTCGATTCACACAGACATAATTTGAAGACGATAATGTCTATGCCCTATTGACTACAGAGTGTCGTTGAAAAGTAATTCCGAATCAGATGATGCAGCAGTACATGGGATATTTATGTCTATTTGAAAAGTGTGAATGTAAGTACAAACCTTCTCTTTGTAAGTGGGATAACCTTCGATTCCCAAGCGAATTTTTTTCAGTCCTCTTTCTTTCAGTACTTGTTTAGCCACGTCGCGATTCTCAATGTACTTGAAAAATCGATACAACGCCGTACTATTGACAGCTGGAAATAAAAGAAAGCTCTTACACAATGTCACTGTTGATTTTCGTTTTTACGACAGGAACAGCAAAGTTCTCTCTACTCATTAAATTCTGCCAGTGGAGCAATAAACTCAAAGCATGCTCTGTCTTTGACATAACAGACGGACGATGAAAAGAGATGAAGGGGGCAAGGAAAGACTACTGGAATTCTTATATAATTTGATGACTTACTCTGCGAGTATTCCTCTCCCATTTGTGGCGGATATTCTTCATCCCAGTCAACTGTATCATCATCCAGCAAAACAACAATGTGGCACTCACGATCCCCACGCTCTGCTGAGTTCACCATCAGCGGAAGAATCAGCTTTTCGAGGAACGCTTCAAATTGGTGTCGAGCTCCTTCGTTCGACAGCTCATGTAGCAGGCCTCCTAACAAACACCAATAGCTATTAATCATTCCGTTTAAGTCTCAAAAAGACAGACTAACGAGTCAAATGCAAATCCCCCATTAAATTATCTCTTTCTGAACAGAGTCGAGTAGGTGTCAGGGGCAATCCGTCATAATATACAAACTATGTATATGATGAGAGTATATTATGTTAGCAAGCAAGGTAGATATATACACCTTCTAAAAGTCGAGAAGTTCCTTCTTGCCCCATAGATTTCTTTTCTGTGCGGTGAAAGAAAGATCTTCATTAGAAAGCAGAGCCGCTTTCACTTAGCCTAACAACATCCTTCGTCTCCTACCAACTATACTTCCTTTATTGTTATTATTATTATATCTGTGTGTTATAATCTTTTTAAATACTGTTCATAAAACTATAGATTCAGTTGTGTCTATATAGTGATATTTTATAGATAACACTTTCTCCAGGATAAACTCTGTCGGCCGAAGTCTTGTCTCGCATAAATAACCATAAAGTTAGTTACTCTGTCAATTGTCACTTAAAATATTTGTAGTGAAATATTTATCTACTAGGTAGGTAGGTAAGAAGTATCACAGGAGAGTGTGAGATGAGAAAGGACGACCACCGGGTGTTCTAGTATTAATATTATGTAAAAACTGTGAGACTAACTCCCAGTCTCTTCATAACTGAGTAAGTTCCCTTTTGCCATTGAGTGGTAGTACTTGGTCAAATCAGTTGACTTTCACTGCCGGGAAGAAAAGCCTACTTCTTTCCCCTCTTCCACATCAGCCCCTAGTTCTACTAGTCTAGATTTACTATTGTTACAGTCCGTGTAAGACTCGTCGTGTAATCTGTGTGCAGATGTTACCGAGTGAAAGGTGAAAGCTCGTTTAGTTATTATTATCATAGTACTTGAGTAAATATATAGAAGGAGAGATGAGATCCGAGGAGACGAGTGTGATTGCTACTTTTGACTTTCGAGTGTTTACCAGCACGTAAAGGGCCAATAGCTCAGAAAATCATCAATCCAATCCAAGACTGTTTGCAATGGAGCCGTGCACTAGAATCTAGCTCTCTCCCTCCTCCAAATCCAAATAGATAATTCTCCAATGTACCAGTAAGGTACGCACTCTCCTACTACTACAAGGGCACAGAAAACGTTGTGAGCAAAGTCACAGTGCTACTGGAGAGAAAGTAAGTAGTGCACTCCTGCAACAACTCCTACCACTACACTATCTCATATGCTATTCCTCTGCTTTCGCCCGACTTTTACATGTAACTTGTTGGGAGGGAGGCAAAGTCTTGCGGGACTTTCTCCAGCTTGAACAGCCCTACTTTCTCTACCTATCTATTTCCACTAGTCATACTTACATACCCGTCTCTTCCTAGTAGTATCTCCAATAATGCATTGTCTGACTCTGTCGGCAACTCACACACACACACATATATATGTGCATGTTCATTCCATGCACTGACTGGAGAAATGTAATCGTTTGATGTTTTATAATAGATAGATAGCTCGGGGCATTGCAATGCATTACATATGTACACATTCACTTTCCATATAATTTAGAGATAGTTTTACGTGTCGGTAAATAGAGTTTATGCTTCAGTCCAACTGTCTAAGTGGATATTTAGTTATGATAAGTGAAGTGTTTGAGTGCATGGAATAGAGACGCTTCGCTAACCTCATGGTCCTTCGTCTCTCTCCATAGTCACTTCTCTCCCCACTCTCCTCCCTTACACTTTACTGGACCTGACATATATGAGTCTCACAAGAGGCAACGGCAGGCCATGCAACGCTTCAATAAGAACGGCACATTAAACAAAACAAAACATGATTCATTCATGCAAAGACAAAAAAGATCGATTCCCTTCTGTCCGTGAAAGAGCATGCAACTCTACATGATGCCTATATATCATTAAATTAGCCGGGACAACCTTTTCTACACTTTTATAGGCTTCAACTCGCTATTTCCATGATGTAACTACTCTGCATGACTACTACCTATCAGCCATTATACAGAGTAGGAAGTCAAGACAAGGACACTGCAACCTACAACTCTATGCACATATTTGCATATTCATTTCTTCACAGTCAGCATACAGAGTTAGTTCCCTATATTGACAGACTCGAATTTTAATAAGAGCCTAAACACACACAATCCTAAATAAATATTACAATAAGTACCTACAGCATATCATTATCATGATTACGACGAAGCACATTGGCTAATGGCTACTTACTATGTATATACAGCCCTTCTCACAGAGATACTGCTCGATAGACACTCAAAATTGTAATAAGTTTCCAACTTGAAATGTCGAAGGAGTAAGTAACATTCTGGTAGAGCTAAATAGTAAGTAGTATCCATTGCATATATGAAAACATGCCACTTAGTGTTCGAATGTCCTCCAGGATTTTCACTTCAAAACTCAACAAGCGGCAGTGGCTACACTCACTTGCCATTAGTGGCCCGTATTTCTCCATTGTACTTGAGCACTTCTATGGAATTACATCCTCGCCATGCACGCATCCAACTATTTCAATAACATTAGCCTCCGTGCCAAAAAGATGTCAAGTATAAGGAGAGAAACGTCTACCCTTATTTCATTTCGTGTACGTCAGCTACGTCAACTTAATAGCAATCTAATACCAGTTGGCAATAGTAAGTAGTAATAATCTTGCTTGATTTCCCAAGATTTCCTCTCAAACTCAAACACTTTCTTCTAATCTAATTCGTGTGCATGCGAAATCCGCTCGTCCTCTGTGAACCTCTTATAATTATATGGTATACATTTTGTACACGAGAAAGGATGCCTTTTCCCTCTTGCCTTCGTCTCTTGCCGTTTTAAGTGCTCTACATAAATATTGACTTCAGAATCTACAGATTGTAATCGTTCAACCCAGACCACTTCACATTTACATTTTAAATCACGCCGTGAGCATTCCTCCGTCAATTTCGACTCTGCCTAATTCCATTTAAATTAAATTGGCATATATTACATTGCACACAAGTACTACAACTACAAAGATGAGTTACATAAGCTTGGAATTTACCAAAGTAAAGAGGACAGCGGTTTGCTTTCTCTGCTTTCACAAAATAGTGCATACGTGAAAGGATCGTATATACTCTAGCCACAACTCTACATATTTAGTTCTGTGTACAAATACTAACCATAAATAGCAAACCCACAGAAAAGTAATTAATGAAAAACAAAAAGTTGGTTTGTTTTTACTAGAGTGTCAGTTCTGGACTTGTAAATGCCAATTCCATGTTGAAGGAAGCAAACATCAATTAGAAAACTAGAAAATTTAATTTACCACTGCCAGTCACATCTATTTTGTTTATCTGGATAAATAAGTAGAACACGTCTGTAGCTGAGCAGCACGAGCATTTCACTTAAATACTGCTCAGAGTACAAGTCATTACTTTCTCTGCAAACAGCAAAGTGAAAGGATGCTAATAAAACATTGTGAGAATTAGCCTTAAGCTGATCGGAGTGTTTGGACAGATAAAGGTGAATTGAATTATCAAACAATTGCTGAACAAGTGGAATGAAAGTATCAATAACAGAGTTGGCTAAGTAGGACGCACTTTCTCCCAAATAGACTTTCATAACATGACTATTTCCTGTAGAAATGTAATTATTTGTAATGGCATGTACTAAGTCCCTAGTTGACTGTCATAAGTAGAGTGAACATTGAAATATAGAAGAACCGATTCATCGACAGTTTAATAAAGACTTGTTCCACTTGGTCTACTTGAAAAATAAATTTCTTTAACAATTACCTGTAGTACTAAGTAGTAGTGCATACCCGTTCTAGTTGTATGCAGTGTCTAAGGATATAACACTGTCTAAAAAGAGAAAGAACTGATGTGACAGACATGAGGAACTATTGGACCGCAACGCAGGAGTTGGAAACTAATGTAGAATATCTTGAAATAGATGGGAATAAGTTTATAGGGCGGCTGCCGTGTGATGTGATGGGATGAGGTCTGGTCTGGTCAGGTCTAGGAATCTAATATCATTATACGGATCATAGTCTGGGACGTTGTACGAGGTAAGTACTGTAAGAAAGGCGGAATGCAGCTCTCTAGCTCCCTAGTCAATAGTAGTTAGGATTGAAGTTGACTTTCACTCAGAGCGCTTTCTCCTGAGTCTTAAACTTGTCTTATGGCGTTGTATACCTCGCTCTGCCTACCTACCTGCCCGAATTGCACAGAACAAGATCGGATTTCGAGAAGGAGAGAAAGGAAGGAGGAGAGAGAGAGTAGCCCTAATGTATAAGTCACGTCAAGTTTGAGATAACGTAGCTCCGACTCCATCTGCTCTAGATATTATTTACACAATATTATATGAAAGACATCAGAGAGGAGGAAGATCTCGTTCTGACTTCTGCCTCCATTCCGCTTCACTCACTAACTTGGGCAGACCACCATGAGGCTCCACTTATTTACAACTACTTTACTTATCTATCCATTGCGAAATGACAACTCCCAGCCCAATGGAATTAGCAACACTATTGTCTCGCCTGTCATACTGTGACTCACACTCAGCTAAGTAAGTCCCACAACCACCAACTAGTTCATAATGGATTTGTTTGACAAAAATGGTATGTAGGTGCATTCCAAGGGTGCCTACTAAGTACGGCTACACGAGGAAGTTAACCTTAAGTAAGAGGTTGCTAAGGTTTATCATGCTACATAATGCGAAGCTCCCACTACTACTTTAATAGTTATCCGTATTTAAGTACATAGAAACTTCTTGGAGAGCTCCAAGTTGAACTGTAGACAGTCTAAATACTTTTTTACTTGACGTACGAGTAGGTAGTAACTAAAAAAGTTGTATCTTAAGTACGTTTCGCTAGGTTGTTACTTATTGATGTAAGTTGAGCATTATATCAAGAGCAGAAGAAAGCAGCCCTCACCTCTTTCTCTTTTACTCCATTCAATTCAACAACTCTAATGGACTACTCTCCTCAACTCTCCCTACCACACAAGTCTCCTACATTTCCTATTTACTTTCACCATCAGCCAAAACCAGAGCTAAATTGTTTGCTTCATTTAGAGCAACTCCCGATCTTACTTCCTACTCATACCACAGACACAGTCAGTAATAGTCATCAGGCACACCGTGCCCTAATATATTTGCTACTAACTCGACTATCTTCTACATAATTCACCCCTACACACTCATATTTAACACAAATATATGTATTTATAGTGTGCAACAGCTAGGTTAATAGAAACAATGGTCTGGAAAGAGGAATAAAAAAATAGTTACTATATTATTAAGTATTTATACCAACAAGACCATTATAATAGAAGTTGCTCTACATAGTCCAACTGCAATGTATGGCCAAATAAAATTTTATTAGGAGTAGTATAACATAATCGAGAGTAATGTTGACTTTTGCTAACCTCAACTCAAACAAAAAGAGGGACAACAGGATTGAGAAAGCATTGTCAAGTTAATTTCTAAATGGAGTATGGGCTAAACTAAGTCAAAATAGCATTAACCTATATGTACATATTATATTGGTACATGGATAAGGTATGTCTCGATCACCGTCATGAAAGAAAATGCAACATGGATCTATATAAGTGCTACAATGACAAATCAACCCGCAACCAAATCCACTAGCGACGTATAATTGCAGGCTAACTAACCGAATTGCTGTTAAGAGAAAGAAAAAGGTAGACAGAGAGATGTAGGTAACATGATATTATTCCCAGGTACGTCGTTTGTGACTGCGTCACTACTAGGAGTTATGATTCTGGGATGTGTGTTTTTGCTTGAGAGTAATGTAAGCTTGTTCCCGATAACTATTCCAAGGTAAAACGCTAGAAAATGTGGGTATAAATAGAGCAAAAGATCTAGCCGCATGGTGTAATTAATTATATGAAAATAAGTAATAGATATAGGACATGAGACAATATTAGTTAGTGGCAAGGGACAGGGTTTGTATCTACCTAGTAGCGGGTAGAATTTGCCAAGTTAGGATGATAAAATATCAGTGTGTAATGAAAGGTGTAGTCGATCCCGCGTGGTGGTGGAATCAGGAGCATAGAAGTTAATTAATTGATAATGAATCGTTTAAATCAGTGCGACGAAGGCTGCCCTATCTTTTCATT
Organism: Tomocerus qinae; assembly: GCA_020055645.1. NCBI lineage: Eukaryota > Metazoa > Arthropoda > Collembola > Entomobryomorpha > Tomoceridae > Tomocerus > Tomocerus qinae. Next base: position 32,893,340 of record CM034548.1, read on the forward strand.
CACTTCATTAGCTTCAGGAAGATTGAGTGTGCTGGAGTATCTGTGTCAGACTTAATTTCATCTGTCGATGTGTCAGCAATTAACAGCGCTGGAACTGTGTAATTGTAAGCCATCGCATGCTCTACTGAAATCCCTGAGCTAACAAGTGAGACTAGCTTTTTCGCTCCCTGCAAGTCTGAATTACATGGAGTTACGTCCATAAGGCAGGAAAAAGAGTAATACTGGGTAGAAGAAAGCAAAAGAATAAGAGATCTCAGAGATCACTATCATTTGGAAATCGGTCGAGTTAGTCGGGGAAAAGTGTTATTTATATGGCTTAGCTACCTTTCTCTGCCTGCATGAAAATCATGGCCAGTTTAAGTAATATGATGTTGGTGGAGACGAGCTGGAGCGTGTAGGATAGGAAAGAACCATTCGGCTAAAGTAATTAGTGAGAAAAAGGAAGTCTTTGAGTCTAGACTGGGCTGTTTGTTTAGTCTGGCTAAATTGACGCGATAAGTTAGTTAGTTGGAAAGCCATGGAAAACCCTGACTGAGATGAAATTCCAGAGAAAGTACTTACTAAGGTTCTGGCATTTGATGGTACTGGCATCAAATGGAATTAAAAGGTAATCACAAGCTTCCCGAAGCTCTTGAACACTGACTGTAGGAGGACAACGAATCAATCCACTACGATAATATTCGAGAATGGCACGAAATACTGTGGCCGACAATCCGTCTGCCACGATGTACTCCCCTCGCTCGTTCGGATGAACAAACTCAATGCCTGAGCTAAACATTCTGAAAAATAGTACAAAAGAAAGCACTTTAGAATCATTTCAACCATTTATATACTTAGAATATCAGATAATAACTATTATTAGATTCCGCACAAATTCACTACTACAAAAAACTCCATTTTACTCATTATCTCCATTTTCCAACACATTTATATAAGTTAGCCTCTGATCTGATTCTTATATACATGCATAAATTGTGTTATAGTACTTATTGTACTCACTCACTATTATTACTGGGAAATATCAATATTATAATGGAAAAAAATGAAATGGTATGCTTCTACTATTATAACAGCTATAAAATATATCAATATTGTATATAGCATGAATATCATTACTAGGATTTAATATTATCGATAGTGGATGAAAAATTTTCCATGCAGACTTTTGCCCTTGAAATACAATTTGGAGTAATTTTGTGTTCATGCATAAACAGACGCAAAAGTGTTAATACAGCGATTTTATATTCCCGTGCAAGCTAACATAATTTTCTTATTGAAACGTCAAGAATACTAATATATTTACGATGACGTCTGCAGGGCATTGATGTGTTCACATCCTCCGTGCACTACGGATTTTATTTGATGTAATTGGCCTGTGTAAATGTGGTCGGTGGGGATTGAGTTTGTATAGTCATTAGTAGTAATAACATTATGCAATCATGCATCCCGTTTTGCTATGTAGCCATTATCTGTATCCCGGAGGCATTTAAATAGTGGCAGCGTATGCAATTTGGTTTCAATCAATGTGGATCTTGTGCTGGTTGGTTGGGAGGAATACTAAGAAGAGTTGAGGATGGAGGAAGTGCTTAGCTACTTATTGTTAGAGGTTATTGGTGATATGATGAGGGTCTTACCTTCCGAGCATTGTATTAGGATACTGTGTAAAAATGGAGGGATCGACGACGAAGCGTGTGTTATCAACAACTAGAGTGATGCGATCCTCCATGAATGAGCTGGACATGGTTCCAGTGGGTATTGCCGTTCCCGTCCCTCCAATCGCCCCTTCATTCCGTCCAGAATCGTGACTAAGACTATGAGCTTTGGACATGGAGTGGGACACGCCACTTCGACTTCTGTCCATTCTTAAACAAACACAATAAGAAAACATTGTTAAATTAATAATGAGCGTGTAGTAGTTGTAGAGAGATGTAATGGGGCTACGAGATTACAAGAACGTGATGATAGCCAAATGATCAAAAATTCAATTTTTCAAAAAAGTATCCTTTTGCTTATTTATAAGATTACAATTACAATTTCTTCAGTGATTCATTGGTTTCCTCAGTTTACTTTTATTGTTTATTTCAACGGAACAATAGACTCCGTTTCTCCGGCTTTTGGGAAAGCAAGTAGGGAAAAGCAATTGCCGTGCAAGCGCTCCTGAGTCAAGTGTCTCTCTAACTCACGCCGACCAGGCCAGGAGTTCAAAAGATACAGTCACTCTACTACTACACTCCACTACACATACACACACAATATTTTATTACAGCTTTATAGTCGTCTCTTTTGCTACTACATTACTACTACTACAGATATATACAAATGGATGGAGAAAGAAGGGGATAAACTAATAATGTGTATGTATACATAGGTGCCTATAAACAGAAGAGGTAGTAGTAGTATGTGTGTATGTATAGGCACACGGCAGCACATACATGAGACACGACAGGCAGGCAGGCAGTGCTTAAATACTTGTGTTATGTATGTGTAATGTACATTGTGCACATAAAAAGAAATCTCATGCTGAATTGCCCTGAATACATTCCATCCCCACTGAGAGATGTGGGTAACTGATAGATGCATATAGAAAGAAATTGTACTAGTAACTACCGTCTAGGTTTCAAAGCTCCGAGGGGACATGCACGAGTCTAATAAAATAAAAAGCTATACCCAAGGAAAGACAGTTACTTCTTAATAAATGTTAGAACTTAATTAAAAGCAGAATTTTACGAGAGACAACGGGGGAACGCAATAACCCGATGTAATGTCATAATTCCTGCTTTAACGACCACTGCACTAATTTCCGGCTGGATGGAATTATTAGAGATACTTTGACTATGAGACAGAATCGGCACATAAATGGCAAGGTAAGCAAAGAAGCAAAACATGCACATTATAAACCACGTCAACTTAAATCAAATAACGAGAATTTGCTTGATTTTTGCGAGGGAGATTAGTACTAATGCGGAAAGCATTAACTTCCTCGACATCCCATTATTATAGTCTATCTAGTGCATAGCACACATCAACGAGTCAGTTAGGAGAATGCTACTTATTATTGCTACTCGTCTTCAGGCATGTAGACTCACCATTATGCATTTATGGCGGAGAATGGCTATTACTTACTAACTTAAATTATTAATGTTTTGTCTTGCTCTAAAGTTTACTCGCTCTTTTAATCTATATGTAGTAATTGTACTCACAGTAAATACCTATATATCCACTATGCCAATACTTCTGTTCAGCCAACCAAAACCTTTCTACGGAAACCTATTTCATGTCTGTGTACAATGCACTCAATAAATCCACTTTCTCTCCGATTGCACTTGAGAACCATGATATGTCTCAAGTTCTAAGGTAAATGTAACCCATTCCTTCACAATTTCTGTTTTATCATTTTACTATGTACTTAAAACCTTAATATCCATGCCCCTCAGCCCCATATCCTGTCCTCTGTAAAATCACGAAAAAAATCCTTGTCAAAATATTTTCTAAAAGTGTAATAACGCTGTGTAAACTTCAAAAAGAAGGAAACTAGGACAAACTTAGTACATTTGATGATGACAAGACTTATTCTTTTGATGTCCAACTCCTCCCAAACTATTCCAAAAATTGTACGCATTTTTTGTTTTGAACATTCCTCGGATTACCAAAAACTTGTATCACAGGTACCGAAACCGTAGAGTAAAATTATAAACTCCGTCTAGTCTGTCTTCCTGGCCTTAGCAACCGAGATATATAAAGAAAGCTGCCAAAAACTGAAATTTCATTCCACATCTAAGAAGTGTGTTCCTGTTAAATTTCCATGTTTTTTATTTACTTTCAATGGTTTAAATAACTGAGGTAAAAGTACCTCACAATATGTAGTGCCAACCTTGTAACCGATATACATAGAGACTGGGCAAGTGTATTAAATTACAGTTTCCGTCTTTGTGTCGAAATAATACATCAGCACTACATAACTACATATGCATCCGTAGTGAAATTTATAAGGTAGACTTGGGGACAGAGTAAAAAGGTCTTAAACTGACGACTGGCTCTGGCTGGCAATGAAAGATGATCGTAAACTACTATTACTGCTAGCAATACCCAGAATTAAAATGAATGCATTACTCTAACTATTGTTATATAAGGATAAGAGCACTAAAATTCAGGAGGACAAATTTGTCGAGTACAAAGGAAGAAAATGCTTTGTGATGAATGAACAATCATTTCATTCGAGTACAATAATAACGTAATTTAGTATTTGCTACACGACTACAAAATATATATCGTATTTCATAAAGTGATGTAAAGGGAGCTAATTTGTCTTTTAGAGCTACATGCTCCTCTAGATAGATTTACATTCATGGCCAAAGTATACAAAACTCAAGATCAAGCTCCGACTATGCATTTATGATTATTATTAACTTTAATTCGTCAAACGGAATAGTTTGCTACTGTAATCATTTACATTTACTACATACAAACGATGAAAATTACGTAGAGCTAACTTAATTCGAAAAAGTGAGCATCAATTTATACACAAAGTTTTGCCAGATTGCTACTTGTATTTTTTTGAAAGATGGAGAATTCAAGCAAAGGAAATTCGACTATTAATGAAAACAAGGAAACAGTCACTCAATGTTACAAAACATTTACAAATCAGTCAAGTCATTCATGCTCATTGAAATTCCCATCATGATTTTTCCTTTTCAATCCAATACTGTTAAAACAGTTTTTATGGATGCAGATGTACATACGGTTACAGAGCTCAGTTGAAGCAAGTACAAACAAAGTTCCACTGTATACATAACTGGATTGCCTAATTTGTCCCTATGGCCTTGAATAAATCCAACATTAAGCATTACGAAGGCTTTAAAAATTTAAATTGTATGTATTTAGTCAGACTATTTACAGCCTGAACAGATTTACTCTTACATATTTCATTAGTCATGAATCTAGCAATAACTATCTGCTATTTATCGATAATTTACAATGAGGCAAGCCACATGTACTCTCCAGAAAAATATTTTAACCTCACCAGCATTCCTTCAGCATTTATTTTAAGACTGCAGACAATGTAATAGATGTAGTTCACATTATTTTACACTTTTTTATCTGTCGAAATTTAATCTGCTTACTAAGATCCTACTAGCTATTTAGATTATAGTTAAGATAATCAGTTTTAAAAAATTCAAACCTCCAAGGTTAACAAAATTAATAAGAAGACTTTACGATTGTTCTATTTTTAGTCTCAGCCTTTACAATTAAAGAATTAAATAGCAATTAAATTTTAAAATGATGATGTCAACAAAAAACTTTTCAACAAAAATGTCGTTATATAATTTTTAGCCATATATACATTTATATATTGCATCACAGAAAAGACAATGAGCCGGCAGCATTAATCTAGTAATTGGTAAGAGCTTAACAAAAGGTAAAAGAGCCTATTTCGCAATACCTCAAATGGAACTGGATGAAGGCAGTTTTTCTAGCATTATTATGACACACATGCTACACTTTCACTACATAACTCATGCAGAAGAAATAAAAACTCTCAGCAAAACGTGACACATAATAATGTAAATGCACCCTGTCCATATGTCCCTAAGTACATCTTGTAGGGAAAATGTGTTTTGGGATCTCTATAGTCTTAGTGTTGTTAGTACAACATAAAATGACATTATCGTGGGACGACCTATCCAGAATTTATTGTGCAGCTACCTAAGTGGAACAACATGTGCATAGTGTATGAATGAATTTGCACTCATCCTCAGTCTGTCTGTATCACAGTTTCATTTGATGTTGAATAAAATCCGAATGACGGAGCAAGGAATATGTTAGCACGAAAATCCCTGCTTTTGTTTTTTGCATGCCATACCATTTGCCTACCAGGCATTTTTGGCTTTTCGTGTTTCTTGAGCATTGCAAAGGCTTTACATAGCTTCAGAATGGGAGGAAAAAACAACGAGATGTTGCTTTCTTAACTAAATGGTGAGTCTGAGTCTAGATATACGTTTCCCGACACTGATCTTTTCACTAAGCTTCTACTTACAACTTGTACGATATGATCCTATGCCAATAATACTAGTTACTATGAAGTAGTTTTTTCAATGGAATCATTGGCCAAAATAAACACATTTAGTCAAATGACGTTCTGCGACTGTAGGACAAAATGGCTCTTACATAAAATGTATTAGCAAATGACACTCTTTTATAATAATGGAAAGTGCCTTATTGTTATTTAAACTAAATACCCACTTGTGAAATGCTACAATTCTGAGTTGTTCAAAATAACATTTTGACCTTGGACAAACTTGTCCGTAGCCACCTCACTGGAGTTACATTCATTAGATTCCCAATTTTCCACCAGACGCTAATTCTTTCTCTGCATGATAAATAAATAATGAAAACGGAAAATGTATTTTGACCATTTCTGTTGAATGGGCCAATTCTTCCATTAAATTAATATTTTTTGTTTGGCAAGGTACCGTAAACAAATTCCTGAAATGTAAACCATCATGTCTGCTTTGTGTATACAAAGAGGAGCAACCTAAAGCTAGCTACTTACCAACAAACAAGCTATAGCATGAGATTAATGTAAATTCCACATCCAGACGAATCCTTTCGTTAAGGTGGCCCTATATCTCTACTATCTAGTTTACACTGGCTAATATAGCCCACAAAATAATTTTCTGAATGCTTTGGAATGCAAAATATCCCAGTAGAACAATGAATTTCTACACTCTATATCTATTTGAGCTGTAATAGAGTCATTCGATATAATTATTTGCATAACTTATGGTTTTAGCAGTCGGCAGACTTGTAGTAACTAATAAACAAGGAGCCAAGTGAGCATGTAGGTACCAACACGGAAGACCACACATAAAAATGCAAGTTGGCATTCGCCGTAAAAAAAGGAGAGATGCATAACTGAAGAGTAGTGGGGATAAGGTTTAATAATCCAACTGCTTATATCTTCCTGTTTCATCTTTTTCCAGCCAAGTCAGAAACTCAATTGAGTGTCTCTTTCTTTATTTGTATTCAAAATAGTAGCGAGGTAAAAAGGAATGAGTTTTGCCTTTAGAATACTTACATAGTAATCAACTTCATCTCCAATTCCCAAAACCAATTCTTTACTCTCTGTTGCTTACTTTACTACCTTTGTCCCACGCAGAGAACAAATAACAACACATGAAAACCAAAAGGGATCATGCATAAATTACGCCAATGACCGTAAAATTGTGAAAGGAGGAAAAAGAGTTTTTGAAATTGACATTTGGTGTCCGCTGAAGATAAAAATTTCCATAATTTGTGCAGACGCCTTAAATGGGAGGGTAGATCAGTGAGAAAAGGGCAGGCACGTTGCAATTTCTGTGTGATTTTTTGGCGACAGACAGGATGGAGTGATCTTTGTAGTTTTATCTGACTACTATAGTACTAGTAGTAGGTGTAATATTATTACTCCAGGTAGTTACGTATGGATGATATAGTATTATGGTGCCTACTATATGAATAGCGAATTGAATTGATTTTACCTGGCATGCTTTGTGTACATAATGAAGATGGTATTGTCTCTCTATATATACTAGAGCCGCTACCTTTCTCTCTCGTCCCTAGGAAAAGAACTCCTGATTTGATACCATTTTTTCATTACCTACATGGAATACTAATAAAAATGAGAAAATACAGAGAAAACTGATCGAATATTTGATAAAACCATTCTGTTCTTGGCTTTTACGAGATTTGGGTGGAAAATCCTACACGGAGTTCGCAAGACGTCAACCAACGTGGAGCAAATCATTTTCAGAGCTAAACTGGATTTGCTCCACGAAGCCTGAGCTCAGTCAGACTGCCTGTGCAAACGGAAGAAGAAGAGTAAGTAAAACTTACATAACGTTCACATAATATTACAGAATAAAGACACTACTCTCCTCACTCTGATCTTATAGCTTAGCCTCCTGCTCCTCCTCTGTCAAATTTTCTCAACTCGTTTTCTCAACTACCCACACACACACTATTCCGGAGTTTGCAGTTCTTTAGCTCCATTCAACAAAAACACGGTCGTTGGAATTCGCCTGCCAGACCCGGTTTATGGTTACTACGTTTTTTCTAAGATAAACTGTTCCGAACGACCCGGAACAAAGTGTGTTCAGCAATAAATGTTGTTGTAGCGGGAGCAGTTATACTATGCTGCACATACATACATGCATGTACTTTGTATTGCCATTTCCAGTCATATGTAACTTTCTGTGTATGCAATTCTCTGCCCCATGTCCTCCTCCCTCCACTCCTCAGCCACACTTCCATTTCCATCCCATCAAGTTGAAGGTGAAATTGCTCACTTTTTATATCTTACCCACTCGCACAAGACTTTTCAAAATTTATCTTTTGTGAAATACATTTAGAGGGCTAAGCAAGACTTTTATGATCTTACACCGCACCACTACTTACTACTTACTAGGACTAGGACTACTTACTAATACACGCTATAATATTATTCGAAATCCTTAGAAGTTCACATCACACGGACGACGACGCTCGTCAGATCAGAAGACCTGGACCGGAGTGGGTTTAGGCAACTCACTCGATTTCACCCACTGACTCTGTCCCAGTTCAGACGACTATACACATACTTCCTTCCACACTTCCACCACACTGCACTGCACCTCCGCTGGCTCACTTCTGCCACACTCACTCCACCACCGCATTGCACATTGCAAATAACTACTACTAGTCAACCTATCTTCAATACACGCCATCGCCATCACTACTAAACAGACGTAATGTACACGAAACTTCTCCCAGTATGTCACCAACCACACCGACCCAACCGGCAACCCTTCCCCACACAATCCGCACACCAAATTCCAACTACTTTTACTAAATTTACTACCATACACTTCGCACCTTTCTTACGCAGGGATGCTAAAATATTTTTACCCACCTTGAGGAATTCTGGGTCTTACACACCCAGACACTTGTAGCAATTGAAGACAATGAATGTCAGTCATTCCAATTCAAATTAACTAGTATGTACGACAAGTCAGATTTCATTTTTTTGATAAATTAATTTAATCGGATCAGTTGAAGTAGATTTAGTAGAATTCTGGTAACGTCATTTGCGCGGGGTTGTTTCATAGCTTTCACTATGTGAAAAGGTTTCTGTGTGTCTGGCTAATGTCAGTCCTTTGACGGTTAGTATATTCCGTCTAGTATTCACTACTCAACCGAATCAAACCGACTGTGACATTGTACGGAGGAACAAACCGACAGCTCATACTTTGTGGTACATACTACTACTGCATACACTCACACACCTCCACAGTTACATTATCGAATAATGTGGTAGTGAACTTTGGGAAAACATGCAATGCACCTACACAACTACATAAAAGCTTCTAGAAGTTACAACCTACAAATACAACTTGTCAAAACGACTTCAATGAAAACCAACTGAGAGTAACTATGCACCACTGTGATTTTAAAGGACTCACTTTATTGCAATTCTGAACAGAAACAGAACATAAATACCTGCTGACAGAAATAGACATGTCGGCAATCTAACATCTCTTATGTTTGTTTTAAGAATTATAAGTACACATCCTAATGGTTAATGGCACAATAATCTTTGCATACTAGAAAAGCGTAGAATTAACACATTACTGATTTCTTTTCTTGCAATTCCTGCATATGCATATAGCTAGATCTCGAGGAATTATATCTAACCTCATTTAATTAAATCTTTCCCCAGCGTCAATCTCTTCAAAACCTTGGGAACAAACAAATAATAAGGAAATACCAAACATTTTCACAGCATTAGTCATTATTATTTAAGAAAGTCATGTTATTCAAGAAAACAACAGAGTAACTTCAAAGCAATAGAATCAGGAAACGCAAAATTTTCATCATGTCATGAGTTTGATTCGTGACATAGCAAAATAAATTTCACTGGCTGACTTTTGAATATTCAAGGCACTATAATATACACCCGCTTTCCCATTAGTATAGTATTCTCAATAACAAAATGAATCCTTAACTCATTTGTCCTCAATCCAAAAATAATGTACATCATGTTACATTTTTTCACAATCAAATTCGATTCATATTCGCAAGATAAATTGGAGTAAATGTCAAATAGAGTAAAGTTTAGAGTTTTGTTAAACACAATGCTTTTACTTTTGTACCTGCAACCGATACGTCAAAAAAATAATTTCAAACATAGTAACTAAATAAATTCTGAACGAAAGATATTTTAGAAAAGTTGAAAATTCATTTGAAAAATGGTCTATAAAATTGTGCGTCCGACGTGATTAAGCTGGAGATAATATTACAAAGTAACAAAGTTGTGGTTGGAACTTTTTTGAATAATTGTTTATCTGGCTTTAAAGAGTTTCTCCCTTTCGCCCATTTATAAGATGTCAATAAAAAAAATATCAAGGATTTTGTTGGTATTTTAAATCTCATGATACAGTTAAACAATTACGTTGAAACTTTGAAACTGTGTTGAAATAAATTGGGTTCAGTGTATCGTCTGTTAAGTTTGGGAAGAATATATATTGTTTCTTGTGCTATGTAAGTATATTTGAAAATATATTTATAAGGTTTAGTAAAGCGTATATAGCCTGTTATTGGGGAAAGTACGTAATATTTAGGTTTAAGTGTTAAGTAGTATCGTCTTGTCGAGCTTAGGCTTCCGTCAAAGTTGAGTCACTGCCAATGCTGTCCAGATTTATTTCATTGAGTGTGTGAGTATGAGAAGAGAGTAAACTTAAATGGAATAGTTCAATAACTGATATAATTTTGTCAGGGAGTGGAAAAAAATGAGACTTTATTTAGACGGAGAGGGTTTGGCAAAAGAATGTTAGATATAGGAAGCAAAGTGTTCAACTCTATCGGTTTTGAAAGGAGAGAGAAGGAGGCTCGGCTGGTGGGTTTCTTTTAGTAGTGAGTCTTACGAAGTAAACGCCAAAGTGTTGAAACGACGATAACTTGTTTGGCAGAAATGCAGAGAGGGTTCTTTATATCAGAATCCTTTAGTTTAATGCTCAGTATAACTCACTTAGTAGAGAGGATTTTACAAGTAATGCTCTTTGACTGGAAGATTGTGTTGCTGTCCTACAAAGTTTGAAGGTGGATTCCTTGAAGTCCCGTCATCTTGAAGTGACTCGATATGGAATGTAGTATCTCAAGTAGCAAAGCAGGCAGGGCTTGAAGTTAGTTTCCGTCTCATTATTTAGATATTGATGAGATGTTACATTTTAGTATCAAGTTCGGAAATATTTTGTGAAATGGCCTCCTGACTATCTAGTTTCCAATTAGATAATTCAGGCAGGTATCCATATCAAGAGAGGCTAAATATTTGATGGAGGAGAGCAAGAGGTCTGAATGGGGGTCTGTGCAAAAAGAGCGTCTGACGGTGAGGAGACTTTTAGTGAACCCACATCACTCACAAAATCACGAGCACAGAACAGAGCACAATCATCGCTGGATAAACTATAAATATTGTTCCTCCTGCTTTGTGTTCGACGTCAACGTACTGGAAGAGATGTACTACATAACTGGATCCCCTCAAGCTACAACACTGTCTGTCAGTGATTTGGAATAGGTAAGTCATTTCTCATGGAGAATTAAACTGAATGACAGGGCGCAACAAAATAAGAAAGATGCTTCCCTCTACTCTATTAATGTGTTCGTGAGATAACCTAAAGAACAGCGTTGTACCCCACTACTACTACTTGGTTATAGCCTAATACCACTCTGTGGTAATTTGGCCACCACCGCCGCCGCGGCTTCCATGCTAGCCATCTGAGAACAGCAGTTGTTTCACATTTTGCATAATGCATACAAATCATATAATTTAGATGGATCTCCAGAGGATACAGTATGAAATGACTACAGCCAAACAACCAATCTATCATAGCCACCACCACAACTAATATTATCTGTAGAAAACGAGGTGTTCTATGACTGCTACTATTTATTTGCTGATGGGCTATATTATACTATACTCCCTTCTCACTCACTCACTCTATCTGTACTATACTACTAGAGAGAGGAGTACGCATTTATTATTAGTTAACGACCAAGACTAATCCTTACAGACTAATAAATATCTAATCATAAGTACATGCTGATACACATAATAATATTGCCTAAATATATACACTATTATTTACTATCCGCATCCATAAGGTAAATATCCTTCTAATACAAAGTCTGATCTTGTGCAAGTTCTTTGAAGCTGAACTTTGAACCCTATTTTTCCATTTCTAGAAAAGATCACATCCGCCAGTATTACACACAACGTCTTTCAGCATTCAACTTGATTATACATCCTGAAAAGCAGTGGGAGTGCGAGTGGGATTTGCCATTGCTAATTGTGACACACTATACCTATATACACAATGAGATACATTTATTGTCAGTATTCAAAGTACATTGACTGATTGACTGATTCCTTCAGCTGGAAATTTTCTCGCTCTGTTGTGATTTACTTAAAATAATTAGCTTGCCAAGTATCCTGAAAAAGTTATTAGCACAATCCTATTTATTTTAAGTACTGTCACTGTCACGTCACACAAGCACAATACTATTACTGTATACACTGAGCTAATATTATACTCTGTACATGTAACTACAATGAAAAAAATGCATAATATACTCGAGACTCTCACGAGCAAACAATTATCTTTAGACATGCGGAGATGCAAATGTATTTGCATATAGATACGTAGTAGTATGTAGTAGTATATGTTTAGTATATATTTCGTTTTAGGTATACTGTACGACAAATTACTTACTGCGGATTAATCAAGAGACTCATTTAAAAAATATCTCAGTAGGTACACCCTGGAGAAAATGAGATATGAGCCCAAGAGGAAATGTAGCAGCAAATTACAGACAGCGTTAAATGAAATTAAGTTACACATTCCGTGCAAATATGCTATTAAATGAATAAATTGTGCTAAGTAAGATTGCCTACCCACTGCAGTCTACTCTACTCTACACATAAATTAAGGAAACATTTAGCAAACATAATATAATTTTTCTGTCTGCCGATGCAGCAAAAAAGGTTAATTAACTGGTAACTGAAGATTAGTCAGGAGAGTTCAAGGTATTAACTTTACGTTTGCTCTCTAACATTTTAAGTGCATGTAAAAAGACGGACCCAGCAGTTATTTAGTCTTCCGAAGGATAAAATAAATATTGGTAGAAGCATAATATGAATTTAAATTCATGCCTTTTACTTCGGAATGCAGTTCATAACAAATAATTGTGTCTTACATATTGACTTAACATTAATTCATTAAACAATCAGTGTATATAAATAATACTCACATGTCAAATCTGACTTTTGCCTTTCCGGTTGGCATCATCAAAACGTCAGACGATCAAATTACGCTGATACTATTGAGATAATTGCTTGCATTACTATAAATAACTACGTGTCGTATAGGTAGTGTTATTTTTTAGCAGAGGCAATATACACCGGCGATAAACTTTTGGTCAATAGTTATGTTGACTAGACAGTTAGTTAACAGAGGTGTTTGATGACCTTTGTGCTTAGTGTTAACTTGAGAAATACTACTTGAATATTGTTTGAATAGCCTTAGATGGTCATTTGCGTGTTATTAATATGCTCCTTCTTTCTTTGACTCGGTCCATGTGCTAATTAATTAATTAAGATAGTAGAATGAACACATAAACAGAGCACTGACTTTATATTTTAAACTTTCACAAACAAATAGTCGCAAACTTTGAACCCGCTTTCAATCTAATAAGCAAGAGAGCAGTTTTCTGTAATACTCCTTACTTAGCACAAAGTGAGTCAACTAATTTAGAGGACTGCTGATTGTAAATCTCCTTTCGTCTTTAGTATTCATATAATTTCTACGTCAGAACTATATATAACTGCTAACTAGCTATTAAGAAACTTGTGCTCAGATGAATACTTATAACAACTTATTCCTCAATGAACCTACCAACAGATAAGATAAGTAATCCCAAGAAAAATGAATAATAATGACGTCTCCCATTGTAAATGCTATCTATCCTAGCTCAATATTTATCAGCATCTACTATCTATACACAACTAATAATATTAAAACCAAGACACAATGCAATACCTAACATAACATTATGCTTGTAATACAATCCACACTATTAAAATTTTCCAGAGACGTTACAAAAGGATGTACAAACATAGGTACTCGATATCACTCCTAATTTACATTTTACTTTTGTGTATAGTCACACATTATTACACAAGACATGGCAACAGTGATTGTGGTATTATTCTTTGCAGGACTCAAGATAGTACCAAACCTTAAAATCTCGAAAAAAACGTGTACATACGCATAACAATTTTTAAGCTCCTTTTCATTACAAAGCAAATACGCGTTAATTATTATCTGAGTGCTTTTTAACGATTTTTAGTAACATATACGCGGAAATGCGTAAAAATCGTAAACATCTTAGTAGGGATTCTCACTAAAATACAGAAGAAATGACCTTGTATTCTTCATGAATTGGGGATTTGTGGAACGAACAAATATTATAGAAACGTTCTTTGGATCTATATCTGCCTTCGCGACTTCTGCTTAAAATACAGAGCGCTATGTATTTCTTCAACTGCCGTAGCACTTCATTTATAGACAGGCTATCAACAATAATCAACAGAATATTATGCAATTACTACAGAACTGTAATTACTACAGAAAAGCTATAACTCTTTTTCTTCTTTTAGATGTCTCACTGAGTATTGTGGAGTAATTGTGAAAGATAAAATATATTTTTATAATGCCAGTGGTAATGATGTTTTAAGTGGTTATGTTTCAAACTAATTAGTAGCGCTCTCACTCGACAATCAAAGCTTGTAATTATGGGGCAAAGTACAATCTTGTAATAAGAATAACATTCAAAATAACACACAATTTGAAATTCAAAACAAACTCATGTCATTCGAATCATAGAGCAAAATATTGAATCAAAGAGACGATACGCTAACATGGACGCCGGCAATGTTGGAATGACTTTTCCCCAAAACCATTTCAAGGGATTTTCCCAATATTAAATTAGCCACAACGCTGCACATTCCATTAACAGCCATGGGATTCACTCTAATTTCCCCATAAGTCATTTTGAGTGGTTTTCAGCCCGGACTAACAATTAAATACCTTATTATAGGGTGTGGTTTCAACACATACGAAAAATTCCATACATACGAGAAAACGCCAGCATAAATAAGATTAGATCTTATTCACCCCACTAAAGTTTCATGCTTGTCCGTATAAGATCCGTCAATATAGTATCAAATAGAAAAAAAAAGATCTCACAAAACAAATTTTATGTATTGCGAGCAGAGAAGAGCTTATCATTTTGATATTCATCTCTAAATCACCAACTTCTCTAATCATTTTCAAATTAAAATGATTTCAAAAATATTTATTACTTGAGTTGCAATGTAAAAATAAAAACTAAAGCCGTCCCTACAAAAAAATTCAATGGGGCACCCTAATATATTTATATGTATCATAAAATATCATTCTCCTGAAATGCTTTAACGATTTTCTGCTTTAATAGACAAATTATTACTGTCTCTCATGGTAAAAAGCTTATAAATGTATTCTTGATTTGCAGAATTTGGGATCTGATTAGCGTTGAAAAGGTGAGATTACTAATCCTAAATTATGGATAATCTTGAATAGCGAGTTTTTCCTACGTATTGGGTCAGCAGTCTAGAACTATTAGTGGTAGTTTCAGAATAAGGCTTGTGATATACTATATGAGTCATTTTCAACGTCTTTGTTTGTATATGACTCACAGTTCGGGAATGATTAGTAAATAAATAGCGTGTGTGCATGTCAACTAAACTTTAATTTGTGACTAATTTGCCCTAGAACCCAGTACTACGAGTTTGACTTCTACCGAAATTCTGATAGTCTAGTATCGATATTTCTACTTTAACATTGGGAAAGTTGTATTTACTCCCACTGCCTATAATAAACATCAGACATTCTTAAACTTATGACATTACGGTTGGGAAATCTTCAAAAAACCTTTCAGTAATGAGAACTATCGGGAGAAGTCTTACTCGAAACAAACTAGAGACATTCTCTCAAATTCCCCAAAATTCAAAAGATAACGAAAAATTACTTGTCCAAAAATAAGTCAGGTGCTCTTAATGCAGATTTGTCTGGGGCAAAGTGGGCAACCCGTGTCACTGGCCCTGTGAAAACTGTCAACCCATTGGCAATGCAATATGTTGCTTTGCGATAAATCAAACAAGAGTGAATTTATAAAACTAGTAATAAGTTGACTGTATTAAAAGCAGATGAACTATTTCAGTAAAATACCTGTAGAGGAGTGAGATTTCTTGCAGTTGGCTCATCCCACCGTCGAAACTGCTTGTAGGGCTGTTTGGCGTAGATGTATCATTGCCACTACTTGTGGTCATGCTGGATTTCATGACTAGACAGGGCTTTAGATTTGGACGGTTGCTATTGGCCATAATTAAACAGAGACGAATTACTAGCAGTCTTCATCTGCAGTAATCTTTTATTTTATTCATCAATAGGTAATACTATTTGGACTGTACCCTTACATTAACGAAATTAATGTTTAACAAATGGTAGTCAGCATAATAATTGTAATTAACTAGAATTTCTCCCACAATTCTTAACCCATTTTTAAATCTTGGTAAAATCAATTATAAATAGCTTCCTATGTTTATTACGAAGACCAATGAACTTAGAATCAATGATTTCATTGCTACAAGTCTAATTAGTAATTATATGTAACTGCTTCTCGGTAGCTATCAAAAAATAAGTGCTCGCACCACCTTGATAGTTTTAGTGTCCATTTCTCGCTAAAATCGCATTTTAATTCCCAGTTTAGGGCAAAGTATAATAAATATAAGTATATACTACAACATGACATTATCCTTCATAATGGTTTAATATCTTATAGAATAAGACAATAAAACAGCTGATAGCTGTAGACATTACTGGTCAGTAATAACCAGTTCAGCTAGCCGGTGAGTAGTGGCTAGGTGGTTAGGTGGCAAAAGTGTCTAGTGGACGTATAAATTGAGAGGTGGCTAGTGGGAAAAAGGGACAAAAGTGGGTAAAAATCAAAGATAAACTAAAGGATGTAAAAACGAGAGAAAAGTTTTGAATTTTATAAACTTTTGCCCACTACCCACTTTGCCTCCAAAATGGCCATACCAAACCAAACGTTTAGAAGTCACGATTACCATCATTACGTGATGGATTACGTTCAGAACTCTGACTAAATTGGAAACCCGGATCTTGGAAGCTCAAACTCTTTTTTTAACACCCGGTTAGTAGAATTTCGGATCACGTTCCCTGTGGTTGAGGAAACCGCCTTCAGTCGGAAGGCATTTTTTTGGCTATGATGAATTATCAATGTTGGTAAGAACTCTGTTGAAATTGAAAAATAATTTAAGTCTCGAAAAGTTCATTCATTCAGTTTCGAGAGAAAAATCTAGTTCTCTGAAGGATTTTGGCGTCTAATCGTAATACAGAGTGGAAAGTTTGAAACAATTATCACCTTGCCCTGTTTGTAGTAGTCGGATATCATATCAAAGAATGTCTTTTATGGAGTCTGAGAGGAAGAACAGAAGTTTTTTTTACACGGTGAAAGTTCCTTGAAATGCTTTGAGCAGCCTTATAGTAGAACAGGTCCACGTATAAGTTGTTGTTAGCCACAGTTGTTTCCAACTGTAATGAATGTAGATATCTGCCCACACATCCATGAAACCAATATGAGATCTAGTAGGTAAATAGACTCGCAAGAAGAAATTCTAGTCGGAGGTTTAATCTAATTTATTTCCCTATGTACATGTATACAAGGGACTAGTAAAGCTTTCAATTTTAGCTCAGAAGAGATATACGGGGATATATATAACAAATTTCCAGAGCGTCGGTAATTAACATTTGACACAGAGATAGATTGTCTAATATTTATCATATGACTTTTGAGTAATAATAACCTAAAATTTAATGATGTTGTTTGTAGTAAGTATAAGGATGTATCTTGTATCTTATTTCATCTCTGTTTCCTGTAGTGTTGTTTACAAAATGCATAAAATGTACATGAACATGATTATATTATCATTACAGTTAATGCATTCTAGCAAAGTAGTTTTATCACTTTGTTGACGATTGAAGTTTGTTTCTGTACCCGGTAGGTACAAATATAGAAAGATCAGAACATTTTATTGATACTAATTATATCCATCTATGCCAAACCCTCCAAACATCATAATACTTATTTAGTATGCCGAATATTCTCGTCAATTCAATTAGTATTACTAGAAGCTGAAAATCGGCAGAATGGAAAGCCGACACAAAACGAAATGAAGCTGAATTCGACTTAATGCAATTTCAAACAACAAGAAGCAATGAGAATTCTCTTTGAATAGCACTGACTAGCTATTTATTATTGTACAATTCTACCTCTCTTATAATTACTATAGTATTAAATTGGTTAGAGTGTATTTTGAATACGAAGCTATACTAATTATTCTCCATTTCTCTGTATTCTATGCCATTGTTGATTCCAGTATTCAATTATGTTCTCAAAACAGACAAATCATGATAGCAGAGGAAATTAATGAGATATCAGTATTTATTGCATGGAGCATTTTATTGAAGGAAGCCTTGCATGATGTCTACATAATATTGTCTACTGATGTGATCAACAGTTCGTAATGATACGCTCTACGTAGAATAAATAAAATTAGCTACCTAAGCAAAGCCATGTAATATTATTACTTAAATAGACAAATAAACCAATATGAAAATGAAACACGCAAGCGTATAAAATAAGTTAGGATATACAGTTAGAATAAGATAGTTGTCTAATAAAGATTGAAAGGGGTATATATTATAAAATGTACTAATAATTTGGATAATTTATTTGTTTTTTAGATTGGAAAAAATGCTACAGTTTGTGTTCTCTGTCTGTCTGCTCTTTAATGGAAAAAAATGTTATCTCATCCCTGAATCATAATCACATCCAACATGGTTTAGTCTAGAGACAGACGATATGATTTTCCAGCTAATAAACTTGTAATTTTTATTGCTTCTTCAACCAGAATAGTTGTTGAAAGTAAATCCTCTCTCCGGAATATCAAAGTCTTCATAAATAATTGACATTGATATGTGAAAGTGAACTCAGTTTTTTCGCTTAGCATTACTATTTATAAAAAGAAAACTCCCGTAGAACGGTATATTGGTTGTGCACATCTACTTATGCAGATAAATCTAGTCGCATTACAGAAAGTAACTATAAAACTTCAAATGTCACATTTCAAGGAGATCACTAGTTACTCGAGAAAATGTTAAAAAATTATTTTTGCCAATTCCTACCCACTACACTAACTTTTTATGAAGAACTAGGTCACCGATTAAAGTGAAAGAAGAGTGAATTATGTAGATATAATTCGGACAAACTTTCTCAGATACTTATTTTATATTTATACAAGTTTTGAAAGCATAGTTTATTTGTACCAGTTGTCATCAGACCTGCAACTTAAGAAAAAGAGGTCTTTTTAGATCTAACAGAAGTTTTCTAAGACTGAATTTAAGACTCTAGTAAATCTTCCTCCAGGCTTTTACGTTTTTATTCCATGAATACAGCTTTATTTGGCTGATTAATATTTAATTGTTAAATGCTTTTTCCTGTTGAAAGTTGAACTGCACTAACTTTTTCCATGATTACGATTATATGCGAATGACAATATAAGATACATAAAATAGAATTTAAGCTAACATGATAAGCTTACATCAACAACTTAGCAATTAGCTTACTCGATGAATATTTTCTAGGAAAAATGCATACCTACTTAAGTATTATCTGCTGTAAATGGCAAAGAATAAAGAAATATGATTCAAAAGTATCACGATACAAATTTTTACTCTTCGCATTTGCAAAAAACATTTATTTACAGTTGCAGCGCCGACAGAGTTCTAGGTACTAACGTTTTCCAATTTGTAGACGTTTTTTAAATCTGATATTACTATTTTACAATTAGGGGCATTTGACAAATCTGCTTTTACTATAAAAAATAAATTCACCCCCTTTACAAAAATTGTACACGAAATCCTTATTCAATAGGTATCTATATTCAATTACTCTTCGTTTTGTATTCATGGTAATATTTCGTAGTCTTTAGTTATTATGACAACACATACTCATTCTGTCCTGAACTGAAGTTATTTGAGTGCATGGCACAGCATAAGTAAATACAGAAGTGGCAAGCATCAGAGTACTATTATTATAAGCAGAACAACACTTGAACAACCTTGAGAAATGATACTGCAGCAGATGGAAGCGACAAAGAATCAAACAGTAAATAGGATGTTGTACCTAAGATGTACCTATGTAAGTTAGCGGTACTCAGCGTAATCTGGCATTACTGGCAATGCTAACGATTATGGATAGAATTTACCTTGGTAAAAGAAGCATAACCAAAACTAGTTTAAACAGAATGCTAAATCGCGTTACTATCAATCTCAGATAATGTTTGCTATGCAATCAAACCCAAAATATGACAAACTGAAACCTCATCTAATATTAGCCATTAATTCTTATGTTCCGAGGGAAGAACCTAGTTCATTTTCAGTAATCTATGAAAAACTTGGTAACCCCAGAGAGTTTTATATTCTCATAAATGACGAAGAATCTGCAGAAAGTTTTAGGTCTTTGAACCTCCCCAATACCGGACAATTTCAAGCCCTTCGGAATGTTGGGCAATTGTAAGCATTATAAGCAAGGAACAAAAAGCAACTCCTTTTTTACAAATGAGCTAAACTAACTTTTTACATCAGTCCTTTTTTGCTTTTTTGTAAAAAAGAGTTGCTTTTATTTACATGTAAACTAGAAGTGGATTGGGCTAATTTCTACATCAAAAAAGGGAAAAAGCAAAAAAAACACAATTCCTGTAGAAAATTTTCCTTTCCCTGATTATAAGAATAAGGACTGTCCATATACGATACTGATGTGTAACCTCTTTATCACTATGTAATTACCTACACTTGGCATATAACTAGTATAATATAATGTTGCATGAAGTTCTTTGCCTACCACAACTGCAGTAGCAATATCCGTAATGCCTTATTGAGCATATTATCGCTAACACGTATCTCTTGGTTGTTCGTAAACTAATTGTAACTAAATGTGATTGAAATACAGCCAAAAATGTTCCAAAGGAGAGTCGTCCGAAAAAATTTAAAGGGCAAACGGAGACAGCTAAAGAGAAAGGATAATAAAGCGAAAAATCGATTACTGTCGCGATATTACATGGTTTAAATTGAAACATAAAGGTACTTGAAGGGATTGGAGTATTCCCAGATTCCTGCATTTAATGTTTAAACAGTCAGTTAGACAGTGACATGTTGAAGTATATCTTTAACATGTCACTTTTAGCGGTCAATTGGGAAAAACTGTCAACTTTGAAGATTTTCCAACATCAAAGTTGAGCTTGCGTGCTCAAAATTATTACCAGCGATGTCCAAGAAATAAATTGGAAACAGCTAACTTTCCAAAATCATGAAAAATTAATATCTAATTATAATGGATTTCTTAAGAAGCACGATTCGTGTTTGTTGCAAGAAAATTCAAATTACATTCATTGGTAATAAACACTTGCATTCTCATTACTCCCCGCCCATATTTTATTGACAACAAAACCAGAGAGAATGACTAAGTATCTCTTTTTAGCTACTAATTAATATTACAATTAAAATTAGTATATGATCGGAAAAGTTTAGTTGTGTTTTGTTATTTTTTATATTATTCAAACCTTTCTTGGAATCCTTTGACTACGGAATCCCTAATTAATGAGCTCTACTCATGATATAGGAAACCCCAAGGGGAATGAGAAGATCCAAATTCATTTATATTCCAGCTTTTGTTGTAAATTATTATGTCACTACAAATACTTATTACGAATGCGTGTCTTCCCCAGCTTCTTCGAATGGTAATGTAGCGCTGACACGCCAACTGTCACGAAACTTAACTTAACTCTGAATTCTATAGTAGCACATCCCCTTGCTATTCGTAAGATAGCTACGTTTCCTAAGAAGTGAATCGTCTGGAAGGATTTTGAGCTTAAAGTATCTTAAACTTTAA
This sequence comes from Tomocerus qinae, assembly GCA_020055645.1. Taxonomy (NCBI): domain Eukaryota; kingdom Metazoa; phylum Arthropoda; class Collembola; order Entomobryomorpha; family Tomoceridae; genus Tomocerus; species Tomocerus qinae. Next base: position 32,915,480 of record CM034548.1, read on the forward strand.
CAACCACTACGGGTTATTGGCTACTAATTATATGCACGTGTTAGTACTTACACTATTCGACTTGTATTGCATATAAAATAATTTGTGTCGTAATCAATTACACAATGCATTAGTATATGTAATTGTAATGACTCTCTGTGTTTTATGGCTACATTATTGTAATACTAAGTCACTAAGAGCATGAAGTACATCCTACGTGTATTCCTAGAAAAACTGTGCAAAACGCATTACTTAACAATAAGCACTTCGTTCAAATGTATGAAACTTTGAATATTTAATTTGCTCTAGTATATGTAACAGACGTTTCTATCAATTATTAATTGAGCCCTAGCGAGACGTGCCTTGCTTTATCTATGCTAAAGTTGGCTTAAAATTTTCAAAATCGGGTCATCGGTCTACAAATGCATTCCACAGCCGAAGTAAAAAACTTCCTTTTTCTCAGCCTAAATTCTTGTTGTAGGGGATGCAGATGAAACGGTTAAAACTTTTCAAACATTGCTAACAATATCTCTCAACTTTTAAAATCCATGGAAATATATTTAGCAAAATAAGATTTGTCAACATCCCAACACAACTGTCATCTCAAGCAAATTTCCTAGCTTTATTACCAAGGGAAAAAGTGGTTTATTTTCATGAATGGTTAGGCATTAGAAAATTTTCATTTTCAATTACCTTTGAAGCAAATACAGAGATATATTATTTTCACCTTTATGTGAATATAAGGTGCAGATACTACACTCCAATATTCTCACGTCAAATTGGTGGCAAGGTGTATTATCTTTAGTATGCATGTATTTTTTATATGCTTAATATTAAGTATGGCATTATGTCATACATACAAAAAGACTAATGAAGATGAACGTAAATAATTGTAAACCGTATATGAATTTTAGTACAATTATTGCATTTTGAAGTACATATATAAACAAAATGCAACGATATTTACCTCGATTATTCTTCAGCGTTATCTGCGCTAGCATTTTTCTTTTAATTTTAGGATTGCATTATACATAACTTTTTGTTTAAGCAGTTTTACAGCTGCGGTTTTTTTTACAATGGTACTTGTTGTGATGTGCTATTATGAGTAGTTTAACTGTGAATATTCTCGTTTTGGTTTTTGAATGAATTCTCACTTTAATCGCTCTAGAAATTCTGTCATTTTAATAAAATTCGCTAGTAACCCCTAAAAGAAAAGTAATTATAGCTAACTGATTAGTTAAATTCTTACTACGCGTTTTTTCAGAAGGTATGAATTTGCCTCAATGACGATTTGAATGAACTAATTTAAGAACGTACACTAAATATTTTGTCTCTTAATTATGATCTCAAAATAAAGGTATGTACCAGAGGTATGTACTACATACCAGCATCAATTGTAACTGACTTATAGAACAACTCTATTATACTTGTAAGAAAATTGATATTTCTCAGAAAACAAGATAGTTTAAGCAATTTATACATCCGCATATGATGAAAGACTTGTCATTGATAGAGGAGAAAATGAAGTAAATGACACATACCTTAGTCTCGACTTGAACACTCGTCGTCTCCGATCGTCAACATCGTGATAATCTTCTGTGTCTGAGCTGCTGTCCCTTTCATAAGATGCTCCCACCCCTGGACGATTTTTATTACTGCTAGCCATGGCCATTCTCATCTCCTCCTGTTCACATAATCAACAAAGAGTTATTCGGATTCTTATGTAACCATAATAATATCCCCATCGTTTCCTACCTAATGTATAGTCTCCTTATAAAACTAATATCTTCAGGTGCACTTAGGTGCATCTATGAAATGACACGTAAGAAGACAGAAAGTAAGTGAAAGACAGATCTATTATCTTTATTATTAGTAATCTACTTACATGTCAAATTTGAGTTTATTCTACGAAGCACTATCATACACGGAAAGTAAAGTAGTCAGCCTATTAAAAAGTGTCAGCCTGCAGAAAGAAACAGTTTTATGTAGTGTCACTATTCACTTCCATTGTTGGCTGTCTGTGCAGTCTCACTTGACTACTTATGTATAGATCAGTATTTATTATTTGCACTATTTATAGAAGAAAACAGGAAAAGGTCTCAATTTTGCATCTACAATGGAAGCTTCAAAGGAGTCCGAATAATAAATGACTGAACTATAACGAAAGCTTTTAGTGGTAGGATATATATAAGCGGCTTTCCATTCCCTTTTCTATAATGATCACCGCCAGTCAACAATGTCACAAGCAATGTCAAAAATAATAAGGCAACATCCTCTAGTGTCAATCCTGAATCATGTCATCCTGAGTGGGCTCACTTTGCATAGAGCTGCTCAGCGGATAATAGACATTGACAACATCACAGACTCTAACTTGGTTCTCAAAGGCAAATATTATTGCAATACGCACACCATATAATAAGGCGATGAAAAAAGATCACGCGATGCATCATAACATCAATTTTTATCTACGTAGTACTGGCAACTAATACTGACTAAGCCGCAAGTTCTCTATTTTTATGTCATAAGCTAAGTATTTTTTAATAAAGGAGGAATTCGAATATTCGAAACACAAAAGTTTTGAGATAAGGATAATACTAATTTCCATGTATACTAATGCTGTAAAAATGAACCCACCCAGAGTGAGCTTTTGCTTTCAAGGTAAAAATGCTAATAATGTATGTATAGTTACATATTAGGTTGTACATATTGTTACCTTTTTAGTTTTAAACAAAACATTGATACGGCGATGATTTTTTTGCTTATTTGTGACGTAATGTATGCACTAATGTTTGTAAGGTGGGGCAATAATGATAGTTGTTAGTTGTCTAAGTCAGGAGAGTTACGTAAACTCATGTTCAGCCGAATAATAAAAGTATTTAATCGAATATTCTATTTAGATCAATTTCACATTCGTTGTGCTGTCTGTCCCATCTTAACAAAATCTCATGCAGATTGATACACTCAGCTTACAATGCCCCAAAACACCAATATATATGAACAAAATTGATGATTATGATAATCTACCGATACTTACATGAAAAAATCATCCAAATCAAGAACGAGGCTTTAGACGTTTAAACTTTAGACTATGTTCTTCTATTTAAACCCTAATAGTCAAAGGATAAAAACATTTAGGCCTTTTTTCATTCATTTTCTTCAAAAAATACCAACTTTTTTTGAGTTTCTTGCGGATATCGATAGTACATATAACTGTAAATGTCTACATATAATTTTACCCCGAAATTAGGTTTTGTGTATGTGCAGAGTCCAAACCAATGCCAACTGTTATTACATACTCTTAAAAATGGTACATATATGGAAACGTCATATATATTTAATACAATATACATTTATCTACATAAGGCAATCTTGATTCGGAAGGGGAATTTTTATAGTTGTAAGTTCTTGTTGATATAAAATGCCTACCTTCATGCTATATGCCTGCCTTGAAAAATATTATGGCCTACCTAGTTAGAAAAGGACTGAAGAAAACGTACAATGACAGATAAGGTAATGTAGGCATTTAGTCTGTGGGTTTTACAGTTTCACGTCGAGAGTGTTGTCATTCTATTTATGGATATTGTGCAAGATGATTTCGATTGTGCAGTTAGTGCATACTGCATAGTGCATCATGAATTCTTGCGCTACAAGTAAATGCACACCTCATTGGAGTTGGTAAAGGTGAAATAAGTAAAAGTAAATAACACTATTGAAAGCCATAAATTATGATTGTCGTTTGTTTAAATAAAACACATGAGTCATAAACGCCCCAAACTGTAATTGCACAATAGTATTATGGGCCATTACTACGGCACTACAACCCCATTGTTATTGGCACTATAACAGAAATCAAACTAATCGCTATTTTGAGTGCCTTTTTCGTTTGCCATTTATTGTACCAACTTTTGGGTACATTTTATGAGAATAATATAAAGTTATAGCCATAGCAGAATTTATAGGATATTTAAAGTTGTGTAATTATAAGTAAAACTCAGTATTCAATCGGGACTTTAAAACATTTACAATCCTGGGTTAAAAAGTATTTTATTCTAAATGAATAAATATGTTTGCAGTCACGATGTTTAAGTTTGTTATTTTACTACAAAATTTAGACATTTTTTGGTCAAATGATGACATTTGGACCCAGATGGATGTAATTAAATTGAAAATCCGAACTTCCTACTTACTTGCTTGATGAAAAACCCGGTAAAAATCGTCGTAGAAAGGGATATACAATATATCGACCTCTGGAATTGGAATGTGTCTGTGTCTCGTTGTTTAATAGTTTCATATCTTTTACTGAAACCTATTACAAAATTCGCATATAATTATACCTAGACTCTCTCCTTCAACGCGACCTTAGTGAACTGCGTTTGTAAATAATTTCTACGAATCAAATACATAAAAAATTCCAGTTAACATGTTTGCACTGTTATGTGTCAAATGCAGGTTTGGTCACCAGTCCAAAGAGTCCACGACCGATTAACACTTAGATCGTTCAGTTATCTGACCATGTCACAAAATTAAATAACTACTTAATTGACAATACAGACCAGTACAGAGTATTCGTAGAGTGCAATAAATATAAAATTTGAAATTAGTTTGTATAAACAAATTGCACTATGAGATATTCCCAACGACTTGTCAAATTAGCGTCATAAAATTTTTCTAGTAAAGTTAACTAACCCAATTTGGACTATATAAACCCAAATACTGACTGTCTATGACGATTATTAAGCCAATAATATACGCACTTTACGACATAATTCGTTCGTTTAAACTTAAAACAACTTGTATGTACTATTGTTATATTCCTTCATAGGAGAGATGTGTTTTCATTGAATTGATTGAGCTTAATAAAGGTAAATATATATAAGTACATACATAGCGTCGTTATTCATAGGAAGTGGCATAGGTAGCTATATGAATCTTTCCTCTGTGTATGATTTGCGACACTGAAAACTATACTGACCAGTTTGGGATCAACTTGTCATAGAGATTTGTTGCTCAAAATTGCACTAAAATCATTGAAGTGTCATGCAGGACCGGCGATTATATCGGCTCACGACACATACCTACTTCGCCTAAGAGCAATATAATGCTTGTAAACTAAATTATCTGCCATGTAGTAATTTATCTGCGTATTCCATGTGGACAAATATATCAAATATTAAATACAATAAAGTGGCTTATCTTTACTTTCGGCAGTCACAAAAATATTTGTTTTGGCACCAAACAGTTGGTCACCACTCCACGTAAACAATGTCTATATTATGTATTGTAAATTTTTACACCAAAAGAGTGCAAAGATAAAAACAAAATTAGCACAGTTATGAGTCAATAGAGATATATTTAGCGACCAATTAAAATGAATGGATACTGTACAAGTGATTTCAAAGGAAGATAATCAAAAAGGAAACTGAACAAAAGCATGAGGACTGAGGACAGATTTGGCAAACTATGACTGTTTAGACAAGGAGACATGTAGATACTACAAACATGATCTGTTGTGGGACTAGTGTGAGTGCAATGACTGTGATCTCTATTTGGATCATCAAAATCATCATCGTGGTGATGTTATCATTGGTACATGCTTGAAAGGAAGTTGCCTCTCTCATTATGCACTCCTTACGTACTAATATCAAGTAATACCATGTAACAAAGCAAGACTGTTATACTTTTGGCTACCCAACCAAATGCAAATATGTAATTAGGTATAAAATACAAATGTTCAATGACAATATTATTAACACCAATATTAGTCCCTGCAAATTGTTATTTAGATATAAAAAACCTTTCCCTTTTACTACTTTTCCCAAATATATTAGGGATGGACTTAAGGGAACAGGAAAAAATCACATAAACAGATAAACTCATTCAAATGGGTTAAATAAAAAAATTGATATTTTTTTAAACCTATTGTGTATTAAGTAACTTTACATTATTTAATAAAATATTTGTTAACAATTTGTGGCAATTTTAGTTTGCATAATAAATGTATTTTTTAAATCTTTTTTCTTTAACCTGAAAATGTCTATCTAATTTTCTCGTAATTTTTTTAAGTCCAGTCGTACATAACAATAATTCTTATTAAAATGGTTATAGCAGCACAGAACAATTTTAATGAAGGAAGTCAAAAAAGTCACTAACTTATTTGATTAAAGTGGCAATAATATAATGTGCAGGTAACTGGTAAGTAATGGTGTGTTTTGGCATTGTAATTTGGATTTGGGTGTATAACTATGTGAGTGTTTGTACTGAACGAGGAAGTGAAATTGCTTCATAGAATGTAATACCTATACACCTTTACATATCAAAATACCAATACATACGCGTATAACGAGTGAGTTAAAAAACACGAAACTTAACTATGAACCAATAACATTTCATTTGATTCTATATCATAAATTGCGATGAATATTGCAAAATTTTATCGAATTAGTTGTGTGGTTAACTAAAACTTTAAACTATTTTTGGACAACTAATTTTTAGTTTCCAAAAATTTAATTTTCACAGGTGTTAACTTTTTCACTCTTATTTAAGATGCTTATAACCGAAATATGTATTGAATAGCTTTTGTGGACTTTTTTACTTCAATGAAGATGGTTAAACATTTTAATGCAAGTTAAAGTAGGTAGTGCACAAATGCAGAAAATATTTGCCAATGTAATAGTCTAAGATGTACTTACTTTCTATCTCTAAAATTTTACTCAAATTCAAAATTGTAGGGAACACTTAAAACAGGTTGAAATAAAATTTTGTACTCACCGGAAATTCATATCGTACACTTATAAAATTGCTTGTAATTTAGAACACTTTTAATTACATGCTTATTTTCTAAAATTTTACATCCTGCACCAACTTTAGCGACATTTTATCACAACATTGCACAAGAACTTTGATTGGCGCCATCGTGGCTTGGTATTAGAAACTACATTTCATCATGTGGTCATTGAAGTATTTTTATGTCTTTTTAAACATACATATTTTAGATGTTCTCGTTGGTGTGTACCGCCTACCTAGGGTTACATATTATCCATTTTTTAATTATATTTTATCATCAAAAATATACCAATGATATTATGTTGTTGCAAAATAGCATGAAAAAATCCAGTATGAATGTCATGAAATAGTCGGATCTAAAATGAAGACTTACTGTGGAAATTCACAGAGTATTATAATTATATTTAAAAACTCCGTGCAATTTTAATGCCCTTTAAAATGTTTGTGATACCAAGAATCTAATAATAATAATTAAGCCAACATTTTGGCTTAGTTAATTGTGAAATTAACCTCCAGATAATGTTTTACAAACTTACATGCAAGCCAGGGGTAATATAATAATACTACCGGATATAGAATAGAGGTTTCCCACAATTGGTGACCGGTCACTAAATTAACATGAATAGGTATTGCAATGACTACAGTACCTGCCTGTGTTATCCTGGAATAGTAGGAAACGTCTATATAGAGTATGGAATGAACCACTTAAGTGGACATGTTGCATTACATTACAAGTGTTCTAGGTCAGGGTGTGGTAAATCGATGATCAGATTGAAATAATAAAGCTGGTCCGTTAAATATTTCCACATTCACGACTATTATGTTTGCTGGGTCAAATTATTTTCGATATTTCCAGAACACTGACAGCTACTATGAGTGTGTCTCATGTGCTATGAAGAGAGGTAATGTACAAAATCTCATATTGCTAGGAGTTAATTTTATTTTTCACACTTTTTTATATCCATACATGCACATTGATTGATCATAATATTTATATCATAATAATCTGGCTATTCACAAAAAGAATATTATTATGTTTCTATTTAATGATGCATAACCTATTTGCATGTATTCATTTAAAAGTTAAAATTCAACACAGTAAATTAACTATTACTTTTAAATACGGTAGGTGTAGGCAGGTATTAGTTTCAAGAAGTCCAGATTGCCTTCAAAATGCAAAACTGCTACAAACTTTGCCTGTATCTTAATAATTTGATTATCTGAATATACAGCTAAATCGTATTATACGAAAAAATGAGAATTGCATAAATGCATTTATTACCATACATTTTATCTCATACTTAAATAATTCACAAATCCCTGTTGCAGACATTGAAGATAGCTATTACTAACTACTGACTGCATAGACTAAAAAATACTTAATTGACATTTTATCAAATAAATCCCAACTTCAATCTATTAAATTATTAAACTATATAGAAACATGGAAAATATATCCGTGCATCGTACAAATATAACAAACCAGTTGAATTCTATGCTATGACTGATTGACGAATCTCACAAATACCTTTACAACGATAAATATGCGTTATCGATTGCAATTTACCATTTATTTATCCATATTGTCAACTGGCCTTTACATATATATGTAGATTCTGACATTACTATAAAAAAAAGAAAGAAAGCATAATAATAATATATGTGCATATAAAATATATGGATACTGATCCATATATATGCACATAATACTGTCTAATTAATACTATCAACAAATAACAATAGATTTCTACATAGGTAGTTGGATCTATTTCTGTGGTATATACATACTTCCTTCTACAACTATAAATAAACAGGTACTTGACATTATAATAAATTGATAATTAATTTGAGAACAATTGTTTCCATAGTTGCATTTAAAAATTAATTTTGGTGAATGGTATCTACCAATAAATCATAGATTGTAATATATAGTAGTATTGTATGAATACAACTCATGCATGATGAATTCTACCATTTCTCGAGTTATGCCATTACACAGCATCAGAAAACGTTTGTAGTAGAAATAAAAATTTACGTCTACAAATCATTATTATGTATAATAGTTTTAACACCGAAAGTTATAAAGAAATATCTCAAAACCATTATGAGTTCTATATTTTCTATAGATACCAATCTGACCTTGGGTGGGGTGCATTTAACTTGGGGCAAATAATTTTGGAATTTTTTTAGAATTTATAAAACTAGTAATGTACTGGGGTAATATCAAACAGGCAATACAAAACTGCATTTAAAATTAATGATAAATTTGTTAATCGCCATACTGTAATTTCAATTCTTTTTGCGTCTTTAGACAATTGTTTTATGTCTATATGATTTCATTTTAGTCTACGACATGACATTATTTCCTTCCATAAATTACTTCCATAAAATCGAGATTTACAATGGGTAAATGCATATGGACTTGAAATTCACAAAAGATGTCAAATGACATGAGATTATGACAAATCATCATGAAATGACAAAAAATTATCATATCAAATGTTAAAATTTATTTGCATTTATTGAGATTGCTTTTAAGACTTGTCTGCATATGTACCAGTAGTTAGTAGTAAAGTAAAGTTTATAAATTAAATTAAGTCACTTAATGTCTTTGTATTCACATGTCATCATGACTATAGTATAAACGTGAAGTGACGCATATGTATTCTGTATGCATCAATATCTGCATGTTAGGCATCAAAACTTTTTTTTGCAAACCTATGGTTAATGTGAAGCCAATAAATGTTTTAAAATAATTTTAAAGTACCTACATCCTCTCGTTTATGATATTACTATTCTCACCTCATCCCAATCTCATGTTACTGAATAGGAAAATTTGAAAAATCCCCATTTAAGTAGAAAGACAAATAAGCATCTTATAAAAAAGAGAAAATGGTTTGAAAAGGATGCTATTTTAGGTTAATATGCCAGACTTAAGAATGTCAAAATGCCAACTCCAATTCCTAATTTTGTACCATTTTATCCTAGATTTAATTATGAAAATCGAATCAACAAGTTCCAATAATTGTGCCTATTCCATTGGATTAATTATTTTTTCCATTGGATCAATTATTTTTTCCATTGGATTGATTATTTTTTCCATTGGATCAATTATTTTTTCCATTGGATCAATTATTTTTTCCATTGGATTAATTATTTTTTCCATTGGATTGATTATTTTTTCCATTGGATCAATTATTTTTTCCATTGGATCAATTATTTTTTCCATTGGATTAATTATTTTTTCCATTGGATCAATTATTTTTTCCATTGGATCTATTCTTTTTCCATTGGATCAATTATTTTTTCCATTGGATTGATTATTTTTTCCTTTGGTTTAATTATTTTTTCCATTGGACGAATTATTTATTCCGTTGAATTAATTACTTCCATTGGATCAATTATTTCTCCCTTGGTTTAATTATTTTTTCCATTGGATCTATTCTTTTTCCATTGGATCAATTATTTTTTCCATTGGATTGATTATTTTTTCCTTTGGTTTAATTATTTTTTCCATTGGACGAATTATTTATTCCGTTGAATTAATTACTTCCATTGGATCAATTATTTCTCCCTTGGTTTAATTATTTTTTCCATTGGATCAATTATTTTTTTCATTGGATCTATTCTTTTTCCATTGGATCAATTATTCTTTTCATTGAATCTATTCTTTTTCCATTGGATCAATAATTTTTTTCATTGGAGCTATTCTTTTTCCATTGGATCAATTATTTTTTCCATTGGACTAATTATTTTTTCCATTGGACTAATTATTTTTTCTATTGGATCAATTATTTTTTCCATTGGACTAATTATTTTTTCCATTGGATCAATTATTTTTACCATTGGATTGATTACTTTTTTCGTATAATCAAATATTTTTTCCATTGGTTTAATTATTTTTTTTATTGGACTGATTACTTTTTCCGTAGGATCAATTATATTTTCCATTGGATTAATTAATTTTTTCCATTGGAGCTATTCTTTTTCTATTGGAGCTATTCTTTTTCCATTAGATCTATTCTTTTTCCATTGGATCAATTATTTTTTCCATTGGACTGATTACTTTTTTCGTATAATCAAACATTTTTTCCATTGGTTTAATTATTTTTTTTATTGGATCAATTATTTTTTCCGTAGGACCAATTAATTTTTCAATTGAATTAATTATTTTTTCCATTGGATCAATTATTTTTTCCGTAGGATCAATTAATTTTTCAATTGAATTAATTATTTTTTCCATTGGATCAATTATTTTTTCCATTGGATTGATTACTTTTTTCGTATAATCAAATACTTTTTCCATTGGTTTAATTATTTTTTTTATTGGTTTAATTTATTTTCCATTGGTTTAATTTATTTTCCATTGGTTTAATTTATTTTCCATTAGTTTAATTTACTTTCCATTGGTTTAATTTATTTTCCATTGGATTAATTCGCCTTCTTCATTGGATATATTGGCCGTTTGGCGTGTCAAAAACAAGACGTAATACATTCGCGCGAACACATTTTTGGAAAAAATCGTATTTTTCTCAGATTTACTGAGGGCGCTGCGCCCTCCCCCCGTTCCCAACTGGATACGTGCTTGATTATCAGTTCACCTTTTCAATTGTAGGAATTCACCTTTCTATTGCATCAATTCACCTTTTCCAGTGGACCAATTCATCTTTTTATTGATTCAATTCGCCTTTTCGTATTTAGAGCCTGTTTTTCTAAGGTACGGCAATGAATGAGTAACAAAACTTTACCATCAGGTGGGCAAACTGATTTACTTTTAAATTTCTCAGTAAATGAAAAATTAGTATGGGTTAACTAGTGACTTAAAGACTTATTTACCGTGCATTTAAACAAGATCATTTTCATTTAAATGTGCTCGGATTTGACGGAAGACCGCTTGTTTAACGATTTCGCACATTGTGCCTGACCCCTATGTGAGTAGGATAGTATTCAGTATATCAAACGGCTTACTAAGGATAATACATGGATGGATAGAGAAGCAACTCGAAGTACATAAGCCAGACAGGCATGTAATATAAATAGATGCATATAGGGATAGTGTTGTATGTATATATGTCTGCTACATAACATATCCTCCATTATCCCTTTCATTGGTTTGTTCGTTGCATTTTTCGTATGAAGGTTCGCCCATTTTGAATTCCTATTGAAGCTACTTACACCCAACTGCCTACGGTGTAGGACAAACCCCCGATTTATCTGTCTTCGTCACGCTTGCTCACGGATCGTTGCCAACTTTTTCGCGAAACCGTCTTAAGAAGCCGTGGCTGCACTGGAACTCGGATCTATTTATCTACCTGAAACTAAAATATACTAAGCAAAATAAAACAACATAATCCTAATTTACTGATCATTAAATATTGAAAAAGATCTGATCATTACAGTTGTTTTGTTTTTCAATTGGTTACCAAAAGCTAGTAAATGGTACTGAATCTTAAAGCAGATGCAGGATGCAAATCTCTTCCTTGTTTTATGCACACTATCTGCTACAAAGGCTTTCATACTATTTGCATGGGGTTAACGGCTGAAATTAAACTAATTGCATATGCTATGCCGTAATTGCGTAAAGTGTAATGGCAAAATACGTCATATTATTAGTATATATGTCATGAATTATGTACCTTATAATACTTAGAAATTGAGAAATAAATAAGTACGTAGTGAATATATTAAGAGTATGATGTTTATATGCCTTTTAACTTTGTTTTCGCAACTAAGTGTTTTGTTAATTCTATTAAATTTTAATTTTACTGCCCAAATGCACATTACTTTTATTATAAAGGGAGAAATTGTAAATCAGCTATTTGTAGTATTAATATTTCAACATAGTAGACCTTTTGAAATCGAAAACGGCTTAATTAGTGTCTTGAGTAATGAATTTACAGACTTGTTAATTAATCGGCGGGACAAATGGAGCTTATGTGGAGATTAAAGAGTAGGTTGGATTTACGTAAAGAGAAATGAAGAGCCAAGGAGTATTTAAATGTGCATATGCATGAAATGCACTATCAATAGGTGAGAAAGATAAGGATTGAAATACTATAAATTATATAGGGGGATTGGGGTAGATTTTCATCAGGCGACGAGTAACGACATAAAAGCGATATAATGGTATATTTGAGTATGAAACGAGAAGATATTATGATCAATATGCATGGCAATGAAAAATGTGAGTAAAAGGCAGAAATGTAACCGGGTAGGAAAGGGAGTGGGATGTGACAACACTGGTCCCAGAAAGACTTGCACTCGAAGACCACATGATTAAATATATAGTTTCTGATACCAAGCCATGATGGCGCCAATCACTATTCTTGTGTAAAGTTGTGATAAAATGTCGCTAAAATTGGTGCAGGATGTAAAATTTTAGAAAATAAGCATGTAATTAAAAGTGCTCTAAAATACAAGCAGTTGTATAAGTGTACGATATGAATTTCCGGTAAGTATATCATTTTCTTTTTAACCTGTTTTAAGTCTCCCGTTTAATTTGAGTAAAATTTTGAAGATGGAAAGTAAGTACGTCATAGTTCAAAATTGGCAAATAATTCCTCCGTTAGTGTCCCAGCTTCATTTAATTGTCAAAATAAACTTTTGATCATCAGTGTTTAAGTGATTAAATCGAAATCAACGGAAAAATCCTCAAAAATTGCAGTTAAAGTTTCTAAAATCAGTGTGAAAAGGTGCTGCCATCTGCGAAAGCTATAATATTGGAGACGAAAAATTAATTAAATCATCGAGATTATTTAAGTGTAACATCGTTTTAGTCAATTACAACAATTCTTAAAATACTGTGCAGTATTAATTAACCGTTTCCAACAGTCAATCGGGATTAAGCGTATCATTTACTCCGTGTTTACTCATTCATCATATGCATCGTATTTTTATATACAAAGTTCTACTTATACTCTCTTATATATATATCATATCAATGAATGACTGTCACCGCAGCAGCTTCACTTCCCTGTACTACACATACTACTACACAAATCCAAATTCCAATACTACTACCATCACAAACTACTTTACTACGTTATTATTATGTCGTTTTATAACTTTATACCAAATGTCTTTATATAATCAGCCTTGTCTCTACTCTATAGACAGTTGCCCAATATTTAAGTAATAACTCAAGATAAGGCTTTTTTAGAATTTATTCTGCTGTCAATATTTATGTTCTGAATGCATTTGATATTTTGAATACCATTTAAAATCTCTAGTCATCTGATTAATGTTTGTGTTAGTAGTGTGCGCGTGAGAAATACCAAATGTGTACGTGGGACCTATAAAATAGCCAAACTACCAAAGTCGTTAAAATAGTTAATTGGTACACAGTATTTGTGATCCATAATTTATTGTTACTTTCAAAATGTGCTACTTTAACAGTAGCATAAGTTATTTCAAAAGGAATTGTTCTTCACAGTAAAAAGGATTGAATCATGCACAATAGAAATCCTGCTTATTGTTTGCTAAAATTATGTGTGTCTTCAGGTATGTGGGTTATCGCTAATTTTATTACTCTACCGAGTGAATGACCGATTACAATTAAATGGATTTTAAATAAGGCCATACTTTCAAAAATAGGATTAATTTATTCGTGTTTAATGGTTTTCTTCCCCAGCCCAAAATAGTTTAGTGACAGTGCCTAAAACGGAATTCCTAATGTTATAAGCCGTGGTTAGTTAATGGTGGTTTGCTAATGTTATTTGTCAATTTCAGATACACCTATAAGATGATATAATCCAATTAAAATGTCACAAAGAGTCAAGAAACCTGGCCGATCGGAGGAGAACCAGGGTGAGGATCTTTATAGCAAATCTTAAATATATTCATTTTGACAGTTTAACTGATTAAAAATAAATAATTTTAGGGAAGCGTCGTAAGCGACGCCCCAGTGGTTCGGATCCCGATGAAGAAGGAACTCGGTCTGGTTCAAACTCTGGTGGCAACGGATCTCTTAGCGGGATGTGGACGCCAAGGCACTTAAGTGACCTTAAAGTTTCTTCTATATATAACAGAAACTCGGCGGAAGCACCTGCTGAGGTAATAAAAGAAGTAATTGTTGCATACTTTTATCATACTGATTTTAATTTCATTTATTTCAACTTGTGTTTGTGGAATTGAATTACTAATTTTTAACGATGTGACAATAGTTGTACCGTAAAGACCTGATAAGTGCCATGAAGTTGGCAGACAGTGAGCCTTTAACTCCTGAAGAGTACTGGTTGATCACTGATCCTTGGAAGCAAGAGTGGGAAAAGGGTGTTCAGGTAACAATCCCCAAAAATTTGAAATTCAAAGTCGTAGACTGTTTTTGTATCGTCTACGATTGCTCTTAGCGTAATTCTAAGTCTGTATTTATACAGATTATTAGGATTTGGTCTCTTAAAGGGAGATCTATTCGTAAGCTTCTGCTCATTTTAATAATTATTCTCTTTAATTATGTTTTGTGCATCTTATTTCTGCATATTTATGTACATTGTAGTGAATCTGTGAACATTGGTATGCTATCCTAATTACGCATTTTAATTACGCACAATCTCTTGTTGGTCACCTCATGCTTAAATAACCTTTTCTATTTAATTATCTTTCTATTCATGTATTCCTTAATGCAGGTTCCAGTCAACCCCGAATCTCTTCCAGAGCCAGAGGTGGTCGTAATATCACCTGTAGCTGATAGAAGTCATGATTTCCGACTGTAAGAGCTAGTGATAATATGCTACTGTAGTTAAAAACAACAACCATGCATATTTAGACTTATTAGTTAATACTTTGATCACATTTTCTCGATTATTTTGTGCAGACCGAAAAAGAAATATGTAAGAGTAACCCACGACGATTTTTTCAACCCTGACTACCACCAATTAGTATCTACTGCAGCTAGGGCAGAAAAGGTTTGCAGTTACGATCTGGACGATGTTGATGCTGCCTGGTTGGGCTGCTCAAATGCAGACCGACAGATGCAAAACCTGCCAGTCATTTCAGAATTTCTGATGGAGCAAGTGGTAGAAGAACTGGAACTCCAATGTTGGGAGCAAGTTCAAACGATATTGAAAAGTCAGGAAGGCTTAGGGATAGAGTATGATGAAAATGTCATATGTGATGTCTGCCGTTCGGTAAATATTTTATGGGGGTTTTCTTTTATAGCCACTTAAGGAAAAGACTGTTCAGAAAATAATATTTTTTATGAATGTGATAGCCCGAATCTGAAGAGGGAAACGAAATGGTGTTTTGTGATGCTTGCAATATATGCGTTCATCAAGCTTGCTACGGAATTACATCAATTCCATCCGGATCTTGGCTTTGCAGAACTTGTAGTACGTTATAATACTCATTTTTTATTAAATATTAATCCCTGGAAATAAAATTAACGAGAAGATGGACATTTCAGCGTTGAGCATACGACCGCAATGTGTTCTGTGTCCAAATATGGGTGGTGCTATGAAAGCCACTCGATCAGGACACAAATGGGCCCATGTAGCGTGTGCCATTTGGATTCCAGAAGTTAGTATTGGCTCGGTAGAAAAAATGGAACCAATTACAAAAATTTCCTCCATACCGGTAACCCTATCAGATTCAAACTTTTATCACTTTATGCATTCATAAAGAAATTTTGGTGTATATTCACTTTTATAAATTACAGCAAAGTCGTTGGTCATTGGTTTGCGTTATCTGTAAAGATAAATCCGGTGCATGCATTCAATGTTCTGTGAAAACGTGCAAAATTGCTTATCACGTCACTTGTGCTTTCAAAATCGGTTTAGAGATGAAACCTATTATCGTCGATGAAAACGCTGAGGATGGAATTAAATTAAGAGTAAAATAAATTTAATTTATTTTAAGGGTCACAAACATCTTTGAATAGTTAAGCTAATTGTATTCATTTATGACCCTTTAGTCGTATTGTGAGAAACACAGTGTGAAGCCTAAAAAGGAGAAGGGGAAATCAGGGGACGAGCAGGAGGATGAGAAAAAGAAACCACGGGCATTGACTGCTGAAGAAAGAAATCAAGCACGAGCAGAAAAGTAAGCCACGGCTAAAATTATTCATTTAGCAAAAACAAAAACAAATGTTTAAATTTTACTTATGTGTCGTTATATTTTGTGCTTAGACTTCAGCAAATTGAATCAGAATTTTACAAATACGTCCGTCTCAAGGATGTTTCGCAAAACTTAGCAGTCGATATGGACATCGTAACATTAATTTTTAATTACTGGAAGCTTAAAAGACGGGTAATATTAACATGTATAATGATAATTAATGATAATATTAAGTCTTTTCAAATCGATCCGGTATTTGCGATCAAAAAGGTTAAACAACGCTTAATTTAAAAAGCTGTCCAAAGTCCAAGTGGATTTTTTATTGCATAGTTAGTTGCATTGAATCTAAATTTATATTAGCATATCTTTGTCAACACACTGTCTAAATAAATGGATTTCTTTTTGTAAATGCATACTAAAATGATGAGCTCCATGATTAACTTATTTTTTAAATTGAATTTTAGTCCCTGAATAATCGACCTCTAGTGCCGCCACGACCAGAAACTACTCAGTTACTAACTCAACAACAAGAACAGGATCTTGAGCAAATGAAAATGTTTGTCCAGCTCCGACAGGATCTCGAAAGAGTAAAAACTTACAATAAAGCATTAAAACTGGTTTTAAGAATTATTGAAGGAAATTTTTGAGACATAATTTATATTTGAATACAGGTACGTAATTTATGCTACATGGTGAGTCGTAGAGAGAAGCTATCCAGGTCTTATTTCCGTCTTCGTGAGCAGGCGTTTCAAAAGCAGGTGAGTAATGCTACTTTATACTGATAGTATTACGCTTTTATTTCTATTCCTTCAAAATTGACAAAGTTTAAACTTTGTGGTAATCATATTTCAGGTGGCAATTTTGTCTGAAAAGTCGATGGACATTAGTACTTTGTCAACTGAAGAAAAGACAGCTATAGTTCATGCTAATCACGGACCATCAATATATGATAAATTGTACTCGCACCCAGGTGTGCAAAGTAGCTATAAAGATTATGAGACTTTAATCAGTTTAATTGCTGGTGGCGGTGATATTGGTTTGCCAAATGGTACAGTGAAACCGAAGAAAGGGAAGGCGGCTGGCGGAGCTGCCCGCTATAACAAATCCTTTGTAAACGGTCGTCGTCGGCGGAATACGAATGGAGAAAGTTCTAGCCTTAGTGAAAGTGAAGGTAGTTGTGCTTCAGCAACGGAGACTGCCAAAGCTCCGGTGACAAAGTCAAACACTGCAAAAGCCGCCGCCGCTTCGACCCGGAAACCGCTATCATATCTATTTGACACAGACTCTAGTACAGATGCTCAAGTAGCGAGTACTGGGAAGAAGAAAGCAAATACAAAAGCCGCCAAGACGACTGTAGCTAAGGGACGAGGGTTAAAACAAATGGAGAAGACTCTTGACAAATCTTCCTCGTCGGAGTCTGAACTAGAACTGCCAACCCCCAGAGCGGGCATTACTCGTGCCGCAGCGAATAAACGTGAATCTGTGCCCATTTACTCGGATACAGAATCTGACACTTCAGAAGCCAAGAAACCGGCAAACAGCACACTTCCACCCAAAGCTCCTGCAAAAGAACCCGCTGTCAAAAAGGGCAAGGCAGTTGCATCAAAAACTACCGCTGGAGTTACTCCTAAAGTCACAGCAAAGGCTGCGGCTGCGTTAAAATCAGCTGCAGTGACAAAAGCAGCAGCATCTAAAGCCGCTGCCGCGACAAAGGCCGCCGTGGCGTCCAAAACAGCAACGACTAAAGCGGCCATCGCAGCTGCTGCGAAGGCGGTGACTGGAGCTATAGTGAAAGGTGCAACGGTATCTCCCAAGGCAGCTGCTGGCCGAGGAAGAGGAAAAGGCGGGGGAAGAAGAAAGAAGGGATTCGTTCCTACAGAACTCATCGTACCGCAACGTGAGGCAGCTAAGAAAGCCACTGAAAGTATTCGCTCCGTAAAAGGTCGACCTAAAGACCAGGCAGGTGTGCCAGAAGAGAGCCCTGGAAGTCCCTCCCCCCAAACAGCATCGATAATACCCACAAAAACCATTAAGGAAGAGTCTCCAACAGTTCCTGTTCCCAAAGAAGTGAAATCCAAGGAGAAGGAAAAGGACAAAGAAAAGGAGTCCGTGGAGTTGTTGTCCGAGTCAGAAAAGGAGAAAAATATGGCCACATCCAAGAAAATCGGAAAGAGAAAAAGTCCAGAAAGGAAACCGACGGCTGCTGCTCTGAAAAAGAAAAACGCCAAGGCCGAAATGGAAGCTGCCGTGGCCAAAGCAAATATTGAAATCAAGGATGAGTATGACTTTGATGGAGACAATTTGGAATCTCCGTCGAAGTCTGTGACCTACGTACCTCAACGACAGGCCGCGAAGAAAGCAGCCGAGCACATCCGAAGTGGACTTAGCAATATTGTAGCTGCCCGCCTTATCATTGAAGATGAGATGGAGGCAGATCGCAAGAAATCCAAGGGGAACAAGAAGAAACCTAATCAGGCAGATGCACCTGGATCTGCAGGTAAATCTCCAACTTCTGGCATCAAGTCCCCCATCGACGATCTCTTTGACGAGTCTCAAAACTCCAAAAATGATCACGGCGCACTTGCTTTAAAACCACGACCCAAGGAACGAACTACCAACCTCAAAGGTCAGTCTCCCCGCATAAATAACAAACTTTCTTCTCATTTGGAGCATGTCGTTGTCATTTATGAATGCTTATTCCTTATTTTCGAGTATTTCAGTTTTATTTTCACCCCGCCTGAGCCACATAAACACATTTGGTCGTGGATGCTATTGTAGTTCAAATATATCTACTAGTCTTTCTAATTATTAACCAAAAGTGGAGGCTGACGTAAATTTCGCCTGTTGTACAGCTATACGTTATGCCAATTACAAAACTCGTGTATTGGTCTATTTTACGGTTTTAAATTGGCATTAAAATAATCTAGTGTGCTTTAAATATCGTAAATCTTTACCGATGTTTTGACAGGCGGCATCAAAAAATATTTGTTTTATCCAGTTCTATTTCAATGCCTGTAACTACTCAAAAAATTGCTCAAACTTATCTGACGTACCTCACAAGAAGCACAGCCAAAATCTTTTACAATGGGCATGTTTCGGGAGATACGGCTCCCTCACTTCGTAAAACCATAAGAAAAGCCTCTAAACTATCTGGTTGTGGGCATTTGTAGCTTTAGTGTCCGTGGTTCTCACTTATCTCGTAGTAAATTGAACGTTACCTGTTCGTTGTATCAGCCCATCCAATCCCAATTAACAAAGGAATTCCACTCATTCTACGCTATCGTACAGGTTTATTGGTTTTTATTTGTAACTTGTAATAACAATTCCAACAAGGTAAAAGCTTTCCATACCTTCACTTATTGTCACTGAAATTTACATTAACCACTGAGTCACTAATTGTGCACAATACTTCAAAACGTAGTTGCTATTAATTAGAAAAGTAATGCTTTAAAATATTCCTCCTGCGTCAAATAGCAGAAGAACCCCATCCGTTTTCTGTATCCTTGTATGATGCACAATTATTTATTTCAATTCTATATTTGACCGCTTTGTAGTTATTTTTTGTTTCATACTGTTCCTCTTCCATATGTAATGATGTAAATTATTTAGTTGTCTATTTAGTTAATCTATAATACTGACTGTGATAGGAATGGCTTCAGCAATAAAGGATATTTTGACTAAATCTTTGTCCTGTATATTCCACAGATTCGGAAGCGGTTCGAGGTGGAGTCAAAATTGGTCGGAAGGAAAGCGGAACAAAATCTCCCGTAAAAGAAGTGGGTAATGGGGCGAGGGGCAGCAGTGGGGCGAAAGACACGGACTGGCCCTTTCTTGACAAGGGGTCGCAGTCAGCGTGTCGAAGAAGCCGGGAGCGAAGCAGCAGCTCCTCCTCCACGAGCAGCAGTAGCAGCACCAGCGGGTCGACCTCGAGTAGCCGCTCTTCCTCCTCCTCCCGCTCCTCTTCCGCCGCTTCTGCGTCCCCTGATCCCAGCAGCCGAAAAAGTCCAGCCATGTCCCCCAAGGAACAAGTCGCTCAACCCATCTCAGTCTGCTCGAGCTCTTCCTCTGTTGCGGGCCCAGGTAGGAAGCTTAAAACTTCCGAGCGGAGCCCGGACAATCGAATTCGGGCCGAGACTTCTCCGCGAGCGAAATCTGGCGCCAAGGGTAGTCGACCCACTGAGCCTGGATCACGGCGAAATTCAACTGCAAGTTCCCACGCGTCGTCGCCGGAGTCACCCCGAAGACGGACAGCCGCCACTAAGCCGTCGCCGAACCGGAAACAACCGGTCAGCACCAGTAGCAGTCGAAGTCCCTCGGCGGGGCGGCGGAGTGGGTCCGCTGTTGGAGGGACGCCGTCAAGAACACGTCGTCGCAGCCTCTCCCCCGCTGTGCACCGAAGTCCTGCGAAGAACGCCACCGCCAAAGCGAAAAGCCCTCGAGGAGCGCGAGAATCAAAGGTCAGTGAAGATGAAAAGGAGGGAGTCGTCTCCATCTCCCCTAACACAAAATTTCCAGCGACCACCCCTGTCCAATCGCGAGCTCCGCCCCCGGCGCTAGGGAAGAGCGAACTTGATCTCTCGTCTGACTCAGAGCCAGACTCCTCCCCCGCAAAAGAGAAGGAAGTGCCTCCTCCAAAGACCAGGGGCCGCCAGCCATCCAAGCCATCTGTGTCCCAATCAAATAACGCGGGAACTACTGGTCCGACTGCTAGTGCGGCATTACCTGCTGCGTCAAGTGACCCTAAGAACAAAGCCTCGCCCGTAAAACCGAAGAAAAAGGAAGTGAGTGTGATTCTGTCCATCCCGGAGAATCCAGCAGCAGACGAAAAGGAGAACTCGGTAGTGGCCGTCAGCCCTAGTCCGGCGGAATCCGCGAAGAAAGCTCAAAAGCAAGTACCTGCCTCTTTGTCTGTGCTCTCGCCGCTGACGCCGTCATCGGAAAATAAAGAGAAGGAGCACTCCATGTCAAGAAGCTCGGACACAGAGCCAGAGTCTAAGAGAGCGAGACTTGATTCGGGCGCCGACTCCTCGGCTCAACCTCCACAAACCTCTCAACCCTCGCACGTCCCCACCAGCTCAACTTCCGCGACCACGTCCGCAACAACAACTGTAGCCAAATCCATCTTCTCCCCACCAGGGGCTGGACGAGAGTCAGAAATCCTCGATTTTGACACAGACTTATATGACTTGGCACGCAGCGTCACGGAAGAATACTCTCAAGACGAAGAAGGACCAACGAGCGGATCTCTCTCTTTCTCATTTTCCCAAGGATTCCTCTGTAGGGAGGACAACAAAGAAGACTCCACGAGGGCCACATTGAACTTAGTAGAGAAACTGCGGCTTCAACACGCCCGCAAATCCGGATTCCATCGTCCGTCGACAGAAAGTTCGTCGGAGTTCGGGGACAACCCAGACGAACAGCCTCGGTCCCCCTCCGACTCCAACAAAGCAGAAGGCAGCGAAGTGGCCCCTCCTTCCTCACGGGTGGTGGAAAATGTGGCGGCGGAGAAGAGTTTGTTCGAACCTCCGTCGAAATCCCCTAGTGTCGTTTCTAGTGAGAGTCCGGATCGTACCAAGTCTATACAGGGCGATGAGAGGTGGGTCCCGCCTAGTGGCAAACTCACTCCGGCAGCTTCCTCATCTCAAGACCAAATTGAGTCACCTCACGCCCAACAATTGCAGCCACAAGTTCCTCCCGAGCCGCCAACTTACTCTCAGAGTAATTCACAGGATGTAAGCAACTCTCCAATCATCTCCGAAGACAGACTGTTTAGTAGTGAAGAGGGGCGTCGGGGCCTCAATGAGATCCCGCAGCCTCCTCATCCCTACCGTGATAATAACAAAACGTCTCCGAAGGAGGACGGCCCTCCGCCATCGGTGACCCTACACTCCCATCCTTCCCCTATTAGACCCCAACCTATGCACAGTGTGAGTGTTAATTTAGAAATGAACAAGGAGGAAATGGAGGTGAAGAGATTCAATGAAATTTCTGGTGCACGGGCAGATGTCTTTAGTCCTACCGCCTCCTCTCACCCCTTCCCGCCTCAGACGACGCCGGAACAGCCCCCCGTGCCCACTTCTGTCCCTTCCGTGATTTCTCCTCCTCTGCCACACGGGAGGAACATTCCTCACGACGTCGTGCCATCTTTGTCTTTCGGTGCTGCAGCTGGACAAGGACCTGGAGCCTTCACGCTGGGACATTCTGCCCATTCACAGTTCCTTCATCCTCATCCTTTAGTAAACGTTTCTTTGGCCAGTGGAAACCCCCTTCAATTTTTCCATCCTCAAATCTCTATTCCCAAAGGCTCTCCAAATTTATTGAGCCCCTCGGCTAATTATCCCCTTGTTCATCCTGCCCATTTTTTGACGCAACAACAGAATCAATCAGCGGTTTCACAGCAGCAGCAGCAACAACAACAACAACAGCAGCAGGATAATATTTCCGTACCCACATCTTCACCTGTCCTTCATAGAAGAAGTTCGGAAATGCTGGATTCGAATGGCAAAGTAAATATGAGCAACTCTTTAGTATCTGTAGTAACATCTAACATGCCGCCTCTTTCGAAACCGCCTCTGACATCACCGTCTATCCTTTTGGCTGCAAATAACGTGAAAACAATGACTCCTCCTCCTCCTCCGCAATCGACAGTGGCTCAAATCATTGAGAGTGTGGTGAACAATCACTCATGTGGTCCAGTGTCGTCGTCTAACTCAATGATGAGCAAATCCCCGCTGACTTCTTCATCTCTGTCCTTAGGTTTGAGTACAAATTCGACAGTTACATCCGTCGCTCATCTCTCAGTTAGCCAGGCTAAAGTGATTAGTTGTAATTCCATTGCGTCGTCTCTTCCAAACAATATCGTTAGTGCTAAGTCACCGCTTTCAGCCCACAAACTTCTCCAAGAAACTGTCGTCTCGGATTTCAGTGCTATTCTATCTAATAAAACCACAGAAAATATAATTCCACCGAAAACACCTGTAGTTCGGGATCAAGTTGTTGTGCCGCCAAGTAATTCTGTTAGTCCGAAAGGAAGTGGCAGAGGGAAGAGGCCCTCGACGCCTAGAGCTCGTGTGGAGAAGGTTGTCATCGAAGAAGGGAGTCCCCAGGGAAAGGGGCGAGGCGAGCGGAAGTCCAGTGGCACTTCTCCTGGCAGGGGCAGTCACAAACCGCCCACACCACGGAGAGGAGGCGCTGGGAGAGGAAAATCGAAGAACAAAGGAGGGATTGGTGTGCGGAAAGATCTGGTGGGCACCGTCTATGATATCGACTTGGATGAATTTGAAGAGAATTCGGAGGAGAAATTCGACCTGCGAATGTTGCGGGAGAGGCGGAAGTCGAATGACGTGCATTCTGAGAGTAAAAAATCAGAAAGCTCAAATGCTAGTCCAGTTCATCTTGAAAAAGCCTCTCCTCGCTACCGCACAAATTTCGACGAGACGAGTGTTCGTGGAGAAAAAGTACTGCCCCTCCTTCAAGCCCCTCTACCCGGTCCAGTAGACATGAGAACTTACAACGCAGCTCTGGCGGGAGAACATCTGCATGAGGCATTGAATAAAATCGGCTTCCCACACGGAAAAGACCCGAGTGCTGCGGAAATCGCCTCTCTGTTCATGGGGACGACATCTTCCTCTGGGGCGGGAATGAACGATTTGGAAGAGCTGGACAAAACTCTGGAAGCCCTGGTGTCTACGTCGAAGGCATCTTTGCCCAGCTCCTCTCACTCCGCCACCACCGCCCACCACGCTCACCATCATAATCAGCAAGTCAACAATGTGATAGCAACGCAGAAAAATACTCACGTACCGGTAATGATGCCAGGCGGGGACGTTAGCACGCCGACGTGTAAAGACTTGGTCACGCCCTCAGTGACTCCCTTTGCCGCCGACGGCGACTCCCGAAATCAGTTGAAAGTGAAAATCAAAGGTCCATTCTTAGATGCAAATTATAGTTCTCATTCCATTCCCCCTCCTCCTGGTGCTGTTAACTTTCCCCAACCTCATTTCCACCCTTCGGAGCCTCCTCATCCTATGATGCCTATGATGAACAACCAATCCTCCAATCTGCGACGCATGCGTAAGAAAGAACTGCTGAGACAATACTGGACACAAGACATGAACATGGATGGAAGTTCGCTGAACCCTCCCTACGGGTCTGAGATGGGAATTCCGCCTAGTCCCATGTCTCATCCTATCAACCGCTCGGTGATAACGATCCCTAAAGCTGTCGCTTCAATGGCCATCATCCCTACAAAGGAAGATTACCGTATGGACAACAGTCCGACGATAGACAATGGTAACCAAATGTTCGGGGATTTGACCCCTACGCCGACAGTTCCGGAAAAGAAACGCCGTAGTCGAGGAGTGTCGAGAGAAATAGCAGCTTTAGGAATCTTACCGCCTGATGGACCCCGAGAAAGACGCAGAGACCGATCTGCGACGAGCATTCCTTCTTCAACAGCCGATGTGAATGCTCGGAAGCGGGGACGGACGAATAGCAGCAAGCCGAGCCGAAGCACATTCATCCCGCCAACGTTAGTCGAGTCTGAGGATAGTTTCAGTGGTGCTAGTGGTAGTAGTAATCTTCTAGGGAAGTCACACCTTCCGTCAAGCTCAAGCACATCGTCGAACGCTCTTGGTGGCATAGTCACCACAGTTAATCACCCGACTCCGAAACTCAAAATCAAATTCGGAGAATTGTCGAATTCTATCAATGCTAACAATTCTAATAACCACCTGAGCGATTCTGACAAGGAGACGCCGAATAAAAAAGCAAAAGGAAGACCGCCTAAGAAAAGAGGGATTTCCGAGATCACTCCACCTGCTCCACCATCAATGGAAGAACTCAAGAGACAGAGCATGAAGTTCCGTGAAATGGTTATGCAAGATTTTGCTGTGGAAGAACGACGAGAGATTCTCCAGCTGACCGGGACACGGCGACACAGAAAACACAAGAAAAAAGGAGCAACAGGGAATGAGACCGACGAGTCGAATCGATCCAAGTCTCCGGAGGTGAAAGTGATTACAGATGGTCCGAAACTGATTCTGCGATTTGGGAAAAGTCGCTCATCAACGACGACATCGTCAGCTGAAGTCAACAATGGAAACGGGTCAAACAACGGTGTGGACTCGAAGCCAAAAGAAAACGGACCAATCGGATTGGGAGAGCCTCCAGGACTCGGGCTACGAGATTTAACCAGCACCGACGGAGACTTGGCTGGAGAAAACGACTCGGGGTTCACAGGGAGCAGTGAGGGGAGTAGCGGTTTTAATGACAATGGGAAAGTAGTGTTGTGCGTGGACAATGCGGCGGGGTCTGAAAAGGGTATTAGTAATTGTGGAAGCAGCAGCGGCAGTAGCATTAAAAACCGAAGTAATAGTGACTTAGATAAAAAGTTGGGGGCGGTGAATGCGGCGGGAGGGATCGGAGTGAATTCGTCGGGCGGAGTGAGTGACAACAATGTTATTTGTGGCGGTAGTAATGGTAGTAGTAGTAACTCGAGTGAGAAGATCATGCCGATCCGCCTGAAGCTGAGCAGATGCATGGAAGGGTCGTACTCTTTGCAAAAGAAGAAGGAGGGAGAGCGGGAGGGGTCCAACCCGCCGAAACTGTCGGATAGTTGTGAAGTGCGGTGACCTTCCCTGTGTCGTATGTTAAGTGTTAGAGTTAGCTTACGTAGGCTACCAAAAATTTACAGGTGACAAAAATAGAATTTAGATTGATAAATAGGTAAATAGAATTCGATTGTGAAAAGTGCAGTCGGAGCAGTCATGTAAAATGGAAAGAACTGAAATCTCGCCAATTGAAATTCTCAAAACTTGACGTACAAACATTGTTAAATGCATAGATTGAATAACTTTACGTAATTTAACGTGACGTTAACGATAAGTGAACTTTATAAATGATAAGCGT
This sequence comes from Tomocerus qinae, assembly GCA_020055645.1. Classification (NCBI taxonomy): domain Eukaryota; kingdom Metazoa; phylum Arthropoda; class Collembola; order Entomobryomorpha; family Tomoceridae; genus Tomocerus; species Tomocerus qinae. The sequence continues at coordinate 32,942,201 of CM034548.1, forward strand.
CTATCTGTATCATACATTTTAGGTATGTTTAAAACTATAAATATATCTAAGTAAATACTTGACGTAAGATTTTAAATAAGATTAGATTGTAATTACTATTACAGTTATTATTATGATTGTTAAAGACAGCGAACTAATATGCCCCTCCCACAAGTTAACAGCAGATTATTATTACTACTACATCAACACTACTGTTATTATTATTGAGTCTGTATTATTATTGTTATATATTATTATATTAATTATTATTATTGCTCTGTATTATTATTATTATTATTTGCTATTATTATTATATAATTGTTATTAATATTATATTATTAATCTTATTAAAAATGGTATAATACTATAAATCATACGTAAAAATTGATATGTTTACTAAAGTAGAGTGGTATGTATGTATCGTATTACTAAACAATAAAATTGTTGTTACCTCAAACCTCAAATTAAAACATGTATTAGTGGTTAGGTTAATGACAATTAATATGCTATCAACAAGACAAAATGAACTTACAGGCGTTGGTCCAAAATCACACTTTACTAATACCTATTATTATTTATCTGTAGAGTACATATAACGAACGACTTGTAATAGTTAAAAGTGGGTGTAAGCAGATAAATACTAGCAAATGAACGGAACGGACTCAACCAGCAATATCTTAGTAAAACTATCGTTTGTTCAGTGTTAAAATACATAATGAAAAATAATAAAATACGATTATAATAGAATTTCGCAAATAATTAGCTAAGCTATATACCATAGTGCACAACCCCGTGTTTCAAGTGGGAAAATAAAACTTACTCCTGTGACTTTTATCGTTTCATTGACAATTCATTCATACTATTTGCAAGTAGAAAGAGACGATACGAATGAATGTTCTGTAATATTCCACAGCTGAATTAATGTAACCTCTGTGTTCTTGAGTGAGACAACTTCAATTAGTTATATTATGAGAAATTACAACCAAGAAATCTTCAACAAAAACTAATTCTTTATTATACGCTAAAATGCTTGCGAGTATGATATGTCACTATATTATTAGTACTATGATTATTATATATACACTATGGCTAATTTCATTTTAAATATTTGTACACAAATTTTTATTTTCGTGTTAAAAGACGTTTCTGAACAACTGAACATTTCGGCAATAACTGAATAACATTTTCTAATTGTGTTATCATTATATTCTTACACTAAGTATGTATCTTCTCATTTTTAATACCGTTCTTATATTACAACTAATAAATCATTGTGTGAGCCATACCGAGACAAACCCCAATACTGGAACAATTATCTATCGTATCTGTATTTTAACCATAATCAGTATATGCAATTCACTTTTTGTAGAGCGCTTACATCTATTATCATATGTAACGTATAATAGAAACTCCGGAAGATTGATTGTCTTCTTTGTATGTAAACTCACATTTACAGATGTCTGAGAATCATTAAAATAAATTTAAACGTTTAAATGAACTAAAATATAACTTTCCCATTCGAAAAATCCCATTTTTGATATCACATTTTATTAAGAGCCTCAAATATTTAACTGCTTGCATACATTCTATTCATCAACAGGCAAATCAAAACAGGTAATTGCTCTACATAAAGTCATATATAGTAGCAACGCTTAAATTCTTGGCTTCTGTTGATATGTATGCATGTCATATAGGCTAATTCGTCTCATCATGCCAACCATCTATAGTTGATCCAGATCAATTGTCTATTTGCTAATTGAAAATCCAGATTTAAGATCGTACTTAAACCACTCATAAATATGTCGGCCATTCTATTTCTGCAAGTTAATAAATGAAACGATTTGAGAATTATTTTTATTTATTGTTACTATATCATTTACAATGGAATTATTGAAAATCATCTTTCTCAAATACAAATTTTTCCTTAAAAGTTTATGGCATTTTAATGAAAATTAAATCTGTTTTTAAGATTTAGCACTTTTATATGAACTAAACTTTTACATAGAACTGAAATATGACAAAAGCAATGAAAAAGCTTATTATCTAAGAGTATACGTAAATTGTATATTCCGTATTGAAATAGAAACTCGTTTTGTTTTTAACACAAAGAGTTATGTAAGAAACCTGTATCTAGCTGTTGCGTATTTTGCTACAATATGTTAAGTATCGATCAAATAGTACTCAGTCAGGAAAAATATTTTATTCAGGATTCCTATAATTTTTCATAGGTTCATATTAGATTATAAATTAATTTAATGAAGCTCTAATTGCTTTAAGTAATAATTTTGTTCGATGACACTTCAAGTTTCAAACATTTATAATGAATATAGATGGCCACTAGCCACTATGGATGACATAAAGTCCGGAAGAAATCTATGAGTAATTACCAAAAAGCAATTTGATTAGTATAATTAATCTCATCATCAAAATATTTAACACATTCTCGTCTCTTGAACGAAAGATAAAATCCAACAGTGAAAATCATTTCAGATGAGCTATAAATTAGATAGCAACTGTTCTCCGTATTTCATGCAATATTGATAATTGACTGTGTGAGTGTCACTTGTAATTATTCAGTCAGCATTAGAATCATATTAAATATGATTTGATACATTTGACATTTTGACAGGGCTGAAGTGGTAATTGATGATTACTAAATTTCTGTAGTAAGTAGCAGAAAATCATAAAGTGATTTATGATATTAACAGGCAAATCTAATTACACAAGTGACATGTACTTCGTTTTTGATATATTTTGTTGACTACATGGATATTTCTATATCGATCAGCAGCAATATAATATGTAGGTTCATATAGACCATTTTTTCATAGGCTGTTAAATGAGAAGTAATTGATTTCAAGATTTGATTTTCATTTAATTGTGTTAACTCGCACAAACCAGGACAGGAAGCATTCTGTTTAATTTTCACACAACAAAGAACGAGATGTATTCGCGAAACTCTCATGCATTACCTCCATCCACAAAACTATCTATTTTGAAGTTACAAAGACTTAAGCGTGATAGAACCACAAATTTAGCCGAGTGGATTAGTATAGTAAAGTTTTAAAATTTATTTTAACTTTCTTTTTACCTGATGATATGGCAAACCCATTTCATTAAAAACAAATAAATAATTTTGAACATCTCATTGACAAGAATATTTATTTGTCTGAACCAAGGTTCCAAAATGTTTTATGGCTATATATTACTATTAAACTTATATTTTGTCTCATCCAAGAAGTATCAACCAGCGAGCCAGTTCCATCAGTCAGCATACTACTTCCATGTCATTGATGAATTTTTCACATAGGATATGTTTAAGGACGTCTGTATTTTCAATTTTAGCACATTGTATTTCAACTTAAACTCATGTAGCACACCTTAGACATATTTAGACGAACTTAGACCAAAGACGAGCAGTTGAACTAAACCTAATTCGTTTTGTGTCGGATTCGTTACATTTTGGTCTTCAAATGGTCTTCCTTTAAAATAATGCCAATACTACCTATAGCTTAGTCGAGATTGCTGGAAATAGTGTATTACTATTTCATTGTAGCTCTCCCTACCAGACAAAGATACATAGGTACTAGGTACATACGTAAGTAGGTAAAATTCAAGACTGTGGTTATAATACAGAGATACAATGTCCTGTAAATTGAGAATATTATGATTGAATAAAATACACAATAGAACCCCAACTTCCATAGATGGTAGTATGCTTTCCTTTTCAGTCATATTTCCCAACTTCCATTGTTTCCCAGGTTTCGGACAATATGGGAAGAATTACTCTAAATTATGCACGCCCAGATACTGTAATTGTCACAATGGTAATCATCGTCGTTTCAACTGAAAATATCAATGATATTATTAGCATTATACTATTCATGCAACTCAGGGTCGGTTGCATTTATTGTTTGCCTTTCCTGGTGGGTTTATAAAGGCAAGTTGTCTAAATAATTGGTTGCATGGTTCTTCTTTGCCTCTCGAGTCTCACATGTGCCCCACTAAAAAGATCATGGTAGTAAAATCTGCGTTGGTATAATACGGAGGATACATACGTGAGATATCACCAACTCCGATTCCTTTAAGACTTGCTAAACCCAACCAGTCTTGCTGATTACAGAGTGGTACTTCAGAAATGACTATGAAATCAGGTTAAAATTATGAAATGGTGCAAAAACAAAATACATTTAGATATATAAAAATATAGAAAAGGTAATAAATAAAACAGTGACTAATCAATTTTTCTTTGAAATTCTGCATGCAGACAGGTAGAAATACGTTTAGGCAATTGTAAGTCAATTTTATGGAAGCATAATGTTACTAAATGTAAGCCAAATCTACGATTGAAGAAAGAATACTAAGATAAATATCCTTATGCGTATTAGAGATTTGTTGGAAGGGAATTATATAAAAATGCAAGCAAAGTAAGCACCATTGGAGTTTAGGGAGAAAGCCCAGGCGAAACTGGAAACCCTTCGTCCTCCAACTTTCACCGTTCTTGAGTTGACTACAAACATAGCATTTACCAAGGATTCGAGACCTCTACTATTTATACCCACAATATACATTTCATAGCACAATATATACAGTCATATCTCCCTGTCATGTTGTTAGGGTTTTCTGTATATATTTTCATAGCAAAACTTGCCTAAGTAGGGCTAGGCAGGTACTTAGACAAAATAGCAAAAAGATGATATCCTTAATCCCCAATTCGCTGCATATATACAAACTTCCCAGTGCACCATGCTTATATATATAGTGCACTATTTTACGAGCAAGGGACAAAGTATATGAATTGCCAAGGAATGAAAGGAGTCTCCATATCTGACACGGAGGAGAAAAGTCAATAAATTCTTATATCTACCCTAGCAGAAAGGGACGGGTATGTATTATGTATCATCGTATTCATGCAATTGCAATCTATACCGAAAGCATTATAGTTGTTGTCTCGAGCGACTCTGTTTCTTGGCAAGCAGAGACGAAGGCAGCCAAGCTTATTCTCGTGTAAGCTCTGTCTGTCTGTTTGGAATGCTTCCTACAGAACAGACTGCCGAAATTTCTCCAAACTCAATATGACAGCCAGAGAAAGAATTCCCAGAATACTATATTATGTTTAGAAGGCAATGTATAATTGTTTAAGAGATAGATAGGCTAGTTTTTAATACCATAAATTGTTGAGGGAACCTACAGCAAAATAATACAAACAGAAAAATAAGAAATTTGAACAAAAAAACACGTGGGTATTGAATTTAGAAAAGCAACAACCATAGGCTGACTGATTGATTTCAGAATAGATAATGGTCTCAAATCGATGCTCCTTTACTTAAATCACATATATTTCCCATAAGATAAGGATCCACTATTTCTTTGTAAATATGTTCGTGACCAGATTTTTTAAGAATAGACTGATAAGGATGATAAGTTTTGAAAACTTTTTGGTATATTCTTGTCTTTCATACTGTGATAATGTTAATTGCTAGCATACGGGAAAAGTTTGCGTTATAATAAATAAAAGGCATGAATCTAAGTATAAGGCAAATAATGTTTTCGTACAAATCTCGAGCTGTAGTATTCGAACTGTTATCAATTTAGAAAATATGTGCAACACAATATCATTGAAAGTTTCAACGTTGAAGCATTCTGAAAATTAACTCTTTCTTAATGATATCTCATCTAAACTGTCGACAAAAGAGTTTATAAGCAAAACAGGTATCAATATTTATTTGAGCAGATGACTTATATACATTCTAAGAAATACGATGAGTGCACTACAGATTTGGCATTATTTTCGCTTAAAATAGTATAATGACGACAAGTATTACTCAATTTCAAATTTCATTGAAGACATTTTGTCCAACGATTGTCATTGGAGTCTTAGCAATTCTATTGAGTACCGGTAGGCATCCAAGGTAAATCTTACGTAATACCAAGCTTTATAATGGTAAGATAGCAAAACGCAGAATAACATTCAACCTGCTTGTAAATTAACATTCCATTATATGTTAATGCGAAGTACTAACCTACATATATATAAATTATTCATGTCATGCATTATTCAAATGCCTTAGAGACTTGGAAAGGTACTGTTGCCAATAAGCGCATCAGGAAAATTAGCATGGATGGCTGCTTGGTCAATTTTGTGGTGAGGTTAGATGTTTTAGAGTGTATGACCGTGACCTGGGGAAAACTCAGAATCGTTTTGCTAGTAAGTACTTTAAGTGGATATGAATCACAGTTTATCGTCTCCTTTTGGGACAGAGTTCATTATACAGACACAGAAACTTACACGACTTTAAGGCTATCTATGATGCCAAGGAATTCAACCGTAAAGGCTTATTTCAAACAAATGCTTTAGGCTTCAAGATATCTAGGCCGAACAAAAATCTGTTTTTGTCAAAAATTTTTAAAATGGTTAATACTTAGAAATAGGATAAAATCAGTGACACTTAGAAAACCTCGATTTCAAAAAACAGAATGTAAAAAGGACTAAATGGTACATCTTGGTTCTTTGAGACACATTTTGGCCTTTTCCGTACTACCTACAAAGCCAAAATGTGTAGATAATACGGACTCCGTATTATCTACCAGTGCCCAATTTTACGGTGATACCGTTAATTTGCAGTCAAACAAAAGTATGCACATGCATGCGCTTAACCAGTCAACACGCTTTATTCAAACTTGTAGACTTCACTTCCAACAAAGAAATGCCCCATCTCTTGCTCCATTTTAATTATCCCCAACCCCATCTATTGTTGTTCCATGACTTGTATGAGTAGCATGGATGGTATCGCCTCCAGGCACGTATGTAAAGAGGGCAAATAAAAAGCAAATCGCCCCTTAAATCTTTAAAAAGGTCAATTTTTTCCAAAACGTCAAAAATCCTAAAATATTTTGAATATTATTTGGTGTGTCCCCTCCCGACCAAACTCCTGGATACGTACCTGATCAATTTGCTATTACACTACGCACGATATGTTAAACTAAGCAACTCCGCACCTCACACCTACTTTTTTGCACGAATTACATCACTTCTTTCGAAATATTGTTGGTGTCAGGCGTAATGCTATTGGACGTTGTCAGGCGATCTCTCATTGGCTTGCCAAAATATAAGACCCTAACACTGTTCATCTTATGGAACCCGGTCTTCTTCTTAAGACAATAGGCGCAGTTTTTTGTATTCTTTGGCTGCAATACTGCAATTACACCTTCCTCGCTGAAAAAGGAAATATCATTTCTCATTGCTATAATAGACTGTTCTTTTGTTGCGGGCATGTTTGATTTGAACGTATCGCCGACCAGTCCCGCATTAGAAGGGAATGGATGGACCAGTGCCTCTCTAAGTGTGAGCAAACGAGGTGCTTTTCAAAAACTCAAACTCGAGGGTACTTTTTTGTCTGCCAAGATTTTGTCAGTCCCCTTGAATAAATTCCCGGATACGTGCCTGCGACTATTGCCAAGGTAGAAACAAAAATAACATAATATTTTTATATACAATAATGGAAAGATTTCATAATGCAATATAACTCAAAATGTATCTTCAATATTGGGAGTTGGAGTTTCTTCGCACACTTAATAGTTACTGTTATTTAATAGTGGGCAAGGTTTCTAACGAGGACATATTTAGGGATGGGCTTTACGGGCTGAAGCCCCCACCCCCGAAATCCAAGAAAAAGGGAATTTTTTTCTCAAAATGGCGAAAAATTTCGCGCTCCGCGCAATTATTTGCCATTTTTGACTCATTTCCTAAAAAAAATCATTTTTGACTCATTTCCTTAAAAAAAATCATTTTTGACTCATTTCCTTAAAAAAATGCCAAAAATTTTCGCATCTATTGGATATCTAGCCCCCTCCGAAACTCAGTTCTGCATACATGCTTGGTTCCTAATGAATAATTAATTTTTAAATTCAATACCAGTACTGGGAGTCTTACATCACTGGGTGTTTCTAGTGGTTAATATAAACGTTACATTACAGCTATAATTGGTTGTTTCAAATATTTTTCTTAGTGTGACAGGATTCTCAGATTAATGGTGGCATATTCCCTTGCTGGATGCATCAGTAGCCTCTAAAATCCAGGACATGAAAAAGGTTGCCTTTTTGCTTGCCTTTTTCCTTTTACTTTCGCTACATGTGAAGCTGATTTATAAATAAATTTGAGATTTTTACAAACCTCGTTTTCACATGATACAATAATATTGCCATTTTCTGACTTTTATACTGTATAACATAGAAATTGCAATTTATTTCATTTATTTTAAAATAACCAAGAAGGAAAAAGGCAAAAAGGTTAGCTTTTTACCAATTTTGCTAGACAAAAAGGCAAAAAGGTGCCAATTTGCCTTTTTCATGCCCTGCTAAAATCTTGTTTGGGTGGGGTACGAGCATGACACGAGCTTCCATATGATTTTGGTAAGATGCATAATGACAGCAAGTTAGTGATATGGCAATTATTGACATGCAATGTAACGTAGAGAGCGTATACATGTGTCAAATGCACATAATATTAGTATCCTTTGGGTACACAAGTGCTTTAATCTGTGAACATAGTAGTGTGTCTAGGACGGACTAGATAGGAAAAATATGAAAAGACCTGTCAGTTATCTCACATTTCTCTCTTTCTTACTCAGTCTTGCTACTATTTATTATTCTGGCTTGAATGTAAGGAAAAGCGTTTCGTCCATTTCAGTGCATTTTCAGGTTTTCTTGCGAACAAGGAAATAATAGAGCAACTGCTTGCACTTTGCATTACATCATCAGGCAATAATCATACCATAGATTACTTTCTGTCATATATCCTTACTCCTTATACTATCCACTCTAGCTAAGTTAGTATAGTAGATACCTATAAATGGTACGGAAGTATATTTCCTAGCAAAAACTTATCATGTTACATTGCGGACAGATATAAACTAGTAATAAATAACAATGTGCCTACAAGATGAAAAAAATGTCGATGATTTTTCCAATGGTCTAACTTTTTGCTTTCCCTATAGCTCTACGTATTTTGTTCATACCTCCAACAAATATAATCCATGAATAGTCAGGCCTTCCCGCCCATATAGTGTTACGATAAAATAGAACCTGTTAGATACATCCCGTAGTAAATAAATATTTCAAGTATTTTTAAGACACGAATGAAATTTATTTCATAAAGTATAAAACCGGCAGTGGTTATGGGGTTTTTTAAATAATTTATGTGAGTTTTAATTGTTTAGACATATGAAAAAACGTTCTACGGGTAGGAATATAGTCAAAGAAGTTGGAGTTGGTAGTACCATTAATTATGGATGTTAATAGCATTAGTAAGATGGATGAGACAGAGGAGTTTTATATAAGTAATATTAATTGTGGCTAATTAGCGCTAATTAACCATCATCACCATATATTAATAGTCACCCTGCATAAAGATGCTGTTATAGGAGTGATCTATAAATGCACAAGAAATGGGAAACAATATAGGAGTATATCTATAGAGAAGGTATTGTTTGCACTTGTATATAATGCTAGTGTTTGTACTTGCACAAAAGAATGGTTCCGTACGAGTGGTGCCCGTGTTGGATTACTCTACATAATAAAACAGGTTACATAATAACAATAAGCAAGTGAACTTATTCCAACACACACTTACTATTATTACTACACGAAAGTACAACATACTACGAAGACTACTACGTTACTACAACATTCCGTAGAGATTTCTTTGCGAATTGATCGCCTTAAAATTGTACTTATCGACCTGACTGACAATTCACTTCCCTTCTAGTAGTGTGCAGTCAGAGAGAGTTCGAGTGAAAGCATTGCATAGTGGTACTATGTAGAGCAAGTTGTATGTAGTAGGCTGGCAGGCAGAGAGCAGATAGTGCAAGTGTAGCATAGAAATGTAGTTCTCTATTTTTGGGGCTCTCTCTATGTCGTTTGTGCAGTGCAGACCCGCAGACTGAAACTGAATTGAACTGAGCTGACGGATCTATTTAGTTAGTAGTGCTTTTCCTTAGGTACTGTGCGTTCTTCGGATTTTCTCCTCTATTTTCTCTACGTTTCGCTTGACACGAAGCCAAAAAGGGTGCAGGCCGAGAGGCAGTGACGAAAAACTGAACAGTCCATTCAAAGTTAGTCCATTCAGAGTGTTCAGTCGCTGCCAGACAACGCAACGCAAGCAACACAATTCTGTCTGCCAGCTAGCACTCCAAAAAATTTCTATTTTTTACTCATTATGGAAGTGTGAACTCGCATTGTGATTTCAATTGTTTCAGTGAACAGTGAAAAGCTGACTGAATTATTTGTGAATTCTAAATTCCTAATTTCCATCTTGGGATGGATTCAGATTTAGAAGATGGAGAGGTGGAACGCCCTTTGTCCGCTTCAGGAAATCCACAAACACCAGGAGGCAAAGGAATAACTAAAAAATTGTCATTTCGTCGCTCATTTAAGGTACACAACATTTTATTTCTATTCAAAATTCCGTGTCGCTTTCTACTATGGCATTGCATTCTTTGACAAACCTCAATTTTATCGTCTTTGTTTTATATTTGCATTGCATATTATTGTACCAAATTCCGACATGGCATTTTTTCTTATTTTACCATGTTTTTTGCAAGTGGACTTGTTTTGTTACTACACTAAAATTCAGATTTCGTCATAATGGTAAACATTAATGATTTCTATGCACAAAAAGCTGCATAGGGGTTTCTTTCATCCACCCAGCTATACATTAGTAGTAATAGCATTCAATGTTCTCTCTTGCTATGAGTGTTGGCTATGCTTTTACGGAAAACATTTTACGACTGTAATTGTAGGATGTTGAGCAACTAAAATGTCCGCGTAATCGAAAAAAGGAGTTCCCAAACGGTGATTAGTAGTCACTTGCCAGCTAAGCAATTCGATACATACACCAGGAAGATATGAAAATATATGATCAATTATTAAATGACTGCATTGCTTTTTGCTAGTCGCAAGTCGCAATGCAATCGCAACACCTCACTCTTCTATCTCTTCCACACGCATCTCGTTTTGCTGTAAACCTAAAGCACATTCTTCCTGTAATCCGAGTGTCTTTCGTCATTCCATTCCCTAAATACTCCAGGGGATAGGGGACATAACATATTTATATGTATCATGTACTGGAACCATACTTTTCCTTTGTTGGAAACTTACACCTGATGCCTGAATGAGCGCACGCAACCTGAAAGCGATACAATCAAATCCTCTAGTTCCCACAACCATCCCATCAGTGAAATCTCAAATTTCACAAAATCTGATTTCACTGCCTTTTCAACCCAAACTATTAAACCTAATGGAATTTGTCTTTCCTATGGGATATACTAAGAGAATCTTCAAATCATTACTTTATTTAATATTTAGATGATGTTTGAGTGAATTCCTCTTTATAGGTTCCTATTTCCAATGTAAATGATATTATTACTGCAATAATGAGTATAGGGTATTAATTCTCCGATTGCACGGCACAGTTCTCCGGATGGCGTGACTATAGTAGTAGTTGTTAAATGGAGCAGTACATAGTTAACATTGAAATTAAACAGTCAATAATGACTACATATAGAATATTATGCAGATATCTTTGTAGTATAATATGTGATATGTATTTATACCTTGTAAATAGTAGTTGTGGTTTATTTACTGCACCGCCTATTAGATCAGAGTACCGCCAATGAGTATACCTCAACTTTACGACTTATGTTGAAACAACAAAGTCAGCATTACTAGTTAATGTGTAAACAAATAACATTGTGTAATAAAGTATGGCTTGTGTGTCGCAGGTATTACTGACAGGAAGCATTTGTTTACCCTAGTAAATTGAATCTTGTCCTTTGGTCTATATTGTGAATGGGATGGCGACAGGATGAATTGGTTTCAGTTTATGTAGTCGCTAAATCCAGTTAGAGACTTTGACATGATCGAATTATCTTTAGGGATGAATAAGCAAAGCTCAACATGTTGAATGCTGCTGACCACAAATTCGGAGAATCGAGTGGTCTATATAAAACATTTTTTCTCGTTTGTTTTCTACTCTGGAATTTGACTGAATGATTTGTGAATTCGGTTTGTGGAGGCTATGAATAAGCTACGTTTTTGCGAAGAACGTGACGGAGGAAATAGCATTCTTTGAATGGGAGCTTAACATACGAAAGCTTCCGATTCCTCAAGTTCTGTCTTCGTATGTAGGAAGGGCACGTTTAAATTGTAACCCGGTTTGTGCCATCTTATTCTATTATTAATAATAATTGCTGTTGATCGTTCTCTATCAGAGCCTCATTAAATTGTCTATACTTTCTTATACCTACTAAAACACAACTGTCTCGACTTACTTTTGAAAACTAACCAAGTGACCAAAAATAACCTCTCAGTTTAAAACTTTCCCTCTAGCAGACAGATAAGAGTTTCCTCAATTCCAAAGAAACTTTCCACAGCTTCTTTCTATATTTGTTCATTGTCTATAAATGCACCATAAATGCCAGACTGCCTTCTCTTACTCGCACATTTCTTAATACTCAACCTTGCTCAAGTTGAGGGAAACATCTTCTTCCGCAACTCTAGTATTACTTGAGGGCATTTGTAAGAGCACTCTTCTAGTACTATCTAATCCACTGTTGACTACATTCACTGGCAACCTAAATTGCCTAAGAGTGTCACTGGCTCACCAAACTCTGTTATATCAATACTACTAATCCAATGTCAGGGATTATTCATTTCAATTATCGTAAATAATTACTACTGCTCTAATTTACGACGTGTAGCTCCAGATAATTAACTCGTATGTCCTAGGATAACATGTTAGGGGAAACTATACAAACTCCTGGAATAACTTTTTAATATGACACAAATCCTTATTACACTCGTTTTCAATTTAATTCAGGAAGTTATCCTACTTAACTTGTCACCAAGTCACAACCATTCAATAGAATTAGTACAAGTCACATGCTAACAGAGGCATTAAATTATTGCTAATTCATCACACACATGTGTATACATCACACATGTGTATACGTCACATCATACATCACATATTAAATCATATAATTAGAATGGAGATGTAATTGGTAATCTTTAAATCTTAGAATCTCCATAAAAACTCGGTTGCCAGTCATATCTATTGATGTAGAAAATAGGAAAATTTTTCATGATGCTTAGGCAATGTATAGCCCTAAAATGCCAGGCATTGAAACTATCGAAACATCATTATTATTATTTTTATTATACTGGAATTTTTTAACAACAACTCTGGATGAATAAGCTAAAAAGGCCTGTTGGTAAATTATAAAAAATGCTGATGTTTCGGTTGCTTCAATTATCTTGTATGGCATTGGGTACTTGTTTATTTACTTTAGCTTACCACTCTGAAAAAGTTTTTCTTTGCTCATCATAAGTTATAAATTGGTATGGATAGTACATTATAGGTTGGTTTACTAAAAATAGCCGTACAGATACTGAGAAAATGTTATCAACGGTTGTAAAAGTTGTAATTTCTAAAAATAGAAAAAGTGCAAGTAGAGAATGGAAATATTTTACTTTTTGGCTTAGTGTTACTTCTTTATGCATTTCCATCAAAGAGAGCTTTTGCAAATAGCGAGTAAAGCTCATTAGCGAGAAGAAGAACCAAGCATTGGAAACAACTGAGCCAGAAGTTTGCCATGACATTTGTGTACAAAGCAGTAGATTTGTTAGACCAGGTGTCTAATTAATTAGAGGATTTACTGTAATTATGGCGATAAATTAGAAAACTTGTATTTGATGTGAAAATTTGGACAAATAATTTATATTGGAGGTAATAAACTTAGGACTTTATTAATTGTTAGGCACCTACAGGTTAAATGGGACAATCATTTACCGCAAGAAAGCATATAATAATATTGTTATCTTTGGTAGCCAACCGTTTTTATGGGTTGAACTGGGTATTGCCTCGCAGAAATATAACAAATGGCCTTGTTTGTAATACCCGAGTAGGAGAGTAATATATCTTGGGTAGTTTCGGAAGAAGACAAGCTTCTCCGGTAATTTTACACATTGAAGATTAAGTTCCTCGCTTTCCTTTTTATGAATCTCGTACATATTTCCTTGTTACTGAAAATATCTGACACTCGTGTATATCCCAAATATTTCATTTCGCCAGCAATAAGAAATGAACCGTAAAAGACGGCGTCACGCTTTCTTTCACTTGTGAAATCTCAATCTGTCACAAGTTACTGTCTGCGCTGTTTCATCTTGTCTGTTTTTTTTCTCTTTACATACACACTCTACAATGTAACCTTGCTTTTTTCCTCGTGTAATGAAGTGTACATAGTCAGTCTCTGTTCATATTCCTGCATAGTTTCTCGTCGTATGTCTGCACCTGTTTTATTTAGTGAATTACTTAACTTAAGATGCCCGCACTACAACACTGAACGTGATGATGTGGCATGTGCACATTCGTACTTCGCTAAGTTGATCGCTCTTGTTGCTACTTTGAGAAATATTCAATTACGACATTACGAGTATATAATACCGTATTGCGTCTATTACTTTCCCACAGCCTTTTGTAAGAAATATTGAAATATTTCGCTGACATTAATGAGCGTGTATCTCATCATTATTAATTAGGTTATTAATAATTAATTAATAGACAACTAATAATCGTAGTTATTGATTGTCAATAGAAATTTAAATTTTCAAAAAATTTATAACTATTATTGACATAAGATACAGTAAGTGGTAAGTCTCAAGTTGAGACCTTACTTTGAACAGATTACTATAACAGATAACAATTACAATCTAACATCTTATGCTAATTTTTAAAATCGCAGCGTTAAATTGAATAACATCCATTTAATAAATGTTAATGTTTCGGCTGGTTTCAATGCCTGACAATCGTGGGCTACGTTACCTACTTAAGCTGGGTTTTGAGTTTCACTTTTCCTTTCACTTCACGCAGAAACTTATTCTTTTACTTTTACTATTCAGTTACTTATTCTGCCTAAAATTCCAAATCCCTTCACCTGGGGGAACGGCAATGTTTTATTTGTGATTTTTTGAATGTTCCTTTGCACGTGAAGTGAAAAGGAAGTGACACTCAAAACCTAGCTTTATTCCGAAAACCTTTCCTTTTATAATTGGAAACTCTAGCAACAATGATATGCTAGTTGTTCTCCTTTTAAAACATTTCATTCAACCAGCATTAACTATAACTACCCAGTCTAATTGCAATTATAAAGGTGCAAAACATAGTAATTTAAAATGTTCTAGTCATTTCTTAATTTTACTATTACATCTTGAAGATTTCGTTTGAAAAATCACTATGTTTTCGTTAAACTAGTACAATGTTGAAGTACCTAGGTATACACTTGTCTTTAATGATCATTTGCTTAAATTTTCTAAATGGGTTCTTTTAAAATTAATGACTTTCTGTAATCTGGAGTTGGGTAGTTACTATACCTTTGTCAGTGTATAAAATCTGACAGAAAATTGCCTTTTCTCAATAGCTTTGATGCTATAGGTTAATTTGCCCATTTGATTTGCTTGACTAAAATAACATTGGAACCTTCTACTCCCATAATAATATCAGGTCTGTGACATATTATCGAAATCTAAATTATTTTACGACCATCTTGGAATGAATTCTACTTGAGTTCATTTGCGTTGGTTGGCAGTTGGTTGAGTCAGAGTTCTGAATTGTATGGGCAACTAAATCCTAGGTTGAAACTGAAACCAATCAATGAAATAAACATTGACTTTAGAGAGTGCGAGTCAATTGAATGGATTCTTGGATGTTCTATATAGCCCCTTATTCACCCCATTTTGCGTTTATACTGAAGACAGATGGTATCATGAAACAATAATTCACTTTGTGATCTAATCCACAAAATACGGTATTAGGATTGCATTCGGTTTGGCTCACTTATTTACTTGCACATGCATATACTGCGCTCCCATTACATAACTTATTCTATAAATAATTCTTTCCTGACTGCTTCTACTAACAGTGAGTGACGTTACATGGTCAGGACGAACTAAGTACCTAGATTTTCTTTTTAAATATTCATACTACTGACACCAGATACCATCTAATGTATTTTGTTGCATGTGAATTACTTCTTCCTCTACATGCATTTCGGCATATCTAACCAACTACTTTAATCTCATTTACAGATAAATAATATTCCTTAATATATCCATAACCACGTCTTTCTCAACTACTGGAATAAGAATTCCAAAATATGTTTTCATCAAAAAACGACAATTTTGAAACCTATCGGTAGATTGGTGGTATAAGTCACTAACGACTGACAATCTTTCATTTCATGTCTTTTCTGCCCCGATTTTCATTTCAAAAGAATTAAAAAGCTACCTCAAAGGTTTGGAAGTTTTACTTTGTCTCAAACCATTTACTGCTGTAACTCAGGGAGGGGCAGTTGTCTATCTTTGTATCAAGACTTACCTTATAGGGATTGGAGGTTGCATTAAAGTAACATGCTGTATATCGTAAAAGATCCTGTGTTAACCTCTAAAGTCATTATTAAGTAGTAGTGGCTAAAAAGGATGGCGTATAAAAGTCTGTGGCACAACGCATGGAATATAATTGCACACATCAGAACAATTTGTATAGCATAAGTGAATAACACAGTAAAATGTACCATTTACATGTAATGCAATTTAATGGGACTGTCAAGGTTGACTTTGCTGCATTACACGTAGCATTAAGAAGCTTCTGACTAGGCTAATATTCTTGTGGTATTCCAGTAGTAGCATTTAGTTCCACCCGTGAAAATTACTTCCTTATTTTCCCATCGGGTTGGGCTTTGAGCTCTCCTCATTCCAGAACGGAGTAGTTTGTACTTTGTACTGACGACAGCGCTTGAAACGCACATATCGAAGTCAGGCAGGACGACGAAAACTAGGTACATTCTCTCTCTTTGCCCAACTACCACTTCAATCTATACTTTCGTTTCACTTAGTCAGAGTGCTTGCCACAGATTGCATTCTTTTACTACCCGGACCCTAATCGCCAGACAAAGTTGTGGCTTTCGATATGTATAGCCCGTTATATTAATGTAGTAACCAAGTAAACATGGCATGTGCAGGGTCAGTCATTTGTTGCTCCTCATCTGATAACTTGGAAGTATTATTCCTCACCTCAATTTTTATGACATAAAGTAATTTGTATCAAAAATTCGTCAAACTATTTACTTTATGTACAAATACGTCTATAGATTTCAATAAAAGATGTAAAGGCATTTGATTCAGCATTTTTAAGCCCAATTGAATAAACTAAGTGGAATATTTTCTGACTGGTCTATTATTAACTTGAATTAAAAATCCTGATTAACAAACTTCTACTCATAAAATAGAAACTTAACAGCAGGAAAAGTATATAATCAGTTTTTTGCTTGGCGTCCTTTTCACAGTCGTTATAAAATGTACCCTATGTGGTCAGAGACTTTCGACCCACGCTGTAGACTGCAGTATATTGGATACGAAAGCATGGAAATGCCTTCCTCGTTGACTCCCTTCCATCCACATCATGCAAGTTCAAGTGAAGCCAAACAAGACCGACTTTGCTAGCTACTCCCCTTCGATATGCAATAATATACTTAAAATTACACAACAACGTTACGTTGTTCTTTATACATTTCTGTTTGTATACTACTCCTCTTTATAATTCTATTTCTTTACTTTTACATGGTGCACGTTATGTAATATTGCAGCAGCTTATCTCCTACTATGTATGTACTATGTACTACTTAAATGTTTTAGTACACATACATGCATGCTATCCGAAAATACAGACCCGCTATGCCCGCTAATCGGATTCTATTTAGTAAAGTAGAAAATTACTATTACTATTCTTATTAGGCGTGTTACTTATAATTATCTGATTACTCTATTCAAAAGCAATTTCCCTAATAACATTCATTAATATTTAAAACGACAACATATAATTGCATGTTCGCAGTCTGCAATCTATTATAATGGGTTGTCTTAATATTGTTATGTCAGAGCTTCAATGCTTAGCAAATAATACACCACGACACATTTATTATTTAAATTACACTCTTTAATTAAACCCATAGAGCCAGTGCCAGGCAATCCACTTTATAGATATGTAACTGTAATAGTTGGCTTGTCAACAATTTCCTCTAACACAAGACAAGACAGATACAATTCGATGCTACACCATCTAATTTTTATATAGCCATGAAAATTGGGGTCAACTGTGACATCTTGAATCTAGCTGGATGATGCACATTTCACAATACCACAAAGCGTTACAAATTGAGGATTGCAATGTTGCTGTATTGCAACAAAATAAGACCACTTTCGAAAGAAGATTCAGCTATTGGCTAAGTTATTACAAAAAGTAGAAAAGATTTTTAGCCTTTTGTAGTCATTTTATATTTTCTGAAAATTGAGAAAATCGACCATCTCCAAGCTACGAGAATAAACACAGAAAGTCTAAATTTATAAATCACATTTGAGTGTCCAGAAAAATCTAAAACAGCTAAAAGTTACGTTTTTAGTCTCATTTTTCACTTGTCATTAAATTCTAGTAGATCGAAGATTAATGTATAGTATTGACCCTTGAATCGGGATGCTTATGCACACAATCATAAATTTTGACAAATTCAAATGCACCAAGTTGAAACAGGCAGAGCTGAATGCAAGTCCGACATTTTGTTATCTAATGTCTGGTCTCCGTATTATTTTGGTGATTAAATTCTCTTTAAATTTTTCAATATCTGTGTTTGACATTACTTCAGGGGTACAGATATAGTATACACATGCAAAAATTTCTAAAAGTCGCATGAGAATGTAAAAGTTCGTTTTGTTACTAATAATATGCATTCCACAAAAAGATGTTATATTTAATACACAATCCATGCATTCTTCGTGGATGTATGTAGTATGTATATCCATGTGAATATACATACGGCCAAGACGGCCATACCCAAAACTCCTTATGTTGGTGCCGAACTAAGAACTATTGGGCTATGTCGAATTGAAGGTTCATCAAAATCAAACCCACCACAAATAATTTTAATGTGTTACAGTAGTTTCTGAAGGAGTACTTTTAGTCACTGCTAGAATATTTCAGAATAATTCTCACAAATAAAATTTGCAGATGCTCAATGGAAATATCATGATCTCTTTTCTATTTTGCAAATGGAGCCCATCATCATCCTAGATCTCAGTGCCAGATGCCCAATAAGTATGCATGCCTAAAGCTGTGTGGCCTACCACATCAATATTTTTGACAACCTTTTGCAACTAGCTGATTACATAAAATAGTGCAAGTTTTCCTTTACTTTACTATTAATATGCCTACATGCAGGTTCGAGCCAGGATATATGCATTGGTATACTTATCTAAATTGTAGCAATTAAGCTTAGTTCATGTCAGATTTTCTTTAAATTTTCATTTGGTGTTTACTTACAAATTTTTATTGGTATAGGAACGTGTAGCAAGTTAATGCTACATTAACAATAAGTTAATGCTCCGCATTTTTAAATTCTGAACAGTTGGAGCCTTCCAGGCTTTGAAATTGAAATGCTTTGTCGAGAAAACGGAAGTTGTGGGGATAAAGGTATTCTTGTTATAAGCTGTCAAATCTTAAAGACTAGCATCACCGGAAAATGTTTCAATGCTATTAACCCTTCTTTACTAACCAGATCAAATCTTGACTCGTCTCCTAGTTTGATCCGCTTAAGCATATACATTTTGATAAGCTTATTAGCTATAGGTATTATGTAATTTCAAAATTTGCTGATTACAATTCACAGGGTTATAAATAGATGGTATCTGATTTCTGAGTGTGTGGGTTTTACTTTTATTTTGTACAAAAGTGGGGAAAAGGGTGAGCAAGTGGCGGAGTAGGGAAAGTGAAGAAGAAAGCATGCCGACTGACTCAAGACGGAGAATGCAGGCGAGTTGTGAAGTTGGTTAAGGTTTCCCTAGTGCGGTCTGCACGGCAAAGAGGGAACTTTCTGAATAATGCCAGTACCTATATTCACAAGCAATACATACTTTAGTCGTCGGTTGGTAGAGCCTGTCCTAGAGCCGGTGAAGACTGAACTATAATAGGAAGAGTATGGTATGATTATGTGTACAGGATATAATAGAACGGGTGGGTAGTTATGTCCATGGCGAGGATATATAGTAGAGTGGGAAGAAAAGAGAAAGAAATAGTGCATTGTGTTTGTATGTAGCTACATTTCATAGTGGATGGTTGGTTTGGTCTTGGTGTGGTTCTTTGTCGACTCATGCGTGCTCACAGCTCCGAAAATTTATTTCCGAGATCAATACTTATGCCGAAATCGGGAGGCACGGAGTTATAACAGTTGAGTTGGGAAAATGGGAGAGCCGTCTGCCTCATGCCACCAGAATCAGTAAGAGACTGAGAGGAAGTTCACCTGGACAAGAGTGAGTGAGACTGACTCCCTCCGAACTACTACTACCCGGTTCCCACTCGTCCCTCTCCTTTATCTCCACACACCGTAATACACTTCCGATCATTGCTCATCCAACTCTCCCACCTTTCTGCACATCTCACGTTTAAACTACATTTATCTCTGCATTTATTCCACTCCTGATTAATAATTTCTCAATAATATACTACTGTATGCATATCCTTCTAGCTACTACGACTACTTGCTTCAATTGCCTATCTCCCCTTCATCTTTTTTTAATTGCGAGCAGATAAATACAGTTAAACAGGAGTAGCAGTCGTCGTTAGTCCTACTACTAGTATACTACGTGTATAAGGATCACGTAGTATCTGATCTGATTCGCGAGTCGTCTCGTTCACAACTCCTGCTGACTCTCTCTCTATGCCATCCTTAGTAATACTGTAAGAAACTCTCATTCGGTCGGATCCGTTTCCCTTCTATGTAGTCGTTGACTGTTCGTCTTCTTTTTCTGTTCATTCTGTTGTCGCACATTGCTCTGAACAGAACGTTGCCAGAACAGCTCGCGATTTCCATCCTTCCCTTCGAACACGTTTTTCTCTTCAGCGCTCTTATCTAGTTTCACTGGTAGGAGAAAGCATTCTTATAGGATCTCTCTCCATGATCAATCTGAATAAATACCTAATTGTTAAATAAGATAATCTATTATTTCTGTGAACTTGATGCTCTTGTGTATCTGTGTCCCTTTGCTTTAAATGTGTCTTTTGAACAGCATTGTTGTAGTGTTTGAAGAACATTATTTGCTAAGTTTTGCACTAGCGTGGAAAAGAATTGAAAGTATAGCATTGGGAGAAGAAACCGTATCCGTGTAGTTCTACTCTAGTTTTTAGCTCAGCAATACTCCCTCACCTCCACCCTCGCTTTATATCCGGGTTTAACTCCTGCTCCCTCCGTAACATAGCGTATAGGGAAGTATATATAGAGACGACAGCGTGCAAACTTGCTCTATAAGGTATACTTTCTGGATTTCATTTATTTCCCTGCCTCTCCTTGTCTTCCCTTGCATTCTCGTCACTTGCCTCGCCTAGTAAAGTAAAGCTCCCCGAAAAACCGCATGACTTTCACTGTTCTCCACGAATATCTTTTTCACTAGTGAATCATAAGGTTCAAATAAAATAATTACTTGTACTTTATGTTCTGTGTAATAAATGTGTAGTTTGTGCCGAGTGTCTCTTTCCGTCTCGTCAAGTGTAGTGATCCTTTACTAATCGCAATTTTACGCAAAAGACTTTCTCTCTTGCCTACGGTGAACTATTCTGTCAATTCAATGTCATTCCTTGTTTATTCTTCACTCTTCTTTTCCTAATGGTCTAAATAAAAGACTTTTTTTAGAGTCAAACGAGAATCTGATCTGTATCATTAAAAGATAATGACCCTCTTTTCTTTTTTACACTTAACTTTATTCTTTTTTAACTTTTTGGACTTTGTACTCTTCTAGCTCCTCAAAGATAAGTCCACTATAACCATTATACTCTGCGTACCATTCAAATAAATTCCATTTGAATGATATGAAGATAACGTCTTGCTCAAATTATTATATTGCCATTATATATTTAGATTCTGTCTTGCTGTGCCATTCTGCAAGCGCAAGTGAAAATATTCATTCAAACCAATTTATTTTGTAGCCATTGAAAATATAGAAGCATAACTGCATTGCTAGTTAACAATAATCCCTAACTGTCATATGCAGCTGAGAATAATGCTTACATTAATTTTTCATCATCCTGAATTTATGTGACGCGATATTATGCTAACTGCGTTCTACTGAGCAAGTTCAATTACTCTCTACCCAATTGTTACTTACTTACATCCAATTGAATATAATTGCTCTCTGTCAAGTTTCTCTACTTCAACTTGTTATTGTTAGAGATACTCTTAAGTGATTCACACTCCTGTTAACTCATACCCTCTGAATATTTCAAAGAAAACAACATGCAGCCTCCGCCTGTCAGAAAGGTAACTAACCATTCATTACAATATATTTAATTTCTCAGTTACCTACTCATAAACATCACTCCTAGACTTTTCTTTCTCAATTTTTTTTATAGAAAAATTAATTCTAATATTATTACTCAATTAATAAAAAATAACTCATATTTATCTACCATAATATTTAGAAAATTATATTTCCCAACAGCCTAAATTTGAAGTTGAGACTATAAACTAATTTATACTAGTCCAATAGAAAATGCTGTTAGATTATATTGACATCTCATCGTCAATACCTAATCTTCATATTTAAATATATATTATTTCCTCCATTATTGGAACTATCAGTAATTTAATGGCATTTTGTCCAGATGGAAATTTTTTGTATATCATACTACTTACATTTACATCTGCATTCAAAATTGCATGTTACTTGATACTTCTGCTTTTCTTTGCATTATAATAGATATCGGTAAAATAATATTCAATTTCTAAACAATGTTGATACTGATCATATAAAATGACTACACTTGCTTGGATTAAATATTGTCAAAGTTTTCATGCAAATAGTTACGGTTTTGTTTTTTGATGATGAGATGAAGCAAGTCTTACGAGTATAAAAGAACTTTATTAGCATCAAGCTCAAATATGTCAATACACTACTGGAACTTTTTGTTTTGTTTGATCTAAATAGAACATTAAGTTTCAAACAGGTTCTCATGTTAAAATTAAATTCCTAACGGTATAAGTCCGATGACTGAAAAGAACTTGTATAAAACTTAAGTACTACATTTTTCTTTGTTGCAAATCTGATTGATGTAATTGTGTATCGTTGGTATAGAAAATCCCTTTGGTAATCTAAAAAGATAAAGTTTTTTTGTTATTTCCTAGTTTACTGTTAGTTATTATGGCTAATAAATTTAATATGGCATTCTGAAAGACTTATAGCAAACAGTTATTATTGCTAGATGAATAGCATAAGGATTAATAGGTAAATAAAATACATGCCAGTATACCTACAGCTTTAATAAAAGATCAATCTTAATAGTACACACACATGAATGGCAATTATTAGCGTGCGTCATGAAAATGTGTTTTAAAAGTTCTAGTGTATTAGTAGCTTTGTATGGGAATAAGCCTTTTGTTGCAATTCATTATTGCTTTTGGTTAAAGATGTAAGAATTAATAGCCAAACCGATAATGCTAAAACGATACTGGCTTTCTTTCAGCAATTTCTATGATATACTTAAACGACCGTTGCCTAATCTTTCAATCACACACTTGAAGAACAAAAGTGATACGCTTTATCTTTTTCAAAAACAGCAAAGAGGGGAAATTTATATAGTAGATAGCTATTCCATTTTATTTTTAAAAAATGTAGATTAAGTCCTTTCTATGTTTTATGTCATTTGTATCATCCTGTAGTACTTAACAAGCACATTACAAAGCAACTTTGTGACAAATATTGCTAGGATAGAAGTTGATCATGTTGCTGACGCAGATTAAATCGTAGTATGTAATTTTCTGCATCTAGGAAGAATTACTAAAGAAGATCTGTACTTATACACGCTACAATACTTGTTAATATCATGATTAGAAATTTCAAGTACCGGCCATATTATTATCTAAGCTGCTATCTTGCAGACGTAGGCACTATTTTGACTTTGTGACACTCATCCGCTTGGGGATGTGATAACATATCATTTCGCAAGTTCCATCAAAAGGAAATTTCCCTTACAGCATGCAATTATTGTTTTGATATTGCACTCGTCTTTCTCTAAATGGCGTGTGACTCTTCAATAGAAATAATTGAAAAGTTATGCCAAGCTCTATAGCACAAGTAGTAATGATACTATTATTTAACAATGGCGCATTAAATTCGTTTGATCATAGCTTTAATTTACTCATAATTAGTTATAATAGGTCATAATAAGTTTTTGTTAATTTGTGATTACATAAACGACCCAGATACAGAATTATGTAACTTCTATAATTATGGCCTTCATTACAGCTTAAATATGCTTTTCATGTTTTGCTGTGTTATTCAACAGCACTACTAAACTGAGAACTAGGTATTGTATTTACAGTTGTGTAACTTTTGTTAAGCCAATAAAAATAGCGTCACAAATTATATAGAGTCCTTAGAAGTAACTACTTATTTCATTCATGCAAGTATAGATTTAAACTAAAACGATTAAAGTTTTCAGGTACAATGCACATCTAAAATCAAATGTCGACTTTCCAGTACTCCATTTACTAATTATGAGGTTTCCTTGCGTCTAAGTTATATTTGTGTCCTTGTATTGAATATCGTAGAGTATCCAGATATTGATTTTGCAAGTTGGTATAGCGTAATAAGCAACTATGTAAACATTACAGTAGTTGAAATTATCTCAAGTAACTACAGAAGCCATAAATATAAATGTGATGGGTAATATTAGACAGGTAATAATGCAAGAGTGTATTCCATTTATAATTGTTCTGCTGTTAAATAGTACTTAAATGCAGACCAGTAAATATAGTACATGTTGTGGAAACCCTCTTTGTAGTGTAATTCGTTTATTTAGGGAGGCTGAGCGTACATAATTTACAAAGTACTAGCTGACGATAAGGTCATCAGTAATTTATAACTTTTGAATAATGTACAACTATACCATTGAATAATATACTAGACCAATGCTATTGCTATTGATACAAAAACAAGTAATAAGATTAAATTCAAGCTTCTATATGGAATTTTATCATTCTTAAGGATAAAATGACGGTTTTAGTACTTACCAGTTAACTAACAAGTAATTCTACTATTCTAGAATTGAATTGGTACCTAAGCAAGACTAATACAAAACTGTATATTACCAACCTATATTATCTTCATCTGTGAAAAGATGAAGTGGGTAGTCAATTATGTATTAATTGCATAATTTGATGTCTATGAGGATAATATACCTATGACAAAAATTCTAGCCAATTTTCTACTGGTCTTGCTGACCTTTTCAAATCTTTATTATCTAGTATAAAAAATAAATGCTTAAATAAAATCTGTGATAAGGCACAATTCGTTATTCAATCGGCCATGTCTGAATGATCCTTGTTTCAACATGTACTCCATAGAATCAAGAGCATTTCATTGCCGATTGATTACCAATAAATATCTTTAACAACACAAGTTTGACTTTGACAGAATAGATTTACTTTGAATGGCCAAAGAAAAGATGTGAATAGTTCAACATCAGGAGAAAAGATATTACCTTAATAAATTCTGGTAGGAATGAATGGAAATGTAAAACTTAATATCAGAGGAGTTAAGGCGTATAAAGAGTAGTGTCGTGATATATTATATAGTAGTACTACATATATATATATAGTAAAAAAATATGTAGTTCATAGTAGCAGTTACATTGTTATGGAATAATTTCTATTGTGTTGATGGAACTATGAAGCAAATCTAATTTAATAAGTAGGTGCACATAGAAAGTTCTTCTACGATATCCTACAATTGGAATCATCCCTGTAATCCTACTACTCGAACACCATTGATCGTCAGTATTATCTGTCCTGTATACCCAGCTTTACCTTCTAGACGATTTAAATGCCCCAAATATTACTAGTAATTCCAATGAAACAATATTAATTACAAGAAAGTCCCTGATATACATTTAAATACTAATATCAGTATACATGGGATTGCAATCAGAAGTGTAACCAAACGTGATAAAACTCTCTGCTAGATGTTATAGTAATTTATTGTTATACTAAACGAAAATAATTAAGTTTAACTATATTTAGACACATTGCCAGTAATATGTTCTTTAGGCCGTTAAATCGACTTGCTTAGTCTACATTGATTATTATATCTTCCATAAGCGTTTGAGAAAACGTTGAAATGGGATAAGGCGGTTGAGGGGTAACACGTTAGTAATTCAGGAGTGAAAGTAACAGTAAAAGGGATGTAATCTATCAGTTGATTTTATGATTTAAGGTAGAAAAGGAACAAGGACAGAGCTGAAAAGCAAAGTGGTCTCTTAGGTTTCAATCTGTACAGATTCTTTCCACTTTGGCTGCAAAGGAACTGATTAGGAATAGTGAGAGCTCCATTCACAATATAATTCATTTAAAATGTATAACGCAACGGGAAGATTCTATTTGTTCAGTCGAAATGGGAGTTGAGAATGTAATGTGCAGGGATAAAACTGGCTGAGTGCTCCAGAATTATGTACAGCCTAATGTACATTACAATTCTCGTAGTCTCCTATTTTCATTTGTAATGTCATCCATACGTACCTGGCTGCTCTGAAAGGAGATGGCAAAGATCCTCTTCATTCTACTTTTCACAATAACAATAATCAAATAAATGGAGAAAGACTCGCTGCCTTGATATCCTTATAGTATCTCTTGTTGTTCTCCCGAAAACTTGCCAAAGCTACGCATTATATTACATTACCCCTCTCTCTAGAACTAAGTGTTTGTGTAATTAATTCAATTATTTTTATTTCAACGTACTGCAGTGATTTACTCGGAGAATTTCTAAAAGTTTCGCCAATACTTAAGCGGATTATAGAGGTAATCGTTGAATCAAAAGCTTGTTGCTAATTAGGCACTAGAAACCTAAGTAAGTTGTTACCAGTCAGTATTTGTTCCAGCCATGTTATTCGTTACTAACTTTACGACCTTCACTTAAGCACATCATCACTTTTTCATTTTTCTAGTCTTGAGTAACCGTATTAATAATTCTTGCGATGAATTCACTATTTAAATCATGTGCGTACTATGCTAACAGCGATAAATAGATTAAAAACTAGGAAGGACACTTTTACCTGTTTTGATTACGATGATAAGTATTAGAATATCCCAGAATATGATAGGGGACAGACCTGAATTGGTTTTTGGAAATGTAAAGGCTAACCTTTCATCTCGGTTTAAATTCCTTCCCTTTGTTTGAATTAAACCCCCACAGGGCAACTATATGGCAAATATTTCTTCTCGAAGCATGGAAAATATCTCTTTCCCCCTCTAAAATAACTTCTGGGCCTATGTACTAAAGCTAGCAAATACAGCAATTTATTATTTACCTACACCTTTCATATTAATTCCATGTCAATGAGTATATTGTTCTCATTCTCATGCAGTAATTATTTACCATTTTGGTCAATATTGTTCTTCCATTATAGTAATGAAATGAATTAATTCACACAGTATATGGTAAAAGAGTGAATGAGTAAAATTCCTGATGCATAAGCTCTAATATCTGCCTTTTGTTCAATTGACTTATAGGTATGCTCATCTAGAGGTATTGGCAACATTTATTTTATATTTAAGACCTTTTAAATGTATCTGTAAGTGTTATAGAAATATTTATTATCAATGGCTTTAAGTACTTTCAAAAGTATCTACAATAAAACTATTAAGTTTACATCTCTGCCTTTGTTAATTAACTTGTTTGCAACTATTTGTGTCTATTTGCTTTTCTATCTTTACTTTTAAAAATGTTTTTACGATTTTTAGCGACTAAGTGGCTACAGACAATAAATTCATTTTTGAAATAAAACTTTCGTCATGGGAATTGCTACATGTTTTTTATCGCAAAAAAGCGGTAAACTCTCAAAGCGCAATACAATTTCCCAGGGGATGTCAATTGAGAAGTGGAGTAATTATTATGTTGTATAAAAAGTAAACGGTAACGGTGCTAACAGCATTTTACAATACAGATTTGATCAATTATTACATCTTGTAGTACAATATCCTAGCTAATGTACTTCCGTTTGAAACAGTCTTCATATAATTAGATCGCTGGTCTATTTTATTTTAGCGAGAGCCATTTTAGTTGGCTTAGAAAGTAGCAAAAGCTAAGGCAAAGTATATTTTTCCTGTTTTATTACATTTTGGCCAAGGACTAAAATGATTCTGTAGGCACTAAGTAACTTTAGCCTCTAAGAACTGCCTGATAAAACTTGAGATTACTGTTCAGTAACGTGATCAGGTGGTTAGGCATAGAGTATTGATACTGATCTCCTGGAAAGAATATTTCAATTGAGAAACTTGTAAGGATTACCAATAGTATTTTTTTTGTGCTCATGATTGTATTTATGGGATAACGTAATAAGCATAGGTAATGTGATTGTGATCTAAGAAATAGGGAAAAAGGTATTTTTGATTTTCATTTATAATCTATGAAAAGAATCTTGAAGGGTTTCTGGCTCGGATTACTCGACTCTATTTGGTATTCACTGTAGCATAAATAAATTGTATGATTGTATTGTAAGTAGTATTCGTAATTACAAGGAAGGAAAATTGTCAAGCCATATCCGTATTTATTTAAATGTACTATTAGATGAAGAGTGGTTCAGTAAATGTACAGCATAATGGAATTACAAATGTAAGGAAGAAGGCCAATAATAATATGCAACCAGATTGAATTATAATCCAATCATGTACTACTCAGAACTCAGAATGTAATTCCATATTCAGGAAGTATTATACCATACCTCACTATTTTCTATATACTTCCGACTTGGTTTAAAGGGCCATTTTTATTTACTTATAGGAAGCACTCTGATTTTCAGTAACTTACTCAGACTCCGAATTCCCAAAATTAGTTTTACATTACCTACATTTTCTTTTTTGCGACGCAAAAAGCAGAAATATCCATTTGTCATAAACGCATTTGCAAAACTCTCCAGCTTTAGAAAATAAATAAAACTCTATCTAAGCCTTGGATGGAATGATCCGTCCACAGTAGTGAATAGAGATCTGATTTTAATACAGTTTATGATAGTAAGTGGCAAATAGCGAAATTAGCTTTTAACTACGCAGCCTGCAGCAAATGAAGTAGCATAAGAGTAGTGAAATGTTGTTGAAAAACAGTTTTGGCAAATTGGCTACATTTGTAATAACTTTTAATAATTTTCAGTTAATATTGAAATGATATTCTTACTAGATTACTTATTGTCAGAGTTGTCAGAGTTCAGAAGCATCAGAGTTGGGCAAAACCATTTTAATGAGTTACTTTGCAAAGATTTCCGCAAGTCATCCCATTAAAATTGTGAATGTCCTCAAGACCTTTAGAGTCTGAACTAACTGACTCTACAAGATAGTTAATCTAAATGTTGAATGGTTAAAATTGATACAAAAATCGAGTAGTCGCTAAAAAGAGTAGGGAAACACATGTATTAGGAGTATCCAGGGACAAGCTTTAAAAGACAAGTAATAGTAGTGAGGGAAGCGAGCTTAGGTGTGGTATAGGTATAGCGGTTTAGTTTTGAATGCTGCTGGGTTGAAGCATCGGCATGATATTAGGCCAAGCAAGGTGCATCTTCATCCAGTCGAGGTTCGGATTGCAGCCCAAGAACATGAAGGACTTTTTACCTAGACAATTTCGACAGGATCGTAGGGCACGAAATGGGATGGGATATTGTATTATGACAAAAGCTTCCACTTCTGCACTTAGGTAGTTGTAGCAGGAAGAGAAAGGAGGGAAGTGCAAGGCACGAGAACTTTTCCTTCTTTCTTCGGAGCGTCCCATTTCCATCCGTGGAGAAAGTTGGAGGGAAATGTTATTGGAAGCTGAGCTCTCTCTCTCTCTCTACTCTTTCATCACCTAAATGGAAAGTATTTACACAGATAACGAACCATAGTGATCTCTGTTCTCTGGCTTTTCCATGAACTACATACATTGTTAACTGTACGACAAACACACAAAGTTTAGTCAGCCCGTCAGGTTTCTCTCTCTCTCTCTCTCTTTGAATATTTTAACACGACCAGTAATACTATCTCCTATTTACTTTGCATTCATCCAATGAATACACTTTGCTTTATACCACTCATCCTAAATATTACACACTTTTTACTCAAGGATTAACAAGGCTATACTAAACCGCAACATTTACTTCCTTATTTAACATTTCAATTTGCTAAATGCTGGATTTCAATTCTATTATGGACAAAATGTTTCAGTAGCCACTGAGCGACTTTAATTATTAAAATGTCATACCTTAACAGCAGTTAGTATCGCTTTATTTGAACTATACAGCAATACCAGCGTTTACATTTATACATTATATAAGTATAAGAAAATGGTACACATGCTTATTCTGAGGAGGACACGAATGAATTGCAATTAACCATCGGCAGATAACAATAATTATACAAACTGATAGTAAACCCAACTGAGCATCATTTATTTCCAGCTTTGCTTTATATATCACGTTTAATTACAAATAAGTAATTAGGATATCAACATTAGAGTGCCAAAAAGACAGATTCTTCTAATCTATGTTTTAAAGCAACTGTACTATTTCACCCCAGTACATGTTGTAGTTCTAAATTAAATGCAAGCGTTCAATACTGCATTTTTTGCAAGCAAAACGTTTTAAAACGGCAACGAAATGTTTCGATTTCGAGAGTACTTAAAATGATTGCTTTTTTATATACTTAAACTGTGATACTTATTATTGCATTTAATACCACCCAGATCGAATCCATAATTATAAATCCTTTATTTCGCACACTACATTTACCGGGTATTGCCATTCCTATTATAACTTTGTTTGATTTAGTAATTAAATATTTTAGTTACGATTTATTATTTATTTTTAGGCTAGATTAAATGTTTCATAAGTAAAACAAATTGCAATTGCTTGAATTAGTAGTACATTGGATTGAGGCATTTGTAACTTGTGTAAGTACTCACTACGATGTAGTCTACTAAAACATATGCTTTTAGACCAGGGTAGACAGTATAGAAGTTATATATAGGAGTAGTTATTATTATCATATTCATATTCACTGTCAATTGTTAGTCAACGAAGTTGGCTAGTTCCATAAAATACCTTCTGGCGAGCATTAACTATTTAACGATTAATTTAATCGATGGCTTTTCCCTTTGATAGTCCTTTCAGCTGGTAAACGTAAAACTGAGCAACAGAAACTTTATCACTATTCAGTAGTTGTAAATGTCATTGTTTTAGAGCAATGTCCCTTTGAATGCGCCAAGTTGATATCAACTTGTACTCAAAAAGA
This sequence comes from Tomocerus qinae, assembly GCA_020055645.1. Classification (NCBI taxonomy): domain Eukaryota; kingdom Metazoa; phylum Arthropoda; class Collembola; order Entomobryomorpha; family Tomoceridae; genus Tomocerus; species Tomocerus qinae. The sequence goes on from CM034548.1 coordinate 32,973,580, forward strand.
TATAGCATAGCACAGTAGATGATGATAAAAAGTGATAGGTAATAACTAAGTAATATATAGGTCACTGCTGGGTACAAATTATCTCCTCTCTGAAATTTTAAAACCCGGAAAAATGTTTTTTATCTTTTCCTACAATTTTCCTATTACTTTCCTTATTTTGTTAATTTTTTCTTTGTCCTTCTTTTAAATTTTTTGGAGACCTTCACAATTATTTTTATTTTCTTCTTTTAACTTTTTTCTCTGCTCTCCGTTGACTTTAAAATTTTCATTCAGAATACTGCATACTTGAATTTCAAGCTATTTGCAAACCTCCACTAAAAAGAAGCAAAAACTAAAAATTCGGAAATAACTTCCACAACTTCCAACAATAATTTTTAGCTACGTTGGGATGTAATGAAGTGTACAATACTACAATTTTGGAGGACACAAGTGCTTTCAAGTGTACTTCGTTGGAAGATAAACAACAGTTTATCGCATATCTAATCTGATTATCATTTCTTTGTTTTGTGAATAATATCACATTTCTCTTTCTCTTCCTAAACATCAAATGACATTTATTGTGGCTATTACATATTAATTTCGATGCATTAAAATGATTAATTTGCTTCTGGACATAACCAAATAATTATTTCCTTTATTTGGGTTATGACAAATATTGTTCTGCAGGCAGGAAGACCTCAGACCTGCTAAATATAGTATAATAACATGATGTAGTATTAGTATTGAGTTGCTTCTGTGTTCCAATTAATGCAAATGGAAATAATATTAGAGCACTTGGAGGCAAACAATATGTCATGAATGCCTATATCTCGTTTCACCACCTGCATGTGCTAAAATGAGGCAATTTGCAATGTCATTTCTCACTTCATTTCAGCACAGCCTACAGACCCTGACAAAACGAGAGATAGTCTATTTTCAGTACCTGAGTGAGTAAGTGAGTATCTACTGAATAGAGGAATGATAGAGGAGAATTAAACCTCATCTCAGCGGTTGTAGATGCCGAGAAGAGATGAATTAAATTAACATTATTTAGCAAAACTTTTGTTGTTCTATGTAGATAGCCACAACGAATTATTTGCCCCAGGATATATTTTACATCAGATCACAGAATGTGTTTTGACCCTGTTCTCATCTGCAGTGTGAGTGGATTGAAATTAGATATTTGATTCAGAAATATGGTAATTGCATCCTTTTTGGTATTTAATGCACAACATCATACAACATGATTTCCATTGAATAAAAATATTTTAAACATGCTCTCTTGTTTTTTGAAAATAAGCTTTCAATATTTGAATTGTACCACTATCCAAGATGGACATTGTTAAAAGTATATGATCGGTGTAGATTTTGTGTGTGGCAGCATGACATAGTATCTGTCTGCACTCTATTTATGTGGTATTCGTAATTAGTAGTCTAAAAGGGAGAAGAATCTATTTCACATTTCATTAATAATAAATTTGTATGTATGTTTGGTGCACACTGCTTAAGTATACATTTCATAGATACTTTCTTTTGCAGCAATGTATGAAAAAGTATTTTAGGACGAAATTTATTTCCTATCATGCTATAACTACAAGCTACCAATTTCAAGGTAGAAAATAAGTCATAAATGATACTAAGTTTTGTATTTATTGTGTACTTAACATATACATGGCTAACTGGTACAACCTTCAATACGTACTAAACGGATTTGGCATTGACTACACTTGCGACAGTAATTCCAGTTTGGTTTAGTTTTCATTTTATAAGGAATTATAGATTTGCCTTGTCTTTTTCCGTTTGATATTTTATTCACTGGAAGTGGACAGCTGGACTTGGAAGATTCCCTTTTTATACATATTGATTGACCACCGCAGTAAATTTTTAATTATCTACCAAATTCAAGTTGCCTTTAATGTGAGTACATAAAAGCCAGGGCTGTAAAAGACAGACATCAATGCTGATGATGTCTTGTTTCCTTTCCTAGAAAAACGTTAATGCATATTTTACAACATCGATTTGCTTTCGGGAATTCTTCTTATAAATTGCATCTCAAGTGCACGTGTAGACTACCAACATCAAAAGACTATACCTAATCATCATGGCATTTAGTTTTGGGGCATTCCGAGTAATTCTTTGTAATCAAGAGGAAAGTTAGAAACAGGAAACAGATCGTTGACTATTACATTGCCACGCTGGATCTAAAGACAAATCTTCGTTATTAATTTATTTGGAAGCTAAACCGTTGTCAGTAATCGTGACATCCTTTTAGCTTTTATATGTCAATGTCCACAAACAAAATAATTCCCAAGCCCCTTTTTTGCGAATTCTTCGAACAATTCTAATCAGTGCCCACCAAAGCGTAAATCATTTTCACATTCTCTGATTTTGTGCCTACTTACAAAATTGTCTGACGCTTTACGTCTATACATTGCTAATTTCGGAACCTTAGCAAAGACTACAAATTTCTTTGCAAATTCTCGCAAAAATTAACCTTTAAAATGTTTAGCATATAATACTGCTAGCCGGATGGAATTTTTTCTATTGTAACAATTACATAGATGATAACTGATATTAATGGGTAAAATTAATTAGCTAATTAAGAAACAGAAAATAAATTGTATATGAATCGGAAGGAAACTAAAGTTAATTGATTTTCTATTGTAATACGGGTAACTTATTTCAATATTGCAGGGCCCATATTTAAAGACACTGAAACATGTTCACACTGAGCAAGTTGCAAGACTTCAAGCCAAGAATCAGCATGAATGCGACCTTCTTGAAGACATACGGTAATATTAGCTTTGTTTTATCTATTAATTATTATTAAGTGTAGGAAGATATGGCACCAGACTTTTTATTTGCTCCTATTAACATTTTTACGATATTGGTTTTTTATTATTTATCTTGTCTTTTAACGTGTGCAGATATAACAGCCGGTGATGTAGTAATAATAGTATTTTGGCATGTGCTAGTTTAATAAAGTGTGGAGTAGTGCACCTAAAATGGCAAATGTGGTTTCCTTATGCTTTCGCTGCTGTGTAGATTTGTGCATCCATATATAAGTTTACTGAATACGAGCATGCAATTAAGTGATTTATTATTTGACTATTTTCCAGGAACTTTACAAAGGCTCGCTCCGTGATTGAGAAAACGTACGCTGAGGTGAGTAAAGCTGTTTAACTTTGTAGGTCTACAAAACTTTTAATCTCTAAATGAAGTGGCTGGGTCAGTCTGGTCAATTCACCTTGAGTAATGCAACGGTTTAATGTTGACAGTAGAGAGATAGGATGTTTCTCTGTGCACAAAATGCAGTAGTAGGATGTATGTATAGGATGTGTGTGCGTAGCTGCTGCTGCAGATAGAAGAACAATGAGAAATGAGATCGTGCAACGAGGAGTTGTCGTGGATTACTTTCCACAGGAAAATATTACAAGGGAACATTTTAGTTTTCTAATAGGAATGTGCCAACACAGAAAATCAATGCCAACGATGACCACAGGAGTGAAAGCGAGATGTACGTACAATGTTCATTGCAGATACAGGCTACGTGAGCTAGGGCCATGCAAGAGAGAGAAGAAAGGATTACTTACCATTCAAGGCAAACCTAGACAGGCCACGCAAGGTGCACTTCAAATCTGCTCTACTACACAGATCCTTACAAGTTCATACGCTTCAATATCATGAAAAGACGGATTGTGTACTTATCTAGCCCTAATTCTAAGTTCTGTCCATCCATGCATATAAATAAATAGCCAATGCTCCGTCCTACGTATTCTACTGTCACCCTCCAAGCCACATTATTACGAAACACTCCAAAATCAACTCACTTCACCGGAAAAGTAAATAGCTTTGTTCATTCCCATTACAAGTTGTGACAAGATTTTGGATAGCTTTCAGATCATTTGCAAATGACAAACAACAGGTTGGTTTGTACCAAATTAATCAAACGAGTTACATACTATTTACTCACTACCACCTTATTCTGTTGGGTGATTCAAAACCTGCCTCTGAATATATAATGCTACTTATGTAACTTACTTCATCCCAATCCTTAACTTTTCAACTACCTTTGTTAATATTTTCACCCAAACTAATGCTTACATAAAAGATACCTTACGTTATACATGAAATTAACCCTTTTTGATCAAATCGGATAGATTATCTGGCATAAATCCACAGATTTGGGAACAGGCTCCTAAAAGCCTAGAAGTACGCTAAATAAAAAATACATTATTCTCTAATCTATGCTCATTAAATTATATTATATTATACTGGTTGTTCATTTTGACTAGCATTTTTCTGTTCTTTGTCTTTCGTGCATGATGTTCACCATTTTATATAGCTAACTCAGAGTTAGAGCAAAGCTTAAAAACATCTTGTTGAAATGGAAGTTTCAAGGTAGTGCATTCCCAACTCAAAAAATGGTAAAAAAGGAACGGAGCATCTTAAAATGTAATAAACTTGAAATGATGTGCGAGATCTTAGGAACAGAGAAGAATGCCATTTTAGTTTGCATCATAAATTCGGCAGTTTCAATGATTATCTTCGAAATTGATGGCTTCTGCTGGCAAATTCTTTTATTTCTAAAATGAGCTTAGCGATATTTGTCAGGAAAGGTGACTACCAGCGCCATAAGGTGTACTTTTAAAACAGCCTTAAGTTTTAGTAAAAATAAATTGAAAGAAATTGATTCCAAGGAAAAGTTAGGTATTTAGGAAGCAGGGAAGATAAAAGCATTGGAATTAGAAGGAGAGAATTAAAAATAGCTGGAGGCAGCCGCAGAAGTACAAGTATCGCATTAACTAGTGGATCAATTATGTCACTTCCTCCTTAGTTACAGCTTAGGCTTAATGTTCCTAGGTTGAGAATTAACGTCGTTGTTGTTTACTCTTTTGCAGGCACTTCTAAAAGTATCGAGTGCGTATCTGAATAAGAAGATTCCCTCCATACCTGATCTAAGAGATGAAGATGAGGAGGAGCAGTGGTACGTACTTATTTATTATTTAAACCGCTTTTCTAACTTAGATATGATAATTTCCTAGCACATGTTCATTCCGACTACCACAAAGCATCAAGCTAAAGTGCTTCAAACGTTTTAGCCTCTAAAGTGGTCTATGATCTACAGGATTACAATTTTGTCATTACGTATTTGACAACAATAACTTTTTACTCAATAGAAATGAGTGGGTTGATCCTTGCCTTACATAAAGTAGAGAATTTATAAGCTCTTGTTTTGTTTGGTATCCTGATCTGACAGGCAGAAAACTCTTTTCAGAACTAATCTGAGGTTTTCAAGCTTTTTATCTTTCCTTTCTTCTTATGTTGGACTTTGGACTAGTAAATTGTAGAACCAAAACGTGGCGACTTGGGCACTTACATACACTCTTAGAAATCAATGAGTAGGTTTACCATTGTGTACTAAGCATATTGCTATTGTGGTTTCCAACTCTACGACACACATCAAAGAGTTTTTTTGCTTTGGTAAGCTTGTTTGCTTATCGGAGATACCAAGGAAAATTTTGCTAGAAAAGCCACTTGTGCCGTTGTTTCCTTTGAAATAGTGATATTAAAAACCCACCTATTCCTTGTACTTCTACAGCAGTTTGAATTAAAAAGCCTGCATCATCTTGCAATCGGCTCAGATCACTCAAAATGACAAGTCTAGTTACACATCTGCAATTTTCAATGATCCATTGTAGCCAAAGTTTATTCTCTTTAATGTCAGAAAAGATATCTGCCATTGTTTTATTAGTACCCTACTCTTGAAGTTAATAACATACAAACATGCTAGGCTCATGTTTTTATATTAGTTTCAATCCTCATTTTCACCGTATTTTAAAGTGTACCTACACTATAGTTGGGGACTTGTCTGAAAAGCATTATAATTCCTATATGTATGATAAAATTTCGTTTGTTTATGTAAGTTGTCTAAGATGCAACGAACTTTGAACAGGTCAATTAGTGAGATTGATGCAAAATGCATTTCTTTGTTTGATGCGACTACTGTTAAAGAAATTGAGTAGAGCGTCTATGTATTTCCAGCACCTGGACCCAAGTAATTTTGATAAAAGGGCGGGTTCTCTTAGTGTAACACTTACCTCAATACATAGAAACGAGTATACGTGTTCTTATTCTGCACTTCTCTCAGAAATGGATGTGAATGTTATCCATTGTTCTCATTTCAATTTCTCCATTTGCTTTTCAGCTAAACAGAATAGAATATTTCCCTCATTCCTAGGCTTTCTCGTTACATAAATCGAAACTCGGAGCTCAGTCTGAGCCATAAGAGTACATAATGCAAATGCTAACATAGTGGTCAGGTCAAATGATGTTCTGTACTATAGACGTTAAATTATATCTTGTAGAATAAATTCAGTTGAAACAATAGGTCAGCATAGTTCAATTCAAATATCATTTTTAGTACCTAACAATATCATACTTCAAAAATGTTTTTGAGAGTTGCATTTTGTATAATATTTTATTCGTTGTAATATAATTATTGAAACTGAGATGAGTAGATTCCCAAGATGTCCTTGTAAATGTCAGTATAATATCTGAAGTTGAAGTAGCTCAGAATATAAGTTTGGGATTGGTGGCTATATATTGTTAGTATTGTGTGATTGTGAGTCTGGTTTGTAGTCAGTGTAGAAAACCACTATCACTGGCAAAAATGCATGAAATGGTAAAATTGGTAAATCATAGTCTGAAATAGTAGTGTTATGGTAGAAAGGGTAAAAAGTGGTATTTTGGGTACACTGTTTGCAGATAAGCAAAAAGAAGAATAAATGGGAAGAATCGATAATACATGAATGGATGAATTTTCTGCAGGGTCTGATTCCTATAAGTAATGTAGGGCTTAGTCTATATATTGAGATTGAGACTACTCGTTGATCCTTGCCCTAAGTTTTGATACTATTGATACCACAATCGTGATATTATGATGTTTTCCTCTTTTGTTAGCTACTTGTACCATTCTTCATTTCGTGTTATTCATGCTGAGGTCTTACTCAAAGTACTCCAATGCCTAGGATTTTGAAATATTTAGTTTCTCTCTTATGTGATTGCTTTTACATACAAAGTTGATTTGGGTTAACCATAAATGTAGGAATTGGCAAGTGAGTTTTAATATTTCTCCATTCACTGTTGTTGGAACTAAAATGTGACGGATTGTGGATTTGATCATACAGTTTCCCACAGTCGTAGGCAAATGTAGTATTTAATCTGTAGAAAATCCTTAGGTGAATCTTCTGAACATAATACTTTCAACGAGGGAACGGCTATTATTAAGATTTCATTCATATGCACAAAATTTCAAACATGGTGCCTTGTAGGATGAGAGAAAATCCTGCCTTTAATCTACTAATTTCTACGTAATTAAGAGTATTATAACAACAACCCGGGTTGTTATCTCTTAATTACATAGAAATTAATAGATTAAAGGCAGGATTTTGTGGAATGTTGAAATGAAATGCTTTGTGTCAAAAGTCAGTGGAAGTAGCTGAGTACTTGAACAAATTCAACCAGGTTTTACATTAAGGTAGAAAAGGTGGAAAGATGAGTTTGAGTGAAAAACCCGGAAGCTAAACTGTCAAGCATGACAAATGTCAAATAAAAGAGTCAAAGTTCATTTCATCTTTGGTTTCCTTTTCAATATTGCCAAAGAACTGTCACAGATGAAGGAATGTGTTATATTTTCTCCAATCAGAGTAGGAAAACAGGAAATGCTGTATTTCTAGCTATACTATTGGATATAATATGGGTTAAGGCAATAATTTATTCAAGTGCACACTCAACATTTCTTGTGGACGTGGAGGTTTTGACTGGGAGGAATGAACGGGTTGATAGTTGAGTATTAAGTGATGTAATAAAAGTCTTGGCCTTGATGCGTTATCAGAATGACGTGCGTAGTGTTCAGTAACTGCAAATCGATAGAGCGAGTCAAACATTATTAGGTATGATTGGTTTGACATTGTGAGGTTGACAGTGGGAAAAGGAGGAAGCATTAAATGGGATTTTTGGAGGGGGATGTAAAGTGTATGTCGTTGTGATTGATGGTGACACGGAAGGAAAGAGTTTTAAAATTGAGGATATTGATGTGCAGGAATGTGTGGAACGTGTGGCGAACGGTTTTGGAGGAGAATGAGAAATTAGCTCGGGCGAGACTGGCGGCTGTAGAAGTATTCCAGCAGCAGATCACAGATGATGCCAAAACAATCCGGCAACAAAAGCTATCCGCTTCCAAAAAATGCCTTGATCAATTGCAAGTGGTGCAGAAGGAGTTGCAGGTGAGCGTGTCGGATTTGGACAGGAGTAAAAAGTTCTACTTTGAAGAGGAGCACATAGCCCATGATGCTAGAGACAAGGCCAGAGATGCTGAAGAAAAGTGAGATTTCCATTATTCTATTTGCTAAACAAAATCCTTTGATTCCTTTCAACTTGACTTGCCAGATTGTTTGCTAAGCTATCGTGCAATTACCTTTATGTACCCTTTTTAGCTACGACCTTATTAATCTGATGGCATAATAATCTCTTTCATCGTCTCTTCTTCTCATGCTCTCCTGGATTAAACATTTTAATAATATTCTCTGCACATACCTAACATAATTCCATTTCCTTTAATTACTCTACATTCTAGCTTGCTGCGTACATTTAGGTAATCTTTACCGTTATAACAACGTTTATCAATTGTCAATTACTACCCTATTATTTCTTCATTTGCGAGCGATGGAAAATTGTCTCCGACTACCTACCCGTCGTATACCTTATAATATCACATACTGCTAATTACTTTTCCTTTACAAGATTATAGATTAGTCTGTAGCCTCGAAGTTGTTGCTACTTGGTGGGAAATTTCAGAACTATTTTACTTTAGACTGAGCTTATTCCGCACTAAGCGATTTCTCTCAGAAAAGTATGCACATTTAGCAACAATTGTTTATAATGTACTTATACTAGGTACTAAGTTATTACATAATAATAGTCAATTCATAGTGCTATGGCATGGCTGTGTATAAAAGTCTTGCATTCTAATCATTTTTAATAATCTCAATAATGTTCTCAGCGTCATCTTTAATGTCAATTCCAGTCGATTGAATTAATTTTTTGAAGAATGCTGGTTCAATTTTGTGAGAATTGAATTATAGCATTATTACTGCAAGCTATTTAGAGGGTGAATTGGCGATTGGTTGAGGAATTGTAGGAAATTGACTGTAAGGAGACAAGTTTTTTCCAAGTTTGAGAATACAGCATAATGCTTATAATATAGGTCTTGCAATTCACAGAAGAATTTCTTATTGAGCGGTTGGACAAGTTGCAAAGTTGCAGAAAAGGAGGAGGAGTTTAGTATGAGAGGAAAGTGGTTGATACAGTTCAATTAAAGTTGAAATGTTGAAAATATGCGTATAGTGTTAGATTCTATTATAGTTTATGTAGTTATTAGAGGAATGAGAGTTGATTCCCAAAGGCAAACTAATTTTATCGGGGCTGGGGAAGAAAGGGAAACTTCTCTTTGACAGTTCCTCTCCAGTTCCACATTGACTGTTATTTGGGACATTAGAAAGTGCACAATAGGAAAAGTTCTTTTCTGCCACATGCTTTTGTACCATGACTGAGCACATTCTCAAAACTCGCATCATTTCATCCTATGATCTCCCAATAGTAATCGTCATCGTCACTTTTAGTAGACTTTATAGTAACTTTCACCCTCCATTCAAAGCACCACCACAAAGATAAGTTTTAAGGTTCACGCGCCAACATAAAATATTTCCGGACGCCCTAATAGTATCTGTGTCCATATTTTATGCACAACTTTTATATGTTTACGTACACATATTTAATAGATTCTAAAAACTACAACTGAATCCAACCCAACATCCTATCGCAGTAAAAAGTGATGTGTTGAAAAGGAAGTTATCGTTGCGGCATGAGTTTTTGTAGTTTTCGGGCACCGGAAATACTTAAGGAAAATAATGTGGTCCAATGTAAACGAGCTGTGGTATATTATAATGTAGTACTTATTTATTTACAAGAACATGAAGTTTAGTAGATACACGATATCAAAGGCAGTCAATACAAAGTTAGAAAGGTTGGCAACTGCCGAGGTCATTTAGTCGTTGGATGACTTGATTGCAAAAGAGGAGGAAAAAGTTTTATTATTCTTCCAGTTTTGTTTGTCTTTAAGAACACCGCTGGATACAGCGTGCATATAATCTATTTAATATAGATGGAGTTTAAAGTATTTTTGTGTGTGTAGGCAGAAAGTTATCCTAAAGCAACTACATTTACGTAGCTTAGGCACTTTCACAGGTAGGTATTTAACTATTTGTCTGACTTTTTCAGACTCTTTGCTCTCTCCATGAATGTTTTTCATAAGTAACTTTCACCCAGCCAATTGAGATGGAAACAAAGTTTAGATGCGGACGGATATATTTGTGTCAAGTCGCTCTTGGTCGCTCTCTATCGATCTTGTTGCTACTTTTCTCATTCCATCAGTGCAATGACGTTTTTATTTTACACGTTGGCATTGCAAAATTTCTTGCATCAACGTCAACTCCAGAGACTCAGAAATCTTGATTGGTTTTTGCTTTCAATTACTTTCCATACTCTTACCATGCCATTAGGTTACCTTTTCTTAAATCACTTTTCTTATTATAATAATACCTTGCATAAATCCTAACCTGTCGTTGTCACTACAATTCCCAACGCACATGCATTCATGTCCAACCTAGTACTTTCCATTACAATCTTCAATCTCAATCTATGAAATGGAATACTTTCTTCATTCTAATGCTACTTATTAACTCAATATTATGAGCTCTATTCTTTCCAACCAGCGTACAATGCATTTTGAGGGAATTCTATACAAATCATGTCGTTTTCAGGCTACTCTCGTTTAATACATCATGGAAAATCAATTAATATCAAAAAAATCTTTTGCAGGCTGAAGAAGAAGAAGGGCTCGATCTTTTCCTCGTTCACGTCACTTCAAAGAAGTAGCGTGAAGGTAAGACAGGACAAAACAAAGGTTAGACAAATCCCAAACTACTCAATATTCCTTTATCGTGTCTGTGTGTAGTTTGAATGTTTGGTGAGCTATTTATTTATATCGTTCTTATATGAATACAAAATATCCCCCGCCCCAACACCCAAAGTGTATATTCAAAATTATTTCACATTATATAATACTTATCAATAATTTTAGAAATCTTATCTACAATTACATAGCTCTACATTGCCACCATTTGTTGATGCAACTATGATCAAATATCGGATATATAGGATCAAATTTAATTTGTGTTCGTAATTAACATCACTAGTAATTAAGGCTTCATTTTTATTGCTTTTAGATGGTTTCACTACCTTTTAAAATAGAAAAATCAATTTCAATCTACTCCGTAGATCTAATTCAGTTTTTTAAAATTCATACCGACTACTTGTTTGTAATAATAAGTTGATATATTTTTATTTCCTATATTTTCAAAGACTATTTTTGAGAAATTCGCATTCTTGTTCAAAATTTTATCTGTTTAGGACATTTATTAGCATGCAAATTACGATTAGTCTACTAACACATTAAATATCAATATTTATTTAAAAGTTTCTATCCTACATATCCGTCGTTTGATAGATATTTCGGGAAAGCAAAAGGGATTTTTGTTTTCATATATTAAGTGGTAAAGAATTAGAGTAGGATTTAGGTAAAAAATTATTGAGTTGTGTAAAGTGCTTTTGCTTAATGTAAGTAGGATGGAATGAAGAAGAGCAGTAGGCTCAATTACTTACTATTATTACTGTTATAGTATTAGTCCTATAAGTTTAATCTGTTCTTACTGTTCGTATCTAAAGATATTGTTGTAGGTATATTGTGATTGTGGTCTTGTCCGTTGTATAGGTTCGTTCGTACTCGTACGCATTGCCATTTGAATGGCAAGCAATCATACATTTATATTTATCTGAGATTTCTGACAACTCCCCGTTTCCCAATGTGCAGTAATGGATTCTTTCTCTTTGCTCTGTTAGTTCTCAACGAAAAAGGAGGCTTGCGAAGAGAAATCAACGGGAGCTCGTAATGACTACATTCTGGCGTTGGCCGCTGCTAATGCTCATCAGGACCGTTACTTCAATGTTGACTTGGACGAATGCCTCCGTGTAAGTTGCGCTCACTCAAATTGCATTTAGCTTTTCTGCCCATCTGTCAGCTATTAATTAACATTCCCTAGGGACTGAAAAGAAAACAGGAAGGGCATTTTAAAGCTCTTGATTCATTAAATTTATTTGGTTATGTTGCTTTTAATTAGGCACATTTAACGTTTCCTCAAAGATATGATATTGTTAGTGACTAGTTTGACAATCCTTATTGTAGATATGAATACTAACACGACAATTGATGGGTGTCTAGGGAGACATAAAAGCACACGTATGTACACACCTTTTGCTCAGAAGAACATGTACTACCTATGCAGGTGTTTAAAATGTAAAGGAGGTACTTGTAAGCATAAGTAAATGATAGTCTGACGTGGTGCTATTGATATTTCTATTTCGGGGGAATATGCAAATGATGTAAATGTTCGTGGGAAGATGAGAACTGACATTTAAACATATATCTGAGTGATTTAATACGTGCTTATTTGTTTGTTCAACTGTAGACGCTGGAAGGAGATGTTTACGATAAATTAAAAGAATACTTAACCGTGTTGGGTCGCACAGAGTTGCTAACTTGCTCCGCAGCACAAAATTCATTTACAAAAATTAGAGACCAAGCTCAGATGGTAAGTGCAAGAGCTTGTTTAGTTAATCCAATTAACTTGTTTGTTTATTTCTGTCCTTTCTCTGTCTTATGCTTTTTAATGGGGTGTCTCCCATCCTTTCCCAACATCATGTTCTAGCTATGAAATGTTGACAAGAGTTTGAAGTTGCAAATGAATCTACACACTCCATGCATGGTTTTGTTTTCCCACTTTAAGTTACTCATCTCACTCGGAAATATTCTTTGGCACCTGACACTATATTAATTCCATACACATAAAATATCGAGTTGTCTTGTCACTCTACCTGTCCTGATCTCTCATGCAGACGTAATATATAGATGTGAAAGGAGTGTGAGATGATGTGGATGGGAAAAGATTGGCACACATGATAGGGATTAGGTAGATTGCTTGAATTAAAGTTAGAGTTGAATTTGGCCACTCATAATAACATCCGACAGAGAACAAACTACAACTATTTACAGCTAGAGGAAATTGAGTGAACGTCCAAAGGGAAGTGGAGCGTAGACCTGAAATATTTAGGCAATGTGCACAGAGGAAAAGTGTGAAATAGACGACTAAAGTAGACAGAGACACTCAAAGGAATCACTGGCTCAAACTTTGTAAATTGAAGCGACAAACCTTAATCTAATTCAGTAGCCTGCAATTTTGACTCTGACGGCTACCTTTCCGCCATGTCCATTATAACTTAATATGTAAATCTACGACATATGCTCACAGTCCAACTTCTTTCGCACATAAATCCACTCTATCAACTCAGCAGGTAGTAATAACAAATATTATTATGTCCCGCACACGCTCTTCACAATGTGAACTAAGATAAGGAAGAGCAGATAAGAGAAATGCTAATAATGTCCGCTCATTTCCACTCTCGCTGCCTTTCTATCTCTCCTAAATACCTATAATAGTTAAGTAACTTTGCTTTATGTCGTGCTCCATTGAGTCTCTCAATTTGTTTTCCTCGATCTACCTACAGGAATTAGGAATGTTACCATAGCATTCCTTCACTCCAGTTATATAGATCATGTGGGTTAATACATATCAGTAGTCGTTCAGGGAGATGGCCAATCCGTTTATTTTCTGCTTGAAAAAACAATGAAAGCTGACTTAAGTAATACCGGCTCGGTTTATGTATACATCCTCGTCTATAGAGTCCATTAAATTTTACAACAGACAGTAAAAGAAGGACTACCTCGCGGAAAGCAAAGAACTGTGTGATGAGATCAATGCATATCGTCAAAGATGCTGGATTTACTATCTTAGTACTACTACCCTAGTATAACTAGTGTGTTTGAGACTCTGAGTGCGAGTCGTAGTTATGTTCAACTCTTACTCCACTGGGAATATTGCAAAATCCTGGGCTGTAGACTTAAAGTTTGTATAGATAGTTTGATCATTTTAATGTTTACTAATTCCCGTTTCAAATGTCTAATTATATGCATTAGAAATAATTTACATTACTACTTCCATTATATTTTTACACACCAAAAAAACAGAAATCTACGTTGTCTATATAGGATTTTAAAGTACATAAAAGGATAGAATCCTTCTGGTTGTTTAGTAAAGAGAGGATTCAAAGGATGACTCCAGTCATTGTTCCACAGGGCTTTGCTATTATTATGACCCAATTTCTCGCACTCACTGAAAGTACATGAACATTCTACATTATGTGAAATTACAAAGCTTAGGGCAGACCCAGGGCAAAATGAAATTCACAAAATTCTAAAAATTCGATGGCCGATATTTATTTCAAAGTTCAAACCTCTAGGCAGTAACTAGAACGAATCAATTGCATTTTATTTCTGTACAATCTTATTTGCATTTAAAGTTTTACATTTGTATTTGTAAATCCTTTTAATGAATTAAAAAGACTGATAAGCACTAATAATATAGTTAAAAATAGTAAGCCGTAAACGATCGACGTTATAGGAGTATGTTACACAGTTTATTGGATTGTGTTAGCCCTAAGTTTCAATTTGCCCTGAGTACTTATTGGTGGCTGCCTTTTAGGCCGTCTACTACGACTTAACGTAGCAAATGGAGCCTGAATGTAGAAAGCTTAAGAGTTTACTTGGGATTTTGTGTCGTGTTAATAGTCTACATAGAATATTTAGTTGAGACGAAGTCAAGTGTTGCAAAGTAATTGCAAACTGAAAAATCCAAGAAGAGTAGATGTAAATTGACACACAGTGAGACATCCCAAGTTAGCTATATCATTTCTTTTTAGAATAAAGTTATACTGAGATTTCTGCTTTTTATTTACCTAAAGCTGGATTTAAGGTACTTGTAGCCACTTGCAACTTAGAGAGCGAGAGAGAAAACGGGCGTGTTTCTTCGGAATGCATTATTTGTGAAGTCAGTGACAGTGATGCTCAATCTGTCAGCTTACAGTTGTCCTTGATTATGAGAAAAGTTTGTGCAGACATGTAAAATGGAAGGGAAACCACGAATAACCGTTTGTATAGCATTGCCCTGGAAAAGGAAAATATGCAGAAGGAAACAGGAATAGGTCCAAAACTGAATTTAAATCTTCATTTCCACAAAACACTAAACTCATATTATATAATTTATTTTCAAGCAGTAAATACGAAGCAATTGATTTTAGACGTGGTGTTTATCTATAATGTCTTGTGACATTGATGTTGATAGGTATTTATTATCCCTGCCCCTCTCCTTGCTGTTTCTGTCTGTTTGCAATTTGTTCTTGTTCAACAAGAACAGGTATAAATCTGTATGGATAGAAACGCATGTAAATCAACTATGTACAATGTTTAACATGAATGAATATTTGGAGACAGTATGGGAGATACTTAAATTATGTTTATTGTTCGACAGTTGTCCAGAGATTACAACGTTATGTGCTGCGTTCAATATTATCCTGTACTAAAACAACATATCCGCTACCCGTTCGATCCTTGTGATGGGGACAGTTGTAGTAAAATTACATGTGAACATGGGGCTGGATCTTTGTTGTCGAGGGAAGCAAAGAAATGGGCTACAAAAATAGGCAAAGAAGTCAAAATAATAAGAGAAAATCAACGTCGGATTATTCTGTTGCAACAACTCAAGGACGCTGGCAATAAGGTAATTTTCTTTTCGTATTATTCTTTGATGTTTTCAAGAGTACCCTAAAAATAAATAAGATTTCGCAATCTCTGCTTTTCCTAACGTGTACTTTATCCATTTGTCACACTAGCTCTGGTTAAATTGGTTACCATTACAATTGCATATCCGGATAATAATTCGTGAGTACATCTGCAAAATGTTTCTTACGTATATTATTCAGTTGAAGGTTATTTCCCGAACTGGACAATAAATGACATTCACATGAATGTGTTTCATGTGTCAAGTTTTCCAGATTCTCGAGATTAATATTGCATGCAATATTGCTGTAGACTTCCATACTATTTACATGCATATTGCACATGACTGTACTTTGACTCGTCTTAATAATTATTTATTTACAGTTGAGAATATCATGTACAGTCTTGTACTGCAGAAGTTGAGCGTTAAATTGTTAAGGTCTTGTTAATTTAACTTACAATTGGGGTAAAATGATAGGTGATTAAAGAAGTTATCAATTCAACCAAAATTTCTGCTGTGATTTGAATATAGGTTACATTTAAAAAATACTTGTTGGTATTAAGTATTACTTCATTATTGATGAAATTATGTTTTTTTCTGAGTAGGGAAACAGACATTATTTCTGATCTTGTAGATGGTTGAAGTAAAGTGGCGATTGCTTTGGACATTTCTTCAATAATTGAGCTTTCAATATTCACATGGAGATAAAGCCCTGAATTTTATCTCTACATTTGCACTTTTCGTGCGTTTCTTTAGTGCCTTTCGCTTAGGTATGCAATGTGTCATAAACTATGCCTAACATGAATGTTGAGATAAATCTCTTCTTCCTCTCTCCATTCTGCCCATTTTGCACTACATTTCCATTTGTTCCTTCCTTCGTAAGTCATGCACAGCCAGACAAGTATCCCTCCGTGGTAGTAATGTTATTAGCATCTCCTATGCTCATCCCTTTGCTGGAAGATAAGTTTAAACTCAAAGCAATCACCCTCCGTCTGCATGGCTCTCTCCTGTATTTACTGACACAAGAAAGCCTACTTAAAGCGTGCATTTACATCAACGGCTGTTGTGACCTGAACTCTGTTAAAACACAAAAAGGCGATTCTCTATAGTTCAGGTTTTATAATGAAAATATATTGTCTAGGTAGTTCCGGAGAAAAGATATGCTTCGTTACTGGAAAGGCAATATTATTTGTTCTAAGGAGAGAAAGCAATAAAGTGCAGTATACAATCTGTGTCGTGCCACCGTGTGTGTGTTGAATAATATACTGGAGAATCTAATAATGGATTTCTTGTAGTCAGGCTGTACGTACACGTAGCTATGCTAAATTGCTAATAATGTCGCCAGACTAAATTAGCCATAGCATTGTCAATGGCCATCCTTTGTAGCATCAGTAATTAGTACGAGACTTGTTTAGTAAGCTTATGTCTGTTAATACTCACAAAGGAATGGTTAAATCCTCCTGGATCTCTAATAAATATTAAAAACCCATGTGACGACTCGACTGTGCTTCTTTCAGAACCATTTACTTAGAATCAGGTTATTCAACATGTACAGAATTAAAAATACCTTTGTCTCTTTGCTTTCAACTGGTTACGGAATATCAATTTTAGTAATAACATCGCGTAACCTCACTATACTTAATAAATACTGAACCAGGTCTAATAATATGTCCATTGAAATTATACAATATCTTGTGCTTTTCACTAACATGGGAATTAGCAATGTATATAATGGTGAAACAAGTGTATGTTTTACTTTGGTAATAATTCAAAATGATATTTGGGTTAGTGATACTTTGTGTTCTCTAAATATTCGTGAATTGTGACGATGAAAATATGTAGTACAAAGAGATGCACTTTTTTGTAAGAAGTTTTGGACTTTTAATGTAAAACATTTCCGTTTCTTCTGATTAGAATGACCCCGATGATCAAAATGGGCCTGATTTGGATACTAAAATTGACGAAGCAAGAGAAAACATTCGCAGGGCTGAAACGGAGAAAGTCAAGGCGGAAGGATGTATTGAATGCCTGCGGGATGGCGATGTGAACGTAGATGAGTGGATGCAGGATATTGAAAATCTCACAACAACTTTGGATATTCCCCGATCTGGAAGTTCAGCTTCTATCAAAACGGAAGCATCTGCGGTAATAACAATATTTATCCTTTTAATTTTCACTGTATGACTCTTTAAAGGGAATACTTTAGCCAGAAAGACGCAAACATCTCCCAGCATGCTCTTTCCTGGTTAACAATAACTCCATATGTGGTTTTTATACTCTCTCTCATTTTCTCCAATCTTACCTGTAATTGAAATGAGATGAAGATGGAGTTTTAATTGGAATTTCCATAAGGAAGACCTGTCGTACTGTAGATTGTGATATTTGATAACATTCCTTTTGTCTGCCAGTAACAAAAACCATCCAACTATTTACTTCCCAGGAAAACAACTTATTTTTATTTGGAATTTCGTTCTATGGAATTCGGTATCTGACAATTTCTTCTTTCTGTAATGATATTGCTATTTCCCATAATTACACCATATTTGCAACAAAAATGCAATGTGAATGTGTACACTATGTGAAAGAATTTATATAGGAAAATATGAAATTACTAATTTGATTTGTCTTCTGATTTTATTTCGTCTCAATTTTCCAGTCGCCATTGACGAAGTATGTGAATTTGTCTTTTTGAAATGATTCCATGAAGTAGATTGTAATTTGTAGTAGCTTAATGGAAACATGGCAAAAATTAATTAGTGTACATAATCCAGTCTTGTTAAAATTCTAAAAGCCACCTGCTTCCATTATGCTCATTATTTTGTACATCATTACAATGATTTCAATGAAGTTCTGGAGCATAACATTTTTCCTTAATAATAAGGATATGTATGTAAAAATGATATATATAATTATTTTGATGAGTATTTCTACTCAGAATTTCCATAAACAACGATATCATTTCATTTGGCAAATTTTAATTGACTTTATGTGTGGATGCATAATCTCGTATTGAACTAGAAAATTCTGGAAAATGCGAAAGATTATTTTTATACAGTCGAAAGATCAAAAGGTTGAGTAGGACAATATAAAAGGACTGTATTGCAAAATATTCGTTTTTATCTTTATTCATTCGTTTCAAGTTGTGAACAGGGCAGTTTCTGTGGGAGATGTGTATTTTCTAGTAATAAGTACTTATTAAACAAAGGCTTTTTTGGGATTCCATCTACTAATGAAGTAACAGAGTTATTTGAGAAATGTAATCGTTTGAAGGTTTGTGAAAGTTATTTTTGGCTAATAATATGACAATAGGATCACCAGCAGATGCAAAATCAACAGCAAGAGGCTTTCTATGACAGCGATGCTAATGATGCGTCGTCAGAGATTATGAGAGACAACGATACAGCTCAAGTAGATGTCGCAGACCGAGATGAAGATATTGAAGGTAGTAACTATTATTATTACTATTCTTATGAATTTCGAGTAAAGTAATAAAGGGGTTTCTGTGGAGCAGAGACAGACTAAATATTATGTCAGTGTGTAACCAACGTCAATGCTTCTTACGAACTCTCTCTAGTAATAAGTCTCGTTTAATAAAGCAAACATGCACTATTAGTCATCGCCTAAAGATAGGTAATCGTATGATAGCGAGTTTTCTGTTTTCTGCCAGCACAAATCGAAAATGAGAGAAAGAGAATTGAAGCTTTAGCCGCAACGTGGGACGATCCTATTAATGTTGACTGGGGAGATGAGGGAGGAGACAGTTCGGAGCCCCCACACACAACCCCACCAGTGGATGCAAATCAGTCCGCGAAAAGAGACTCTTGGTCTGCAGAACAAGGCGGAGGAGAAAGCATCACCAAATGCGTGGCATTGTATACATATGCTGTAAGTAAATACTTTATCCCTATCTACTAAGACCCTATTTATCTCTACCTACCTATGCAAAATAAATCCTTATTATTGCCTTTCCCTTTGTGTTCTTGCACCAAATTCTCTGATGAATGTCGCATTATTAATATTAATACTTATTTCTACTCTTTCAAAAAGACTAGCTAAGCTTCCTTTGTTACATTTCATTATTCATCTCCATTTATATCAGCAAGGAGCTTAAATAGCGAATCAAAAAGTTCAATTTTCGCAAACAAACAACTGTTATCATTGTATTTAATAAGTTAAAGGTATTACAAACTAGACCGTATACTGAAAATCAAATTTTACGCAAAATATTAGTAGTACTGGGACAGAATTTTTAATGGCCTAGTTTAAACGCTTAAAATCAATTTTTTTCGTTTCTGTGTTGAGATTCTTAAAAATGATGCATTATACTCTTAAGAACGTAAAAACTTGTATTGATAATAAAGATTATTGGCGTTTATCTTGAAAATAAAGCTGTATGTAAGGAGTAAATATTATGTACAGGCACAAAACCCGGACGAGTTGAGTATCGTGGAAAACGAGCATTTGGATTTGATCGGAGAGGGAGACGGGGACGGCTGGGTGCGAGCTCGGAACTACAAGGGCGAGGAAGGCTACGTGCCTCAAAACTACGTGGAACAAGAGGGAAGTAGTTCAGCAGCCGGTTATCCTTTACAACCACAGATTTCATTTTCGTCTGTTGACTACTATGTACAGGATGCGAATAACGCGGAACAGAACGCGCCGGACACGGACGGGGTGGCCAACGATAACGAGAACGAGGTCGTGGCCACAAACGGGATTACAAATGGCTACCTGGACTCGGAGGATCACTATAATCAAAATCTGCCGGCGGAGGAAATCCCCGTTGCGGCGACCACCACTGTCTCCTCCGGCGGTACGACGCCATTTATTAATGAACTGCAGGGAGAAGGTGAGGTTGTTGCGGGAGTGGAGAGAGAGCGAGCTATAGGCACCCCATTCACACATTCACACTCTAATGCTCTGCATTACGTTTTTTGTGTGCACAGAGACCGATGGCGAGTTTTGCAGAGGACTCTATGACTACGAGGCCACGGCTCCTGAAGAATTGTCCTTTTATGAAGGCCAAATTATTCGTATACTCCGAAGGGTAAATTCCTCTCTAGTTACGCAGCTCTAGATAATTTTAAGTACACTTTGATGTGGGTGGCTTTCTGTTTACTTTTAATTCTGTTTGACTGGGTGGGATTTGTCTTTGTAGATTGTTCATGACGAAGACGACGGATGGTGGGAAGGGGAGTACGACGGGATGAAAGGCCTCTTTCCGTCCATCGTTGTTGAAGAATGCCGTTGGGACGGAGAGCCTTTGTCACCAGAAGTAAGTCTCTCCTTAGATCTTCTTTACATCATATAATTAGTCTATTTCGAAGGTATACTCGATATTTAGATATACTACTTTTGGTAAATATTTATACTTATCATCGCAAATAATAATAAAGTTTTGATATAGTTTGCTTGTTTTAATATTCACTTGCTAATTCACTTCTGAGAAA
The DNA here is from genome assembly GCA_020055645.1 of Tomocerus qinae. Classification (NCBI taxonomy): domain Eukaryota; kingdom Metazoa; phylum Arthropoda; class Collembola; order Entomobryomorpha; family Tomoceridae; genus Tomocerus; species Tomocerus qinae. The sequence continues at coordinate 32,994,860 of CM034548.1, forward strand.
AATATTCAAAGGAAAATATGATTAGTAATATAGTACTCCGCATTTATTATAGGAGATTGTTATACCTGTGCTAATTAAAGTCAAGGAGAAATGGAGCTACCGTTTTATTATGTTGGTACTGGAATTATGCAGTGTATAGAAAATTACTGAGAATTGACTTTTGTGTTTCAGGATGATAATGAGGAATACGAAGAAGATGATGAGATTTCTGAGTCGGGTATTCAGCCTCCAGCTTATACACCTCCTGAGGTTCCTTCGTCTCTGCTTCCTCCTCAAAAAGTTATAATAACACAGCCAACTCCTGAAACGGAGCATGCAACTACATCCAAACCAAAAAATGGTATAGAATAGTACTATTGGTTACATGTAGTTAGTTTGGCTTGCTTATTGTGCATTGTTTTATATGTACAAGTATGCAAATTGTCTGTTGTAGCCGCTTCTTACTCTTACAACAAGCCTCAATTTGAAATGGAGCTGAACAGTGACCAACAGCAAAAATATCAAACACAATTTGGAGAAAATGGCGAACCAATTATTGTGATTGATGAAGTACCCGGTAAGAAATTTCAGCTAAGGCTCAAAGTAATTTAGTGCAGTTAAAATTTGATGCATAGTAAAAAATGAAATAATGTGGCTAAAGTAAACAAGTGAAATGTCGTAGCTCATATCGTAGACAATACCAATTGTCTGTCTTGTTATTTAAAAAAATATCCCTTAGTATGGTAATATTTGAAAATTCACATGCTTAAGCAGAAGTAATATTATTTAATATATTTATAAGAACTTACAAATATAGATTTAGGTATAATCTGTGAATCGTGATGTAGTAAGTCAAAAATGGTAATGTAATTATTATGATGTTTTAGTTTGAATATTACGTAAACCTGATATAGTATGCTCTAGCGTTGGTACTGGTGGAATGGTGCAAATTGTAATATAGTAGGCAAGGCATTGCATCTGTCTTGAAATTATTTATGATACTATTTATTGTAGCGTACAACTAATTAAAACCCTACTAATGTTTCCTTTTCTTTCTCTCAAGACGTAACAATTACCGAACCGGAACCTGAAGAAAACGAGCAGGAAGATGATGTATGAAAATTAACACTTATTAACTGCAGAAATTCTTAACATATAATAGTAGTTTATATTTTCATAGTTATGATAGTCAAAATCTAAGATGGGAATTAATTATCATGTAAATTTTATGTTGAATTTTTAATTAATGCATGGATATTATTATTATTTATTAAGGCGGATGGTAAAGGCGACGCTGGTCTGGATATTGCGCAAATTGTCATTACAGCAGCGACTCCAATGTCTGAAGAGGCAAAAGGATTCCCTGATTCTGATAAAGATTCTGATAGTCGGAAGGAAGCGGAAGAAGCAGAAACAGCAGAAGCGTCTCCAGCGGAAGAATCTGCCACAGAATTTGAAAATCAGAAGCCACTTGATGAGCCTGTTGAAGAAGGGTTTGCGGATTTTGCAGATTTTTCCAATGCAGAAATAGCAAATGAAGTTGAAACCATTCCAGAAGTTGAGGCAGATGTTGTGAGTGAAGAAAAAGTGTCTCCCGTGGCATCCGCCTCTGAAATTGAAAAGTCTCCGCCAGATGTTCCGGAACCAATCCAGGAGACAGTAGAAACTAAACCCAAAGAGGAGGAGATTGATGAAGAAATGGAATCGGAAGAAGAAGAAGTTCCAACTCCGCCATTAATGTTTGCTAAAGTTTCGCCTGCCGTGATTTCACAGAAGGTAACCCCTCAACAATCTTCTACGATAACTCCTAAAAAATCCAGTTTGGAAATAGAAGACAAGGACAAGCGATCCCGGATCTCTCTCGGGGAAAGCAATGAAAGTCCTGTAACTCCAGAGGAGATCGATCTAGCGAAGCTCGAGACATTAAAAGAATCCGACGCATAAATAAATTTGTAGATCAACTTGCATATTTCAACATGGAAATATAGTATAATAGATTTTAAATGCAAGAATCTCTCCAACTTACAGCAGTATGGATTACTAATATATAAATTATAAATAGATCTGAGCGTACTCGAAAAGATTTAAAACAAATTAATGAATTCTTCGGATTACTTATTTTAATCAATTTAAATTTACAAATAGTTCCGATGTGTAAAATAATGATAATGATACACGACACTACATCGCATTCTCAATTAAGTCACTTTGATATAATTGTAAAACCATGGTCAACTGATGTAGAGGCGATTAAATTGTTTAGTAACCAATCTTCAGAGTATTTACAACCCTGTTTATTAATATACTATAATTATTATGTATTTTAAAATGGCACATTACAGAACTTATTAAATTTATTTGTATTATCCATACTTAGAAAACTGGGAGATATATTTAATTTACATAATACAATATATTAATTAATCTTGTCCCAAAACTTTCAAAACCAGACCAAAGTGCTAGTGCCATAAAGTGTAAAGTGAAGCCTCAGAGAATTACACATCAGGAATTTCACATAATCTACCGTCTTAATTTTTTAGATCATCCACCGTCTTCTTGACACTTAGAAGACTCCTTCCTGTCGTATTCAAAATTGTTTACAGAATAAAAAACAAATAATAATGTTAAAAATAGAGAACAATTCCATAATCTGTTACCTCCCAGCTCAGTTCTCAAAAAGTATTGTTTGTAGCAGTGCCTTTAGATCTTATGCGGGTGCCATAAAATTATAAGTAGTTACTTGATTGTATTCTTCGTATTATAACTTCGTTGATAGTATTTATTTTTGAGATGCTGATAAGAAAAATTCATGTAGGTACCATTACTTAATTTAAGATGTATAATAAAACGTAGTGTTCTTTTTACAACGACTGCAAAATTATAACCAAAAGCAACAGATGTCTCCAAGAATGAAAATCGACAAACGATAACTGTTTGGTAATAAAACTGCAATAAAATTTCAATGCATTTCAACTTTTTCAAGTAACGAAACAAAATTCGTGTCTAGTGAATATTCCTATAAACTATATACTTACATTAATCCTTTCTATAGTAGTTAATTCCAATATTCTGGTATTTCTAATAGGTATAACCGGCATTACAATTTCGTGTCATATATTTATATTGAACATTGAGTCTATAGAGCGATTTATTGCTCCGGTAATACAACTGAGAGTATAATTGTAAATTTCATATTTTCTATAGTCCGGGTTGTTATTAGAATGAATTAGTGATTTTTATTTAAGGAATATATTTATCGTTTGCATCTACGATAAAACTGGAAGCAATACGCGTTGGTTAAAAAAGCTATGATGAAATTGTTACGTTTTTTGAAGTATTATTGCAAAACATCACTTTACACTGCCACGTAAAGAGGTACCAATACAAATCTAGTTTGAAACTAATTTGAAAACATATTTTTCAGTGAAATTTTCCTATCTATCTGTTTACATTGGCAGCACTATCTACTGATATATAATATAGTAACTACAAAAAATAAAGTATACAAACAATTACATTACCTACATTTAGATACAAGCATCTACTTGCATCTCCCGATAACAAATTATTATGATGAGTCAACTTTCCTGATTTAATTGTGTGTACTGTACATATGCTAATGTACATAAATGTAGTCTTCAAAATAGTAGCCTTGCAGAGATTATTTAAGAAAGTTAGTTATATATGTTAGTAGGTACCTATGATGGTACACATAAATATTATACAGAATGTACATATTAAAAAATAAGTAATAATAAGAGACACGTTACATACTGTACGAATAAATAATAAATACTATTACAACATGCATATGAAAATAACTTCCTAGTTACTATTTAGCTAAATAATTATTCTGAGAGATGGAACAAAAATAATTAAACCTCATAATGCTTTATTTAACGAACAGAAAATTTATTAGAGACTAACCAAATTGCGGGTGAAGTGTCCTTTAAAGGGACTATCATAGCAACGTGCAATTTTAGTATTCAAATATGAAATAATATTTAATACATATAATTTCAAATATACAAATGCAAATTATATAAACTAACAAATTGTATGTAGCTAGCTCATATAATACTATTTGTAAATAAAACTAGTCAATTAATGAATTTGCTAAAGATAAAGCACATTACGACAAAATTATAGTATTGAGCTGAAAATACTACTTCATGTGTAAACAAAATCTGCTTGTTTACAATTCAATCAAATATTTGAATGAAAATTCATGCTTACAGCTATTTTAAAAAGTAATGCACCTTTCCAACATTATCCAATTACATGTAAATGGATCCAGATACCTGAAATATTTTTTAATATTCCACCCAAAGCAATTTCAATGGTTTGTTATTTTCAGTATTTCAAATAACCAGGATCGCAGATTGTAGTAATATCCGACCTTTGAAAGTAATTAGTATTTTTAGCAATCATGCTTACCTACCTCTAATCTTTTCCTCCTTTAATTTAAAATTCTGATGCTTTTAAATAAAATTGGAAATACAAAACTGCGCCATAGAATTAAATGTCCTTAAATTTTCCAGTCTGAAATGAGTGCCCCATGCTGAAAAGCGGTACCAGTGCTTAATATAAAGGTCCAGTGGGCTAGCTAAATTATCTAATTAATACTAAATACTCTATACCTATACCATCACTTCTCATTTCAGACGGCGACATTTCACCAACTTAATTGCAAATGAATTGAGATATAAGCATGGTTACAATCGCTGGCAAAAATTAAAGGTTTGATTTGGTATGCATCTAAAAATAATGTTGATGGGTTATTGGGCAAAACCAAAGTTAATATTTATAAATTCATTTATTATTTTCCAAATCTTTCATAATTTTACTTAGTGGCCAAATTATAGTTTGAAATAATGGGACAAGTTTTTTAGTTGCTTGCAAACTCAATGATAGAAATAATTATCCATGTAAAATAAAAGTAAAATAAAAAACGTCGTCGAAAATTACTAGTTTTAACAAATCTACCATAGCTCTTTAAATGGCAAAATGTCGTTATCATTTTATGGCCACTGTCTTTTTTTGTAATTTAGCAATCAAATGTTTTGTTTTCATTCATCATTTCCCAAAAATAAAAAGTATTATAATTCCTTCTATTAATCCAATGCCCATCTTACAACAAACTCTCAAGTAATACTGTTTTGTTTCTGAATATGTTTATTTTGTAGTATCTATGTAAATGAATGTACAATTATTAAATCCGCCATCAATACCACAATACTAAAATAACAAATGAAACTGAAATTCATGTTTTTAAAACTATAGGGTATGTGTCATAGAATGATAAAAAATAATACTAACCTACATTTTTGTGGGTGAAAAGTGTTTTATAGGACGCTAATTATTACATATTTATTGTTTATCTAATTTCATTGTTGTAAGATTGTTAACCTACTTTATTGTGGCCATGTGCATAAATAATTATGGACTCTTAAGATACCATTCGGTATTTAAACTATTGGAATTTGATTTTTAATATATGTCAAGTTCAAATTAACTTGCGACTAGATATCCAAGATAACTTATTGATGACTATTCTCTGAAAAAGGTATAGGGTAAGGAAATTGATGCATTATTAATTAAATTATAACATCATGCTCATGGGTAAATTATTTGTGCTGTAAAATAAATCTCAACACAAATAACATACAAGAAGATGGAGAAGAATGGGAAGAATATTCTAGTTCTGCCATAATAATAAATATTATGTATAATAATAGCTATACGCATACGTACTTGTAAGTATTGTGGTCTCCATTTGAAGACGCAAAAAATGTGGATTTTATTTCAATAATGGAATTTAATATTTAGAAACATAAAGAAGAAATTAAATAAAGCAGGACGCAGGTTGCCTTGTAAAATGTTTAGATTAGAATACAAAAATTAGAGGTAAAATGATCACAATTTGTGTTGAGGTGGAAACAGGCTATTGCGATTTGGTAAAGGATCAGGGTCGGCCAACTATGCTTTGTTTAAAAAAATATATTTAAACTTTTAAATTTCTAACAATGCCGTACATACTCTACAAATAATGATTACAGGGAAGTCATCTTACCAGACTTAAACAGACCAGAAGTCGATTTTTACCAATTGTAATTCTCCACTACATTTATTACTACCTAATGTTAAAAAAGTAATATTTAATGGCTGTCAAATATATTCAACAAATCTTCCTTCGGCATTTATTGGAATCTTTACAATTACTGATAATTGATGTATTTCCTTAGAATCAACATTTTGTGATGCCATTTGTGTGTCATTGTTACGATTTAAACCAGTTTAAATATCTATTCTACAAAGCAAATTCTGACTAGAGCCTACAGATCAATCTGCAAAAATCCTGAATCTGACCGAATACATAAGTAGTGTAATATAGTATTATGAAGACGTGCTTAGACATGGATAAACGTAGAGCATAAAATATTGTATATGAAAATCAAAATTTACCTAGCCATAGTTAGTGGCACTAAATCAACTTCCTGTAATTGTAAATTAGTAATGGGATCCAAAAAAGAGTAAAATTATAATTGTAGGTTAAGTAATACCAGCGCTCGTCAGTCAATCAAAGTTTGCTAATTCGTCAGTCAAATAAATACAGAGTTCTGAGTTAATTATTTGCATAATTTATAAATGGAATTGTACATTAGAAATGAGTTCGTCTGCAATCATACTATAACAAAGTTATTAAATATACATTGTGTACTAAGACTCGGAACACAAAATACGTACAGCTAATTTGTATTGTAATTAACAATAAAGGCAATCCATAAGTAGTTAATAATATTGTAAGAAATGTCTAATAATTAGTCGCCCTATAGATTTTTCAGGCGATGTCTCAAGAAATGGTAAATTTACTACCAAAATCTATAATAAAAGTGTGTATTTAGCATACAACACAACTCAATCTCGAAATTTGTTCCAGAAACCGACAGCAATGATAAAGCAGAATTATCTGTCACTTGTAAGTGAAAATGTAAAAATTATGAATGACCATTGATCTCTGTACTGATTAAATAAAGTATAAAAATTTAAACGAAAACACATACAACTTCAATGTATTTAAAATTTGCATGAATGTTGCATTTCATTTGATATCTATACATTTATTTCGTCATTCAATTTAATTTCCATGCATCCATGCAATCCAGAGTAATTATTATTCCCAAAATTATATCGCATGGCCTTTCTTCTAACGCTACTACATGGACACTCAACATAAAACTCGTGAAATTCAATTTGCACCAAGTTTGTCTCATCCTTAAGATCATTAGACTCTGGGGAGCATAAGGCTTTATCCATTATTGACATTTATAATCAAATAAATGTCACGAATTCCATCATAATATCATCGAATTTCAATCACATAAAATTGTGACGACTATCAAGTATTTCCCACCATTTATTCTTCTCAATTGAGTTAAGAGGAGTATCGAGTAGCAGAGGACTCAAGACGAGCTCAAGCCCATCACTGGTACATATTATGAACTTACTATTTAACGGACACACGCACCTAATGCTCTTACTTTGGAACGAGAATTATTTCGACACGGGATATTTTGTTTCACATGTTACTTTTTTTTCCCAGATAATGGGAAAATCGATATAATTACCTGGTCGGTGAATTATATCGATTGTTACGGCAATAACAGGGAAAGGATATTAATTTATAAAATGAAAAGTCATCAAAATGAATCAATCCCGAGTTTTATAGAGCAACTCGGTCCACAATTAAGAGGAGCATTCTCCAAGCTCAGCATTGAGCAGCAAGTGTATCAGGAAAGTCTGCTAGGGCTGGAGCGAATGCTTCCTGTTCCCGTATGCGGTAGGGCATATTCTATATATTCAACCAGTTAAGCAACTAAATAGAAGATGTATGCTTTTTCTCGCAAAATTTACACAGCTATAAGCTCTCTTCGGCTATTCCAGGATCAGAAAGACGAAGATCCTTGCTACTCGTAATAATACTGTACTGAAATAATAATGTGCTTTGGTTGAGGATCTATTTTACGATATTATTCACTTCCAAGATTTTAAGCCATGAAACTTCTAAATCTATAATACAACTAAATTAATAAGGGCATGAAAAGGACCCAAGATGAGCTCGCGTCCATCACTGCCGTACATGTAAACTTTAAGCGCACACGAACCTAATTTTCATTTCATTTTCACTCTATTTTCTTCAAATAAGGGGTAAAATCTATATCTACAATCTATACAGGGAATTATATCAACCATTACGATGATAACAGGGAAACGATATTTCATTTATAAAATGAAGAGTCAAAATGAAACAATCCAGAGTTTTATCATTGCATTGCATAAAAGGAACTAGCTTTTTGCTCTCTGGAAAATGCTTCTTGCTCTCTGGAAAATGCTCCTTGCAAAGATGAGCAAGGAGTATTCACCAAATTCAGCATTGAGCAGCAAATGTATCAGGGCAGGCTGCTGCAGCGAAAGCTTCCTGTTCCCGAATTCGGGAGGGCATCTTCTATCTGGTTTCATTTCCCATGCGTTTCTCTTTTCACCCAACCAGAAGGTGAATGGATCTGTCCGTGCAGTAGATGAGACGATTTGATAGTTCTTCGGAATTAGTAGATGTCCAAGAAAGGTGTAGTACATCATGACTTGCATAATTTCTATCAATTGTATCCCTCCACTTACTCACGAGTATTAATCAAACCATTTGTAATTATAAAACTCATTGCGGAACCAAGATCTAGCTTGCTGCATCAAAAACATACCTTGTAAAAAGCAAGACAGATTGTAATGTAACCGTAAGCGTCGTGTGGACAATACTAATTGTAGAATTAATTTTTTTAGTGTATTGATGTAGATCCACTTTTCAATTATGTGATGTTACTTTTTAATTTTACTATATTCAGAATAGACTTCTTCAGGTAATATAATCATATATTCAATAATTTTAAAATGTAAAGAGTGTATAGGTAATGTCAAACAATGCCTTTGTATGTCTTATTTTCTACCAATGTCTTTGCCAATAGTTTTGTATAATAATTTCAGTAGTTAACTTAACGTTACTAAACTGGCAGTATTCATTGCCATTAAGCACCTATGTAGTAAGCTAGTAAGTATTATTGTAAGTATTAATGAATGTGCAAATGTAAACATCACAAATTCTTTATTCAAATAAAAAGGAATCATTATTAGTCTAAGAATGGCAATGTGCCATGTCCACCATGGTACGGTATACTGAATCAAAGTATTATGTGCATGAATACTTTGTTATCTATGACATACAGTAACCATACTTAATAATATGTTATTTAAGTATTCAAGAGTCTTCTCATATTTAGACAGAATACGTAAAAAGAATGTTCCCTGTTCCCGAATGCAGGAGGATATCTTCTGTGGGTATTCAACCAACCAAGCTACTAAATAGAAGTTTGTAAGCTTTCTACTCACAAACTTTGCACAGATACCCTCTTCCGCTACTCTAGGATCAGGACGTGAAAGACCCTTGGTTGTCATTTGTATGAATACTTGTGCTGAAATAAGAATTTGTTTTGGTTGACGATCTATTTTACAATAATATTATGTGGGTAAACACGCAGCTTTTGTATATGAGGTATATAGCGTATAAACCCAGAATTTACTTCATTTACGAAATTCAACGCGGCAGTTTTAAAATAAACCAATAATACGCTTTACATTTTTTGTAAGTTTTGCGCATGCTGGAGGCATGTTTATTTGTGGTAAACTGTTGTAAATGACTTTGACAGCTAACGCGCGGACACTCATTTCTAACTTTATCGCAGATTATAGATATCTGCTGGTTGAAATGTGCTAATAAATAGCGAAGTAAGTTGCGTTTACAAATATTTAAATTGGTGTGCACACCGCCGGGCCTTCGTAAATGTTGTATGATTTACAATTTTGCTAACTAACCCACCGATACTCACTGAATGATTTGCCCCTATATTATTCACTTCCATGATTTTAAGCCACGCAATTTCTAAATCTAAAATGCAACTAAAATAATGAATAAATGAATAGGACTCAAGATGAGCTCACGCCCATCACTGGTACCTACATATAAATTTTAAGCACACGCGACACTAATAAAATTCACTTTCTATCAGGGAAATACCGCTTCACAGGTTGCTATTTTTCTCCAAATAAGAGATAAAAATCTACGTAATTCCCAGGAAGGATTAATACAATACAGAAAATTATATCGATTGTTACGATTTGATTACGTTGATAGCAGGGAAACGATATTCATTTATAAAATGAAGAGTCCAAATGAAACAATCCCGAGGTTTATCATTGTTTATCAAAGAGAAACTAGCTTCTTGCTCTCTGGAGACTGCTCCTTGCAAAGATGAGCAAGGAGCATTCACCAAATTCAGCATTGAGCAGCAAATGAATCAGGGTAAGCTGCTGTAACGAAAGCTTCCTGTTCCCGAATTCGGGAGGGTATCCTCTATGTATTCAATAAGTTAAGCTACTAAATAAAAGCTGTACATGATTTTTTCTAGCAAACTTCACACAGTTACAAGCCTTCTTCGGCTACTCCAGTATCAGGAAGACGAAGACCCTTACAACTTGAACTAATATTGTGCTGAAATAAGTTTTGTTTGACGATCTATTTTAAAATAATATATTATTCACTTCCACGATTTTAAGCCATGTAACTTCTAAATCTAAATTGAGTCAGAAAATAATTGGACGAAAAAAAGTCCTATCGCCTCACGCTCCATGTTGAACAACGCAAAATTGAGGCACTGGAATTTTTTTCGTTCAGGTTTAATAAAACTGGTCGCGCACACGAACTTAATAAAAATTACTTTGAACCTGAGAATTATCGTTTCACATGTTGCTATTTTTCTCCAAATAAGGGGGAAAATCTATATCTATTTATAATCAATACAAGGAATTATATCGATTATCATGATAACAGGGAAACGATATTTATTTATAAAATGAAGAGTCAAAATGAAACAATTCAGAGTTTTATCATTGAATTGCATAAAAGGAACTATAGCTTCTTGCTCTCTGGAGAATTCTCCTTGCAAAGATAAGCAATGAGGGTTCGCCAACTTCAGCATTGAGCAGCAAGAGTATCAGGTTAGGCTGCTGTAACGAAAGCTTCCTGTTCCCGAATTCGGGAGGACATCATCTATGTATTCAACCTGTTAAGCTACTAAATTATATAAGCTGTACATTTTTCTCGTAAACTTTACACAGCTACAAGCCTTCTTTGGCTTCTCCAGGATCAGGAAGAACCGTTCCAATTTGTATTAATACTGTGCTGTATTTTTTAATACTTAGTGTGCTGACAATAATGGGAGAAAACTTGCTATAATTTTATTGTAACCAGTAATTCAAAACTGTCAATAAACCATACCAAACCAAATAAGAATGTGCTTTGGTTGACGATCTATTTTACAGTAACATATTATTCACTTCCAAGATTTTAAGTCATACAACTTCTAAATCTAAAATGCAACTAAACGAAGAATTTCAATCAGTCAATATATAATTATAAAGCTGTTCAACATCACCTTGAATAAGGTAAAGCAGAATTTCAAGCATTAACTATATGTAATATGTAGCAAAATGTTTTCCGAATATGTCTCTCTGTACTGGAGACATGGAATCTTATGAAATATCAACTTTGGAGACGATTTATGAAATTGCGCCATGGGTTATATTATAGAGCAAGGGCCCATGAGGTGGAAAAGATTTCTCCTCGAGCAGAAGAGGAAAGTAATTGAAGTATTGAAGAAAGTATTTCAGTCGAATTCATGAAGATAGAATGACAATCTCGTTTTGGGATATATTGCATTCATCCTTTAGGGAAACTAGCAACCTGGTAGTAGGAAACGTTAAACTTGTATCACGAAAACTGTAAGCATTGAGAAAGTTGCACAAAAGAAATTAGATAGCTTATTCTATAGTCAGAAGACGAACGGAAAGCTTGTAAAATGATGTTCGAGTAAAATTACATATTGCAATTTGTCTTTAATGAACATTATATTATTTGTTGGGTTACAAGAAAAACTACCAATTTACTGATGCGTAGAAAATATCATTTATATAGTCCCTGAAGCGATCTTTTAACTTGTAGAAGCCTTGGAGCACTGTAGTTCCTCAGGAAGTACTTATAATTTTTAGTTGAGACAGCGTGTATTCACCATAAGCGACACTGGCATAATAATTAACGTCCGACCATACGATCATAAGCGAAAATTTTATTATTTTCCCTTAAGCTTCAAACGTTACACAGAAAGTTCAAAATTCAAACCATAAAATTGACATTGCTAAAATATCTTTTAAATTTCAAACACAACGAATTACTATGAAAACGACTTTCACATATATATATGTAAGCTATAGAATTTTGTACAGTCCAGACATGTATAGGATATATGTATGTTGAAACACTAAAATTTTTATATTTAAGGAACCTAACCTTCACATTTAACGAGGAACGAGATCCATTCATTATTGATTTTCCTTGAAATAAATGTCAAACAAACGATGCCTTAAAATTATAATAGATAATGTCTATAGATAATGATAACAATCTCACGCAAACGGCAATCAATAGATTGAACTTTGCTAAGATGTTTCTCACAATTGGTGACCGGCCACCAAATTAACAGGAATAGGAATGGGTAAAATACCTCTAATGTCTAATACCTGTCTGCTCTTCAGACATCAGACAAACTATTTTTTTCAATAATGTGTATCCCCACACATACCTCCGTGCACTTAGCAAATGAAGGTATGCGTTGAGGTACATTATTGAAAACATAAATTGGTGCCAATAAAGTTGATTCTTAGTCTTATATCACAATGATGTAAGAAGGAAAACGAAAGTTTTAAAGTTCGATGACCGAACTGAAACTGAACGCCTACTTCAACATTGAACTCTATCTGTTGCTATTTTGTGTTTTGCGAATAATTGACCTTTTCGCGGTGAGACACTTTCTGTAGGCAGAACATGGATAAGGTAAGAAGGAAAACAAAAGATTTTAAGTTCGATGACCGAACTGAAACTGAACGCCTACTTCAACATTGAACTCTGTCTGTTTCTATTTTGTGCTTTGTGAATAATAGACCTTATTCATATTGGCATCAGCGCCACTGCTGTTAGGTATAACGGGAACGGCGAAGGTTACTCAAACGGGTAAATGAATGAATAGTAACCGTTCGCACACCGGTGGTATACCGCCACACCACGTGACACACCCAAACAAATACATACAATACAGATTCATTCTAAGTGAAGTTGAAATAGAAGAAACCGAATAGCTAAGCCTCCTTTTTGTTGGGTTTTTTATAAAGTATACTTGGAAATTCTAAGACGTTAATTAAAATGAGTTGCAGAAATAATAAAATAAATAATAAAATTGTAATACGGCTCTGCTTCGTTTTTAATAAAATTTTCAGGTTTTCAAGGATTTAAAACGAATTGCTAATTTTTGCAAAATTACATTTCATTTAATACATGGATAAGCCTATTTAGGCAATTATTATTATTATTAATTACTATAAATTATTTCCAAGTATACTTTATAAAAAACCCAACAAAAAGGAGGCTTAGCTATTCGGTTTCTTCTATTTCAACTTCACTTAGAATGAATCTGTATTGTATGTATTTGTTTGGGTGTGTCACGTGGTGTGGCGGTATACCACCGGTGTGCGAACGGTTACTATTCATTCATTTACCCGTTTGAGTAACCTTCGCCGTTCTCGTTATACCTAACAGCAGTGGCGCTGATGCTAATATGAATAAGGTCTATTGACCTTTTCGCGTTGAGGCACTTTACTTTTGGTGGGCAAAACATATCCATCTATTACAGTTTTTGCGAATTGTTCATTAAATAATAGTCATCAGTTTTCAGTTTTGTTAAAATGTTACCGCAAGCTGAAAAAACTGAAGTAAGGGGTTGTTGTTAATAATAATCAGTGATCATAAGAGTTTATAATAGTTGATAAGCTGAATACCGTTAACTCTCAACACGGACTGACAAATAATTTCTTCCCTTCCACATATTCCTTTTTGTTGCATTATTGAAACCAATCATGTGTAAGTGCTATACGTGCTACGTGTAATTAAAATTAGAGCATTACGATTGATATTTAAACTTAAACATATAACATTTATTCTTTTCAAACTGTAGATAGCGACGAGGATGAAAGAGAAGCAATGGAGCTTGACTGGGGGGATGATTGTGATCTTATGAGGGCAAAGATGAGTTATCTTATATTACAGGTAATTCATTAGTAAATCAGTGAACTGGGCGTAATTGTATATTAAATAATTTCTTTTTCATTCTGATATTTTTATTTAAAACGCAGAGAAAAATTAATAAAACACGGGGCGGTACATATAAAATGGTCATGAAGACAGAAGAGAGTAAAAAGGTAACAAATATTTTTTTTTAATTACAAGTTGGTGATAAATTCTTCTTTTGCTATTACGATTATAAACATTTATACCCATTGAAATAAAAAAATTTGGTTAGTGAAGCAATTACTGTTCAATAATATAAATAGCTAATAATATTTTAACATTGAAACATTTACAGAATGAAACAGAGTTTGAGGCAGGTGATAAGTTTATTAAGAAGATAAGAAGCAATCCACCAAAAAGTGGAAGTTCATCCGGTGGAGGAGCCGGCAAAGATAGTAAAATGAAGAACTCAAAAGTCAAAAAAGAATCACTAAATTCTCATGGAAAGCAGGACTCAGGCTCAGTGGAAGCTGTTGACGACGAAACACTTTACTGTCTGTGTGGGGAGGTAGGATTGCTAGTGTCATCCAAATATGAAATATTAACTAAATGGGTTATAATTCTACGATAAACATATTTAATAAGTTGCTTTAATAGTGTGTGGGAACTAATTAACTTTATAATATTTTATTATTTTAGGTTTCCTATGGAAAAATGGTGGCATGCGATAACGACCTTTGCCCCACTCAGTGGTTTCATTTTCCATGTGTTTCCCTCACTACCAAACCAAAAGAAGAATGGTTTTGTCCTTACTGCAGAGGCGATGAAATTATTGTTCTGAGAAATTAGATTTAAAATAATTAGGATACGATTTTCTGTTATTGCTCGATAAAAGATTGATTGTGTACACAAAATAACTTAATATAATAACTTCATCTTAATAACTTCATCTTAATAACTTCTAAATAACTAAATTCTAAATAACTGATTCTAAATAACTAAATTCTAAATATAAATAACTAACATATAAATAACTAACTTCTAAATAACTTCATCTTATATTCATAAGATGAAGAATACATTTCTCGAACCGGTTTCACATGTCTGTTTTATATGTACCTATCTGAAATTCGGTAAATATTGTTGATAGTTAACATGTAGATATACTCGATATTATGTACTCGGTAAGTTTTGTGCAAAGATACTAAATACACGTAAATCTGTAAGTCAGTTACTACAATAATACTACTATTACTACAATAATTGTCATTTATGCATAATATACAGCTTGTCCGCTCTCACTTAAGGTGGGGTTCATTGTTTCATAGCGGAATCTATAGTCTGCGACAAAACTTAAAAAAATAGGGTGTGCGCGCAAATTGTGGATCAGAAGGAATTGCTGCGAGTTGTTTTGATGGTTGCGGAGCTTTTGTTTGTAAAGAAATTGTTTGTGGACGTCTCCTTGTTCTTCCCACAAAATTTTTCGCAGTAATTATCAAAAATTTTACATGGAAAATCGCATTTTCCAAATTGCGAAACTTTAGGACATTGTGCAGAGATGAAATAAATTTCAAAAAAAAGACGATCAAAATATCTATCGAACCTGAAGCCGCTTTTTTCAGTTTTCATCATTTAAACAGTAAATAAAAATGTAAATACATTTCTGCAATGCATTTCTCCTACTCAAATTAAATTCAAATTTTCAGCTTTCGAAAAATGTTTTTGAAATTTTGGCCTTCAGGTTCGATAGAGAAATATGCGTAGATTTCAAAAGTGTCAATTTTATTACTATACTCTATGCCGTTCTCTCTGAATCTGGAATTTGCAAACAATAAACCCACCCTTAACGAATTGTATTTACTGTTAACTGTCTTGCAAATAATAATAAAGGCTAATAAATACTGTTAAAATGTGTAATGTTTAGTCGCCCTGTAGATTTTTTTTCAGGTGAAATATCTTAAGAAATAAAAAATTTACTACAAAAATCTAAGGCATGTTATTAAGTCAGTAATAAACTTAATTTTAGTCAACAGGTGCTACCTATTAATAAAACGTTTTTGTTTGTCTCTATCAATTGTGATGTTTGAAAAGTTCCCTAAAGTTGTCATCTTTAACTGCCTGTGATGCATTCCGTCGGTATTTTCGTGGAATTTAAATAAAAGTTCTACTACGATTGATTCGGTACGGTACTAAAAGCAATGAATTGGTACATGCATTAACTGAATTATGGTGAGAAAATAAAATTTATTTTAATAATTGATGGTGTCTTTTAATCATCTCAGACTTCGCTTTGAATTATTACCTATTAATTATACATAATGTTTTACAAAGAATCAGTGAAATGTTTTCAAGTACAAAATTACTATCTGGTAATACAACGTTACACAAAATCGTACAAGATAAAACTGTGAGAAAGGTTAGTGTATTAAATGAGGTACGTGTACATTGTATTGTATTTATAAAGTCAATGTTCTTATCATATATTATTATGTTTAATGTTTATCTAAATAATTCAGCAGTATAAATAGCACTCAATTTTAAATTTTTTGGTATGCTAAGTAAGAAAGGTACTTCAACTGTAAATGCAAATATCGTTTTAACCAAACATATCACTAAATTTAACTTAATTTGTCATCACTTTTGCAAATAAATATCTCGGAAGCACTCTAACATCTTCATTGTATTGTGATATTTTTGTTTGATTCATATTAGGGTTGAATTTCAAATAAGTAAGTGAGTTGATACACAAGAACGAAGAGTAATAAGAAGGTAGGGCCTTTAGGACATTACATTTGCGATTGATACACCGAAAGCTCACATTTAGATTTCTTCTAGAAGAATCTGCAATTAAAATATGTAACAATTAAGATTGCACCATCAAATAATAATAAATTCCAAAACTCTGCACTAATTAAAACTACACAATTCTTATTCTTACCTCACTAAGAATGACCCAATTTTCACTGGCATTTTTTAAAGTTATACGGACGGATGCAACTGGATTGAATATGCTTGGAAATGAGGCGTCAAGAACCCCCAAGTCATCAAACTCGTCTGTTCAAGATTTTAAGACATTTAGCACAAAAAGTCCGTAAGTACTAAAATCACAACCGGATAGTCTTATAATTTAGTTTAGGAAGCCCAGCTTACCAATGACGAAATAACCATCTTTGGTTTCGGCATAGGATTCAGTAGTTTTGACCGGCTTAGCTGGCAGAACTTCTAATGTGGCATTATGGAGTTTATCTGACGGATGTTCAGCATTACCGCTAATAAATCGGTAGCTAGACCACAAAAACTTATTGAACTTTCTTCCTCGTTTCAGCTTAAAGTGGAAAGGAGTTTATTAAATGAGAAAATTGCATTTACCTGCGAAGGGCAACTGGAGGCGCAAAAGTGAATTTAATTGTATCACCAGCTTCAGGAGCTAAACCCCAAAAGTAGTTTTTGCCATCATATGCCTTGTCCAAAGAAAACTTTCCATAATGTTTTATGGTACTTTCCACTTTGGCAGGTGGATTGTCATGTCGAGTGAATAGTTCCAGCTTTCCAAATTGACGATCCTACTTAAAAGATTCCAGAAATCCCATGAGTACCAAAACGGCAATTTAATCCTATATAGAGAGACTTTTTATTGTGCAGTGGAGGAATAAAGATATGAACGATAAGTATGAATTCGATATATTCGCAATAGGAATAGAAATACTCGTACTTTTAATCTTTGAACTTTTCCTGTTAGCGAAGAAACCATTCCAATATGTTGAAATAGAGAAGGCTTGAAGTGAATCCAATGTTTATTTAGCTCTCGGATACAGCGTTTCTGGAGAAAAATGATTTTCACTTTAAGAAATGGATATCCATCAAATTAATATGAGTTTACAAATTCTTTTCAGTACAATAAAATATATATCTCACATGTGTGTAATCAAGTTTACAATATTTGACACTAAAAAAGTGAGATAGGAGCCAATCCCCTGGCTTGTCTTGGTGAAAGAGTAAAAAAAATTCAATCAATTTCCATAAATCCGAACTTCGAAATAGTTTCCCTATAAAAAGTACAATTCATTTATCTTTACAACCTGTCATGTCTTATTTCTACTTATAAATGTGATGTGCGTTCAGATAAATATCTCTTACCTATGAACCCCAACTGACAAAAATCCAGCATAAACCACTCGCGTTTCTTTATTGTATTTTCTAGAGCGAAAGATTTCATTGTGGTAACAAAACCCTTTTTACTAAGCACGTCATCTTCCAATTGGACAAAATACGTGCCCCGATTTTGAGCATACATCATTAAATAAGCATAGTCCAAATTTTGTTTGGTCCTCCATCGTGTTCTTTCTTCAGAATCACCTAAAGTTCCCTTCATAGACTTAAAATCTGGATAATAATTTGCCGAAGGGGCTATTATTTCTATTAACCCCGTCTCCACGTCTTTTCGAAATCTGTAAAGTTCACAAAAGTTCATTAAGTTTTAATGTCTTACTGCTCTACCTGCCCTATTTTGACTCGCAGTTGAAATGTTTTAATTTTTAAATAGAAGTCGGTGTAATTTATTAAGGCGTGGAACAAAATAAAATACCTATTTACTTCAATGGCAATTTGGAATGAATTTTTGTCAATTTATTTCAGAGAAAGTATTTATTTGGAAAAGCTTGTCAGTGAATTACGAAATAGCAACTTGGATTTAGATATTGAGGGTATTATGATACCAATACGTATGCATTACGTTTAGACACCTAATCTATGTGTCGATGAAACTGTTAAAGTCTGTTAGAATATAAAACAATTCCTACAGGTTAGTATTGAGAGTAATTTGAATTAGTTGGCTTACTGTCTTGTAATAGAGTTGACCGTGTTTTGCACGAAAGACACATCTGGCTCAGCAATAAAAACAATAATGAGCGTATCATTTTTCTCCTCAGGAAGCATAGAGTTAATTAAATTCTGAAGTGTTGGAAGAAGGTAGCTTTGAGTTGGACGTTTTACTGTAGGAATCCCAATCACAACGGAAACTGAGAACATCAAAGACAAAATTTATTTCAAATAGAAAATCCCCAATCTGATTTTGTAGTCATGCTCCACAATCTAGTTACACGAGTGCATTACACTCAATTTGCAAGATACTAGAAAATTCATTAGTGTCTTATTGCAGACTTGTAAGTAAGTAGAAGCTGCATGGTTAGGAATATGTATTAGATAAAAACAGGATGATGCTTAGCTACCATGAATATTCCGGATTGAAATATTAACCAATAGTGGCTATGAATAATATTCCCCCATGAATTATAAAACTGTCAATTTGGTCTACATTTTTTCCATATTAAAATCAAGATAATTATCTACAACAATTAAATAGAAGTCTCTAATAAAAGTTGGCAGTTTTAATTGCACTATTAAATCATGAGTTATTATAAGGTTAAATTAGATACACAAAAAAATGACCCCCAACAAGTTCTACTGCATGTTACCATTACTGAATATTAACAAGTCATATGCCATTGGTAATTGGATGATGAATGATAATTAGGCTTACCTCCTTCGCGTTCCTTCCCCATCGCTAACGCCGGGGTCAACGCGTCGTCATAGTCCAACAGATGAGGCAAGGCAGCAAACATGGTGACAATTTTAAGGCGGTTGCGACTCAAAAGACTCAGAGTGTCAATAAATTTCTTGCCGTCCTTCCCTGATTCACCATTGCCACCGTTCTGATACGCATCTACTCGAGCCAAGACCATTTCACTGCGAAGTGATCGAATCGCAGCTTCATATTCTGTTACATGAGTTTCCAATGTCGCGAGGAGTCTTAAGATTTTGGATTCCCGATCCTCTTCTACCAAAATTCATACACATTGTATATTTAATTCTATAGGTTGAAAAATGTATATTCTAGTCTTATAGGGGATACCCTAGGATTGATATTTTTAGTTGTCAGTTGAACTTAGTGTCTAAAATAAAAGATACTAGATAAGGATAATAATAAATTAGGATTACCTTCAGGAGCAGCTCTCCATAGGAATTGTATAAGAAATACTAGGGTAATTATAATGGCGACGGCTGCAATTCTATATGGGAACTGCATGCTCTATATATACATCTACTGGAACTCCCGGAGAAACGAGGCGACTTCATCAGCTTGCTTTACTTTTAATTGTTCTTCTCCAAATTAAGATAGATACACTTTATTGTTGATTAGGCCAGGAAAGAGGGAAATCTTGCCCTGCTCTTTGATTGTCTGTTCTGACCGAACAACGAGACTCTTGCTGTCAGACCTTTGGCTTTGCTAGAAGCAATTCACTTCCACGAATAGGCCGGCTACAGATAACGAAGAAGTCGGAGTAGACGATCTGATATTTCTTTTAGTCATGTTGTTATGTCACAAAGACTTAGAAGTTTGTCAAAGGAGGAAGGAAGGTAACTTGTCTTGGAAATTCCTCGAGAGACGAGGAAAGTCAGTTGTTATAGAAGGAAAGTCTTTGAAGGAATTGCAAAGGAAGTCAACATGTCCGTTTCATTATTGATCCCATAGAATTTTTTTTCGGCAGACAATAAAAGGAAACAATCTTTCCACGTCGCGGATTTGATAGCCGCTGAGTTTTACTTGGTAATTAATGCCATATGTGGTTTATTCCAAACACCCTCATTGACGAATCTTCTACTTCCTCAAAATATTATTGCATGACTTTCTCCAATAAATATTCTGAAAACCAAACAAACGATCGAAATTTATTAATAATGGATATTTACCTATCTCACTTATTTTATTTTTATAATAACTGCGGTTTTTTTATTTTTTATAACGACCAATTAATTTTTATAAGTTCGATGTGAAAATACAAACATATTTGGAATTAATGTTGTAGGTGATTGATTCCTCTAGTACATAACGGGGATGGAAATTTAATAAAATATACACTCTAAAAGTAGAACACTTTCTCAAAAGATACCTTTGGCTATTTTTGGCCAACATTTTAGTAAGTAACATGTGTTGGTTGGGGAGAATAACCGTGATTCAATTTGCTATGTACTTGAATTGAATGATCTGTCATGTTATATTTTTATCAGAATAGTGACAAACGCAACAAGCATGAGAGATTTTTCCGTATCAAACTAACGTAAATAATATAGACACTGACGGACAGGTATATGGTTCAGTAGACATTAAAGCCCCAGACAATTTGTATGCTGTTTCGTTAAGCTACTTATTTATAAAGGATATTTATTTATAATAACAACGAGATAAGTTTCCGTTGATTGTGGAAAATACGTGATATGAAATAGGTACTGTATTTTGTGCATAATGATAATGCTTTTGAACGGTCATGACTAGACAGGGCTTTAGGGGTCCAAGCTCTGCTCCAACAAAGTTCAGACCTTAGGAAAACTTTGTAGTGATTGATCTCTACAACTAGTAAACATGTAACATTTGAATTAAATATAAAGGCACTCAAACTTTTTTAATACATAACTAATAACGCACATAACGAGCGTATAATTACTGGATTTGATCACTGGCGTATTGAGTGGGTGATATTGATGCAGGAATTCCCGAAATCGAATAAAAGGTTAAAAAAATTCTCGTATTGCCCTATTTGGATCCGTCTGAGATAAAAACGTATGAATGTTTTCTGCCAAGTAAGAAGTTCAATCTATAACTCTGTTAACGAGTTTGCTAAATTAGTTACTAAGTACGTCACTGATTTGGATTCTCAGTTTAATAGGGTTTACTTATTAGATTTCTTTATCTGTTCTTAAAACCACATAGCAAAAACTGCTACATTAGAAAATACTGTCTACAAGAAGAAAATTATCAGGAACTATTGAACTTGTTGCTGTTGCTGTTACTATGATTTATTCTATATATTGTTTAAGAATTGGTAACACCCGCAACCGCGAAACAGGAAGGACATGAAACACCATTTCAATTTGTCTTGATTGGCATATGAATCAAACAAAAGTGCGTTATCATTGCTATAAATGTAGAACCGAGGTATACTATTCATCTATTTGTAATCGAAGTAGTGTTGCAACTTTTTGACCTCCGAAGACAAATCTAGGGATTTGTCACAACCTGACCATCTGTTTGCTAGAATAGACTTGATACTTCAATTTGTATCAAATAATGAGTTATTTTCTGTCTGCTTTATGCCTAAATGTACTTATATATTACACTTAGGTCAGACATCGAGCAGGAATATTTACTACATGTTATCATAATAGTGATATATGATTTGATAGAATAGGTAGGTAAATAAATGTTGGTAGTTAGGCTTCTTAGGATACCTACATAATAAAATAACTAATCGAAATAATAAAAAAAATTATCCCGCTTTGAAAACTGGCAGGTGCTAGTGTCACCATATTTTCTCAACCAAATTATCAAACATCATTCAGACTAAGATACGCATTGCTATCAATATTTTAGGGTTCCCATATTGTCATTCATTTATATTATCATTACCGATAATTTCACAATATATGTCAATGTCAGCGCTATCACTATCACTATTTATATCTCAATAGATATACATATTCCCCCATCAAATAATAATGTTGATTATGACTTTGGATTATTTTTTCTAAACGTACGGGGAAATTCCATTCAAACAATGAAACAATAGACTCATAGTTTTTATCGGTATCGCAAATTCAAATGAATTCCTAATAACGATTTTAATTGATTTTAACTACTTTATCATGGCCTAAATTAATGAATTATTTTATTTAATTATTTTTTAATTACATTAAGAATTACAAAAAGTAGATAAAGTCTTAATATTGCGATACAAGACTCACCATTTGAGACTCACTTCTTGCCTTGGAAACCCAAAGAAATTCTTAAAATTCACAATTGAACTCAAAAATAGTATATGAACAACTTCCGTACATAAGATTCTCACACTTTTCCCGAGTGAGCTTCACTTTCAAAGTTTGAAAAAAATTAAATAGCGAAAATATATCCAATAAAATGTTTTAGCAGGCATTAGATTTAGAATATTGGGACATATAATCTGTACTCACTGTCTTGCCGTATTTTAAAAATAGAAGGCATAACGTGTCAGATATTTTTAACTCAGAAATGACCCCAAATCAAAGTTACAAATTACACCTAATAGCAAAATCGATGAGTTGTGTTTGTTTCGAGACTAGCATAACTGAGCAATTTTAATTTTAAAACAGAAAAATCATGTTTTATTGCCATATTTAGCCCTTTTATGTTCTCCCCTATTTTAAGAGGTATGTTAATTATGGCTTAACAAAATAAAATGTTTTAGGTAAGGAATTCATTTTAGGGCGAAATACATAGCAATTTTCTCGTGTTCTATGAATTTCATGATTTTTTAACAAAGTACCCACCTACAAACAAAAACATGAATACTAACAAGGTAGATAAAGTTTCAGTTGCGAGAATTCATTGTATCATTTTCATAGCCTCTATAGAAATGATTGGCAGTCCAGATTTTACAGAAAAGTTATTCTATTTGTGGGTTTAATTTGACTGCATTTATTGTCGTTTCTGTGTAATTGAACGCTTGGCTGTAATATTCCAGGGATTCTAGGATTGAATGCTTGGTTGTGGTTTAGGAACAGTGCGGTGGTAAATGGGACACTTACATACGATAAGATTAGTTTTAGTAATCCAAAATAGTTGGCTAGAAAAGCAAAGTAATCGTGTTCAAGACGAGAATACAATGAGATGGAAAGAAATGGCATTGACTGAGCTTCCAATTGTCTACCTCTCTTCATTTCCTGTCATGTATATTCACTACCAAAAGAAATCAAAGCCAAAGGCTTCGGATTTCCGTAAAACTCTATTGAATCAGCGAAAATAAAGTAAAACCGGATAATACACCGATATATTTTTCGTGACAAACTCCGGCATCGTTGCTCTAAGCAGAAATGCGGGCAACCGATACCGGTTTTTTAAATGCTACATTCTATAGTATATTCCATTGTCAACATGCAGAGCTTATGTGAAAGTCTGTATTCTCATTGGAGAGAATAAGATATTTTCTTGTTGTAATCTGGCTACGTCATAAAAATGGAATGATTTATTGCTTATTTCTAAATAAAAACACAACATTGCCTATTGTAATAACTGCATTTGACATTTCTCTTACACCAGTCATATTTAAACCAGATGCTTGTGCAATTATTTCATGAATGTTGAAAACACGGATCGAGATTTGAAAGATCTGCGACATTTTTGCTTACATTTCTAAATTATGGATGTTATTATCCTTAAGAAATTGCTAACAGTTTACACGTGGAAAAGGAAACATGAAAAATATTTTACTGAATGCTGAATATGAAAAAATTTGTGTCAGAAATGTGCACTGTTCAGCAGACTTAAGTTCTATTTAAATAAAACAGATTGCTAAATAAAGTTAGTAGATTACACATCAGTACTGAAATTAATCTGTCAAAAGATTTGAAGTTGTTTCATTTATATATTATGTGGTTGCTATACGTAAAAGTATAATAATATTTGAGTAGAAGCATGGAAATATTCCATTTCATCAGACGCGGTTCACAGTTGATGATTTTGTATTAAAAATTTTACGGTGTGCATTATTGTAAGGTCACGATAATAAATCACAATGATCAGTTTGGGTCCTTTTAAATGCACAATAGACGGGATAATGTATTTCAAATGGAAAATACATATCCCTGATAAAATGTTTTTTTGGCCATTAATATTGTGTGGGAGTGACGTAGGAGACTTGGTTATTTCTTTTGTCTTGTCGGTGTTTGTTGTTAGTTACTAATAATAATTCATGAATATGGAAAAAGTGTATATGGGAGACTGTTTGGTGCAGAAGGAGAAAAGTGTTGAGAGAAGAAAAGGTCTTGGTGGAAATATCAAGTTGGGGAAATGGGTAGCTATGGATATGGAGAAGGTTGAAGGATCGTAGGTTTTTGTTAGGCAGGTTTATGTAGTTGGCAGGACAGGACATGACATGGAATGGGATGACAAGCGTGACTTATTACTATTACTACGTATTACTGAGAGAAACGAAAAGTAGGAGAGCTCCGTTCCGGTCTGACAAATAAGACGATGCTTTCTTTTCTAGTCGTAATGATCCTCCTAACTCTATGCAATGTACTACACTCTGAAAATGAAAGGCAATAAAATAGTTTGCCATTTACCTTTCAAAAGTCAAAGGTGTCTGTGTCTCCTTTCTTGGAACTAGATCCATTCAACCGAAATATTTTTAATCATATTTTACGATTTTTTCCCGCCCCATTTTGTTAGACATTGCAAGGCACAGAAAAATTCTATGATAGATATTAAATACATTTATATGAAAAACATAAATCATTTTTGGAGTAATCTCTGGAATACTAATAATGTAAATATATTATTTTGCTACTTATATAGTACGTACCTTTTTGTACGACGTACAGGACGTTTGTTTCTAATCTTTATATTTCCCCCCGTTAAAAATATAGTGTAAAACAATGATTTTTTTTGATTGTAACTGTAAACTTTATATTTTCTTAGTCAAAAAATATATTTAAACTTGTGTATTGTGAAAACACAATTATTTTTACAATTTGCAATATATAGTAAAGAAATGGGGCTAGGTGTAATAATTGTGTAAGGAAGAGACAGCTAATCTGTTCCAGAATAAAATGTGCGGTCACAAAATACAACGACAGTTTGCTATTGTAGCCAATAAATTTGTTGTGATGTGCGCTCCGGGAAGTGAGTTGGCAAGTGACAAATATAAACTGCAATCATGTCAGAGACATTACACCTTGGTTCTCTCATAGATCTCATCCCAAATTCTTTTCCTTCCTATTGTATGCATTGCATGTGTGGCTTTATTAGTAATGTAGGACAATAGTAAAACTATAATAAGTATGTATAACAAGCCACTACTGCTGAGGTTAATCTAACCTACGAGAGTCGCTACGAGACATGAACAAGATAACCCATAAATTCAGCGATAAGTAAAATGTTATACATAGTGTAGTAGAGTATGGAGCAGCAGAGTATAAAACTTCCCACCTCCCACTATCCAAAATTGACTTATGTGGACTATATACACCACAACTGTACTACAACATCAATCGATACTGCTGAAGATTAGATAGACACTTACATAGGATGACGACAAATTTTTCTATCATAATTTCCCCGTAACGTTACATAACCTACTAATCCATAGTGGCTATGCACATTAACATATAGTAAGGCATTCCACACTGATGAAGACAAGAGACACAAAAGATGCACCATAAAACGGACTATAAACTCACCCTACCTACGATAAAAGTAAATAGGTTTTTTTCTGAAGGACGTAAATATCAAGGTTTTATCTCAATTAGACCTTAATAGACACTTATTAAAATCAACTAATAAAACTTAACACACTGGATATGCCTTCAACCATTTCTATTCTTATTTCCTTAGGAACAACTGCTACTAACTTGTAACCAACATTCTTCTTTTAGTAGATAATTTCTTTAAATTGTTCCTGACTAAAATGTCCGTTTTAAAGCTACATAAATTACAGTCATAGTGATAATGTTTCTCCAAATATCAAGAATTGTTGGTCATTTCATTGAATTTTTCATTTATGAAAAAATAACAGTAGAAAATGTTCTTTTAGGTTACCAAATTCATGTGTTCTAGTTGTACATAATTAATATTTTATAGCTGGCTTCGTCGCATAGCAAATCCAATAAGGATTACAACGACCACTTTCATTCAAACAATAAATAATGTCAACAAGCTACGACAAATATGACGAGCATTCACAAAATTGTTGAAAGCATGATGCTTTATTAAGCTAGCACATGGTATACACGATGTTCATGCACAGCAGTCTACTAGATATCACTTTGTACTGTATTGCACATTTTGCGCATATTTTATTGCCATATTTAAGTAATCTATTTATGTAAGCACGGAGTCATATGTAAATATTATGACACAAGATATGTATGCTTATCTCTTCTATTTCATGGAGTACATAAGTAAAAATATAGCCATTACTACTATAGTATTATTAATTAGGGGAAACACAATAAAATAGTCTGACTGTGACACGCAATAAAAATAAGTACCACTTATACTTTTGCATACGTAATGTGAATAGATGTTGAAATTCCCCCATCCCCCCAAATACTCACGAAGCTTTAATATTACGTAAGGATATTGATGGGGAAACGTAAAGTTGTTCATTTTAAGCCATTCATTTCGAAGGACGCGTTGGTTTTTTTGGTTCATACTCAAAATCTTGAGTGGGAGTATATTCCATGTAGAATTAAACAAATATGTTTGAAGTAGCAATAATGTACATCTAGTATTTGCTATGTAGATGAAAAGAAATTTTCAGAGCCATAACGAACGCCATTATTACAAAGTTTACACCAGTCTACGTCATTCTATGCCCACGTCTTCCAATCTATTTTCTATATCTATAATATTTAATATTTATTCAGCGTAATTTATGACATGCCTTTGAATATAGACATACTTGATTTCTTTTCTATGCCTTTCACAGAGCTACACTATTCAGCATTCTAAAAATAAAATTCCTTTTCATAAGAAATATTTTTTGACATTATTTTGCATCTTAACATTTTGCTTGCTACTAATGTAGTCATTTCTCAACTTTTGAAAGCTTACAAAAGGTAATATGAAGTCTGTTGATATTGATGTCATAATTATATAGTAAGAATTAAGGCTAGGGATGAGCTACACTGGACATGAAATATAAATGTGTAAGTACACAGTAGTAATGTGGCATAGTCTTTTATTTCGCAATATAGCAAATATAATTAGTGAGTGCATGGTAGAAGGACTAATGCATCGTTATGTAAGGGGAAAAGTTTGGATCCATGTGATACTTTCTTTCCACTAGATTGCAAAACCGAATGAGTTAGGTATATGAATAGTAGATAGTTGGATTAGACGTAAAACAAAAGAGGATTACCATGAAGTACTTAAGCAAAGTGATATCTCCGTTTCTGTCTTTTAGACACAAATTATCTAATCCCCAAATACATTTAGCCTTAGCCAGCTACTAGCAGCAACAGAAGAAGCGTAGGCGTTGCAAGTGTAAAGGTATAGGAAACTATCGATTGCTTTGACTGACTCTATGGTTTTTGCTTGTAAGTAACTAATGTAGGATGAATTACATGGAATGGGTGTAGAACTAGTGGACAAAGTTCTTGCTTACATTTACTTTTCGCACTTCAAGGCGTTAGTTGCGTCATAAGATTGAAATCCAACCAATAAATACACAGTGATAAAGATTCCAGTCATTTTCACCCAATATTTTACTACGTAAATTCTGTCTCAAGTTAAACCTTTCTGACTTTCAATATACCCGACCAAGTAATACCCTGCCACATTTCATGAAGTATTACCAATGGAATTATCTTGCTTTGAAATTGCATCTTGCCGTCTTTCCAAAATCCAACTAACTCTATTTGTCGCATCTTCCTTTCCTTTGCACAACATCTTTATATAGTACCTAATATAAAATCCACAGAGTTAGAAGGTAAATAAAACAGATAAATTCTCAATTTCTGCTACATACAAGTAGACTATTAAAAATATCCTAACTGCTTTTGATGCCATTATTGAAAAACCACTTGATCCAGTCAAAATGCCTTTAAAATGACTTTCCAACAATTTGATAATGTTACAATTTCTACATGGCAAAACACTGTGTAATAGAAGTACAAACCGTGGGTTATAAATATTTGCATAATAAAATCAGCATTCAAGGAGAATTTCTCTTCCATGCCATGAATACATTCAACGTAATTGTTGATATTTGTAAAGCAGTCGATGTCGATACACAAATCCACGTTTCCCTTGAGAATTCATTTTAAATACATACCTCAAACGTTGAAACGACCTGGCATGATATTTTAAGCCGAAAGTTATTAGCGGATATCTCATCATTCAATGTTTATAGCTGGCAGAATACTTGTGATATGATACTGCCGTGCATACGCGTGCTAGGATCCTAAAAGTCAGTCTACAATCTCTTGCCAACACGTCAGTCTTCTTTTACTAGCAAAATACTTTCAACCTTCTGTACCTATTTACTTAAGTTCATCGCCAGCTTGATGGCGAGAATAAATTGAATCCAGTCAAACTGTAATAAAGTAAGAACATTCTCGAAAAATACCTTCGCCAATACTTACTTTCGTATGCACATCTTCCTCTTATTTAGGAAACTGGACGAATACATTATGCATTCGTTTGAGCTAGTACCAAATAAATATTTTTCATGAAAAACACCGTAAATATAACATTGTGGATTTTAAAAAGTGGCATCAGTTGCATATGCAGTAAAATTAAAAAATAATGAATTATACCATAGCTCGGGATTCTATCAAATTTAAAATTTCGTAAAAAAATGTTTAAAACTATATTTTTTATTTAAAAGTTCCGTTTAAAATTGATTTTGGATTATGTATAAAGTTTTATATTGTAATGTCATTTCTGTAGCATTTACGGTACTATATACCTCGCATAGGTAAGTAATAACAGGAGACGTAAGAATGAAGGCTAGCTTAGTGAGCACGTACAACAACTAAGTCTAGAATTCATTTGTGATGCACATACATATCTGAGACAAAACATTCTTTGCTCAAACTTCCGTCTCAAATTTCAAACCGCTTGATTCCCTTCTTCTGTCTCTATAATTCACCATTTGCAAAGTAAGGTCAGCAAGCCTTTTTCCTACTCTGATCTCGCTGGACCAAATATGTGTTCCTAAACTTATTTGCCCGTCTAGCCTTTTACAGCACGACTCGACTCTATTATTCAGGAGTTTATTTGTCGTAATGCGGTTACAAGTAAGGAACAAAATAACATTTTCCTCCTCCTTTCAAACATAAAACGTTGCAAAATACAATAAAGTAAAAGCTAAACTACCTAGAATTTGGCAATGTGATAACAAATCTATCTTTTATACATTTACCAAAGTAAACAAGTATGCGCATATATACACTGCCTGTCCTTCGTGCTGTGTCGTAGACAGAATGCTTGACAACATTAATAGGACTGACAACCAGGCCGGATGGCTTTAATTACGAATAGAAGCCTATAGATAATATTTTGTCCAGAATATATTTTCACTACATTTTACATCTGGTTTTCGCTTTCGTTTCTCCTTAGAAACAATGAATGTCATTATTCTAGAACGTTTGACCTAGTTTTCTTTTTTACTTCTCTAACTTCTCTATCATTACCAAACTATTATTTTCATGTAAATAAGTCTGAGAGAGATTGTATTCCGTGTTGCAAGATATCGTGCTAATAAATTTAAATTTTCACGATATTCATTTCCGTAGTCAATCGAGAGATCTTCGGATAAATAAGTCCTCTCCCACAGAGCAACTGGATTTAAATTTTAAAATAAAAGTGTTTGCAATTTTCAGGTTGACAGAAAATGTCTCTGTGGCTGTCAACGAAATTACAATACAATACATTCATGTTGTACTTGTTTAGGATTTCCCCATAGTCTAGTCACCTGTCTACGACATATATAAGACTTTGTCTAATATTTTATTCTTCCATTACAGTCCAAGTCGAAAACAGAAGAAAAATGGATGGCTACTAAAGCAATCCAATCCATAGCAAACTATCCAGACGGAAATCAAAGAAAGATGTGCAGAAAAGGAAACGTTAACCTCGGCCCTGAAATAGGGTACCTACCTAAGTTAAAAAAAAGCACGCTGAGAAAAACTACCTGAAACTCCATTAACTGGAGAGTAGCGTAGAAAGTAGTTGGTGCCTATTTACGCAGGTACACAGCTGTAGATTCATTGAGAGACACTACAGAGAAAACCTGAAGTGACTGCCCGCTGAGTTTTCGAGCTGACCCTGGGTTAAAAGCACGATGATGTCAAATCCTACATTTTTTCCTCTTACTAAAGCAAAGCAATAAGTGTGGAATGAGTTTGCCAGTACATAGAAGCCATATTGTGTAGTATTTTCATTAGATTTTCTGTATGAAACGGTAGATAGTTGGTATAGTTTGCATTGCAGTAGTGCAGAAGTAAGGTAAAGTAAAAGCAAACAAGAATTAATGATTAATGACAGTTGACCTGATGATTCTTTCAGCGTTTTTGAGCCGAGGTAGTTCATTTCCACTTTTGTGCTGTAAAATGACATCGGTGATGACTGGAAAAGTACTCTGTCCCAGATGTAAAAAGGAAAGGAGGTGAAAGGTAGTAAAGACAAAGGAAGTTGCATAAAAAGGTTTCCGGGTAGTGACACTGCGGGTAAAATGAAAACTAACGGGTAAGTACGCAATTATTAAGGAAATGCAATTACAATTTTGCTAAAGAGTTTATGCATATAAATGACAAGGGAGAACAATGGTCGTTACTCGAAAGTAATCGTGAAAAGAAAGTTGGTTTTAACGAAAGTCCCAACTACTTACGCCAACATTTATGAATGAAAGGAAGTTTTATAGCTCAAATAGTTACTCTATCTTTTTATGCAGGAGATAGAAGTGAAAGCGTCGGAATTAAAGTTTCCTCCATCTCCGCTTTTGACTGTATGTGTGTCAGTGAAATGTCTCAAGTATTATTCATCGAGAGAGAGAGACAAGAAGGGGTTTTCAGCAATAATCCCAACTGTTAAAGGACAAGTTACAATTCATAAAATAGCTAGGCATATGGCACATGTAATATCAGTAATCTCACGAAATTACATTTTGTGCCTGCAAATCAATGTGAAAGTATAGAAAAGAGAGTTGAATTACAATTATGCGCAAACAGCCAAGCCCTACTGTGTATTTATTGCATACAAACAGCCATTCATTCCTCCTAAGCTAAGACTAATTTATCGAAAAGCAGAGAAGAGAACTTCAGACGGAAATTATTTCCGTCAAGCTTTTCTTCAGCATTAAGAATACATAAATGTATCCTGAAGGACAAAATATAATAGACATTCAAGACTGAAATGGCCAATGGCATAGCAAATGTCATAGCCAGTTTCTATTTTTCAACCATTTCCTTTTGTCAGCCCGTTTTCCTCTAACTTGAAAGATAAATATGGCTTCGGATATATGAATAGTCTCCAATGAGACTGCTCTAACCTACTACTAATACACAACGTAATGAACTAGCAGAAGCAATAACTATAACTACGTTACTATTAGTAAAACCCTCACTGGTTGTCACGTTGTCAGATTGTCACTGTCACATCAACTTGGTTGAGCCGAGGGCCAATAATTAATTCAACATATTATTATTGTTTCATTGGCACAAGCCAGACACGGCAAACAGCTACACTCTATCAATTTCACATATGTATATAAATACTGTACCCATCGTACTGAGAAGAGTAACTTCTCCACATAACGGTTTGCCGATTCAAGCAACACTATTACCTAACCTATACAGATATTCCACTCACACTTGCACAACGCTTAGGTAAATCAAACAACTAGGAATCGTAGCAACAGACCACAAAATGACAAAATGAGAATCTAACCTTTTACTAACCAATAGAAAACGTTTCTTCAAAAATCCACCCAATGTTTTCACATTTATCGTCTTTAATAAACAACTTGGAGTATCAGCAAAATTCACTAATATAATAATATAGTATAATAGTATGTTATTTACTATCTACTTAAAGTACTGTAGTCACCGGTCCACCACAAGTGCACTTTAGTTTATGGATATTCAATTCACAAAAAGTATATTTTCACCGTTTTAGTAAACTCCTGATTATAGGAGGAAATAATATTCTCAGAAGAATTCTTTATTCACAAAGGTATCTTTCTTTTGACGTAGGTACTATATGTATGTGTCAGTTTGAGAAATATGGATAAAAGCTCCGTGACACTTTTTCACTTTCTTTGTGCTGATTGTGTAGAGAAAATGGGTCTTTTATTTGTTTGAAGATGTTTTAATGATATTTTCTTAATGTGATGTTTTTCCGGGTTGTTAGCTCTTTTGTGGAGTGAGAAAAGAGATGTTTGGAGTGAGTTGCGAAAAGATTTGGAGGAGCGAGAGAGAAGAGACCCGTTCAAGAGGACAGAAGGATAGAGACTGAGTTGGTCGGAGTGAGGAACGCAGATAGACATTGTGGCTTCCTCCTTCAGTGGATATCATTGCATTAGTATCCAGTATCCACTACATGGAATTGGATTGGATTGACGTGTGTAACAAATATAATATCCCTGCATGCTTTCCTTTGCTTTTCCACTTGGACAGTGGACAAATATATAAGGTAGCCAACTAAAGTTATTTTATTGAAGTCGGGGCAAGAGTGATCTGGTCTCGTCTGGTCTACTTTTATTTCGTCGACTATCATGGCCATTGCAGTTTGACATGATTTTGGCCATCCTCTCCAGAATAAAATTGACTATCTTTCTGGAAATGGTTACTACGATGTAGTTACATAGACATCATGATAATATCATGTCCATATACTATTAGTTACATCTATACGTGAAATACCTAGCCACTTATCGTTTCTGTATTAGCAAAGCCTTAATTCATTGTGGCAGCCAACCTCCTTGCCTTCTTCCCCGCACAAATCTTTCCTTCATACACACTTTCTTACTAATCAAATCAATAGCAACAATCACAGAAAGAACAAAACTCATCTCCAATATTCCAAAGTGTGTATTATTACATGTCCATTCTCTGAATTGTATTTCTCTATGCACTCCACTTTATATTCATACATCCCTCTTATTTTATTCTATAATTTAGATTCTAGAGTATATACACACGGAACTAAATAAATTACATAGAAATTCCTGTTTTTTTCTAAATAATTGTCATTTAGCATGGAATGGATTTTCTTGGAGAAATGAGGTAGTCTAAATCTAGCTACCTCAGCGCACTCATAACTCACCTCGTATGTATATCTTGCTCCATGAATTTCTATGAAATAGGATGCGAAGAGGAAAAACAATGCATATTTAATGAATTGCTAAAGCTAACCAACAAATAATCTATTCAAGAAATGGATCCCCAAGGGAATTAGAATAACAAATAAGGTAGGATTTGCATCTACGAGACAAATTTTTCGTTTATATTCGTATATTTTTGGTAAGGCTAACTACAATGTATAGTAAAGTACGGAATAATCAACAGAGGGATATCGGAATTGAATTAAAGATGCAAGTCGACAAGCGTTTGCTACCTTGAGATCCTCCTTTACCATCACATCCTGAGATTTGGTAAATTCATTTCGATGCCAAGACTGGGTATAGTAAATCAGGGCAGAGGATAAGGATAAGACTCTGTAGAAGCCAGAGCCAGACTGTTGTTTGAAGAGGACTTGTGAGAAATATGAGTTTCTCCAGCCAGCTAGCTAGTGCATTGTGTATGTATTATGTATAGTGCTCCATAGCTGGAGAAGTGAGGAGTTCACTTCAGCTGTCTGGCTGACGATGAGTGAGTGAAGCTCAACGGAGACGACCCAGGTACCTGGAGAAAAAATCTAGTCAAAAGAAATACTAATGGAGATTTTTTCTCGAGCTCACCTTTACACAGTGTGGAAGTCTGAATGGGTGGATATACCTTAAATGCACGTTCTCTACATAAATATAAAGCGAATTAAACTAGCTGGCTCATGTTGGTTACGTAATAAGTAGTCGGAACATGCGGGAGAAAGAGCCGGAATGAAGAAAGTCTGTTGTTGCGAGTGTCTGATGTACTATCCCTTTATAGCACAATGTAGAGCATCAAATACTTATTTACTCAAATTCCCTTTCTACAAGTTTTCTATTAGGTTTCCTTTCCACTTGTACTTTTCCATGTTTGGGAAGGAGAGCCACCAGGCATAGAAATAACATTCTCATGTCATAGAACAGACATTACTTATTTTGCACGTAGCAGGAGGAATGTATGGCCACCATAAGATTGAAGTCAGTGAGACAGGACAGACCATTGTAAACAATCCACATAGAAACTTGGCCACCGTAATAACACGAAATTGTACCAGTAATGTGTCAGTATAGTTATTCTACTATTTATACTCCATCCACCCGAGAAACTTGATCAATATCGGTTTCCTCTCGTCTTGTCTCCTTCTCAGATATCTTGCGGCTTCTTCTTCCTATTACATCATCACCAACTTGCTTTTAGCATACGCTAACATCATCCTTTGCTATTTTTCTTAAGAAAAGAATGTTATCTATCTCCTAGGGCCTTTCATACCCCTCTCCAAATACTCCTTCTATGTCAATCAAAATCCTATTAGATAGTAAATCACGAAACGCCCTAAAATTCAGTTATGTGAGAAAATTAATTTACAAGATCACTTTCTTATAGATACTTCCCTCACAGTGCCAATCATCTAACCATCTCCATACCGCATCGAAAATCCTTTCAGTCCCGGGTTTCAATTAGATACAAACAATGACACAAAGTATAGCTACAACCAATAATATCCTATTGTAAACAAAATGACAATACATTTCATTCAATTGCTCTAGAAACGACTTTTTTACTTTAACCGGACTGTCCGCAACTAAATATTTCCCATTCTAAGAATGTAGACATTCAACCCGTATTTTGTGATTCTAAAGAAAGTCTAAGAGTCTTAAAGCTCTGAATGTCACATCCTGTTTTTTTACCAAATGCTACAATTGTCAGCTCTCAATTCCGTATAGCGTTCTACAAAAGCCAAACTTTGTTTGCTCAATATTATTAGGTATACCATAGATGTGTATGTGGGAGTCTAAGTCTGTCGCATCAGTCGAAAAAGATTAAGGATTATTTTTAGAATCTTAACCTTTCCATGTGTTACAAGAGATAGCTCCTTCAAGAAATTATTTACTTTTCTATTGTTTAATGTTTAAGTTTGGGGAACAATACATTCGTATTGACTTTTTATAATCTTTTAAGCTTTGGACTGCTTCGTGTGGATATGGATGTAAGTATCAATTAATCCGAGTTACATATTTACTGCTATTGCAAGGGGCCAAAATGAATTTGCTGACGATGCACCAGAAGTAGGCGATGAGGCGGTGATGTAGAACAAAACAGAAAGGCATTGTAACTTTTTTGTCTGCGATGCAACTCATAAATCCAGAGCAATACAATAAATACAATGAACATGGAATTGAGCACTGCATGTGGTAATTATACAGAAGCAACCTAGAGAGAGTTATCACTATCAGTGCCATAGTCATTAAACGATCAGTACATGGTCATTCATTATCACAAATAATATAATAAATACTATATTACAAGCAAGAATAAAAAATTGCCTCATATTGGCTAAGTATAAATAAATGTGCGATGTACCACATTACTTTATTTAATTGCAAAATCTACGACTACAGATCGACCATTAACATTACAGTCTATAATTTAGTTCTGTTTCTGGGCAGTGTTTTATTTTAGCCGGCTCGGCTGGCTAAAATGGCCTACAATGGTATAAAATGGTCTAGTGGCAAAAATACCATTGTATATTGTTTATGCTCACTGATGCGCGAACTCGCCTATTATATTTTCTTATCGGTTTTATTATTCTTCAATCTTTTTGTCCAAAGTTATTTGGTGATCATAGTAAGACTCTTAATAATACACTTCAGAGTAAAGTAATTATTGCCTAAATTGACAATGACTTTAGCGCTTGACAAGGAATGAAATGTCAAAGCTTTGCTTGGAAGCGCTCATTAGTTTGTAATTCTCAATCCCCAAATAGAGACAGCGTACGTAGGTGAACTGGAGTGGAAAATTTAGCTGTGCACTTAAAATTATCAAAACCAAGGACTTTCAACTAAGATCATTGAGGATATCGCACACAGAAAATGTAATCTGAAGGAGAAATCCCCGCATGCATATTAATACATTGTTGTCATAATAACATTTAGTATCTTAGTAGATAGTACTTATGAGGAACTATAATACAAATACCTAATCTACAAGGTACCGCTCTCCAATCCGACTAAATTAAGCTTTCTCGGGCGTGCATCTATCAATGGACGTGGATGTGGTTTGAGTGTGTACGCTTCGTTGGTGTTGTAGTAGATTCATAAATACAACTTTTAGATAGCACATGCACGAGTTGTTGACTAAAATGGCAGAGCATTTAATGATTAGTTAAATGTCAGGGTACTCCATCATAGACAAAATCTACATTACCATGTGTCATTTCCCAATCGATAATAATATGTGTGGGTACAAATGGTACATTAGAATTTAGATACAATCTATCAGTAGTCATGAGGATTTAGTGATAATTATGAAAGTCATTACTATACAGCTACAACAGTCGACACCTAAGATGTGTCTTTTGACAGTAAATACTTGAATTACTAATGATTTGGAATTTGGACTCTAAGACGTTCAAAGTATCTATTTTAGATGTAAAATTGAGTCATTTTCCTGTATTCTCCAGTAAAGAGGGCGGATCATTAATGATTCAAGTGCAGCATTTTTGTTTGAAAAGAGTTCTGGGTTTTTTCTCCACAAAATCGATACATAGAAACAAAATATACTGAACAGTTATGCCATGCTACTGTATTTCGAATCTTAATTTCTGTTTGCAAATACTTGGATAGGTCTATCCTCACAATAATAATGGATACGGACAGTTCAGAGTGCAAATATACATTCACGCATGTTTATCAGTGTAAGGTGGCTGGTATTGAAATTAGCCAGATCTCAAGCACTATTTGACACGGGACGACCCTATGTAGCGAAGTTGTCCCGATGAACTACAATAAACATCGGAGATCAGTTCTGTGGTAGATGAGCTATATACGATCCGAACCATTCATGGAAAAGGATGTTGATGTAA
Organism: Tomocerus qinae; assembly: GCA_020055645.1. Lineage (NCBI taxonomy): Eukaryota > Metazoa > Arthropoda > Collembola > Entomobryomorpha > Tomoceridae > Tomocerus > Tomocerus qinae. Next base: position 33,032,827 of record CM034548.1, read on the forward strand.
TGTACATATTTAACTTATGCTGTTCTTTGCATTAATTAAATGTAGTCGCCGTATGTAAATAATTACATTATGCCTTATGCCTAAACCATACTCATCATGGGTCTTGGCATTGCAAATGTACACACAATAAACTGAGCTATGTCTGGATGTAAACTCCGGAAGCGAACGGAATTCATCTCATTTTCATGCAACACAGAATCTTTTACTACGAGTTTAAACGAATCCACTTGTGAATGTAGCAATCTATATATCTGTCGTAGTAAAGTTGGACACGTTGCCTAGTCAAAAATGTTACGACACTACGTTAATACTTTTTGAACTACTAATGGCAAAAAATGTTTTTTCCATTATAAAGACACAAAATAAGACAGCTGAAAAGCCTTTTTATAAGACCATATGAAACATAAATTGATTTTAAAAATCATGTACATTCGTATTGTAAAGGTTATTTTTAGCAATAAAGGTTTTCAAAATGCATTGCTACATGTTTTACCCGATTCGCCCCCAAATTGTCAACACCTTTTCGTCAACACTATAACCTATTCTAATATAACCTAACCATGTATACTAAAGGTTTCGACAAAAAAGATGTTGACAATTTGGGGTTCTCCCGTTTCACACATCTGTGTAAACCGTAATCAAATTCCAATTAACGAATAATTACAGGTTGCAATCAGTCCGTAATGACCACTAATAACATTACCTAAAATTTCCATCAATTTCATTTTAACTTTCACTCATCCGTGCATTCCGTTGGATTTTTATCAAACTAAGGCTAGTCTCGCTGTAAATGATTATATTTTGAAATGAATGGAGGACACAATCTATGGTTATGTATCCATCATGCTCCAGGCTCTTTTATGAAATTTTCAACTGCTGAGATTTTCCCTTGAGAATCCATGGTTTAATCATGTCCACCGTTTAGTACTTTCAGTTTCAATGGAGAACGAAGCCAAAAGCCATTTTACATTCTTGGAAATGGTATTTATTATTTTGGAATACGTGTGATGACAGTGAAATATCATATACCGCTTCAACCTTTTAATTGCATTCTGATTGTTTTCACAAAAAGATATAATGGCAAAATAGGAGAATATTTTGTTTTTATTCGGAAGAATATGTACGGTATACAACGTTATTTACCATTTTCCAAGGGCAGCTCAGTCATGCTAAGAAGAGACTATTGGGTTTCCCTCCTTTATGTGCAATCTTGTGCAATATTCAAATTAGTTGTTTCCAGATAATCCCCTTAACAATTTTATTATAATTAACTCATAAAATTAATTGTAGTAATAATAATTTCTTAAAATGAATTATATGGGAAGACAATCATAACATAGACAATAGATTCTAACTCCCCACCAATTTTTTGTTTTGAGAATTTGTTATTTTCTGAGTGTTTACATGGACTAGTCAGTATCCAAACTTACTAACACGCCCAATTCGACTACAATAATATAAACACCGTACCAGTACTATTGTAAATGGTCTATTGCACAATGAAGCATTGCTCTCTCTTTCAAGATTCACATAGCAACGTAAACAATAGCTATGGATAGGGGTAATGCATTTGCAAAACGAGATTGGGAGAGCTCCCTTGAGAAAACTATTCGCTTTTCATCATTTCTTGCTATTTAGATCCAAATGTGGTGTATTTGAACAATTTTCTGAAACCTTTGAGGCATTCAGTAATAACCCAGAAAGTATATATGAATTTAGCAGGGATTTTAGTTAATGGGTATTTAAATTGCGATCGACAGCTTTCTCTAGCTTCTCTTGCCGGTAGAGTGAAATTGATGAAGCAGAAATTGACCGCAAAACATGTAGGATAAATTATATTAAATAGAGTGATTGGAAGAGAAGAAGATCTAATCACGTAATTGCAGTGGGACGAGAAAGTCAGAATAAATCACAGTCGGTACTTGTACCTTTACCTGACAACTATTAATCGTGTTTTAATACCATTTCCCATTTTAGGAAAAGTTCACTTTCATAAAATAAGTAGCTTTTAAGTAAGGAAGAAGGTAGGAAGATATCCTACCTTGTTTACCATTTCCGATGGACACTAATGTATAAGCAATTTACATACCGTGGTAAGTCAGTGTGCATTTCAGAAATATCGGTTTCGGGTTTTTACCTTTCGGCTGAGTAAATACCGAGAGAGTATAGTAGTTTGGAACCTAAATTGAAACTTGAGAGTCTTGATGAATGTTTTCATGTATGGATATTGTGGATTTGTATCGATTGTGGGTTATATAGTAATTTGTTAATACGAGGGGAATAAAAGGGAACGGAAGGGAAAGAAGAAATGCGCACGAAGGTGATAATAAATTACAATAATATAAAACAGAGTGAGGAAGACGAAACTTGAGTCGACGAGGCAGATTAATGCCACTAAACGCACTAACGTAAACAACATGCATTAAAAGCTTGTTCCAAAAACAGTCCATAAATTATTAGCACATCTGGTTCGTTGCTAACTTCGTTCAATCCTCTCTGGGTGCGTCGGTCGGTCGGATGCTTTATTTTCGTCTGCACTCTTTCCCTCCTATACATCAGTAGATATGATACTACGATGATGTTCATTCATAGTCTTACAATATACTCTATATTCAGAGAGTGGAGAGAAAGAGATGGGAAAGTAGTATTGCATCATATAGGAATGAACATTTCGTAGATATTATGCTAATACATAATGCTGAAGACATGAAAGGAGTGTGTGCAATATTAAGACGATGAAAGAAGCGAAATAAATAAAATCTCATAATATTGTTCCAACATAATGAAAGGGGATTGAAGCTATTTATTATAATCTCTATACAGTCTCAAGTGGTGCGCATGTATTATTTTTTATTATATTTAGACGTTATTTCTATATAGATCAGTGTAGGTAAAGCCGTGAGGGAGGATGAAGAAGGTAATCTGTTTGTACCATTTGTCCTGTAGACAGCTTTTGTGTTTAATTTTGTATTTAGGTGTACCTAACGAAATGCTGTGCTCTAATTCTGTTAGTAACTCTGTCTGTCTGTTCTATGGGAAATTAATCATATTAATCCGGATGCTTCCATTTACGTTTGTCTTCACTTGATTCCATTAAGCACATTGCACTACTGCTTCGTAAATCAAATACGTTCTTAGCTCTTAGCTATCTCTGTACTCGTGCATCTTTACTTTATCACACACGCGTTATTAGAATCCTCCTTTTATATATAGGAGTAACTCATACAAATAATAATACAAACCGTAAGAGTCCAATTAATATCATTTGTCTGCCAGTTAACTTATTGACTTTTTAACAATTATACTTTAAACGCAAAATTTATGAGATTTACGATAACTTGCTTTGTTAACAACAATTTTCCTTATGCAAATTTACATATACAATAAACACGTCTTGACCTCATTTTCACTTTAATATCTCTGAAGTAAGACTTTAATACTTTTCTGAATCTAAATAGACATATGCAGCTTAGAATTTAATGGCTTACATGAACAGATTACAAACATCTTATAACATGTCTAATAAAATGGACACCTATATGGAAAAACCATTATTTATTGAACTATTAATTGAACTATTCTGAATACATTAAAAGATTTTTTATCTTAGCTTAAGGTAAAATAAAAAAAATGTCAAATTAATTCGTTTGAAATTGTAATGCGTATTACTTTTATATGTTGGGAATGAGTTTCATGAAGGACTAATAATCAGATAGGCAACTGTGTCTATAGGAATGAACACGTCCCTAAACAAGAATCCATTTGTCTTTATTTGATTTGAATTTATCATGCCTAGTACCTTAAAAATAATCGATACAAAAGTTAGAAACGTATGACACGTTTTAGGATTGCACTTGTACTTATTCTAAAGCACCTACTATCAATTTTATCAACAGACATTTGCATTCATGCCTTCTTCGACGTATAAATTTATATAGCAATTCCCAGATTCAAAAAATGTAAATGACCGAAAGAGAAGACTATTGAGCTTAACTGAGACACTTTTCAGCGTTCTACACGGGGATGGAAACCAGACAAATAGTATCGTGTGTCATTCAATATTTACGTTTACTACCATACTCAAAGTTGAAATCCGAACTGAATGCACCAACTTGTCTACGTGCTGTCAAATAACCTTACAGAAGACATTAAAAGCCATTTAATTACATTTGAGACTATTTTATATTCATAGCTGAAAATATCAAGGTTATAAGCTCCATGGATATTATAAATATTTGCAATATCACTATATAGGATTATGTAGAGTGAAACAAATTGATAGATATCTAAAATCTAATGTTAATGAAATCTATACAACGTACTCATTGGAGCATAACATCGAGTGTGGAAGAATGAAAGGAAGGAATTCCATAAAGTATTACAATATTCATGGAATAAACAGTCCGACTTTGACTCCAGATAAGCGGACATAATTAGGGCGAATTTATTTTCCTATGTAGCTGTAAATAATGTCATTATTCTCTGTCCTGCGTGGAATAACTACCGAATAACAAAAATAAAGCATTGATTGAAGGCTTTTCCTATCTAGTAGTTGGAAAAGAGGATAATAAAACAGGCTTTCACATAAAGGTTTACAAAACTGTAGTATATGCTACTTGCGATTAGCTCCTTCTACAAAATAGGTACTTCCGAAAAGATGTTAACCAGATAAAGCACATGCAAAACTAGAATATAATGCTCAAGGAAACGTTCTATTGGATTTGCACTATTGCCATAGGCACATTGCTAAGCTTATTCTACCACATTTATGCTAGGAAGGGTAGTTTTATTATTGTAAGGTTTATAGAAGACATTTAAAACAAAAAGCACACATAGAAGTTTAGTATCTCTATGGTTTTAAGTGCTAGAATATCTTACAAATGATTCTATTGCGAATTGGCTAATTTGGATAAAACTGTAGCATTACTGAAGACGTGATTCTCAAATTGTGAAAACATTATTTAGATGGCACAATTACATTTTTAGATGGGAAATCGCATGAAATCCAACACAATGAAAATGCATGAATGTAGTCCAGGAACAAAAGTCACTTCTGACAGAATAGGAAAGAAAGGACAGGAAGACACAAAAACCTTTCCATCCGTCTGGCGTGGGTGTCCGACTTGAAAGAAAGAATGAAGGTGAATCAGAACGGATAGTTTGTCCAGTTGACAAAACAAACAATGAATGTACTCACGGCCAACAAAACACCCTTTCTCCTTTTTTGTCTCTGGATGTGACTTTCCATAACTATTTACAAGAAAACAAAGTCCAAGTGTCATGGAATAGAAAGCACAAGTTAAATCATTCAAGCACAGACATTTCTAGCCATATTACATGCAACATGAACCTGATACTTTTATTCTCTCATGTGTGAATATACTCTGAATTAGAAAAAATACAATGGAGAAAAAACAAACTAAAATCCTTCGTTTCAGATTCTGGTTATCACAATGTATATTTAGAAAAAGCTATTTATCCATAAGTTAGTAGTCACTCTTCCAGTATAATACGCCTCCACTATATGGAATTCCAGATTCCGGGAAAATAAATGAAAATACAACAAGGTTTACATGAAACCTCCCTTTTTCTACCAATCCTAATAGAAGGCAGATTTTTAAAAACAATTAAATGGCCTTTGGGGGTCTTAGGAGTAGGAATTTCTTAAATTCTAAGTTTAGAACTCCTTGTTAATTTTTTTGAAATTTCTTTCCAAAATTTGCATTTTGGGGTATGTCATCTAAGTTTTGAGAATAGACGAATTACCTGATAAAAAAGGGATGCTCGGGAACAGATTTCCATTATTATAATTATGGTGTCTCTCAAAGCAATACACTCTCAATTGCACCAGACATGGATACAACCAGACGACCCTGGAATCGTATTCAACAACGACAATCCCTTTACAACGTAGAATCCACTCGTCCCGGGTAACTAGCATTATTACTATTATTAAGGTTGCTACTTTCTCTCAATACTTGCGGGCATGCAAGTTCCTAACTAGTGATCAATAAAAGACCTTTTCTGCTTTTTCGCTTTAGTACTAAATCAACGAGTTAAATTTTTGTCTTTTTCTTTTCATAACACTTTTCATTTTGAGATTAATTTAAATGTCATCAAGTTTGTTTTTGTTTAAAAAAGCTGTAATTTATCCCAAATACAGGGTGTCAAACTAGGATTCAGGCCCTATGTATCTAGAGAACCGTAAGTAGCACGACAAAACCGTTGATACCAATCGAAAGCCCGTGCAAAGTTACATTGAAACACCGGTTTTCATCAACTTATTCCTCCGCATTCGCTTACACCAGCAGTTCTCCCAAAAAATGTTGAAAATATAAATAAATTACTATCTAATTCGTGACCAAATCTGTCGCGGGGGCTGAATTTAAGCAGCGGTACTGTGTTGCCACTGTTTCCACTGTTGCCGCCGTTGCCGCTGGGAGGTATGGGGGTGAGCGGCAACAGCATAATATCGGAGACAGTGGCGACACGCTACAACCACTGGCGGCAACAGTGGCGACACGCTACAACCACTGGCGGCAACAGTGGCGACACGCTGCAACCACTAGCGGCAACAGAGTCACATTAATCTGATTTCCTCTGTTGCCGCTAAACCTAATATAAGCCAGTGCACTGTTGCTCTGAGCTCAATGCTGTAAGACAAGAGCAACACAGAGGAAACCAGATTAATGTGTCTCTGTTGCCGCTGGTCAGTGTTGCCGCTAGTGGTTGCAGCGTGTCGCCGCTGTTGCTGCAAGTGATTGTAGGCGTGTCGCCGCTGTTGCCGCAAGTGGTTGTAGCGTGTCGCCACTGTTGCCGCCAGGGGTTCTAACGTGTCGCCACTGTTGCCGCCAGGGGTTCTAACGTGTCGCCACTGTTGCCGCCGTTGCCATTGTCTCCGCTATTATGCTGTTGCCGCTCACCCCATACCTCCCAGCGGCAACAGCGGAAACAGTGGCAACACAGTACCGCTGCCTAAATTCAGCCCCCGCGAGAGATTTGGTCACGAATTAGCTAGTAATTTATTTATATTTTCAACTTTTTTTGGGAGAACTGCTGGTGTAAGCGAATGCGGAGGAATAAGTTGATGAAAACCGGTGTTTCAATGTAACTTTGCACGGGCTTTCGATTGGTATCAACGGTTTTGTCGTGCTACTTACGGTTCTCTAGATACATAGGGCCTGAATCCTAGTTTGACACCCTGTACTATAGTAGTCATTGTTGGCTACAATTTTCTCTTTCATAAAAGCATTTGTACTTTATTGCTTTCTTCTTATATCTACAAAACTGTAATGATTTTCATCTATTAGGGTTCATGATGACATAAGTCATGTAACCGATGCGATGACCGATCCATTTTGGTTTCTCTGAAAGTGATGCTCCTACTAGTATAAAACCATATTAAAGATTATTCTACTTTAATCTGTCATTGTTTTCATGTTTTCTTAGTGGCATTTCGATTAAAAATATAAACGACAAGATTAGATTGATTAAACACATTAAGATACAACTTTTTTGAATATAACAAAGGATAATAATAGAACAACTTCGTTTCGCATTACGATATTTATGGGGTATTAAAATAAAAAAGACAATTTGGAACGCGCATGTATGCAATGAATTTGAATGTACAGATATAGCTGAAAACTGTAAGGCAAATACTGTTAATTCAGCGAAGAAAAGTTCTCTGTAGTTCTTTCCATTCAAACACTAAGTTAAAAAATAATAAATTATAGGTGTGGAAGGGAAAGGTCAACGGATTGCTTAAAGTCAAGAATTGCTAACATAGCATAATATATGCCAGTGTAAAACGAGGTCGATTTCTGAGTTGGCAGGAAGTTATCTTTATTTGCTTTACCATGTCATAATATATTTCAGACTCGTGAGTGCAAAATAACTCTTCCTATTCGATGGATTGTTCATTGTTCTAATTTCAAGCTCGATGTCAATAGCTATATATATTATGCACGTAAATACTACATTTTATTGAAGGTTGTCAACTATGCTAAAAGCTAAGAATTTTAGTTAATGTAGGCTACTATATAGTTGTAGTGGATATAGGCGCCTATATAAAATACAATAGCGTTATAGAAATCTACATGGGATGTAATTTTTAGTAATAAATATATATCTACAAATGTAATAGAAATTTTGCGTGTCGAATACAAACTGCTTTGGGAAATTGCTGGACAAAATGGAGCTTTACGCACGAATTGATTTTGTAATCTCGACATAAACTAGCATAAGTAAAGCATATTCCCAAAACCTTGGATAATTCAACCTTTTTCAATGATTTTCTTTGAATAAATCAATTGACACATAAAAGCAATTTTTTAAACAGATACATCTGCTGATTTATTTAAATTGTATGGAATCTGTAAACTGCTTTAGTCCCAGTTTATTGTCCAGTTATTTATTAAATTCAATTTCACTAACAATTGTGATAAAAAGTAGTCACTGTACACGTGATCACGTGTCCACTCTGATATCGATGCAATCAGCAATACACCTAGCTTCCTTTGACCTTTGAAAAGTATTATGCCCAGTAGATAAACTGGTTGGTATATTCTGAAATCCTTACCCTTGACATAAAATACGAATATAGCAGTTAATTGACTGCTATACAAGAATTGATTTTAGCCAAATGAGTAAAAAAGTTTATTAAGGGAAACCGAAAATTGTATTGATATATTGGTTACACCCATAAAAGAAAGAAACAGGTGGATGCATCAGATTAAATCTAAATAGATCTAGATAAAATCCAATTAAAAAAACTGGCTTATTTCAGATGCTAACGCAAGTTGTTATAACCCAATCTGCACCATAGATATAGATTATCACGGAAAAGTTAGCATAATTTATGTGTGATTGTTTGAGATGGGAGAGCATGATACTGTCACCCCTTCTTTGTTCGTGTGTGACCCGCAGTACCAACCAACCATATATTTGAAAGTCGAAAGAATAATGATTTATTAATGGATGACGTTTATCAACCGAATTTCAATAAACATCATGGATGTGTCTTTTGAGTGTATTTAAGGCCCTTAAAATTCTTCCTGAGATCTCATAATATTATTTTGGGCAGTACCTTAACATATTCTCTTTATTCTGCATTCATATAATCATTTTCCTTTGAAATTAATATAGAAAAGTTGCATTATTGTCTATTGCTTTCCACAAACAATTTAATTTCATATTAAAATATTTTCATAGAGCATCTTCAGTGGCTCTTCTATACTGTTTCAATAACCTCAAGGACTTTTGCTAGAAGAACTTTCATATGTTGAATCTCATTTAAAATTCCGTCTCGTCCAAAGTTGCAAAATCTGCAGTTAGGTTATTTAACTGCATAGTTCTTTATATTATATACGGGAATTGCAGGAAAATTATAAGCTATATGGCGGAACGCCCGAAGTCAACAGTCCGATGTACCACAGAAAATAAAATACCATCTGGCATCTTATATCTTTGCCCACGGTTACATAAAAGGTGCATGTCCTGAAAAATTGATTGGAGAATCCTTTCAAAGGCTCATCAAAATGTTTTAATTTGTGCAGTTTTATCTGCATTTGAAGTTAGAACTACATGATTAGTTTATCTAATCGCGTAAAATTTTAAAATGACCTAAAATACTAGCTTGTCTCAACCCAGAGAATTGTGGATTTAAATACCAGTAACTGCAAGGAATAATCGAGAATGTTTCTGAATAGTAAACAAGAAAAATGTAAATCGTACATCAGCCTTCGTTCCATTTCTTTTGTCCCCACGTATAATTCCTTTCAGTAAGTTAGAATGAGCATAAAAGATTTAAATCTAGGTAAAGTCATCGCCCGTTCTTTCATTTTATCTCCATCGCATACCAAATTAGCAATTACATAAATAGTATATGACCGGAATACATAAGAATCCTCTTATTACTTATTCTCTGTGGTGCTCTGGACCTCGTGTGACAAAATTCTTCCCTTATTAATTGCATCAGTTGCCTTATTCATCTAAATATTAATTTCTACAGTGCTTTTATTACAATTTTAAGCAGAATATTCAAAGACTAGTCAACCTCGTTCGATCAGAAGGGTATTATATGCTCTACTTATTACGTAGTATAGTCTTGAGATATCTATAATAAGATAAGTTACTACTGCTTTAATATTGCAGTGGATATCATTAAATAGGAATTAACATTCTTGTCGCTATCTGCAAAGTAAAGTAGTAAAGTTCAACTAATGATATTGTATGGTATCTGGTTAAAATCTAAATGGAAATGGAACGAGTAAGAGATAGACCGAAACTGGCTGTGTTTGTCAGGAACGAAATATTGATTGTCTTCATAATTGGAAGTTTAATTTTGTCTTTCCCCGATATAAAACAACAAACATTCGAACTAAACGTGCATAGTATAATTAAACATAGTTTAATTGTACACAGGCATAAATAAATTACTTTCTGAAATATGCAATTGCAATTCTAAGAGTATTACGACATACAAAACAAACTACTATTTAAGTCTGTCCTTTATAGGGAATATTGAACACCTGCATAAAAGTTTTGAAAATTATTTAATGACTTCAAAAAGAGTTGGAGAAATAAATTTAGTTTTCGCACTATACTAATCCCTTTACAAACGAATGAGTAAGTTTTACGTAAGAAAGTGTAACAGGATTTGTTTTAACGATGCCTTTTGTTTCCACTCAATATGTGGCCGACTATTTAAATAGGTATTTAAAGTAAACACTATTTCAAATGATATGTGTGCTCAAGACAGGCAGGCGAATAAACTTAATAATAAAACTTTTGTGTGATTAGTTACGCAAGAGTCCACTCCGCTGTTTTCCATCTCAGCCAGAGAAACCAAAATCAGACCCCGAGTGTAGTGTAGCAGAAAAATGGAAAGCAAATGCGCCAGAGAAAGTCGAGTCTGCATTTAAGTTACACGGACCATAAAAAAAGAAAGCTGATTATTTACTTTCCTATATCAAACAAACATAACGTACACGTTTGTTAATGATATAGGAAGTGCTCAAACTATACTACACCAATTGTAATTTACCTAGACAGCCTCTTTACGTTTTACTTTTGAGACTTAATAAAACATGTCCTTTGAGTTTCCTTACCCTTCACTGTACTTTGATCGAATAAATTACAGTCTCAGGTAAATTGGTATTCTCATTTCCTACTTTTACTACTTCTCCTCCAGTATTAAGTTTGTTAAAATTGGTATTTATTTTCTCTTCCAATTTTAGCATGTAGTATTCTAATTCCAAATTCGTAGATAAATAAATCTTAAAAATAAATCCAAATTACACATTGTAAATTGGGGGCAGTTAGACTTTGTTAAACACAAAAAAATATAGCCCAACCTTAACCTACACAAGAAATGTCCCTATTAAATATTAAATGGTCCTTACTCAATTAGAAAAATACAACTGTTAAGTACAAATTTACCGAATACCAAAGTGGTAGGTGCAAATACAAACATCTGAAGTACAATGTTTGATACTAAATATATAACTGTAGAGCGACGCAAGTAAATACTGACCTTCCTCACGTAGGCAAGTGTTGGTCAGCTTATCCTTCACTATCATAAAATTAAATTGCCAGGATATGTTTTTCCTTCATGGGCTATACAGATAGTTATTTATTCAACAGCGCAAAATTCCCGTAGCGAACTTGTATGAAATTTTACGACATTTCTTACACGAAGAAAAATAGCCTTACAATTTAAAGCTTCTCTCTCACTTTCATGTACTTGCATACTTGCTAGCATACTTACTACAACTTCAATTCAGAGTATTCAGACAGTAATCTTTTGATATGGCTATTCAGTATTCCCATAGTCCTTAATTATGGCTGTTTATTCTGTACATCTTTCAGTTAATGAAAAAACTTTTGGCTCTCCATTAGTCTCATTTCTGAATGAAAAGCACTTCAGAGATAAACAACAAGATCCACGAATGAAAAAAGTAGCAGTCAATTTGTGATATGATTCTTAAATTAAAATTCATTTCTACAGAATGAATGCCGAATTTTCAGCTCCACACTCAGCCGTCAAACTTTCTCTACTTATAAAAATTTTAAATATGATAAAATATGATAGTTATGTTATCGGTTGTGAATAAAAGTGTGGTAACGTCACTTTTATTTAAGTCACACTCCTCTCTTGGAGTCATTTGCAGAAATAATATATTACACTCAGTATCTGTGTACAAATATTAATCACCTATTACTTGGAAATCGTTTTCAGAGATAAAACTGACCTTTCTTGTAACCACCATGCTAATGACTTGTAGTGATTGTGTTCACTGGTTTTCACTATAGTAATATGGCTAAGGAAATATATAACCGTATTCGATATTTGCTGTTATTGCCATGTCAAAGTTTGCATAGTATCAGGATTCAGTTTTATAACAATTTTGTTATTATTGCTGCATACAGCCATCAGTGCCTACAGAAGGAAAATTAAGTATGGGGTCCTTGTTGAAATATAATTGTAAATTCATGATTGAATTTTAGAGCTTTTGTTATATTAAAATGTGAGAAAAGTTTAGTCAACCAAATTGCCATACTTACTATTATAGTAATACCAAGTAGAACATGGTTCTAGTTTTAATTAGTAATAAATCATGGATAGGTACTAATTAAAGTTATAAAATTAGTCGAATGTCGTATACTACACTATATACTATTGCACAATACATGCCATAGATCTAGTTGTAGTAAATATCTAGTTAATGGACTTGTTGGCAACTGCTTATACACTAATAAGTCTCATGTTCAGTGCTTCCGTACGCGTACATGCACTACTTAGTGCATGTAGTTATTAAGAAAAAGAAAAAAATGAAACGAACAGGTTTTCAAGTTCTGAGGCTTGGAATGTAAAAATGATTTCAATAGCAAAGCCCATAAGAAACGTTTTTATGATTTTGAAAAGAACTACATCAGACCATCGGATATCGCATTTCGGAGCCAGCCTTCCAATGTATTTATGTAAGCAGTGATTAGTGATTAAAGATTACTATATCTTTTGCGAAGAAACATACAATAGAATTTAATCATGAGATCCTCTCTCCTCCGTTGAGGCTGACTTGACTGGTTTCCTTATTAAAAATTCTTTAAATGAGTATCCAAACGAATCCAGATTTTAAATATTTGATTCTCCTAGATTTTTGGATGGCATATTTTTTCAAATTTATATAGAAAATATAAAGCAAATTATCCTCCATCTTTTGAATACAAATAATTAAAATCAACATGCTTTAGAAACTGAGAAAGTGACAAAATAAATCTTTATTTTGAATGCTTTTGGGAAAAGCTATGGCGAGGTAAGTAATGGGCCGAAGTCTCTGCTCCTTCTTCATTTCGGCCTTTTCACACTGAAAATGCTCCCTAAATTGCGTTAAATCAGAATTTATAACACAATTACCTTTAGCTAATGCAAAATTCTCCTGACTAACACAATTACAGAATGTAAAATTGAGCGATAGTGTTTGCGCTTCCTTTGGAGTGACAATCTCACTATTCACTATCATACATTAGCTAGCAGCGAAATTATCTCTTTATTTAGGAAATTGAGAATTACCGCAGAGCCAGCCTTAAAATATGTATGAATAGTTCAATAATATGGCTTCCCTCCGCTGAATTAGTAGATGTGCTGAATACTGCAGAATCCTTTTCTGTACATTCTTTGTACTCAATATTAATTTCTGTATTCTGTAGAGTAGGGATCTCAAAAGCTTTACAACACGTTGTACCTATCACTACTTATAAACATGCCATTGCTTTTTTACAACATAAGTACTGGAAGGAATGTCATTTACATAGATGTAGCTTAGTAATCAAATTACGGGCGGAAAATTCATTAAGTAAGAGTTTCTGTGTGAAACAGTGCTATAATACAATTTCAATGCTAAAAGCCGCTCCTCGATTTTAAGTTTTCCTTCCCAACTCGTATACACTCTCTTCAATCTGTATTTGTAAAGATTTTTCTTAAGCCCATTTGCATGTATTCTTACGAGATAATTTAATATCCGCAGAATCCGCACTGCCTTTGATGCTTTGCGTCATTTCAGTTGCTCTTCCATTAATTTTTTGTATTACTGTCAAAAACCAAGTAGGTACTCATTCAATCAACAATAGTTCCAATATTAATCCATAGAACATATTTTACATAGACTAAGTAGTGATATCACCTAGAATTACAGTTATTTCAGGTCAAAGTAGCAATATGTTATCGATGATAACTAGCAATGAGTAGCAAAGAGAAAAAAATCAAACTTTCAGTCAGTCTAAAGTGTTTCACTTAAAATTGGAGTCGCTAATTTGCTTGGTTAGACACAAACTACTCCTTGCATAATGGATATGGTAATAACGGTTGTGGGTCTAATGTCTAAGTGTAGCGTATTAGAATTGTTCCCGAGTTGTGTATACTAGTCCCCTGTGTTTTTCATCTAGATTGGAATTTAAATGTAGTATGTAAGAAGTAGTAAGAACAGAGTTGAGTCTGCAAATTCAACTAGAGGAATAAACGAGGACAAGGAGATATAAATCGTGCGTTTTTAGGCTACATTTATGTCTTACGTTTGGTGCAAGTCGCATTAGACACAATACTACAGACTGCACTGCTGCTGGAAATTTTTCGTAACTACTAAGAACATTCCTTTTTGTTCCCTAACAGCTTTTTTATTTCCTAAGAAAAATTAGAGAATTTTGGATAAACATTTAAAACCAACATTTTTTGAAATTACTAGGAACATTGTCGATCGAAATTAGAAGTTTTTGACTCATGGATGTTAAAGAAGAAAAATTGAAATACATTTTCCATGCATTTCCTCCCAGTAAATGAACCCGAACTAAATACGATCGTTCAGATTATTTTTGAAAGTCTGGCGTGTTTCGAAGCTCGGCAGAAAATTATATAAAAGATGATACCTAATTGTATGTGAACCTATTTGCTATTTGTTCTCATGGGTATTGCAGGTGGACCACCCCTTGTTAAAGCAGACAAAAGAATAATAGAGAGGATCTGCAAACAGAAGTAAACTACTGCTAGGCAGAAATTGGCGCACATTTCATTTCAACTCGGTGGTAAATATTTGCTCCCATCTTTATCAAGGATTCATGGCCAATTTAATTAATTGACGTTTCATAATTAGTTGACGGTCGTTTGAAGCCAGCTGCAGTCATTACAGTAATGTCACGCCAGTTAGGTTTGACTATAATAGTAAGAAATTCTCAGTGTGGCTTATTATTACCCTAATGATTCTTAATAGAAGCCGGTTATATGCATTTAGATAATAGAAGACACAAATGCAATCTTTTATGAGGTGACCATGGTCCTAGTTGTTGTTCCGGTATATATATAATTTATTGAAGTGCAGAAGGTTAGATAAACTTCCAAGTGAATTATGCATGTAGGTGCAAAAGTAAACGCATGAGAACGCTAATCGACAGTTTCTTTAAAAATGGGACAAGGAGACGACAATTTATGGTTATAAAATAGTTACAACTTACACAATGCCGCATAAAAGCAGTCACTTCTCGGAGACAACAAAAGAACAATAAAGTTTTGCATGCTGAGCTTTGTAATTTATTTCCTTTTGTGTTGCTCTGCCAATTGTGTATATTAATCGATCAAAATTTGCACACGAGTTTTATTGGACTCACAATTCTTTTCCTATTACTACTTATTTAGCTCAAATGAAGATAAAGTATGTCATTAAATTCTATTGTAAGCACTATACATGCACTACTAAAACTAAGATTACTAAATTGCTTCTTACTTTTGGAAGACTTGGTTTACTCGAAATCAATTTCCGGTTTTGTTTAACAGTAAATAATATATTCTTGCTCTTTTGTAGTTAATAGTGTATTTCTACATGGAAGGAAGTGAGAATGTAAAGGAGCTATATTTTCGCACATTGTTTTTAAAGAATTGTAAACTATCCATAAATCCTTGGAAAGGATTTTTATTGAAAAGGTATAAAATATCTTACACGTTTTTAATAAAATGATAAGAAAAAAACATCAGAGAAACAAAGGGTTTCTAGTTGAATTTTTATTATATCTAATGTAAAAATTTTAGTTGGATTGTAAGACAGGAAATAAGATAAATAAATTATTTAAGGCTATATAAACAATTCAGTATGCAAAATATGTTGATAGGAGGAAAGTAAATGGGCTGAAACTAGAACAAATGTTTTTAGCGTGTCGAAAATGACAAAGCCCGGTTGGTTGAGTAGGAATGAGTGAAAACCCGCATAAACGTATCTGCACTTATGTACCTACTCAATTATTTTAAACTGGTATATAACTATCCCAGCAGGGTCTTATAAACTACAGAGAGTTAGTCTTAGAAATAGAATAATGTATAGAATCTTCTTACCTTTTATGATTGAATTAGGTTTAATTTTGGTTCGGTTGCACTATAGGTTGTACTTCTTACTGGATGTGTAGTTGTACATACAGTCGCATTTTATATTTGTATAAATATTATTATAAAGAACGGCTTTTAAAACTATATTATAGTATAATGTGGAAAATGAAATTAAGGCATTAATTTATTGCTGTGTAGGTAATCCTTTCACTTTCACATGTCTAAATTTCCACGGTAAATTTAGGAATAATGTGGGAATATTTACACATATTCAGCCACTGACAGTTGAGGAATCAATCATATGATCGGGGATCTGACTTCATTCATTTGTATATTCATTTATAAAAATCCTTTTAAATGTAAAACAAATAAATTAATAAAAGAAAGACTATGTAATTGTTTTGCTAAATACTAAAAATAAAATTTCACTTAGGAAAATAATAACTTAAACGGAAACAATTTTTAAAGTATTCAGCAATCCAATGAGTTTCCGTGTAGAAAAGGAAACTTAATCTAAAGAGCTCTTACTTTCTGTGGTAGGCTCATTTTTGGCAAATACACACAACACTACATCTACACTTATAAGCTAAGCCATGTCGTGTAGTACAGAAATATTATGTACCTAGCTCTAGTTTACTCTCGTCTTCTCCATACATAGATATATACACATACCACGTAATATTATTATAGCCAAGAGAATTCTAGGTACAATACATACTAATCCGTATAGATTTATATAATTATATGCATTACCTACACGCTAAAAAGTTTTACACTGCATTCTCCTGCCTTGAGAGTTAAGTCATGGACTGGTTTACCAGCCTATACTTGATAGTGTATGTATACCCCTCTTGGTATTTCTGATTTGGTATACTCTGTCTTAGCTCTGACTTGTAAGAATCATATCTTCTTATATCGCCCACTTATCCTTACAATAGCCCCAGGTTCTTACACGCTATCCTGCAGTGCTCTATACTATACATTTTCGTATCCGTGTACCTTACCGTCGTCTCACTTCACTATTTTCTCAACGGAAAACAGACAAACTTAGCTAGCCATAATATTCGCAAGATAACAATAATTGTTTTTCTTAAAGCGCATTGTAATACATAATATACAGACTTAAAAGCAAATATTATCTTAGTAATTCATAATAGGAAGAAATGAATAAAACATTGAAATGTCTCTATACTACTTATTATGCCGGATTGTGCAACTTCATGCAGGTTTCCATAGCTAAATATTAACTAAATAACTCTTTTACTAACTACTAGTAAATCTCATACTTCAATTCTCAAATGCTAATAATATTCGTGCTAATGTAATATAATTGTAATGCAATAAATAGCTTGCGCTAACACGTCTACATAACTGACATTGACTCATATGCTTATTTGCAGCACTAACTATATTATACATTTCCTGACAAAGAACTTTCCTTGAATATAACTAACAACTTACCTTTAAAATTCTATCGTACTATTAACACGCCGTAACCAAATGCAAATGCATTCTATTGCATCATTTTTTAACCTCCACTCCGGCAAATGACAAAGTACTAGTAAAGGATTTCATATTTCGCAATCTTACATGCTAATCAACTGGAATCAGAGATTAAAGTTGAAAGGGCAACTAAACTTTTTGACTCCTACCTATCATCGCTCTTTTGTTGCAATTGAAATAAATAATGTCTTTAATTAAAGCAATGATCCGTGGTTGGTCCATTACAGGAATCAAAGAAGCTAGAGCAAGGAACCCGTACCTATTACCACATACGGAGATTATTTCTGTATGGAGTTTAGGCCTGTTGCTTATACTCCAATATTTATCACATTAAGTATGTAACTCCCATGTAGGCTATACCCGGAGCCTTGTTGCTTCAAAGTAGATCTTTGTCTTGTTGTAATATGGCAATAGTTCATGTTGATGATATCTTCTTTCACAATCAGGCAAATTATTTTATTGTACTATTGTATTTTGATAATGTGAGCAATAATAATTCTCATTATTATGTATGATGATTCGTAATTTGTATTATGTATACTATTTATCAACAGGAATTTCTGGTAGAATACATAAGGGAAATACTGTGCTTTGTGCTATAATGAAAAGAAATATTAAATAGCTAGGGGCGAAGGGTACAAAAATCCTGTCTCAGCTTAGACTTATGGAGGAAGTCGAAGGAGTATTAGATTTGTATGCAAAATGTATGCGCGCCGTTATATGCGCTTCATTTTACCCCAAAACGAAAATAATTTAACTAGTATAGTAACTTTTTTACATCCCTGCATCTTTGCATTCACATAGATGTAAAAAATAATGCTATTTACGTATAATATATTCTCTATGATGGAATTGTCCAGTAGTATTTCCAATCCAAATGCAAATCGATGGCTTTTATCAAAAAATAAACTCAATTTGCATAGAAATTTAGTGTATGGATATTTCAAAAAAGAATATGACAGACAATCAGCGTTTGCTATTATAATTATTACTTTATTCAATGATGTACCATCTAAAGAAAACTACTGTAATACATTCTGAATGACAAGCCAGTTAACATATACGAGTACAAATGTTTACAAATATAAAATACAAGCTAAACAAGAAATAACTTTCCTTTGGTACATCTAGATTTGGTAGGTAGTTCACTCTTGTAATATTATTAGCAAATGGTTATCCACATAACTATTAGCATACATTTTCCAAATTCGTAAATTACTAATTACACTGAGAATAATAATTGACTATTTACTTCTTTCAACATCTAAACAGTAATCATGCAGAAATTAGCTAATGTACACTTAATTTCAGATAAATTATTCAGCGTGGATCTTTGTCTTGGCACAGCCAAATCTCCCTTTCATTAACTCATTCATACATACATTAATCTGTGGTAATTTAGTTGATACGCTTTCCATTTTAATTTCATAGCGTACAAAGAATTAAAATTGTAACAAATCAGTCAAACCATCGTCAAATAATTTGGCATTGCTTCTCTTAATAATGAATCATGATTTCCTATTTCTTCATGTTTTAATATTTTTAAAATGTCCATTAAGAACATTCACGTATTTATCAAAACAACAGCTCGAAGTACCCCAATTAACAAATGTTTGTATTTAACTGTATAAGAAATTCTCTTGTAAAAATTTCCTAGGGGTGTTCAATGTTTATTTCGTTCTTGAACTTTGATTCTTGGCTAAGACAATTTGAAGCAGCTTTTTTGAAAAAAACATAATCGAGAGAAGATAAATAATTTAAAATTTTTTTTACAAATACAACACTACAAAACACAAAAGAACCTAGTTTCAAATATTAATATGATTAACAATTTTTTTCTAAAAACTTGAGTCATCAGTCTAATCTAAAGGACATTTCCAAAATCTAAACACTTGTCCATGAAACAATTTGGCAGTGAACTAATTAAAATATACATTAATATTAATTTTTAGTCGATATCAAATCGATTTCCTTCTCCAGATAATAATATTTTAGCCTAAAGTTTTCTTATATTTATGTAAAATTGCTAAACAATCGATTCCTGATCGTAGTTAAATGTAACCATTACTCAGCCCTGCTTTTAATTATTGGAAACAACTAACAATGCAATTTTATGCGCATTTATTATATATTTAATATTATTATGGTTTAAATAATGTACCCCTAATACATGCAAACTGTCTTTACAATCATATTGCTCCATCTCTACGACTAAATCAGTACTTACAAACTTACAAGTACTTAGTAATACTCAATTCTAAGTTAACAACCATTTTAACTAACTTACATAATCAGTTTATAGCAAGGTAATATCTAATTGTAGTATTATTTAGCTTTACAACAGCGTCACTAATTTAACTCATTAGGTAAATTAAAATATTAAGCGTGGCTGAAGACAAATAGGAAAAGGTAGATTTATACGCTAAATATACAAGTTACAGAATTGCATAGGAAGTACAGCTCCAAGGCTTATTAATTAATGCACTATTTGAACAACACTTGGAAACCTGGAAGCTCCGCTAATAACCATTAGAAATAGTACGTTGAGTCATATTTTATTGCATAGATAATTAGTTAAAGGCAAGGCAAGCTATCGTTGACACAGTTTCTACTAGTATAAGTACCATAATTACAAAGCACTTCACATAATTAGTATGTTGTATCTAATTTAGCAGCCTAAGTGTACTATATAACCTAGAAATTCACATAAAAAGGGTATTGGCAGAAAGAAGGTATAACAACTTGACAGTGTTAACTGAACTGATATAAATATTTATTTTCCGTCCAGTCTTTCAAGAAAGCTAGTTTAAATATGTAACCTAATGATAATTGTGTTACTTTATGGGAATAATTGACTTAAAATGTGCCGTAAACTATTTATAGTACAAATTTGATGGACACATATTCAATTCACCATAACCTACTATAATTACTGAACTTCTATTTTGCCACATTTCTGATGGAAATTAATAATGTCGCTCAGGAAAATATTTTCGCCTGTTCTTTATATACCTGCAGGATAGTGAGAGAGTTTAGGAGCATTATTGCATTGCTTTCCAATTAGTAAGGCTTGTGCTGGAAATATAACGCTTGTATATATCCAAGCACATTTTGAAAATTCACCTTTGCATTTCTGTAATAGTCCTTGAGATAGTTTTGAAGTACTTCTGTGGTGTATTGCAATTAAAAACTAAACGAATGCTTAGTTTAAGTACACTCAATGATTAATTATAGTAGTTAGTCGTGAAAATACAATGCAATATGAAGGATTCAGAAATGAAAAGTATACTTGACACGTCCAGAAGTAAATTTCTGAACAGTCCAGTAGAAAACTCTTTTCTGGGATGAAATCACAACACAACGACAGTTACTCTAATTGTTTTCTCAAATAATCGAATAGTCATCTAGTCTGATCTAGTGCGTTATTATTAACAAAGCGAGATGATAATAATTGAATAATAAGAATAAAATAACTCTTTAATAAATACTATATCTATGGTTTGAAAAAATAAAACTGCTAACTAATAATAAATCTCATGGTTGAGTATCTATACAATCTAATAAGGTGATGGCTTATTTCCTAACCATTAAAAAGCGAATTGATCAAGACAATATGAGTCAAATCAAAAATATTTGAAATCATTTAAATCTTTGATATTAGCTGTAAATAACAGTTTGACAGGCGATTGAGCACTATTGTAAAACGGCAATTGAGTTTCGTAATGGACTACTATTATTGTAAAATGACTGTCTACTGTATATAGGCCTATATGTACATTTACTATTATGATGATATTTACCATAATTAACCATGCAGTTCAAAAATAGGTACCCTTACAATTAATAATATAATTCTCAGTAATAAATAACTACGAAATTTTGATTTCTCATTCTATCCAATAAAGTATTACTTAAATATAAGGAAATTTAGATCGTAATACGAGAATTTCCTCTCCTACTTTAAGATTTCCTCTTTGACAATTTTTTTTAAGTCAAAATGCTAAAAATTGACTAAAATAAAAAAAAATTATTGTGATGAATCCGATAACATAATTATGTATTTTCTTGGACATCATCCAATTTATCTTATAATAATTATTCCTACAGATTGCTATGCGTTGGCTTAATTATACGAACTTAAATATATATATATATATATATTATGTGAATCTTTGAAAGTAACAGTCTAATGAGTAGCTATTAAATGACAAGAAGATTAGCAATATTGACCTGCTTCCACCAAGTCGTAATTAGTCATGACATTCAAACCCATTGCATAATTTGCATATCTGTGTCAATTGCAATGATATTTGATATTGTACCATGTACGGGCTAGACTTCTTCATTATTTTATAATAATTCCTATCAAACCATATAATTCATTTCTATATTGCAGATACTGCACTTACTTAATATTACAGAATAATTGGTGTACTTATAATATTTACAGTTGATTACGTATTAAGTACTACATATTAATTAGATGCATATCCCTAAAGCAATACGAAGGTTAATCGTAGTGATGGAGGGTTGTGTAGCCGCAGCCTGACATGAATGACCCAGCCATTATCATTGTTTTTGATCCCTTGGCGTCTGCTGGAGTCGTAGTGGAGGATACTGTGGCCAACATTCGAAATGCTTCGATGGCTGAATTCGAGGAGTCGTCGTAGCCTGAATCAATTGAGAAGCATTCCATTGAAGTCCCTTTTATCGAGGGAACTGAGTCCAGAGGAGAAGGGAGTGAGGAACTTGGAGTGCTTCGGCAGTAACATGGATTTAAAAATCGACGATCCAGAATAACTTCTCCACATGGTCCCTTGAAAATTATGCCGCAGCAAGTTTTCTCACTAAAACAATCACAGAACAATATCCTTAGTTTTCATTACATTATCTACATTTCGACTGAAATCAGATTCATTGCAAGAAAAAGTTTGCTTACCGTTTCCAGAAGCTGAGATCCAAGAAACTGCTAATGGAAGAACAATTCTCCAGGGGAAGACAGGTTTTTGTACTCTGTCTCTTTCTAGACTTCTTAGAAATTCTTCCGGTTTTTAAACCATCCCTAGAAGAATTTACATTTTCTTCATCTCCAACTTCTCCTGGACTTGGAACAGGTGATGCCGCCAGACTGGAATGGTAGCTGCCACTCTCGCTTGATAAACACTCCACTGCGTTTTAAAAAATCTTTAGTAAATTAAATCATTCTCATAATATTTGCTGAAAAATGCATTTAATAAAGCTCATTTTGGCAATTGAGTGACAGGTAAATGAAACCACTAACAATGGACATCATCGCTGAATCCTGACGGACTTGATTCTCGATTCCGATTCAGTTGCGGAATGTAAAGTTCTTTTTTCATGTTTTCATGCATATCCAGTGGAATTGGCTTTAATACATCCGCTGAACCCGCAACTCGTCCCTCTAAACCTTTATCTCCTTTTGGTTTACTCTTTTTTACTTTGTTTATCTTGGACAGTGGTTTACTTCCATGTCCAGCTCTGGCATCCACAACCTGTGACAAATATAACAACTTTATAGATAACGCAATAATAATTATTACTATTCATTTCTGATTAAACGTTTAGTTTTTAGGATGTTAAACAGACAATGTAACAGCCAAATGCCAGGCATTGTAAATCTTAACAACTGAAACATTTAAAAATGTTATCCCTCTGTCACAGCTAATTGACAATTACGAATTAATTTGTCACGAGCTGTAATCACCAGTTTTCTCCCTCCTGAATAATGCTGTGAAAATGCATTATAAAATATTGCTATTTCGGTTGCTTTAATGACTGGCATTTGGGTATCCCCCAATTATCACTTTTTGACTGGTGTTAGTAGTTTTGGATAGTCAGTTAACTTATTGCATTTATCAACATGTAAATTCTTAAAAATTGTAGTGTTAGATATTTAATTAATATTATAAACGAAGCTTACGTGTTGCCAATTTCTTGGGGAACCTTTGGGAAGCTTCTTCCATCGTTTTACAAGAAGCACACATGCATTGCAAATCTCCCCGCTTCGATTTTCCCCAAGTTTGAAACACGCATAAAAATCTTCTTCATATCGTCTGCTATCCGTAAATCTTGAACTAAATTTTTAAAAATCTCATATAGTGCTTTGTGGGAAACCTTTTCATATTAATTTCAAAAATAATTATTATTGTAAATTTACCTGCTAGATTTGGCTCTGCATATACAGCAGCCAGATGTGGATCTATAAACACGCGGTTTGTGGAAGCTAAACATCTTTATCGTCAAAATCGTCTACGGTTGCTTGAATAATTCTTAGTGGACATTAAACTTTGATAGAAACGAAATCCTTTACTCAGTAATTACGGACTTCTGAGAATCTGTAAGAAAAATAAAAAGAAATTTAGTTTTAGGACTTATTTTGTTACCCTATGGCATTACACGAATAGTTTGAAGTTAAAGTAACAAAATGTAATTTGCCATCAAGTTTGCAAATCTGTTTATAAAGACTAAACACATTGTTTTGGGCGCTTGAATAGGGTTTCTAACTTATTCGCACACGCACGGTAGCACATATAAACGTACAGGCATAGAGTTGAGGTTTAATTCGCCCGAGACATGAAAGCTAGCTTATAGATTCACGTATTATGTCTGTCTATTAGTTTGTCAGTGTGGAAAATTAAGTTATGTGAACATAGCAAAACTGGCATAATTTACTGACCTTGGCGTCAAAATTGCAAAACTATCAAACAGCGTTACACACTTAACTTTATTTATTCTTAAGTTACCACTTCTACTACCTTTAGCCATACGATTTTGTGACTTATGAACATGAATGGCTTTTCCCCTTCTGATTTCAATTTAAACTTGTCAATAACTGATCTGTCATCTGTGTGAACCAATTCTTGAACCAATGTAAACTTGGTAGTGATTGTTAAAATAAAATTTTCAAAAGCAAAAGTTTATAGATTATTTTAGAACTCTAAAAGAAAGTTAACTTTTGATTTTCATAAATAATGTCTATAAAAAGTGAAACGTGAAAACAATTCTATCTACACAAATATGTACACAGCATAGAAAACAAATGCACGTTTTAGTTGAATGACATATTCAATCAAACAAAAATAGAGAAAGTATTACAAATACAAAAGTAGTTTCTCCATCTCTATACTGGTTTTTAATATTTGTACACCTCTTTTGGACGGAAATCAAAATAAGTTTTAATAGTAAACATTAAATTGGAATAAATGCTTTAGACAATGAAGCTACTGACATGCCCTTGGCTACCTTTAATTGTGCATAGAGATATTGTTGTATTTATATTATTAATTATTAGATATACTGTGACAGTTACACTTTAGAAACTGCGATTCTATAGGTATAGATGGAAAGGAAACGCCAAAGAACAAATCAAATAGGGCAAATGAATAGACACGAAATCATTAAAAGCAACTATCAGAACCCATCTATTTATATATAAATAAGCTTCTAAAATAAGGCATTGTTTGTTTTCAGAATAGACTTCTCTGAAGTTCTCTGCTAAATCTGTTCCTACTCCAATATAATACATGTTTATCGAGTAAGAATTTGACCTAAATATTGTTGATATCTAAAACATATATTGGTTTTTAAAAATGAATCCTGAGTGCGGTTGGGGAATTAATAAATGTAATTGTCTAAATATGTTAAATTATCTCAATTTGCGTCATTCCCAGTGTCCCAGTATTTTCACCCAGCTTTGTTAATGGAATAGGAAGCCTTTATTTCATTTTGGCATCCATGAAAATGATTTTAACACCTCAACGTATGGTTACCTCAAACATAGAACACAAAAGCTTATCATAGAATAAACTCCGTCAAGGATTCAATGTAAAAGGTGTTCCAACTCCGATTTTTAAGTCAGGAGAAAATCAATAGCATAAGCTGCAAAGATAACAAGAGAAATGCAATTGTTATCTTAGACTTATTGAAACGAACAAACGATGTCGCCAAAAGTATTTCACTACTGCGGCATCCATTTTATATTTTCTATAGTCGAGTTTTTCAGGGTTTTACATAATTTAACAATAGAAAAAACAGTGCAAATATTTTCATAATGATGCTGTCCAGCTCATAAATAATTAATAGAAATAAAATAAAAGGAAAATAAATGAGAAGGAATAATTACTGTACACCGAGAGTTTCATCGAGTATGGAATGTTGTTGTGTACAGTATGAGCTAATAATAGTGTAACACAGCATATCACATCATCCTAACACCATGCTGAATGTAGAAGTAGCATAGAAGAAATTCAAGGTTTGACCTACTTATTTTACTATGTGAAACAATCAATGGCTCAGGCCGAGCTACACCATACAGAGAGTAGTTTAGAAGAGAGAGCATAATGGTATATAACAATGCAGACACACAAGTGAGAAAAACAGGATTAGTTGGTATATGCATATATAGATACCATTTGATGGTATGAAGATAAATATAAGTTGGTTGCTACTGCGAGGAGAGTGAGGCAAATGTGTTAAGTTAATAGTAGTAAGTAACTATAATATATTATAACTGCTTAAAGTACTTAGTGTGTGTCTACAATTCATGCATACTCACGACGTGCATCCATTACTAAATTGTGTACTTCTGCCACTGCAATAATTTCAGCAGTTAGCTAATAGAAATCAAACTGCTACAGATTACTTCCATTGTTTATGCATGGCTGTGTACATCATTAAGCTGATAGCACGTATCTACAGACATTGGAGAATGAGACGTAGTAATTATCACAATAATGTTTGATGCTCCTAGACAGGGCTTTATCTCGTTTCCTTGTAATTGTATTCCAGTCTGACTACGAAGATACTTAATCTTGGTTAAAGGCCTTCGTCGAACATCTCACTGTCAGATAAAACCCAGATATAAATAGCCAACGCACTGTAATATTTACAACCAGCTATAATGTCTCTGTGTACACACTACAAGTTAGACCTAGATATTTTGCTCATTTACGTACACACACAGCCAACTATCGCTTAATCAGCAAACAGAATGCTGATGTAGTAAATAGTACCTACTAGGTTGATGGGTTGATAAAATTGAGATTGAAATTCATTCATTCTGTCTGCTTCTGACTTGTTTGTTGTTGACTTTCTATTGCTGATCTTGTTACGTATCATGCTATGGGTGTTGACTTCTAATCCATATAAATCTACATACTTCTTGCATATACTCATCAGTTACGAAACTAACGTATTTAATTCTAACTTGATTCGAGATCATGTACCTATTTACAACAAACCGGCCGGCTTTTTAAAATAAAATTTCTCTAAATGTAATTGAAAACCCCAAATTTGGTAGATAATTACCACACACTTTAAAAGTGCACTATAGTAGTAGGTAGTTCATTAAAATTCGCCGCTACAGAAAACAATTGGAACATTTTAATTAGGTGATGGCGATATAATCGAAAGTACCTTTGCATTAATACAATACTTAAAATGTGAACACTATAAATTCATTTTCAATACGAATCAAAATAAATAATCACAATGTCTAGCTATTAGCAATGAAGTTGATAGATAGAAAACTATAAATGTCTTAAGTAGGTATCCATTCGAAAGCAACTACCTAATGATATCTACGTGTAATACAATATACTAATTATAAGTTTATACTTATGTTTAAATCTTAAAGTTTCCTTTTTAGCAGCTCAATAAACTTTTATTTATATCGATCTTTCCGCTTTGATTAACTGGAATCAAGTTATTGTCTTTTCAGACCACAAAACAAAGTAAGGATATCTGTATTTCTCAACGTAAAGGCTATTACTATTAGCCTGGAGGAGTTGTTCGGCTACCTTTATTAAGTACATCTTGTACTAGTTAGATAAAAAGAGAAAATCTATTTAACCATTAGTTGTATTGAAACATATTTACATAATGACTGTGAGTTTGATAGATAATGAATTAAGCCATTTAAATTAAATAAGCTATAGGTATCTATGCTATATATTCCACTTCACATAATTAAGTTATATTTATATAATTATTGATTACAGAAAAGAATTGCATCTTTGAGTGGTTCTATTATTTGCTAACACTATAGCAATGTGTAAGATACTTAATAATACATGACTACTAGTATAGAACATTACAGGTACATGAATAGAATTGTAGTATGACAGAAAAAAGTATTTCCCTTATTTATGAGACAAGTCTGGTCAAGACGCAGAAAGATAGTGAAGGGACTGATAACTTCCTTCAGAATATAAACACATAGACAAGGAAAAACGCCCTTTTCATGATGTTAATGGAATAGATGTTGTCACACAATGAACTTTCGCACTACCTGCCGAAGAACGAAGCAAAGTGAATGGCAATCAGCTTTCATCAGAGAATGTCAAGTCAAGTACGTCTACCAATATTTCTTCTTAGCCTCTACATTATTGCATGCATTATAAAATAGAAAATTGAATATAGAATTTGCAGCAAAAGTGCCCTGTCAGTCCTCCTAATCAAAATGTAGTAATAAACAAAAAAGGCAATCAATTGGATTTTGTCTCAAATAACAGAAAATAATTCTGGGCCATTTTCCAATCTTTATGAAAGATAGATGTAGGAAGAGATGTTTTAGTGGAAGAGTCTATATAGGATGAATGCTATTGGATTCTGCACACATACACGGTAGTAATTGTCTATTCTCTTCTTCCTCCTCGGCATTTGTTCGTGTTTTTATGTGTTTTCGTCATGCACTCTACATGCAATCAGACTGTGGCCGGTTTTATCTGGGCTGCTTGGCTTTTAATGTTAGTTAGCTTTTTATGTAGCTTATGTACGTACGTTAGGCTGAGGGTTACAGTGTTACATTCTACAATGTCTATGGCTACTATGCTATACGCAAGCGGCTACGCTATGCCATTCCATCCTCAGCTATGCTACATAGTTTTGCAGTTGACCCACTTTTGTCAGCAACTCTGTCATTGAGCTTCTGCCCTCAAACGTCTACGAAAACTTCCACAAACTATTACATTGTTAACAAAAAACACACCGTCGCAATATGTAGAACTAAATAACTTTACTCCTCTTATAATTTCGCACTTATCCTTAACTTCAAAATGCATAAATGCCGAGTCCCCTACAGCCGAAAGTCTATATCACAAAACCTATGCATTATTATCAGTTTATTTCTACTCCATGCAAAGTTTAGCGTCAGAGGAAGCACGAGGATATCCAAATAAATTGCAAATTATGCAGTATGGATTATGGACATGAATAATGAAAACCTCTCGCTTAATCGAAATACATGTACACGAGAAACGCACTGCATACCCTATGCCACACTATAAATATAATTGGCAGGTAGGTCAGTAAAAGTTGGAAATACCAAAGGCAATAGGTCGGCTACACACTCCAAATGCTAAACTACGTACCCATACATAAAATAATACACGCAAAACTACAGCTTACAATTTTTCCAAATAAATCCCTTATATAACTCTCCCTAAGAATGACTACTAGTATATAGATATACAACATATACAGATAGGAATATTAATTATAGCCCCTATTCTTTCAAAAGTTTAAAAATGGATAGCTTAAATTCAGTTTTAGAAAAACTTACTGAAATTGATATGACTAGGAAGGATCCGTTAGTTATCACTGACTCCTACACTTAGTACACACCAACACTTTTAAAAATCCAGTTCATAAATGAAATGAAATTCCGTAAAAATTCACAAAGTACAGAGCACAGTAAACCTCTTTTCACTAAAATTGCCAATTTACAGTCTCAGATTTGAATCTGGTAAAAATGTTGCTAAAACTGAATGGCACTGTCACAAAAGTAAGTTTTAGCGAGTTGATGTAATGGTAGCATTAACTGTAATGAAATAATTGGACTGAACTTGGACACGGACAGAGGACGACAACTGGTTTACGGGTTGTGTATAAGGTTCCTGCTTTTGGTCGACTGCAAGTGAAACTATTTCTTCTCAGCTTATCCTCCTGAGCAAGTTGATTGAGACTGACGTAGTAGAAGTAGTATGGTCTATCTACGTCTGTCTGCCTACACCTCTCTCTCTCTCTCTCTCGTCGTACGTAGTAATAGTACACCGTCTGTAACTGAGCTTAGACTGAACGATGTAGTAGTACAGTAACCCACTAGCATTGCACGTCGATTGTGGGAATTACTAGATTACTATTACTACTACTACAACAACGTATTTGAGTACTAGTACGCCTGCCTTTGCCTTGCACTCAACTTCCCTTGGCTCAAGTTGAATTCCACGAACATCGCATAGAAAAGGCTGAGCCAGACTACGTTCAGACTACTGACGGCATGCAAGAAGCGAGAGCTCTTTAACTTACACTCATTAGACATACTACATACGGACTGAACCTTGACTTTGGCCATGCGAAAGGACTTTTATTCATACGAGTAACTAGTACACACAGTTAAGCGAACACATAATAATAATAATATTTGCGAATATCTCTAATAAAAAGAGTTGGGTCCGCAATTCATTCATTCTCTGTCTGCATACTAACAGTAACTTGTACAATTACCATTTCATTGCCATTTGCTTGCTTGACATACATAGTACTCCTCTCCTCACTCACTCACCAAGCATAGAGCAACCAAAGCTTAAACCGAAGCTAATGCAACATTAAACCAGACAGCCATAGAAGAAGACCTAACTGGTATCTATATTCTGACGAATCGTATACCTAGTACATAACTTCATTATTATTATGTATCCCGTTTCTATGACTTTTACTATTACATTGCTTTGACGCGTTAACTTTGTTCTCCTTCTTCTGGTATGCTGAAGCTGACATTATTTGCTGACTTTTAGGTACTTTGTTCACAACATGGACTACATTCCTATTGTAAAATCAAAGGTAATTCACACATAAATACGTACACAAATCGTGTTGGGGATGTTCCTCAAACATTTCACTATTGTTCCTATGTAGGTGGCAGATATACCTAAACTTAACCTAGTAATACATTTTAACTCCAATTACGCAATAGTGTTACGCCATTCAAGAGCAAGTGTAGTAATGCAGGTTATATTACTTCTATTACACATATATACCTTATAAACATCTACCAATCCAAACTTGATGAAACTAAACAACTATTATATTATACCTAATAGGTAATAATGGTATATAACAACCATTATTATCTACCCATTTACTATTCCTTGTTTGAGCTAGCAACATAAGTATGATCATGTGAAGTAATAATAATATATTTACTGCACTAAATACACTGTTATCTATACAAACCGAGGTTAACCTTATTTTAATTTTGTTGTAGATTTAAACGTTAAGTACTTTAACACAATTCACCAGAAACGATGTCACTAAATGGCACGCTATATAGCTTAAGTTATATAACCATATACATTCGAGAAGTTATACCTTCATTGTAAAGGGCACTGGGTAAGACAATCAGTCATAGGATCTGAGGATCTGGTCATTTTGGAGGACTGGATAATAGTTAACACCAAATTTGGAAACTGGTATCTACATACCGGGATAGAATATTTACAATTACTTTACGTTACATCTTATTTTGCTTAGTTAATCATTATACCAAAGTAGGAAGTATATTTTACAGAAAATATAACTTTTTAGTATACGATATAGTGGAAGATTGGTGCAGGCATTATAGTAGCAGAAGATTTAATTGCTCATCATTCAAAGTTTAAGTTCAAATTTGTAGATAGACGCTAGTTCGATCTATTTGATGTTGCCAATCCAAATTAAAAACTTAAGCACATTGTTCAGATGTGAAAGTTTTTGAGCATATGATTGATTGTGCAATCGGGGTAAAGTCAAGTGCTAATGTATTGCTTAAGTTGCATCAGTATCAAAATGTATCACTATCAGAACATGAAAGTATTTATGCTTTACTGTTCCTTATCAAATTGTAAATGATGTGAAGAGACAATGCTGTGATTGGGAAATAATCTATTTATATTAATACTACTGGTATTATACCTGCTAAGCTATAAAGACATGGAATAATTGTACTAGTATAGAGCTGGGACTTTTTAAAGTAGCGACATTATTACCTTTAACCTGCAATTGTTTGATTTCAATCACTGAATGTAAATATTTTAGCTTGAAATGCACAGGCATGCACAAATGAACATACATCATTTATTCTCCCTGGATAAAAGGAGATAATAATAATTACGGTTGAGATCCCAAACAAATCTGGTCTTGTAAACATTTATTGTAGGCACTACAATTGATAGAACGATTTATATACCAAGGTGTTTCTATATCTTATTCTAAATTGCATATAGTAGATTATTTATCTAACTACATATTATATACTATAGTTACATACATGCAATACTATATAGCTACAGGTACAGCGAAACAGTCAAGAACTCTTGTTACATTGAATCATGAACTGAAAAAATAGTCGTTGTAGTCGTCAACATCAAGTGGAGTCAAGGATTAGATTTGCATATTCAAATTATTTTCTTACTTCACACATTAAAGCACTTTAAATACGTATGTGTGCCGTAGTCAATGCCATTTCATGGGTACCTACTATACCTATCATTACTTGCGTACCATCATGCAACTGCATCACGATTACGTAACATACTTGATAATATGACAAATTACAAAATCAGTTTGTATTCACTATACAACTAGACGACTATGATCTGTCGAGTTGAGACACAATCCTGTATTTCCGTTTATTGTTGCACATATTATAAAACAGTCCTAGTCAAAATATGGAATATTAATAAAATTACACTTGAATGAACTAAATTTAAACGGAGTAATAAATGTTTAATGTGTACCTAGCTAATTATTTACTATTACAAGAATGTATTTAATTTCCCAATGTAATTTTATGTTATTGCTATCTGAAAGGAAGTTGTCAATAAGAATTGATTAATGGAAATACATTTTGTTGTGAACAATACGGAAGTAGACGCAGACCAGACCAGTTCTTATCGCTAAGAACGCAATTTCTCATGATGCAATCGCGAATAATACTAAGATTGATGGAATTGATAATGCAAGTTATCAATAATTCAATAAAGTGTGTATGGAGACATTAACTATTTAAATATGCGTATAAATTTCTTAGTGAGCGTAGGAAATCTAGTATAGTGTAGTAATGCTATAGATCCAGTTGCATATAGATTAGTGTGTTAATTTCAATACAAATTAGATCTAGGAGCAGATATTTATAGTTACAAGTCAAAACAGGTCTTTTATATAGCTTTTCTTGAATGTCCTTTATCTATAATATTATAGTGTACATTCTAATAACTTCACCATTAAGTAGCTATTTGTTAACATTTATAATACTATCGGTATAACATGACATTGTATGACAAGTCAAACGGTTATTATCACATTGTATGTATCACAAAGTGCATACTTAACTCATTTACTAGTAGAAGTGGTTCAATGAATTACAATGTACAAATTGTCAGTAGCTTTGAATGATCTCTAATAATATTGCTATTGAGAAATCTATAAAAAATACATAAAACATTTCAAGGACGTTAAATGCCCTTAGATCAAGTCCGTTCCACATAGATGTGAGACAAAAAAATCAAATAAACACATGAAGTAACATTATACATATAAATAAAAATTATTCTTCCCTGCCTAAATAGTATTTCATATTTCGTGTATGGCGATATTCCAAATTTAAAAGGCTTTTACACGTCATATTTTGTCGATCATTATATATAATTCGGAAATAAATAGAATATTATGTGCCTGAGAATAAACGATCTCACGTTTGTTTGCAGCTACTTATAGAATAAATCCGTTTATATATTACTATAAGTAATGCAAAATAGGCTCATAATATTATGGACTTGTCTTTGTATACATGTAAAAATGCAAAAACCAGTCGTAAGGCTTCCTATTATAGAATTAGCAAAAGAATCTACAGACATATCATGAAGTAGATATAGTATCGTGTTGGATACTGAACATGATAAGGTCAACACGGTCGACTTTCTTCGTCGTATTTTTAGTCACAAAATGCATTATACTATTTAATTGAAGGATGCAAATATAAATAGCAGTACTACAACATCACACACAAATCAAGTTCTGGGTCATTTTGTAAAAAGAATAAAACAGGCTTATTAATTTAATATAGTAGTACCTTGTACTTAGAACTTGCTACACTTTGTTGTATCTCTCATGTAGTTAAATGTTGCACTATATATAGGTACTTTTCCATAAAGAAATTAATCTGGATATATCAATTATATATCAAAATCAAAATTCAACCCTTATAACCATTTCAAGTATGAAAACTTCCAACTACAATTAAAGTATATAAGGCTTTTTAAAAATTTAAACACATCTGACAGTTTGGTGATTGTCATCTGAAGTATATAGTGATATTACTATTCAGGATTATATACATAAATGTCCCTCTTCAACCATAACCCATTATTCCTCATTTTTATATTTATTAATATAAGCGTTTTGTATCATTGCGCACTGGATTATGATTATCATCACTACTAATATTATATTATACAAACTAACAACGTAAAAACCAACAAGTACCTATTATAAGTATTTTACAATTTTTATAGCGACTATATAGTACAGAGATGATAGTAAATGTAACCAGTGATAATAGTAATCGTTGTACATTGTTAAAAAAATTCTCGCTATAGTGAACTGTGATATTTACAGCAGTCTGTTTGGCTTTGTTGGTAACGTTTGTCTATTTCATTTTAACCTTGTCAATTTCAAGGTAAATGTCGATATGTGTGAAAGTATACAACAAAATGCGCACACGCTATATCAATTTGTTTAGTGGAGATAGAAACACCTTTATTGTACATTGTATCGTGGAATATAAAATACAATTGTACCAACAACTTTTTAAAATACTAAATCACATAATGTTCATGCTATAGAGTTCAAGTATATACCATATTTAATGTATTTTGATACTCATTCATTATGTTGACTACAACATACACATTTGTGTATCTAGGTGCTTCTGTAGTTAGGTACAAGATTTACATGTCTGTCATATGCAGCGTATAAAGATGCCTGCCGGTATCATTATACATGCTCATCCTCACTTCAAAGTATTCACTGTCCATTTCCATGCACTCAAGTAATGTTTCTAACTGACTCAAATCTAGCATGTAATTATTGAGCTACATACGCAGAAGTTCTAGTGTGATGCTTAAGGTAAAATTTACAATTCAACTGGAAGCAGTGGTGCTAATTGCTATTCCTACTACATGAAGGATATGTACTGCCAAAAACAGCAGTTATTAAAGTTGTATTAGAATTGTTGTCCAAATTAATTTGAAATGCTTTTTATTTAGAGTAAAATATTTAAAAGAATCATATTCAGAGTGAATATTATTAAATACATCACACTGTCTCAAAAGTTAAGAAGATTCTAAGAAATCGCCGACTACAAGCAGATTACTAGGAAAAACATGGTCCAGCAAAAGCATTTCCTGTTTTCTTCTATAAATAGTCTGAATAATAAATGACTATACATTGAGATTTTTAACAAGAAGCAGAGACGGCGTTGGTTAATGGATGAAAAATAGAAAAGTGTCTCTTTACGTAATGGCGAACAGCGGCTCATTAGATGTGAACATATACTTTAGGAGTGGAAATACTGCACTTTTATGATGCTCAAGCTCCGGTATGCGGTTAAAAGAGTCTCTTCGGGCCGTGCCACATTTCAGAGTAAATAGGTCAGCACAGTCAGCAGTCGCATTTGCATCAGGTTTACTGTTTACTACTAGCAGAGCTTCTATGTACTACTATATTATTTTCTCACTTGGAAATGCTATTATCTTCGTCATTATTATATTAATCTCCTTCAAAGTTGGGACGTAAACCAAACCACCATATCCCATTTAGTGAGAATAAAACTTAAGATTGGCTTGGGAATGAGATTTTTTGGGAGTATTCTTGACGGTATATCAACAAAGGGTTGTAAATTAAACGACAATTTTTTGCGCGCTGAGATTCTTATATATAAGAGTAGGAAAAAACTCTCAAATACGATTTGAGCAGTTTCAAAAATTGGACAGCGTTGTGACAACTCATTCAAAAGAAGACACTTTTATTGAGGGCACATTTTCGAGATTTTTGTAATATATTGATTCAAAACCAGACATTGAAATTATTTTTAAAAACTTCGTTCTCATGCGCCCTAGAAAGAAAGATGTAGATTCTGAATATGACATCTATAACTGTATCACTTGTACAGGTGACCTGTACTAGTATCTATCCGAAACAACAAGCCAGCCTTAATGCATATAAAACTAAAATTGCAGACTATTTTTAAGGATTTTGTAAAATAGCAAAAATATTGTAAAATGTTGGCTTATTGATGAAAACTATAGGAATGATATCTTACATATCTTAGCAATGGGAATTGGGATTTAGAGTTTAAATTGGTAAGTAATTTCTTTAATTCAGTTTAATTAAAAAAATCTGCAGACGACATTTATTCGTTCATCTACTTATTTAATCACATTCCATTTTCTATTGCTTTCTAGTTTATTCGTAAAACAATCATGCTTGTATGAACATTCTCCGTAAGTCGTTACCAACCAATAAAGTTGAAAGTTGCGAAGAAAAGTAGAGTAAATCTGTTTTGAATTTAGTTCACTCGGTTGAAGCTTGTATTTTCAATTTCTGGATACATAGGAATATTTCTAGAAATTGGAGTCTTTTGTATAGTAGCAGAACAAATAAAGCAGTTCAATGCACACACTTCTAGATATACAACTTCGATTTATTGACCTACTACTACTACTACAGCATGTTCATAATACCAAAATCAAACAATGCATCAGATTTGGAACTCGTCTCCGTATTCCCCATACACTAACCAAGTTGAATTAGATAGAAGTATCTTATAGTCATATAGTAATACGAAACGAATGCTAATGCAAAGTCAGAGGGTGGTGAAAAACATGTATTTCTGGTTTATACTCCACCCATGGAAAAAATAATTCTTATATCGAAAATAAATTGGGTATAAATAAATAAATGGAATCACATCTCAAAAATGTATTTATTTTAATCCTATGTTCAAAGGCTGAAACCCAGAAAATGAAAGAACCAATTCTCAAATAATGATTTCAATGGATGTCGTAAAATAGAGTTTTGCAATATTCGTAACCATATAGCTAAAGAAGGTAAGTACTTGTGAGCGAACAATAGTTCTCCCTTCCAGAGCCTGTATTTTTCCATTAGGACTTTTCTTGTGCACCTACAAGGATGTAAAAGGCTTACAGGTATTGATTTTGGAAATAAAGAGTAGGGTAGACATGGGCCCTGTCAGTCGTCCAGTTCTCTATCTCCCATCTCATCCATCTATCTATTCTACAATTCAAACTGGGAGGACGACTCGGAGAAAGAAGGTGCAGAAGCTGTAAAAAAACAGTGAGACGCAAAGGCTTTCTATTGTGGAATATTTGACGTGCGTACACAACTTAGAGTGAAAGAGTCATGAGGAGGAGCGTGGGAGTAGCTACGAGAATGATGCATACAGTGACAGCACAGAAAGCATTAAAATATGCGTAGAAACTCGAGACTATTTTGCATCTACATCACCAAGTGTTTGTAATTTGCAGTTTAAAGAAGCAATAGCGTCTTAGAAGCCAAAAAACTACTATGGGATATACTGCTTTTATGTTTAATTGTCTTATCAAATTAATTTTAGCTTTCCTAGTCCCACACTTACTGACGTCATCTGGCTAAGTCAAAATACTCTAGTAATACAGGCATATATATATAGAGTTGATTGAATTGTCTATCTGTACATTTCAATTATGATCATTTGTGTACATATGCCCTCCTAAGTCAGCCAAGCTATATCAAGCATACTAATTTGTGTAATGTTGGGAGACAACCAATTAATCTACATATTAGTGCACCACAAACTCATCCATCTGTAGCTGCATGAATATTTTAATAACTATAATGCACATAATAATATAATATTATAGTTACTACTTACACGTCATAAACATTCGCTTGTTGTTCTATTTCCTCCTCTCCTTCAAATGAGTAAAGGAAATTTATGTCACCATGATTATAACTTAAGTTTTCCACATTTCTGGTGACAAACCCAAGTTTACTTAATAAAACATTTGACAACTACTGCATCCCTCTAAAGTTAGGTTTCTAGTTTCCCAATCTGTCATCTCTATGGAACGAGAGACTGTCATTTTAGTTTCCATTCAACTCTCCTGGATTATAGCATTAGTAAGACGTCACAAGCGTTAATATAATCAGTGTATAAAGTGTAGAATGAGATTCCTTCTAAATGTATATCTAATACATTATATAACGTCATAGAATACAAGTATAAAACAAGTTCTCAGTATTTTGGGTATATTTAGTTTGATATTAAATCCAGTTTCACTAATTTGGTTTTGGTTCGAGATAGTAATACTAGTGAGAGTAAGCAATTGAAAATAACACCTTTGCATATAGGAAAATAGCATGAGTGGGCACATTGAGTGAAAGTCACGTTCCTAAAATTCCGATGAAAGCTCGGTTATTACTATCTGATTGTCCCGACGTCCGTCAGTCATGTGTACTCAGAATAGGAGAAATTTCTTGGAATAAGCATGTAATTACGAATGCACTCGGGAAACATAGCTTTCAATATTCAATTGAGATGCAGTACATGTCAGAGAATAATAAAATCTAAGATCTAACGCATGCAATAGGATATAATTCTGTAGTCACTCTGCCGGTAAACACGTAAAGAATCGGAGTACAATTGCAGTGTATAAACCCCCGAAGAGTGGGCAAAAATGTTCCGAGGACAGTAGAGCTTTTCAGCGTGTAGTAGGAGAACATGAAGTCAGCACTTTTGCGTAGGCGCCGGCAAACACAGGCTCAATCCGAATATTTAGTGTGCCATTGTAAGAAACGCTTAAAAGTATAACGTTGTTGGGTAAAGTTTTGGTTGGAATGAACGTGTAGCAAGGTCGTACGTTGCTTGAAATATGTGAGACCCAGACAGTAACGTACAGCTAACATCTACTTCCTAATGATCACCAGCCAACGCAAGGAACGGTGTAGATTGAATGCAATTTAATAAGAGTTTGTGCCAATAGAAATTCTACTACGGAGGAAAATGAGTCAGAGTTCGCACAACAAAACGGTTGCGTCAATGCTATTCCTTGTGTAAGCACATAATATTTACATACATACATAAACACAAAACCCACTACACTGCTCTACTAATCAATCACTATAAATAGCGGGTAGCTATTTATACCCCATTTGCAATTTGCATCAAATTTCTCATCACACATAGCGCCTATGTCTATTCATCCTGTTTCTAAATATTTTGGCACTTTGGACGGGAGAAGTTCATCGGGAGTTACACTTATTTATTTTAAAGGTGCTACAGAAGTAGCATCATTAATTAGAAGGGATCTTATTGAAAGAGGATCATTAGTTTTTTTGTTGTGAAGCTAAGGACTGGGGATATATTTTGAAGAGTGAAGAGAGACATTAGAGAGAGAAGTCATTAAGGGTGCTATTGTTAGTTTTGTGAGGAAGTATTTGTGTAGATGCGGATTATATCTAGAGCATCGGAGTGTGTGGTGTCTGGAAAATTGATGGAAGAGAAATGCAAGAAAATTGCAGAGTAAGAGGAAGTTATGAAGGAAGGAGAGGGCTAGCCAAGTGTGCCATTCTGCCATTGAATAGCAGGGCAAGATATGGCTCCCAGTTTTTGGCAGTGGAAAGAAGATGAAATCAGTGCGACCCGACCCCGAGCCAAGCCACACCAATCACAACAAGCAAAAGTATTCAAGCTAGGCAGATCAGGCCATGGCCATTACACCCAGAGCCTAATAATCATAGAGATACTTGTGTATACTATTTAATAATAAAGACTCCAAATGCAGTGGGGAAACTCAACGCATTGCATAGTCATCCAATATATTTAGTCGAAATGTTAAAGGGTAAAGGGAAATTCAGAGCAATTCCACGTATTACACTTTTAGGAGATGTTCCGTGTCGTTTTTGGATGGTTCTTATATTTAGATCGCTGTACCGTATATGTAGTATCTGTCTATCTGCGGTCTATGCACATCTTAGAAAGAAAGTAAGAGGCAAGGGTAGTTGCGTTGTGTTAGGTGTTCTTCATACTACTATTACATAATATTATGTATGTAGTGTAAGGATGTCGAGGACAGCGATAGATGCTGGGCACAATGCTATATGAATACTACGATCACTATAGTCTTCCTGAAAAAATGAAACGGAGAGCACGTGTAGACTTGAGCCCTGTTGCCGCTGCAGGCTACAACTTGAATTAAGTCACACGGAAAACCCGACAGAATAGTCTCCAGTGTAATTCAAGGCAACTCGGATCGGATCAATCCCGGCTTTCCGTTTTCCTTTCGGTTCGGCCACACTCACAATGGAGCAGTCGTCAGGAGATAGTAAGGAGTAGTAGTAAGTAGAGTAGAATGGAGCATTCTGCAGAAATACTTGTGTCGGGCTCTCAAACGAGAATACGCGTCAGTCTTCTGTGCATTTTCAATTTCAATGCAACTCCTACTCTTTCACGACGTACACACACAAGTAAAGTAAACCACACGATTCACCATCGCATGTTCTATATATACCCCAATCTTTCTATATATAGAATATAATATTAACATCGCATCTTGTATCTCTACTATTACCACTACCTATAATATTACCTACTCAAAATACAAATTACTACAATCCATTGCCTTCCTAAGTAGTAGATGCCAATCTCATGGCGAGCTATACTGAACTTTATATTTGATAGACAAAACTTATTATTCCTTCACAAATTGCATTATGAGGACGAAGAGCAACTTCACCAAACTCTCTTTATACACGCAAATGCTCCCAATATCTACTTAGAATACTAATATCATTATTCTCAACGTGAATGGTGTGAATTTACGTCTGTTACTTTTAACACCACTCCAATGGATTTGATTTGACACCCCAATACGTGACGTACATGTCTAATAAATATATTTACGTAAACACAAACCCATTTCAAAAATCATGTCATCCAGACCTGGGAAATATTTCCAGAGGACGTACTACCACTCAAAAGTAATCAAAATCAAAAACTCATTCTGAAAGTGCAATAGTATAGCATAGCAATATATACGGAATTCTATTAGTACACACATTTAGAGCGTGGAGGAAAAGTTGGTCAATACGGTAGTTTGTTTCGGGGAATGTTAAACCTGACTCTCACTGACTGATCGTGAGCTTTTTGCGTTCTTCATATCTCACCATCATCACTCAAATCATTTTACAAGCATTCATCCTTTTGCACATGCTTACTCACACCACTCGATGCATTTCCTATGGAAATAAAATATTTCCCAGAAAACATTATGCATGTAATATCTACTTATTTTCTGGCTTATGTTCCTCCTACGTCATAAAGGGCACATCTATCTCCACCCTAAGCACACAATGAAAGGAGTACGAAATTCTGTAACAAACTCGAAACAATTTTACTCAGAGAAAGTTACATAAGGCAAGTAATAACAGGAGAAACAAACTTGTGCTTTCTTTAGTAATTGCATTGCCACCCACATTCGAAGACAATTTCAGAATGTCAAACTTTACGTCTTAAGTATATCCAGGTGCCTACTTAGTACATTTAGCCGTATATATAAAAAGATATATAAACTCCATTTTTCTGTAAGGCTGCGTCTGATTTGTAAATCAAGGAGTCTTCAAATCCAACTCTGTACGCATGTAGGGATAGATAATTTATTTGGACATGCACCTTACTCAAAAGAAAAGCAACCAACTAGGCAATCTACATAACGTTCGCTTGTTGTGTTCCGTGTCTACAAATCCAGCAGGCTCTACAACCACATGTCCTTAATATAGGAAATAAATGCCAGGCGAATAATCCTTCAGAAGAATTTGTGTAGTGACTCCTAGCTACCCACGCACACATATCTAACTCGTCCGAATACGTTGACGTCCAACTTTGGACTAAGGATTCAATGTCTCTCCAGCCTCCTCGCGATGATTCCCTGATGGACTATTCGGATTTTTCTAGTTTACACTCAACCGTCCCTATGGAGTTGGCTCTGTACATAAAACCTACCATCGCATCCCAACTATCTTCTTTATTACCATGACGTCTTTCTTTCCTGTTATTGTGTAGGTGATTTCTTTTTCTTTCACTTTCACAGAGATAATCATCATCATCTTCATACTACTCGATGTGCCCAATCTAAATCCTTTCGCTTCTTTTCTCAATTGAAATAGTACTTTCCCTTATCTTTATGGCGTGCCTTGGGACCAAAATACCCAAAAATTATCTACTTAGGAACGTCTTTCCCCGAACAACAATAATATCAACGTAGCGGCTATAATTTCGGTAGTCTTTTCTACCATTTCTAAATCTGTATTTCCACATCGTCATGTAATCTTCAAACTACTTGACAATTTTATACAGGTACCGATAAGACTGACACAAACGTACTCAAAACATTGGAACAGTTACACAATAGTAGATATAATGCAAGAGTAGGATCAAGAACCTTTATGTCTGTCTATTTACCACCATCTAAGTGAAGTTAATGACGCTGAATTAACTTTAGTAGATCAGTTAACTTATCTTCCGTGTCAGATTATGATTTTTTAATGGAATATCCCTATAACAGCAATTTACTGTGATGATACAATTCTGTGCGAAATCCTATAGCAATTTCTAAAATTTTCAGACATTTTCGAATTTAAAATGCATCATCCTATTTTCCTAGATTATACCAAACTCTCTATTTTTAGCTTACAAGTAAATAATAAAGTCAAAAGATAAAGGCAAAATATGGTACTTGGATAGAGTAAAAATAGCATTTAGTTTTAGATATTCAGTTACTACTATTTAGGATGTTATAATTGATTTTGTGACAGATGAGGCATAGAAGAAAAAATGATATCAGGGATGTCACGTGCATGCTTAAGGATAAGAGTATAGTGTAGCCACAATGTAAAAGTGAGTCTAACAATTTTACGTATTCAAGTTCAAGTTGGGTTTTATATTGTCTTGTCATGAATCTTTCCATGAGCCTGGAGCCTAGCTTTACATGCACGGGAAGACGGGACAGGAATATTCCCCCTGTGTCAATGAACTTTAGTCGTTCTATAGCAGACACACGTATCAAGAGAATCCCTTCGCCATGGTATCAACCTAATACCCCCCGAGTTCGAATACCCCCCCTATTCGAATACCCCTCCGTCCTACTACTTCCCCGCCTACTACCCCCCGGGTCGATTAGCCCCCCGTTAGACTACTTCCCCGTTACATTACCCCCCGCCCGAAACGATAATAAATAATTGATTTTAATCGTCCACGATGCTATGTAGTAAAGGAAAAACCAGGATAATGAAAAATGGTAAAAACGAGATTGGTCACTACTATTAATTACTTGATAATAATTATATTATGTATCTGTAGTTATTAGTAATGCTCACAGTCACAGTGATCAAGTGGGCAGGCTTCGTTAACAAATGTACAAAATCTTTACGGAGAAGAAACGGTATCTACCGACAATGGAAACTAAACAACTGCAAATTAAGACTGGGTGGGTGGGAATCCAATGTAACGGAAATTTTTGTTCTATTCCCCTGTACCAAAAGCAAACTGTTTACTTGTGCATCTACTGTTTTAAAAAACAATTTTAGTTAAATGTCCAGAGCGGTATGCATTTCTAATAACTACAGATACATAATAATTATTATTAAGTAATTAATAGTAGTGACCAATCTCGTTTTTACCATTTTTCCTTTACTATATAGCATCGTGGGCGATTAAAATCAATTATTTATTATCGTTTCGGGGCGGGGGGTAATGTAAC
The DNA here is from genome assembly GCA_020055645.1 of Tomocerus qinae. NCBI lineage: Eukaryota > Metazoa > Arthropoda > Collembola > Entomobryomorpha > Tomoceridae > Tomocerus > Tomocerus qinae. The sequence continues at coordinate 33,076,573 of CM034548.1, forward strand.
GGGGAAGTAGTCTAACGGGGGGCTAATCGAACCGGGAGGTAGTAGGCGGGGAAGTAGTAGGACGGAGGGGTATTCGAATAGGGGGGGGTATTCGAACTCGGGGGGTATTAGGACGTATTCTTCGCCATGCAACTCCAACTCGACAAATGAAGATAAGCTAATAGCAGTATACACATACGCAGGCTGCACACGACTGAACTACTGACATTATGACAGTCGGAAGGAAATACACTCCAACATTACACAATGCATAACCTTCCCCTCCATTCTACTACTCCTTTATTTCCTACCCCTACCAATGAAGACTATTTTATTCATAATGCAAGTATTTACATAACCCGGACTGGAACTCAATGCCATTGCTATCCAATTTTTGTATACAAAATAACAACCACGTCATGATGTCTCATAAGAGTAATGATTGCTATGATGCACGACAGTAAAAATGACCTGAGTGTATGTAAGGTAGTTATTTTGAGGAATATGTTTTGGTTAAATGCATGATGGCGAGATAGTAAGGTTTATGAACATCATTACGAAATGCTCGCCACAAATTTCTACCGAACCTAAATTTTGAAGTCCTAATTAAGATAAAGGTGCTAATGACTATACGGAAGAGTACAATTTTGATGCTACACTGTGCACGCATGATCCATGGTATTATTCTTTAGTTTCTGTAAGTGATTGCTTAGCTTCTATTTCGTTCCTGAGCACAACTAGGAATTAGGGATAGTAATACACAATTGCAATGCTAAGTATATATTTAGCTACATTTGGAATCATGTTTTAGAGTTAGTAAGAAAGTAGACAGTGCGTAGAATTCTAATGAAAAATCAAATCTTTAAAGTGGAAACAAGTGTTACACCTCTTCTGGTTAAAACTGTTAAATCTTACATCTAAGAATCTCACTCAGGAATTTGAATATGAAAATAACGTTAAATGCGCAATTTACAAGAAACTTTATTACATGTCTTTAACTAATGCAGATATTTGTTAAGAAAATACAGCTCATCAAATTTTAATGGGGCTGTTCCCAATTCCAAGATCTTGGAAGAAACACTGTATAATGTCTCCAGGAAATTATATTTTACACACGTGCCAGTACTTAAAATGTTGCCAAAGCTTGTCAAATACTGCTTTTCACACGTGCCCTGCTTTCATTAGCATAATTTCCTGACCGATTTTTGCAGCTACAATCCATTACAAAAAAAATCTAGCAATTGTCTGTTTATTTAATTGTGTGAATGTAAAACCCATAGAGAATGGCCATGGGCAGAATCTTGTTTCGGCATCTTTAGTGTGGGTATAACTTTATTACTTTCATCAGAGTTCTAAAGCGGAGAACCTGTCCATGGCTTTATTTACAATTACAAGTTATGGGATGCCTGAGTAAGAGAGACAGTTAACTTCCACACATAATACAAGCTGTAGAAGTAACAGCAATTAAAGCCATAACCATCATAATAATTTTCTTACTTAAATTGAAAGCTTGCATGGCTAGCTCAGCATGGCCTTGCCTTTGAAGAAGGAAAACCCCTGAAGGAAATACTTATTTCCTTGTCGGTTATAGTAATCATGGTTTTCTCAAGACTTTGATTCTCTTTCAGGAGGTTCTAATGGAAGATTAAAATGTTTACTACACCGTACTTTCCAAATCAGTTCCGGTCTCCAGATGAGAAGCATCATAGAAAATGTAAACCTCTGATATTTTCTAAGACATAAGTGACAAGTATGAAAAAGTAAAAGCAATTAGAAAATTTAAGCAGTGTATTGTAGATTTTAATCAAAACATTTCAGAAGAATTGAAAATCTAATTGGAGCAATTGTAATTTATTGAAATAATTAAAAGTTACCTTTATTATAAAATATATTAGAATTTAGAAGTTATATTTGCCTGGGAGAGCTAAATCGGAAAATACGGTTACTAGTGTGGTGATACTGTACTAGTCACTAGTATCCTATTAAAATGAGACCTGCAGCATTTTGATACAATTCTATGAAAGATCGTTCTACTAAATATTTCTACAGGGTAGATATTATGAACGTCGTTCCAAATATGTTTGTCTATGTCTCATATCTGTGCGCTAATGAGTTATTATTATTAGAAGGATAGAGGGAACAATAAGTAGAAAGAAGAGTGTACCTTGACTGTTAGAAGAGAAGCAACCAATTGAATCCTTTGCCCAATCCCACCTCCCAGAATGAATATTACCGGTCCATGTCATTCACCCCTTGCTAAAAGCATGCCTTCATTTCTTCTATTCTGTCAGTTGTCTGTAACGTAGCTTCAGGATGTAGCCAGCTATGGGGTGTACGACTTAAACCCCTGTAAACGAGCGACTCATTAATATTGTTAATGACATCATCTCGGTATTTACGTTTTAAACACTTTGGAAAGCGGATTTAATTGTTTTTGTGAAGCTATTAGTTTTATATCAGTCAGTACCTATAAGCAATTGAGATTAGATGGCTAACCCCTCCAAAAATATTTTGCCATACGACCTTCACTTGTCTCTAATAACCGTACAATTACAATTGCCTATATTAAAGAGGAAGTATGTACGAGGAGCCTGGCGATAATAAAGCTAAAGATAATAGGAAAAGGTTGAAACTATGAGATGCTGCAGCTGCACTGAGACACTGAGAGCGAGTTTAGCTTTATCTAAATGAGATTTACTTGTATTCAGTCACGCCTTCATTACTAAACCTATTTATGATGATATACCTAGCTAGAATACAGTTTAATATTATAATAAGCAACCTTCAATAGTTGGTTGCTTTTCTTAGATTGGATTTCGCTGATTATTTATAAGCATCCTTAACCATAATAATTTGAGATGGATTATGCAGGCTATTTAATATTTATTTTGTTATGCACATTGCAATGTAATGAAACCAACCGAGCTCAAATAATAAAACTTTATAAACTCATTAATTAATACTGTATACTTTACAATTTAAATGCTACAAGTTCATCCACTATCTTTAATAGGCAATACGGAAATACATAGCTACCTTAACTTCATTCATAAATATCTCAGTTCAGTAAAACAGCAGCTTTAACTTATTTTTTTACAAAATTCCCATATTAAGTCACTAAGGTGAGAAGGAGATAAAATTATTTAAATATTCTAGCAATAAAACATCCATCCTCTTCAATTGCAACTACATTGCAACAATCTTCATATGCATTTAACATTGCTTTCTAATATTTGCAGTATTAGTCAACTAACAAAGTAGAACTCCTTCTTGGAATACGGCTTACAATTTTTGCGTGACGTTATTTCCACTTCCACCGGTCGTTGCAACTTAACAATCGTTTTTGCATACGTTTCCTACGTAATCATCTACGTTACTTGACGTACAAAAGTAACAATACAAAATGAATTTAATATTTGCACACTTTTGCGTGAATTGCTGTCTGTGCTCTATATTTACCTATTTTCATTTACCTATTTACTTATCGTGCCCATGAAATTATAGCGTCGTCTATGGGGGCTTTCCGTTCCATTTCATGGGCAAATAAATGTCTTACGTTATGCAGCATGAAAAATATTTCATCCTTGCATCAGAATGTTCTGGTTAAATGTAATTTTATTATTCCTCTTGATCTTCACTAGTTCCTACCTTCTCTACATTCTATAGTTACATGGTATATTAGGATTATGGGTATTAGGATCATGTTAGCTATCAGTTGACAGTGATGTATTGATTGTCAGTCGGAATAAACCTATTAAATCAAAATTAAATCCTTCTGGATGAAAGAAAATCTCTATTGGTGATATAAATATAACCAGGATAAAGATTTAAAGAGCCCATGCGGTGAAAAGAAGGGCGTGAGTAACACAGGTAGTAATAATAATTGCATACTATTGTAGTATGAAATGTGTTTTGTTATCTGTAGATGCTAAAAGTAATTTAGCACATTTCATTGGTCTGATTTTACAGTTGGAGGCAATTAGGCTCAATTATGGATGGGACATGCGACCCACTTAACCTCTTCCCGATACCCTGAGGGCAATTCTCAGCGTCTGTCAGTGTGTAGGCTATCCTGTTACTTTTTGGCGCTTTTACTGCAATAAGTAGAACTTGATTGCTCTGGGACGACTCAAGTCTGTGAATGTATGGAATAGGGATATATTTAATATCACCTACTTATTACGTCTGCAACTCTGAATTATGCCGTACACACAATAATATGAGAATTGCAAATCAAAATGCTCGTTAGCTCAGGTGTTCATGTTCTACTTAGCGTGGATAAATGCAAGGCTCAATAAAACCATTATGAAGGAGTGCTATGTTATGATAGCCAATAAGGTGAGTGATCACAAAATTATACGATATTCCTCATCCTTTGCATTGTCTGTGGCCATGTCGTCGCACTATCAAATACAAAACTCTAGTAGATGAATTGAATAGTTCTTCTGTACGAAAGGAGTACCTCTTTTCATTCTTTTACTCTGCACATTTAAACATTTTACTACAAGCTCGCAAATATTTCATTCATACATTTTCAACCTCAACAGCACTAAATGCCCAAGAGCACAATTCCTTGGATGGTTATGAGAGTGCAATTCAGTTGCACACTTTCTGACGGATAGGCCTGCGGATTTGCTACTTATAATTATACTAGGCATTTGTTATAGTAGAGAATACATCAAAAGTGCGTACATTCCTTATTTTTATTGTCTATATTATATACTGCTTTAATAGTGTATAGGTTCAACTTAAAATACGTGTAAGAATTTGTAATGGATGAAGTAATTGTATCCTATTACCGTTATGACAATTTTCACTTGGCCTTATACCACATTCATGTGGTCTGATGCAGCATCTCCTTTCAAACCTGTCCAGTAGCTCTGAAGCAATGTGTTACACTTTTACACACTTAATTGCTGAATGTATCTTATTCGTTAATGAAATATTATCTGCGTCACGAAATAATGTGGCTGCAAACCGATGACACACATTATTACCTTTGATAGTTGCATATTGTAACTTTTGAACTGCTTATGTCTTCATTACTATCATGCATTCGACTATTTATATGGTGGTTGGTGAACGTGCACTTGATATTATGCAGGTTAGGTTACATTCTTCTTTGAAATTGAAAAGGCATTACATTAGCAGTAAACTAGAATTTTCTAAGTAGTTCAACATCCGTTTTCGCTTTGTCTGCTCGTGTGTGCACACAAAAGTACGTGTCGTAATGTGATGTAAATGTAAGAAATTGTAAATAATATTTATAGTTGATTTATTGCAAAAGGTTTGAATGAAAGGGAGTAGTTAGGTCAGTTAATCGAGGAGATGATTGCCTTGTTTGAATAATGCTGCCTTTACTTTTTCACTATTTATTGCACTAGGTCTGGTCTATGTGAACAGTTATTTTATTATCTGCAAACGAGCTAGAATATGTTTGCCTTTTGCTTTATACAAAATGCATTACAATGAAATGCAAATTGCATATTGATAATGCTTTTAGATATCTCTGTATACTGACACACGTCGACCTTTTAAATATATTGCAAACAAAAATGATCAAAATGAATAATATTTGGTTTTACATTAAGAACCAAGAGTCTTTGAGTTAAGGCATGATTTAATCTGTGTGTATCTGTTTTGCATTTGTATAAGGATAGTAAGTATACAAGTGTCAAAAATTTTCAGATAAAATTCACAGGAATGATATAGTCAAAAATAGATAGAAAGAGGACTGTCAAAGGAATTGGCAATGTTCATGTGCAAATAAATTAGGAAAGGCTGTATGGCAGGATAGAAATTAAATGGAATGCAGTCAACTTACTTAAGAGAAAGGCAACTTATTATTAAGTCGCTTGTTGGTATGTAGGTTTTAAGGCCACTCCGCCAGCCTTCCTAGTCTATATTATTGCCTCCCCAATAATCCCAACTATACTTAATCATTGCAGTTGGTAACTCCTGAGGCAGAGCACATCTACTGTTCTCATTGCATATCTACTATCATTTGTAATAACTAATGCATGAGTTCATATCGATGTATCTAGATGTGTTTTCATTAAGTACAAAATTCATACGTAGGCGTATTTCATAATACAAAACAGTATAGAGTCAAGTAATATTTCATCCAAGTGAGATTAAGTCAAGTTAAAAAGAAGTATGACGTCTCTGCCTATTGCTTCGCAAAACTCATTTGCAAACTATTAAATTATTATTACCTTATGCATTATATTGAATTGTAATATCATAAGTGCTACTTAAACCACACAATTTATCACTCAACCACACGATACTTAATGTCATGATGCATAAACATCATTAACGTTTGACATTCCACCATAGCAGTCCTTTGACCATGCCCTTGCCATTTCCTCTTATTCCATATACGCTACGATAGATATAATTCTAATCTACCAATAATATTATTGCTACATTTTCTCAGCATATACAAGATCCCTGAACACTCTCTCACGTCACTTTGCTGCTGCACAAAGATAACAAATGTCAAATTAACGCTATTGTATAAAAGTCTACCCCATGACAATTTATGCAAAGACATTGACGTGTGTATGCAAGAATTGACTTGGCTCTCTATTCGTTGAACATTATTTCATTATGAAATTTCGAATACGTGAAACGTAATTGTATACACAGCATATCTTTAGTCTTGTGCAACGGTTGGCATACTTGTATCATTATCCTATTATAACATGCTTGAATTTAAGTATCTCTCTGCCTATTTCGTCTTGTGCTATTGAACATTGGTAATTTATATCTACCTGTCTTGTTCAATTATATTACAAATTACAATCAACTCTCAACTGAAATGAAAGCAATAACACTTGACAGTTTCCTAATGCAAACACTGAAGGAAACACTTCCACTTTCTCAATTAAACTTCGATCCACTTTAAATTAGATACTTATTGGTGTCTCTATACACGGATATTGAATACAAGATCTGAGTCTTTTGAGCAACTGAGCATTATGATAATATCAGCAGACATGCAACTCTTTAGTACACAAATCATATATGGGGTGTTTATAAATGTCTTTCGCAGTTGGACGATCTTAGTAGTTTTAGACAACTGCTCAAGAAATAAGAATCAGAATAAATGATTTTAATTTTCAAACACTCATTTGAAAAAATCTTTCATCATTTTATTCAAACGCTTAATCTCAAGAAATATGTGTACCTACTTAAATTTTTAGTTACAAGGCTTAATAAGGAAAAGTATTAATTTCCTTCCAAGCAATTTTAATTGTTTTAATACCAAAATGATTCACGAATTTTAATCTCCCGTTGAATGAAAACAGAAAGATATTTTGCTTTGTTTTATATACATTTATTTTTATACTAGCGTAAACTTTTTAATATGGATGGACTATAAGCGACTCCATTTTACTGTGTTTGTATATCTTTTGCATGTGACTATCTAAATTCAGGAGAAGGAAAATGGTTATGAACAACCCTGTATGTACTTTATATCACCAAGATTTTACACCAAGATTATTACTTAACTGTGTTCAGCGCTCATAGCCAGTCACGTATTCTTATCTCGTAGTTAATTATTGTATGCATACATGCAATAAGAACTTTCAGACCAGAAGTACTACCTATCGCTAAATAAGTTCAAAAAAGTCTTGGGTAAAAATAGCAAAGCGAGAGTTTGTAAAGAGATCACATCTCACAACAGACAAACTCATCGGGTGAATGATACGACAAAATCCCTTCCAATTACAGCTATACAAAGTCTAAAACAAATTTCGAGAAAAGAGCATTATTTATTCAGTAAATATTCTTTTCGAAGGAAAATGCAATTATCTTGAGCAAAGACACGTAGTCAGTTAGTTATTATCCGTCTTAGATCTTTTCTCCTTAGTGTCTTAAACTATTTATTGGCGTATTCACGTAGGCATTTGTTTAAGTGCACAATTAACTTGTGTAAGATTTAACAATAGCCCTCGTTAGTGGAACACCTAAACCTATTCTCACACATGGATATCAATAAACCATACCAACAAGTACTCATGAAAAGTTTTTAGATACAAGCTAAACTGTTTAAATTATAACTTTTGCAGTATGAGGAAATCAATAGATATAAAACACAAGTGTAATCAAAGGCTGTTCAACCTTTTACTACAAATTACTACTTGGAAAAGGAAAATTATATGAAAAAGAGTTGTAACTGATCTATTTACGAATTTATACGGTAGTTAAATTGCAGATATTAACAGTTGTCCTTCCTAACAAAGTATCCTCCTATAATGTTGTTTAAATAAATGATCTATAAATAGTGATGGCATATTGTGTTAAGCTTTGAAGTTAAATTGTGAATACTATCCTTTTTCTTTTCCATTATTTAGATCAAAGCTACTAGTAATTATTTTTGCCATTTGCCAAACTTGCTTTATTTACTGACGTCATTAAGCATGTATAGCGAATCTTTTCAGATTTCGAAAGAATACAACCCAGCAGATATTTAACAGCGTAATTTTATTAATGATTTCTCAATAAACGATCATAAAAAAATAATTGTGCAAAAAACTAAAAAAAGAATTCCGTTTCATGTACAGTCTATAAACTGAAAAGAACTGTGACAGCATTTATGAGTAACAAAAGTACATAATATAGAATCCACTTGTTATCGTTTATACAACACACGACGGAGGACAATACTGAGTATGTACTATATGTAGTTGGTTGATTTCAAAGAAAATGTCATTGAATGTTGGATGAGTGAGCAGACAGACACGGATTTCCAGCGAACTCATTATAACATTCAATATTTAGTTTTCATGCGTTATGCAGCAGTTTCATACAATGACAAACGCTTCTATTCTGTCCTACTGCAGACAGGTATCCTACACTAAATGTTAAGGTTGGCTTTTGGCGATTAAGTATGCAAAAACAAACACATATTTAGGAATACCTACAGCTTTGGAAAGTGAACAAACAATTTGTATCACTAATCGATTCCATCCAACGGTTACTGGACACTTTATGTCAATATTTCAGAATTGGATAGTAACAAATAAAACTGGATTTAAACGGGCAATTCAGCTGTGTCCTGAACAAATTCTTCAAAATTATTTCATTTTCCAATGGCTTCATAATAGCTCCTTAAACTATACATACTATTGCTGTAAAATTCGAATTCAATGACAGTAAATTGAAATCTAATGATAGCAAAGAAAGAATCAATTTCTGATTTAATAAATATTTTAAATAAATGTAATTATATTGTGAATTATTTAAAATAAATGACTATCAAAATCTTGGAGTATTAATAGAGTTGATTTTCGGCATTATTGGCAGTTTTTTAATTGTGAATAGTTTCAAAGCGTACAATAGCTAATGCACAAGAAATAAGATAATTATCAAATTAGAAGTTGTTATTGGATGTACAGCAATAAATAATTATATCATCTGTAAAATATTGATGGAATATTTACACTAGCAAAGCAAACGAAATGCCGGTAAATATGATAATATATTAACATACGCCAATGCAACGGCCATATGAATGTATTTAACTTGGAGATTTTAGATGTATGCATTAAAGCAACAATTACTACTTATATGTGCAAATTAAAACAAAAGTGAAACTTGCAGTACAAGTCAATGGGCAAAAAGTTGTTGTGTACATAGCTACGTAAGCAAATTATTTTTTGTTTGTGAAAGCTGATTTTATTATTTTGTTATAAAATATAATCATTTTACCTTTATTATCAGAATGAAGAGATGTAGAAATTCCAATAAAGATGAATAAATGTTGTAAATAAAGCATAAATAGGTAAACAAACAGGATTAAAAAAACAAATTCTATAAACTTTTACAATTTTACTTGAGAGCGAATTGCTTTGGTTTAAAATGTATTGCTAAATTCATACAAAAGTAAATAGGTCCAGAACAAAAAATAGACCGGGAACGGTAATGTAAGGATAATCGGTGATTAAATCTGTATTAATGGAGTTATAGAGGTTTATCGGCTTTTTATCAGTTGGTTAAAATTGTGTTGACACGATGTAGCACGAGTTTAAGAAAGCACGAATACAGAATCTCGACCAGGAGACCACTTCAGCCAAATCTAGAATGAGCCGATTGCATTGAAAACATTGAGGCTGTATGAATCTGTCAGTTTTAGAGGGGCATTTGCTTGCGTTTGCTTTCCGCTTTCGATTCCACATTTCCACACTATTACTTCAGTACGAACAAGCTCCTCCTTCCGGCAACGCATTTCTCCCATACGGCTTTTAGCGTCCCCAAATTGTAGCAGCAACCGTTCTCTTCCAAAATAAACATCAACCTGGCCCTATTTCATATTGGGTTCATTAGCCACAAAATATGAATTCACAACCTTTATAAATGTAATTTGACTTATTTGACTTCTATTTGTGACAAAAAGGTTTATTTAATTACCAAATTATGTAATTTAATTACCAAAGTCAAGATATAAATCTTCATAGCAAGTGATTAATTAGTGACATAGATCACACAATCCGGTAAAAGGTCATACTACCAACCCACCACATTGTTAATTATCACTATTATTATTATCGAAATTGAAGCACCATAAAAGGAAACTGATGGCGATGATTTGTAAAATATATCACTCAAAAATGTTAATGTGTATCCAATGACAAGCATAAATATTAATAATTATTTGGTCATTGGTCACACTGTTTTTATTTCCTGATATAAATTATGAAGTGTACAAACTTCCTTATTTAATAATTAATTATGACACAAAGCTAAATAAAGACATGCTGAAATTGAATTGGTTGAATCTTAAAATGTTAAAGTATTATATCAGAAAATTAACTTAGACTAAAAAGTAAACATCTCAATTGAGAGTTTTTAGTTCGGTTCGGGTCTCATATACAAATTCTAATTCAGCGAGATTAAACTGGCTCATATGTATAAAACATACGATCATCAATCATCTGTATTATTATTTAAATTTATGGGCACTAGTAGTATTTCAAATTATTCAAATATTTTAAGTTTATTTTTCTTTTTCATATTATCAATACTGTGAATGACTTAAACAATATATTACTTAAGATCATCTAAATTTTTGTTGAAAATATTGATCGGGTTTTAATTTCACGAAAAGCAAACGTTCCGTATTTGAATAGTACATAGAGTGGTGTTATAGGTGAATCGAGAAAACTTCAATAATTCAATGGAGCTAATATATGTTTTAGGGGTTTGTTATTAAGAGGGAAATTAACCAGTAAGAAACAAGAACTCCACATTCCGAAAATTAGAACAATGTTAATGAATGATAATGTTTTAATGCTGAATTTTCAAACTAACGTAGGCACGCGCAAGATGTTCATTCATTCTCCGAACGATTGGTACATTTTGTGAATGGCATAATTACACCTAATTTGTGTGAATATGGGTTATTTGAGGGGTGACTACATTAAATTTTATTATCAACACCTGTACCTGTATTACATAACAAAGTCTATTCAAAAATTTATGCTAATTAACACGAAAGAGGATTTACAGATTATAAGATGCTCAATTTAGTAGTTACTAGTGCTACTACATAGGACCAAAATCCAGAAAAACTATTAATATAATTTCAACTTGAAAGGAATGCCCTTTCAAATTTAAACCCTTTCTAAGATGCAGTTCAAAGAACAATTGCAACCAGCCAATAACTATATATAACTTTTCAATATCATTTTGAAGGTTTTATATTAGAAAGTTATTTCTAGTCTTCATAATAGAGCTACTTATAGTTTTGTGGACAATCTAAGTGAAGAGAACTTTTTACAAATGGTAAACTCAATGATCCAAGTAACAGAAAAATTAGTGGCATTTTAGAAAGGAGTTCTGAACATAAAATTTATTACTTCATTACAATGCTTAGTCGTTAAGTTCTTATTTAAATGTAAGCTAAGCTATTTCAAAATGATTGTACTTAAATGTAATGTTCAGTAAGCCTTGGGCTGGAAATCCATATTTCAATAAATCAATATCAATATTAGAAAGTAATTAAAATATATGATTGAAAACATTTTTCATGCTAATAATTATGCAATGATCCATATGTTCCCGAAAAGTAAGTATATCCTATGTAGAAAATGAAATATATATACAGGGAAATTCATATATTATTGAATACGGTCTAGGCTCTTTATATAGCTCCTAAATGGAGGCTGCTACCAAAATGAAACTACCACCATTGGAAAGAAGACAATATTTGCAAGCGAAATGAGTAGAAGAAATACTTTATTGGTGTAGGTCAAGACCTAATTCGATGCATAGCAAAATTTACCAAATTTTTTACCTAAAATCTCTTTATTAGCTTAAAGTTGCCCGAGATTGACAATATTTATAATTAGACTTATCAAGGAAACAATAAAGATGAACGCAATTAATGTTTACGCAGGTTTTCCAATTTCAGTACGAATGCTTTCGATTCCTACCTAAAATTAAAGGCAAGGATGGCAAGACTAAAAGTCCCCACCCGCCCCATACTTTGATTAGCTAACCGTATGTAAGAATAGAAAATAAGAAAAAGTAGTTTTTATTTTATTTTAAAATAAAATAAACTATTTACAAATGGGTGTAAGAAAGGGGTGTGAAATCGCATCGATAATAAATAAATTGTCCATTAAGTAACGCTATGCAAAATTCAAGCTTATGCAGCGTTATAACATGACACGGTATGCGCCCTTTCGAACGAGCTATAAAACGGCTTTATGCGATGAATCGAACCGAAGTTACATAATTATTTAGTCAATTTCACCCACCTCTCCAATGAGGAGGTTACTGGAATTTACTTTTTAATGTCCGTAAACCTTTTTGCTGCTAAGCCACGAGCTAATACACAACTTTGTACGATGAATCGAACTAAGGTTACACCGATTTTCAGTTATATTTATGTTGTTTACCCACTTCCTCTGTCAGGGGATAACTATAACCCATTCAATAGTGTCTATTAACATGTCAGCTTTCAATCGAGCTATTACACAACTTTGTAGGACGAATAGAACTGAAGTTAGGGATACCTTTTTACGGGGCTTTCAAAGTAATTCTTTGGGCAGTAAATATATGTTTTGGGGCAGTTTTTTTAATTGGCAGTAACCAGTATTGCTAGAGGGCTGTAAAACAAATACATTAGGCAGTAGAACCCATGCAAATGGCAGTAATACAAAACTGTATTTAACATAGTATTTTTGTAGAATAGATTTACTTGTCTACATATATCTTACAACTTGAAAGCTTAAGAATATTGTTAGTGGGTATTCCGATAATGAATTTAGCTAAAGGTAACGAACTTATTGGAATGTACCTGCCTTACATAAGATTGTCTTATTATGTGTATCTTATCTTGTTTGAGTTGGCTGAATGCTGCTGTTTTATACTTCCAACTCAGTTTGAAAGTAATACGGAAACTATAAAGACTGATTAACAAGTCAGAGAATGGCTTAAATAAAAAGAAAATTGACTGGAATCTTTTAAAAACGTATAATAAAGTCCGAAATTGAAAGTGATTGGTCAATTCATTATAAAAATATTAACCAAGGGTGCAAAGTTATTTATTTTTTTGCAAGGGCAATAAAAATGTCCAGGTAAGAGAAAGTTAAAAGTGTTGTAAATTTATTGGAAAATAACTGTGCCCATTTTCAATTCGCTAAAAAACTAACACATGAAGCAAAAAACGAAATCACCAATTTAGTTGAAGGGGGAAGAAATAAACCGAAACAAATAATTAGACAATTAGAAGGCAGGGTAGACACGGTTCCTACAACTATGCAGTTAACAAACTTTTTACAACGTGTTAAAAAAAGACTGATGATCATGAATTTACTTTTGACTGAATATTAGAAATAAATAACATTTTTGTGTTACTGCCAATAATATTATTTCTACTGCCTATCGCATTTGTTTCTTACTGCCCCGAAAAATTAAAAAAACTGCCGATAGAAAACTGCCTAAAAGAATTATTTTTACTGCCCAAAGAATTACTTTGAAAGCCCCTTAAAAATTTATCCCTGAAGTTAGGTCGATTTTCAGTTATTTTTGTTTTCCCCCACTTCCTCTGTCAGGGGATGACTATCACCAATTTAGTAGTGTATAATTGACCTGTGTGCTTTTAATCGAGCTATTTCACGACTTTGCGATGAATGTAGTCGAAATTACAACGATTTTTAGTTGTTTTTAAGTTTCAAACCCCTTCCCCGGACAGGGGGTGTGACCGTTTTTGCCCATTTACGAACTCGATGTTACTATTGATCTCTGGTTAACGTAAAAAAAATTTGCACTGATCTCATTCAGTTCGAAAGTTATCGTGCTTACGGCGGCAGACAGACAGATTGGGAATTCCTATAAAGCGGTGTTGCACACCACTTAGTAAACATATGGCTATCAATTTTGTTATAGCGAGAAATAAATTATGTGCATCTGGCAAGGGCGTATCCATAAATCAAATAAAGGGGGTGCTTAAACATACCAGCAGATTTTTATTATGTATAAAACTATTTTTTATCATTTTTCGAGAATTATCTAGTGTGTTTTTGTGAAATTTAGGGGGTGCTTAAGCACCCTAGCACCCCCCCCCCTAAATACGTCCTTGGCATCTGGTATACTTTAATTTCTCATTTTTACTTTACTATTTTGGAACATTAAAAGTGAAAATGTATGACAGAAAGTAATTTTTGGAAGCAAAGCTGAAATTCTGCGGAAAATAGATCATTTCTTATCTTACTCAATTTGCCTAACCTAAAAAATTAAGGTGTTAGGCCGACATAATTTCGATTCATTTCTCTATTTATAGCCTTCGTTGCATATTTAAAGTGCCAATTGATTAGACCAAATCAATTGATTGTCTTGAATTGTCTCAATTGACCAATATCTATGTAAAATAGTTGTGTTGGTTGGAATCTTACAACATCCTTTGAGAGGGCCCCTACTGAAAACTAGCACCCTCTACACATATGTATGTAATATTTTCCGATATATTTCATTCGTAGTTACTATTCATTTTATATTATGTTATTATGTACTTTATATATTTGTACCTTTTAGGTGAGTGTTAACTTTATAGTATTCATTTTTACAAAAGTTCAAGAATTGTGCTAATTAAGATTCCGGAGATTTTTTCCCTTTCGATTTGATTGCATGTAATTCTGTCATTCATGAGTACCTAAAGAGAAGCACAAGGAGGAGCACAATATTCCAAATTATTGTGAGGAGCATTCACTCTCTTCTACATTGAGCAGAAACTGTATCAGGATAGACTGCTAAGATCTCGAAAGAAAGCTTCCTTTTCCCGAATGCGGGAGAACATCTTCTATGTTACAAACCAGCTAAGCTTCTAAATGGTAGCTGTATACGCTTTTTTTCGCCAAATTTACACAGACAAGCCTTCGTACAGAACATCGAATCGAAGAGCTTTGCGTTTGCTATTATGCTTTGGTATAAGGTGTATAGGTGTACGTATTGTAAATATTATAAGAATTTAATCCTTCCTAAGATGCAGCTAAAAGAACAAAATTGTAATCAGCCAATAACTAAAAAGCTTTTCAACATCACTTTGAATGTTTTATATATTAGAAAGTCATTTCTGGTCTCCAGTCTTCATTCTTCATAATAGAGCTAAAATTACAGTTTTCTCTATAATCTAAGTGACGCGAACTTTTACAAATGATAGACGCAATGACTCAAATAACAGAAAAATTAGTGGAATTTGAGAAAGGGGCTGTGAACATAAAATTTACTACTTCATTACAATGATTAGTCGTTATAGTCGTTAAGTACTTATTTAAATGTAAGCTAAGCTATATCAAAATGATTGTACCTAAATGAATGCTATATACCATGATTCCATGGTCCAAATACAGGATCTTATAAAATATGTCTTCTCTAAGTCAATTTATCAATTTGCCTATAGATGTGAGGGAAGGTATTGACTATAGTGCTGCTGGGGTGGGAGACATTTCTCCTCATGCAGAAGAGAAAAGCTTTTGAAGGTACTTCAGCCAAATTCATAATGAAGGAAAGGCGATCTTCTGTTGGGAATACGCCGCACTCATCCTTAAAAGGAAAACTAATAACCTGATATTAGGAAAACTGTTAAAGCTTTACGACAGACGAAAACTGAGTCTTATATTAGGAAAATTTGTGAAAGGAAAACTACATAGAAACCTAATATTAGGAGGAACCATAGTATTCTTCTCCTTAGTCGCAAATCTATGCCACCTTAGTAAGTCTATACCCTGTATTATTAGGAAAACTAGTAACAGTAGTGTTAAGCATAACATAGTTAAGTTAAGTCGCCTAAAAGGAATAAGATTCAGATATTTCAAAATCTGCCATTAAATTCCTTATAGATACTTCGAGAAAATTTGTGTCAAAAATGAAAAATTGATGTCTACACTGTTAAAAATTTCTGCTACCGGGAACAAGATAACTGTAGCTTTAAGGAAAAATGCAGTAACAATACCAAAATCTTCACTAGATATCCGTAAAAATGTTACTATGTGTTCATCCTAAACCTAGGAGTAAGTGTCCATACAGTAACATTACCGAATTCAACATGGCGCACACTAAAATACGGTAATAATTACTGCATTTAGCATACGTGAGCATACACAACTCATGCATATACACTAAAAGCAACAGAAAAATGCCAACTGCATGAGCAGCATGCACCAACATTGCACTTCTTTCTTTTGTTCAAACCAAAAAATCGAATTAATTGTCAGAATTAGCCGAAATTTGATAAACTATTCACCGTTCTGGAACCACAATAGACCCTTCACCGGACTAAGAGTGTCTGTAGAACAGCTTGAACCTAATACAACTAAAACAAAAATTTGAGGTAAACTATTTGTATTTAATCATATAGAATAAAAAAAAATTATTTACTACTTACTATAATTATTATTGTTATTATTATTATTACTATAATTATTAATTATTATTAAATTATGACTAAGTTAGAATCGTGTAGATAGATTGAAAAATTTTAAAATGCGTTTTTGAATCAATGTTTGATTACTTAGAAGGACCGTCGACAGAGGCTGACAACTGCTGGGAAAAGGGCTATAGTGAAGGCTGACAAATAATATTTTGAACGTTCTACTACAATGGCTGCCAAATGCTACGAAAAGCGGTACGAAAGTGGCTGCCAAAAAAGGGCGTAAGTAAAAGTAAATTTTACAACAGAATTTATTGATGTAACTAAACACTAGAAAATGAACTTCCTAAATTATAAAATGGCATTTTTATATTTTTATTTAGGAATCAATGATTGATTATTTAGAAGGACCGTCGACAGAGGCTGACAACTGCTGGGAAAAAGGCAATATTGAAGGCTGACAAATAATATTTTGAACGTTCTACTACAATGGCTGCCAAATGCTACAAAAAGCGGTACGAAAGTGGCTGCCAAATAAGGGCGTAAGTAAAAGTAAATTTTACAACAGAATCTATTGAGTTAACTAAATACTAGAAAAGGAACTTCCTAAATTATAAAATGGAATTTTTATATTTTTATTTAGGAATCAATGTTTGATTACTAAGAAGGACCGTCGACAGAGGCTGACAACTGCTGGGAAAAGGGCTAAAGGAAAGGCTGACAAATAATATTTCGAACGTTCTACTACAATGGCTGCCAAATGCTACGGAAGGCGGTACGAAAGTGGCTACCAAGAAAAGTGGGTAAGTAAATGTAAATTCTACAACAGAGTTTATTGAGTTAACTAAATACTAGAAAAGGAAATTCCTAAATTATAAAATGGCATTTTTATATTTTTATTTAGGAATCAATGTTTGACTACTTAGAAGGACCGCCGACAGAGGCTGACAACTGCTGGTAAAAGGGCTATAGTGAAGGCTGACAAACAAATTTCGAATGTTCTACTACCAGAAAATGGTGTACCTAGTTTTTACTAATTATGTGCATTGAACATCTTAAAAGTTAACTATACAAATTTAAATTATAATAATTTATTTTAAATTTAATTAATATGTAAACCTACGTATAATACCTAAATAAAACTCAATTGTATTGTTATATGCTAATTTTTAGTAATGTTTGATCATATTTTGATTGTAATTATTAATTATGTGCCTCCATTTAATTGACTACATTGCAATAAGTACCATTAAATTTAATATGGAAGGCTAAATGCTGCGGTTTTGCTTTTATTTTTATGTTACTGGAAATACAGTATCATATCTGGTAAACCGGTAATCATTACTGCATATATAGGTTTCATTCATAGTGACTCCCGGTAGGAATCATGAGTACATTTTGGCTAATTTTTAATGTATATGCATGAGAAATGTTACTGCATTTTCACTTACTGCATTTACCGGGGTTCATAGCAATCCGAATATTGAAAACCCAGTGTTCAATGGCATCCGCGGATATGCAGTATGTTTTTACTAGATATGCAGTTAGTACTTTTAACAGTGTACTGTTTAATTTTTACTTCATATTTTACAGAATGCAGTGAAAATTTGCTTTTATTTGATCCTTAAACAGTTTACTTTTCTTTCTCTTTGCACCTGGTCATAGTACATAGGTAACTTGTAACTTTTCTATCTTTTCCCTTATCTGCAATCTGTACTGAAAGCCTGGATAAGAGACCTATAATATTATAGACCGTCGTCGTTTGTAGTAACAAGTATCCAGGAAGTTGAACTACGCTTTTAGCTTTAGCAGCTGATTTCTATTCCACCACACACACTCGCACTCTATAACTATGTATTTTTACTCCTGATACATATATTATTGTAATGATATTGTTATCTCTGGCTTGGTGTCTATATCCATTCCACAAGTTATCTTACTTGCTACTGCTGGCTGCTTCTACTACTCTGAAGAAATGGAGCATACGAAATTTCCTTGATTTCAGTGAACAGAATTTATTATTTCTAAATAATCCAACCGGAGTGCAACCTCCAAAACTTCAAAAATCTCGAGATTAAAGTGCCATGCCAAACTTGTGCGTCACCTGTATTAATCTATCCAGTGTGTTGCTTGTAAAAACTGTTCAATCTGGTGCACGTACACAAACAATAAGTAATTTTGCTTGTGAACATCACCTTTAGAGTTGCAAGTGCAAAATAATTTGCATTTTGACATTTATCATTGCATCCAGTAAATATTATTCAAATCCCAAGCTAAACTTCCCTCTCTCCAATGAGCGTCAAAAATATTATATTGGAATGTAAAACAATAGGTAATAAAAGTTAGTGAACATTTAATGTTTAATGTCACCTCACCTGGCTGCAGATTTACTGAAGTTAATACTGCAGTAAGTTCCCACGTAGTTTAGGTAACAGCTGACTAGCCACCAGCTGACAGCACAAGTAAGCTTTATAGTTAAAATCCAGCAGGTGAAAAAATATTATTTATTACCTCCTCATTGTAAAACCATTTCGCAGTAGTCAGTTTAAATAGACCTACCTGCTTCAATCAATATTAAACAATTTTGAAGGCTTGCTTGATAGGAAATTCCCTTGTGTACCAACTTACCTATTAGCATTATAATTAATTAATCTATTTCGGAAAATATTAGCTAGACTACGAAATACTAAAACAAGCACAACATTGTAAAACATTTATTATTTATTTGACAGTTGCTTGACAAAGTTCTGAAAATTGTTGATACACCGTTTACGCAGTAAGATTCATTAGTTTGCTTATTCATTATTACAGCAACTGAAAATTTCTGACAGTTGACATTGCGTTATGTAGTTTGAAATAATGGTGATAACCATAGTTGTAAATATATTAAGTTGTAAGTCATAAGTAGGATTTACTTTTGTTAGTAGAAATAAAATACAGTTTTACTATAGCTTCAGTGCCCATTTCCATTTAATAAATTTTGCATACAATTAAGCCTTAATTTTAGTTAAAAACCTTAAACTTGATGAAAAATAACTGTACCGTATAATTTTTCTTTTCTAACAGTATCTTTTGTGGATTTGCTTACGGTGTGAAAAATAAATTGTGATACCGGATTCCCAGTAACCGAAGAACTGGCGTGGAATTAGAATAAAATATAGGAAATATTTTACAGCCATATTACTACAACAATGGGTACAAATATGACCGGTTCGTCTTCGAGATCTTTCAACTTCAAAGTTGTATTACTTGGAGAAGGCTGCGTTGGTAAAACTTCTTTGGTGCTTCGATATGTTGAAGATAAATTTAATGATAAACATATCACAACATTGCAAGTAAGTCTATTCAGATTTATCTTAAGTATATAAAGAAATAAAGTTATGATTGAAAATATTGTGGAAATTAATCCTGCTTTTGTAATTGTTTTTAGGCTTCGTTTTTGCAAAAGAAGATCAATTTGTCCGGTCGTCGAATACAACTGGCTATTTGGGACACGGCTGGACAGGAAAGATTTCATGCTCTTGGACCAATTTATTACCGGGATGCTAATGGAGCGGTGTTAGTTTACGATATAACTGATAAGGATTCGTTTGAAAAGGTAAAGGTTTCCCACTACACAAAATAAACATTGACAAATTAAATATTTTTGAAGATATAAAATCTTGTGATAATTTTAAAATGTTTGCTGTATGGGTTTAAAAGGTTAAAAATTGGGTGAAAGAATTAAAGAAAATGCTGGGTAATGATATTTGCCTTTCGATTGCCGGTAACAAGACTGATCTGGAAAAGCAAAGGACTGTAACTGCTGAAGAAGCAGAACAGTAAGTAGCTAATAAGTCAAAGTTATTTTTATCTCGTGGGTTAATGGGTCATTAGTAATACAACTTTTATTATTAACTATTGTTTTCCTTTCAGTTATGCAACTTTGGTTGGTGCTCGACATTTCCATACGTCAGCCAAGTTAAATCATAACATTGAGGAAGTATTTCTAGATTTAAGTGAGCGAATGGTGTCCGCTTCGGAAGGAGCAGTTAGAGGAAAACCCTCTGGACGACAAAATGTTCTAGTAGTGGAACAAGATTCAAACATTCCTCCTCCGGTGAAATCAGGATGCTGTGGCTAAGTTGTTTCAATTCCTGTAAATGTTCCCTTCAAACACTACTGTCATCTTTCTACCAAAGTAATTCAATAATCACCTATTTGCTGGCCTATATGCGCTATGCGCATCCTATTTATCCAATTACTCAGTATACTTTAACTGTCGTCACAATTGCAATGTTAGATAATTCTCTCGTCCAGCCAAATGAATAATCCGTTGTGAGTTTAGATTAGGTTTTGTGTATCTTTTGGGTACTTCATTATGATAGATTGAGGTGTAAATACCCTAATAACTTTTCTTAACGTAAACAAAGTTCAATTTTTGAGTATATAATTAAGAAATGTGTTAACTGATTCCTTGTCAATAAAAAAGGATTTCCTAATTTAGTGTTTCTATTTTAGTAATTTGTCAAAGTATTATCAGTGTGCAGCCTAGGCATTTTTAGAAGTGTAAATAAAATTAACGAGCTATCAAAATGCGGGTAGTAAAGAACATACCTGCGGAGAGGTTTACTCCTGTTTAGTTGAATGTTTTATAGTATTCACAGGTTTGGTCCTTCCAATCTCTTTCTATTCAAAGTGATATATATTTAGCAGTTATCTGTTCAAAGGTGGGGAAAGAATAAAATACAACAACGGAAAGCAATCATTTTACGCATCTTGAAATTTAATAAATGTTAACGACCGTAGACTATATAGTATCAATTCTACTTTTTATTATCGTTTATTTTGAATGTATTACAAACCCCAGAATCGAAATAATATATGAAACTATATCAATCAATAATAATATACCAATTAATATGCATATAATGATTTGTCTTCAATACTACAACACATACCTATATAAATATGGCTTCTCACAAACAACAATCGATGAAAAATAAATGTACATACTTATACATAATAGTTATATCTGATGGATTTCAATGTATAGCTTAGAATTTGAAATTTAATCGAAAACAAATGTTACAGCTTACTACATACTATGTAAACTAATAATAGTAATAAGTTTGTAATTTTGTTACTGTGTTGTGTTATTTATACGATCAGTATCTTTTTACGCTTTACTGAAATATAGAAAATAACACTAGTATTAGACGTGTTAATCATTATTTGATTTTATGTATTTGATTGTATTATTATTTTGAAGTTCTATTTATGTACCTTTCTTGTCAATCGTTTGTAGATGCTAACTACTTTATGTTTATCTAGAAAGCATATCATAAAGTATATTAATCCAATTAACATCTAGTCTCAAACCTTATCAATGGTTTCTTCCCCGATGAAATAAACCTTGTCTGGCTATGGGTATTTAGTATAAAACGGTAAATTACTAAATACCTGTGAACACATGCAAATAATTGTAACATGCAAAATATTCTAGAATAGTTATTCATGTTAATGTAATGTGTAGGTCTTTAGTTTAGGTTAGCTTAGCACTTGTAAAATATACTTTATAGAAAATTAGCCCGAATTTGTGTCAATCAAAAATGTTGTGTACGTGTCTATGGGACACGTGAAGTGCGTAATTTACATGAATAAACTAAATCATTTAAATCGTTAAAATCAAAATCATTAAAATATTATGCCAAGCGTATGGAAGTTTAGAGATTATGATTTCTTACACTTATTGGTATTGGTTTAGGCATTACCTTTCTTATTACTGAACAGACAACAAAATATTAATAAATTCCCTTCTATCTTCAAAATGAAATACTTTGATGACTGGAAAGTAAACTTATAACGTTTAATTGGAATCGATATTTGGTCAATATTGTAGCAAAAACATTGGCAAATATTTTGCAATTCGAGCCATTAGAATATTATCTTTATTAATAATGGATGAATCTTTTTTAGTATTTAAAACTTGTAGCGTGGAAATTTTGTTTCACATATTCTTAAATTGTTTTCTCAAACGAAAATTTTAAATTATCGTTTCAATATGGAGTATAATATTTATATGCCGTTTTTAGTAAACATTTATGTACTTAAAATAAATACCTACATCTTCCCGAGTGGCAACTAATTTTTATTTGTATGTATGTGTACCATTCTGTTAAAACAAGAGCGACGACACTGTACCATCGTTTGACTCTTCTTGTAAAGTCCTTTTACAAATCATCCGTTGGCCAACAAAACATTTACCCGACCGTAACACAATAAGTGGATATATTTACATTGTATGAGAATCCACTCCCACATTAGTACACCGATGATACCCGTTTTAGCGGGTAATACACATTTAGTAAAATCCGAATTTTTACAGTTTAGTCGGAAAATTCGGATTTTATCAAATGTTTGTTACCCGCTTAGGCGGGTATTATTGGTGAGCTAATTTCTGGTGGGAGTGGATTCGAATACAGTGTATATGCACTTATTGTGTTGCATTCGGATAAATGTTTTGTTGGCCAGCGGGTGATTTGATAAACGACATTACAAGAAGAGTCCAACGATGCATTGTACCTTGCATTATTTTTTGTATAGAAGTTGCAAAATAGCTATCTTCATAATTATTGCATCATGGTGATGATCCTTGACATGTATGTACCATATATATTTGTTTCTTGTTTTCAATAACTAAACGCCAATAGTGCAATCTCCAATAATCACAATCGCCTTGAAGTTTATTATTACTATTATTTGTCTGGGCATAGTAACGTTGGTATTACAATGATTTTGTATAGCTATTTGGGCTTTTATAAGAATTTATATCATTTAATTGGTCAATTATTAAATATACTTCATAGGTTTTTGGTTTAAATGAAATGCTCCAGACAGAATGTAAAGGTATTTGATACCCGTAATAAGATGACAACCATGCAGTTCCATGTAAATTTAAATATACTATGCTCAAGCGAGGATTTCATATAGGTATGCATGACCTAAATAGTAATACCAATTTAACGGAGTGGGTAATATTTCCTGCCAGTGAATTTATAGATGGAATGAATTTAAATTTCTATATATTAGATATGAGAAAAGATATGTTCCTGTAATTCTCAAATTTTGTTGATATATTTATGATATTATATTCGTATATAAAACTCAAAGTTCTTTTGTACAGTTGTAAATAAGTAACTGGCTAATCGAAATCTGAATTGGTAGCGACTCGGCTTATTTTGGGAGTAAGGCAATTATGAAATAAGTTGTCTTCGGTGCTAACTTAATTAAAACGGAGGCACGCAACTTAATTCGTTTGTAACTGATTAAGTGGCACTTGAATAAACCCGAACTAATGAATGTTACTACCATCCATCCACATTATCCTTTGCCCATATGCTGATGCTTTGACAAATAAATGAACTTCTAGGAAACAGGATTGTGAGGCATGCTTTAATGATGGTAATACGCAACAATATTTCAATTCCCAATTACAATGATTTTACAGAATTTTAGAAAGTATGTACTTATCTTGATAATTGCTAGAATTACTACGTTTAACATGAGAACATTCATGAAGAGTGATCCAAAACCACTCACAACAATCAGCATGAAGATTCATTAACCTGGACAAGATATTTTGCTTCCAATGGTTTTCCATGTTTTGTAATTACTATATTATAGTAGGCATGTTATTATATGTTTATTTTGGACAGAGCAAAAGGCATTACAAGAGAAATGTACTACAGAAGAAGTTTGCAAATCCTTATAGACTATGACATAACTTGCTACTCAATTTTTAATTACTATTATTTAATCACTATAATCGAACTTGCTAATTATACTCACTTACGAAGAAAATCTTTTAGAACAGATTGGATACTGTTCTATTTTAGCTAGATTTTTTACCAGTTAGCAAGTCATTTCAACCTGGATTTTATTTTTCTTTAGTGGCTAAAATGATATCAGATAACCACCAGAACATTCATGCCTTTGCTACGCTTAAACCACAACCCCGTGGCCAGCAGAGCAGAGCAATCAGAGTTTGATGTTCTACATTTGTTCGATTGGTAAAGACGCTGATTCCAATAACGACTGAATTTGTCAGCATCTTGATTTAATCTAGTAATTTGACTGGTTGTCAAAATGCAATTAAGATGTTAATATTCTTTGCAAATAGCAGCAAGTATTAGAAGATACAGTAAACACGACCATGTGTTTTAACTATCCTAGAAATTACATTAAATATAGAATGACATACTTATTACTAGTTGTTTTCTAAAGCTACAATTTGTATGCATATTACATTTAACTTTCTGTTTTACTCAAATGCAAATATTGTTGCAGCAATTGCCTCAAACATGATGATTTTTTCTTTGCAGCACGTAGATTTTACACAGGCCTTTCTTAAGCAAGACAGGATGGGTCAAAAACGGCTTTTCTCAAGGCTGCCTTAGCAGCAGATGTTTGGTAACACTCTTCAATAAAGTCCCTTGGGAAAAAATATTGGCCCACCTCCCCAGTTGGGCAAGGTAGCGGTTCCAGGGCCTTGATGGTCTCCTCGATGTCGTCATACATAATATGAGTCATTTCCTCCAATTCCTGGATTGAAAAGTTTTTACCTTTCGATTCTCGCAAGGCTTTTACAACGGCGAAAGTCCAGTAGGACTGATATAATTTTATCCCTGATACCAAAATATGATTTTAATTTTAGTATGTTTATGTTCCTCAATTGAATAAATAGGAAGTGTCTTCCTTACCCAAGTCCGACAACGGTCTCTCAGGAGTTCCAAGCTGCCCTTCTCTACGGGAAATTTCGTAGCTGATCTGAATCATGAGCATCCCGTACCCATTTTGCTGGTAAGGAGGGAACACCAGGATGCAAGACAGATTGTACAATGCCACCTCCGGATCCCTACCCTTTGAGAAGTAAGCTGCAATGCACCACTTGTTGCCTTTCTTTTCACAGAGCACGTAGTAGTAGAAGTCGTTGACAGTGTACACCGTCTCCTTGTGCTGGATGAACAACTTGCTCACCAGACTAAGATTTTGGCAGAAAATCTTTGCCTTGTTACCTGCCACTTGCCAAACTGAGACATCATCCTAAAATGTAGTTATAATACAATTTTTTAGTTTTCATAGTTTTATCATATTGTCCTCCAGGAAGGACATTTGGAGTCACATCGGCTTATCAAACCATGAATAGGTTGATACAATACCGAAATCCTTAATGCCCAATGACATTTGAGATTGGTTGTAAAGATATGCGAAATTCTTGCTCCCAAGTGTAAACGGCAAGACTAAAACGCCTCATCCTAGAGTGGGCGCCCACCCACCCCATCCTTAGATTAGGTTAGATTATGATAAATTAGAGGTTAGGTTTGTAGGGTGGTGCGGGGTGGGGTGGGGCACCCTAAGACGAGCCTTTAATCTGGCTGCTGCAAGTGTAAATCCAGAGGCGAATGTAAATAAATGATAGAATACCTGCTAGGATTAAGCTGTAAGATATAACATAAAGCAATTCCATATTCTAATCATTATTTATTTTGTACACTATTACCAAGTAAATATTGTAGTCTTCACGAAGGTGGAATTAAAACTTCTCGGTAAAATGAGTGAAAAATATAATCAATAAACGTAGACAATGTTGGAGACATTATGATTGGGATAAAATATAGTTGGAATAGGACTTACCTTGAGATAGATCTGTGTACCAGGCGGATTTTTCGCTTTACAGTCCCCCAAATGATGGCAAAATGTGCTTGCTTCAAGCATGTACTTGCAACAGTATTGGCATACGAACAAATGTTCACTTTTCCCGTACTTGTCCGGATACTTAGAAGGGTACCACGTTTCTATCTCGAACATCCCAAACTGAAGCGTTTCGATCGTCTTCACAGCAGTGGGTTCCAATTGATACTGATGAAAACATTATTGTGGTTACCAATATATTAAATGCAGCATAAAGACTCTTAGCAGTTTCGGAATAGGTGGTATTCATAGGTAAAATATGAAATGGAGAGTAATTGGGGTTCTAACATGCCCAAACTAACTTCTATAGTTATTAATGCCCTAAAAACTACGAGTTAATTTCTTTGGAAAATCTCCCATAATCTAATAAGATAAATTATTCCTTTCTACTGGTATTGTTATAATAAAGTCCAAATGAAACAAAGAGGTAATCGCACTTTGTGTGTCATTACCTGGGAGTTACAACGTTCTGTATTAATATTGCAGGACAAGAACTTTTCAAAATGTAAAATTGTATTGTACTTACATCGCGATCTTCCTTGTCCAATTTCCTCTTGGGAGGCTCCTTGTTTAGTTGCATTTGCTGTTGGCGCTGTTTCACTGACTCAGAAATGCTTATGCCAAATACTTCCCCCGTAGCAGAAGTTACGGCAGATTCACTTTCACTTTTAATTCTTTCCGACGTAACCCATTCGTCCAGTCGGGGATCCTCACCATAATAGTGGATGTAGTATTGATGCCATCCGCCACGTAATCGTCTTCTTTCCACAATTCTTGCTTTTACTGTAGAACAATATTTGAATTGAAATGACATGATGATTGTAACACTGTCATTTGCTTTATTTTACTTCAATGAAATTGAATAAATACTATAGATATATTAATTACAGAAGATTACGAATATTAGATTCAATAATGAGTTTCTCAAGTAGAAAGATTTCGAAATACGAGCAAAAGAATTAATACTGTGTACAGGATAGGTAGATTTAGGCCAAGAGTCAAATTCTCAAACTCTCCCTAGTAGAGAAAAAATATTCCAGGAAAATGTAATTTAAAATAAATGAATTACCCCACTTTCCTCTTCTCAAAACAAGATATCCCGGACCTACTTTATGCAAAAGCACGTTCATGTTGTACTGAAATGTCCAAAAACAATCTGATTAAATGTAATGTTATTGTGTACTTGTGGAGTATACTATTCAATAATACAGTTTTTCTTCGTACCAATAAAGACGAAGAAAGTTGTTGAGTTTTGGTTGATCTGTTTTCAGAAAGAAGGAGAAAATATATGAAATATCAAAGTGAAGACCAAATCAAATGGATACTCAATAAAATAATGGAGTTATGTTGATATAGTTCAATTAGGTATAGATATGAGATAGAGACTTGAGTAAGTGACTGTGGTAACTCTTTCCAGTGAGTGATGCTTACTCTGAAGATGGCAAATTCCAAATGCAGAGCATCAAATGGAATACGGGCTAGGTAGAAATAACATGGCAGGGAAAGAGACGCTTTGACGTATGTGGATATGTATGGATGAAACGTAGTTCCAAGATCCAAATTACATATTTTTCTAAACCACTACCCACAGATGAGTATGCGTTAACTTTTCATAAGCCAAAACGAAGATTGCTATAGAGTGTCTACTTGCCATGATCGTACAAATTTCGATGGAGCCACAGTTAACCAGTACACAAGATTAGATTCAGTTTAATATACATTAACTTGTAATAACTTGTATTCCTTATGTTGATACACCTAAAGATCTACGGTTGGTAATGCTACTGCTTAATGCGTTGTCTCATAGTTTTTGGGGCGGAGATACTGTTGTCTGAATAGCCTATACGACGAAGGAAAAGTATTATGTAAGCTAAAAGCTTCAATATGTTTGGCACAGCGGATTGCAAATATACATTTATATTTGCCTCTACATATATTTTCAATAGCTCTGTTCATTAGTTATGGTAGATATGCATTTGATCCTTTCGATTCGTAGAAAAAGTATTGTATATCATAAACAAACGACTTACGTGATGTCTGAGAAACTAATAACTAATCTTTTTCACTTTACAATCTACATCTTCATTATGCTTTTTAGGAAAAACGTATCATTCCTATTATTTACACGATTTCCAGTGTATACTATAACTTAAAACAAACTTCTATGGCAAAAGATATAAATCCATGACTATCTTTACCTTTATTAGTTACACTAATAATGAATCTACTAGCATTGTCATCAACAGAATGCAGTGATGCATCTAGTAAAACAAATGAGTGCATGATCAAACGATGTTAGGATGTATTTTAGAGCTAATGCTATCCTAATTTTCTTTAAAGTACACGGCGGTTTCCTTATTATCATTTTTAACAATTGTCCGATGTCCCCCAATGATTGTATGTTTTGCTGTAAAAATGATTGCGTATAGAAAAGATGTCGAGTGAGTGAATCATATAATAAATGTATTAGGATGGAAAAAATAGATCTTTGTCTGTAATGCTATGGATATATCTCATAGAGCGTCTGGAAAATCAGACATATCGAAACGGTGCTAGGGTGCGACCGAAACAAAACGGAATCGAATTACATTATATAAAGTACATCTACGGAGACTGCCAATTGAGACATAATAATACAACATCGTGGTGGGATTGAAAGAATTGTCAGGAATCAGCAATACTAATAATGGCATTAGAATTTCACCCTATTCCATTACCATCTGTATAATGAGTACATGATACTGACGAACGGCGACGCGACGACAGGTGCTCTTTGTATATGTAATGCTCAAGTCGTCCTATAATTATTTCATCATGTACCTAGGTATTCCTAGTATAAAGAAATAGATCCTTTCATCAACTCTCTGAAAGAGCAACAGACATATGTAATTGTCAAATGATCTCTGAAAAATGCTTACATAAGTTTCGTTATCGTTAAATATGTCCTGAGTGAGAAAAACAAAAGCGTCAAATGTCACATTATTATGTCTACGGCGTCATTGGTCATTGTATAAGACCTGAAGTTACTTAAGCGTACTTACCTATTGTATTGTGTCAGCTCTCTTGTTGCGAATAATGTGTCTCCACTTCTTAGGATCTGTAGAATAGACGATTTAGGTACAAACAAATGAAAAGTCCTATATACAAATGTATTTACAGACACAGCAGTGCTACGATTCTTTTATCGGTTCGTCGTTTTACAAAATGTCATATTTGATTGTGTTATATAACCTCCTGCATTGAAACCCCACTTGTGTTTACATAAAATTGGCAATTATGGTGAACTGCGGCTACCCCAGATCAGTTACATATGACGTTAAAGTATCGATCCTGTATTTGACATTTTATCATAACTTAATACCATGTATGTAAATGCAACAGTGAATACCTGACAGTTTTGTTGAGAATATCTAGTCAACAACTTTTACGAATGTTTTCAGTTGTCACGACTTACATCAATCCATATGAATATGCAACTCTAAATCTATATGATCTTATATAGTTAATAAGCTATATAACTTATAATGAGGTCATATTTATGATAAAAACGAACCTATACTTTTGAATGTTATGTACAAAGACAATATCTTGCATGCAAATGCTAGATGGTTGAGGGAGGGCGTGCAATAGAGCTCGAGACTTTCCCGTAATCTATAATTTCAACCCTCTTGCTCTCGCTTTTGAAGTTTGCTGCAAACTTTTGTTCAATTTTAAGCCTTTTGTATTCATTCTCCGTTGGATTTTTATGCTTTTGTTAATTTTCTAAGAAACATGTGATTGTTGAAAATACATACTTATGAAACTAACTATCTTCATCATTCACTTTTAAAGCATTCTTTTTATTTTCTTTCAATGAAATTTACACGTAAATGCAATGGAATCATGAGACCGCATATTTTCATGTATATCTACATATTAATATTACACACACAAATCATGCTCATATACTTTTGAAGTACAGATTCAATATTTATATCCAAAGACAATCGTCTTGCATGATAATATCATCATTTTTCCACTTCTACTTTCTCCATTTCCACTTTTTACATAGGAGATACAACATTACGTAAATATCATTTCGCACAAATACATTTTTCACTACAATTGACTACGAATTCATCTCGTCGACATCTCTGATGTTTATAGATGGACGTTTAAGCTTAAGCCAGGATCTTCGGCTTTCATCAACTTTTTCCCACTTAGGGAAGGGAGATAGAGGTGGCGAGTCGTCGGCGTAAGCCAGGGCCGTTGTTGACCCAAATAAAGTGGCGTTGGTCAAACATGATTTTCCAGTGATTAGACTCCTCGTCCAGTTTCTTGAAGTACTCATCGATGATAGCAATGTCCAAGAAGAAACAGCCATATCTGCCACGGCAAGTTTTCGGTTCTATCAAATTCATAGCGGTGAGAACATCTTCTTGGGCAATAAAGGTCTTTGCGGACAATTGAGCCACTGTAAAGCATTTGCCATTAGCTTCTTTCATCACCTTCAGAATTGCGTAGACCCAGTATGCAACGTAGGATCTCTGTCCTAAAATGGGAATAGTACCTTTTAGTTACTCATTTCGCTAATTATAATATCCAGAAGAATTTTCCTAACCTAAGATTGACAACGGCTTCTCCGGTCTTCCAACTCTTCCTTCTCGTTTGGACATTTCATAACTCATTTGAATCATGAAAGCTCCAATTCCCCTTTTACGATAATGGGGGAATGTAAGGAGGCTCGACAAGTTGTGATGTCTAAAGTGTTTATCCTTCGAGAAGTAGGCAGCGATAGCCCACTTGTCACCTTTTGCCTCACAGACCACGTAGTAGTAGAAGAACTGGGTCGAGTACACCATTCCCTTGTTTTTAATAAACAACTTGCTCACCAGACCGAGATTTTGGCAGAATGTCCTTTCCGCTTCTCCATCAACTTCCCAAACTCCGATATTGTCCTTAAATCCCAGTAAGTAGATTCCGCATTAATAAAATTAGTATAACTAAATTGTTTAGCTTTTAAAGTTCTTCCAATCCTTCTCCAGACAATCTCCCAAACCTTGTCTCAACAGTAGCTACTTACGATTCTTACAGATAGTGGACAAGCTTATACTCAATTGTGTAGCTATCTATATAACTCTCTGCGACAAAATAGATTTCCTCTTCTTGCTTTCACAATCCAAGTGACCAATTTGCATGACTTTGTACAATAATATATTTCGACTAGAAAAGAAATGAAATTATGGCTGGCAAAAACATTTTCTTTATTCGTATGAATATGCAAATCTTTTGCCGGTCTAGTGATGCCCTGCTACTTCATTAGATTACGTTCCTTTCTATTTCTTTCTAATTCCTTTACCAGTTTTCTACATTTAAGTAAGTATGATACTACTCAACATAATTTCTGTGATAGGAATGGCTAAAAATATATTTGTATTACAGTACACGCATAGGAACTACTTCATCCCGAATTCTTGTTAGAATAGTTGTAAATTAACCCTAAGCCCACAATGCAATGCTACTACATGAACATGCGTAAAAATAATTTGGCTCTTGAAATAAGGAAAACGATCAAATTATTGGTCATTTAAAAATCGTAAATCTGCTAGTAGAAAGCCCTGAATCATAGTAATACAGGAAATACGAGATATTAACCTATGTTGACAAATATTCTTTATCCCCTACTATTATTGCAAAGTATGGATGTATTGGACTTGTCAGAATTGAATAAACTTTTACTTTACACTGGAGCAATACATTTCAGTATGAGAGTAAGTAGTAGCATTAGATCTAGGTAGATAGTATTTCTTGTATCATTTTCCCCCACATAACTCCTAAGTATTTCAATCATCACATCTTCGATTTCGATACTAACAATGAGCCGAGACTGTTTTCAGAAGCGTGTATGTTCTATACTGTATCACTATATATATCGGTATAACTAAAGTAGCTCTTCGGTTATTTATTTGGTTACAAACTTCTTTATACTTCCTATTGGTAAACAAAACCTTACCATTAATAGTTATTTGATCTAAACAAGGTATAAGCAAATAGCAACAATAAGAAATGACAGTTTTATGTCTGCTATTCGTTCAGCATCTCAAATTTGGTTTTGGTTTCACACAATATCAGAACATCTCAAACTGTCAAACGTCAAGATTTGATAATGCGTGTGGGATGTGGGGAATATGATACAAGAAGTACAACAATCAGTCAATGTGTATGTGTAGGCCTATGCATTCTTTGTTAGCGTTAAACTTGACAATTACGACAAGTTCAATAAATGTATGCTTCGCAATAGTACTAGGGGATAACAGTAATAAGTACTTTTGTCATTCATAGTCTACGAGGTATAATGTCTCCGTACCGTAAAAAATCTACCTGACAAGTTACCATAAACCCAAACATGGAATATTGGTAACCGAGAATTTTTTATCATTGCGTTCAATTCTTGTTTGGAGTAGTACATATTTAACTGCCTGAATTTAAAGTTTAATCATCTCAGGCTTCACTGCAATTGAAATTCGAAAACTTGACTAAAGTTAAATGTTACATGTATAATACAAATCTCTTTCTTTTCTGGACCCAATGTCAATGTAGCAGTTTTAGTATATTAGTATGAAGCGTAGAATGGTGCGTATTACATTGTAGCAATGCTATATACCCGGTCATGTCTGCCTGTGTGATTTCTGGTTGCGTTAGTAGTGCTTCATTCCAAACAGGAGATTGAGGGGATGCCCTCGCATAATGCACAACAGAGTTGAATGAAAGCACTACCTGTTTGCCCAATCCTTCAAACAATGCTTTCTTTTCTACTTTCTACGACTATGAGCTGTGCATGCTGCAAACAATACTTTCTATTTACTGCAACTACCAGCTCTGCATTAGTGTGTTATCTTACATTATTGTATATATAAATGCACACTAAAGGAATTAATGTTTTCACTTATGTACCCCAAATCATACCTTTGTACGTAGATTGTAGTACATGAAGGTATGCGTTGGGGTAAGTGAAAACGTTAATTGCTAATTTATGAGATTATGATCCTTCACTAAATGTTGATATGATATTTATAAGCAGAGTTTCTAAGAGTTGATTCAATGGTTCACGCTAGACATTTGCCTCTTCGAGATACTACTAGTATGATAGACATGCAATTTAATTGGAAAATAGGATAGAGTATTAGCACAAGCTTACAGTCTAAATAAGCATGCAAAAAGTTTTTTTTTGGCAAATTACTTAGAAGGACTTGGATTACTTAATTCTCAATACAGCAAGCCAAACTACTTAATAAAAAGGGAATATGTATTTACCTTGTGATAGACAGCAATGCCAGGAGGGTGTCTAACTGTACAGGTAGCCCGATGGAGACAATACGATCTCCTGTAGATCACATATTTGCAGCAGTATTCGCACACGTAAAGATGATCAGATCTTCCGTAGGGGTCGACATATTTCGACGGATACCAAGTGACCAAGTCATTCATGCCAAATTGAACTGAGTCAACGGCCCTTTCTTTGAAAACCAGTGCCTAATCCAAAAATAATTAATTAATATTCGAAAATGGAAAATTTCCAACCCCTTTACCCCGATTGAGTCAATGCCTGCTGAGAATATGGGTTTGTTCGTCTGAGCCGGAGCTCCTTCGCGATTTCTTCGTTCTTCTGCCGTCGCTGTAAATGGCTCACCGCTTCACAAATGCTCACACCTGATGAACGACGTTGAGAAGTTGTCTCTTTTCTGATGAATGGAAGTTTCCTAATTTTGTCGGCAGTAACCCATTCGTCATACCGAGAACTCAAGTTGGCATAATGAACCCGATATAGTGGCCAGTTTGTTTGGACCATCTGAAGGTTATGAATTTCCGCTGGAACTGCAAAACAATGTTGCTATTGAATATCTTTGTTACCTTTGTCCTGCCTAATTAGTATGACCACCCGAGGGAAAAACAATTGCAGCAATAATGCCTTTTAGTGGCATTGCTCAAATGATATTTGCCGTAAACACCCTTATTTGATAAATTTAACTTACCCCATGTTTGGTTCTTCAAAACTTGGTAATTTGGACCAACGTCGTGCATTTCCATCGTGAACTGACACTGTAAATATTGAACAATTTGATTTGATTTATTTTATTCCTTATATTTGCACTTCTTAATCCTTAAAGTTTTATTTATTATGTAAAAGTTGAAATTTGAGAAAAATTAAAATATTAAATTGAAACCACTTTTGAAATTAATTAGCGTGGAAGAAAGTGAAAGAAAGAGTAACTGAATTAATGATAGATAAAGTTCACTAAAATATTGGGATTTGTGGATATTAGTTTTATAGTAGATGTGGATAAAGAATAGGACTAACGGAGCGGAGCAGTGATTCTGTTCTGTATTCTTCTGCGGTTACTTTTCCTCAACACTTTTCTTTGAGATGCTTACTGGAGGGATGCGAAATTCCAAGTGGACGACAAATAAGTACGTATTATTGGATAGATGTACTAATATCTGATTTACCTATACCTACGTAAGATTGAAGGTAGAGAAAGCTGGAACGACGCGGTCCGAAACTACTCTGGCGAAGTAACATTAACAAATCCAGACTCCGCTACTACTCATGTACAACTATCTCCACTAACAAGGATAGGAATACTTGCACATTTTACATGGCAAATCTTTAGATTCCGGCATTCAATTGAATTATGTTTCGACGGAAGTTATGATAGAACTACAACATCGACTTGTACATATAAGCTATCTGAATGGAGATTTAACTTTCTTCGTGTTAAGTTCAAATCTTACTACTAAAATATTGATAAGCCCTGAAGGGATATTCTCCCTTTAAGAAAAATATAGTTCCTTTAAGACTAAGATGCAAAATGAAACCAAACTAAAACTTTGCCAGACTTTAAAATGCTACCAATTCATCTATCTATATTTTTTGCAATCCTAGAACAGAATGTTGGCATTTACTTTTGTAATTTTGTACTCCAAAATGCGAATACCAATTTCCTTTGAGATTCATTTAGTTGTGATATTATTGAATGATTAAATGTTTCATCCCTCCCTATACTCAAATATGTATCATCAACAGATCTACTCAAGACAGATCAACTAGTATATGTCTGTATATTAATTATTACGTTCTGTAATAACTTTTAATGCGAACTTTAGACAAAATAAATATTTTGAATCTGAAAACTATTCTTTTTCCTAAAGGGTTGACGCAATATTATTGAGATTGCTACAATATTGTATTGCCAACAACTTATTAATATTTCGATCTCTTAAAGCGTACTTCATACCCAAGGAACATAATAGACATACAATACTATCATAGAATAGGCATTGATATCATTTTGTTTTGGTCGTATTTTGTGTACCTTTTGCACCTGTATTGACTTTTGGGGTTTACAATGAAGAAATTTATGAAGAAATATTTATGTTTTTAAAAGAAGTGTTGCAAATTATAACAATTTAAATATAAGCATTTATTGTAACAAATACGATCTCGTTTCCATTCGTCATGAATATGAATATAGGAGTTCTGGCTTTCAACTATTTATTGAGAAATCCAAATCTTAGTCT
This sequence comes from Tomocerus qinae, assembly GCA_020055645.1. NCBI lineage: Eukaryota > Metazoa > Arthropoda > Collembola > Entomobryomorpha > Tomoceridae > Tomocerus > Tomocerus qinae. The sequence goes on from CM034548.1 coordinate 33,112,724, forward strand.
ACATTTTTTAATAGGATTATCGTTCACCTAACCTCAACTTTTCTCATTGTATATAATGTGATGATAACATTAAGTTATCAGTGAGACACAAAAACTCAGGTAGAAGTGGAGTGCCATAGGAAACAAACGTTCGTTAAAATACTGTCGCAACCTAAGATTTCTTGTTCAATAATAGGGACGATTGAAACTTCGCTTCGCATAATCAATATAGAAACTTATTTAAGTTATAACGTTATGGGCGAATTCTAAAAAGGTGGTTTTGTAAAATTGGCAATTTCAGTCTCAATTTATTTCAAATATGGTACAGATATGTGGTTACCTTTCTTTAATTGTAATTTGCAATTGCTTCATACACTACACAGTCTCAATATTACATGATACTATGATTTCCAATAGAGGACCATATAAAATCAATGAGTAAGTATGACAAATAAATAGATACACAGAGTCAAATCGTATAGTGTACAATGAAAGAATATAGAATACTGACAAGGAAAGGCAAATAATCAAATTGTGAAGAAAAATTCAAGACTGTGAAAATCCATAGTAATTACTGCAATCTACGTCACCTTATCAAAATACGTGTTAAGCGGTACTGCAAGTGACGTCATGGGCCGATAAATGAAATTTGTGAATTTTCTATAGGGATCTGCTGAGGGTTAGTAATAGTTAGTATTCCATAGAATGCATATACTACATTTATGAGCAATGAATTAAAACAGGGAAGAGAATACTAGCTTAGCTATTTACACGTAAATTAATAGTAATATGCTTGTTTACAGTTGTTTCAAACGAAGATAAAGATTCCTTAGATTTGACATCATTTGGCAAAGAATTCCACAATATTATTGACCTATGCTGGAAGGATTTTTTAAAGAATACTTTACTGAATGTATGTATGGTTATATTATTCAGTCTACTAGATTTACTTCTATCATCATACAATCACAGATCGGTAATTGGCTTCGGGTAAATGCATTATTAGATTAGAGGATACAAAGTCTTCCGAATGGCATAATTACTATTTTTTAGCAAATATGTCAAATGTATTATACAGAGAGTACATATCCAGATAAGGTAGAATGTGTGCTTTCATTCTAGCAGCTTTCTTTTTACTGTAGACATAATTTAATAAAAAATTTAATTGATACAACGATAATACACTTATACATTCAATTCCGAGCAAACACATAATTTACATAAAACTCCTGTCGTTTACTTCCTCAATTAATTGACTCAACAGCCTTTTTTAATCTAAAGAAGCTTACATCTTTGTTGTACTAGTCCCTGGCTGCTAGTTTACGGTTTTAGTGCAGTTAACTTTTTGCAAAGCAGTAGACATGGATGAATGCAGAAATCGGCTATTGTCCACACTTGGTAACGGGAAGGGAAGCATTCTATAAAAGTTGGATTATTTGGGCTTTCTCCATAGCCTTCCTGAATCTTGAACAATACAACATAAAGATACACATTCGATTTTGGATAGATGCTTTTTATTTCCTCAAAATCTAAAATGTTAAAAATATGAGTTTCCCCTGGAAAAAGAAACTTTAGCGTCCATTCTAAATAACATTTTGTTCAGGCAATGTACATGTTCTACAGACAAGTCAACAGCTTCGGAATTCTTCAAAAAAAATAAAACTTGTCTCAAATGAGAAAAATGAGTGAGTAAATATACCTTTTAGGGATGCAGGAATTCATTTTCTTTCTTTGCCTTGGGTATAAACAATATTTAATAGTCGTATAAGGATTGTGACTTACAATTATGGTGCTCGCTTACTATTATTATGCCAAGTCATTCTGATAATTATGTTTCACACGAAGGGCTTTTGCGTGAAGATGTAGAAGAGGAACGGGAAAGTTGCTTAATAACGTTAGCACTACGAAGTGAGCAACGTTCTAAATCATTTTTACTACTACTAATACCCAAATGAATGAAAACAGACAATAAGATGTTGAACGTAATAGTGTAGGCTGCATTTGTTAATTTTATATCCCTCTAGCTAGCGTATTTGTCATTTAACATTCTAGTGCTATTATCATTAGGACATCGTAATTTTAAATCGAAACTACACCAACAAACTATGTCTACATTTGTTAAGTATACCTACCTAGGTATGGTCTAACCAGTAACATTTATTTATTCGTTGTCTCAATTACACCATGAAAAGATAACGATGATCCCGATATGCAGTCATTAATTTTAATTGTGCAGTTATGTAAAAGATTAAATATCCGAAAAATATGTCAACGTGTACCTAGTACTACACCCAGTAGTCATACGAGTGTCATATGACTGTTTTAAGATTAGACTATCATTAGCAAAAGGAAAAGCTAAGTTATGTAGACTGATTTTGATGACAGTAGCACCGAAACCCAGCCGAATCGAATTTCATCCAAAACGCCAACGCCTGTCTGAAGACTGAGGACTGTGAGGACTGACAAATAATGACATCTCTCACTCACATCTATTTGGTTGAATCAGCGATACGAATGGTTTAGAATTACATTCAATTACATATTATATTATCACTACTATATATAATCGTGTTGTTCGAGTGGCACGGTGAAAGTCGGTATGTGTTTGTGTGTCAGTGTATGTACCATCGTGTCCGTATTAGGTATTACATATACAAAAGCTTCTTGTCCATTTGCATGAAACTAAAAAGTTGAACATTTTTATTATGCACGGTAACTAAATAGGTATTTCATAATAGTGTAATGTGCACGCGTTCTGTGTGCAGTTCCTTTCTCGCTTTCATCACAACTAAATGTGGTCTGTTCAGTGCTGTGAGATGTGGTGGTGAGGTCTTTGCTCTTAGATGATTTCACGCATTTAATATTTTCGCATTTTGATTCGCTTTTGTTTCTTGATGACATTTTAAATGGGAAAACTGAAACTCCTGCTAAGTTTTGTCTTTATATGCCAACTGGTATTGCCACCCACCCTTTGACTTCATCACTGTTATCAACAAGGACTTACCAGTAAGTTGAATTTTGAAGTGAAAATGGATCAAATTCAATTTCAAAAAATGAAGTGAGCCTTTACCTCCATATTAAAACTCTAAGCAGAATATTGGGGAAAATGTGCCTCCGAACACATTTTATAGTTTTAAATAAAAGTCGCCTCTGAAAATGCCCCCCACCATGCCCCAAGATCTAATTTCTCGGATCCAACCGGCATCACCTACCCTTTTTATAAATGCCGTTATTTTATATCTCAGCGTTTAGATCAGAAAAGAGGAAAAAATAGTGATGGGTGACTAACAATTCCGTTTGATATATATAGAAAACTAGGCGGTCACAGGGCCCAGTCCCTGTTAGAAATAAAGCTAGTGTGTATTCCGGGGCAGTAATGTACGATTTAAGTAGATGTAATTCAGATGCATAGATGTTTTATATTAATTCCAATTGACCTTATCACGGTTTCTACTTTAGTGGGCCAGGGGTAGAGATTTAACATTAAGAGAGTCAAAAATAATCCAAAACTTCGCCTTACTAAGACCGAATCAACTTTTTGGGTTGAAGTAAATGAGTGATTGTGATAGGTACTTGGCAACAGCATTGACAACTTACTCCGGTCGCCCACCATGATCACTTGGCTATGGATCTACGGTACTCTGAGGTACTCTCTACCATTATACATACAGCCATTAATTGACAATGGCCGATTTTGAGGTCAAGTTAGCCTTAATTGACAATATAGCGATCAATTAGAAAATTGAATGTTTTTGATTGTAATTTATGTCCCATAAGAGAGTTTGAGCTTTTATATGGGACTTTTTCTTCGAATTGACCTTATTATTCCTGAGTTACATTCCTGTCTCAGGCGAGCCCCGGTGCCCCCCCCCCCCTCGCCCGGTTTAGATTGCATGAACTATTATGAAATTATTGATCGCAAAGTGCGAAGTTTTGATATGTACACTTGCTTGAAGTTCTTCTGGCTCGGACGTGTAGGGATTTTACAAATTTAGTGCGCTATTGTGCTTGGTGCTTAGCTGCGTTTTAGAATAGGGGAAAATTAACACACAGAAGTACAAACATACAAACGGAATTGCCACGTAACTAACTTTTGCCATTTATCTAATAGTAATGATTAGACGATTCGCCTTTGCCCATTCAATTTGCTCCATATATCACTAGCTTTATTTATAACAGAGCCTGGGCCCTGTGACCGGTTAGTCTTCTTATAATGAGCATATGATACTGAAGGAGGGTGGATGGATTAGGTAAGAAATGTCAAGAAAACAACTTTTGTGAACTATAAATATTGTGACTACCGTATTAATCGATTTAGTTCCCCATATCGCAATAATTCCCCAGTTGGGGAACTAAATGAATAAATTTGGGAAAATATGGCTCTCCAAATGTTTAGTTCCCCATATCGAAATAGTTCCCCACCCTAAAATCCTAAATTAAAGGCATAAGAACCATATTATTATACAAATCAAGTAGATGAATCTGGACTTAGCCAGTGTATCTGTACACTGTACCCAGTAAGTGCATATATGTGCCAACCAGTGTACAAAATACTATTTACCACTTATGATTGGGAAGTGGTTTTTAATGGTATTTAATGTTATTATCACACCCTAAAATTAGTGGTAAATAATATAATTGGTAAGAAATGGTAAAAAATATTTATTTAAATTACGTACACAGTTTTCAGTAAAATTCGACATTAATACATACAAATACCGTTGCAGCTGACGATTGTTGTCCTAAATTGACTGCCCAACTTAACGTGTGTTAATTATCCAAGAAAGGGTCAACTAATTGGGGCAAAATCATCCTTACTAACTTAATGAATAATTAATTCTAATTAAATGAGTACTTTTTCTAATTAAATGAAAGTTGGCTGTATACCAAGCGAATAATGTCGTTTAAATGACTGTTTTACTACTTCAGTGAACACTCAAATATAAATCTTAATTAGAAATATTTTAGAGAAAATAGAGCATGAAAGCTAATTTTAATGTGTCGTTTGTGTATCTCTGCTAAGTAGTGCTAAGTATTCACTATAATTTACCATTTTTACCATTAAATGCATTTTTACCACTGTGATGGTAAAAAAGGCTAAAAAGGGGTAAAGTTTGTAAAGTAGAATGACGATGATGACTTTGATGACGAAGAAATGGATGTTGATCTAACCAACCCTAATGGACGTATCTCTATCCACTGACGACGACGTTGAAATCTAAATTCCTACTAGTATGCTCATTCACTATATTTACAATTTAATTTTGCTTTGAAATAATACAAAAATGTGACATTGAAATTTTTTAATTTGCCATTAGAAATATAGTTCCCCATATCATAATAATTCCCCATGTGGGGAACTATAAGAGTATTTTTGACCCAAAAATGGTCTCCAAATGGGAGTTCCCCTGGGGAACTAAATCGATTAATACGGTATATGAAAATGAATGGTATCGAAAGGTTCTGGACACTTCCATTAAATCGCTAAAGGAAACATGATATCGAAATCAAAAGGTTAGGTTATATAATAACACATTATAATTATGTTATTGTAATTATGCATATACGTGTAGTACATCATTAACATCTTTTAATCTGGCCCACGAAATCGAAGCTACTATTTACATTATTATATGTACTATACATTTTTTCATGGCCTAGATTAAGCTCTACGGGTGCAGTGAATCGGTTAGGTACTGGTGCAAAAACGATGATTCGCCCAAAATGCGGGAATGATATTGAGTTTGTGTGGTAGCTTTATCTTCGCGGGACTCAGAACGGGCAGATACATTAAAATTACACTTGGTAGTATACATACAATGTTGAATTATGGTTATTTTTCCTTTCAATGTTCATTGTTCACTTTATACGGTAGAATTGCGAAAGACTTTTTGTTTGAGGGACCAACTATAATGTAACCACTATTAAAGCATCAATCCCACATTTTTCCATTTCTTAAACAGTGCTTTACATATTGACATTTCTTTCACATAATTTAAATGCTACCAAAAGTCAAAGAATTGTTAACAGTTGCTAATAGATCAATACTATTGTGGCATAATAGTTTGGCAACTTAATTGTCTTTGGAGGATGAAGATGATGATTATGAAATGAATCCTACGTAATACCACTAACATCAGAGTTGGAAGAAAAGGCTGAGTAAAGCAATGATATAATGCATAAAGAAAATACTAAATCTTGAAATAGGAAAAGAAGATTGATACATCGACTTAGAGACTATATAGACTATAAATTATGAAGTGAATTGTATCTTTTAATCAAACAATCCAAATTAGAGCATTGGGGGCGGAAAAGCTCTGATCAAGCTTAAAGACAAAAGTCGACGGCTGAAAAAAGTACGGCTGCGTTTGCGTCATTTTAGCATTCTAACCTTAGCTTACAGTTACAAATATGTCATGTATATCATCATAGTTATCATGCGTACATGTAGGTAAGGTAAGGTATGCAGAGACAGTATTAACTGGCAAGATTGGATGCAACTTGGGTCCAGGAGGAGAGGCTAACTTCTTGAACTGTCCAGCAAGGAAATAGAGACAGAGATAATATTATGCAAAATAGCACTCTTGCTTACTACGCTTTACTTTAAAGTTCAATACTTATTCACATATTCACATGAATAGGTAGTAGATCATCTCAGTTGATCTCAAGATACACATCATGATAACACTAGCTGGGCATTATGCATATTGTACATGGCGTTGTGATCATGACCATTATGGCATCGGATGTCACCATGTCACCGAGTGTCCGTCTAAGGAGGCCGAACCGTCTCACTCTCACACACCCCCACCCCATTGCATGAAGCAAATGGCACGAGCCCTGAGAGCATCACAATGTCCTCCAGTAGATAAGAATCATGAATCTGCAATGTGCTTGAAACAAAGCCTTTACTTTTAACTTACAAATACTGGAACGATATTCTCATCTATTGTGGTAAAGTTGCGATATCGCAAGAGTTGCTACGTCTACTTGCGATTTCAAAATAAATCCATATTCTCATGTCAGTTAGCAGCGTCCTAGCAAGTTGTGACGTTGTAGCAGTTTTTGATAAATTGTCCAAGGTAACGGTACTTATCGGCATGGATGTTCCAACTCCAAGGTGTGGAGTAGTGTGGGAAGGCTGTTAGGCATTGATTGAGGTACTACTTTACGAGTGACTGTAGTTATGGAAATTACAGTTACATATTGTCTTGCACTTCAATATGCATGGCACTTGATTGTCGTACTACAGATTCCGAGACCGGAGATTATCAAATTGCAATTGATATTGTCAAAATAACCATAGGGATCATAATTGTCTCTATTTTTCAAGTGCCTTCGACAATGAGATCGCTAAGATGCGGTAGCTCTCAGTTTGAGCTAACTTTGCGACAGGTTTCTGCTATGTTGTAGCAAAATCAAGGGATGAGAATCGTGTTTTGTAGCAGCGCTATGGAAGTTACCTCTTCCTTAGACAACGATAGCAAAGTTAAACCTACGACAATGATGAGAATATGGACAATAGTAACTCCTGTGGTAACTCAATATTTGCTTGCGATTTTCTCTTGCTAAGGGGATCAGAATATAGTCCCTGAATTGTAGGATGGGAAGACGGGAGATTTGTGGGGGAACTACAACGACTCGGTTGTACATGTGGGAGAGGGAGAAGTGGTGAAAGCTAGTTTGGCATTCCGTTTCTCTCCGAGAATCTCACTACTATCATTCGAAGGATGCTCTGCTGTGTATAAATGACGAAAATGTAAAATGCAATTGAAATGAGATGGAATAAATGGAAAGAAAAGGCTAGGAATGTTAAATGACTTTTACGTACTGTATTATTATTATTATTATTTTCTGGCAGATGCGGTTTACAAACAATATCATTAAGATCATAAGGTACGGGTCACACCATAAGACATATACTTTTAGTTTACCTACATAATTACACTTAATACACACCTAAATTATATTCAACACATAATCATGATAATTATTAGCATTACTCTATACTGTCGTTTTAAACTTACTGTTTATAAACGCACAGGACAAGACTATATTAAATTAAATGCTTATGTTTTACGCAGGTATAACATTATTTACTGCTTTATACGGTATTTATTATATCTGTATATATGTATGATAGTAATATAGGAGTTATGATTTTATGCTATCATCCGTAGGTATCTGCATTCTATCATTATATATTTTTCGGTATTGTATTTAATAAGTAATACGCACATCTACTTCGTTACATTTGTTTTTGTATAATAATATTGCCTGTTATGCTAGTTTAGTTTGATCATTGATCCACATCCATTTATTATCGCCATTCCATGTCATCATCAGTATAGTCACACTTACTATTCAAATACAATACAATCCTTGTTGAAAATACATACAACACTTTAAAATCAATGTCTAACATTAATTAAATATACATAAATAGTAATAGTAATGTATGCTGTATGTATTTAGTACATGATGCTTAAGAAATATGTTAATACGACTGACGATACACTTTCATAAATAGTAAGTTGCGTATCGTTTTCTATGAAAGTTCCAAGTTTTGCATTGACATTTCATTTGTTATATAACTACACATCAATTTATGTGAATTGACGATTTTCTTGCGCATTAGCCTTCTTTTCTTGTACACTTTGTATTCCTGATAATTATTTTGATGTTTGTAATGCTACAATAATGGTGTAGGTATGTATATACACAAAATAAGTTATTAATAATTGTCACGAGTTCCTACCATTTCTTTATCTTAACATAACATTTCATGACAAGAAATAATACCCATGGATCAGTTCTTGTTTGTATATAGCATTTCGGCAATAACAAATGGCATATATAGTGACAGAAAATGTAGATATCTTCGTATTACAAGTAGCGCGCAGAAAACAGATTTATTTCACGCTTTAAAAAGCGTCACTAAATAAAAGAAAACGTAATTATTAGAAAACTGTTCTTGTCATGTATGCATGCAATTTACACAAGAACAAGTATGGACACAAATATACTAATGGCATGCACAGAAAATAAAATACACTTGTAGGAATATTAAAACCTAAATGGGCACTTAGACATCTAATTTGTTTTCCTACAGAAGCTGTTAAATAATGTCAAGATGGGATTTTAAAATGAAAGATAAAAATGAAAATCAGTTGCGGTAGAGTTAAAACAATAAAATTGTAACGCCGTTAGCGTTATTAAATGTCACTATACTGTAAAAGTTAGTTTTAATCCTGCTAAGGGTGAGAAATAATATTAGCATGTCTTAGATATTCGAAAACATACAAGTTTCCATAAATTAAAGATCATTTATTGTTTTTACAGCTCTTTTATTGTAATGAAAAGTAGATATTTATTTTTGGTAGATTTATTATTAGATAGCCTCCATAGTTATTTTTCGTATCCTGTGTAAAAATTAGAATTCCCTTTTTTATTGTGCCTCTACTTTAGTACTTAGAATGAACAAGAATATTTTGCTTATAGGCTTTTTTGTGAATTGATTAAATTTGGTTATTTGTATGAACAGACAAGCAACTTTATAATTATTATTCTTAGTCTGTTCAAAGCCTCTGTCTGCGTGTAATGTACGTAAAGGTACAAATATTATCTATCCAAAAAAGTTTAAATCCTAATTCATATACAAGATTGAAAGAAACTGTTTATAAAACGAATTTCTGAGAAATCTGAAGACATAAATTTCACTGTCTTTTAAAAGTTCACTACTTATTTCAGTACTGACGTATATGTATTCTTGAATAATTGTACAATTCATATTTCAGGGGCATGAAAGACAACCAATTTAACTGTTCGCCACGCTTTTTTGAATGTATCTCATTGAAGAATTTATCGTTAACGTCATAAGGCACTCTCTTTCGTTTCTTTGAATCATTTGAGCTCAGTATTTTTAAATATACGTTTCCTACCCTCACTAATTTGGAGATTTGTTAAATTAAAATTTCCTTGCTAAGTATTACGATGGATAGACATTTTCCTACGTTTTGAGAGGAAAGGACGCAGTGGCCGAATGTGATTATTTTAGTGAGAAGAGTCTCGTACTTTAACTTTAGAAATGTAGAGTAGATATAATTATATGTAAATATGTATAAATGCATTGGAAGGAAGATCAAGTTTACTCTGCTCCTCAAGTGTTTTGTGAATCGCTTAGGAGCAACATACGTAATTTCATTTTGAATAGTATAATGTGCATAGAAAGGACGCGACAATACATTTGGCCTGATGATTGGTGCACTTTCTGGATTCGATGACTAAATATTAGAGCTAAGAAACAAAACACTATTAATTGCATTAGACGATTTGTATTTTGTGTTTAGCCAGTTTGTTCAAGTGCCTGCCTAAACTGTCCCGCAAACCCAGGAAATATAGCATTTTGTCAATAGTATTATAGTATAGGTAGTAGTAGTACGTATAGTATATAAATATAACGAGACCAAAGCTTTCGTTTCAGTTACCAATAAGATTAAACCATCTTTTACTTCAATAGAATTTGAATTTTATGTATATCATTATGTATATTTTGTATAATATACTTTAGTAAGTATTGCCTATTTATAATTACTTCTTGATGTTTGCTCTTTCTCTCTCTATGATCAATGTTTGCATTAGGTCATAAATTATAATACATATCTCTACATACAATAATATTAATACATTACAATCTATCTGCGAAATGCGAAAAATCATGCAAATTAATACAGTCACAATAATAATAATAATATATATAGTATTTTAGAGTACTTATTTACAAAGTACCTTCAGTGTAGTCACATTACAGTTAACGTAGTAGTTAAGTCACATAAAATCAACGGTATAGAAGGATGCGAGCGGGTTAAAAAGGTAGTTATCTCTTTTCTACACTGATTACCTCATATATGATTAATAATAATATATTAGTGTTGTCAAACAAACAGATTGCAGGTCTTATACTATAATAATACATTAATATCGTTTAGCTAAATTAGTACGGCGACACATTATCTGAATACCATACATTGTATAACACAGTTAGGTTTGGCGGGGAAAATGTAATAACTATTGAAAATGTCAAAATCTTCCTCATGCCATCTGTAAAGAACGTCTAAAAGAATTGAACAGTCCGGCTCCTATTACTTCTTAATCTATTACCTGGACCTTGACAAACAAGGTGCGCGCCATACCATGCGGTGGGGACATGACACATCAATGTATCATGATTAATGTTAACACTTAAAACAATTAAAGACATGTGTACAATGTCAACAGTGCTTACCAGTAATACATACGTAAACTACGACAATGTACTTGTATAACAGTAATGCTGACAGTACAAGATACAAAAAAATTAAAACTTGGCTCTGACTCTAGGTAAAGTAAAATTGGAAATGAGTTTGAGTAATCATTAAATTATAGTCAATTGTGGTGAGAGGTAGTGTCGTACAAATAAAATTACTCTCTAAGTTACAATCCTCTACTACTAGAAAGCCATACATCAAGTTAACAATAAACAGTACACATATTTTTTAAGTATCATCTTTCTAACTGAAATCCTTACACTAATAAAATTATAATTTTCTTCGAGTCAGTTAGTAATAATTTATTTTACAGTATCTATCATACTAAACATAAGGATGGTTTGCGATCGAATTCAATTACTATACTGATTTACTAATAACGAAATAAATCACACATAACGAGGCGAACTCCTGGTCAGGGCCAAGTAATTCCTACTCCTCCTATTTCCTTCTACGTTATTTAGTCTGTGTTTAAAATTTTTATTTTCCAAGAATACACTTTCTAATCATCCTTTACGAAACGCTTATGAATTTATTAGTTATATAAGGCGGACCATCAATTATTTGCAGCATGAGAAACCGACGATAATCTCACTCACGTTAACAGTCGAACAATTTAACACATAAAATTACAACGATAAGAGAACACTAACGATCTTCTACTCCAGTTTCCATGAGTTACTTCATATGATCATTGTACTAGAGTACATATTTGGGCATGTGGTAGTCTGTTGTGTCCTGTGACGAATAGTACATACTGGATCAACGAGGAGACACTCTCCTCACGAACTATTTATATAATTACTTAGCGTAAAATAAGTATTAGAATTTTAAATATTAGATTAACATAATGAGTTTCAATTCTTGTCTTCTGTTAGTATTTTACTTGGATAACTTGCTAATGACTCGAATCAGTGCACCATTTTCGTCCCGAAGTTTTTGATTCTCCGACCTCAAATGGCGTGTTTCCTGCAAAGATAAATATCATCATTACAATCCTGTCCAAAATAAGTCTTGCTGGATTATATTTGTTCAATCCAGGGTTAGCAACACTGATTGTGAGGAAAAAATAAACTGCCAACACACACAACAAATATATCTAAATACATGATTCACATATGATCATTTATAGTCATAATAATATAAACGCACAAATAGAAACTAATAATTTTTACTGCGGTCAGTAAAGTTGTACTAGCACTGATAAGTAGTAGCATTATTCGTAAATCTAGAAAAGCTTTATATCACTCCTGCATAGCCTCCTAATATTAATCACATTTAAAAACGTTTTATGGTGGGTTTTAAAATTAGTTGGGTGCTGATTACTTGAATTTACAGTCCGAGTGTAGCTTTAACATTATTTTTCATAACGAGAGCTACAAAAATAATTATTCACAATAGTTATCATAATATAAAATAACTTCACAACGAAAAACCTTGGATGACTATTCAAAAAACAAGATTTGACCTTGAAATCAAAAAAAAATGATTGCAATGAATATGGAAACGCCTATCGGTTTGAGGATTATTGGATAGGCGTTCCGACAAAAGACAACTCATTCCGAAAAGCAGTAAGGCAATGCAGAAAACACTTCAAAATAAATATGTCACTTCTATGTAAACTGGGAGGGCGATCTGAAATACCTACAAAATGGTGGCAGCAGATAATATTCACTGGTAGATTTACAGAGAGAGAAGAGGAAGGAAGTGTCATTCATTTCAATTGAAATTGTCTACGGAGCTCTGCTGGGAACACTGCCAGCATTGGCACTTGCCCCACTGCCACTCAACTTCGACACAACCCGGGTCAATGCACGATTCTCCGCTTTCAATTTCTCACTTTCCAATTTCAATTTTTGCATTTGCTTCAGAAATACAGTCAACAACAATAGATAAGACAGAGTGGTCAACTATACGCTATAATTCATAATGCCTTGTTCTACGATTTTTAAACGGATATCGGCAACAAGGCCACAAAGCTCCAAAGTAATACGATAATTTCCTGGAAATAATATGGACAGTACTCCAATCCTTTTTCAACAAAATATTGAAATACTGTCCATTCCAGTCTTACGGCATACAACGTAAGCCAGGCAACAGTCCAAATAAAACAAGAGTTTGATTATTTACCTTAAGTTCCTCTTCCATTTCTGACAGCTTTCTCTCCAGTGCTCTTTTCTCTCGTTTTTCAGCATCGTCCACTCCAATTCTCTGCGTCTACACAAATCAAAACAAATTATTACAAAACTTTATGGCCCTATCCCGTTACCTACTCTATATTTTTCAGACTAAATAACAGTAACGTAAGAAATAGATTTTAGTGTTCTGTTCAGTTCAATTATCATCCCACAGGCTAAATCTTTCAGACATCTGTCTGTAAATGAAGAGTTAGGGATGTAAACAAACATTTATATTCTACGAAGCTAGATGTGTAAATAAAACTAATTTTCCTTATCATCATCCCATGGGTATCACTTTTCTGACACACAGACTCTTGTATACCTTCCTACTGTAGTATAAAGATACGTACTACAGATATGCAGATTACAGTAAATATTTTTCTTCCCTAGTGAATATAGTATTTTGTAGGCACGTATATATGTAAGTAGACGAAGGTAAAGGAAAATGGGACCGAAATGAAAACAACTCGCACTTACCAACGCCACTTTTTCCAACTTCAGTTTCAGATCTGACAATTCTTCTTCTGTGCGAGATAAACGAGATTTTATCGCTTGGTTTTCCTTCAAAACCTCTTCATAAAGCTGCAAGAACCAATTTAAAGCTCTCAGTTAACGTCATAAACATTTAATAAATTGAATTATGTAGAGCATACAACACTGAGATATGATACCAATTTAACCGTAGTGTACGCAAGATAGCAATGACGCCGATGCTACAGTATTCTCCGATTTTACATTTTGGAGCATGACGCCTTGCCATGTGTGTTTAATTGGAAAAGCAATAAAATAAGCCATTGCTCTACTTACCTTACGGTAATTAATACGGGTAGTTACTCCATTTTCACTCTTTGACGATTCAGGACCTTGTTCCACATCGCTGGAAAACCCACTACCTCTCCCCGAACCAACCTACACGGCAAAAACAAGAAAAAATCTTAGAAATCATTTGTTGACACATACATCTAATTACGGCAGTGTAATGCCCTGCACTGCAACATGTCACATTGCATCACATCAATTCTTTTTAAAAACAAAACACTACAAGGAGGAAAAGTCGCACAATTGCTAGAAATTTTACTAGTTCAACAGTTCAGTGGGACAAAGTAATTGAGTAGGTGCACTAGGTATGCTAAGCGCTAACATGTGCCTAAATGACATCACATCTACATCTACGTATACTAATCCAATAATTATTTCGCTGAATCCCCAAATTGTCAACTGTTTAGCTATATCACAGCCTCTTATACCACAAACTACCTAAATGTATTATCGAATCCAGATGTTATGCGTATCTACCTAAATGATCCTACTCTACGTAAACAACTTACGTGTAAACCTCTTTTATTGATATCACTATGATATTAGCCAACTCTAGGAAACTAATGGCGTGGCTAATTGCCATTACCAAGCATACATGTTAAGGTTAACTCACTCAAAAATGGAACAATATTTAAAGAAACGGTGTCTGAGACAGACAAGAGTTACTTCTACTTACTAGTGTCTAAAACTAAGCGACGCATGTCAAATTGTATTCAACTACTAATACATAATCCTACTTTAAGACATGAACAACTGCAGATGTCTGTAATATAGTAACACATAATAATAGAATGTAGCTTTATATCTTAAATAAATAGAATAGGAAAAACAACTGCATATTATATCCGTAAAAGTTTCAGAATTTAGTGGAGTCCAAAGTACAATGTATAGCAGAAGATGAGAAATGTGCCAGATTTTCTACATCTCGTTTAGGTTAAAGCCTTTCTGTCAACAGTTAGTAATGGTATACATGGCAGGAGGAAGGATTCTATAATTATTCCTGTACACACAAACATAACAAACAATTTTATCCATTTCTTACACTATCAGAATAATCATCAAAATCACACGGATCTTCATAGTCACTCTCATAATAATCGACAGAAGGGGAGGATTGCTTTGATGTGTTGGAAAGAGATCCCAAAGACACAATCAAAGAGCTGAGACTGGAAGAAAGTCTTTTCTTAAGAGAGAGCTGGCTTTTCTTATCTGGTCCTTCGCTAACAATACTGGCCCGCTTTTGGCTACTGCCATTGGCGGCGACACTCCCTTTTGTACTACTCGCGGCACTCGTTCGGCCACCGTTGCTCACTTCTACTACATCACATGGATACTTGGACTTTGTGGATTTGCCTATGCTACTATTACTCAGGTCAGAGGACGGCAGGGCTGCTGCCCGCGCCTTTTGCTGCTGCCTCTGCACAAATTCAGGGGACGGGGCACGTCGTCTGGACGTCTCGTACGAACTTGGCCGCGAAATGTAAGAGCGGGGCGTGGCGTAGGCAGAAGAGTAATACTTAGAGGAGGCAGAGCTTGCATTGTTAGGGGCGGAGACAACTGGAGAAATGGAGTAGTGGCCGAATAAGTAGCCACTACTACTCCCAGACGAAGGCGTCGAGGAGTAGTAGTTTTTGGAGGAGGCGGAGGAGGCTGTCGAGGTAGGTTTGCGGTAACTGTGTGGAAGTGATGCGTAGGCATTGACTAAACTGGACGTCGCCGAAGATTTGGATGGAGATGTGTAAACACTATTGGAACTGCCGGTATTGGTCCAGTCGTAATTGTACGCTGGAGTGATTCCAGAGTAGTAGCCCGGGCGAGAGCTACGCGAATCCGAGTAACTATTCGGCACCGAATAGCGAGCCGTAGTTCTCGGCCTTGTTGATGAATAGTATGACATTTTTGGATTTCGTACACACGACCTTATTTCCCAACCCAAATTCTCCTCCGTCAAATTAATCCTTGCGATGACAGATTCAAATGCACTGCAAGACTTGCAATTTCCAGCAAGGACAATCTTGAATCCACTTTTTAACTCGCTGATAAATCTGTCTCCGTTTCAGTGGGTGTAATATATCTCTCCACAGTCACACAACACCCACTGCTAAGCATCCAATATCTGATACACACAACTAGTAACTAACAGAGATTCAATCCATCAACATTTCCCCACAAACAAGTACTGCTCATAAATTACAACTGAGTATCCATCCCTCTCCGTGTAACAGATCACAATCCTAATGATATCAAAGTGATGCTCCCAACATTTACACCACGAAGGATATTGCACAAGATGTGAGATGACAAGTGACAATCCGTAGAATAACGAACTAATCTATTACGCAGCAGGACCGATACACTTCAAAACGAGAATGGTAACATTATAAGCCCAATCTGAAATGCGAGCCCACACTGATCTCATAGTGTCCGTGAAATTGTCCACTCTACTTGGCATAATGCCGCCGATCACAGCTGTTTTCTCTTTTCAACCTATGCAAATTGCGCACATTTCTCCCCAAATACTACGGAACTGGGTAATCGTCGTGAGAGATCTGATTTATACACTTAACACTCTGCAATCAATGTAAACCGTAAAGGTAACAGCGAGCTGAGAAACCAAAAAGGTCGACTAAAGATATAGATAACAGACCGCAAGACAAGACTCAGGAGGAATAGCACACTGCAAGAAAAAATTGTAGAAACCTCACGTCACATGAGTTCACTTCAGATCAGGCCTGGATATGAATATCCGAATATTCACTGACATGGAGAACAATGACTTGGGCAACCTTCACACCTGAGTGCAAAACTCATTTACGTTTTGAGCAGAAATACTATGCGACTAGTTCAGCGTCAACCAATATACTGGCTAATTGGCTAACTAACGACGAAAATTCTTCGGTTGACGTTGGCTACGCTGCATGATGACATGACATGACTCTCTTCAAATGCACCCAGAACAAAAATACACCGAAATGAGTCAGCCAGTCGTTGCCTTCTGTTTTTCTTGTCTTTAGATTCTTCCCGTCTCTTTCCAAAGCACAATGCAAATCAGTCAGTCAGTCTAGTCTTTTAGTGTGTTATGTATTTTGTCGGATCCTCAGTTATCAGTCTTGATGATGCAACGGTGCTTAATGCTACAAAGCAATAGCAATCGAGACGACTAAGTAACAATGAGATTTACAGAGTTGGAAGATTCAAAACGGTTTTCAATTGTACAACCGGAGAGAAGTGAAACGAAACTGAAGTCGAGACATTTTAATATATAATGTGCATATACCTAGGTAGTTACTATAATAATATTATTATAGTTATGTAAAGTGTATGAAAGTGACGCCGTGCACATTCCCCCTCAGTTCCTTAACTTTCGTACAGATAAGAGAAGATGAGCGTCTTGTCTTTACTGGCAAGTCAAGTTAGACTTCGGTTCCGAATCGGATAAACTCCTATCTTACGCGTAGACATTTACACAGCCCATAAATGCATATACATCGTGTACACCATTCCTCAACATCAAGAAGAAACGCTACATGGAGAAGATAAGTCTTAAGTCAACTATACACAGACGTATATCCTCACACACCACCACAAAGAAAGGAGCCGAGGCAACTCTCATTTATACTCAAATGCTCCAACTTAACCCAACAACTCATACGAACATTTACACAGAGGATATCGCACCGAGAGGAAACTCCACGGAGAAAAAACGGAAGCCAAGTATTTATATGTACTGTTTCATGTGCAGTGTCAGAGTCCTTTACGCTAAACGTTGAATCTTCAACTTCACGTTCACGTAATGTGGAATAGGAGATCTAACCGTTGCGTTACATATCGTTTTGCTCCACTAATACTAAAGGTACAGTCTGGC
The DNA here is from genome assembly GCA_020055645.1 of Tomocerus qinae. Lineage (NCBI taxonomy): Eukaryota > Metazoa > Arthropoda > Collembola > Entomobryomorpha > Tomoceridae > Tomocerus > Tomocerus qinae. The sequence continues at coordinate 33,130,873 of CM034548.1, forward strand.
CAACATAACTATGCATAACATAATGCGCTATGTACTTCAACAACAAGAAAAAGAAGCTCCCCAACAGAAAAACACGACGGATCACCTATACAAAGGAAGTCGCCGATGCCTTTGCCAAAAAATTATATGGGCTGTGCCAAGTGTGACACTCCTTTCATTTCTTATCCTCTCATTCTTGCTCAACCAATTTCCTCTGAGGTGAGATGTCAACATTCGAATCAGCTCGAGTTATTTCCTTTCCATCTCGCCGATTTCCCTATCTGCATCTGCACTCTCATTATCTTACTCCAGCAATTCCTAATTCCTGCCCTGTCTCACATCAATACAAATTAAAGACTCTTTCCCTAACGCAGCCCAACTTCTGTCAACTGTCCCATACATTCTCTTTAATTTATATACCTACTACTACATACACAATCTCAACTACAGTACTACTTTGTAATACAAGTCGCCATTTATTTGTCATACTTTGGTGAGTATTATTATTTATTGGCCAATTTAAGTAGTTCATCCCTAAAGAATTTCAAACTAAATTAATGGCATTCAAATCACTGCGGAGAAAGTATTTCTCTGCAAATGTCTTAAATTAGACATTTTATTATCAGTAGTAGCATAAACTATCAAGATTGCGTTATGTGGCACGTATCGTTCTGCCTTCTTCCTCCTAATGATATTTTTCTGTCTCTGTCTAGTGCAATATAAACGAGAAGGGGAGCTAAAATAATTTATGCATGAACCATAAACTGGATTCTGTAACAGAAAATTCGTCATCTGTCTATTTATCCGCCTGTGAAGCATCAGCCGTGGACGTGATTATTTTTCTTGGGATCCATTCCCTATTGCTAACGCTAATTTAGTACCTGCTTTGATAAATACACACATACATGGAATGCCTCTCCCACATGCCACACAAAACAGTAACCACTAAAGGCAAGGCGAGTGAATACAGACATAAAGATATTCACAGTATATAATATAAAACCTATTTGGGAAGGTATAAACACGTGCTGGCTCCCTCCTTCTTCAAGACCATCTTTTGATGAAGACTTTCGTCTCGTCACCACGTTTCCCTCGTGGACAAATATACTACAACATCCAAAGGCTTCGTCGTAGACGCTGCCGCCAGTAAAAACGGATTTTAAACGAGATAAATCTTCCACGCGAATGAATATACATACCAAGCCTTATAAATATACGTACTTCACACATGTACATTCTAAGAATGGAGCAAACTATTCATAACATGTGTAAATGTAAATACCCGATTATCTCTCAGCTTATGGACTCCTTTTAAATGCGTCTTCTGCTCACCCACTTTCTACATACAAATCCCTACCAACAATTTTTACCGAAGATGACTTACATAACTCCCAACATTCTAGTACTTGTCTGGTTTTTCCCATAATAGATCAACAGAGCACCGTAAATGTAACTACCTACCTAGTAGTAATGTAAACCCAAGGCAAAAACGCCCCCGTTTAAACATCTTCGCTGGCCTGGCTATTTTCGGATCAATTACTCTCAACATTACACTCTTATCTACATACTCAAACATGACATCAAAGCATTATCCAGCACAAAAGGAGAGCAAGGCAAGGCTTTTGACAAGATTCGTATGCCACTCTACTTTTATTTAATCATCTTAGAGTTTAAACTATCTGCATGTGCTTTGCGCCTCGTACATTTTAGTGCCTACCATTCTAAGACTATTATCCCCAATACCCAAGTCCAACAAGAGGTATCATTCCACGCTTCTTCCATGCTGCAAATATTTATCTGCTTTTGTGCATTCTTGCATCACTCACTTTATGCAAGGAAATAAACCTAAATCTAGTTTTCCGTTTTCGAATGTACTTTAGACTACTTTACTGTCTATTTAAATGACTTATTTAACTTAACTGTCTTGTAACTTGGAATTCATGCCATATAGTACATAAATGCTGTCAAATGAAATTCAACATGCATTTATCTATAAATTTTGGCACTTATAAATAAAATGATAAATTCCTTCAAATTACAAATTTATCTAAGGCAAGTGACAGCCACACTGTGTCATTTTGGCACAAGTAATGAAACTACAGACATTCATTTAATATTAGATAATGAAAGATAATATAACGACAATAAGTATATATCTAAATTGTATTTGTTATTGTGTACATTGAATTTCTTAAAAAACTTAACTTACTGAAATGATATTCTTTTAAAGACTTGGTATTTATAATTTCTATTTGTGTTTGAAGTCAAAGATAGAAATAGAATTTTGGTATGTGAAGGTCTCAAATTCAATTGTTCATCCACAGAAATCGTGGTTAAGAATTGATGTACATGACACAACGGGAAAGAATGTATAATTACAGAAAAAGCACAATGCTGAGCACGACAAAACTGCAAAATAAAAACCATGCAAAGAAGAAGCCTCACCTCATTATCGCTAGGCTGACTATCCTGACGATCCGGCTCAGTCCCCTAGAGCGTAAACAACAAGGGAAAGATTCACAAGGGTTTTAATAGGTACTGGATAAAACACACCGATAATTGAAGAATTGTAAACCCGAAATGTGGATACAATTCCCCATCAATTATGTTAGAAGCAAAAATAAAAACAAATGAAAGCTTTTTATACGTCGACAATGTTAAGTTAGGTCAACAGAGAGAAAGTTGAAACTTACATCAGCGTTGAATTGAACAACACCAGTGGAGCGTCGCTTTTGTTTCTTTTTTCTTAAGATCGCTCCTTGTGCTCCAGAATTTTTCATATCTTTATCTTTTTCATCGTCACCTGGAGCTTTGTCTCGGTCGTCTTCAGGGGGTCTTGGGGGTTTACCCAGGGGGGAATCTCCGCCGGGTTTACCTGCTTTGCTTCTTAGGGATGGACTTCGTTGGGTTGTTGAATTGTCTGTGATAACACCGGCTCGAGTTGATGTACTTCGCGTGTCTTCTAAAGAGAATTTGCTACGATCTTGATCGTCCACTCTCAGTCTCCACGACGGTCGCCTTTCTAGTGATAAGTCTTCTTCTTTTCGAAGAACTGTAGAAACGTTGGCAGGTACTGTCGAGCCGGAGGGTGCATTTATCTGTAGATTAAGACTCTTAATTATTATCCTTTTCTTTTTAATCGTTTGGAATTTTAACTAATACGAGAATCGGTGCAACTTACCTGATCATTAGAGGTGACCGCACCAGGATTCGATTGCTGGCTATTTTTCACATATTGCTCAGCGGATCTATTAGCAAACACATGACATTTTAATTACAAAAACAATCTGAAGACCTTTTAAAACAATGGGTGGTTAACTTTTTTTAAACACTTACTTCAGTTCTTCTAAGGTAACTCCCTGTGTAGATCGTCTCGTCTCCCTGACACGTTTCGCATGAGCTTTACGTTGCGTTTCTGACTCCTCATCACGAGCTGGAGGGACGAAAGATCTGTAAATCAAATCAAACATTAATAAATCTCTTGTAAATATCATACTCAATTGGTTGTGCAAAATAAAAGTGCTGCTACATTCAAATGGCATGCATCATTTTATTACTATTGTATTTACTACGACTATCAAAAATATTTACTACACTACTATTGCATAACACTTTAATATTTGTATTCATATATTTCCATCAGTAGTAAACTAAAGTTTACAAACACTCTAAAATTAATGTTCTACCACGGTTAGTAAAAAGATGAGAAAATTAGGAAATTTTGAAATCACAAATTATAGAAATTAGACTACGGTTTTAATTAAGCATCATGCTAAACCATGGGTCATCAACATCTACTGGAGAGTGACGTTACTACCGTCGGACGTCGACAGTTTTGTGCAAAAAAAATGGGAAAGTGCAAATTCTTCGATCAAACTTCTCATTTCAGGCAAGTGCAGAGGCAAACGAAATTTGTGAATGTTTTAGTTTTTATAATTTGAGGAGAAGACGCACTTGAAAAGAAATTGTTTGAATTTGGAGACAGGGCCAATCTTCGTTCCTCCCGGAGTGGATGGCGACAAACTTCCACTTTCTCCACTACGAATTCCATGGTTTTAGGGCAGACATAATGCATAGATACGGATAAGATACGTATAATGCGTAACGTTGAAAGTAGACCCCACCACAAGCAAGAGTCACAAAAAGCAATAAAGACACCAACACCTTTATTAGCTCGTGTGAAATCACTAAGCCCTTATGTACCCATTAGCTAACGTTATTGTTAAGATTATCAATACCAATGTATCAGATCAATATTTCATTATTCCGAAAAGTAACGACACATTGAGTTACGTTTACGATTTCGAAACCAGAGACAGTATCAACACATCTCCTTGAGCACGAAGTTTGGTACAATACTCTTATCGAAAAGTGAATTTAGAGAATATAGTCATTTTGGTCATCTCTTAAACATTGCTTTAAAGCATTTTTAAGATTAAATATATCAAACCCTGCATTAAAAAAGTTGGCTGAATTTAAAAAAATAATTTCTCGATATAGAAATGCTAACTATAGTTACCAACTTTTAGAAGATTTTAGTACGGTATTGAATAGTTGACTATAATTATTTAAAATTATAATAATTATAGCTCATATCACAGCGTCGATGTTTTCTTAATGTCCTTTTCAAAATCACCCGCAGCAAGCCAGTAAAATATTTTCCCAACAACAACACAATCAATGGATACATATACACCAAATTGCAGAACGGACATATAACACAAAACAGTTTGTTTGAGCCAAAACGACTTGACCTAACCAGAGTTAGTTGAGTTTAGAAGTGTCACGAAACTAGTTAGCTGTCGAACAAGTTATTATACGACCTTGTTCGATGAATAGGAAAGATGTTAAGTCGCTCCTTTCAATTTTTCCCCTACTTCCTCTATCAGGGGATTACTGTAACCTATTCAGTAGTGTTACAAAACATGTCAGCTGTCAATGAAACTTTTACACGGCTTTGTACGATAAATATAAACTCAGTTACGTTGATTTTCAGTTATTTTCAGTTTTTCACCCACTTCCCCTATCAGGGGATGATTGTAACCTATTTAAAAGTGCGGTAAAACATGTCAGCTGTCGAACAAGCCTTTACACGACGTTGTACAATGAGTAAAACAAAAGTTATGGCGATTTTTAATTTTTTTAAAAATTTTGAACCCATCCCCTAGTCAGGGTGTGCTACCGACCTTGCCTATTTAAGAACTTCTTACTTTTTATTTGAAAAAGCTACCCTGAAAATTTGAACAGTCTAGCTGAAGCCATTCCAAAGTTATCCTGCAGAGGGATTTCAAGACAGACAGACAGGCAAAGCACTACCATATCAGCTGTTCATTCACCAAAAATGCCCGTTTGGGCAGGTACCGAAACAATGTACTAAACATCGAATTTTCGGATTAAATTCATATTCACGGGCATTTTTGGCGAGTGAACAGCTGGTGGTAGTGCTTTTCGTTACAGTATATTATACGTACATCCATTTAATGTGTTGTTGTCAGGCAAATGTTTTGCTAGCCCGTTGGTGATTTCGAAAAGGTCTCGTACAATATCACAATTAGATTTATTGAAATAAATTATAAAAATAAACTAAATTCCCATTATTAATATTCATTCGATAAGAAATCGTTGTTATCTATGAAGTTAGCAAACGACCCATACAAGTTAAGTAATAAGTTACGATGGATCCGTCGAAAACATCAAAAAATAATAAATTATTATAATTTTGTCAAGAAAAATTTGAACTAGCGTTGGCGGGAAGAATTTTACCTTCTCATTTGAACGGCGTTATTATTAGCAATATTTCCGACCGATCTGTTTTGAGGACTGGAAGAACCAATAGTATTTGGTCGGGGTGATCTAGCAGAATCAGTGTCTTTCCTGAAATTGAATAAAGGAGCAAACATGCAGGTTCAAATAATCAAAATAAATCACACAGGTTCATTTCAAATGTGCATCATCATCGTCCCATAACAAATAAACAATAAATAATGCAATATCAGAAAATTATTAAACGAGTTTTGAAAAATTATTTAACTCCACAGTTAATATTGTCAATGTAAAATCAATTAGCGAACATTTGCTCAACCCATTTAATAAAGCATTTATTAAAAAAATATGTTGCTTTGTTAGGCACTGTAAATCTTTAGTTAAAAACGATCATAATTAATATTTGTACTATTATAATAAAACATAAAAGCAAGATTAATATAATATTATGATTATGATACCTCCGGAGAATGACTTCGGGGCTGTTAAGGGAATTCGGGGGAGAGGCAATTGAGTTATTGTGGTTAGTGGACGCTGTAGTTAGTACGGTTGTATCGGTGGTTGAAGTTGTATTAAGATTTGTGGTTGGGGGTAGGTGTAAATTAGCAGCAGCGGCTTCTATAGCTTTTATACGATTTCGAGCATCCCTTAGTCTTGTGTAAAACCTAAAGGTAGGTTGTATTAGAAAAAACGATTAGCTTCTTTCATCCGAAAATGTATCAATTAAAATAATTCTGATTAATTAAACACATTAGTAGTGAAGCAACAAAGACCTAGCTCTAGCGTTGAAGTCACGAGTTACAATTACGAGAAATATTATTTAGTACTAACAAGTACAAACAATATTTCCTTAACCAAAACAAAAACTCAATGCATCACAGAAAATACATTTGGTGAGAGTGAAAATAATAATCTGATACTTATAATCTTTAACAACGCTATATAGTGATTGTTTCGGCGGTTGAGGTAAATAAAATAATGAGTTCCCAATCCTCCACTTACTTAGAGTCATGTTCAAAACTATACGCTCTTCTGAGAGTGGTATTTTCAGCGGTTGCCTCACTTCGTGTTCTTCTCACAGTCACACGATCGTTGATTCTTTCATCAAGAGGGGCTGTAACATAGAGAAAGAATGGGCCAATGTAGTTAACAATTCAGCAGAATGATCATTAAGTAGATTTTGCAATGCTACTCAATACATACAGAGAAGACTATATCTATCCAAAGTTAGTGGCAGCCAAGGAAATAGTCACATGAGAATCAATTGATATCAAAATGCAAAATAGTATCATTACTAGTAATAGTAGGTAGTCAACAATAATAATATTACTATCAATACTTTTCCCAGCCGTATTATTATTTTATAACTAAGTATCTATATATGGCGAAGCAATATCAAAACTATTTCAAGTTGAGATTCTTTGACAAAAGGCATGAGGTAGAATTAATTCCTGACTTAATTAGCCTGTGTATGATGTAAGTAGATTACAGGCAGAGGCGTACAGCTGGTTAGTTGAATAGTGTAACACTACAACTAATAAAAATAGAAACAGGACAGAGAGTCAGCAAAACGTTTTTCAGCTACCTGCATGACACTAATTATCAAAAAAGGTTAAGAGAGTGAGTATTGGTATGGAAAAGATCAGAGTTGCCGTCAGTATCAACTCGGAGCGACTTACATGCTGTAGCTCTAGTTCGGAGTGAACCACCCCGACGCCATGCTGGAATATCGTCCCCACCCACTTCGTCACCTTTGACTCCGGGAGAGTCTGCCTGTTTCCCAGACATTCCCGTGGACGTGGTCACCGTACCAATAGTCTGACTCGTGGAAGTGGTTGTGGTCACGGGCGGACCAGGAACTAAAGTGGAATCTCCTCTTTCTACAGTCCTTGGTGACTTTGGCTGCTCTCCGACTCTCCCCAAGGCTGATTTCATAGGCAATTCACAATTCATGCATCTCATTTTAATGTAATTCATGACTCACTCACATAACCACTAGCTCAATCTCCATGAATGTCGTGTCGTATCATATTTGCAATTTATATTCATATCCAATAGCAAATTGAATCAGATTACAGATTAACAATGTATGGCGGAGACACAAATCTCTCCGTTCCATATCATTAGTGCTCACTAGACTACTAATAGTAACATTGCTCCACATTTGAAATTATAATGTGCTACAAGCAGATGTGCACTAGTACAGAAATTACGTATCCGATTTTATGATAACATTTGCAAGGGACAATTAAATAAAACATAGAAAAATAAATTCACTACCATACCATTGAAAATTCAATTAAGACAATTCTATAAAAAACAAAACTCAGTTTTGAATATTCAAAATTTAAGGAAAGTATACGAATACAAGAAGTTGTAAGTAATTACTTGGAGCATTAATTTACAAAATGATAGAAACTTTTAGGTAAACAAAATAGATAACATAATACATCTCACAAAAGCGTTTGATAAATAAAAACTTTGTTTTGCAAATACTTTAGGCCAAATAGAAGGCAAGAGCATAGACTACTGACATATTTCCATAGGACTATAGCTAATTGCTTGTAAGTGCAACATAAAATAAAGACAACACAATAATGATACGCAGACAGACACAAAAGACAATGGGCCAACGAAAACGGTAATTTAGTGCAAACTTAGTGGGTAAGTGTAAGTTGGACGTAAGATTAAGTGCGTGAAACAGAAAACGGTCTTTAGTTTAAGTAAGAAATTACCATCAGAATCACTCGTATTGGCAAAGTCGCTATCATGTTCATTTAAAAATGTATAATTAGTTGTAGCTTGGGTATCACCCACACAGGTTAATTCGGCAGACGGCAATTCTCCCACGGTATCCGCCGCTTCATTGGCCTCAAACTCTTCTTCTAAATATGTCACGATTTGTTACATGTATCGGGTCAGTCAGAAAGTATCAAGTCGATTCGAATCGTCGAATATCAGACAAAAAAGCAGAACACAGAACAAACCAATTTGTTAGTATTCCTTACACATAATAACATTTAAGGCTTTTGAGTATTATAATAATCGTATAAAACTATCGCTCTACACTACAGATAATTTACAACTAAACTACTAGCAAAATAAATAAATAAAACAAATGAAAGAAATACAAACAATAGGACCAATTAATAGGAACTACGCAGGTATCCGTTGGTAGGATTTTAAAAATGGGGGGAAATTAATTAAATGGGTAGGAAGCGTGGATTAAAAGACGCAACGTTTTATTATTAAAATGAACACAACAGTAGGAACACAAACAATTTGAATGGTATTTTGATTAGGCTGTCCACAATTTTAGGTGATCAGTTAAGCAGGTTAGCCTTTTTACTCTGACGGGTCCTCATAAATTCTAAAAGCAAGAGGTTTAACTTTAACTTTACCAGATCCACTGTAGGATCCCTCAAGGGGTTTATTTTGATTCGGACCCAACGGATTGGTAACGATAGTGACATCCTCATCAAATACCGGTTTTGGACTCCTACCAAGAACAGTTGAAACATTAGAAAATGACTGTTTGAGTGATATGCGAGTTTAATATGCCCACTAACCTTGCACCCCTCATTGACAAAATGTGCCGATAGCATTATAGCTCAGCACTCATAAATAGTAATCCAAGTACAACTAATGACAATGTAATGCGATGCTATCGCGTATAATCCAATTACATTGCGTACATTGTACTATAATTAAACACACTTCCCTTCTTCTCATACACAAAAATACAGTCTACTTACTTTTTCTTGGGAGGAAGCGGCAAAACATTAGGAGGCTTTTGGTTTTCGATATTTTTATTCACATCATGCTTTTTCTTAAAATCTTCGAGAACCGGGATTACACTGGCATCTGCTACGTCGATAGCACTTTGATCCTGTACCAAAATAAATAATTAGTACCAGCTTCTTAAAAACACTCACTCACTACAATTGTAAACAATATCAACACTATTGCTGTCACTTACGCAATTATTCTTTATATTCATGTCGCACATGCTTTCTAATAGAACTTCACACGCTTCCTTCTGACCCCAATGAGCTGCAGCATGAAGCGGCGTCCAACCATCGAAATCTTTACAATTAATATTTGCCCCAGCTTTAACTAATACGCTGAAATAATTAAATACATATCAATTAAGTTTCCTTCCTCCAAATATAAAACTTATATTCAATTAGAAATGTCTCTCCACTTACTCTAACACTTTAATGTAACCTTTGCACGCAGCTACATGCATTGCCGTTGCTCCGGTTGTGGGATGCGGCTCTTCTTCGTAATAACCGTTTTCTAACCACTTCTTAGCATCTTCCATCATTTTAATTTCTTCGCCGCGTCGAGCTTCTTTAAGATCGATCCCTTTACATAAAATCACAAAATATTATTAATAATTCTTTACAAGGATTTACAATCAATTAAAAAAAATACAAAATTGACAATTGAGCAGTATTTAAATTCCATATATTTGAGTATCACATTTAATTACCTTTCCCATTAATATCTTGAATAAATAATTCTCTAATTTCATCGCTCTTGCATATATCTAAGGGGATGCTGCAGTCATTATTCAAAGCTACGACATTAGCTCCATGTTCCAACAGCAATCTAAGTTATTATACAACCACATTAGTAAGACATTACATATTATCTTATTTACATCCATAAGACTTGCTCTGGTAATTTTAAAACAATTCATAATGCAGATTTCGCATCTTTTGATTTTTCTTAAGCATATATTTAGTCTATTTCAGCATTTTTCATTTAATTCATTGAGATGCGGCTAAAAAGGAAAATGAGAGACTGAGTCAATGCAATATACCACTAGTACACGTCATTCATTGGTCGTAATTTATTGAAACGTTATTTAACTCATCATAAGTGTGAGTGTGACAAAATATAATCCTCTGCAAGCTTTTTACACGCGGCACAATGTATATCATTTCTAATTACTATAGAACTTAGTGACTCCTACTAAAAACAATGGTGACAGGCAAATTGTTTTTTGTGCCGCTTTTTTACTTCCTTGTTTATCTGAACTTTTTCCACGGAATTGACAAACAATAAATAGTTTACTGAAGGGGTGTAATTAGACTACATATTTTCTGTACGTAAACTGGCTACTTGCTCATCCATTTAACATAATTATTTAATGATCAATGAGCATTACAATAGGTTGTAAATACAGATAATTATTCAGGTGTTCAACAACTAAAACGCCCAATGAATGTTTCATGTATTTGCACAAATAAACATAGAAATATTGTCGCAACGTCTGGGCAATAAAAAAATGTCGGTAGTATTAAATAGATAATGAATGAATCGTAGGATTTGTTTTGGAATTAGCTAGAATGAGTCAGAATTGATTTGTATTAGTCAGGGATTGGAAGTAAAAAATAAAACTTTTGTAATATGAATTGACATTTTTTTATATTTACATTGAATAGGATAAAAACAGGAAGGAAACCATACTTTGCGATTGAGACATAGCAGCATGTTGCTACGGCATGAAGCGGGGTCCAACCTTCGTTATCGCTGATATTCACATCAGCACCATTAGCGAGTAGGAATTCAACCATATCGAAATTGTCTTCAATACAAGCCTGTTAAAGAAAGTCAAGTGAATTAGAGTTAAAAACTAATAATAACATTGTGTAAGATCATGAGCTGAATAGAACCAATCTCAATAATGTCATCCTCACACTCTTCTCCTATAAATTTCTCTCCATCATTTGCATCTGTCTTTCTTTTACATTTATAAGCATCTATCTGTACATCGTACTATGTACTATTTTGTTGTTTGCAAACAGAAAAAGAATCTTTTGATTTCTCCTTGATTGCTCAAGCCGGTGAATTTAAATAAAGAGGCGAGAATTGGAGAAGAGTAGATCAAGATAGAAAAACATCAATTCAAACTATTTAAACTCACATTGTATTAGTTTTATAATAGAAGGATTCATTGCATTTGAGCTCCACTTTAACCCGTCACACGAACAAAATATATACGCGCTTACTGTTACGACTTACTTATAGTAAAGTTTAAATAGTCGTGTAAGGTTACGTCAGTTCTGCCTTTGCCATTATGCATCACAGCATAGTGAAGCATTCTACTCCAATTATACACTTATAGAATAGTAAGAATCCCATCCCTACAAAGTGGCAAATCAAAGGAGATCAGATGGGCCAAAATGTGCAGTTTAATCCTAGCTGCTCCCGGTAAAAATTATCAATGCCACTCCACGCGATCGGGATGGGATTAGAGTACTACTATATACTACTACTATTTTGTTACAATACTACTATAGATATTATAAGTATTATAGTCCTTAGTCCTCCGTTCATGAGTTGAGGTTAGATTTGTACGTAAGCTACGTCTTGCATGGTTCCTTGGCTAGGATAACCGCCAGTAAGCCGTGTCATGACAGATACTTACACAAGGCCCGTTTCCCATGACTGCATTCGGAGAGTGAGTGACGGTAGTAGCAAAGGTAATGTCTGCCGTGTGAAATATCATGGATCACAGATCAAAGAAAAAACGTAATAATATGCCATGCCCAGACTGAAAACAATTATTTCTCTATGTAAAACCATCGCATAGGCAAGGAGCATTAATATGCACATTATTTCTTGGTTCGTTTTGCGTTCGCACATCCGTCGTTTTTTACTGTATCCGAAGTTGCACAGAAACTGCTTTGCCTATGCACATCAGGCATCAAATAAAGTCATTCATTCGTTGAGCTACTAGTTAAGTATACTATTAAGCACGGAGTTAACATGATACTATGTACACCTACAAGATTAGAAATATCTTATCAGCACGAGTGCAGAGATTTAGAATTGAGCCTCGTAGTAGGCCGATAATGCTAATCGAAGAAATCCCTTTCTCTGACTGATTGTGCCCATTCTTCGGTGGCACGCAACGAAATTCGCCGTTCATGTGGAATTAAATGCATTTCTATAGATGCTACCTACATCTGTGCATGTACATAAGTGTGTGGCAATAGCATTTGTACATAGCACATAGATAATAGCCCCACTTGCCTGACATAGCAAACCCATTTCAATGCATGCTATAACACTAATCGTAAATGCAAATACACAGATGTAATGTACACGTAACTCAGAATGTCTACATCACCATTCGGTTCGGTTCGAAGAAGATGTGACAAGACAAGGCAAAATCCTAGGAACAGCATCTCTCAGTCAACTAAACATCTTCTAGCTAGTCATGAGTATGCACGGACTGATTATTGTGACTTGAGTTTTGTTCGAAACAGAGCAGACAGACATATTATCAGCTAAACTGAACAATTTACTCTCAGAGAGTCACAACACTCACAAGGAAAATAAGAAACTACTCTCTCGCATTCATTCAGACTCACATCTGACTGACTTTCCTTGTTTTCCCTATATTACTCTCTCTCTCTAAACTAAAACTACTCGCCAGATATTACACGCCTGCAATTTACAATCCGAAATACTATATACTAGTTACTACCTACATACGTATACATACATGACAGGCTCTTCTGCCACGACTCCGGTTTCAGCATGGTATTATACATACAATAAGTTGATACAGATATTACATCTATAGGGATGTATGTAGTGCACTGTGCTAATACCGACCGGGTACAAAAGTACAACCGAATGTCTTGCCTCCGGATCCATCGAACACACTTATATAGAATTCCGGCGGGTAGTACTTACAAATTTGCAATCGGACAATAGTAAAGTACACGTAGATACATAATTGTACAGCAGATGCACAAAATGTCGGGACTAGGGAGATCTTTTGAGAGAATAGAGAGAGCAGTGAGGCTTTAGTTAACGTACCCATGGAGGAAAGAGCTGGGTAGAGATAGGAAAATATGAACTGGGATCCATAGTAAGGAGAAGATGCACCTAGGCTAATTTTAGACCCGACTGTCTGTGTTTGAATGAGTTTGGTGGATCCAGCTCTTCTCCTCCTTCATCCTCACAAATTTCATAAATACAAATATAAAAATGACTTGACACAGTCTTCTTCTTTCCCATTCATACAGTTCATCCAACTACTGCAGCCAGGGCCAACGAACAAGTCCCTATAAGTACATCTCTCTCGAATGAATTATGTAAATGTAAATATAAGTATGAACAGGAAATTCCACACAATCATCTCACTGTAGTTCAGAGTCAGAGTTGCCCACCACACACACACATCACAAACAACTAAAAATACATACTATTGTACAGTATTGTGCTGCTGGTACTAAGTACGAGTCAGTGCCTAGATCAAGATCATTCATGTCTTCATAATATTATATATCCTCAGCCATAAAAGCTGTCATATACATGTCCCTTGAATATTATCATCTCTTTATATGTACATTTCGTTGTCTGAGACTCTAAATAGTCAAAGTCTCACTCAGCTGGAATGTAGGCGAACTAACAGAGGATGTACAGAGCATGGGAAGATGAAGGGGATGTGAACATCTCTGCTTACTAAATGCATGGCACGGTTATTTCGTGCATGACAGTTCCCTTTGCTACGGATAAATTATTATTTCGTTTACGCCGTACGCCAAACTTGAGGATAAACCCAGCCTAAGTACATCTATTAGTACAGAATCAACGTTACTAGATAAATCCAGCTGAGCAAATGTTCATTTACTCTAACGTTAACGTCAACGTTAATCCACTCATTCAATAATTCAATTAATTCAGAAATAATTTAATGGACTGTTGGATTTAATTTCCGCTCTTTTCCTCCTCCCACTCATCTTATTGTCAAACTTACTTTTACAATCACAAAGAAGCATCTTTTTAGGACGTCTGTAGATCTAGTATCTCGTCACGTAGAGTGACTGAACTGACGAGTGATCGAACTCGTCATTTACTCCACATTTTATTAGTTTCCCATCATAAAACCTTACAGTACAAATTGACGAGTGAAGCTACCATTAGAGACGCATCAAAATTTTTACATGTTTTCATTTCTAAATACTTTTATGCTTTTCAAGACTCCTGCGTCTGTTTCCATTCCACTCTTCAAACATCTATAGGTAGATGTTAATGTGTACGCACACACCACTAAATCTATTTTACTATCTTTTCTGCTCGTGCTGCTCTCCTTTGCGCCAGATGTAGGCATGCCAGATAATTTTTTCGATCATCCTTAAACCGATGTGGTTGTGAGAGCAGAAACCGATCAATGGACCAATTGCATATGAAACTATCTACAGGTCATAAAAAGTCAAAGTTCAGATTGATAGCTATAAAAATCCTTTCTATACTATACATAGGGCTAATGCAGACATGGATTAATTATGTATTTAGAGCAAGAAGATGGGAGCACAAGACTAACACCTGGAAGGATGTGAACCTTGAGCAATTATCAAGATTACTATTTTCTCCTTCCTCCAACCTCTAACTCTCTGGGTATAGCATAAACGGAGCTGAACTCGCTGTTATCTGTATCATAATATATAGCATAGTAGCCTAATGGAAATCAAAGGGAAAGAAAGAAACCATTCGCACGTAGATTACACAGAGAAAGAGAGACAGAGCGGCGTTTAGCTACAGAATTACGTAAAAGATTAGCTAAATATTTCTTTTGCCTTTCCTCACTTGCAATTTCTTTCGGTGGGACTTCCTTGGAACTACCTATTACTTACTCGCAGTACCGTTAGTGCACCGCAGAGTAGACAAGTGAGAGCAAACTAACGTATTGTCAGATAAGCTGACTTCACATTTACATAATGCATACATACATACGTGCAGACATAATATACGCCAATAGGTTTCATCTTACTCTTGACTCCACTCCACTCATTATATAATGTGTAATCCAGAAGCAATTCAACTACATGGAGTATGCATGAAATGCTAAGTATGAAGTCGGCATTATTGAATCCACTATTTTTCACAGCCAACCTAGCAGTAACTAATATACTACTGAACAAAAACTAAATACATAACAGTCTTAACTCTCACACAAGTTAACTCAAGTTAGCCAACTCAGCATGGTATATTTCGGGACATTTCCTGATACAGCACACTTCCTGCACTCCAACTACTAATGTAAATACGTACCTACCTACACATATGTACGTCTACGTGTCTGCAGATATTTCCACGTAGTTAATTTTATGCCTATACGTTAACAGTTTCCTTCTACTTTAAATATATGCCTACCTATTATCGTATTTTAATACCGCCGCAATTATACCACTACTGCCTCGTAATTCATATGAACTCAGACCCCAGACACTACAATCACACACATTCTTACTAGCGACGATGACTTACAGACTCAGCGTCATTTGACAAACTGTCCTATTAATAAATATGATTAAAACTTAATATCAACTTCACTATACTAATGAACGTACTTTTCCATACATTCAATTATAATGACTAATCTCTTACAATATTTATACTACTATAAACTATCAATGGAACCAAATGAGTGCACGAGAGTGCAATCAAAACCACAGTTCATTAGACATTAAAAGTGAAGTACGTACCGAATTTACGTAAGAAGATGACTCTTCGCAATTAGTTCTGTCATATCATAACATACCGGCCGACATTACACTCTTTCGCTTTCTCTATCTCTCTCTAATTATGAACTGTGTTACGTATCTTTCCCATTATAAGTTACCCATGTCGGCAAAACCTTTTCATGAAGTTTCCTGAAGCAGTCATGAGAACGCCATAATAATTAGTCACACTTAAGTAGCATACCACAATTATTAACGTTATATTATGCCTAACGTTATGTACTTGTCATTACAGAAATGACAAAAAAATGTCTCCGTGTATCTATACCTACAAATAATAATTACCTGAAACCTAAGCATCATTTTTGTAGACTAGCAATTAATATTTATCTTAATTTTTTATTTTTGGTACCCATTTACTATTTTAAAAATTAATAATGAACTTAAACAAATTAAACAGTACATCGCTGAGAGCTAGTAACAAATATAACAGAAAAAAAACTATATTTCACGTATTATTGCTCGCATAATCCCCAAAATGAGTAAATAGTAAGCTAAAGAAATGTTACCCCGGGGAAATGTTGTTTCTCAGATGTAGGCTAACTTTTATTAATGCAACGAATTTACGTTGTGTACATTAGACATTATTATAGGGGTATTAAAAAGACCTCGCCAATAAACATTCCAGAGAGGTAATTGTTTTTTAGTGAATAGATATGGGTTTCATAGATAATTCTCACTTGTGCTTATTACCTATAGCTAGGTGTACCACTATAGTATACACCGTTTGAATTTATGTAAGTCAATGTACCCACACAAGACATTTTATACTGTATACGTTCTTGTACCTATTTCTGCAAAAAACTTTAAAGAGTTCTACTAATGCTAAAACCGTTTTAAATCAACACTCGGCTCAAGCTCAATATAATTTTGGCACACCCACTGCTCCGCATAATTTTGGCAAACGCCAACAACACAATTAAACAATATTACTAATAACTATATATCGTAAATATATTAATATATACTAGAACAAAAATACACGTACATGCAAATGATTTGACCAGCACATTGATCATTGGTAGTTAATGGCAATAAAAATTGCGGGTCACCCAACGGGAAAATTAAAATAGTAGCACTAAATAACACAATTTTCGCAAGCGGACTGTTACCGATACGGTAATATAATAAGTTATTTCTAAAATTTACTACGGTACATTAAAATATGAGACAATGTAAGGAATGGAGGATTTCTGATTATCATAAACAAAACTTAAATGATAACAACAAAATAGCACGTAAATCTCGGCGCAGAGAGAGATCTCAATCAAAATTTATAATTGTGACAAAGTCATTTACTTGTCATTAAACGAAGATAAAATGATTGGGCATACATTCCAAATACTGGAGAAAAATATAAATTAAATATAGATCAATACCTGATGGAGAGCGGTTATTCCATCTTCATCCACAGCATTAATATCATAGCCGTCTTGAATCATTTTGGCGACTTGACCTTTATCGTTAGAAGCACATGCAGCTTGAAAGATACATTTATCAGCAAATTTGACTCTTTTAGGGCGATTTCGAATGTCAATACTTTCCCGTTCGGTGTCGGATTCTCTCCAGCGATCCAATTGTGCCTTCCGTTTATTATAAGCCGCCATAGCGGATTCCGCTTGATTACCCAGGGTCATTGTGACAAGTTACCAGTTACCAAAAACAGATGACCTACAATTAAATAAATATAAAATTTTGTCACTTAATCACAACGGTCACTGCACAGTGAAAATTTTAAAATTGACTTGGGAAGATACACACGAAACAATTATCGATGTATTCATTGCTTGAAAATCATTTATGTGCGAATGCAGACACATAGCAAAAGTCAGCAGCTTATAACTTTCGAAAGTGAACATTAACATTAACTTAACCAAACAAACTACAAACAACCAAAGGTCACTTACATGTGGTGGACTCTCGACCAAAAATGAATCGAGAACTGACTGTGATTGAAACTTCACAGCCACACAAGAACTTTTTAAAGTGAAAATAATTTAATTTTAAAATTTACTGCTAACATTTAAATTTTGTTTGGTTGTTAATAACTCTAATTTTATATTAAATCAAACATTTCAAAATCAACCCGTTGCTTTAACTTAGACATACTCAATTACACTGCGCAATGCACTTGTGTGCATCACCTGTGAGATTGGCGCAAGAGTTTACAGAAGAAAACTCCCTTCAGTTTAAGTCAGAAGACTCACACTAAACTATCACACACACCACAGAAATGAAATTTATTACAATGTGGGGCACTGAATCCAGCATTTACATTTAAAAATAGAGATAAAGTCATAAATTAAGTCCATTGTATGCTAATTTAGCTAAATGCCATTAGAAAAATATATCAATTTGAAGTTTATTGAAACTGCGAGGCATTTATTACTCTTTAAAGTTGTGTTAGCGTATATTTTTTAATATTATAGCACAAATTAAATAGGTTGCTAAGTTTAAATTTCTTTGATTTATAGTTTACAATCCTTTGAGGCCAATGTTAATGGCTGTAATTATAAAATATTAAATGGAAAGTAGTCATGTAGGCAAGAATATATCACCAGTATTCCTTCCAAGGAACTCCGAGTCCTTTGATAATGTTATTCTGTAGAGTCCTAATCATTCTTTCGAAAATTAAATGTTAAACTGCATATAAATATGAAGCCCTTCTACTTCATAACATAAAATATTCATATAAGATTTCCAGAAAATAGGTAATAACAATGTAATAACAAGGTAGTCAAATTTTTGCCCCGTATCTGTTTTGATTGGCTTCCGCGGTGCCCCGTATAACATGTCATTGGATGAAGGGAGAAGCTTAGGCCATCGCCTGTTTACGAAACCACAACCCATTGAGTCCCACTGGACCCCTTTTAGTATATGGTTTCTGTACATCTTAAGTAAGAAAAAACATTGTTTTTTCTTGCTTCTGAAAGTTTAATCTATGACTTCATAAAAATGATTTTCCGTCCCACTCAGACGAGCTTTAAATACTCAGAATACTATCAAGGTGGTAGCATTCATAGTTAGCAGAACTCTGATTGACTGATTCCCCATTACATGGTACATTAACAAAAGTATTAAGCCCCACCCTTTTTCACTGCCAATTTTGCAAGGAGATCTGGATAAAGGCCTTTATTTTGGACACTTAGGAACATCCCTAACACCCTACCTTTTTGACCCGTCCATTCTATAGTCTACTAAGGCCCGTATTATGACCGTGTTTTTATGTTAAAAATAAGTCGGCGCGACATCGGCTTCGGTCAATTTTGACGTCTTGAGGATCCCTAGTTTAAGACGCGGGTTCCTAATACGGGCCTTTGAATATCATGTAACATTTTGCCATAAAGTGTCAAAATCATGCGCTGATTTATGTAATACATCTATATGGGTATATGTTGTGGCTTTATTGCACCCATTTATTGTTGCTTGAAGTAAGACAAACATTCAGTCCAAGCCTCCTGGTTGCCACTTTGTATACCCATACCTAGGTAAAACTTCCCCGACTAGTATTGGTGGCAGTGTGAGGAAAAACAGGACCTACGGCATAATGTTTCTGTTTTGACTAGACGGTCTTGTAGTCTTGTACTACACACACAGGAAGGAGAAACTGTGGACAGTGGTACCAATTTTGATTTGATTCAAGTCCAGAATCATTTTATTTCACGCATAAAATGACATTATTTAACTCCATGAATATGTTTAAATGACAAAATAAATGACCGGGGTGGGTACAGTGATATCGTCACACGGGTGAGGTGGTTGGCTAAGGTTTATTATGGCCTTTGGTTCGTTTTAGTCCTCCGTTCCCTTTTCTCCTGTGGCGGCCACATTTATTTATAATTATTGTGTATCTCTATTATCTCATGCTGAATGTAAGATGTCATGGTCGTAGCTTTGTATCTATTTCGAGTACCCTAAACGAGAAAGCTCCTCCGTCAGGAAAACAGAACACATTCCTTTTTCCTATCTATCTCCTTTCCTACTTCTACTCTCCTACTTGTTAATAAAATACTTTCCTACTTGTTAGCATGAGATCAGTCAAGTAATGTCTGACTGAGATTTCTGTCTCACACTCTCGTTTTAATTTTCTGTTCTACACTCGCACTTACTGTTGAGCTGCTGCTGTCTCTGCGATATTAAGGTATTGTGAGGATAGATGCCGACTTTACACTCTACACTCATTGCAAATTACATAATCCTGATAAATAAATAATATAATATTGTAATCAATTTAGAGAAACTTGTAAACTATATATTTGCTAAATCCCAGTACTTGTGCATTATTTATGAGACAAAATTCCTGTAATTCGAATGTATAAAAATGATGGCACGAACGAAGATTCTTAGATCGACAAAAGTCAACATTGCCAAAACCCAAGGTGGAAAATCATTCGAAAACTGCTGACGTGTTGACAGTTAATATACCATGTCAAATGCATGTAAAGAAGTAGCGGAGGTAAACATGAACTGTGACATTAAATAACATTTTGTGACGTATTTTCCATGACTTTTAACCATACAACCCTGACTGACTTGACGTTAACCTGACCCAACGAATAACCTTTCAAACGAAGCAATTCATTTGTTCTACAATGTGCAGCGTTACATCGAATTTTATGATTTGAACCACGACCACATGCAGGGGGTGTGTCCAATTTGGCCCATTTTTAAACTTGATCTTACTTTTCACCCCTAGTTTACGTACAAAACGTTTGAACGGATTATCTCATTCCGTTCGAAAGTAATCGTGTTACCAGACGGACAGACAGACAGACCCGTCGTTCTTATAAACCAGCTCCGAAAATTAATAAACTGATTCAATTAAATTCAGCATTGTAAGGCAAGAATGTACAGTCATGTCATTATAAATCCTCAATTAAAAAGAGATATGAAGAGTCGACTGGTCAAAAAATTGTCAGTAAAATCAATGGTTATATTATGATCAAAATGTAATATTATCTATAGTAGTGATAATGATGTAGTTTTTAAGAAATAAGTATGAAAAAGCTTTGAACTATTAATTTCTAATTGTATTTCTGGCTAACTCCAAAGTTGTAGGTAACTCTTCCTTGAAAAAATACAATGCATAATACATAAATACATAGGTCAAAGTTTAGTGATCTAAGAAAGCATTCTGTCAATTGATTCTAGTCCGTTCTGTGGATCTAAGAGTCCTATTCGATTCGTGCCACCCCTTTATCGTTCCACTGACATTTGCAATTTTGCACTGAGGTCGAAGGCTTTGAACTTTTGAATGTCATCATGAATAAATTTTGTATAAATATGACATTTGTTGACAGACAGACAACAGACGACTATAGTGTTTCAATGGCGTTGTTTAGTACGCACAGAATAATAGTAATACATAAAAGTTTTTTTTTAAATTCGCCAATAATGAAATGAATGCAATACAAATGACTCCAGTAGATTGAGAAGTAGCGAAAGTATCAAAACTTAAAGCACTACTGCAGAAGAAAATGACCTTTGACTTTCAACATTTAAATATATGTCAAGGATCGAAGAATGAAGAATGTTAATTGGAATGTTTATATTAATAATGAAAATGGGAGTGATTTGTCGATATCAAGTGGAATAAAATGTCCAATGTGCTCCTTTTCCCCAGTCCCAGCTAATTTTATTTTCGATTTTATACTGAAAATTATTTTACCTCTGGAAAGCGAAGTTGTTTCACAGTTGATTGAGTACTTAGAATTTGAATGAAAGATTCTTCAGGGCAGGGCAGTCAAAAACAGAGAAGCTTGCTTTAAAACTAAATTCTTTTTGTCTGTTTTGCTAATTTCAGACCAATATCCTATGTAATTAACAATTTTGAGGAAAATATAATAATTTATAAATTTACTTTCTCACAGTGACTTCAAATTGTAATAAAAAGCCAATTATGAATTTCACAACTGTCCAAAAATTGGACGAGACGGTACCCAACCACTCACTACCGACTACCGACTACATTATAGAACAGGGACCACAGTCTCGACTCTCGATAGTACCGAGATTACGGGAAAACAATGTAAACAAAAGAAAAGTCTCTTCTGGTCTCAACTCCCGTCAATTCATCTTGGCCGTGGCATTGGATTCGGAGTTGGTTGGGTGGGACGTGAGACAACTCTATGGTTCACCTCTGTGCTTGGTCTCGGCCTTTAAGATATTGACAATTAAGGAATAAGATTTGTGTAACACTCTAACGTAATATGTTTTACTAATTTTATTATGATTATGATCATAATTATTTTATTTTCGACGGGAAATTAAAAAATTAATTAGTAGTTGAGGCTGTTTGAATTGAACAGGGTCTTAGCATTTATTTCACTTTTCAAGGCATTTTGTTTGAAAAATGAAATCAGATGAAATAAATTAAATATTTGAAATAAATGAAATAAAATGAAATAAATTGCCATGCATCCTATTTATTTCAATAATTTCACTTTTCAACAAAAGCTGAAGTGAAACATTTCGCGAAATGAAAATCATTTATTTCTCAATTTATTTCAAGCGAAATATTTCACTTGCCAAATTCAAAAATAAAATACTTTTTTAGCAAAAATAATTCTTGACTGATTCCTACGAAACGCCAAAAATTAAATAAACATTTCCCTTGGTGCTTGCTTTATAGATAACAAAATTGGAAACCGTATTTTGTGGTTTTGGTAGCATTCTGTATTTGATTTTCTTTGTTATTTTGGTATTTTCCGTACCTGCAGATTCACTAGCTGTAGCAACGGTTAGTGCCTTGCTGAGGACTTACCTCTTACCTGGGATTCTAAGATGGTCTGGTCAACATTATAATCGGTTAAATTAGTTTCTAACATCTTAACATCATATATGTAGAGTAGTTACAATCGCTAATAATCATTTTCCCAAAATCATCGAAAGAAAAGTCAGTTCCAGCAAAGCCAAAAATTGCGTTGCCTCAATGAAAATCAGTAAAAAAGTAGATAAAAACTAATTTCAGAAAGTGAATACCATTATCTGAGGAGAAAATCATAATGGGTAATTATTACAATTATTGTACATAGTTATTATTTAATTTTATCATAATAATCATGCCTATATAATGATAATGCATTATAAATAAGTTCCTGGGATTCGAATGTCAATATTAGTTAAGAACAAGAAAATACAACTCTTAATTTCATGGCCTGAGAGAGAAAACAATAATTGGTCGTCAGAGATGTTGGAGAAAGTCCTTCTGGCTTCTACCAATAAACCACACCGTTCCATCCATCTGGTTTAATTCAGAATCACCATCAAGCACGTATCTAGTAAGTGGCGGAGGGGGGCAGCCTATATCTTAGAAAGAAGTTTTTTTCCAAAAAAGGCAAAAAATTGCATCATTTTTTCGCGCTTGGAGCGAATATGTCCTATTTTTGTCATTATCTCAGGTGCCCCATTGACCAAATTTCTGGCTGATTACTATAATCCCTGTATAATCGTAGACTTTGGTAACGTGTATGCATGTAATGTAACTATGTATCTATATAATATGTTGACTTTATCGCCGAACCAGGCACGTATTTAGAAGAGGAAATGACCGCCTTACATAGTTTTACAGGAAACGAGAAATAGTTTTCAAAAATGGCTAAAACTTGCAGTTAAGTTGGGAAATAAATATTTTGATGCACCCCCTTTGAACAAGTCCCTGGGTACGTAGACGGGCTTTTGCCTTACAGAATCCGCAAGTGTACTTTAATTTCCTCTGGTGAAAATAGTCGGAGTCATTTCGCCATTTTTCGACACTCATTGGCTGTGCATCTTTGCATAATCCTACCGATATTCAGTAGTGACAACTGAACCCCATATACTCATGTATGTATATTTTCCAGTATACTTCCCTCATAGTTACTTTCATTTTGTGTGATTTCACTACAGAAACCTTCTAGATGAGTGTTAACTTTACAGTATTTATTTTTCTAAAAGTTCTAAATTTATGCTAAATAAGATCTATGAGTGTTCCTGGAAAAGAAGAAAAGAAGCGAACCTAATCTGAAACCTAAAGTGCAGTCTAATTAGAATGAAATGATTCCGGAAATTTTCTCCTTTCGTTGCATTGATTGCAGTGAAGAACCTGAAGAAGCACAACGAGGATCCAAATGTGTTTTGAGGAGCATTCACTCTCTTTAGCATTGGGCAGCAACGGTATCAGGATAAACTGCTAGAGCTCGAAAGAAAGCTTCCTTTTCCCGAATGCGGGAGAACATCTTCTATGTTATAAATCAGCTAAGCTACTAAATGGTAGCTGTATGCTTTTTTCTCGCCAAATTTACACAGCTAAAAGCCTTCTTCGTCTATTCCAGGACATCGAAGAGCTTTCCGCTTGCTATATGCTCTGGTATAAGGTGTATAGTTGTACGTATTGTAAACATTCTAAGAATTAAGCTCCTTCTCAAGATGTAGCTAAAAGAACAATTTTGCAACCAGTCAACGATAATAAATCTTTTCAACATCACTTTGAATGTTTTATATTAAAAAGTCATTTCTAATCTTCATATTAGAGCTAACTATAGTTTTCTGGATAATCTAAGTGAAGATAACTTTTTACATATGATAGACTCAATGACTTGAATAACAGAAAAATTGAAAAATTATTGGAATTTGAGAAAAGGCTCTGAACATAAAGTGTATTACTTTATTACAATGATTAGTCGTTAAGTTCTTATTTAATTGTAAGCTAAGCTATATCAAAATGATTGTACTTTAATGAACACAATGTTCCATGGGCCACGGGCTCGAAAACATCATTTCAATAAATCTATGTCAATATCAGAAAGTAATTTAAATAAATGATTTTAAAAATTTCGCACCCTAATAATTATGTAATATGTAGCAAAAAAATTACTGGATATGTCTACCTGATCTGTGGATATGGTTCTATGAAATATCTTCTCTAAAGTCTCTTGTGAGGATTTAGGAATTTTCCTATGTGGGCCAAGTTATTGACTATAGGACTTCCGAGGTGGAAAACATTTCTCCTTACGCAGAAAAGAAAAGCCATTGAAAGCATTTCAGTCAAATTTATAAAGAAGGAAAGGAATGGCGATCTCCTATTGATTCAGTAGCAGAGATATTCCGTTAAAATATATTTTTGCTAGAATGCTGGTGAATATTCATTTTATGCTAAAGGAAAATGAAGCACATTATAGAGTGGTTAATCTGATTTGTATGAAAATAAGATGAACTACAAGTGAAATTCGTGATTCAAAATCCTCGTTAAAAAGTCCATAATATGCGTAAAAATAATTTCGCCCAAGTATGCAGAATTGTATGGCAAGCCGGCTCAAGGTTGAAAAGCCTAATACCATTACATAACATAGTATTAAGATATTTGTGTAGAATGAATAGTGAGGGATGTATATAGATTTACATTATCAGCAAATGTGTTACTTCCTTAGACATATATATCTTAGATCATAGAATGATTTTAACGAACGAATCACGTAGTCATTGCATTGCATAGATCTCTCCCCTATAAAAATATTTTTTGCAAACTCAAGAAAAGGTAGTTCTATCGGCCGAGTGATATCGGGTTTGGTGAATTGCTAATAATGTGACTGAACTCATGTAGCAATAAGACCTCGGCCATTTCCTCTGTACTGTCGTTTGACGCCAACTGAATAATATAACAAACTGCTGAGTGTCAGTTTTCACAGACACTTATCCAAAGCAGGCGTCAGGAAAATGCCAATCTTTAT
The DNA here is from genome assembly GCA_020055645.1 of Tomocerus qinae. NCBI lineage: Eukaryota > Metazoa > Arthropoda > Collembola > Entomobryomorpha > Tomoceridae > Tomocerus > Tomocerus qinae. The sequence goes on from CM034548.1 coordinate 33,156,872, forward strand.
GGTACTACAGTATCTGCTTGCTTCTCCTTCTAGCAACTTTAATATTATTGTAGTAGGCACAGTAAACTATTACACGGCATGCATATACATGTGAATATGCAATACAACTACTGCTTAGTTGTGTGAAATTATGATAAGTAATATGAACCCCTTGTTTTCTTTTAAGAATAAACAGCTACCGTCAACAGTTAATAAATCGTTTTGCTTAGAGATGGATTTTATGCACGTATTATTTGTCATTTACTATGATTATGACTCATGACTAGGAACAATCGTGTCATTGTACGTTGCAGCACTCAACTTATTCGGCTACTGGATCAGTTATTACGTAAGAAAAGTTGAGAATGAAAATAGATGGCCACCAAAAGTAACCATATAATATGCATAATCATTCTACATAGTGCATACCGTACAGGCGTCAATAACGTCTATCAGATATATTATATTAACAATGTATATGGAACACTAATTGGCAATCTTATTAATAAGTAGTTGATGCTAGGCTATTATTATAGGTATTTAATTATTTTCAAGTTAAGCTGTATTGCACATAGTATTAGCTGGCATTAGTAGTCCTTTGGGAAAGTTCTCTTAAGATTGACATTAGATATCCATGTAAGAGTCGTTATTAGCCGTTAGCCGTACCTCATAATATATTATTATCATATCATCATTATGATAATATGAACACTAAGTAAAAAACTTAGAAGTTGATGGAGCTTTGTTTTTCCTTTCTAAATCTGCGATCTGTATATGTCCTTTTGTATTTACTGATACTAGTATCGATTGTAGTTAATGTTATGACTTTATGTCAATTATGCCCTACTGACTCAGACTGCATCTCACCCAATCACACATTGTAATTTTTTCATATATTGAAGCTTAATATACCCTGCGACATATTATGACCAAGACTGTCCTACAATTTTAGATGGTCAGTTACTACACAAGCGAGTAGGTATTTATTTTAAGAAACATGGCCTAGAAACTTCAGGAAATCCTAATTCGTTTTTTTTCGTAGTGTTTTTAGTTTCCCAGCTTGATTATTGTAGTTTCGTTGTTTAAAGAAGAAAATCGTTGTTACAACTTACTTAATAAATGGCACGACTTAATAAATGTAGATCTTCGAATCTGTATTTCAATGCGTTGTAAGCATGTTAATATTGTATTTTGGAGTTTTCATCAAACTTTTAAGATTTTGAAGACCACTTTATTCGGAAAATCCTTTTAATATCATTTATGCATTACAGGCTGGACACCCGGACATGCCAGATCAGTCTTTGATGAAAAATTGACTACTACCAGGGTTAATGAATTTAATGATTGAATTGGTAATTTGAGAATAAGTCAACGTAAATGCTAAATAAAACATTTTTAGGACTTTCAAAAGAAATCATTTTGTCCCTAGATATAACGGGTGTGAGTCCATATACTATCCTATCTCTGCCTCTCTTTATGCTGTGTAGCAATGTGATAAGAATTATTAATCACTGAATCATTTATAGGACTCCAAAAACTTTAAAGCATACTAGCTTCAATTATTCATGAGCTAGCCTACAGTGCCGCAGCCGGGGGTGCAAGGGGGCCGGGCCTCCCCCGAAATCGAAGAAAAAAAAGGAATTTTTGCCTTAAAAATAGTATATATTTTCGCTTAAATATTGTCGGGCCACCTCCGAAATTTTTTTCTGGCTGCGGCCCTGCTAGCCTAGTAGAATCTTTTTTATGACCCGCTTTCGAGGAACATTTACTTACCCTATCCAGCCCAATGTCCAGATCTTAGATTCAAAAATAAACCGATATTAAAATATGGAAATTAATGCTACTGGTAGTACTTTCATAGTGGAATGAAACGAAATCTTTACTATTAGATAAACGTAAAGTGGAACATGCGCATGGAATTCTGAACTCATTTTGTTTTATATTTCAACAGCGTTAGGCATCAATAATTGGTCTGCTAAATAATCAACGGTCTATCGATGAAATTCGGGCCAATGCGCAGTCGCTAGAAATTTACTTATTTCAATATAAATGTTTCATAATATTTCCAGCAATCTCGACTGCGTGAAAACAGAAAAAACTTTGGTTAATGCTAATTGTATGATTGGTGCGGTATGGTGAAATTTAAAGCTTCGTTTTTGACTATACCAGTCATGCACAATTTCTAAGTTCAAACTTATTTACTGTTTTTTACCGGAAATCTTTTACCGAACTACGAGCTGTCGTCGATGGCTGAATGTACTACTGTTCATTTAAAGAAATTACATACAACATTTTTGACATGAACTGTGAACTGCAAACGGAAATTTCCTCTGCTGATACCCATTGAGAAGCAAATAAGGCACTTTTACATAATTGTAAACTTTGACCTAAACTTTGAAACTGCATTTTACTTATATCCAATAACAAGAATATAATTAAGGGTTATTTACTGTAAGTTTATGTACTTTTAATTAAGTTGATGTAATATTATTTATGTTTGGCATGGGTTCTATTCACTAGTCTATAATAAAGGTGATGAAAAGACATATTTCAATTTTCACATTTATTTTTCTAATCAACGAAGGATGAAAATTGCTACATTTCCTTGACTAGGTCTGTAGAGAAATTCCATAAGCAGAATAATTTTGTCCATAAGTCGTGTTAATGACAAATTTCTTTAATTTAAGGGCTGATTAAGTTATATATGTATTTCGGGGAACGGTGGGTTAGCTATTGTTTATGCTCACAATTTATACGGGGGGCGGGGACGGGGACGGGAACGGATTATAGCATAAAGTGTTATGTAGCTTTCCTCCGATGAATTTACAAGACCAAAGGAAAGAGTTTAAGGTTCACACTTCATACATGCTCCATGTATTATTGGCTAGGGTATTTATGCATTTAGGGCACTAAAGAACGGAGCTGAAGCCATTGTTGACTCGGTTAACGCAAAACGCTACAAGTTGCAGATATTCATGCTTTACAACCACGCACTTGTTCTCCAGATCCCAATCTTGAATCATAGAAGTCAGATTCAATCAATCAATCAACAACAATTTTCTGTCTTATTTGGATACCCGCTCCGAATTTATTATTTCTAATACATCACCGTAAAATCATCGACCAGGTACGTATCTATTAAAATTATTTTGCATAATTACTCACATCAAAATTGGTGACATGAAAAGAATTCGACAATATTCGTTGGTTAATCTTCCAATTGTCAATCTATCTATCCTTTATCTATATTATAATTATTAATTGATCATAGAATAATGGAGTTCAGTCTCCGAAGACTAAACTGGTAGGTAAAAGTAAAATTTTTGTTGACATATTAGGTTAACCAAAAAGTTAGAAACTCTGGATAAATTCATATTCTTGCATTTGCACTTACTAATTCATCGTTATTAGCATTGACAATAATCTCGGTAATCCGAAACTAAGAATCATTAAAACATTTGAGAGCGAAAACACTGTATTTTCACGAAATGGCTCATAATTTTATTGCCATTATATGTATTACAGTTCATAACTGTAGAAGTTTCTACATTTTTAATCAATAGCACAACCAAAGTACATTATTACTGAGAAATAACATGTTGCTTTGACAATGACAATTTTTATTGGATCAATCATTGGAAATCGGCGCTTGTATGTTGAATCAATGCATTTGATACTGAAGTGAAGTAGTAGATAGTAGATGCATTACTGGTCGACTATCGTACTTTTAATAGCTGGAAGAATCATATTACATTACAGCATGGTTCGTCGTAATATTATTATGTGCTTGTTAGGCGATTCTTAGGCACAATTATACAAAGCAGCAGACACCACAAAATTCATTTTGTCTTCGATTCATGTAAAAGAATGCAAAAATAACACGAAGCGAGTAGTTTATTAGATATTTCGCAGAACCGATGAAACTGAATCTCAGTGCAATAAACAACTAGCAGGTAGCAACTGGCTTAATGAAATGGTAGGTTCATATAGGTAGTGATTCTGATCCATTTAAAATATTGTGGCTTAAGTAATGTCACTAAATGGGACATAATAGTAAAGTATTTAAGACCGATAACAAACTGTACACTCTTTTTGTCAATTAACACCGTTCATCTGTAATACCAGAAGTCGTTCAGTCTCCTTAGGTCTTATCATGCATTGTACACTTAAAAAGCAACCAAAGGTGCCAATTTCGGTGTACTTATCATGGATTTTGGATTGGCTGGTGTTTACGATCATAAGTAGAATAGTTGACGTCTTTGACATTTTTGCCATCGTGAGTAAATACCTGACAAACCTTAGCTATTGCTTTTTCCCTCAGAATCTAGTCTGTAGGTGTAAGGTAAATCAAATGATTTAAAATAGTTTCATTTAGCATATAGTGCAATATTTTGTTCTCGTGCTTTCATTCATTTGTATTTATTGTATTTATTGTATTTTATTATTGTATTGTATACTTTGTACTCGTGCAACATTCAGAAACATGTTTTTTCTAGTATTATATGTATAATTAGGTATTTATTTACTAAATACACATAAATCAAAGCCTTACTTTTGAAAATAATTTTCTATCATGAATTCTTGTCATCTTGGTATGAATCAATTATAATATGGTAGTTTTCAAAATTCTACAATGTTAGCAATTTATTTCTGCAGGTATTTTTCGAAATGGCAAGTGGTAAAAGTAGCAGCCCCAAACCTGGACCGAGCAGGGGTAGAGCAGTAACTCCCCCACCTCCAAGAGCACAGACCGTTACCGTGAGACAATCTGATTTGCCTTCCTGGGGGTTAAATAACGGCGACCGTATTAACAATAGGTGGATTATTGGCAACCCAATTGGAAAAGGCTCGTTTGGAGTCGTCTATGTTTGCAAGTGCTCCGAGACTTCAGATGTATGTACCAATTTGCAATTAAAACATATATATGTCGTATGAAGGGACGGATATAATGGATCTCTCAGACTAGAGTGAGAGGGATATCTTTGATCATAATTACATGATAATTAGTAAACGGTAATAACTAGAGAGATAATACTATCATCGATTGAAGCTAGTGTAATTAGCCTAGATTTGAAATATTATTAAGATCGGACATCCTAATCAAAAAAGATATTGCAATAAAAGCCAAACTTGTAAAATTATTTTGAATAGAAAATCCTATCTTAATAATATTTCAAATCTTGGCTAATTAGACTAGCTTTAATCGATGATGATATGATAGTATCATCTCTCTAGTTATTACCGGGTACTAATTATCATGTAATTATGACCACAGATATACCCATCTGTATAGTCTGAGAGACTGATTATATCCCTCCCAATCTCTTATACCCCCAGTATACCATATATACTTCGCTATTTTGTGTTTATTTAACCTTGTAGCATTTATTTGTCAAGACAATTGTATGCTATGCTATTTTATTTTCTGATTTCTGTACAGTATTTTGCCATAAAGGTAGAAGAACGGGAAAAAAATGAAGAAAGCAATAGAACTGTAAGAAGAGAGCGAGAAGCTCTTAAAGCTATGATGGCTGTAGAAGGATTCCCTACCCTGAGGTGCTTTTTTTCAATTGACACAATTACTAACTACATAATCTTTTGTGATAATTATGAAATTGTATATTGCACAGAGACCACGGAAGAAAAGTTAATTATTACTGGAGTGTCATGACACTCCTTGGCTCGACTTTGGAATCCATGCTGAAATTATGCGGAGGACAATTCAGCTTATATACAACTGTTCATATTGCAGACCAAGTGTTAGCCAGAATTCAAAGCCTTCACGGGGAAGGTTTCATTCACCGGGACATCAAACCCGACAATTTCATGCTTGGCTTGGGAACCAACAAAAATATAGTAATCTACTGGAAATATAATTTAGTTGTTGGAAAGAATGTCAACTTATTGTTTGTCTCACCTTTCAGGTTTATATGTGTGACTTTGGATTGACAAAGCCCTATTTGGACGAAAACGGAAATCATACTCCTTTCAAGAATCAATTGCCTCTGATTGGTACAGCGAGATTCGCTTCAACTTACAACCACAAGGGTCTTGAACAAAGGTTGACATTTTATTGTAAATTCTAAATTGAATGTCAAGGTGGTACTAATCAATTTCTATTTTAACAGCCGTCGTGATGATCTAGAGTCGTGGTGGTTCATGATAGTGTATTTGCTACGCGGGACTTTACCGTGGATGATTAAACCTGGAAGGAGCAAGAAAGAGATGAGAAACAGTATCTTGACCTTGAAGATTGAGTTGACTGAAGAGTTTTTAAAAGTAAATCGATAATAATTTCATAATTCATAAAATACTAATTAATAGTTTCTGATATCCATATTTTTGTTGCGTTATAGTCATTACCGCCCCAATTTGTAACTATCCTTATATATATTCGTCAGCTGAACTTTGAGCAACCGCCGGATTATGCTATGATTAGAAGCCTATTGCGTCAAAGTATTCCTTATGGTTTCGATGAGAATGAAATCGTCTTGTTTGATTGGCAAATAAGGGGCCACTTCTCCGCCAAAACAACTTCTATTGTGTTTGCCAAAAAATGAAGAAAGGGAGAGAAAACGCCTTTGACGTTATTCAGACCAATTAAGTGGACGATGGACGTATGTCCAGATCACAGTGTTCCTTATTCATTGCTTTTGTTTTACAGATAATTTTTTGATTAATTTGTTTATAGAAAACTGAAATTTTTAATTCTAAACGAGGAGACGTGCCATTAAGGCTAAAATAATAAAATTATCTGCTACTAGGTATACTATGTCAGTAGTTTATGAAATGGTTCGATATATGTTCGACTGCCTTAAACGATAATTAATTCAACAGGATAATCTAATAAAATAAAATGAAGCTCACTACTGATATTTTAATTGAGGGAGTTACAGATCAACTTATGGATCTTCTAGATTTGGTACAATTAATTGTTTCTATCGTGCAGTCCTGTCATTCCCATGAAAGACAAACAATAATTAAAATACTGCAGTTGATGCTTACCTTTAGGAGGCCAAGCATTCTTAAACCATTTATGATATATATGTAAGACTAATTTTTAATTGAAGTACAAATAGTAAACGACATAAATGTGATTAGGTTAGATAGAATTAACTATGACGTAAAGTAGGGATTGATTTTGCTCAAATTCTATGTTTTATAAGGCCATATGAAGAAGTTGTAAATAAAATGGGAATAAATAAGTGCTGTATAGTTGATTTGAGTTTAACTTTTAATTTATTACATATTGTCCATTTAGTTAATTTTATGTTTGATATGAGCATGAACTTCTGCAGCGTAGAATAAAATAATGAAACCAGTCTTTCTTGAACAGTTTACAAACAAAAACAATGATAACAAAACAATAACTCGAACGAACTACAAGAGGAATAAGCGTCGGTACAGAAACGTATATTATATACTACTGTTAGTTGTCAACTGGATATTTAGAATAATAAGCTGCTAATTAGGAATCACATATAACAATTATAATTTAATTAGATTGAACGTTACCGTGTAAGACGGTCAGTTTACAAATTATTTATTATGCTAAAATATTAAATATAACATTTGCAATCTTTAAGTATGGACTACTTATACTATTCTAAAATAGTAGCTAAATATTAATTGCTGATGATTCGGTCGGTAAGAATTATTGCAGCGTTTTAAAAGTAGTATAGGTACCTAAATAAGTAAGTTCCGCTACTTTCATGAACAAAGACAGCTAACGAAATGCATACAAAGGTAGCTAGCTACCCACTAGCCGAATAGTAGTTATAAATAGTATTTCTATTCAATTTATAAACACATTAGTAGGTAAATAGCATCTCACTCTTTCTATATTATTTTATAAAATAAAATGATAGATAGAGCAGCCTCTTTTATCTTTAGTGTTAGCACACTTTCTACTCTCAATTACATAACAAAGTATTACCGACAACGATAAAAAATTTTCAACGTTCGAAATTAGCGGGTTAAATTACTAAAATTAACTCTATTTTAATTGCTGCTATTATAACAGTAATATCAACTCATTAAGTGCTGATTGTGTAAGTAGAATAATGAAGCATTTTCATAGTTAAAAGTTGTAGCAACATTTGTGGAAAATGCTAGTTTCTAAATTATTCTGAGGTAACTGACAATGTAACAGAAAATTTTCTTTATACGGACATTATAAAAGAGAACTTCAGGTAAGCATTTATAAAAATTAATTCCATAGTGAGCAACAGTCTATATCTAAATTGTAAATGTACACTATACAATGTTTACACATAGTGCAAATTAAAACGCACACCCTAAAGATATTAATATTGCAGATTAGTTGCTCACAGTTGTTTTCTTGAGTTGCGACGACGTAATTATTAGATTTTTCCATTCCACTCACTATCCCAATTAAAATAATTAATTTTACATTACAGCTGACAAAACATGACTTGTAAAACAACTCACAGATTATATCAAGAGAAAGTAAAAGTCACTTATTCACTAAAATATACGAAGACAATTCAACACCACGGATAGAGCTGCTTTTTCTGTACAATCGATAACTCCTCATTTGTTACAAAATTATATTTACCATTTAATTTAAGTTTAATTGTGAGTTTGTAACTCTAAGGTAGGTCAAGTAGGCAGTTGTCCACGTAACTCTATAATAAGTATATATCCCTACGTTAGTATTAATATGTTGCGCGATAAGGGTGTCGTATTAATCGATTACAGTCATGTTATACGCTGATTAAGTCTACACAGCAATCTACTTTCCCAAGAAAAAATATTTAAATGATTAATCTTGTTCCGTTCACATTTACAGCTAGTATATCTAAATTAAATTATTGAAAAAGGTACGTTTTTTGGTAACTTCTTTTCATGTGTAATTTGGAACAATAGATTTGATGTTCATTTTCAATTTACAGACAACATAGCTATTTACAAACAATTTTATAGATACAACGAAACGGAGTTGAACTGTTACATGATTAATTACATGAAGTATTATATTATACAATAGAGAAGTCGGACTATAGGATAAAGATGCCGGCAAAAGCCAAAGAGACGAGTCTGACAATAATAAGTAAGAACAGTAGTAGCAGTACAGTAGTTTAGTAGAGCAGATTCACATTGGTGGTTGTTGTTCTGTTGAAAAGACAAAATCATGTCAAATCAAATGCCTTCATTTACCAATCTTAATAAAAATACATTCGAATTTAAATCTATATAATATCTACAACTGTATAATTCAAGAATAGCTTAAATATGTTGTAACGATATTAATCTTAGTCATTCGATGTGCATTGAGCTACAGCAAAACACACAGTTCTCTCTCACATCAATCACATACAAGAAAGCAACGCTTTAGTTCAAGGCAGTTACGTAATACAGACTTACTTAGTTTACACAAATCTATTGCATTTCTAATTTAAGCTGCAGCCACTGATATTAAAGTAAATGTAAGAGAATAATGATTTCCACAAATTTAATTTCATACATAGAATTTCTAAGATCAAACAACACAACACAAAAAATACGTGTAACATTTAACAATTCATCCATGAGTACTACAGAGTACTACAGTAACTAACAATTTTTAAACACACACATATGTATGTGTGTATCTAATAGTAAATTTGTATTGCTTCAAGTCTTAGTCTGTTATTTGTCACAATAAATATATTAATAAATTATATCCATTATGAAACACAAGGTTAAGTATGTAAATGAAACTTTTGTATTACTTTGTCAACGAGCATATTCACTACGCTACCATACATCCACACTAACTAAGTTAATCACTACTACTCGTTACAGTATACTAATATTTAAGTAGAAGTTTAGTAAACTAATTTGAAGCTTTTCCACTTAAAATGTGAGGGGAAGTAGCACAAGGTCACCATTTCCCTTTTTCTTATCAATTTCATTTTTGTTTCATTATTTCTTGTTCTTATCCTTATAAGTAGCAACAAAGCAGTCAGAGTGAGAGCTTCTTTGACTTTTCTAATTAAACATTTGATTCTCTCGGTGACAAACTGGACGATGCTATTTTTTCTTCCAAATCAGCATCTTCAGACTCATACCTGTTACACATAAATCAATTCCGTCATTAAACCGTCCTTAATTAATACAATATACAATAACGAATTCCCACTCACTTCTTTAAATCCTCAGATAATCGGTTGACCAGAACGTCTCGCTGCTTCTCCAGAGATTTTAGTTCGTGAAGAATTCGTATTTCGCGAGATTTATCTTCAGGTGATTTTTGCAAATCTGGACAAACAGGGAGAAAAGTGATTAATAAAACAAAGTAATCATGGATGGAACAGTCAGATGAGAAACGTATTAGGATGTGTGCTGTGCTAAGAAAACGGAGTAGTCAGTGTCAGAGTGCCTGCTTCAGTCATTGATTACCGTCAAGTCACCAAACTACCCGGAGAGTCCAGGGATGATAATGTCTGGAAATCTCCTACTTAAATTGTCTTGGGAAATGGAAGAGCGGATTTTCGTAGCAACCCCCCTGGGTTAATTTAGGAACACTACGGTAATACATACCATTAATAAGGAGGCTTTTATCCAATTGTTCCTCAAGCCTTTCTTGTCTTTCCTCTAAATCCAATTCTTCTGCTCGAACAAGCAATTCCTTCTCAAATCGAGCCAGTCTTGTCTTCTCACGCACAAGTGTGAACCACTCCTCCATCATTTCCGCCTCATCTCGATTCTCATCATCTGAATCATTTGTTAAAAATAACTTATTGAAAAGAAATTTGTAATAAATGCCTAAATATTTGAATACGATCAACAATTACCAAGCTCTTCTCCACGTAATTTCTTTTCTATGGATACTCCTCTGGCTTCCAAATTTCTTTGTTCTGTTTCTATGGACTCAAGTTGAAGATGGATTTTATGAACTTCTCTCATTCTGTCAAAAAACAATCCAAAATTTTGCAAATAATTCATTCTAAAATAAATTAAATTGTTTATTTAAAATAGCAATTTTACCTTCTAGCGTCATTTCGTTTGGAATCAGATAGTAAATGTTTAGTAGAATTTCTTGAGGTAGGAGTAGCAACAATAGACAAAGTAGCCAAAGGGTCTTGTTTGACTCCTCCTAGCGGAGGGCTTCCGTCTAACCCGCTATCATTAAGTTTGTTCAAGTTGGCTCGACTGGATTTGAAAGGTGTAGGACTAGAAGATAATTTCTGGATGACCATCTCAGGTTGAGACAGATAGGAGATGAATCCTCTGGGGGATTTACTGGAACTGTCAAGGCCGGCGTGGGAGTGGTTGGCCGATGGAGAGGCGAGCATTTCCCTCGACTTAGAATTCCTCTTCTCTTTGCTCTGCAAAAGTTTAGGTGTGAGTTTGAAGAGGGAGAACTTATCTTTGCTGGGGGAGACTCCCGCCGAGGAGGACGTCGATGTTTGTGATTTGTCTTGACTGTCGCCATTGCCTTTGTCCATGGAGTTGGAGGCACTGGAAGAGCGACTGGTAAAGAAATCGGACACAGCTTGAATGAGGCTTCTTCTCCGGTCACGGTCTTTGGACTTTTTGAGTTTCCTCTCTGGAGAATTATTTTCAATGGTAAAATCAGGGACACTAATGCCTCGGAAGGGCTCGGACGACGGTGATTCGTCAAGCAGAGTATCAGAGCTAAGTGCTTTGGCTTTAGGCTTACAATTAGTAGATGAAGATTGCATATTAGGCATTTGTGAAGTAGCGTGCTGATTACTCATGTTATTACTACTATTATTAGGAATTAGACTGTTAAATGCGGAGGCGGAAGCAGATCGTGCAGTCGACTGTGGACTGGAGTGATGTGAATGCGACAGTGGCAACGGCATCATTGACACCACGCCCATTAACGGAGAATCTTCCACCGAGCAATTAGTACAAGAACTACTAGTACCTGGGACAGACGGAGCCAAATTTATCTCACTCATCGTATTTGACCTGGGACGACCTAGTGGAGTGTCATTCGTCCGTTCCAGCAACCAGTTCTGATCGTTTCGTATCGTCGTCGTGAAAGAGTGCGGAGAAGGATGGGCCGAGCAAGATGTTGGGCTGTGTGGTGTGAAATAATTAGGGAACGAGTCGGGAATTGTGTCCCACCCCACGCTTCGAGCTTTTTCGGGAGAAATTTTTCTTTCAGGTGTCTGATTCTTCGGAGTGATTCTCAGACGCAGTTGGACAAATTCGTCACTTACCACATCTTCCCCATTCACTGCATTTCGAGGCATCTGCTCCGCATCTTTTCGCTTCGGACTTGCACTAGAACTATTGCTATCATCATGGGGAGAGACTAAAAAGGGATTTCTTTTAATTGGGAAGTCTACATTGTGTCTAATGGACGAAGCCACTGCATCGAACACATCAGAGATTGGACGGCTCTTCGGAAGTCCTTGCTCGCATTTACTCGAGTGGTGGGAGTTGGAGTGACTACTCGTCGGAGAGGACACTCCGGCGCCTCCCACCGGCTCAAATACATCATCTTCAGCAACGCTCGCCTTTCTCCGCAATTTGTCTTTAAGATTGATGTAGTCAGTGGGACTGAGTCCCAACTCCTCGTCACTTTTCAGCCGTGCTCTTTCCCGTGCGGCTTTTCTTGCTTTCTCTCTGTCTGCCGTCGACGCTGTTTTGTAAGACTCCCATTGCTGGACGTTTGGCGTGGCAAAGCCTTTGTACACGTTCATTGATTTCCCATTAATTTGAGGAGAGCCGGTGACGAACGCTGTTAAATCAGGCATAGATCTATAGAATGACGGTGAAATACCTTTTTTGTTATTAAATGACGAAGAGGAGTCGGAATTCGGGGTTAGTGCGGGAGGTGTTACAGGCGTATACATAGGAGGGTGCACCGGCGTCGGTGGGTTAGTTGCTGACTGATATATCTTAAGGGGACTATCAAATTTGGGGAGGTCAGTGAATTTTGGCCGGTTACGAAATCGGGGTGAAGAGGTAAATACGGGTTCGTAATGCTGGGATTTGCTCGAGCGAGGTGTACCTCCGGAAGAAGTTGGAGTCCCCGTGATTTGGTTGTGAGGAATATTGTTGTCACTGGAGAACGCCGACGAGGATGAGCGTTGACTGATGTCCGCCGAAGTGGGCACCGGCTCCGCCAGAGAATCTTCTCCTGACGTCACCCCATCTACATTCGACGAAGAGTTGTGGTGGCTATGGCTCTCGTCCGTCTCCGTCGTATCCCCCTCGTGGGAATGCGATAGAATGGAATTCTGAGACGAACGCCTGGAATCTAGCTCATTTTCTTCGGATTTTGACATCACTTGTTCGGAGGAACCGGAGGCAGATGACGAAGATGCTCCCAAAGGACTCAGAGAACCACGGGACCCTTTTCTACCCTTTTCAGGACTACGCCGAATACGCCCCATCACCATAGATCGAATGAGATCACTTTGTTTCACTCGCTCTTTTTGAATTTCTTCGATTCTCCGGGCCGTGTTTGGAGATGTTGAAGATTTGTTCCCATCGAATGATTCATTTTGCAACTCGAGCACAACGGGAGAATTAGAGGAACTTGCTATAATTTTCGGAGAGAGGGGACATTTCTCGCTGTTCATCAAAAGAAGTATTTCGTCCTCCGCAGCCTTTTCCTCGTCGTAGTGACTTTCTACAGTCGGCTTTAAGGGCTCTTTCTTGCTTCCTGAATTATCACCCGGTTTTGGGGTTGTGGTGGAAGGAACTGCATAGGTCGAATACAAGTCTTTTGACTTGGTCGGGCTAGTGATTCCTTTCATTTTTCTGTAGTCCAAAGAGTCTCTCGCATTCGAAAATGGGACAACACGGTCTAAAACTGCATAGTTGTCTCTACCTTTTCCTTTGAGCACAGGATTCACCGTCTCCACAATTTTGCCCGTTTCTTTAATTTGTTTTTCTGGCTCAATATCAGCAGGTGGGGCAATTGTATTACTGAAAACAACATTCGGGGCAGCTGCACTCACAGATCCAATAGTAGGAGTACTGCTCCGGCTTGAACTATTACTGTCTGCACTATTCGGTCGGTCCTCCCCATCGTCATCATCAAATTTCGCGAGATGTAAAGCGCACTTTTTATCTTCCAACTCAAATTCTGGAGTGGAGGATTCGATATCGTCATCGTTGGCCAGCTTACAATAGCCCTGCTTCCTAGTTACATTTTCAATATTGTCTTCCGGACTACTAAGTCCGTCAACATCCATGAAAGCAAATCCTTCCAAATCTAGAGCAAGAGTCGATTTGAGTTTATTCATTTTATCCGAAGATTCTTGCTCCCGTTTCTTCCGCTCCGCTTGTTTCTTCTTCAGAGACTTTCTTTTTGGCACAGGGTCATCCGCCAGACTTCCTCCATCGACATCTCCATCCCGAACCCAATCGGATAATTCCGTCTCAAGAAACACTCCCGAGTTGAGAGAGTCTTTAGAGTCCGAGGAGCTCATCCCACAACTTTTGGACGGCTCCTCGTCCTCCTTTTGAAAATCCATCAGAATCTGGGTCTGGACACTCGTCTCACTCGACTTCTCCCGATCGCTACTCTGTTGTGTCTCCGAGTCCAGTTTAGCTCTCGGAGTGCCCACGTCCACATCGATCGAACGGGTGATTCCATACACGTCTTCTATTTCTACCCTAGGGGGCTCTCTTTTGATGCGGTCGCATTCTCCGTCCTCTTCTTCGTCAATGTCAACAATGTCACTATCATCCTGATCAGTGCCCGTCTCCGTGTCACTGTCATCGTCCAAGTCCTCTTCGTGGGGGCAAATAAGGGTTCCGACAATATCCTTACATTCTACAATGGGGGTGATCAACGGGGAGTCATTGACCACTTCCACACAGTTTCCTATCCTATTCGTATCAATAATTGTGCTTTGGCTTTCTGTCTCTGATTGACTAATCGACGGCGTGCTGTCTGACTGCGGCGGATTTCCACTTTTCTCGCCCACAGCTGCATTGGCGACCACAGGTACTAATAAATCAGGTTGCTTCTCGATTTCCTTCTCACAATCACCCTTCTCCCGCTCCTCCTCCTCCTTTCCCTTCTCCTGCCCCAGCTCCACCTGCACGAGCACAGGTGGCTTTGTCGTCCCCGCCTCGATGCTCTTCTCCAGGTTCAGTCTATTCATCGTAATTGTATTTACATCGTTCTCCGCTTTCTCTTTGGTTCCTTCATTCACAACAGATTCATTTTCATTATGAGACCATTTCCCGCGTATGTTGCTGCTGCTAACAATACCCGAATCCAAGCCAACCCCGCCACCATACACACTACCTACTACACTGTTGCTTAAAATATCAATTGACTTGGCGCTACCACCTAGAGGAGAGATACTCGGCTTATTCTTCAGCTTCTCCGCCCCATCAAGAATGGCTTGCATTGTCGCCGAATGCTTCGCCGCCGGCTGCAGCAATTTCTGCTGCTCTGATATCATATCTAACACACTACGGAATTGATTTTGAGCTGTGGGGTCTGTAGTCTTTTTCGTTCCGAGAGCGTTCAGTGGACTCACGCCGTGCAGGTACTTTTTCTTCAGTTCTAAGGACATCTTTGAGGCGAGCACTTCGGAATTTTGACGAAGCGGCACCCACTCTTTTGGCACTGCTGTCACACGGGGCAGAGGCCGCTCCGGAAATCCCATCTTCACAGGCTCCACCACTCGTTGGTTCAAGTCTTCCAACGGTGGTGGCATCATCGGAGGACGACTACTGCTCCCGCGACTCTCTTTCTTCGGAGGAGTTTGTGTATGACTCAAGGGAACTGACTCTATCAACCGCGTAACCAGCTGCTCCGGTTCATCCACCACGATTGTCGGAATCTTTCCAGGAACACTATGTGGTGGATCTTCGGCGAACTCAGAGTCTGTTTCGATTTCCGTCGTGCTCCCGCCACACTCTTCTTCCTCCTCCTCCTCTTCGTCGTCTTCCTCTTCCTCCTCTTCTTCGCAAGACCCTTCTTCCTCCGAAGCTTCACCTGATGCCACTTCCGTGTCTGAATCTGAACTCTCCCCCTCTTTTTTCTTCAAACACTCAGCATCAACTACAACAGTTCAACAAGACAACAATTTTATTTGAACAACTACAGCAAATAGTCAGCGAAACCAGAAAGATGTCGGAAACTCTTTTCAATATAACGTACCAGCTATGCCAATATTGGATTCCTTATACACTTGATTTTGTTCTTGTTTGTTGCCTTCTGGAGTGATGTCGTCGTCACTGGAATAACCCCACAAGTTCAATTAGTACAGCTAACTATATCATAACTAATACATAATATTATATCTGGACACTAATCTCTATTTCACAAATAAACGCACTATCTAACAAAATGGACACAATTTATTTACAATTTCACCCTCAACGCTCAATATTTAATTACAATAATATAGGTACTTAATTACAAGGTAAAAAACAAATGATACTTAGGAACCCCGTAATAAATCAATAAATAAATCGCTCTTGTTTATGGCGTCAATGAATTAATTATTATGCAGAGTAACAGCAGTTACTAATTAGTGGCAAATGAACTTGAACAACAGTTTAATAAATGCCAGACCTGCCTAGAAGAGAATAGCTTGATTAAGCGAGGTTATTTATTAACGGGGTTATGTAAGTATCAAACGACATACAATCAGCATGAGCAACCTACCTCAAATCAGATGCTTCATCAGAAGTATTATTATCAGCATTAGAGGCTCCAAAATTTCTGTCTGTCCACTCATCCTCATCCATTTCGCTAAGCAACTCCTCTTCGGAGGCAAAATCCACGGAATTCTCAAACTCAACTCTCTCAGGCGTAGTACCTCTTTCATCCATCTCTGACAGAATCTACCAAATCAAATAGAACCTGAGTATCTTGGCAACGCTAATAGTCTACTGGATATTATGAGAGAAACGACAATTGGACATTCATTCATCTCCTGGCAGCCATAATAACAAGTACATTACAGATATAGTAGGTGAAAGTGTGGGCGTAGGAATAATAAAGAGGTGGGCTCTGTCGCTCCTACTTATTCACAAATAAACAAGACACTACAGTAGACCATGAATTATGAATAAATAAGGGATCCAGCAAGTTGTCGCCTAAGTTATGCCAAATAGTAGCATCATTAACGGTGACAAGTACGCAGAACTCTGTCAAGTAGAGCAACCAAGGTAGTAGAGTACGAAAAGAGAGACAGGCCAAACCAAATCAATACATGAGAAATGAAACTACTTACAATGTGAAAATGAGCGAAAGAAAATGAAAAAAACTCATCGTGCAAAAGAGTCAGATTGAGACGCAGTGGTAAAGTCAAAGCCATGAAACGTCATTACATTTGCATTGCAGTCAAGTTGGTACACGACCTGTGATCACTAGAATATCGCTGATACCATAAGTAGTATGTGGCATTGAAAATCATAGTTAACATGCATTTCAACAAAGATATATTTATTTACTGCAATAAACCAATTAATGGCTGTTTACAACAGATAAGTAATAAAGTGCAGGTGAGAATTTTCAAATAAATGTCAGCTTTATATGCATATATAGATAACTACACTAGCACAGGCAACGAAATGAAATGACTTCCATTTGCAGACTCAGTATACATTGTATCATATAGAAGGTCTTCAAAAGATCAAGGAAAGAATGGAGAAAATAAGTAGAAAAAATGCAGTTCAGTTAAGATGGTTGAACAAACTCTACTTGATCGTTCGTGTTATCATTTTTGTGAACTTTTTTCCATTATTGTTATTATGTATCATTGTATACTTATTATGTATAATATCATTAATTACCTAGCTACTAAGTTGAGGAAAACAGTTTGGGCTCCCTTGGAGTATTTTATATTGACAAGTAATTAACTAACCTAGGTAAGATGTACTTATACAAATGTACACATTGCATTTCATCATATTAAGTAGTATATTACAACCAGTCCACGAAAGTATTTTCAGAAGTGTCCTTCAAGTTATGGAGTTTATAGTTTGTGAAATGGAAGAACGTGTGTGAGGCTGCAAACGGCAGCTACTGGCTCTGGTTCTTGACGATGGGAGACGTTTCCATTTATCGTATTTAAGTTCATTTTATCACATCATATTTTCCGTAGTCGTATATCGCATCATTGTAGTTTGACATCCGTATATGTACATCAGTTTACATTTTACATCGCCTAATTGGCTTAGGCACATCATTGAATCGTAAAATCATACTAGTCTACTTTATCATATATTTGCTTTGTTAAAACTCGTTTTGCCAGCAAAACAAAATCCAACTGAGAAATATGGGTCAACCTATTTCAGCGTCTTCAGGTAACCTTGTTACGTATTTAGGCACTTGGAAAATCACAATGTGGTAATGTTCTATTGTCATACCCAATAAGGAACACTTTTGATTCGTTACTTACACTTAAGTAGACCTTTCTATTTTTACATTTCTAATTTAATTTTTATTAATATATATGTGCATTGACTACTTGCATTTCACCATAACTTGCTGGAATTCCCTGGTAAGGAGGCTACACATGTTTACTATCTAATATCACTAGAATTGCATTACGTATAGGCATATCTCTTATTAATTGGACAATCATACGTAAGTAAGTAGATTACTATAGGCTTTCCCTACACTCTACTGCAAACAACAAACTAAAACAAAAATTTACAATAAAAAGCTAGCCACAGAAAGCAAAAGTAATTTCAAAATAATTTCAAAATAATTGGGATAACTACATAATTATTTAGCAATCAGATTGCTACCACCTAAAGAGTAATAGCAGAGAGGACTCATTAGAATTCCTTAAAAGAGACGTGCGGTAACATTATTGAAAGGAACGTAGACTGTGAATTGGTTTCTCATCCATCTTAAATCATACGTTGATAACAAAAACAATTGCATTGCTTCAAGTAAGACTACTAAATTGATTTAAATGTGATAAGGTATGTATAAAGCTCATATAAGGGCGCATGTAATAAGTCAGTGTGTGGGAAGAGGACTCAACATTCGAGTGTGGTTGGTGACTTGAGATGTTAAAGATATGTGTAAGTAGTCTGTATATGTGGCTGTAGTTGTGTTGTGCTGAGTGTTGCCGAGGAGCAGTAGTAGTAGTAGTGTATGTAAGTAGTAATAATAAATATAAGTAATGGTCTTGCAAGTAATTAGAGATCACATATAAGGCTCTCGATAATAAATTCTCGAATCTCAGGCGGACTCAGAAGCAAAGAGATTCCAAGCGTGATGCAAACAATAAATAGGAACATAACAGATTTGATAGGAGCTATGAAGGTGTACTCAAGGTTTAACATCTCCGCGTCTGAATATTTGTCATTGGATCTCAAAGAGAAATCACTTCTCTCATCGGCGCTCACTTTCTCACCGACCACACTGACCTGCTGAGTCGTGGCGACAACCAAACGTTTGTCTCCTGAGTATTTATTGTCTTCCAGAGTCGCGACTCCTTCTTGATCGTACTTCTTCCATCCGTTCACTCTCACATGTTGGTAGTGCGGAGTGCAGTAGAATCGCTCTCCGTATCGACCCTCTCGGTCAAACACGTAATTCCCTAGTCAGTCATCACATCACATTATCAAACAGCTCTAGATATTTCAATTTGTTTGTTAAAGAATCAACACCAACGCTGAATTCCTTGGCACACAGAGACACTCACCTACGCGTAGTGATGTATTGCAGTACTCGCATCGGAAACAATTTCGATGAAAAAACTTCCCTTCTGCGGTCATTCGCTCAACGACATAAACGCGCTCAGTGCAGAAGTGACAGGATTCTGACCCTCCTTTTTTCGGGAACTCAAAGACAGGGCGAGGAGCCTGAAAAAGATATTTATGGTCAGAAGGCCCCACGCCACGTAAAAACATTCATACTACTCTATTTCATTTCATACATTGCGTCTCATTTCATCTCTAAAATCTTGCCAAATAAAGCAATGCACGGCCTGCTATAGATTACACAAAGTGCATTGCACTGCCTATGCATCAAAAATAACTCTATATACGCCTTTCTCAACAGCACTAGGAGTAGGCATCTCAATTTATACTCACACGAACGAGTTGTGTCGTCTGCTCCTGCTTCACAAAACTAAAGTGAATGCATGCAGTCTTGTAAACCTGTACTGCGGCTATTTAGTAGAAGATTGTGTTGTTGTTGCTCTACTAAAAAGACTGACGACAATAACACGCTAACTGAAATGAACTAGTAAAGTTACTCAATCCTCCTCACTAAACGTTCCCTTCCCGACCACTTTAATTCCAAGAGTTTAAATGCACAAATGTCAGTCATGGGTTATCGTCTCGACTACAGTGAACTATGATAAATAATAATATCGCTCTCTTGCTCTAATACACCGCACAAATAGAAAACCGGAGAGATGAAAATGCTGCATTTCCGTCTACACTCCAGATTAACATTAATGCTAATGCAGCTTTTAACTTACAGTTGCCTTTGGCACGACGACCTCTGCGTCTTTCGGTCGTTCCAGTTTGTGTACCAGTTGTTCTGCCATTTGGGATACTTTGTTGCATCCTCTCTGTCCAACTTCTAATGCATTTCCTTCCTTTAGTTTATTCCCTATCTTCTTCATCGTTTCTTCAAACGTCATTTGTATCTTGTCATTATTTTTGTCGGAAGCTCCTTCCATTTTTCGCTTCATTGCCTCACGCTACATAAATAAACCAAACAATTCAGCAGAAAATAACAAACATTTTTTCAAATAAAGGTTATATCAGTCTGATTTGATAAGACAATAATTGATTCAATCATCTCATAAAAAAAGATTTGCTCTATGGAAGAAATCATAACTCACTTTATCATCAAAAGCTTCCCTTGACCATCTTGGCACTTTATCCTCCCGATCTTTCTTGACTTGGGAGTGACCTTTATTCTCGGCGATTTTTTTCTCAATTAGCTGAACGTTCCAGTCGCTCTTTTCAATTTTCCCAATGGCACGAACAAGGTCCTTAGGCTTTTTGTCTATATGTCTTGAGCCTTTAAGTTTTTCTTCTAAATCTCGAGCTAATCCTGGTACATGTTTTTCGCTGTCCGAAACTGAATGTCCACTGAGTGAAGCTCCTAACGTTGTTTTTATTTCCCGGCCCTGGTCCACACCAAAATAAACAGGCAATTAATTCCATGGATTCACCCGTTTAAGAAATAGACAAGGAAATGGACAACACAGAAAACCATTAACAAGTTATTGTTCTTGGGTTTGTCGTATTAACGTAGGTACAAATAAAAACAGCTAAACTCAGTTTATCTCAATAGCTACTACATGGGACAAATGAATGATTGATTAGTTTTTTTAGAACTTGTCTCACAAGTTATTGTCAGTGGAGCAAGTGTGCAGTCGACGAAATGTTATTACGGGGACAAAAAAACGTTGTGAACAACAACAATAGCATAAGAGAGGAGCCAGAATAAGAACAATTGATGCACGTACTTGTATGTACGCCAGACAATCATGCCATTACTACAAGACGATCATCATCAATGTTAACATTCGGTAAAACCAATCAAAAGTGGAAACAAAACAAAAACCAACCACTCGGCACTCTTTCGAGTCAACGATACAGAACTACGGGGCTTACAACAAGTTTATTCTCAAGGGTTCTAATACGGTCTTGAAAGTCTGGAGCTGTGATGCGGTAGAGAGGAAAGGTATAGTCTTCGAAAGGCTCGTCCTCCTCATTCGCATCTGTCTCATCGATCTCACCAGAACGATCATTCAGTTGCAACAACCTCATACTTTTTATAAAACGCTCAGTTTGAAACATACGATCTTGAATACGACGTCGTTGCCGGTCTACTTTGTTTCTCTCTATTTCTTGTCGACGTCTTTCACGTTCCTCTCTGTCGAGAGGCTGCACCGGACTCACAGAACGCTTCTCAAAGAAGCCATAAGTGTTAAATGAGGGTTTTAAAAAAGGCCCACTAGAACTACTCACCGAAGCACCTCTTGAGCGCTCGTCGCTCCGTCGTTTCTTGTGTCTGCGGGAAGTTTCGCTGTCTCCATCCCGACTCTCTCGCCCAGACGATGACATTCGGTTACGACGGCTAATGGGTTTCGCTAAACACAACACATCTCATTAGATAATTTATATGGATCGCTGAGCTGAGCGCACTTCTATTCCAGCAGATTAAGTGTGAAGAGCACTTACCCGAGCCGTGTTTGACCACCACTGCAGGACGTACATTATATTTAGGATGACTATGACTAGATCGTTGTTCCTGCTCGTCTAATTCGTCGTTACTCTCCTAAGAAACGCAAACACATCAAAAATTACTACTCGCTCACGTCCAACACTCTTGGCAAATTCACAAATCCATACAAAAAATAGGCTTACCACTCTAGGGTATTTAATTTGTGGGATTTCTCCTCTAAAAATTTCGTATATTTGTGAGAGATAAGCAACAAGACTGAGAAAATCTGAAGATGGGCACTGGACCGAATCAAATCCACTCATAACCTAGAAAGAGAAATAAGAGTAAATCACATCAGTTTCATTTCCCAACATTTCACAATTACAAAACCTCCATCAAAAAAGGTCTTACGTGTGTCAAACCATACTCTTCGTGGAGTAAGTCAAAAGCAGCTTGATTTCGAAAAGCTGCAGTGTCCAATGGGTCAACATTCTCTTCGGAAGGTAAGGGAAACTCAATGAGATCGGGACGGAAACGATGAATAATAGCTGAAAGCACATCACCTCGAACAAAGGCATCACGAACATCACTTACTTCCAATCCATAGCACATAACTTGGTCCCTGAGCCAGCTGAGCAATGAATCAACCGCTATCACAGAATCTGCACATCCCAACAAAACCATTCAGAAAATAATTAATAATATTTCTCTTCAAAAAACGTGGCTTATTAAAGGAAATGGTCAGCCAACAACGGACACGTTGTTATTCATTGATACTTGTAATGAAACGTCTTCTCATCCTCACCATCACCCAAACTAACTATCACCCTACATTTAAACATATTCATTTGTCTGCAAATGATAATGCCATTGTGTTCTAAGTGCACAAAAAATTTTGATTGCCTCCATAAAAAATGAAATTGGCAGATTAATACAATTTCTTCGTCGAGAGAAACTATATAGGTCGGCAGGCATTAAATATTTTCAGTCTCTATATGCTTATCGCACTGACTATAAACACGCTGCATTAAAATGCAATATTAGGTCTGCATAGAATAGATTTGGTCATTGCCGACATGAAAGCTGTTTGGTAGGTGATGGAGCATCGCAGAACAAGTATATCAAGAACATAAAAGGAAGTATAAATGAACTGAAGCAAGGAATGGATAAAAGGAAAGAAAAAAGGCCTACCCCGCCGTCTCTTTTTCGAAACTTTCTCCACTTCCATCTGCTGGTCGAGTGTGCCGTCAACAACATCGGGTATTTTTTCATCCGTATCGTAAAGAGACTTGACTTGAAAGGGCATGACAACTCTTAAGTTAAGATTTGGGTACCTTGAATGAGGATCTATTGTATAGCCCATGTGTTCTTTGTTTAAGTTTTCGGGAGTGGTTTGACCCAGTAAGCGGTAAATTGATTCTCTCTCAGCAATCACTTCTAGCATTGACTTAATCCCACTTGTCCAACTTCTCAACATCCAGCAAGCATCAAAGGAGCTCAGAAATCCTCTCGCACAACCAGAACCAGTTGGCCAAAACGGCTGTTTGATAGACAGTCAATGAAAAACATTATAATTACTCCATGGATTAACATACTACCTCCTACGACTTCACAATACACACATCACCATTCAGAAACCTTAGACTCTGACTGAATTCTATTTAAAGCTCCAACGAAATCCTGAGTCCCGCAAAATTTAATTATTATGTAATTTAATACATCAAAGTCGCAAAAGGAATTGCGGTTAGAAACTGCCCCGAGGCAGATGACTTTCTTGGCAAACATGAAAAGAAGATTATGTATGCTTTAAGAATGGGGAAAGTACATACTTCTAATAAGCTGTCACCGACAAGTGTCATGAGCAGTCTGTGACCTTTGCGCTGTACCACCCGGCAAGCATTTTCCGCAGCGTACATCGCAGTGAAATCAAACATTGCAACATCCGGCTGACCATAATGGTTAACAGCAAACTCTAAGTTTGGTAATTGATTTTCTGTGGAGAATCTGGCAGCTTCCAAAGCATAGTACATCAGGGCTTCACTGCTGATATTTTCATGAGAGAGGAGTCTGGCCGTGTCAGCGTGATCCTGCATAATAATAGAAGTTATCAGCTATTTACTACACACGCATATTAGCATATAAGTATTTGTCTCCCATAGGTAGGTAAATAAGTACAGCTACTTGTGTATGTACAAATATGTGAGCCGCCGTGCATGGAAAAGAGACATGAGAACGTAACGCAACCAAATGAACTCACCGAGTAAACATAAATGTTCCTACAGAACTATAAAACGTGTATCACCCTAATCTGACTGTACTCTACGTTCTCCACTCAACAATTCAAAACGCAATAAATAATAAACTCCCGCTCGTAAAACTTAATTGCATGAGTTATGGCTGCGAAGAGTGTCATTTGATTACCCTTTAGTACATTACATGTGTAAATAATGACAACATATAATCACAAGTTATTATTATTAATTTTTACATACGAGGTGTGAATAGTGTCGATGCAATTTAAAATCTGTCTGCACGCAAATCTCATACGACACTGATAATAAGTATATACTCTTACATGAATACTTACTACATACTATCTATAGTTAATAGTTTCACGGTTCACCCATAATAATAAACTTTTCATTGCCTGCATACGTTCTCACGTCACTCTACTTTTTAATGGATGACTGCATAATAAAATGATAGGAGAGCAAGGGAAATCATACTTGGAGGAGGACGCCTTTGCTCAGGAGACTTTGCTTCTTGGCAGTCATGACAAAGTAATGAGTTTCATCTTTGTAGTACACTATGTTCTCCAAATCAATGCCGGTAGCTTCATTGAGATCTTGAAAAAATTTCTGGTTAAAAATATAACTGACTCCACTGATCTCTTTAACTCGCGCTTCGGCTTCCGTGTGTTTATTTATGAAATTGGCTGTGATGGCAATTGCCAGTTTCGCTCGTAATGCTTTTCTCTTGAAGCCATCCAAAGTATTCCGTCGCCCGTCTGCGCCAATGAGAACATCGAAATTATAGTGACAGACCGGATGATCTGCCGGTGACGTAATGGCTCTCCAGCCTTCATTTTCAGTGGCTTCTCGCAATCCCTCGAAACCCACACCCTCGTGAATCTCCACGCCGAGGAGCAGAGCCACTTTCAGTAGGATGCATTGCAGCTGACGAATACTGATATGATCTATAGAGCCTGCACAGAATTTCCCGTAGAATTTCTTAGCTCCCAAAGCCTTCAAGTCCGTGATCACAAACGGCCACAAATGTAGAACATTGTTACGCGAAAATCTGTCCCTTTTTTCAACTAGGACAACTTTGGCTCCCAACAGTTGAGCTTCGATCGCTGCACGGAGACCACAAGGCCCAGCTCCAATAATCAACACCTACACACAAAGAGTCACTGACATTATTACATTATCAATCTTTGCTGAGCTGTGAATGACTCGGAAACTGTCAGTCTTAATCCTACACATAAATATATCATCCTTTCCGTCCCCACTTGTCAATACTAAATAAAACAATACTCACTCACCCAAGACACATTATATAGTATACAAATAGAATCTTTATTAACGTACCCGAGTTCCATAGCACGCCTTCCCTCTTGAATAGCATTTATGAGAAGCTCTTTTCTCAAATTTTGACCATAATCCTTGAGCTCGCCAAGACGATAATTTGGCCTGTAAATTTTACATTAGGTGAGTACATACATAACACTTTTGTCTATAGCGTGTTGAAACAATGAAATGCCAAAGAATTGACGCAGACAAACATGCGCCTAATAATAGCAGAGTTATTACTTATAAGTACAAGTCTGGAGTCGCTCGCTCGCTGTACTGTCAATGTCATGCATAGAGAGACAAGATGCAAGTTAGTTATCACGAGTGCATTAGCAAAAACGTTTCATGCGTTAAGAAGCAGCTAGGCGCAAATAACAAAGTATGACGTAGACATTTAGCCTCAAATAAACTGGAAAGAGATGCACGGAACGCAAGCGAGGTGATATCTACTAATCTAAAGTCTTTGCATGTTGGGTCTGGCTTAGGATTAAGAAATAGCAGACGAGCTCTGTCTAAAAAATGTATTTCGCCAGACTCTTGTAAACAAAGTGGCTCTCTACGCAAAGACTCAGCGGGGAGTGAAAAAGCGTTGGTGTCCCCGTTCAATTCAATTTTCAATTCAAAGAGTTGAGGCAAAGGCAAATAAACGAGTAAGTAAATAAGTTGCCAACCTTGAGTCGAGGATAAAAGTCTGGAAAATGTGTAGGTTTGATTCGGAGGACACTACAAAGGTGACGATATTGACTTAGGATCGCTTTCAAAGTATTGGCACTGCAGAATTTGTCAAAGATATCGGAAGCGAGTGCAGACTCGGGGGACACGACTCTCCGAGGATCCATTTTTGTCGATTGTCAACTAGCGTCCCTCAATCCGTCTTTTCTGACCCCACCAAAAGAAGAATTTCGATGAGACGAGTCGAGGAGAGTCGAGTCGCTCAAATTAATACGAAGATTTAGTCGACGCCTGCACAAGTTTCCCTTGTCATCCTCCTCATATCTCCGCCTGGGTCTCAAGTCCGTCCTCCTCCGCCAATCTTCTTGATGGCTCGCTCAAATTAGCAGGAACGCGAGCAGAGCCACCAATCTCTTTTTCCCGTCTCCTCTTCCCTCTCCTCCGCCAATTTCTAGAACAAAACAAACCACAATAATGAACACTCATTTAAACAATACGATTTTTACAGTCATCTTAATAACAAAGTGCGCGACAAACATAATTATAGGGCAAAGGCCACAGTAAATTACATTTCATCCTGTCCTTTACATAACGCAGTCACTCACTCACTAAATACATGTCAAGCTACACTCTTGTTGCAAGTTGTGAAGAGGATTAGATTGCACTTAGCGCACCATCCAATTCTGCTGAGTTACTTTACAGACCTCTCTAATACTTCAAAGGAAAAGAATGCAGAATCATTTTTACAGAGTCATCAGATCAGAACGTCAATGGCCACGGCCAGGGTCCGGGCCCACACACAAAATATACCTCTGGGTATTCACCATGTCCATATAATATTGAACTTGTGCAGTACGTAGACCTACATCTACAATCCTCGACGACGCTCTCCATCCATCCACGCCTGCATCATACTCACTTTACTCACCTCTACATACCAATCAACTTCTCCAACCAACTACTACATTTTTTATGCATACCAAATCCAAGTCTCAAATGTGAATTACTGTTTCTGGCTCTCTTTTCATCAACAACAACAACGCAGAGTAAATACGCAAATCAACAAAAATCTTTTCTTGGCATAATATCATATCCTACATCTAATTCTACTATGTATATACTAATAACATAGCACTACTTACTTATTCATACATTATATGCGCCTCTTGTTCTAGTAAATATTTCATTTGTTCTATCCTCTCCGTTTCACTCTGATAACAATGACTCAAGCAAAAAATTGTCAGGTTTAAAATACTTGTTTTATTACGACCCTCACACAACTGACAGAGACTTATACAATTTATCTCTCGGCCTTCTCCCTATACTTTCCTACACAAAAGAAATCTGATGCTTGAAAGTTATACGATCATGATTTACTATTCACTCTTTCGCCATTCTCAATACTCTCTCCTCCACCTGAAATATGCAGACTCGCAAAACTCGCAAAAAACTTCTTTTTTACACAGAATTGGCAAACCAAGAAAACTTTAGTTTTCTGTGGCACTAATTAGTACCTACGACTAAAATTACTTAATACATATAATTGATCCATTCATACTAGACTCAAAGATCCAATGGATTAATACTATTCGTGTCTACCTATATATCTTATGACATCAGTACACATTCAGACGAAACAGAAAACATGCAATTTACTAACAACCCTGTCAAATGGATATTTCAACATAATAGAAGGTCAGGCTTTGCCGGTGAGCCATAATTATCTGTCTGAGAGGAAATGACCTCTTTCAAAGTAAATTTCCACTGGAAACAAACGCATTTATGTGTGAATGTTTTGTAGGTGTGGTGCCAACGAAACTTGGTGTTTGTTCAATAATTTGTAAAACAACGTGGACGTGAATGATTTATGCACTTAATGTATCGAATCCCATACAAATATAAAATCCATATAATGGACTCGTCTATTTTGCCTGTCAGGGGAGCCTCATAATATTATAACTATAGCCCAGGAGTTTATCCAACGTAGAGAGAGAATGTATTACACAGAATCTAATTTCAAAGCCAAGGTTGTCAAATGCCTGTGGGCCTATTCTCTCCTGTCAGTTTTCCGTACAATCGCTATCGGGCTATATATCTGCTAACTATACGAAAACAATGAGGCTAACATTATTGTCAACGATTAGCAAGGCGTTTATGTGGTGTAATACTAATATACATTTCAGCTTGCATATAGTAACATATTATTTCAAATTTTGAGATATAACGGTACACACCATACAGTGCAAGAGATTGGGAAAAGTTGTAATAGAAAAGCTGTTCTATAACCAAATGAATCAATTTCGTAGCCCAAAATATTATAGAAATTCTTCAGGAATAATAATTAATACATGTACGTACACGGGTTTCCAGATTAATGCGTATAAACGAAGCAACTCTGGCACAACTCCTTAAAAAATTGAAACCTTATGCTAAACATAACGCATCACTGCATATCGGAAACAAATAGTTTTACAGTGAGTCCAAATAGATTAATGTGTATAAAAACGATCGTGACGATAGGAAGGGGCGGATTTTACTCCAAATACATGACAGTGACATTAGTTATTGGTGCGATGCTCCATGCGCACGAATAATATACAGATTACAAGAGTCTGGAGAGATGTAAAAAAAATCCGAGTTAGTGAAATTTAGTTCTTTCTGTCTATTAAAATTCTCTTGGCGTCCGTCGTTCGTATGACTAATAAAAATTGACCAAATAATATTTTGGGCTCGTCTGTGACTCACAAAGTTGTCAGTAGACAGTATAAACATAAAGGCGCATCCCACATTCTCATATCCTGTAGTATTGAGTGCATTGTAATGCACTCTCCAAAAGTATATATCCATAATCCAAACTACTTAGATATATACCTAGAATAGATAACTGCTTGCCAACACCAAAGGAGACCACGCACGCACATAGAGTACACACATTATTCTGAATTATGTAGGTGCACATCCCAGCTATAAACTTTGGCACAAGAGTCTCATATAAAAAGAGTATACTTATTTATAAGTATAGGTACACTATTGACTTCCTCTCCCTGCCTTCCTACAACAACGTTCAACAATGTTACAATTACAATGCTCTTCACCTTATGACAAGATACATGATTGTATACTACTGCTGTATCACAATGAGACTCGGCTCTGTGAGATTGAATGTTGGTTGATCCCATATTATTATTATATTGAGTGAGGATGACTGACTGCCTGGACTGATGAACTGATTGTACTTTTTCTGATTGTGACTGAGCGAATGAGTAGGTTTTACGATTAGTGTTACTGTCCCTCATTATTATTTGCAGTCATTGTTGCGGAGTTAGTTCATCCAGAGCTACGATTTACTCTTTCTATCTCACTAATAAAAATACCATTCCCATCATAACTAAACTAGGAGGATATTTAAACTGCATTTATACACCAATAGTTCTTTATGCAATTTTAACAGATGAATATTAATAGAGTGACAAAAAGTCATTTTACCCGCAACTAAATTGAAAATAAAAACTCGCAAGAAAATACGGTATAGAAATATCAAAATCATTAAGTAGTACAAAGAAGGTAGTACATCCTCCAAAAGTAGTCCCTGATAAAATAATTACTATCCCCTCTTTTAGAAATTATTATTAATAACATCACATCCACAAAAAAATTGTGATATTAATATTGTTCTAACACTTTTATTTAATCCACTTCCTATAAGTTTGTACATGAATGTAATGCGTAAGGAAGAAGAAGGGAAGTATAATCACATAACGCAAAACGTATTATATTATTCTATATTTATATTGCCATTAGATTACAAAGTGCAGCTCTCTCTTGTAACTGTATAAAAGTTATTTGAAATTTTTTACTGACTTCTCTGCTCTGTTATTTCATTCCTCCTTGTCAGTGAATCATTACATTTACACTCTGCTATTCACTCGTAGTTGTAAATACTTTTGAATGGCAAGGCAATTCACGTTACGAGGCTGTCTGTCTTTCTCCATCCAATATAGTAATTGTGTTGCACAGCCCAACATGTCTCGATACACACATAACAACACTAATAGGTAATCCTATACGTAGTAGTAGTACGAGGCTACGGGTACAAGTTGGAAGTGCAGACACAAACAGTCTATAGAGAGAAATTCATGACATCCGGCCATTGACTGATCCGGTCAAAGAATTACACTACCCTAGACATTGCTAAACATTACTAAATAGGACTGTATTATGCAGTATAGTCTTCTGTATAGACAGGGTATGTCACTATTCTTTGCCATTCTCTCAAACTACTCTGCCACTATCTCTCTCCATACAAAGCCAAATCTATGCAGACTGATTGCGGAAGAATTATGAGCAAATGACTTTTGCATAGAAAACATTATATAGTTTCGAGGACGGATTCTTATAGATCTCCTATATGGAATTAGTTTATATATCTATCTGAGCTACGTATGCTTCGTTGGTTTAACTCATCATTACCAACAATGGGAAATCACAGCTGAAGGAACGGAAAGACAGTTTGTATTTATAAATCTATATATAAGGCGCTATTGTCACTATTTTATTTAGTTAAGCCCTAAAGACAACTATTCAGCGTCCTCACCTTCTTACTATACTATGACACAGTACTTTGCACAATCTCTTCCTCATTAAATCCCTACATGCCCAAGACGCTACACAACTTACATTTTTCAAACACGACACTAAAACCATGTTATTTGTTGTACACAAATAAAATTTATGTACACAATATCTAATACGAAACATGTTATACAAATAGCAACTAATGTTATCTTTCCTTAGTTCCTACTAACGTATAAATTTACAAATTCTTAGTATTTACAATGTTTCATTTTCATTTACCAGTTTATTTCAAAGCCGTCTCGCCGAATGGCGATCCTGCTTCTTTATTACCACAATAATGTTACACTGCACGAAAAGGATGAGCAAGCTCGTCGTTTCCTTCAAATGCTTATTACAGATAGGTACTTTTTTGGTAGGTATTGGCAAGACACGCACACAATGGAAATAAAGTCAGGAAATCTAATGAATAAATTTAATTCATAGTTAGTAGATAGGTACATTGCCATAATTATTTATAATTTGTGTGTTTTTATACACATATCTCTTTACATTGCAATTACAACAACATCTGGTACAAGACATTCCTTGTAAAACTGTCTTGTACAGAAATTCATTTTGTCTCATAACTCTAATCTTGAGTAATTCTACAATTCTAATAATATTATTTACTATTCTTCCACATTTTATGAGTCGTCAAATTGACATCCTTAGCATTCTCAAACACTTTCTTAAACCATTGTATTGTCTTCTAATGAAAGCTTTCGCATCTACCCATTTTGATTAGTCTTCCATAATAAGTTTCGTAATTATAATCTGATAGCATCAGGAAATTAAATGAATTTATTTTCCACATAGGTACGTGACTATTCAACCATTGTTAAAGTGAGTCTCCTACCAGAGTCTCACACTGTACTGTAATGAGAATGAGAATTTACCTATCTTTATTACAACAATCACAACAAAATTGGGTTCGTTTCAATTTCACCAAGCTCAAACAGACAAGTTTATTGATCATAATAACAGCAGTGGAAGTTGAAACCACAACAACTCTCAAGTGACTATACAACAACAACAAAGTAAAGTTGCTTGGGTTCAAATGAGAAGATATTATTATTACGGCACTTCGGCATTTCTCTTTGCTAGTCGATCCTGCAGTAAACACACGGCTTGTCATGATGTTTCTATCTCAACATCACACAAATTGATCAACTTTTATTAGTATTTGCTTGCATTAAAGTAATACGCAAGTTTATAATGAAACTAATGATAATGTTACTTTATTGACTTAAGCTTTATGTATAAGGCCATCAATCAATCACTTATCATTACGATACACGATAGGCCTATTTGTTCACAATTAGTTTCCATATCAAATTAATTGCATTTCCCTTCTTCACTTTTATGCACACATTCTCAACTTGTCCTATTCACCTTCTTTATTATTGATTAAAATATACTCCTTCAAAATATCCAACCACGCGAGCAGAAACCTAGACTTAGAAATAGAATATCTTTTCTAAACCATTCACTACATACTTGACGACGATTTAGAAGATAATACAAATTCATTGAACCGAAAAGAAATAATCAGAGCAAATGTACTCCATTCTATTGCTGTCAATGCCAATATGCTACAAGTTGTAGGCTACAACTACAAGATTTCCCTAAATCTTCGCTACAATCTTGTATTTCAGGTATATTTCATGTCTTATCCAGAATGTCTAACTCATTCCTCAACGTCTATAAAAAAGTCCCGCTCCAAAAACACATAATTTTTTAGACATTTAACTCATATTACAGTTTTAGCCAGCGAAATATGTTACCTGTCAATCTATTCAATCTATATAAATGCAAACCGTGTCATTTTACTCGACACAAGGTACATGGCACAATTAATTAGGTATTTTGGCCTTTAAGATATAATAGCGTTGGAACATTCAGTTTATACGCAGTATAAAGTCGAAAATCCTATTAATAGTTCTTAAATAATTACAATAATTGCAAATGAGAATTAACTTTAGCTCCCACAGTCAGGTTGACGACAGCAAAAGACATGGGTATAATTTTTATTTTATAAAACTTCTGGCAACTAGAGTAGAACTATGTAACTAGTAAGTATCACTGGTGGGAGAAGCTTTTAGTTTACGCAAAGATAAAGTGATAGTTACTTAGTCCTACTAAAATCCCAGCTTTGCGGCTGCTGTTCTATGACCTTTTATTCCAGCAGGAGCAGAATCACCATTGGTGAGCGTATTGAAGAACAACATAAACTGGAAGTTGAGTAAGTAAGTAACTAAGTGTAGAAGAAACTTGGATCGTGAGATATAATAACAGAGAAAAGCAGAAATTGGGAATAGTCGACGGTATAAATGTTTTGATAATTCAAATGCAACTGAAAAGTTTGTCATGTCTTGGCCACGGTTTGAGACACGACATGGATAAACTAAACTAGCTAGACACAGAAAACTTGATTTTTCTCACCATTATCATCAATCAATGATGAGATTTGATTACCCACTAGTTTCGGTTGGGTAGGTTGGCGCTGTGTGTGCTAAAAGCACAGGGCACATTTAGTACTAATGTCAATAAAAGAGGCAGGTGAACGAGGAGTTGACTACTAAATAGTACGATATAAAATTAACGGCCAGTTAATCCTTTATCTTTCTAGCTAACGTACCAAACGACCAAAAAACATAAATATGTGAAGTATTTGACCCTCTTTCTTTCTTTACAGTTACGAAAAGTTTATAACTCTAGATTATACACATTTTGCTCACCTGAATATCATATCATTGGACTCACGTTCCTGCAGCACAACTAACACCAAGTCGACTCTCTCAATTTGCTACTTACGTAGCCCGCTACTAATCATGTCAAAAATTATATTCCCCCTTTATTCAGTCATCCATTCTTTATTAACTTCTCAACTGTTCATTAACTTTACCTCCATCGCTCTACCGTTTCGCGTTTACATAAAACTTTTCAGATGTGAAATAACTTACTTATGCGTCTAGGAAATTTTAGACATAAGATTTAATCATTTTATGTGTAGATAATAACATAACAGCCAGAAGAAACCCTTACGTTGATCATATTATGTACCTTGTGCCAATAAACTACTAAATAGACCCTTTAATAAAATATTTGCCAAACCCAAAACATATATCCGATCCCTACAAAACAACAAAATACTCAGGAAATATATTAATTATTCAAGACCATCTAATTACTGTAATCATCTGCTTTGTGGTAGGGTCAGTAATATACTTATTTGAGTTATAATGATATTATCAAGGTTTTGATAAGCCCACCGCAGCAACGAGAAACACATTTCATTTAGGTAGTCATAACAAAGAAAATGAAATTGTACTACTGACCTTTAGACCTAATAGAACCTTGCAAGTAAATAATATCAAAAACAAATGTAAATACCGTACACATTTAGTATGTCAAACTTAACCTATCTTTCACAATACAATTGCATTTTTGTTCACTTGTCAAATTTGGCAAGCGGCTACATCATTTAATTATCAATGTGTACCGATGCGAATATTCAATTGTAAATCTATATTTTTACCTTTATCATTTAACTACCCATATTAAAATCCAAGCCATATTAGTTAATAATATTCAACCTTTGTCCTGAAGCTCGTATAGAAATATAGATAATTAAAAACGAGAAAGATAACATGCATTTGCATTATTATCTTAACAGGTACACAAATACCTCCAAACGACCAACAATACAAGTTATACACTCAATGGTTCGGCTCTTCTCTACCCATTGCCACTTTTTTGCATTGATTCCCAATTTACATAAGGGAAATTGTTTACCATGTATGAAAGTTTATGCATACACCATTGATTGTATAAAGAAGAATTCTCTTGGACGTGATCCCTACTTCAGAAAGTGTACCAGGCAAGCAAGGCAACTACTAACACCTGTACTACTACTCTACTACATTCATTATCAGTTACACCGCACCAACTACCAAGGTAATATACCTATAGTGCCTTTAATGCAAATATTAGCACACACACACATTACATATATGTACTATCACTATATATATACCAACTAGTACTACTCCCTACTATAGATAGGTAGAGAGATGTAAAACTTAAAACTACTCATTAATTACAGCGTTGCATGCAGAAGTAATCTTCTGTAGCAGTGCAGTGCGTCTGTATTCTTCGTGTCCTAATAGTAAATACTGTAGTTAGTTGATTTACTAGATGATTTAGAGGCTACTTGCTAAACCGATCCCAAACACCTACTTACCTACTAAAGTACAACAGAAGAAAACAATATTGTTATACAGACTACTAGACCCAAACTAAACCAAACTTATTTATTTTACTTGCACTTAACATTTTTAAACCCTCTCACTCCCATCTCACTTGCTAATAACCATCCTTACGTCCAACAAACTGCATCTCTCAATGAAACGTCAGTTTTTTTAGTTAGTTAGATGCTCTATGTCGATATGAGACTATTATAGTATCTCTACTAAAAAGAACTCGTAATTGTAGTTCAGTGGTATTAGTAGTTCCTGCAATTACGAGACAGATAACAACTCGTATTTACGTGCGGCAGAAGATGAATAATGTAATTAAGACGAGCTAACTACGTAAACACTCTAAAGACGCTAAAAGTCGGAGGCCACTATCTTTTCCTACATTGTGCTTTATGATTAGCAAAAATTATAGTCATACCAAACACGAGCCGTCCATTTTTTATGAATTCTAAACCACACTCATACAACTAAACCAAACTGAACATTGTAATTATCCTGCTAAATAGCATACGATTAACTTCATTGAATATAAAACTTCCTGCACTCTATTACTATGTATCTGCAATTGACAGTTGACTTCATCAAGTTCAACAAGTAGTCATTTTGTCTTGTACTACATATTGATGTCTACAAACAACAATGACAACTATCATGCTAGTGTCTCTGATGGAATGACAAACCTGACAATAAGTTCATGCACCTAAACACTTAGCATTTTTGTAGGTGAAAGTACAAGAGAGATTGTATTTTTTATATTTAAATAAAATATATCAACACAATTCATACACTATATTCACTATAATATTACGAAATAAAGGCATTTAAAATTTTGACACGTAGTAAGCAAATAGTAGTAGGAAAGTAAAAAGTAGTATAAAACTTGTAGTCTAACTTGTCCAACTATATTTTTATTATATCTTATGCCATTAGGGACAGCCACAAGACTTGGATAGAATTTTTGATTTTGTGAGTCTATCCAAAAAGTTTTACAACATACAGCATACGGAACTATGGCGGAATTACTACTCTGTCTTTTAGATGATAACTCTACATTATACCATGTTACTATAATGTAGTACAATTACTATAATAATATATGTATCTTAAGAATAGCGGAAACCAGAGACAAATTGAATTAACAAGTAAATAGACAAGTAAAGTCCTTTAGGGATCAAGAGTTACTTAGCGTTTGCAACTGTTATAACAACAACATGTATGTATATCTATGAAAATATTTTATAGATATTAATGGAGGTTTTGGCTTAATAGCCAATTTAAACATGAGTTTTATTTTAGTCCGCAATAAAACAATAAAGGCTACAATATTAACGACGAATTGTACGTAAGTACTAAAGGCCGTTTTAGTAAAATGATTTTTACTTCTCGTCGTATAGAATGAAGTTGGTAAGTATTAACAGTGGTTAAAGCCAACAATCAGAAGATAAACTAAGACAACAGAAAAATAAAACTTGCTAGAGATACTTATAAGATACCTAGCTAAATACTTATTATGTACTCAACTTTCAGTTCGTTTAGTTCACTCAGAGTGGGATTGAAATGAAACACATCTCACTCTCTTCCACATTTTTTTGTTTTACCCAACTAAAAAATTGTAGTATATATTTTACTAAATAGGAACAATTTGTTTTGCCGAGTTAAAAGCTGCAGTTAATAATACTTACCACCATGAAACAGATTTTATCAACTTTTCCCTTGTCAGATAACAAGTTAACAATTCCATGCTATAGTTACTCACTTCCAATAATAAAACATTTTTCTGACTACTGCATTCTATTCTATTTACAATTTTCAACGAGTGGCTAAGTGTTATACTCCCATCGCCACACATTAAATAAAATAACGTATTATTATTATTATTACAAGTATTTGCTTTGCTTTGGCACCTACAAGACCTGGCTATGCTATCTTGCATTTGTTTGCTGCTTTCCTTTATTCAGCCACGCTACACCCTTACACTTGATTGTAAAAGCAACTATTACTATACACAACTCCTGTAGAGGTAACGCACAACTACACCTAAAAATGCTTTTTAATTCATGCTTTAAAAGCACGTTGATCATAGTACACTAAGGATTTAGTCTCATATGAGTAGCAACACTAATATATAAATATAATATACGATACAGATAAGCCCTATTTTATTCTCCGTGTCTTTTTCATGTATGTAATGCTCTTTTACACAGATAAGGCAACTTCGTTTGGCCTGTTGACGTGATACTGAGTGGGTTAGTCAAGTCAACAGTGACTCACAGTTACAAAACGAATTCATGTATACTAACTAACCTATCAACAACGTCAAACCCGAAGGAATCTCACTCTCCTTATTTAAATCTCCCTAGGAATTCCCATTTTATTAAGAAAGGCATGAAATATTCTGAAAAATAAATTATACATCATGCATATAGGGATATCGATTAACTCGTAGTTGTCTGTCACTCCAATTCATTCTATTTACATCATATCCAATTTTAATTTTACTCCTCGTTGGACACAATCAAATCAACTGCTACTGACATACATACATACGAATTGCTTATGTAGATAGAAGTGTAATTAGTGGGCCCAAGAGAAGAGCAGTAAACAACCACTTTAGCATACATGAATGAATTCTCACATTTCAGCAGAATATTAACTCGGTGGAATTGATTTAGCTACATATTATGTACTACCTCGTACACTAAAACTTATCTACGTTGTGCATTCACCTACCGATGGTATCTACTTATGCGT
Source organism: Tomocerus qinae (assembly GCA_020055645.1). Taxonomy (NCBI): domain Eukaryota; kingdom Metazoa; phylum Arthropoda; class Collembola; order Entomobryomorpha; family Tomoceridae; genus Tomocerus; species Tomocerus qinae. The sequence continues at coordinate 33,194,830 of CM034548.1, forward strand.
AGCAATCGCAAGTTTTGTGAGACTACAGAAACTAACTCTGAGTTTCAATTCTCAAGTCGCAGCAAAATACATCTCATCATGAGCTATACAAACCAAATAGAATATTATTAGCCAAGAATCCTTAGGATTTATAAATTTATATCACAGTAGCTAGGACTTGAATCGAGAGAGTGTCGGGTTCATAACCAACGATAATAAGTAACATAGAGTCAGTACAAACTAATTTCCGTGAAATCTATAGATGCCAAGTTGAGAGCTTTTTATCTGGGTTTTAGAGCTGTGGCAGCATGATTCTCGGGCTGTAAGTAATTGGGAGAAACACGTGTAAACCCTTAGAAAAGCAATATAATCTAACTGTAACTTCACTAATTAACAGAAAATTACTAGCGTTGAACCAATGATAAACAGAAACAGCCGTACATTACACTATCACTAAGCAAAGTCCATTTCGGTAATAGCCTTGTCTCTGCATATTGCAACAGTGATATATATATATATAAAACAGTGTAATTCAACTCCATAGGAGTTACAGTCCGAGACAGACTCAAATGTAGAATCCGTGAATAGAAACGGTGAGTTTATAAATACAACGAGATTTCACTAATACATAATTGATCAGTTATAACGTATTTATAGCTGCCTCGTCCTTAGAGAACACACTTTGTATGGACTTGTGCATATGCTATGTGAGAAAGGAAATTAAATTGACGACGAAGATTACCTATTTGAATGCGATGGAGTGAGTCAGTTGATGAAATAATTTTATATTTATGTATGAATGTTATATTTAAATGTGTACCTATAATCTGGACTGATATAGTTGTACTAGTGTAGTAGTAGTAGGAACAACAAAAACGAATGTTGTAGTCGAAGAGTAGACACACTCTGACGTGAGCCAGTGTTGAAATGAGAGTGTTTGAAAAGAGACTGATTCGATTCCAACACAAACGACTCATACAATCAAGTCATACACAATGTTCACCATTATGTGCCTTACACCTAAATAATACAATACAAACCAGCCACACCAAGACATAAAGAGTATGAAAGTAGGGAAAATAATATTCTACATGTTATGGTACTCCTTCTGCTAATATAATATTGCATAGCTATATAGACACACCAAAACGATAAGGTAATCTCGCCGCACACAATTAATACACACACTGTGCAATAGCAGAGTATAATCTACCCAACCAGTTTAAAACTGATATAGTCGTTTGTGTGTGGGTCTTATCCTTTTTTCTATGAATGCAATTCACACTTGCTTGAACACTCATAGGAAGGCATTTAAAAACAACTGCAAAGGAAAAATATTTTTTTGACTCTTCCTCCTTACAGCACACTGGGATCCCCAGTGATTGCACTAATTTCTATAAATGACAAAACACTGGAAATTTCTAAGACTCAATATTTGTATGACAACTACTATATTAATCAAGAATTACAGCAGAAAGAAAGATTCTGAGAGGAGATGTAATTGGCTGGGTATAAAAAATTTGGATGTCTTGCCTCTGAGAAATATCAGTCTGAATTTCTCGAGGAGGACAACGCCTCTGTTATCAACGCTTATAGATACTGTTACAGATCCTTCTATATTTACTGCTTATTTACCCGACGTCTACTTTTTACTTACGAATCCAGAAGAACCCGACTTCCCACAGTTCCGATGAACTCTCAACTATAAACTGAAATCAACTGCTTTAAGTAGAGCTGAGATGACTCCTTGTTATTCAGAGTGTTATTTACAGCTGCTACAGTTCTGCATTTATTAAAATACCTCTCTATTTACAAGTTGCTATTGTTAGAGTTTACGGAGAGTGATAGTGAGTTGAGAGACCAGCTTAGACTCAAATCTAGTTCACCAACGGTTTATATTATATTGAGTAAACACATAGAGAGTGGTTTGGTACTATGCTATGGACTATTAATACAGATCGCCAGAGTATTACAATATATTATAGGTAGTAGGTATTAGTATGTAGGTAGATGTAATAGCTCTGTACTAGTTTACCAGTTGATACTACGTAAATTTTAGCAAGTCTTCCGTTCGCGAAAAAGTTCGCACGTCTGATCTTATTCGCAAAAGATACCACTGCACTATATAGATCTCAATTCATACGGAAGTTGAACTAAAAGTAAGTATTGAACAATTGCCAACTAAACTTCTCTCCTCAATTCTATGACTCTCCTCGTCTACTTCTGTTTAGCAAAAGAGCTTATCTTCCTAACCAAAATACCGTCAACATAGCATTTGCATACTCAAAGAATCCCTGTCTGCATCTTTCTATCTCGTAGTCAAGTGGAACTCTTAAAGCATTCCAAATTAGCATTCATGATACTGCGCTAACGTTCGACTATCATAATAAAGCAATTACCTTGGTCACCACACTCACCATTTTTCAAACTCCTCTCCTACTTACCTAAAAGGTACATACATAAACATTCGAAAGAAAAAATACAGACATACACCAGCAGTTAGTAGTGGGAGTAATCTCCCAGGAATAGAAATATTAATATTTCTACACTACTATGAATTTCATCCAAACATTCCTTCTCAGAACCCTCGTCATTTCGCTAAACTGTCCAATTCCAATTCTATTTTCATACCTTCTACTATTATCTAGAACTTTATTGTGCAAAAATACCAAGAATTTTAATATATATTTTCCTCCCTATTCATGGAAGTCACCTTCCAAGCAGATCCACAAATTTCAGTTGATCCTAAAGATTTCATTCACTCTAACTCAAGCTGACAAAGATCCTCGTACATTAAGCTCTGGTTAACAATACGTGGAATATTGTCACACAAACTATTACTACGTAAATAATATAATTCGCAGAAACGGAAAGCCACAATATACGTATTCAGTCAATGAGTCAGTGTATGACCAATTAGAGCTAAGAAGTAGAGAAGTTAATGCTACCAATTCTTATATTAAAGATTCTCATAAAAATGTTTCAGAACATCACGTTCATTAAGTTGAGAATAATCGTACAATTGCATTTGAACATGATGTCTGTGTATCAATTCGTAATAGCTGCAATTTACGCCGTTAAAATTGCATATGATAATGGCAGAGCGTAAAAATAATTAGGTCACAAGTTGCAAACAATTTTGACGCATGATCATTAATTTCCCTTATCATGAACCAAATATTATATAAAGGCACGTTATTTATTTTTTTTCTCACAATTGGTAGTCACTGTATGTTTTTACCGCATAAACTGAACTCAACTTTTCCAATACCGTTTGAGAATGGAATATGTACCTCTTATTTTTGATGTGCAAAAGCTTAAAAGGATTTCAGTTTGAAAAGAACTTATCTCAAACTATTAATAATTACCATTCCCAATTGCAATAATCAGAAAACCTGCACTAGAAATTACCTAATACAAGTCTCAAGTAAGTAAAACAATCGTGAGCCTTAATAACTGTACATGCCACCGATATTAAAGAACAATATAATCATGGCAAAAAAAAGATAGTAAATGCTGAACAATCTTTGATTGGTTGGATTAACTTGAGAAGCTGACATTAAGATACTCTAATCTACAAACAAGTAACTGGAACAGAATTGAATTAAATGCAATAATACGGTACAGAAGATACTAACTTTGAGTTATTGGTAGTCAATATAAAATGCTTTTCCTACAGAAATGTAATTACAGTACAAGTTTGGAAGAAATAATTTTTATTATCATTAGCAAGAGTGGAGGATCCGATAAAACTGTCCATTTCTCTTCCCTTGTCATGTTATCTAAATTAATGCAATAAACACATACTACATAAATAGGTACTATAAATAAGTATACTGTAAATTCCACAAAACACCCTTCCTTAAAGAGTTTAGTTTTTATTACAATTTCGAACCTATTATAGAATCCCATTTATGCTTCTCGTGTAACATTAAGGAAGGACTTTTCCCTCGGCGTATTTTATTGCAATAAAGACTTATTGTGCTATCTACAGAGATGTATGCAGTTCTGCATTATGCGTACATCAAACATGTGAGCATAGTAATAAGCTGCCTACTCTTTTTCAGAATGCACGTCCATAAAGACACACATTTGCATATTTCAACCGTTTCTATTTCATCTTTTCTTTCCAAGTCGGTTTCTATGTAAGGTACAAGGAAAGGATTGTTTTACCTTTTGCGTGTTTTGTTCCTATCTGCTGAAATTTCATGTTAACAGAATAATACCATAAAATATGGTTTCTGCTAGGTTGGATTATAAATGCACACCTTAATAGAATACATAATACTACTGATATAACATAATATCATTGTTAACTAGCTGGCACAGCAGCAGCGGCATTTATCATGCTATCATTGCTCTTCGTTTATAATGCGGTACTCCACAGTCAGTGAACAGAGCACTGCACCACAAAATCATAGCAGAACATGCAGAGAACATGACTCTTCCTTCAACTATTTCTTTTAGTTGACTTTTCTACAGATATCAAACACAATTATTTCAACCGTTGACCGTTTTGACATTTCCAAATAACAGGAATTTCTACCTACTTATTACCCATGGGGATACAGCGAAAATATACTCGCTTTTATCAATAGCTTTACATTTATATCCAACCTGCAGAAATCAAATGTCAAATTTTGTTAAAAATCTCAGATTTACACAGGCTTTTATATTATAGGAGCTAAAAGGGATAATTACAATTCCTCCACAGATAGAGATGAAATAGATAGCGATTTTATTTTTAATCTTCCTTTAATTATTAGTACACATTTACAAATTCATGATGCTAACAAGCAAACGATTATAGGACGCTAAAATAGTACCATGGTAAATATTTACTAGTAAATAACTAATTAGTGAGCATTTAATTTATTGGTTATGGTCAGCACATGCAGATAAATCAGAATGCCGTTATGTGCATAGCAAACGATTAAAGCAATCGTTAAAATAAATATGAATATTAAATCATAATTTAGAACTGATTTTGAAACGCATATTCACGGACTAATAAACATCAGAAACGGTTGTTCAAACTTCAACTCGTGAATGTTCTACAGGAATAATAGAACTGATTAAGAATTAATCACATACTGGCAAGGCAAGATGGAAAATATAATTGAGCTAAGGTAATGAAAGTCAAGTTCAGTTCTATAGAACAAAATCAAATGCTAATGAGCTAATTATGCACCATAGGATGTTTTGTGGTAAGTTACATGGTTATTGTATACATTGTGTTCTAATTCTTTGTACCATCCATACAATACAAATACTATAATGCCTGCTATGAATTCAATTAGATTAGATCATTTCAAAAGAAAAACACCATACGCTCAGAATGCAGAAAATTACAATGGCTACCAACAACAATTTAAACTGTCTACGAATACAATACTAATAAAGTCGTCTAGCACTTCACGAGCAGATTGCTCCTAGACATAACTCAAACCAACAACGTCCAAAAATATAATGCAAAAAACATTAAATACTCCATTTTACTAGCAACAACCTTATGATTAGTCACATCACACCTACATAAGCCAAGAAAGAAAGTCAATAGTCAAGAGTAGAAACAATCAAGTAGTATAATAAGGTCAACTGAGATCACGACATCTCAGCAGGATCACTCCACAATACTATGATTGCATCTAAAACTATCTTAACTATGTTAACTTGAGTGTTAACAGCAAAAATTATGTAGTTTAATATTTTCTGGCAAATGTTTTAGGTTAAACTTAAAATGGGGCATAACAAACGGACATTTGAGACTTGCATGTAGAAAGCTTCAAAGCTTACTTTGACCTTGGCATTCTAGAAGTTTTTCACGTCAACAAACAAAATTAGGTTGGGATAAAAACAAGGCCACAAAGCCTCAACAATGGTTCATAATTTTTAAAAATCATATCAAACTTAGTAGTGCAAAATTATTAATTTTGTTGTTTACAAAGGAAAAGCAAACAATGGGTCATAAATAGATTATTCTTTTTGGTCTCCGGTTTAATATTTAATCACCTTTAGTCTGTTGATTTCAAAACAAAGCTTTACTGTCAAATTTAGGTGAGGATTCTCTCCAGTAATAGGACAAAAATTGTACCAACTATGCGATATATTTATTTAAAATCAAAATTGTATCGGACGATCCTATATAAAAATTCCAGAGGATGCTTTACTTAAATAAATAGCTGTACATACCTATATACTCTTTTATTTGCACTTTAGTCATAGCCACACCACAAAAAAGCACGTCATTTCCCTGCATAATTTTTTTCCAGGAAGTCATAAGAAGAACGCTAGTAAAAGCAAATATACACGCTGCAACTTGCATTATAGTCAATACACTTAGGACATTTCAAATTGGATAATGATGAAAGTCGATACTACTGGACGGTTAGAATCGCCTGACTAGACTGACGTGACTGAATACTAAATAGTTATTATAATATCAATTCAAATGAATATATCAGCTAGCTTTTCAGCTAATGCTAATACAATTTATAAGTTTTTTGACTATTCACAGTCTAAAAGTAATGCATTCAGATCATTCTTTTGCTAATTTCCGGACATGAATAAACTACCTTGAAATTAACATAATAAGCTTATGCCGTCCTTACGTGGCATTGGTATATATATTCGGTATGTTAATGCACCATGAACTACTGCGCGTCTATGTTCATTGATTCCATTATTAGAAACTGATTATCATACAGAATTTGATTTAAGCATATTTATTAGCGTTACTAATAATATTATCAAGAGCCACAATATAGAAACTCTATCAAAAATGCTTAACCCAAATCTACTTAGTCCTCAAACTTGTCAGAAACTAAACCTCAGTGAAAAATAATTTGTAGGTTTCCAATGGAGATGTTAATCGAAGTAAAAATCAGAAATGAAATAGATGAGAATCTTGTTGCATTGCTTAGGTAAGTTGGTTTCTTTCATTGGAGAAGAACCATGAAATGAAACTGTAATGATTTTGCATGTGCAGACGTTTGCCAAAGTTGAGAATATTTACATAATAACGCGCATCCTTTAATATACTGCACCGCGGGGATCGGGGACTTGGAACTATCTATTATTTCTATATTAGATATTAATATTCTGTGGTCAGTCTTCAGAAGACTATTTTGCCCTGTTATATCGATTTTCAAATCCTCTTGTCCTTTTCTACTCCACATTATGGAAATATATTATAACTATAAAATTATACAACGATATTATGTGTATAAAATACACAAATGTAAAACGAGAAATGTATTTGCTGTCCGTATCTTTCTTTCACCTTTGTAATGCAAATTTATATTATACTCTCACATGTATATGTGGATATACGGTAGATTATTAAAAGCCTTTCGACATGTATAATAATAGGACGTATTTAAGGTACATTTGCATTGCAGAATCTATTAGTACCCAAAAGGTAATAATATGAACTGAAACATGAAAACCTTCTGTTGTCAATGAAAAAGCAAATGCAACCTGGAACATTTCGATTAAGCTACAAAGTTAATACTACTATGTATACTATTCAGTCACGTATGTGTATTTCACTGAAACTATTTGTATTAGTAAAATAAAATTGCTTATCTAAAATGCATAAATATTTGAGCAAACACCGAGTACATAGAATAGTGTTTAATGTACGGAGAATTTAGAATGTAAAGGAAAGATAAAATGTAATCAATCCACTTGCAAACAAAAAATAAAAGCAGCGATTAGTATCTACATACAATATGCAACATAAATACGGAAATTATTGAAAGAACACGGTACACACTTCATATAAATATAATGCTAACCTAAATAAATTCATATTTGCCTTAACGTAGCAGCAGAAAGTACAGATATGTTGTAAAATTATGGATACAAGATCCATTTTTAGAAATGCTTATTAACAAACAAAATTGATTTTCCGCTTTAGTTAGTTCTGAATAAATAGGTGACTGGGTACAAAACAAAATAGACTAATCTTACTATTATTACGATAAAAAATGGAATCCTCACAAAGTCAAAAGCAGAACCTTGGTAAATAACTACACATTACCTAGTAACATAATATCAATAGCCTACAATTGGCAAAAAAGCATATACAAAAAGACTGTCATAGTCATAAGATACATCATTTTGTTTTCCTGAAGTACAGAGGGTGAATTGAATGTTGTTGGCATTTATTTCTATGCAGCATCACAAAAACGAGAAAATTCAAAAATTAAACTCACTTTTAAGTCAATCCTGGCTCCTTGGATTAGAAGATTTTTGAAATTAAACATTGGCTGTTAAATGTCGATGTGTGCCCATTACTCATGGCAGACGTTCGTTGTAACCAATCCTAAAAATCAAATAAATATTATGTGTATTATTATTATTTATTAAATATTTAGGTACATATTTTTTAATATAATTTATACTAAATTAAGTAGGTCAAAAATAAATTTTTATTTGCCATGTCTTTAATTGACCTCAGTAATCAAATTCATTATAACTTATAACAATCTAGCAATACTAATAGGAACGAATTCAGGTTTTTAATCGATTTATAGTTAAGTTTAATTGGAGTTGTTCAGTTTATTAATTGCCTACTTTGGCTTGAAGCGTGCGATATAAAACACGTCAGATTTCTACAAGTACTTATACATAACCATTACGATTTTAAGTTATGGTATATTGTATATTCACCATTAGCGCATGTTTGTCAATTTTTTTCTTAATTTAAATTTAAATTATACAACATTACCTTCAATGATTTTATGATTGACTTGGTTTGGGAGTGAGTCCAGTCAACAATTAAGTAGCACTTGAAACTTACTCAAACATTCACACACTTAAGTTTTAAACAATTCACCTCACAATTCACAAGGATGTTACCTATGGATTAAAATCAAAATACTTCAACCACTTATGTACCTTTTGACTAATAACAAATTACAATGAACATACAATTTATTATGACCAATCAGATCAGATCAGTTTTTAAACGAAAAGTTATGTCAATCTTAAAGGTAAACAGAAACTATAATATTAATAATTCATTTATCTACGTTAATCTGACATAAAATCGAATAAATTTCTTCTGTGGATTTTTTTGATTTAGTATAAAATAAATAAATGGCTGTCACAGAATTTTTTCTTATCGATAAAGTAAAAATTGCTCAATAAGAGCCAATAGTTTAGATTGTAGATTAGACTCCCTTTTTATTCAATGCTTTAATACCACTAATCATTGATACAAGGAGGCAAACGTTTAAATTTTCAATTGTTCGTATATTATTTACAATAGGGAATAAGTTTTAAAACTTCGAAACGACTTAAAATTTGAAAATCTTAGATGATAAAGCATGGTTCTATAATCTAACTTTGAATTCTAACAAAGCACAAGCAAGAATGAACTTGAAAACTGTGCTCTTGCCCTTCCTCATCTAAAAGTCCTGATTTGATTTTAAATCGTATGTTCCGTACAATTTTAATCGTACGTAACATCAAACATAAATCTAGTGGAACAAACACAAATCAAAGACTGATATTAGAACCTGGACATTAATAAAAACAAAGAACAGTAAAAAAAATATTGGTTTGGAGTAATATATAGCCAGTAGTATAATCAATGGTAATATTTCAGCAGTGTGGTGGAAGAACGGTCGAAATAAAATCAGTAATTACCAGTTATTATTTGTTTGTTGGTAAGATATTATCTTGTGTCCTCGTATAATTAGTGACACCTTAATTGCACATGACACGGACAATTATATAGTGAAAATGAGTTTAATCAGTCCAACGTCTTAGATAGGAGAGTCCAGCAGACAGAGAATGTTGCCAATTGCAGTTCGTTGGCTTTTGAAAAAAATGGTTTTAGGATTAATTATGAATTAAGGGAGAGTGTCAATATTATAATAATTGAGGAACGGGTATGTACGTATGTAGTGACTGACAGGACACAAACACAAAATACTATTCAAATTAGGTAATAATTGTAAGCAGTTGATTTGATGTAATGTTGAATGTCCGTTCAGGACTGTAGTCTGCAATGTACTGCTGCACTTCTCCACATTCTTCTCTCATCTCTCTATTATTCACAACATTCGAGGTAGGCGAGTTACATACACATTCAATAATATTATACATCCAGGGTTTAAACTAGATAGATAGTATAGTGAACTCCATTCTCTGCTGTGTCTGTCTCGTCTATTAAATAAATGTTGAACGTTGTCCATCTATGTCCCCTATACTTCTGATGAACCAAATAATAATACGACAGGCTATCCTTATATACGTCTGTCTATCTTCACATACATGCATACTGTGTCTACTATATAGATTCACTCCCTATAAATCCTTTCTTTAGTAACTTACTTCGTTTAATGCAATAAAACTGTACAGCGATGTCTGCTGCTTAAGCCTGCCCTGCCTCCTATATCGATATCAATATTATTGCCCATATGCTTTGAGTGTTAAACGTAGTCTATATCCACTCTGTATATAAATGTCTTGGCATTATACCATGACTCACAAAAGTCCTGCTGCATCGCGGTTAATCCGTTAATCCCCAAGTCCCCAACCATTGTCTTATAAAATATTATTTTTATTGAATAAGACAAAATTAGAAATACAATCAATTAGTTTGCAGATAAATACCAAAGCATGAGACTGGTTGAGCTAGGATTAAATTCTTTTAAAATTTAATCTGCAATTAATTGATTTAATTTCAAATTCATGTCTTAAATCGAGGAACTGGAGGACTTATGCAGTCCACAGTACATATTATGCATATAGTTAAGCTTTTTGCTTGCTTGCGCTGTAGAAGAAAACTCTGCTTTTTGATGCTGGTGGTTGTTTAAGATGGTAAAGTAGCTGTTGTGCTGTTGTGGCTGTGCTTGTGCTGTGGGAGATCAACGAACGAGTGACAGCAAAGGAGTGACTCAACGAACTACAACAGCTGACTACTGTATTTAATCTATTCGAAAAATCCCAAATAAAACGGTCTAATTTTTTTTATTAATAAATACATAAACATGCATGTTAACTAGTAAAGTTTTCTTTGATGACCATAATATAGATATTATACGTTTACTAAGACTTCTACTTCAAACTTTTCATGCCCAATAACGGTTGTTGCAACTTGCAACCAAAACATTTAGTTCCTAACGTCTAAAAACTAAATGAAAAGTAGGCAAAACACGCGTCTTTGTTTTCACAATCAATTAACTTTCATAAAATTACAAACTTTAGCATTTTATATATAATTAGTATGACACCAATCATGGCAAACACTTTATTCCCATGGGTTTGGCAACACTCGTAATCTGTAACAATCAAGAAGCAAATAAGCAAACACAACAACACACGCGACGCAGGGGAAGATTCCAGGGTTACCTAGCTAGTAGCTACTATTGTATTTATATGTAGCAAATTATTTAGGTTTTAAATACTTTGGGTTTGATTATCCATATTTCGCACAACCTGCTGTGTGAATTAAAATTTTCAATAATAAAATCTTTCAATAAGCCTCAAACTAATTCATATTTAATTGCATCACATCAGGAACACGATAGCTACGACTCATTAAAATTCCACCGTTGCCCCGGTTTTTTCATACTTGTAGTGTAAATCAAAATATTATTGCAAGATTTTCTAAAACGACGTTGAATCCAAAATATCAGCCTTTAATTTTGTAATGTGAGGTCTCTTCTTTTTTTTGTTTTTGGCCGACACATTTGGCCATCGTATACTGACTTGGAATAATTTTGCTAAGTTGACCTAAAACTATAAATTGAATCTCTTCTTGTATCGTTACAAGGATGATGTTGAATGTCTCAGTTCAGTAGCTAATGTATCCCAAGTTATGAAATCGATTTTCATGGGAAATGGGGCAATGGTATAATATTAATGATATATTTATGAAGATATTGCAGATTTTAGAGTATGTATATATAGAGCAAACTAAATGGTTTAGTAATTAGGTGTTAATATACTTAATATCATTTTAGAGAAGCTTTATGGCTTTGAAAAACACTTTCCCATTTGACTTTGATTTGAGATGCTGATATACATGATTCGGTACTTATTTCAAGCTTAGCTTGCAGTTTTCAATTTCTTTTTTGAGCAGGAATGAAAACTGACATTTGAAGTAGTTCATTTAATATAATAAACTTTTAGCAACTTTTTTGCATCCTTGCCAAGTTTTTCACCTAAAAATTCTATCAAGTTTGACCTTATATAGAAAATTCAATATAAAAAATATACTTTATATTAGAGATATATCTGTACTTTTAGTTTCAAATATTGATTCAGGTCCAAACAGTCAAGTTTTCTGCTGTTATATCCCTTATTAATACTTTCAATGAAAACTCCGTTTTTGGGGTAGTTATCTGATTTTGTTACAGAAACATTAATCGTCTCTTTTTGTTGTATTATTCATTGGGGACATAAAAGGAAAATGGACAAATTTTATGGTTAGGTATTTATCATTTTCTATACTTTTCTCATTCAGGAAAACTCTAAAGTAATACCCGCATAGCTCGAGAACAATTGTCGTAAAGAAAACTTCCTTTTAGACATCCGTTTAGGTGGATTTTATGCCTCTCACTCACCGTGCAAAAGTTTGGCGATCACTTCTCATTTCTCTGCAGTAATTATTGATCGTCACCTAACCCATGAAATATAATAGCAATCTACCTTGCTTAGAGAGGTCATAGGGATTATAAGAATATTTATACTTTTAGCTTTAATGCTAATAAGTATATGACATCCTTCATGCTATGATGGGCTCAAAGTCAATTATAGTCAACTTTTTGGAATAGGATATCTTAAAGCTCTTGAAGTGGCCATTATAATTAATTTTTCACTCCAACGGTTGCAATACAAATCAGTAGTTTAATTAATTTCGCATCGTACTTATCGTACTTCTCCTTTCTATCATCACTATAGCAATTTGGGTATGCTACATTTACATGTATAAATAACATGCAATTTTTGATATCTAGAAAGCAGAATAATCCATAGAAACATAGACATTTAAATTAAAAATAAAATGGGCTATGACTATTCCCTATGTTGTACACAAACAAGATGTGTCAGCCCTGAAATAGTTTTCTTGGAGTTGCTTCTGAGATATTAGATTACGATCACTTTATTCGTCTTAATTTGTTTTTCTGAATTTCTTATCAAGTGACGTTGACGAGATTTGAAAGGGCAAAGGATGCAGAGTAACACTATATTTATATAATCCCCAAGTCAATCTTGCATAGTAATATACTTAGAGATTTTTTGACTTTAATCCAAAATTACATTAACAATGTTGACAGATGTTTGAATTTCTGCAAAGTATTATGCAACCTTATACTCCTAGAGAGTGATAGAAAAGGAAGGTAGGGAGATGTATTTTTGGCACGCAAAGACCAACAGAATGAAAAGACACCGGAGCTGTCTCAATATCATTCCTTTCTCTTCTTATGTCAGTTGTTTTAGTATGAAATGATCTAACTATAGGTTGCTACCTATATTATTATTCTCTATGGCTATCACTTCACAGACTTGTAAGTAGTAAAATGTTATGGAATTTTATGTAGCTAGTGAAAAGTGAAAATAATTTTAAGGTAGTCTCTCTTCAACTGAATATGCGAGTAAGTGCAGGCAAAAATGTATTCCCTTTACAACTTAGATCTAACCATATCGAAATGGGAGAATAGCAAATCCAACAAAGCAGTCTCTTTTATTATTTTATTTAATGGATTATACTGCAAAAATGTAGTTTTTTAATATAACGTATCTGATATTTTAACGATTTAGCTGCAGTAGCGGTGCAGTAGAGGAATACATCAAAGAATAAAGCATCACCAACCAAGTATTATATCTACATATTATAATGACTATCTATTAGATATTTAATAACGTTGTTTTGCGTGAATACTTAAAACCTTTGTACACATTGTTACACAAATCTAAAAATATGCATGGAGTATTAATTAAACCATTAAAATGGTAATGATTATAGAAATAAAATCTATGGTGCATTTCGTGAGGTTCAACTAAAAGCTATAAATAACTGCAATTGTGCTTGTTTGCATGTGGAGTTCATTAACTAGTGCATACCAGTAATATGTAGTATTAGCTCCAAGCTTATATACAGTCACCATACAGCATTTTCATGGAAAAATTCTAAAAGAATGTTTCTTGATCATGACGGTTGCAAAGTCCAAACTTTAATGATTGCTATAGTCAATAAGTGGTTTCTGTCATTTTAATTAAAACATTTAATTCGCTATATAATAAATACAAACAGGTCTTATTGGTTTTATATCTTGCGTACTAATAGAATTTAGAAGCTACCATAAAATAAGATTACCTTGTTATAAGAGACTTATTTTAATCCTAAATTAAATTCAAATATTATATTTATCGGAATGCCTATATGCATGAGATTATCGTATACCTACTGAGTGATGCTGCGTCAATTATATATCTAAGCAAATAATGTTTTAATGACATGTAAAAACCTTACGACACATTAAGTAATGTTACGTACATAAACATTTATTTCTGCACATACCTTGTAATATTCGAGCGTCCTTTTTAATCTTAACAACGCATCTATTATATTCAAGATCCAAGGTTTAGTTTCAGCATTTAATGGCAGTCTGATCTAAATTCATCCTCGCTATTCTTTTTTGCATTTGTATATGTTTATGTGTATAGACGTTTTGTTAGTAAATGAGAGTTAAGAGACGAGTGTTTTGTTTTTATCTGTGATGAGATCTCATAAATCCGTTCAAGAATCCTAATTTTCAATGACGAAAGGATGCGTCACATCACAAACAGCCATTTCCACATCTTTCTCATCATCAGTGAATTACATGAAAACAGTTATGCAGCCAAGTTGCTGATACAAATATATAATAATCTAACAACTCAACGACAAGTTGGCATTTTGTACACGTAGGTACCATAAATATCATGAAAGTTCTCAAGTTATTACTGCAGCAAACCTTCAAAACCCAATATAATACTTTTCTTACCCTACTCCACGTCATATTATTGCCACTGTACTTTTTATAACCACTTCGTCCACTACGTTCCTTTATGCTTACATTGATTTTTTAGAATTTAAGGACAACGGGCTAAACGCTATTGTGCAATACGGAATTAGAAAATATATCGTAAATTAAATCTTAGATGTATATATCATATTCAATAATCAAATAGTGATAAGAAATTCTAACGTTATATTAGTAGCTAATCAATTCAAAATTAACAATGACAATAGGTCGCTCTTCTCAATCAATTCAAAAATTAAGGAAGAAAAAATGAAAACCTTAATATTCATGTTGGCAAATTACCAAAATCCTGTCTATTCCCCTGAAGTCTTTCTGGGGTTTTATGAAAAATTACTTCCATGATTTTCAGTCCTATATCTAAAAGTATTTTAAGTAGTAAAAGTATCATTGGCATAACTATATTGACATGCATTGTGTTCAATGAATCAGTGACTCCCGTTTTTGCTAAGAAAATACAGGCATTGTGTATAAATTCTGATCCAATTTAAATTGTAAATTAATTTTAGTTATATAATAAGGTGTTTAAAGATATATAAATATCATAATATGAAATTCTAATGCATATTCGTTCATCGATGCAGCATTTGTTTGCCGAATCGGTAAGCATCAAGATATTTTTCATGCAGCAATCGTGTACATGCATTTTGTGACATTTCGTTCTATTTGTCAGGTATATCTTGAGTGCCGTTTTGTGAGCCGTAAATAATATAGCAATAATAGCAATGGCAGTAGAACGACGTCGGTAAGCAGATAGCACGTCGTAATGTAATACATCTTAAGTACTCGTTCAAAGAAATGGTTGCATCGTTGCATGTCACAATCCGCATCATGTACTTTATACCGTTTCCACCGACGAATAACCTAAAACTGTCTCAGACCTTTCTTGCAAGGTGAACACAGAATTGTGAGTAGGTAATCAATACTACAAATTGCAAATCTATCAATTCGTCTATGTAATATTGGGACAGAGTACTAGGCCAACGGCATTGAATCCAAACCTTCTTCATTCAATGCACTTAAGAACGGAAAGGAAAGCAGAGCATACGATACGCTACAGGGTTTTGGGATTCCGTTTAAATTGCATTTTTTTTTGTTTTAATGTAACCAGATTGTGTTTTGAGAATTGGCAAATGATATTACAGCAATCTACTTACCACTTGTACTTATATAGCTGTACAGTATTATTGTGGGTAGGTATATCAACTCTAATCTTACTTACCCCACTCTGCCACTTTATATAGGCAATCTTTTGCTACGCACTTGCAAAACTCTAGCCACTAAAAACCAAGTCATCATTATAACTACAGTAAGCCAATACTGTCTGAACTGAAAAGACCAAACGGGCGTCTCAGTCAGTCTTTGATGCATCCACGACAATATTGATTGATGAGCAAATCCTTCTTCCCTATTCCTTCCTTCTACAACAGAACTACTTTGACTTTTTCGTTCGCCATTGTTGGAAAATACCTTGAGATGATTCAACCTCAAGTTTAAGTTGTCTACACCTAATTGTCAACATATCAAAAAAATCATTTCCTCTTGCTAGTTGCTAACACCAAATTTATTTTTACCATTTTAAAATTTAAAACTTATTAAAAAGAGCAGTGTCCTTATAAAAATGGCATTACTTAATTGGACCTTCTATAAGTTTCAATTATAAAAAACTAGAATTTGCCAAAATTGCCCTTGAAGTTTTATTACCATTAACAGTAGCATTTACAATTGTATAATTACTCATTTTTTATTGACAAAAAAGCAGGTATAGACAATTTAGTCCCCCACGTAATACATACTATATAAAAATGCTTATCCATTTATGTGCTATACTGTGCCAAAGAAATGTTTCCCTATAAAAGGACATTATATGTAATATTGTTTAGTATCTGTCTCAATGGCTAGAATTTGACATTGTCAATAAGATAAGTATCACATATTGGAAAATTCCAATTTGAACTTCAAAGTTGGAAATTCACTGAACAAAATATGAACTTGACGACTCGGAAATAAATAAATCTGTAAAAAACTATGAGTTTATGACGACACAATTATTTTACTTTTAATGTGTGAAATAATGGCAAGTTCGATTGCCCAACCCTATAATATATGTACCTCATGCCTTTTTTATCGTCTTATACTTTCTAATTTGTCAAATATGACCATTGATCATTTTTTAAATTACCTCCGCCTCATCCTTAAGGTAGCAAACTGCTATTAATTTGTTTGTTTGTTACATAATATCACACCAGTATCTGTAGAATAATTTTAATCATGACTATAGTATAAACGTAAACTGAATGAGTATTGAATAATTCCGTACGTATGTATGTCAGGCATCAAAAAATTTTGGTAACCTGGTTGGTGTCAATGGTGTAGATTGTGGAGCCAATAAAATCCTAAGTGTTATATAACTATTTTGTTACGCTTCATATACGAATATATTTCATAGTAAATGATCAATCTTAGTTTTTGCAATAAATATACTAATACTACTGACGATCCTAAAACTGACGATATGCATATGCAAAAATCCTGAAATAGGATGGTAGTTATTTTACACACTTGTCAGAAATAGGAAGGAAAGCCAATTTCCCTTTCTATACAGCAATACACCAAAACCATTGGATAGCAGCATGGATTGAGACTTTTGAATGTGGTTGAATGAGAATTTGAATAATACTTAAATAAGAATAAAAGGGACATCACGATCGAAATAGATTCGGGCATCTACAGACCGTCAACAATTTTTATAACATAAGTAGTCTAATGCTTGGTGAACAAAAGACAATAATATTTCCAGAACTCCAGATGACGCACGGTTCTGTTCTCGAGATAATTGGGTTCAAATATTAATAGATATTTATTGATCATGTAATATACGTATTTATATCATCACTACGTACTATTTTAATTACAAATAGCCCATCATTCGAAAAGTGTCCATCTACTAATTCAAATAAGCACAACGTTGTACTTTTAAGAACGGACAGGCCAAAATTTATTTGCCTAAATGATTTGAACATGTAAGAATACATGTAATGTAACAGTAGATGAAAAGGTCAGTTACCTAAATAAGTACCACATAAAACATGCATTTTTGGTTATTCCAGACTATATGTAGTTCCCAGCACCGATTGCCATTCGGGTAAAACATTCATTGTTTAGTGCCTCATAATTAAGATGAGACTATTGAAGAAGTGGTGCAATTCTTCTCAACTATTTAAGTACCAAATCATTCCTTTTATAGCATAATTTGTAAATTTCTAATTTCTAAAAAAAAATTTATATGATTTGATGCAGTGATACATTAATCGTAATTGTATCCTGGTATCCTGACAGCCTCTAACGAGGACGATATCTTGTAATAGCTAAATAAATAAATCAGGTTGATGATACTATTTGTTATTTGATACCTGAATGTTAATCGAAATGCTTTGCTTATTCAAAATGTATAATGCAGTTTGAGAACATTTGTTATCAAAATTGTCAATAACTATTATACCTACCTGATTACTTGTATATTTCTGCCAAACTACAGCATAGCACATCATTTGGGTTTGTATCTTTGTATTTTACATGGCTACTATAATATAGTAGTATATAGTGTACTCCTAGAAGATGCTATGGTTCTGTCTTAGTCTGCAGAAGCAGTAGACAAAGACAATACTTCATTTATCGCTTTTATTTTTCCATGCATTTCCTACAAGCATACCAATACGATATTATAATCTCGGATAAGAAAAGCTTTATTATAGAAAACTAAGGACTTTCCCTTGGTCTAGGAAGAAATCATAATAATAATATACGCCGATTCATGAGGGTTTTTGCTCTATAATTAGGATGATGATTAAGGGAAGGACGGTCATATTATGGCCAACATTACTCTCATACTCCCTCCCTATCAATGATGATTTGACAAAACTTTTAACCTTGGTAACCTGAGAAAATAAAAGTATTTCAAAATACGATTCGTGATATATGACGGCATTAGTAAATGACTTCGAGTCAAAACCCATAAAGGAATTATAGCTGAATAAATGATATTGAGAACGGTAATAATGCAAATACATAATGACTTCCTTATATAGATTTGGTAAAATAAATATGACAGAAGAATAAATTATGTATTGAAATGCTTTGCAGCCTCGTGGGGGAAAATTCAGTTCGACATGTTGGTTTTCAATAATCTTCTAATTTTGTATTCATTGTAAACGTTATTTCATCCAAGTAGTATCACTATTTGCTTCATTTGCCTATCAGTGTCAACTTTGCAAGACAGAATTATTATACCGGCAAAATTCCCGGCCGTAGCGAATCTTCTGACGACAATAAGTGCAGAATTTAGTTTTGTTGCACAACATTAGTGCAGGAGCCTATAATAAATCATTGTGCAGTGCACCACTTTAGTATCGTTGATAGAAACCCGATATGCATTGCTGCGTTTTGTTATATCAGATCAATGTGGATGAGAAAGGCATGAGAAAATTGAGATTAAATTGAGAAAACGGCATAATATAATTTCACTTGACATTGTCCTTCAAAATATAAGTTGTCCAAACACTTCCTATAATGAAATATTTTTCAAAGTAGATTATGACTCATACTCCAAGGAAATTGGTAAATATTTTGTGTAAGAAAAATACATTCCGTTAGTTAATTTATATATATGAAAAATAATATAATCGAGAATCCCAACATCCTAAATTAATTCAAATATAGATTAAAACTTTTACATCATTATGTATTTACCTGTCAAAATGATTTTGTGTCAGCGACTAGTTCATTCTGACTACATTCTGACAAAATAATATCTATGAGTTAAAAAGGATATGAATAAAGACTTAAATGGTTACGATAATAGTCAAATTATATATTTACATTACAATAATACTCAAATTCATTTCTACTAGTTGAAAAAATGATTATTATTGTCTGTTCACTAGCAAGCGAAATTCGGATAGCTGGCAGTTGGACAACTTAGGTAGTTCGTGTAGCATTCGGTCGGAATTCGGATGAATGCTGCGATCCCCGTGCTCAGCCTACCAACGTACCACTACAAAACTACCAACCAAACACCAATTTACCTGAAGTGAAAAGTGCGGTGTTTTAAGTTTTAATTGATCTAGAAATGGTGTTAAGGGATTGTTTGTGTATCGTGCACTTTCATAATTTATACCACTAGAACTATGCAACGATGATTATTGTAAAGACTTAAAAACTGGATATTTAATTTACCTCATTATTGACAATTACTTTTGTGCTACTATTTCTCCTTCTACACCGTCAATATGCCATCAGTCATGAAATAGCCAAGATTAGAAGTAAATCATAGGTAAGTGCTTATACCTAAATACATGTAATAATTGCAATGTCGCAAATTATGTCGCAGCCCTTCTTTCTCACTAGCAAGTAGAGCCACGTTTCAATTAATGTAAATTCAAAATTGTCCAATAATCACTATGCCGATTTTTCTGTGTAAACAAGAAATACAAATATTATTTAAATATTAATTAATTATTAGTGAATTAATAAATGAGGTATTAGATTATATTTATAATAGGTTTTAAACAATCAAAAACTAAATGTCGGGAGATTTTATTTATTTATTACTAGCTGCAATTTACAATTAGATAATTATATCATTATTACTTGGCTAATTCCAATTTTATTTCATTGAATTTTATCTGCATAAAACAGAACTTATTTCACGGGATATTTATATTAATCAGTACAGTTTGAATGTTATTTTAATCCTGAATTATGTTTTTCTATTTCATAGAGAATGCTTAAGCATTTGAGAGTCTTCGGAGTAGTAAAATACAGTTTACATGCGTAACTAACTAACCCAACTGGAGATTTTTATTGAATCTTTTGCTGTTTAGCCATCATTTTCATATAAGGTATTAAATCAAAATATTCGGCATCAATCTCAATGTCTTGATTGTCATATGCTAAAAATATTGGATTTATTCTTAGTGGAAATGGCAGCAGAAGAGACTGATGTAGTTCAATTAACAAATGATTTCCATTCGTTGTACCGCACATTCCATTTAAAGAAAAATGAAAAGAAACAATTACAAAGGAGGGAAAGGTCGCGGCCGAGGAACAGGCAGAAGACAAAAGTACTCGTAAGTATTTATTTTTCAGGTGATAAATTCTCATTTATTCTCAGATCACTGAATATACTATTTTCAATGTTTTATTTTATCAGCAGTCGGATTCCATCACGACAACTCTCCCAATTTCTATGCCTAAGATTGAAGTATTGGGAAACTGTTCCATTTTTGCCGCATATGCCTGTGTTAGACAGGTTAGCAATAAATCTACTCGAAAATATTCCTTATTACTGTAGATATAACTGTTAAATCAATACCAAATACTTATGCAAATATCTTTATATTGCGTATATGCAGATAGTCTTAGAATTCAATTTTGCTGATTCCTGTCGCAAATGGTTAATTCCTCTGGAGGACACAGACGCTGAAAACGATAATGCGGGAGAAAGGCAATCGTCGCCTGTTCCACTCCCAAAGGTATCTCTCTTTGTAACACAATATTGAGAATATGAAAAAGTTATACAATACTTTTACAAGAAAATTGGATTATTCGTTTGCCTAGATCGTTGGAATTGGGTTAGAGGGAGTTTTTCAGTTAATACAAGAAAGTCACTCTTTACACCCAGCTGTTTGTGTGAAAGCTCTAGATGCTTTGCTCAATATTTTGGAAGGTCAGCATCCACAAAGTCTAAAAAAGGAGCCTATACCTGTAATAGGTAATTAATAATCTCATTTGTTACTTATTTTCAAAGTAATTACTTTTAAAGGCTGTTTTTTGAAAATATTTAAACGCTAAATGTGAAAATGGTGTAATTGTTTCAGATTCCATGTTTACTATGCTTTTAACTCTCTCCAAATATGAAGATTGTGACATTCCTAGCTCAAGCAAAAAAATACCTACCAGTTCCAGTCAATTGTCTTCATTGGCTACAGCGTGTCTTATTAGTTTGGCAATCGCCCGGGGCGAAACTAAGTCAATGCTGGAGGCCATAGCTTCCCTTTTTATGTGTCGTGATTCTCTTGCTAGTCAAGAACTTAAAGCAAGTTTTTAAATTATGTTTTAAAAGGCTAATTAATTATTGTTAAATGTGACTATGATATAAACTGACAAATTGTTATTTAGAATCCTGATGTTCTAAAGTCACTTCAACGTAGCACACAGGCAATTCTAGTCGGTCGTCCTGTTCTTCCTCAGTGGCTTAGTCATGGCATTCCTCAAAATTCGTGCATTAGTTCATTCCCAATTGCTTTTCCACCAGGTAAATATTATTTTAAATACTGCAGTTACTAAGATTATGTTTGTCCATGCTAATCAACGTTTGTAATGGATTTGTAGATCCACCTGGCTGTGTGTTCAGTGCCAAAGCATTGGCTTCGGATGGACGATACCTCTTCCTACATTGTTCTAGAGGCCTTTTTAAAATCGGTTCTGGGTGTTTTGGAACTGTCCGTGGACGAATTTACAGCTCTAACACTTCATTCCATTTATCTGAGAAAGTTTGGCTGGGTTGGGCGAAAGTAAGAAAATACTGATCTTTTAATTATAATCGCGTAGCACAGATATTATGAAATAATGTTATAATAATGCATCTGTATTTATGGCCCTTTTCAGAGCAAATTGTACTACCGAGTATTGAATCCCGTAGACAATAAGCTTCATATATTAGATCAAAGTACATTAGAAGTTAAAGAGAGTGTAGATATTTCCGGAGAAACGGCAGTTACAATGTTTTCTGACGGTGTGAATATTGGAATGATTTTACCTTCCAAAGAGGTAAGAATTTTCGAATTTTATTTACCAATGAACTGATAATTTAGGTAATATATGTAGATAGTATTTATGATTCGTTTTAAATGTCACAGGATGGGTTTTTGGTGCGTACAATGTGTACCGAGTCGTATACAATGGAATCCTTAAACGAATTTAACTTGCGCCTTGTAAGAAAGTCTGTTGAGGTCGCAGGTCCTTGTCCATGGGACAGCGACAGCATTTTAAGACCTATTATGACAGGAGTTGATGACGATGTAGCTACAATTACAGCAGGAAAAGATTTTGCTCTTTTGCGTACTCAGCATGGAAGGGTCAGTAGATTTCAATTAGATCGCATAATATAGCAATTGTGAACAAAAATTTATACGAATAATAATACCAATTTGCTGTTCAGATATTATACTGTGGAAAAGGAGCAAGTTTAGGACAGAAATCTGGTATTGCTAAGTGCTCTAAGTGGCTTGAACTTGGGCTTACAAAATGTCCGAGGTTTGTTCAATGTGCCGTTGGTCATGAGGGGATTCACGCTTTGCTTCTGGCCGAAGATGGGACTGCTTATTTTGTTGGAACCCCCAAAAGGGGTGAGGATGGCGACCAAGGTAAATTATGTACGTCCCTACTTAGTATTTTGTTGACTGGTCATTGCTCCAGTTTATATTTTTATCTATACATTCAATATGTTATTAAGACATTGTTAAACTTTCGTAGCTAAGCTAAGGCGAGTAGCAAAAGCGTCCAAGCCAAAGAAAGTCATAAGAATGGAAGGGCACGACGTGGTTTACATCGCTTGCAATAATGGAACTTCAGCGTTTGTCACAAGAAGTGGGGATGTTTATATGTACGGAAAAGACACAGCTCATTGCGATCAAGTCAGTGGATACGTGATGGGCCTTCGAGGCGTTTCTATTTCCCAAATAGCTATGGGGAAGGCCCATAGCATTCTTTTAAGTGGCGATGGAAAAGTTTACACTATGGGGATAAATAATCGTGGACAATGCGGTCGATCTTTACTGCAGCCAAAAGATGGTACAAACAATAATAACTTTAGGAAACAGGTCTAATGTGTAATCGTACAATTAACGACCCATGTAAATATTAGATGGGACGGATGTCCTGGAAGATGATGATGGGGAATGGGATGAGACTGCTGCAATTGGAGCTGTCGGAGGTCCAGTTGCTCCAGAACAAGAAGGAATGTGCCCATCCGGGTCTCATCGCTGGAAACATGAGCAATGCATGGTCTGCACTATTTGCCGGGAGTGCACAGGATATGGCAGTGCATGTATTTCCGCCCTACGACCTGATCGCAATCCTGGACAGTAAGTTAAATATTTATACAAAATATACCTATTCAAAAGAGGGAGTCTGAATTCATTTGTTTGAACAGCGCACTTTGCTATTCATTTGATTTAAAATAATAATGAGTTTAAACGTTTTTAAAGGGAATGCGGTTGTGGTGTCGGTGATGCTGGATGTGCTGAATGTGGTTCTTGCCGAACATGTGCCCGAGAAGGAATTGAAGACCAGGATTATTTAGTATTGGATGCTCAACGAATTGTGGCTGATCCTGGCGTTGTGGATTTGATTCACTTAGAAGATGGTTATTATAGAAATATAAATAGTTATTTAAATATATTGCGCACTTTTATTAATAATTATGGAATTTAAATTGTAACTGAATCTTTCTTATCATTCCATTAGACCGACTTTTGCCACCTGAAGACCCGCCTGAAAGAAGAACGGTCAAACCTATTTCAAGTGCTCAAAAATTAATTGCTAAAACCAGAGGTACAGTGCTTTTTCTGAAAATCTACGAATAAGATACCTTGGATGGATTTATTAGAATGTAAATTGCATTTTTTTATTTCAGGAAAGGAAAGTTCAATGACTTCTTTCCCACCAAGTCGCCTTACTATTTCGACAACATATCCTATCACTCATGTTGCCTGTGGTTTGCATCATTCAGGTATAATATAAAAAATTGCATTTTAAAATTAAGTTTTGAGAATTCAGAAGTATATTATTTGTATATATGTTAATGTCTCTTATGAATTTTTTCAGTTTTTTTGGATACAAAAGGTTCTATGTTTGTGTGCGGAAGCAATACATTTGGGCAATTAGGTGTGGGTGATTTAGCTCCTCGACATACTCCGACAAAAGTGCGTTTTCCTGATGCAGCAACAAAAATTATTCTAATAGCTGCCGGAAGTTATCACACTGTGGCATTGGATTCGAATGGAGTTGTGTACACATGCGGATCACACACGGTACAAACAAATCCTTAATAGACTATGAATACATATAGGTGCTTTAATTTACTATTACTTGACTCTCTTTATGTTGAATTTCAAAGAAGGGACAACTAGCCCGAGAATCGGAAAGAAACGTAGAAAGCCTTTGGTTTACTCGAATGGTTGCATTAGACAACATCGGATCCCTTCTGGGTAGACGGGTAACATGGATAGGTGCTACTGGAGATTCAACTTTTATAAGACTGGAAGCTAGTCTGATTAGTCCTAAACTTTTAAGAAAATCGACAGTCACAGCTAACTCATCGTCAATAAGTAATAAAAACAAAACCAATAGTTTAAAAATTAAAACGTTGTAAGTCTTAATTGTTATTTTTAAATTTTCAGTGATAATCCCACCTCCGAATACGGGAAAAGTCTCATCAACAATAATGATCAACAGACGAGACGGATGTTGTACCTATTTTGATGGAGATAGCCATCTGAATATAAACACAAGTGCCGCTGTTCTAGATCCTGTCTATGATTTTCTTTGGTCGTTCGAGTGGCGAAGACATTTGATGAAATGTCACAATGTTATTGCTTCTGCAATTAAGAACCCTCAGTGTGAATCCAACACCTGGCTTACTAAACCTCCTAATGCCATTCCTGTCGCTCCTGGTTCCAAAATTCAGCGATGGCAGGTAGGTAGATCATTAGAGGTGATTATAAAATGCAATAATTGAAGTGGACTTCATCAGTTTTTGATAATTCTATAAGGCTGGAGCAAGTATGTTGGCTTGTATGGATACCCTGGTCTCTGCTCATATACAAGGGCTCTCTGTCCACCATGAAGAGCAAGCTGCAGTTCCAGTACTAGCTAAAATGTACAGTAAAGATGACTACTCAGCTGTATGTCGATTTGAGAGTCATGGTGGCGGCTGGGGATATTCCGGCCATTCAATTGAAGCCATACGCTTTGCCTGTGACTCTGATATTCTTTTGGGAGGATTTGGACTTTTCGGAGGACGGGGAGAATATTGTGCAAAAATAAAGGCAACTCAAAATTCTTTTCAATTTTCCTCTCATTTATCTAAATTACTAAAACTGTAACACAATAGAATAATTTCAATTAGTCATGTCCGTTTTGAAAGAACTTTTTCTCCCTATTTACTACTAGATCTATGACATTGGACCAGAAGGTGGAGAGTTAGAAAATGATGGAGAGCTTCTTGCTGAAACTGAAGAAATTCCTTATGATTGTGGTCCTAGACAAAAGTTTAGAATGA
The DNA here is from genome assembly GCA_020055645.1 of Tomocerus qinae. NCBI lineage: Eukaryota > Metazoa > Arthropoda > Collembola > Entomobryomorpha > Tomoceridae > Tomocerus > Tomocerus qinae. Next base: position 33,221,197 of record CM034548.1, read on the forward strand.
TGTTTGACGAACCTATTGCACTTCAGGTACAACAGAATGAAAATTGAAATGCATTTTGCTTTTTAATGTCCAAACTAAATTGAATGTACTGCTATTACTAATCACAGGCTTCCCGCTGGTACGTTGCATGGGCACATATAAGTGGTCCTTCAAGTGACTGTGGTTCTAGTGGTCAAAACGGAATCCTCACAGAAGATCAGTAAGAGAAATAGCTCTGATATAAATACAATGCTAAGAAAGTAGTAATAATTGTTTCGTATGTTTTTCAGTGTTATGTTTCATTTTAAATCATCAAAAAAGTCAAACAATGGAACGGATGTAAATGCGGGACAAATTCCTCAAATTCTTTATCGTCCTTTAAGTTCTGACTCTAATCCTATGGGGTCAAAGCCTAAGCAACAAATCGAGCCTACACATTTGCTTGCTAATGATTTTGTATCAAATTTTACACCGGTAAATTGTTGTATAATTGAAATCATTATGCATGCAAGAGTTTTAAATGGGCATGAGAAATATTGTTTTTAATATAGGGAAGTGTGCAAGTTCTGATGTCATTAATTGGTTGGTGTTGGGAGGAGATTCAAACAATGGCAATTAGTCTGTCAGGAAACGATGATGTGTTCAAATATGATCTCATGAAATTCATTTCTTGTTCCTGTCTCAGACTTATTGAATTTAGCATCAATCAAGTTTATCCATACAAAGGTACATAATTTTACTACAGCAAACTTTATCAGCTGCTACATTTTAAACATTTAATTGTTTTTAATGTTAAATCAAAGGGTGTGGACGACTTGGACAAATGGAAAACTTGTCGATGGCCGAAGCTATTGGAGATGTTCGGTCTATGCTTCAACGAATAATATCTTTCCAAATCGGTATGAGTAGATACCCTTTACTGTTTTTCGTTTTTATTATTGAAAGATTTTATTTCAGTATTGATATATATATATTTATACTCTATAGAACCTCCGAGCGAATCTTTAACGGCAGTCATAGAAGATATAATGACACAGTGCTGTAGCACTTTTGTACATTGCTTTCAAGTTTTTTATCCAACCTCCGCTCTTAAATGGGAATGTTTGGCCAACTTTATGTTCCTCTATCTTGAGAAGGTAATTAACTTCTTTACTTTAGAGAAACTTCTTTCATTGACATTTTAATCACCAGCAAACTACTTTATGTCAAATTAAAAATCTAATGATGAACTCATTTTTTAGGGAGCAAAATACGCTCGAATGTTGAGCTCGGTCGTGGGAGCTTTATGTGGCTGTCGTGGACAACTTTTGGGCATATTTCCTGTTCTCAATACAATAGTTCGACAAAGTCCGGATGAAACTAGTGTAAGTTTACAATTACTGTCTGGAAAATTCAAAAATATGAAAATGATATTGAAGTTATTAGAGTTTTCAATTTATTTATAATTACTAAAGTTTTGTAATGTATCTGTCTGCATTGTTGGACACATTTTAATAAGATCTGCAAAAAGTAGATTGAGCAACTTTTGTCTAGAGAAATCATTATCCGTTCACTGAATCTGTTCTTGAGATGAGAATTACGACTTGCTAGTCTTTCTGAAGCAAACAGATACCGATACTTTGTTCCATTATTGTTACTCATTGCACTAAAATATTATTATCCATTCATGAATTATCTATGAAATAGATTCACAAACTAAAGTTATAAAAGGCTCTGTTGTAACCCAGAGTCCTCCTATTCAAAAGTTTTCCAAAGACAATGATTTCAATAAAAAAGGCCTGAAAGATTGAAATAGAATTAACAACTAATTTGGAATAGAAGTTAATGTAACGTAATTTCATCTAATTTTGCAGTTAACATTCGTAACAAATACGGAAGGGGGTAAACTGAAACAACCTGCTAACAACAGACTTCTTGTGGGACAAATGGCTCAAAGAAATGAAGCTGGAAATTTTGTTAAGACCACCTGGTCATTCTGGGACGTACTGAAACATCTTTTGTCTATAGTGGACATGGATAATAAAGACATCAAGGAACCATTGAAGCTCCTTGTTCACAACTCCTCCCTCCTTTTAGCAAAACTAATGGAAGAGCTTGTGTCTCATGCTTCCGGAGTCTATGTAAGTAATCTTGACTGAAATCTTTTCGAAATTTACCCTAATTAAATTTTGAATATTTGCAAGTTGTCAGATCTTTAAATGCAAATAAACAAAATTGCAATCTTTATTTGCTCTTATCTATACTTAAATCTGACTACTATCAAGTTATTTAAGTATTTGACCATGAAGTGTATGACAGTAAAACGTTTAATGTTGTATTGCATGACTCACATGTTGAACTTTACGATACAAAAAATTTGTATTGTGTTTAATCTTTAATGCTGTTAATAAACAGAATTGAAAGATGAGTGACTCGCGAAAGAGTAAAGAATTAAAGCTAAATGACCTTCACCTTCAATATTAATGAGCTAGACAGATTTATTACATCAACAGTTTTAGTAGGCATTACTAGATTATTCAAAGTTCCTTGAAACTTGATCGAAACTGACAAAAATGCATTCTTTTAAATGTCGATTTTAGGGCGAGCTTGAAAGTGTTATCGGACAAATAATTGTGGCCACACCATCAAGATTTACGAGAACAAATCAAAGCCGGACTTGGAATACTGGCAATGGATCTCCAGATGCAGTGTGCTTTACCGTAGACCAACCTGGGGTGTCTGTTTTCGGGGCTTGTATTTACTCTGGTACGGGCACGTACGAATACGAACTGGAATTATTTCAAGAGGTAAAGACTTTTTGTGAAGTAAATTCATGTTTTGTCATCAAGATTAAAAAGGATAATCTGAGAAAACATTTCCACTAAACACTTAAAGCTAAGGAAGGCAATTACAGCATTTAATCGTAGCAGAATGCTCACGCAGCGCGCACGCATCATAAACTGCATTCCTTAACTATGTAAAGAATTTACAAGGAAACGATCTAGCTAATAGAAAGAATCCACTGAGATGCCGAAAACGTTTGCTCTCTCTAATCTGGCACTGCATGCTGAATCCGACGTCTAAAAACTGTAAATGGAATGTTAATTATTGTGATTTTTTTCTAACTTTAAGGTTGATGAGGCAAATGGAGAAAACTGTGATCAACCGGGACCAAAGTGGGTTTCAATGGAAGTTATGCGAGGCACATTTGATTCGGATGATTGCTGTGGAGATATTGCTGAGATAAGATTTCCCAGACCAGAACATATCAAAGTGTGTAATTGACATTTCATTGCATTTTGTAGTAATGCCAAGCTATTTATTAAGCTATCCTTTTTATTTGAAAATGAATGAAATACTGCTAGTTTTTTAGTAAATATCTATTACAATTTGTGAATTCTCAAATTACCCATGCTTAAGCTTTTTATCAGATTCATAATGCGTTGATTAAAAATAAGGATTTTACTTTGTTTTAGCCCGGAATAAAGTATGCAATTAGGCTGAAGAATCACGGCGGAAGAACATGTAATGGAGATGGGGGTGTATCGATACTAAGATGTCCTGATGGAACAACATTTACCTTCAGCTCTTGTGCACTTAGTTTTAACGGAACTAACCAGATTCGTGGCCAGATTCCTCATATACTCTATTTCAGGTACAATTATGTTTTTTAAGCGGAATGTACTTCTTTCGCAAGGAACCCTTTTGTAAGTGTACATGTATTTGCAATAAATGTATCATATTTCTTCTCAAAATTAGTTTTATCGTTTCCGATTAGTGTAGTTGACTGCCTAGTTTAAAGGACTCATTTAAAATAATGTTTCACGGTAATTTTCATGAATTTAGAAACCCAGACGATTCAGATGCAAGACAAAAGGCTAAAGCAGTTGCAGAGATGCATGCCAGAAAATGTGCTCAAAGAATTTGCACTGCGGTGTTTGACAATGCAAAAGAAGTGATGGAAAACGTTTCGTCTGAAGGAATCACAGAATTGTCTAACAGTTCTTTAGTCACGACTTTATTGCCATCCATTTTGTCTCATTTGCCTCATCTAGCTCTGTCTGATCCTCGAGTAAGTAAATACTACTCCGTTTTTGCGAATTTAAAAAAGGGTGTTAAAGTCAATATGTTCCGTCCAATAATTTTTTGCATATTTACAAGTTCTTACATCAGAATTGCCAAGTTTGTTGGCACTTTTGTATTTAAGCACCTACATGTGATTTGATGAAATATTACAATCTATTTGTAAGGAAATGTAAAAATGTTTGGCACTCGTTATTTTACAGAGTTCTGTGGATTTGCTTGAATTGATCAGACGTATTCTACCGTCTATTTCGGATTTGAATAACAAAGTAATGACAATGGCAAAAGGTGAAAAAAGAGCGGAGAGTAATTGCTCTGGCGTTCATTACGCTTGGGTTGAAAGTGAACATCCCTACAAGCCTGCAACTCTTGCACATTACAAGTAAGTGACTACATTTTTTGCACTTGTCATCTTCACGATCCTTAGGATGTTATAGCCAACGTATTGCATAAGCCTATACTTTAGACCGCTATTAACATTATGTGTATCGTAATAATTCCTCTTGCTTCAATGCACATTCACTCTACTTCAAATAGTATGACATAATAACAAAGTGTAATTTCGGTAGTCTACAACGGACTTATGGTCAATAAACGTTGCTGCACTCTGCAATCCTTAAAAAGGCATTGTTTTATGGCATTTTTATTATTCTATTTTTCGTTGTGAGAATCTCTATGTGTAATGAATTTCGTAAATATACCCTATAGCAGATTTTTATCTCCATTCCCATAGATTTGTTTGTATGTAATTTATATTTATTCATAGGCTGTCTTAAGTGTGTCTATTTTTGTTTTAATGAACTAAATTCCATCATGATTTATTGAAACGTTTAACAGATGCAGATTTAATAATATTTATATGGCACCGTTGATCTGTATTCCATTCCGTTTGCCATACACTATTGCAAGTTCCTTAAATCAAATAGATTTGAATAGTCTTGTTTTTCTCGCGTCTGCAAAAACATTTCTCACATTCAATTCACTTGTTGAGATTGATAGATTTACTATATTGCTCTGTTTTGCCATAGAGAATGAACACCTTCTTTAGTCTAGACGTTATTTTAGGTGCGGCTCTTAATTGCCTGTGGGTGCTAACTTTCTTAGATGCATATTCTAGTAGATGAAATCTTTTATACGTTTTTCTATTTCTATTGATTCATTGCTTGTATTTTTATATTGTTAATTACGAGCTTAGTACAATTACATTACTTAGCACTGTCAGCACTAAATGCTGATGATTCAATCTTTGCGGGTAGTAGTAGCTAAAGTAGACCTTCTCAAGCTTTGAAATCAAAATAACATTGATAATTGTAATAGTATTCTAATATATGAATCTGATAATGAATTTTTAGAGTTAATTTCCCTTCTTCGGTTCAACGAATGACAATTGAGTTCGATCCTCGTTGCTGCACTGCTCAATCGGAGGATAGTGTAAGACTGTACATCCCATTTGGGGCGGAAGTGCCACAGAACCTACCTGTATCTCTTGATGATCCAGACTGCCTCTCGTCCTATATCCCTATCATGGAAAGATATACTGGAGCTGAAAATTGGCCACAGAAATCGATCATATTACCAGGTAAAGTTTTTAAGAATGTTACTAATAGTTCAGCCACATTTTGAAATCAGATACTAATACTGAAGACATTTAAAGAGAAAATGACCTTCGTCTTGTTTGATTTGATGTTATATGGGGTGATTATTTTGTTTATCCTCCCAGCCAAATTGAGTTATTTGAACCATAAAAGCATGAAATGAAGCTTTAATCATAGTATGAAATAGAGGAATATTTACTTGGGATGTTTTGGTTTCGATAGATGGATATAAATCCATATTTATGTAGATGTCATGATTGTTGGGTTAGACTAACATGTCAACAGAGTCTGATGTAAATCTACTTATTCAGGGAATGAAGTACTCTTCTCTCTGGAAACTGCTTCGGATTACGCGAGAGCTGACAAAAGCCAATACTTTGGTTTTCGTTGTCTCGTCTCTGGCTTCGAATGGAGAGAATGTTCTGGTCTTTGTCGACTTGAAATGGAATTGGCCTACTTGGGTGGCTTCTGTGCTCATGAAATGATCAAAAAAGATCTCGTCCTCCCTCCTGTTTCAGGTTCGTCTTCAATCTTACTCTCTCTTGCATATTATCATGTCTCATAATTCTATTCGTTTAATTTAATAGGTTACTATTGCAATTATCAATGCTTCTAGCTTAATATAGTATTTAGGCAAAATATATTATAAGAACGAGTTTCCTTTACGAAAATTGCTCCGAATTAGAATCCAGTTTACTCGATTTTTCTCATCCTACAGCTATCAGGATTAAGATATGATTAACGTGTTGATAACATAATCTCAGAAAGCTTTGTCCTAATCCTCATTGTCAGTTACTGTAGTAAATATACAAAGTATACACACTCTGGTCAGAATCCATTTGGACTATCTCCTAGGTTACCCCATGTAAAAGAGTAGGAGAAAAATCCGAAGGGTTTTCGACCGGACTATACACTTTTTGAAACTTGTATAACCAATATTAAAAGTTATTTTATAATATTTCAATAATAGCCTGTTCTTCTAATCATACGCACCTAAAATTAGTATTAGTGTAACATTAGAGAAATTATAGAAAAACATGATCTCATATTAATTAGTTTCATCGATATTACTGTGGCAGCATCCATATTAAGTGGGGTAAATGTTTAAAAAGCCATATAAACTGGAATTATACTTTGTAATTGGTTTATTCAGGATAATCTGACTGATATGCAGATATATCATCTTATAAAGCAATTTTAGTACTTTTGCTGATTGTAATATTCTATATTTAAATCGTTAATCATTGGTTTTACTTTGCACTCATTTAACGGCAATAAAGATAATATTATAGCTGTGGTGATGAGTAGAGTAAATACAAGAATGCTGATGAGGCAAGTTGTTAGAGGAAGAATCGGAAAACGTTGAGACAACGTCGTCATGCTGTAATTGGCTTATATAATATTGGTCCATGCATCGTCTCAAAGTGAAAAGTTGATAGTGATGTTTTGTCTATATACATAAAACCAAGTATTGGATGACGACGTTGTCTCAATACTGATAAATAGTTTCCGATGTGTTATACTCATGAGTATGAGTTCGCTTTGTCTTAATATATGCTTACAAACAAACAGTACTAAATCAAAAGGAAACTAGATATAGGCACTATCTCTACGTCTTTCTGTTTTTCAAAATTACAGAAAGTCGCCCACATGATATTATGATATAATATGGCGATATTTCATATTTGTTTAACTATGTTAAACAAGTCAACAAATAGCAATTGTAGAAAGTAGAATGGAAAACTTAATAAGGTTATGCTACCTTTGATCCTACCTGTCTGTCAGTCTTTTGGAAAGTTTTAATTTGTGAATGAAATGTTGTCAACAGCGGAAGAGGTGGAGACTTCTCTGGAGACGAGTATATGCGAAGAAAAAATGATTGAAATCTGTTTGAAGCATCATCCTCTGTTTGCCAAAGGAATTGGCCTGGAATATTTCCCAGCAGTACAAGAAGCCTTAGATGGAATAGTTCCTCTCAGGTTAGCTAATTAAACATATTCTCATTGACTCCTTTGTTTTGTGGCTTATTTGTTTCACATTTTGGTCCGTGAGCAAATGACATTTCAGGTTTTCCAAGAGAAGGAAGCGAGAAAAATGTATGCGTCGCGGTTCAATGGCTTTTATGCTTGCTTATCAACAAAATGATGTGCTTCTTCGATACGAGTAAAATGTTTAAAGCTTAAAGTTGTGACACTTGGTTGATGCATTTATTAGTGGAAGAGTGTGTGACATGCAGCCTTATTAATATAGGATGCCACCTGTTTCGTTAACATCTCAAGTTTGTGTCAGGTATTTAATTTTTTCTCACGCGTTGTAATGGGACCGTGTAAATAATTCATGCAGTGCAGGAAGTGTACCTTCAAAAACCAGGGAATTCGTGTGGTGGTCCTTATGGTCTCCTAAAACATTATTAAACGCTTAGTAAATCCATGATACCATTTGAACCTCTCATAACAATCTCCCTATTTGATTTCCCTGCATACCAAAGATAAAAAACTACCTACCGAGTTTAAGTTTATCTTATAATGGATGAATCTAAAACTGAATTGTAGACGAATTTCATAAATATAAGCACTTAACAGATGCTATCCTTATATAGTGTGTAGACTTAACTATAACTGAATCATGGATTACTTATAATAGGAGGATATGTTTCATATGACCAGGAGTCGTGGTTCACCTAACAAAAGGATGTGAAGTATCCCATTTCAGATTTTGATTTCAGGCAAAATGTATCCATTTTTCTTTGAGGCTCAATTTACCGAACTGTTTACAAATGGTGAGGAAGTTCCGTATTTAAATACAATATGCCTTTCTCTAATGTTGAGATGGATACTTGATCACAATACTATCTCTAGCTCAGCTAATCGTCCTTCCTTCCTTATATTCATTTAAGATTTAGCATTAAAATGTGTGAGCCCACCCACCCAACCGAATTATTTATTTAGAGTGAACAAAGGTTACAAATGTGTTTGAAAAAGAAGACGCGGCGCTTTAGATAAATTATGCACGCTGCTGTAGTAGAAGAATCGAAACTGCCTTCCTTTTAATCATAATAACAAATGGCAAACATCGGCTCTTGTTAAATTATACAAATTAGGTGACGTGACTTTTGACCTTTGAAACTAGATGTAAACGCACAATGGTATTTCTGCGCATAGAAACATTATTTATAATATCTCTTACAACGGTGATCATTAATTTCTGTTTTCGTTTCGCAAAGTTATCCTGAAGGCTTGCTTTTAAAGTATTTGGTTGCAAAGTGGCAGCGTAAACATAAATTCTTCTGTTAATATGCAATGAGTATAGAATGAATGCATAGAATGAAAATATTTTGATAATTATCCCTCACATACACAAAATTGAATATGAAAAGCAATGTACTTTCTACGTCTATTAATAACTGCAAGGAGGAAAGTGTTTACTAACAAAATACGAATTGCTGAATTAGTGATACTCATATGATATAATTATTATCACTACTCTGCACTGCTTCTCCAAGGGATTTTTTTGCTGAGAAATGCTCAAACGTAGCGTAGTCATTTAAAAGCACATTTATATTAATTAATGTAGGATTTAAATGAAGATGAATAGATGGATTCGATTGTGGCAATGCTTATGCACATAAGGAAATGCAACATGCAACACTCACTTTGTGTTAATTTAAGCAATTCTACTGGAAGCATTGTTGCATTACTTTAGTTATAACCATTATATAAATACTTTTTAGCTGCTTATATAGTCATGCATAGTTTTCATGCTTAGTACAGTAATTGGTGAAATTAATCCACAAAATGTAACATTAAATACCTTAATGCTACTGACTTGTTTGATGATGTATATTCTTATTGCTAGTATAGAAGAGTCAAATATTTGCAAAGGAAGTGTATAGTTTGTTGAACTGCAAGCATCTACTCATAATAATTTGAGGTAAATCTTTTCAATGTAGATTGAAATTTATTTCCTAATAGACAAATCGTGTACAAAGCAACGGATTCAATTTGTATTGAGCAGCAGTACGTTGTGTAAATACAATTACATAAGGTTTCAGTTAGTTTAGTCTACATACAGAAAAGAGTATGTAATTTGTAATGTAATGAGTCGTCTTGCCTTTTCTTGTGGTTTCCTTCTACTAGTCTCACAGTTCAGTGGGAAAGAAACTAAAATATTTGTTCGGATGACTACACTTGACTTGAAAAAGAAATTGAAACTCTGATTTTTCTTTCTGCTCATTGTTGGCATTTATTGTTCATTCATTCACTTCCGAGGAAAGGAACTGAAAATGAAGCCGTTTGTTTCGTTTCTTGGAGGCTGTATTAGATATCAATTCTCCAAAGAACCATTTTACTCCTACATGCGAGGTGAAAAGGTTTACAATCGTTTACACCAGGCAGACAACAATTACCATTCATTCACAAAAACAATTTTAGGTTCTCACCATTTCTAAACTAAACGTTTCTATGTAATCTGACCATTTATCTGAAATCCGAATTACGTTGGAAGCAAAATACTTTGCAGTAATATAGACCTTACTTTTATTTCTAGTCTTTAAACGGCTTCTAGTATTGTACACGAGTATCAAGCTGAATTGTCAAAGAAGTGGCTCTTATATGATTTTATTAAATGATTTGATTGAAAGAGGTAAAATGTCATTTATTATCCTCACAAAGCAAACGAGATGTAATAAGGAAAACTGTAGTACTTGTTTTGTATATTAACCACAAAAGAAATGCGTCGAAGCAATTTTTCTACATGACATGAGCAATAGAGGTAAATCAATGTTCATGACAAAGGCAGTACAGCCCAGCTTTAAAGTGACAAGTATTAGTTATCTAAATATTTAGTTTACTAAAATTCTGATTTACAATATATTTAGCTTATAAAGGTTTACATGTCAGTCATTATTATGGTATAACTGCAATCTTCTACCTGTAAGGATAAGATATCAACTTTGTGTAATCATTCAAAGAAGGAATAAACAAGATTAGAAAATGCAAATAGAGCTAGAATGTCATAGCTAGGCGTAAGTGGAAATGTGCTAGAACTTGAAGCAAAATACGTTCTTGTGGTAGAGAAAAAAGTTGTCATTATCAATAGATGACAACATATGTCATTATCACTGTCATTGTTGTCGCCATGACATGTTCATTGTACGATAAACCGCCAAGTTGTCTGTAGAAGGATTAATTGCAGATAGACTCGTACCTATACATTACATAAGTGTATATTTTGTGTAAACAAGAAAAGTTTTGACCTTTTTGCGGTTTGCTTCCAAAGTGTAGATACAGACAACAGATAGAATGTTATTTTTCAATAGGATGAGCATACAATATATGACAACCAATATTTCCAGTTTCAATCAGTAGTAGACACTACGCATGCAAAAATAAAGCTATGATTTTATTTTTAACAACCCGATAAGAAAACTGCTTTATAAATAAATAGATTTAATTGCTTTTAAATCACAGCCTGACGTTGACTCATACATTTAGTAATATGGCTTAGTATTGTTGCTATATGACAATTGGAGTATAGAATAGGGAATGGGGATTTCTAAGCTAAATTATATATTCCTTCGCCATAGTATGTTAGATATGAAGGGTTACATAATATGTAGTATGCTGTTGCTTTGCTCGAGACCGTGTTAACATTCACCCCTTATTGTTTGCATTTAGGGAGGTCGTTGTAAATAATGTGAAGTGCAAGGGAAGAAAAACAGCACTTGAAACAATCCGACACTTTTCCACGTATTCTGTGTTTGGGTTAAAATATCCCAACTGCATATAAAATCCTAAAGCAGTATTTGAAAGAAAAGTACCTTTACAATAATTTTGGTAACATCCGTACTACTCGATTTTTCTCATGCGATGTGTATAAACAAGGGACATACTGTTCACAAGTGTGTCCATATTTATGAACAGGCGTATGCATAATGCTGTACTTATATGGTGTACAGATAAAAAGTAGCGGAACGAATTCCAGGAATTGTAATATCTCACCATACATTCCTTTCAATTATTTACTTGCATGTTTATGTTTTGCATTGTCTATGATGAATAATTACGGTTAAGAATGCCATAAGTTTATTTATGCTATGAGTAAATACATTTTAAATTGCACCAATCAAGAGTATTAATTTAGTTACACAAAAAGTGTTTTAGCAAGGTCGCTATTAAACGGATTATATTACGCCAATAAATGTTTGCAAAATCTCAAAATATTAACATATCGTAGTAATGACTTTTGGACTGACAAATATACACTTTTCAATGGAATCGCTAACCGATCTCATTCTCAGGAGTATTATGTACAATCAGAATGTATGTAATGGTTGATTACTTTGCTTGCGGTTTAGAAACTGTTCAGATATTTTATAATCATATCTTATTATGGCTTCACTTTGGTATGTTATAAAATATTGTCCTTGCTGTGCTAATAGTAGATAGTAAATTGTGCATGTCTCTACAAAAGTGAAAAACTACATGTATACATAAGAGTTTAATTATTTAGAAAGTCTCCTTGGTAGCCTGTCAGAACTTGAATGAAAGATTTGCAAATAAATGCTATTTCAGCACAGCCTTTAAAATCCTCCTAAAGGTACATATCCCAGTTATGTTATTTTTAGTGAAACCGAGTAAGGTGAACATAGCTTGGAGCACTCTATTACACTAGCAAAAAAATGTTTATCATCTCACCCTAAAAACCTCGGAAAGAGTCAATTACATAGCACAGCGTACACGTTACTTATTGTTAAGCATGTTAAGAAACAGTCTACTAAATAGCTTATTTATTAATGGAATGCATTGCTTTGCCTACAAACTTTTACGCTCTGTAAACTGTAAAATTAAGTTTTAGTAAATATAACGTTCATTTCCATTTGTTGAGTAGCTAGCTAATATAGATATTAAATGCTTAATATACTTTTACAATCGAGGTTCGTTTCTTCATGCTGATGGACGTTTTGACTGCGGGCAATTTTAGTACATGACATGATATTTCAACCATTTTGCCAACAGAAGAAATCCTTTTAGCTCTAAATTACATTTAATGACAGTTTCCAATTATTATAATCTTATTTTCACGAAAAATAACATGATAATTACTAAATTGCATCAGCAGAGTTGCTCTACAGTTGTGCGGATGCTCTTATGTTATTGATAAAATCTTTCTGATTATTTACATCTCAATTTTACTCGAGTAACTTTAGTCGTTTTCTGTTCAGATGGTATAAACATGAACACTACGGATATCTATGTATATCTGCAAAAGAATCTTTGACTATATTTTACCTTGTCGAAACAGATTTTCCCATGAATTTCTTCCGTTTGGGTTTAGGGTTACTTTCAGATCACGGCTGTATGTAGCTTTGCTTGTTTTAACACTCCGTGTGCCTTTTTTAGTTTGTTTTTTGTGGACAATGGTGTATATTGAGGTTTATTTTAACTCCATTCATTATCATTGACGAAACAACTTGCCACTTGAATATTATCATCACATATTGTGGATGTTATCTTGCCTTTTTATTACTTGTGGCACTTTATCTCTATATAGGATCAAACCTATGCCCCCATATTCAACATTAACGTCAAAGATTTGAGTTATTAGAATTCCTGCCAAAAATAACTATTGTTGGTGGTATGGAAAAGGTTGAGTTAAATTTATTCATTTCTTGCACTTTTAAGAAAGTGCTGTTGTAGCTTCGTTATTTTATATTGGTGTAAATATTTATTAAAATTAAAATGCTTGTAAATAGAAACCTGCTTTAGCACAAAAGTGAATTGTTTGCAGACGATCTTCATTTCTATGCACTATACAAAAACTGTTTTCTGTTTTAAGGAAAGGGAAAGGATTGGTAATTTGAATTTGTCTAATAAATGCAAACCAGTTGCTGTAAATAAATAAGCATTTCATTGTTGAACAAAAGTTAAGTATAGGAGAACAATAAGCATTTAATGAACAAATCCGACGCATCGCAGTACATAGGTAATAGCTTTCAGTAGAGAGTGTAGGTAGAATGATAAATAAAGTAAAAAATCCTGGTGGTGTAATAGGCAGATACAAAAAATTGATTTAGGCTAAAACCAGTGCTAAGATGTGTTGAATGCCTGCTTTTGTCAAGTGAAAAAGGTGAAATGAGTCGTGCATGCTCCGAGATTCTTTTGTGAATTGAATACTGACAAAGAAACTTTAGACAAGTAGTAAATTCTTCTGCATAGGACAAAAAGTCTCTTTCTACTATCTTATGAAATGAAAGAAATTTTGAAACTAAACCCTTTCTACACAGAACCCTTCTCTATGCACAAATAATATTGCCATGTTGCGATAGCAGTTGATGATGATGGTCCATGTCGGCGTGCGAACAAAGTGATTTACATATCCTATTAATTATCTTCAACGGAAGTCCTAATCTTTAAACAACACAAGCCAAGATTTCTAATGTTGACTTTAATTCTGCACAATTATAGATCTTTTTAAGCCGAAACTCATTCAATTGAAATAAGAAGAAAATCTTGCACACTATTACAGTTGTAGATGAATACTATTTGATTTCCTGAAAATTTTCATTAGCACTAGTATTAGTGTGTAAACAGAATAAAAATTCGTTTTCTCGTTTCCTGTAGTGATTTAGTACATGTATTAGTAGTTTTTTGTTATTAGTTGACGTTGATAGTGAAAAGTATTTTTCCTGAAGGTATTTCATGGTGGCTACGGTACTTAGTAGATGTATAAAAACTGTTAAAGGGAAATCCACATCGGTCGGTGTCTACTAGACATGACTATGTGGGGACCGTTGAATATAATTTTCTCGATAGATTGAGTGTGTGATGTACATTTAAAGAGTGGACGTGATATGATAATATGTGATCTGTCATGTTATGAAAGTGATTTAGAGGAGAAGGATGAATGTGCCGAGTGTAATGTAATCTAATATTGCGTATGCTACAGATGTTGTGAATACGGGTAATGTATACGAGGAACTCGTTCCCTTTGTCTACACATTAATTGCCATTACATGCTTAGCCAAGCATTTAGTATTTGGATATTATGTAATGAAAAGACTGAAGGGAATCTTTGCTCATCTCAACAAACGCTCAACCGTATTAACTTAGAGTGAACCTAGACAAACCGTAAATATTCTATTAGAACCAAGCAGACATGGTGGCTCGTCGACTTGGATTAACTTTAAAAATGATGCGGCTTTTTCTTCATTGTCAACTATCAATAGAATATTTACGCCTTTCTTTGATTCAGATTTCAGACTGTCTATAATTGTTTGACTCTAGAATATTTTCTGGTGTAGGAGGAAACTGTTAGGGGTGGTGAAAATTGTATTAAATGCTCTTATTTATCATAGGGAAGTTATAGCTATGTGCTATCTGTCTTAATATATTGTCACTTATTGTCAGATGAGAATGAACAGAGGCTAGATAGCAGAGGAAGATAAAATTCAATGTCTCTCTCGTCTGCTCATGAATTATCTTTTTCAACTTCTGTATAAAGGAGACCCTAATATTTTGTTGTCATTATGGATACTTGCATTCCATTAGACATTACATACATTAGCGTTAACTATGTACTCGTGATCTCAAGCTTTCCTGTCATTTTCATTCATGAACTTAACTAACTATACAAAATATGTACTTGCTGATGGATTGTTCTATAGATATCACTCTCCGTTCTACATATCATAGTACCAACAAGATAACCCAAGGAATTTTCATACAATGCACACTCACATATCTACCTAAGTGGGTATTAACTATGATAATATTATATTCTTAGGAATATATCCTTGAACTGCTTATCGTCCATATAATATGTATACTACATTAATAAGGTGTATATCCTTAGTCTTAGCCATTTAATATATATTAATCTTTCTAGCAATTTATTCTAGGGTTCCTGTTACTTTCTACTCGCACATGTTCGGTTATTAAGAGAGAAACAGCGATAGTCAGTTCATTCGGTCCTTATGCTTTCCTCTTCAAAGAATATTGTTTTTATTACTCCTGTTACGACGTTGAAAGAAATACATTGTAGTTAGCATTAAACGAACAGATATAAACCAAGAAGAAAAAAAATGATATGCTTCATTAGCGAGACTGGGACGAACATCCTGTGATTTTTCACTTGTGAGTCTATGCAATCAACTCGAGCATAAAAATACAAATGCTCTGGCCGAATATACATATTATTAGTAAACATACGCACTATAGGTGTACTCTAATATGTATAGCTAATATCCATAATTTTTTCAATAATTATGTGTACTATTAGTGTCTGCTCATCCAGTTAGTCACTTCAATTTACAGTTGAGTAAATTACAGTAGTATATTTTCATATCACTATGAATGGGAAACTTATCTCGGGCTATATAGCCTAGTAACGATGTGAAAACATTGGCCAAGATAAATAAATTGTCAAGTTTACATACAGCTCTACGATTTTGCTAATTTCTGCATTCATTACAGTTCCTTAGACTCATCTTCTACAACATCCTAATGAACATTGTACACTTTAAGTAGATAAATACTCTGTGCTCATTTGCAATTCTAAAAGATAAGAAAACTGTCTTTTTTGTAGTATTTTGTTTATGCTCACGGTAAGCATTAAATGTTACGTTTACATTCACACAATGCCTTTGTCTTTCATGAATGCTTTCAATTTCGGTGTGTGTTTATGTTCCGCTCAAACATTCTCAATAGTTAAGTCTGCTAGGCTTCAGTGCCTCCGTGCGTGACATGAAATCAAATGCATGCCTCCACTCAACAAAATACTATGACATGATAACTCAGAACAGTGACCTATTTTATCTCTAATTGACTTGCTTATTCCGAGCTGACAAGAAATAAGTATATTTTCGTTTTTGTAGTTGCTTTCTTTAAATAGGGTTGATGAACACTGTTAAATCGACGGTAACTAGGCTAGGCACAACAAAAGCCTTTTTTCATTTGCTAAGTGAAAGGATGTCTTGTCAGTGAGTTGCTATTTCTGAAATGTTTAAGGAAATAAATCTATTATATTACGCTTACATAAATATCACAAATAACTGCAAGGAAAATATAGATGGGCAACACGAGAAAAATCTTTCGTTGAATGAATTTGTAACATCGTCTTCCAAAATTACCATTTACCTCGCCAAAAATATATAAAATAGGCTTGCTACATAGGGTTTTCCAAAGTGTAAAAATGCTAGTATTATCTGTCCTCATGAACAAAAACATGTCTTGATGGTGTATGTAGGTGGACATCGTAAACAGGATTTAACATGATTTCTCATGAATGGCATTCAATATACACAACTATGTCTGTCGTCAGTCCCTGTAGACCTAAAACGTTTTACTCTAATACGATTTTACAGTTTGTCTGTAGTGATGACACATGTTGCTGAAAGAAAGAATGCTTAGCTGCTACTGTGAATTATGGCTCCACGGATCTCTCGCTCCTTGTCACTAACTTATTGTAGTATCTGTAGTTTAGTGGAAAAGAGCAAGACAATAATATGTACTTAAGTCTCTTATGACATGCCTAGACGAAAGTATTAGCTCCTTTGGAATTACAATAGCTTTATTTCGCTTCTTGGACGGACGTCTGTCGGCTCCTTTACTATAATAATTGTTTACATGTCTTTCTCTCTTTGCTAGAATTTCCACTACAATTCTCTTTCCCATTTACACTATTATTATATTATGCTGTAGGATTAAGTATGTGCGTAGGTCTGTGATATATGGTCTGCCGATATAGTGTTAAAAGCTCTATTATGGAAAAGGACGGCAATAATACCCATTAAAATTAGTGTTCCAATTCTCTTTCGGTGTGAGTCCTTTGAATTTTCTTTTCACAAGCGTATGCAATATCTTAGACTACCATGTGGAGCTGCATTGGGATTTCCTTTTAAAACGAACGGTTACACATTGTAAATGCGTAGGTAGTTGACTGACCTTACCAGAAATTGCTATTTATAAAAAATGACCAAAGGAAATATACATAAAAAGTTCATCTCGTGAGAACGCGCTAGAAAATTATGACTCTGAAGTCTGAAAATATAAATATTTTTATTGCTCCGTGAACTTTCTATATGGGGCAAGGAAACGTTAGATGAGATAATGCTCGGTTATACGTTATCAGTATCAGTTCAGCATATACAATTAAGTCAGCAGATTGCTGGGGAATTTATGTGATCTGCCAAGTGGTTTAATATTCAAGGACAATATAATCAAATAACGAAGAAATTAAGCTTAAAAATCTAAATTCCAAACTTGAGACAATTTAACCAATTCCATACTAAAGTGATAATTAGAACGCTGCAATCATGATAAAACCCTCCAGATTAAAAGCCAGTGCCAAAATGCAATAATAAATAATAGTTATGTCATGCCAATATATGTATGCCCTCCATTCACTTGGTGCCTACTAGGAAGCAGATTGATTATTAATTAATTTGCAATGAAGGCCATAAAGGAGTATCTCATTTTACTCTTGATATTAATGTCATACTGTATTTGTAGGCATCCATAAATACAATTTTATCTCATAATTAAGACAGCTTAGTACTAGCCTTATTAGCCTTATTTACTATCACACAAAACGATGTAGATTTACATTTCATTTAAAAGTTAGAAAGCATTTTTACATGTTTATGAAACACATATGTAATACTAATAGAAATTATATTTACAATAAATATATATTTGTGTTACTGCGTGACTGTTTGAACAACTACAATAAATAGTTTACATTATTCAATTAATTTTGACTTAATTATACATAAAAATGACGCTCTTTGATTTCAATATAATTTGTAGGTAACAGTTCAATATCTAAAGTTTGGGCTTCAAACGATACTAATTTACAATGTGTTTTGCAGAGATATATTCCTCACTAAAATGGCAAAGGATAAAAAAATTGTTTAAAGGAGCAAGCATAAAGCAGTTTACTTTAACCTGTTCCAATTTGGGTTTAAGTGAAAGAATAACTTAATATTTAACTGCTATTTTATTCCAGTTAGTGTGTAGAAATCAAATAAAAAATAATGATTTTCTGATTTCATCAGTATGATTAAACTTTTTCGTATCATTTAAAATTTTCTCTAATTATGATCTCAATACTCTGACATTCTCAATTCTATGATTTCATTAGTTTAATCATGTCAATATTTTCTGCCCACCAATTTGTTTATATAAAGGGACTTGAAATGACAATTTGGCAAAAGAGTTATGAATAACTTTCTTCGCTTCTCGTTTATGTACATTCGAGGACATCAATTCATACTTATTAGTGGCTATTGGAGAAGTAATTGGTTGGATGTGGGATTATTGAAGTGATTAGGAGCCCGTGAATACAAAATGTGTGCGAAGTGCAGGGATATAATAAGTCACGTATCACTTTATGGCATAAGCAGAAATTGAGTTTCTGGTTTTCTCATATGTAAGTTTATCGTTTCAATTCAACAAGTGAATGGGCATAGTATCCATAAAATACCTACAGGTATGTGTTATTAGAATTGATGGTTTTAGAAATCGAAGTAGGATATAAGGAAAACTTTTCACTCCTGTATTTAGACAATGAAAAATTATGGATTTTTGTACATATTGATTGAGTAAAAATAGTTTGAATAGCATTTTATTAATCTAGGTATGAAAAAAGGGGAAAGACAAGAACAGTTTTTTCGTTTACATTGTCTCGCATTGTATTACATAGTCTGCACTCTTGTGCAGTGAGAATCCTATTAGAATAATAAGTATATTATAGTAGGGACATGTGTAACATGTAACGGGGACTATAGTAGAGCAAATAAATGATAATTGAACATGTACTAAGATAATAGAAATGAAAACAATCACTTGTGGTAATTGTGTGTCAGTCAGTACTTATTTAAAAGTACACATGTCTGTTGTGTACTTAATATATTAAGGTGTATTGGAGAGTGAGTGCACTATTTATGACAACAATATTATAACAGTTACAATAAAATGTAATAATAATGATATTGAGAAAAGAAAAGTCGGACGCAGGCATCTGAGTAGTAATATAATAACAATAATAATGGAATAAAAGTTTATTGCACAGAGGAAGAGGATGGACTAATTGGAATTGAAGGCAGTGGTCGTTGTTGATGTTTTTGTGCTCGCGAAGGCGGAGTGGATGGAGTAGTCGTGCAGGTCGTTTCTGAAGACAATGACGAGGAAGATGATTCTGAGTTAGCGTCGGTAAAGGATTTTCCATTCGTTGTCGTTGAGACGGAGTTTCGATTCGATGGACTACTATTGACAATATTTATAGTGGAGCGAGGGTTAGGATGTGTGAGTTCTGCGTAGACATGAGTCTGAACATCTTTTGGCTCTGTGTACTCGCACAGGAGTGGCAAATGATTATTTTGATGGAGTGTGGATGAGGGAGGATGACTATGGATTTTGATGGGCGTGGTGGCGGAGATTTTATTAGGAGTCAGCTCCGAGTAAATATGCATTTGCGAGTCAGACGGATCTCTGTATTCACAAAGCGGGGCAGTCTTTGGCTTGGACCGAATCTGAGCATATCTCATGGGACTGGTGGCTGCTGAGGAGGAACTCCGGGTGAGGACCTGCGACGGAGGTGGCCCACTCGGAGGCTGGGACAGCGGCGGCGGAGTTTTGCCATTGACTGTGACTGAGGCTCCACTCCCGACGTTGCACATAGTGACATCTGGAGGACTAGACAGAGCAGACTGCTCCTTCACGTGGATCAAATCGTACAAGTGGTCGATTGTTTCTTTGGCATCCCAGAATGAGTCTGGACGAGAGAGTTTCTCCCGCAGACCTTCCAGCACGTCCGTGCTCAACTCGTTCGGCATCGTCTGCACGCCTTTGTCCTCCATTTCCACATCTTCGAAAAGGGTTGACCTGGGTCGATGGTGAATGTGCGGGTGATGATGCAGTCCGGTCGGCACTTGTGACATTTTGTACACGATGTCCGCGAAGTCATGCTGACCGTGATCCCCGCCGCCGTTCGTGTCTTTGCACATTGATATGGATTTGGAGCAAGAAGCGGCGGATTTTTTGTGGGGTTTCTTGCGGCGGAGCACAAAGACACACATAGTGACAAGGAGAGAGACCACAATGGACACGGCCAAAGCTCCGATGAAAATCGCCATGATTCGCAAACGGTTGGGCAGTTGCGGGGTGTAGAAAACATCCGCACCGCTCTCTGTAACTTCCTCTAACTCATTCATACACATAAAGATATCCTTCGAGCACAAGAGTTGCAAGTCTTCGTAGGGTAAGAAACTTTCATTCAGAGCCAAACAATTCATCCCCTTCTCACTAATAGGACAACGACTATTGTTTAGCAACTGGTCATGGAACCACGATTTGGAGCCTTGCAGACTCAACACTGACGCGAATGTTTTGCCACAATCACACATTTGGGAAAACGTATTGTTTCGCACAAAAGCCAGAGGCAGCTCTGTCTGCCGCCCCGTTACGATGAAGTCAACCTCAACTTCCCGCCACGTGTTCCCACTGATCTCTGTTGAATTCACGTTCTCCGACGAAGACACCAATTCCGGTGCATACTGACTCAAGTCTATCCCACTCTTATTCACTTTCTCAAATGTGTTATTCACAAAATTCACTCGAGTCCAATCTTTAAATGCCATGCCATGGGAATCTACCGTCCCAAAGTGACAGCGATGAAATGAAGCACTCCCTATCGAAGTACTCATGCTATTCCCTTCCAAATGATGAACTGTGGAATCCGACCAAATCATCTTTTCAATACCCGAAGCTATACAATTCTTCTCTAGCTTACCGATTTTTGAGCCGCGGATTATTAATGAACCGCTGATATAAGTCGCTTCGAAAAAAGCGTTGTCTTCTATCACGCCGACTGTACTGTTTTCGATTACTACTTCTGAGACGGACAATGGCTTTATTGCCGCTTTACTTATTTTGTCAATGTCACAGTTAATGAATGTCACATTTGTCAGTGATGATGGAAATGCCTTCGGAGGGATTTCTCCTATCTGGCACTGCTTAAACATTATTGAAGGATCCGAGTAGGATGATCCATCTGACGAACTTCTGCTTATACCTACAATTAATAAATAAAAACTTAATAATATAAAGAATGCATAACCAAATCAAATACTTAATACATCGTCCAATAAAATATCTGTAGTAATAAAGGTCTACGCAATCTAGTTTGTACTAACATTATTTAATTGAAAATAAGCTCATGCAAAATGAAATTTACTGCTTGTGCAAAATGTATTTGCAGCTTGAAAGATATGATATTGTGAGAAAAGAAGAGACTAGGAAATGCTTGAATGGCTTCCTTTCAGTTCCTAGTTTGAATCTTTAAACGTTTCTTAAATGATGCTCCTTGTGTAACATTTTAAGGTACATCAACTCTTGCATTACATCACACCACAATGTAGTACAGTAATAATTGGCGAAATTATTATCATTCCCATTGTTCCTTTTCGTTAAAGGTGTTTAGACAGAAGGGAGTGTCGTTGGCTGAATGATAGCTCTACAAATACATTTTGCACGTAGAATTATCAAATTACATTATGAAAACGGTTTATTTTATACAATAATACATCTGAAAAATTGCTCTCCCAGAATGACGAAAATGACGCCGTAATGTGATCGTGAAATGAAGTAACATTGTACAAACATCACTAGAATTAAGCCAAATTAACTTTTAGCATTGTTCCGTTGCATTAATTTACTTTTCGCTTAGGTAGTCGCTTGAGCAAAGTCATTATTGAGTGCATTGTGATTGTGCATTGTGTACTAAATCCTAAATGGCATTTAGTCTCAAGTAGGGAAGGGAGACATTCGTTTAAACAGAGCCACTCCACATTCTATTAAAGAAATAAGTAGATATAGAATGCAAGAGTAAGGTGTGCATTATTCCCATCATAAAATGTCGATCTGCAGAGAAATAAAAACTGAAAAAATGCAAAAGGAACAGTTTTCTACCTTGACTACTACTTTCATGTCTTGTTAGTTATCATCATCACAGTTCACAATCAACTCATCCGCATCCTACCCATTCTTTCATCCGGTGACGCTTGGTTGCTCTATTTTTCAGCTTCTACTCTCGACATGAACGTATTGTCCTCAGCTTATCTCAACAATAAGCTCTAATGTAAAAAGTACAATGCAACTCTGCAGACGTGTGTAAATTGCGTTGTTTATATTTCTTATTATTAGGACAACTGTTTTTTGTGATATCTGAGGAAGAGTATCCTGTGTAGGCTGTACCCGCACCTAATACTACATTTCCCTACCCACCTACATACTATTTAATAGGAAGCGTCGCTACTGTGACAGTAAAAAGTTTACATTTACACACAGGTTATCCTTAACTAACTCCTATCGCTATAATATCAGTACAATGCACTTAACTCGCATAACTTCACTATTCAGGTCTCTCAGAATTACTACTCTTGCTCAGAGCTATCTCACAATGCAGTCAAGTCCAGTGCAATAGTTGTGTGGAATGCAAAACTAATAAAATACCTTACTTGTCCATTCTACGTATATTATAGTAGATGGAGAGTCAGTGTTACTATGTCTCGTTTAGATGTTCAATGATATACCTGTATTATCTGCAAGATATATGGGAAGCTGACAGATGAGAAAATTCTCCCATCATTCCGCAGGGAATAATGCATCTGAGCATTAGTTGTTAAAAGTTGTGACAAAGCAAAGAGTTTCTGTCTCAGTCAACTAGTGGAGTAAGAAGTAGTGGGACATCAAACGTGTTGGAATTATCTGTTACCTTATTATATTCTGTGACGGAGGCGAGGTAGTTATGCCAGGTTGAACCAACATCAACCTGTTGAAATAATGACAGCGTACCTAACTGCAAAACTAAGTCACTAAACTTATTTAACGTGAGTGGATAATCTAGCTATTTCCTTTAGTAGATACAATGAAGACACTTTTGGTATGGTTTAAAAAATCAAGCCTTAAAAATTCTGGACAGCAAAAGTGTAGCAGTTAAAATTGTTGGATATTTTCGATGTCGTCATTATGATCAGTCACTGCAGTTATATTAACAAAAAAAATAAAGTGGAAATGTCTATCTATATTATCTTTATTCTAACTGACAGTTTGTCTCGGAACTAATACCTATTTGCTAAGTATACAAAGAGTGTATTTGTACTTGCGTATTCTAACTCTGCTAGTCAATCTGAGGAAGAAAGATAAAGCTAGCAGCTATTCCCAATACTAATTTGAACTACAGGCTAAAACTAGTGCAAATGTTTCAACTCGCTCGGCTGGTGATATGGAATGCCACTCTGCATTTATTTTACAAGTTAATAGCTGTATTTGTATCTATATCTATTTGCAACACAATGCAACAGACTAGGAATATGCATTATGAGCTACATAATTAATATTTAGCATATCTACAGCAAGAACAATTAGATAGCAAAATGGTGTTCCTTTGTTTTGTACACTTACAATGTATTTACATACATGTAACTTAATATTAATGACAAATATGACGTTATCTCACAAAACACTACATATCTACATTAGCATTTCTATTTGGTTGTAACTAGTATAACTAACATGCAATAAGTGATATCTACTATCGTCCCTTTTATGATTTTTTCTAGTTTAATACATATTCATTATTTGTAGAGATATTTAATGCGTCAGTTGGAAAAGGAAATAGAGACACATGGAAGTGGAAGTAGAATAGAATAGATTGCAATACTAATAATGGGATGCAACGTGTGAACTACTTTGCATTACTTTGTTTATGGTACATTACTTATCTATTTACTAAAAGTTGTAAGTAGTAAATAAAGTTGTACTGATAATGCTATTTTAACATATACAGACTTAACTGTGACAGGACGCAGAGTTTTTCTTATCATTAATTAAAGCAGATTAAAATTTACACTGCAAGTCACAAATACAAAGTATGCTAGCTTTTGTTCGCCATAATATTGGATTAGGTTTGTAGGGAAATATTACTCCTACTTGTTGATGCAGAATGTTACACGCAATTAACAATGTTATAAAGAAGATCTCTTTCACACAGAGAGGCAGAAATACTTAGCCACAAGTGTGCATTGTGATTTAGTCTTTATACTTAATATATACTAGAAGATGGTATACATAAGTGTAACTTGTTGTTCAGTCCGGGTATGTGTTAAGAACGTTTATAAAGAAGTTTAGATATGAATATTTTAAACTGAGATTTAAGAGCGACGAAGGACTTAATGTCTAATAGTCTTCTATATTGCTTCATATTTCTATATTACTGCTATAAGAATGTTATCTGTTTGTTTTTCACTTACTTGGAAGCGCAAAAGCGGATTCTTGAATCGTCAATGACGAAATGTTGACCAGTTGCAGAGTGAATGGTGCCCCTGTGACGGCTGACAGGGAATTGCTATGAATGACAACACTAGAGCATTTCTCCACTGTCCACACAGTGTCCTCAGTCAGAGCCCCCTCCCTGTCCTCTGACCCTTTCAGATTTACGACCTGTGGAAAAACACAAAACATATTCAGTCATGTTTATTCATGGCGATCAGCCTAGATTAACCAGACAATGACTATTAGAGTGCAATGAATGCATGTGCAGATATTATTAACAGCTTAATACACCCATACAAACAATACAATCCTTTGTTTATATTTATATGTAGATAGACAGTAGTAATAATATTTTGTTTCATGAACGAATATCATAATAATATGCAGCTCTGTAAATGCATTCCGAAAGAAACTTGAAAATAATGCAACTGGTTAATATTAACAAAATTTCGAAGATATTTCATTGGAAATTTAGCAATTTCAAACGAATTATTCGGATAAATTTAGTAAAAGCAATAAGCACTTGCGAAAACTAGTTGTACATGCGCTACAATATTTCCTATACTAGATAAAATTATGGATTAAATTAAAAATACAGGTAGAATTTCAGTATATGCCACCACATTGTGTGGTTGCATATTGAAATTCTACACTATTACGCCTACACAGCACAAAAGGATGTTAATACGGTATTCAGCAATCAGTCAAGTAAATCGTGTTGTTGAAGAAACCAACACCTAGAGTATGTATTTCGTAGAAGTGCAATTATGAATTTGTTCTCGTTCGTTACACTTAAGAGTCTATTTTGGAAGGATTTAAATACGTAGTACTCAAGTCCTGAATTTCTTGAACATAATAATAAAAACAAATTGTAGTGTGTAATTGCATAAACCGACAACGGAGTGGGATAGAAAAGATCTCTTTAGTCGAGCTTGACATTTTTTTCATTTAAAAAGGACACGTACTAGTCGAAGATACGAGGGGTAGGAAACCACAACGGATTTAGTCGATCAATTTCAAAACAAGAGCAGACTGACCAAGCGTGTTAGGATTTAAGGATGGATCAGCTCTTTGACTAGAAAAGTTAAGAATTTGATAATATGATCCAGAATGCATAGGCTGCAGCGACATCATCTTTCACAACTGAATCTGAGCTAGTGTCTCTAGAGACTCGACTTGAGCTTGACATGAATGTTTTATTTAAGGACGGAGTAAAGCCAAAAGATTGCATCCATATCCATCATTCATGCTGATGATATTTAGTTTTTCATGGATCTGAGACTGAGTTGGTTTGGTCGTGCTAGTTGAGTTGCTGCGTGCGTAAGGTAATACCGGAAACCGCATTTAACGCCAAAAATACCACCATCATGCATTCATGTCACCGCCGCGTTATCCTCCTCCCCGAGATTATTGCTGAGACAAATCTCAAAACTACACAGAGCAAAAAACAAATAAACAGCCTGATTTCTAGCATTCGGTAATTCATGTAATGAGTGGCTTAGCATTTGTCTCATCCGAAATATTTGATGCAACACCATGAACTTTCGTTTCAACGTGTTGGCTTTATCTCTCTGTACGTATTGTGTCAATAGCAGCAGTCTCACCCACCA
This sequence comes from Tomocerus qinae, assembly GCA_020055645.1. Lineage (NCBI taxonomy): Eukaryota > Metazoa > Arthropoda > Collembola > Entomobryomorpha > Tomoceridae > Tomocerus > Tomocerus qinae. Next base: position 33,247,774 of record CM034548.1, read on the forward strand.
TCATCGGTCGACAAAAGTCTAACAATAAATTAAGTTGTTCCAGAAGAAGAAAAAGTCTATCTATATGGTCATAGGTACTATATAATATACAATTATATAGGAGACAGATAAGATACAAAGTCCTCCTTTCGTGCAAAGGCAATTCATTCGACTTTAAAATTAGTTTCATTCAGCCAAATGCCAACATTCTGTTTTTACTAACTAAGCATATTATGTTATCCTTCCCTCTTGCTTATCACTAACCAACCACACATGCAGGTCGCAGGTAGAAATTCTTCTTCTCTTGTTTTTATCAGTCCAATGTACAATCCTCTTAAATTCTAATGCTTATACCTTCTAAAATGAATATGTCAATATAGAGAAAATCTTGTATATACAAGTTGGTTACTTTACTTTGTCTTAAATACACAAAATGTTAGCTAACGCCATAATATATAGGAAAATACAGAGTCGTGTTTGTTTTGCGAGCCTTTCCTCAAATCACATAGTTCAACACTATGTACTTAACTAGGAATTTATTCAATGTCACTGTTTCGTTCTATTATTACTCACGGCGATGCTGACGCTGACTTACAATTAAGCTAGCATTGCATTATGTATTTCTTTTTTAAACTTAGCTACCTACTGCTTACTGCAATTATAATAAACTTGCCATGTCCCATACTACATGCTAAATGAAAATATCAAAAGTATCTGAAACTACTCTCAGGTCATATTTTAAAAGAGGCAATGAATTCGGAGAATAAATTAAAGCAAAAGTATATAAGAATAGATTCTATTACTAAGGCTATATTCTATGTAGGCACTTATTTCGTGCAGTATAATTTGCATTACGTGTCACTTTGCAAGAGAAACATACAATGTTTTAGTTTCTATTTAAATGATATTTTGCAGGAGTAGTAAACAATACAATTGATGTAGATATAAATATTGTGGTGTAGATCCTGAAAGTATCTTCAATATGAATATCTATAGTATTGAAGCTATATTTTATTAAGTATTAGTAGTACAATAGGATGGCTGTGATGAGTAATGGAGCTTTATCCAATAAGATGATAGAAGGAGACGAGACTCAACTGTCATAATAATCGTGTCATGTTTTATGGTAGATATCTCATGAATTTGTCTTACAATAATATAATATTGGTATACCTATGTGCATTGGAAATTAAACAGCTGAAAGCTATAGCTACTTGAAATGTCCTGGCACATGCTCAGCTAGTGTACGAAAACAAAACAAATCAAAATTTTACGACTACACCAGAGTCACATAAATCTGAGGGAACATGAGAGCATTAGGATCCTTTCAGTATAGAAGCTCACTTCACTAAACATGTCATATGATATATTTTTTCATTTCTACGAAATTGGCAAGCGTTGACTAATGGCATCTGTAATTCTGGCTAACTAATTGCAGTTTTCACGCATTTATTTCCCTGTCTCTAATATCAAACGCTAGAAAAGGAGAGGTTCACATTAAATTTTAAGTACAGGAAACAGTGAAAATGGCCATGATGACAATACTAATAATGATTATACTTAGTTTAAGGAATATGTATGTCATTAGAGGAATTTGCATGGTAATAAGTAGACGTTTCATAGGGATCGACCCAAATGAAGAGAAAGTCGCCAGTTTCCTTTCTTTATGTTAAACAGAGTATTTACGTTTTGACTGAGCCTCACTCTCCACGTATTTAGCCTTCGAAAATTAGTTGTGAGCAACATTTGTTGTCCTTTTGTGTCTTTATATGAATTATTTGGTTAGGCACCTATTCTACAGCTCTGTGGTCTCCTATCTAATTCTATTCATGTCAAACTCACTGCGCCAAAGTAAACCATGTGAATCTGATCTGCTTTTAAATTGTTCAGTGAATAAATATATTTATGTTTTGCTTCACTTATTATTGCGAGTGTAGCACAAAAATGAAGGAGTGAGAGTTGTGTCTATAATAGCTTCATAAGATATTTAATGCTTGGAGGAAACAGGAGTAAACTTCAAATATAAACAGCAACCAGCTCATTCTCTTCATTTAAATGCCAATCCTCGAAAATAGTTTTTTTTATTATAGTCTTCCTCCAAGGATTCGTTTACTTAACATCAAGCAGACGATTCCTAGTATACTTGAGTTTAGTGTACATAAGTGCAGGATTGTATTTTACTGGTTCGTTTTACTGCATAAATATCTTAGTATTTGTCCGGGAATAGCCGAGCGTGAGGAATGTGAAGTGTAAAGGAGTCAAGTGAGTCTCGTCTCATCTCAGATCAGGATATTCACATCATATGGGATTTAATGATGGACCTACTGTGAAGTTAATGTCAACGTTAAGTCAAACCAACAACCAACCCTCGTGGTCTCATTTTGTCAGTCGTGTAAAATCTCTCTGCTATCCTCACTACTTACTTGACTACCTCTCTTCCATACCTACACAATTATATAAATAGTAGCAAATATTATTACCTAAAGATTTCCCCATGTAAAATAGCTACAGTCATGCTAAATGGTAACTAGTAGAGTACTTAAAGTGCTTTAGGGTCACAATATTCTCATATATAGAGCACAGAATCCCACTTCCTGTCGTTTCATCTCCTTTCATCTCTCTTCCACTATGCAGCTACAATCAACAGTCTTTCCTCCTTTTCATCCTAATTGTGGATTGTTGGATTTATTACACTCTACGCATCGCTTCCTCGAATTAAATGGCAGTGAGGGGGAAACACACTGAGAATTAGCCAATGGACCTCTAACAATAAAATCCTCACTACTATGAACTACAATGGAAGGACACTAAAACACATCTTTCTAAACTCAGCAAATCAATGCGTTGTTGCATACCATTTCAGCTAACCCACTTGTTTACAATTAATGTGGACACGATAGTCCAATACTCTGTCTGTTCATCCATCACAATTCAAAACCTATGTAGATAGTTTTAAATAACATAAATCCTAAATGCAAGGTGCTTGTTATTTAGATGTGCCTAGACACGCACTAAAATTTGTACGAATGGAATTTTCTTGTACACATCAAATAGTAAATACCTGGGAATAAAATCAATATCGTAAATCCCCTAGATCCTTTCAAATCTATTGCGTGGGGGTTACAATAGGAGGTCGTCTTTTATGTATCTACATAAAATATTAAGTACCTACGTCAAAAGGTATGACATTACAATGTACATTCCATGAAATTGCTCCTTTGCTTTGTACTTGGACGTTCCTCAGAAGCCATACTTCACAGAGAGTATGACATTAAATCACATCAAAGTCACAGTCATGCTACATTAGGATAAATGACAAAGTAAACTAAATCTCTCAGTATTCTCCTCTTCCCTTGTTTAGATTAGAAATCTGACAACGAATCCTGCGACTTGGCAGTTAGTCTTCGTTAACATTATCACTGCTTTACAGTTTACTTACGGCATTTCATATTGATACTACTCGGCCTGTGAAATTACAGCAATAATACCACCAAATGTAATGCAAACATCCCCGTCCTCCTCAAAATAATCCTTCCTAAATTCTGATTCAACTCCAGAGTTTCCTATTTTAGTAAAAGGTAGAATCTCTCCTGTACCCTTACATAATCAAATTCTGATATACTTAGAGTCTTAAGTATAAAGTACTGAAACATCATGCGTAATAAATTGATTTTGAAATTTCATCACTAATTCTAATGACTAATGTGATTTCATCAACAAACAACCATATAAATGTGATAGAAGATTGAATACAATAGACAAGGAAATAAAATGTTAACGGCCCAATGAAAATAAAATAAAAGTTGATAATGGATATCTTGTCATAAAAATTCATTGGGATATGACGTAAATCTTATTTTTAGTTAGTGCTAAATGCTACTTGTAGAAGTCGAGATAGACGGAACTGTTGATTGGCTATTTACTTCGATGCGATTGAGAATTATATCTGTTGCTACTGTTAATATTAAATAGTGATAGTTCCATGTTTTATCGTGACGTCAAACACCTGTCATCGTTGATTTTGAAATTCTGAATTCTCAAATGAATAGAAATAAATTTAATGTTTCAGCAGAGCTAACACATAGTGGGACAAAATAAATATGGCTTTTAGTCCTGTCACATTGAAAGATTGATACAGGAATTACAGTTGCCATTCTAAATGTATTTATTACGCACGGCGGAATGGGAAGATGTGCACTTTCAATTAAATCATTGTGTTCTATCTGGCTGCCCCACTTGTGTACCATGTTGATTGTGAAAGTGAATGACTTATTTAGAATGCCATTTGTCTCGGCTTCGGAACAAAGTATTCCGTTTCTAATTTTAGTGCATTCTACTGCTAACTTAGAAATCTACATTTTCAAACGCTGTTGAAGGAAGGATTTCTTATTGTGCGCCTGGAACTGAATTGCAAAAATGTGTCACGGATGATTGTTTGTAGATCAAGTATCCAGTATGTAGTAGAGGGGCGTCATTTACATAAAAATCGCAACCCCCTTGAAATATTGGCAATAAGGGTATCGACTATACATGAACTACTTTGCTTAGCTAAAATCAGCAGTTACTTGAGTTTCAATCGGTTAGGTTCGACTATCATCTCATTGTCAGTGATACTGTAATTAATAGGGCATCAACACTAAATCTTTTATAGTATACTTATAAATCCCACCGTAAAGAGCGTTTGATTGTCAGTACACATAGTAGGCATAAATAAATTCTTTGGTTAGATTGAACAGCAATGAATTATATGGCGAGAGTGTAAATAAACTACACACAAGGTTGACATTGACGCAAGGTTTTGGAGGAGATCCCATTTAGCATGCTTACGTAGAATATTCTAAGGATAGGATATGAATAGTGAAAGAAATAGAATCCCGAAGCTAGGAAAGATTTTCTCAAAAGGACAAAAAGATGGGAAATACAAATAGACGGATATGCTGTTGTGCATGGAACGGTTTTGATGTTGGTTTTCTAAACTGTGTGCATAATCCAGGATAATCTTTAGCTACAGATAGCATAAATAATGTTAATACTGATACAAGTAGCTAATAGTTTAGTGCTCAACTATACTATGGTAGTAATATTTAAGGGATGTATTTCTCTTTACACGTTCACACAAGTATCCATGGCCAGGTCTAAATATTTCTAGGGTGATGGATATATTTATGGTGTGCTCAAAGAGATAATGCTCTGAAATATAGTTCACGTCAATTGAAAAATGAAGAAGTCTAAGTGTGATTGCTTCTAATAGTAGTAGTTGTGTTGTGAGTAGTGTGAGTTGCTTTCCAAATATAATTAGGTACATAAAGTATAGCTAGTAGATAGTAGAGATAGATATACAAATACATACTTATGTAAAGTGCACAAGGTTTTATTGGCTTTGTGTGTGGAAAGATAGTCGTTTGGTTCGTATTTATCGTTGTACTTGTACTTGGTTTAACGAAATTAAAGGAAGCCACTCCCTTAGAGGTTCAATCTGTATTTATATCTGTTGAAAGAAGCAAATGAAATGGGAAAAAGGTCTAGGCTCAAGAAAACATTCATGAAAACACAAATCCGAGCAAGTGTAAGTAAAGCAGATAAGTACACACCACTGATACACATACCAGTGTGTAGGAATTGGTGGTAAGTAGTCAAGTGAACGTCTTAGTTGCCTTTGTCGAGATGATCGTACAATATAGAATGGTGTGGAAAGAGATGCCACTCTCCCCTTAATTTACTAGAGATGTATACTACTACCTTTCTGTTTTATAGATATAGGTCCCATGTACATACATGTATATTTGTAAATAAAATAATATGATGAGGTAGGTAGTAGGGCAGTTCTTATTGGAGTAGTAGTCGTGAAGTCAACGAAATGACGATGAGATTATCCGAAGGGCTAGAGAAAGGAAGAGGAGGACATACGCATACATAACAGAAAATAAAAACGAGACAAGAAAGACAAGTAGGCAGATAAAGAAAGAATCTTGAGGAGGAGGAGGATTGGAAAGGGCATAGTGGAGGAGGAAATCCTAATAGGACTACCTATTGTCTGCATTATATGAATAGGGAACTGTGAAGAGTGCAAGTGTAATGTAGTAACTATCTTTGGGTCGGCAGTCAAGTGGTATGTAATGTTTCCAAAGTTCTATTCATCTCGAACTGATCCTGCCTGTTTACTACTACAAGAGAAAATTGAGAGGAAGAAGAGAGAGGAAAAGGCAGAAATCCAAGTAAAACCGACTGAGATGGAGATAGACGAGGGAGAGAGATGAGAATGAACATTTCTGAGGACAAAAAAGTTGGAGGAGATCTGTGCACCGACAAAACCCACCAAACCATCATGACTGAGTCTAAATAGATAAATTCTTTTCAAGAGTTCCAACTCTTGTATAAATACGCAGTTAGCTACATAAGAGCTGTTGTCTTGAATGGAACCAAGTGAGTGACTGACTGAATTTTAGCCAGGTGGATGGAGAATACAACAATAAAAGAAACTTTTAGCCAGTTACATATCAGTCAAAAGGACATTATATAAGGTATGCACAATGTGTAATGGATACGAACATAGCATTAGCCTCTGACATTTGACTTAGCCCACCTAATAATATTAACTACAAGATAAGATTAAAGAGACTTCATTCCGAATCTGTCAAAGAGAATTACCAGCCATTGTCAACGAGTTGTTGGAAAAATATTCTTACCTTTGTATAAAACCATAATGGCTATTACTTATTGTTATGTATTTGTTCAAGAGTTTCTAATTCTGCAAATAACTTTCTCAGAATCCCTTGTTAGAAGTATGAAATAATTGGATCAATAGTCTACTTTGTAAAGAGTCGAGTTAGATGGAATCCATATTATTTCCAATTACAGACATTATTATAATGATGGAGAACATGATAATCCCATCATTTTCCTTTAAAATGTTCAGCATCTGACGAAATGACAATTATATGGGATGCTAATGAATACTTGTGGGTAATATGCAAGCATTTGATCGTGTAGTCTCCATAACATTATTGACTATTGTTTTACTAAGGAGTTCCTCGAATCTCTTTTTTGGTTTGTGAAGAAATCATGCTAAGAAATTATGCTCTGTCTAATCCAATAGAAGAGTTAGTTTAAATCGCAAAGCCACAAGGCCATTTTAGAAATGAATAATATTGCGTTAAAGTTTCGAGGAAAGGAAAGCATAACGAATGGTTTGGTCTCCAAAAATGGAAGATGGTGGTGATTTGAATGATTTCTATGCATGCTCAAGAAAATAATATATTAGAATTAGTGCAAATGCTCGCAAGTGGCAACTAAACGATAATAGAAATGTTTTTGTGGTTTTAGCAGTTTGGTTAGGGATTTGACGTTGAGGAGGACTCAACGGAATTGATGAAAGCGAGAAAAGCATAAAATAAAAGGAGAGTAGGCTGACCTGATTGGCATCAACACATCGACATGTGATGTTAATCGGAGTTCTGCCTCGGACACGGGGATTTTTGTTGCAGTGACACCCTGGTTGATCTTCTGAGCAAGATCTCTTAGAGATCGTCCAGGTGATGTCATGTCTGAGTTGGTTAGAGGTGTGAAGCTCTGGACTTCCCTGTGTGGCTGCTGCACTTGCTCCCGAACTCGACATACACACAAACACAATGATGATTCCAAGGCTGAGAATTCTAGTGAGGAATCCTACTGTGAGTTTGAGTGGGAAAATGGTGGAGTGAGACCGCAGAGGAGTCATTTTGACTAATTCTCTGTGGTTCTGATCTTGGTCACTTTTAACAAAGTCTCTTTTCAATTCACACGCACTCAAAAATAACGACACGAAACGGAGTCAAGTTCCGAACAATACTTTTCTCATTTCGTCCATTTCATAGAATGCTTTACATAAAGATATGACTTATTTACGGTATCAACGAATGTAACAATAATAACAATAAAAACGAAAGCACAATCTTCTTGAATGCATCGCGTACTAATCCTACTGTGTAATTACCATTATTTGAATCCAAGTAATGTTTTTCCTTTTCAGGACGTCGTTTTTCCATTGCCAACTTTTACTTATAGTAGTCTGCCATTTATCTCACGTATTATAGTGTACAGGTAGATATTCCTGCATCTGCGACTATGAATGTCTTATCTGTATCAGATAACGCTTTATTAGTTCCCTTCCTCTGTCCAGATTCACTAGGTATCTCATTACCTATGTAACTTTTAACATCATTATTGCTGATTAGAGCTCATCTTTGTCTTGGGGTTTGAATTTCAGAGTTGTCTTCATCATTAGTTATATATCTGCACTAGTCAATGCTATACTATTATTATTATATATTTTAGCAAGATACTGGAAGGAATAATATTGTTTTTTACATTTCTACTGAAAATAGTCTTTATTCACGAGAAGGCAGTAATAGGTTCTTATTATCTCAGAAATCTTCGTCATTTTCGGTGCAACATTTTTGTGCGTGTGCAACGGCTAGGACGGCTACCTAATATACGTTTGTCACTAATTATGTTAAGCTCGTAGGAAATTCTTTACAAACTTATACAGCACAAATGTTTGATCTCTGCGTTTTTCATGTGACTGCGTCATTATTTATTTAAAACTAATTGCTAGACGGGTCTTGTAATGCATACTTGGCTCTCGCACAATATCAACTGCCAACCCACTAGCAATTTCGTTCTTTAACGATGTCACTTGTTGTGTGCGGCTGTATCAGTAAATATGAACTAAAGTCTGGAGGTAATAATAGATAATGTACCTGCCTAGAAGGCACATTTTATAAGTAATTCAAGATGGAAAATTGTATAAAAAGTCTTTTTTATAGGCACATCATTTCACACAGTCTAATTTTCACAAGACATGGTCGACAGATATTGATTTGCTACACTAATACTTTGTAAATGTATACTACATAGTTTGTAACTGTTTAAACAACATTCTACAGTATATTATATTTAAATCGGATGCTAAACAGATGCAACTCATTTTTGTGTCATTGGGTTATTCACGAAATGAGACATTTGCCACACAAACACATTTATTAGTTTAGTGATCTGAAGTTGAGCTTATTTCTTCCATCGAATACACTGCACTGCACTTGTAGCGTGATTCCTTGAGATAATGCACATAATATGTACCAAACAGACAGACTAGTAGTTATGGGTCTTATAACACATTCAGTTATTTCTCGACAAGTTTCCGTTGAATATTATTCTCGACGATGATAGAGGAATACTCGTCAAGAGAGCATCTCACAAGATTCGTGTTCTATTCGATATGTATGTTAATGTTATGTGATGGCGATGAATGGTGAGCAACACCTGTTGTGCTTATATAAATACTTTGTGTAATATATTCACCCAACATGCACTGCTTCGTGTAGCAATAACTTCTTTTCTTACGTACATAAGATAATGTTTTAAGATAATATTCCTTGTCTATGTCATTCCATGCGTAGGTTATCTATGTAATAGCTTATCATGGTATCGATATAACTGAAGCTCTACTTGTTTTCTAAAATATTACACTAATGCACTGGAGGAAATGAATATTTCAAAAAATTGTAGATATTCACAGTTGTTACAAAATAGAATATTTTTACGTACTGTCTTGTATGTAAACTAAATTCAATTTAGCGTTTGAAGAATTTGTTTTTGATAAAATAATTTGGAAGTTCCTGTGAGGAAACAGTAGAAAATATCGAATCACTTTGATGGGTAAAGGCACAATTTACACAGGAGCTATTGGATTTGGTGGGGGAAATGTCTCTTCGGTGTCAGTTTTGGTTGGGGGAGAAGTTTCTATCCCCGTCTGCTCGCTTCAAACTCTGCTCACAGACTAACTTAGAGAGAACCAGACAATCTCTATAACTTACTCATTGTCGACTCCACTATGTATAGTCATAGTAGGGAAAACAAACGTACGTTTCGTGCTATATAAAAACATAATGATATATTTCCCCACACCACTCACTACTACCCCTACTACATTATATCCACGGTGTTCTATGTTGTTCAAATCAGCTCCTTGAGTCATTCACCATATTCAGGAACGACTGAGCGACACTGGGGAAATGTACCTCTTAGCATTACATATTACTCTGGAGTTGTCTACCTATTTCACAGCCTACAGATAGACTACCCATTTGCTTATACAAAACACGAACAAAAAAGTGAAAAAAGAGAAATATACTTGATGTAATATACAAACCCAGAGCTCCAATAAGTATTATTACTATACAGACCAACAACGACGAGAAAAACCAAACTCAAGTGTAGCATTCAATGAAGGAACTCTGAAACTGAGCTTCAAGCAAACCGAAGCTTTGTAATGCAATGAAATTCAGAGGGCAACCCTTCGTCTTCCTTTATGAATTTCTTGATCCTCCTTCCAATACGTGTATATTCAACAATAATATGTACTTGCATAGAAGTGGTACTCATTTAGCTAGATACACATAATATAGGTATAATTTACTCGGTGCATTAGTTACTTCTATTTAGTGAGATGGAATAACATGATATGAGACTTCTATGCACAAGAGAAGAAGAGTGTTTATTTTATGGTGTTTTGTTCAACATTGCATGCATTTAAGGTATCTAGGGTATATAGGTAGTAGGTGGCTCGTTTTTATCTCCAATCTACATTCTATAACATTTTCGTGTCTGAGGACAACGTTGAAAAAGAAGAACTGTCCTTGCCTTCTTCAGCAGTTGCATTGCATTTCATTTCTTGTCTACTTTTTTTATAACGTCACATCAACTAAAGATTCATGGATGATGTTAAGATTGGAAATGCCAAACGCTATCTTGTGCATATTGTACTTTTTAGCATCGTGTAGAGCAACTTTAATGTATTCATATAAAAGGATGCATTTTAAAATTAGTAGCAGTGCTTACTGATTTACTATGTAATAGTAGTAGTTGTCCGATATGCACAGCTTTTCATGTCTGTAATGAAGTAGAGCTGTGTAAAATGAACTTGTTTAGAGGTAAATTATGTTATGTAGGTAATTAAAAAGTCATCTGTACAAAGTGTATCTTACATGCACAGAGGAGATACTGAAATACACTAATAATATGAAGTATATATGTTTTAAGGCCGACTCCTAAGAAACGGCAAGTCAGTCAGTAAAGCAAAATGGTATGCAAATGAGATTTAGATAAACGGATATATCATACAGCCTTGGCTTTGGTTTTGCTCTGCTTACCATACGATTAGCCTTGTCTTATGCTGATGAATACAAACTCTCATCGTCACACAGCAAAATAATGAAATGGCCAAGCCTCTTCTTCTGCTGACTATAGGGCTGCACTTCTGGTTGTTCCAGTTTTTCATCAAACCGTTTGTTGCCTTGCCTCGTCTCTTTTCTTTTGATTCCGCTCACCATGTGGAGAATAATAAAGTGCTCCTCCACTCTACTATTTTACTATGTATTTTTACGAAGCGTCCTAGCTTGATTATACATACAATATTTACTCGGTTTTACATTACATCATTTTAACATGCATGTGTGATAGTGCAATAGATAACACACATCATCTAAGCATGCTCTGACTTCGTAACTTATCTATCACTATGGGACGCTCTTTTTCACTTTTGGGCCAGACCGTTGAATATTAGGTGAATAAATTGGAAACTGTCCCTAGAACTATTATAAGTAGATAAAAGCTATAGCTATAAACTCTAATTCAGTTATTTTCCTGTCGACTAGAATTTTACTTGTCTCACGTTGTCACTGTCTTTTACTGAGTTTTGACTGCCAAATTGCTATCGCATGTAGTCGCACAATAATTACTAAGTATCTACGGATATGTGTTAAATTATGTACGACTTAAGTAGATTGTAGAAAATATCCATTTCACAGCGTTTAGATGAGATTACATAGTGATGGTGACTGTGACTGGGTCTACTGAGGTTGTAACTTGTTAATTGTCTGTTGGAACAAACGATTTCTCCACATGTATGCAAGTAGTACTGGGAATTGTAATATAAAAATCCGAATAAAATGTGGAGAGGTAGTCTACGCATATACAAGTTAATGTACATAACAATGATATCTTGACAACATAACAGTGCAATGTGCTCGCAGTTATATATTTACGATTTAATAGCAGATCTGAGTAGTAGTAGTATGTTTGTGGTGGGTTCTATCTACTAGACTAGTGTACCTTTTAAGGAGTATTATTACAATATATAGATACTTAGGTAGCTAATGGATTGGTCGAACAAGCAGAACAGATTGTCTTTTGCATAGCTATAATAATTATGCGAATTGAGGATGACGGTGTTTAGATTTCATGGTTGCATGCGTTCGCTGTTCTTCTGCTCATGTAGTTAGTTGCTATTTAGTAGCTGCTACCCTCTTAACTTATAACAACAGTACGTGTTCGCCAGAATCGGACGATGTTTGGTAAAAGTGGATTTTCTATTCCACTACTGTGTACTTTTATGCATATCATGTGGATGGGTATATTTTTTAAGTGGCTCTCTACGCATTATAAATTTTTCAAGACGTGCCTCGTGCATCTGGCTAGCAGGAGAGTCAATTGAATATTTGTAAAAGTTCACCTCCTCTATTCCACGACTGTTACTCTGGAATATTTTAGTTGGAGATTTTTCGTTTAATAATGCGTTAATAGCCGAAACTGACACTTGTCCTGACCTGGCATGTGAGAAACAAGAGCAACTCACTTTTGCATATTGTGTGGAGGTAAAAAAGAGAACGAGCCAAAGGAAACATTTACTCACGTAGTACGAACGCAACATCATGTGTTTGTGTACATGAATTTATAATAAGAGTCTGCACAAGAGGAATGTCCTATAGCAATGTTGAATTCTGTTTTAAGTTCAAGGTAGAATATATTTACTCTACTTGACTCACTTAATATGTTTTTGACTTCCAAGCGTATAATTAGCAAGGAACAATTAAGTCCGGTGTTTTAGCAGTTCTTATGCAATCACAATTATTTAGAAAAAGCAGATTTACTAAGTTAATAACTAAGTAAGTGCTGGACTGGCTGGACTATTTCACATACTGGGAAACTAGTATGGTATGTTGTCAGTGTGGTTTCCACTTCTTGTACTATTGTTAAAATGTTTACTGCAGAATGCAGTCTCACTACAACACAAAAATATTTATGTGCGTAATTTATAATTCATCCTGTACAGACTAAATAAGTTCCTGTGCTCGGAAAAATTTGAAACGAGACGATGAGAGACTGGAACTAGTTTTCCTGTGGAAAATCATACCCTTTTATTGTTCATGCCAAACAGCTACTCTGTTGTTAGTAAATATATTTGTCACACACCGAGTCAGCCACTCTCTCTCCAAATCAACTCAAAGAATAATGATGAATAATCTGGTGACTATACTCAATCTACTAAACTCACCTGTATTGTTCACCACAATTTTATCCTGAACTGGAAGTTCATGCATGTTCTAATTCTAAATAATCATATCTCTATGTAGACACAATTCATTTGTACATGTATTTGTTGTGTTTCTGTCCGACTATATTATTATGCATTACTATTGTACATACAAAAATATGTTTCTGGTGTGTCTATTGTTATCAGAGTGGGGCATTAGTATAAAAGTATTGGTCTTTGCAATGTTAGATGCAATAGAGTTCGCTGAAACATAATAGTACCTGTTCTACCTTTGTATATTGCTTTATCTCTTATACAAGTATAGTATGCACTTTTGTGTATTCTTATCGTGCTTGTATATTTAAGTAATTTATTTAATGTGGGATAATTGTGTTTCAACTTATTAAGTATTGGTACAAAAAGGATAGAACGGAACGGAATTTCTGTGATATCTTTATTTATAGCCTTCGTTCGTTGTTTGATTTCATTTATCTATAGATTCTAACCGATTAAGAGTACTTATATGTCAATATTTCTCTCAATTGGATCGTTTTTCCTGAACTATGCAGATTAGCAATGTAGTATACTTCCTATTTGTGCAAAGTAGTGTACTTTGATAATGATGTGAATAAATGCTTGGCAGGTCATTGTTATTTTGCTCTTAGAAATCGTCAGAAGCTTTTTAACTGGCGCATAAGTCTATTAAACTATAGCATGGAATTTTGGACCGTAAGGAATGAGTAAAGTGTTTGCTACAGTGACATTTGTATTTTTAAACCTGTCTGCTCTTTGAAACTATAAATTGTCCGACCAATTGGTCTATTCAGACAGTCCTCCCATGTCATTTACATTTGCACTAGGAGCGAGGCATTCATGTCAAAGCCATTCATGATCGAGTCAATTGTAATTGCCAATTGTAGACTACTCGGCAAATAGTCAGTTAACTTTGTCAACCTATTGTGCAATATAATTGTACATATTGTTGTGTATGTAGTTCAAATGTGATGCTTAATTTTTGAATCAACTTAAACACGTACATAAATGTAAAACGATAAACATCATAATATTATACTTAATATTGTTTATAATGGCCGTGTAACTGCTATATCTCCAAATGCACAAATACAACTATATATAAATAGACATTATATTATGAATATAGTTGCCTAATTATTCATCAAAATTCTAACTACACTGAAAACTGCACAAAAGACCACCAAAAATACTATTAATAACTATACTGTTAATTTCAAAGTATTTAGTATTTTTCTCATTGAGTCTTATAAGCATTTTACATAAAAAATAAATTTAAATCAATTAATTAGTAATTAGGCCAAATATTAGAGCTTAAAAAAGCAGCAAAGCTTGTACAATTTTTATTATTACACTGCTTACCGAATATTTTACATTGCAAGAAAATAGTTGCATGGAAAATGTCGTATAGCATTGATATGTCCGATGTCGTGTAAAATATTAATGACTGTAGCAATAAAAGTTTCGTTACCTGTATATTTCGTGCAAATAATACAATTTTAGTAATGACTAGAGTTATTTAGTATTTTGCAATAGAACTTTCTGATTCATTCTGACTTAAATTGTTTATTCTTTGGGGATTTTACTGTTTTCAGTTTCACCTCTTGTTACATTTTAAACAATCGTTTTAAGCAATGCTTTATTAAAATTTGCGGTTTGGTTTAGATTTTGACCCAGAAATATTTGTATGAGAACTTTCTTCATGACGCAATGACCTGTCAACCAATTTGACTTACATGTAATAATGAGTCACCCTCCTTCTTTGTAATACCATTATGTATTAATCTGGTACGTACAGCATAACAACTGTCACAGTACAAGTGACGAATAAACAACCATTTTACTTTGGATATTCACTCTGAGTTTCTGTATGCATAGTGTAACTTTGTATTGAATGCGGATTTCTTTGTGAGCGTGATAATGGTAATTGAATTGTTGTGACAAAAGGCACCTGAATTATTAGATCGTTCGAAGGGTATGATTTTCGTCCTTTAAGATAGAATACCAATCTTGTTATAATTAAATTCCCAAAGACTAGGGCAGCAGAGCCCACGTCTTCATGACTACCTTTTAGAACATTGAATAATAATGATGTAGAGTCTCATGATTAAAAAGAGGATTATTTTCTTAAGTCATCATTAGCTGAGCTGCCTCACCTTTCTTGAAATCACAAAATGTAACGGTTCGAAGTTCGAACTCAATCAACTGAAGGATAATCATCAAGCCAAATTTAATTTTACTGTTTTGTATGTAATCAATAAGTAAAGATTGAATATTTAATGATTGTATAACTTTGGACACACATTATTAACCTACTAGTTGAGAGTAGTGACTAAGGATTGTTATTATGAACAGGAAAAAGCCAACCGATGAAAAATAATATGAATAATAACCATATTATGGTAACATGACAAAGTGGGGTTACTTGGTTCTTGTTCTGCGAGTGTTATTACCTTTCCTAGTGCAGCCATATAATATAATATGCGTATATTTTGTCAGACAAATGGCCTGAAACAAGAAACGCATCCTATTCTCCAGCAGGTAACGTATGCAGCTTATGATGAGTTTCTTTCAGAAGCTACTGTTCATGTTAAAGTGCAAAGTATACTATGGAGTCAAACACTCGCTCGAGACAATCTGCTTTAAATGTTGCACAATGAGAAAAAAATAAGCAAAAGAACCAAACCACAATAACCGGATTGCCTCGATTGACCGATCATTTATTTACTCTCTGCCTGTTATTTCACCTATTGCTGATTGCTCCTATGATTTACATTTTGTGCTTAATAAGGATGGTCGTTTGTACGTAGTATGCTCTATGGTTTTATGATATTTAACGATTCAAGCTCAATACTCTGTATCACAATTGCAGTGGGTGTGTACTCAGAGGCCTTGCATACTGGCTATTTGAAGCTAATCATCGTGCTGTTACATTAGCGAAACCATAACTCAAGAAGCCGAATGCAAATCCATCCCACATTAGTAGCAACTTCAAAATGTAACAAAGCTAAATCCAACTACCTATTGTAAATAAAAAGGACCTAAAATACAATTGAAAGATTCATTTTAGATGACATAGTTAGAAATTAACCGTTGATTTTTAGACTCAACTACTTTTTTTAATTGTTTTAAAGTTGTAAAACCTAATATTGTGCTTGATTTTTTTAAAATTTTATTGATTATATCACTTATCAACTTAATTTTAGGAAAAATATGTTGACTTTCAACTAAACAATAATTTTGAGTAATTACAGATAAACTATTCTATTATATAATCGTAGACTGAGAAAAATTTTCCTACCTATATATAAGGTTGGTTAGGAATATTTGAATTTTACCGCTTTGATCCAACTAGTCATTATTATTAAATAATAGGTACCTTTTGAAATCGAGTTATGTATGCTGGGAGCTATTATTCTGTCTAAAGTTCTTACCCGATTTGGTTGTAGTCTATAAATAATTAACTGTTTTTGTAGCAAATGGTTTTAATTTGAGTTCACTATTATGTAATTACCTATGGTATGATTTCTGATTTGACATCGCTTGGATAAATGAATTAAGTTGTTGACTAGAATTTGCCTTCGGCTTCTTGAGATTTGAGTTTGCTAATCTAGTAGCCCGATTAGCTCTAAATTGACTACCCATTAAGGTATCTCCTCTGGCGTGATGGATACTGCTACTATAGCTGGGAAGAGTAAATACGAGATAGTTATTGATACGATTGAGTTAGAAGGAGCAGAGTTAAAAATCAAGTTCAGTGCAAATGGCATCAAATGAATGGGAAATATGGTATTATTTAAGAGTCCATTATGTAAAGTTTGATAAACCAGACCAGTAGTGGAGCCTATGATAACCCTAGTAGGAATAAATGAATAGTAATAGTTCTTCTGAACTGCCCAAACAAGTAGCAAAGGTTCCCAATGCACAGGATTTTGGTGAGAACGCACTAACAATAACTATATAGGCAATAGGTAACTACTGCCAATTCTTATGCCAACTATAATTGTCTTAAACTAACCAACTCTTTTGCAGATAATTCAATTGAGGGCAGCAGTATTACTAACTTCTGGTTTTGCTTGATACTACTGAACTCAACTCAACCTTTATTATCCATAAACGTATTTTGCATTAATTAGAACTTTTCTGCACACACAATCAGACCTTGCCAAAATAAGGAATCAGCAGAGAGTAGCTTAGCATTTGACACAGAATGACCTACGTTGATTCTCAGGTAACGAGCTTTAATCAGGAGTGGCGCAATAAAATGGCTATGCAATTTTTTGTTGCAGTAAGGCTTGTTAATATTTTCAGTGCATATTTATCAATTTTAAAATTCCAAACAGATTGCTACTAATAAAGCTAGCTTCGGCATCCCAGTAAATAATGGTATGCATGACATGTACTTAGTAGAGCATATTCTAATAGACCTACTGCATTCCTAATTATGGCTTGTAATTTAAATATTTTTTCCTCCTTTGCGCCATAAAAATAAATATTAAATAATGTCATTCTTTTTTTAATATTCATTATCTATTTTTGTGGTTTACATTTTCCCCGTTGGTTAGCAATCAAAATGAATGGGCCCAATGACTCATAGGTTTGTGCCAATAAAAACAGTGAGTCCTTTTTGATGTGGTACCGAATTGGTTAGGCTATTCGGTTGCTCAATGCAGGATTACGTACTCACACTGTTTTGTTTATTTTATGTAAACATGTTTTACGTTTGCTAAACGAATTAAGGTACATGTGTGCCAATTTATCAACTCGTGTGTATTTTTCATTTGACTTATAAACAGTAGTTAACTTTATAGAACATTTATTACAACTTCCGAAACAAACGGTATATAGTAAAGAAACCACCTGCATGCTAGCATTATAATGTACAAAAACTCTCGAAACATTGTTAAAACATTGTTTTCGGTATAAAAACTTAATTAAAACTTTTTGCCTTAACAAGTTGGGAAGATGAAATAGGCGTACGTATATGTATATAGTCACTATTTTTGGATATACCTTACTATGTATTTCTATGGCATCGCACAATTATTTAAAGTTATCTTTTGTAACGTTATCACTAATGTTCTCAAATGTAGATGCTTTATATTCGGACGTGGAAGGAACTTAAATCTATGTTACTATATTAGAATATACTCTCTCTACCTATACTTAAAAAAGGGTGTGTTGTTCAATTTTGCAATGCTATTGAGCTAAGTATATCTTATTTATTGAGAAGCCGAAGTCTAGATTGAGAGGGAGTAACTCTTATAGAAATTGCCAATATTATGCGTGCAGTATTAAGCGTAAAAGTATCTTGTATATTATTGACTATATATAGTTCGAATCTCAAGACTTGTTTTGCGACATTGCTAATAATAAGGTTGTAATTTGTACATCATATTGGCAGTGTGTTGTAGGCTGCAAAAAGGCACTTTTATAAAATATATGTTATGAGATTGTGGTGTATAGTTTGAGCTGAGTAAATAAAATAAATGAATGGGCTTGGTTCAGACTTGAGGGCCTGGGTAGGAATATTACAGCCATGAACAAGTTATCTATTAGTATTTTTAACACAATGTAGATGTTTTTTAACTGAGACTAGTATTATGAGCATTGTACTAGTTTGCATAGCATTACTGAATGTGTGTACAGCTTTTATTTTATGAAGGTTCTCCAATTCGGTTAAAGACGACACTTATAATAATATTTTGTTTCAACAGTCAAGTGGCTGAGAGGAATATAAATACATATGAAATGTCTTATATAGTCTTCTCGTAAATGGAGTCAGATTTACAAAGTCATCGTTTGCTACATATTAAGGATGGAGCTAGGTACTTTTAAGCATCGTCGGGGTCTTCAGACCTCAAATAAATATGCGTAGCATGGCAGAGTTATATTTTGTGGGAACCAATTTTCCGTGCTGTCTGATAGTGAAGCTAGTTGAGTTAAACTCCCCCACATCACATCTCCAGACTCCACACCCTCATCTCTTTGTTTCTGATGCAATATGTAACAGCAATTCCAAGTAGGTATACTATGGAGGTACTTGTAAGTGCTTGTAGGCAGCTACTGATGATAAAAAGAAATGTGCTAGCAGATATTCACTTCGTCCCTTTATTTTACCATCCTGAGTTCGAACACAATTTCTCCTTCTTTGTTACAGGCACTGAATTTAAAATTTACATGAAAAATTACCTGCAATAATGTCCGACTATCTTCTAAGACCTAAATACAGATACACTCGTATATATACTAAATGTAAAGAGTGATCACTAGTCTGTATTTTATTTAGAGTATAGTATAAGCAACTTTAATTAGCCTCTTACATGAAATCTAAGTGAGTGGGAATTGGAAAAAAAGAGCTCTCCACTCAACTCATTGTCAGCTCATTCGTTGACGCTCTCATTGACTGATAAATAGATTGATGCTATAATGTAACGTAGGATTACGCACTGCTAGTTAAGCATTTAATCTTGGATTGAATTTAGAACTTTTCACTTCATCCCTCTGTTTGTCTTCAGGCTTCATCGACTTGAGTTGTCCTGGGCTCTGCTCTGTTTGCTTGTCCATGTCTACGTTCTTTGCTCTACAATCTGGACTGCATACTGAAACTGTTGCTGCATATCTGAAGTGTTAGTCATATAGGATCACAGAATCCTTATTTTAGGTCTACACAATTTCCATTTGTTTTCTTACTGTCCCCATAGTGCTTTGGTGTTGACATGTTGAGAAACGGTTTACAAATGGCATTTGGTACTGTTTTATACTATAACATAATGTTTTACATATTATATGCGTTTAAAGGTTGTTGAAACACAATTAGTATCTTAATCGACCATTAAATGTCAATGGAGCGTTTTTTTGATTTATCTTGCCGAGTATAAAAAAGGAGAAATAATTATGTGCGTGTACAATAGTACTTAAAACTGGGTTTAAATGAAATGCATTAAATATTCGATTATAATATTACAATCTGACCTGATGATTCACCGCATCCACAACGTTTCAACTACCTATGGAAAGTAACAACATAACTTTTTGTGCAAGTTGCAAGTGTGAGTGGTAGCAGGCTACGTGCTTAGGGTAGCTACGAAACAATTATATTATTTACAACTGCAAGATGAGATAAACTATATAGAAGAAACTCTTTTCATTGTTGTTTGTTTCTACTTTTTATTCCAATAGTGTGTTCTCATAGTGCATTGTCACATGTACACACCTATATGATATTTATAAAGTCATGATAGCTATCACTCAATGCGTATTTTTTTGAATCTGTAGTTACACTTTCAAAGTGTAAGTATTTATTTACATAGAATGGAACTTAATCTATTGTATAGCCTATACTTTAGTAGAAGAGATAAAATATGCAGACGAGTAACCTAATAAATGTTAGATTTAACCGTCTGGTTCTATGTAATGGCAGCATTATTAGCTACCCTTATAAAATGCTTGGTTGGCGCAGTCAGGTTGCTTTTCTTATTCTCCAGGAGCTGAATGTGATAAATAGATTCTGGTTTCACTTGGTAGTTACCTCATCCAGGGAGCAGAAACCTTAGGATTACCTGGACAGGTATTACAGAACAAGTTAAGTGTTGGGATGAGTATCAGTCTATTATCTGTTCCTTGCCTTTATTTGGTTCTTTAATCTCGTGGAAGAAATGTTTAGCACTCCAGTACAGTAGTAAGTAGTGAAGTCACTTGGCCTTCTGTCCGTCCCTTCCCTGGCATCTTCTATTTACATATTATGGCGTAATATCTGATTCTTTTCTGACAACAAGATAGGGGCACAGGAATGTGTATAGGGACACTAATGTTATATAAGATCAAGCGTGTTGGCCAGTTGCATGAAAAAAGCATTTCTTCTTTTTCATATCATCAGATTATGATGTTTTATAATGCTCTTTTATTGTTTAGCTCACTGAAGTTTCATTCGGAAGAATCTCAACATATAAGAGTAACTCATTTTACAATCCATTTACATATTTACCACCTTATAGTGCTACTTAAAAATCATATCACTTTATTTAAACATGATGATGTGTCTCAGAATGCATAATTAAGTTTTGGTAAAATATAATCTGGTGTGATTAGATTTAAAAAAGATAAACACGTTATAAACAAGATGTGTACACCAATGCGTAGGCAAAGATATCAATGTAAGTAAGGTAAATGGAATCACTGAGTGCTCTGATTTCATTTTTTAAGATTTTCGGACTCTACTGAGACTAATCTGTGGCTGTGAGCAGAAAAGTTTTATTGCATTGAGTAAATTATATTTGATGAAGTTGCCTAGCCAGAAGGGGTCGTAAATGTGGAGGCGACTTGAGGATATCTACTTATATACGGCTTCCCTCTTTTATAGGATCATTTAATTGCAGGTGGGAAGGACAGTATAGGATATAGAAGTAAGTGGTGTCTCTCGTGGTGGGAAGTTGGAGAAAGAAAAGTAATATAATAATGCAGTTTATCTTTATACAGACATAGTTAGTAGTAGGAGGGTTTGTTTTGTTCTTTCACTGCTTAACGCTGTGTCAGCCACGTTATCTTTGTTAGGTTACGTGATTCCGTGTGTGCTGTTATGTTCCGTTGCTAAACTCATGGCATAGAGGAGGGGTGCTTATTTAGAAGAATATTAAGGTCCAGGTGGTTAGTATAGGGAAAGTGGTAAGTAGGTATACTATATTTTATGCTTAGGATTATAACACTAATATCTACTTTTTATCGTGGTGTTAAAATGGTACTAACAATAACAACTATTGGCATAAACTCGGTGCGTATGGCTAGAATTTTTGTTTCCCTCCTAAGAGTTATAATTTAATGCTATGTATATAGATTTTACATAGCCAGGGTAGAAAGCCAAGAAAGAAAGGAATATGGATTTGGTATAGTATGCAAAAGCTGGGCATAAAACGTACTTAATTTCAACAGTAATTTTATACAATGATATGAAAAATTTGTCATTTGTCACAAATTTGAAACTGGAGACATTCATGGGGCAATAAATATCTATAAATGTTGGTAGAGTATATAATATAACTGTAGAACTTGTACAAATGGACATATCAAGTTATATCATTTATATAAAAGATCTGAGGAGATAGCTCAGGTAATGCCGTATTATGTCAAGTGGTTAGCCGACGCAGGGTAGTACAATCAGTCAGTCAATGAATGCATAATGCATAACTCTAGGCCAAGGAATCTGAGAATCTGCGGTAATTTGTAGCCGACAACGCAAGCAGAAACTAATGGACGGGGTGCCCAGCTTTACACAGCGGAGCACCTATTTATCTGATTGAGTAGAATTTCTCTGCATGCAAATGCAATGTGGCAGTACATGCGAGGGTGAATGAAAGAAAACTGCGTCGGAAGAAATAAATTATGGATGATAACTTTGACAGGCTTGCTTAAATAAAGCCTCGATATTAAGGGTGACTACTTATGTAGTTACCCTGCGTATTCATACTTTGACCTTGCTTTTAAAAATGTCCATGCTTTTTTCAAGAAAGTTGGTAGGTCGGGTAATGTAAGATAATTGAAATCCAGACTCTATACCGCCGTTGTCAAAGATAAACACGCAAGCGTTGCTTAATGTTAAAATGTACTTATTCGTGCACAGACAATATTTTCAGCTCTTCGAGTAGCTATTGGGGATCCTTACGATGAATTGAATTCTTTGGGAAGGTATAGAATATATTTGGGGTTTGCGGATACGATTTTTTATAGATTTATACATAGTAGTTTAGTTCAAAATAATAATTTCTCTGAAGATATAGAAGTTATAAACCCATTGAGATACTAAAATGGTATTATTATTATGCCTTGCAGATAAGAGTACCTAATGCATTAATATGTAGATGTAAGCCCTATAGTATAAGTATACCTATACTTTTTACACTTAAACTGTAGTTACTTTATGAAAGACATTTTTACAGTTTGTATTGAAACTTGGTTTATTTCAAATCATACCGGTTTGTATTAAAGCAGTTTCAAAACCATTACAAGTTTTCATATCATATCATAACTGCAGTTTAATGAACTGTACCCAATAGATATCTTGAGCTGCATAAAATTAACCAAACATTTATTTTAAATAAATTATTGTAATTTAAATGGCAATTTGAAATACTAACAATGCAATCAGATTTTGGTATTTATAAACATTATTGTGAGAGGCTGATGTTTGCAATATGAACTATTAAAAATGTTTTGATGAGTTTCAATAGTATGTTTTGAAACAACCGAATGGCAATACAAACCCCATGTTATCATTATCGATTGAAACTAACAGGTCGTATCCCTATTGTAGCTTTAAAAAGGGATTCGTATGTTGCTGTGTAAGTAATGCACAATGAACTTACCTGAAAATGAAGCTCCAAACTCATTCATCTGTAATATCTACTTTGTATATAGCGTTGGTAAATAAAAAGATGAATTAAAAGTATATAGGGGATTTTAATAGGGAGAAGGTTTTCTTTTGGATAGTTGTGAAAAAAGTAATCCAGTCTAATAGAGAACGGTTGCATACCTTTCCCAAAGTAGTATTATTGGTTTATATATTGTAAGGTAAGAATGTAACCGCATAGAGAAGCCCATTGGATGTTTTGCAATAGTGTGTATAAAGTAGAGAAGGAGTGCAGTGTTGTGGATGTGGATCAAAGGGATGGTTTAACTTTGGTGACCATTATTGTTATGAGAGGAGACCACCACTACTCACTACTACGCTAATGGAGTAATGTAATACTATTTTGTGTAGATAGTGGAGTAGTGCATTGACAGATACACCGAAACAAGCAGTAAAAGTTCATATGACTCTGTGGGGAGATTTAATGAAACGAGTCAGTACTTTGGGATTCGAGAGCCGCGACCTGCCGAAAGGGGATGAAATCCTCTGCCACAATGCATTCGTTCTCTGCTCACTCGTAACTAAAACGTCCGCACTCGTATTTCAATACCAAGATTGAGAGCATGAAGGCCATGATGCCCTCCCTGCTTCTACCTAATACATCTTCTGCGAATCATCCCTACTTCTTTCATCAATACGGAAAATGAGATCCACAGCATCAGAAAGAGAGAGTACTGCCACTTTGTCCTCCAAGTCCCACTATAGTACTTCATATTCACCTACCTACTACTTCAATACACAATTGTCCATGAGCTAGTCCGTCGTAAAACCTCATTTCATCAACTTCCTATGTGTAATTGATTAGGTGGTCTGCCTACATGGAATGGGGAAACAAGACGTTAGCACGCAGGATGACTCTCCGAAATAAAATATTCCTTGTATTAGACTTAATTTGTTATGCTGACTTAGAAATGGTTTCTGAGCCCGATTTTTTTGCGAGAATTGAACAGTTGATGTATCAATTGACATGTAGATATTTATAAGTATATAATCCTCCGGTCTACTAAAAAATTACCAATTGGGAATTTTACAATTAGCATCGACCAAAATTTTCCGATTGCCTCCAGTTTTCGAATTCTATTTGATTGTTCACTTTTTGCGAATGTCCAAATCAATTTCAAAAATGGTAACCTACATTTCCTAGGCCTGTAGTAAATTCAAAACTCAGGTTATGTATTGTACGGCTACTAAAATGACAATATAAGCAGTAAAATGGTAGCCATGAGCGATAAAAGAATTCCTTTTTAATTAGAAGCACCTGTGGTAAAATATTATAGATAATTAAATAAAACATGTATGACTCTCTGTATGACAAAATATGTAGCTACTCACCACATCCATGCAGTCGAAATTAAATATCAATGATTGTCCGTAAATTAAGTACACTTGAAAATAGACGGGCAATTTCAGTTTGAACCGCAATTGACTATTGTAGTGTAGATGAAAGGGTGGTTATCCGTATAAGATTTAAATGCCAGGGGCCACTACAAAGTATCTACTCGATAGTATCTGAGTAAGTATCATCATGAATGATTTCTACAGCACTTAAAAGATAAAAGCTTTATGTACAGATATAAAGTCTGAAATGGTTTCCATTTTGTTTTGTTAAATGTCAATTTATACGAATGAAAACCACTTGACATGCAAGTGGGACTTGAGTGATTATTTAGACACAAGTGCACAATTAAGAAAAATAAGCATTAGCAAGAAGAGTTCTCTATACAAAGACACATGCAGATGTTTTTCAACCCTGCTTTAGATCGCTATTTATTATATGCTCTGAAACGGAGGTTTAAAGTATGATTGTTCCATATCAAGTTATAATCCAGCTTCCCTTAATTTATCCCGCTGTATAATTAAGTGCATTTAAAATGTCCCAATTCGCAATGACCCTTTGCTTTGCATTTTATTTGGTATTAAAATTGTGTTACCATTACGACTTGTATGGTGCATACATTTTATTGGTAACAACATTTTAGTATCCGCATTGACGCTTGTTATGATTATGAATACTGTACAAGTCTGGTCAATATTCATTCATCTTTTCATCTATTAAATAATATTTAGCATTCAATCATCTCATCATCAATGATGTAAACTGTAGACTAATTGTAAACTGGTTGAGATTATGTAGGTTACTTGAATGATGATGTGATGTACAAAAGTAATGGACACAAGTGCATAAAATATCCCTTGTGTAAGTCAAAAGGATTTTCATTGATTGCTGAGCTGAAATATTATGTAATACAGATATAAAGTACTGAATGATATACATTGTCGTAAGTAAGGACCAGCAATAAGTAGTGTTTGAACTGCAAGCAGATGATACCCATAGAGATGCCATGCACTTGCAGCGATGTGCTTATTTTCTATTCTAATGCTTAAGGCTTACTACAGTAATTGATGAATGACTACATATCACATGCATCACTTCAGTTAAATCCTATCAGAATCAATTCGACTGAACGAATTAAAACCAAACCTATTTAGTTTTCTATCATTCTAATTTAGATCATCCTTCCCTATAAACATTTTCTCTATCATCTATAGGGTTGGGTAGATACATTCACAAGGCATATTGGAGAATCCGAATTATTCTATTACATTTTGTTAATTACTGCTTCAACTCACTTGCCACATCAAATTACGACGTAAATTCGCATGTAGTGTTTAATTACATCACTGAATACTAATTCCTAGTTTTCAAACCAAAGTATTATGTGGGTGCCACTCCAAATGCCATGTCGTTGATCTGTACAGGAAGAACAGCTCCCACATTTAACCAATTTTTAACGATAAGGATGTATCTTACAACGATATTTATGCCAAATCCAAAATTACAATTAATTACGGATGTAGGAAATTAGATGTCATTATACTTAGAGATGAACCATAGAGGATGCTTAATTTTTTATGCCTTACCATACACAAATTGGTGCATCAGGTGTCATTATAAATGTTTTTCCTGTCATTTTCAATATATCAATCTATAGACGTTACAGATTTATTTAAGTCCTGTATAACTTACATTTAAGGCAATAATATTTATAGGTCAAAGCTAATAGTAATCTAATGGAATTAAAAAAGCTTAGTACAATTGCTTTTGATGTTGTAGTGCGATTTAAGCATTAAAAATGAGACAGTGGTGATAAAATGTGCATTGGGGTGATAAGGTTTGTGCCGAAAGCATGGCCTTATAGGGTATAAGTGAATCGTAGAGACATTTGGCAATTATTAAAGTGTGCCTATTTGCAAAGTAACTAATATTGCTCAAGCAATTGTGGTAGTATTTGTAAATGTATTTAAGTCAGTTAAATAGCTTTGGCTGAGTTGAAAGTTGTTTTCTCATCGTCCTTTGTGAATGAGAAAATGTGCTTAGCTGAAGCTGAAATGACAGAAGTGAAGTGAAACTGAATTGATGTTGTGTTGGTGTGCCATTACGAAATGAATGATTTTTTCTGTTTCTTTGCCCAGGGAGAAGTCTAAGGAGCGAGAGTTCATTGCAGACTTTATAGCACGGATACCGAACACAAGTGGAGAGCGTTTGGCCAATTGGTTACAGCCCGAGTCATTTGTCGATCCTCAAAAATGCGAGGTTGGTAACCCCGTTTTTAAATTACAATTTACAATATGCACAGCCTATGTACTAGGTAGGTACTTACCTACTCGCTCCTCACTCACAATACAATTAGAGTTAGTCAAGTAGATTGGCAGATTGGATTCTGAGATGAATAGAGTTTGACATTTACTGCTCCTATGAATAAGTAGACCTGCTCTGTCCTCGTCCCGTCTCAAGTTTACGTCAATTCATCTATGCATTTAAGATTTATCCAGCCAGCCAGCTAACTATATCTACTAGTACGACTCAATAATAATCATATATAAGATACACAATAGGACAACCAGTCAACTTGTTTACACAATCTCGTCAAATATCCCATTTCACTTACAAAATGTGATTTATGTCAATATCTAAAGGTGCCGTATTATCTTACCTTTTGTTAGAGTTACATAATGAATTACACTACAGGTAAACCAGCAAAGGCTAAGAGTGCGTGCGCATTCAGAGAATATTATGTAACTTGTATCTCTTGAGTAAGTAATTGAAAATGACATGATTTACCTCGATGCAACCCAAGAATTAATACAATATACAATACACACAAGTTAATTCCATCAGCCAAATCATCAAAGTTCCTTTTAAGTTGATATAACAAATTCTGTTGAAATATTATAAAATAGAATTATAGAGTGTATAGTGTATGCTATAGAATAGTTCTTTCTATAAGGTTTGAAAACTAGATCCTTTGTAAAAATGATCAGAAAGATTTGCAGAATATTTTTATACGTTTATAAGTATGTAGATAACTCCTCTGATGCTCTGCATATAATTACTTAGCAGTATCTCCGGGGTGTATTTTAGCTACACGGATTGAATTGCAAATGTTGGAGCAAGATGTGATCTAGTGATAAGATCCGCAATGCAATCACTCATGGATTCATCCCTTTGGGTTTAATTCAGATGAGGTTCTTAGTTAAATAGCATATCCTGACCTATTGACTTCTGTCTGCTGCTGTCTACCTACTGTTTGCCATGCATACTAAACAATCATCACCAGAAAATCTAATTGTTACGATCGAAGCAATAAAACCGTGCCGTCCAACAACACCAATTACAATTTACACGTCAACTCATTTCCAAAGTAGATTATATACTACTACTCAAACACTCTTGATGCTGAGTATACATAGATAGAAGTTTAGATGAGTTGACTATACATATTGCGAGTAATTCTATATCTACTAAATAGGGACGTAAGTGATAAGATTCTATTATCTCATCGTATCTAGTTGCAATTAATACATGGCAGAACCCAGCTTTATTCGAATTGAAATTTCGTCTAACTAATTAAAGCTAAATTCATGGAATGACATTGAATATAGCTGATAGATTGTATAATACAGGAGGCAATTTGCCTCTTGGCGTAGTTTAAGCGCATCATTATAATTACTAGATGCGTAATGGCAGCAGAAGTTCGTTTCTCATCTTACGCTCAGGATTTATAATTTATGTTGTTTCCTCGCATTTAACCGTAAGGCTTATACAAACCGAAGTTTGTTGTAAAAATGGGAATTACACGTTGTGCTATTACACGTTGTAGCACATGATAAGCGTAGGCTACAGATATTGATTTACATACCGGTGCACTCTGCCTGTGTATATAGCATAAGCTAAAATGCCAACTCATTAAAAATTATTTAAAAGCACAGCTGTAGTTTGTATAAAATCTGAGGTAAAAAAGGATAATTCGAGGATTACTTTTTTATGTTTTCTGCAGCAATATACAATCATGAGTTACAAGATGAGGAGATAAAGAGTATTTATCTGTGCTCCAACATAATTTCTCTGGTAGTACGCACAAGATAATGGGTAGTGACCTCTTTTATGTTTCACGTATTTTTGTGTCTCCGCAATATAAAATGCTCTGTAGTAGATATATACAAGGTGAGCAATCAGCATAGGCCAATCCTCGTAATTCAGTATTCTGCAGCGTTTGCATAAATGTACAAAAAATGCGTGTGTATGGATAAAAAATGAATATTTTGGTTGGATTGGCAGGTGGTAGCGTCGAAAGAAGCGATAAGACGTGGAAAGCCAACCGTCTTGGTTATTGTCACACGAGACCAGCACGCCGAACCGGTTGTCGCTCACAATCTCCAAGTACGCTTATTATTACCATTTGACTTTTTATATATCTGATTCACTCTGCTGCATACTTAATCCAACCTCTTCTAATACTTTTCTATCAGCTTATCACTTTTAAGTCTTTGTAATCTGTTCTTTTCAATCACCTGTTGTTTTCTCCTTTACCACCCGACACACTCTACACATACACATTATAGTATACATGTTATCACTAGACCAACTTGGAATTAATTGCACTAGAAAGAAGATTCATTTTTATAATCTCCAGCATTATTCTAATATGATCTTTACAAGATCTGCTTTCTATTCGTCTTCATATGTGTCATATGCACAGACCTGTCTATAAAAATTAAGATGCTTTCATTTCACTGAATAGAGTCGCATTCTTCAGTTTCGCATCTGCTTTACACTTTTCTGATTTAAATTCTGTTCACAGTAGTAGTTGTTGAGTTGAGACTGGAGATGTGTCATTAAACGTGTACCTGCCTATCTATGTAGGTACCTCCTCCATTTTTACAGTTCTCCCTGTTTAAATCAAGTGCTTTGCCATTTTTACATTTTCCAGGTCGAGTTGAAAGCCATTCCGTTAATGACGTCAGAGCCTGGAAGGAGACAGCTTCCGAGCTCCATCGTTGCTTTCAGCAGTGCAGTGGTTCCAGCACCCGGCGGAATCCCGCCTCCTCCACCGCCTCCCCCACCACCACCTCCTTTGCCCCCCTCTGCACCCAGCATTAGAACAACTGTAAGGAGCAGTGGAGTCGGCGGACCCAAGTCTACCTCCAGTGACCCTTTGAACCTTTCTTTGGAAGTCCCTTATCAAGTCACTGTCAAGGACAAGATGAGATACCATGCTATTACCATGATGAAAGTAATTTCTATTTCTATTCCAAACTACACTACTGCAGTAATTAAATGATCTTATGCAAATAATAAATTGTACAAAGGAGCGCTTTTGGGTTTGAATCATATTCAAAACATTGTTCGTTTTTTTGCTATCATTCCACTTTGTAACTTTAAAAAATCATATCAATCGTTAGCTAATTCTTGTTTATATTTCTCCAAAAGATTCTTTAATCCACTACGCACTTTGTAAAGGTGAAAACCAATAAATACAATAATCATAAATGTTTCAGGAATACGAAAATAAATCGTTTGAAGAGCTGAGATTGATGTCACCAGCAGCTCGTCGCTCTTCAGAATCAATGCTTGTGAGACAAAACAATAATGCAACATACACTGCCACTTGGACTCCAGCATGTACTGGACTCTACCACATTTGTCTCACAGTCGACGGATACTCTATTCCTAAGGTATAGTAATTAGAATTATGGTAAATGTAGGCAATAGTTTATCCATTGACTTGACACTACTAAGTATACATTCAGAATTAAGCATTTAAAAACAAAATAAATTTAGGCCTGCGTGATTGACGTGGAAGAAGCTCCCGAAGGGACGTTTTCAGCACCGCGTAAGATAGATGGAGAAATTCCTTCTGAGCCATCGGATATGCAAGCCTCTAAAATGCGGAAATTCAAGGCGACAGATTCTGCTGGGCTACGGGTCCGTTCTCACCCGTCTTTACAGTCGGAACAAATCGGGTGTTTGCCTGTTGATGGAGTCATCAGCTTCACTCAGGAAGTCCACAATGATGACGGGATTTGGGTTAAATTGGATGATGCTTCGATTGTCGGCTTTTGTCCCAACAGCCAAGCCAAGAGTTTCCGTTTGGAGGGTTGGTGTCTACAATACAATCAACACGTTGGGAAAACATTTCTCTTCCCTGTTGAAGGACCCAAGTCATTACCCGGTGGGGGCAATGACAAAAGTGTCCACAATATAAGGAAGTTGACGGAGTTCCCCTTTTCAAACACAGACAACAGGTTCTTAAAACACATAAAAAAATTTTATGATAATATTTTAGCACTATTACTGATGAATTACTTTGATTTTTTCATTTAGCTCCAAAGTGCTCCGTCTGAATGGAAGTCCAGGACTTTATCAAGTGGTCAAATGTGGGGTATCTGGACATAATATTCGTACCCGTCCATGTTTGCGGTCACCACCAGTTGGCATTCTTGTTATGAACTCCAAATTCTATGCTGTTGACGAGGTTAGTCGCTTAACATTTGTCAATTAAATAATATTTCAGTAATTTAGCGACTCAATCTTTATTTAAGGGTTAATTAAAACAAACATTTCCCTAATAACTTTTTGGATCTTAAAATAGTAGTTTGAAAGCACTAAAAATCTCTCACTGCATCTATTTGCCAAGATTTCTTGACCACGCCACATTATACGATTTTTGTTGCATGTTGAAGTTCATGAAAATAAAAGGCAATTGCACGATGCAAGGGTTAAAGAAGAATTGTTGGAGAGGAAAGGAACGGTTTCTCAAAGGAGAGGCGGTCGTCGATGCTTTTGCCAATGCAAATAATTTTTGACAGTGTGTGTTGCCTGTATTATCACACTTACTATATTGTATTACAATTCGACGACGAATTACTCGGGTGGTAAATTACCACCCGAGTAATTCGTCGTCGAATGGAATGGTGATGCGATGTACTAAATGAGCTTGAAAATGAAATCATCACTTACATTTATATCGTTCATCAACCTTTTGCAAGCTGTGCCTTAAATATTTTTATTTGCTAATTAACTGCGTCTCTGATCTTGCACCTCTGAGATATTTGCAAATGTAAAAATAGCAGATAAGTGGTAAATTGCTAATAGGTACTTTGAGGTATGAATACGTGAAGCGTAGACAAAGTGACAAGGAACACGATATACAAGAATAAACTCGTTCAATAAGCAAATGACATTTAATTGGTCATTATCCATTAACTAGATATTTATCGTCTTTTGCACATTGCCAGACCACACTTAATTCATTGAAACTGTCTATAGTCGATGAAAAGAAAACGTTTTCTCAAAGTCTAGAGCAGATAAGTATTTATAGTCGTAATCGAAGGAATGCATACGAGCAAAAACAGTATATGGCGCGGTATGAATATTTAGGCATGACATCGTACGTATCTCTTATAGGAACTTTGATCTGCCGGCATATCCGATTCTTTCTTGATTTTAGTATGTAATTATTATTTAATTTACATGAAGTGCAATATAATTTTAATGTACAGAAATAGCTGGGGGCGCAGCGGTATGACTGATCTGTGATAAATGTTTTATTTTTTGCAGTGTTACAACAACGAAGGATTGTGGGTCAAATTGGATCAAACGAGCCAGAGAAAATTCTGTTTCACTTCAGAAGGCGAAGCTTGGTCATTGGCAGTAGGACGAGGAGAGATCACTTATCTCAAACACACTGGTAATGTCATTCTCGTATACATTAATCTGATGATAAGACTATTAAAGGTTGACTTTATGAGTGTTAGAATCATTACATGCATGGCTTGCTATCTCTAGCATTTGCATAACTTGCCATTTTTGGAATATCGAAAGTATGAAAATGAACTCTAATTTCTATTGCATATTATAGTGCATTGTAGTAATTAAAGTTACGTTTTCAGTCAACAATTGTTTCCTTATAACTTACACAAATATGATTACGTATAGATGGAACAAAAGCAAAGAAAGGGTTTGACTTTTCCGTGGCGTCTCAAATTCCCCAGAGCTTGTTTCAAAATGTGTCTCCTCCAGCTGCTTTCGGTCCCTTAGAATCCTCTCTGACTAGCGGGATTGAAGATCGATTGTCACCTCCACCAATGTCCAAATTGGAGAACATAATTGATGACGGATTATTCATGAAAGACGACGTATTCAGGGGTAAATCGGAAATGACTTCTTCAGCAGAGAGTCTTGTACCTGGGTGCGGGAAGGGAATGAAAGACTCGACTTCCTCGGCGTACCAGACCCCATCGGGAGAACCGGAAAAGACTCAGAGTCCAGATCTTTCTAGTCGACCCGGGACAAGTGAATCTCCAGAAAATGTGAAAACACCTCGCTCCAGATCTTCATCTACATTCGGAGCTTTGCAGAAATGGTTACAAATCGGATCAGATATCCGGCCTACCTCTACCTCACCATCTGCTCCGTTGCAAAAGGCTTCTGTCTCTGTGATGGAAGTGTCAAAATCCCTTGTCAAGGAAAGAATAAACGCTCTTGGAGCAGAGAAAATAATAAAATCTTTGAATTTGACAACATCTGCTACCCAAACTTCTCCCGATGAACAGCCGTCGAGTTCATTGCCAACGTCTATCCATTTTAGCATTGGATGTGGGCCTTATCAACCAGTAGGAAGTACTCTTCAAGGTCCATCAACTGCGAAAGCATCGCCGAAAATGGAGAGGAAGCACAAAGGCTGTTCTTCCAGAGCTCGGACTAATCGTAGAGACAAGGACAGGGTGAAGTCGCCGACGAGACAAGCTGACATTGCCGTTTTATCTTCTGCCGTTTTGAATGCACCTGCCAAAGAAGCGATTGGTCCTGGACAGGCTCAGAGTCTACGGGCTGTTTTCGGAGCAGTTCTTTGGCACGCTGGAATTATTCATGATGCAATGGCCTGCGCTTCCTACTTACGATTTCAGAAACATCAGTCACAAGAAGATAAGACAGTTGTGAAAAATGCCTTAAAAGAAGATGTTCCTACTACATTAAATAGCAATAAAGACGAAAGACGAGAGTCCCCAGAGGGAATGTCTGATGAAATGGAACAACCTAATGCGCCCAAAGAAGACACTGCTCCTTCCACAGAAGTTTTTGAGGAAGTAGGAACAGAAACAGAACCTGCTCCCTCTTCCGAAGGACCACAACAGAATGAAAATGGAGCAGAGACGAAAAATGTTACTCCTGTCATCATGAGGAAAAAACAGGGATCGCCTGCAAAGGGCAAGGCTCCGCGTCAGAGACATTCTGTTGAAGTAACAAGTGCTGCTTGGTACATGAAAGAGAACCCTGGAATGACACTGGAGCCTTTGGATTTTAAGTCAATGAGCAAAAAAGATACTGTGCAAGAAAATGAAATCATTTCCGTTGATGAAAGTGTTGGCACAGAAGGATCTTCAGCTGGGAGCAAAAAGGGCGGGATTTTGAAGAAGAACAAGGGGAATGATATTATCCCCAATAGCAACACAAATATGAATAAAGATGAAGAGAAAGAAGATGACAAAGAAGATGAACAATATCCAAAAGCTATGCGAGCTCTAGAGAAAATTTGGAATCATATTAAGGGGAATTGCGCCGAGACACTATTTAGGGACTCCATTCCCACGGGTAGTGCTGTGGAAAATATCAAAGCGGGGTCTGTACGGTTGAGAAAAGATCGACGAGGAAGGGCAATTGGCTCTTCTGAACATCGAAGTAAATCCAAACGAGAGAGACCGAAGCAATTGCAAACTATGGGACGCAGTTTCCTGTTAGGTGAGCTTTCGATCCCTTTATAAGCTTTATGGCTTCTTTAGTGCGAGGACTTAGAAGCTATTAAATGATAAAAGACTTCTTTATTACAGAACCGGAAGAACAGCTGGAATTCTTGGATGACATTCAACAATGCGAAATGTGTCAAGTACGGTTTCCAAATAAAGGCCGACTCAGGTAAACAAAGTTTAGCGTAATAACCATTGAAAAATGTAAGCTTAATAATAACACATTTTCGATTTCCTTACTCTTAAAATATCTTACCTCACGTTAGAAATAAAAATGTTCAATTAAATTGGACCAACCATAATTAAAAAACATTAATATAAAATTTATTATAAACTAAAAGTAAATTACAACGATAAGTATATGAATATGAAGTAAAATGCAAGGAAATTACAGTAGAAGTATCTCTTTAAATAATAAATATGATAATTTATTTCGCTTTGCAGGACAAAACCCACTTCATACCGAAAGGCCCATTTTGGATTGTCATTGCTCTGTGACAACTGCAGTGAGCGACAGTTGAAAATAAAGAAGCAGCAGAATGTAATGGCAAAGCCCCTAGCCGCGTCTTCTCCATTGGAGATAAATCTGAAATATTTGTCACCAACTGACAATTACAATTCACATGCGGTAATGCTGAGCAATGCTTTATTTCTGTTGCAAATGATCAACACAGTTCCAGAAGGACAACATCAACAGCAATATTCGTCAGTCGTTCCTTTGAAAACAACATTCAGCTGCTACACAGCTTTGGGAGTGACTGAAAGTCAAGTAGCGGACGAAGATGGAAGTTTCTACGATATTGGAATTGGAGAAGGGAAGTCAAAGAAATTTATGGAAGGAAAGCTGAGGACGGACAAACGCTCCGTTTCTTCTGCAGTGACTTTAGAAGACGATTTTGCATCAAAATATGA
Organism: Tomocerus qinae; assembly: GCA_020055645.1. NCBI lineage: Eukaryota > Metazoa > Arthropoda > Collembola > Entomobryomorpha > Tomoceridae > Tomocerus > Tomocerus qinae. Next base: position 33,283,539 of record CM034548.1, read on the forward strand.
AATTGGCTTGAGGAGAAGAAAAGCAAGCAATGGAGACCAAATTCCAGGAACTGAAGAATCTGGATTTACACTTCTGAGTCACCCTTCAGCAGCATTGCAAAAGGTTTTGGATGCGGGCAAAGGACCTGGAGAAAATGACGTGATTGGAAAAATGTGTGGAAGCGTCATTTCATTTGTCTCGGAGAAACACGATTTGGAAAGTCTCAAATTGTATTTATTCCAGGCAATACGAAAAGTTACATGTCGGTCTTATGGAATGCAGGTAAATCATTACTGTTCCGAATTTGAGTGGATCGTTTATGTGGAATCTTGCATTATATTGTTTTTAATCATTTTCAGATTTTAGCGTGGCTGATGAGAAATGTCAGTCAGCCAACAGCCCTCCATGATTTGCTCTGGTGGTACGCATTCTCTTTAGAATACAAGGATGAAGACGAAGCAACTTTGGAAAAGGTAACTTATTGGAATTATGTAGCATGCAAATGCTTTTGAAGTAGGAAACTTATTGAAATAATTTTAAATTACAAATATAGGAGGGGCTAGACAACGGTTGGTGGCAAATGCGCTCTCATCCCTTGACAGAATCACCAGCATCGATATTTCCCATGCTTTCTGAATCATTTTACACTCTTTTGCAAACAATAGCTGATATAATGCCATTTCTCCCAGTTGGATCACCTCTTCTGGAAATGGCTGTAAAATGCTGGGGAGTTTGTTTTACAAGAAAAGATCATCGCTTTTTACACAAGTAAATAATAAGTGCAATTTTACTCAATATCTCAAATAGGCATAATGTAGCATTATAATAATTGATTTTTTTAAAAATTTTAGGAGCAAAATCTTTCGTAATTTAAGTCAAATTATGTCTCAGTTTGACGGGGAAAATGAATGGTCAAAATCTAGTATTTTCTTAGAAAATGAAGTAGAAATAGACTGCCCAGTGGAAGTCACAACTTGTCTTCAGGACTTGACTCCTGTTGTTGAAGTAAAAACATCAAGTAGGGCTGCTCTGTGCTCAAGTTTGACCGATGATAGCACAGAAACATTTTGGGAGTCTGGCGATGAAGACAGGTAATTCATCTTCACCCTTGTCCGCCCTCTTTTAAAAAACCCTGAGATTCAAATTTTGAAAATTGTATTCATTGCTCAATTATTTAGGAATCGAACGAAGAGCATCACTATTGTGAGCACAACCGAAGTTGTTGTAAAAGTCATTGCAGTTCATATTGACAATGGAAGGGATTCACAAGTAAATTTTGCATGCTTTATATATTATGATCCTTATTTAGTCTTCTGCAACAGTTAATTAGCCCCTGTACATTGTTTTATTAAATTATTTTGTGCTTTTGTTTATAAAGTATAAAGTTTCATCAGTAGCTGTTAAAGTTGGGCCACATCCTGATGAATACACGAAAATTGGACATGTTGAAATCGATTCCAGACATTTTGGATGGAGTTGGTTTCCCATTGAAGGTACGGTTCGCCATTTTCTTCATTTGGAGTTATTATTGATTGTAAGACGATGTGTACTAATGGTACAATTTTCAGTAGCAGAAACAGCGAAAGTGGTGAAAATTGAACTAAAAGGGCCAGATAACACTTTGAGGGTGCGTCAGATCAAAGTTCTTGGGTTACCACAAGACCCTGCCCTGGAACAAAGCGATCGAAGCACTGGAGTGGCCACATTGCCTGTTTCTCAACGAAAATGCGAAAATGAAACATTGAGAATATTCAGGCTTCTGTCCTCCGAAGTTTTTGGAAAACTCTTGAATCAAGTCAAACGTTCTGAAGATGACCCCGAGGGCAATGACTTACAAGAACATGTCGTTGGAATTTTATTTAGTCGCAACAAATTAACACATTTGCAGAAACAGGTAAAATTATTTCAGTTTCTGAATTGATTTGACCACAACGTTCGGTATTTTTTGTGTTGTTAACAATGTTTGGTTTCCTTGTAGGTTTGCTCGCACATTGTGTCAGCCATCCACAGAGAAGCTATTAAAATTAAAGAGGAATTCGATTCTCATATAATGGGATCGCTACTTGAAGCCACGAATGAAAACGTTCGTCTTATTATCGGAGGTTAGAAGTTGTTCCTGAAGCCATTTCAAATATTTCCTTTAATTAAAATCTCATTAAAACATTTAATGATTTTCTTGTGCAGAGAAACCAAAAATTGCAGATCGTTACTGCTTTGAGATGCTATCCCTGGTTTTAGCATTGGCCGGCAGTAAAGTAGGACGATCCTATTTGTCTCAGCAGAGCAATTTGATTCAAGACTTGATGCAATTGTTACATGCTGGAACTCCTAGAATACAAAGACAGGTAAAAATATGTTTTTACAAATGTGTATAAATTGAATAATTAAAAGCAAGGAAACTAATTAGTGTCATTACATTTAGGTCACTTTGGTCGTACGAAAAATTTTGCCTGAAATCAATCCAAGTGATTTCGCTAAAATAGTATGTTCCAACGATGTCGCAACGGGTGAACCTAGACTAGGAATTTTAGATATGCTGTTAGGCTGCGTAGTTAAATCTCTACAGGTTAAAGTCAGAACAGCTCAAGACGGCAATCGATCAGCCAAAAATATCAATATCAATGATATTTTTACGTCAGATGAACTTCCAAGTTGGTATTGGTTTTTACGAGGGGAAGGAGACTTGCAGTTGGCTAACACGGTTGTCCGACTCATTAAAGATATGTGTGAGGTAAGTGCCAATTAACTCTATAAATCTTTACACAATGCTCTGAATGAAATAACGAAATTGTTTTTATATTCTTGCAGGATATATTTTCGTCAGAGTGGGCTCCAGTCACAAAGCCTGCCATTGCGGACGCAGTACTGTACCTGACAAAAATTGATCCCCTTTTACGTAATTCCACAGAGTGCCTTAATTTCCCGCAGTTTTGGATCTCTTTGGCAGGTCTTTGTGTTTTGCACTCCGACCACTCAAAACTACTTTCGTCTCCGGTTTTTCAGAATGGAAGCACTGGAAGGGTATGTTGAGAAATGATTAAAGCTTTCATAGTAGGTTTTAATGGAGTACAATAATTACCTTTTTTGTAATCGTAGGCAAAATGTGCGAATCATGATGATGGAGAAACTTTAGCAGTGATTCAGTGTCACGACTGCGGAGATCTTTGTGCAGAATGTGACAGGATATTGCATCTACCTAAGAAAAGTTGGAACCATGTCAGAAAGGTACTTACATGGATGAAAAGAGATTTTTAAATCTGCATGTGTGAGCCATCTAAAATTTTAATTTCGCCATTTGATTAGGTTTGCAAAGAAGAGGAGGAATCCATCAAAGTAGATTTGCATGAAGGCTGTGGCCGAATTAAATTATTTTGGCTGATGGCATTGGCTGATTCTTCTACCTTGAAGGTAAACCCTACAAAACACAATTTATTCAATTCGCTGTAACTCTCCTAGAATATTATTTAATGTACATTACTGCATAATTTATAATAACTTATATTTAACAGGCTTTGATTGAGTTTCGAAATGGGATTCCAAAAACATTCACTGACTCGGTTTCCGCTATTGCATCCGTCGGTCGATGTCGATTCTGCAATAAATGTGGCAACAGTGGTCCATTGGCATTGGGAAATGTTTGTGGAGAAGCAGAATGTCAGGTAGGAGTGTATTTTTTAATTAATAATTTAGATCTCCTTTTTAATGACTGTTTTTAATTGGTTCGTTCTTTATTGTAAAGGTTTACTCAAGAACAGCTTGTGAAAGGATACTGGAGTGTGGTCACTTGTGTGGCGGAGTTAGGAATGAAATAAAGTGCTTGCCTTGTCTTCAAGGCTGTTCCGACAAACTTGGAACAATTTTGAAGCAAGATGGTGATGATATGTGCATGATTTGCTTCACCGATGCGTTAGCATTTGCTCCTGCCATTCAGGTGGGTATTACAACTCAACTATTATCTCCATTGAGATAGTACAGTTGGATACGTCTAAATAATTATAAAATGGTAATTAACTTTGTAATTCTGTGCTTGTAGCTTCTTTGTGGACATGTCTTCCATTTTCACTGCTGCCGTTCTGTGCTGGAAAGCCGATGGGCTGGACCGAGGATTACATTTTCATTTTCATTGTGTCCTATCTGCAAGGTAATTTTCGCCAAATTATATTATATCTTTTACTTTATCCTTGAATATTTGAATTGAATTAAACTAAACTATAAAAATTTATTTCAGGTTGAGATTTCTCATGTCTTATTGGACGATGTCCTCAATCCTATTCGAGAGTTGTTTCAAGACGTACAGAGAAAGGCTCTAATGAGGCTAGAGTATGAAGGATTGAACAAAACGGATGCAATAATTTCTCCTGGTGGTCGATTTTACCAAGACCCTGCAGGATTTGCCATGGATCGCTATGCTTACTACGTCTGTTTCAAATGCAAAAAGGTTCAAAATTGTTTCACATTTTTCAAAGTTCACATATTTATTATTGATGTACTACAGTTATTCATATCATCCAATATTTATAACTAAATTGGCACTATACTTCAATTTGCATTGTGTTTAATACTTTTTATGACAATTTCGACATACCTCATGGCCTACTATTTTCTTAAAGAATGTTTAACTTTAGTACAAAAGGATCTTATTGGTACTTAATTACATTATTTTGCTGCAGGCTTATTTCGGAGGTGAAGCAAGATGTGATGTCGAGATTCAACTGGAGTTCGACCCGTCCGAATTAGTTTGTGGGGGATGTAGTGACGTATCTCAGGCTCAATTATGTCCCAAGCATGGAACTGACTACCTAGAGTACAAGTGCCGTTATTGCTGCTCCGTTGCAGTTTTCTTTTGTTTTGGAACTACTCACTTTTGCAATGGATGTCACGACGACTTCCAACGGATAACTGCCATTCCAAAAAACCAACTACCACACTGCCCTGCTGGTTTGTGGCTAAATATGATTTGAATGTTTTTGTTTATGTATGGCATAAAAATTTAATTTATGAACAAATTTTTCCCCTAGGACCTCGAGCCAAGCAGTTGGAAGGCGAAGAATGTCCATTGCACGTATCTCATCCACCTACAGGAGAAGAATTTGCTTTAGGATGTGGAATTTGTCGTAATGCCCACACCTTTTGATATTTACGTATATAGTACATTATCATAAAAGACTGCAATAATGCAAGAAATCAAAACATACCAAAATAACTACAGGGAAACACTCTTTTCCCAGTTGGTGAGGTGGAAGATTTTGTGACTCACAATGTTAGCATAGTAATGTAGATACATTTGTAAACTAATTAACATGAATGAATATTTCAATTATAATATATAAAATAATACTAGTTTAAGTTATTCGAGTACCTTATAAACATCTTTGGATAAGGAGTTGTACGATTCGCAGGGCATTTATACCTTTGAACTATTAAACTAAACCTATGTACGTTTGAATGGACGAATCTTGCTCTGATTGTGAGTTAGTGTCACTTTTGACTTCAAAGTTGTGAAGACACATTGTAATTTTTTGATCCCTATATTATGCGTATTTGGGTAGTCTACTTACAAAGACATTTTCACAAAACAGAAAATATTATTAATGAGTGCAAAATATTGCATTAAATATTATTGTAATACTAGGCTAATATGACAAAATTGTAGTCATTTTTTGGTGTAGGGATTTTAGTTTATCAAAAATTAAAAGACGATTCACTCTTGTGTAGTTGTAATTTAAGTCTGAGTGGTTGGCTTGTAATAAGTGAGAACAAAGAAAACTCTTCAAGTATCTAAAAATACATAAAATAAGACAAATTTTGTTAGTTAAATTAACATTGCTACACATTGCAAATATTTCCTAATCAACATGGCCGCTTATTTACTATAATTATGTTTTTCTCAACTCGGAAAACAGTTCAATAAATAAGTTATCAGGTATACATAAATTAGCAATAAATACTATGTTAATGATATTATAAATTTTAATGGTATGGTACCGGTATTGGTTGTAAAAGCAACTTGCTTTCCTATTATTTATTTACTGTAATTTATTATTTGTTTTATTCTTAGTCCGTGTAGTTAATTTATAAAACTTCATAATTTTGTTTTAAAATATTTATTTCGACATATTATATTACGCAATCTTTCGTTAAAAAGTTAAACGGACATGTTCTCCATCGCCTTTTAAATAAATGCTATTTTTTAAAGAGCTGCATGTTTCTTTGGCCTTTATTATTGACATCCCAGGAACATATTTATAATTTCATACATGCATGAAAAACAAGTGTTATAATCCATTAATCCATATTTGCTTTCAAATGAAGTTTCACTTTCTGAAATTAAATTATTACTATATTATTACTATTTAAAAAATTGTTGCTGTCTTCATTTTTAACTGGATATAATAATTATTACGAGTTCATAGTTCATAGTACGGCCAGACTAAACTAATCTTAAGGTCTTTTAATCTTGCCGTTCATAAGAGTATTTTACATGGCAATGCATTGCATATGTTTGCTGGACGGTGCTACGTTTCAAAATTGAGTTACATTATACTAATTTAAGATATATCTCTTTGATATCTGTGATATTAAGATTATCTCTTTTTTTACATAATATAAGTAGATGAAAGAGACTCGCTTTCTGAAGAAAAAAACTTGCAAACTTTTGCATGAAATTGAGTAAAAAAAGCTGTCGTAGCATGGGCAAACGTGGCGGTTATTTCAAATCTCTGTTAGTTTTAGCAAAACCTGAATGCAACAAACTTCTGCAATAGACACACACATGATACTGATACTACGTAAAATCGGAAAATTGTTATTAAAAAATCTTAATTCCCATTTTACAATGAACTACACTTACTAATGTGGAATTTGATACGCAGCCTGGTATCGCTGGAGTTAAAAATTGGAATGAAATAAAGAAGTTGAGTTAGTAGGTTAACATTTATTAACAATTTGTGGAAATAGCCCACCACAATTGAAAGGTGATTGACAGGTTATTGGTGAAATCTTTCTTAGGTAAGTTTAATGTATTTAATAAATAAGATTTGCAATAATATACAGACTTAATTAACACACTTCAAATGACACCAGAACTAGTTATTGTGCTGAATAATTTCACTTAATTAATAAAAATTGAATTATGTTTGCACAGAGTTGTGTAGATATATCAAGATCGTCCTTATCAACGGTTTTCCAGAAGCTAAATATTTGAGGGAGAAAGAAAATTACTGGAAAAGAAAAAATTTCTGTCATGGATAAAATCCAGAAATCTGTTCGATTGATTCGCTGTGTTCTGCGAGATATTCAAAAGGACTACATAGATTGGATTCAAAAAAACCCGACTAGGGCATCGGATATTGAATCTTCTGTAAAAATTATCTCGTACCTACTACACGGGCGTTTTAAAAACTCGACAATAATTCCAGAATTGTTGTACTGCTCTTCTAATTTACTGGCATTTTGGCATGATAGTCTTTTAAAAGCAGAAGCCGAAAACCGAGCTAGACAGCCATCTGAACGAAATGGGCTCCAGGGAAAAAGTCGTAGAGATACGCGCATTTTGAGAATTAAGTCCACACTTACAATACTGGAATATTTTGAAGTTTTCTTGGAAGTTAGTGCTCGACAACTGTGGGGAGATGTGGGCCGTTGGTTTATTATCCTAATTGTGCAATCGATAAAGTATGGACTAACTAAAAATTATTCATTTTTCAACTGTCCAAGTTTATTAGTTACCATTTAAACTTGATTAATTAAAATGTCAACTTTTACCGTTAGAACTGGATTGCGGGCAGCTTTGTTGTTTCATTACAAAGTTGGTTTAATTGAAAGTCCAGCTTTGCAACCATTCCAGAGGCGGAAGAACGCTATGGATCCAAATGCATCTGCTCCTAATCTAGTCTTTGTATTGAAACACTCTGGCCGTGTTGTTCGGAAAATTCATGCTGGTATTTACAAATTGTCCCTTTCATATCGGAAGCAACATTTTCTCGGTTCTAAAACTCATTTTGAATTTAATTGTTTGTACTATACCTGCAGCTCCTCCTTTAGCGTATCGCAATTGGAAATTGCCTTCAGTCCCTTCCATTTCTGTGATCCCTCATGATTTGCCACCGATGAGACTCTTGGCTGAGGTTACCATTTCATCTATTTAAGATTAAGTTCGAAATTCGCAAGTTATTTGTAAGCTTAGTTATAACTAATTTGATAATGATGGAATTTTTGCAGACAATTCACGTTATCAGACCTTTGTCTCATTTATTGGGCTTGAGTATCTGGGGGACTAAATCTTGGAAACCGTGGGCTATGAGTTTAGCTATGGATGTCACGAGTTTGCAACTTCATGGTCAGCCAATTCGTCTTAGAAAAGAAGAAAAAACGGAGTTGACTAGAAGAACTTATGCTCTCTTGTACTATTTGATTCGCTCCCCTTTCTATGACCGATATACAAAAAGAAGGCTTCTCACATCTCTAACTTTTCTGTCGGAAAAAATTCCTCTCGTTGGACATCTTTGTTCCACTGTAGCTCAAGCAATCCCAGAATGGCAAGATACTTATTCTTACGTATGGAATGACTCTTAATTTTAATTATCTAGAAGAATGCATGGCTTGTTTCAATTTACTATTATTAGACATCATTGTTGTATACCGCTGTTAAGCAACTATATTTAAATGCTACAAAATTAATACCAAATTAGTCTCCTTGCAGGATATTCAGCACATTGTCATTTTAAAGCCTGAAATATTGAAATACATAAACTCTTTTGTACCCAAAATGTAAGAGTTAATTACACTTACTTTTGTTCTGTAGCAGTGTAATACTATGTAGGAGTCTTTCATTTACAAGTGTAGTAGTAGTACACCAGATTTACATGGCTTAACCATTTCTACATCAATTTATCTTCCGAAAGTTGAAATTACATTTTTAACATGTGTAGTGTAAATGTAGAGATACCAATATAATACAAAAAAGCAGCATCAAATAATGAATGTTGATGTTTAGGATAATCATTTATGACAAGATTCCGCTTCCTGAGATATTCGAAAAACATAAGAATGAAAATCGGAGTGGGGTTTGAATATTTTTTTTGACAATTTGATTTTCATTTCTTGAATTTGATAAATGTTGAAGCAAATATTTCTTTATTCAACTTTGCTTATAGTTAACGATAAGGACTAATGAGTGATATTCTCTGAGAATCACGTAGTTTTTACTGTCTTCAAATTTTAAAAATATCTAAGTATAGTGTGAATTGTTAGAAAGTGATGTCAGAGGAACTGAAAGCGATGGTTGGTAATACTAATACTGTTACTGCATGTAATACATTTATTCTGTGAGTGTCCCTGATTTATTTTAGGTTCTAAATAAATAGCACAACGAGTTTTAAGTTTTTGCTCAATATATTTATTCTTGTTTGTTTATCATGTATGGAATAAAAAATTTGTTATATGAATGCCTTTCTGTGTTAAAAACTTTTGTCTAAATTTTGAAAAATAAGCAAGCAAGGAGAAAAAATGGTAAGGTACGATTGAAATGTACTAAAACAAGTGTTTGTTACGTTTTCGTAAAGTGTGAAGCAATGGTTAGTAAAACAAAAAATAGATGTGTATAGCCTACAGTAACAAATACATCATAGATACCTATATTATATTTAGAAAATTACATCTACGCAATAAAAATAATGCACGGCAGTGTTAATAAAAGTATCAGAGCACCGTAATCTCCTTATTGAAAGCTACCAGTAATTAGAAAAAACGAAAATGACTTGCATAAATTTTAGACCGAACCAAACCTGATACTGCAAATATTATATTGACTGCTGTAGAAGCCTTGTATATGCATTAATATTAAAAGGCACAAACGATACTTATAGTTTCCCAGCTAAAATAAAATAATCTGATTGTTTAAAAAATAATTGGTTTAAGTCCTTAAAAAATGAAATAAAATTCCGTATAGCACATTTTACTATAAAAATTTGGTTTTATTTTACATTACATTCACCCCTATACTATATGTACGTAATATTATGTGTACAGGATTTTTGTTTACAATAGCTATGTGACCACAATTATATTACATGACACACTTGTCTTACACAGTACATAACAATAGTAAATTGTATGCTCGAATGCTTTTATTGGTGACCTAGAAGAGATTTAGGTATCGTGCATTTTTACATATGAATGACAATTTTTAGATTTAATATAATATACTTAATTTTGTTTAAACAGTTATCTACTGTTCTATAAAAACATCAGTATATTTTATGCAATTTGATGATATAATTAGAAGATAGAGATGAACTCATTACGTGGTGTGTCAAAAGTCGAAACTTGAAAGGCTTTTAGTTAGCGTAATTAATGCCTTTCATATATACTATGCATATTTATATCTGCTTTTGCATAATATAATTTCATTGAGTGTGTATCATTAGTTAAACACTGTACTTGCCTAGTGTTTTTATATAGCTGCAACAATTTCAAATTCATTGCTGTTATTTCTTGACAGAATTATAGCATAATTGTGTAACATTAATTTTCATTAATAGTACGACTACTCAGATCAACAACAAAGTTGTACATAGTAAAATTGAAGTTTACATTTACTTAAGGTTAACACAGAAACACTAAACACATTAAAATTTCTTGTACATTCCAGCTTTGCTGGTATCTACATCGCTAAGTGGCACTTATGAATATTGCTGTTGCAGTGTATAAGTAACGAGAAATTGGTGCTTGCTTTGATTATTTTGCTTGCTTATTACTCAACTCCCTTAATTGATGTGATTGTGTGAACACCTAAGAATTATTACTATCTTCCCATTTTCATGTGCATGGCATAGTTTCGTTTTTAGCTAATTTAACTTAATTATATTTATTAGTTATTATATTTAGTAGTTATTATTACTGTATTAGTTGCGCTGATTCAAAACTCATACTAATCATAAATTAATTAAGGCTTATATATACTTTTAAATACAATTAGATTATGCTGTGTGTTGGCATATCTTAATAATATTAGAATAAGTTATGAGGTAATTTAGGTACATGTTATTATGAACAAGGCATTATTACGAACATTTGAAGTATATTAACTAATGAGACGAAACAGATTAATGGTCTTTTAAGGTAATCTCGTAACAACTATTAGCTATTCAGGATTTACATTTATAATTGTTTACATTATTCATGGCTATATAACTTAAGTAGATTCGGGTATAATAATAATGAGAGAGAGCGAGAACAAAATTCCGCAAAATACTGAACTTAATATATAATTTATACGTAACCTAAATATTTAACACTTATCCTTTCCCACCTAATAAATTCAAGATAGAAAAAAGATTCAAAGAATGGATAACGACTCAGTAAGATACAGCTGACTGCAAATTATTTGGTCATTCGTAATTTTATAACATAAAACACCCATTTCCATATTACATGTTAATTATGGAAAAACAACAATGGACACTATTGCTATGCATCTATCCAAGTTTATAGAAGTACACAATAGAAGTAGAAACATTATTACTAGTTTCTATTTCTAGTGTATGTGTCCATGAACTAAATAGCAGAAAATTATTTCCATTGCATAATAAATACCAAATATTAATTCAAATGAGTTGTATAGATATGAGAAAATATCCTTATTAAATAAGTATGATAGTGAAGCCAAGGTAAAGAACCCTTACAAATACAGGGCAATTAAAAAAGGATCAGGGTTACAATTTTTGAGATTGTAGAAAACATGGAAATAACAATTTGTAAGGAATGTCAATATTTAGGTTTCAAGTTAAGCATTTCAAATCAGTTTTGTCCAATTAGAAACTCAAATCATAACAAGATTCAACAACGGCATTTCTGCGTTTGGTAGTTATTGAAAGCAGACCGCATTGCATTATAGCTTTAATCTAATATTATGAGAAATAAACATTTTAACAATAAAAAGGAAAATACTTTCAAAGGCGATTTAAGAAACCTAAAACATCAAAATACATTAAAAACGACATTGTAAGAAAACGTAATATTTATCATGTATTCTTATCTAAACGGGGGCACTCGAAACAAAGCAATAATTACATTCTTTGGGCTAAAATGAATATTATTTATTTGAATTTCAACTACATATCTACACCAACTTAGACCTAATATTGCTTCATCAAAGCACTAGTCATTTACATACCAATTTTTGGTAGGTAGTTGAAATAGTAAGTTACTAGTTAGTGAATTAGGTACCAAATATCATATTGGTATAGTTTCATTTTTTGTGAAAATTGTCACCATAAACTGAAACAAGTTTCAGTGTTTTAAAATTGATGTGCTAAAAGTTTTATATAGTAAGTTTAGGTATAGATGCTTATTAGTTGCCATTACCAATTATATTATATAATTAATATTTACTTTTTTAAAACTGTTTCGTTATTAGAGACGAAACTTATAATTACAAGGCATAATAATAACAAGAATAACAAACAACTACTAAAATGTTTGTACAGTAATACCTCTTAAGACATTATACCTTTCAGGTTTAATAAATTATAATGTTAGTAAACGAAAAGAAAAACGATAAATACTTTGCTAGTCAAAGAGATTTAATTTTTAGTGTCATTTTTGTAGTATATAAGTAGTACTTATTATTAGTATCAGGAAATCAGAACATTAGCTGAGTAGCTGTGCGATTTTAATTCCAAAACTATCTTTAAACCCGATGTTATTCGATGTAAGGATTAGTGTATAACTGACAACTATTAGTGCTGGTTGTAATTATTACTGGGCATTGGGCACTAATTTATATCAATTGTATTGATGTATGGTGTAATATAGGTACTATATGTAGTACTATCTGTATTACCTAAAAGTATTGTAGTCCCTGCATACTTTTTTATTGTTATTGGCTAATATTTACTATAGTTGTCTCTTACTAAAGCTAGTTTGTCTTTCTAGATTATTACTATTAGTTATTACTGATTTTACAGAATTATTACTAGGCATAGGCAGCTTTAAAGTATCAATTATTGGTATTCGATTTCTCTCATCATAGGCAATAGACCAACTGTCTTGGTTCACAATTATTATTACTGTTCTAAACCAAGAAAGGCCAGTTAATTATTTGTAGTTTGCCTTATAAGGTTAGGGTGGGAATATTTAGGCTCTACCACCCTTTTGGTTTTTCAATGAAATTGGAATACAGTTTCCCGTTATTTATGGTGATCAGACAATATGTGTAATTCAGAAATCTGTTCTAGCGTAGAGAGATACTGATTCGGATCATATATATTTAGCTTGCTTGCGACAGCGCTATGAATAATCATATTGTTTGAAAAAAGATTTACAAATAATACATCAATTTTGATAAATAGTCAAAGTAAACATTTAAATAAAAGTAGAATATAACATTTGTCGCCTTATTATTGCGTAAATTTCTTCGAAGCTGCAGATATTGTAGAGAAGCTTTTAGTATTGCCATTTTTGTTTTGAACTGCCCTGAATAAATTATTTGCGAGGCTACTGAATAAATAGAATTTAAAATTTTTGTTTAAAAAATCTGTTTCAAAGCTAGTTTTGACTTGAATTGGATATTAATTAGTCGCTACCATAGCATTTGGAAACAGAAATCGTCTTACAGAAATGAATTAATATTGTTGCCTTCGTCTCGCAGCCCGCTGTTTGTCAAAACGCAATTCCATTTCTTCAAGAACTTTAGGGGTGTAGCGAACAACCAATTTGACAGATCCTTGGGCAGCCTTAAGCAATTCAACTGCTTTTTCATGATTTTCTCCATCGACAGACTAAATTAATTTATATTTTATTGGTTATGCACATTTTATAACATTTATTGTTGACTCTGATAGTAAATAAATAGACTCGTACCACTCCATTGACAGACAAAAGTTGATCTCCTCTTTTTAGACCTCCATGCCTATCTGCAACTCCTCCTGGAATGATTCTTGAAATATAGATTGGAGAATTTTGCTCACGACCACCCATGACATTAAAACCGAGTCCTTCTTCAGTTTTTGGTAATTCTACTACACGCGGATGAGCGTGCCCTTCACTAGCCGCAAAAGCTGCTACTGTTGCCTTGGCAGTTGCAGATGCTCTTATGTCAGGAGAGCCTTGAATGTCCACAGTTTCGTAGACATGTTCATATACTTCTCGAACAGCATTAAAAAAATCACTTTGTAATACTTTTTGTAATGCTGCTAATTTTGTAGCAGGTACTTCTCCGCTCTTTTGAAGTATCTCCAGCAATTCAATTGCTCTCTTAACATCTAGAAACCAAAGATATAAGGCACACATCATTTTAAAAGGGGCGAATATTTTGCATTTTAAGACATAAAATTATGTTCTGATGCCAGTAATCAATACAAATTCAACTAAGGAGATTTAAAATAATAGTTAAAACCTTTGGCTAATGACAGCTGCTCCATTTCAAAATTTTTGGTGATTAGCGTTCCGTGGCAAACAGTTTTAGATGGGCATTGGAGGTCTAATTAAATTATAATCCTTAACAGTTCCCCTACCACCTAAAAAGACAAATACGAGGGTACAAAATAAAATTCCTACCGTTAATTTTGTCAATAAAATATAATAATTGTTATTACAGGCAAAAATGGTTAGAAAATTTAAAAACACTTACCAGAGCAGTTTAATCCTTGTAGCTGTAGTTAAGCCAGTTAGATAGATAGAACTAGACCTTAACATCAAGGAAGAGGCAGTCTGAGGATGTGCAAAATGTAATTCTATTGTATTAAAGTAAATATACCAAATACCTACTAGAGCAATTTCATTGAGTCGAGGCGGAGTCCGAGTCAAACCAAAACGTCAACCTATATCTTACAAATTCTAATCCGTGCATGCATTACATGAATATTATAGGCAACATATATATATATGTATTGGGCATTGGGCCTCATCCCTATTGTTATATGCATAGCACAATAGATAGTTCATGTGTATGTACATACCTCCCCTAGCTAGGTAAAAGTCAGTTCTAAATCCAAACCAAGCTTACAACTCTTCGGTGTAGTGTAGTAGCAGTGTAGCAGTGGTGAAATCAAAAGGTACAGTTGTCAGAGGCAGAGATGCATTCAGGCAAACTTGGAGCCAACGAGCCAACTACAATTAAAGCTAAAATTTGTAGACCATTTAGTATTCAAGAACGTTTAGTAGCTGCTTTTTTGCTTTTAATAATTGGTTTAATTGCATTTTTAAATTTTCTGGTATCGCCGTTTATTTTACATTTTTGCCTGAATGAGTTGGCTTACTTAGCTTGGGTGACCGAACATAAGTCTATTTTAGTTAAATTAAGACATTTTAATACAAAACATGTGTGGTAAAAGAATAACATGTTCGTCACTGGTCCGTTTTTGACAAGTTTGGTCAATATCCGAGATGCGTTCTAAAATAATTGTGTGACGGACAGATTGTGCTGTTCCATAAGCTCGCTTTCTCAGGCGAGCTAAAACCATATTTCCTGTTTATATGTCGCCTGGTGGCGTCATGGTCATTGACATGACGCTTCATGTATGGCATTGATTGTGGCATTGCTGAGTGTCGAGAAGTATAGCAATATCACATAATATTATGCACTACATACAATCCGAAAGAAGACTCGACTTGGCTATATTGGAATGGTAGCAGTAGCAATAGATGAACAAAAGACACGCAAGCGTGAGATACACCTTAGTTCACAGGCGTTTATTCCCTCAAAATTCGCTTTTGCAATTTAATTTTGAAATACGAAACTTTAGGATATGTAAAATATACTTATGAAAATTGTCGAAATTATCTCACTGCAGGAAGTCCTTCCTTATTTATTGCCTCTTCAGCATTTTTAGCTAGTTGCACGTGATCTTACGTAAAATGTATTTTTTTAAAGTAAAAGATCGTGGTCTTTAAGATAATAATAATAATTATAATAATATGGTAAATACGTATATTATATAGTTGGGCTGAGACTAGAGAGTTGCACGAGCACGAGTGGGCACGGGTATTCAAATGTCTGCCCGCGTATATCTATTATAGAGAGTTGCACGGGCAGGGGCATCTGCCCGTGGTGTAGTGTCGCTCTAACACATTTTGAACAAAATAAAAGCAATACACTTTACCCTTGCATTTTTTTCCTTATTTCCAAATTCTACGGTATAAATGTTTGTGTCACACGGTGTATTTTTAAAAGAAACAAAAGGAAGTCGTAGATCTTAGATAATCTGATGGGATATAAATAACCCAACCAAACGGATAGCAGTTAAATGGGTAGCCGATAATCAATAGTGCTTAATAATCGTTTTGTAAATCCTGCATGGCCAAGTAGATGAAAGTTGGAAAACGGGTCTAGAAGTATTGATCAAGACTCAAAATAGTTTTTATGCCGGTTTTGCTTTGCTGCCATAATAATTGCTGTTTTTTTACACACTATATTATGTCTAAGTATCGATCAGGTCGATCACTGAGGCATATGACTTATATCCACGCTACAAGATTTGGGTCAAAGAAAATGTAAACGAAAGAATAGCCAAATATTTTTTATCCCACCGTTTTCTTAGAAACCGTGAACATGTACCGAAAGGGGTGAGTTAGACAGCATAATTTTAACATCGTAGGAAATGTACAAGCAATTTTAATAACAGTAATAAAGAGAAAAACTGTTTTATTCTCTATGAGACGATATATTATTGTTCAATGGTTGGTGTACAATGCTGGATTTTTATGAGCGAATATTATACAAAACTATAATTGTATTAAGCTAAGTACAATAGGATGTTCTCTAAAAATTATAGAATTTTATTAGCGACAAGTATATATAAATATCTAGCATGAAATAGTGTAAATATAAGGCATATATTATTAAGGAGCAAATATTTGTCTAGGTTGTCTACGACAGGTTCATGTACATTGATAATTTTTCAACATTGCGAATTTATGAGGATGTAGATTTCTTCTTTGTCTGATAATCTTGCAAAGCAGCCCGAATGGCATCTTCTGCCAACATTGAGCAGTGCAGCTTCACCGGAGGCAGACTCAACTCCTTAGCAATATCCGTATTTTTGATTTTTGCAGCATCTGTAATATTCTTCCCCTTGATCCACTCTGTAGCCAAAGAGCTCGACGCAATGGCAGAGCCGCAACCAAATGTCTTGAATTTTGCATCAATGATTTTCCCATTGTCATCAACTTTGATTTGTAATTTCATTACATCTCCACAAGCAGGTGCGCCTACCAATCCAGTTCCAACACTCGTGTCGTTTTTATCCAAAGAGCCAACATTTCGAGGATTTTCATAATGATCGATCACCTTCTCATGATATCCAGCAGTAAGAATCAGGGATTGAGATCTTTGCATTTTACTAAACGTAATCAAGCGACTGGACGCTGACAACGTCCTCAATAAAGGTTGAGACATGGCGAAATTCTGAAAATAAAAGATATTACACAGTCATCTTAACGATAATTGTTTTCTAAACGTCAACTTGTTTTGCTACTTTTGCTACGAAGGATTACATAAAAGATATGCAAAAACTACCAGCCAATCACTAATCACTACAGCATAATATGCTTATTGACTGAATTGACTTTTGAGTATAATAATTAGATTATCATACATTCATTTTATTAATTGTGCTTTTCTGCCGGAATCTGTAAATCTAATATGGAAAATATTTATTATTGTCATCTTTCGCCAACATTATAATTATATAATTGAATATTGTTCATCACAAGAATATTGAATATGCATTGCAATTTTACAACTAACATAAACATAAAATACCCCAAAGCTACGAAACAGTAAATAACTTACCTTTTTTCAATGAATTTGGGGAGCAAGCTTAAATTTGATCAGGACTATCTGAAACTGACTTCTGGAATAAACGACCTTCAAGTTTTTGATGGTCACTTCGCCGTCGGTATTATCAGTTTTTGCGCTTACAAATCTGTCTTCTACGTTGTAGTATCAACAGATAAAAGCCACATGATTTGCTCCATTTTAAATTTGCCGGAAGTATGTGGAGAAAGGAGATATAGATTTGTATTATTGTCAACGCAGAGTTTAGTGCAGCTTGAACATTTGTGTAGTTAAAACAATTTTCTCAATCGCTTCCTTCATTCATCCTCGCCTGCTTTGCTTTGATGGGCACTCGTACGTCGTACACCACTCGTATCCGTATCATACTGTACTATAATATCTACTAGTACTACCACACCACTACACTATCATTACAACTACTAGACTACATACAAGATACAACTATACAATGTTACAATTATAGGCTTTACTTTAAGGGCATTTTCTAGATGGCTCATCCTATTTACCGGACACCCGACGGCAACCCACCCGACACCCGATACCTACCAACCCGACACCCGACCGCAAAAATCTACTTCCCACCAGACACCCGACGGCAACCCACCCGATACCCGACAACTTCCCACCCGACACCCGACCGAAAAAATCACCTTCCCACCCGATACCCGATACCTAAATACCAGATACCCGATACCTAATTACCCAACACCCGAAACCAACCCACCCGATACCCGAACCCTAACTACCCGACAACAGACAACCATAAGTTTTTCCAAAACTATTTTAATTTTATTATAACCAAAGGTTTTAATGAACCAAACGGAAATTATAATAATATTTCGGTTTAATAATAATCAAATCCCAATGCCACATCTATTGAAAAGTATTATTAATCATATACCATTCGTTTTATTTTGCCAATAAAAGATGAAATCTAAACATTTGACATTTTAGTGAACCAATGGCTCTTTTATTTAAAGAATTTACTCTGGGTGGTGCATTTTATAATCATACTAAAAATCACACAATTTGTAAACCAATGTAACATCATTTTATAATAATGATAGACATTAATAAGCTGTAGCTGTCACCACCAAAGCCCAACACGGACTAGCAAAGTTTCTACTGAAACTCTACCTCTGGTAGAGGAGGTTAGTCAGTCCGGGAGTTGACAATTTAAAGGTTTACTTTTTTCACCTCTATATTCACCTGCCTGGAATCACCATATAGTGAATAATAGGAGTCCTTTATCCTATTAAATCAGTGGAGGACTAATAATAGGATTTGTCCACCATAGATGAAAAAAATTTACTGATAAATTACAAACTCCGGGAGTGACCAACCTCCTTCCGCAGAGGTATAAAAATGGTGAATATACAGTCTTGTTGAGAATATTTTCCGAGACTAACCGTATCTTACCACTATTAAAATTTATCAATGTTCCCCAAAATCGCAGATGGTCGATGTTTTTATTTTTAGGGGATTACTCCAATTTTAATAAAATCAGCCAATTGTTTAAAGGCGATGTTTTTGCTAAGTTCGTATGATTTTGGTAAACGGACTGATTTGATATGGGGTTTTTTAAACGATCAAAAAAAAGTAAGGAGTGCAAAGGATGTGAGAATTAGTTTTTAGTTTTCCTGCTTATTAAGCACCATTAGCGGTATTGGTGACCACAATTTACCATACATAACCTAAACCTTTCTTGCATATTGACCGAATAAAGAACTTGAGTCTGCAGTCTCCCCAACATTATTTGTGTAGAAAACCATTGTATTATTACGCCGTTTCTTTTTTTAATCACTGCAACTGTAGCCAAAATGCCCAATATTAACATCAAAGTAAGAAAAACCGCAATGAAGTTGTAGTCAAAATCTGTGGTTTTAATATTCCTAATATCTTTAACAACATCAGGTTTGACGAAAGGAATCAAATGCTGCACGGTCTTCTTAATGATTTTAGATCCATTAGCTGCCTCGGTTGTTAATAAAATGTTTTAGTAGTTGTTATTGTAGTAGTAGTGACGACAGTAGTGTTTAATCTTTTGATTTTAAGTGGATACCGAGTAGGTGGTCCAAAAAGCTGTGCCAAGGTTGACGTTGATATTAGTAATAGAACCAATAACTTCATTTTGTGCAAAATCTGAAAATTGCTAATATTCCTCTTGTAACCTGAAAATAGAATTACATATTGCAATTGCATACAAAAGTTATTTAAATGGCCAAATTTTCTAAGTCTCTACTTCCCCCTTCAGATTTCACTCACATTCATATTTGACAGACATTATCTTATGTGGGAAAAATAATTTCTCCTTTAGACATTCGAAACTACGATATCTAAAATCTGAAAGCAATAGTTTGCAACTGGGCAATTCACAATTTTAAATATGTGGGTGTCCTAAAAATATGTCTTTTGGAAGATATCATACAGTCTTAGTCAACTATCATTTCTATTCTTTCGTCATTGGCAATTGCAATCCCATTACTCTTCCATTTGCTTGAAAATTATCGAGAATTTGACATTGCCAGTGTACAATTAAGGGGCAGTTTGAGAAGATAGTATCCATGGTACCATACATCTTTATTCGTTGAAATCATTCTAAACGACACCTCTCCAACTATACATTTTCGAGATGATGCGGACTAATTTTATTCAAAATACTCTCTCTTAAATTGAAAATTTCTGTGTTGAATTTTATGCCAATCTCTACCTACTTTAAATTTCACTGTTTCTGTTTAAAATAAGAGTAAAAGTGAAAAAGTCTTAATTTATCCGTCCCTTATTATCAAGGTATGGACAGGCAGGTTTTTAAAAAAGAAAAGGAAAGGAAAAAGATGTTTTAAAATTCCAAAATAGGTGGCTAAATAGGGACATAAAAAACAAAACGAAAAATCCAACAGCATATATGATGTAAATTTGAACTAGACTGAAAAGAAGTAAGAGGGTTCACTAAAATGTCAAATGTTTAGATTTCATCTTTTATTGGCAAAATAAAACGAATGGTATATGATTAATAGTACTTTTCAATAGATGTGGCATTGGGATTTGATTATTATTAAACCGAAATATTATTATAATTTTCGTTTGGTTCATTACAACATTTGGTTATAATAAAATTAAAATAGTTTTGGAAAAACTTATGGTTGTCTGTTGTCGGGTAGTTAGGGTTCGGGTATCGGGTGGGTTGGTTTCGGGTGTTGGGTAATTAGGTATCGGGCATCTGGTATTTAGGTATCGGGTATCGGGTGGGAAGGTGATTTTTTCGGTCGGGTGTCGGGTGGGAAGTTGTCGGGTATCGGGTGGGTTGCCGTCGGGTGTCTGGTGGGAAGTAGATTTTTGCGGTCGGGAGTCGGGTTGGTAGGTATCGGGTGTCGGGTGGGTTGCCGTCGGGTGTCCGGTAAATAGGATGAGCCTTTTCTAGATGAAGGATCGTCATGAATTTTATATCTATTCTATCAGATGTCAGTCAATTATTACGTATTTACATTTACATATATTAATTACATTAATGGCCCCATAAGCACCAAACTGTCATAATGACAGCTTCAGATTAACAAAATTTTGTAGGCTACAAAATCATTTGAATTTTCAAAATGGTGAATTAGATGTTACTTTGCCTTTTGTTTTGGTACTGTGGTAAAGTTTGTAATTATCAATGGTATATTGTGAGGACTATCCGGCGTAGCCCTCCCCAAAATCCAAGAACAAATATTTTTCCTTAAAATAGCAAACGTTTTCACACTGATTGTTTACCTTCTGAATGCATTTTTGTCTCATTTTAGTCAGAATGCCAAAAAGTATTATAGCATTACAGAATATATTATAGTGAAAATGTCCACATCAAATTTTAGTCATCCCAAAAATTTTGTTTTTATAAGTGCTTGAAAACCTGTTTGACGAATTCTCATGGTGTTCATATGGCCATGATTTTTTTAACTGATACAGATAACAAGAGTGATCCACGCCATCGGGAAAGTCCGATTGCAAAAAATCAATCATTTTAGATATTATTAGGCTCCAAGAGGATTCCTAGTAGGGTCAAGTTCTCTTGAAACATCTTAAAATAACTTAAAACGCTCAAGAAGTATGATTTTTGAAGCATACCTACAAAGACTTATTTGCAGTTCAGAAGCCTGACTCTTATTACCTTTCAAGATATCTGAATTAGGGTGCAAATGTTCATAATATTGATTCAAAATTAGTTGATTTGTCGACCAAAAACCGGAACATGAAAGACATGTATTTTGACAGCTTGTGTGTGGACCCACCTTAATAAACATTCATGAGAACTTGGAACAATGAACATACACGTAGTAGAGTAGAGTAGTAGTAGTAGTTTGGTTTTGTGTAGTAGTACTAGTACTACAAGTTACACGATACATACACGACTACTACTGTATGTAGTTTGTAGTGTAAAATGTAGAGTTTGTGTGGAGCCATATCAATGTATAGTCGTACGTAGTGTCGTCTTCGTCGTGTGTTCAGTAATAAAAAGTGAAGTAGAGGAAGGAAGGATTTGCTTTGGTCTTGGATGGTCATGCTTTTTATTAGCCTTGCCTTTCCACTATAATATACTGAATGACTATACTAGATACTACTATAGTTATAGGTATATCTTACACACCAACACCAAGCACTAAAACACCCTGCTAAATCCGCTGGACTGTCACTTTTAGTTTGCATTTTGCATTCAGCCAGTTATTGAATGCTGCATTAATCATTCTTCGCTGGCATAAACTGGGTGTATTATTATTGTGGTTTTTGCGATAGTTTTTCGGGTTCGTCACAGTTAACAGGTTGGTAATCCCTAAATATTATTATAATCAATTCAACAACTGTCATAGAAAAGTAGCAATAGGTGATAGGAAAAAAACCACAGTCATTATTGTAACAATATCATTTCAAACATTGTTATTTGATTTCAAATCTCAAAGGATTAAGGTTGAAGGTGGTTTTTCATTTTATGATAGTACATATGACATAGGAAGGAAGGTGACAAACTATTTTTATTGAACCGGGTAATGATTGGCATTCAATTATCAATTATGTATCAATGTTCATTACCCACTAGAAAAATTAACTCTATAAACACTAAAGATTAAGTCCGGAATTGATTTATTTGTAATTGTGTATCACAGCCGACAGTATCAACTATTAAAAATTTGTGGTCATTTGAATTTACTTGTGAATCGTATTTGTAATTTGGTGGAAATAATTCTCATATTATGTTACACTGTATTTGTAAACCGGTGTCCTCAGTAACGGGCAGACATTTAAACAATATTTATTGAATGTTAACTGTGTTATCAGTGCAATCAGTGGTAAGTGGAAGGATTGGTCACTACTTTATATGCTACCAGAGCTACCCATCAATTGATAATATTTTGCCAAAATTAGCCGTAATAAGGTATTTACATATTGATAGTTTAATAGTAAATTTATTTTCTTTGCAGATATAAGCTGCTGTTGCAGTTTATATTTCAGAGCTACAAAAAATCAAGAAGACTGTTTCCAGTATACTTGATACATATGAAGAAGTTAATGTAACTCAACCGATTGTTATCCCTTTGTGTTTTTGCCGTCAATTGGTGGGTAAGTATTAGCTATAATTATCATTCTTATTTTATTTCTAATGGAAGATTGATTTAGTAAGTTATTTTGAGGGTTTATTGGTAATTGCAAACAAACGACTCCGATTTTATGAAATCAAGTATTTAAAATGTTTTTATTTTCGTTTTCGTGTCATTGAAATATTTGGACTATATATTTTGACTTTTGTTTATTTTGATTGGTTTTGATTGTCTAAGCTTTTTTATAGCTATATAATTAGAAATTTAACAGTTCAAATATTTATAAAGCTGCCACTGTTGGCATATTTTATTTGGCGTATTCATATCATATATGACTTTTTTAATTTCCTGCTTATGAACTTTAACTGTTTCTTTATCTGGACATTATAATAAAAATTTAGTAGCCATCTTTTTGTTTTGGCATAGATTGTTAATTTGTAACATTGATCTACATCAGTGTTATTTATTATTTACTTACTAACTTTTGCACCTCTAAATTTCGGTTGCATATAATATACATTGTATATAGTTTCCAAAATGGTAAAATCTAATATAATTATTTTTATTGCCTTTTGACAGCACATGAAATTTAATTAGATAATCGCTTACGAAAAACCGAGCCAAATGAGTGTGGAAAAGGTGTCTCTTCCAGACGCGTTGTCAAATGTTGACGTGCTTGACGAACTCCCTTTACCAGATCACCAACCTTGCATTGAAGCTCAGCCGTGCTCTATAGTTTATCAGGCCAACTTCGACACTAATTTTGAAGACCGAAATGGATTTGTAACGGGAATTGCCAAGTACATTGAAGAGGCAACTGTCCATGCAGGATTGGTAATTGACATTTATGCTTACCATAATAGAGTACCTATATTTCGCTAATTCGAAAGACTTTATTGAAACTGTGTACTATATATCTAGAACGATCTCTTGGAAGAAGGAATAGAACATGCTGTTATGCTGTACACATGGAGATGCTGCTCAAGAGCTATCCCACAACCAAAATCAAATGAGCAGCCTAATCGAGTGGAGATCTATGAAAAAACGGTGGAAGTTCTTGCGCCAGAAGTAAATAAGCTTCTGAATTTTATGAGATTCCAGCGAACAGCTATTGAGCGTTTTTGCACTGAAGTGAAACGGTTGTGTCATGCTGAGAAGAGAAAGGATTTCGTTTCCGAAGCATATCTACTGACACTTGGAAAATTTATCAACATGTTTGCTATACTTGACGAGCTCAAGAATATGAAGTCAAGTGTAAAAAATGATTACTCGACGTACCGTAGGTAAAGGGAGTGATAACTTTAATTTAAATTGAAGTAGCACAATTTTACACAGTTTTGAATTCATTGCAAATAATTTTGAAAATTATAGAGCGGCCCAATTTTTAAAAGTTATGTCAGACTCACAGGCTTTGCAAGAATCGCAAAATCTGTCCATGTTCCTAGCAACTCAAAACAAAATTCGAGACAATCTAAAAGAAACATTGGAGAAAATACCAAACTATGAAGATTTACTTGCAGATGTTGTCAATATCTGTGTGACTATGTTTGAGTCGAAAATGTATCTGACACCGAGTGAAAAGCATATGCTGGTGAAAGTCATTGGATTTGCTCTGTATCTGATCGACACTCAAAACTGCAATATCTACAAGTTGGATCAGAAAAAGAAAATCCGTATTGACAAAATTGACAAAATCTTTAAGGTATTGTTTATATTTTCATTTGATATGTTCATAGATAAGTTTGACGATTTTAATTTATCAAATTTTTCGAATTCAGAATCTTGAAGTTGTCCCACTTTTTGGAGACATGCAAATAGCTCCATTCAATTATGTTAAGCGAAGCAAGCAGTTTGATCCTGCCAAGTGGCCTCTTTGCTCTGCTACAACTACATTGAGTTCTCAAGCCGATCTCAATAAGTATCTACCACAAATACGTGATGACCATATAAAGTATATTAGTGAGCTTGCACGTTACAGTAATGAAGTTACTACTACTTTCAAAGAAGCTCCTAGGACTGACGCAGAAAACGAAGAGATTTCAGATTTGGCTCTGAGGGGCCTTCAACTTCTGTCAGAGTGGACTTCAGTTGTTTCTGAACTTTATTCCTGGAAACTTCTCCATCCTACTGACCAACATCAAAATAAGGACTGTCCTGTTGATGCAGAGGAATACGAAAGAGCTACAAGATACAATTATACTGATGAAGAGAAATTTTCTTTGATAGAAGTCATCGCAATGATCAAAGGTTTGCAAGTTTTGATGGCCAGAATGGAAACAGTGTTTACAGAAGCTATTCGCCGGAGCATTTATGCAAAACTGCAAACATTCGTACAAGTTGTGCTAAGGGAACCTTTGCGAAAGGCTGTGAAGAACAAAAAGGATTTGATTCGAAGGTAACTTACAGTTTTTTGTATTGACTGGAATTCAGAACATTAAGGCATATACAATTAAATTATTCCACGTTAATGGCTTGCATCGCATAAATAATTTAATTGTTTCAAGAACGTTTGCTATACCAATCTTAAATTTTGCTTAAGTATTTGTATGATGATAGCAAAAATTTTGTTTTTAGTATCTTAGTTTCTGTTCGAGAAAGTTGTGCTGATTGGATTCGAGGTTATAAACCTGAAGAAGATCCGGCAATGAAAGGAAAGAAAGATCCGGATAACGGCTTTGATATTAAAGTTCCAAAGCGTAATGTTGGTAAGGGCCAATCAGAAAGTCAGTATATTGTTTTCATGTTCCATTGTATACATTTTTGATGTTGTTAGGACCTTCTTCTACACAACTTTACATGGTGCGAACTATGTTGGAATCTCTAATTGCGGATAAATCCTGTGCAAAAAGAACTTTAAGAAAAGACATTGATGGGCAGTACCTAATTGCAATAGATCAGTTTCACAAAACTTCATTTTATTGGAATTATCTAATAAATTTCAGCGGTAAGTAGGGAACTTTAGAAATTCCTCATCAGTTAGTATAGGAAATTATTAGGGAAAGATAAAAATACTTTTCCATCTAACTAGGTACGAATATTTAAGTCAGTGTTAATGCCTATGGAATGGCTTGATTTATTCTTCCGTAGAATTCCTGCAACAGTGTTGTGACCTTTCCCAACTGTGGTACAGGGAATTTTACTTGGAGATGACTATGGGGAAACGGATACAGGTAAAAACAGTTTTCTATGTTTAATAATTTACAGTGACGGATGTTGACTGTACTTCGTTATTGTTGATATATTATCTCACGCGTAAAAGTAAAAAAATGGCAATGGAAATCTTACACTCTGGAAATCACATACTTTGTTTTAAATTGGGTTGGATTTGGGCTAGAGCATGTAAGTTAAGTATTTTGGGAATTACGGTGTGGTGGATGGGTTTCTGGGGATCTTATGTGCAATATAAATATTCGTATTACAACTTAGGCCTAGACTTATCTGTATGATCGTAATTACTCTTTATTATTATATAAATATTTGGCATACAACTTTTATAAAATTCTTTATTATATGTATTTTTCCATGTTTGTAAATGTAAACCCGACCATCCCAAAGTAAATAATTATGAAATTTTATTGGTGTTAACTGTATGTAAATGTTGTAAAAAAGAATGTAATTGTATGTTATGTGGAGCTTTGATAGTTTTGTGATGGTCGCTTTGTAATTTTGTTTGGTTAAGAGGTGCACAGTGCAGCATCAACATAATGAAGAATGTACCGACCTAATAACAATGGAGAAGAGGATTCAGGTACAGCTTGGCTTAAGCATTTTGCACCACCTCTTTAAAATCTCAATCAAACCTTTCTATCCTTTGGACTGTTTTTAATTCGGGCTACTCTCTCTCTCTCTCTCTACGTTTCTCTAAAATGTTTCAATTGAACTCATGATACTTGAATGTTTTATGCTTAATCATTTCTGTGATCACTAATTCTGTAATGCTATGTGTCTTACTTTACTGTTGTCTTACGCTTAATTGTTGTGATTAGCATGTGACTGTTGTTTGTATTTGCATGTGAAGTTTAACTCAGCTTGGAAAACTAATTCTAACATGTTATTTGCATTGTGGAGGATTTAAAATTGCACTATAGATGTTTGTTAATTTTTAAAATCTTCTGTTGTTAAGGAGTAGACTAATCAGGATCTAATATGAAACTAACGATATTTGTATTGTGACTTGAACACTAATATAATAAGCAGATGTTAATGTTTTATTATTTCAGTATTGGTTTTGTGTATAAGTTAGCACCTATTGTCTGTGTCCATGTTTTACTTCGTAGATAGTTCTATTTTAGCGAATTCGTAGCAAATTTCATCCTTCGGTTCAGACTCATATAGTTGAAAACACTAAAAAATTAGGTAGAAATTAGTATTGAGTCTTGAACTGATGGTTCTTCTAACCTAGTAACTCCTTGATGATTGGTTTGATTGATTGACTTTAAACAACTTACAATTTCATCACTACTTCCTGGTTATTATGTGTAATAACATTTAGTTTCACTTTTCGTGCGTTTACAGTTCCCCATCGAAATGTCAATGCCATGGATTTTGACAGATCACATATTGAAAACTAAAGAACCATCAATGATGGAGTAAGTCCAGTTTAATTTGCACCAAAAGATTTACATTCGGCTGGAAATAATTGTTTTATACCAACTTTAACGATATTTCTCTAGTAAATGGGTATAATTCATTTTGCTTAGGTATGTGCTGTATCCTCTTGACTTGTATAATGACAGTGCCCATTATGCATTGACCGTATTCAGAAAACAATTTCTGTATGATGAAGTCGAAGCAGAAGTAAATCTTTGCTTTGATCAATTTGTATACAAATTGAGTGAACAAATATTCATCTACTATAAACAGTTAGCCTCCAGGTAAAATAAACATTAATTAATATACTGTTTTCAATATTTATTTGGAATAAAAATTGACTTTGAACCTGATTCTATAGTATACTACTGGATAAGAGATTCCGGGAAGAGTGCAGCACTCAGGAGACATACTTTTTATATCCAAGAGCCAATAGATATGAAACTTTGATGAAACAAAGACACGTTCAACTGTTGGGAAGATCTATTGATCTAAACAAACTTATCACACAGCGAATTAATGTGGATTTGTTACGATCCCTCGAACTGGCCATTACTAAATTCCAAGGTGGAGATCTTACTGGAATTGTTGTAAGTTTTTATCTATACTTATAACTTTAACTGTTGGCATCGAACCATTAAATCTCAAGTATAAATACTTAATTGCCATTTGTCTACGCCTTTAGGAATTGGAAGGATTGATGAGTGTTAATCGCTTGACTCACAAATTACTCAAGAAGTGTTTACCAGGATTAGATGACTTTGAATGGATGCTCAGAGAGGCTAACCATAATGTATTGGCCCCTTACGGAAGAATAACATTGCACGTGTTTTGTGAGCTCAATTATGATTTTCTTCCAAATTATTGCTACAATGCTTCCACAAGCAGGTAAATGGCATATTAAGAATATTTTATGTATCTGTTGAGTATTCCTAGTTTCTAATTATTGCCTATTTTTTCAAGATTTGTCCGATCGCTTGGTTTGAGTTTTGCCGATCCAACTCATAGGGAAAAGCCCCCACAAATGGCGCATCATTATCTTTGGGGATCGAAACACCTGAATTTAGCTTACACAACAATTTTTAGCCAATATTCAGGTACATTTTCTAAACAATGTTTTGTAGAATCCTAAGTAATTGGTATTTAATTTTTAACTTTTCATTATTATGTAGGATTTGTTGGATCGCCTCATTTGAGAGCAATTGTAAGACTTTTGGGATACCAAGGAATAGCTGTGGTAATGCAAGAAGTTCTCAAAGTGATCAAAAGTTTAATCACCGGAGGAATTTATCAGTTTACCAAGACTTTGATGGACGCGATGCCTAAAACATGTAAAATGCCTTTGTACGATTATGGCTCGCCAGGTAACTAACTTTTACTTTTTCAAATAATAAATGCCTTAGAGAAAGAATAGAGGTCTTATTTTGACCGCAGATATTGGCATGACCTCGCCTCCTTTCTTGTCTTTAACTGTTGGATCCTGTATTAAGCGTAACAAACATTTTTATGGTGACAAATTTTGAAATGTATCGAGATCTTGGAAACTTTGTTTGTTTATATTATCTGTGATGGCCAAACAAGTAGTCATAATCATAAGATACATTGTAATAAAATCCTAAAATCATTTAATTAATGGCTTTCGGTCGTTTATTCCTGGAAAAAATTGCCATATTGTTAATGACAATTTGTTTGTAGGTAACTGTAAGTGAATAGAGAATTCACATGTCATGGAGTTTTGATTGGTCACCATGAAAATGTTTTATTGTTGATTTCAGTCGCTTATCAAGTAGTTTCCCATTAACATAGGACTCTAAAAAGCAATCTGTAAATTACAAAATGTTTAAAATGATTTTAAGAAGATCTAATTTGTATTACTGCTTACTTTAGGTATTCTCGGTTTCTACCAAGAAAATCTTAATGATATAGTGCAATACCCCGATGCCAAAATGGATTTGTTTCAACATTTCCGAGAGGTTGGAAATGCTCTTCTGTTTTGCCTTTTAATTGAACAAAGTCTCTCGCAAGAAGAAGTTTGTGACTTACTCCATGCAGCTCCATTCCAAAATATATTCCCTCGTCCATTTTGCAAAGGTATTTGTTGTAACTTTTTTTGGGAAAACTAAATGAAATAGACATTTCAACTATTATGAATTGTACAGAGGGTGAAAAGCCAGAAACCAAACAGAAGAGAATGGAAGCTAAATACTCAGCTTTACACATAATCGAAAACATTGAAAAATATGGAACAGAAAAGCAACGGAACCTTGCTAGAGATGGAGATTTGCTTACAAAGGAGAGACTTTGTTGTGGATTGTCAATTTTTGAAGTGATTCTCAATAGAATTCGAGAATTCTTGAACGATCCTATTTGGACTGGTCCACCCCCAGCAAATAGGGTGATGAATGTTGAAGAATGTTCTGAATTTCATCGTCTGTGGTCCGCTCTTCAATTTGTTTACTGCATTCCTGTTGGAGAAAATGAATTTACGGTCGAGTAAGTAGTACATGTTTTATTAAAATAAGAATTCGCCTTTCGTTTTTCAAAATTAATGTTGCTTGATCTATTAATGTTAATAATAGGCAACTGTATGGAGAAGGTCTGAATTGGGCTGGATGTGCCATCATAGTTCTACTCGGTCAGCAACGCCGGTTTGAAGCTTTAGACTTTTGCTATCATATTTTGAGAGTTCAAAGAGCTGATGGAAAAGACGAAGTAGTCAAAGGAATAGTAAGTTATTGCCTCATTTGATTATCCTTTTACAGTGTAGAGGATGTGAAATATACGTTTGTGTTTATGTCTATAGCATTTAAAGAGGATGGTAGATCGAATCCGACGTTTCCAAGTCCTGAATTCTCAAGTGTTTGCTGTATTGAACAAATATTTGAAAGCAAGCTACACAGATGGTGACATGCCTGTTGAACATGTTCGCTGTTTCCAGCCTCCGATTCACAAATCCGTCGCAGAAGCTGCTGCGCCACAAGGTACAATGACTTTAGATCGAAATCATTCTCAATATCATAGGCCAGATATGAGAAACATCATCTCCCCTCCAGTCCACACACCTCAGTATTAGAGATTATGGACAATATGTATAAGATGCTATTTCATTGCTTCCAGTATCATCGATGGATTTCAATCAGGTCCTTTTATGTTAGCCTAATTGCAATTTGTTTACTTGCATGCCCCGTTAGAATACTAGTAGAATATTATTACGTTAAGGCAATCAGCACCAAAACTTAGTTAGCTTAATAATTCTGCAAAGTAGATCAAGTAAATCACAATGATCATGCACTGGCCATCTTGGCCAACTATTTACAGATACAATTTATCCCGGTATCATCGTATTGAGTATTTATGAACTCATCGCTCTAACCCATTAATAATTGGCAAAAGTAGTTTGATTCCGATTTTAGCACCTAAACGTCTTCCGGAAGGTGGTATTGCGAGAGTTACCTTGAATTAGCGTTATCAATGCTGTTAGTTTAAATGAAATTAATCTTTGCGCAGATATCTAACCCTTGACACAAGAAGATATTTTGAGGAACCACTATCTATCTAGTTGTATTTGTGAGATATATCAAATAGTCAATATTAAAGTATGGAGAAGATGAAAGAAGGTACTCGAACTGTCGCCGTGTACAAGTTAACAAACCTTGTATTTGAATTGGCCTTTTGGAACAGATAGTTAACCAGGTAAATTGAAATTATACTTACAAATAAATTAATTGATTTGCTTGAAGAATCTGCAAATGAGGGTGAGTCGTAAAAAGTAAGTAAAAAATAAGCTTCCGTTTCATAAATTAAATGTCATTAATTAAATTTTCTATCCTTTCAAATTAAACGTTAAATGATACAGAAACAAGACATTGTTGTTAAAAGTAGTAGGTAGGTTTTATATCAAACTTGAACAGTTTATACGAATAAAAAAGTTTTATTGATAGTATAGTTCTTCTAAGATACTATTTAAACTTTCTTATATCACAAATATTTTATACTTTAATAAATAAATACGATAAGTTATTGGTCAGAGGTATTCCAGTCAATTTAGGAAATGCTTCTTTGTAAGACGGCAATATCCAAAGGACAAAACCAACTGTGGGTTGCCACGAAAATCGGACGTAACTTTAATAACACCTCATAGCGGAAAATGTCGTGGTTTCCTGAATACAAATGCGGAGGTTGTCAAATACAGTACACATAGCATAAATTATTGTAGTTTTCAATCTTTATAAATTATTCAATGAGTTCAACAATTGTAATTGCTACAAATAATGCACGATATACATAATGCAATAAAATAAATCGACACTAATATAAGTAACTATATCTCATACGTATCTAATCTGCAATAGTATTGTAATTGTTATTAGCTATAGATTAAAGTGTTCACTTTTCTGATTTAATTCCAAGATGTTTATGCTTTGGAAATTCAATTTACTATTCGTTGAACTCAATCCAAGACATAGCCTTTAGAATACAGTGCTTGTGGGAATCCATATTTGTTATAATTTGTACAGCAATTATAAGAGTGCTTGTAATTGGATTTAAGACTAAATTAAATCGTTTCTCCTGTGACGTAGAAATACACAACGAATAAATATTTATTAAAAAATTAGAAAACAATTTGGATAATATGAAAAAATGTTATTTTAACGCATTTTAATCACCAGCATTATTATTTCATGAACTAATTGACAGAATAGAAAAACTGAGCTTAGAAAGTAAAAATGTTTTACATTTGATCTGTATTCAAAGTTCTTATTTAAACTTCAGTGTTGGATTCATTTCGCACTAATGAGTTTTATTTAGTTGCTCCATGATAGTCACAATTGATTATTGATGCATAGGTGATCTCATGACAAAGAATCACTATATCATACTTTCTCAATAGAAGTTACAGACTGCACTGCGTGAACCTATCCATATCATTGATATAATCATTCATTTTTGCACTGCTATGCTACCTCTACTCAACTCTTCTGCGACTCTCGTGTCTCATGTTTCATATCAAAATAAAAGAATTGTAATTTTTACTTGCATAAAACAAAAGATAGAACGAGATGCTCGTTTTGAATTTTTATTTTATAAGCTGAACATTTCAATTTTTACACTCGACTGCCCTACAATCGGAAGCTTGAGTATTATTCAATGGTTCAACAAAATCCATCCAGTTAGTCCATGTATAATTCCACAATTTCGGTTGGCCGCGGTTATCTTTTGGTTTATTAATTGGCTTTATTGCAGTTTTTCTGAAATTTTGGAGCATGGACTTGAGATATATAACAATGTGTGGGTAGTTGGAAGCAACATTGTCATATTCACATGGGTCTTCATGGATATTGAACAAACAGTAATCTCCTTTGACCAAAGTACAAGTTGAAGGTTGAGCAGGTTTCTTGCATACTATTTTTGCTTTTTCTTTGGTTTCATCGAAAGAAACTTGAGTAGGGAACAAATCAAGATTGTCTATAACTTTTGCTGCCACAGACTGAGCGACTCGATGGTACATCTGAGAGGTATTGAGAAACTGGACGTTTGGTAAAACTGAATTTAGATTGTTATTTCTGTCTATTTCAGTGTCCCCTGATAACGCTTTGGCTTCTTTTCCAGACGGCCCATACCATCCGTCCCATTTACCATTATACGTTGTTCCTAAACATTAGTCATTGAAATGAAAGCAAACAATAATAATCAAACTGGATTATTCATTTAACCTTTTTCTTGATATTCGTATATTTATGATTATTCCATGTTTCTTAAGTAATCAACTCATTTAATTATTTGATGCTCTAACCATGGAGCAGTTTCCAATTGCCGACTCGAATCCCTTCATTTCCGTAAATGTCGTCAATATTGTGAAGCAGATCCTTCCTGGGAGAGGCAATGTTAGAACTTAGAGAGTTCCAAAGATCCATTCCATCAATTTGCCCGAGTACATTTGGATCTTCTCCTACAGCTCGTATTAATGTGGGAAGCCAATCTTGGACATGCATGAGACTATCAAACACTTGAGATGTAGCGTTTAGCAAGGGACTCCAAACCAATCCAACTCCCCTCACACCACCTTCCCACAATGTATTCTTCACCTATGGAAAACAAAACAACATCTCCGTTCACATATACACTACATTTTTAGCATTTCTTATCACACAGATTTCTGCAATTTTATATGTACCTATCATTTTCATTATATATATTGTTGATTGTAGGTATAATATCAATATGATGGATCAATATTTTCAAGGATCCATTGAAAACGGATGTATTCAACAACTTTGAACTAAATACACGCAAGTTTCCAACTCTACAACAGTAAGGATGGCAGCGATTTGTAGAACAAAAAGGTTTTCTTTTAAAGTGTATGATCTCTAATGTAGTTTATAGTACCTATTATCTTCACTGATCATACAGATATTGCGCATTGATGTTAGGATTCACTCCGCAATCTACGATTTGGTTACCTGATACAGAATTTAACCTTTTATTTATGACTATAACCCCGCCACATTGCTTTACAATTTACAGTGGCCGGTCGTCGTACTGATAATTAATGTGCACTGCCACCGCCAATTTGAAACTGGGCTGTTTTAGGAACGAAAGACGATGAAATAACAAAAAAAAACGAAATATAAAGAAAAAGCAAAAAGTCCCATCCAAAAAATGGTAGTTATTCTCGAGGGCTCTCCGATCATACTTAAACGGAGCAGTAATGGTACTATAGTGTGTTTTATTTGCGCTTTATGTTTTACAGCCTGCCAATTTTCCATGGTACACAGCAGCATTCAGCAACATAAAATACATATTGGCAAATCTTCTGAAGAATATGATTATGCATTAAGATGTTTACTTAATAGTTTCTATTCGTTACTCAACTCCTCTTAAAGGCCAATTTGAAGCTGCATTTCCATTAAATCCTGCTGCTGGACCACCATTATCAGTTGTAAACACTATGATGGAGTTTTTTAACATGTTATTGGAGTCCAGGGCTGCAACGACATCCCCGACAGAATCATCCAACTTTTGCAGCATCGCTGTTAACATTTCATTCGTTTTATTGGATTTTAACTTGAAATAGTATATTCAAATTATACAGTTTTGTGTATTTTCGCAAATTCATTAGTAATTTACAATTTACAATATACAAGGCTTCAGAGCCTTTATGCACATTGCCATAACCAAGATGTTTGTTTACCTGCATATTTTCTCCTTTCGATATTCTTGATGTATGAAAATCTGTCGACCACAGCCTTTGGGGCTTGCAACAGTTGGTAAGGATTTGCCGAATGGACTGCTGTGTGAGATATGGTAAGAAATAGAGGTGTACTTGCATTATGATTATAGATGATTGCTTTCGCTTCTTTCGAGTACAGGTCGGTCGTGTACTCTCCCAGATTCTCATAGGTTGTGGCTAAATTTCTTCTCATGTCGTATCCCCAAGCTGCTGGCTATTATTTACAATGGTAAATACAATGTAATGAAATCGGTTTTAATTTTTTAAGATCCAATTTTCAAAAATGGGATTTACTCTGGATTCTTCAGCCATATTGTCATAATAGTCTTTGTGTCCAGTCCAATGTCCATAATGAGAGTCAAAGCCTCTAAATGTGGGTGTATATTCTTTTCTGAAATGGCCCAAATGCCACTTTCCTACCAAATGGGTTGCATATCCGAAATCTTTGAGATATTCGGGTAAAATTTTGGTAGACAATGGAAGACCATAAGGTGTACTGCCATAGATTACGTCATGCTGAAGACCTAGGACATGAATAATATATAATAACCACGTACCTTTTCATGCTTCACCAATATGAATTACTGTATAAAATGTCAAAAAGTTTTGTTACGGTTGTTTATCACGCATTAAGCGTATTTATACATTAATTGAGAATCTGTATACAAAAATAATATATCTCGCCGACACAACTTTTCAAGTTGGAAACTTTGGAAAACAAAAAGAGTAATTGCCAATTATTTGTCGTTTTTATGACAAAATGATCCAGTGTGGTAAAAATTAATATTAGCACAATCTTTAATTTCTATGATAGCAAAATGACACTGACTGAGTTTCCAAATAAATAGTAACCTACGAATACAAAGAAATGGGTAAAAATTTGTTTTTGAGTCGATTTTATCGAGATTCATCCGGATTCATCCGCTTTCATCCGGATGCATCCGCTTTCATCCGGATTCATCCGCTTTCATCCGGTGTTATCTGGATTTATCCGGTATTATCCGGATTTGTCCAGTATTATCCGGATTTATCCGTTATTATCCGGTTTTCGCTGATATCAGTTTAACATGTCTCAGGAATATGATTAAACAGATTGTATCATCGTTTATCGGAAATTCATTGATATTTTGGCATGGTGGCTTTTGTTGGCTATGTATATAATACTAACCGGTAAGAGATCCCACGCCCTGTTATAAATTTAGCCTGTGTGTATTCCAGGGCAATGTTACGATGAGTGGAATGCATTTAAGTTTATATATTATAGATTTTTATATTGATTCCAATTGACCTTTTTACGGTTTCCAGTTTGGTGGACCAGAAGTAGAGATTTTACATTGATAGAGAAGAGAGTCAAGAAATATTCCAAAACTTCGCCTTAGTACAACCTAGGGCGTACTTTAGTTTTTAAATTTAAATGTGAGTATCTAGCAGTAATACTCTGGTCACCCACCATGGTCACTTGACTCGGGGTTTACGGTACTATGAACCACCATTATACATACTGCAATTAATTGACAATGAACCATTTTGAGGTCAAGTTAGCCTTAATTGGCAATGTAGCGCCAATTAATTGTGCGAAATATATTATGCAGTCTACAGTTGACATTACTAAAGAGTTAATAATAAAGATTTCAACAATGAAATCGCATTGGATTTTATTTTAATAAATTAAAACTTGAATAAGAGTTGCATGAGATAATTATAATAACTCATGTAAGAATTAAAACCATAAAAATTCTAACCTGTATGTATGGGATGTTGCCCACTGAATAGCGCACTTCTTGAAGGAGTACAAATGGGAGATACGTAATAACTATTTAATATCAACCCGGAGAATGCGAGTGCATCTATATTCGGCGTTGGAATTTGCGAGGAACCATGAAAGCTGACGTCATTAAATCCCTGTAATTGTTGTAGAAAATCAAAGAAAATGTTCAAGAATTATTAATTAATATAATTTAATTTAGTCACCACACTAACCAAATCGTCAGCAATAATAAGAATTATATGAGGTTTTCTGCTTTTGGTTGGAACATCGCATCGTGCGAAATTAATTATGCTGTTTATTACGACTACTGTCAGTAGTTTTAGCATCATTGTAAGGACTTCAACGTTAAGCTTTCCAGTGTTGTGTAACTGAAATAGACAGAAATTGATAAATCCATTGGAATTTGTATTTTGCATATAACGGTTCCAGGGTTTCCTTTTGCTCATTCATTAGAAAGGCAATTGGACCTCCCACGTTAATTTTCTCGGCTTAGAGTTGTCGTCAAAGATAAGCCCATTGTATCGTGCCACATGATCCGTTGTCTTTCTAATGAATGGGCGAAAAGAAACTCTGGAACCCAGTTACATATCGATAACCATTTGTAGAATAATTCTACCTACCCATTTACTTTTAAATATATCTAGTTACAAATCATGACAAAATAATTGAAATAATAATAATAATAGTAATATCATAATAATAGAAAGTACAATAGTAACCTACAACACAAGTGTAAGATATAAGTATCCGTAATTCTTGCATTAACTGGGCTATTGTCTTACAAATAAATGGATTAATTTTTTGCTCGTAGGTCATTCATATTAATAGTACATATAGATAGTACATGAAAGGAAGATTCGAATTTTGGGTCTAAATATACTTTACTGCAGAATGGAAACGAAATTTTGCTGGTAACTAATAAATTTAAAAAGAAAGAGATTGCCTCGTCCCGTAGAGAATCATTTCACCACTTTCATCATTTTGCTTTTTGGGAAGGAGTAGCTTAGCATTGACTTTTTTAATTGGTATTTGTATTCAAATGGTTTATTTAGATACCTATGTGGCTTTTGCTTCTTTGTGGTTAAACAGACCCAGAATAAAACTATCAAAACCTCTAAACAATATTATCATTTACCCCAATCATAAGTTCATCCTGTCAGATCTCATAATTCTGTATGGAACAGTGCTTAATGGTGAATGGACTCCATCATATAGTCTACATAGGTAACTTCTAAAGTAGCTTCTTTCTCAGCCAAACTATAATGTCCACAATACTTTCCCATAGTTTGTCCGAAATCATTCGTGTCGTATGGAATTGCATAAATATTGTATGTCTAGGTTTTGAGCTACGATTTTGTGTTTTCAACTACCAATAGTAATTTTTATGCCCTGAAATGTAGTTGTTATATAATAGATTTCATTAATTAGTATTAATCTAAATGTAGTAATTTATATATTTTCATTTTTAAACACTTAGATTAAAGATAAATTTACCTACATTGGTAGAGTTGCAAATAAGAGTTAGTGTTCGCACATTTGTATTTACAAAGAGCCAGCTCCTAAATTCACAAGTTGAATAATAATGTTTGTAATACTAATAAATAGGCATAGCACATTCGTTAATTGTATCACATGATTGTTAGAGAGAAAAGGTCAAAAAATAAGTATAGCTCAAACAACGTAGTAGTCGAGTACCTACAGTACAGACTTATTATACCTAATTGAAAAATAAAACCTTCCAGCATTGGAAATGTCAAAGTAGGTCTTGCTTTTAGTGATTGCACTAAAAGGAAATTGATCTGTGGTGAATTGAATTAAGATACATATAATGGCTTTGTCACCAATTTACTGCATAGGATTATGACTATTACCATGAGTTTGTTATGTAGAATGAAGTAGACTGACTGATGTAGACAAAACTTTGTCTTCTTCAATCCTCATAATGAATATCGTATTACATGTTATATAAATATTATTATCTTCAAGGATTTTGTTTCGTAGACTTTCGAGAGCCGGACCGATTGTCTTCATATCATAATATAGTAGTATTATTAATGTATTATTTAACTGTATAGGAAAATGTTGGACATTGATATGCCATATGTGTCTGGACATTGCATTGCTCGGTGATTCCAATATCTGGGTCGAAACGTCCATAGTATATATTCCTTCTTTCATAATTTTATGTGTAACTATTACATTCAAGCTACAATAAATATTTAGAAAAATTTGCTGGACTGCTTCAGATAATAATGTGGTAATTGATGTTTAACCGCAAACAGTTTCAATTTTGGTTAAGAAAAAAATCAAAAATTCATGCATCACTGTAATGAAATTCTGACCTTATATTATAATTTTCTACTTGAATGTGAAAGAATTTATGTAAGGAAATTACCGAGGGAAAACAATCTGCCCACATAAATTCTTATATAACCATCATTATTTTGTAACCTCAATTGGTAGGTCTTAACAAGCATACTCCCTCCGTTTTCCAAAGAAGGTTTCATGTCTACTACGCAATTGGAAATCGGATCCCTTCCGTCTCTGACCTCAATTGTCTACCACCTGTGAGCCTGTGTCTGGTGATGTTCTGTCTGGAAATGACTGAAATGTTCTGTCTGATTTGCTATAGAAAATCAGTTAATAATATTGTCACATAATTTTTCAAAGCTTACAGAGAATCAAAAGTTAGTTCTTCAGGAGAAAATCAATTTTCTAGATTCTTCTGTCTGTGGGTGTGTCTATGAGAAATGAATACACCCATCGTGGGTGTATGTATTTCAAAACTCCCGACTGGATGGAGACAAATTAGTTTTACACTAATTATTTAAGCTAGCATAAACTTCCAATGCGAATGGTGAATATAGAATACAATAATAAAGAATTGCAGCATTTCTTCAGAATACAAAATCATTTTGAATATGGAAAGAGACCATAACTCTTTCATATAAGTCCTTCAAACGTTTTGCACCAGTTCAGAGTTAATATTATTTGTTCTCTGTCTCTGTGACAGTTTAACTCATCTTAAACTACATCTACATCTATAATACATACAATTTCTATTAAAAATCCCAGTTACCAATCGAAGCATTTTACTGTAGATAAAGTCGCTAATTGAAGTATTACCTAAGGTAGCTTGAGGTTGGATTAGGGAGGAGCTTTGAGATTTACGTATCAAATTGTAGCTACCAAATGTCAGATTGGCTAAGCTGTGCTGGGACCCGACCCGTCAACGTTACGACGTTATTTACCGACGTTAGCGACTTACAATCATCAAACAGGGATCTCCCATTTATTTATCGATTTATACTTACTCCCTCAAGTCCCTCACCACAGTAGCACATTTCAACATTGAGCGATCAGAAAATTGTGCATGGCTGAACAAGACACAGATGGAAAAATACAGGCACAATGAAATATTTGCGTAGGTGTCTCGGTGGTGGTGTATATTAAATCTGCAATGATGATACGAAGATGTCCTGAGACGGCGGTGAGTGGAGTGGACCGACTCGCCCGACTGAGGAGCAAACCTGAGAAGATTACACAGGGACATATAGGAATGAGTGAAAGATGATT
This sequence comes from Tomocerus qinae, assembly GCA_020055645.1. Classification (NCBI taxonomy): domain Eukaryota; kingdom Metazoa; phylum Arthropoda; class Collembola; order Entomobryomorpha; family Tomoceridae; genus Tomocerus; species Tomocerus qinae. The sequence continues at coordinate 33,324,054 of CM034548.1, forward strand.
TCGCACTCATGATCAGACACTCGAGGTGGTTGGTAGTAATCATAATCACATTACGATACAAAACCATGTTGCTATTACTTGTTGTTATTATCGTTGTTGTCGCCATTCAAATACGTAAAAGATATAATGGTAGGTACCAGGAAAACGACTTTAGGAAAATGTCAATTGAGTAAAATATTATCTTTTAATACAACTTTTGACTCTTGAGATTGGAACGGATAACTTTTTTTCTTACTAATACTTTATGTCTTTCGATTTTGCTTACCTGCTACAAGAATTACTTTCTTCCTGGTAAAGAATCACTTTCTTCTTTATAAAAACACAACGATTTTTGCAAGTTTGGGTTCTGCGATAGTTTACTCCACGTAATTAGAAAATCTCAAGCTACTAAAGCCACAAATTACATACTTAAACTAACTAAATAAGATAAGTCTACAGATACTAATACCGATTCTAATAAAACAGTTAAATTCACTAACCGCACACTCTACACAAGTATAACATACTACATGCATATGTAACAATATAATCTATTTACGCATTATAACGAACCTTTCGGATATCATACCCATGGATATGAGAATTACCGTTTTTACTTTTTGCAGCAAAGTGTACACGTGCAAATAGTGATCCTGTAGAACTACTTGTTCTGTTAATTCACCCGTTCGACATAAAACAAATGGCAATTATCACTTTCAGCACCGTTATATGTGTAGATTAATAATAATAAAGTGAAGAAGTATCTACCTATCTCTCTACTCTACCACTCTAATAATATTATAATTATAACTATAACTACATTACATTGTGTACGTGGAATATAAATCTTAACTTGCCTTCGCTCGCCTTCTGTGCTGTCCTGCTGTCTACACACTACACATTAAGGTTTATCGGCTATAGCCATTTGAGACGCCACAACATCACATACAAAGTGTCTCAAGTTTAACCCAGATCATTGCAAGTGATACATAATGCTAAATTACTGACAAGATTATTTCATATGAGGAAACCATTTCGTCAATTTAATTAACTGGCTCACTTTATGTAAATAAAAATAACATTTAATTCACTTATTTGAATTAAATCGCTAGTTTTCTTGCAAGATGAAATGGTAGCAACCAAAATATATCTGTAATAATTCCGCCAGGATTATTACAATATATTTACTGAAAACATTAAAAATAAGTTTAATATATGCTTTATTAGTAATTATCATTCTTCCGTCTTTAATTAATATCTTTTCTATAAAAACTATACCAATTTTTTAACAAGGTAGGAAAGATAATTACTCATAACTAGATGCTTCATAAGGCAATTATACAAAAACTGCAGTTTCAACTAAGCACATTGTGCTAGAAAAGTTTTGGAACATGCAAATCTGTATGTATGTAATGAGTGTATTGTAAATAAAATTTTATTTCATAATAACATTTTGTGAATATGTAGATTAGATCACTTGGTTTCCATTTTACTTTACATCACGATTCTCTACACAACAAACACCACTGGAGTCAGCGTTTGTATTATAGGAGCTGGATGGTTTCAAAATTCGTGGTTATTGCTACTGCTCACCTTTTGAAATTCAGACACTGTGCGATGAGTGGTGGCGTTTGGTAATTCATTGACATTCATTGATGCCTATGATAATATTTCACTGTTAATTTGGTGTTTCTATAGCGAGTACTAAACTAGGATATACTTGGGTGTCATTTACACATCAAATTAACTTCGTAAGTATTATTCTGCAATATGCTCACTTTTCACACTTGACAGGACTTGACATTGACACTTGACAGGACTTTTATATTTCTGTTTTTGTTCAGTATTGTACAGAATTATTTATTTCAGTTCACTATTTGAATTTTTCAATTAAATAGTGTAAAAATAGCATTGAATGGTTATCTTTTAATTGTCAATCAAATACATATTATATACAGAGCTACAGAGATGCAGAAATATCAACAGGCTTCGAGATATACGAGAGAGGTGGATGCTGCCTCGTCAGAGTCAGAGGAATCGGCCAGGTCAGTTAAAATAGAAAAAGAATTCTGACCATAATTCTAACATTAACCATAATTTTATTTGCTTATTTTATGTGATTTATTTGCAGGAGTGTCTTGTTCGGAATGATTTCTGAGTACGAATGTATAGATGTTTCGGATGATGAATTATTTCAGCCCTCACGACCTCCAGAACCACACGACGATCCTTCAGAAGTTTCTGAAAATGATATTGAAGTAGCTTCAATATTTGGTATGCAAGGGTCGAGTTTTGGTGGAAATGATAATCAAGAAATGCCACCTGTTCTTCCTAATGGACACAACGAAAACCCTGTAGGGCAACAAGTGGGGCGTGAATCTTCCCATTTGCACGACCATAATTATGAACAAAGAACGGGATCAGAAGTCCAAGATTTGTTGCCTCCAGATATTGCTGACAGAGAAATGGAAGAGATGCCGAATATTCAAGAATGGCAAAATAATGCATCAAATCTTCCGGATTGTTCTGTTTGTTCGGACACTCTATCATGTCGAAAAATATTCATGTGTCTCGAAGGCCATTGTATGTGTGACGAATGCAAAATGATCTTGAAAGCTTGCTCATGCCAGAAGAAGTGGAGCAGAGTCTTCATTAAAACTCATCTGACCCCTTCACTGTTTCAATGTACCAACAGGATATATGGATGTCCAGAAATGAAGCCGTTAAATGCCATGAAATCTCACGTGAAAGTCTGTAGTTACAGGTGGGCAAGAAACTTTACAATTTAAATAGCTTGATTTCAGTTTAGCATCGATAATTATTATAATCAGTAAATAATATTTAGTTTATATCGATGGCATAAGAATTATTAACTGTTGATATTGTATACTGTTTACAGACCAATCATTTGCAACATTAAGGGCTACAGGCAATGCACCGATAAAGCAATTGCGATTAAGGAATATTTACACCACTTGAAACACTTCCACCTGATTGAGAGGTCAACTGAAACTGAGGAGGATCGCACTGTATTCAATTTCAATATTAATCCAAAAAGTAAGTATTATTCATAATTTAAAATGATCATTTCTATGTAGTAATTAAGGTGCATGCATGCATGTAAGTATCATTAGGTTAAGATTGACCTTTGAACAATCTTCCATGATGAATATACTATTTGTTTAAGTATTTGGGTTATTACGTTGAAATTTTAAATGAATGTTTGTACAAGAATTATATTGTTACATTAACTAGTGAGAAAAATGCAGTTGAACTATATGGAATACGGTGGAAAGATCCTTTTGAATCATGCACTGATTCATAGCAATATGCTTTACGTGTGGACCACAGTATTGGACCATGATACCACTCTGGAGGATTTAAATCTGTGCATTGGTTTCGGACGGGTGGATTGCTATGTAAGTCCATCTGAATCACTTGCGACACTTTCATGGGGAAAAAATTAAGATTTCCTTTTATTTTTCAGGAGCACAAAAATCTTTGGATAATTCGTTTAAAGCCTCCAAATGTAAAAATCGAAAACATCATCAAATCTTCTTCCTGTGCCACCATGCCAACTTCTCAGATGAAGTATTTTACTGAAATGATTAACGGCATACCAACGATCTCAATGAAAATATGGATCATCGACAAAGTTGAAGCTTCTTCTTCGGATAGCGTCCTTGCCTCCTTCGGGTCCACTTTCCGTCGTCCTTCTGTGTAAATTTACAAGTTCCTCGCTCCGTCCCAAATTATTACTATATCTAAGTATGTAGTAGTAGTATCTAGTAGTAGTAGTAGAAAGTAATACTATATCAAATATACATGTTCCATACAGTAGATTGACAATGAATTTCTCTTTTTTTGCAACTAGTCGGTATTAATATTAATTGTGATATCATTTTGCGTTTTACAATGTTAATGTAGCGACAGCCATATTCATAATATCAATGTATTGAGATTCCATATAATAATGTTTTGTGTTGTAAGGTGATGTGCTAATGTAAAATATAATATGAATTGTTCCTGCCATGAGAAATAAGTAATTACAATAAATGTCAAACAATGAACTGTTTAAGTAACGGCAGAAATTATAATTCCACATTGAGACTTTGTTCAATTCATTTGCATATATCAAAGAATAGCTAAAGAACTAGATGACCAATGTATTATGATTGCCATGCATAATTGATGAATGTGTTTAGGTTCAATTGGTTTAAGATTAGTAAAAGTACAAATTGGCGACGAGTGAGACTTGTGGGCATTTTATATAGTTTCTCATAATTTAAGTTGTAATCTAGGACTGGACACAAAGTATAGTATTGGTTCAACGAGAAAATGTTCCAAAAATGTTCTGAAGGTTCAATTTTATCTAATCTAAAGATTTAGACTACAGAAACAAGCAAAACTGTCAGTTGAGCCAAGAAATGCTGCTTACCTGTCTCACTGTGTCTCAGTACAAAAATCATGAGACCATGTATATTGATCGGGAGGAGTATATAGCATTTGCAGAGTATCATCATTCATATTATCTATGGACCTAAATAAGTGTATGATAACAACAAAAGATTCATGATGTCGGGAACCATATAGCGGTAGTTGTCAGGCAGTATTGACTAATTTGCAAACCATTATCTCTTAGAGGGAAGTAGCAGTAGCATCTTCTCTGTTTTCCCTACTGACCATGACCATACTGGAGAAGTGACTAGACGTGACTTTTCCATTCGTACTGTTTATGCGACTCTTCAAAGTCCTGATAGCCAAGTTCTATAGCAGATGCAGCGAGTTGCATTGTAGGCGCATGTACCCGTGTTATTGTGGTGGGTGATGCATGTTGTAGTGCAGGATGCAAGAACTCTCAATCCTATTCGATACTTCCAGAATTTTCGCTTCAGATTCAACCCCGCCGAAAGCTACAGGTTCAATTGTCACAGAGCACAGTAAATCCTTCACTTTTGTCATAACTCTTCTTCTTCTAAGACGACATCCATCATAGATTATCTCCAGATAAACTTCATTAAAATATTCACTTTAAAGACTTTCTAGACTGATTGTCTGTACAATCAAGCAGATTGATTCCTTTGTGGTTTAATGTTCTTGTAACATTTAAACCCATCATTTTAAAGCTGACTAATCTTCCGGCATCCGAGAATTTCATGTAAATTTTTGCTATTTTACATTATTAGAATCAATATAAGTCGTTGCATAAGAGAATTATGTAATGACATCCATCTTGGAACATAGATATATACTCAAAGCTCATAGTTCACTACTATATCAACTTATTTGTTAAGTAATACGACTTTAATTTCAGCTCACAAACCTGCAATTTGAAATACTGGTCAAAATCTTTAGTTAAATAAATAAAGTTAAAGTTAAATAATACTGCGCTTTAAGTTCTTTAAGTCGAAGTATTATTTCTTTAAGCTTGCCAAATTGGACAAAAGCAGCGAGAGCTTTAACAAATTGAAAGTCGTTGCAAACAATTTCATTTTCTATGACAATTATTATCATTTTTATGTTCCAAATCATTAAAATATATATATCAGCTATGACAGTAGTTAAAAATGCCAATTTATTGTCTCTTATGATTGTATATCTCTATTTTGTAGTAATTAGTAAACTTGAATAATTCCCAACTTTATTTATTTCAGAATCTGATCATTCTCGAATTCAGCCTACGACTACTGCAGTGTTATTTACTCCAATATTGTAAGTTCAAAATTGTTTTTAAATTCTTCACAAAATATATCTATCAAGATCGTTACATAATGATAGTTCAAATTAACAAAATGTCTATGACATTGTGTAGTTATTTTAGAATTGATTATTCTTTTGAATAAATGAATCAATTTAAATCTTTCAGAACCGCTACACTCCAGTGTTTGATTTTTCTGATCTCAATAACAATGACAGAAGAAAAAGCCATGCGTGATTACTGCTCTTATCCTAAGAAAGGAATTGACGTGTCGAAAGCCAAGGATGAGAAATTAATAAAGGAAATAATGGCACCGGGGAGCGGGGACGAAATGCCACACTCTGGGATGGAAGTATTTGTTAACTATATTGGCGTTTTACCAGATGGGACTGAATTTGATCGAACTCATGTGGCCCAACCCTTCAGCTTTATACTTGGCAAAGGTAATTGTGATTAATCATTTCAGAATTCAAAAAAGACAACATTTAAGTATAACCATACCAATTATACTATAGTACAGAGACGTCAAATGTTTTAACTTTTTAGATAATGATGCCATTATGTTTTATAAACTTTCAGATACTGTCATCAAGGGGTGGGAAGAGGGAGTGCTAACTATGAAGAAGGGCGAACTGTCAAAATTGATCTGTCATCCTGACTATGGATACGGAAATTTGGCAAATGGAAAAATTCCAGCAAATTCAGTTTTGATTTTTCAAGTAAGTATTTAAAGAGAACAATCAAAAACTTTATTCAAATAATTTTACAAGATTTTGTTTATGATATAACAAATAATGCAACAATGAAATTTAGATCGAACTTATGGACTGGAATTTGGAGGATATGACTTCTAAAAAAAATGGTGGCATACGCCGCAAAAAACTTGTTGAAGGAACTTCCAAGTATTTGAGTCCAAATGAGGGTGCTAATGTAACAGGTACGTATTCATATAGTATAATTGTCACTTAGTCACAAGTTTTACATGTTTTGTGGTACTGTTTGTGTAACTTTTATATGTAAAATAATCATTGAAATGTTTATATAGTGACGGAATTCTAATCACAATTTTGTATTATAAACAGTGAAATTGGAAGGCACGATTGCCGAAAATGGGGTAAAATTTGACGAGCGAGAGGTTACTTTTCCATTGGGAGAAGGAGCAGCCTACAACATTCCTTATGGTATTGAAAAAGCATTGTACAAGTTCAGCGAGAAGGAAAAGTCTCTAATAGAATTAGAACCACGATATGCATTCGGGCATGCAGGGAGCAACAAGTTCAGTGTTCCTCCTGACACTCCTGTCGACTATGTGGTCGAATTGAAGACTTTTGAAAAGGTAAGGAAATTTTAAATTTCCTTTTTTAGTAGTAAGTAGTAAAAGTTTACAGAATATACTTTTTTAAACAAATAAAACAGGCCAAAGAAAATTGGCAGCTGGATGGAAAAGAAAAATTGGAAATGTCGAGAGGATTTAAGGAGAAGGGAACAAATTATTTCAAAAACGAGAAATATTTATTGGCCGCCAAGCAGTATAAAAGAATCATAGACTTTTTAAAAACGGAAGCAAGTAAGACTGAAATTGTTAAAAATGTAATTTTATTAAATTTTTGTAATTAATGAGTAATTTTTTAATGCAGTGCTAGTTGGCGACGAGGAAACTGAAAGAAAAAGCTTGCTTACCATTGGTTACCTCAACCAAGCGATTTGTTATATAAAATTAAACGACAATGTTCTTGCTATGCGTTGCTGTGACGAAGCTTTGATTCTAGAACCAAACAACATCAAGGGATTGTACCGTAGAGGACTGGCTAATGTTGGCATTAATGAACCAAAGGGAGCAAAGGCAGATTTTCTCAAAGTTTTAGAACTGGATCCTACAAACAAAGCGGCAGCTCAACAGATCGCTATTTGCGACAAGCTGATCAAAGAACACAAACAGAAGGAGAAGCAAATTTACAGCAAAATGTTTGACAAGTTTGCCAAAATTGACAAAGCCGTAAGTATTAAGACTACTTCATCCTACATGAAAAATTTAAATTGATAGAGACAATAATGTTTGCATTATTGATAAATGTGGTACAGAAGGACATTGCTGCTTTGAAGAGACAGCCAAATGGGCTGGACAATTTGGACGAGTGGGAAAAAACTGAAACGGCTGACACTGAAGGTACTGAAACGGAAACTGAAGAATCGGAAACTGAAGAAACGGAAACTGGGCCCAACACAAATGGGACGTCTGAGAAAACAGACTCATAAATGCTGTTACCTGACATTGGCTACTGTACATATAAAAATGTCAAAACAGTAATCTCCTATTGTACTTAAATTTTTTTGGCTCACATGATTTACTTTCATTGGAGTTAAATTTCCTTCCAACAGTCCCGTACTCATATAGTCATTAAATATATATATTATATATTACTATTTAGCTTCTTTACAAATATTATATATTTACTTCTGGATCAATACATTCCTGCCTCAAGATCCATAGTTAAGTAAATACCACTGGAATTGCATATTATTTACCCCAGACGGTATCTAAATTGTAATCACCTTTTAAAAATAAAGTTTCCTGTAGTTGTACCTATACTACTTTGTTGAGGTAGTACTATAGAACCATATTTTATAACCTTGTTGATACTTTTCTTAAAGTTACCTGAGACAAATTAAAAAATAGACAAATAATATATCTGGCCAATTAATTTATAAAATTAGAAGAACAAATTACTTAATTTTTACAAAGTTTGTACAATCAATTCTAAGGATTTATTTTACAAGTAGAAATAGCCTTTTTTGAACATTCAAGTTTATGATGCATGGAGAGAACTGAAATTCTGCCATAACTTGTATTTTGAGTAGATCTCTCTGTGAATTAATCAATTCTTATAACATTATCATTGTTACACGATATTGTACTTACTACAGTGTTGTACGTCAAGTTAATATAAATCTAGCCTAACATAAACTAGCACAACCCGAAGTTGTTCATCGTAACCTCATCCCATGGCTCATTGAAAAATATGTTGTACAACTGTTTGAAAACTAAATACTACGTGAACTGTAAAACTATCTACAATGTACAGTACAGGAAAGGATAAATAGTTTTCAGACAATGTAACAATTGTATTATCAGATTTCAGATAACAGTTAAAAACATTTATTCAATGTAAGTTTAGTTGCACCATATTAAACACTAATCATCATTCTTCTAAGCTATTAGTGATTAATTAAAATTCAAACCTATTTTGTCTGCTCTTTACCTTCGAAAAATGTATGTTAATGTACATATCAAATAAGTAGCCATGAAATCCCTCTATCCTCGCATGTATTGCTATATTTGTGTCGTGTTTATAATTGTCACTAATAATAAATGTTACTTACACGTACATCTATGTATTCAGTGCTGTATCAATAAAATATATCAAAATGTATTCTTCGCACTTTTACAGTCTATTACTATCATAATATTCCTTAATTGATATTCAATACAATCTCTAAAAGATAAATACAGCTTGGGTGAACTGAGAAGTAGTTAAGCCACAAAATACAAACTAAGTAAAAAGTAATACTTATGTTGCAAGCTGCAACCAAATTAAGTATTTTCCGAAATTGAAGAGGAGACTAAGGGCTCTATGGAAATATTACTTACATCTTACAGTAAATGAGATATCGTGGGACAGGTATTTACAATTGCTACACAATAACTATCATATAGCATGAACGACAGTCAAAATGAATGAAACCATATCACAATAAATCAGAATTTTGCTGATTTTTTATGCATGCCAGTAGCTAGTTGAGGTTGTCCTCAAAATTGTGATTTGGCTACATTTTGCGTAACAAAATGTCAAAATTCAAAATATTTTATATTTTATAAAAAAAATTGCTGGGTTTAAGTACGAACTACTTTTATACAATACGCTATTGATTTTTGGAAGACTGTAACATAATTAAGGTTTAATATGTGGTAATGGCAAGTAATTGTAATCCAACACCTATATGCACTGTATTACAATGCGTATTTGAATTATTAAAAAATGTGAAAAAATAATGTTGTATAATCAGGGCAAACACATAAAAATTACAGTAAGCCAAATGTAATAATATTACAAGAGCTTAGAGCTAAAACAAATACTTTAAGTACTTGTTTATCATAAAACATTAACTTAACTAATTACATAATGTATTTTACAATGACAAGATATCGATAAATGTGACGAAACGCATAACTTTATTTTCCTTCATATATATAATAGTGGATTTATTGTTTGACACTGAAACATGTAAAATTTCCTAGCTAATGATTCTAAATTATATGCCAAAAATACAAAATGGGTTTTAAATTCTGATGGATACATGAAATAGGTATAAGGATATTACTAATATAATTATGGTACGCAGATTCATCAATATAATAACAATATTAGGATGTACCTATTTGTAAATTACTATTTATTTATGATGAGATAACAGAAAAAAAAACAAATAACAAAAAAATGAATATGTAAACTGTAAAGTATGAAATCTAAAGAAAAAAAGATATCATCAGATTATTTGTCGATTTCACCATTAGGTACCTTATTAGCCACAATACAACAATTACAAATATTACACTACAAATGCATATAGAGGTTACAATATATTGCTTATTATTGCGACAAAGGGCAACAAAGTTTGCTATCTCTCCAAGTAAACATATTTAAGTACCTATATAAGCGTTCCTATCATAATATAATGAATTACGATATTTTTATTTACAAAAATTAGACTAAAATGAATGTAAGGATAACACAAAAAAATGAGAAACTGCACTTACAAAACAGAAGAATAGAAATTTGAAAAATGCACGAATGAACTCAATTCAAGTTCATCAATATTATTTATTGAACCCAAGATGAGAGGTATTCGGCAAATTCTAAATGCTTGATGAGGGCAGTCCGATGATGAAAATGCTATTGAATATCCGTAAGCGGAGCGATGAAGTTCTTCTCTGAATGATGTTTTCAGTTGGCTTAAAGTAGTAATGCTGGGGAGAAGTTCCCGAAAGCTTGCCTTTTACCATAATCATGTACTAGAAGCTGTACAAGAGAAGAAACAAACACCACAAATCAATTTCAATCCTTCTTATACAATACAACGTCATTGTCAATAGAATTTCAACTGTTATTATTACTAAAGATTTAATGAACAAATGCATAATGGTAAGAATAAGACATCTCAAGCAATGTTATTAGCTTGACCCTGTAGTCTATCTAAGCAATTGATGCGTGTTTAGTTAAATAATTTAAAGCTAAGTAGCTAACCTTTATCGTAAACAGTAACACAGATAAGAGATTCCTGGAAATTACACCACTTTCAAAATTATTAATAATGTTTGAGCAAAACCTTCTATATTTACAAATGTTCACCATCCAAAAATATATCAATTGACTGAGCGACTCACTTTTATACAAATTAATATTATTTTTTTGACTTTATATATATCACAGATACCATTTGTACATTGGAAGATTAATAACTTTTTGAACACGATTTCATAGCAAAACATTCATCTACAATCATCGCTCGAGTAAATACGATATTATGCTAAACAGATAAATGGTAACAGAATCACTGAACCATTAAAGATGGATCAATTCCTCAACGATTATTAAAAATGATCAGACACTAGCTAAAGGAATTATGCTTTAACATAATATGCAACCGTATTTACTATGTATTCGTTAGTAGAGCTAAGTAAATAGATACTAGATACTTAAATAACCCAGATACTCAATAACAGTGATAAAATAATGTTAATTAGTTAAACATTAATTTGTCTAGCTAGAAACAGGAACATACAATTTAAAATAGTTGGCGACAGATAGATAAATTTCAATTAAAATATCTGTCAACAACTCTAATGAAATATTATCCCAAATTTAAGAAAATAAAATGCTTTAACATAATTACTGTTCAAAATATTTTCTCCTATTTAAATTCGGGTTCTTAGAATATTAGTCCACTGATAACAACAATTCAAAAAATAGGAATTTGTTTTAGGACATAGTATTCTCTGACTCTTTTTCAACAATATGACATCTCCAAAAGAAAGTTAAACTTTATGAAAATATCTATTTAATTAGAAGATAATATATTGATCAGTTTTTGCATAAAAAGACAGCCGGCAATATAAAAAAATACAATTAGAAGAATAATCACTTCTGATTGTTTTGTTTTCTAAATAAAAGATCTGTGTTAATGTTCCATCTTATGCTACAAATTGCTTAATTTTCTACAAGAGACTTATTGCTAAAACAATAAGTTAAAGAGTATGTACTTTAAAGTAGTAGAATATTCAAGCACATTCATCCCACAATAGAACACACAACAATGACCACAAGACAAGACAAATCATTCCATACATGTATCCACAAAGATAACATCGCGTTTTTGCAAATACACATGGAAATACAAAAGATCTCAGAGATGATACACATTTCATTCCCACAAACATTCATTCTTCCAATAACTAATTAAATAATACCTTATATTAAAGTCAAACTTAAAGGATACATTAGACATTCATTCGTAAACAACATAACAAGTACATTCAAGACAGACTCACTCAATACAGACAGCTACTACTAAGCTTATATTCAATACTTGATAGTAAAATAAGGTATAGTAATTTATAAATAGAATGTATCTTAACTATTAAGTAATGGTGGAATACACACAGGGAATTATTTAACATATGCCTCTCCCAATGGCCTATAACGAACATACCGAAATGGAAACTGATCATTCTGTATACACACTAATTATGTAATACACTGGAGTTGAAATAGTTTAGTGCCTTCAAAACAAAATTACCATTTATCAATCAATACAAATATCCTTAATAAATCCCCATTTCAGTGTTAGAGTTATTAGCCACATAGGAGTTCATAAGTTTTTCAGTACCCTGTAGGTAAAGGTATTTAAGTAATACTAATGGCGTGATAATTAACACGTAATTAGTAGTAGCTACATGAAGACGTCATTACAAATGCCGTTATAAATTCAAAGGATTGGGCATTTTTATTTTTTACAGAAAATAAAGTAACAAGTGTATTACCATGCACTAGTGCACGATTAAGTCTTTGCTTCAGACTTTAAGTTTGTGAAAAATATTTTCATATTGATAATACAATAGTAGTTGTATTGCAAAATTGCAAAGACGGCAGTAATAACAGTACTATTTTTATTCAGTCATTGTTCCTTTTCCTAATAGTAAGGATATGGAACAAGGATAATATGAAGGTAATAAATAGTAAATATCAATATGACTAAAGTACATTTCTAAGCCATTCATCACAACGTATAATTATGGAAATACTGGCATATAGAATTTAACCCTGATTTGATTTTGATAATGAACAATGCTAGGAATTTGAAAAATGTTTTGCCATTTGCAACTCACTTAAATATATGTTTGTTATTTATACAAAATTTTATATTATTGTCCAATTAGCATCGAACATTTTTCCAAATCCGCATGAAGTTGTATCAATTTCTATAATACTGTCTGTCAGTCATGGAGATAATAATACTTATCATTAATTTTTTGACACTTGAAAATTACATGACAACCTCAAACTGCCAGAAGGCTTTTATCAGACACCACAAGTGTCTGTACCGAATGTATTTTGATAAATAATAAATTACAACTGTCACGTAGTGACAGTACTAAAGAGACCTAAAAAATTACAAAAGGTCGGTCATGACGAGATTTTAACAACTGTAATGCAGATTGAACTATTTATGTGTACTTAAACGTCTATTAGAGTATCTTGGAAGTATCCTAATCACCTGTTTTTAATACGGCCCAGAAAGAATCTAGATACAATGTTTGAATTACCACCGTACATTTCCCGAGACTATACATAAACAAACTATTTATGTTAATCCTAATGCAGTTAAGAGTAAAAGGTCACATTGTCTATTACAGGTGTCCACTAGTAATTATTTGTACTTACTTATTACAATTGCCTGTTAATTACTCACTCACTGTAAGTGGACGGTTTAATGGAAACCCTAACTAATGATAAAGCAGCTAACAAACAGAGTTTATTGCAGAGGATAAATGTGAAGTATCACAGATACATAAAATAATTTACGATATTGCAGGACGTCGAGAAATAACCTGGAAATGACCATTTGAATTCGTCAAAAATTAATGACGAGGGGCGCGATGCACAACCTCCCGCTCAGGCTCACGTTCTCTTTCCCGCTCACGACTTCTTTCAGGCTCTCCCCGACTTGAACGCTCTCTTTCCCTCTCGCTACGGTCACGCTCACGATACCGATCATCATAATATCTACTGCTTCTGCAAAAATCCCAAAATGTCAATCCTTTCCTGTTATTGTTTATCGCTAACACAAAACCACTCTGAATCTAAATAATCTAATAATAGCGTCTATATAGCTATTCAGTCTGAGTCTGACGGAAGTCTCAATTTGAGATCTAATGGTAGAAAATGAATTCAACTTACCCCTCTTCCCGATTTCGTTCTCTATACTCTCGTTCCCTACTCCTTGAACGTTCACGTGGGTATTCATAGTAACGGTCTCTACTCCTATCTCGGTATTCCCTTTCTCGGCTACGGGAGCGTTCGCGACGACTGCGGCGATGAGCGCGCTCCCTTTCTCGGGACCGAGAACGCTCTGTAACAATATTCGTATTAAAATCTGGCGTCGCCATTATATATATAAAACCCTTTACGCCAAGTCTCCTGACAGTGTCTCATATTAAGTCTCACCCTCACCTCTTCTTCCATAACTTTTAGCCTCAATACCATGTAAAGTGTCTTGAAGGGAACTTATCAAAATTTTACAACGATCATCTTGGGCAACTTTGGATTGCTTGATCAAGGAAATAGCTGTCACCAATGTCTCTATCGCACTGGCAAACTCTCCTGCAAATCCAGATTTTCAATGCAATTAGAGTAATTACAGTTTTTGAATATTCAAATTATTATGAGTTATGCATATGAGTGAAAATATAAGAGATCACGCAGGCTGGGAACCGATTGTAACAGACGAAGTTGACAATTTCAGCATCTACTCTACTTTAGAATACGAGAAAACTAATTTCTCGAATTTTTTTAAAAATCCGCTGTTTTTGAGTTATGGCGGTTTTTACCCAAAAGCTTTACATGGGAGTAATTTCTTAACCACTGAACCGATTTTGACGAAATCAGTGCCAAAATGATCGCATGGCTGTTCTCTACATGGGGTATTCAAATCATTTTTCAAAAATCCAAAATTTTGAAAAATTTCGAAAAAACTTCGAAAAATGTTATAATGAGTTGAAGACGACATAGAAACATTTTTAACTGCATTACAAGTCTTCATAAACTCGATGCACTATAAATTTCGAATCAAAATCATTTTTCGAAGTTTTTTCGAAATTTTTCAAAATTTTGGATTTTTGAAAAATGTTTTGAATACCCCATGTAGAGAACAGCCATGCGATCATTTTGGCACTGGTTTCGTCAAAATCGGTTCAGTAGTTAAGAAATTACTCCCATGTAAAGTTTTTGGGTAAAAACCGCCATAACTCAAAAACAACGGATTTTTAAAAAAATTCGAAAAATTAGTTTTCTCGTATTCTAAAGTAGAGTAGATGCTGAAATTGTCAACTTCGTCTGTTACAATCGGTTCCCAGCCTGCGTGATCTCTTATATTTTCACTCATATATAATTACCTGCAGCAGCATCAGAAACTGCTCTTGAAATAGCTGAGCTGGATACAGTTCTGTTTCTACTCATGACTTCCTCAAACTCTGCTTCACTCATCGTTGGTGGTTCCCTGTGGTCAATCGGAGGGGCGTATTGTCCTGCGGGCTGTAATATTTTATAATTAAACGCATTAGAATTAAATTATAATAAAATGTCACAATTGTGTATTAAAAATTGTAAGTAGTAAAGCTTACTCTCGCCACTGGTGACGTCGTGTACGTTGGCGGAGGACCCTGGGGTGGACCTGGTGGGCCGGGTGGGTTGAAGAAAGCAGGATTCATATGAGGAGCTGGAGCACCTGGAGGAGGGGGTCCGGTCATTATTTGTGGTGCGACTACCGTACACATCAAAACACATTTTATATTTTTCAATGTAAAAGTAGCTACTCTAACTAAAGTAATAGTAAAAGCGCCTAATAGTACTTTTAAGCCTACTGACAGGGTAAACAGATGCGCACAATCACATTTGGCTTAGAGTATGTGTACTTATAACATAGTTCTTGTTTCTTTACCATTTGCTCTGCTCTGCTACATGGAAAAATTCATCTTACTCCACAACACAATTTGATCAATTTGCAAAGCTTTTAAATAATTTCCTACAGGAACTGCAAAAGTGCTTAGATTTCCTGTAGCAAATCATTGGTTGTAAATAGGATTTGTTGAGAGCATAATACTATGTAGCCATCCAGGGATAAACAATAACCATAGCACACAAAGTACACATAATATCATTATATACATACGAACAACGAGAATTCTACTAGAAAGTAATGCAAGACGGAAAAGAAAGGCGACGAGCTCCCTACTCCTACCTCCCCTTAGACTGGCCAGTGACCGGAATATTTTAGAACGACTAAACTACCTTGTGGGCCCCGAACCGGAGGTCCAGGCATTGGACCAGGTGGTGGAATTGGAGCCTGCCCGTGAGGGGGATAGGAGTTCACTGCACATAGAATGAAAGTTAAACAACATCACATAACACACATTTATAAATATAAAATATCAATAAATTGAAAGCCATTGAGATGAGACTAGAGTCCGCTCTCTCTCTGTCTGGGTATTGTAAGACTGCAGTAGAAGCCCCTAATGACCCAACCAACAACGACATTGATCTAATTACACGAAGCCTTACTTGGCGGACGAGGAGACCATTCCTGTCGGGGAGGAGGACCCCTAGTGTCCATCATGGGTCCTGGCATAGGCCCACGGGGCATTCCCTGAGGTCCTGGTTGTCCCTGTAAATAGGAATTCTATGGAAGTGCATAAATAATTACATTAATACATTCTTAGCCAAGAAAGATAAAAAAGAAAGGCAAATGAATATACCATCGGTACTCCAGGTGGAGGTCTCTGTGGAGGCCCTGGAGGTGGGGGTAACTGAGATTGCGGACCCATGGGGCGGTGCTGAGGACTGAAATTACCAGATCCAGGAGGTCCTTGCTGATTAGGAGGACCCATGTTACGGTGTGGGGGAGGTCCCATTCCTGGAGGTCCCATTCCTCTCGGACCTCGGATGGGGCCCATCATCATTCTGGGAGAAAATCCCATGCCCATCCCCATTTGTGGCCCCATACCCATCGGTCCTCCTCGGGGACCTCCCATCATATTCATATTTCCTTGATTACCTTGCCCCGGAGTAGGCCTTGTCTTTGACTGAGCTTCAAACTAACAGAAAAGGCCGAATTTGTACATTGAATTGTCAAAGTTACAGAAGACTTTAAACACTAACCTGATTTAAAGCTTGTTTCGTGGGAGGAGATACGATTGGTAGCTGCCCGTGGATCTCTTTCTTCACGAATTTGTCGTTTATTAACTTGAGAGAAGAATCAGATCCAACTGTAAGTACGCAGTACCCTTTAGACTGACCATTCGCCCTGTTTTCGTAGAATTTGACTTCAACAAAATCGTGGACTCCTATATCTGCTAACGTCTCTTGTATATCTCTGTCTGATGTCCACTGCAATTTATCCCACCATTTAGGATTTTTAGTGTCTCAGCTTAATGAATCAATAAAATACATTATATACAACTTAATAGTAGACAAAAGCACTCACCCAAGTCAAGTTTCCAATGTACACTTGATGTTTACGAAGTGGAGTGATTGATTCTCTGTCTCCTCTATCTCGCTCTCTGTCTCTGTCCCTGTCTCTGTCCAAAGGGGCCCCAATTTTAGCAACTGTACCAATATTATTGGAATTTGGTGTCGTGGGGCTTTCTGAAGCGGACGGACCATCCCCACTTTCTGACTCTCGTCTCCCCGAATTAGTAATTACGTCGTCATATAAATCAACACCGTCGGCTGCGAAATCGTCCTAAAATAACGAATTGTATCAAGTAAAAGGCTTGTGGATCTAAAATCTACACTTGTATATAATTGCAAAGTTTGTTTTGAGACTTTGAGACAGAAGATTGTAAATGATAGCTATGGTTTTTAGAAGTTGTTTATTGTTAGTTTAAGTTTAGTCTCGAATTCTTTACTTACGGCATTGAAGTCTTGTTCGATGTCGTCGGCATATAAATCAATATCCACTCCTTCTGCCGTCATTTCAGGTTGTCAACAAGGTTATCACTCTGTGGTTGGCAACTTTTATTTATATAATTATTTTAATTATAAATAAAATGTAAGTAAAACAGTAATTGGAACTCAAAAAAAAGGGGACGAGAGCCGAGAAAATGATGAGTCTATGCGGTTAGCTGTAGAGAAGTGAGTACTCAAACCTATTGAAAAATGGTCTCCCGTTCGCTTAAAGACGCGCTTGTTCACTTTATATTTACATGATCTATGCATGATACTCTATGTGGACTAGGAAATGTATGGAGTACTAGACTACAAACTGCACCAAAAAGTATGCCTATGAGTAAAACCTGAAAAAAGGTATAGGCAGTGAGCACTGAGTACTATTGTACTATACAGTGTATTTAGTACTTCTATATAATATACTCCTGTGTATAATAATAGAAAAAGGTACTGAATAACCACTACCATATGTAGCGATTGCTACTTTATGTGCGTGTTTCTCCAAGAGTCGGCTTGTTTTAGACATCCAGAGCGGTTTTTCGTTACACAGGTTAACTTAACTTAGTGAGTTGTACTGTACGGGCCGCCCGTACGGGCTCGGGCGGGCACGGACACATGATGCAGATTTTTCACGGGCACGGGCAGGTACGGGTAAATCGAAATCCTCACGGGCGGGCATGGGTAGGCAAATTCCTGCTCCCCGTGTACCCGTAACTACTCGTAAATATATATAGTAAAAAAGTCAGAAATTTTGTCTTTCGTGTGTGCCCGGCCCGTGGCCGTAGGGGTACGGGCGGGCACGGACTCATACATCAGATTTTTCACGGGTAGGCACTGGCATACATCACAGATTTTTCACGGGCACAAGCTAAGAGGGCATAGGCCAATCAAAGATGTTCAAGGGCAAGCACGGGCAAATCAGAATGCTCACGGGCCGGCATGGGCTCATTCTGCCCGTGCAACTTTTCTAACTTAATTCACGCTACCTTAAGTTCAGCCACTTAACATATTTATTACCTAATTACATTGTCTCCGTTGCCCATTTTGCCCCCACGTGTTGCTTCTAGCCGATAGTCTACCCACATAATAAATACTATTATATATTAATATCTGTAACCTAGCCTACAGTGTGCAAGAAAATTTTTTAAACATGTAGACCTTCTCATGGGTACAAAAATATTGACATATTATAGAATTATTCAATTCAATGTTTACGTTTATAGTCATGATCATGAATCATGATGTGCACATATGTGTTTATTCAACAATTCTATATACTACCACGTCGCACAACAGTGTATTTGTAATTCAGCAGTAGCAGTAGTACTGTATCCAATACCCGTGATTATGCTGGATGCCCCTCTTTCAAAATTGAGTCACGTGTGTCGGGGGCTTCTATATAGTCTCTATATTATAACCACCAGGCAGTCACCTATCACATTCTTTACAAAATTGGGGTCTTGGTCAAGCTTTTGCAGACATTGAGAATTGAGCATCACTCTTCATTGTGGGTCACTTTTCAGAGAAGGGGTTGGTGTTCCTTTCATTTGAAGACAATTGATTTTTACACTAAATCGCACGGTCTTTCCATTGCCGTTGATCTCTTTCTCCTACTCCTAAAATTTCAAACACCATTTAAGATCAAAGGTGCTCAAAGTCATTTACAAATGGAGATTTTTAACATTTTTCGTCCACCCAACGTTTTGCACATTTAAATTTTTTTGTAAACAATAATATTCGGCTAATTTTTAAGTAATTTTTAGTCTTTCGACTGGTATATGCCGCATTTAAATATCTTAAACCGTGCAAAAGTTATTCAGGGTCAAAGTGTATGTCATTCATCTTTGGCCACCCTGTATGTATTGATCTATGTTGTGTGGCAGCGAGAAGAAATATGCATATTGCATAAAAAGATTTACTGCACTCTGAGTTATAGCATAATTTGAAATTCAACCAAAATGTTATGCCTATATTGATCTTTCGACATTCAATATCCGATACTCATGATTATTAATGTTTTCAATAATGTACCCCATTGCATACCTCCATGTACTAAATTTAGCACCTACCTTTCGAAATTGATTAATGCTGGAGATTACTAGTAAATAATATGCCCCACCAGCAGCATCATTATTCATTACATGGGTAGTCCACCCATGGACTCGTGATTGGACAGTGGGTATTTCTTCTTGAGACATTCAGCATTCCTATACTTGGATTTGTACACTTGCATGGTTTTATCTGAGGTACTAGGGTATCTAACCTAAGGTGACTGTGCATATTATAACTTAGAATATATTTTAGTTGACATCTTGAATTTTTTCGATAGTAATTTTGACTTTTGAAGAAATGAAATTTTGAAGTGGCCGCTTTTATATTGGTTCAAGATTCAATGTATTTATGTCTTTTCGATAAAATATTCCAAGTTCTGACAACATCCTAAAATGTTGCCACCTTTGCATGTTGCCACAATGTGCCAGTGTTCTGACTTTAGGCGCGATGAATATCGTTTCTCCCGTTGCCTCTAGTTTAGCCACTTAATCTTACCCTGATATATGGTCTCCGTCCGTTGCCCAGACGTAATAAAAGGCAGTGGAACGGTGGTTTTATCTCAATGCTCTAAAAACGAAGAACTGCGGTGGAAAAATATGCCCAATTTTATATCTGTAAATATTGACAAGTAAACTTAAACTTGTGTTGATTTTTATTACGTATGGGGAAACGGGTCAACCGACGCTATAATATTAAGGTAATAGAATAAATAGGTGACGAAGGCGCCATAATCACTGTATCACTATCACTATCACTACTAAAGATAATCGTCTTGTTCGAGTGGCGCGGAGAATTTCGGTATGTCGGTATGTATCATTGTATGTCAGTATGTATGTACTATCGTACACCAAATAAATGTTTTCAATAATATACCCCAACGCATACCCCCATTTACTAAACATAACACATGAAGGTATGCGTTGGGGTACGTTATTGAAAACGTTAACACGCGTTCTGTGTGCAGTTCCTTTCTCGCTTTCATCCCAACTAAATCTACGGTCTGTTCAATGCTGTGAGATGTGATTGGTGAGGTTTTTGTTCTTTTAGGTGCTTTCAGGCATTTAATCTTTTATACTATACATAAACATAATCTTTTAAACAAAGTGGGACATGCGCATGGAATTCTTTCACCATTCTGGTATTAAGGTTTGTATATTTGTCCGTAATATTTTGTAATTAATGAGTAAGGGTAATATTTTGCAATTAATGAGCAAAGACTAGACTTAGACTATCAGTACTGAGTCCAATCGTTCGGGCCAATGCGCAGTCGCTAGAAATTTACTGATTTAAACATTTTCTAGCCCACTTTGTGTGCTAGGATTCAGCTAGTGTTTTCATATTTTGATTCGATTGTGTTTCTTGATGACAATGTAAATTAATGTTTTCAATAACGTACCCCAACGCATACCTTCATGTGTTATATTTAGTACATGGAGGTATGCGTTGGGGTACATTATTGAAAACAGTAATGGGAAAACTGAAACTACTTCCAAATTTTGTGTTTTTATATACCAACTGTTATTGGCACCCATCAATCATCACTGTTATCAGCAAGGACTCACCGGTAAATTGAATTTAGAAAAGTGAAGTGGTAATGGATCAAATTCAATTTCAATAAATGAAATGAGCCTTTACCTCCACATTCAACATTAAATCTCCAAATAGAAAATTGGGAAAAAATGCCTCCGAACACATTTCCAATAAAAGTCGCCTCCAAAAATGCTCCCAAGATGACCAACGACTTTCTAGGATCCAGCCGGCAGTACTTATCTCTTTATAAATATCGTTATTTTATATATCAGCGCTAAGATCAGAAAAGAGGCAAAAATAGTGATGGGTGGCTAAGTGGTTAACAGTTCCGTTTGATATATATAAAGAAAATTAGACGATTCGCCTTTGCTCATCATACAATTTGGTCCACATACTCACTAGCTTTATTTATAACAGGGCATGGGCCCTGTGACCGGCTAGTAATAAAAATATTTATCCTATGTCATGTCGCATGCACAGAATTTTATTATACTACCTATAGCATATAGACTAGAAGCACGGAGCGAGCCAGGCGAGTGGTTAATTGCCACTTGCCTGGCCACAGCGCCCCTTGACTGACGTTGGGAGTGCGAACTAAACAGTAAAACACTACAGCTTGCACGTCGCTCATCATCATGATTGGTGTGTTTGTATTTTCTTGCCTCGAGGCTGACGATTTCACTCAAAGTTCGCCACCCAAGCTGCTAGCTAAACTGTACAGTATGTTGGACAAGGCCTAAAGCAGAAGACAGAGGCTATGGTCGCATTCGCATGTATCCATGTCTCTTGGACTTTGCGGCTTTCTGTTGCAATGCGCAAGCGTGTATGCATAACAATAGGCCCACCACGGGTTAAAAGTATTTTGAAATTAACCATATACGCATGATTATGCCTATCCTTCGAAATGGAGTCACTTATGCTGGGGGTTACTAGTAAGGTATTAAAATTAATTGCTAACATAGAATATACAGAAGGCGCTATAGCTTCGCTTTTCGACATAGAACTCCGACTTTTGCTTGGTTGCTAAATTAGAGGCAACGGGGGAGGAGTCAACGGTGGTAACGACATTCCACTGCTCAGGCATCGAAAATCTCGTAAGAACCTTATTGAAACCTGGTTGCTGTGGTTGGTTGCCTTCGCCCCGCCCCTAAATAGACCGAGCATAGGTATTCTCACGCAATATAATGCCACGCCCCCTAAGTGGGCGTGGCTTATGGGCGGAGCTAAAGTGTGAAAATTAGAAAGTGGGCGGGGCACGTAACAAAGAAAAATTAAACTATTTCGATGACTTCACTGCATAAATTCAGCCCTCTACAGCGTTTTAAATCCAATGGACGCCTTTGTTACAGCGTTCTACAACGGTTAATTTCATTTTGCGCCATTGCAACATGTTCAATGTAGTTCAAAAGCCAACACGAGCATTTCCCATCGGCAAAATATTCTGTCTACTGAGCTTGAGCGATTGAGTGTGCCGATATTCAAATCCCAATGTTTAGAAGTATAAGTTGTGATAAATGTTGTGGTGGTTTTATCATGTGGAGTTAGCAAATAATACCAACTCATTCCAATCGACGTTAACTTTAATTGTAAGTCAAACAAGAGCACCCATAAAATTCCATGTGGAGGATATTTTAACTCGTAGCATTTGACTTTCAGGCGTGACATGAGTACGTTACACGTTAACCAAGACGACTTTTATAGCACAAACGATTCAGAAGCGGAGGCTCGAACGCCATCGACCCATCGGCAGATGATGGTCCGTCCTATCAATCAGATTGCACAACAATCCCGTGCGGAAGCGGATTCCTCTACGGTCACTACCAATGATAACATTCTCCCTGAAGGGGCCCCTGGAATCTCGGAAGATAATGAGGCTGAGGCTGACGCCTTACAATATGAAAACAACTCGAATGCGTTACCAATCTTGGAAGAGCCGATGGAAGAGGAAGAGGCTTCGGGAAGTAATATTCTAGACAACGACGATGCCGTCAGGTAGTTTGACATTTCATTATTACTTTAGTAGGTCTCTAATTTATCAAGACATTCTTGGCCGATTAATTAGTTGTATATGTGAATATGGCACATGCTAACATAATTGTTTTATTCACTTAGTTTGCCTGAAGACGATGTACAGGATGTGAACGCAGCGTATGCCTATTTGACCCGGGATGAATATTCCTCAGAAAGATTTAAAATTAAAGTGTCGGGACTTCCATCTCACTTTGCATGTTCGGTAAGGTAGTATTTTCATTGTCCTAAGCGTGTAAACTAGATTTTTATAATATTTAGGCATAATATTTATGATAATAGTTAGGGAGTAGGTCATTTTGGGGCATTATTTACACATGGCACATTGTTATTATTGTTTTGGCTTTGTGTACTACTTCGGGCTCTGGTAGTTGCAAAAAAGATCTATTTCACCACACCTTTTAAAATGCTCCTGCTCCTAGGGCTACATATCCCAGTTATCTCAGCTCTAGTAATTATACTTGTTTTAATGAGCAGGTTCTAAAGCATACACAATCCCTTGCGGAGAAAGAAGTGTACATTGTGCGTAAAAGAGTGCACAGATTAAAAATAAATACAGTTGAGTTGGTAAGTCTTCTGTCAATCTGCCATCCCTATATTTTATAATGAGATCTCTCATTCCTTAAAGTTTTGCGAATTCTGACACATTTTTGACAATTTTGAGTTTATTTGTTTAAGTTTGTTGCAACGGTCCATACGTACTAGTAATTTCTGTACGGTTGGAGGAAACGCCAAAAGGAGATAAAATTGAAACGGTTAACTATGATATCTATTTTCGGGAGTTTATAATGTTTGTATAATTTTAGCACCTTAAAAAGTTGTTCAACGATAAATTGCATCTAAGCGCACGAAAAATGAAACCACTGCCCAATGGAGGCTGTGTTTATGTGACTTTCCGATCTGAAGAAGAGAGAGCGAAAGCCATGAAAACTATTAATGGTTATATGTGGAAAAGACATATCCTAAAAGCTGAGGTAAGAAAATTTTATTGTCAGGCTCTTGAACAGGAACAGATCGCGAGCTGGAATCTGTAAACAATTTCACCCGAGGTCATCCAATTCTGAACTCCAAGTCCACTCTCCACTGTCAACAATCAAGCACTGCATCACTCCATTCTCCACGGCGTACTATCTACCATTGTCCCTAGAATAAGTTGATAATGAATTACGTTATTTTTATCATAGGTCATCATAATATCCCTCTCTTTCTGGTGTACCTATTGACAAAAACACACGACAGCAACAAAGGGTAAATTCGGTAGTGAAGCCATGCAATATCTACTTCCTATAAATACCCAGTATGAGTAATAATAATGTAGCTGTTGTAGAATTGAAATCAGTTTAATAGCCAAAAACTTTGAATAGTCGATATCTGTATTACCTTGGACATCTAGTGTATCTGCAGGTTTTAAGTGAATTTGATGGCGGGATCCTTCGTATCATGAAGATATTCATCACTAAACACAGTACATCACTAAATACAGTGATGAATATCTTCATGATACGAAGGATCCCGCCATCAAATTCACTTAAAACCTGCAGAAACACTAGATGTCCAAGGTAATACAGATTTCGACTATTAAATGTTTTAGGTTAAATTATATTTGTAGTATCTAATTACTACAATTACTCATTAAACAGGTAGTTAAAAGGCAGATATTGAGTGTTGATATTCTGTCACAGTGCTCACGCTCAGTGCTCGTGCTCACATACAGTATTGACAGAATTTAAAATCCCCCACTCAGGGCTTTGCTGTCGGATATATCTTTTGGTGACTGTCGGGTTTCGTATGTCACCTACCGGTGCTGATGGCTAATGATTTAAATCGTAATTGTAATGTTGCGACGATTGGGTGTTTTAATTTGCAGATTTCGAATGGCAGGCCTTACCTTTATTGGTCAATCAAATAGCAGTTTTATAAATAGCAGAGTTGCAGTTTTTTTCAAAATAAACTTCGGAAGATTGGCTTGGACACTGATAATTGTTTCAATTCAAAAATGTATGACAGTTAAAAATAATATAATGAACTGGAGAAAATTTTTGAGATAAGCTAAAAAAAATGGAACTAATCTTCTGTTAAGCTGTTTCAAAAATTAAATTAATGAATGTTTTGATTTTCTAAGCTTATCAGGCGTTTCGCTGAAAAAATTGCATTCTAAACTTTTGTAGGATAGGTACATGCACTATGATGGTAAATTTATGTTCGATTGAAAAATGTAGCCAGCGAAACCGGCTCAAGACCCTCTAGTCCTCAGACGATCCCAACAAAATCCAATTGGGGAAGGTGGCGACGCTGGTGAACTGCTAGATATCGCTGAATTAATTCTCAAAGCCACAGCACCGTGGTCCAAAATCCCATACGAAACACAGGTAAAACTTTGTTTAGCTCTTTATTTTTCCCGGTTGAGAATCCCGCCAACGTAAATTACCTACATGAGAAATATTTTTACAGCTGGACCGAAAAATGACTTCTGTTGCAGACTTCGTGAAACTCCTTTATAAAGGAATTACGAATGTTAATGCCCAGATTAAGCTGGATGCTAACTATCCGATTGAAAATATTCATGCGTCCCCTGTACACCGAGGATATCGCAACAAATGCGAGTTCACAATTGGTAAGCAATATTATTTCTTATTTTAGTCTTGTTATCATCTCATAATTGTTTATATTTTTTAACTGTAATTTTTGAACGTAGGAATGAACCCCGAGACAAATAAAAAAACAGTTGGCTTTCGGGCCACAAGTTATAAGATGGGATCAACGGCTATTGGCCCAGTTGACGATTTGCCACATCTGCCACAAATCATGATTGATGTAGTAAATGGATTTCAAGATTTCATTCGCCACCCTGCTGAACCCGACTGGGATCCTTACAATCCCGAAACCCATAAAGGTCTATGGCGACAACTGACTGTCCGTGTATCACGATCGGGGGAAGTATTGTTACTTCTTCTCGTTAACGGAAAGGTAATATGTTGTAATTATTATGAAAAGGTTAAGTCTTACTAGGTAATGAATATGGGTAACGATTTTCTACTATATTAACAGATTGAAGATTATGAATGTCTGAAAACTTCTATCAAGAATTACTACGAAGGGAATCAAGTAGTTTCTACATTTTTGATCAAAGTGGCAGAATCCGCAGGAGAAACTGAAAGAAACAAGCCCGAAATAATATTCGGAAGCGGCTATATCACTGAAGAACTAATGGGATTAAAGTTCAGAGTATCAGCGGAGGCCTTCTTCCAAGTAAACACTCCGGCAGCAGAGGTAATGAAACAAAACATAATTTTTATTAGACTAAAAAGTGTTTATTTATGACGGGAATGAATTTTTAGGTTCTCTATGCCACAATTAAATCTGTGGTTGGCATTGATTCGAGAACTACTGTTTTGGACGTCTGCTGTGGAACTGGTACGATTGGTTTGTGTCTGGCAAAAGATTCTTCTCAAGTCATTGGGATAGAAATGAACGAAGATGCTGTGCGTGACGCCAAAGAAAATGCAGCTCTGAATGGCCTTCAAAATAAATGTCGCTTTTACGCGAGCAAAGCTGAAAATGTTTTGGAGGCTATATTTGGCATGACTTCATTCGACAAGGTGGTAGCTATTGTTGATCCCCCACGTGCTGGCCTACATAATAAAGTTATCCATAGTTTACGTAGGAGTGAAAAATTTGACAAGATAGTTTATGTTTCCTGTGATCCAAAGGCAGCCATGAAAAATTTTATAGATCTTTGCCGTCCAGTCTCAAAGAACTATAAGGGGAAACCATTTATCCCAACCAAGTTCATCCCTGTTGACCTATTTCCTGATTCTCCTAAATGTGAGTTAATTATTGTATTTGAAAGGGTCAAAGATCATCCAACTTCCGTGAACAGCGAATGACTTTCATTTTCAACGTGGGGTACAATAAAATTGACTTATGAACTTTAAATTATCTGAGTTAACAACAATTACTGCTAAGTTTTGTTTTAACAAAACTTAGTGTTTGTGTGTATGTCTTAATATTACTACAATGAGGTTCAGATTGAAATATCGTAACATTGTTTATGCATACTTCTACCACTACACTGCGAATGCAGTGCATTTCCAAATATACTTAATGTCGTTTTAAAAATAAAGACGTTGTTTTCTATAAATTATATTGTGCCAGTTGTTTAAATCTTCATTTTATTTCATGTACCCCTTTTATAATATTTGATAGTGTTTCTTTGCATTAATCTTACTTGCATTTGGCACTTAAGTAACCCTTTTGCAAAAGCCTAGGCAAATGTCATTTGTCATTATTGGTTTATGGAAAAATGTAATATTATGAAATAATTGCTGTCTGTATCTAACACGAATCAATCTTACGATGCTATTAAATTGGTTTATGTAATATAGTGTTATGCTCTCCTACTCTGGCAGCTGTGACTGCTATGCGAGAATTGTCTATGGTGACCTAATTAATATTTTTGTTAATTTGTCAAATCCAAAAGAACCTAAGAAATGAGATTGGCAAAATAACCAATTTACTAATTATTCAGTGTGATGTAGAAATTATTTCCAATTTTTATGGATGGGCAGGTTTCGACCAAATTGTAGGTTCCTGTGTATAATTAAATGCAAAAGTTCATTTGTGCATTTTCATTATCCTGCATTTTTACTACCACAGCTACAGAAATGAAAGGTTTGAAAGTTTTTGAGAATAATAACTATTGTATTTTCATTGTAACACAAATCTATTTACTAATTAATACATTGCTTTGTTGCCCCAATGACAAATATTGTTTGCTCTATTGAAGTGGTTAAGTATGTTAGGAATCCTATATTCTTCCATGTATTAGAAAGGATGAGTATAAAGAGATAGAACTTGTCTGCGTGAAATAAACTACATGTCAAAAAAAGGGGAAGCATAATAATAATACTGACCATTAGCTTTTACGATTAAGAATTTTCTCTCAGATAATACAATGTAGAGAAATTTAATACGTTGTATTGCAATTTAATTTGCACTCTTGTGTTGTATCCAAATTCTACTTTAGTATCTGTACTAACCTATATATGGAGAAAATAGCCCACTAGCACATGGTAAATATTTATAGTACTCAACAAGAAAAGAAGGTCACAAGTGCAATTGTCTATAACAATATTCAGCCTATTAGGTGCTTGTTTATAGAGCACATAATCCTTAATATGGATGAAATTCATTGTCAATGGATAAGTAAATATTGGCAAACAGATACTATAAATGTTTGTTGGTACAGATATACAAGGAGCAGAAATGGAAATGCACTTTCTACGATAGTATAAATGTATTAAATGCTAAGAATACATGAAAATTCATTAAGTGTATTTCTATGTTATCGACAAGCATTAAAGAATGTGGTACTCTAAATAGAAATAGTACTCATAATATACACACAAGGTAAGGTGCAACTTGATAAACTTGCTGAAACATAAATGGCATCATGACTATAATATAAACGTATCGGAATTCTTGTATTGTATAATAATAATGGCCTTTTAATTTCCACTATTGGTTAGGTTAGGTAACCTAGATGTGTAAGTATAGATGGACATTAATGTGGAGCATATCTATGCTGCCTGTCAGTAGAAACAGATAAAGTATCCAAAGAAAGTAAAAAAGTAAGTAATCCTGGTGGACTTGAATGGAAGGAAGAATAGCTCTAATAGCTGTATATGCCTATTAGGCAATAAAAAGGCCTAAAATGATTTGAGTAGGTATTGTATATTTGATGATGCGCCATGCTATGAGATACTTATTATTATTGACGGAGGTCTTGAAACTTTCGATAAAACGTGAAATGTGATGAGAGCTGTCATGCATGGAGATATAATGATCATGACGATATTAAGTGACACAGAAGTCTATTTAAATTGTTTAGGAGGATATTGACTAGTGTAGGCGAGTAATTTTAGCTTATTGTTCACAGCGGAGAAAGCCGACTTACTTACTGTAAGTGGAGACAGTCGCACTGTCAGAATTATATATGCCGTAATATTCCAGGATAAGCAAATCAAATGTGCTTTCAACTTCAAATCCTGACATGCAAATGACTTGACATTGACAAAACGTATTACTTATTTTGCATTATTACGATTGGCTTCAGAGTGCGAGAAAAGAATAAGCACTTCTATGTCCATTTCGTCCATTTAGATTGCTTTCTACCTTATGTATGTATCTAATCAGAAATATCGTGATTGTCGTAATCGCAGTCCCTTGCCTTAATATTTCTCCGTTTATTTTCTACCGTTTCATCCCGTTCCACAGTTTTAATATTGCATCCTTTCACTACCTTAAAACAATCTCTATTAGTAATTCTCGTGGCTTTTCTTAAGACAGAATATTATTTGGGGTCGAGTTTTTAGCCCTGTAGAGATAAAAGTACCCCTTTTCGATATGATTTTATTGGCTTCATTTATCTGATGAGACTGCTTTGCACTAAAACTAAAAAATACTACCATAATGATCTGTTAACTCATATTCTAGCTAATTATACATATTTTTGCTTATTGTTGATGCTTATTTCTTGAATTAAGCTCGTCCACAGACGATCGCCGCAGGTCTACCCTTGAATAGTTGAGGGTTAATTATTTAGTCAAACGAATTAATAAAATATTCAAAGTAGTAATAAATGGCGTAACCTCTTGGGGGTAATATCCAAAAAAATATTTTAGAAACCTGAAAAATTGCTAATCACAACAGTGCAGTTTATGCCATTTTATTGGAGTAAGGGAATGTATGGCTTCTGTTGCACCTGACCACTTTCTATTGTGTTTCCACTTATCTATTTAGTAGTCATTACCAAATGAGTCATTAAGATCAGGGCTAAGATTATGGATTTATTTAGTATTCTTCAGCCGGTTGTCATTGCCAGGAATAAAGGTACATCATCATCATTATAATAATAGCTGCACAAATGTCCTTTATCATCAACTTACGACTTTCAAATTTTTACTGCATAGGCTGATCATAGTCAGAACCCCAAATTTCGAGTTTCAAAACGATATCTTTCATAGAAATCGTTTTATGATTTTTTGAATTTCGAATTTTAACATTGAAGGAGTGGGAGAAAACGCTCCTATCTGTCACGCTTTGTCCAGATACTCCTCCTACAGTTTTCATCCGATCTTTACCAAACTTTTTTCTGACCTACTCGACTTAATAAAGAAGACGGTAGCGACTCCAGTTTTTTATTTTTTAGTAGAAAATATTTTGCCAGTGAATTTCGAAAATTTGACCAAGTCCTACTCTTTAAGCAGGCAGGCCTCCGCCATGTAAAGAGATTAGTGTCCCTTTCACCTCGAACGGGGCGACCGCAGCGGAGTCAAACTATTAATAGTAAGGCAAGGTTTATTTAGTCAGTATTATTTGGTTGTGGATTGTATAGGTTGACTTGACTTGACATAGGATTGGTTAATAATTGTAACGGGGTAGGTAGAAAATAAATAGAAACAACGAGGACGA
The DNA here is from genome assembly GCA_020055645.1 of Tomocerus qinae. Taxonomy (NCBI): domain Eukaryota; kingdom Metazoa; phylum Arthropoda; class Collembola; order Entomobryomorpha; family Tomoceridae; genus Tomocerus; species Tomocerus qinae. The sequence goes on from CM034548.1 coordinate 33,355,095, forward strand.
TTAAAATAATGATAGTTAATTAAAATAATAGAGCTACTTAAAATGAAGAGGTGAAAATGACGTGAATATTTAAGATGACAGGAATATTTAAAATAAAGAAATTATTTAAAATGGCGAGAATTTTTAAAATGACGAAATTTTTAAAAATGACGTTTATAGATTTAAAACAACGGGGTTATTCAAAATGAAGGGATGATTCTAAACGACAAAATTATTTAAAACAACGGGGTTATTTAAAATGATATCTATTTAAAATGTGGGGTCATTTACAATGACACTTATTTAAAATGTGGGGTAATTTGCCATGACGTCTATTTAAAATCACGGGGTCATTTAAATGACGTCTATTTAAAATCACGGGATCATTTAAATGACGTCTATTTAAAATCACGGGGTCATTTAAATGACGTCTATTTAAAATCACGGGGTCATTTAAATGACGTCTATTTAAAATCACGGGGTAATTTAAATGACGTCTATTTAAAATCACGGGGTCATTTAAATGACGTCTATTTAAAATCGCGGGGTCATTTAAATGACGTCTATTTAAAATGACGGGGTCATTTACAATGTCGTCTATTTAAAATCACGGGGTCATTTACAATGACGTCTATTTAAAATAAATGGCGGGGTCATTTACAATGACGTCTGTTTAAAATCACGGGGTCATTTAAATGACGTCTATTTAAAATGACGGGGTCATTTACAATGACGTCTATTTAAAACCACGGGGTCATTTACAATGACGTCTATTTAAAATCACGGGGTCATTTAAATGACGTCTATTTAAAATCACGGGGTAATTTAAATGACGTCTATTTAAAATCACGGGGTCATTTACAATGACGTCTATTTAAAATCACGGGGTCATTTACAATGACGTCTATTTTAAATGGCGGGGTCATTTGCAATGACGTCTATTTAAAATCACGGGGTCATTTACAATGACGTCTATTTAAAATCACAGGGTCATTTACAATGACGTCTATTTAAAATGACGGGGTCATTGGTAATGACGTCTATTTAAAATCACGGGGTCATTTACAATGACGTCTATTTGAAATCACGGGGTCATTTACAATGACGTCTGTTTAAATTAAATGGCGGGGTCATTTACAATGACGTCTATTTAAAATGACGGGGTCATTGGCAATGACGTCTATTTAAAATGACGGGGTCATTTGCAATGACGTCTATTTTAAATGGCGGGGTCATTTGCAATGACGTCTATTTTAAATGACGGGGATATTTAAAATGATAGGGTTATTTAAAATGACGTCTATTTACAATGATGGGGTTATGTAAAATGACGTCTATTTACAATGATGTGGTAATGTAAAATGACGCGGGGTGATGTAAATTGACGGGGGGATTTAAAATTATATATTATGTCCATATAATATTAATGATATAATAAAAATCAGGCGCTGAAGAAAGGACTTCAAACTTTAATTTCGCTGTTTAGTTAAATGATGCTGAATTTGGTTCACTATTATTATGTTGATTCGATAAGTATTGTATTTGGTTCCCCGTGCGTAGGATGTTGTAGCAATGCAGCAAGCAAGGCAAAGGGTTACCCATTTTTCCCGTTCGGAGAACGGGCCTATTTCTAGTACTTTTAAAATCCAAACGAAATACCATAAACCTCATACTGCACTAGACTACTTTAGAAAATAAGCCATAAAGTTGAGAAGAAAAGCCAAATAAGCTATCTAAATTCTAAACCTGGTCATCTATTTATGCATAGTTCACAATGCAATGCAGTGGATACAATTAATACAGATTAAAAAGTGATGCACGTTAATTATAATTTAATAAAATATTTATTTATAATGTTTCCACGGTAGTTAAAGCACCCAAAAGCACAATTTTCTTTCCAGTTACAATACAATTACAACATGAACAAATAGTTGATGAGCACTCTATGTTTGGTATCATCATGACTATGCCATGTATTCAAAAGGAAAGTCTGGTGTAAGAGGCGTAGTTTAATTAGTACCTACGATGGATTTAAAAATGCTAATGAATATTTGTAAAAGAATTGTCTGTTTGTAAGATAAAAGCGGATGAATAATTTGAAGAAGTGCATTTTCTACTAAACTCTATATGTTTTCGTATTTTCTCATTGCAATTTTAATCGCTTTATCCTATTTCCGAATTGTTAGTGTTTTAGTGTATGGCTTTAGCTTTGAGTAGAATCCTACGTAAATGAACGTTTTCAGAGTTTTCACTACTCATTTATTTCTATAATGGCCCTTTCGCTAGTAGGTATAATTATACAACCAGTAGCTAATGACTATGACACAATTTAGTAAACTGTAATTTTGTAGCATCCTATTGGCTATTACTATATCTATAATAACTGTGAAAGACTTTATGCCAAGGGATATAGTAATGGTATAATGTGCTTAGGAAATCTGAAATACTATAAATGATATCTGCGCAAATATTACAGGTATTCGTATGTATACCAATAGAATTTGCTAATGACAGTTTCTTTTGGCGTGTTTCATTGGTTGGGTGTTGAATTTCATAGTTTTAGTCTGATCAATAATATAATGTGTCTTCTAGTAGATAAAAGAATATTATAAATATTTTAGTGTAGTTCGACACAAATGGCCATGGTCTATTGCTCTTAAAAAGGGAGAAGACATAAAGCGAAGTTAAGACAACTTTCCAACGGTTTTTACTTCTCCTTTCCCTTCTTCACTATCCTACACAATTCTTAAGTATAAACTAACACTATAAGGCTGATTCTCGTTTCCCTTACATAATGAGACAGCAAGGTACACATACACTAGATACGTAACGATATTCCTTTCTCTTATAAACTTTTCTCTGCTTGGTGTTGGCGTGTTGGAATCTTTCTTTTCATACGTGTTAGGTCTCATTGCAACTATAACTTTTCGGCTTGAGTGTCTGTGTTAAGCCAACTCATTTTCTATCTGGTCACAGTCACACAACCCTGTGCTCTAATTCACGCAAACATTTCTTCTTAACTGCAGTTTTAAGTTTCCTGACGCTTCAAACTTTCTCTGGCTAAAAGTTCTCAACCTCAACTTTTTCTAAAGGGTATGTGTTTAAAGCTTTTGGTTTGGGAAGGAGTTTCAAAACTAATTCTGTTTTTACCTCACTTTGTTTTTGAATATATTGTTAAATAGCCTTTGTACCAAAATGTAGCTTCCTTATTGTAAGGTTCCTTTCAATTGGCTGGGGTAATGCAAAGTATTTACAAATACTTTTATTCAACTGTTGCAATTTTCATTTATCCTATACTTGTCAACGTCCTTCTATTTTTCATTAAATATGGCAAATATTATACTAGGCCTTATGCTTTTTCAATTCCAAAAAATGCAGCCAGTATGTTAGTGGATTAACCAGTTTCGAATCATTTGTTGATGTGTACTTTGTGTACTCCCAACTTTTACAGTTGGTTTACTAATAACAACAATGTGAAGTCCGTTTAATTGAATTCCGTTCTCACCTAGTATTTCTCTGGTGTCTGGAAAGCATTTCTATATTTGTATAACCAACACCTGTTCTACTGATTAAACTATATGGAGATTTTGGAGATCATTATTGAGGTTCTGGAGATGTACGAACTTGAAAAACTAAAAACGGTTGATGAGTACGAATTAAATATATTTAAAAAAAAATATATTGCATGGGTTTAGAACTTCGCTATATTTTGACATATTTCTAATATATTATAACCACAGACTGAGATAAAATAATAAATTTACCTACCTATCTATCTATATAAATTAGAACTATATAGGATATAAATTGTGTACTCTTTACTTAACAACTAACTGATGCTTATATAAATTACAATCATAAATATAAGTTGCGATATTGCCATTCTATCTTTACGAATTTGGCTGAAATACCTTCAATCGCTTTCCTCTTCTGTCTGAGTAGAAATCATTTCCCATCCATATGGGCCCATGCTCTATATTCCAAAATTTGGCACAAGCATTCATAAATCGTCTCCAAAGTCGATATTTCATAAGATTCCATGTCTCCAGTACAGAGAGACATATTCGGTAAAAGTTTTACTACATAGTTAATGTTTGAAATTTTGCTTTAACTTATCCAGGGTCATGTTGAGAAGCTTTATAATGATATAGGGATTGATTACAATTCTTCTTTTAGTTGAATTTTAGATTTAGAAGTTGCATGACTTAAAATCATGGAAGTGATTAATATATTACTGTAAAATAGATCGTCAACCAAAGTACATTCTTATTTGGTTTGGTATGTTTATTGACAATTTTGAATAACCGGTACAATAAAATTATAACAAGTTTTCTCCCATCATTTATACTTATCGTACTTCACCACACTAATTATTAATAAAAATGCAGCACAGTATTAATACATATTAGAAGGGTTCTTTCTGATCCTGGAGTAGCCGAATACGGCTTATAGGCATAATATAGGTGTGTAAGTTTAGGAGAAAGATCAGTAGCTCAACCGGTTGAAAATAGAAGATATTCTCCCGTATTCGGGAACAGTAAGCTTTCGTTACAGCAGCCTACCCTGATACATGTGCTGCTCAATGCTGAATTTGGTGAATACTCCTTGCTCATCTTTGCAAGGAGCATCCAGAGAGCAAGAAGCTAGTTCTTCTTTGCAATGAAATGATAAAACTTAGGACTGTTTCATTTTAACTCTTCATTGTATATATGTATATCGTTTCCCTATTATCATCGTAATTACACGATGTAATTCTCTGTATTGATCATATATGTAGATTTTACCCCTTATTTGAAGAAAATAGAAACCTGTGAAACAATAGTTCTCCGGTTCAAAGTAAAAGTTATATTAAGCACGTGTGGGCTTAAAGTTTACATGTACACCTGTGAATGTCGTGAGCTCATCTTGAGTCCTTTTCATTCATTCATTCTTATATTAGCATTTTAGATTTTGAAGTTGCATGGTTTAAAATCTTGGAAGTTAATAATATATTATTTTAAACTAGATTGTCAACCAAAGCACATTCTTATTTGGTTTGGTTTTGGTATGGTTTATTGACAATTTTGAATAACTGGTTACAATAAAATTATAGCAAGTTTTCTCCCGTCATTGTCAGCACACTAATTATTAATAAAAATGCAGCACAGTATTAATACAAATTGGAAGGGTTCTTTCTGATCCTGGAGTAGCCGAATACGGCTTATAGGCATATAGGTGTGTAAAGTTTACGAGAAAGATCAGTAGCTTAACGGGTTGAATACATAGAAGATACTCTCCCGTATTCGGGAACAGGAAGCTTTCGTTACAGCAGCCTACCCTGATACATTTGCTGCTCAATGCTGAATTTGGTGAATACTCCTTGCTCATCTTTGCAATGAGCATCCAGAGAGCAAGAAGCTAGTTCCTCTTTGCAATGAAATGATAAAACTTGGGATTGTTTCATTTTGACTCTTCATTCTGTATATGAATATCGTTTCCCTATTATCATCGTAATCACACGATGTAATTCTCTGTATTGATTGTAGATATAGATTTTACCCCTTATTTGAAGAAAACTGTAAAACAATAATTCTCCGGTCCAAAGTAAGTCAGTTATATTAAGCTCGTGTAGGCTTAAAGTTTACATGTACACCTGTGATTGTCCTGAGCTCATCTTGAGTCCTTTTCATTCATTCATTCTTTTATTTGCATTTTAGATTTAGAAGTTGCATGGTTTAAAATCTTGGAAGTTAATAATATATTATTTTAAACTAGATTGTCAACCTAAACTTATTTCAGCACAGTATTAATACAAGTTGTAAGAGTCTTCGTCACCCTGATCCTAGAGTAGCCGAAGAGGGCTTGTAGATATGTAAAGTTTAAGAGTAAAATCATGTACAGCTACTATTAGTAACTTAACTGGCTGTATACATAGAAGTAGAAGATGCCCTCCCGGATTCGGGAACAGGATGCATTCGCTCCAGCCCTAGCAGACTATCCTGATGCAGTTGCTGCTCAATGCTGAATTTGGAGAATGCTCCTCTTATTGTGAACCGAGTTCCTCTATAACACTCGGGATTGTTTCATTTTGATGGCTCTTCATTTTATCATTAATTTCGTTTCCCTGTGATTGCCGTAATAATTGATATAGTTCCCTTGATAGAGAAATATATTGACCTGTGAAACAATAATATTCCTTATCGAAATAATTCCAAAGTCCAAAGTAAGAGCATTAGGTGCGTGTGTCCGTGTGTGTCCGTTAAATAGTTAGTAGCAAGTTATGTACAAGTGATGGGCTTGGGCTCATCTTGAGTTCTCCGCTACTCCTCTGAATCTGAACTCAACTGAGAGGACTATCTGGTGGGAAATACTCGTCCCAATTTTATATTAATAAAAAAGTCTTTCTTTCACTTTCTAGCACCCCTAGTCATATTATGAATAACATGAAATCACAATTTGTAAATTCAAACTTAACGAACTTCTGATTTTGGTTACAAGAAACGGTGCTATTTTACTGTTGAGTTCAGCATTTACCATATTGAAGTTAGATTATTGTCCTTGAGACGACCTTTCGATAGTATAAACCTTCTCAATTTACCTACACGGCAGGTATTTATTTCAAGGTTGAAGGGTCATATCATCATAAACGACACTATTTGTAACGAATTGTAGCAGTTTGACCAAAGAGATATAGGTGTGGCTGCACTGGGACCACAGTGTGATTTTTTTTCCAAGTAAGTTAAGACATCATAGTCCATACATAATAGATATAAATAGAGCCCTTATAAAGCAGTATTAGACTAGAATCATACTTTGTAATTTATAATTTTAAAATGAATTAACTTAAGACATGGCTTACAAGAAATGATGTCATTTTAGTTGTGGATTGAAAATGTCTAATATTATTATGTCAATTGATGGTGCTTGAAACGAGCTTTCGAATGATGTACGACTTGTTAATAATAGCTACATGGGAAGTATTTATTTTAGGGTTTGAAAGTTAAGAGCCATATCATCATAAGCGACACTTTTTACAATGAATTAGGGCCATTTCATCATAAGTGACAAAGGCCATTTTATCATAAGCGACAACTTTGATTTTCATGCATTTACCTTATTTCTTCCGTATTGTGTTGAAAGTTTAGACTTTAAATATTGCAGTATATAGGTATTTAGCCTAGATATTTTTGATATAAACCATATTGATATAGGTTGTTGTTTGACTAAATTGCAGACATAATTGTAATTAAAGCTCTACTTGCACATATGATGTACTACGCTTTTGAAAATGTATATAAATCTGAAGGTAATTATCGTAGTAATCCACTGTTGTGCTTGGAAAATTAAAAGACATCTCTAGAAATGAATTTTTATGGTTTGAACTATTTATTCAACGTTTGGAAGACATTTTATATGGAATATAAGAAAATTGTCGTTTATGATCATATGGTCGAACTTCACATATTATGCCACTAAAAGATTTGATTTTTCAATGGCTTAAGCGCTTGGTTTGATGAATTGTCACTTTTATGGTGATCATAAGCTGAGTAAAATTACAAGATAACTGTATTTGGCTTAACATAATGTCCATAAAGAAATCAGAAAACTTGCTGAGGCAAATGGTAAAGAATTGAGAAGGGTTTCAATATTGACAGTATCCAGGTTTATATTTTATTCCTCCTGCTTCTTGGATTGTCTACGGACTTAAATTAAAGAATTGGCAATCCAATTGCATGGAAGTTTTACATTATAATATGGCATACATACATTTTTGTGTTGATAGTAGTACATCTCATTTAGTCTAAAGTTGTTTTTAATTTATAAGGTATTCAAACAGTGAAAATCTAAATACGCTCTAAATACACCTCTCTATATGAACATTTATTATTATTATTATAATCAATGAAGCTTTTCTATAAGCATATATTGGCAGCAGAAGATAATAATATGTACTATATGTATGCAGCGTAGATAAAAGTATATTTGTCCACGATTTTGCACGCGGAGTGCTAGAGAAATATTTCATGTGTTTGACCAACTTTCTTGGGCAATTCTTAAGTGTGGCTATGAGTACTTATGTGGCTATGTATCTATAATATTTTGTTGGCTTTACAGGTGGGAAGTGAGTGAAGGAGCAGGCAGTTCTTGTTTCGGGTATGTGCCACTACACACGGCACAGTTTACGGTAGTTCATGTGCTGAACCGAATCAAACTACATAATAATACAGCCCAGGTATTACAATAAAGGTAAAACCCCCGCTACGTGTGCATTTTCGCTTTTCTTTCTTGTTTGCATTTTCTGCCCTGAAAATTCAGCTCTTTGTTCAGAGAGCACAGTTGGGAAAAGTAACGCGGCCCATCGACACCCTGGCCATTTATGGTCATTACACAAATAATATTTATTCTGAATGCCAACCTGCCTTCACAATAACAAGTGTGATAAGTGAAGAATTATAATAGCGAGAGTGCACTTGTTCTCTGTAAATTCTCGTATTTGTGTTGAGCTCAAGTGAAAATCCAATTATTTCTAACCTTCATCTGCTCAAAGTTAACAATAAGGCAAATCAAGTTGCCCAACTCAAATGCATTTAGTAATTGACAATAAATAAATGTTTCATCGACATAAATTATAATGAAATGAATAAAACGTAAATAATTGTGCATTGCAAGAATATCTACAAATATTTTATACGTTGTGATCGGATTTTCTAAGACTGGGAAAGTATCTATTTAATAGAGACGGGAAAATTGCGCGTGAGGCAAGATGCTACCTATCCTTATGGCAATTGGGTGCCTCACTGGCATCCAAAAGAACTGCCCACATCCCACACCGATTATGAATTGTAAGTTTTTCAATTTTATATACATGTATTTATATTTCACTGTCAAATATGATTTTGCTTAGAAAATTAAAATTCGCGAATTATAATTTGTCTTACGAACAGTTAAAGCTTAACTCAATCATAAAGAAATATCACTTTGTTTTTTCTGAACCTTTCTATATGAAAATTATCTGTATCAGACAATAAATACTCTAAATAAATCAATATGATACTGTGTGTCCAACTAAACAAATAAGAACACTTTCACATTCAGATATAGAGAGTATTTCCAATTCCGGTTACATAATTATGCCCTTTCGATATACAACAATAGTTCCTAACTTCTCAGTAAGTTAATTTGCGAATATAAATAAATAATTGCACATAAATATTAGACAAATAAATCCACAGTATTTTAAATTATGATTTAGTTTCGACAGTTATTAGAAAAATAAATAGAAAAATATGGCTACGCTAATGAAACTGTTTCCTAATGGAGAGAATATAAAAATGTATAATTTATTAGATCAATTAAAAAATATATGGAATCCGACTAATCCATTCCTCGCATCAACTTTCGAAAATGGAACATGGGTAACAAACAAACCTGCTCCTGACTATACATCGCTAAAAGGAAAAATTTTAAGAGTGGCCCTAATCAGAGTAAGAAAATTGTCTCCATTTGAGCTGACCTAAAATGAGATTGTGAATATAATTCTAATTTGCAATGGTATTTGGTACAGGAACCGCCTTGGGTAACTCATAACTTCACTGCCAACAACTCGGTGGCTGGAACTGCCAAAACAGTATTGGGGGTTTTGAGAGACGCACTTGGTTTTGATTATCAATTGATATTTCCTCCGGATAACTGCGTTGGGTTCTTTGATGCAAAGCTCGGGGATTACACTGGAGTTGTCAAACTTCTTCATGAAGATGTAAATCATTGACATACATTACATTTATTCTTTTGTATTATTCACCGACACAAATAATGTATTCTAGCAAGGATTTAAATTATCATTATTTTTGGTGTACAGAAAGCAGATTTTGCATTGACGTATATGAGCGCTTTACCCGAGAGAACAGACATTCTGGATTTTTCAAGACCATTTGGAGAGGAACGATGGGTCATTATGATGAGTCGACCTCAAGAAACCACGGATGGAGACGGGTTGGTTGCTCCATTTCAAGCAGAAGTAAGACTCTCATTTATATATTGCACCCACAGTACACATTGTTATAAACTGCTCAAACTGCAGTGCATACTAGAATTTAGTAGCCTAATATACATGTACCACTTTCTCCATAAGAGTAATGGTATCATGTATAATATGAAACATTTACATAAAATAGGCTGATGAAAATTTTAGAAGTTAAATAAGTTTAGGAAAAGAAAATGAATTAAAATGGTCAATGAAAACAATTGAACCATTTGAAGGATAAACACATTTTATTATAATTGGGCTAAGATTACTTCATTGGGCTGTCTCTATTCTTTATCCACTCTATTTACCTATATGTAAGATAATACAAAATTAAGTTGTATGAAAACAGCCGTTATATGACATGTAGACAGTATTTAGTATTTGTCAATGTGAAGTAGGCTTTATCATTTTCTGCAAAGTAGAATAATACGTTTAGCGTTCTTTCTCAATTGCCAGACCATTTTTCCAGACTTTTCATTCTGCCTGAAAACGTCATCATTAGATAGAAATAAATACATTGGTAGTAAGTAGTTACGTTTAGATGTCTGAGTTAAATAATGTAGTAGGAACACCTGTAAATAGTTGTGAACCTATGGATATTGAATTTATGTTAACATTTTATTAAGACTGTTCAGTTTGTTACGAAACTTAAGTTTGAATGTTTTGAGGCTATCTTGTACTTAATTAGTATCGATAGGATAAAAACTTACACCTGCGAAATATTAAGTTTTGTTGAATTTAATACCGCCTAGGCGGTATTAAATTATGTATGTATTAGTATGTATTAAATTATAGCGGTATATGTTCATGGTGCGCCTACGGCATATCGTTTAGCGATCCACATTTGCATTGAAATAAGATGAAAATATCAGGGTGCCCCAAATAGAATTCTAAGATATCATTTACGTTCTACATGAACGAACAGAGCTCCATGGGTGTGAGGTACTACTTGGGGTGAACATTAACTGATGCTGAATGTCAGTTGTATGTTAGGTATGGATAGTTTTAGCTATATATAATAATTACTCTGTAGCTAGTATCAAGGTACTTTAAATACCATGGCGACCTAACAAGGTATGCTGATAGTTGGGATTGAAATTCACTCAGAACCACTTATGGGGGAAACGTACAGGCGTCCCCATGCCATTGAGTAATACTCTATGGCTCCTTCTCCTTTGATCCCCATTAGTGGTTCTGAGAGATTTTTTTAAAAACTATCAGCATACCTTGTTAGGTCGTCATGGTATTTATTTAAAGTACCTTGGCTAGTATAATTAGGTAGCATAAAAAAGTGTTACAAAAGGCTACTTCAAATAAATCAATTGTAACAACGAAAAAAATTCCATTTAGAGTTAAGAAGCAAACTGTCTCGCTTAAAGCAAATGCGTCAATCAAACAGTCTGAGACTATCAAGATTATTTGCCATTGACGGAAAAAATGCTTAGTATTAATAACCACCAGACATTTCCTCAGTTCATTAACGCGCTGCACTTGAGACATTCGTTTTCATACTCGTGATGATTGCCTTTATTATTAACCTATATGTGATTTATATATTCTCAAAAAATTGTATTTAAGACATTATTATTATAAAATATATCCCAGTAAATGATGACTAAAACTCGAAACTGTATTTCTGGTCAGAATTTTGTCTTGCAAAAAATAAATGCCAAATACAATTATTAAACAAAAATTAGTTTACACGTATTATAAGTGAAATACGTAAAACGCTTAATTTTTAAGATTTGTTTCAGCACGGCATGCCAAAAGGTGCCTTTGAAAGGCAATATAATTACATAATAGATTCACGTTCTTAAATATTTTATTTGGTTGTTCTTCAGTGTAAATAGCAGCGAATTACAAAACGCCATTAGAGGGTAATAATCAATGTAGGAACAGAATTCTAAGAAATGTCGAGGTGTACAAGTAGGATTTGTAATAGGGAGTATATGTACAATGGTAATACGTAGAAAGGAGAAGAATAGAAAAGTGTAGACACTCATTAACTATTTGTTTAAGTTTTCTTTTATCCCGACCAGGGAGCGACATTTAATAACCGAATGGAATAAGTAGTTAACAGGAATTGTATATACATTTCGCATTACACAGAGCTCTCAATTCAAGTGCAAACCAATAGAAGTATTGATCCATTTAAGTACATATATTTTTATTCGTCTCAATTTTTCCTATTCTGGCAGTGCCAAATGCCATACTACCTCACAATCAAATAATACAGTACAATGTGTATTTGCTATAGGACTAGATAGAGTTGAAGATGCATTACACGTGTATATTAATATTCCTCCTTATACCTTGCATTGCTCCTATAACGCCCATTAAGTGTGCCCGAGTTACAGATCTTTTGTTAACGGTATTTTGTTACAGAATGGCTGAATGCATTGTACATACAGATTCTTAAAAATACATTTTAATATTATTTAGCCCCTCGAGATACTTTTATTTCTCAACTATATACTTGAGAGCATTATGTTTACTCAACCCAAATAAATAGACAACTGAAAGGATTTGAGATCGTCTATACTCAAAATAAAATCGATAAAATGTTCTGTTGATTAGTAAAAATTCTGCGAATCCATTTATGGAAATCAATTTACTATTATCATGGACAAAATAGTTTTTACTATTTTTAACCGCATTTTAGTATCTTAAAATATTAATTTTGCCTTGTTTCACCACTCCACACTCCTTGTCATTGATAACGCTTTTTTTAGTATTTTTAATTAAAGCTTATATGATACCGTAGAAGAAATACTCATCTATTTCCAGAATGTACATTGTGCAATAGCATCATAAAATGGTATCTGTAGTTATCTAGACATTTCCAAGCATTCTATCTGCAACAAATTCCGCTAACACCCGAATTTGCTCATTTTAGCATTCTATAGATAATATTGTCTATTGTTAGTAGATCCTTGTACAGCTTAGTAAAACACGTAGAATGATTCAAGTAGTACAAGAAGGGTATAGTATGTCTGTCTGACCGGTATAAATAAGTAGTTCAATGCAGCCAACTTTTTATTCGGACTTTTCGGTTATTGCTTACTAGTTACTTAGCCGTGTCCGTGTCCTATCGACTGGAACGGAGTGGTAAAAGACACAACCCGGATTCTGAATACATTACATCGCATTCTTATCCAAGTAGCTATCTTTCTCGTGCTGTTCAAAACGCGTCCACATTTATGAATTCTTAATCTGGCCTTTGCATGATACAAACCACTGAACTTATAAGATATTCAAGACTTTTAGCGTCAGTTTATTTCACCTAGGTGTCCTATAAGTTTTTCGCAAAGCGTGTGTTCTCTAGTGTGGTCTATCACACTAGTGGCTAAACGAACTCGTTATCATTTTCTCGCGTCTTTTTGCTATATACTAAATATCCTTAGTATTGTGTTGCAATATTATATATTTTATTACGGTATACATAATATGGCCATGAGCGTCCTAAACCCTCCCGTTTTTACCTATGCGGTCCCTGCTCACTATTTTTCAATGTCCACTAAAACAAAATACTATGCCCTTGTTATCATTTCGTGCTATTCCTTTAGACCATGTTGTTACTATTTAAAAACATAATGTAATTGATTAAAGTCTCAACGGAAAGGTTTTGTATATAGATCACAAATAGAATAGTAGGAATAGGAATGTATAGGCGGTAATTGATTATTGCAACAATTTTTTATTTCTACATCTGAAAATATGAATATTCTTATTGCGTTGAAAACATTTTGGAAATAGTATTTACTACATGGAACTTAAAAATTGGCCTACAAAGAAGTCGGTAGTTAGAATTATTTCAAGTTCGGATGTATCTACCCATTTTAATTCGCTACTCAAGACCGTCTAATAAAATACTATGTTTGGTATAGTTTAATATGCAAAAGAAATACACATAAATAACGTAACTTGATAAAATAATTTCTGTTTCCTGATTTATGTTGATTTTACGATTTCCAAGACTTGATTAACAAATAATGAATAATGGCCAAGTGGAGCCTTTTCATTTACCGAAAAGTTGCAGGTAACAGAAAGATAAGCGACACATCTATTTGTATGCTGTAATGAATTGAGTCTAATACTCCGAGTATGCATGCCAGAGATTAGGGATTGCTAAATAAATCCCGAGGCATAATAAATATGTAATGTTATGGTTTCATTGGACCTCAACAGACTACTTTACTCGATTAAGTGCCATACTGTGTTAATATAGGTACCTATACCTATAATACTCAAGACATAATTTCTATAATATTCATTCCATATGTACAAGTAGGTTTTCAAATTGACTACTCCACATAAATTTTCCTAATTGGCAAACCTAGAAAAAAACTTCCCTGACATCATAGAAAAGAAAGATTTATCTGAATATTATTAGTACAATGTTTCAATCTACGCGTATACATCCATTTAGACTTCGTTTTCTTCTTTCAGTATTCACCAGATGATTGATCTTAAAAATAACCGCAACCATTAAAAATTGTTGCATGTTAATTTGCTAGTTTCTTCCGCATATAAATGATAAACTAAATTGAAGGTTACTATTAGTATTAATTAAGAGAATTCAAAGGAAGAATAATAGTAATAGATATACAAAGAAAGGAAAACCTATTTATACTCCTTCAGAGTTGTTGAGGATAGCCGAATAATAATATGGACAGGATTTAAATGATACGTTAGTCACATAGCCTTTCGTATATCCGCAAATGAACTGTAAACTATTTATTTTAACTACAAGGACACATCCTGTTCAATTATTTGTCACTCACTGTCTCCCAGTTTTAATCATCCCGTCGCTTTAATTTATGTTTCGTACTCATATAGCTTGTAATTATCTTACTGCGAAATTATTCAAGAGTCTTTCGAAAAATAATTAATTTCAAAATGAAAATGACTGTGCTGTATAGTGTTGGAAAATATTGAAACCTTGAGACGAAAATGAAATGGTCAAAAAAAAATCCGCCTACCTACAAATTGGCTATTCAATTTCTTTTCCGTGGACGTTTAGTATTTATTTGTATTTGAGGCACCTTCAAGAAGTAGGAGTTGACTTCCTAAAGTATAAGAATATTATAATACCTTTCCCTCACCTGCATAGAGGAAATGTCTGGTGAAGAATAGGACAGGTATGTGCAAGAAAGAACACAATAAGATATTGTTATCTCACTGCTAAAAGCAGAATTTCAAGGGCCAAAGCAAAAGCAAATCAAATCGAATTATTTAAATAAAATATGGAAGAGATATCTGAATATCTCGCTTATGCTGCATTAGTTGTCACTTGGCGAATATTTATTGGTGACTATGCTTTGGATGAACTTGTCTCATTGTCTCATTCTGCATTCTGTGCAATGTAATAATGCCAAGATTAGTCAGACTCGGTATATTTATTAACTTGAGAATTTTTTGGATCAAGTTGAGAATATAACTTCCACTTTCCCCAAAAACGGAAGAATCAATTAGGTGGCCAGGGTCGCTAGGTCTGATAAGGTGACTGTTGTTACCTGGACATGCCACTTATAATACTGTTTATACAATGTATTGTAGGTGCAGGTGCACTAGGAAGAGACATCGGTTTTAATTGTGTTGAATTAGTAGCATTATTGGGACTAAAATTCTATTTCAACGACGTTCGTCGTTGTAAATATTTGGTTTATATGTTGTAAATACAGCTCCACCGACCTATATAAATTGTATAGGCTATTAGTCCAATAAACGACTACGTATTGTAAGGCACTGCAAAATAAACCTTTGAATTAAGCATTAATAATATTATGTACGTTTGAATATGGTGCAGATCTATAATTTATCGTCGTCGTTTGCTATGTATTTTACTTCTCTGTGATTGCCAGCCTAGACATTAGTATTTCAGAACGCTACATATTATTAAAAATTCAAGATTATCGATGGTTATAAACAGTTTGTAATAGGCACCTTGTAGGTAGTTTAAATAACTTGCATGCTCTGAGTAACTATCTAACCTACGAACTACAACTAAAACCCTCATGCTCTCATCATGTATTGTCTCTATTGTCCCATATTTGCGCACTCTGAACTTATGCTGATGTTGCTCCGTTTTATTGGTTAGTATTTATATGCTTAAGAGTTTACATAGCTGTTAATACATGCAAATGTGTTAACCTAATAGGTAACTAAGTAGGCAGAATTATATATTCTATAGCACATTCGAATAGATGGAAACATTGGCTTTTATGTTTGCCTTGGGTTTTTGTTGCATTACCTTCTTTCATCTTTAATGTTTTACGATTTCTATTCGGAATAGTTTGCAACAGTTAGGTCAATATTGGTGTGGACAAATTTCAAAAGCGATGCCTTCGATGACAATAATAATGAGTGATGACTTAATCCTGTCGCTATTGTCATCATAAATATTTCTGCAATTTTTATAAGAAATAGTTTGTAGTACTTGGTCCACTTGTGTTGATAAAGTTCAAACGTCTTGGACGACAACAATTATGAGTGATGGCTTTTTCTTTGCTAACTTTACAGGTGTGGTATTACTTATTTGTGTCACTGGTACTTATGGGACCTGTCTGCTATTTGCTCATACACTTCAGAGCTTGGATTTGCAAAGGTCACCCTCAACTGGCAAATGTATTTTCCATGGGACATTGCATTTGGTTTGTGTATGGTGCTCTAATGAAACAAGGCTCAGTTCTAAAACCACTTGCGGGTACATAAAAATAAACACTTAGCAAATTTTTGATGGACCTAACAATTTGTAACGGATGTCAAATGGTTTTAGATTCTACGAGAATATTATTTGCGACGTGGTGGATATTCGTAACTATACTAACGGCTTTCTACACGGCTAACTTGACGGCTTATTTGACTTTGTCAAAGATCCCTATACCATTTGATAGCTTGGATAGAATGGGGTACCGAGATTACTGGATAGCACGAAAAGGAGACACGTTGGAGGCTGTGGTCAAAGCTAGAGATACCCCGAATAATACTGCCAAAGGACTGTTCTACACCAAGGTAAAAACTATTGACTCATTATAGGTTGTGATCTACAGAAACTGTTATATATTGGTTTTCTTATACTTCTCATCTTGCCTCAAAACTGAAAATACCTTAATTCGAGGGAGAAGATCGGAAAATTCTACATATAGCCATCATTTTAAAAAGTATTGTGATCAATAATTGTAAAAGTAAGTAATGTTTATAATTAATATTAACAGAATGGACAAAGGTGGCCCGAATTTGACAAACTTCGCTACAGATTGGATAGTGGATATGGAATCTTTATGGATAACTACCCCGAAATCGTTGAAAAAGTTCGACGAGAGAGTACGTTCATTGTAGCTCTTATTATTTTCATAAATTATGATTACAGTGATATTTATACTGAAGCCCGTAATTAAAAAAATTATTTTTAGAGTACTTGTTGCTGGATGAGCAGAGCAGAGTCGAAAGGATTATCTACTCAGATTTCCGAAATCAGTCAAGAAAGAACACACCTCTACATAAACGCTGTGCATTCATTATGTCACGACAACCTGCCTTGAGGATTCCTTATGGATTCGCATTCAAGAAAGATTCGCCATTAAGATTAAAAGAAATCTTTGAACCAACGTGAGGAAATGACACTTTATACACAAAGTAATCTATACACAAAATTTAGCTTGATTAATTTCAAAAATGTAATTTTTGTAGATTGGACAAGTTAACAAAAGCAGGAATGTTCAACTACTGGCGAAGAAAAGATTTGCCTGTAAAAGATCCTTGCTCAGCAGATTCTGATTTCCGAGAGAGGCAGTTGAGAAATGGAGATTTGATGACGACATACATTTTGTGTGGTTCTGGATATCTTCTCTCGTTTATTTCTTTCATTATTGAATGTCTCTACAAATTCTTCAATGGAAGAAAAAGTAAGCCTCGTTATAAAGTTTTTGAAAATATGATGAAAGATTTAAAAGTAAGCAATATGCAAGTTGGTCAATGTTATTATATCTATAAATGAAATTTGTGTCACAGTGCAAGGTCAACTCGTCCCGGCAGAAAAGGAGATAGGATTCTACAAGGGTAACTTAACCGTTCCTGCTGGAGCACCCACATTCTTTGATACGGAAAAATTCCTGAAGAATATCAATGGTAGAGACTATGTTGTTATGAAAACACCGGATGGACGGACAAGGCTTGTTCCCAAGAATGACGGGTTGCAAGCTCTGCAACCTGTATACAATCCACCCCCTCCCATTAACTACAACTACATGTCATAAATTATGTGTACAATATAATAATATGTTATGCAAAATATATGTCTACATTTCTGTGTTAATGTTAAGCTAAAAATAGTGCATAGCCGATGTTTAATCATGTTGTTTTTAAAATACTGCAAATTACAATTGTTGGATTTTTTTGTTGAAAAAATATATATCATGCCATACCAAATCTACTTTAGACCATTTAGTATTCCAATTTGTAAACCTAAACATCTGGAGCAATGGTTTTCTCTTTCTGTATATAATTTTGTATGCTTAATGAGGAATAATTCCTAGAAAAGGTTATGGGCTATGGAGAAATCTTAAATTAGTATTGTTAATGTAGTTATTAACAATTTGTGTTTTTCGTCCATATAAAATGTCCAGGGTAATTATAGTAGATCATGTTTCAAAATAGGTGCTTTGTTTTGGTTTAATAATTTCTGCATTTAATGAGAAATGGATTTTTACAAATTGGGATTTTTATCATAATGTATATATTATCTTGGCTTTAAAAGGATTTACACGCATTAAAATGTTACATGCTCTAGTGACCTAGTTTAGTTCAGATTGGTGTCAACTAAGAAATGGATGTAATTTTTTGAAACTGTTAAGCTACAAATTTTAATCTATCTGGGATCTGGGTTACCTTACACAAAGTATATTAAGTACAATCTAGTTGTAACCATAAAGTTAAAACAAACATTTGTAATGCTTTGAATCCAATACCGAACAATGAATAATAAATGTACCTGCTGTTACCTGAAGTTAATGTTATAAATGTGACGTTTTAGAGTATAGGTACATATACTTTTATTTTAAACAACTAGGGCTTCTTTGACACAATCTATTTTCTCAACAATGCAACAGTCTTGTGTGAAATCTAGGGTAAATAACCTATTTATTGGTACCTTTGTGTACTGGATTTGATTGTAAATGATAATGTTGTCTAAAATTAACGTGACACTGTTAAAATATTTGACCAAAAATTATTGTAATGCACTGAAGGCTTAATGTACTGATTAGGTGTATTTGTATGTCATGCTTTATATAATTAAAGTGATAAAGCACATTATCCGGTTTGGCTGAACTTCCCGGCCTAACAGACTATTGTTTATATTTAAAACGCATTGTCCGGCTCGGGCCCATGGAAATGTTTAAGTGACGTCATAGTAAAAAAGTATTTCACCTATAGTAACCACTTTTTGATGATAAACAGAAGTATTGTATTCTGAAGCCAACACAGGGCTGTATTACTACCCATCCTCGCCCTGTTAAGGGGGCTGTTCCTGAATTAATTCGAAAGTTTGAAATATTTCGAAATTCAAACAAAAATATGCATTTAATGTTAGCCGAAACCCATAGCCCTACCAACCGACAAGCTAACTGTATACGGAGATATGCAAAATGCAAATACTCGACAGTAGTGCAATACTCAAAATAACAAAATATTTACACCCAAGTTCACAATTTTGAATGGGATGTGTAGCTGTTTAACAATGGGAGCCAATACCAACAGCAATCTGTAGAATGTTCATGAATGTAGGCTCCTACCACTTTTGGTGATGCCAACAGGATGAGTTTTGTTTTGCTTTCCTTCTGCAGCCAGTTTGAATACGATAAAACCGAGGGGATCGGTGGATGTATCAATGACTACGGGCTTCTCCCAGCTAAAAGTTAAAGGTTGAGATAAGTTGGAGGCTAATACATTGAAATGCCTGTACAAAAATCTCAAGTGCGGTTGAATGGTAGTGAAAGTGTTAATTAAAGTACGGATCTAGACCTCGGACCCAAGGCTCTTACATTTACAAAATGTGGCTTTGTGATCGAGAAATCGGCACCAACATTTTCGCGCCATTAAAAAATGCCGCGCGAAAATTGGTTTTCGGGTCTGGGGGATTCGGTTTTCGGGTCTACGGCATTCGTTTTTCGGGTCTACGGCTTTCGGGTCTCCGGTAGGTCCTTCAATTTGTCGGATATTCATAGCCTAAACATCCGGTCAAGTATAAGGCAGTTTACATTTTAAACTTTTTCATGAAACCTTCTTGACATTTGCTTCAAAATTGGCAAAAGTCCTGGCCCGATTTTCTAGTGTAGTACATGGTCGGAATGGTAAACGGATTGGCTAGGCTGCATCCGAGAAAATTATCGATATTCCTCCCAGTTTATAAATATACATTTTATATTTTAAACTGTTGAAATCTTGACAACATTTGGACAAATGTTCAAAAATCATTTAACAAAATCGATGTAAACCAAATGTAAACATTTTGTTATTTTGAGTATTGCACTACTGTCGAGTGTTTGCATATCTCCGTATACTGGTCAAGGATGTATTGAGGGATGGGCTTTACGGGGCTGAAACCCCCCACCCCCGAAATACAAGAAAAGGGGAATTTTTTTCTCAAAATAGCAAAAAATTTCGCGCTCCGATCAATTATTTGCCTTTTTTGACTCATTTCCGTCAAAACATTCCAAAAAATTTCCCCGCTACGCACGAATATGTATAATTAAAATACCTATTGCGGAAATCTTATCCCCCTCCGAAACTCAGTTCTGTATACGTGCTTGATACAGGTAGCTTGTCGGTTGGTAGGGCTATGGGTTTCAACTATGTATGAATGTTATATGGGGTGTACTGCCTCAGTACACAGTGATTAGTACTGGGCGCAGACCTTATTACGGGCCTATTGCCAACTCCCTCAACACTCGCCTTTAAACAGCATTCGGCCATTTCACCCAGCCAAAGAATCGAACTGACAATGGAAGCACGCATATATTAGTCAGACGACTGAGTACTCTACCAAACCAACGTGGCTGAGTGGGTTTGGGCTAACATTAAGAGCATATTTTGTTTGAATTTCGAAATATTTTAAACTTTCGAATTAATTCAGGAACAACCTCCTTAATATGGAGAGAACTTGTCGTATACAGCAATACAGCCCCTGTACTACGTTCACCTTTTGTTGCTGTGAGTCAAGAGATTAGAATCGATACATTTAAGTTTTATTTGGTAAATGACTATGGTAACTGAAAATCAGAAGGATGATTTATGACGTCATTATCTGATTAGCACATTCAATTCGCCTTTGTGCCTGTATGTGCATATAAAATGTATAAAAGCTTAACTAAAAATCAGTTTCGACTGCAATATTTCCGAAACTAGAGATAGGAACATCGTAAAACTTACATATGTCCTTCATCAATATGCAATCTCTGACTGATCCAAATTTCATGTGGTTCGGAGTTTGCAGTATGTGTTTTCTTTAATTAATTGTTTCGGAATTTTTATTTGCCTATCTTAATACACAGTAAAGCTGTCTTATTAAAAAATTAATTAATCAAGTTTCAGAGATAGGAACACGCTGATTTCTACATATATGAGGCTTAAATATGTAAGCATCAAGCACAAAAAATTTCAGCACAATATTCGTTTGCAGTCACAATTTTTTAAAGGGCCGAACATTGCCCGTAATTCTGGATATATTGCTTTTGCTTCATTTACTATGCAATGGTTAAGTGGTAATAAAAATTTTCTCTGCAAGCACATTATTACATTGATGTCAATGCAATACAGTACAATTTATTGCTAGTATTATTATGATCATGGCACATAAGTTATAGATGGATTTAAACCTAAGCTGACCTTAGGTTGTCGGATGCTGGAAAGGGATCATGAAATAAAAGCTAATGTTGTGTATCGACTATACCGATACTGCATGAGTTCACTTACTATATAATATATGGCTTCTGTTGTTAACAAACATTAAATTTGTTTTATTATTTCCTAAAATTCATGTGATAATTACTAATAAAGTCGTCAAAGTGTATATAACTTGTGAAATTATTTCGAATTTACTGATCACACAACAGTATTTCTGGCAATCAAGAACCGATGAACTAATTTACGGAACTTTATTCTGACAAGAACAGATAATTTAATTGTAAGAAAGAATGGCGACTTGGTGATATGCATGAGTAGACCGGATATCGAAAGTACTCAGGTTCGATTCCTGAATTGACCATCAAATAAATTTTTTATCTTTACTGAATACACCTGATGGCTTAAACACTAATTTCTAAGAAAATAACGGGTGTGCAAGTAATTTAATACTAGACATTGAATTCATTAAGCCAAATCTAACTTTTTTGGGATTTTGATTTTAAAACGAGCATATCGTTTTCGGATTGTTTTTTATTTTCAAAAAATGTTTTGAACCAATTACCATTCATCGATTTTTGTCCTTAGAATCATTCGATTCGGATAATTCTCAGACAGCTTTGTTTGCAAGGAACCATTGTTCCGCCTGCTAACATCAGAGTACCCTCAACATTGTTAATGTGTGATGAGATGTCACTTGCTTACAACCATATTACTAATTGTGCTTGACATGATTCAAATGAGATTAATTTATGAATGTTGTCCCTAATTTCAAAAAACGATATTTTATTGTACCCCGGTATACATGTTTTAATTTTTCGTTTCTATGACTGCTGACCTGCTTTCTATAAAAGCTTTCAAAAATTTAATAATAATGTCATCAAGAGGCATAGGCTCATGTATGATTGCATAAAAACTGCATAAACCGCAAAAGCCATTTCTCTTTTGAAGCTTAAAATTTTTTATTATTGATGTATTCTCCACATTAATACTTTCGTGCGTTTGAGTACATTAATTACTACACTATACATTAGAGAGTTGCACGGGCTCGCTCAGCCCGCACGGGCTGCAGCCCGGCCCGGCCCGTACGGGTTTGGGCGGGGTCGGGGGAGATTTTAAAATTTTTCACTGGCACGGGCGGGTACGGGCTGATAAATTATTTTTACGGGTGGACACGGGCGGGCCAATTTTTATTTAGAAGCCCGCGGGGGCCCGTAAAAGCCCGTAGCATACTATGATCATAATAATTGATACACAATACACTCTGCTCTGCTGTACAAAGTACAGGATACAATCTATGCTCTCTGTTCTGTATGTATTCTATTATTATTATGTCCTTTTCCTTCATTTCTCTAAGCAATACTTAGCATTTAACGTCACATTTTGTTATTGTACTATCAATAACTACACTGCGTTACATGTATTTTTTAAAAATATAGCGCCCGTGTGGGCCCGCGGGCACCCGCGGGCCCCCACGGGCGGATTTGTCAAATTCATTACTGATACGGGCGGGCACGGGTTGGATCTTTGAATTTTTTACTGGGACGGGCGGTCACGGGCTCAGATACTACAGACACGGGCGGACACGGGCCGTGAAAAGTCAGCCCGTGCAACTCTCTACTATACATACCCTATTATTCTGTATTCTTCATACGATACCAAAAGAAAAAATAATTCAGAGCTTACCTAGCATTTACATATATTAAGCTATATATGGTACCAGCACCTATGCACTTTAAAATTAGGTTATTCAGGTATATGTAGTTTGTAGTAGAAGGAAATTATAAAACTCGTGTCATCGTGAAGGTTGTCCAAATTAAGCGGAAAGTGGAAGCATCAATCCAATTATTAGTACTTCACTTTTTAGAACATCATAGT
The DNA here is from genome assembly GCA_020055645.1 of Tomocerus qinae. Classification (NCBI taxonomy): domain Eukaryota; kingdom Metazoa; phylum Arthropoda; class Collembola; order Entomobryomorpha; family Tomoceridae; genus Tomocerus; species Tomocerus qinae. The sequence goes on from CM034548.1 coordinate 33,378,859, forward strand.
ACGTAACCACTATTATTCAAACGAATAAAAGCCTGTCTAACATGAAACATGCTGAATAGATTTGATAAATTCCTCATCATTACAGATATAAATCTGTTTATCATGCATTTGTGTAGGTATAAGTTATAGCAGTGTTAGGGGAATTAATGCATTACAACATAGAAAACGCGAAGTAATAACTTTAATGTACATAAATACATGTAAAATACAAATTCTCTGACTTCAATCATGACATGACTATTGCCTATTGCAACTCCAAATAATGTGGACACGTCAATTGATGCAAAATATATTTAATTTTTGCACAACAAAGCATCACAAATTTAATCTCATGCAGGAGTGTACTTTTTAATTCTCAAACATCAACACCATTACTTGCCATCCATTCCTATTGTAGTTTCCGAAATTATTAACTTTAGAAGGAATTAGCTCAAAAATTCTTCCAATACTTTCTGTGATTTTGAACTAGACATGGAAATGAGAGCAACTTTTCTAAAATTTGGTACTACAATAGACTATGTAGTGTTGTTTGTTGCTATTTTCCAGCTATTTTATTTTACTCCTACAATTGCAGTGCTTGAATTACCTAAAATTAGTATTCAATCTATCAGAGAAGTGAATGGTGATAATATATATAACAGAGGCGAAAAATCATATAACTTTAGTAAGATAGATATAATGATACAGAAAGGTCAACCTGTGTATATAATCCCACAAGACGTAGTCGAACTTACAGTATCTTGCAATGCTTCATATCCGATTACATGGAATTTCCAAGAATCTCAGGTAAAAGCATCAATTGTAAAATTATACATATAATTAAATAAATAATAACTCAATTTCTACTTTTGTTGCCAAAAATAATATACTTAAGTTTATAGTAAATAAAAGAGGGTTAAAAGTTCTTTAAACATGTAGAAGTCCTTTTAAAATCATTGTGGATGGAGAAAAAATTTACCATACCCTTGCATGTATTGTGTACGTATATGAGTGGTTACACTCTCAAGTTTTCTACATCCAAAATGAAAAACTGTTTTCAATAGGGCAGCCAGAACGTAAAACAGATAATAAAATCAATTTTAAACATCAAAAAATATGATATTATGCGTTAATGTGTTATTAGGCCAAGTTACAACATTTATTTGACCCCCACCGTGTTTATAGATAAAGTAACTTATTACATGGTAAAAAATTGCCAATGGGATTCATTGCAGGATCTAACCTTTATGCTGCTTAGCTGAATTACTACCTTAAACCTTTGGCTGAAATCAATCGACGAGTCAATCAGTTGAATAACATAAATTAATATGCAAACACACTTCAATTTATTAATTTCATCATTAAATTAGAATACAACAGCTTTTGCCATATTTCGGCCACATTTTTGAGTATTGATTTATATTGATTACTTTCTTCCTCACATTATATTTATATTCTACGTATTACTTTCTTCCTTACATTATTATTTGTTTTATACGTATTACTTTCTTCCTTGCATTATTATTTGTTTTCTACGTATTACTTTCTTCCTTACATTATTATTTGTTTTCTACGTATTACTTTCTTCCTTACATTATTATTTGTTTTACACTTATACCTTCTTCTTTACATTAATATTTGTATTATATTTATTACTTTCTTCCTCACATTTACTATTTGCTTTCAGCACGTACATGATTTTAAGCTTCCTAATTACCTTTTCGAATTCAAATGGAATTTTGCCACAACAGTGTTTTATCAGTATGGACCATTACCGCCAAAGATTTTCATTATGGCACAGACAGCGACCACCGAGCCCACGAATCCCATAATATTGTCAGAAAGAAGGCGTGGAATAGTTCTGCCTGTCCCCCATTTCTCATAGTCGACCAGGCTGCGAAAGGGGACACTTTTCCCAGGTGACTGCAACCAGTTACCTGTTGAACAAAAATACATTTTGTAATTATGACTCCTTCATAACGATAAAATGATCTTTTGCATTAGTAATTTCTTAATTTAGTAAATATTGATTCTCCTATGAGTCAGATTTATGTCAACGATATTGAAATTCAAAATGGAAGAAATGGTAAGGTCATTTACCAGTTGCAAGTCCTTCGTCGGCCCACGGGTAGGGTGGTCTTGGAACATACTTGGCAGGAATAGAGCACATTTCTACGTAAGTGAAGAGTCTGTATATGGCAAAGAGGAAAGCGGTGATGCATAATATTCGCTGTTTGAACAAACGATTGAAGACTTTTTTCTCGGATATGAACAGCTGACAATGTCTTTCCACAGCAAGTTGTTTCCATGGATCCATCCTGTGGAACTTTCGCTTGACCCACCAAGTAAAACGCCGAGCAATTCTCCCAATTCTGAACATTCCTCTTCCTAGGAATCTTCCATGGCGGTAGCGATACAGTTCGTGGAACATGAAAATTTTCCTGTATAAGAAGTGGTATGTGCAACCGATTAACATCTGCGTAAACCACAATTTTGTATTCCAGGGTCGAAGGAAATTGTAACATATGGAGAAGCTAGTCCACCAACAAGTTTGCAAGTGAAAGAATTCTCCAAGGCCCATGATTCGATCGACTTGCAGTTGATTTTGGAAATTTTTTACGACGAATCCTGAACTTTGTATCTTGGCAGCAAACTCTGCATTACGAAGGATCCTTTCGAAGTCTTCTTCTCCCAACATAAAGTCCCAAACGTCGGCACCTGTTGGATTCATATCTCTTCTGGTTGGTTCATACCAACAGTAGGCTCCAATGTCGTAGTAAACTGTACCATTTTTCTTCTGCTCAATATAAAATGGATAACCGGGTTCGGCAATTTTATCTCTCAAACGGAATGGTTCGAATCTGTCCTTCACAAATCTGTTCATATCGATTGTGACACCCCAAAGATCTGGCTGAACCAGAGGGTGGATTTCCAAATTCTTTACAAATCTTTTGATCGTCATCTTCCAAATCGAAAAGTATACTTTTTTCAAATTCAATGGCCCAGATTCTATTTCCTGAAAGAACACACAAAAAATATTTTTGAATTTCCATTAACTCATACAATATTTATTGTAGCATTAGCATACCAACAATGTAAGCAAGTTACTTTCAACATTTCCAATGTCAACTTACCACCTGTCACTTTGTTGTTTGTCCACTGCCAATATTCTTATCAATTTGTCGACTGTTAATCTCCCAAAAGCCAACTTGTCACTTGTCCACAGTCAACAGTATTTTGCACAAGTATATTTACAGAAAACTACAAATCGTTTGTTGTTGTAGTTGGTCGCTGCAGGAAAATTGAAATTCTACCATAATCCAACCACGTGTCACTTGATTACGTGAAGCAACTGATGGGAAAATTTATATTCTTTGTCTGTGATTGGTCATGAGTCATGAGTCATGAGTATGATCACACACAACACACAGCTTGACAGGACAAGTACAGCACTACAGCACAGCACATTGTATACATGTGTATGTATTGTAAACTTGGCAACCCAGCATGCGCATTATAGACAAGTTGCAAAATAGTCCGCCAAATGAATCGCTAGTGGCGGACCACAGAAATCCTGAGTAAAGACAGCCGACAGTGGTAGCGATGAATGAAGTGTTGAATGCAGTACTCAGGTCAACACTTCATTCATCGCTATCACTGTCGGCTGTCTTTACATAAGAATTCTGTGGTCCGCCAACAGCGATTTATTTGGCGGACTATTTTGCAATTTGTCTATTGCGAATGATTTTCATCATAAACATAGATGGGATTTGGCCCTGGTTTGGGTCCCATCTGACCTTTGACAACACCGTTGATAATGATTCGTTTTACTCGTTCTTTGAGGCCCAAAGCTTTTTGAGCAGCCGAAAATAACTAGTTTTGAACTAGAAATTGAATTTTTTTTATTTTTGATTTCAGATACACAGCCAAGCTTACTATCTGATTAACATCAGATCCAGCCGCACTGTCGAGGAAATATTTGATACTAGTACATTCAATTACTCAACTCGAATACATTTCTTTGCTGAAAATAACAAATTAACGGGAAAATATGTTTGTAGCAGTACAGCTCAAACTAGTGTCCAAAGTAGTGTTTTCATGTTTTGGGAAGGTAAAGTTTTTGATTACTAACAATGGGGATGCGATCCATTTTGTATATACATGCATATTCATAAGCATTCATGAGTCAGATGTTTAACATTTAAAGTCTAGCATGCATTCGCATTCGTCCAAAAAGTTGGAATCGAATTATAATATAAAGATTATGGACCTTGTAATCTTGATTTTATATTTACAGGTATCTCACCTCAGGTTTTAGTTTATAGCCAAGAAAATAAAACAGTCTATTGGGAAAACAATATGGCCATTCTTCCATGTATAGTTTCCAAACATGATATTCCCGCACCCCAACTTAGAAAGGAACATTACCCAGTAATAAATAACCATCTTTACATATTATTATACTATTATTTGGCTACTACCGCCAGTTAAATATTTAACTACTTTTCCAGACTTACGATAACATACAGTTGAACAAATCTGTGAGTTATAATCCTCAAGTTGGGTTCACTCTGAAAAACTTACCGTTCCCGTTGGGGGTTTACAAATGCCTGATAACTGACAACGACTATGTCCTAATCAACGTTGCTGTACGGAATGGTAAGTGAATAGATTATACTTATATAGTCAATAGAGTACTAATTCGTTAGGTTACCTCGTCAGGATGTTTGAAAATTGAAAATTCACTTTTTTCATTTGTGTATCAAAATTGGACGATTTAGATCTACAGCCAAATCTGTACTCAAAGCTAAAGATGTATGTACCCAATGGCAACTAACCTTTGGGTCATTGTCATTCATAAGTCAAAACTGTGAGCGCAGAGTAGATTTGGTTGTGGATCTAAATCGTCCAATTTAGATCCACAAATGAAAAAAGTGAATTTTCATTTTTCAAACATCCTGAAGAGGTAACCTGATACTCAACTATAACTACAACAACTTTGACTAATACCAATTCGCAATTTTTAAAAATTGCACGAAACAACTGTTATACATAATAATCAAAACGTTTAATGAATTTTGATGTGAAAGAAACTGGAATTGGATGCACAGTAAGAAATTCCAATGCCTCATTCATTTATAACGAAACCTCAAATAACATTGTGTGCTGCTCCAGCAGCCAAAGGCCACCAAATTTGCATGTTTATTACTGTAACCATGCCGCTACTTGCAGTTTCAGAGAGCACTCAGATATTATTGTAAGAAATATTTATTTTTAAATATTAACCTTGTCAGATAGCCAGTCAGTATGTTAAATAATAGTAAAATAAATAGATACATTACTATTACAAGTGACGTCATGTAATCCAAAGAACATTTTTATGTAGCTATACTTTTTATTTAACTTAATTTCTTTAGGACTATATAATTGTTTTCGCTACGTTTGTGCCAGTAATTAATTTTAGTCATGATTTTTAAACCATGGATACTATAAATTCTAATAGTACAATGTGCTGGCTCCAAGGAAGAAAAGGCAATCCCACTGTAGCACATTCAAAATAACACACTACCAGACTGGTGTTGTCCGATGTGTCGGGGATGGTATTGACGTTTACAAGGAAGTGATCAAACCTATTAGAAAAATTGCTGAGCCTTGGAACCCTAATAAAACTTCTCCTGCATGTATGTCCTTGAGTTTTCCAGCGAATTTTATTTTTTAGTCGTAATCTGGCTAAGATACTTACGTATAATATTAACACAGATTTCAATTGGGGAGAAATAGAACCTCAAAATATGTTGGATGTATCAACTTTCCCAATTACGCCCGAACCTTTCAAAGTAATGGCCAATCAATCTGACGCAAAAAGCCCAGAAATATTTTACTCTGGTCAAAAGCAAACTTTTATGTGTAAATTCTCTACTTACTACTTTTCTCAGGGGGCTCAGTGGGCAATCAAATGGAAAAACAGTACTCTTACCCTATTTAAAAGTATATGTTATAATTTTTGATTTAAATGATATTTTAAATGCTTTGAAATGGAAAAATTTAAGTACAAAAACCAATGTTGATGACAGATAACCATACTAATAACAATCGCCTTCACTACTACCGGAGGGACACAGGAACACCATTGGAAGTAGTGCTAGATGTACAAATGGATGCAGTGATCTGTTTCGCCCCTGTTTGGAATTCATCCGTATGGGTCCCAAAACCTAAGTATCTTTATGTCAATGGTAAAATTTTCAATATGATAAATTGGCGAATGTTTACTGCAGTCTCGTAGGGAATGAAAAAATAAAGATTTTCTTTAGCTGATACGCTATTGATATACGGTTAGGATCAAAATTGCCACAATTTGGGCATTAAAATGACAAATAAATAAATGGTATCTTGCGTGTATTTGGCAGGTACGTACTCCTTATTGTCTGAATATAAAAAATGCATTCTATTTATATTACAGAGTCAAAGGCTCCTTCCGTCCGAGATGAAAATTTGGAATTTGCCAAGTTAAACTGGGTTGTGAATGAAACTCGCAGGATAATTTCATGTTCCGCAACAGGAGTGCCTGTCCCAACAATTGAGTGGACGAAAGACAATAAAGTAAGTATTAGTCAGCTTTACGGTAAAGTTGTAAATTAAAATATGTATCTTTATTCACTAATGAAGTTTTTATCCTTTTTCAGATATTGAATAATAAGACTAGTACTAACATTATGGTTACTTCCTCAACCAATAAAACAGATAATACATGTACAAGTGTCTTGACTATAATGCGTGTGAGCTACAACGCACATGGGGATTATATTTGCAATGCCACGAATTTCGGTGGATCTGTGGAAACAATTTTTCACGTTCAAGTTGCAGGTATGCAAACACAGAAAGTTTCATTAAAAGTTACTCCCATCTATACTATTAAAAATAGTTTCCAAAACTTTAATCCTGTATTTTTTAATTTTAGAGCGCCAATCATGGACGGAGACCATTTTAATTGTGATGGCTGTCTTTGTAGTCGTCATTCTACTAATTGTAATAATATTCATATACAGAAGAATGGACAAAGACAAAAAAGCTATTGAACAATTATCTTCTGTAGCATTTAAAGATGTAGCGACCCGGCAGGAAGCTACTTCTACTGACTATAACAACTCTGTAGTTGATAATGGAAAAATGACTAACAATTTATTAGTGGAGTAAAAAATGTTCTTCCAAGCTGCTACTAGCGACGAATTTGGACCAAATTCAGAGATAGTGTATAAAGTGGAAAGGTTCTCGCGATTCTCGGAATTTTATTACGCTGTCTTAATTAAGTTTTTCAAAGCATCGACAGTAGTTTTTGTAGTTATATATAGCCATGTGTATACATCAATATTATCTACATGGGTGCATTGGTTGTCTACAATTTCCAAATGAATCTCTGCTATAATAATATATACATATACTTTGCACCCAACATTAATGGTGAATGTATTATAATAGTTTCAGGTTAACTATATAATATCAATTCAGCCCTATGTACATTTCTTTAATGCGAAATTATGGTTATAGGCGTCTTGAATAACATTTATGAAAAACTTTCAAAGGAACAAAATTGAAAAAAATTATTTGCAATAAAAATGTTTTAAAACGCATAAAAATCTATAACGCATAGAATTTTTGAATTGATTTCCACATAGAAAAGAACTGCTGAAGCTGGTGATTGATAAATGACAACACAACGTTTAACACATATAAATAAAATCCTGAAACAATTCAATTGTTAAATTTGTTGAGAAAAGTATACCGCAATTAATACCGTTCTTTTGTGTACACTTCACAACAATATCTTAATGCCCTTCAAAATGTATAAAATAGAGTAATTTAATTTACTTACTAACTTAATTTCTATTAGTTTCTATTATATATTTGTTTTAAATGGTTTAGAGAAATGTATTTCTTGGAGGAGAAAGAAATACTCTCTCTACTTCATTATCACAAATATCTAAATGTTAAAAGATAAAATATTCATAATAAAGTTAACAATATCAGCTATTTGTATTTACTAATTACATTACTATTCGATAACCTCTGTCATTTTATAGCTCAAAGTGTCATTTTTGGAAATTATGAACTTGTTACATTATTCTTTTTTCTCAGTCACAGTTATAATAGTTGATGGAATAAAAGCGTTAATTCAATACCATTTTCACCACATTGGATTTTTCATATACATACAGAAAAAGGATTGGTTCTCATAGATTATATAACTGCAATGGCAAGGGAGATATCTTGTAGGCATTTATAAGTGCTTGTATAATTGTATGTGGGTATATAGGAAATATTTAGTTCCTCCGTTTGCTTGTAATTTGTAATGTGCTAAATAATCAAGCAATATTCTGTCTGCTACGTTAGCCTAAGATTTAAAAAAAGAGTAAAGCAGGAAAATTTCAGTTGGAGAAAAAACAGAACTGCATCAACAATTCAAAACACACTTTGAAAAAATTGACAACGCTTGTTGAACTGTAGGCTATCTATATTGAGTGCCTAATACTACTTATGAGACAAATCACATTATCAAAAATACTACAAGGAGACATATTCTATTTACTACCTTAGGTTGTATAAATGTTATAAAATTAAAAACTATAGCAATCATCAACTATTCAAAGCTGTGAAGCAACAAGATTTAGTAAATTTTTGCATAGTTTTAGCATCTTGATGAATAAAAGTGGAACCTACCTATGCTAATTTATCATTTCGTGATAAATTGTCGCATAAAATTGCTTGCCTTTAACATGCCGTTGATTTTAAAAAAGTTTCCCGCATAACTTCCGTTGGACGATTGAAGGAAAGTCGTTTTATTAACAAAATATACTTTTAAAGCGGCACATAGGGTTGTTTCTAAAAGGTTACAAGCCGTTAAAATTGCTGCTTAGTTATATAAATAATATATTCCACTGCATTATAATTTTAAGTTGTGAAGGTGAAGTTGAACTCCTGCATTGGGAAATGAGGAACAATAAAGCTTCATTGCGTTTCAATTCTTCTTTCTAACTATAAAATAAACACAAAAGGAACACGAGTTTCATTCAATCTTTTTCACAATGAATCGTACTGCATGCATCCATATGTCCGTAACAAACGATTTCCGTTCCAAGGGTTGAAAAGTTCATTTAATAATCAGTTTGGACGTCATTTACATAGTAACTGGACTTGCATTTTCTCATTTTACTACCTATAGTCTGCATTGGCGTATTTAGCATTGGGTTTAGTTTACATTAATAATTCTTCCACTCCATAGTTGGCATCTCAGATGCAAATTTTGACATCAAAATTAAGATGTTAGTCCGCTTTGAGGTACAATATTATATGAATATGAAGTATTCTACTTCAGTCTCAAATTTTAATGCATATTCCACTGTAATATATATGACAGAACTCGGAACTACACCGTGGGCTTACTACCGACGGTTGCATTAAATGTTGCTTGGTTGTAAGTACTTGTCACATCTTTGTTTGCATGTCCACTGCTGCAAAAAACAGAAGCCGTAATTTATGAATGTTCCCTATTTTACACCACTGGATTGGAATGTTCATACTAAATCCAATTGAATCTACCATTCAGGTAACAACTTAGGCGTAATTATACTACTAAATGACGCAACAGTACAAGCGTTCTCAAAATTTACATGACATCACAAAATTCTAAAGTAGGTACTTCGACTGATTTTTAGATATTAACTTTGCTGCTCTTGAAACGGTGAGGTTTCATTCTCACACGTAAATAGCTAGCACATTGAAACGGTATTGATTGAAATACAATTGAAAATAAATCATGCGACCAAATATTTGGAAAACGTTGTTACTACTACTAACTCCTGGATAGTTTTATACAAGAGGAAAGATGTCGTCGGAAATATATGATCAGTCTGCCTTGTCAAGTCGACTCCCATTTTTTGATAGGTATGAAGAACAAGAAGTGTGCTTTATAAGGTAAGCTAGCCTTTATTGTCGCTTAATCATTAGTTTTACTTAATTGTTTACTTATTTAAGAATCATACCTGACATTGTGTATCTAGATATTTGTTCTACATTGTTTCCTGCATGTGCAGTATAATAATAGTAAGGTAAATTGGTTTAGCATGATATCATAAGGTATTAGTACTATTGTTCTTCACATCGGTTAAAATATTTCATGAATGCAATAAGCACCTAGGACAATAGTACTCATCGCTTTATGTACAGATATTTTCTCCCATCTCTGGAATTTTTTTCATGCGATTAAATTATCCATCATATGAGCCAATTTATTTAGTTAATTAGTTCAATCAAACGAAAATGTTTTACAGTAAATCTCTGTAATAAGCAGTCTTTATAAAGCAATGAAATCAACGTATACGAAACAAATGCTGGGGCCTGTCTGTCTACTAGTGCTACTTAGTAGTCAAATAATATTAAAAACAATTGAATATGAATATGAGAGTGTCAATGCATGCATTTGTTTTATACAAAATTAAATTTGTAGGTTAATGGGTTCATCCTAGATATTAAACTGTTGTTTTTATAGTGTTATTGGTTTACTAAGGTACGTTCCCTCTATTCAATTATAGGTTATTATTGAATATTAAAATCGCCTATATTTAGTATTGCTTTTACCAATCTCCATCAGTATACGAAATCAAATTTATTTCATTCTCTTCTATCTCTTTAAAGTGTAATATTCCACAAGGTTAATAACAACTACAGCCAAACAAATTTAATACAATTTAACAGGGTCATCAATAGCACCAATTACAAATTCTATATTATACGTGTTATCAAGAATTGTGAATTAAATATGAAAGCATTTCAGTAAGCGATTTTATTTTATATATTAACTACAATTTTTTAAATTTCAGATTAGCCTGGCCCTGAATTTTGATAGAAAATGTTTACATTATTGGTGTTGTTGACCACTGTGTATGCTGAGGATGTACCAATCGTTTATTTTGGAGGGTGGTCTTCTATTGAAAATTATAATTGGGAAACTAATATTTCCGCTCCAGTTGTTCCAGTAAACAGCGCTAATGATAAAAGTAACACAACTTTCATTGTTCCGTCCTATATCGGTGGCCTTGCACTTATGTGTAACGCTTCTTACCCAATCGAATGGAATTTTCACCAGGAAAAGGTAAAACTTTATGTTTACTATTACATTTATAAGCAATTGATCATCCCCAGCATCAGAAATGTATTTATTTTTCCAATTATACTATAATTTTCAAATCTTTAGTGGGGCTCGCATGAACGCTGGATGGCCATGCTGACAACAAGACGCGAGGCTGACGACATTTACAATACTTCCTCATTTCGCTATTCTGCTGAACTCAGATTTCATGGGGATTCTAACTCTATCACTGGGAACTATTCCTGTCAGAAAATTGACAACCCAAGTTTACAATCAAGTTTGTACATTTATTGGGAGGGTATGACATTATTTTCGCATTGTTTCAATATCTCTCTATATTTCTACACATAAATTAATTAAAAATTTTGAAACGCGCACGATGTAAAATTTTAATAATGTAATTTTTGAAATTGTTACTCTAATTCAGGGACATCGCCACCATTTCTTATCTTTTCTGGAGAAAAACAAACGGTGTACTATAACAAGGAGGATAAGAAGCTTATTCTTCCATGCAGAATTTCCCTTCCCGACGCAGAAAACAATATCAATCTTCTCAAAGAATATATGCATGTACATCCGCACAATAATTTGTATTTTATCAACCCAAATATTTTGGTAGGAAGTATACTAAATATTTAAATTGTGATTAGAATGGCACTTCTACCATGGTCACCTTACCTTTAAATGATTCCATCAAATTTGTCTCTACGGAGGGATATAGTCTGACCGACTCGGTGGATCCATATGGTCATTATAAATGTGTGGTAGACCACGAGAGAGACAAAGATTACGTCGACATAACAGTTGTACCCGGAATAAGTATGTACCCATGCACTTTTTCATTCACAATTATATTATTGTACTTTTAAGGAAGTGTAACAATTACCAATTGTAAAGCCGTTAAAGCACTATTACTCTTGATTTTTTCCCAAAAATATCGTTTCCGTAAAAGTTTAGGTAAGACATACGTCAAAAGCTAGGTCAAGTTGATGTGTCCCAAAGTTCTCCAGCTACTTATTAATTTTCTATGTTATGGAAATAATTACTGATGATTTTAATAGTCCTTTTTGTGATGTAGGTATTTACAAAACTCCATTTAACGATACCATAAGATTCGGAGCATCATTTCAATACGACAAAATTAAAAAACAGTTTGTTTGTTGTTCTTCTACTGATAAACCTCCAAAGATGATGCATTTTTACTGCGACCACCCTACAAGTTGCAGACTCAGACGCCAATTACTACACACTGTAAGTGATTATCAAACTTAGAGCTAAATGGTACAGCCAATTTCAGTACAGATGTAAAACGAATAGAATTTTAAATTAGATTGAAGCCAATTCAAGACGTCGAGCGAATCAAAATTGTGCGATATACGCACTTCATTTGTTATCTGCTGGAACTTTTAGATGTCTTGGAGATGGTATAGATATTGTCAGAGAATATTTCTTCCCCATTGGCGAAGGGGCCTTTTCCAGAAGGAGGTTTTCATTTGGTCCTGTGCCCTTCAACCCAAACAATATTACAAATGTCGATCCATGTAAGCTCTACGGATTACGAACACAAATGCCACAATTTTGAATAGTCAATGACTGAAACATTTTCATAATTATTTTTATTAAATAAATGTTACCTACTAAATTAGTATAGGAATATATATCTGATATACTTATTGGATCCCAGAGCAATAACTAGTGTACTTATTTAACTTTTAATATCTGACAATTTTGTATTTTTAGTTTATCACTGGGATGACGCTGTTCCGGAGAAAATGCTAACTGTATCTGCACGAAAGCAAGGTGTCATTTACGCTGGGGAGAATATTACTTTTGATTGCCAAGTTTCTCCATATTACTTTTCAGAAGGATTGAAATGGGGAGTGTCCTACATGAACAATAGTACGAGCTCCTTTGTCATCATGAATGGTAAGCTATTCTCAAAATTGTCATACCACAACATACAAATGACGGCTGTCTTTTTTAGTCATATTGTATTCGAATAATATTTTAAGCTATAAAGATTATTGGCATATACTGTTGCCTCAGAGTTTTTGCATACTTTTTCAAATTCTGACCACATTCAAAAACGATTCTGATTGGTCGAAATTTTTTTCGATTAGCCAATGAAATGTCAGAGATTCATAATCAAATTCTATATGCTCCCTAGTTACTACCCCAAAGGGTAACATTTCATGTAAAAATGCTCTCAATGGTGAATAGCTGTGCAATTATGGTAAGATAAAGCAAACTAAGAGTTTTACATTTATCGGAAACTCATTTTACGTTGAAATCATATCCGTAGACAGAGTGACAGAGAACCGAGTATCGGAAGAGTATAATTTAAAGCAACAAAGTGTTTTATTATACTTTAAACAGTGAACACTGAATATATCAATCCTTTACGGGCGGGCAAGTACTTACTGGCGTGAATGGTATAACAATAAATCACATTACCTACAATTACAGGCTAAAAGCTAAAATCCTTTGTTATAATTGTATAAATCGTAGCTTTCTCAATCATTTCTCCTTGTTGCAGTCTATTTATAAATTTTCAGTTCGAAAGTTGCTCCACTAACTTGCTATTTTCAAGATGTAAACTTCCATAATATGAATAAGCTTAGCATTGCATTAGTATTTACGCAGCTAATTATGTAAAAGTTGGTTTTGTATATGTATCAATATTAACTTAGTGAAGAAATGCTATTTTCTACAATTCTAAAATGTTAAACAATTATACTATGTATGTAGTTTGAGTACACTACACCTGCATAAATATCCTGTAATTGTATGTAATGTGATTTATTGTTATACCATTCACGCCAGTAAGTACTTGCCCGTCCGTAATAATATAAGGATTGACATATTCAGTGTTCACTGTTTAAAGTATAATAAAACACTTTGTTGCTTTAAATTATACTCTTCCAAAACTCGGTTCTCTGTCACTCTGTCTACGAATATGATTTCAACGTAAAATGGGTTTTCGATAATGTAAAACTCTTAGTTTGCATTATCGTACCATAATTGCACAGCTATTCACCATTGAGAGCATTGTTACATGAAATGTTACCCCTTGGGGTAGTAACTAGGGAGCATATAGAATTTGATTATAAATCTCTGCAATTTCATTGGCTAATCGAAAAAAATTTCAACCAATCAGAATTGTTTCTGAGTGTGGTCAGAATTTGAAAAAGTATACGAAACCTGTGAGTCAACAGTATGGTAGAAGTATGTACAAGGACGTATTTAGGGGGAAGGGGTGCTAGGGTGTTTAAGCACACCCTAATTTTCCAAAAAAGCACTAGATATTTATCAAAATTTAATAAATACTAGTTTTATACGTAAGAAAAATCTGCTCACGTATTTAAGCACCCCCTAAATTTGATTTCTGGATACGCCCTTGAGTATGTATACACAAATTTTATCATCTAAAGCTTTATTTTTCAAATAACATTTTAGGTGCAACATTTAAGTACAAAAAGAATCGATTTCAACTTTATTTTCGTCGAAATCATGGATTTCTTAGAATTACTGCTGATCCAACGATTAAATCTGTTGTTTGCATTGCCCCTGTTTGGAATACGACTGAATGGAAAAATACAACTTTTAATCTCGATATAAAGGGTAAAATTATAATTTTTTCCGTCAATGAGTATTGATGTTAATACACTTGTGGCTAACTTGAATATTATTTTAACTAGTGCCCCATTCGCCAATTATTAAGGGAGAGTCTGAAAACGATGTGCATCTTTATGTGAATGAAACTTTGGAAACTTTAGTTTGTGAAGCTGACGGCGTGCCTTCGCCACTTATATACTGGAAAAAGGATAACCAAGTAGGGTTTTCTTTTTAATTCTAAAACTATATATTTAACAGGGAATTGTCAAAGATCTCATCAATTTTGTTTTTTAGACTCTTCGGCATGAAGTCTTTAAAGTAACAACTATAAACGGGACATCAATTGTTAATATATCAAGAGTATCTTACGAGACCCATGGAGTTTACATCTGTTATGCTAAAAATGTCGCTGGTATAATGACAAAGACGTTTAATGTGTCTGTACACGGTGAGTTATATTTAGCATAATATTAAAAGAGACAATGAGTACAGTTTGGCGTGACATTTATGTCTATATAAGTAGTTGAAAAATTTAATTATTGTTGCTTTATATCCTGCCAGGCTTTAATTTCATAGTATTAATTTTAATTGAAGCTATTGATAAAATTTTACTGTGACCGTCAGGGATTACTAATCGAAAAACTATAAGATACCTAACAATCAGGGTTTCTGCCCAAACCCAAAAATCCAACAAAAAAAGCAGGTATTTTGGGTCTTTCATGCCCTGCGAAGAATTAAATTCTAGGATAGTTGTAATTAAACTTATAAAATAATGTTTGGCTTATTTTGCATGCAATTTTTTGACAAGGAGGGAATGTCGGTCCATTCATAGTAAATTAAAGTAATGACCTAGCCATAGGAATAAAGAATACAGTTGAAAACTATTTTTACTATAATTTCAGAAAAACTTTCCAGGGGAACAATTGCCATTTTGTGCCTATCAATAGTTGGACTTCTAATGAGTCTCGTCTTGCTTATGTACATGGTGAAAAGAGTAAAAAACCAAGAGAGCACCATAAGACATTTGACTAATGTGGCTTTCAAAGATGTGGACCCTAATCAGGCAGATCAGTCTCAACAACCATCGGCGATGCCATCAACATCAAATGGTCATTCTAAATGTATAAACGAAATTGTTGACAATTGTGATAGTACCGTAAACAGTGGCCGGTATCAAAAAATGTAATAAATAAACTCTATATGCATTTTCGTCATGATATTTTACTATATTATATACTTTTCAATGATTTAACTTGTTGTAGACATTAAGTGATACACAAATTACATCTAAATCAGAAGCAAGAAAAGCAGAATTATATAGGAAAAACAACAAGAGATAGATATCATTTCATACAACCTACAGAGCAGTTCAAAGTTCAAATGCAGAGAAACTATCGGTTGAGTGACGTTTCCAAGTTTAGAATATACTTCTTGAACTCCACAAAATTCTAGAAAAATATGATGGATTCGAATTTTAAACGACTGTTTTTTTTGTTGGTCCGAGCGAGTGCAAATGTTCGAGGATGAATCCATTCGCCTTTTATTTTACCATCAAAGGAATCCAAAAAAAGGCTGCACAAGATGCACAATATTATAAGATTTTGATGAGCGTGAAATAGTACGACATAAATATTGGCATTGTGTCCCAATTGAAACTAATTATTCGAAAATATCAAATCCGATAAAATTCTTGGTTTATGAAATCCACAAGACTAAAAATGTTTGCCTTATAAAAGTAAAATGGTGAAAATATGTGATGTGGTGACAGCCACTTTAAATGAAGTGTTAATTTATTATTACACAATGAAGTTACATGTATTAACAATGTGCCCTTAGTATTTCTAATTCGAAAATTCTAAATATGTCATAAATTTGTAATAAACGGGCATTTTTTCATAAATTATTGCTTAAAAACTGATTATTGGAAGGAAATATTTTGTTTTGTGGCCTAACAGTTCAATGTGCGAATTATAATATTATTGTGGTATTACTCTCTCTTAGTCTCTATCTAGTAATGAAATGGTAATGATAGATACGGCCATAATATTATTACTTTTAAGGTAGTTGGTTAAAATTATTTAAGAAAATAATAATTAGGAAGAAATTAGGGAATGAGATTATTTATTTAATCCTTGAGTGGAAAGAAACGCCCTTTTTAACTAATTAAGGTGATACTGAATGGAGAAGAAGGGGGAGTTTCTGGAAGTGAAAGGCTGCATGGGCAGACATGCAGTCTCTCCTGCATCCACTAATCCTGCATCCGACCGAGCCTGGAATATCTATTTGTGGAACTGCATGCAGCTTGGAACTGGAATGGAAGAGAAAGGGAGGGGGCGTTTTTTATGGATATTAACCAACTGGTATAGACGTGGGTACAAATAAGGACCCTTCGGTTCCATATAAAAGGTCTCCAGTCCCCTTCAAGTCTCATAGCAATTTTTGCTCTTCCACAAACCACATCTCTCCTCCAAACTCTAAACCTTGACCGAACTCTGAACTTTTACTATTACTACGGAGTCCTTTTTCGAGACTTTTTTAATTTCTACGGTGAGTGATGGCTTTTTTATTTGTTTCAAGTTGATTTAATTGATTGGTTTCATTTCCAGGTTTGTATTTATTTATGATTTCGTGAGTAGTAAGTATACTACGGTCTACGGCTCAAGCATTGATAGGTATGCCCCTACTCCTTATACATGGATAGGTATGCATCTACCTGAGTGCTGAGTTTTAGAGTATGAACTTACTAATGGTTAGGTATACCTCCTACTCCTTATACATGGAAAGCATGTAGATGCCTGAATGCTGAGTCTGTTGAGTTGTAGGCTATGAACTTCAAGTCTCAGTTCAAGCATTGATAGGTATGCCCCCGCTACTTGTGCATGTAAAGTTATGTATCTACCAGAGTGCCAAGTTTTAGACTATGAACTTACTTATGGATAAATGTGTCCCCTACTCCTTGTACATGGAAAACATGGAAATACCTCTGGGTTTTGAGTCGCACATTAATAAACATATAATAAATGGTAAAGAATGAAAAATTTGTTTAATGGTTATTTAAGTTTATTCACACTTTATTTCAATAAACGCAATTTATATAAAAATAAAATTAATATGCCGTCCATCGATCTATTTGCTTTTTTGCTCTATGACTTTTCCGTAAAGTCAAATCTTCTGTAGGTCGTCCGCGTATAGTAGTTGTTGTTTTAGGTTCGTACTTCCTGCCTCGAATTATGTTATATGATGCTGTACCAGACTTTTGCTTCTTGTCGATCATAACTTTGGATGTATTTTGCCTTTTATGATCTCTGTTACTTCCTATCAGATCATCCCTTTCGTGTAAAGGAGCCAACTTCAATTTCTTTTTTTCCGTTTGATTTAAAGTTTCAACATAATCTTCCCACTTGTCATTTTCATTGTTGTCCGTTACTCCATTCTTCTTTCCCCTCTTTAAGCCAGGAATAACCAATGGTTTTCGCTGTAAAAGCCACGGTTCTACAGGACTAAATTTTTTTGCATAAAACGGTGTGTTTTCAGGATATAGACGATTGTCATGAATACTCCGTTTCTTTTTTCTCTGAATCTTGCTGCTTTTAGCATTAGGCTGTTCTCCATTTTCTGTACTTACGCTTCTTTTTCTATTATTTGTAGATAATGTCTCGTACATTTCATCATCGTCATTCTCAGTGTCTACAACTTCTTCATCTTCATTATCGTCAAACTCATCGTGAACAGTCACTTCATCTTCATCTTTGTCAATCTCATTATGAACAACATTAGCTTCATTTTCAACATTAGCTTTTTGACATTGAGGTTTCGTTGCATACGGAATTAACATTTTTCACCAAAATTGGTCTGTTTTTAGCATTCTCCTTTTTTTGATATAAATTTCTTGCTTGTTCCTGATATAGTAAAAGTTTTACATCATCAGGTAACTTACTGTTTAATATATTGTTTGTTGAGGGCCTATTAACAGTATGCATTATCTGCTGGAATGCATATTCCGGCACTAAACGCATTCGCTTTACCATTATGGCCCAAATAGTTTATTTGCCAAAAGACCAAGAACAGATGACAATATAATCGGCAAAAAAGCACCTCCGTGTTGAATAAATATTTTTTCTTTTTATCCAATGGTAGTTTTGAGTCAAAACAAATTTTTTTAATGATTTTTTCAGACTTTTTTAATTTTTGTACTTTTGATTTATTTATAGGAACGTTTTTATTAACTACGTTTAATGTAGCTTCACAGAGGGAACAAACTTGATCTGGAGTTGCTGCAGATAAAAGTTCTGCTTTATACTTTTTGTTAGCCTTTAAATAATTACTAAGGAATGCGTGATTTGCTTTGATTCGTTTCACCATGATGTTGACAGTACCATTGCTATTTGAAAAATGACTACAAATATGAAAACATTCTAGGTATATACAACAAAATGTCTATAAATAGTGCCACTCATAATTCAGACTGCAATGGAGAAGGTTATTAAGCAGTACACCAATGTTAAACTTCCAGGAGCCTATTCGAGTCTTTCGGGATTTTTAAAAAGCTCAAAAGTGAAACATAAAAGAGATGTAGTAAAAAATTCTCTATCTACTATTCCTGGTTATATCCTACATTTTCCGGCACCAAGGCGATTTCAAAGAAGACGTGTAATTGTACAAGGAATTGATGACCAATGGGCCACTGACTTATTAGATATGAAAAGATGGAGTAAGTCTAATTACAAAAGGAAATATATATTATGTGTAGTTGATGTATTTTCTAAGATGGCTTGGATGGAAGCATTACCAAATACAAATGCTGAAACAGTAGCTACAGCATTTACCAAAATACTTAAAAGAACAAAGCGTGTGTGCAAACACCTGCAATCAGATTTGGGTACCGAATTCATAAACTCAAAAATGAAAAAATTGACATTGTTACACAAAATAAATCATTTTGTTGTACATTCACCAATGAAATGCTGTATTGTTGAAAGATTTATTCGAACAATTGGACAGAAGATATCTCGGTATATGACACAAAACAAAACCAAACGTTTTATCAATAAACTTAAAGACTTTGAAAATCTCTACAACAACTCATATCATCGAAGTATAAAAATGAAACCAATCCAAGTCAATACTTTGAATGAGAAGGTCGTCTGGGAAAATCTGTACGGAAATGTTAAAACCGCAAAGAAATTACAACTGCGGTATAAAATTGGTGACGCTGTTCTAAAAACAAAATCTAAATCCATTTTTGAAAAAGGATATTCTACATATTTTGGAGAAGAAGTCTTCTACGTCCGCGCGATCAAAGCTTCTAACCCACCAATGTATTATTTGAAAGACTGCAATGGTCATAATATAAATGGCGGCTATTATCAACAAGAGCTAAAGAAATCATATAAATAGTAGCATCAAGGCAAAATACACTTAGTCTTCAGGATGTCTTTCTTTCGAAACTTCTTTCAGTCGTTCTGCAAAATAAGAAAACAATCTTGTGCATTTACGTGTAATAAGTGTATTTGTCAATGCTGTGTTCAAAACTCAAACAGTGCAAACTATATTAATTATATAAACAGTTATACTCCTTCAGAATTTGAAATTTCCATTAAGTTAACTGAGGAAATTGTTGTCTTTTATGATATAGTGCGCAAAGTATTTGTACTCCACTCTATAAACAATAAAAGTATAAGAAAAGAAATACACACAGATAATTTTAAATACGTACTTCTATTTCTGCGTTACAATGGAATTAACGATTTTAAAAAGTGGTGACAAAACAAATCATGTACATTTCCAGGAACATGTACAGACCTTTCTAATCCCTGAACATGATGAAACACGTCAGAGATACTGGGAATATTTTTACATTGACAAGTGTAGATTTAAGGATAGAGTTCTGGCTTTAGAATCTATTCTCGTTCCTTTTTTGAAGAAACGTTTGTTAATCCCCTAAAAATAAGACGTCTGCAAAGTCACTACTATTTGACTTTTAAAATGAATACTTTTTACTCAGAAATCTATTTTGGTAAATTCTTTAGTCAAGTTCACTCCTGTACAATTACATTTTGGTTTATGTTTTTTAGTATAAAAGTTGCTAGCATTTTCAATCTAGTAATCACTTCAATCCTACTTCTACAACTATCAAACAGTCTTCATCCTGGCTAACCAACTCCACTACAATCTTTTACGATGGAAATCACACAAGTCCCAGAGATCTCAATCGCAGCAACCGCAGCCTCAATCGCAAACACAGCGGTCTCAACCGCAACAACCGCAGTTTCAACCGCTGCAACCGCAGTCTCAACCGCTGCAACCGCAACATCAACCGCTGCAACCGCAACATCAACCGCTGCAACCGCTACATCAACCGCAGTTACAACCATCGAGACAGCAGCAACCACGACTATTGAGAAATCTACAGATAATACTTTCCCCGGGTCTTTGTCGGAAAGTTCGAATTCCGAGACGTCGTCAACGATGCAGAACACGAAAGAGGAAAAACAAAACTCAACTGACGAACAACAGGAACGTCAAGTCATTAGTGTCTACTATGATGGACGATATGGAGTCTATGATTGGGAAACTAAATTTGGACAACTAACAATCTCATTCAATAAAGTATCTGATAATATATTTATACATTTGAAGAGAAAAATTGATGGAATCCAGGTTCAATACTTCAACTGCAATCTAAATGCTCTTGATGACCTAATGAAAAGACTCATGTTGGAATCATTTCTGGACGTTTACAAACAAAATCAGAACTATTTTCCTTATGAAATATCTTTTCCGTCCGTATGCTTTGGAGGGATCAAAGTTCACAAACTTAAACTTTCTGATGGTCGGCTAGCAGGATTCCGTTTGGAGAGAACAACTTTGGACAAGAAAATTTATCAATTTCATATTTGTAATCATGAACTTCCATTTATTATGTCTAAGTTTAATCAATACCAGAAAATGAATGTACCTGCGGTACCTTCATGGCCCACTTATGTTCCTTCCATTAATGAAGACAACTTGTCCATTGATGAATGTCAAGCTTCAGGACTTAAACGTCCCCTAGAAGACATGGACACATTTAACAATAAGCGTTGCTGTGTATTATATCCTACTGATTAACTTTTTTACAATGAAAATAAATGTATAAATACCAAAACTATTTGATTACGTTCTCTCATTTCACAATGGATACCTGTAGCGATAACAGCTCGTCTCATAATTTCTCACATATTGTTACAGTAGACACCATAGACAATACCTCATCAAATTGTCGTTTTAATTTCATAAATTTCATATATTTTGCCATCTTGGTAGTAATTTTTATATTTTCAATTGTTTACAAACATTCATTTTATCAGTCTTTGGACCCTACTCTAAACAAAATCTGAATACGCATCCTTTGCGGCGGCGGCGGCGGCTCCCCGGGGAGGAGGGCGGGTGGACATTATTAGCCACAGGTATCTATGCCGAAGGCATACTCTATGCTTCGCATAACCCTATCCTTTGGATATATATGCCGTAGGCATACTCTATGCTCCGCATAACCTTATCCTTTGGATATATATGCTCCGCATAGACCGAGCGGTCACCTGTCTAAAGATGAAGATGGAACCTGTAGAATCAAGAGTGCCACCAGTTTCTATAAGTCATGATATATTACCAAACACGTTTGAACCTGTCATCAAGATGAAGCAAATTTCTAATGGACAGACAAATATTATCTTTTTCAACCCTACAATGCTACATTCCCTAGCCATGCAGATGTTAGCCATACAAAGAGAATCATTAGATAATTTGGATGCCAATATAAGTATGCATGTAAATAATGTTAAAGGTTATACAACAATGGGTTATGATGTAACTGATTGATTTATTATGGTAAATAAACTGTACAATCTTCTGGAAAAATAGAATCTCTGACTCTGTAATCATCATTTTGTGTTTGTGCATAATCTAAAACTAAGTATCCATATGGTTTTTTCATAACATCTTTACTGGCTTCATCAACAACTTTGTTAGTTTTACCACCATTCATTTGCCTTCCGAGAGTTTTGATAGCTACACTATCCCTTGGATTCTTCATTGCACAAATATATTTACTTTGTAGTACCAAGTCCCGTAATTGTTTAAAAAACAAATTTTGGACAAGTAAAATTATGGAAACATTATAATGGTGGGATGTAATAGTAAACGCTTTGATGGCATCTGCTGATCCACTGACATCACACATCAAGTCATCAAGAATAACCAGCTTATGACCAGGTAGAGAACTTCCATAATCCGTTGGTAGACCCTGATGAAACTTTATACCAGGCACTGTTTCCTTTAGATGACCAAAGAGTGTAGGTTGAAATGCAGTATAGCAGTACAGTACATGATCAACACGAGGAACTATGATTTCATCTTTCCTTTGTAATATTTTTGTGGTTAATGTTGACTTTCCTGACTGTGTTTGTCCCGCGATTGTCATGCAAAATGGACCTTTAAGTGTATAGTCAAATACAGGACAATCCTCAGGATTAAGAAACATTGAACTTAACTGGGCCATGATTAAAATAGTACTAACTTGTTTTTACAAGAATCAATAGATTATATATGTATATGTCATGTTGTTACTTGCTTAAAGTCATGATCAAAAATAAACTTTACTCGTTGGGAAGTTGGTTAGTTTGATTTCATTTTATTTTCATTTTGTTAAAATTACAGCATTTTTGAAATAAGTAACGATTGCACAAATATAGTCGTTTTACAATTTTATCATTCCTTTTCATGTTCTTTGAAAAACCACAATATATAGACATTACATTTTGTCCGCGCATTCTTTTATACAGAAAATGTATTACATATAAACCACATACATTTGAATTAACATCCTGCAAACACACTTTATTTTCTAATACAGTCATTTTCATTCTCTTAGCGTAATTGCGAAAATTTTCTGAATAAAAGTCAATCCCCATTCCGAAAGAGCAAAAGAAGTTGAGAGGTCCGTTGCGTTTTGCGATAAAGATTCCCAGCCAATGTTCCCCAGCATCTGTAATTGGTTGATTGTTTACACAAAGACAGACAGGATAAGTAGATACTTTTAAAGTATCTAGCTCATCACAGGCCAATACTTTGTATGTACATTTTCTTCCTTTAAAAAGCTTAGTCAACATTGAATAAACTTGATTACTGTCCATTTTTAAAATTCTTTAGAGTAGTCTTTTTTGAACACTTGCTTATCACTGTTCACATACAATACTGATTGATATTCAGCATAGCATACTACAGTTATACTTTCAGCTAGAGCTTTTTTGAATCGTAGATTGATTGAAATGTTTCCATGTCTTGGAGGAGAAAATGCATCTCTCACATTACGAAAATCGTAAACAAAAAGTGCTTTTCCTTTTTTATATTCATCCTTTGTAATATCAATACAGCTATCACAATTGGCTAGACCCATACCCTCAAACATTGACATATATGCTTGGACAATGCGATCGTTGGCAAAATCGACATCTATAGATTTCGTTACGTGTACCTCACCATTCATTTTCACTGTGATGTTAGACATGTCGAAATCCTCAAAGCATAAAGGATTTGTTCCATATGTTCCATTGATACTCATGCTTTGTACTAACCCCAAAACTATTCTATCAGGTAGTAGTCCTGACAACAGAGTTTCGTTTGTATGTTGTAGTTGACCTTTTGGAATTGCATAAGTCTTCATTTCATTTTCTCGTTGAGGATATACAACATTGTGTCCATCATTCCAAATTTTAATGTGCTGAAGTGACAATGATGGTAGTAGAGCATGTTTAACCACTATTAATTTTGATTCCAGAATTACTAATTGAGGTTTGTATTTAGCAATTTCAGTACCGTACATTTGAATACAGAATTCGTCAGAAGATCGATAAAAATCAATGCGGACATCAATTCCAGGGATAAGAAATCTTGGTTGTGAAAATAACTCACTATGTGGTCTTATCATTATTTCAAACTCTTTAGAATGCTCAATCATTTTCGATCGTTTATCCCATCCATCGTCTTGAACACCATTCTTTTCACTTTTGGTTTTCACAAGCATTTCTGCTTCTCCTTGAGTTTTCTTGTATTCTTTTCCATATGATAACATTTTTTCAAAAATTGCACGGTAGGGATAATATGGATTTTTATGTAAAATTTCATTATCTTTATACTTAGTTACAATACTAGATATCATCGAATGTCCAAAGTTATTTACGGGAGCATAGACAATCTTTACTGGATCAAATACTGGTAAATCAATAGGGGAGACTTACTACCATCTACAAATTTACATCGTTGAAGCAATTTGGATTCAGAAAAGTCTGTGTAATGTATATCGTTACCAGGTATATAAAAGGAGATAGGAGCACCTCTGTCACTTATATTATTTTGAGGATGATATTCAACTTCGTAACTGTGAGTAATACTCAAATCATATCCAGGTTCAGTAAAAAGATCCGTTTCGGCACGTACAAAATTAAGGACAGGCTTTTGTTGTGACTTAGGCATGTTTGGAAAATATGGATATCCGTTTATGATTTAGTTTTTTCTTTGATATTTTTTCCACTTTTTTCTTCTTGATAGCACGAGAAACAGAATTATTCGACTTCCTCTTCCTTGAATAACCACTACCAGACTGATTCATAACATCGTTTTTTACATCATAATATACAGATTTTGCTGCATTCTTGCCATGTGTTCGTACACTCTCTCCAAAATTATATCCATTGATGACGTCAGTAGCAACATTTCTAATAGCTTCTTTTGCATGAGGTAGAACATACTTTCTTGCTGCAGGTAGTGCATACTCTTTAGCGAAAGGGATTAATTTTCGTAAGAATGTACCAAATATGCCTCCTAAGCCAGACCCCCGTTGTCTTGACATGGAAGATTTATAATACATCAACCCACTTCCAATTTTAGGGTGGACATATTCGAAAAAGTCATTTGGATTATTTTCGTGAGAATACATATTGAGATGTGTGTGTTGGTCAACGTCTAAATGAGAACTGAAGGATAATCTTTATTCTTGGTATTAATATCTCTTTCGCCGAAAATGAAGTTGTGCGCAAAAGTTACCAAAAGTAAACGGTAGGTTTTCTCCTGACTCTGATTTGATATACATATGAATTTTGTCAATATTGGTACTTGCTACACTCATATATGTAGGATTTTGAACTGTTTTAGTGGTTGGACGTCTATCGACACCTTCATAGTTTTCAATCAACATTAGTGGTGCCAAAACATCTCCTACATATTGTGGTTTAACAATATTTGAGTAAACATGTATACGTGTTAGTCCCGATTCGAAATAAGGCGCAAATGTTGTCAATACTAGAGTTTTTTCTGATCTATATCCATTTTCTTTCAATGGTCCTCCAATCATAGTTTCGATATTTGGATTTAGTTTAATATCATTGTAATAGGCCCAATCGAGTTCTAATTCAAGGAAATTTTCGTCTTTGACGAATGTTTTTATTGCTTCAAACTTTCCTAATTCAGAAATTACTTCACTTATGTTGTATAAAGGCTTACTTGCTGTCACATTTACAATAGTTTTTAGTATCCGTGATGTACAAGAATATAGTAGACTTCCTTTTTCAATATAATGTTTGCTGTATACATATGAATATTTTGTTATAGCAACTTCATAGAAATCATCTTCCAACTCAATGGGTGTATGTAGATGATTTTTAAAATTTGATATCGTATTATCTGGGTAAAATGCTCCAGAAGCATCACTCATTACCGTGTGGTAAAAGCTATCCATGTTGAGAGTTTGATGTCTTATTTACTACTGAAATCATTGCCATGTAAGGAAGTATTTATATATAATTCAAATGACGCTATAAAATTTACCAAAACAATTGTCAATTTAGAAAACTAACTCATGCACTGGATATATTTATACAAATCTCATATGAGTGTCTCAAATCTCATATGCGCAAGTGTCAGTTTATTAAACTGACAATTTTTCAACAATTGTCATCATCAGAAAATACATAAAGTATGATATTGGATTTTATCTCCGTCACCAAATACCCTAGTTCAATACATTACAACTTGTTACGTATAAGATGTAGGGACATACCTGCCCATGTATAAGTTGTAGGGGCCTACCTATCCATAAGTAAATTCATACCCTAAAACTCGGCACTGAGGTAGATGCATACCTATCCATGTATAAGGAGTAGGGGCATACCTATCAATGCTTGAGCCGTAGACCGTAGTATACTTACTACTTTCGTGTATTTATATGAGTGTTTTATTTATTTGTTATTTACAGATGGAGACAATCGTTGAGCGATGTCTGGAAGCAGAGATGAGTTTTTTCGCCTTGCCATCGGATCTTTTCGAAGATGGACTGGATAGTTCTGAATACTCTATCGTTTTGGCCACACCGGAGGAGACGTCTGAAGGGACAAGCCTTGCGGATCTTGTGTCCATGTTCGCCGTTACTGAAGAGGAGGTCTACGAGAGTCTGGAACTCAAGAGCGGGGATCTGGAGCATTTCAAGGACCAAGCGTGCGAATTCTGGGTGGATGGAACAAACTTGGAGAAGATGGACCTGATGACCTTGGACTGCTACGTGAGGAGCCCTTCAGGATTCCGGTATCCTGTCCAGCTGGAACTGAGGGGTGACTTGTCTCGGATTTCGTGTGTCTATCGTCCTCTGGAGTGCGGACCCCACACGGCTTTCCTCGTCATTGGGGACCGGATCCAGTCTTCACTCTCTTTCCATGTTTCCAGAAATTACTCGTCGGTGCTCCATTACCCTAGTCCTGTGGTCTCCCTGGATATTGAGGTGGACGAATCGACTGGACAACTCACTAAACGAAAACCCTGGGGAGTCGCCACCAGCAAAACCACTGAACAGGTAATTAAGTCTTTATTGAATAATTTATAAATTATACTATTTAATGAGATAATATTAGGTATATATTTATTTACTTTTTGTGTATGATGAGATAATTATTTATTCTAGAAGAAAACTAAAAATTATGTTTGTTGTTGATTATTGCAGTTGGGGATCTGTGATCGGGAGAAGCACGAGGTTCTTATCTTCCGTCCTGATGGAGAATTTGATTTCCGGTTCGGATCTCTTGGGAGTGGTGATGGGGAGTTGAACCGTCCGACTGCCATGGCGTTTGACTGTGCTGGAGATCGTCTTCTTGTGGTGGACAAGGACAACCATCGGATTCAAATCTTCACTTGCACTGGACAATTCATTTCTTCGTTCGGGAGTCGTGGACATGGTGCGGGCCAATTCAGATTTCCGTGGGATATCGCCGTTTCTAAGGATGGACAACTGATCGTGGTGGCCGACTCGAGAAACGCTAGGATCCAGTTCTTCGACTCGACCGGCCGATTCATCCGTCAACACCGTGGAGAGTTCAAGTACCCGAGGGGAGTGGCCTTCGATAACACAGGTAACTAACTTTTCATGTCTTTTTACTTATTTAATTGTCCATTTGTTTTCAAATACATAACTCTAATTCTATTTTAATTAATTGTTGATTATAGGGAGCAGCGTGTTCGTGACGGACTTCAATCTGCACTGCATTTTCAAGGTGGACGTGAGAACCGGGATGAGCGTACTTCTGGTGGACAACACTCTTCTTCGGCGCCCATCTGGACTCGACGTGGATATTTGTGGCAACGTTATCGTCTGCGACTCAAGGAGCAACTCGGTCAAAGTCTTCAACTCGTCCTCTGGGAAACTTCTTCAGACCATCCACTCTGTTGGCAACAACTGCCTCCTCGACCTGCCCTTGGATATTTCCGTCATGCGTGCTGGATACCTCGCCGTTCTCGACCTCAACGGACGAGTCAGGATCTTCTAGTCCACTCTCGTCATCCATCTTTCTGCAATCAACACTTATTTGTATTTATCTCGTGTTTATATTTGCATTATTGTATTTATTGTTTGTCTCTGTCTGTACATTTTGTATGTAATAACTACCAAAGGTGTAAATAAAAATATATCTTGAGAAATCTACTATATGTCATTTTTATTTATTCAAATATTATTGATTGATGCATCAGGACTTTTAGGCAGGGATTTTAGTGCTTCTAGTATATACTTTGGATTTACTTCACCCTTTTTACACATGTATTTTAGCTAGCAGACAGTTTATTCCCTTTCCATAATAGAAAGTAGATTCTCGGCTTATGTGACATATTTAGAAGTTTTAAAACAAGAAATGTTTACTTAGAAAGACATGAAGCATGTCTTTTGAGGACATTATAAGCTTAAGTTATAATTTTTGTTTAAATTGTTTAGGAATGTTAGGATAGGATAACATGCTAATTTTGAAAAACGTTCTATTCTGGTTTTCTGACACTGTTAGGCAACAGCCACATAAGATTTTTAAATAATCCCTTGAAAACAGAGGAAGTGCAATGGTTCCTGGAAATACTTTTTGCCCGTTGGCTTGTTACAAATGCACTAAATTGCATCCAGACATCGAGTTCTATAACTGGTAAACGAACTGGATCGGCAGCAGCCTATTACATATCGTCATATAACATCCCCGGTGAAAGCTTACATCGAGGTTTTACCACGACTTCCACCTTCAGCAAGAAACAGCAACAATTGAGAAGAATTTATTCCGTTGTCGCCAAGGAACTTGGGTCCGACAGGTTTTCAAATATTACTTTATCTTTGGAAGGTGTGAAATGGCATAGGAAATTGTTGAGATGATTATAGTTTAAGTAGTATTATAAATAGAAAGCCGTACTCTACTACACATACACGCTCCCACACATATTCTACTCATTGTTAATAGTACACTATACTGCGCTAAATCCGTTTGTTTCACGAGTGGAAGAGAAAATAAAAATCTCGTCATTCGGAATTGAATTTTGCTGCACAGCACATGGCATTTATTTCTGCTCCCTTTTGTATGTGTATTGTTTGTTGCATCTTCGAACGGATCATTCGGAACAAAAAGATCATTCATCCTTATTCTTTTCAAAATAACTTTCATTTTTTATTATCAAGCTGTCAGCGGTGTACTAATTAATATTGCAAACAGTATCAAAAATTAATGGGCAGCCAAAATCATAACAAATATTGGCGACTTTGTGAAGTTGAAGTGAATTAATATCAAACTATTCACTGGCCCTGGTGGGCACAATGTCTAATCCTTTCCAAATAGAAAAAAATGAAGAAGTCGGACGATTTTTAATTTCTACACAAAAATTTCTCAAAGGAGACCAAGTTTGGGAAGAAATTCCTATTGTGGGGTCTCCTCGTTCATTATTAACAAAATTCAGCTGCATCTCTTGTAACAAAGTTCTTGAAAATCAGGACTTGGTATGCAGTTTATGCTGTTGGCCTTGTTGTAATGTCAGTTGTGCTAAGGTAATTAAGATTAGTTATGATAAATTGTTCTTAATTTCAAAATATAGTATAACGTTATTACTGGTGCCTGGCTAGTGGCCACCAAGCTTTCTGTTATCTACTAGTTGATTTAATATTAACTAGTTTTTGGCATGAAATTAGTAATAGTAATAATATTTTATTACTCAGCATCGCTGATTATAAAAAATTACAACCAAGCGAGCTTTTGTGTTGATAATATTAATTAGTAGATTAGTTAGCACATTTTATAACCTAATTATTCTATTGTAAAACAAACATCGAACATTTTGAGTTCTTATTTGAGAAATTTTTATTTTGGCTGAGTATGATGTATGAAACTGATTTGTTTATTATCAGTAATTGTTTTTAATGTCCTTGTTATTTGTTGTTATTGAGCAGTCAACGGTTATTGCAATTCTTTTATTTTTAGATTAAAAATTAAGCCAAAATGAGATTCAATAATTACACCATTCATGAGTGCAATGACGTTTATGACAAAATTTTAGATGATGTTGAAAATTATACTTGTGAGAGCATCATTGGGTTTGTGTACACTATAAATGCTCCTTGTACGGAATTTCCAGTGCTGGAGAAATGCCAAGCGAATGAAATTATAGTAGAGTGCCTGTAGATTATTTTATCGATCATTAATTGGTTCAATTTCATTCTATATGTTTGTTTATTGATTTATAATAATGTAATTGGAATTGGTTGTATTGTCAGAGTGTTCAGCACCGTGGCTTGGAATGCAAACTACTATCAAAACTGGACCACCGAAAAAATTTCGGATATCTTATGATTTTAAGAATATTGTTGACTAAACTGAAAGATCCGTGCAGATATGAAGCATTTTGTACACTATGTCAAAATTTTTCAGATGACGTAGCCCCCTGGAAAACTAACTTCGATGTCAGCGCCATGAATTTGCACAATTTTCTTGTTTCGGAATGTAACATGTCTGTCTCCATCTCTGAAGTATCTCGAATATTGACCGCGTTCAAAATAAATAGCTTCGAATTTGAGATCGATGTCGAAGGGACGTAAGTATCAATATATTGATCTTGATCCATTATCGTTACAGAAGTGAATTAGTTACAAGTGTTGCAAAATGTTGAATGTATATCTTTTATTTATTACTTTCTTTCTGTCACTTAATACTAAATTATAAATGTGTTTATTTTGTGGTGATTAGGTATGCGGGATTAGTGTTATATCACTACAGTAGTTTTGTGTCAAATAGCTGCAGCCCAAATTTGGAATCTTGTTATGTGAAAAGTGAGTCCCCTGATGGAAACACTACTTTTGTGATCAGATTCTATGCACGAAAAGACATCGAACCTGGAGACACATTCACCAAAGCATATTGCCCTTTAGATATGGGATTGGGAACCGTTCCACGACAAATTATATTACTCATGAACTGCGGTTTTATTTGTAAGTGCAATCGCTGTAAAGATAAGACTGAGTGTGGCTCATATTTTCAAGCCCTCGTATGTCCAGAATGTGGAAGAGATAAAGGGCACTTACTCCCTTTGGATCCTATTGAGACGATGATCAGCCCTTGGAAGTGCGACACTTGTGATTTCTTAGTTGACGCTTCTCGCGTTGCCACAATCATAAATACATTATTGGAAACCCCAGATGTCTTACGTGAGACACTTGAAGCGACTGAGGCTTCATTGGAAGTGGCACAACAGTTCTTAGAGTTACATAGTGGCTATTTAATTCATCCAAACCACTATTTGCTATTCACCTGCCGTATGCACTGGCTTCTAGGATGTAGCGTGGTGAATGAAGGTCTTGTCTCTCCGGATGATAATTCTGCTCTTAAGTTATTTCTTCAAATTAAATCTACATTTGACATCTGTTTACCCCGATGTCTCGAGTTCATGCCTAGTGAAATAACAGGTGAGTCTACACTTTAATTAACTTGGAGTATACATCAATTTTGATATTTCCTGTTTGTTTTATTTGCAATCTATGAGCCATGAGCAACGAGAAGAATTTTGATGTATGGTGTGGTAGGCGGGAGGTTAATCTAACTTATGTGTTGACTATATTTTTATTGTAGCTAAGGTGTACTTTATAATGGCACACTCATATGCAGCCTTCGCCTTCAAATCGTACAATCTGAGAAGTTATGAACCCGGGATTCACCAATTTCATAAACAATGGCGCGTGTGTAAAATCATAGCGGGTTTATTGGAGAATTGCTTGCTCTGGAAGCGGATGAAGCCTTGCGACCCGACAAATCAGTATTATTCAAGAGTATTTCTTCGATGGTCAGGAAAGGAAAAGGAATTTGAGTCCGAAATAACCATGGGGGAAGATATGGCTCTGGAGTGTATTCGCTATCTCTTCGTAGAATTCTAAAAATCGTCCACAACTCATTCTAAATTGTAGTATGACAAAACTTGAAACATGTATATCAATAATTGTGATAACACTGAAGTGTAAGTACACTTCTAAATTATTTCACACCGTAAGGAGATGCAACAGTAACAATACTAAACGAAATGTGAGTATTAATTTTGCGATAATAGTAAGTAGATATCTATTGTGATTTTGTAAATTTAATGCTTTTAAGGCGGTAATGCTTCAAATATCTTTCCAAAAATTGACATTAATATGGGAAATAAGTGATAGTTAATTGTAATAATACACATTAGAAAGCGAAATCCGTGCATTGTCCTTTAAGAATTGCCGGATCAAAATTCTTGTATTTATGGGCATAAATCCATGTCGTGCTGTCGTATGCAATAAAAAGTGATGTTCTTTTAAAACGTCGTCAATATGTTTAAAAAAGATATCCATTATCGATTTAGATAACTACAAAGAATGTTATAACCTAAAATTAAATTATTCTATTCTCTACAAGTTTCTAAAAATAAACTGTCGCTTAAATCATAAATAAGTATTCATACATTAAAATGTAATTAATGTTTTTGGTATTCGAACCACTGAGCTTAAAATCTGAATGGCATTTCTGGATTAGTTGTAATTCATAACTGATTTTTATATAATAATAATTTGTCAACATCTCAGATTATAAAAATAAGTACAACCAAGCGAGCTTGTACAAACAAATGTCAAATAACCTTAGTTAAACAGTGACCACAGTTGACTCTGAGTTTCATAGTGCCGTGATTAGATTTGATTACCAAGTACATGGCATTAGTGAAACTCAGAGATTGAGATATCATCATGTATGTCTCCAGGCTGACCTTTTCGACAGATATGACCGAAGCTTTAATAAATTCTTTAATAAATTCTTTAATTCAATAAATAATTTAATTTATATAGAATAATTCAGTATTTATAACTGACTACATATATCCCTCTGAGTCTAGTCTGACAGAGCCATCACATCCCTCCCAACCTACCACATGTATATCGGTATCATATAGTAGTGATCACTCGTTAGAAATTTATATATCTTGACATTTATTTAGCACAATGTGCTAGATTGCTGCTAGTTCTATGATTAAAGATGGGTTAAAATTAATTGAGTAGGCAATTGTTTAAAATTAATTTCATCAATTACACAGTATTTATTAAAGAATCGTACAACCTCCAACCACCATCTCCAAATGTACATATAGGGAAAATTTTATACATTCGAAATTGCAAATGATGTAAGTAGTTAACCTCAATTAAAAATTTTGGCTGACTTCAATTTGTGTAGTTTGGAAACTGTTAAATAGTATAATATGCATACATCATCATCTTATCCATTACAAACTAGACTTAGCCCCTCATGTTGGGTCAAATTAGTATATTTAGTATTTCATTAATACTTTCTTCATTCTTCATGATGGATAGACCTCATACAGTTTCCTTAATAGGCGGTTCATATCCATCAGGCTTGTTGAGCACCTCTCCGAAATCCTCATTCATGCTTCCCTCGCCATTTTGTCTGACGCTGTGCATTTCCAAAAGGCGCGCCAGGTCAAGTCTAGGTTTCTTCAGAACTTTGACCTTCGTTTAAAATAGTTATATTTATTAGACAATTAAATATTATGAAATATGATTAAGTTTATTTCAGAATGAACTAACTATTCGTTCACAATAAAAATACCTTGCGAATGTGCACGTCATTGAGCGGGAAGATCCCGTTGGTTGCTTTCAAGACGTCCTTTGCAATGGAGTCTGGAATCAGCTTGTTAACGACCTGATTCAAGTTAGTGGTAGATATTTCTGTCGACATGATTTTCACCATCTTCTTTCTTATAGCTTTCACCTTGATTATTAAAATTGTTTAAATATAATCCCAAAAATTACAAATGTAAATCAAAACCCCGTGAATCGGTGAAATTATTACAACCTGTGCATGACTGGCGTAGGAAGTTTTCCTTTTGCTCCACGGATTTTCGTTATGAGTGTATCCGATGCAGAAGACACGGAGCTGGTACCCATCAGTGGTCTTCGAATCCACGTTAGCCTCAATAAGGGTATGCCCTTTTCTAATGATGTAGTTCAGCTTGTTGTTGGTAATGCTCATTCCGTGAAAACTTGTCAGCACATTGCCACCAACCACCTCTTCAGAAATAAACTGGAATTTCCGATAACTCCTTTCCCCGATATCGTCCATTTGCAGATCTGCCAGAGACACTTCAAAAACTCGTCCTTTTAGTCTCTCGATTGCGCTTTCTATAACAGTAAACATATTGCAAACTTTATTCATATAAAAGTAGAAATAACTCAAAAATCAACTAGAGATTCAGGCTGCATAAGTAAGTAATATCGGACCTCTGTTTTGGCAATTAGTGCCAATTACATTACTACAATATTATATAATTCAGCTAGAATGCATGAAAAATCTTACGTTTTCCTTTTTTCTGTTGAGTCCGGTTAATAAGAGTTTTTCCAATTTCACGAACTTTGAAATTGGAAGGAGCCTTTACATTGTACCAATCTTTTTTAGTGAATGGATTGATGCTTCTGAAATTACATAGTTCCGATTTGTAGTTCCCAAGTAAATTATAACTCAAAAAATTTACTGATATTATTTCCAGTTACAGTTTAGTATCTATGATTTCATGTCAATAACAACTTCCATTACGGCCACCGACAGAAATAGATTAATTAAAATATTCATTGCCACTTGAGATTAATTGGTAAGCTATAAACTGCAACATGGTGCATGTGTATGCGTAGGAATTATATTTACTACCATACTCCATAAAGTAACCAATCTGACACTTGTACAAATTTTTAAGCCGTAGTCATCATACCCACCAATGTCATGATTTAGATTCTCACTCAAAAATAGATAGATTTCTTTGTTCAGCCAGCGACACCTTCTCAGATCTTTACAAAAGCCCTTGTAAAAGAAAACACTTTAATGTGGTGTGTTTAACTAAATAATAATGAGGGGAAAATCAATGCGACAACATTAGATGGATCAAAATAATCACTGAAAATAAAATGTGCAATTTGTATCTGGTATAAAAGTCCCATTCTAGGGTGGGACCCGCCCCATTCCTAGATTATTAGGTTCCATAACCATAATTAGGTTAGGTTTGTAGGATGGGGCAGGTGCGGCGCCCCACTCTAACTTGATAGATATTTGTTCAAGCACTGCTTTACTTCAACCAAGATCCTAGTCTGGCTTGATTTGTATCTTCTCACTTAACCACACAATACAAGGCCTGTATGGAAGGGCTAAGGCTACGAGAAGGGAAGATAGGGAGACACGAAATTAAAAACGCCAATTTTCCAAAAAGTGTAATAGTCAAATTACATAGCATTTCATATACCTTAATAAGGGAGTAATTTTCAAACAATATTTAATAAAATTGGTGGTGGTCAATTTCCAAATTTACATTGCGAAAATTTTCTCTAAACTGAAATTCTGGTGAAGAACAGAATTGTTGGCGTGAAAGTAGCTAATATAAAAAATTGAAACTATAAACAAGAACATTTAAAATAATAAATTTATTCAGGCATTATTTTTTAGTAATAAAATATTGGATTTAATTGCCTTATTGTAAATATTAGTGTGGCTTCCCTATGGAATTAATTAGGAATTACTTCCTATAACCGGCAAGACTAACAGGCCTCATCCTAGGATGGGATGCCCCACCCGCTCCATCCTTAGATTAGGTTAAATTATAATAAAGTAGGTCAAGTTTGTAAGGTGGGACGCCCCATCCTAAGATGAGGTCTTACAGTCTGGCCAATTCCCGATCCCTGGTTACTTTTGTCGTCAAAAATTCTATATGCAACTGCACTCTCATTTTTCCCCTATGCTAAAAGACTAAGGCAATTAGTTTCCGCCATCTTTATAAACTGTTAATAACAACCGCCTGTAGGATGCGATTCTGTTAGACTTGCCTGATAATCTCTAATTAAATTGAATTTTGAACATTTTTCAACCCAATTCAAATTAATAAATATTTGTCTACTATTAATACAAAAATTGGTGGAATGCTATTATTAAACAATTATGATTTGATTATTTGATATCAATGTAAACTCGGCTTAGAATATTACTATTTAATAATAAGGAATGGGGCAATGAAATACAATAAGTAATAATAATTAATGGACTTACATCTTCCTGCCAACTTTCTTGCCACCCTTGGCACCCTTGGACAGCCTCATATTCTTTCCTACAGCCATTTTTCCAAATTCGTAATTTAATTCTGTATTGAGGTTGAGACAGAATGAGTCCACTTCGAGAGATAGAAAGTGTCTGTGCCCGACCGATACACGAAGATGCAACACCTACGTACTTGTCTGGAGTTGTTCTGGCACCTTCTCCGCAATCTTCTTTTCACTTACTTTCTATATAATCTGCAAATCATTGCACATAATTTCTACAGATCCGGGCCTACTTTTCTCCGTATTACCGTATACCTACGCACACTTTAGTTTTAGCACGAGATTGATAACTGAAAAGACAACCATAGAAAACCGAACTAAGATTTGTTACATAAATGTACGCTATCATCATGTAAGTAGGAAGAAAGCAAAGTGAATCTTGTCATGCTGTAGTACATCTGGTGTTTGAAAGGAAAGGCGATGATACAAATACTAAAGATTTCTATCGCTTTGGTGAAAGGTGAACGTAAAGCAGTTTTTCTCAATGTAATAAGTAAATCCTCCTAGGCAATTGCTCTCTACTACTTGAACTGTAAGTGAATCCTACTATAATAATTCTACTATAACCACAGACTTGAAGAAATTTAATTATCGATGTATGTACCGATGTATCTTTGTCTGCGTCTACTGGTGATCCCAAATGCACAAGCGCTTATGCAACGCATATGACATAAAACAATGAACTACACTACGGATTAATTTTGGTTAAATCAAAAAATGTTGACACGGAAATCTTTTGAAATTTAATAGCTAGCTTTACTGGTGGCCTAGTTATTAATAGAGCAGTTATATCCATTAGGTTTACTATTTCTCTTTGTTTGTTCATCCGTGTCTGAAAATCCCTGTGCACTACGATAACTTTCGAACGGAATGAGCCTGACTGACTGGCTGGTGTGGAGCGTGGAGCCAATGAAATCCTAGTAATGTAAATGTTATTCTATAAATAATAATAATATTTACCTACCCAGGCTGCACATACCATTGGGCCTTCATTTGATTTTGGTTGGCAACGTTGGGGATTTGGGGACATTGGCGAATGGTACTACCAAATGCAGTTTCCCAACCAAATGTATTCATTGTAATATATAAGTTGGACGGCGACATTGGGCTAGTGTTGGCTTTTGGTAGGCAATGTGCAAAATAGTTCCCTTGCGCCACAAGCGAGTTTTGTACATCTCCTTGCGGCGCAATACACAGCGTTAGTTCAATAGATCCTTCTCGTTTACAGTACTCAATTTAAACCTAAAAGACCAACGGCCATTCTCTCGACTTCATTCGACGTGCGACGTGCTTTATTTTTTCATTGCATTAATTCAGATTTTTTGAATTCCCGATATTTAAAAAGTTTCAAGTGCCAAAATATACTATAGTTGCCTTTGACCATGAAAATACAACTGCTGCCTTCCCAACAGTTTGGCTTTCAGAAAATTTTGATATTTGTCATTGGCCACCGTGTTCTGGACCAAAGTTTACCAATTTAGTTATTAATTGCAATCCACCAGAGGAGAATTGGGAAGTTTACGAATGCAGAAAATTAGAGCAGTGTGGTAAGATAAAAATATTCATCGTCAGACATATTTTTTGAACTACAGTATGATTGAGGGCACATATAGATTTAGACTTGACTGTTGGTTTTCTAAAACATTTTTTTATTTTTAGATGATTATAAGTTAGCCAGGAAACTCGCCATACTAGCTGAAAACACTTCCACTCTGGAAATAAGTGACAAGGACGTTACGCCAAGCCGGACCAAACGGAAGCGAAAGTCAAAACCTAAAGTTCGCCGATTAGAATGTAATTCAACGACAGTTGACTCAATAAATCAAAGCCAAGAAGATAACTTTTATTTATGGAGCCCGATTGCAATAAATGAACCAGTAAATGAAGATCTGTCATAAAATGCAAACCAAACACTCCTCAACGAAGTTTTTTTCCCACCAATTTGAACGACCGAAGTGAGGATGTTGTAATATGTGATCCGGTAGGAGACTTAAGACGCGAATTGGAGGATTTTAAAACCCGTACTAATCGTAAGCATTTAAAATTTCAGTGTAACCACACATTATACAATTGATATACATAAATTTGTACTCAACGGGGTTTTAATTTTTATAAATACCAAAATTGATATACCAAGTGCAATAAGTTGTTGATTGTTAAAAAATTTAAAAAGCATCTTTTTTAACTTTTTTATCTTAAATTTATTTTTATATATTTGACTACAGGAAAACTTAAAAACATTTTGAGAGAGACTGTCAAAGTGAAAGAGGAATTAAAGGAACTGGTTCAACTCATAAATTCCGCAAAATCTGTCGTCAACATCGAAGAAGTTCAGCTTCCCGACATTCCTGTCAACAGTGTTGATAGCTTCAATTCTCTCAATGACTGGATTTATAGTGATCAGGAAAATAAAACCAATCTGGTAATTTTTGTAATAAAAATATTTTTAAATACAATTTAAAGAAAGCCGTCAATGAAATACGGTTTTAATTTACGAAATGTTAAAATGTGGTTTCTTTTTCATTAGATGAATCATCTAAAAGCAATCGGTGGAACATCGATAAGTTCAATTACGCAAAGAATTCTTGCCCGTACAGTTGGACATCCTTTAGATACTCTTTGTAATTTTACCGGCCGACATGGAAAACAAAAGTTTAGTGGTTCTCAACTCCACATTGTAATTAAAAGTAAGTAATTTAATACTTGTATTTTTTTATTGACAGATACCATAGCCAAAACATTATAGAGTTACGGGACGTTTGCGCATTTCAAACTTCACTACAACCTATACATATCGCAATTGCTAAATGCTTAATTGTTGCGTTTTTATTTTAGGTTCTGTCAGAGGTAATTTAATTGCCCAAAATAGTACTGATAATCAAATCGACACAACAATAATGCAATGGCTTCGTTGTGCGAAGGACAGAAACGGGGGTCGCGAAGTTCGACGACGATTACATATATCTTGTCAAAATGCCCTAAATCAAGTTCCCTACCACCGTCAACTAAGCGGAGAAGGATCGCCTCATACATAAATAATCTGAGTCAATGATGAAATGGAAAATATTCCGATAGACCAAAGTGAATTGCCAAATACAGAATTAAAATCAAATCATGATGTTAATAATGTAGTAAGTTAATTGATTTGTTTAAAAATATAATACATTGTAGTGCCTTAAGAATTGATTTATGTATTAGTACTCATTTACCGGTGACCGGCGTATTAATAATTAATAAATGGCTAAAATATTATTATTTTGATCTAATTAAATATTTATTTCTGAAAAGCATAATAATAATATCCATAAGCGGCATTTTGTTGGCATCAAAGCATGAATTCACTTTTGCCTACGTGGGCCCATGTTTTCATTTCCTTTTAACTTAGCATGGCAAAGCGTTGGGACAACGTTGGCCTTACTTCGCCGAATGACAAATGTACTCCACAAGGCCAATACATGGCCAGCGCTCAAAATGTACAGTGGGCCGATTTAGACGATTGTCGGCAAATTTCATTAGGCCGCTGTATGCCCAATGGTTTTGTGCAGCTAGGGTATATATGTAAGTACTTGCTAATAATGGCATATTTTTCGTTCCTGCTTCTCGATGAGGAAAAAATTATGGAATTCGGACATACCAAGCATATAATATACGAAGAAGAGATTCTGACAAATATTTACTACAAATATATGCCAAAATCAATAAAAAATTGATATATTTTTACACTGCATAGGTAACTTAGAAATAAGAACGAAGGTATGAATTTACGTATACTGAACAAATATTACACTTCATGAGGTCATGAGGTACATACAACAGCAATTTTTACATGAAATAAACCTGAGGTGATGAATTGCCAAATCTTGGACAAATTTCTTTCAATTTTCTAAAAAGTAATTCAGAATGACATTTACTTCCTTGATATTTCCTATTTAGTGTCCATAGAAATCGGGTTCGCTATCCTTTCACATCGCATTGATACCGGGCGTTTCTATGTAATACTATATATATATAGTTTCTACCTAATTTACTAATAGAATAATTCACTTTTAGCTAATAATATTCTTCGTATGATATTTAAATCAATAATGGATATCGTTTTTAAACATATTGGCGACCTTTTAAAAGAACATCATTTTTATTGCATACAATAGCTCGACATGGATTTATGCCCATTAATACAAGAATTTTGATCCGGCAATTCTTAAAGGACAATGCACGGATTTCGCTTTTTTAATGTGTATTCTTACTATTAACTATCACTTATTACTTATTTCCCATTTTAATATAAATTGTTTATTATCAACCATTTGAAGCATTACAGCTTTTATATCATTAAATTTACAAAATCACAATAGATATC
This sequence comes from Tomocerus qinae, assembly GCA_020055645.1. NCBI lineage: Eukaryota > Metazoa > Arthropoda > Collembola > Entomobryomorpha > Tomoceridae > Tomocerus > Tomocerus qinae. The sequence continues at coordinate 33,419,932 of CM034548.1, forward strand.
AACTTACACCATTATCACAAAAGTAATACACACATTTCTGTTATACAGACATTTCGTTTAGTATTGTTACTGTTGCATCTCCTTGCGGCGTGAAATAATTTAGATGTGTACTATTACATTTCAGTGTTATCACAATTATTGATATACATATTTCAGTTTTTGTTATACTAATACAATTAATGATACTATAATAATTCGTTTGGTAGACTGTTGCCGATGGATAGGGCCTTAAATAATGTAGAATGAGTTGTGGGCGATTTTTAGAATTCTACGAAGAGATAGCGAATACACTCCAGTGCCATATGTTCTCTCATGGTTATTTCGGACTCAAATTCCTTTTCCCTTCCTGACCATAGAAGAAATACTCTTGAATAATACTGATTTGTCGGGTCGTAAGGCTTCATCCGCTTCCAGAGCAAGCAATTCTCCAATAAACCCGCTATGATTTTACACACGCGCCATTGTTTATGAAATTTGTGGATGCCAGGTTCATAGCTTCTCAGATTATACGATTTGAAGGCGAAGGCTGCATATGAATGTGCCATTACAAAATACACCATAGCTACAACAAAAAACAGTCAACACATTAGGTTAGATTAACCTCCCGCCTACCACTCCATACATCAAAATCCCAAAATTCTTCTCACTGCTCATGGCTCATAGATTGCACATAAAAAACAGGAAATATTAAACTTGATGTTAATTACAGTGCAGACTCACCTATTTTTGGACTAGGAATAACTTCAAGACATCGGGGCAAACACATTTCAAATGTAGATTTAATTTGAAGAAATAGATTAAGAGCAGAATTATCATCCGGAGTGACAAGACCTGCATTCACCACGTTACATCCAAGAAGCCAGTGCATTCGGCAGGTGAATAGCAAATAATGATTGGCATGAATTAGGTAGCCACTTTGTATCTCTAAAAACTGTTGTGCCACTTCCAATGAAGCCTCAGTCGCTTCAAGTGTCTCACGTAAGATTTCTGGTATCTCCACTAACGTATTTATGATTGTGGCAACGCGAGAAGCGTCAACTAAGAAATCACAATTGTCACATTTCCAGGGGCTGATCATCGTCTCAATAGGATTCAGAGGGAGTAAGTGCCCTTTATCTCTTCCACATTCTGGACATACGACGGCTTGAAAATATGAGCCTCCCTCAGTCTTATCTTTACAACGGTCGCACTTACAAATAAAACCGCAGTTCATGAGTATTTTTCGTTGTCGTGGAACGGTTCCGAATTCCATATCTGGAGGGCCATATGCTATTCCAAACATTTCTCCGGGTTCGATGTCTTTTCGTGCGTAGAATCTGATGGCAAAAATAGAATCTCCATTAGGGGACTCACGTTTCACAAAAGAGAACTCCAAATTTGGACAGCAATTATGTGGCACTAAACTGCTGTAGTGATACAACATTGTCCCCGCATACCTAATCACCACAAAATAAACACATTTTTAATTAGTACATATTAAATGACAGCAAGTTCAATCAAATAAGAAATAAATAAAAGATATACATTCTACATTTTACAACACTTGTAACCAAATCACTTTTTGTAGCTATAACGGCGGATCAGGTAAATATTGATACTTACATCCCTTCGACATCGATCGCAAATTTGAAGCTATTTATTTGGAACGCAGTCAATATTCGAGTAACCTCGGAGATGGAGACAGACATGTTACATTCCGAAACAAGAAAATTGTGCAGATTCATAGCCCTGACATCAAAATTCCTTTTGCAGGGGGCGTCGTCATCACAAAAGTGATCACATAGTGAACAAAATGCTTCATATCTGTTCGGATCTTTCAGTTTAGTCAACAATATTCTTAAAATGATAAGATATCCGAAATTTTTTCGGTGGTCCAGCTTTGATAGTAGTTTGCATTCCAAGCCACGGTGCTGAACACTCTACCAGCACAACAAATTCAAAATTATTAACAAACAATACACAAAATATAGAATCAAGTTGAACCATTAATAGTCGATAAGATAATCTACGGATATTACTGTAATTTCATTCGTTTGGCATTTTTCCAGCATCTCATAATGCCGTACAAGGAGCATTTATAATATATATGTTAACGGTAATGAGTAAATTCAGGCAATAAACTTAATGCCTAGGCATTAGGTGTAATTTTGAAACATTTCATACTTAAAAGTTGAAAACTTTCATATATGTACCATTATTTCGTATGAGCATTTGAATAAGGAGGTAAAGGAGGTAAAGATATTTACTGTGTCATGAATAAGGGGCGAGTTATAGACCTTAAAACTTTTGTATAATAGCCACTACAACTTCTTAAATCTTAGTCGCACGCTATTCATATGCGGCATTTTGAACTCGTTACAATGTCCTTATTTAGAAAAAGAATTTAATTGGACTTTATAAATGGTCTTCCAAATTTCAAATACCAAATACTAGAATTCTTCAAAAATTTTACCTATTGCCTAGGCATTAAACTTAATGCCTGAATCATTACTGTTAACATATACAAAATACAAACCCAATGATACTCTCAAAACTATTTAATTCTCGACATCGTCTAAAATAATTCTATATTCGCCATTGCACTCAGAACGTTGTTGGTATCACAGCAGCCGAATTATTTAAATATTTTAAAATTGCAGTAGCCGTTGCGTTGTCTGCTCCATAACAAATAACAATGACATTAAAAATAATTACTGATAATACACGAATCAAAATTCCATACATCTTATCATACTCAGCAAAATTAACATTTTCAAACACATATTAAGTCAACTTGTAGAATAGCAGAAAGCTTGGTGGTCACTACGTTTCCAATCACTAGTAATAAATAATGTTATACTATATTTTGAAATTAAGAACAATTTGCCATAACTAATGTTAATTTACCTTATAACAACTGACATTACAACAAGGCCAGGAGCATATACGGCATACCAAGTCCTGATTTTCAAGCACTTTAAGGCAAGAAACACAGCTGAAACTGGTCTTTAGTAAACGTGGAGCCCCCACAAGAGGGATTTCTTCCCAAACTTGGTCTCCTTTGAGAAATTTTTGTGTAGAAATCAAATACCGTCCGATTTCTTCATTTTCTCTAATGCGGAATGGATTAGACATTATGCCGAGAGAATAGTTTGATTTTTACTTCAAACAACGGCAGAGTCACCAATATTTGTTTTGATTTTGGCTGTCAATTAATTTTTGATACTATTTACAATATTAGTCAATGCACCACTGACTGCTTGATTATAAAAAATTAAATTTATTTTGATTGATAAGGATAATGGACCCTTTGTTCCGATCGAAGATGCAACACTCAACAGACAATGTACTGACAACAGTGTGATAATGCGTTACTGAGTGCTGTGTAGCAAAATTCAATTCCGAATGACGTGATTTTCATTTTCTCTTCCACTCGCATCGCACTCGTGTTAAAGTGAAACAAAGGGATTTAGCGTGGTTTAGTCAGAGATTGACTCTGATGATGTGATGGCAGAAACAGTGTGTAGAAGAATATGCGGATTTCTTTTTAAAATACTAATGCTACTTACATAGTATTATTATTCATTATTCCTTACCTTATCTGCTGTACTACAATTAATTATTGGCCAGATAATGTATATGATAATATCATTAAGGAGAGAAAGAGTTTGTTCAGCAGAAAAGGGCAGCAAAATTGGCAACGAGGAATCTCCAATGCCAAAGGCCAACTTGTTTTGGAATACAAGGAATATTGCTTGCATTATTTTTGGGATCTTTAATTGGGACCCAGCTTCAGACATGTTGGACCCAAGTTCTTTGACTCAAACTGAATAAATTCTTGCCCATTGTTGCTGTCTTTTGATGAAGATGGAATTCGTGTTCAACCCTCGAGGTAAGCTTTAACCTGGGATGTTATATTATAATAGACTATTTCAGATATTTATTGTAGTTGTTTTACATGTTCCGTAGCTAACAGACACTTCACTGGCTTTTCATAATTGGAAACAGATTCATGGCTTATATAACACAGTACTTACAAGTTTTAAAACCAGAAATTATGTCACTAATCGGTTCGTTTATGTAGGATCATTATACTATTGATAATCAAGCGAAGATTTTCCTATCATTTAACTTCACAATTAATTTTTTTAATTTCCCTCGAAGGAGAGACGGAAGAACAGTGCTATCCCTAAATTGTTTCAATCTTCATTGATTCCATTTGTGTCTGGTGGTACACTTTCATGATTAGAATTGTATTATGTGATTGTATTGGCATATTATCTACCCTGT